>OY728151.1:126233437-128834687 GCA_963277665.1 Viscum album | reverse complement strand
TACAACATTGAATCATTAAAATGTAATTTTAACTTCAAAACATTCATGTCCATATAAATAAAAACATAAAACCATTTAGAAAACATGGACATTAATGGGAAAGGCATAGACGAGTAAATATTTAAAACATTTAAAATGATGTTTTTGTAAAAAAGATCCTTAAAAACAATCCCTTTGAAAAATATTTTATCAAACATGGACGTGAATAATAAATATGTCCTAGTAGATACTTACGTAAAAACCACAAAGGATAATATAGTAATGTGGAATTTACCCTTACTGATTTTTTAACATATGAAATATACACCCCATGAATGAAGTATCATTAAATGAAGATGTAAATACCCATAAATTAGATAATATTGCACAAATAATACAATAATGGTCAGTAAATACCCCACACAAAATGAAAAAGTGTCAATATAGCAAGAATCTCACGGGAATAAGAAGTGAGATGAAAACCCATTACCATGTTATAATCAATCGAGTCGTATGACCGAATGTTAATAACCACAAAATGAATCATAGAATACCATGAATATAAATATAATCATGATAATATATATTAAATGTAAGTACACAATACAACAAATGCAATAAATAAGAGACAAACAATGAAAATATCACGGAATTAAAAGTTAGATAAGAAACCCCTTACATTGCACTTTCCTATGGTCGAGTGTACGTTAAAAATCATGTATAATGACCATAGTATGTTATTAAATTATAACAGAACCATATTCATATTTATTATAACATAAAGGATTAATTTATGACTTTATTCTACCGATTTATTAATGATTTCCATGTTAAATTAACATTTTGGATAATAATCACTTTCTTTATCTTATGTGTTTTAAATGGTTATTCTAGATCATATCATTTAGATCATGATTTAAATACTTTCATAGTATAAATATTGATTAATATATCATATATATATATATTATATAAATATTTATAATAGATAGATATATGAAATAGAAGGAACTGTTTATGGAGACAGTAGGCCATACGTACACATAAGTGTTGTTGTTTTCATGTCGTATTGAACAGATGTAAGTGAAAAAGATATACGTAATTAAATACATATATATATCTTCAGATGAATTATTATTTCATATATTACATAATTATTAATAATATATATTTTTATAATTATTGTTGAATGGCGGACATGGAAATGAATCTTATCGCGTCGTGGAGACGATAATCCGTACGTACGCACGAGCGACAATATCATTATATTGATTGTGAAATAGTATGTAATTGGATGGTATATCATATATAAGGAATCATTAAAAATTTTATACTTATTATTTACATCACTTATACTCATTATTATATCCATCCAAATAATTAATTGTTTGAATAACAAATGACACCATAACGTGGGGACGGTAAGCCGTACATACGCACGTATGGTGACATTTTCATTTATAGGATGGATAGAATAACGAATATGGTTGAACCATAATTATAATAACATCACAGTATGTAGTAGGTACTGTAGTTACAATTTTTGTATGGAAACAACATTGAAAGAGGAAGTTGAAGAAGAAAATAACTTGAAAGAGGGTGGTGAAATTATTATATCTACATTGGGTATTTCCTTTTGAGTAGATCAAAAGGGCTCCTTAGGTTGTATTTATTATAAAAGGACTCTAGGTTTATTTAAGGGAACATGGGATGATATTTGGGTAGTTTTTGGCCAAGACAAATGGATTTGGTGGTGTGATTTTGAGAGAAGGGTATGTTCCCTTTTATAAAACGGGTTAGGGTCACTTTAGGTAAACCTTGAAATATTATTTAATAATAAAATAATTTTTTGTTTATAATGGCTCCAAAATGATTTATATCGAATATAAGGTGGGGATAGGTCTAAAAACTCTCAACCAATAGTTTTTAGTCAGGTTTATGTTAAAATTTTAACCTTATATTTTATTTAAACCCTTGGTTAAATAGTTTATCTTTTACTGTGGCTACTTGTATAATTACACTATATGGTTTATAAACATACTATAAACATCCAAGAGAACCTCATGTGGTTCATAAATGAGATATATAATATTATTTTAGCATTTTGGGCGAACCTTAGGTTTTTTTGAATATTATATCAACCAATAATATATTATTATTTTTAAAAACACATTTATGTCATTTTGGACATTATTTAGTATTTGGTTTTTTGTGAAAATCATAGAAGAATGATTATGTCAAACAAAAATTATTTAATCAACCGTAACATATCATATTAACCTAGAAAATTAGTGGAATTCAACAAAAGTATAAAATTAAATTTATCTTGATATTTATAAAATCAATTATTTTAATCTCTCATTAACAAGTTAATTAAAACATCGTCATTGTTTCATAAATAAATTTAATTATTTAGTGTCTAAAAATTATAAATAAAATACCATTATGTAGTAAATATTTTTATCTTCCATATTAATATTTATAATCGAATGTATCGTATGTATAACCCTATATTAAAAATGTTTTATTATTAAACTATGAATTTAACACTTTTAACTCTTCATTAAATAAAATAATAATAAATGTCCTAATCTAATCCAAGTGGACAAAATAGGACCATATTTTATTACTAAGGTTTTTTTGGTCGATTGGTAGTTATCCAATAGAATTAGGACATGTGTTAGTATAATTATAATATCATTTTTACCCCTAATTAGTCTATTTAATTTTAACTGCGGGAAATAAAAGTCAAAAGATACTGTTCACCAAGAAAATATTTTCTTCTTATTGAACC
The DNA here is from genome assembly GCA_963277665.1 of Viscum album. Classification (NCBI taxonomy): domain Eukaryota; kingdom Viridiplantae; phylum Streptophyta; class Magnoliopsida; order Santalales; family Viscaceae; genus Viscum; species Viscum album. The sequence continues at coordinate 128,831,914 of OY728151.1, read as the reverse complement.
AAATTTTACTTATTGAGGTCAACTGTGTCTATTAAAATTTTGAAATAAAACTCACATAAAAATTTATCTTCTGTTTTTTTTCAAATTTACAAATTCTCCTAAAAGGTGGGTAAAAGACGGTAAAAAGTTCAATATAATTTTATACATCTAATTTTATTATAAAATGTGTCCAATGAATTGAATTGAACTTTTATGGGTATTATATGTATTTTTGGACTTAAAATATATTTATATAAATTAAAATAATTATTTAAATTAATAGTCGATTTTAAACTATAACACATTGTTTTCAAATAATCATCAAAAATTGATTTTTTTCGGAAAAATATCAAAAATTCACCTTAATATAATTTTGATATTCCAAATTAAAAAATGAATTATATATTATAAAATTCAAAACATAGAAGTTTTATTAATTAATCTAATATAATTTCCAATTGTCGAAACTGAAAAGCATGTATTCAAAAAGTAAACACTATCAAAAAATTGACATGTGTTTATGTCATATTTAAAAGTGTAATTACTTATAATGACCAATATTGTATTAAATGATAAAAATATATTCTAAATATACTTCCAAACCATTAAAATTCATAATTTCACCCTATAAATTAATTTGAATAAAAATTTTATTTTCAATTAAAATTTAGTATTTTTCAGAATTAATCAAAATATCAAAGTTATCAGAAAAGTACCAAAAATATATTCCAAATAAAATATTATGTCCCTATTATAAAGAATAATTTAATTTCATTAAATTTTATATATAAAAGTTTTAAACATTTTTATTTAAAAGGTTATACATTAGAAGGTGGTAAATTTTTATTTTATTGAAAAATACATCTTTTATCTGGAAAAAATGACTTTTTTCTTATGTTATTTTAGTAAAACAAATAATATGGAATATAAAATTACATGGAGTATATAAAATTGAAAATTTATTTAATACTATTCCTAACCGATTTTGAATGACTAGTTTGTTAAGTCGTGGTGCGCTCATACATGGTGTTGTGTGTAGCGCATGATATTGAATTATTTCAAACAAAATAACTTATTATGAAATCTTGGGGTGTTTCATTCTTCCCCAATTTTGGAAATTGCGTCCTCAATATTTTAAAATTGGGCTTCGGAACATCATTTAAAGTCCATCATCATAAAAAATATTCAATAAAACTATCACTTTAAAATAAATAATGATAAGTACAATGGTCACCTGGGATAACCCATACTTGGATTCTATGTAGGAAAATATGGATATGGAATATAAAATAAGTTTCAAGTACTGATGGAGAGTGATAGAAAACGTGATCAAGATAATGCTAACTACAAGAAAACCACAAAAATGTGATAAGATAAATGGTTAATATTTTCGTACGAGGAAAAGTAAAAAAGGGAACTTTTTTTATGTTCCATTTCACAAAGTTGAGGATTTTATTTATGAGAATGACTATGAACATAAAGAGATATAATTACTTTTTCAGTAAAGTTTCTCCTTTAATAAATTTATACCACTAACTCGTCTTTTTTTCAAATGATGGGTATTCAATAGGACTTGGTCACACCTAAAGCGCTAGAATCAACTTCTATAACAACATATAATATACAAAGGATAACACATATATTTACTTTTTCGTTAGAGATCAACCAAATCCAAAATGGTTAGTACGTGATCAGATGTTCCCCAAAAAGTATAATCCTTCTGAGAATGAAATACTAATATTAATTTCTAAAATTAACCCCAAAATACCCAAATATCAATAAATACCATTCAATAAACAATTTTCCTTAAAATAATTCAATATTATTCAATCTAATATTGAAACAAAAAATGTAGAATTATTTGATTATGTATTCATCCACGTTAAATTGTATCTCCAAATAACATCAACTACTATTAAAGTCACATATTTAATGTAATTTACCTAATCACATATTATCTATAATATGTTAATCATTTTGATAAATAAGCCAAATTTTTATAAATCCATAATCAAGAAATAGACAAAAATAAACCATAACTTCTCAAATGAAATATTATAGTATTCTATTTTCCTTAGGCATACAGTTCTCCCAACAAAGAAAACGTCTTCCAAAATAAGATTTATCACTTATTCATCAAAAGATTTTCCTATACTAAGGATATCCATTTGATAAGACATAAGATCCCAAATCAACTTATTATTGATCAATAAAATCATTTAACTAAAAATAACTAGTCACACTAACCAGGGACTTCACATAGTCCATTGGCTGGCAATAAATTAAAATCGCACTTTGGTTGTGGGTTTGATTCCTGCAGCTTTGTTTGATGCGATAGTTTGTCACACAATTTTCATGTTGTCCATTTTCAAAAACTATATTTTATAACATTCCCTAAATGAGAAAAATTAATCAAAATAACAATAAATTAATTTCACCACAAATGTTATCTGATAACTCACATTTTCATCCCAAAATTTAATAACATGTACTTTCCTAAATTTCAATGATCATACAAACCCAAATAGTTCTTTATAACTATAATATAAAAGATAATTCGTCCTAAAATATCATTTTAAAAGACAAACAACAGTGTTACACATACAATAGAAATTTCATCCAATGTAATCCCATCAACAAATAGAACTAATACTTTTAAAAATTTAGCTATCCATTTATTTTCTCAAAGGTTATTCCTTCACCCATCGGTTATCCTAATGAATATATAATTATCTCGAGTAATGCACAGGTCCCCTACATTTATGGAAATTTACTATAAATATATTCTTGTGATCATATTTATTTCCATCCACAGTACTCTTCATTTTTCCTAAAAAAATCTCTACTTTATGTCAATCATTCCCACATATAAATCAAATAATTGTTCCACTAAGACACTTTCCTTGGTCTCTCCTTCCACATTTCCTACATGATTGAAATTTAGAATTCATTTCTCTATGGTCTCCACTACTAGAGCTATTATTATTCACTACCATTATATTCATTGTTGAGTCTAGGAGTTGGTTAATACTGTAATTACTCAATCATCACTTTATCATAAATAAATTTTATCATTTATTGTCTAAAAAATTTAAATAAAATACATTTATTTAGGAAATGTTTTTATCATTATAATGAATATTTATAGTCTAATTTATCTTATGTATAACCCTATATAAAAAATGGTTTACTTATTATACTTTGAATTTAACTCTTTTAACTCTTCATTAAATAGAATAATAATAAATTTCATAATCTAACTGAAGTGGGCCAAAGTGGTTCATATTTTATTTATAAGGTATTTTTGGTCAAATTAAACTTATCCAATAGAATTAGGACATGTTTTTGGATAATTATAATATCCCATTTACACTTAATTACCCTAATTATTCTTAACTACGGTAAATAAAAGTCAAAAGTTACTACTCACCAAAAAAATATTTCCATCTTATTGAACCACATTTTTTCTTACTGATGTCAACTATGTCTCTACGATTTTTTTAAATTCTAATCAAAGAAGCGGTAAAATTAAATTTTATGCAAATTTGCAAATGCAACTAGAAGGTGGGTAAAAGTCGGTAAAAACTTCAATATAATTTTATACATATAATTTTATTAAGAAATGATCTCAATGAATTAAATTGAAATTATATAATTATTATATATCTATTTGAATAAAAATAAATTTAAATTAAATTAATAATTATTTAAATATAAATTCGATTTTAAACTATATCGCAGTGTTTTTCACTATTCATAAAAAATTCAATGCTTTCAGAAAAATACCAAAACATCACCTTAGATAATTTTAATATTCTTAATTCAAAAATAAATTATATTTTACCACATTAAATACTTAGAAGTTTCCTTAATTAGATTAAAATAAATTTTCTGTGTCAAAATTGAAAAATGGGTTAATAAAAATTAAAACCGATAATAAGATTGACATGTGTTTATGTCAAATTTAAATGTGAAATTACTTATAATGACTTAAATTATATTAAATGATAAAAATATAATCTAATTATACTTCCAATCTATTAAAATTCTTAATTTACCATATAAATTATTTAGATTAAAAAAGTTTCTTTCAATTAAAATTTAGTATTTTTCAGTATTCATCGTAATATGAATGTTATCAGAAAAGTACTGAAAGATTATTAAAAATAAATTTTTTCATGATTCTAAAGAATAATTTAATTTCATTAATTTGAATATATAAAAGTTTCCATTATTGTTTTTAAAAATGTTTTTTCATTAGTAGGAGTTAAAATTTAATTTTTTTAATAATATTTCATTTATCTGAAAAAATGAATTTGTTCTTATATTATGTCTAAGAAACACATAATATGTCTTCTAAAATTATATGGAATATATAAAATTCAAAATTTAGTTGATACTATTCATAATCTCCTTTGAACGAATAGTTTTCTAATTCATGTTGCACTCAAACATAGTGTTGCATGTAGCGCAATCTATTGAATTACTTTAAAATAAATAACAAACTATGAAAACTTCGGGTGTTACAGTTTTCAAATGAACATTCCTTTTTTCTGAAAAATATATATATTTTCATAAAATATTTCAAAACAATATATTAATAATAATCAATGAAAAAACCAAATTTATTTAAAATTATTGACATGAATTTGTTAAATTAAACTATTTTATAGAAACACCTACCTCAACTATGATGAAGAATGGACATATTTGATCAAGGTGATTAATAACTAGGAGAACAACCTTAAGAAATCCATATATGCCATTAAACCAAAATGAATAGATATAAAACACTCTCCAATATCACGACTCATCAAAAATTTATAAAAAAATTATATCAGTAACCAAATCCATTAAACAAACATAAAGACTACGTACCTAGAGAGAAGTAACCCAACCACAAGAGTGATCAATTGTCAAACAAAGAAGCTTGGAAGTGAGAGAATCACCATAAATTTATTAGAGAGATCCTCTAGAATGATATAAATTAATGCTTTAAAAATTAAATAATAATTAACTTCTGCATCAACATTAAATCTTAATACATGACTATTATATGAGATGAAATACCATTTCATGTTGCGTAATCCAAATATCTCATATACACTTAAAACCCAAGGAATGATTATTGAAAATTGTAATTTTTTAATACATGATGACAAGATGTTACTTGGAATACAAATTCATCACAACATGTGTTAGTTCACTACATCATTTAGGTGATAGATACAACTCATGTAACCCCATTACAAGGTGTTTAAATACCAAACTAACTGTAAATACATCATGTCTAATAAGATATAACTTGACAAACCTACTCTGAGTTATCTATGAACTTGTTAAAAAACCCCATCATGTTTTTGACAAATATATATTCATAATTCGTTAATTAAAAACACTATCCCCAAAAATTAGGAAATATTCCTCAGAAAAGGATATATATCCTCAATAATCCAACAAATGAAACCAAACATGGTCATGATAAAAAGAATAAACAAAAGAGTACAGGAAAAGCATAAAGAGGTGTCATAATTTTTCAATCCATTAGTATGATAAGAAATATTTTAGTTTCATAACCTCATTAAATTAATAATATAAAAATAATAAAAATAATAAAAATATTATCTAATAATTAAAAGTTATTATTAACTTATAATATATTATTTGTAAATATTTTCATTTTATTTAATTACATAATTACTAGTTATGTTACAATTATATCATTTTTAATTTATTACTAAAAATTACACAATATCAATTTGCCTGCTAATTCTATGATTATCTAACAACAATACAACCTTCAACCATATATCTAATGACCAAATTTCAAATGGCCATGAAACCAATATCTATATATAAGGGCCATAATACATTAAAATATATAACCCAACCTACAACACTAATATAATTATGATTTTCTATAAATTTCCTTTAAATATAAATGTCACATATATTAAATGATTAATTATTTTTATTTTAATCTATTGTTTCATTATATTTATGTACGATTATGGTGGGGAGAATATAAAACTTATTTGATTTTTATTTACTTATGGCCCCATTCTTGTTTTAATATTACATGTTAAATTTAATTTATTTATCCTTTAATATACTTCCATTGGAATTGATGTATTTTACCATAACAAATTAAAGAACAGTTTATTTATGTTTAATTTAATTTGTATCACATTATATAAAAAAATAATGGGTTTTTAATGGGGAATAGATACTCAAATCAACATGTGTTGAAAACAATGCATGATTTAGATAGTATATCAATCAATTTATAAAACTAACTCATTTACCAGAAGGATGACTCATGTAAACCGAAATATCCCTATAATTATAATTAATAAAAATTTGTCTTACAAGTTATATACCAATTCATTTTTATCTATTTCCATTATTTTTCTATTGTCTATAATGGTTTTTTCTTATTTAAAAGGTTAAATTAATAGAGATATGAGTTTGCAAAAATGATGAAAAACACCTTATCATAAATAATATGGTGAAAAAATAACTATCATTAGAGAAATATATCTTACCATGAATCCCTTGAAACCAATGTTCCACTATTATTTTCTCAACAAAAATCATTAAAAAAGATCAATTGTTTGATTATATGTGACGATAGGCTGAACAGTTAGATAAATTATGTGGAATTCATTCAATTATAGATGATGATTGTAAATGTGGGTTGTAATGGTAGGTTAAAAAGTAACGAAACCCTCCCCATGATGTGTAACACTCCTTTTCCAGAAATTTGAGGATAGAGGTAGTGACCCCCTGAGTGCCACCTCATGTGGGCCTAGGGTTGGCTACTAGAACCAAGGGTATAACTAACACAAAAATGAGAGGCATTACCCTCTAGGAAAACACATGCCAAAGAGAGAGATAAGAGAGACACCAGCAAAATCTAAATCAGACTATAAAATAAAATAGACCCCATTACACATATTTAATGTCATAGAATAATTAATAAAACTAATGTGGAAAAATGAAAGTACCAAAAAAAATTAAAAAATGGCAGTAACAATGAAGCACAAATTGCTCCTACAAGCCCAAGCTTGTAATAAACATCCATGATCTCCAAAATTCTCCAGGTAATCTTGAAAATAGTTTATATATACGTAGGGTGAGTATAACAGTATACAAGGATCCTCTATGGAGCCTCTCATGAAAATATAAAGAAACCATTCTAATACACAATGAAGAACAAGTGAAACTAACTCATTCCCAAAACAGGTATACTATGTTCCCATCCCCACCATCAATACTCTCACCAAATATCACCTGCAAGAGTATATAATATAATAAAAAATATAAAGGATAACTCTACCACTTCCCCAATAGTTTTCTACTTTTCCACAACATGGAATGTCCTATTCCATATCTCTCCAAAAATGCAGTCCCATAGACACCTGGGTGTAACACCACAACATTAACCTATTGCTAATAACCCACGACATCCACATAACCAAAGTAACCATGTAGTTTATAGGATCCCCTATAGCTCACATAATTTGTATCTTACGTTGGGTATTAAACCTCAAGGGAATATAGCACATACACCAAGTAAGGATCCTCCCACCATCACAACTTATACATGTTACACAAATAGTAGTCCATAAGAATCTATATCCATAATATATTTGTTAGAATAACAACATTCCATTACAGCCATCTACATACATATAAGGGAAAAATAACCATTTTCCCTGCTAACCTATGTAACATCCAAGAGAAGAGAGTGGGGACAAAGGGGTAGTTGATCATCCATCCTCCCACTGTAATGTTGGGGAAAACACTGACTCTAGTGCTCAGAATCTCTAGGGTGCTAGTATCCCTAACCAACGGGGTGGAGTAGAGTATAGAAACAAAAAAATTATATGATACATTGTACCTCACAACCACACTATGGATATAACCTAGCCTTAGAATCAACTACATATAACATATTTTGACTCGTAGCTACCACTACTAAGACTAGATATCCTATAATCACACAACCATTTACAGAGCTACATTAGATTACTTTATCCATTTTCATCAGTTGGACTTTAATTTAAATAATTCTTTAAAAAATAATGTATCGCTATTAATTCCACATTACATTTCATTATCATACCACCATATTTTCATGCCCTCTATGATTAACCAATCCAATTCCATTGTATCTCAATAATATTACCTCAACATTGCATCCAAGAAAAACCAAACACCATGGGTTAACATCATTGATTCAATCATTTATTAATAAAATTATTTCCTTCCAATATTCCCTCGAATTCGAGACATACATTATAATCTATAAACACATGTGGGTTCAACACTGTGAGTATTTTAACTATATATGTGGTCTTTTACACCTATATCAAGAGCATAGACCCATCCTACCTTGAAATGCTAAACATGTAATTCATGACTCATACCCCTTGCATCATCGATCCTTTTGGAAGGAGGGTAATCCAGAAAAGTTTCCCTGAGCAGTGGGGAATGAAATGTAGATAGAAAACGAACATGATTTATCTACAATCCAACATTCGGATCCAACTGATTTCATCATCTCTAGTTTCCTCCTCGACACACTCATGAATAAAATAATTCATCTCATCACTCTAGGCATCAACTGCTGCCCTGAACAATGGGCCTACCAGCCCCCACCTATCTAAATAGCCATTATGGCTCACAAATACCAAACATGAATTTGGAATAAGACATCATATAAATATGGCTCATGGCCCGTAAACATGTAATTCTTCCTCCACAAACAATGTTGTCTCACAGCTCCCAGCATAAGGCTCTTGGACATTACAAGAAATAGTTTAACTCATAACCCTACAAGGAATTTTCTACTACCAAAAAACTAGTTCTATATTCAATGATGAATTAATTTGTTCATTAATATTAGGTTACGACTACGGGTAACCTAAAAAGTATTCTATCATAGCTATGAAAAATAATTAAACATTCTAATTGTTCCAGTTTGATTAACATCAAATTGAAACAATAACCAGATTCAATTACATGCCTCTTTTATATTGACAAAGTAATTATAAATTAAATGAGATTTTTACCATTTCCAATATCTTACAATAATGAATTTATAAACTATGGAATCATATATATCATGTTATCTCTGAAAATAAGAGGCAACATCGTATGATCGATGCAAATTTATTTATCTAGGTCTAATGTTTATTATGTTATTTCCATTGTGATGTAGTGGGATAAAACATGATTACTATACAATTCCATGTATAATAATAGATATGCAACAAATAACCAATATCAAAAGGTTCTTGAAATTCTTTATATGAGAACGATCCAAAAAACGGATTACGATCCCCCCCCCCTTGAAAACTGAATCCACCAGAGGGCTCTCTTGTACACCCAGACCTAATGACACCCATGAAAACTAAAATAGAACCATGGATAACACATTCCATTACATGGAATGAAGAAACAAGAGAAGGAGGATCGAATAAAATATAGGAATAGAGGTATATCGTACATTCTATCGATGATAGATCGACACTTCCTACTTGTAAAAAACAGGGGGTGTGCATGTAGCAGGAATAAACTTCAAGGGGAAATTGTCCTTGGAGGTTCTATCACACCACTAAATTTGGAAGAAGTAATGGTTCCAAATTATTTCACCTGGGAACAAGAAGGTATAACAAGTGAGTAAGATATCTCATCCCTTTTGAAGATTTATCATAACATTGGTTTTAGATATGATGGATTTCCCATTAAAAATTTTATCACATTAAACTACATGGTTTTAGCATGTAAAGAAATATTAAGCCATTTGAAAATTAAAAAGGGAGTTATGGGATTTTCATAGGCCTTAAATCCCTTAAAAAAATACTTGAATGTGATTTTCATCAATGAAATTGAGAAAGGTGTGAAATTGATGGATGATGGATATATTGTTCATAAATGACTCACCGACATCATTATTCAAAAATGACTCACTGATAGCACTATTCCCAAATGACTCACAGACACCACTATTCACAAGTCGCTAATAGAAAAAACTATTCAAAATTGGCTCACTGAAATAACTGTTCACAAATGACTCACTGACATCACTATTCAAAAATGACTCATCGACAACATTTTTCAGAAATGACTGACCAACAAAAAATTTCACAAATGACTCACCCACATCACTATTCATATGTTACTCACTAACATAACTATTCATAAGGGACTCATCGACAATAGTGTTCACAATTGACTCAGCAAAGGCTATGTTCACAAATGACTCACAGAGAGCAATGTTCACAAATGACTCAACAACACCAATTTTCTCAAATGAGTCACTGACAACACTGTTCAGAAACGAATAACATATAGAAAATTTAAAAAATGAGTCACCGAAAACACTATTCAAAAAAGACTCACCGACAACACAATTCAGAAATGAATCACCAACAACACTTTTCAGAATAATGGAAACAATATTCCCAAAACGGTAAATTTCGAAATGTGTTGGATATAGGTTTCCATTACCTCTCAAAAAACCCCAAACACCTGATGTGCACAGAAGGATGCAGTAGAATGGTATGAGCCATTACATCAGATACCTCTCAAAACATTCTCATCCTCAAGAATTCAAAACCATCCAAGATAAGAAATAGAAAAAGGGGTCCAAACAACAACCCTTTGAGACACCTATCATTGTACTTACCAACCAAAAAGTTCAACCACTTAAAAAGGGACACGTGATACCGAAAAAACAACCATAACCAACTCATAAACACTCCCTGAAGGGAGATACCTCTAAAATAGATAATTCCAAAAAGGAATCAAAATAAATCCAAATCATAAACATGAATTCTTTACAACCACAAAAAATAACATTACCATAATAGAGAAAATCATAAAGTAACTTAGTTTACAATGCACGTATCTGCGACTCACATTCCCACGTACTCTCATTCTTACCACCATGTCACCACATGACACAGACCATGGGGATAACACGCCAACACAACACATTCTTCTTCTGGTCCTGGATCTCTACAGGCTAATTCATGAAAGTTTCATCCTCATAAAAATTGATATCACCCCAATCGATGATGTGAGGGTCATCATTATGATAATTGTGGAGCTATGCCGCCTGAAATACATAGTGTATCCAACATATCTGTGGGGGAAGTGCTACTTGATATGACATGGCTCTGACATGAGCCAATACCTCGAATGGCCCTATAAATTATGGAAAATCATACCCCGTGACCAAATCTTCACTGCACTTGATGGGTAGTCACAATAAAAAAAACGTGACCCCAAACATAAAAATATAATGGTCTTCTCTTTTGATAAGAATATGATTTATATCATTGAATAGAAGCCTTCATCTTCTCCTGAATCACTTGAACCATTTTTGTTTTATTATGCACTAGTTCTGGTCTAAGAATTGTGGAATCTCTAACCCTAGTCATGCACTATAGGGAATGACATTGTCAACCATAGTTTTATTCAAATGGTGTCATACTAATGGTGGATTGAAAAATTTAATTTTTAGAGTACTCCACCAAGGTTATGTGCTTCATCAACGAACCTCCAAAATCCATCATATAAAATAGCAACATGTCTTCATGAGTGTGGATGGTTTTCTCTATCTGATCGTCTATATGTGGATGAAAAGTAGTTCTAAGGAATAGCTGAGAACCAAAATCATGTCGGAGACTTCTCCATAACCATGAGGTTCACGTGGTTCTCGATTAGAAATGATCGTCCATAGGACATCGTGGAGTCACACCACCTCCTATGGATACAATGATGACAAAACCTCCCTACTATCAACTCATTGACCGCTATTAGGTGGGATGATTTCATTAAATGATCAAATATCTACCAAATAGAATTATAGTCTCCATGAGCTCAAGGTAAACCAATAACAATGTCTATTAAATATCTTCCCAAATCCATTGAAGAACATATAATGGCTATGAAAACCAACAAGGATACATTTCTCATTCGTCACCTCCTAGCAGAAAAAACATCCAGACACAAACTCCATGTAACATCCCAGGTAAATAAAGAATAAATAATTTTCATAATTATTAATATTTACGAATTAAATATTAATTTTATTTTAAAGGGGTTGCTATGTTCGATAGCGTACCCGATACGCAACGATGAGTTTCTTTGAAACTTACGTAGCACACTAGTAATAAAATAATATTATTTTAAATGTTAGTTAACAAGTAGTCGTTGTACTGGCGGGAATGGATAGAAATAACTAAAATTTGATTATATATGTTTTTAAATGTTTTTAAATTTATCCAATAATAGATAAAGGCTTAAAATACGGAAAGAATTCAATTTTAGGCGTATATGCCCTAGTTTTCACTAAAGGTTCACTTATCACCTTTTAACGGAGAACCGTCATTAAATATAGTTTTGATCACTCTTTTACATTCTTTTGGACCAAATATAACTCTTCTTTAGAATCGGGACATCAAAATTTACTTTGTGTAAATTTTTGGTACCTTTCTGATAAAGTTAATTTTTTTAATGAATAGTGTAAAGTGTTGTATTTTAATTCAAAACCTCTTTTTAATCTAAATTATTTATATGATTAGATTATTATTTTAATTAGTTTTAAAGTGAAATTAGAAAATATTTTTACCAGTTAATCCAATGGTCGTCATTGGAATCAATTTCACTTTGAAATTGAACTTAAACTGGTGTCAATCTTTTGATACTTATTGTTTCACAAAAACACGCTATTTGTCATGACAACGGGAATTAATTATTAAATTAATTAATTTGACTAATATGTTTTGAATTTTGTAAAATGGACTTCATTTTTTAATTCGGAATATCAAATATAGCTTTGGGTGAATTTTTGGTAATTTTCTGAAAAACTTCAATTTTTGATGAATAGTGAAACCACTAAGTGGTAATCAAGCAAACTTATTTTTCAGTTAAATGAAAGTTTACCACTAATGTGTATTGAATTTTGAAAATCCGACATACATGGTTGTCATTAAGAAGTAAAATGTGGTTCAATGAGATTAAAATAATTTTTCGGTGAATAGTAACTTTTTTTCATTAATCGCGATTAGAGGTAATTAGTGTAGTTTAAGGTAAAAATGGTATTATAAGAATGTTAAAACACCATGAAACTTGTCCTACACCTATTGGGTGAGTCATGGCCGACCAAGACAAGCAATGGGATAACATGGGGACCCCATGGAGCCACTTTAGTTAGAAAATGACATTAATATATTTTTATTTAATGTTAAAGTGAAAATGACACTAACATAAATTGTTTTACTAAAATAATTTTTTAGTGGGGTTATACAAGTCAAAATTCTGATTATAAATAGTCATTGGAAAGCTAAAACGATTTAGTACATCATAGTGATTTTTTTATAATTTTTAGACATTAAATAAAATAAAATATCTATGACATAATAATGATGCAGCGATGACATCATTATTTGACGATTTAAATAAAATGGAAGGATAATGTAAAATCTATGAACTACACATGTCCAAAACTTATTGTATTGGTGTATTTAGAACCCTTATCACCTTATCCACGAATTAAATCAATGTGGTACCTTTTAAAACCGAAACACATTTTCAAATAAAGTAATATTTCTTTACTTTCCAAAAGTGCCCCTCCTCTCCTCTTATAAAAGGCCCCCACCTCTACCTCATTTCACACACTTCTCAAGCCTTTGGCTCGGCCAACCCCTGCCCAATTACTCTCTCCAAATCCCTCTCCTCATCCTAGAGGATTCCCTTTGGACATAATCCTTTCAATGGAAGCCTTTAGGCTCAAATCAAAAGGGAGTTACACTTTTAAAGGTAATTCATTCTCTCTTGTTCATTTGTTTTATTTTGCTTCTCCAACCCCCTAAACTCTTTTTATTTACTTATTTTGTAACAACACCAGTATCTTAAATATACTAGGATGTTGTTATAATATTTATTTTAGATACAATCTCACACAACTACATCAAATGGTTAAAGAACATACGGTTTCCGTGGATGGCGAAATTCTGCCTCCCGAAACGATGATTGTTCAATACTCATTTAACACCTTCAAGGGTGGCCATTATAATGTCACTATTTTTTTATATGATATATAATATGTTTATGTTTTCTTTAAGCTTCTGTATTTTTCATTTTTGGCATACCTTTATGGTTTCCATTATGGGTAAACACGATATCTTCATTTAAGGAAGTGCGGACTACCGCCCCCTAAAAGTGATGTGATTCGTTAATGCCATATGTGGGACGTGTAAAGGATGGATTTAAAGTTATTATATATGATGTTATACTGTAATTATAAGATACCTCTATATTATTATTATTTCATTCCATTAAAGTATGAGATAGAAATGAAAGTAGCGTTCATGCGTACGTACGGCTTACCGTCTCCATGAACGGTGCATTTCATTTCTTATCCCCAAATGTAATGTACTATTAAAAGTACATGTATATAATGGATATATATAATTAATGATATATCTAAATGATGAATATAATTCTGGAATTAAAATATACATACCTCTCATTTAGTTTTAATTCCATTAATATGACAAAAAATGAAAGTAGCGTTCATGCGTACGTACGGCTTACCGTCTCCATGAACGGTGCATTTCATTTCATACCTCTAAATGATTATGTAATATTATATATACATGTATATGCTGGATATATATGATATATATGATATCCAAATCAGGAATTTCATTCTGGATATAAAGAACTTTTGACCACACGCACAACATGTAATGGTAAGAAGTCAACTTTCGACTTAAGAACCAAATATTGACAAAACAAACATTATTAACTTAAATGGTTACATAATGTTTATAACATTGAAATAAGTGATATAAAAGGAATAATGAACTTTAAAAAGGTTCTTAATAAAGTATAAATTAACTCAAGTTTATTATTCAGGACGTTAAAGAACGATCGAGTCAAGTCGGACCCGAGGTAAGGGACTTCGTCTCAATCTCTTTTCATTGAGGCATATTTCGTTTTATACACAACTTTCTTTTATATGGTGTATAAACCCCTTTGACTTTTACTTTTATACAAAAGGAATATTTTTCTACGAAGCGTTTTACAAAACGACAAAAAGCAATGTGTCTTTAAATGTACGCGGCGACAACGACCTTTTCCGCCGCAACGAGTATTATTTGGTCTTTGTCTTTCTCAACAAGCCGTAATGTTTTTAGAATAAAATAAATATCATATACTCTTTTATGTATTTTGGTATTGAAAATGGTTTTGAAAAAGGATTCTATTATGTCAATATATTTATGATATATTGTGATTGAAATGTGGAAATGTTATCATTCTTTTATATTGGTTTTATGTTTTATGATTTTATATTGGTACTTGGACATTTTAACGGGTGGTTACGTTATAAACCATATGACGGGTGGTGCCGTGTATACCAGGATGGGTGGTTACGTTATAACCTCCAATGCATTGGGTATGGAAGTCGGCCGTATGGCTATTCCATTAAGTATGTATGGAAATTGGCCGTATGGCTATTCCATTAAGTGATATGTGTGGAAGTCGACCGTATGGTTATTCCTCTTAAGTAAGTTTATGTCCCAAGTTACCTTTATATATGTTATGTGTTCTTTATATGGGTTTTATGGTAATTCTTTGGTTACAAAAAGGTAAGTAATGATACTTTATTCAGTGAAGAGTTTTTATTACTTCATAAAGGTGAAAAGTATTACTTTGATAAAGTATAAATGGTTTACTTGTTGTTTTGATAAACTAACAATTTTCATTCTTTGTGTATCCCTTATTGAGCTTCTTATGCTCACCCCAAGTTTTTCGAAATGTTTTTCTCATGACTTAAAGTGGAATAAGGTCAAGGATGGGATCAAGGTAATTTCATGCTATCTAAAACATGGAATCTAGACATCTTTAATTTTAAGAGTTTTTATTTTATGGAGACTTAGTAGAAGTGTCCACTTTGTAATCTTTTAAGA
Source organism: Viscum album (assembly GCA_963277665.1). Taxonomy (NCBI): domain Eukaryota; kingdom Viridiplantae; phylum Streptophyta; class Magnoliopsida; order Santalales; family Viscaceae; genus Viscum; species Viscum album. Next base: position 128,815,943 of record OY728151.1, on the reverse strand, counting down.
TGTAATAGTTATGTTCTAATTCTCTCAAACTCTAAACCTGAAAAGATCCTCAATGTGAATTATTCATTTAATTCAATATTAAGTAAGGTTTAAGGCTGGGGCCTTATAGTTGGTATCAGAGGTCAGTTTAGACAACTTTAGGAGTTAGAAAAGTGTTAAATTATAATATGATTGAAATGATATAGCATTTACGGATTACCATGTTGCTTCGCCTAAGATATTTCTGTGTTCAGAATGGTTTTCCGTAGAGGAAACAAAGCAGCTATGTTGGGATGACATCAGGAGGAAGATAACCTTCCAAATCAGCAACCTGAGATGGTCGGAATCGGAACAGAACAGTTTGTTGCAGTGATGGCACAGTTGACTCAGGATATAAATGGTGGTGGTATCCATGCACGAGATCAGCCAGATCAACCATAGAGGAACATGTCAGTAGTGGAACATTTCATGAGGAAACATCCCCCATCATTCAGAGGATCATCTGATCCTGTGCAAGCTGAAGGGTGGATTAAAGCACTGGAGAAGATTTTTGATGTCATGGGGTGTTCAGAACATCAAAAGGTTAGTCTTTTTGTTTACCGTTTTGAAGGTGAAGCTGATCCGTGGTGGTCGATGGTGAAAAATATAAGGGATAGTGATGAGATTGAGGATCTTCACTGGGACGAATTCAAAGGTATGTTTCTTGAGAAATATTTTCCTAAGGTGGTTCTTCTTAGATGGAAAAACAGTTCCTATAATTGAGGCAGGAGGATGATTCAGTGGCTGCTTATGAAGAAAAGTTCACTCGATTGGCAAGGTATGCTCCAAACTTCATACGAGATCTTGATAGTAAAATAAACCGTTTTTACTCAGGGTTAAAGCCAATGTATCGAAGGGCTTTAGCTTCTTGTGAATTCAAAAGTTATGAAAAGCTTGTTCGATGTGCTGAGAAGGTGGAAATGGAGTTTGCCGATGATCAGGTGTTCTATGACAAACAACAGAATAAGAGGTCTAGTTGGCAGGAAAAGGGGAATAATTCATCAAAGAAGCAAGGAGGTAAGAAAACCAAATATCCGTCCTGTGGGAAGTGTGGTAAAATGCATCCTGGAGAATGTTTATCCAAGTCTGGTAAGTTCTTTCGGTGTGGTAAGTCTGGTCATATTGCTCGTAACTGTAAAGAAGATGATCAAGCAGGAAATGAAAAGCCAACGGTAAGATGCTTTAAGTGTAATGAAATGGGTCATTATGCAAACGAGTGTCCAACGAAGAACTCAACTGGGGGAATGCAGCCAGACTACAAGCAGAAATGGATGGTGAAATCCTTTGAAACAACTTCAGTAGATGTTGGGCCATCGAATGAAGTGGTATCAGCTCCAGGGAGCTCAGTATTTTTCGAAGATTGACTTGAGGTCGAGGTACCATCAGTTGAAAGTAAAATAAGCAGACGTTCCGAAGACTATGTTCCATACTAGATATGGTCATTTTGAATTTTTAGTTATGCCTTTTGGGTTAACCAATGCACCTACTGCATTCATGGACCTTATGAATAAAATTTTCCATGAGTTCTTGGATAAGTTTGTGTTTGTGTTTTGAGATTTGGAAAGAGATTGTGTGTACCTTGTGATTCACAGTTGAAGAATGAGTTGTTTTTTCATCCTGGCAGTACTAAGATGTACAGAGGTCAGCGGGAGTATTACTGTTGGGATGGAATGAAAAGAGACATTACTGATTTTACTGTGAAGTGTTTGACATGTCAACAGGTTAAAGCAGATGGGCAGTCAAAACGAACAATACAGACATTGGAGGATATGCTACGAGCTTGTTCTATGGATTATCAGGGAAGTTGGGACCAACATTTTTCTTTGGTTGACTTTTCTTATAATAACAGTTTTCATTCCAGTATACAGATGGAACCATTTTAGGCATTATATGGGAACCGGTGTCGAACTCCAGCATTTTGGAATGAAGTGGGTGAAAGGAAGTTGATGGGACGAGAATTGGTAGAAGAGTTGGCAGAAAAAGTTCAGTTGATTCAGAAAACACATGAGAACAGCTCAGAGCAGGCAGAAGAGTTATGCGGATAACCGGAGGAAGGATCTATCTTTTGAGGTATGTGATCATGTTTTTCTCAAGGTTTATCCTTGTAAAAGTGTGATGAGATTTGGTAAGAAAGGAAAGTTGAGTCCGAGGTTCATTGGACCATATGAAATTCTGGAGAGAGTTGGATCAGTTGAATACCGGGTGGCTTTACCTCCGAGTTTATCTCAGGTACACAATGTTTTTCATGTTTCAATGTTGAGAAAGTATATGCCAGATCCATCTCATGTTTTGAGCCCAGAGGTAGTTCAGCTGGAAGAGAACCTATCTTATGAGGAACAACCGGTCCAGATTCTTGACCACAGGGAGAAAGTGTTACGGAATAAAGTGATTCATCAGGTAATGTTTTTGTGGAAAACCCATGTGATTTAAGAGGCAACGTGGGAATCTGAAAATGCTATGAGGGATAAATACCCCCACTTATTTTGATAAGTGAATAAAATTGCGAGGACGCAATTCCCAAAAGGGGGGAAGGATGTAACATCCCAGGTAAATAAAGAATAAATAATTTTCATAATTATTAATATTTACGAATTAAATATTAATTTTATTTTAAAGGGGTTTCTATGTTCGATAGCGTACCCGATACGCAACGATGAGTTTCTTTGAAACTTACGTAGCACACTAGCAATAAAATAATATTATTTTAAATGTTAGTTAACAAGTAGCCGTTGTACTGGCGGAAATGGATAGAAATAACTAAATTATGATTATATATGTTTTTAAATGTTTTTACATTTATCCAATAAAAGATAAAGGCTTAAAATACGGAAAGAATTCAATTTTAGGCGTATATGCCCTAGTTTTCACTAAAGGTTCACTTATCACCTTTTGAAGGCGAACCATCATTAAATATAGTTTTGATCACTCTTTTACATTCTTTTGGACCAAATATAACTCTTCTTTAAAATCGGGACATCAAAATTTACTTTGTGTAAATTTTTGGTACCTTTCTGATAAAGTTCATTTTTTTAATGAATAGTGTAAAGTGTTGTATTTTAATTCAAAACCTCTTTTTAATCTAAATTATTTATATGATTAGATTATTATTTTAATTGGTTTTAAAGTGAAATTAGAAAATATTTTTACCAGTTAATCCAATGGTGGTCATTGGAATCAATTTCACTTTGAAATTGAACTTAAACTGGTGTCAATCTTTTGATACTTATTATTTCACAAAAACACGCTATTTGTCATGACATCGGGAATTAATTATTAAATTAATTAATTTGACTAATATGTTTTGAATTTTGTAAAATGGACTTCATTTTTGAATTCGGAATATCAAATATAGCTTAGGGTGAATTTTTGGTAATTTTCTGAAAAACATCAATTTTTGATGAATAGTGAAACCACTAAGTGGTAATCAAGCAAACTGATTTTTCAGTTAAATGAAATTTTACCACTAATGTGTATTGAATTTTTAAAATCCGACATACATGGTTGTCATTAAGAAGTAAAATGTGGTTCAATGAGATTAAAATAATTTTTTGGTGAATAGTAACTTTTTTTCATTAATCGCGATTAGAGGTAATTAGTGTTGTTTAAGGTAAAAATGGTATTATAAGAATGTGAAAACACCTTGAAACTTGTCCTACACCTATTGGGTGAGTCATGGCCGACCAAGACAAGCCATGGGAAAACTTGGGGACCCCATGGAGCCACTTTAGTTAGAAAATGACATTAATATATTTTTATTTAATGTTAAAGTGAAAATGACACTAACATAAATTGTTTTACTAAAATACATTTTGAGTGGGGTTATACAAGTCCAAATTTTGATTATAAATAGTCATTGGAAAGATAAAACGATTTCGTACATCGTAGTGATTTTTTTATAATTTTTAGACATTAAATAAAATAAAATATCTATGACATAATAATGATGCAGCGATTACATCATTATTTGATGATTTAAATAAAATGGAAGGATAATGTAAAATCTATGAACTACACATGTCCAAAACATATTGGATGGGTGGATTTAGAACCCTTATCACCTTATCCATGAATTATATCAAAGTGGGACTTTTTAAAACAGAAACACATTTTAAAATAAAGTAATATTTCTTTACTTTCCAAAAGTGCCCCTCCTCTCCTCTTATAAAAGGCCCCCACCTCTACCTCATTTCACAAACTTCTCAAGCCTTTGGCTCGGACAACCCCTACCCAATTACTCTCTCCACATCCCTCTACTCATCCTATAGGATTCCCTTTGGAAAGAATCCTTTCAAAGGAAGCCTTTAGGCTCAAATCAAAAGGGAGTTACACTTTTAAAGGTAATTCATTCTCTCTTGTTCATTTGTTTTATTTTGCTTCTCCAACCCCCTAAACTCTTTTTATATACTTATTTTGTAACAACACTAGTATATTAAATATACTAGGATGTTGTTATAATATTTATGTGAGCTACACTCTCACACAACTACATCAAATGGTTAAAGAACATACGGTTTCCGTGGATGGCGAAATTCTGCCTCCCGAAACGATGATTGTTCAATACTCATTTAACACCTTCAAGGGTGGCCATTATGATGTCACTATTTTTATATATGATATATAATATGTTTATGTTTTCTTTAAACTTCTGTATTTTTCATTTTTGTAATACCTTTATGGTTTCCATTATGGGTAAACACGATATCTTCATTTAAGGAAGTGCGGACTACCGCCCCTAAAAGTGATGTGATTCGTTAATGCCATATGTGGGACGTGTAAAGGATGGATTTAAAGTTATTATATATGATGTTATACTGTAATTATAATATAACTCTATATTATTATTATTTCTTTCCATTAAAGTATGAGATAGAAATTAATGTAGCGTCCATGCGTACGTACGGCTTACCGTCTCCATGAACGGTGCATTTCATTTCTTATCCCCAAATGTAATGTACTATTAAAAGTACATGTATATAATGGATATATATAATTAATGATATATCTAAATGATGAATATAATTCTGGAATTAAAATATACATACCTCTCATTTAGTTTTAATTCCATTAATATTACAAAGAAATGAAAGTAGCGTTCATGCGTACGTACGGCTTACCGTCTCCATGAACGGTGCATTTCATTTCTTACCTCTAAATGATTATGTAATATTATATATACATTTATATGATGGATATATATGATATATATGATATCCAAATCAGGAATTTCATTCTGGATATAAAGAACTTTTGACCACACGAACAACATGTAATTGTAAGAAGTCAACTTTCGACTTAAGAACCAAATATTGACAAAACAAACATTATTAACTTAAATGGTTACATAATGTTTATAACATTGCAATAAGTGATATAAAAGGAATAATGAACTTTAAAAAGGTTCTTAATAAAGTATAAATTATCTCAAGTTTATTATTCAGGACGTTAAAGAACGATCGAGTCAAGTCGGACCCGAGGTAAGGGACTTCGTCTCAATCTCCTTTCATTGAGGAATATTTCGTTTTATACACAACTTTCTTTTATATGGTGTATAAACCCCTTTGACTTTTACTTTTATACAAAAGGAATCTTTTTCTACGAAGCGTTTTACAAAACGACAAAAAGGAATGTTTCTTTAAATGTACGCGGCGACAACGACCTTTTCCGCTGCAGCGAGTATTATTTGGTCTTTGTCTTTCTCAACAAGCCGTAATGTTTTTAGAATAAAATAAATATCATATACTCTTTTATGTATTTTGGTATTGAAAATGGTTTTGAAAAAGGATTCTATTATTCCAATATATTTATGATATATTGTGATTGAAATGTGGAAATGTTATCATTCCTTTATATTGGTTTTATGTTTTAGATTTTATATTGGTACTTGGACATTTTAACGGGTGGTTACGTTATAAACCATATGACGGGTGGTGCCGTGAATACCAGGACGGGTGGTTACGTTATAACCTCCAATGCATTGGGTATGGAAGTCGACCGTATGGCTATTCCATTAAGTATGTATGGAAATTGGCCGTATGGCTATTCCATTAAGTGATATGTGTGGAAGTCGACCGTATGGTTATTCCACTTAAGTAAGTTTATGTCCCAAGTTACCTTTATATATGTTATGTGTTCTTTATATGGGTTTTATGGTAATTCTTTGGTTACAAAAAGGTAAGTAATGATACTTTATTCAGTGAAGAGTTTTTATTACTTCATAAAGGCGAAAAGTATTACTTTGATAAAGTATACATGGTTTACTTGTTGTTTTGATAAACTAACAATTTTCATTCTTTGTGTATCCCTTACTGATCTTCTTATGCTCACCCCAAGTTTTTCGAAATGTTTTTCTCAGGACTTAAAGTGGAATAAGGTCAAGGATGGGATCAAGGGAAATTCATGCTATCTAAAACATGGAATCTAGGCATCTTTCTTTTTAAGAGTTTTTATTTTATGGAGACTTAGTAGACGTTTCTACTTTGTAATCTTTTAAGATGTAATAGTTATGTTCTAATTCTCTAAAACTCTAAACCTGAAAAGATCCTCAATGTGAATTATTCATTTAATTCAATATTAAGTAAGGTTTAAGCCTGGGGCCTTATACTCCACAACTTTACACTTCATCCCATGCCACTAAAGCTGACTCCTCTAGTATCGATACATATTTTCCACACCAAGATGTACTGATAAAGGTGATATTTGGAACTATCTAAGAACTATCTCTCGCATTTCCAAAGGAACAAAAATGCCTTCTTAGATACAAAACTTGGTGTTGTTCAACCTGAGAACAACCATCAAGGGCCTCACCACAAACTAATTTGTATCTCCAGACCTTCACCTCTAGATCCCCCAACTGGGACTCTTCCACTTGATACACCATAGATTACTTTACCATCATCTGAAAATTGAATACTCTACCCCAATCATATCCCATATCCATATGAAATCATAAATATTAATCTATTACTCTCTAAGAGTGACTAAATTCACCTAGTGCATCAACATGTGACTTTCTGCTCAGCACATCGGCAACAACAATCCCCATTCTAGGGGTATATGAGGTTTCAAAGTCATGTTCCTGTAAGAAATCCATCCCCCGATATTTCCTCAGGTTCATGTCATGTTGGTAGAAATCCTTCCTCGGGCTCTTAAAATCAGTGAAAACCATGATTCGCTCACCAATGAGATAATCTCTCTACATATTCATAGAATACACTATAGCGACTAACGAAATATCCTTGGTGGTATAATTATGTTCATGGGGACGCAACAACAGAGACCCATAAGAAATTACTGATCTCTTCTACATCAGATCACAACATTACCCAGGATGTGATGCATGACAGAAAACATCAAACTGAACTCAGTCTATTTGAAGAAAAATAACGGGAGCACTTACTAACTTCTCATTCAAATAATCAATAGCTTCCTAACAAAATATGTCTACACGAATTCTTAATCCTTTATAGTCAATTCATTCAGAGGAGTTGAAACCTAAGAGAAATCTGCTAAGAACCTCCTAGAGTAGTCTGAGAGACTATAGAAACATCACACCTCTACAACTATCTTGGGGGATACCTAAGACAAACTACTTCTATCATTTATAGATCCAAAACCACTAACTTATGGTATAAAACATTAAAAATTAAACAGACTTCTAGAGCCCAAAAATCACACTTCTACAACTTCCCAAATAGCTGCTATTGATGAAGAAATCCAAAAATGGTGTGTAGATACTCTGCATGATGCTCCTCAGAAACAGAGTAAAAAAATGATGTAATCAATTAATACCATCACGAATATATGCCAGAAATCACAGAACATTGCGTTCATCAACCCCATTAACACAACTAGGGAATTTGTCACACCTAAAAGGAATTATAATGAACTTGTAATACATATGAAAACAATGGACATCAGTATTCAGGATATCATCATCCTTCAGTTGCTTCAATTGATATCGTAACCACAAATAAATCATCAAGAATCAACCTGAAAACCTTAGTTGATCAAATAAATCATCAATCCAAATAAGATTATAGTGATTATTCACTTTCACTTTGTTTAAGCGATGATAATTGATACACAACTACAAACTATCATCAAACAAATTAGTGTACAAAACTGGTTCACCCCAAAATGACACACTCAGCCAAAGAAAACTACACTATAATAGACTATTGAGCTATATACATAGATCCTATAACTCATAAGGGGCCATACCATATTGATACATAATGATAGGAGACACTCCCAGTTATTTCTCCATCCCAAATGAGATCTCTCGTCAAGGGGATAATGCTACAACATCTTCTATAAAGGCATCTGTGTAATATTTTATGACACTACGAAATGCCAGCTTCGGATCCTCTGAAGAAATCAGCATCAGCTCAGACATCATGGATGACAGGGATGGAACACGCCTCTGACCCATCTGAGGGTCTCAATCACAAACAAACACTACTAGATCTCCATAATCATCAAATAACACCACCTAACTTCATAATAAATATTTGATATCTTGTACCAATTACAACAAATTTATGTCTAGGAAGAATTTATATGGTTGTATATAAAAACATATTAAATCTCTCCAATAGCGGTGCTTCCCCAGCACTAGATCATAGTCTCTATATACTTCAAAATTGTCAGCTTGACCTCCAACTGGCATAGTTAACGACATGGGCACTGGAAGCCTCTCTACCAAAAGCCCCAAATAATATACAAGATAAGGAGATATGAATTAGTGTGTTGCACCTGAATCAAATAAGGCATACACCCTTTTATAAAACAAGAAAAAGGTACTTAAATGATGTCTGGTTTGCTAGGCGCTGGAAATGATAAAGCATGATGCTGGCCACGGCATGCTTAATGGCCTCTCTATCCCAGATGATAGCAACCACCATGGACGCGCTCTACTATCTAATCATGGGGAGCATCACAGGGATGTCTTAATCCCACCCCATCTACTCTATGATTATCCAAAGAAGCTGTAACTTTTTTTTGTAGCCTCGGCTGGAACTACCTAAACAATGTAACCTACAGTGGAACACCTTGTGCACGATGACCACTTTGAATGGGTGGGCACTTTCGCTACTAATGACCTTAGCCTCCACAATAATAACAAGTCCCGGATCCCTGGGAATTGTCCTGAGAGCTTCTGTCCTCATAGAAACGATATGTCGAGGGACGGGACCTACCCCTAGTCGAATGAAAACTCATCTTCCCTGAATTCCAGGATCCCTATACCAATGCTCTACTTCATAAGGGATAATGTAAACACCCATATCATGATGTAATGGTTATGTATAATATCCTCTCTATGACCTATTCCATCTACAGTACCTCATGATATTTATTCTGTATAAACAGAATGATTTGGTGGTGGACCTCTGGATGACATGCCTCATGAAAATTCCCCTCTCTGGCCTCCTCATCTAGCAATAAGTCTGAATCATATCGTAAAAGGTTATTGAAACGGATTCCTAAATATCACCAACTATAGCTCCCTTGTTAAAGGGAATGTATATCCTAACGACAGAAAGGATACATGGTCGAAGAAATAATCTCGACTTGGAACCTGACTCAGAACTCCTCCCACAAGTTTGAAAACTCCTCTTGATCCCTGAGGAACAAGAACCACCACTGCCTCACTTCCCCACACAGCATCGTTAGAACAAATGACACTCAATTATCATTCCATTAACGGATCGAAATGATATATATCTCACCCTCCTCCAATTATTAATCCACGACTACATGTGAAACAGAGCCCTCATAATTTTATACACTATGTCACTAAAACATGTGGACTATCCTCCTCCAATATTCATCATCATAAACATTTACCTTGTGGCTATCTGCCAACACAACCTTCTAAAAAACATCTGCGTGAAACTGATGAGGACATAGAGCTGGAGCCAAACCTGGAAAATAACCAAATATTTAGAGCATGTAAACCTGAAATATAAAAGACTCAACATTCATTAATTAATTGTTTTTTTATTCATTTTAGGTTATTCTATCCCATGGTATATACATTCAAACACAATAATAAATATAAATGAAGCATGATACATTCATAGGTATCTACACTTAAACTAGTATCACTTCTTTTAGTAGATACTATAAACAAAAATTTCCATGAATCAAATCGCATGTCGCCCTAAATACCTATGTCTCAGCTGGTATCAAATGTTTACATCACATGGTAAACATGACTAAAATTGATTCCCTAACATCGCAGGTAACCTCACCAGTTCCAAAAACACAAATCCATATTATCCCTTTTCCGGACCTCTTATACCACTAAAAAATGACCCCCTACACATAATGTGTACCCCTCCTATGATGGAAATGTGAGATAGGAGATAGTGACCCCAGATAATGACCTCTATTAGGCCCAGAGTTGGTGACTAGAATTGAGGGTGTGACCAACATAATAATTGGAGGATTTACCCTCTTAGAGAACACATGTGGAAGACTGTGAGAAGAAATAAACCAACCATCTCCAAATAAAAATTAAATATCAAATAAAACCCAAGTAAACCTATGTCATGTCATGGAATAACTAATACAATTGATGGGTAAAAATGATTGTACCAAAAGAAAGTGGAAAAATGGCACCGACCACGAAGCGCGAACAACTCCTGCAACACCTAGCTTGTAATAAACTTCCTTCTCCCTATCCTGCTCAATGTGACTTGAAAATAGTTTTTACAAAAATAGGGTGGATATAACAGTATACACAGTAAGATCCTTCCTAGAGGATATAGTGAGGAAGTAAAAAATCATGTTTAAGCATAATGAACAACAAGTGAATATAACTCATAACCTAAATAAGTATATTATGTTCCCAACCTCACCATGGTTACTCAGAGAAAATATCACATATAAGATTATATAAATAAATAAAGAATATAAAGGGTATCCCGCTACCACTTCCTCACTGGTTTACCACTTTGACCCAACATCTCACATCATAAACAATCTCTCTCCAAAAATGAAATCCCAAAAACACCAGGATATTTCCCTACAACATGAAAATCCTGCAAAAAAACCACCACATCCATGTAATACATGTATCTAGGTAGTTTTTCAAGAGACACCACAGTTCACATAACATGTATCATATGCCTGATATTAAACTCAATACATTATATCCCATACAATGAGTAAGGAGCCTCAAGCCATCACAACCAGTACATACTAAACCTATAGTAGTAAATAAGAAATTTCTATGTGTGCGAATAACCAAAATCCATTAAAACCCACTACACGCATATATGGGAAAAACTAACCATTGATCTTAGCATCACAAGTGATAACCAAGAGAAGGGAGCGGGGCCAACAGCAGTAGACAAACATCCATCCTCCCAATGAAATTTTTGGGAAAACACCCTCTCTATGGCTCAAAATACTCGGGGTGTCAATCGCCCAAACCGATAGGGTGGAGTAGCATATAGAAACATTTAATGTACATTATAAACTATAGCTCAGAACCACACTATGTTCATAAGATAGTCTTAGACTATAATACAACTAATATTTCTTAACTCTTAGCTACCACTGCTATGACTAGTTATCCTATAAACATACAATCATTTATAGAGCTACAATAGATTACATTATCCCTTTTCATCAGTTTCACTTTATGTTAATTAATTATTTAAACATTAATTAATCGTTATTATTTTCACATTATCCTTCATTATAATCCAACATAAATTTCATTCCCTCTAGGAATAACCAAACCAAGTCCATAGATTCTAAGAAATAATAACTCAAAATGTCATCTCAGAATTCTCAAACCCCATGGTTTAACATAATTTATTCAATCATTAATTAACCGCATTACTACATTCCCATAATCTATGGAATTCTACAAAAACATTATAAGATTCTAAACAATATTTGTCTCAACATGATGAGTATTTGAACTGTCTGTCATTTCTGTGCCACCTATATCAAGAGTGTAGTCCCATCCTCCCCCAAGAAGCTAAAAATTAAAATCACATGGAATGACACACACATATTATCCAATATTTAGAATGAGGGTAAGCAAGGCCGGCTACCTTGAGATATGGGGAATGTAAAGGAGATAAAAAATGAACAAGACTCAGCAAGTATACAACATTCATATTCAACATGTTTAATAATCTCTAGCATCCTCCTCGACACCCACATGCCTAAATTGATGCATTTATCCACTATAGGAGTCAACAGATACCATAACCAATGAGTATCCCTTCCCCTACATTTCACAACATCTATCAGAGGTCACACCACAACACAAGAATTAAGAAAACAATCATATAAAATAAGATCTTGGACCGTAAACAACACATTCTTACATTAATGAATAAGCTCTCACATCTCCAAGAATAAGACTATTAGCCTTAACAAACAACATGGTAACTGATAACACTACATGGAATTATGTTTTATCAAACAACTGATTCTTTTATCCATCATGAATTAAACAGTTCATTAATAGTATGTACCAACTATTAGAAAGATGAACATAATGATTTCATAGAAATTACAAATAAAGAATAATTCTTGCTACACCAGTTTGATTTACATAAAATTACAATAATAACATCCATATTCATTTACTTACCTCTTATATCTTTGAAAAATAAATAGATGTAATCCGAGTTTATGATCATTACCAATATCTTTCAAGAAGTACACTTTAAAAAAATTTATGAATATATATCACACTATCTTTCAAAACAATAGTAAATTACATATGATTGATTCCAATTCATTTTTCTGGCACAAATAATTATTAAGTTAATTCTATTGAAATCTAGTGGCCTAAAAAATGCTAAATCTACAGTTTCACATAAAATAATAGAGACTAAATGAACCCCCTACCTCAAAAGGGTCTTGAGGTTCTTTATATGAGAATGATACACACAACAAATTATAATCGCCTCACCCCATGACAACTGCATCCACCATAGGATGTCGAAACACGACCGAACCAACCTACACCCATGAAAACTCTATTAAGAGCATGGAGATTACATTCCATAACATAGAAAGGAAAACAAGATAATAAGGATAAAAAAAACACCATAATGGAGGTAGATCATACCTTCAATAGATGAAAAATCAATACTTTCTACATGCACCAAAATATGGGGTGCACTTTCTACAAGAAGAAACATCAAGAGGAACTACACCTTGGATGAAGATTTGTTCACACCACACATATGGGATGAAGGAATTATTCTATTATATAACACCATGGATGAGGAATGTAGTACAAGGAAAGATGATATCTCATCCCATTAAAATAATTATTGAAGCTGCAGTTTAAGATACGAAATATTTTCTATTAAAATTGGATTCCATTAAAACATATAATTTTACCAAGTAATGGTATCCCGATACATATGAAAATTAATATAGGAGTTATGGGATTTCAATAGGCCTTAAATCCCTTGAAAAAATCCCTGAATTCATTTTTCATTAACTAAACCGCTAAAGGGGATGAACTGTATGAAGTAGGAAACACTGTTCACAAATGACTCACTAACATCATTGTTCAGAAATGACTCACTGAAATCCGTGTTTAAAAATGTCTCAGAGATAAAACTGTTCAAAAATTACTCACTGATAGCACAGTTCACAAATGACTCACCGAATAAACTTTTCAAGAGTGACTCACCAAAAAATTATTAAAAAAGGACTCACTGAAAACAGTATTCCCAAATGACTCACCTATAGAACTATTCAAAAATGACTCACTGACAACATTATTCAAAAATTACTAACCGACAAAACTATTCAAAAATGACCCATCGATGGCACTGTTCACATAAGCCCCTCCGACTACACTGTTCACAAATTACATACCAATAAAACTATTCACAAATGACACATCAAAAACACATTTCACTAATGACTCACTAACTGCACTTTTCATATATGACTCACTGATAAAACTTTTAAAAAATGATTTAATGACAACACTCTTCAAAAATTACTTACCTACAATATTGTTCATTAATAACTACATGAAAACACTATTTAAAAAATTACTCACCTATATCACTGTTCCCAAATGACTCAACGATAACACTATTTACAAATGAATCACCAAAAACACTATTCAAAAATGACTCATCGATAACACTGTTCATTAAACTGGAATCACTATTCACCATGCTGGAAATTTGGAAAATTGTTGGAAATAAGTTGCTTTGACCTCCCAGAACAACCCAAACACTGGATTATCAAAAAATGATGGACCAGAGAGGTTAGTGTCATTAATATATATATATATATATATATATATATAAATATGGTATTTTTATTAATGATATTTCTTTCATTTTTTCAAAGACAATAAAAATTTTCAAAATTATTTTATATAGAAAAATAATTGTAAGAATTTAATTGCTTATAATTTTTATGTTAATAGATAATTATATAATGATGAAAACAATATATATATATATATATATTAAATTACTATATAATATGAAACTAGATATTTTTTTTTCTGGCACGAGATTATTATTCAATGAAAATGACGTTCAGGTTTTAAAAATAAAGTCAACAAATGAAAATTCCATATAAACAATCCTATATAAATTTTATATTTACGATAATGTTTTAGATAAGGATTTAGATATAAACCTAAAAAATCATTTGAATATAATATGTATTAATGTTTATTATTGTTATTTGTATAACACACTCTGAAAATAAAAAATCAAATATATCGTATTTATGGATTCATGAATAGAACCACCCAATGGGTACTTTGATATTACAACCGAATTAATAAATAATAAGTTTAAACAATGTAATAAGACAATAATCAAACACACATAAATTGTAGTTATCTAGTTGATGTTTTATAGTGAAATATTATGTTAGTGTTTATAGTTAACACTTGTGTTTCTTTAAAATTTTAAATGAGAAAATAATATACGAAATGTTACTAATTTATTTTCATGAATACAAAAAAATGAATCATTTTTATTTTTTTTAGTAGTTTATGTGTTTAGAATGTATACACCACGGTTGTTCCATAATTCATAAACAAGAAAAATGAAGGATGTTATTTTAGGAAAGAAAATGTGATATTTTTTACTTTACTTTTTTTATGAAAGTGCACTTTTCTCCTAACATAATTTCATTAAACATAATTTTCCTCCATAGGTCTTCATATACTTTATAACTCACATATTACAATTATTATCATTACTCCACATGAATATTTTTTTATTATGTAATGAGATTTTATATAGTGACTATCAGTATCCTCTTATTGAAAATATTCATATATTTGTCCATCAATATAATAAATAATGAATTACTTCTGTCCCCCTTCTTGTGAATTGTATTTATCATCTATTTGTTATATTATAAAACCATTTTCCAAATAAAACTATTCAAAATAATATGAGTTATTATTCAATTGACTTGTAATTAAATATTATATATTTATGTTCAATAAAATATTTTCATGATAAATTTTCTACAATTAGAAATATTTTTTATTACCTAATACATACTAATGGAGTTTTAATATAGATGGATATAGGTTGTAATCCAACAAAAATATAATTTTCCATATCACCAAATAAATGGTGTAAAAATATAAAAAAATATTGATATGTATAATAGCGATAGAATTTTTTCTTCAAAGACAGAAGGGTAATATTTTATGTATTCGATTACCAAATCAATAACAGATACATCTGAATCATATTGATCTCCATGTAAATTATATGGTGGTTCAAACTTTTGTTCTTATTTTTGTAGTGTAAATGAATTGGATTATAATTTTTTTTAATATTTACATATTATACTAATCTTGTTCTTCAAAAAGAGAACATATTAAGGAATTTTATTCATCATCTATATTATCTATTGGTTTTTTTCTCGATATTTTTCATCTTATTAATAGAATAAATCATTTATCAATAATAATTCTGGGTCCATTACCAAAAAGTTTTATATAATTTCCTACAAATAGTTATAATAATGAATTATAATTTTGAAAATAACCACTTAAAACTAATATTATATGTTCAATAAAAAATAATCATCTAAATTAAAGTACATCATAGACTAATTAAATTAACAAAATATAAAAAATTCAATACAAATAGAAAAAAATTAATTTATTTAATGGTGAACATGTATATTCAATGAAAGGATGGACAATTTGATTACTAAGATTCATTGGGAACATTAAATTATGTTTAAACAATCAATACAGGTTTTGTATAGTTCACCCTCCATACCCTATCCCATTATATCTTGATAACCAACGCAATAAACCATATTTATTTTCATATTATGTGTATTTATATTTTTAAAATATAATTTAATACATGAAAATGTTTGAGGTAGGTTCTCTATAAATCAATTAAGTTTTTTGATAAAATATAATGAATGATATGATGAAAAGCTATTGAACCTTGGGGGATCTGTAAGGATTATGCTGGCATTTTTTAACAAAAATATTTTACACATCGCAAATTTTTGTTTTAAAGTGTGACTCAATATCATTCACCACTCATCCTCACATATTTTAGACATTCAGAATAAAATTAAATTTATTCATAAATTAGAGATCATATTATATTTTTATATATAGTTGTATTTATTGAATGTCAATAAACTGTTTAAAGACAAAAATACACATCTAAATCATTTTTTTATTATGTATAGAAAAATATTTTCCATGGATAATAGTTATTGGAACACGCCTCATCATAACTTCTTACTCTATAGTAATAAGGATAACAGAGTTTGGGGATGTTTTTCTAGAATATAATTAGATGATAAAAATATATATTATATTGTAAGGATGATAATGATATCCAAATTTTATAACTATAATATATTATAACTCAATACAAGAAATTAATATGTGTTTGTGGTAATATTCAAAACCCAAAGTCACCTCACTACTTTATTCCCCCACAGATAAATAATGAGGATATTCCTCCCATAAAAGACTATACTAAAATTACAATTGATAAAAACATAAAACACTATATCATAATATATAAAGAAATTAAATTGTTAACGTATAGAATTTTTTAATCACAATAATATCATGACTACAATATTCCCATGATTTTACTAAGAAAACTATATATAAAAAATAATAGAATAAGGTATAAAGAAAACTGATATGCGGGTTTAATCTCTTCAACGTCATCTTTGTATGCAGGTATTAATACTATATTCCATGTACATAATGACTTAAGAGACTATTTTTCCCATGATACATATTCTTCACTCAAATGTATATATATCCATTTATCCTAATAATTAGATATTATATGATTTAGATCGTAAAAGTTTACAACAATTCTTGACATTGTCTCCTCAAGATACATATGGTCTACAAAGAAAATCCTTATATAGGAAAATATCAATCATCTTCCTATCAATATTTTTAATTTTAATAATATCATGCTTATGATGATGTATAATATTTAATTTTGGCATGTCCTATATAAATCTATTATGTGAAATATCAAAGTATCATATGAATCCAGTTTCATGGTTATTTTAACCTTACCTAAGAGTGATGGATTCCTAGATACATTTATGTTATATGTATGATTCCTATTAAAATTATAGTTAATAATTTTTAGATTGTTATTTATCCAAAAACATTACATATTTCAAATAAAATATGAACATAGACTAGCTATTTTATCATTCTTACATATATAAATTTTCAAATAAGTGTTATTAATTTATTATTTGATATTTATATATAACATCTTTAAATCAATTTTAGTCATTAATTTCACATGTAATATTTATTTTAATATTATATGATATGTATATTACTTAAATAAAACTTTTATTTCAAAAAACAAACATAACAACCCAATAAACAATTTAGCATTATTGAAATTAACTACAAAATATTAATTATCGGGATAAATATTTAGTCATTGTTTATGTTACCCAAAAAAATATTTACTAATTGAAATGTATTATTACTTTAAAATATATATTATCAAAATCATGTGATATTTAAAGTGAATTTCTAAAAAGTGAAAAATTGGTGGATTTTCATGGAATATAAACAATGTAGACTTGAATTATGTTGTCTGTATATAGAGGGATTCATATAATCTAAGT
Organism: Viscum album; assembly: GCA_963277665.1. Classification (NCBI taxonomy): domain Eukaryota; kingdom Viridiplantae; phylum Streptophyta; class Magnoliopsida; order Santalales; family Viscaceae; genus Viscum; species Viscum album. Next base: position 128,797,787 of record OY728151.1, on the reverse strand, counting down.
GAATAACTTGTGGCTATATAGCAATATATGTTTAAGTGTACCATTTACAATATATAATTTAGTAATCATCCTTTATTTAAAATATTAATCATTTATTTTTTGGCCTTATAACAATAAATGTTTTAATTTATTATATTTTTATTGTTATGGATCATTGAAAGTGATTAAATCACAATAAAGCGAAAATAAACTCTGAAGGATAGAATGCTGGAATGTATCACATATTCACCATTGTAAGAATTTTCATTATTTATTTTATAGTTACTTTTTAGTTACAATGGTTTTTGGTTTTTTCTAGGATTTTTTCATATTGGCTCTTGGAAGCTACAAGACTAAACATAAAGTAGTTCACCAAGTCAAATAATATTTTAACCTATGAACATTTTGAGGAATTTAATTCATGTACTGAAAGTGTGTTTCATATCATTTATAGTCCCATGTAGAAAAAATATGTTTATGAAAAATCTATTTTCTCATTGTTGAATTATTATATTTTAGGGTCACATTTTTCATCATTTCAACCCTAGTAGTGGAGGTATCTCTCCCACTAATACTCCACCATTTCCATGGTGTTTCTAATTGGATTACATAATGTATAATGAATATTAATCAGTGTAAATATATCAAATCAAAAAATTATATTTATTTTATTATTCTTCTTCCTCATTCATGATATTTCCTTACCATAGAGTCCCATGTTTTCATTGCACATGGTTTTCATTTTTGGAAATCTCAGTTTTAGGGTTTGTATAGGATTTTCTTGGATTCATATAAAATCTAGGTATATGTAATGGTGTATTAATGTGATGGCTATTAATATTGGTGTTAATTGAGATAGTTGTCCCATGTATGTTTGTTTAATAATATTTTTTTAAAAAATTTGTGTTTTTTTTGGTACGTAAATATCATCTAATGTAACTTCTTATATTTATGTATAAATATCAAAGGATTATTCCATTCTTGATTTATCAACAAATGAGAAATGGTTTTTTTAATTTAAATTGATATTAATATTTTTAATTAAGATGATGAATTATTTTGGATGTTGATATTATTGGTTATCTATATGATGGAATCATATTTTAATATGATTAATATAATATATACTGATTGGATATATTGGAAGTCATAGCTTTCACATTTCATGGATGTATAGAATGAAATAGATTTTAAATGAATAATTCGTTCATTATGTTTGTTGAAAGAGATTTTAACTATTCCAACATGTTGTTTTTAAATAAATAAAATATATTTTGAATGTGGAAAATTTATCATTTTCATATATTATATTGCATTTTTATGTACATTTTTTTGAATATTTCTATTGAATTCATATATATGGTTTTTAAATGATAAATAAACCAATGAAAATCATTTTAATAGTGAAAATAGTTCATTTTTAGAGGTGGTAAACCCCATGGAATCCCCTATAATTGTTTGGGTGTCAATTATTTTCAATGAATGGTATGGTAATCCTCTCATGAATTATACATATATGAAAAAGAAAAAAAACAATTTAACTAGGGAGGCATATCCATGTTTTAACAAACCAATATTGTATAAATGGAAGTTCCTCTCTAATAAATATTTCATATAATCAAATGAAATCAAAACATAATGAACTACTATGTTCTATGTAAAATTTAAACATAATTTTGTCACTTCTGTGTTTGGATTTTGAAAATCTAACATACACGGTTGTGATCAGTTAGTTATTTGTACTTCGATAAAAAAACCTATTTTTTGTGAATAGTAGCCTATATTTAAAAATAGTAACAAAACCTTATAAATAATGATTTACCCAAATTAATTGTAATTTTAAAAAAGATATTTTAAATTTAATATTAAATTGAAATCATGATGTTCCTATATTATATATTAAGTAAATGAATATTTAAAACTGGTTTTTTTAATAATATGTTACATGTTTAATAAAATATTAATATAAAAAAATTTGAAAATTATTTATGAAAAATGGATTTCATTTATAGATTATATACATCAAGAAATGTATTTGGTGAATTTCTAGGATTTATCTAAAATACATGAATTTTGAGTGAATATTAAAATACATTATTTTACTATATAAATACATTAAAATTAAAATCCACTATTCTTGAAATCAAAAGTGATTCAAGCAGCTAAATCATGAACTCAAATGCATTTATTACTATTATTGGTCACATAATCATAAACAATTTCCGATTCTTAGGGAATTTAATAATCTATTGATTATAAAATTATGAACCCCCACCTCTAGTATTAAACCCCTCGTACCCCCTATTATCATCACTACTCTCAAGTCTCATCCCATGACAATATTCATCCCAAATATCTCAAAAATATCCTACCCCACATCAAAAATCCCCTGGTATTTTCAAAATACTGAATCCTCTCCCGTAAGATGTTCTCAATGGAGGTAGACTCAAGATGATAATTCATCTTTTCAATTCTTTCAATTCTTTTGAGTTTCATTCTTTTTGTTTAATTACTCACATCCCATTAACCAAATGGTATGATAAATCCTATACATTTTATGTAATTTATTTTTATTATTATGTTGGTATACTTTGTTTATTCTCTCCTTTCCCCATCTATTATTTGAAAGAAATGAAAACGCCTTTTTAGATGTGCTAATTTAGCAAAATCAAGAACAATATTTTATCAATGTGTATTATCATATATAATTATGGTCATGAATTTTTTTTATATGGTTGAACCATATTTTTATATATGTAATATATCTATTTGATGGTTCAGTAATAATTTTGTACTAATGGTATTATATTATAAATAAAAACATGTTCATCATAATCAAACCCACCGTTTAACAAAAATAGTTGACATAAAGGGTTTATATAATATTTCATCATCACTCTAAGTATCCAAATTAAATATAAAACCATGTAATCTCCTAGATGTTTAAAAGTATCCTATAATTTCAATTTTGGAAAACTATTTTCTTCCGACATGTTTATCCAAACATGAATATCAGTGAACTGGTCATTAAAACCAAGTAAGAAAACGATCTCAAAGAACAAAATTGAACCTTTTAACCAATCCAAAAGGTCATGAATGAACCAAAAAGGGTTATAAAAAATAAATTAAATATATAATATTTTGTTTAATTATTAATTAATAAAACAAAATTTATTATTTAGTTCATTAATAAAAAGTGGATAATACCTCTGGATTTATGGAAAGTTACCCTCTCTATTTCTCTATTAATTTAGATTGTTATCTATGTAATGCCATTTATGGGTAATCATAAATGGTGGGGTATGTTTTGAAACTTCCACCATTATTCCCTAATGATTTATAAGTGATGATAAACCCATTTTCGCTTTCTTCAATCCCACATTGTTACACCTGGCGCTGTGCCGATTAACCGTACCAAATTCTACACGACCCTTTTTTTTATTTTGTGTTACCTTATTTTTTATATCATAATGGATTCATCTTAACCATATATTTAAATATTATTAATTTTGTGTAGTTTTACAAAATTCATTTATGAATAACCATTCATCACTCTATATTAGGGATATACATGTTTTTAAAATATTTCCTTCTTAGAACATTCTGATAAGCAAACATGTTTTAAGAGAACATTCCCTATTTTTATCAAATTTATTGTGCACTATATTATATGAATTAATCCACAATTTTATTTATAAAATATTTATTTTTTTGAAAACAATAATTCTACAGTTCTACTTTTTTTATAAAATATTTTCCTCTTTTCTATATTAAAATCTCTATAAAATTTTCCTTAAAACCGTACAAAAATGATTTAATTCAAATGATTCTCAAAAACATTTCTTATATGTTGTCACTTCTATTTTACAACACTTACCATGTTATATGCCAATTTTACCATATTAACTTCCATGTATGTTCTAATACCTTTCATTCATGGACACATTCATGATATTACCATTGATTATGCCATATGTCCTGAATGTGGTACCCAATTCATTCCATGGGTAGCCATATGTTTATGTATGGTTGATTATTTATAATTATTTATGAACAAAGAATATTCATGAAAAATTTACTATTTTGCTGCCCATATAGCCCTCCAATGAATTGGGTAAAGTTAAGTCTCGTGAGATGAGATGTGAAATGGTATTGAAAGTTAGCCTTGAAATGTACTAAAATGGGATTCGGGATTAGCGGTTATCCGGACCCGTACTAAAATGGGAAATGGAATTGGCAGTTATCCTTGACCCGTACTAAAGAAATTTTTTGTGATTTTTCTACATTTAAATGATCCCATTTTTATATTACCCCATGCATATATGTTATTATTTTACATATTCCATGCTTTTGATATCATTATGTCTTCCTCTTAACTCATGTGATTAATATGAATCATTATCTTCATTCCCTTAATGGGCTTTTAGCTCATCCCTTTTTTCTGGTGCTCCTCAGGGTACCTTATATAGATGTTTGGGATCAAAGGAAGATAAAATCTCTTTAAAGAGATTACGTAAAGAGGTTTTTTAATCCCCATGTTTTATGTTTTATGTACCAAGTATTCCAAGACACTTGACATAATTATCCTTGGTTTGTACGGTAGATTATAATTATTCTTAAATACCTTAATGTTATATATAAAAGGATAGGGTTGTTGTAGTTGGTATTAAAGGATGGTCTAGTTATTTATGGATATTTGGAATATAGAACCTTAGTGAGAACCTAATGGTTGAGACTACGTATAAGAATATATTCCTAAATTTTGGTGAGTATTGAGTATGCACTAGCAGAAAACAGGGTTTCCACAGTGCCACCCTTTATCAGCGCTAATTTTAGTAGCACTGATAAAGGCGGAGATTAATCAATGTTATTCCCTAGCACTGAAAAAGTGTATATTTCAAAAAAAATCACGAAAAATAATATGTTGATATAAATATAATATATATTTTTAAAATATGTTTTAGATATTTATAAATAAACTATTACATTTAATATAAAAAAAATTAGTGAAATTAGATATAAAACATTGTAAAAAATAACATTAATTAATAATTTGCTAATTATCATCGATAACTAATCATTTAATAATTATTTTAATACAAAAATGAAAAATTAATAAAATCTCTAAAATAAGTTGTAAATGTAAGTCGAAATTCAAACGACCATAAAGATTGATCTGGGTGTCTGTTGGAGCTCTAAAATGTATCAAATGAAATCCTATGATGATATCTACGTGCCAATTGCATACATGAACGTTTTTTCCAATTTTTAGATACCAAAAAAGACCCATAAGGCCTCTGAAAATGAGTTTTTATTCTACATATCCAATTTTTTTAACATTTGATGGAATTTTAGCCTCGTTTTTTCACCGGGGAATGAATTTTTTCTGAGGGGTAAAATGTATTTTTGTATTATAGATTTGAAATTTAATCATTTTCATAATGTAATGTTAGTTATAATCAATTATATAACAAAATATTCATATTTTTTATATATTCACCCATAAAAATTTAATTTTATAAATAAATATTTAATCATATTTACATATAATGTATATTTACCAATATGTAAAACATATCTAAATAAAAATATAATATCAATTTTATTTAAAATAAAAATATATTAATATTTGGATTCCTATATTATGTGTTTGTGTGAGCGTGTATATATATTTGTGTGCGTGTGTATTGACAAAATGATATATATTATCTATATATTCTACACATATTTATATACATATTAATATATAAAAATGTATAGTTATAGGTACAAATGCCCATATAATATGTTTCTATGTGTTGTGAATATGTATTTATTTATTTATAAAAACACAGAAAAAATCAGATTATATAAATGTATTTAAAACATGTCATATGAATATATATTAATATACGAGTAAATATATTAATATATAACTATAACTATGTATATATATATATATTAATATATATATATATATTAATATAACTATATATATATATTAATATAACTAAATATTTATATATATATTTATATAAATCTATTTATGTTAATATATATATATATATTTTAATATACGAGTAAATATAACTATATTTATATATATAAATAAATAGATATATTAATAAATGTAAATCAAAACAAAATGGTTGAGGGGTAAATGATTAGGCGCGATTAGTAACAGGTCAGGAGTTTGAATCCTGGTGGAGACCGGTCATGCGCGCATGTGGGGAATAAGGCACAACGCTATTAAAGAGGGGTGGGGAATTGTCAATGGCCTATGAGTGGCTGGTGTGTATGGGCTGGGGTGGGGTGATGTTGAAGGGGGGGATTCAAGCACTATTGAAGACCCTCCCCGAATTTGAAAAATATTTATAACTTATATCTTATTTTAATAATTTTTTTACTTTTATCATCTCTTTTTTCAGCATTGATAAAAGACCCCTTTTATTTGTGTTTTTTTAGCGTGGATAAAAGGGGCCTCTGTCAGTGCTTTTCTGAGTGCGGATAAATTGGACCCCAATTTGTCTTCTCCTTGATTAATAGTGCTTTTTATCGCTATTAATTTCCTTTTAAAGCACTTATAAAGTCCATAGTTTTATTTGTGATGTGGTTTATCAAGAAAATGCATCCCTTTCTAGATATGGACAGGTAGAGTTTTTCAGAGACATATTTGTCTAGGTGTAAATCCAAAAAACACTACTTTGAGCTGGACATTAACGGGAACAAGTACACAAAAACCTGACTTACTACACTATTGGTTACGACACTCCCATGCGATATGATTTGGTTGATTCATCAGCATACTTCAAACCATTATTAATGGAGAAAATCCCATAAGAATATATGTTAGGAAATATATAGAGGATAACTTAGATTTAAACTTGAGGAATCAAAACACTTTATGATCTTTTGTTCTACAAGTTTAACCATTTATGTTCAAAAGTTTCATTTTTATGTCCAATAACTAATTATTCACGCCCTATAGTCATGCATTTTTTCACAGTTGATGGAAGTAAACCGAAGTATACATTCATAAAATCAATGTGATATGCAATGTGATGATTTCCACAATGATTTTCTTGATATGATGAGAGTGGGTTCTTAGAACCTATTGATAGTACTTGCTCAACTAGCATGAGTTATAAATAATAACTTGAATAATGAAGAACACCCTCCTTCTCAAAGTATATATCATGTTGTCCTCGAATCCTTTGTGCAGAAAAGCCCCCCGCCCAAGTGTATTAGATTATCTTAACTCATCCTCATGAAATAATGGATTAACTCCATTGAAATGATATTTTCTAACTTCTAGTACTCAGAAGAAGAGAATGTTGTACTGGCGGTCTATCGTTTTGATGAGGAAGCAGATCAGTGGTTGATATCGATCTGGAATACAAATTTCCAATAGGAAATTGATTCCATGGATTGGGAGAAATTCCAGAGGATGTTTTTAAACAAATATTTTCCTCGAACCCTCTATCTAATCTTAGAATGAGAGTTCTTTGGACTCATTTAGAAGGATCATGAGTCCATCATGGAATATGAAACAAACTTCACAAGGCTTGAAAGTTATTCCTCTCTCTTTGTCATTAACTCCAAAAGCAAGGTGGATTTATTTTTTAGAAGAGTAAAGATGAGTCTATAAAAATAATTGGTGATTCTAGAATTTTACGGTTTTGAAGATATTTCCCATTGTGCCCTAAAGTTTTAAATAGTGGTTGGAGGATCTTAGTGGTCTCATGGGCCTGGTGACAAGAAGCTAAAAATCGAGAACACCAAGGGTGGTTCAACAAACAAGTACCATGATGGAAAGAAGAATGAATTATCTAATGTGGTATTTCAATTGAAACTATTAATGATTTATTAAATTTAGAATAATTATATTCTAAAAAAATACAAGATATTGATTGTTAAATCCATTAAATTGGAAAATGTTTATTTAAAATTAGAAAAATGAAATTGTATATAAAATAATAAATGAAAATATATAGTGAACATGACGAATATGTCACAGAAGAGAAATTAAAATGATTTACTACTACCATTACTCCAAACACCTATAATTTAATTACATACTCTTTCATAACAATGATAAACCTCATTATAAATTATGTAAAACTAATTATTAAATCATTGGGTCACATTCTGACTAATATAAGATCTTAGTGATGCAACACCATATTCCAAAAGTTCCAGACTAGTAGAAAGGGTAAAAATGATTTTTTGTGGAGACTATTAACTATTATTATATTCTAAAATAGAATAATAAAGAAATATAAAAAGGGGAAATACTAATTAGCAAAGTATTTAGTGAAATAAAAAATAAAACATTTTATATCAAATAATTTTTTCATAGAAAATACAATTGGTCACCAAGTGGACTGACCACATAAATTGATAAGCATAACATATACATGGGGGATCTCTAAAAATACGTTCACCTCAACAAAATATTCATCTCCAAATTCCCATATATACATAATCCTAATATATTGTTTATCTAATTATTTGATATAAAAATAGAACATATGTTCTCTATGATCACAAAGATGTACAAGAATGGTATGACCATAATCTCAACAGGATCACACCATGAACCCCTATTATAAGTCCTCATATGAGTGTTTATGAATGAGAAAAATACATTCATATATCATAATTCTTATTTCAACCTCATGAACTAAAAAGGACCTTATATACCATTATTAGATACATGTTCACATTAAGTTATTGGGTAAAAAATAGTTATCCCCAATAACTACAAACACATTCCTTTGTTCCATGCATGAACTGATGTTTGAGATAGTCATTTAAAGACTTATATCATTCCATAATGTACACATATTATCCTGATAGATATAGCTGACAATGAAATACTCATGTCCGGCCTTTATGGAATAATACAATGACTGTATTTAATGGATATTCACACAATCAACAGTTTTGGTTTAATTATTTGGATCACATCATGGTTATTCCAATCCATGTAATGTTACATACCCCAAAAACACATAAAACATTAGAACATGGAAGATTGAATAGTACAATTCCAATAACTAAGAATAATGAATGATTTAAATTTGAAACTTATTATGATGACACATATTTATTCCCACATCATTTGGAAATGAAACATTCTAACATAATAATTAAACACAAAAAAATGGGGGTGTCAATCAACATATACATGATCACTCTCTAAGGATACAATAGTACAACCTAGACCATCATGGTTATCTAGAAATCAAAATGATTTGTTACTATAGGATATAGAAAAACGCATAATAAATTATGACACAACAAGGAAAAAATGTCAAATAATGTCAGTTCCTCAACTAGAAAAAATTCACCCACTTTTTATTCAAAATAATAATGGTTTTAGAGGTCACATTTGTTTCCACATGCATATTATTTTACATAAATTCACACAATGTTCGTTGAATTTATGTACTTAATTTGGTGTCAAAATAAGATGAAGCTCTACCTCTACCCTATGACTATTAGATATGACCATGTCCTACCAAGAATTTCCATGGTATTCCAATTCTATGTCCTTACTAAATTAGGACATAAATAATTATACCTTATCTTATTTCAAAATCCATCATTATTTTTGTGTCTCACATCTCACCATTGAAACCACAAAACACTCTTCTACATGACTTTTATTTCTACCCGAATTAATATTAGTAAAACAACCAGGGCTATTTCTATAAACCCATTGAAATATTTAGACTTCTCATGGTCTATCTCCATTTTATCAAACATATTGCTCCCATGGATATGTATTCATAAGACATATACAAACATCCAATGTTTTCCAAAGAACATATCTCAAGTTTTTGTGTGAATGCTACCCTTTTAATCTGGCGTATGGTTCTCTCACCGCTTAACCTCTATACATGAGTCAATATATAAATTAAAAAAAAATTGGTTCATAAAAATTCATATGATTCTATATAATATGGGTCACTAACCACAAAAGGAGTTATCAAACATGGAACGAACCACAATGAATATCAATGTATTTACTAGGCCTGTTGAAATGATGTACCACCACTCAAGAACATAATTCAAACAATATTTCAAAAAAATTATTAACTATTACAAATTATATTATTTTTTTCCTTCAAAATATAATTGAATGAAATCTCACTAGGCATCATCATCACATTGGTTCCTTGAAAATCCATACCTAATGTGTCTACGACACACCCATTGAACCATCTTGCAAATAGGGTGTATCATGAAACATTTGATCAAATATTTATTTCAGCAAATTCCAAGCAGATCATTATTTTATTATACAGAAGTTTCTTACCTCTATTGAAAATGAATACAATGGTGTGAAGATGGTGTCTTAAGATGTTATCTATGAAACCTACAATAAATCTACATCACCCTCATTCAATTCTACCATAATCAAGTAAATTCAATAAAAATTACCCAAATTATAATTATGTATTTATATGGGTAGTGAAAGGACGTTTATTAATGGATAAAAACTATTGGTATCACATAGGTTCATCAATGTAACTATCTCAGAATATCCATTAATCTAAGAGATTTTAACGAGTGACATTATAGGGGTAATTTGGAGAATGAATGGGTTTCTTGAACGTATTGATTTTCTAAATAAGATGGTCCCCAACACACGCAATATATTAAAATTCATCATATTAAAAACATAGCAGCATAACCCCACCAATATACAACTAGGTCTCACCAGCTACCAATTAGCCTACTAGAAGGATGGTGAGTATGGAATTGATCATGAGATATTGGATGGTCTAACAGTGAGCTAGTTATTTTTCTATGGATATCTTGTGAGTCTAATAATGTCCTTGACATTTGAGTTATTCCATCAACTAGCCAAATGGTATCTCACTTAATAGTCGATGGAGCTCCACAAAATCTAGATTATTTGAACATTTTATAATTTCCTCTCAATGAATCATGGTGTTACTATAGCATTAATAAATATCAAAACAGACGTGTTTAGGAAATAAAACTCATTAGTATTCAAGCATTACCCCCACTTCTCAATATAGACTATCAACCAAAAAAAGTTAAAATTTGCCTAGGTTTTTTAATCACATAATAACACGATTCATTATAAAATTAACATTATATCTCTTATTGTCCTATAAGTGATATGGTTGTACACAAACCAAATCATTAAATATACCAAATTCATCATTTCACTAAAAAAATGTCTTATTCCAACAATGAATGAAAATGTACCTCAGTTGTGTAACTCTGAATATCCAACCCCCAAATCATAAAAAATTGAACCACTTTTTTATTTCGAACATAAAAATTAAGAATATAATCATCACAATAATGAATCTTCTAACACATCAGCATCTTCTATTGTATTTTTCAGGTCCTGATGGTTCTCCCCATCATATTTTTCCACTCAAGACTTTCAATTCCAATGTTTGGTATGCCTATAAATAATAATTTCATATAGTCATCACACCTAAAATGGTATACTAGGACCATAACCATTTTTTAACCATTCTTCTGATGTTTTTTCTATTCTAATATTAAAAATTATCATATATAAATACCAATTGATCCTCAACCTAGGAAAATTAATAAACTTCTATATTTTTTTCAATATGAAAATAATATAATTGATTCTAATGCTTGAAATACTAGTTTTATCTTGTGATCACTAAGAACATACATCGTAGTATAAAAGATACACTCAGTGTGCCTCATTGTTGGATCACCAACAACAATATTTAGTTGTTGTGTTCTCATCCTGAGAATTGGTTTACCATCAATATGAATTGGCATTAAAGTACGCTTAACTTTTCCATGTTCATTTCCAATGCACTGAAAGAGTAGAAAATGAATCGAAAATTAATTTATGGTATTTATCATGGTTATAAGTCACATTGGATGTATTGATATATGAAAACACAATGTCTCTTATACTCATTAGTAATAGGTCACTCACCATCTCTATATTCCTTATAATATAAAGGTAATTTACATGAAACTAATGAAACTCTCTTCATAATAAGAGTATCTTCTTCATCAACTGCTAGGTCGGCCATTTTTCTCCAGGACATTTTCTATACCAATAATCACAAAGAGTGATTAGATATAGCTAACTATCAATTCATTTAACATCCCTTGAGAAACATAATCTAAACATTCCAACCATGGAATATCATCATGGTTCAATCTTGATCATATATACCATCAATAAAAAATCACAAAAATATTATCCTAATACCATAGTGGAATTTTGAATTTATTATGAGAAAACCCTAGAATTTATACCCACTTTTATCCCTTGAAGTCATCAATAATCAATCTTTGAGTGTGAATTCGAAATGAAACCATTAAAACCTACCATCATAGTGTCACCGTTTTTTTTCACGCCTAATAAATCATTGAACAACTTACAAATGGACTAAAGAATGATATATAAAAAAACCTTTTGTATAGACACCGAGTTCACAATTTCTCCCATATACTGATACATTTCCAAAAAAATGCCTCACCATCTTTACATTTCATCCAACTAATGTAAAATGAAAAACTGAAAATCCTATAATAGGACCAATATCAATATCTTACATAACCACATACTTACCCAATGGTTTCATTTTCCCATGAAAACATATATCTTACCCAGACTCATAACTAATGAGTCACCTAATTAAACATAGGTTCATATGCGAAAATCACTGATCATAATCCGACACATGTTAGTCATATCTAACATGGGGATCCCTCAACACTACTATTCAAAAACCTAATCCCCCTTATTAAAATATTTATCACACCCCAATCACCAATAGAGTTTCAATTAAAACTTAATGACCATTCACATATGATGTATCCCTCCTTATTCTAAAAACCTATTATAGATTTTATCCATGAAAAGAAAATAACACCCCAAAACTAAAGAGATGAGTATCCATTATTCATTCCCTTGATTCAAATCATAGATTTTAAAATTTCCCATTAGTTATTGAATATGATACTATATCATAACAGTTATTCATTTTTTCCAACCAAATTAGAGTTTCCAGATCCAAAAGGAAACAACCCATGTACCTTGTTTATCACTCATGCATCCAATGCCTATAGAAAACTTGTTATGTTCTATTCATGAGCTATAAATTTTCAAAACAAAAATAACTAAGGGTGCCTAAAATAACTAGAAATAAGGAATTTATAACTTAATTAAATATTGTAATTCACTAATATCAATATGAACACCCATTAGAAGAGAAACAAAAATGTCATACACATGTACATACATGTCATGTGAGTCCTAAATAATGAGTATAATCAAAGATCAACATACCTATTTTTGTGATCCATGATCTATACACAATAAAATAACTTCCCTAGTAATATATTATATCATGTAAAATCATAAATCACAACAACAATGAGGTAGAAATGAAATCATGTTACCCTATTAACCATGAAATCATACACGAAATATATTCCATACTAGTATATGTTCCATCAAATGTTCAGACACATTAATAGACCATCTATACACTGAATCCCCAAGTCAATAAAAAATCATTCATAGATTAAAATTTTTAACAATCTATTCCAAATCATTGTGTTTAGAATGGTTTTTTATATAACATTGGGTGCTCGTATATTTAATCTAGATTCCACTAACAAGAAGAGCGTGTGTGAATGATGTCATGGGTAGACTGTAACCTAATATAACATTATAAAAAGTATCATAATTAATTATATATTGGTAATTAAAAACTATACTAATTCTATATATTAAAATAATGAAACAAAATGATATATAAAATCATTAATTGATAGGTACTTTTTTACACCCTCTAAGATGACCACATATAAGGATATATTTGAAAAATAGTTCATAGAGTCTCTCCTGCAATGTATAATACTTAACCATGTATCCATCCACATATTCCCATCGAGATTATAATGTCCAGTAATCTGAATATATCATTCTATCACCCGAAAATAAATCATTTGGATTGCACGTGCAACTAGTAATTTATGTTGGGCATGAGAATAAAATCAGTGGTGTTTAACTAAGAAATCCAAACAAAGATCTTTATAAAAATATGTGTATAAATGTGGAAAAAAATTCATACGTTATTATTCACATAAATTAGTGACATTATAATTTGAAACCATAACACCTAATGAGGTACACATGCCTTTTAGGCCATTAGTTGCTAGCCAGGAAACCGTAACACCAAACCATAGATTATTTGGCTCCAAATTTAATAAGATGTTTCTTATAGTGATTTAAAGACATATATCATTCTATATCATCTATATTTCATCAAAATAGAAACATATAAATTTATAATACCCAAAATTTTCCTTTAATGAACAATACTATGCCTTCCATTAATGAAATCTCATGAAATCCACCTTTATGATGTAATACTTTTCACCACTTTATTGTGATTACATTCTTTATGATTTCACAAATACCTTACGTGGAAAAATCATTATAAAAATACTAATGTTAATGGATATTTTCTATCAGTACATAATATTGAATACAAATAATTGTGGAAAACCTACAATGGGACATGTCCATTCCAAAATAACATTAACATTTCCTGACTTGATACAATCCATCATGCCACTAAAAACCATAGACTGTTAATCATTTAATTATTTCTTCCCCATCTATGAAGCTAACTAGAAACCCTAATCATATATTCTTTCATAACATATGATGTATAGTTACTATAAAATCTATAAACATACCTATATATGGCATGAAAATCAAATCCACAAGAATTTTATTTTGATTATTGGTTTTACATTCCACACATGAATCCACATGCATATCACATTATGATATTGTCTCACATATCACACATGCTCACACATGAATATCATCTATAAAAATTCCACACAATTCCCTTAAAATTATAGCCAACTAATGGTCACATAACATCCCAATTTTCCACATAAATCTAGGAAAAAACATTTTAATTTTAGGCCTACCCAAAATTACATTGGCATTCTAGTTCCATTTCCTCCAAAAACCAGTATATATCATATTTCCCCTACCTGTGTGAGGGTCAAATTTAAAATTCATTTAAGAATCCATGTATATATTAGCCCTATATAAATTATTTATACTTGAAAGGGTCAAGAAAAAATTCATAGTAAATTATCATAAAACATTTCATGTTCATAGAACAATAGTGGTCAATATTTATTGCATGAAGAACAGTTTCATGTGTAAGACACATTTTTTATATGAATCCAAAAATGATATGAGATTTATAGATCTTATCCAAGGGATTATGAAAAAATACCAACTGTTTCATAAATTATAACAGTCTCTCAGTTATTAGTCTCTATAATTAATCCCTTGAAGTCAATACACACACCCATGAAATCCCAGTTATAATCCTATTTATGGTTTTTATGAAAGGAAAAACCTACTTTAAATGAAGTAATCAACCTAACCATGTTGCACCTATACTCATTGTCACCCGATCAATAATCTTTTTAACCCAAAAAACCATTGAAGAACCAGCTTAAAATTCTTATATAAATGTTGAGTTATAATGAATTGAAAAAAAATTATATAATGTAGTATAATTTGGTATATGTTTTTAAAAATTCATAGGCCTCTATGATCATACTGAAAGCCTGATAAACGTTGCATCAGGAGACCATGACACACCCTCAACACTAACCCAGAAAAGTCCTTAATCATTCAACAAATGAAAACCAATAATTTCATCTAATTCCAATAAATTACCATAGATGAATTTATGATAGAAGATTACATATTTCCAAATGGATTCTAATGTCATGCATTATGGGTCATTGTAAATAAACTATTCATGCCACAAAATTTCCAATTAATAATATTCGATTCCACCATGATATGGAATATTCACCGCATAATAACATGATAAAAATGATGGAATTATGATGAAAATTATGTGTGGTTCATGAATGGAATGAAATATAATATATATTACATTGGTTAATCTTCAAAACACATAGAGATTATATTTATGTTAATGGGGAATGAATTGTGGAATTCGAGGGTAAATTTGTCTATGTAATGAAATATATTTTTTTCATATTTCTCGACTAAATATTCACAGTGACTTGGATCTCATGGATAACAAGTCACTCCTTGGTCATCTAGTGAGCCATGAATGGATCCATGTAATCTAGACGTACCATAGGCTTACTGGTGTAATCTCATTGATTGGAATGTGAGCCATGAAGGATACTTGAACTATGGGTTATCCCATTAGGTAGTCTATCGATGTTGAATCCATTGAGATACAATTTCCCACTAATGGGTTCAAATATAACTTCCTGATAACTTCTCCAAGATTTAAAAAACATCAAAAAAACATATTCTATAATTCTATACCATCAATCATCCATCTCGTGCCTCAGTTCTGTTAATGTTATTTCCATAAAACTAAATGTTCCATATTATTTTTTTACATTCCACCTAATACTAATATGGGACATTAAAAAATATGTAATACCATAAATAATAATTATTAAATTTTATAATATTTTCTTATAGTCATTTTTTATACATAATTTTATTTTTTTTATTTTTTTCTTCATTATCCAAAATATTTAATGAGAAATTAATATTTTTATTATTGATTTAAATACTCTATATTTGATGAAAATTTTATTATTAAAATATTTTTAAATAATGTGGAATAATTTTTAAAGGTTTTTGTAGTACTACTCTGAATTGATGCATGGTATGGGCATGGTTTGTGTGAGTGGAATTCCGGAAAATCTTGGTTGTGGTAATATATTGATAACAAAGAGGTAAATTTTAATGAATATAATAATTACTGTACGACATCAAGAATAATATATTCAACAATTATTAATTTTATGCATCATATATTACTAATATTAATGTATTGATATTCATCCATGAGGATAATGTTTTTGTTGGTATTGAAACATTTATAATGGTGGTGGAACAGACCAAAATTAGAGCACACTATACTAATGAATGAGTGGGAAAATAAAGTTATATGATAGTGATATCAATTTATAAAAAATTCATACTGATTTAAATATAGTATAAAAAGGTTAATAATGATATTTATAAATATGATTTGTGGTATAATAAATAAATATTATAGTGGATTACAAGACACATGCTTTGATGAATTCATTATTTCTCGATATGGGTTCATTCAAAATAATAAATTTAGGAATCATTAAAGGAACTAGAGAACACAAATTGCAAAATAAGAATATATTACCTAAAAACTTTTAAGAAATTCAACTAGGATCAAAAGGTAAATATTTGTGTTGGTTTATTATAAGAATGGTCGATTTATATGGATGATTTGTGTGGCATTTCCTCAAATTGTCATTCAAAAAAGCTTGAGGATCTCCTTTTACTCATAAGGTGAATCTAAAATTAAAAAAATAGTGGATATGGATCATCAAACCCATTAACCATAAAATTTATAGATTTGTTTATATATATATTTTCCATTAACTTCATTTTAAACCTCTTCCCTCACTCTACAATTTTAGTGATAAATAATTTACCTTCATTGATTTTTAATTTAAAAAAAATTATATTAATTCTCACTAATATCGTTTAAATGTTTTATATTATTTTTGAAAAATTCTATTCAATATTTTAATTCTTAAATATGGAAATATAACATTTAAAATAAATTTTATAAAAATATATATATAAATATTTAGGTTTTCTCCTAAAAAATTACAATTTTTAAAAATGAATTGTCCTTGATAGGATTTCAAATGAATTAATAATTAAATTATTATTAAAATATTTCTTCATATATTCAAAAATTAAATATTTTTTAATATTCATTTCAATGTAATAAAATAAATTTACTTAGATATAAGTAAAAAAGCAGAAAAATAAATTTTTGGGAAAGCCCCCATTTAATTTTAATTATTTTTTATCACATCCCGTTGAATTATAATGGTTATTTTATAAAAATAAATTTAAACCAATCCATTGTTCCTATATTATTAAAATTAATTTCATGTAAAAATAAAATATTTACTCAATAAACATATTTTCTGAATAAAATAAATCAAATGTATATTTTTATAATAATTCATTTGGGGAAATTATTTTATATTCATATCATTCCATAATTATTTAATATATCAAAAATATATTATTTTTCATTTTTAACAAATAATTACACAATTTTGGAAAAAATTATTAGATTAAATTATATTCAAATACATTATATTCAATGTTCATATATCTAGTGGTCATATTTCAATCTATTAGATAACTAAAAATCATATATATAACCATTGAATAACATTAATATATATATAATTACTTAAATATCAATAATAAAAATACCATAATATAATTTGATATTCAGCATATTTATCATGTTATTATTATTTAATATTATTCCTCTGGTTATCATTGACTTGATGATATTCATTGAATATCCTGATGATGAGAATATCAACTAATTGATTTTTTATAAACATATTCATTCAATTTGAAATATTTATTATTGAGAATCATTTAGTTATTTTGTAATATATTTAATTTTGAATTTATATTTTTATTCAATAATTAAATAAGGAAATTTTTTATTTTAGTTATGTGTTTTGTGTGTCACATGTTGTTGAACAAACATGATTATTTTAAGTAAAAAATATTCTTAATTCACTATGTGTCACATTATCCACCTTAAATGAATTCCTCACTACAAATACCATAAATTTGGGGAAAAAATAGTTCCCTTTTGTCGCATTACATCCCTAGAATTCTATGTTTCTCCAAAAATTATAAGATTACCCTTGGAAACATTTACAATGATAGTGTTATTATTAAAAAGTATTTTTTCTATATAAAAAATAATTTTTTACTGTTTTTTCTCATATGAATGATCATGGTTTAGTTATAATTATTATGAGTTCAATACATATTATGGTTTTTGTATGTGCATACATATAGGTGATTCATAATACCCTTTTTTATCATATAATAGGTTCAGTAGAAGAGAGATATTATAAGCTACATTCGTAAAATTATGGTGGATTTTGAAGGGGACAATGTTTATATATATTATGTTCCCCTTCTTTGCAAATATCATAACAAACCTCTATGCCGATATTTCATGTAATACCATACCTATGATATCTAACACTAAATTTCATCAATGTTAATACGATAATTTCTTCAATAACATTTTTAAAATTAATTTTTCATTGAATTATTTGAATCATCTATAACCAATCCTACAATACATTATATCCTAAAATCCAATATTCTCATTCATTATCAAAAAAATGTGCGACTTAAAAACAATAATTTAAAAGAGTAATAATTAGATACCATTTTCATTTTAGAATATAAATTATTATTATATGATAATACCTCTTTGGATAATATTCATCTCAATATATTTTGAAATTAATTCTTCTTGATCAGATAAAATATTCATGGTATAAAAGGGTCCATTTAGATTTATAGTTAGTCTATATATTATATATGGTGATGAATCTAATATCTCTTTTAAATTATAGTTGAAGAATTCAGTAGATCCTGAATGAAACTATATGATCTAAATTAGAATCCATTGAGAGAGGTAATGCATACTTCGTTAAGACATCCCAAATATGTATCATGGTATATTAATCAAGTAAGAAATATTATCAAGTATAAATGTAATGTATTGAAAAAATGATAATCTAATACATCCTAAATGGATACATAGACTTTAGAAGTCATATGAAGACCTACAATCAAATCCATGGCGATGTTCTCTCTTTTCAATATATATGTGTGTGTTGTTCATGTATTATAGCCTTATACATTATTCATTACCCCTTAACATTTTTTAATTTTAGGAATTCGTATATATACTCTTCAATACCCCTCTTCAATCTGCAGAACTAAAAATTATCTTTCAAATAACAATATATAATTATGATTCATTGATGGATAGATAATGATGAGGTATATGCATCATCTATCATCTCCATAATTATATTATTTTATTGACGGGACTCATATTAGTTTTTCTATTTTTATAATTTTATCAACATTAATGTTGAAATATATAATGTTCCTTACTATCATCTTTTTCACTATATCATCCAAATACACCCCATTGATCATGTAATATATTGATAAATGAGGAATAATTTGATAATGATATGGTGTCTCCCTTTCCCTTATGATTCCAATTTCTATCCATTGTGAAGACATGATGATAGTTTCTTCTTAATTTCCATTATAGATATATTAACATGATCACTAAATCTCATAGAATATTACACCATGTTTTCATTCTATAATTGATAATTTATTGATCATTCAAAGTCCTTGATCAACTCTATCCATCTACAGTATAACATGTTCCACACCTTATATTTGAATATATAAATTACTCAATTTTAATAAGAATCTATTTCAAATTTTTTTCCAAAAAAATAATTCTTCTATATGTATAATTAAAATTTACAAATAAATTATCATATGCAATCATTGATCATATTTTCTCATAAATTAATAATTGTGATGTGATTAAAGCTACCACCAAATTGTATTTCTTGGGGGAATTTCCAATCCATTCATTATTGTATCAAAATATATAACAAAACAATATTATCATTAGGGTAGAGTGAGTTTATTTGTACTAAAAATACTTATCTTTTGATGATATAAATTTTCATCATATTTATTAGTATAAATGAGCATAACCCCCTAACTCAGTTAAAACTATTATTTTATTTGATTATCTCAATAAATTTCGGGAAAATTACCTATAGAATTCACCCAATGATTAAAAAAATATGAATATATATTAGAATAATAATTCAGAAAATTATTTTATAACCTATATCATTAAATCATTGATATATATAAAATAAAATTTGATTACATAACCTAGGATTAATACTTTTTACAGTATGAATTCACTTTTAAAAAAATTTATTTTGTTTTCCATTTCAAAATGTCTTAAAAATTAATAAAATTTTTACACGATCTTACATTGTAAACAAAACATATGACAAAAAATTCAAATAAAACTACAAATTTTTTTTCGACCATTAAAGATATTATTTATAAATTAATGAATATTACAATGAAATTTTTATGTCTAAATGGAATTATTATAAACTAATAGAATTCATATAATGTCTTAGGGATTTCTAGGATATTTAATCTTATTTATACATTAACAAAATATATGTTTATCAAATTATAATAACTTATAATTATTGATCCCATGAAATTGTTCAATCAAGTGTTAAATTTTATATAGAGAATATTTTTCATCATTGGTATATTTTTACGTTCACATTAATAAATATAGCTCTTAATTAATATATATTTATTACTAAAAATGAATAATGTTTCACTGTATTATGAATGGAATTTTATTTTAAAAAACCTATCCATAGTATATTATGTTTTTATCATTTTTTTCTCAAATTTAGTTGGGGAACTTCCATGAAAAGTCTCTAGAATGGGCATATAAATAGATATGAGTTCTATTGAAAACGTAACATAATGATCATGTGTAATACCTAATCATTATTTTATAAATACATAAAAATAATCTTATATAACATAACAGTTTTTACTAAGTCATTATATATATATATGGCTCATTATTAGAAAATGTATCCCATAAAAATAAAATGACTTCCATATGGTTTTAATAGTCATTATTTAAATGATAAATTATTCTGGGATGATATTTGATATGAAATGTGATTTCTCTATCCTTGTAATAATTATTGGGTCTATGTAGAGAGATCAAATACTTTTTTATATTCACATCATATTCTAATATATTTTGAGTAAAAAAATTTTACTTAGAATGTTCTAAGAAATATATATTTTAGAGGAGTTGTAGATATGGGATATAATCAACATACCATAATGATATTTCATAGAAATTTCATATTCTAATCATAGAAATTTCATATTCTAATTATTAGAATAGTAAATTGATTATTTTATAAAACATTATATATATGAATGAAGGTGAGGAAAAGATAAAATAATACAATTGATGTTCATGATTTGAAAATAATAATACCTGGCTTCATTTGATTATGGTTCTAAACTTTTAGGTAAATAGTAAAGCTTAGTTTGATATAAAAAAATTATCCATAGTAAAAAACCATTCGATAATCAAAATATATAATAATATTTCATATATTATAACACAATCAATTTCACTTACATCATATTAGGTTTAATATATTACAACATTAGTTCATACAATATAACTTTTTGTTCAAAATTTGTTTATTTAGGATTTATCCACATCTCCATCACAAAAAAAATCAAAAACAAAAACAAAAAACATGCATAATATAAAATTATATGGAATTACCATAAAATAAATACATATTTCATGATTTTATATAAATATTATTTACAAATCAGTGTAAATTAATTCAGAAAACATATTGGTTTATTATATCAAGAGATTAAATATTTTTATTTAAAAAAATCATTCAACCTACCACAAAAACTATCATTACACAAGATAACCTTTAAACATATCATACATATTAGTATTCCTTATAACTATGAGAATTGAAACATAATAATGGGTTCAGTCATATGATTAATAGGGGTGGGCATATGAATTATAAATCATTGATCCTAAATGATTCTATGATGAAAATGTAGGAATGATAATATAATAATGTTACATGAGTATAACATAATAATATCATACTAAAAAATTCATGTATAATAAAATGACATATTAAAAAAAATCTATCATAAAATGGAAAATGAGGCATTTAAATGTGGAATCATTTGAATATTTTTATAATCTATAAAACATAACACTAATAAATATAATGAAGAAAATAAATATAAATCATTGATTATGTGAAGGATCCATTCCAAAAAAACCATCACATAGTGATAAATGTCACACAATACAGTTGAATTGGTTATCTCAATCCTCAAATTAACATAATTCATTTGATTTGGTCCCCAGTCCCATAAATACTCTCTCATTTGACATATATCCTTAGAAAATGAATAATTTGTCTATTTAATTCTATTTCATGTCACCACATAATAATAAATCATAAATATCTTTCCCATGTGAATAAGTAATCATTTATTAATATACTATAAAATGTAAAAAACATAATAAATATACAGGATTCAAGAAAATTTAAAAAAATTCTTGATAATTATCCATACATACAATATATTTATATAGGATTATGAGATCTTATATATATTGAAGAATCAATAACATTATATTTTATTGATATGTATATAAAACATATGTGAGTAATATATAATATCTATGAAAAATAAGAAATAAATATTCTTTAGTTTTTATGAATTTTAACTTCCAATGAAATAATTATTAAAATATTACATTGATAAAATGAATCTAAAATTAAATAAAAAATTAAATTTAATAATTATGAAATAAAAAATGGATTCATCTTGTGGAAAAACAATGATAATGGTTGGAAAATGATAAATATTTTATTTTCTTAAAATGATTCCATACACAATGATTTAAAATAATCTATTTGTGAATAGAAATTGACCTTATGAAATCATATAATTATAAAAAATATATTGATAAAAGAATAAGAAAAACATTATCGTGGAGTAGAATGATTCTAGACAAAGAAGATGAAAATATTATTGGAAATAGGTGTGTAGCAGAAGCCCCAAACATGTGGGTTTTTAGTAATTTTCCACTGATGATCGATGTAAACTGGACGACGTCATTGAACATCAGCTTGGCCGTAGCTGAGGACCGTGCGTGAAAGATTTTAAACACAAAAATAAACTGTAAAGTATCTATTTTAATTCTGAGGTCGTGCACAACGTCTTCTCAGTTTTGGTTATTGCTTCTCAAAGAATCCGAAGTATAATTCCTCATGATCCTCTACACTTTCTTCTATGGAATCTGCAGGAGCGCCCTTGTCATAATTCGAGTGCTAGCACTGAATACTGATGACGCCTTTGATTGTCCAATGTTCACTGCATCGCATCGCTAATGATGCTCGAGAGAGAGATCTACGTGAGATCCTTGGATCCAAAGAATATCTATTTGGATCACAGGAGAGAGGGGAGGAGAGATAATCCCCATTAATAATCATTGTAAATCTTTTATCCTCTTGTATTTATAATAGTTAATTAAAATACATGGTATCACATCGCCAACCCCGAATACTTAACATATTATCACCATCATTTTATGACTTCTAAATTGAGTTATAAAAATTATTCACATTTATTTATAATTTATTAAAATATATTAATCAATAATAATTGAGTAATTAACTCGACTCATCTCTCCCATAAATATTAACTGATCCTCGAATAATTTAATATCTGTCAATTAATATTTTTCATTTATGTACTTGAAACTCGTAAATATATTTAATAAATAAATTCAATTCTCATTATTCTAATTTATAATACTATGAATTTATTTATTTCAATGGTTATATATTTTATTTGGATAGTTCATGGACCCTAGAGGTGGTGCCCACCATGTCCAAAACTCATATTCAACTAATTAAGGTAGATTCTTGAATATGCGATTGTGTGTGACACTCTTGGTCCTTATATCTATAGATGTTAATATTATTTACAAGACATGAGTGGGATATATCAACCCATAATAGACCCAAAATAGAAAAGGATTGTCATAGTAGTGACAACCAACCAACGAGCATGCATTGTGTTATATAATCTCTCTCTATAATATCTCATAATGTAGGAGACACTCTCATATCATCGCTGTTTTCATTCATTATTGTTTGTTGATTTAACTTGATGGATTTACCCTCGACTTCCATGTACATGGTCTTATAATGGTACTTCTATCCATATCAACATGTCTTGATATATATTACTTCCATAACCCAGAAGATAAAAATCCATTATTGACCATTCAACCAATGCCATGCTACTAATGGTGAACCCAACACAAACTGCATCACCACGATTCATTGCCATGGTTTTCGTATTGCATCAAAGTACACGATAAAATTACATACATTGGAAATGACCTCATTTAAGGATACCATTAAACATGATTGTAGATGGGAACATCCAATGACACTTGAAACATGTGGTGTTCCTATTGGCAAGTCAGCCCTCATGATATCACTACTAGAGATCACCAAGTACGAACTTGATGAAACGAAGCCTGCAATATTATAATCCCACATACCCAAATAGTCAAACATCAACTGTGTTCAATTAGAAATACATATCTAGATTATAGAATATATATTTAAGATTAATGTCATTTTATCTAGAGGTTGTCATTATATCCTGGTAAATGCAATAACCAATCGATTTGAAAATTAATCTCTGGACATTACCATTTCAATAGTGGATATATAAAAGAATACACTATAAAGGTATTATTACATCATATATATCTAATTTTATTCATGATATGGTATTCAAAATCATTGAATTGTTGGGTCTAGGGAACCCACTATATGAACAAATATTTTAGCACCACTTATAATTATCATTTTATTTAAATTGTAACTGAATGGATAGAAAATATTATTAAAATGTATATACAAAATAAAAAACATGGAGGAGAGGATAAAAATTTGGTTTTAGAGTTTAAATACTCTCAATTCCATAAATTGGATTTCATACATAGATAATACTTATTTAAAACAGATATTATAAAATAAACACATATGAATTTGGTATCATTTTAATCAAAATCACATAAAAAATATAGCCTAATGACAATTTTTAAATATATAAACATACTATGAAATTTTAATAAAATATAGTCATTTGGAATTATTTACATAATAAAAAATAATAAAATTGAAAAGAATTAATTATTCCTTATTGAAGGAAAATTTATTTGATGATTTATGACCATTACACAAAAAATAAATTATGGTAGTTTGACCACTTATATAGTAAACATAAAAATATTAATAAATTAATATAGAATAATATTCATATTTATTATCTATAAAAAATTTTAATTATAACAAATTATTATACATTTATTTGTTCATTTTTTTGTTGTCAATGTTTAACTATAGTAATTTTGGTTGTTTACTAAATCTTTCATGTTGGATATGTCGATCATATTTTATCGATAACAAATACATCATTAAAAGATAAATAATTGAAGTGAAATAAAATTCTAAATGAATTATGTAATTCTTATTCATATAATGGGTTTTATGGGTTTGGTTTGGGAGAATAGAATATATGATGAATGTGTTTCGGTAAATTTACTGATAACAAAGTGTCATATTATATTGATTAAAACATTTATTATAGAATAATATTAATTAAATTAATTAGTATTTAATTTGAAATGTATCAGGTATTACTTAATTTATACTAATCAACAAATAATAGGACGGTGTCGATAAATCGTCATTCATGTGAGTAGTTGGAGAACACCAAACAAGAAAAAGATATACTAATAAATGAGTTAGTGTACATAATTACATAATGGTAGTATATTTTTTTTAGGGAATAATAATTTTATATAAAGTTTTTGAGAGGTTAAATGAGTTTGATAATTAATGGAGATGATAAGGTAACTAATTTTTTTTTGAAGAACTAAATAATTAATTGGTTTAACTATCTCTTAAAGGAGAAGGGTTCCATTAGAATGAATGATTTAATGCTCCTTCTCTGAATCAGGAACTACATAACATATAATAATGAATTTGATGTGTGAATATAATCTGTAATAAAATATATAATCATAAGAAATGATTTTTTTAAGGGGTATGGTGGAGGGGACACATTATAAGTATATTTTGACTTCTATTTCAATAAATAACAATTCCCAAAAAACAATTATAGATATTGTTAATTAAAATTGGATCCAAGGTGAAAACATAATGTTTATGGTTAATTACAACACTGATATAGAAAATTCAGAAATATCTATAGAGAAAATTTATTCCAAAACCCCTTAATTTTACTAGTTTACCTTATTTTTCGATAACATTTTTACTTCTGAATTACCATGGTAACTTCTTCATTTAGAAAAAATTAAAACAAATCATATTAATTAATATTAATAGGATGGTGAAAAATTTATAATATATTTCATCTAATATAATATATATAAATATGAAACTGAATTATTAAATTAAAAACATAGAATTTTAGGAAAATTTATTTCAAAACAAAAATAATTTTTTTTAACATCAATTTGTTCTAATATTTTTTCAAAACAGGATAACAAAAATAACACAGTAGTTAATAAATAATTTTAATATCATTAAATTATATTAAATTATTTATCAATGAACCATTAAATTTCATTTATTGAACATACCTGAGTCAACTAGACAGGAATCCCAAAATGGCTCATCACATAATATATGTAAAATAAGGTAAAAAATCGATTTGTGAATATAAGAAAATGAAGACATACTACCAGAGTACAAAAAAAATTAAACTTCAATGACATACAATCCATTCCAAAATTAGATTTATTAAAATGTACATTAAATCTCCACATGACCATCTGTCACCTCCAAAACTACTCAAAATGAAGGAATAAACAATAGGAGAAGCCTATATACTACGAAATACTCTTCAATTTTCATGTATAATATAGTAAAAAATATACAAACGTTGAAAGGCATAAGTAGGTTGTGAGGAAATGACCAGCTGGATACCACCATAGTAACATAAAAATTCTATTATCAAGAATTCAATAAATCTATATATTAAAAACTAAATAGTTTTAGAAATCATTTTTATAATTTAAAAATTGTTTCAAAATTGTTTTCATTAGTTTTAATAAAAAAAATTAATATTATCAAATAATTAATATTAAAATTAGAATAGATAAAATAGGTAATCATATACATGCATCAAGAGGTAAAAAGGTAAAAAAAATTTCCTGAAGCAATCTATCTTGTGAAGCTATGTGATACAAGCTGATATAAAAATATGTTAGAAATAATCCTTAAAGAAAACTATAATTTGATAATTTACCTTAAAAATAAAGAATTATCACATATAGGCTTTAGTTTTTGGGGCGTAATATACGAGATAATAAAAACTCAAAATATGAAAACCATTGGATCCAACAAGTATCTATTAAATACAGTATATTTCACAATATATTTCATCTTAGTGGTGGTATACACACACTATGGATACCCGTGACTCTTCCACAATCCACACATTATTTTCAATGTACAATTTACCAATTTAATTTCAAAAAGAAATTAAGAATTTTATAAAATAAACTCAAATCTAAAATGAGCCATTTAACAGTATAACAATCAATTTTAATTTTAAGAAAAACCATTCTCTATAAAAATTACAATTTTCTAAAAATTATATTCCATTAAAATAAATAATTTAAAACTAACGATCACTAATAATAAACAGAAAATGAAAGAAAATTAAATAGGACAATATGAAATTAATCAAATTGTTAAACGTTAAACAAAATCCTAACTCAACATAGTATAAACATGGCCACCATAGGCAAAAATGACATGAACCTATGTGAATGGCCATCGAAATACAACATACACCAATAAACAAAAATGGATCAATATAAAAAATTATCTGATGAGAAATATAACTTCAAACACATGAAAAATCTTGACTCTAAACAAATCCAAAGAAGATCAATATTTATTACTGACATTGAGAGTTGTAAACAAAAACCAATGATGACCAATTATTGAACGAATCAACCCAAAAGGAAGAGTGTCACCTAAAATAACCAAGGGAGATCCTCTAGTTCGAGAGAAAGGATGTCTACAATGAATTAAAAAAGAAACCCCTCATATAGAACCCTAAAACACCAATTCAAGACTATTATAATTCATTTGATCCACATAAATGTCGTGTAATCAATGAATCTCATATACGATATAATACATATAACATTTTTATTTGAATCCAGATATATTCAAAGACATGATATAAACATGTTTCATGGAGTGTCAATACTTCATGTCTTGTATCATTTCTTGGATTATTGGAGGAAATGGATACACAATGTGTAAACTTCTTTAAATACTATAAAAAATATCAAAAATTACTAAAAAAATCAG
Source organism: Viscum album (assembly GCA_963277665.1). Classification (NCBI taxonomy): domain Eukaryota; kingdom Viridiplantae; phylum Streptophyta; class Magnoliopsida; order Santalales; family Viscaceae; genus Viscum; species Viscum album. Next base: position 128,768,747 of record OY728151.1, on the reverse strand, counting down.
GAATAATGAAGAAAAAATAGAAAATTTCCACTCCATGTTTTAATGGATATGGGGGGAAACCCTTCCAAGAAATAGAAACATTAATACCAAGACTCCATTAACCCAAATAAAAATGCATCCCTAAAATTATGTCACATTTCCCAGAAATGGATCTTCATCCATGTGAATCATAAAATGCATCGAAAAAGATTATAATCCAAGAATAAACAAGGGAGTACATGTAAATTCTAATTGAGTGTTACAATCTCCCCAACATAAACCCTTCCCTCCCCCAAAAATCCCCAAAAATCTTGGATCTATAAAAAATGGATTCTACTATTTCATCACTGATTCTTACTCCCACATATCATGAAAATCCAATCCATACTACCATAATACCAAGACAAGAAGAATCCTTTACTATGCAGCACCTTTTCCATGTGATTAGAATTATGAACTGAATACTTAGAAATAAATATTTACTTGAATTTGAGGTATTTACAATGGGTTATTTGCAAAGGGATCCCATTTGAAAGGAGAATTTGTGATGGGGTCCCTTCGCAAATAGGTCATTATAGAAAATGGCACCACAATAAGTATTTTATGCAATTAGCCCATTGAATAAATACTATTTTCTAAAGGAAATCGTCCCATTTAAACATGTTCTATGATTACATACATTATATATAAAAACATGTGAGATTGGACCATCACAAAAAGTATTTTCAATGAGCCAATTTTTTCCCTCGAAAATAGTTAAACATTTATATATTTTATATATATCAAAACCTTTTTGCATGGGCCCATACCAAAAAAGTATTTTCCACGAGACCTTTTCCCCATTATAAATACTTTTTTAAAAAAATAAATCAATTATTTGAGACAGGGTCCCGTCGCAAAAGGCACCGTCACAAATACTGAAAAAAATAAAAAAAAATAAATATATATTTAATAAAATTATTATAAATTATTGAAAAAATAATATTAATATTATTTAAATAATAAAAAAATAAAAAATATTAAAATTCTCATTATTTGAAAAAAATATTAAATAATCATAAAAACATGTAGTTATTGTTAGTAAAATATACAATCATTAAAATTTTGTATATGAATATAAAATAATAAATGTATAAAACATTAAAAACTAATAAAAATGAAAAAAAAAATGAAATATTCACACCAATATAAAAGAAAAAAACAATAAATAATTCAGAGTTCACCAAATCTTGAATTCAAATGTATTTATCAAAACAAAAAAAATCAATGGAGACATAGTCTTCTAGAGGTGGTAGAGGAGTTTTAGGAGATGGTGGAGAAAAATACCATCCCTAAACTATAAATCATATGGGGAATGTACTTCATCTGATCGTGTTGTTCTACTTGCCATCGACACATGTCCTCTTCATGCTTTTGTTGTTGTTCCTACTTCCATCATTGAATATCCTCCTCGTACTACTTCTGTTGCTACTGCTGATGTATCTCTTCCTTCTGCTTTTGAAAAATCCTTATAAACTCACTCAGAGATCGCAGATGCACCTGATACTATGATCTAAATGATTATTCCTCTCCACAAGTTCCTCTCAATTTGGATTCTGAAATCTCAGCAGTACCATGATATGAGAGTTGATACAAACTATTTTTCCTTTCTCAAAGGCATACTAGGTTTCCTGTATCCATTTCACCTCATCGAAATCATGGAAACTAGTTTGATTAGCTATATCAACCTCATGAAAATCCTATATCTGATAGTTTTTAGTCTCATATGACTCCTTCAATTCTGATTTTAAATGAAAATAGTGAAAAAGGTTATATGCAGTTAGTTATCAAACTGAAAATGAAATAATAGTTCCCAAAATCTAATGCTAGTAAGCAAATCTTATCTCCCCATTGGTTGGATCACTATACATCCTCCGATAATCTTCGTACCCAATAATATCAAGTTCCTCGACTGCCTATATGAATATAAATTGAACTATTAATATTTAGTGTTATATAAAATATTGAAAAAATAACTTACCAGTTGATCTCTATGCATACTAAATGTATGGCTACCAGCTCAATGTGTCACCTCCTATCTCCCACGGTTCATCCAACCTAGTGAATATATCCTCTGAAATCCACCACCCATAAAATGTGAACATAATCCATCCCAAACGTGAGATAAAATGAATATTTTGGTCATCTCTACATGTTTCATCAAATATTTTCACTCCTTTATTTATGGTCATCCTCCTCAAATTATGAAAATATTGACTGAAATGGTAGTGCATAGACACCTTCCATGCTGCGTGGATAACATCACACTTGCGATCATTGATGGGATATCATAAACCAAAAAAATAATTTATAATATAATGTTATTAATGAAATAAATTTCAAAATAAATACTTTTTATTTACATACTAGTCAATGATTAATCATGCCGAGATGGACATCAACGAGAATCTATTCCCAAGTGGTCAGTGGCTGAGAAACATAATTATGCAAGATAGTTCTCCCCTTCCAACAGCTATATGAGAAAAATTGTGAATTAAATAATAATTAATCATACAATTAGTAAATAAAAAAATTAATGGCATCTAACTAAAATACATAGGTTACCATACCCTCGTTTTAGTGTATCAAATCATGGATGTGGACGTCGCTCAGGGATACGGTCAAGAATCATTAGTCCTGAAAGAACACGCCCCCTATGTGTACCACCTAAAATGACAGGCGGTTCAGTGTTACATGATTCCAAGTCGTCCTCATCAAAAGGTAGCTCAGCCTCCAGCAACTCCTGAAATAGATCACCATTCATTTGAATCAAAAAATGATTGATGTTAAAAAAATTTAAATAAACTATAATATATTTATTTATTTTAGTTATTATTATTACCATCATTTAATAATGCCAATGTTCACCTTTATCAAAATCTTCGTAACTGATGATGTCAATTTCTTCCTATTCCTCCTCTTCATTGTCAATATCTAGATGAGTTTCAGTTTCATCATATATTGTCATTTCAAATACATTTGTAACACTATTAATATCATCCTCACTATCGACCCGTGATTCTCGGGTGTCATCAATGATATTAATATCTCTTTGTGAAGAAGATGTATTTTCAGTTGTATCATGAAAATATCAATTTATTGCACTTCAGTAGAACCACATAAACATTGAGTAAACTAAATTTCCCGAGATTTAGTTTTTATTATGCTCCACCAATCACTCAGGTCACATGAATTAGCATAGTACATTGCATAATAAATTTGATTTTCCTGTTGATCAAGTAGAAATTGTTAATTTACTGAATGAATACATTTTTATTTTAGATTGACGATTCCATGTGTCAGATGAACACAAAATCCTCTCTCAGTATCCAACGTCCGACATTTATTCATCATTATATAATTTTATCATACATAAAACATTTCAATAATTTGATCTAGCTTTCCATAAAAGTAAATTCAATATATCTATAATGAGATCCTATCAAGAAAAATACATTTTTCATTATTTTTTTTGATTCCAAATATGCATGTGTATGAAATCAAAAACCATTATCCACATATAAATTATATGATTTAACCATTTTGGTTGATTGGTTACTCAATATACACTGTCTCTTACCAATTTTATAAGCTTGTTGAGACACATAAAAATTTCCAAAACAATTATCAATATATAAATAGAAAACTGAATTGATATGTAAAACCATCAATAATTTTTTTACTAGTTTTTGAAACCATTGAGATTTTTTAAATTATTTATTCAAGAACAGTTCCTGTAATTTTTTGAAGTTGTTTCATGATATGATAATTATATAAACAGAAAATAAAATATGTTTACTTACTATAGCATAAATTTTAGAATAGTTATAGAAGAACTCACATAACAAATGATGAAATTTATTAACAGTTGAGATGAAATATGTATGAGCTCTGTGATATTCATCATCTTGACGACATCATTCATGAACTCCAACAAAGCCATTCTTTGTCTGATAAACACTAATAATTGAATTTCCACTTCATCAATAAAATTCCACTTGTTCTATCCTATGCGGTTATGTTTTGAGAGATATTATAATTGAAAATAATGATACCAAAAAATTTTCCTTTTGAAAATAAAAAACATCTATTGAGCCTTCAAATGATTATTTTTTACGTATATTTTTCATCAATTTCTTCATGAATCTATCAAGTGGATACATCCATAGTAACTATATCAAATATCTAAATTTAGAATCATGTGGACAATGTAATATCAAAAATTCTATTGTGTCAATGAAAGTCATCAGGAATATTTTTTCTATTTTACAAATAATTACAACAAAATATTCTTTCAGTTTTCTTAGTGCATTGTAGTCTGTTTTCATCACACAAATGTCTTGAAAAAAATATGATATTTCTGTTATTGAATCTCAAATCATATAATTCTACAATACATTTAATTCAATTGTCCTATGTCATTCCACTATAACACGACAATCATAACTTTTTAATATGGTAATATGACCATTCTTGACACATCATCCCCAATTGAAAGCATAACCATATGGAAGTCTGAAATAAGAAATCCCATGAAAAAATAATAAGAGACTCTCATTAAATAGTTCATAAGATGCTTTTGGCTTCATTAACCTATGTGATCTAATATTTACAAATAGTTCAACATCCGGCCACCTGCAAGATTTTGGAAAGATCTAATCATTCGTTTAAATTATCTTTGGTCTTACCTTGTTTATCCAAAACTATATGAAATAAATTATCAAACCCATTCATCTCAATATTAATTACATACAACATGTAGCTGAATAAAAAATTAGACCAATATGGAAGATCCCAAAAATTCCCCGTTTTTTCAAATTGTGTTCTTTCCCAATGCCATGATTTTTTCGTTTATTGTTTGTAAAAATGTGAAGGAAGGTAATGAAAATACCATTGATTTTGACTATGTACCTGATATGATTTTTGGAGGTTAATCCCTATCAATTGTGCCTTTTCGGAAAAGATATTTTTCCTCTGAAAATGATGATATGTTTGAATAAATTTGTGATTTTAGTAAAAATATAATATTTTTATATTAATGAGAATAAATGATTTTGTGTCTCCCATTCGGTAAAGACATGATTTTAGACCGTGTGTCATCCTGCTAGATAACATTCCATATGCCATAATGTCACTAATTGTACGCATTAATGTATCTTTTAGTAGAAATTTTTTTTCCAGCAACATCATATGGACTGACACCATTACTCCACAATGAATTTATCTCATCAATCACTGGTTTCAAATAAACATAAATATTATATTTGGGATGTCCTGGGATTATTAAATTCAAAATGATATATGGATCCTTCATCAATATACATGGAGGTAAATTTTACGGAGTTATAAAGGACAAATAACATTAATACTTACTACTATAAGAACCAATCGGATAGAAATCACCAGTATAAAGACCCAATCACGCGCTCAGGGACTGAAAATAAAAATAACAATACACTCATTAATAATGTTTCCATAAATCCCCATAACATGGATGATTCAGGCTTCTACAAGTTGAAATCATTTCTTTGTGGCATGACATCATTTTTATTGTGTTGTGAGACATAAATAAATGTTTCATCCTCAGTGTAAGTGGGAAATATCTCAACTTATTTAAAGGAATCAATCTAGATTTACCCAGTTGAGATTCTTTATACCTCTATTGATTACATGTGGGAAAAGTATTCATCAACTCATTTTCATAAGAATATATGATGTAGTCATTTTCACATGCATGAATCTTCTGAAAATTAGAACCAGATTACGAACCATCCTCTTTCCAACAGAATAATTTTTTGGAAACATATTTCTTTCAGGTAACAATGTATTAATTAAGGAAAACATCTTCTCAAAAATGTTTTTTGAATTTCCATTATCTTAATTTATAGCAATATATTTTTCTACTGCTTCTAATTTTCTTATATTGCAACCAGTTTAAAATTCATCCTCAGCAGACCTCAAAAACTCATAAAATATTGAAAGTTCCAACTCGGGAGTAAAATAATATCATTTAGAGTTTCAGTTTTTTGAAAAGATGGACCTACAATATCATTAACTAATATTTGAAACCATGATGAATGCAGAATAAAATTATCAGTATCCTATCTGGAACAGTGTTAAATGTGTTGATACGAATGAACATAATCAGGTTGAAATCCAAAACGGAGAAGATTCCACCCATCATTGTCAAATGGTTCAAAGGATTACTGTATTTATTTATCCATGAAATATCAGCAAATATTGTCTATTTTTTACTTCATTGTTCTATTTTTTCCTAAAAAATATAAATTGAATAATTTTTTTAAACAATTTTAAATAAGAAGAAAACATTAAAAAAAGAGAAGAAAAATAATTACAGATACTTCTTACTAATTACCACTAATTATAAGCGACACATTTTCCATTGGATTTACTACTTCTCTACTTCCTGACTACACATTTACATGCCACTTTCTCACACAAAAATCAAAATGAAAAATCTTCTTGAAGGTACGCATATCCATTCTCATGCATATAAGAATGAATAATCTTACATCATAATAGATTCTTCATTGTGATTTCAGTGTGAGAAAGAAGAAATTAAATGAGGGTTCAATCAAAAGAGCCCACTTTTTGTCAATGAATAATATACTTATAACTATCACCGCCTGGATACATTATAAAAAATTCATTCCTACGATGGAATATCCAATCTCATGCAAACGACATTGGATATGCATTTGTTGGATCACATTTTTCATAATTTTTTCAGTCAGTGAGAGTTGAAAGGAGACGAATCATCGAGAAAAATGAGTGCCTGAAATCTAATAAAATCATTACATGTTCTTAAAATTGGTTAAAATTTATTCCAAACTATTCCAAATTATTCTTAATTGTTCTAAATTTTTTATAATTGTTCTTAATTGTTATAAATTTTTACAAATTGTTAATAATTGTTTATAATTGTTTCTAATTAATTCTAATAGTTTCTAATTATTTTAAATTTTTTCTATTTACTACAAATTATTTCTAATCGTTACTATTTATTTTTAATTATTTTTAATTATTACTAATTATTAGTATTTATTATTATTTATTTATATTTATTAATAATTATTAATCCTTATTTCTATTTATTACTATTTATTACTATTTATTACTATTTATTACTATTAATTACGATTTATTTCTATTTATTAATATTTATTACTACTAATTACTTTTTATTACTATTTGTTATTATTTATTTCTAATTATTATTACTAATTACTACAAATTATTACTAATTATTACTAATTATTACTAATTATAAAAATTTAATACTATTTCATAATATTTATTAATAATAATTACTAATTATTACTACTTATTACTATTTGTAACTAATTATTACTAATTATTACTAATTATCACTAATTTTTACTATTTATATCTATTTATAACTATTTATAACTTTTTATTACAATTTAAAACCATTTATTTATATTTATTACAATTTATTACTAATTATTACATTTTAGTACTACTTATTACTGTTTATTACTAATTATTAATAATTATTATTATTTATTACACATTATTGAAAAAAAATTAATATTTATTACTATTGGTTACTAATTAGTAGTATTTGTAACTAATTAGTTGTATTTGTTGTTAATTATTAGTATTTATAAAAATTATTAGTATTTACTACTAATTATTAATATTTATTAATATTTATTACAATTTATTATTATTTATTACAATTATTACTAATTATTAATATTTAGAGTATTTATTACAATTTTTACTAATAATTACTCTTTATTCCAAATTATTACTAATTATCACTAATTACTATGAATTTGTGTTAATTATTATCGATTACATAAAAATACCGCTATTAATTACTAATTACCACTAATTATTTATAATCATTACTAATTGTCTTTAATAATTCCTAATGACTACAAATTAATAATAATTAGTACTAATAATTTACATTTAGTATTATAATTAAATATTGTTGGCATAACAATCTATATCTAATTTAATTAAAACTAATTAAAAATAATTAATATTACTATAAAAAATAAAATAAATATAAAATCAAGTAAAAGATAAATACCATTAAACAAGATCTCTCATAGGTGTAGACGACATCAATTACTTTTTCGTAAAAAAATTAACTCAGATAAATTTTCACTCTAAAATTAGAGTTTAGAGAGTGAAAGAGAAAGTATGAATTCATAAGAAAAATGAAAAAAAAATGGATGGTGGTATATATAGGTTAGATTTCTTATAAAAGTACTATATGAGATGAGACCCATCACAAATAACTTTGACCACATTAATTATTGTGAGCAGCTAAAACTATATTTGGGATGAAACTCGTCCAAAATAGTGGCATGTCGAAACACTCTTTTCGACAATGAAACATCTTGTGAAAAATAGTATTTACCAACATCGAGTATTTTTTACAGGTCTCGTCGAAAAAAGTGACCCACAAACGAACTATTTACGACACAGAAATTCCCTATCACAAATCGTATTTACCGTCTCCAGGTATTTGCAATGGGGGGTGCCTCCCCGTCAAAAATACTTTTCCCGTAGTTTGGCATGAAAAACACACCAAACTGCACCTAACTATTTCAGGAAAGACCCCACGTCTTGTAGAAAATAACCTCTTTGACATAATATTTTTGAAGAGAATAGATCCTGCCACAAATATCCTGTCGCAAATATCATGTCGCAAAAGGGAATTTTTTCCGTAGACATTTTGTCGAGATCCTGATTAATATCCTCCCCCATAACGACATGGGAATTTTCTTTAATATACCTCCATACATTGAAATAATGAAATATAGTGTCGATAGATATCTAATTATATAGAATGTCAAACAAAAAGGACACCCTTGATAGTCAGCCAACAATCTTTAGTGGCCCCACAAACCACAGTTCAATCTCACCAAACATATCCAAACGATGACGTATCAATCATGTTGAAACTATTAAAATACATTATCATGAATCTCAAACTCTAGAGGTCAATGACGATGGTTTGAATAATATTTTCATCAAATATATTTTATGATCATCCTCCTATGGATTATCTACATCAACATAATCATCTTCAGAACAACACTCGGCCCAAATATAGACCGGTCTACAAAATCAATCTTTTATAAGAGAAATCCACTTTTCCACCAAAACGACTGATCAATGGGATTCATATTTATTGATTTATAACCATTATTTTCATTTATATATTCAACCAAAGGAAAATTATTTTGGAATGATCCTCTAAAATCAAGTACCCAAGCCTAAAGAGTATCCTCAAGAACCTATATTACCCTCACCATCAGCCCATTTGTATGAGAAAAACAAATTGTTCTTATTATAATATTGGAACACATCAACTCATATAAACCATTCCAAAACCTAGATGTTAACATCAGTACCCTATCAAAAACAAATGTAGAGGGAACCCCATGTTTTTTCATAGACTCTCACCCTTAAAAGATCCCATGATGTTCTACATTCTCATCTCGTGAATAGGTATGACATACACTGATTCCCAAATTCAATCAAATATCACACAAATTTCATGATTTGTACTAATTTCTAAAGAATCAAATGAGTAATTCCATAGAATTTTCATCCCACTTCCCTACTAGAGTGGATAATGGATGAAAAAACCCTACATATCTCTAGTATTCTCCATTGACTCTTTAACAATTATAGTATGATGATACATAATATTAAATCAACCATCTTACGCCAACCACAAATACTAGCACCCATATCAGGTTACTTATTACTAGTACATGGGCAAACAGACCAAAACGAATAGTGTCCACTGGCTAAAATCTACATCCAGAGGGAAAAATATGTAAGCAACCTACTACAGAAGCACCAAGCAATATAAGGGGACCAAATCTACACACCTAAAGTCTCCCGATGAAAAATTATTTTACCAAAATTCAGGACTTATTTTCGGTCACCATCTCAAGAAAAAATCACCCAACTAATGATGATTCTGCATTCTTCAATGATAATAAAACCTATCCACCAACCTCTTCCACATAAAATATAATCACAAAATAAATCAATAGAGATATCTCAACAAATGATTCTTTCATGACATGTGTATGTTAATTTATTGTCATTGCATCGAAAACCACATTCCCTTTCTCAAGATAATAAAAAATATCAAAATAAATATTATTTAAATACATTACCCAACATCTATATAAAAAATAATGTTCCCTTTGAGAAATATATATTTCTATCTCTTATGATAAGAATATATTGTAAACTGTACTCTAACGAGATAGTGTCATGAAATTTTGATCACATGTATAACAAATTCCAAGATAATATCATGTTTAGGGTATTTATTCTCACGAGGGAATATCGTTAATGTGCCATAGGCCACCTCCTTGTCACTAGTACCATGAAACATCCCAATCCAATACCTGATGAATTGTATAAAATATTATAAAAAATCTCTATTAAAAAATAATCAAAACTTGTTATGACATCAACATCATATCCACCACATCAAAGGATCTTGAAAACATATCATTCCATTCAATCATTATTAACCTATGGTTTAAATATGACATTATTGATGAAACCGTAGAGAATTTCTAAACAAAACTTCCATAGTAACTAGTGAAATCCCAAAACCCCCTGATCTCATAAAAATATATGGTATCCTCCTAGGATACAAAATCCTATAAATTTTCATGATCCAATGAGAATCCACTCTCATATGTCACATTCCCTACTAACATAACATCCAAAATCCAAAAATGGCACTGAGAAATATTACCATACACTCAATGTTCCATTATTATTCAATGAGTAATATCTAAATGGTCCATGTTATCCTCCTCTTAATTAGAGTGCATAGAAATATCATCACTGAACACAAAAAGTGAAGAGTCCAAAAACAAATGAAATATCCAATTCAACAAATCCCAAAACACTAGATAATGATTATTGAGAATTAGTGACATAAATAGAAACTCAAAATGACCATATCTACTAATAATCATTGTGTTAGGTGTATCATTTTATCAAAATCTCAAATCGTTGTACCAATACCACAATTCAATCATAGAAAACAAATGTTCCATTATAATCTTATCAATGAGATCATCAATCCATGGAAAAATATAGTTTTTCATAACATTCACTCGATTAAAATTTCTATACTCAAAAAACATATTAATGCTTATATCTACATTTTTATTGATGAAGAAATGCGAATACTAGGGTGACACTAAAGGGATAATACCTCCATTAGACTCTAGTCCCCAAAGGGTTACTTAATCAGCCACCAACTAAGTAGGTTTCATATAGTTGGATGTAATAGAAATGGGTATCATACAATGTATAAGGTATTTTGTAAACATGCCCTCTCTACGGGTTGGAAAAATCGAAAATTTCCCTAAAATGAATTTTGAATAAGTAGACACAATTGTTGGATATTGAACACCCAAAATAATGCTAAAATAAGACATGAAAAACATTTGAAATTTTGAATGAGATTACCCCAGCATAAGGAACAACATGCACCACCCTTTTCGACCAAGAGTATCATTCACCAAGGAAAAAATCATAGATTCCAAAGTTAGATAAGAACTAAATATGATTGTTATAAAACACTATATGGAACATAATATTAACCATGCTATCCATTTAAAATATTAATTCAAATATGTCATGATTAAGCAACAAAATTTCCCACTCCACCACAAATTCACATATCATCACCCGATCTATAGGGAAATTGAAACCTTCTTTTAACTAGTTTACCAAGGGTGTAGAAACATCCAACAATAATTGTATAATTTATAAATGAATATAAAAAACAACAATTATCTTTGATGATATTATAGAATGAGTAACCCATGTATTAATCAAACATGGAATGATATAATATGATACAATCATCGTAACTAAAATTTTATATTTCCACTTTTCACATTCATCTATTATATAACCCACTATAAAATGAAAACCAGTCATATCCACTTGAACAATTCCCCTATCATAAGTATTACATGCACCACCCTTAGAATCATCTATATTAACCAGTAAACCCTTAGTAAAAGTGGATCATGACCTACATCCTTGTGATATAATTTCACAAAAAAATTGTAGAATTATAGATCATAAAATATTTGTTCAATACATCAATTAGAATTTGGGTACACATTGTTTAACCTCACTACATAGTGTGTAAATCCCAAGCAACCTACTGAAACTATGTGTTTAAGGTGAAGGAAAATCAAAGACTCCATATAGAGAATTTTACAGACATGGTTAAAACTTGAATAAGTTATATCACATTTATAACATGAGACAATTAATTTAAATAAACATATGTCCTAGAACATTAGTCCATTTTCCAAAAAACAATTACTCACCATGCTCCAGAAGCCTGATGATTCACCCAAACTAAGAGGATAAAAAATAATAAAAATAGATAACCTATAATGTGAAATATGGATTTTATATCTCCAATCCATAAATTTTTAGTGTCCCGAATAGACCCTTGGATCATATATCACGAAAATAGAGGTGTCCACTATGGCCTCATAATCAAGTCAAGCTCCCACATCTCGGGGACATCACCTCTTCACTGCCACTATACATAGGCTATAATAATCACAATCTAAAGTAGAACACTATCACGGGGATCTATAATCTTACATGGCTACTCATAAATGGTTTTATTGGGCTCGAGATCAAAATCCCCTCATCCACCACTTAACAAGGATATAAAATATACCTCCTTAGTTAGAAAAAATAAAACATGTCGTGGATAGCGATCAAACTAAAATTAAATTCTAATTGATATTACAACCTCCATTGTCATATAAAGAACTCAAAGGGTCTCATAAACCATAATAAAAAATTACCATTGTTACACAATTTAATATGTACCATGTCAGTAGAATCCCTGAGAAATATCAGATCACTAGCCACTAACTCGACTACATGATGATGAAAATCCACATTAGATTATAGATGGTTCTATTATATGATAAATATCATCTGAATATATTTCACCATCTCTATAATCTCTTGAAAAACACGTGGCCCAACCAAGGAACACTCTTCAAACTCTCTCTATCAAAATGGAGATCTACATGGTCTCCCATAAAAGTTCAAAAAAGGGAGATATCATTATCGAGGAAATATAAATACTTTTATATGTAAATTCAAAAAAATAAAAATTATTTATAAAAATGTATTATGAAATCATGCACACATACCCTAAATGTATCCTTAATAGCCTATATAACTCTCTTAGGAAAGTGATTTTAAGGCTTGGTAAATTTTATCAGGTAACCCATAATCTAATATAATCCTTTCAAAAACATAGATATGAACCACAGGTCTATATAAAAAATATGTTCAGAGAGAACCCCATGAAGTATCACAATATATTGAACATACATGTCCCCATGTTGTTCCACATTCATCATCTTTCAGATAGAATGAAAATTCACTAATTTTGTTAGTAAAACATTGATTACACAAATCATATCATTATCAATATATTTTTATGCAATACCAATAGTGGAATTAATGTAAATATCATCCCATTCCATACATGAATAGGTAGGGGCTATAATAACAATTTAGGTATCCGGTGTTTTATGTTAATTCCCTATCAATTGATGAACTAAGAAACAAAATCCACAATTGACAATCTCATCCTATTCCACCAATAATAATGTATCATTTCATGATACATATTGGTAGTACCTTGGTTCATATGTCAACAAGAATGTATCATACTATCCAATAACTCTATCCTCAGAAAAAAAGATCTAACAACTTACTATAGAATCAAAAAGATCCACTAGGAGACTGATATCACTCACTCGAGGTCTCCAATCCCAAATGGATTTTACAAAAGCATTGGAACTCATTGTCTTTCACATTCTCAAGACAAACTCACTCACAAAATAGGAGTTTGATATCATTATATCTACGAATCCACTCCACCAACATCATCTATATAGAATATCATTTTAGAAAAACAACTCATTTGAGACCACTCGTCAACAAATTCACCCATGCCTTCTGTTAGTAATTTTATTCTCAATGCATCATCATAAAATTCCCATTTCCTATATTATGAACAACATAAAAATCAAATGTATAGAGGTAATCTACTTAATGTAACAATCTCACATTCCAATCCCTCTGAGTAAAATTTTATTTCATGATCATATGATTAGTATATGTTACAAGATGCTCCATGAAGTGATAGTGACATAATGTTATGAGTGCATACAAAACCATTTTCAACTGAAGATCATGGGTATGTAAGTTCCAATCATGAGGTTGTAAGTATAATTATACATATCCTACCACATGCTTCTCCTGAATCAGTAAACATCAAAGACACATATAAAATTAATTTCACAAAATAACATAACCATATCCCAATTCCATAAGATTCATAAATAGGGATGATTTCAACATCATCTTTAGCACCTCTAAATACCTTTAAAACTATTAATTGTATTTAAAAATTACACCAATATTTGTTATGGATGACATTGATGTAGAAATGCTGGATAAATCCTAAAAAAAACTTCTATAGTTACCTTCCCAACCCAAGAAGATTCATATCTCAAAGAAATTTGAGGCTGATCCAAAGACGTAACTGTTAGTACCTTTTCAGGATCCACTCAGACACCCCGCTTTGATATCACATTCCCATGAAACATTACATACCTTGTCCAAAACACATGTTTGGAAAGAGTATAATAATGATGATGTTCATTAATATTTGAAGCATAATATACAAATGGGACATGTTCTTCTCTACGGACATGGATTACAGAAAAACAACATCCACCAACATGACAAAACATGCGTCGAAAAACTGATGAAAGATCTACTACATCAATTTCATAAACAATAAAATATAATTAGTGAGGACCAATTACCCAAAAAACATTAAATATCCACATGCACTCTAATTTATTTTATTTCATATATAATTTTCCTAAACACTCAACATTTTGTACCTTGACCATTGATCAATCTTAGAAAACAAAAGTATCATTCTAAGATGATCGTAGATATCATCAGTCATTTTGAGATGATATTTTTTCTTAATCATCACCTGATTATACTTTTAAAATCAATACAATAATTGGGGATCCTGTCTACCTTCTAATGAATGGGGACATGTGATTCCCACAGTAATGTGGTATGATGAATATATAATTTATCCCCAATGTTCTAAACATGGAAATTAATTTATAACAACTCAGTAGGTTCCATATGGTATGACGATATCAAAATGTGAATCGTATTAGGGAGGCATTATAAAGTAAAATAGACCTCTCCTAGGAGTGAAAAAATAGGAAAATATTTTTGAATGACCTTAGCATACATATGCAACAATATAGTAAGTTTTCCTCCCAATCGTGTTTCAACAACATTGAGATAAATTTCTAAAAACTGACATTAAATTATCTCAAGATAAAGAAAAATAGGCCAATCACTTTTTGATCTATATTCTCAATCACCCTAGAAAATTTTAGTGACAACATCATAATATAATAACATAACTAAATGGTGATAATATTTTATCTAGTACTTAACAATAATTACCCAATACATGAAAATAATCAAGTCATAGATGAATTGATCAAGAACTAAAACGTCCAATTCCACGTCAATGACATCTATCATCACCAAACTTATGGGAATATTGAATCTTTGTTCGCACATAATTCCCATGGGACCTGATGGATTTAACAAGAATATAATAAGTACTAAACTCAAACCCAAAACGTTTACTTGAATTTATGATTTAAAATAATTAGTGTCACCTATATCAAACAAAGATGTAACCCTAGAATAAGATACAAAAACCATACCTATAATAGTATATGGGCCTTCTTTATATTCTTATAGAGTATACTATACTACAATTATCCAGATTCTCTTATCCACATGAAAAATCCCCCTTATCATGTGGATTATACCAACCACCCTTGGAATAATTTTACTGAACCTATAAATACTTGGTCCGAGGGGATGTTTCCATAATTTCCAAATATATCATTAAAAAAATCTTTTATATGGCCAAATAGCAAAAAAATTGAAAAGTATAGGGATATTCAAAATAGGTTGGCCTCTTGCAGATTCCTTGTCGATGCAATTGAATCTTGAACTAACGAAAACTATACAAGATTACAAACCCTTTATCAGATAGAAGGGATACCTTTTATATCTAATAAACCACATTAGGATCCACCCAGACCTATCATCCTATATTATTCTACCTCATAGAAATATTCTTTGTCATGCACATCCAGAAGGGTGGGAGGGAAATGAGTATCAACATCAAAAGAATATAAAACATCAGTCTATACATAAGCATCAAATCATTCAGGTACTCAATGTTGACACGATCCTGTTCCATATGCACCAACATAGAAATATTGGTAGAATTCACTAGAATGGTATTCTCCCCTTTCTATATGGTTCAAAACATCAATGAATTCACCACCTGCTATTTATTAGAGTAAAAAGGACATGACAATGTTTTTCATGATGGAATATTGAGAAATATTTTTCTATAACATAGATTTCACAATAGAGTCCTAGTATCTCATTCTCGAACCTTCAAACATTTATATGGCCTAACAAACCATAGATTCATCTAGATTCATCATGGAGACGAAGAACCTCTATATACACTCACACAAATCCTTGTATTCTTAGGTTTATTTCTCTCCATAGAAAATGAGTGCATGCTAGTTAGTAAATTCAGAGCATTGACCACCTAAATGTCATGGGATCCCAACACCTACTTTACCCTGAATCTGAATAGTATGTAAAATAGATTATAAAAAAGATTTGTGAAATATAAAATTTTATTATCAATCCAATATCATTGATTACTCACTTAGATTTTAAATATATCTTCTAAGAATCATTAATTAAAAAAATTTAAACCAATCAATCATGAAAAATTCTAAAATTAAATGAATTCCATTTTGTATTGATACAAAGCATTAAAATATAATGATTTTAATGAATCCAAATATCTAAAAAGAAAAAAAAATTTCTAAAAAATAAAATTTATGTGAAAATAAAATTTCAATCTAGTTCATTTTAAATGGACACCAACTCTATGTCTCATACCCTGTAAAATTTCTCTCACCGCCTATGGTAACATTGTTTCAGTCATAGAAGTGAGTTGTTTGTGATCCCATTCCACAATTACTATATATATTATAATGGTTCTAAACACTTTCTACCCATGTAATGGAACCAAAATCAAGAATTTCTAACATACATCTAGATGAGAATCACTCTGATTCAATATTTTAACTACCCATCATGGGTCAGCTAGATGATCCACCCAAACATGAATATCATGTAACATAGGTATAACAGGAAAAAAATCCATTTTTGAATATAGGGAAAAAATTCATACAACCAAAATATTAATGTGAAACAAAATAAAAACGAAAAAAACATTGTATACAGGCTATGAAGATCTAAAACATTAATTTTTTTAAATCCCCATGTGAACAGAAGTCACCACATGACTGACTCGAACAGAAGGCAATAACAACATGTGAATATATTATACTACAGCTTTAGCTTCTCATTACATTAATAATCTAATATAAAATCTAAAAATTCCCAATATATGAAGTAGTGACTGAGCCAAATACTTGTAAGATTCCACCATAGATTGTATATATATTCTAAGAGAAATAATTCATCAATTATAGCTTTTGAAACTACATTGTTTTACAAATCATTCCCACAAATTAAATAAAATTATAAATCATTTTACATTTGGATTTCTTAAATTTAATTCATATTATCAAACCTGAAATATGACAAGTAAAAGTGATAAATAATAGAGTATATCCTCACATCAAGAGGTAAATATGTAAAAACATATCCATGAAGCAACATATGATGTGAATATATGTGATAAAACATAATATAAAAGCTTTATAGTAATAATCATGGATAAAAACAATCATGTGATATATATCAATTAATGAAAAAGAACATCATATTTATACTCTACCATATTAGACACAACATATAATACACTAAACATCAAAAAAGGGAATTATGTTGGATTTAAAAAGTACCGAGTCCTCCCAATCGACAAGACAATATTATACCTCCTTGGCGTTCCATACATTCACTATGGCTTCCCTTATTTCATTATCAATGCACAATGATTCCAAATGTGTAGTTGTTAAAATTAATTTCAAACCCATTATAAATATTTTATGGTAAAATAAAATCCAATTAAATCAACTTCATATTTCAGAAACCCATTTATAAATCATGATGTATAGTTTTCAATAGAAAATGTATTTTTTCTAAATAAAATATAAATTTCCCTTAAGTAATTTAAAATAACATATCAATAATAAAAAATGAAAACCCCAAAATTAATTTTCCATTGTGGACATGAATTCATTAAATTAAAACATTGAATAGAAACCCCTACCTCAACAAGGCATAATACTATACATCATCAACAAAGGTGATTAGAATCCAGGAGTAAAACCTTAAGAATACAATGTATGTCCCTAAACTAAAATAGACCGATATGAAACAATCTACAGTCTCATATCTCACAAAAAATGTATAAAAATTATAGTCATAACCAAATCCAAAGAACAACCATACGGATCACGTACCTATAGAGAAGTAACCCAACCAAAAGAGAGACCAATTGTCGAACAAACAAACCTATAAGGGAGTGAATAATCGTACATTGATTATGGAGATCCTATATAATGAAACAAATGAATCCATTAAAAAATGAAATAATAAATAATGTGTGCCTCACCTTAAAATATTAATATATGATTATTACATGAGAATAAATCCCATAACATGTCGTGTAATCCAATTAGATCATATACATTGAAAACCCATTGAAATTTTATGGATAATTGGTATTTTCTATTACATGTTGTCAACTTGTTACATGGAATGTAAATTCATCACTACAAGAATCAATTCACAACGTCTTCTAGGTGATATATACACGTCATGTAACCATGTTACAAGGTTTTTTAATCCCAAACTGACTATTAATACAACAAGTAAAATAAAAAATAACTTGGAGAACATACTCTGAGAATTATATAAACATATTAAAAACACCATCTTGTATTTGAAACATATATATTCAAATTCCATTAATAAAAAAATACATATTCCTAAAAAATAGGACAATTTCCCTATAAATGTTCTATATCCTCGAGAATCCTATAAATAAAACCAAACATGGACAAGAAAAAGCATAATCAAAGGAGTACATGTAAAGCATAAATTGGAGTTATAAATTTTCAATCCATTAGAATGATAAGAAATATTCTAGATTTATAAACACATTTATTAAATAATAATATAATAATAATAATATTAACAATAGTATCTAATAATTTAAGTAAATATTTTCTTATCATATTTTCTTTTTAAATATTCTTATTTAATTAAATCACAAAATTAAATGTTATAATACAATTTTATTATTTTTTATTTATTACTAATAATTACACAATATCAATGATCCAAATAATTACATGGATATATAACAATAATACAACAATAAACCATATATCAAATGACCAAATTTCAAATGTCTATAAATCCAATATCCATATATACGTTCTATACTATATTCAAACATATATCCTTAAATGAAACTCTAAAATAGTAATGATTATTCAATACATTTAATTTTAATATATCCATTATTTATGTAGAATGATCTAGTATTTTTATATAAATAAATTGTTGCATAATCATCATGTATGATAACAGTTATGAGAATATAAAATTTATTTTATTTTTATATACTTGTGGCCCTATTCATGTTGTAATATTACATGTTGTATTTAATTTATTTATCATTTAATTTATGCCCTTTTAATTGTTATATTTTATCATAATTAGTGAATGAATTTTTTATTTTAGTTTAATTTTATTTGAATCATATTATATAAAAATTTAGTACCTTATTTAATAGTGAATAAATACTCAAATCATGGTGTTTTAAAAAAATACAAGATTTTGATAATACACCACTCAATGTATAAAACTAACTCATTTACCTAATAAATAATTCATATAAACCGAAATATCCCATTTATTATGAAGGATAAACAATTAGTTTTATGAGTTATATAATCATTCCTTTTTATCTTTTTCAAATATTTATTTATTTTTTATAATTTTTTATTATTATAAAGGTTAAATTAGTGGAGATATGAGTTCCAAAAATGGTGTAAACACAAATTATCAGACAAAATATGGTGAAAAAATAAATATCATGAGATAAATATACATTATAATTAACCCCATGAAACATCTGTTACCTAATTATTTGTTGAACAAAAATCATGAAAATCAATCAATAGTATTGTTAGAAATGATGATAGGCGGAAAATTTAGATAACTGATTGGAATTCAATCCTTATAGGGTGATGATTTTAAATTTTGGATGTAATGGTAGGTTAAAATGTAATTAACCCCTACCCACATGGTATACCCCTCCTTGGACAAAATGTTAGATGGGAGAGAGTGACCCCTAAGACCCGCCTCCTGTGGGCCCCGTGTAAGAGACTAGCACTAAGGATATAGAAAACACACCAATGGGAGGAATTTCCCTTTAAGATAACACAAGAGATATAGATAGATAATACTGACACCAACTAACTCGAAATCAGACTATTATATAAAAGAAAACCCAATTACACATATGTAATTTTATAGAATAACTAATACAACTGAAAGGGAAAAATGAATGTACAAAAAATAATGTCAAAAAATTGCAGTGACCACGAAACTTGAACAACTCCTGAAACCCCAATCTAGTAATAACCATCATGATCCCCAATGTTCTCCAACTGACATAAAAAATAGTTTATATATACATAGAGTGATTATAACAGTATACTCATTTGGATCCCCCCTGTATCCTCTCATGAAAAAGTTATGAAAGCATGCGAAAACATAGTGAACAACAAGTGAAACAAAATCATCACCAAAATAGGTTTGCTATGTTCCCAGGCCCGCTATGGAAACACTTACCAAATATCCCATACAACGATATATAATATAATAAATAATATCAAGGCTACCCCTACTACTTCCCATATAGTTTTCCACTTTATGACAACATCACACGTCCTAAGACTTATTTCTCCCAAAAGGCATGCCCACAGACACCTGGGTGAACCAACGAAACATGAACCTCATAATAAAAAACCACAATATCTACGTAACAATATTAAAGAGGTAGTTTATTAGATCCACCAACACTAACATTAAATGTATCATACGTTGGGTATTAAACATCAAGGAATTATATCCCATACTCAAAGTAAGGATCCTCTAAAATCACATCTTATAAATGTTACACCTATAGTAGTCCATATGAATCGATATATTGAATATATTTTGGTGAATAACCACAATACATTACTTCCATCTACACACATATAAGAGAAAAAATATTCACCGTACCTACCATCCCCTGAAGCATCCATGATATGTGGGATGGGATAAAGGGGGTAGTCAACCATCAATCCTCTCACTAGAATGTTGTGGAAAACACACTCCCTGGGCGCAGAATCCATAGGGTGTCAGTCACCCTAATAAAAAGGGTGAGGTAGGATATAGAAACAAAAAAAGTACACAATAAATTGTATCTCAAAACCGTAGTATGGGTAAAACTAGTACGAGAATCAATTGCAGCTATCATCTTTTGACTCCCAACTGCCACTGCAAAGACTAGGTATCCTATAAGCACACAACCATTTAATGGGATGCATTATATTACTTTATCCATTTTTATCAATCACTATTTACATTAATTAATTCGTTAAACATTAATTAACCATTATAATTTACACATTACATTTCATTATCATCCCACCACAATTTCATTACCTATAGGAATAACCAATCTATGTCCATTGCGTCTCAAAAATATTACCTCAACATTACGTCAAAGCAAGCTCAAACCCCTTGGGTTAACATCATTTATTAAATGATTTCATAAAAACATTATTACATTCCAATTTTCTATCCATTCTATAAATACATCATAAACTATTAACACATGGGGTTCACCACGATGAGTAGTTGAACTATCGATCATGTCTTTTACACCTTTATCAAGAGAGTATACTCATCCTCCCTTGAGAATCTAAACATGGAATGACTTGGGAATAACTCGTGCATCTTCAACCCTTTTAGAAGGAGGTTAAGTAAGACCAGTGGCTTTGAGATGTGGGGAATGTGATTTAGATAAACAACCAACAAAATTTATCAAGAATCCAACATTATTATCCAACTTGTTTCATCATCTCAGGTGTTCTCCTCGAGACCCACATGAATAAACCAATCTGTATTTACACTATAGGTGTCGACTGCAGCCACAACCATTAGGCCCCCATACCCACACCTATCACAACAGCCAACCGGGATCACAATAAAACCCATTATGTTAGAAACAAACATCTTATCAATTTTTATATTGGAACATAAACAAGATATTATTCCTTCAAACACAATGCGATCTCTCAACTCTAAGCATAAGGATCTTGGCCTTTAGCAGAAAAAGTGTAACTCTAAACCATATGATGAATTCTATTTTATCAGTCAACAAGTTCCTTAATCTATCATGAATTAACTAGATCATTAATTTTATGTTCCAACAATAGGAAACCTAAACAAAAATATATCATACAAATCAGAAATAATTAATCATGCTTACTGCAAAATTTTGATTAACATTAAATTGCAACAATAACAACCAAATTCAATTACATGCCTCTTTTATCTTTAAAAAATAATTATAATTAATATTATTTTACATTCATTACCAATTTAATTCAAGAACAACATTATAAACAAGGAAAGCATAGATATCAATCAATCTAGAAAAATAATATGCAATAACATATGATCGATTCTATTTTATTTATCCGGTTCAAATATTTTTTATGCTACTTATTTTGTGATCTAGTTGGATAAAACAGGGTAACTCTACATTTTCACATAGAGGAATAGAAAATATATAAATGTTCTGCCTCAAATGGTTCCTAACATTATTCATATGAGAATGAACCCCAAAACGGATTATGATTGCCTCCTCCCGCGACAACTGCATCCACCCAAGGACTTTGCAGCATGGCCACACCAACCGACACCCAAGAAAAATAAATTAGAAGTTTGATGATAACATTCCATTATATGGAATTGAGAAACAAAATATGTAGGATTGAATAAAACAAAAGAATAGAGGTAGATCATACCATCTATCGATGACAGATTGAAACTGGATACATGTAGAAAAACATCAGGTTTGAATGAAATAGTAATAAACTTCAAGGGGAAATGGTCCAGGGATTAAGGTTAGAAACACCACTCCTATTGGGAGAAGGAAAGGTTATAGAATATTTCACCGAGGAACAAGAAGTTAGAACAAGGGTGGAAGATATATAACCCATTTAAGAGATTTCATAGAGAATTGGGTTATAATATACTGAATTTTCAATTTAAATCATTTCACATTATACAATGTGGTTTTACCAAGTGAAGGAATCTCAAGCCTTAGAAAAATTAATAAAGGAGATATTGGTTTTTAATTGGACTTAAATCCTGCAAAACAAAGACCTAGATGTGTGTTTCATCAATGAAAATGAAAAAGGGGTGAAACTATAGGATGATGGAAACACTGTTCACAATTGACTCACCGATATCAAAAGTCAAAAATGGATCACCGACAACAATGTTCAGAAAGGACTCACTAATAGAAGTTTTCACATATGACTCTCTGACAACATTATTCAAAATTGACTCACTGAAAGAACTATTCTCAAATGACTCAACAACAACACTTTACACAAATGAATCCCCGACATCACTATTCATAAGTGAATCATCGACGAAACTATTCAAAAATGACTCATCGAAAACACTATTCTCAAATGAATTAGGGACAAAACTCTTCACAAATGACTCAAAGTGAAATTTTTTCAAAAATGAATCATTGAAATAAAAATTCAAATGACTCATCGACAAAACTGTTCACAAATGACTCATAGACAACATTGTTCATAAATGAATCATCGACAAAACTATTCAAAAATGACTCACCAATAGCACTATTCACAAATGTCTCATTAACATCACTTTTCAGAATAATGGAAACACTATTCAAAATGTTGTAAATTTGGAAAAGTGTTGTAAATATGTCTATATAACCACCTAGAACACCCCAAACCAAAGATTTTCCTAAAAGGATAGACTAGAGAGGTCTGAGACATTACATTATATAAATCTCAAAACATTCCCGTCCTCGAGAATTCAAAACCAAAAAATATATAAAAAAGAAAAGGGGGTCCCAACAACAGTCCTTTTATATACCTAACAAGGTTCATACCACCTATGTAGTTCAACCAAATAAAAATGGGACACATGAGAACTGAAGAAAACCATAACCAAATTCTACACATTCACCCATGGGTGATACCTCTAAAATAGATAATTCCACAATATTAACAAATTAAATCCATATCATAAACATGAAAGGATTACAACCACAAAAAAATAACATTGTAAGAACAAATATAAACAGAAAACAACTCGGGGGTACTAATCCCATATCTATGACTCACATTCCCATGTACTCTTATCCATACCACCATGTCACCATAATACGCGAACCAAAAGAATATCACAACCGCTCAACACGTTATCTTAGCGTTCATGGATCTATACAAGCTGCTCCTCAAAGGTTGCATCATCATAAATGTCAATCTCACCCCAATAGAGGATGTGATAGTCATCATGAAAATAACGACAGATCTATAACACATGAAAAACATCATGTATATGAATTATCTACAGGGGAAGATCATCCTGATATTTCATGGATCAGACAATATCGAACACCTCAAATGGCCATATAAACTGGGGGAAAATCTTACTCTAATGACGAATCCTTCACTTCCCATGATGGGTAGTCATCATCATGAACACATGATCCCCATCAATGAAATCTAATGGTCTCCACCTTTGACTATCATATGATTTATGACTATCTTGAGTTTACATCATCCTAAAATGAATTACATAAACCATATCTGTCAAATTCAATAATAATTTTTTATGATAATTGATGAATCTCTAACACCAGTCCAACACAAAAGAGAATAGAATGTCCGGTCATAAAAGGATTTAAACAGCATCGTACCGATGGTGGACTGAAAAATATTGTTTTAATAGAACTATACTGTGGGTAAGTGCATCATCCAATAACCTACAAAATAAAAGACACAATATATCAACATTTATTCATGAGTGTGGATGGTCCGCTCTATTTGACCATCCTTCTAGGGATGAAAATTAGTTCTAAGGTATATATAAGAACCAAAATCATGTTGGAGATGTCTCTAGACGCTAGTGATTAAGTGAGTTTCTTGCTCAGAAATGATCTTCGTCGGGGCACTGTGTAGTCTCACCCCCTCCTCCAGATACTACCTTGACAAAACCATCCCTTAAATCAACTCATTTGTCACTATTTTGTGGTATTTTTTCAATTAATGATCAAATACAACCGAAATAGCTTCATGGACTCTTTGAACGCGAGTTAAACCAATAAAAAAGTCTATTTATATGTCTTACCACATCCCCTGTGGAATATCTTATGGAGGAGGAAAACCACCAGTGACACATTGATCGGCCTTCACCTTCTGGAATACCAAACATCAAGAAACAACCTACACAACTGCAACATAATCACACAGAACCAAAGCTGAATCCTCAAGGCTTGGTTCATATTTCTGACATCAGGATGTACCACTAAAGGATAACTGTGGAACAGACTACGAAATATCTCTTCCATTTCCCAATGAATGAAATGACTTCCCTGATACATCATTTGGTGTTGTTCATCCTCAAACCAAACATTAGGGGCCTCACCACAAAAAACTCAGTATCTCCAGACCCCCACCTCTAGATCCTACTACTGGGACTTTTTCACCTACTACACCAGATATGATGATATCATTATCTAATAAAGACATCCTCTGCATCCAATGTATCCCATATCTAGATGAAATTCTGAATGTTCTTCCATTTCCCTTCACGAATCACAAGAATCATGCAATACATCACTATGGGACTTCCTACTTAGCACATCAGCTACAACATACCCATTTCCAGGTGTATATGAGGTTTTGAAGTCATATTCCTATAAGATCTCAATCCAATAATGCTGCCACCATTTCATGTCATGCTAGGAAGAAAAAATACCTCATGATATTATGATCGGTGAAAACTGCAAACCTCTCACCAATGAGGTAATGTCTCCATGAAATCAAAGAAAACACCATGGAAACAAACTCAAGATCATGGTTGGTATAGTTACGTTCATGGGGAAAAATAAATATAACATTAAAAAGTGACTGATCTCTACTACATTAGAACTCAAAATAAGTTTATATGTGATGCATCATTGAAAGTAACAAACTAAACTCCCTATATTGGCAGAGAGTGAAATATATAAATTAAAAATTTCTCTTTAAGATAATGAAAATCCACCAGACATGGATCATTCCACACAAATGCCTAATCCTTACTAGTCAATGTTATCAGAGGGGTGTTAACCTATAAGAAATCCGATATCTATCTCCAATAATAGCCTATGTGACCAAGGAAATTGGACACCTTTGCCAATATCATGGTGTCTAACCTAGAAAAAAATGCTTCTATCATTGATATATCCATAGCTACTCTCTTCTAGGATAAAACATTACCATTGAAGAAATCTTCTAGAGCCCACAAACCACAATTTGAAAACTTCCCAAATAGATGTTGTTGATTAAGAAATACCAATCAACATTTATATGCTCTGTATGCTACTCTTCAGATTCAGAGTACACAAGTATATAATCATTGAATCCAACCATGAAATTATCCATGAAATCATGGAAGACATCCTTAATCAACCCCATTAACACAACTGGAGAATATTTTACACCAAATGACATTAAAATGAACTTGTAGTTCCCATAACATCCTAGTAATGTAGTCTTAGGGATATCCTCATCCATCACCCACAACAATTGGTATTCTATCAACAAATAAAATTTTAAGAACAATCTTGAAAACTTCAGATGATGGAATAAATCATCAATCCACAGAAGATGATAATGATATTTCATTGTCACATTGTATAAGTGACGATAATTAATACACAACTGTAATCTATCACTAGACATATTAATGTAAAAAATTGGTGCACCCCATGGGGACACACTCTGCCAAACAAAACAACATTGTAACAGGATATTGAGATGTATACACATCTCTTATAACTCAAAAGGGACCATCCAATATGGAGACATAGTAATATGAGACACTCTTTGTTGTAGCTTGATCCCAAATTCGATCTCTCATCGATGAGGTCAGGATAAACCTCTTCTGGTAAGACACCAGGGTAATCTTTTAAGACCCTAGAAAAGACAAACTTCTAAATCTTGGATGCAAGAATAATCATCTCAAACATCAAGGATGACCCTTACGAAACACACCCCTGACCCATCTGATGGTGTTTATCACCATCAACCACTACTGGCGCTCTATCAGTATCAAAGAACACCGTCAACCATCAGAAGAAATATATGATATCATGCACCGAATACAAAAATCCATTCATAGGTTGGAATCACATGGTTATATCTAAAAACATTGAAAACCTCCCCAAGAGCAGTGCTTCCACACCACTAGATCACAGTCTCTACATTATTCAAACAAGACAACTTGACCTCCAACTGATGTAAAAACTCTAAAGAAACTGGGAGCCTCTCAACTACAATTCCCAAATAATATACAATGGAAGTTGATATGAACAAGTGTGTAACTCTTGAATCATATAAAAAAAATATCCACATAGAAAAAAAGAAATAGTTTTCTCAAATGTTATCTCGATCGCCTGGCACTGGAAATACTGAAGCATGAAGTAGACCAGGACCTATTCCATGGCCTCTCTAACATTGATTAAAACAACCTCCCTGACCGCGATATATTCTCTAAGGAGGAGGAGCACCACAAGCTATCCTCTACCCACCCCATCTTGTCCCTGGTGATCCAAAGTTGGTGTAACCTATTGATGCTTCCTCGGCTAGAACTTCCTCAACGGGGGAAACTAGAGTGGATCACCTGGTTCACGATGACCACTATGATTGACCGATCACTCTCGCTACTGATGTCCTCGACCTCTAGAATAATAACTAGTGCTTGATCACATGGAATTATCCGGAGAGCCACCGCCCTAGCTGAATGGAGATGCGGAGGGTTGGGACCTACCCCCTATCGATCAAGAACTCTTCTTCCCTAATATTCAGGAACCCTATAACTAATATCTACTTCCCGAGGAATCCTAAAGGTTGCCCTATCGTGATGATCCAGTGTTTTCTAAAATCCTCTCATTGACCTATTCCATATACAACACCTCATGATATGTCTTCTATATCAATGGGGTGACCTATTGCTTTATATTTTGCTGCGCAACCTCCTAAAAATGTATCTCCCTAGGCTCCTCATCAAGTAACACGTCTGAAGCATATCGTAAAAGATTCTTGAAACAGATTCCATACTCTCATCCACCGTATCTAAATTATCGAAGGGTAGGTATATCATGATGACTAGAAGCATTCGTGGTCGATGATATAAAATAGACTTGGAATACGTCTCAGATCTCCTCCCATGAGATTGACAAATTCTCATGATCCCCAAGAAATAAGAAACAACATTGCCTCTCTACCCCCACGCAGCATCGTCGCAACCATAAACACTCAGCCCTCTTTATGATAATGGATCAAAATAGAGTCTATCTCAACCTCATCTGACCATTATTTAGTGACTGCATCTGAAATGAATCCCTTGTACTTCTATAGACTCTGACACTAATACTTGTGGAGTTTCCTCCCATATGTTTCATTTTTGTCAACCTCTACCTTGTGGTGATTTTATGGAACATGCTGCTAGAAAACATCAACACAAACATGAGGAAAACATTGAGCATGAGCCATACCTAAAAAATACCAAATAGTTAGAGCCTGTAAATATGGTATGTGGAAGACTCAACATTAATTAATTAATTGTTTTCTTTTATTCATTTTAGGTCAACCTATCCAAAGGTCTACTCATTCAAAAACAATCACTAATAATAATGATGACGTATGCTTTCCAAGGTATCTACCCTACAACCATTATCACCTCGTTTAGTAACCACTGTAAACATAATGTTACATGAATCAGATATCATTTAGACCAAAATGCCAATGTCTCAGCCATTATATAGTGTTGACATGATTTGATAATCATGACTAACACTATTTCCCTACCATCCCATCCAACCTCACCAGTTCCTAAAACCAACCACCATCCGATCCATTAACCTAACCTATCATACCACACAAACATGACCCCCTCCCCATAATGTTTACCCCTCTTGGGCCGACAATGTGAGAAGGGTGATAGTGACCCCTGAGTCCCCCCTCTAGTAAGCCCTGGGTTGGAGAATAGCACTGAGGGTTTAACAAACATTTAAATGGGAGGTGTTACCCTCTAAGAGAACGCATGTGGAAAAGAGACATTAAAAACACATCATCCAAATCAAAGCCAGACTGAAATATAAAAGAAACACCATGTTGACATATGAAATGTCATGGAAGGACTAATACAATGGATGGAGAAAACTACATGTACCAAAAGAATATAGAAAAATGGAAGCGACCGTGAAGCCCCAACAGCTCCTGCAACACAAGCTAGAAATAACCATCCTTCTCTCTAATCTACTATAAGTGACCTAAAAATAGTTTATATATACAGGGATGGTATAATAGTATACTCAATTGGATCCTACCTAGATTATCTTGTGAAAATGTATAGAAATCTTGGTATTTCAAAATGAACAACAAGTGAAACAAACTAATAACCTAAATAGGTATACTTTAATCAAAACCTCACCATGAAATCTCTCAGAAAAGATCACATTGATGAGTATATAATAAAATAATGATTATTAAGGGTATCCCACTACCACTTCCCCACTGGTTTTCCGCTTTACCCCCACATCGTATACCCTAAGCCTTCTCTCTTCAAAAAAGAATTTCCCACAGACACCTGGTTATAGCCCCGTATAATTCACCTCGAGCTACAAAACCACCACATCCGTGCAATCCATGTATCAAGTATGTTTTATATGATCCACCACATCTCAGATAATATGTATCATATATCGGATATTAAACCTCAAGACATTATATCACAAACAACAAGTAAGTACCCTTAATCCATCACAAACTACACACGTTAAACCTGTAGTAGTCCATATGAAACTATATCCAGAATATATGTTTGTGAATAACCAAAGAAATTAGAACACCCTACACACATATATGGGAAAAAATAACCATTGTTCCTACTAGCTCAAGAAAAAACAAAGATAAGAGAGTCGGGCCAACATGGGTAGTCAATCATCCATCCTCCAAAATGAAATTCGGGGAAAACACCCTCTATATGGATCAAAATCCTCAGAGTGTCAATCACCCTAACTGACAAGGTGTGGTAGTATATAAAAACCTTGAAAGTACATGATACACTATAACTCATGACCACTCTATTCCCATAACCTATTCATAGATTCAACTACAACGAACTTCTCATGAATCTCATCTACCATTTCTAAGACTAGGTATCCTATAAGAACACAACCATATAAAGAGCTACATTAGATTACTTTATTCATTTTCATCGGTTTCAGTTTACATTAATTAATTCATTAAGAATTAAATAATCTTTATGAATTTTACATTACCTTTCATTAGAATCCCATGAATGATTCATTATGTCTTGGCATAACAAAAACAAGTCCATAGATTCTCATAAATATTACATCAACATAGCATCCCAGCATGCTCAAACCCTATGGTTGAACATCATGTATTAAATCATTTATTAAAAGAATTATTACATTCCCACACACCCTAACATTGTACAAAAACATTCTATGATACAAAACATAAGGGTTCCCAACACAGTGAGTAGTTTAACTATTTTTCATGTCAATTCAATGTATATCATGACTGTACACCCATCCTCTCCCAAGAAGAAAAAAATGGAAATCACATAGCATACCCTCCGCATATTCTCCCATTTTTGAAGGAGGGTACACATGACCATATTCTTGGAGTAGTGGGGAATACAGAGAATAAAAAAACCAACAACATTTAGTAAGCATGGAACATTGAAATCCAATATGTTTCATTATCTCTGGTGTCCTCCTTGACACCCACATGAATAAACCGATGTATCTACCCACTCTAGGAGTTAACTGCTTCCACAACCGATGGGACTCCGTACCCCCACTTATCGAAATAGCCATCTAGACTCAAATATCCAGAAAATAACTAGAATAAAACATGATATCAACTTGGATATCGGACATTAATCAAGTCATTTATCCTTCAAATGTACTGATCTATAAATTTTCCATGCATAAGACTCTTTGCGTTTACACGCAAGAGGGTAACTCCGAACCATATGATGAATTGTATTTTACCAAAAAACAAGTTATTTAATCCATATTGAATTAAAAAATTAATTAATTGAAGGTTAAAACTAGAGAAAACATAAACAGAATACAATCATAGCAACAAAAAATAATTAAATATGCTTACAGGACCAGCTTGATTAATATCAAATTATAAAAATTAACAATAGATTCATTTATATGCCTCCTTTATCATCGAAAAATTATTATAATAAACATAAGTTTATTTTATTTACCAACATCATTAAAGAAGGAAATGATAAACAATGAAATAATTGATATCAAACTATCTAGAAAAATAAGAGGTAATAATATATGATTGACACCAATTTATTTTTCTAGATGAAATATTTATTAATTTAATTCTATTATGATAATGGGGGAAAAACATGATAACATTATAGTTTCATTTAAAATAATAGAGAATAAATGAATTCCATACGTCAAAAGGATTATGGTTTTCTTTATATGAGAATGATCCACACAATAGATTATGTTCTCCTCCCCCCACGACAACTGCATCCACCCAAGGACACTGCAACACGAATGAACCAACAAAAACCCAAGAAAACTATACTAATCTCATGGAGATAACATGATATAACATAGAAAGAGAAACAATAGAATAATTATTGAACAAAATACAATAATATTGGTAGATCATACCTTATATCGATGACAGATCAACACATGCTGCTTGCACAAAAACCGGGGATGCGCTTGAATCAAGAAGAAACATTAATGGGAAATTGTCCATAGATTAATGTTGGATCACACCAATCCTATTTGATTAAGAAAAGGATCAATTGTATCACATTATGGAACAGAAATCTATAAAATTGAGGAAGATATCTCATCCCTTAAGAAGATTTAAAGAAGAAGCAGTTTAAGATATTCTGGATTTTTAGTTAAATTTGGATAGAATTAAAACATGTGGGTTGACCGTGTAATAGCATCTTGAGCCTTAGGAAATTTATTATAGGATTTATGGGATTCCAATAGGCATGAAATTAAATAAATAAAAACTTGAATACATTTATTGTAAAAGAAAATGCTAAAGGGGAGAAGCTGTATGCAGTTGGAAACACTGAAAAAAAATGACTCTCCGACTACATTGTTCACAAATGACTCACCAAAAGCACTTTTTAAAAATTTATTAGTGATAGAATTGTTAAAAAATGAATCACTAAAACCACAGTTAAAAAATGACCCACCGATGACACTTTTCACAATAAACTCACCCAGCGAACAATTCACAAATGACTCGACGAAACAAATGTTGAAAAATGACTCGCCTACAAAACTATTTACAAATAACTCATGAACATAACTATTCACAAATTACTAACCGAAAACGCTGTTCATAAATGACTCACCAAAAAAATTATTCACTAATGACTCATTGACACCACTGATCACAAATGCCTCACTGACTGCACTGTTCACAAATGACATACCGAAAGCGCTGTTCATAAATAACTCATTAACAACACTATTTAAAAAATGACTCCCCGATTTCACTGTTCACATAAGAATCACATATATCAATATTCAAAAATGAGTCAACGACAACAATGTTCACAAATGACTCACCAAAAATTCTATTCATCAATTACTAACTGACAAAACTATTAAAAAATTACTCACCGATATCTCTGTTCACAAATGAATCACCGATAGCACTGTTTAAAATTTACTCACTGAGAATATGGTTCAAAAATGACTCACTAAAAACACTAAAAGGTAAATAGAAAATAGTATTCACTAAGCCAGAAATTTGAAAAAGTGTTGGAAATTAGTCTAATTGACCTCCCACAACACCCAAAACACCATATTTTCACAAAATGATGAACTCGAGAGGTTATGGTCATTACAATATCTATATATATATATTTAAATGATATTTTCATTAATTATATATCATTTATTTTCACATAGACTATAAAAATTATATTAAATATATAATATTGAAAAAATCACGTTTATATTAGAATGTCACTGCATAACATTTTTTAGTTAACAAAAAAATTATAAGAAGATGAAAAACATATTTATATAAAATTAATTACTAAATAATGTGAAACAAGAAATTGTTTCTAGCATGAGATTATTATTCAATGAATATGACCTTTGAGTTATAAAAATTAAATAAACAAATGAAAATTCCATATAAACAATCCTATATGATATTTATATTTATGATAATTTTTTCTATAATGACTTAGATATGACCGAAAAAAATCATTGGAATATAATAAGAATCGATGATTTTATATTATTCTTATTGTAACACACTTGAAAAATAAAAAACAAATTTGTTGTATTTATAGAATTTTTAACACCTCCACCCAATAGACACTATTATATTACTAACCCATTAAGGAATAACATGTCAAAACTATTGAATAAGATAATAAAAAAACATACTTAAATGTTAGATAATGCAGTTGATATTTTATAATGACATGTTATGTTAGTATTTATAGTTTACACTTGTGTTTCTATAATTTTGTTAATGAAGAAATAATATAACAAATGTTAACAATATCTTTTCATAAATAAAAAAATTATTTTTTGTTATCCCTCTTATTTGTATATGAATTTAGAATGTATATTACTAAGTTTTTTTAGAATTCATAAATAAGAAAATTGAGGGTTGTTATTTTATGAAAATGCCCTATTTTCTCCTTTACTACTTGAAGAAATATGCACTGTTCTCCTAACATCATTTCCCCAAACATACTTTTCATCATGAGGTTATCATGTACTATATAACACACATATTAAAATTATTATCATTACAACAGTTTAATAATTTTATTATGATATGGGATTTTATATATTTAATATTAGTATTCTTTTATTGAAAATATTCTTCTATTGGTCCTTAAATGTAATCAAGAATGAATTCCTTTTGTTCTCCTTCTGTTTTATTTTATTTATCAACAATATTTTATATATTATAATAATTTTCCAACTAAAATAGTTCAAAATAATATGAATTAGTAATCAATTGAATTTCAATGAAATATCATATATTTATATTCAATATAATATTATCTACAAAAATTTTCTATGATTGTATGTATTGTTTACTATATATCGCATCCTGTTAATATAGGTAGTAATCTTACACAAATATAACTATCGATATTTTCAAATAAATGTTTTAATAATTTTAAAAAATATTTATATGTATTATATAGATGGAATTTTATCATTAAAGATGGAAGGTAATTTTTTCGTGTTTTTTATTACTAAATCAACAGAATCTAAATCTAAACAATATTGTTCTCCATCAAAATTATCTGGTGGATCAAATTTATGTTCCTCTTTTGGTAGTGTAAATGAATTATATAGTTACAAAATTTTTATTATTTACATATTAGCCTCGACAATTACCTCTATAAGAGTACTTATATGAGAATTATCATTATAATATACTTTATTAATGATTATTTCTCAAGATATTGGTCATCTTATTCACAGAATAAATCATTTATTAATACTAAATGAGTATCCTTAACCAAAATTTATTATCTAATTTCCTAAAAATAGATATAATAATTAATTAATAATGTTGAAAATAACCACCAGAAACTAATATTATTTGTTTAATAGATAATGATCATCCATATTAGAATACATTGTAGATTAATATTATTAAAAAAATTAAAATAATACAATTCTAATAAAAAATAATGAATTTATTTATTTACATATATATATTCATAGTATATATTGAAATTTTGATTACGAATATTGATGTGGAATATTAAATTAAATTTAAACATTCAATATGGGTTTTTTGTACTTCTTCCATCATAACCTCTGCCAATATATCTTGATTACCAACTCAATAAACTATATTTATTTTCATATTATGTGTATTTATATTTTTAATATATAATTTAATACATGAAAATGGTTGAGGTAGGCTCTATCTAAATCAATTTAGATTTTTGTTGAAATAGAATGAATTATAGGATGAAAATATATTGATCATTGAGAGATCTGTAATGATTTTGGTGAAATTTTTTATCTATAATATTTTACTCATCCATATTTTTTGTTTTATAGTGTCAATCAACATAATTCACCACTCAACCACACCTATTTTATAAATTTTGAATAAAAATATAATTTAATCATGAAATTGAGATTATATTATCTTTTTATTTATTGTGGCAGTTATTGAATGTCAATAGAGTGTTTAAAGACAAAAATACACCTCTCAATCATGTTTAATTTTTGGGAGAAAACTATTTTCCATGGATAATAATGGTTGGATCACACAAAACCACAACCTCTATATTCATAATAAGAAGGATAAAATAGGGAGGGGATGTTTATGTTTAATATAATACGATGAAACAAAAAATATATTTTATTTTATGGAGGATGATAATGATATCCAACTAGTTTAACTATAGTAAACTATAATAAAATAAAATAAAATAATTTTTGTATGAGGTAATATTCAAATCCCAATGTCAAATAATTGGTTTATTCCTCCATTTATAAATAATGAGTATATTTATCCAAAAAAATAAAGAACTAAAATTACAATTGAAAAAATCATAAAACAGAATATCAAAATATAATAAAAAATTAAATATTTAATATATAGAATATTTTAATAATAATAATATCATGACTACATTATTCCTATGATTTTATTAATCATAATATAGATAAAATATAATAGAATAAGGTATATGGATCATTGATATGTGGGTTTGATCTCTTTAATGTCATTTTTCCAAGTGAATATTGACAGTATATTCCATGTCCATAACGACGTATAAAACAATTTTATTTTTCTAAGGACGGATATTCTTCACTTAAATCTATATATATCCATTTAGCCTAATCATTAGATATTATACGATTTAGTTAGTAATATTTTACAACAAATCTTGAAATTTTCCCCTCAACATACATATGGTCCACATTTGAAAATACTTATATAGAAACATCTCAATCATCTTCCCAATCCATCATTTTCAATTTATATTATCATGTTTAAAATCGTGTATAATATTAAATATGGGTCTATCCCATAAAAATCTATTATTTAAACCCTTATTGTATCAAATAAAGCCAATTTCAGGTTAATTTTAACCTTATTTAAGAATGATGGATTCCTAGAAGCATTTATGTTATATCTGTGATTCTTGGTGAATTTATAGTCAATCGTTTTTAGAATGTGCATTAGCCAAAAACATTACATATTTTAAATATTATATAATCATAGAATATATACTTTATTATTATTACATATAAACATTTTAAAATAAGTTTGACTATTTTATTACATGTTATTTCTATGTGACATCATGAAATATTTTTTAGTCATTCATTGGACATGTAATGTTTATTTTAATATTATTTGATATGTAGATTATTCAAATAAAACATTTATTCTCAGAAAAAACATAAAAACTATACGATAAATTAATAATTATAGAAATTAACCACATAATATTAATTATTGGAATAAATCCTTAGTCTGTGGTTTTATTTACAATAAAAAATAATTACTAATATAAATAGTATGATAAATATAAAAATATAATATCAAATTCATGTTATATATTTAGTGAATTACTAAAAAATAAAAAATTCAAAACTTTTTGTGGAATATAATCCATGTTTCCTCAAATTAATATTGATTTTATAAAGTGGGATTAATATGATATAAGTGAATAACATGTGGGTAAATATTAATGGATGTTTAAGTATAGAAATTACATAATATAATTCAGTCATAATCTTTGCGGACAACATCAATCGTTTCTCATTTAGCTTTATAACTAGAAAAGTGTTATATTATTATTTTTTTTGAAGTATTGGATGTGATAACAATCAAAAATAAGTGAAAATAAACTCAAAAGGTTTGAATGTTGATAACTTTTACATACTAACCTTGGTATCCTTTTTAATTATTTATTTTATAGTTACTTTTTATTTAAAATGTGTTTTTGATTTTTCTTGGTTGGTTTATATGGGTCTTGGAAGCTACAAGACTAAAAATACAATAGTTCACCAAGTGAACTAATATTATATCGCATAATAATATTATGGAATTTAATTCATGTAATAAAAGTGAATAAAATATCATTTATGTTCCCTAGTAGAACAAATATTCTTTTGAAAATCCATTTTTTCAGTTTTGAATTATGGTATTTTAGGGTCATGTTTTTTCATCATTTCAACACATGTGGTGGTCATAAATCTCCCAATAATACTCCACCATCTCCATGGTGATTCCAATGGGATTACATCAAGTTTAATGAAGACTCATAAATTTAAATCAATCAGTGGAACTTATTATTTTCAAATTATTATTCTTCTTCCTCATTTATGATATTTAATTGCCTTGGAGTCCCTTGGATTAATTCCATATGGTTTTCAATCTGGGAAATCACAGTTTTAGGGTTTGTAGAGGATGATCATGGATTCCTAGAGAATCATAGTATGTGTAATGGGGGACTAATGTGATGGTTTTTAATATTGGTGAGACATGAGGTTGGTGTCCCAGTTATGCCTGATAAAAAATACTTCGTTGATTTCTTATGTCTATTTTTGGTACTTAAATATCATCCAATGTTACACCTTAAATTTTGGTATACATTTCATAGTATGTTTCTATTCAGGAGTTTTTAACAAATGATAAATAATGTTTTTTCATTTAAATTGATATTTATTTTTTTAATATGATGATGATGTATTTTGGATGTTTAAATTATTGGTTTTATATATTATGGTTTCAGTTTTTAATTGGAATGAATGACTATATATCTATTAGATATATGGGAATTCATAGTATAGTATTTTCATGGATTTATAGAATGAAAAATATTTCTTAAATTATTAATTAATTCATTAACATTTTTGAAATATAATTTAATTTTTTCTAGTTGTTTTAAAGTAATTAAAAAAAATTGAAACAGGAAAACAAATCATTCTTAATTTATTATATTGCATTTTATGTCCATTTTTTAGTATATTTCTATTGAATTCATAATTATAGGTTTTGATTGATAAATAAACCAATTAAATTCATTTTAATTGTGAATATGGTTCTTTTTTATAGGGGTAAAAACCATGGATGGCCCAATATTAGATTTGGTGTCATGTATATTCAAATAATGGTATGGTTATCCTCTCTATAATTGGAAATATATGAAAAAAACAAAACAATTTCAATATAAAGGTACATCCAAGTCGTAACGACCCAATGTTTAATTAATTGAAATTCCACTCTTATAAATATTTCATATAATCACATGAAATAAAAACATAATGAACTAATAAGTCCTATGCGACCTTTAAACTTATGTTTGTCACTTTTGTTTTTTGAATTTCGAAAAAACTGATATACAAGGTTACGATTAGTTAGTTATTTCAAGTCTTACAGGAAAAACATAATTTTTGATGAATAGTAACCCACCATTATGAATAGTAACCTAACCTTATAAATAGTGATATACGAAAATTAATATTAACATTTCCTATGATAGAATAAAAAAAATATTCAAGTTAAATCATGATGTACCTATATTTTAGAATAAGTAAATGAATGTTCTAAAACCGGTTTTTTAATAATAAATTTTGAGTTTAATTAAATATTAAAATAATCCAATATTGGAAATTGTTTCTCAAAATTTATTTCATTCATGGATTCTACATGTTTAAAATTTGTTATAGTGAGTTTTTGGGAGTTTTTTTGAAATACATGAAGTTTTAAATAATAGTAAATTAAATTAATTTGTTGTACAAATATATTTTAATTCAAATACAGTATTCCATACATCACAACTGATAAAAGCACAACAATCCTAAATTCACATGCATTTATTTCTATTTTTGGTCATTGAATCTTCACTGTTTTTGGTCTTGAGTGAAATTAATAAACTAATGGTTGTAAAAATATGGAAACCCCCATCTCTTCCACTATAAAAACCCCACCTCCCTCCCTATTCTCTTCACCACTCCCAAGCCTTGATACTTGAAAATTTTATACCAAAATTTCTCCCCAATTTCCTAACCCACATAAGCTGTCCCATATTATCATTAAAATACCAAAACCTCTCCACTTAAGAGGTTATCAAAGAGGGTAAACTCAAATTGTGTTATGGTTGAACTAGGTTATTATATATTTAATATTAACATTAATTATGGTCATGTAACAAATTGTGTTATGGTTAAACTAGGTTATTATATATTTAATATATCCTTATCATGGTTCTGTAATCCTTTTGTACTAATGGTTTGATGTTATAAAGTTGAACATTCTTATTGTAATCAAATCCATAGTATAAAAAATGGATTTTACTAAGTTTTTATATAATAATTTGACTTCAAACTAAGTAACCAAATTGAGATTGAAACCATTTAATATAAATTATGTTAACTAATATCATATATATTCAATTCTGGACAATAACTTTCATCATACATGTCTATCTGAACATGAATATAAGCAAACTTTCTATTAAAACCAAGTAAGAAAATAACCCCGAACACTGAAATTAAACCTTATAAAAAATCAAAAAGGCCATGAATGAACCAAAAAAGGGTTCTAATAAATCAATTAAATATATAAAATTTTCTATATTTATAAATAAATATACCTAATTTTTTTATTTTGGTCATTAGTAAAAAGTGGAGAACCCCACCAGATTTAATATAAGGGATCCTTTCCATTTCCCTCATAATCATGATTTTCCATTATGATATGCCTTTTTATGTGTAATAAAAATTAATAGGGTATGTTTTATGACCTAACCATACATCCATCATGATTTATATGTAATGAGAAACTCATTTCCTTATTAATCAAGCCCTCTTAGGTACACCAGACACCATGCCAATAAACCGTAACAAATTCTTCCTGAACCATCATAATTATTTCAGGTCTTCTTATCTTTCGGTATATTGAAATGAGGTTTTCATATCTGTTTATGAACATATTATAAATTATATAATCTTTTATATAATTCCATTAGGAAGACCCTTTAATCACTCCCTTTCGGGAATATTCATGTTTTCCAATGATTTCCTCCTTAGAACATTTCGTTTAGCAAACCTGTTTTAAGGGAACTTCCCATATTTTTTTCCCAATTTCAAGTGCACCATAATCTATGATTAATGACACTATTTTCGTTATAAAAGCAGTATTTTTTACAAAAATATGTCTGGGTACAATTCTTGTTTTATATAAAATATTCTCCTCTTTTATATTTTAAAAGCTCTATAGTATTTTCCTTAAAAGTGCACACAAATGTTTAAATGATAATGTTGGTCAAATACATTTCTAATATGTTGTAACTTGTTTTTAACAACACATACCATGTTATATGCATATTTTACCTTATGAAAGTCAATTTATTTACTAATCCCTTTCATTCAGGTACACTTTCCTGATATTCCCATTGGTTATGCTTTATGTTCAGATTGGGGTACCCAGTTCATTCTATAGGTACCATTAAATTTACAAATGGTTGATTATATATGATTATTTATGTGGAAATAATATTCATGAAAATTTTGATACGGGTTCCCCTAGATAGAACTCTTATTCATTGGGTAATGTTATGTCTCATGAGATGTGATGTGAATCAGGATTGGCTGTTAGCCTTAGCCCATGCTAAATTGGGAATCAGGATTGGTAGTTATCGTTGACCAATAATAAATGGTAAATGGGTATAGCAGTTATCCCTAAACCATAGAAAATACAAGTTTTATGATTCTGTCACATTTATATGATTCCATGTTTATATGATCCCATGCATATATGATATTATTTCATATGTTCGTTGTTTTGGATATCATTATTTCATGCCTTATAACTCTTGTTCTTAACAATGATCCTTGTGTTCATTCCCTTAGTAGGAGTTTTTGTTCATCCCTTTGTTAATGTGTTCCACAGGGTACCCTTTGTTGATTTGAGGGCTCAAAGGATGTTAGGAGCTCATTGTGGAGATTAAATAATGAATTTATTTTAGCCACATGTTTTATGTTTTATGTACCTAGTCTTCCAAGACACATGACTTAATAATCATTGGCTTGTACGAAGATGTATATTTAATCTTAAAAACATGTAATGTTACTTTTAAATGGATAGGGATACTACAATTAGTATCAGAGGACAATATCATTATATTTAGAGATTAGTAATAGAGATCCTTAGTGAGAAAATTGAGGATGAGACAATTTATAAGAAAAAATTCCTAAATTTTAGTGAGTAATAAGTAAGTGTTTTATTTTATAAAATACATCCATATCTGGATATGATTAGTTAGAGGTGGATCTAGAATAGATGTTTCAAGGGGGAAACATGAAAACACCCCTCTGAGCTAGACTCGAACGGGAACTGGTTTATGACAATGTGACTCACTCCACTCTTGGTTAATATACTCTCAGGGGATATGCTTTGGTTGATTAATGAGCTTATTACAAACCATTATTTAGGGGGAAAACCATAATAATATATGTTATGACATATATCGAGGTGAACCTAGATTTAAACATCAGGAATCAGAAGATAGGATATAATTCCCCTCTATAAGTTTATCCTATTATGTTAAAAAGATTCCATTTTATGTTCAATAACAACGTATTAATACCCTATAGTTGTACATTTTTTTCCTAGATAATGTTGGGAAATAAAAGAACATATTCACACAATCCATGTGATTGGCAATGTTAATATTTCCCTAATGATTTTTCTGATGTGAAAGGAGAGGCTACTCAAAAAAACATGATAGTACATGCTCATATAGCTCATGTTGTGAATAAAAACATAAATCACACGAAACACCATCCTTCTCTAAGGAAAGAGAATGTTTCCATTGAATCCTTTATGTGGAAAAGGCCCCCATGTTTAGAGGATATTCTTATCCCCTCTTCATGGAGTAATGTATTATCTCCCTTGAAAAGATATTATCCATCCTCCATTTTAGTGAAGAAGAGAATGTTGTACTAGCGGTATATCATTTTGATGGGGAATATGATAATTGGTGAACATTGATCAACAATAAAATTTTCCAATATAAAATTGATTCCATGGATTGTGAGGAATTGAAG
Organism: Viscum album; assembly: GCA_963277665.1. Classification (NCBI taxonomy): domain Eukaryota; kingdom Viridiplantae; phylum Streptophyta; class Magnoliopsida; order Santalales; family Viscaceae; genus Viscum; species Viscum album. The sequence goes on along the minus strand of OY728151.1, from coordinate 128,725,999 downwards.
ATGATTCTTTTCAAAAAATTGTGTCCTAGAACCATCTGTCTGAAGATAAAATGAATGTTCCATAGACTAAAGTAGAAAGAAGATGATTCTATCAGAAAATTTGGAGAAAACTAAACAAGGCTTGAAAGATACACCTCTAGAATTGACATGAACACTGAAAGGAAGGTGGATCACATCTTTTGCAGACTAATGCTGAGTATAAAAAATGCATTGGTGATTCGAGACTTCGATAGTTATGAGGAAAATTTCTTTTATGACCCCAAGGATGAAATATATATTTGGGACTATAAGTTTTCTCGTGGGCCTAGTGACAAGAAACAGAAAATGGATTACACTGTGGGTGGTTCAAAAATCAAATCCTATGATGGAAAAAATCATGAATTTTCCCCTTGTAAAAGTTGTTGGGAAGAAGAACCCTAGGAAATGTTTGAAGGAGAAAAAGAAGTCCATCAAATGTGGAATGTTTTGTCATCCGTCTAAAAACTTCCAATGGCATATGAAAATTCTCAATAATACAGAAGAAGAAACAATGGTTTAGATCAACACTCAGCCTGTGGTGTAGTGTTACAACTTTAATGAGCATGGTCACTATGCAAGAAATTTCCTTCTAATGAGGGATTTCGTAGGTAATCAGCAACATCCTCCGAGGAAACAAGGAAGGGATTATATTATAAATACTACTGAGCTGGATCTAGACACTGATGTGGTGAATGGTACACTAGTTATTCATTCAAGAATAGTGAAAAAATAGTTTTATTCTACTTATACACATAATTTCATATATTTTATGTTTAGTTGAACTATTAAAAAACCACCTCCAAATTTTGAGGAGAAGTTATCTATGAGAACTGCGACTGAGGAAATGATTGCATCTCTGGTTTATAACTGCTCCCAGGTTATTTTTTGTGGACTTAAGCTCCCAAAAAAAATTATACATCTTCTAATAGAGTTTGATGCTATCGTAGGAAATTATTTCCTATAATTATACAAAGACAACATCAACAGTCGAGAATAGAAGATCGGTCTTCATATCCAGAAGAATTCTTTTATTCATTAAAAGTATAATGAAGAAGACGAATCTCCATTAAAATCACCATATCATGTGTGGATATTTCTGCCTTATGAGAAATTATATCTATCTCAAATTATTGGTACATGTAAGTTAATCATTCTTGAAGACATTCCCATTATGAGGGATTACACTGATAAATTACCTAATGTGTTGTCTGGTCTTCTTCTTGAACGAGAAGTTGAGCTCCCAATTGAACTTATCTTTGGATCTCTTCCTCTCTCTAAGAAACCTTACAGAATGGCCCCCACAGAGCTGGAAGAGCTAAATAATTAGTTACAAGAGAATATGGAGAAGGTTTTTATACACCCGAGTACTTCACCATGGGGTGCATCAGTCCTATTTATTAAGAAGATGGACAGATCAGTGCGCCTAGACATTGATTATCATGATCTCAAAAAAATCATGATAAATAACATGTATCCCCTTTCACGGATATATGCCTTGTTTGATCAGCTTCATGTGGAATGTTATTTATCTAAGGGGGAAATTCGGTCGTGTTTTCACCAATTAAATATGAGTAAAGAATATTTTCCTATGAAAACATTTCGAATGAGGTATGGACACTATGAGTTCATAATGATGCCATTCAGACTCACTAATGATCTATAAATTTTAATGGATTCAATGAACAGAGAATTTAGAGGTTACCTTGATAAATTTGTGTTAATCATTATTGATGAAATTATGATATACTCCAAGAATAAAGAGGAACAAGAAGATCCATTGAATTTTATGTTAAAGTATTTGAAAAGGGAGAATTTATATTAAAATTAAAATAATAATGAGTTTTGGATGGAGGAAGTATCATTCATGGGGTATGTTATCACCAAAAAAGGTATATCTGTTGACTCTTCAAAGAAAATAGAAATTGAAGAGTGGCCCATGCCAACTTCTGCAATGGAGATCCACAGCTTTATGTGTCTATCTAATTATTATCAATTATGTGTAAAGAACATTTCACGATTTTAAAACCCAATGACAAAGATGACATGGATGAGAGTAATGTTTGTCTGGACCGAGGAATGTTACAAATGTTTCATGAAGTTGAAAAAGAGGCTTATCACTGCATGTGTACTCACCATACCAATGAGTAGAGAAGTCATTAGGGTCTACAGTTATTCTTCAAAGAAGGAATTAGGCTATGTACTGATGCAAAATTATAAATTGATAGACTATGACTCAATTCAGCTTAAAATACATGAGAAAAACATTCCCACCTCATGTGAAGTTGGATGTTGTGATCATTGTATTGAAACTATTGCGGAATTATATTTATGGGGAGAAGTGAGAGATATAAACTGACCAAAAGAGACTGAAATAAGTATTCACACATAAAGGGATTAATATGAACCATTAATGATGGATAGTGCTCATCACGGATTACGACGGCTCAATCCACTACCATTCTGGTAAGGAAAATAAAGTGGCATATTCTCTATGTAGAAAGGATCCCACATCATTATCAATGGTGAGAATTGAAAAGGATACAATCATCTTATTTTTTAAAATCATTGACATGGAAATAATTGAGAGACGAACATCATAAATCCTATTTCAAATTATTTCTCAACCACCCCTCTTAGAGAAAATAAAAGATACTCAAAGAAAGGATGTACAAATTTTGAAAAGTGTGGAAGCTGTTAAAAAGGGGAAATTTTATGAGTTCTTGATAGATGAGGAAGGATTTTTATTATTTCGGCCATTATTATATGACACTAAAACCTAAATATACAGAAGGAGCTCTGGAATGACTATCATAGATCAACCTTTTAAATCCACCAGAGAGCACAATGGTGTATCCAAATCTCTGAGAAAAATTTTGTTGGGACAATATAAAAAGGGAGAATGTTGAATATACATCAATGTGGCTAGTTTTTTAGCATGTTAATGAAGAGTGGAATCATTCTAAGGGGATGATGCAACCACTACCTATACCATCATAGAAGTGGGAGAACATTACCATGGAATTTTTCACTAGACATACAAGGAAATCTAGTGGACGCAATACTATATTGTTCATTGAGGATCATTATAAAAATATATCTCACATTATCGCAATTCGAGAGGATATCTCATTAGATCAATAGTAACATATTTATAGAAATGAAGTGGTAAGGCTGCATGGAGCTCCACTATCTATTGTATCTGATCATGATCCTATATTCACCTAAAAGTTTTTGAAAAGTAACCAACATGCATTAAACACTGAACTAAACTTCAGTATAGCTTATTATCCTCAAACTAATGGCCAATATAAGAGGACTATTCTGAAATTTCAACACATGATAAGAGCATGTTCTATGGAATTCAAAGGAGGGTGCGACCAACATCTTCTACTAGTTGAATTCTAATAAATAAGCAGTTTTAACTCGAGCATATGAATGGCACCATATGAATCCATTTATGGGAAAAGGCGCAAAACATCGTTGGGTTGGGATGAAGTCGATAAGCGTAGGTTACTAGGAAATAAATTGGTCGAACAAATGGTAGAGGTGGAAAAAACCATTCATCAATATATCAATCCAACCCATAGTCGACAGAAAAGATATGTAGAAAATATTTGATGAGACCGTGAGTTTAATGTTGGAGACATGGTATTTCAATGCATATCTCTATGGAAGAAGGTCATCGGTTTGGAATGACAAGGATGTTATGTCCTAGGTACATCAACCACTTCTATATTCTTGATCGTGTTGGGGTTTTTGGCTTATCGACATACACTTAAACCTACCATGTCGAATGTACATGATATATTTCAGGTATCCCTCTTAGGGAAGAACATACAAGACCCTTCACATGTACTGTATATATAATTTGTCCCATTATATGATGATATTTCCCCTGAGGAGGTGCTAGAGAAGATCTTGGGTCATAGAGACAATGTTCTACGTAGAAAGACTACTCATCTAGTCTTGGTACTATAGAGAAACCATAAGTACAAAGTGGAAACATGGGAACTGGATGAATCAAAGAAGGAAAAGAATCTTCACATGTTTATATCATTGATTTTAAAATGAAATTTTGAGGGAAAAATTAAATAATGGGGGAATAATGTAACGACAAAATGTTTTATAATTGGAAATTTATCTATAATAAATATATCATATAATCAAATGAAATCAAAACATAATGAAGTACTATGTTGTAAGCAAACTTTAAACATAAATATATCACTTTTTTTTTGTAATTTCAAAAATCACACATACATGTTTATGATTAGTTAGTTATTTTGACTCTAATAAGAAAAACATTATTTTTTAGTGAATAGTAAACTACCCTTATTTATAGTAACATACCCTTATAAATAGTTATATACCCTAATGATTTGTTAAAATAACTATAATAGAATAAAAACAATATCTAATTGAATTTATGATTTACCTATATTATAGAATAAGTAAATGATTTTTGAAAACTGTTTTTTAATACTAAATTTTGAGTTTAAATAAATATTAATAAATAATATTTAGAAATTCATTTTTGAAAAATGGATTTCATTTTTGGGTTCTACATGTCAAAAAAATATTATGTTGACTTTTTTGGATTTTTCTGAAATACTTTTATTTATAATGAATAGTAAAAAACATTGATTTAACATATAAATACAATATAATTCAAATCCACTATTCTTAACATCAGAAGTGATGTAAGCACCGATTTCTAGAACTGACAAGATTTTTTAGTTTTTTTGGTCATGTAATAATCAATCTTTATGGTCTTGAGGGTTGTTATTAAACTAATGATTATAAATTTATGAAAACCCTTATCTCCACCACTATAAAACCCCATTCACTCTCTCTTCTTATCACTACTCTCATTCCTTTTTCCTTGCCTATATTCTGAAGGAATATCTCTCCAAGATCCACCCCCAAGTAAAAAGTCCCCTAGTCTCTTCAAAATACCCTAACCTCTCCCCTTAAGAGGTTAAAAAGGATGTAGAATGAAGTGGTAAATTCGTCTTTCCAATTATTTCATTTCTTTTAATTTGTTTTCTTTTTGTTTATTTCCTCACCGCCCTTCACCCAAATGGAATGATAACTCCTGTAACATACATGTACTAGAATGAGATTATGAAAATGGGATACCTAATTATCGTATATATTTTCCCCATATTTTATTTGAATGAAATGAAAGCACCATTTCATATGTGCTAATTTAGCACATTCAAAGATAATGGTTTCTCAATTTATATTATCATCATTAAATATGTTCATGAATATTTTTTTGTTAAGGTTAAAAAAGATAATTACATATGTAATATATCTTTATAATGGTTTTTTATCATTTTTTACTAATGGAATTAAGATATAAAAAAATCATGTTCATTGTAATCAAACCCATCATTTAACAAAAATGTTTGTCACTGCAGTTTTATAAAATAATTTGAATTCACTATAAAAAACAAATTTAATATTAAAACCATTTAATCTACTGTATGTTGACTAATATAATATAAAATAAATTATTTACAAGCAATTTTATCTTACATTTTTATCCAAACAATAATATAAGTGATCTGGTCATTAAAACAAAGTAAGCAAACGTACTCGAACAATGAGATTGAACATTATAACAAATAAAAATTTTCTTCAACGAAAAAAAATAGTTTTTAATAAATAAATTACATAAAGAATTTTTTCAGTATTTGTTAATTAATAAACCTAATTTTTTTATTCAGGTCATTAATAACATGTGGAGAACTCCACCAGATTTAAGGCAAGGGATTCTCTCCATTTATCTCTCAATCAAGATTTTTGACCATGTTATGCCATTTTATGTGTTATCACAAATGATGGGGTATGATTAAAAACCTCCCCCATACATACATTATTATATATAAGTGATGATAAACCCTTTTTTATCTCATAAATCCTTCGTAGGTAAACCTGACACCATGTAAATAAATCGTAATGAATTCTGCCTGAACCCTCATTGTTCATTTGGGTTGCCTTATCTTTCATTATATCAAAGTGGAGTTATCGTATCTGTTTATGTAAATATTATAAATTTTGTTTAGTTTTAACAAATTTATTTATGAAGACCCTTTCATCACTCTCTTTTTGGGATATACATGTTTTTAAATTATTCCATCCTTAGAACTTTCTAATAAGGAAACCATTTTTTATGGGAAGATCATAAATTTTTAACCAATTTCAAGTGCACTATATTAATTATTTTTAGACATAATTTTCTTTATAAAATCACAATTTTTATTTTTAATGATTTATTGGTTCATTTTTGGTTTTATATTAATGATTATTCACGTTTTTATTTCAAAATATCAATATTATTTTCCTTAAAATAAAAAGAAAATGTTTTAATGCTAATGTTTCTCAAATATATTTCTTATGTATTGTCACTACTGTTTGAAAAAACCTACCATTTTATATTCCCATTTTACCTTATTAAAATCAATATATGTTCTAATCCCTTCAATTCATGGACACATTCATGATACACTCATTAGTAATGCATTATGTCATTATAGTGGTACCCAATTCATTCCATGTGTACCCATATGTTTATGTATGGTTGATTATGTATGATTATTAATCTGCAAATAATATTAATAAAAATATTGAGATGGGGGAACCCAAATAGTGATCCATTTAATTGGGTCATGTTATGTTTCATGATATGCGATGTGAAATGGGATTGGTGGTTAGCCATAAACCATACTAAAATGGTAATCGGGATTGGCGATTAGCCATGGCCCGTACTAAAATGGGAAATGAGATTGGCTGTTAGCCTTGACCCATACTAAATACTTGTTTTATGATTATTCCACATTTATATTATTCCATGTTTATATGATCTCATGATTATATGATATTGTTTCATATGTTCCATGCTATGGATATCATTAAGTCATGCCTCCTAACTCATCTTCTTAATATGTATCCTTATTTCATTCCCATACAAGTATTTTTAGCCCATCCATTTGTTCATGTAATCCCCAGGGTACCCTATGTAGATGTAAGGGATCAATGGAAGTCATGATCTCTTTATAGAGATTAAATATAAAAGGGATTTTATACCCATGTTTTATGTTCTATGTACCTTGTATTCCAGGACACTAGACCTAATGATAATTGGATTGTACTCTGATGTATAATTGTGCTTAAAAACATGAAATGTTATATGATAAATAATATGGCCTCTACCTAAGTGATCTCCAATCCCTAGGTCAATTTTTTGATAATATTATAATAAAAAAATTATGTAATTTACATTGGTTACATGATATGTAAGGATCCTCTATAGAAAATACATAATATAACATTGAAATCTATTCCATGGTTCTAAAATATTTTATTATCATTAATGGATATTAATTTTTGTTTGAAAAAAATTTATATATATATATAATTTTCATTAAGATATTTATTGGTTTATTTCCATGTTTTCTACTTTGAAAATTTGATCTCATGTTTTTATGTATAAATTTGATTCTATGAGGTTGAACATCATTTTTATGTAGAATTTTTAAAACATATTTCTCTTCATCACATAGGTTTCCATGACAATAATAACTATTGTTTTGAAAAATTATTCCAATTTATTTCATGTTTTTTCATAATGATATTTTATCTGTGATTACGGAATGATTTTATTATGGGAAATACATGTTGGTTTTATTTGGATGGATAATCAGTATTATTAAATTGGGTTATTTTTTATTAGAATGAATTTAGATAATCATGTTAATTGATAAAGCCATGGGCACAATTTTATACATATATTTTCAAAAAACAATGTTATAGATGTAATTTAAATTATTATGAATTTTGTCATCCGATGGAGACCGATTAGGAAATTTGGATCTTGCATATAAATTAAAGCATAATATGATTCTCAGATATCGTGAAAATTTGTTGGAATGTTGTTTCTGGTGTAGTGGAATTTTATGTAGAGTTTCCTAATTTTTATATAGGGACCAATTTAATGTGAATCCATTGTATTTATTTATCCCTTTTATCAATTTTACCAGTTATAAACTTCTGATTCCTAAATTTTGAATCTTATATGTTTTATAATAATGTATTTCCTTGTTAATTTTTCGTTTATTTTTTGCATTATCCACCTTCCATATTATTATTTTTTGGATAAATGACTCCCATTGATTTATTATTGATTCCATAGAACATTATTCATTTCTATATAGATTAGGGATTCTATATTGGGCCTTATCATAAGCACGAACAAGTACCTAGCTTATCAGTAAGTTGGGTCAGATAGTGATAGATATAACATTAGTAAAAATGAGAAGTTATGGATCATAAGCATCCATTGGAGATAATTTTGGTATATTTGATAAGAAAATTGGTATGGTTCTTTATCAATATGACCATCTCATAATTATAATAATTATATAAAATAATTCAATATATATTTTTAAATTTTTTAAGTCAACAATATTAGATAATATTGAAAAAGCATTTAATAAAACACATATTTTATTCACTTAATGGAAATATATCTAATATATACGAAACTACTAATCCAATGTTAATACTTCATAATATTCCAAAAAACCTCCAGAAAATATACTCTTATAAAAAATATACATATAACATATTTTATTAACAAGGAAAAATAGGAAAAAAATTAATTAGTGTGATAAAGCTCTATGTATGGGAAAACACATGTGACAAAACTTAATGAAAATATGTGATTACAATATTATAATTTGCGTATGATAATATAATAATGTTACAATAACAAATAATATATAAATCATACCATCTAATACAAAAATCATAATCCATGATTTATTAAATTATTATTATCACATAAGGGGTTACTTATCATATGATAATGGAATCAAAATATATCGACCAAAAAAACAGGACATTATAATCCCATCACAAATATTCATTAATATGGTTTCATAAAACAATATTACTAGGGTAGTTCAAAAAAGTGTCATTAAACATTAAAAATACATTCTACCAATGTCCCAAAATCACACATTCTATAGGAATTAATTATATATTCAATGTATTTGAGTGATATAAGGGTTCATAGTACTATACAATACATTTTCATTATATATGTTTGTATCATAATATGATTCATTATCATATAATAAATAATCCATAGAATTAAAATGTGTAAAATACCCCATAAAAATGAAATTATTTATGGAAAATATTTATAATTCAATAAAACATGATTAAACCATATAATATGAATTTTTATCCAATGATGCAAAAAAAATTTATATGTAGATAGTATTATAAAATTATATGATATTTAACAAATTTAGATATTTGGTTTACTTTTTAGTAAAAAAAATTCCATATTAATCAATGAATATAATCAAGGTAAACACCCTTCAATCAATGAAATATATATCAATGTAATTATTATAGAATTCCAATGGAAGAAACAATATGCCTATTAATAGTTGATATATTGGAATAGAAAATGAAATATTGTATTACTCATTTTATAAAAAATCATTTCATTATACATATAGGGAAAAAAGTTTGATAGTATAATTTGAATACTATACTCTACAAAAGAATATAATATCATAAAAGATGTTGAAGTTGGTTAAAAACTTTTTTTAGTTGCAGTATAAATATGACATGAATTCACCGAATATCCATAATAATGAACCATATTTATTTAAGAAGGAAATATTTTATAAACCATAGATGTTCATAATATATTTCTGAAACCATGAAATCAGGGAAAATAATTTTCATAAGAAATTAAAATATGTAAGAACGATATATTTAAATTTGAAGCATTAAAAATATATTCTTTCCATAAATTGATTACAATTAACCATATAAAATTTCTAATAAAAAATATTTAGTAATTTTTTATGAAAATAATAGTGTTATAAAATAAAAAATATTAATTATCTTTGAATATATACATAAATTCCCAACAACTATAATGTAATTTCCCAATCCTAGAATAAAGGTTTAGGTGCCTTATTTTATTACATTAACATTATTATATGGAATCAAATATCATAGGACCAATTAAATTAGAAGTTTTAAAAAACATGATTACAAACTTGATACCCATTTTACAATAGGAATAAAATAGAAAATATAATACATAAAAAAGACTAAAATACTACATCCTTGAAACAAGATCTAAGAAATCTTCTTCATATCCTTGGGAAATGAAAAAAAAATGGAGTTCTCAAATTCTCATTAAGGGTAAACATATAACATAATTTATCTTGAATCAATAATAATAAACAATATGGAATTCTAAATATATGAACACACATTATATTTAAACAACTGAATAGGGCATAATAAATATAGGTATGAAAATAAACGAATACACATTACAATTAATTAAAAAATAGACTATGAAATTCATCTATAAATAATGTCATATAAAAAATCTCTTGGATAGTAATAGTAATAACTAAATTCTCAATAAAATAAATTCGTAATTATTGTACTCTATTTTTTCAGTACATAACACCTTTATCATAAATACTATTCACAAGATGGTTTAGAGTTACATAATGAAACCCATCTTATTTGGCTGGATGATTCCTCTTTTGAGACCATGTATGCATCGAAGGGCTTATTTTAAATGGTCCCCAACCCATGTAATACTAGTCTAATGAATTCCGTATATATTGAATAATTTATTTAATTCATAAAAAAGTACCTTGTCAAATATATTTACTGACTAAATGATAGAAATTTATCAACATTTCCCCATTCAATCAAAAATAATCCAATGTAGACATCATATATAAACATTTTATAATGATAATGAAATATTTACACCCATCACCAAAGATAAGGCATGTTTGAAATAAATATAATTTTTAATTGAAAATGATCATAAGGAAGTTATTATTGCAAGATAACGAAAATAATCATAATATGATATGATATTAAAAAGGTAACTTTTTCAAATTGGTAATTTTCATGTCAAACCCTATACTTAGATTATTCAAAGTTAAACATAAAATATGACAAATTATGAGTGAATTAATATATTAAATGATTATGGTTCATTATATACAACACAAAATTTAAGTAAGTAGTGAATATGAATTTTATCTCTCAAATTTCATTATTGAGATCAATCACATCACTTTGAGGAATAAATAAATGGTGGGGTCATTTCAATTTTATATGGTAGGAGGGAAATTATATGAAATATAAAAAGGTAAACTATATTGTGTGGTCTTAATTAAATAACTAGATTCACATAATGATAAAAAAATTCCCAAGATATTTAATGATCAAATTACTCATAGAAAAGGGATTTTGAAAAGGTTTCTAGGTCATTGTATCACATAAGATTAAATTATAACCACTATGTAAACTCATTTTTTCCTTAATCACTATATTTATTTTTAATTACATTGACAAATATTTTTGGTAAAAAATTATATTTACACTTATAAAATATATAAATTATTATAATACCATATATAAAATCATTTTTTTCAAATTCTAGTCAAATAATTTGTAGATAATAATTTAAAATTAATCCCACATATGGGATGATGGAGTGGGGTTTGAATGTGAAATAAGATAAAATGGTTGAAATATTTCTATATACAATGTCAATGTGAAAATGATTCAAATCACCAATTTTTTTTTAATATTTTTATATTCTTCATAACCCAATTGATCTACCAAAATATATCTATAATATCTTCAGTTCTATGGTGGGTCATATTGGTTTCCTTTGTAAAAAAAATCTGTACATTAGCCATGAGTATTGAAGCCCTTCTTCCTTCCAGGTTTCATTTCAAAAAAAATTAATACAATAATTAATCCATGATTGATATATATAATACTATTTAATATGATATCTAGTGATTTTATTATAATAAATTAAAAAATTTATAAATAGAAAAACTCATATTCATAAACCTAGTTTATTTTGGATGTTCTTATATACTTATAATCTATGTATAAAATATGGATAAGTTACATAATCTATTATTTCCTACATCTAGGTTCTATGGTTTCTTATAAAATTCCTCTAACACTAACTATAACTCTGCAACCTTTGAAGCAAGGAGCTATTTCCATAATTTGGTTCACTGGTTTAATTATAAATAATCAAATCCAAAATCATCGATCATTTTATATGTTTTGGATAACCATATTACATATATGATACCCATTATAAATTTTGAAAATAAAATAACATATAATATATAATTAATGTTAATGAACTATATAATTGAAACTCATTCATAGAATTAATATACATATCCTTGGGAAAGGGAAAAAATAAATGCATGATTAAATTCTCTTTATCTGTAATAATTTAGTGGATGTAATCTGGAGTTAATAAGATAAAAAATATTGAATGATAAATATATTATTAGACAATCCATTTAACAATTTTTTAATTAATAATTAATATGGTAATGTAAATAATTAATGACCTATGGAATTTAATATATTATATTAGAATGAAATGAATCCTTATATATTTTAAATGAAAAAATATCACAAATGATGACAAAACTAAATGAATTCCCAATAAATGAAATTAGTAATTTTTATAATACTTGTTTTCTAATCCCATGGTGTAACGCCCCGACCCGAGTTACCCAGAGTCGGTGCATTATTACATAACATTGGCATGATCACAAGAAAGATCAAATCTCGAAAGACTGATTGGTTTAGTAGCCTTGGAAACACTAGATATATTCATAAGTTTTACATTACATCATAACATGAAAAACTAATACAACAACATAATGTATCCATAATCCACACTCATATCCCCACATAATATCACTGCAGGCCATTCATAATTTACTTCTTCACTTCCTGGGAAAAATAAAACATAGAAAAGGGGTGAGCTCAAATGCCCAGTAAGGATAACAATATAGCGGAAACTTTCATAAATAAGAATAAACATTTAAGGCAATGTATAACTAAAACAACAGCCTTTCAAACTTGAACATTGAACTATTTATGACATAAATAAAATGAAATAATGCCATTTACTCATTCACATGGATATTCTAATAATCGAATAATCACATGAAAAATCACTAAACACTTTCATAATGATGGAATGCATAATGATAAATTTAATTTCTTTTCAAGGCCTCGTCCCAAGACCTTGGGGCTAACTGTAACCGGAACCCAACCCGGAGTTCCTCTAATAACCAGACACCAACCCGGAGTGCCTCTAATAACCGGACACCAACCTGGAGTGCCTCTAATAACCGGAGACCAAACCGGAGGGCTTACTTTTACCAGTCCCTAACCTGGAGGGCTTACTTTTACCAGTCCCCAACCTGGAGGGCTTACTTTAACCAGTCCCCAACCTGGAACATACTTGTCCAACACATTCATATGAAGTAAAGGTTGAAATATAACATAATCATTCTTATTGGAACTAGCATACGAAATGTCAATACTTTACTCATAAACCATGAATGCTATATAAATGACACATCTACAGTCAAACATATCACAAAACTTCATTACAATATGCATGTTTTATATCATAATAAATCAACTTCAAATAATCTTAAAATCCATCAAAGGATTTTGACATAGATGAAAATGTTTTTTAAAAATTATTGTGAGAAATATCCCTTTTTCATGAAAACATTTTAATGTTACACAATTTAGAAAGTAAGGAATTTAAATAAATTTTTGAATCAATGTGTCCCATACCACTTTGAAACTTTTGAATGGAATTAACACTTTTAAAACATTCATTTTCATATAAATAAATCCTTACAAACCATTTTGAAAACATGGACATAAATGAGAATGATTTAGAAGAATAAATATTTAAAACATTTAAAATGATGTTTTAGTAAAAGTTCCCTTAGAAAGAATCCCTTTGAAAACTCTTTTATGAAAGATGGACATGGATAGTAAATATGTCCCTGTAGATACTTACGTAAAAACAACCTCAGATATTAAAGATATTGTGAAGTAAACCCTTATCAATTTTGTAACTTATGAAACATACAACCCATGAAAGAGGTATCATACAATGAAAATGTAAATACACATAAGGTAAAGTGTATTACACAAAGAATACAATTATGGGCAGTACATACACCACACAAAAGGTAATAGTGGAAATATGGCATGAATCTCACGGAAATAAATAGTTAGATGAAAACCCCTTACCACGTTAATCAACTGAGGCGTATGGCCAAAAGTTAATAACCACCAAATTATTTACAGAATAAGATGAATATAAAGATAATCATGATAATATATATATCAAATGACAGTACACAATACACCACTTTCAATAATTTAGTGGCGAATAATGGAAATCTCACGGAATTGAATGTGAGATAAGAAAATCCCTTACCTTGTACTTTTACTTGGTTGGGGTAGGTTAAAATCCTGTATAATGGTGAAATAATTGTTATTAAATTATAAAAGAATCATATACATTAATATGATATCATATATGATCTTTTAATATTGATTTGATAATAATATCTTAGTATTATCGTTGTTTCGGGTGTTAACTTACTTGTTTTCTTTTATATGTTTTGTTACATAAGACATGTTTGTAAAGGATAGGTTGTATATTATTCATATCCAGAATGATATCAAGTCCTTAAACATCATTTTTAAATCATCAAATGATAATTATACTTTAATGGTTACGATGTAAAATGAATCTCATCGCGTTCGTGGAGACGGTAGTCTGTACGTACGCACGAGCGACAATATCATTCTTTTGATATTAAAATAATATATATATGGATGGTATATAATATATAAATAATCATTAACATGTCATATTTATTATTTACATGAGTTACACATCATTATTATACCCATCCAAATAATATTATATTGAATAACAATTACACCACGACGTGGAGACGGTAAGCCGTACGTACGCACGTATGGTGACATGTTATTCAAAGGGTGGATAGAACACTGAATATGGTTGTACCATATTTATAATAACATCACAGTATATATATGATACTGTAGTTATTATTTTATAATGGTAACAACAAAGGAAGAAGAAGTGGAAGAAGAAATGAACTTGGAAAAGGGTGGTGAAATCATTACCTCTTCTTTGGTTTCTTCCTTTTGATTTGATCAAAAGGGCTCCTTAGGTTGGCTTTCTGATCAAACTAATGCCTCTAGGTTGTAGTTAGGGAAGTTGGGAGAGTATTTGGGTAGAGTTTGGCCGAACCAAAAGGCTATGAAGGTGTGAAGAAATGAGAAGGAGGAGTGCCCTTTTATAAGAGGGGTGAGGGGCACCTTTGAAAAACCTATAAATATTAATTTATAATAAATTCATATTCGTTTTATAATGTCTCCAACGTTGATTATTCAAAGGTTAAGGTGGGTATAGGTCTAAAACCACTCAAAAAATAGAATTTAGACAGGTTTGGGTACTTATATTAACCTTATCTTTAAGTATTAACTCTACGTTAATTAGTTTCACTTTTACAATGTCTCTTTGTATTTTTATATAATATGGTTAATAAACTTACTATATACATCCAAGAGACCCCCAAGTGGTCCATAAATGATGAACCTATAATGATATAAGTCTCTTGGACGAACCTTATATTTTTAGGAATTTAATATCAATTAATAATATAATATTTTTTTTAAGAACTCTTTTATGTCAATTTTGACACTATTCAATAGTTGATTTTTGTGAAACTCGTAACTGATTGATTACTTCGAACAAAGTCAATTAAATCAATCCTAATATATCATAGTATCCTATAAAAGTAGTGTAATTCATTAAATGTTTTATATTATATTTATTTTGGTATTTATAATATCAATTATTTTAATTTTTCACTATTATAGTAATTACTACATCATCATTGTGTCATAAATAAAATAACTTATTTAATGACTAAAAATTATAAATAAAATATAATTATGTAGGAAATATTTTTATCCTTCTAATTAATATTTATAATCTAAAATCCAACATATATAACCCTATGTAACAATTATTTTTCTGAAAAATATATGCTTGTGTCATTTTTTTATTCATTTTAACTTAATTAAAATAAAGTGTCATTATCACTTACAAGTGGATCCATGGGGTCCCAAAATAGACCCAAAGATGACAATGGTCGACCATGTATCAACCAATAGGATTAACACACGTTTTAGGGTAATTTAGTATTATTATAATATTATTTTTTAACCCTTATTTACCGGATTTACCCTTAACCATGGTAAATAAAATATTTACCGCAGTAATTATTCAAAATGTCTAAAAATAAAAGTTACCTATTTACACAATTTGAAAATCCTGATTCCAAATATGGAATCCATTTTCCTAAATTCAAAACACATAAGTGGTAGAAATTAATTTAAAATTAATTCCCGCTGTCAAAACAAAAAACGTGTTTTTAAGAGATAATAACTATCAAAAGATTGACACTTGTTTATGTTCAGTTTAATTGTAAAATTATGCCCAATGACCAACATTATATTAAATGGTAAAAATATATTCTAAATATACGTTAAAACTACTAAAATTCATAATTTATCACTATTAATTATTTTGATTAAAAAAGTTGTTTTTAATTAAAATTTAGTAATTTTCACTATTCATCAAAATATGAAAGTTATCCGAAAAGTACCAAAATTTCACCTTAGGCTAAATTAGATATTCCGAATCCAAAAATGAAGTCCATTTTGAAATATAATATATATATAATTTTAAAAAGTAGGTATTAATATTCATAACGGCTAGTTTGATTGGTTGTTAGAACTCGGTGTTGCGTACAACACACGCTATCGCATTATTCAAAGAGAAGCGTACCGTAGAAGCTTGGGGTGTTACATTCTCCCCTCCTTAAAATAATTTCGTCCTCAAAATTTCTAGAATACTATCGCATGAAAAGACTCGGGTGGTTCTTCATCATAAGTTCCTCGGGTTCCCACGTTGCCTCTTCCATCTTATGGTTTCTCCACAAAACTTTTACCAGATGCGTCGTCCGGTTTCTCAGTACTTGTTCTCTCGTATCAAGAATCCTGACGGGCTCTACACAATAGGAAAGATCGGGTTCCAGTTCTAATTCTTCATAGGCGAGTACATGCGTTGGATCAGGCATGTATTTCCTCAACCGAGATACGTGGAACACATCGTGAACTTTGGAGAGATTTGGCGGCATTGCCAATCGGTAAGCTACAACCCCAATTCGTTCTAGAATTTCGAAAGGTCCGATGTACCTGGGACTCAATTTACCTTTCTTACCAAAACATATTACTCCCTTCCACGGAGATACCTTCAGGAAAACATGATCACCGACTTGAAATTCCAAATCCTTCCTTCGATTATCGGCATAGCTCTTCTGCCTACTTTGAGCTGCTTTGATGTGATTTTGGATTACTTTCACCTTTTCCACCGTTTCATCCACCAGTTCTGGGCCTACAAGTTTTCTTTCACCAACGTCATCCCAACAGGTTGGTGTACGACATCTCTTTCCGTATAACACTTCATATGGTGCCATCTGAATACTCGAATGGAAGCTATTGTTATAGGAAAATTCTACCAGAGGTAAATATTGATCCCACATACCCTGAAAGTCAAGTGAGAAAGATCTCAACATGTCTTCTAAGGTTTGAATAGTCCGTTCTGATTGTCCGTCTGTCTGAGGGTGGTATGCAGTGCTCAAATGAAGTTCAGTATCCAGGGATTTCTGAAGACTTTTCAAGAATCTTGAAGTAAAACGGGGATCACGATCAGAAACAATCGATAGGGGTACTCCATGAAGTCTCACAACTTCATTAATATATAGTCTTGCTAGACGTTCCAGGGGTAGATCTTCTCTTATAGAAAGAAAATGTGCTGACTTGGTAAGACGATCAACAATAACCCATATTGCATCATTCCTTCTAGAAATCTTTGGTAGCCCCATGACAAAGTCCATCGTAATATTGTCCCATTTCCACTCTGGTATGGGAAGAGCTTGCATGACTCCTCCAGGCTGTTGCCTTCCAGCTTTCACTTGTTGACAAACCATACATCTTGACACAAAATCAGCAATCTCCCTCTTCATGTTGTCCCACCAAAAATGTTCCTTCAAATCTCTATACATTTTGGTGCTCCCAGGGTGTATAGGGAAATTGGAACTATGAGCATCATCCAGCAATTCCCTTTTTAGATCAGGTATATCAGGAACACAAAGTCTCTTCCCGAATTTCAAAATTCCATCTTCATACACAAAGTCTCTCAATCTCCCATCATTCACAGCTTTAATCTTCTTTTGGAATTCTTCATCATCGGTCTGAGAACTCTTAATCCTTTCTAGTAAAGATGGTTTGGAAACAATTTGAAAAAGCATTGATGTTTCACCTTCCCCGGTTATTCCCATGTCCATCTTCACTAGATCCATGAAAATTGGATCCCTTTAAATTCTCATATTGTTCAAAACTCCATGGTCTTTTCTACTCAAAGCATACGCCACCTTGTTTGCCTTCCCCGGGTGGTAGTGTATCGTGCAATCATAATCCTTCAGTAATTCAAGCCATCTCCTTTGCCTCATGTTGAGTTCTTTTTGTGAGAAAATATATTTCAAACTCTTGTGATCAGTATAAATCTCACATTTTTCACCATAGAGGTAGTGCCTCCATATCTTCAAAGCAAAGATCACATCTGCTAACTCGAGATCATGAGTAGGATAGTTTTGTTCATGAATTTTGAACTGTCGTGATGCATAGGCAATAACTCTATCATTCTGCATAAAGACACAACCAAGTCCTTTCTTCGATGCATCACTATAAATAACGAACCCATCATTCCCCGATGGTAGAGTCAATATAAGAGCATTGGCTAATCTTTTCTTCAGTTATTCAAAACATTCTTCACACTCTTTTTTCCAAACAAATTTAACCCCTTTACGTGTGAGCTTCGTTAATGGGTTAGCCAATCGGGCAAAATTCTGGACGAAACGTCGATAATAACCTGCCAAACCAATAAAACTACGTACCTCAGTTATACTCGTAGGTGCTGGCCATTCTTGGATTGCCTTGGTCTTAGAAGGATCAACAGAGATTCCATCTTTAGAGACAATATGGCCAAGAAAAGAAATCTCCTAAAGCCAGAATTCACACTTGCTAAACATCCCATATAATTCATGCCTCCTCAGAGTCTTCAAGATAATGCGCAAGTGATTTTCATGATCTTCGTAGGTTTTGGAGTATACCAAGATGTCATCAATAAATACCACCACAAATTCATCGAGATACTCCTTGAAAACTCTATTCATCAGATCCATGAATACAGAGGGTGCATTAGTCAATCCAAAAGGCATTACAGTAAACTCGTAATGCCCGTACCTAGTTCGAAATGTTGTCTTCGGAATGTCTTCCTTCTTTACACACAACTGATGGTATCCAGATCGAAGGTCAATCTTTGAAAAGTATTGATCTCCATGTAGTTGGTCAAATAAATCATCAATACGAGGTAGGGGATACTTGTTCTTTATCGTTATAGCATGGATCTCCCTGTAGTCGATACATAACCTCATAGATCCATCTTTCTTTTTAACAAAAAGAACAGGGGCTCCCCATGGAGAAACACTAGGGCGAATAAATCCCTTATTAGTCAATTCCTCTAGTTGTTTCTTTAGTTCAACTAATTCTACAGTGGCCATTCTATAAGGGGTCTTCGATATAGGTCTTGATCTAGGAATTAAATCAATGGAAAACTCAACTTCTCGTTCTGGAGGATGTCCAGGTAAATCCTCCGGAAATACATCTACAAATTCTTTCACAACAGGTACATCCTCTATTTTAACATTCCTTTCCTCACCCGCAGTTATTTCATTCTCTTCCTCCCCAATAATTGAATTTAGTTGAGCTATTGAGGGTGGATCTAAATAAGAATTAGGTGGTGATGATTCTGATCTAAAGATAAGGTGTTCCTTATCATTATCATCAAGAATCGTAACCTCTTTCTTCTTACAAAAAATTTTCGCATCATAGTCTGAAAGCCAGTCCATACCGAGGATTATGTCAAACTCAATCATAGGTATGACGATGAGATCAGCAGATAACGAACATTTATGTGCTCTAATGGGGACTGATTCACAAAACGTTGTTGCAATGATACTTCCCTTAGGAGTTTTAACTGAAAACTCCCTTGTTAAATCAAATTGGAAATATCTAATTTTCTTAGAAAACTGGGAAGATATGAAACAATGCGATGATCCATAATCAAATAATGCATTTGCTAAACTTGAGGAAACCATTAAATTACCTGCCACCACGTCTTTCAGAGCTTCTACCTCAGCAGTAGTGATAGCATAAGCTTGGCCTTGATCCCTTGGCCTTTTCTGAGGTAATTTCTCCTGACGCTTAGGACATTCATTCGCATAATGTCCCATCTCCCTGCAATTGTAGCACTAAACGTTGGTGGCTTCCTTCTTCCATTTGCAATCACGAGCTTGGTTGCCTTTTTCACCACACTTGTAACAGACACCCATTCCCTTCAAGCAAGCATCGGGGTGTTTCTTCCCACATTTACCACAGGATGGATATTCAACCATTCCTTTCTTCCCCTTATTTCCATTCCCAGATTGATCAGCATGCCTCTTCTTCTCTTGCTTTGCTTTAAAGTCATAAGACTTAGAGAATTCCTTTTCGGTCTTGATAGCACATGAGACAATGTCTTCGTACGATGAAAAGTATTGTGAGACTAATGATCGACAGAGAAATGGTTTTAACCCATCAAAGAAATGATCAATCTTACTTCTTTGGTTACGTATATAATCACTAGCGTACCTTGCTAACCTTGTAAAGTTAGCCTCATACTTTGTGACATTCTCATCCTCCTTCTGTCTCAGACTTAGAAATTGCCTTTCCATATCTGCTCGATGGTCGCGAGGAAAGTATTTTTCTAAAAATAGATTTTTGAACTCCCTACATTCCATATTTGATACTTCATCATCTTCCTTCGTATTTTGAATCAATGATCACCATTGATCAGCATCTCCAGTGAGGCGGTAAACTGCCATGATAACATTTTCCCTTTCACTGCTCCCCAAAGCCTGAAATATTTTCTCTAGGGAAAATATCCATTGCTCAGCTACTAAGGGATTTTTACTCCCATTGAACGTTGGTGGTTGTTGCCTCATGAATCGATCTAACATTGATCCTCCACGCTGCGGATCAGGGTGCTCCATACGGGTAAGGTTATTATTCATAACCTGAGTAAGTTGTCCCAGTATGGTGATTAGCTGATCGGCTCTAGTTGCATCACCAGCTCCACTATAATTATCTTGAGCAGGAGGTCAATCTCTACATGGAGTGCGTGCATTGATACAGTTTCCATTTCATCCACTAGGCGCCATTTCTAAACAATGGCATAAACTAGATCAGTTTATGAATCAAAATACATAATCCCATACTTATAAAACACTTAACATAAATTGAACTATTTATGGATATAATCCATAATCATAAGAATGTTTTCTTTGAGGAAGTATATACTCATAATCCCTTCAAAATGATTTGTAAAGAAAAATGAGAGGTATCCTAAGCATATCCCCCGGGAGTGTCGTAACCAAGAGTGCAGCAAGGCCCGTTTTCGTGCACCAGTTCCCGTTCGAGTCTAGCTCAAAGCGGTGTTTTCAGGTTTTACCCCTAGGTACATCTGTGCCAGAGCCGCCTCTACCTGCTCATATCCAGATAGGGATGTATTGCTTGGAAAACACACAAAATCTCTACAATACCAAAATTCTAGGAAGTTCTTCTATACTAATCCTCAAAGTTCATCTTAGGTCTACGTGCTCTAATCAGAGTTTATCTAAATCTAGCTTCCAAGGTTTTTACTAAACCTCCCTCTGATACCAACTGTAACGCCCCGACCCGAGTTACCCAGAGTCGGTGCATTATTTCATAACATTGGCATGATCACAAGAAAGATCAAATCTCGAAAGACCGATTGGTTTAGTAGCCTTGGAAACACTAGATATATTCATAAGTTTTACATTACATCATAAAATGAAAAACTACTACAACAACATAATTTCTCCATAATCCACACTCATATCCCCACATAATATCCCTGCAGGTCATTCATAAATTACTTCTTCACTTCCTCGGAAAAATAAAACATAGAAAAGGGGTGAGCTCAAATGCCCAGTAAGGATAACAATATAGCGGAAACTTTCATAAATAAGAATAAACATTTAAGGCAATGTATAACTAAAACAACAGCCTTTCAAACTTGAACTTTCAACTTTGTATGGAATAAATAAAATGAAATAATTCCATTTACTCATTCACATGGATATTATACTAATCGAATAATCTCATGCAAAATCACTAACCACTTTCATAATGATGGAATGCATAATGATAAACTTTAATTTCTTTTCAAGGCCTCATCCCAAGACCTTGGGGATAACTGTAACCGGAACCCAACCCGGAGTGCCTCTAATAACCGGACACCATCCTGGAGTGCCTCTAATAACCGGACACCAACCCGGAGTGCCTCTAATAACTGGAGACCAAACCGGAGGGCTTACTTTTACCAGTCCATAACCTGGAGGGCTTACTTTTACCAGTCCCCAACCTGGAGGGCTTACTTTAACCAGTCCCCAACCTGGAACATACTTGTCCAACACATTCATATGAAGTAAAGGTTGAAATATAACATAAGAATTCTTATTGGAACTAGCATACGAAATGTCAATACTTTACACATAAACCATGAATTCTATATAAATGACACATCTACAGTCAAACATATCACAAAACATCATTACAATATGGAAGTTTTATATAATAATAAATCAACTTCAAATAATCTTAAAATCCATCAAAGGATGTTGACATAGATGAAAATTTTTTTTAAAAATTATTGAGAGAAATATCCCTTTTTCATGAAAACATTTTAATGTTACACAATTTAGAAAGTAAGGCATTTAAATAAATTTTTTAATCAAAGTGTCCCATACCACTTTGAAACTTTTGAATGGAATTAACACTTTTAAAACATTCATTTTCATATAAATAAATCCTTACAAACCATTTTGAAAACATGGACATAAATGAGAATGATTTAGAAGAATAAATATTTAAAACATTTAAAATGATGTTTTAGTAAAAGTTCCCTTAGAAAGAATCCCTTTGAAAACTCTTTTATGAAATATGGTCATGGATAGTAAATATTTACCTGTAGATACATACGTAAAAACAACCTCGGATATTAAAGAGATTGTGAAGTAAACCCTTATCAATTTGGTAACTTATGAAACATACAACCCATGAAAGAGGTATCATACAATGAAAATGTAAATACACATAAGGTAAAGTGTATTACACAAAGAATACAATTATGGGAAGTACATACACCACACAAAAGGTAATAGTAGAAATATGGCATGAATCTCAAGGAAATAAAGAGTGAGATGAAAATCCCTTACCACGTTAATCAACTGAGTCGTATGGCCAAAAGTTAATAACCACCAAATTATTTACATAATAACATGAATATAAAGATAATCATGATAATATATATATCAAATTACAGTACACAATACACCACTTTCAATAATTTAGTGGCGAATAATGGAAATATCACGGAATTGAATGTGAGATAAGAAAATCCCTTACCTTGTACTTTTCCTTGGTTGGGGTAGGTTAACCTCCTGTATAATGGTGAAATAATTGTTATTAAATTATTCACGAATCATATACATTAATATGATATCATATATGATCTTTTAATATTGATTTGATAATAATATCTTAGTATTATCGTTGTTTCAGGTGTTAACTTACATGTATTCTTTTATATGTTTTGTTATGTAAGACATGTTTGTAAAGGATAGGTTGTATATTATTCATATCCAGAATGATATCAAGTCCTTAAACATCATTTTTAAATCATCAAATGAAAATTATACTTTAATGGATACGATGGAAAATGAATCTCATCGCGTTCGTGGAGACGGTAGTCCGTACGTACGCACGAGCGACAATATCATTCTTTTGATATTAAAATAATATATAAATGGATGGTATATAATATATACAGAATCATTAACATGTTATATTTATTATTTATATGAGTTACACATCATTATTATACCCATCCAAATAATATTATATTGAATAACAATTACACCACGACGTGGAGACGGTAAGCCGTACGTACGCACGTATGGTGACATGTTATTCAAAGGGTGGATAGAACACTGAATATGGTTGTACCATATTTATAATAACATCACAGTATATATATGATACTGGAGTTATTATTTTATAATGGTAACAACAAAGGAAGAAGAAGTGGAAGAAGAAATGAACTTGGAAAAGGGTGGTGAAATCATTACCTCTTCTTTGGTTTCTTCCGTTTGATTTGATCAAAAGAGCTCCTTAGGTTGGCTTTTGGATCAAACTAATGCCTCTAGGTTGTAGTGAGGGAAGTTGGGAGAGTATTTGGGCAGAGTTTCGCAGAACCAGAAGGCTTTGAAGGTGTAAAGAAATGATAAGGAGGAGTTCCCTTTTATAAGAGGGGTGAGGGGCACCTTTGGAAATGCTAGAAATATTAATTTATAATAAATTCATATTCGGTTTCTAATGGCTCAAAAGTTGATTATTCAAAGTTTAAGGTGGGGCTAGGTCGAAAACCACTCAACCAATAGAATTTAGACAGGTTTTGGTACTTATATTAACCTTATCTTTAAGTATTAACTCTAAGTTAATTAGTTTCACTTTTACAATGTCTCTTTGTATTTTTATATAATATGGTTAATAAACTTACTATATACATCCAAGCTACCCCAAAGTGGTCCATTAATGATGAACCTATCATGATATAAGTCTCTTGGCCGAACCTTAGATTTTTAGGAATTTAATATCAATTAATAATATAATATTTGTTTTAAGAACTCTTTTATGTCAATTTTGACACTATTCAATAGTTGATTTTTGTGAAACTCATAAAAGATTGATTACTTAGAAAAAAGTCAATTAAATCAGTCCTAATATATCATATTATCCTATAAAATTAGTTTAATTCATTAAAAGTTTCATATTTTATTTATTTTGGTATTTATAATATCAATTATTTTAATTTTTCACTATTATAGTAATTACTGCATCATCATTGTGTCATAAATAAAATAAATTATTTAATGTCTCAAAATTATAAATAAAATAACATTATGTAGGAAATCTTTTTATATTTCTAATTAATATTTATAATCTAAAATCCAACATATATAACCCTATGTAACAATTGTTTTTCTAAAAGATATATGCTTGTGTTATTTTTGTATTCATTTTAACTTAATTAAAATAAAGTGTCATTGTCACTTACAAGTGGATCCATGGGGTCCCAAAATCGACCCGAAGATGCCCATGGTCGACCATGTATCACCCAATAGGGTTGAGACACGTTTTAGGGTAATTTAGTATTATTATAATATTATTTTTTAACCCTTATTTACCAGATTTACCCTTAACCATGGTAAATAAAATATTTACCGCAGTAATTATTCAAAATGTCTAAAAATAAAAGTTACCTATTTACACAATTTGAACATCCTGATTCCAAATATGGAATCCATTTTCCTAAATTCAAAACACAGTAGTGGCAGAAATTAATTTAAAATTAATTCCAGCTGTCAAAACAAATAGCGTGTTTTTAAGAGATAATAACTATCAAAAGATTGACACTTGTTTATGTTCGGTTTAATTGTAAAATTATGTCCAATGACCAAAATTATATTAACTGGTAAAAATATATTCTAAATATACTTTAAAACTACTAAAATTCATAATTTATCACTATTAATTATCTTGATTAAAAAAGTTGTTTTTAATTAAAATTTAGTAATTTTCACTATTCATCAAAATATGAAATTTATCCGAAAAGTACCAAAATTTCACATTAGGCTAAATTAGATATTCAGAATCCAAAAATGAAGTCCATTTTGAAATATAAAATATATATAATTTTAAAAAGTAGGTATTACTATTCATAACGGCTAGTTTGATTGGTTGTTAGAACTCAGTGTTGCGTACAACACACGCTATCGCATTATTCAAAGAGAAGTGTACCGTAGAAGTTTGGGGTGTTACACATGGTACCATTAATATCATGTCATTTTACACAAATCTATAGCATAATGGGTAAAAACTGAGTTGTTTTGTCCAACTGATTTTTCTCATGAGACTATCGATTCATCTAGGATCTTATATAAAATGATGTGCAATCTGTTTAATACCATTCCAATTCATTCTATATATATTCAATAATTTATTATATTCAAAAAAATGAGGCTTACCAAATATTCTTATTGAGTAGAAATAAATATTAATCATTATTTCCACAGTTAATCAAATAAAATTAAAAGTAAACACCCTTTATAATAATGATAAATTGTTTAGGAAATATTTATACCCATCATAAAATAGAATTGATAGTTAAAATAAATTTAATTTCTAATGTAAACTTATCACAATTATGTGATTGTTTTAATAGATAGTTAACAATCACAAGAAAAATTGAGATTACAAGGAGATGTATTAACACATGGAAATTTTGATTTCAAACACATTGGTTGAGATAATTAAAATTTAAATATAAAGTAAAATGAATTATTTTAGAATCATAATATTAAATGAAAAAGGGTAATTATATACACATCAATAATAATTAACTGAAGAATATGATATTTATCTCATATATGTAAAAAAAATATATTAAAATCTATTAAATTACACTTCTATTTTGTATAATGAACATTAACCAATTATATAATGGGTTTAGGAGTTAAATTGGAATAAAATAAAACCAGATTAATATCTATCATATCATATGTAGTATTTTTTATAATATATTAGTAACAATTCATTAATAATATTATACCATTTTCATCACTTTGTGTGTAAATTACCTTTTTTCACGTGTAATGGCCTGGAACCCTCCGGTCCATTACTTGGTGAAAATGTGGAGTTAGAGGCGTTCGGGGAGTTCAAGGTAACTTATCCCCAATGCTTTGCCCAAATATTCTTTTCCGATAAAACATTTAAACGGTAGACAGTTTGGAACTGTAACGTCAAGTTACGTTTTTAGGTACTTCTGATGTTTCTATCTACCCTTATTTTAGACTAGTGAATTGGGGTGTGTTTGGGAGAATCTTTAAGGAAAACTAAAGTGCAGTAGCATTCGCACAGGCTGTGCGCGGTTTGTCTAAACCGTGCGGCCTTACCGTGCGTAGTTAATACTGGAGGTGGTGGATAATGCATGGTTAGTGCATGGTTTTTATAACCATGTGGAATAACTATGAGAGGAGTGTTTGACGAGGCAGTAGTGACTACACAGTTAGAAAATGGTTTGTCCTAGCATTCGAACAAATAATGCGGGAAATAAAACTAGATCCTAAAATTGGGGATCTCAACCGTTTTTCCTCTAACATGCTCATTTAATCCCCTAAGTGGCCATAACACGGGATTACCCTCCCTTGAAGTTAGGGTAACCACTCCCAAGTGTTTTGGTAGCGATATGAAGGCTTATCATGGTTAATCGAAGTCATTTTCTTGATGTATGTGATTGTTCTTCTCCGTTCTTCTTTATTCTTGACCGGTTTCTTAGATCCACTTAGATCTACTTCCCATATTATCTTAATTTCTTATATCTACATCTGTTATGGGTAGATATAAGTGTTTCGATGCCAAATATGACTAGATTTTGTCTTGGTTGTGTTGGGAGTAGAGATCTATGGAGGATCCTTGGAAAATCTTCCTCGTTTTCTTGAGTGTTCTTCAACCGTTTTGGTTTTCATTATAAACCATTGAGGTAGAGGTTCATTGTTTATCTTTCTTTTACGTGAAACTATATTGTTATCATGTTAATACGACTAGATTAAAATGGAATTGAAATAATAAATATTTTTGAACTAGATAATGAATTTTTTATCGATCGTATGATGTTGCCTCCAGTTATGCTAGATAGTGTGATTTCAATGCTTTTATTTCATATTTGTTTTTTATTGATGGAAATTGGTAAAGAACGTAAACAAGTATTAATTGAAAATGGTTTGGCTAAAGATAAAGAGGCATGAAAATGAATCTAGTTCTTGTTATAATTTTATGTTAATCAAATTGGCGTAGTAAGCATGTTTAATCATTGGTAATAGCTTATTGGTTATGTTTCCCAATGTTGCATCCAATAGATTATAAATCTGTTAAAACAAGATGGATTAAATATTTTGATTGTTTGATAATTTCTTGAAGGGTTCTGAGTTACCCCCTTGTTTGTTAAAGGGCCATTGACCAATTAATGTGATGGTTGTTTTTTTCCCTGCTGCTTGTGTTGAGACGTGACCCTAGAGTGGTGTTGTGATATGTGGGGGCATAGAGGCCTTTTGTTTGTGGTAGTGGATGTTGCCTTTAGTGGTGAGATGTATTGGTTTATGCATGGGGGTGTCGTGGAGGACACCAGGGATGATGGAATGGGGTGGATGTGATTGTTGGACTCTTACTTATTCATTGGTTGTTTATCTTCTTTACTTTACCCACTACTCAAGGTTGCTGGTCTTGCTTACCATTCTTCCGAAAGAGGAAAAGACACGCGGGGTATGCCACGTGATTTCCATGTTTAGATTCTCAAGAGGGAATGGTTCTATGCTCATGTTATAGGCGGAATAGACTCGACTGGTATTACATTTACTGACTGTGTTGATCCCCTTTTTGTTAGTAGCATAAAATTATTTTCTAGAATGTCTGGGTATATGGGAAACTTTTACTGTAATGAATGTTACATTAAATTCTGTTTACTCATGGGGTTGGAGTTGTTGGAACTTAATGATGTGGTTTAAAACATTTGAATGAACAATAGACTTTGGAAGTGATGCTAATGAAACTTAATGTGGAATTTTTCATAGTTTATTAATGGTTAAATAATTAATTATCATACAATGTAACTGATAAAATTGGAATGAAGTGAGATTAGGCTCTTCAAATGGTTTTGTTCTTATAGGATACCTAGTCTTAGAAGTAGCAGCCCGGAGTTTGAGAGACATTAGCTGCAGTTGTGTCTAAGACTACGTTATCCCATAGTGTGGTTGTGAGTTATAGTATATTCAGTACTTTTTGTGTTTCTATACGGTACTCCACCTTGTCAGTAAGGAAAACTGATTCCCTAGGGATTCTAAGCCCTGGGGGCATTTTTCCCCAACATTCCAGTGGGAGAATGAATGGATGACTACCCCCTTTGGCCCAACTCTCTTCTCTTGGTAGTTACTTGTGCTAGTTGGCACATTGGTTACTTTTCCCCATATATGTGTGTAGAGTGTTGTAATGGCTTGTGGTTTATCACACATATATATTCAAGATATATTAGCGTAGGGACTACTGTACGTGTAATGTGTATAGGTTGTGATGGATTAAGGATCCTTACTCGGTGTATGGGCTGTAATTGATTTAGGTATAATACCTGAGGTATGATACACGTTATGCGAACTGTGTTGTCTCCCAAAAACAAGCAGGTTACTTTTAGTTGTGAGGATGGTGTGGTTCTTCGCCCAGGTGTCTGCGGGCAATACTTTGTGTTTCATGAGGTGCACATTGTGGTGCTCCACCCAGGTGTCTATTTGCATGTATTTTTAGAGAGTGATGCTCAGTACATGTGACATTGGGGCAAGATGAAAACCAGTGGGGAAGTAGTAGCGGGGTAACTTTGCTATTCTATACAATATACTATATTATTTTATGTGTTACTTCGTGAGAGTAGCCATGGCATTTTTGGGAACTTTGTATACCTTCGTAGGTAATGATTTAGTTTCACTTGTTGTTCACTGTGCTTTTTCATGTTATATTTACTTTTGCACGAGAGGCTTTGCGGAGGATCCTACTGAGTATACTGTTATACTCACCTTATGTATATATATACAATTTTTCAGGTCACTTAGAGCAGGTTGGAGATCAATATGGTTACTACTAGCTTGTGGTTGGAATTGTAGATCAGGATTGTAATTACTTTTTTTTACATTCTTTTGGGTACGTGTAGTTTTACCCTTCCAGTTGTAGTACATTTACATGACATTTCATATGTGTAATTGGGTTTTCATTTATATTTCAGTCTGAGTTGGAGTTTATTGGTGTTTATCTTATATCTATCTTCCACATGTTTTCTCTTAGAGTGTAATGCCTCGTATTTGTTTGTTACAATTGCCTCGGTGCTAGTCGCTAACCCGAGGCCTACAAGTGGTGGGACTTGGAAGTCATTATCTCCCTTCTCACATTGCTGGCCCAGGAGGGGTACACATTGTGGGGAGGGGGTCGTGAAAGAGTGGAATCAGAGGTCTGATTGAGGGATAAGATGGAGTTTGGAGTTAGGCACATATGAGGTTTCATGGGTCAGTAGGGAAACAACATCATTAATGTTTATCAAGTGAGGAAAACACTAGAGTTCAGATGAGAAATAGCCATTTAGGGCCCCCTATGATCTGATGTACGAACCATTATGTTTACGATGGCTACTAAACAAGGTGACACAAGTTGCAGGGTAGATATTTAGGAGAGGATCAGACATCATTGTTCTTTGTACCTTTATTTTAATGGGTAGAATATGGTATATATTAACATAAAATGAATAAAAGAAAAAAACTAATTAATTAATGTTAATTCTTCTATATTCCAGGTTTAAGAGATCTAATGGTTAGCTGTTTTACGGGTATGGCTCCAAGTCAACGTCCTCATCAAGATTTGGAAGAAAATGTCCAGTAGGTTGTTCCAGTGGATCACCATAGGGTAGAGGTTGACGACGATGAATCTTGGAGGAAGTCACTCCGAGAGTTTCGGTGCCAGTGTCTATAGAAGTACGAGGGCTCTGTTTCAGATATAGTCACAGAATACTAGTTGGAGGAGGTTGAGATAGGCTTCAGTTCGATTCGTGCTCGGAAGGAGCACTGGATGTCCTTAACTATGATGATGTTTTATGGAGCAGAAAGGCAATGGTGTTTCTTGTACCACGGGGATCTTGAGGAGTTATTGATCTCATGGGAGGAGTTCTGAGATAGGATTAGAGTCGAGTGTCTTTCATCAACTGCGAAGGCGCCCCGTCGCCAAGAGCTTCATACCCTTCGACAGGGGAGCCCCAGTGTTCGAGAGTTTGGAATCCGTTTCAGGAACCTTTTACGATTTGCTTCATACCTGGTGCCAGATGAGGAGCCCAGGGCGAGGCATTTCGAGGAAGCTTTGTTTCAAGAGATCCAACACCAAGTCACCCCATTTAGGTTGAAGACATATCATGAGGTGTATGCGAGGTCAAAGGTTGTCGAGAGGACTTTGGTGAAAACCGGATCATCATGAGAGGGGGATCATCATGATCCCTCATGAACCATAGCTATGGTCTGGGATTATCAGTTTTCAGGGCAGAAGATTTTCCGTTTAGTCGGGGGTAGGTCCTAGTTCTTCACACCTTGTTTCTACAGATGCAACGACTCTCAGATCTATGCGAAGGGATCAACCACTTATTTTTTCTTGAGGTGGTCATGGTCATCAGTAGCGGGAGTGCACAACCATTCAGAGTGGTCATCGTGCATCAGGTGTTATGATCCAGGTTCCTCTGTTGAGGCAGTTATAGCCGAGGTAGAAGCAAAAATTTGCACCAACTACAGACCAGCAAAGGTTATATGTGGCAGGTAGAGTAGAACCCCATGCCACTCCCCATCCTTAGAGATCATACATCGTTGATGGTGGTGGTATTCATTAGGGTTAGAGAGGCTGTGGAGGATGTCATGGTAACCTTCATGCTCTAGTGTTTCCAGCCCCATGTGAGCCAGATGTCGTTCGAGGTACCATTTGCTTGTTTTTTACCTCGGTGTGTACCTTGTTTGATTCAGGAGTGACACACTCCTTCATATCACATTCCCTTGTCCATGATTTTGGACATGAGTTAGAGAGGCTTCCAGTGCCATTGGCGTTGACTACGCGAGTTGGATGTCGAGCTGACTTGTTTGATGTATGTAGAGACTGTGAGCTAGTGTTGGGGAAACACCTCTCTTGGGGTGATTACCTATGTCTTCGAATACAAAAATATGATGTCATCCTTGGCATGGATTGGTTGTATTCGGTGGAGGCTATCGTGGATTTATTCAAGAATTAGTTCATTTTCCTTGGTGCGGACGGAGAGAAAGTGGTGTTTATTGGTGGGAATGATCCTCAGATGGGTCATAGGATCATTCCTTCATTATCATCCATGATGGCAGAGATGATATTGAGTTCTTCAGAGCATAAACAGCTGGCATTACCTAGGGTCGTAGAGGAGTACCCAAATGTCTTTCTAGAAGATGTTGTAGCATTACACCTCAACGAAAGATCAAGTTTGGGATTGAACTACAGCCAGGTGTGTCACATATCTCTATGTATCTACATAGGATGGCCCCTTCTGAGATACCTGAGTTACGTAAACAACATAATGGTCTTTTACAGTGTGGTTTTGTTCGACCAATTGAGTCATCATGGGGTGCACTAGTTGTGTTTGTGAAGAAGTCCGACGACATTTTTTAGTTCTGTGTCGATTATCATCACTTAAACAAAGATACAATAAAGAATATCTATCTTCTTCCGCGCATTGTTGACTTATTCGATCAACTGAAGGGTGAAAGTTGGTTCTCAAAGATCGAC
This sequence comes from Viscum album, assembly GCA_963277665.1. Taxonomy (NCBI): domain Eukaryota; kingdom Viridiplantae; phylum Streptophyta; class Magnoliopsida; order Santalales; family Viscaceae; genus Viscum; species Viscum album. The sequence goes on along the minus strand of OY728151.1, from coordinate 128,693,332 downwards.
GTCCTGTCAGGATATCATTAGATGCGTTTAAAGGATGAGGATATCCCAAATACTACATTCCATTGTCGTCATGGGCATTATGAGTTCATTGAAATGCCATTTGGCATGACGAATTATCTAGATGTATTAATGGTATTGATGAATGCTGTGTTCTGAGAGTTCCTGGACAAGTTCGTGGTACTTTTCATCGATGACATCCGTGTGTACTCTACATCTTACGAGGAGCATGCATAGTAGCTACAAGCTGTTTTGGGAGTTCTTTGTCAACATTATCTATTTGGGAAGTTTTCTAAGTGTGAGTTTTGGGATCGAGAAATCCATTTCATAGGGCATGTTGTGTCCCAACAGGGAGTAGTTATGGATCTATCTAAGACTGAAGTAGTTGTTTCTTGGGAAGCACCCAAGAAAGTGTCACAAGTGCGAATCATCCTTGGCCTCGTAGGATACTACAGGAGGTTCATAACCAATTTCTCCTGAGTTGTGACTCCTCTGAAATAATTGACTAGAAAGGATTAGGCATTCATATGGACTAGTCAGTTTCAGGCAGCATTCGAGTATCTAAAGGAGAAATTAGTAAGTGCTCCATTCCATTGTCTTCTAGCTGAGGGAGTTCAGTTTGATGTTTTATGTGATGCTTCAAATTTGGGGTAGGATGTGTTCTCATGCAGCAGAGGTCAGTTTTTTCTTATGGGTCTTGACAGTTGTATCCCCATGAATGCAACTATGACACCCATGATCTGGAGTTGGAAGCTGTGGGGTTTTCTCTGAAGTTGAGGAGACATTACCTAATTGGTGAGTGCTTTTTGGTGTTCACTGATCATAAGAGTTTGAGGTATGTTTTCTCCCATCTTGACTTGAACTTATGAAGACATTGGTGGATGGAGTTCTTGCAGGAATACGACTATGAAATATCATATACTCCTGGAATAGGGAATGTTGTAGCTGATGCGTTGAGCCGAAAGTCACATAGTAATGTTGTGCATGAATCTGGTGATTCCGAGAGAGTAATGGAAGAATTTTCAGCATAACATCATGATATGGGAGATTTTGGTGGTATATGCTATCTTTTTTAGATTATGGTACTATCATCTCTGATTCAGGATGCGGAAGAGTCCTAGTTTGGAGATCATGAGGTGGAGGTTTGGAGAGACTGAGTTGTTTGTGGTGAGGCCCTTGATGGTTGTTTGGAGGACGAACATCACCAAGTGTTTTATCATGGATGTTTTTTGTTCCTTTGATGATTCACAATACGGTTTGAAGGGATTTCCATAGTTCTCCTTTATCAGGACAACCTAGTGTGAAAAAAGATGTATCGAACCTTTAGTAGTCAGTTTTGGTGGCCTGGGCTGAAGCGTGTGGTTGTAGAGTTTGTGTCTCGATGTTTAGTCTTCCAGAAGATTAAGGTTGAACACCGTGTTCCAGGTGGTCTTCTCCAGCCATTATAGATTCTCTAGGGGAAGTGGGAGGACATCTCAATGGACTTTTTTACTAGATTACATCAAGATCTGGGAGGAAATGATTCTATTTGGGTGGTAGTTGATCGTTTAACAAAATCGATCCACTATATAAAAATCAATGAGTCAACATCAGTGGATGTTTTTTTGAGGAAGTATCTAGTGGAGGTGATGAGACTTCATGGAGTCCATAGGATGATCATTTCTGATCGAGATTCTTGTTTTACCTCTAGATTTCGGAGAGGCCTCCAACAGGCTTTTGGTTCTCAACTATGCCTTAAAACTACTTTTTATCCTCAAATGGATAGTCAGATAGAGCAGAACATACAATATCTTGAAGACATGTTACGCTCTTGTGTTCATGATTTAAATGGTTCATGGATGGGGAAATTACCCTTGGTGGACTTCGCTTACAATAATTGTTTTCACTCCACCATCAATATGGCACTATTTGAAGACTTGTATGGCCGTCATTTCCGTTCTCCGTTATGATGGAATGGATTCGGAGAGTCAGCAGTTCTCGGATCGGAACTAGTGTAGAATACAACAGAGATGGTTCAGGTTATTCATGGGTAGATAAAGATAATGAAAGATTGTCAGAAATAATATTTTGATCAACTAAGGAGACCCTAAAAGAGTAATGCTAGGGATCATGTGTTTTTTAAGGTGACTCCACATCGTTGGCAGCGATGGTTTGGGCGTGTAAGTAAGATTTCTCGCAGGTTTGTTTGGCCTTTCGAGGTGTTAGCTCATGTGGGAGCTGTGGCATATCGAGTAGCACTTCCCTTATAGATGATTCAGATACATGATGTTTTCCATGTATCACAGGTCCGTCGTTATCTTCATGGATACTCTCACATCATATATTGGGTAGAGATCAATGTTGATGATGATACAACCATTGAGGAGCGACCTGTGGTGATACAATACCGCAAGGATAAGGTGTTGTTCAGGCGTTCTATTCCTTTAGTTCATGACTTGTGGTGACACAGTGGCTTGGAGGAGAGTACCTGGGAACGTGAGTCACAAATACATGCTCAGTACGCCGAATTGTTTTATGTTTTGCAATTTTCATGTATCAATGTTTCTATATTGGTTATGAAACATTCATGTTTTTGAGATGGCTCACTTTGTTGTTTGGTGGCTTACTCTCTTTTGAAAGGTATCTCGATGGGTGGTTGTTTTGAACCTGTTTTGTATTCAATTTAGTGGGGTTTTGGATTCTAGAGAACGTGAATGTTTTTAGAGCTATCTGATGTAATGTCCCAGACCTCTCTAGTCCATTACTTTGTGAAAATGTGGTGTTAGAGGCATTCTGGGAGGTCAAGGTAACTTATCCCCAATGCTTTTCCAAAATCATTCTTTTTGATGAACCGTTTCAACGGTAGAGAGTTGTGAACTGTAATGCCATGTTACGTTTTTAAGTACTTTTGTTGTTTCTAATTGCCCTTGTTCTGGACTAGTGACTTGGGGGGTGCGTTTGGGTGAATCTTTAAGGAAAAATAAAGGGAATTAGCTTTCGCAGTGGCTAACACACGGTTAATGCACAGTTTGTCTAACAGAGTGGCCTATCCATGCGAGGAGTGTTTGACGAGGTAGCAACGACCGTACGGTTAGTGCACAATTTTTCTAACCATGCGAGAAAACCCTGTGGGCACTTAAACTATATCCTAAAATATTGGATCTCAACTATTTTGCCTCTATCATTTTATTTTGAGCCCATAAGTGGCCATAACTCGAGAAAACCCACCCTTAAATATAGGAGAACCTCTCCCCAGAATTTTGGAGGTGATCTGAAGGCTTCTCTTGGTGAATCGAAGCTGGTTTCATGAGGTAAGAGATCGTTCCTCTATGTTCTTCTTCATTCTTGATCGGATTCTTAGATCCAATTGGATATACTTCCCCTCTTCTCCATGTTTCTTATATATACCCTTGTTTTGGGTATATCTATGTGTGTGGATGACAAATATGAAGAGATTTGGTCGTAGTTGTGTTAGGAGAAGAGATATTAGTATGATTCTTGAAGAATCATCCCCATTTTCATGAGCGTTCTTTGACCGTTGTGGTTTTCGTCAAAAACCATTGAGGTAGGGGATTCATTTCTTCTCTTTCATTAACGTGCAACTATATTGTAATCTTGTTTAATCCCTATGGATGAAAATGGAATTGACATAATAAGTATTTTTAAACCAGATAATTAATTTTTTATCGATCGTATGATATTGCCTCTTGTTTTTCTATATACTGTGATATCTATGATTTCTTTTCTTAGCTGTTTGTTCTTGGTGGAAATCAGTAAAGAACGTAAACATGGATTAATTGAAAATTGTTTCTCTAAAGATAATGTGTCATGAAAACGAATCTGGTTCATGTAGTAATTTTATGACAATAAAATTGGTGCACTAAGCATGTTTAATCATTTGTGATAGCTTACTGGTTAGGTTTTCTAATGTTTGAACCAACAGATTATAAATTTGTTAATTCAAGATGTACTAAAAAATTTGATTGTTTGATAATTTCTTAAAGGGTTCTGAGTTACCCTCTTGTTTGTTAAAGGACCATATCCCAATTGATGTGATGGTTTTTTTTCCGCTTCTTTTGTTGAGGCGTGAACCTGGAGGGGTGTTGTGATATGTGGGGTCATATATGGCTTTTGGTTGTGGCAGTAGATGATGACTTGAGTAGCAAGATGAATGGTTTTATGCATTTGGGTGTCAGGGAGGACACCAGGGATGATGGAATGGGATGGATGTGATTGTTGGATTCTTGCGATTCTTTGGTTTTTTATCTTCTTTAATATTCCCCACTGCTCAAGGTACCTTGTCTTGCTTACCCTTCTTCTGAAAGTGGAGAAGACATGCAGGGTATGCCACGTTCTTTCCGTGTGTATCTTCTCAAGGGGGAATGGGTCTACTCTCTTGCTATAGGCGGCAAAGACTCGACGGGTAGTACATATACTCATCGTATTGATCCCCTTTGTGTTAGTAGCATAGAATTATTTTCTATAATGCCAGGGTATATGGGAATGTGTTTTTGTAATGAATTATTGATTAAATAGAGTTTACTCGTGGGGTTGGAGTTGTCATAATTTAATGATGAGGTTGAAAACTCTTGAAGGAATAGAAGAATTTGGGTGTGATGCTAATGAAACTTAATTTGGAATTTTTCATGGTTAATTAACGTTTAAATAATTAATTATCATACAGTGGAACTGATAAAAATGGAATGAAGTAATCTAATAAGGCTCTTAAAATGGTTGTGTTCTTATATGATACCTAGTCTTAGAAGTAGCTGCCTGGAGTCTAAGAGAGGCTTTGGGAAGGATCCTACTAAGTATACTGTTATACTCACCCAATGTATATATAAATTGTTATTTAGGTCATTTGGAGCAGGTTGGAGATCAGGCTGGTTATTACTAGCTTGTGGTTGGAAGAGCTGTTTAGGCTTGTAGTTGTAGATTTTTATTCTTGCATTTGGGTACTTGTAGTTTTCCCCTTCCAGTTGTAGTATTTTTTCATGAAATATCATATGTATACTTGGGTTTTGGTTTATATTGTAGGCTGAGTTGGAGTTGATTGGTTTTTATCTTATCTCTCTCTTCCGCATGTGTTCTCTAAGAGAGTAATGCCTCCCATTTTTGTGTTATTATACCCTCGGTGCTAGTCACCAACCCAGGGCCTAATAGAGGTGGGACTCGGGGGTCATTATCTCCATTCTCACGTTGCCGGCCCAGGAGGACTACCGTTTTTGGGGACGGAGTCATGAAATCCCAAGACTATTTTTAATTGTTATATTTGTTCTTATTATTTATTTAATGATTTTACGAACATAAAAAATTAAAAAATGATTTGAATATAAAATACATTAATTATATAGATAATTATAGTAGTTCATAATATTCAGATATATGAAAATAAATGCACCATTCATAGAGGCGGTAGGCCATACATACTCTTGAATGATACTTCCATTTCAATGTTATATTTATAATAATGAAAAGTAAATGATATATATAATTATTTTATAATTATAGTTTCATATTTAATTCATATATGGTAAATATTTTTTAAAAATCATCCTTAATACATTCAATGTATAAAGATAATGAATTACATTATTTTGATGATGTAGTAGACCATATATCCACAATCAAAGTTATCGTATTGCAGTAAAATAGAAACCATGAAGGTGTGTGTTATATTAAAATTAATATAGAATAATGACACTATAACTGTCATATATGTAACATAAAAACCATAGATTTATCATTATTTCCAACTTTGGAGGGAGGAAATGGAAGAAAAAATGACATTACTTCATGATATTGAAGTCTTTCGTACACATGAATAATGATTGGGTATCACATTACATAGAAGAGTGTCTGACTTTAAGTTATAAAAATTACATAAAACCATTATAATTAATATTGAGTACGTATATTACTATATTATAACGATATAAGAAAAATTTAAGGGGTGTATAATAAAATGAAATAGAAGAGATCATTGAATAACATTAGCTATTTATTGGTAACTCCTTTTAGTTTATACAAAAATAATTCATTGGATGGATTTATATGAAAATTGAAGATTATATGTTGAGGGTATGTATTTTGATGATATATTTGGTTCACTTTTTTATGATCCAAAGTGATTGATATATGGGAATAAACGATGGGGTTGAGTGATATTTTCTAGTGGAGGTGAAGAGGCAATATTCTAATTTTAAATGTTAAATATTATTGAGAGGTATTAATTAAATTATGTGATTCCAATAATGATTCAAATTTGAAAAAATTGATTTTATAGTATAATTATTTGTATCCAATAAATTTTGAATAACTTTCTGGATCATTTATCTCCTTAAGATTAATGTTTAACCTCTCAGTAAAATCATTTTTACCTTAACCAGTGTAATTAATTTTAATTACATTCATAAAAATTATTTGTCCAAAAACTATGTATACCTAAATAGATATTATAGATTATTCTGATTCCAAATATAGATTCAATTTTTCTTAATTCAAATTAAATAACTAGTCGAAATTAATTTAAAATTAAACTCATTGATTAGGGGATGAAGTGAGTTTTTAGAGTGAAATTGTTCAAATGTATAATATGTTTTCTAAACCAATTACAAAGTGATAATAATTCTAATTGAATAATTGTGATTAATATATTTTTTATTTTTCTAATTTAACTATAAATTAATTTTATAAAATAATTTACCATTTTAAATTAGTTAAATCAAAAACAAATTTTCAGTTATAACACATTAATTTTTACTATTCATCAAAAAAATTAAAAATCATTGAAAAATACCAACAAAACACTTAAACGTAATTTTAAAATTATTATTTCTAAAGTGACGTTTATTTTTGAAAATTAAATTTATAAAATTTTGAAAAATTACCATTAAAATAATTGTGCCATTATAATATTTTTAAATTTTATTTATAAAAATAAATTTTTCTACATTTAATATTGAGTTTGTTTATATCACACACATATAAAAAATATTGTATGGTTGTAAAAAATTATTTGATTAAATATATAATATATAAATTTTATTATCTTGGTTCACTAGTAGTAATTAATTTACTTTGTTAGGATAAAAAATATTTCAAGAAAAAAGTCATTTCCTTTATATTTAATTGAATTTTATCTACATTTCTAGTTACCTTTTAGTCATGATTTAATTTTATATTCTTTTAAAATATATATTACAATTATTTTGTTATTGGTATTCATAAAAAATAATCTAATAGATAGGCAATATCTTATTATAGTAAATAATTATATGTTAATAATATTTTTTTGGGAAAATTGGTGTTGCATGTAACACAAGCTAACGAATAAACTCATTGTTGTGTGCGATGGAAGAAAAATATATATTGCAATCATTTCATGATAAGGAATATTTTAAATTTCATTAAAATATAAAATATATCGTAAAGTATTGAGAGGTTATATTTTTTCCTTTTTATAGAGTTTTATGTCATACATGGTATTAAAATTAAGTTACTATTTTATAATTAAAAAGGGGTTACAAATAATGAATTAATAATGGGAAAAGGTATGATCCAAACCCAACAATAGAGATGGTAATGGTTTCACATTCACAATACACATTCGGTAAAATAAGAGTTAATAGTAAATGAAACATCTAGTGGACACATAAAAACCCATAAATAAACAATGATAATAATGAGGTGTTTTGTAAGGAAAATATACTATAAAGATACATTATCTTTTTAAAACAACCATTATTTGAAGATACTATTGGAAATTAAACCCTTTCAAATTGAGTAAAAAAATATTAAAAAACTATTAAACAATGAGATTGAAAATGTAAATAAAATATAAATAATAAAAAATAATTCCTAATATAACATATAAAATGGAAAGTGTGTAAACCATACAATAACATGGTTTGATAAATCCAAGAAGTACTATGCATTTGAAGATGAGATAAATAAACCCCTACAATCATAGTTTCATTTGAAATAAAATAAATTTAAATAAAGAACATGATATGGATCTAAAACACCATGAATTATTTAGATATGATAAAATGAATCAATTTTATGTAATCAATCCATTTCAAATATATCGTGGTTTTCATTCTAAAATATTTATCACAAAATTAAACATGATATAAGGAACCCCATATGGAAATTGTAAAAAATAAATAAAAATAACATATTAGGGTTTCTATGATGTGTGAATAAAAATATTATATGAAATATAATATTCATTAAAGATTATGGATATTGGGAATTTAATATATTATTTAAATTAAATTTTTGAGATCAATAAACATGTTTCATTGAATTGAAAATGAAAAATAACCATTACCTAAATTCATTATTTCCATTAAAGAAACTTGATGTATTGTATAATGAAATTACCCATCTTAAAAACATATTCATGAACCATATGCATATAAATAAAAAAAATTCAAATTATATTTTCATTTTGTAAAATTTTATATTATATAGTTGTTATATATTTTTTAAATTTTCTCTATGTCATCATGAACATTTTGATATAGATTCATAGTATCGATGTTATTCTTCATGTTTTTACCCAAGATCATAATTCCTATATCATAAAATGTACTATAATTAGTGATATATAATTATATGAAATATTAAAATCTTATTAAATGTGATTTTTGGTTAAGATCAATAAAGATGAAATTAAGGAAGATCATGTTTTAGTGATGTTTATTGCAGAAACAATGAAATCATAATAAATGAGTTTAAATTTCATGATACAATTCTATAACCCAAATAAAATAATTATTTACAAATTTATATCACATATTATCTGTAATTATTTCCTTATAGTGATAATTTATATCATATTGTATCAATATTAAAGTAGGTGATTACACAAACATAAATACGAACAATCCATAATTAATGGACGAGTGTAGTAATAAATGTGGATTATTATTAAATAATTTCTCAGTCATAGAATCATAATGATATTATTTATATATAACTACAGTGGTGAATAATATTATAAATATTTTAATAAATAAAATATAATTTATTTTTGAATTTAGATACATTACTTCATATACGTCGTAGTCCACACAAATACATAAATGATGTATTTGCTGTTTTTAATGGAAACATGGAATTATGGTTAATTTTTATGACCCTAAACTAAAGTAATTTATAATTAAATCAACATAATTTTAATTATATTATAAATAATAAATTATAATTGTAAAATTAAGATGAAAATATAAATAAATTACGGATTTAAGACTACACACTTTGAGAACATGAGTTTTCCATTTGACACATCTGTGGAAACAGTTTGATTAGGCAAAATAATCCTATCCAAAATATTATAATATTTAAATGAAAATAATTTTTTTATAAATATATAATATTTTACATAATAAACAAAAATTATGGAGTGTTATTGAATGGGTGGTGAGAGTCAGCTTTTATAAGTGGTGAAATTGTAATTCTTTTAAATAAGTCATTATAATATATGGTGTGAAAATGTATAACATGTTAAGAAGAATAAAAAAATAAAATTAATGGATTGGGGAAATTTATGGTAAATAAATACATCAACCATATAATTAATAAAGTGTTTTTAACATAATATACATTTTACTCCTTTGTTTAAGAATTTTGAATTATTAGGCTTGCACTTTGGTAAGATGTGTTTCTCCTTATAAACTTATTTTTTCATAAAAATAAAAAAACCCTTTTTATGTACCATGTAACAACCATTAAAATTGTGAAATCAATTTTATAATTTGAAATAATTACTGGTAATAAAATTTTCATTTGACATTAATTCATATAAAATGTAATAACCCATTTCATAGAAATTATAAATTTAATTATAAAATATTATGTGTTGAAAATAATTTTTCATTTCAATATTTTTAATGATAGAAATTTGAATATTAAAAAACAATTATGTGTATTATAATTAAATATAAAACATAATTTTTCTATAATAATATATTTTTTAAAAAAATTAACATAAATACATTCTTTTATTATAAAAAATTATTTATATCCATAAAACTTAAATAAATAGGATCTATAAATTCAGAATAATATTTTTTAAATTTATATGTTTACTAAGGTAAAAAATAATTCATAAACTAAAAGCTCTAATATTCATATATGTGTTTCGAATATAATGATAAGGACATTAAAATTACTATTTTAGTAAAAATATTTCTATTTTAGTACAGTCTTAAAAATAAACTATTTCTAAAAAAATAACCAACATTAAACTAAATATTATAATGACATTCTATATTTTAAAATTCTAAAATATCATAATTTATGTTTAAAATAAAAACATAAAAATATAATGAATTCTTTTTCATAGGAAAATAACATATTTGAAAATATAATAATTTTTTATTTTTATTTATAATCAATTAATTATCAAATTGGTGTGAATATATCATTCATACCAGTAAAACAGTGTATAAATGAAATATTTTGTTTAATAAAATGTCATTAAAATCAAAATATTCTGAATGGTTTCATTTTAAAGAAAAAATCATTATTTTTTATTTAGCAATAGTAATTAAAAATTTATTAAATCAATAATATTAATTATTAAAATTATAATTATTTCGTAATATATATCATAATTTAGTTACCTAAATTTTTTACCCACTAATTTTGAGGCTATAATTTTAATGTTATATAATGTTTTCTCAGTCATTTTGGATCGTTGATGAATATTTATCAATCAATTAAACAGATTAATTTTAATGGAAAATATATAATATAAAATCATAGAGTTTTTCTATTAACAAATATCCTAATGTGGTATTGTTACATACAAATACATGGAAAACATGTGTTATGTCACATAGAAGAATTGTGTGATGTTTTGTAATTTTAAAGGATTATCAGAGGAATTGGTGGATTGATGAAAATACAGTTACATAAACTCTATTGTTACGTAATAAAATTTTCTATAAATATTATATTAACTATGGATTGAATATCATAGAATGAAAATATTTTATTAGTATATAAATTTCATGATATTTAGTTTAATGAATAAAAAGTGTAGAACATTATAATTTTTTCAAAATAAAAATCATTTATCATCATGTGTATATTCTACCATGATTCATTAGTGGATTGAAATATATTGCTAGTACATACATGAATATCTATTGTTTGTTCTATAATTTGAGTACAATATAAAAAATGGTTCGTAATGGAAATATAGTAATTCACCTTATCTATTTCGGATATTCCTTGAGGTATTTTTTAATGAATATCATGCAATTTAATCAACTAGATTTTTATGATTTCATGTCAATATTAATCAAATATTTTTTGAATATTAAATATTCAAAAGATATTCAACTATTATTATGAGGATAACTGAAAAAATCAAGGAGGGTAAATATATTAAAAATAAGGATTGACTATATTTGTCCCTAGAAATTTAATATTTTTATATCGGATTATATAAAAAAAATGATTAGAAATAATTTTTAATTCAACTAAGGATATTTTATTGAATAATAATTGAAAATATTTAATGATAATGAATAAAGGAATTAAAATATAGAATGTATTCTGAGAATGAATAATTATTTCCATAAAGTGACTTATTATGGGGGATATTTTGAATATTCTATTATAATGGAATATTTAGATTTCAACTTGTTATAGATTACATCAATGAAAAACATGATGAACTAGTCTTTGATTATTTTAATGATATTAATAGTTAATTTTCGTTTTATCAATAATTCATTCTTTGTTATTTATTTTTGTTCTCGGACTCGAAGTAGGAGACAATAAAAAGTAATTTTTATATAGATAATAATAAATGTTCCATTTTATAGGGAGAATTGGTTTTGGTATATTAAAAATTATCAGCTTTATACACTTTTGATATATCCCTTATTAGAAATTATTTTTAAATTATTTTTCCATTGGATTTATTTTTGGGTAATATTACTTATTTCTCTATTAAAATGTTCATGTTACATTTTAAATATGAATATTACTAATAATTATAATTCCTTTAACCACCCTATCTAAAGACCTTAAATCCACTAAATATATTTCACATAACTGTTACAAAGGTTCTCTATATTTCATTTATAATTTCCATATATATTTTTCTCAAATTTAATTTTCTGTTAAAATAGTGATAGAAATTAGATGACTTCTGTTATATCATTACCTTGGGGATTTTGAAATTCTTCTCAAATTATCTATTGGTTTTTAATTTCCTAATATATACTATTTTGAATATATTTCAGGTATTTTTCATTCCTATGTGATGTTAGAAATTATAAAATAATAAAATATATAAATATTGATTATTATATATATTATATCACATACAACAATTGATAAATATCATAAAACATAATTGGAATCAAAAATATTTTAATGTGGTAAATTTCATATGGAAATTTTTTGTTCATTTCATTCTTGTGAAATATATATAATTTATTCATTATTTTTTTTTTAAAATCTAAAAAATACATCATAAATCATGCTAATGTTTTCATCAATGTACTTGTATAATTCCATTTTTTTCTGTAAAAAATATCTCTAGGATAAAATCATATAACTGGTTACTCCTAATAAGGCATGTCATAATAACGTTGTACCATATATATATATATATATATATACAATAAAAAATTTGATCAGTCAAATATATACTCAGAATTAACACATAAATGATGTTATGAACAATATAAATGTTTTATGGGATTTCATTTTGGCATGAAAAAACTCAAATATAATCTAGATTCTTAAATATGTTAGCATACATTGGACTCAAATTTCCCATAATTATAAAAATTAAAACATTAATTTGATAATTAAAGGGATAATATTTCAAAAAAATTAAACTACATGAATTTTAATTCATTTCCTACATAACTATTTTGTCAAAATTTTATAAACTAAATGTCATTTAGGATATGTTAATTATTTTCTGTCATTTCTTATATAGGTTCAGATACTGATAGTGTAAATTAAAAAACAATAACCAAAGACTATGGTGATATTTTAATTTATCATACAGAGATTCATATGGGTTCAACATGTTAATGGTGTGTATTTATTTTTTAATAATTCGATCTATGAAATATGAAAATGAAAAAAACATTTCATTATTTTAAGAAATTTCTCACAATCACTATAAATGTCAAAATGGTCTTATGTGATAGAGAAATTATTTTGGGATGATTGATCATTCCATTTCATAAATCATAATTATAACTATGTTAAAAACTTCATTATAACAACAAAGTGAAAATTTTATCATAATCAAATATTACAAGAAGTAGTTCATGATGTATCTTCAAAATTTCTATGATATATATCATGGAATGTTAATTAAATGGTAAATATTTCTAAATTGAGATAAAATATGTATAAATGGTATGTAAAACATAGACTAATAATGTGGAATATTATACATTATTTTTCACCATAATATTAATGACCTGATTTCCTTTTTATTGTCTAATGTGTTGGAGTTTGGATAACTAAAGATAGATAATTCACTAAAAAAACTCTAAAAAATCTATTCTCCAACGAATAACAATGAATGTCATAGGTTCTTTATTGTCTATAATGATCATCGATAAATGGAGCTATTTGTGCTGACATCGACATATTGAATCCTCATGGATGAACTCTTCATCATCGAATGTCAAAGAGGTAGGGGTTTTATTTGTATTTCATTGTTCTTCCCATATCTTCTTTTTCTAGAATTTACGAACACGGATCAAACATAAAATTGGTTGATCCATGATTTGTGCATTTGTGTGTTAGGGTGACATTTCTAGGGGATTTATTTTTCAAGATTCAAACCTTGCATGAAATGATAAAACAACAATCCATAAACCTCCCCTTTATTCAATTCTCTAACGCAGAGGTCCCATGCCGACAAGAAAAAGGCCTAAGCACCTCACATCATGTGTTCATGGTGGTTTTATGCTCTAAGTGTCAATAGTTCAATTACAATGCCTCATTACAGATGGCGGTGAACATAGGGACACTTTGGAACAGGCAGGTTAGAGAACGGACCACCAACGAAACTATGGTGGCCTGCTAAAGGGATTGTCGGAGGTTCGGTGGTGGCCGCGGGCGAAGGAAGGCGGTGCGCCACGGTGCCAAGAAGCTGTGACCAGCAGGTCGTGGCTATCATGGGGTGATGCGACACCAGGCCAGGACTATATGAAGGGGGTATCCAACATATGGTCCACCCATATTTTGCTGGATGAACCAATGTTTGTCGACCATGATTGGGGAAGGAGGCCACACAACATCTTGCGAGTAAGAGGAGACCGAACATGGCCGATTTCCACATCCTGGCCAAAACCTCCAACTAGCCACATTGCATAGACAATCAAGGGGATAACGGGCTGTAATCAACAGGTAGGTCCCACACCGGTGAGCTATAACCTCTACCTAGTGGTTGGGTCCCTTTCCCAATAGGTAGGAACCACCCCAGGCATGAAAACTAAAATGGGCCATTGGGTGTCCCAGTGGGCCGGAACCTCATCCACAGTATGCCGGGTCTAGTGAGGCCAATTTGGTCTTGCCCATTGGTGAGGCCAGACCAGACCGACCCTGGACCCTACTAGGTCTAGTTGATTACATCTAAATTAATCAGGGTGTCTGGGACCCCCCGGGTCGTGTTGGTCGAGTTAGTGCAAACAAGTCGGACTGGGCCCCATTGCAACTGGTTCCCTATTTTCTAAAATGCTCATATCTGGAAAACTATGTGTCTGATTGACAAGTAATTTGTGGAATTGGAAAACTCTTGACGAAGAAGAAATTTTGGCATGTTTTTTTGTGACATTCATGGATGTTGAGATGCAAAAAATATCGTGAGGAGCAGTTCGCCCGAGCACGCTATTTATGGAACCCTACGGTTGGATGATATCTAAACACTAATGACTATAGACTCTGTATTAATTGATGACAGCCTATTGGGATGTGACATTGTGTGACTCGACAGACCCTTGTTTGGGAGTGGCACTTTGTGACCTAGAAGACCCATGATACTTGACAAGAGGAGTATCTCAGTATGACCAATGTGGGAAGTAGCTCTGGGTGACCCTGGAAACCCATGGTGGGGAGCAGCTCTGTGTGACCCAGAAGACCGACATTACTAATCAAGGATGAGTACCAAATCAGTCTAAGGGTAATTGTAATTTGATATGTTTGACCTATAAAGGCCATTGTAATTGATTGAGGAGGAGTTCTCTAGTAGTTAAGGATTTTGACGATATGTCTGATTATGCTACAATCACTACCCTAATATATACCTACTGTGAGATATCTTGTGCTTAATGATTTACATTGAGGATTGGTGTGTGATATTTTCCTTCTGCTTTGTGCTCAATACTTATTTTTGTGTCCCTCTCCCCTACACGAGACTCACCCATGCATTTGAAGTCCAGTGCAGAGAGTTGACAATTTGATATAGACCTTGGTGGACCCAGAACATATGGAGCCTAGTGAGATAGGGAAAATCAAGGCATCGACAGTGAACTTCATGGCATAGGATCAGGTGGAGCCCAATATGACCCAATATTCATGACATACTACTTTATCTTCTGATATCTTCAACACTATTACGATCAGGTGGGGTTTTATGTGGATGGCCATTAGTGATACTTTTTGTACATTTCTCTTTTTGTTCTTTTTGCGGGGTTTTTATTCTGGGCCACTTGATTTATTCCATACTTTGAAATCATTTTTTGTACTCATTTTATCCTATTCAATTTATTGGTTGGTGGTTGTACATTTATGTGCATATATGTACTCATGAAAATTCCCCCACATGCTAGTTGATGCTGTCAGTTCTAGTCACGAGCTCTTGGCCTTCCAGATGTGGGCTAGGGGTAGTCATGACACAATCCCCTTGGTATAGGTCATTACAAAGTGGTATTAGAGAGTGGTTGGTCCTACCACAAGTATAGGGAGTCTGTGTTTAGTTTTGGGGAAACAATGTTAGGTGTTGCGAGTCAGACTACCATACACAGGGAGTCTAGGGATGGTGTAGAGGCTAATATATCCATACATCAGGACCATAAATTATGATTTTTGGTTTAATAAATGAAAACTATATTTGCATAAGTGTGTCTTTATTTTGAATAATAATCAGATCACCAGGTATATCCTTCTTAATGTTGTATATCTTCATTCATCCGTTGATTCCTCCTCATGGATGACCAAACATGATCCCAATATGAGGTTATGAGGACATACCACTAATAAACGAGGCATTCGTTCAGGGACGAGTGCATGAGATGGCCCAATCTGTGGATTCACCTATCCTACCAACACATTGTGGTCATTGTCAACTGTCGGAAGTTCCTCCATAGGATGTTTGGAGGATCAGTGTCCTAAATGAGTTTTGGAGACATATACATCCAAGGTTATAGGGATATAGAGATCCTTAGGTCGCTAAGCATTACCAGGAGGATGTGAAATGGTTCATTGTCTTAGTTAGTACACCGCCTAATTATATTGAGATTTTGGAAGTATGCCTTCTATAGGGCTCTACAAAAAGATGGTGAAGCTTGACCACCGAGAAGCACGAAGAGGCAACCCTTATATAGGATGATTTCGAGTGGTTTTTCTCGGAGGAGTTTTTCCCCAAGACTGTTCGCTCTATGTGAATTCAAGAGATGCTTCACCTATATCAGGGAAACATGATGGAGGATGAGTACTAAATGATATTCACTGAACTATCATGATACTCCATAGACATGGTGTGAGACCCCTTCTTCAGGGCCCTATCCTTTGAGAAAGGACACAGGCAGGAGATAAGGGAATCTGTGTTGTCTCATAGCATCCCTACCTAGGCTGGAGAGGTGGTGTGAGCCCATCTTATGGAGATATTCTAGGCGAAGGAGGTTACAATAGCTAGAACCACCAGAAGTCCCAAGGTGGTGGATTATTTAGTAGGTAGAAGACAACAAACACGTGGCACCATGTGGGCCATGTCATTCTGAGGGTGACCTTAGTACTGAGGGTCAGTAGTGCGGGGTTCCTAGTCCAGGGGGAGCTAGTAGGGAGTCAGGTAGCGCTTCACATGCGGCAAGTAGGTAAACATGGAACATGGCATCCCAAAACACCATACTAATGACCAAAAACGATTGAGGGAACACTAAGGAAGAGGTAGCAGTTCGATCAAGGAGGTCATCTGGACAGAGGATGTAGAAAGGGAGCTGGCCATGCAGTTGATGGTGGGTGCCAATTTAAGTTGTTATAGCCACCACCCCAAGGTGGTCCACCCAAAGCCCACGGAAGAGGTTCACATGGTTGAGCACAACTCTAAAAAGTAGAGACATATGACCATGACACTCCAGAGATGATCTGGGATACGATCAATATCTTTTCCCATAGCTTATATTCTTTTGGACGTCAGTTCAAGTAATTCTATCCTTTTCATGACTCTCTTTTGGAGTTTGTGGATTCGATTGGTGTCTTTGGCACAATCAATATGTCTAGAGACTCTAATGTGAAATGATTTGATATATACGCACTTGTACATGCAATGTAAGCTTACTCAAGGAGGCGAGATCTACAGCAGGGATCTGCTAGTAGCGACCTCAAGAACATATGACATTATCATAGGTATGGGATGGTTATCCATAGTCCATGCTTAGATCGAATGTTTTTGGTGTACATTGAGGCATGTCCATGGAGATGGGAGAATATTTTCCTTCACCGGTAAGAAGGAAACTGTTGAAGCATAGGATGAAATATCTCAGAGGAGGGTGCAACCGATCACTCACAAGCTGGATAGCCTCACCCTCAGTATAGTGGATGAGAGGACTCTGAGCATTCCTATAGTCATGGATGAGTATGAAAATGTTTTTATTTAGGATGTTTAAGGACTACCTCTTCACAGAGAGTTATTATTCTGCATTGACATGTATCCTGGGATGACACTGATATCCACATTTGCGTATCAGTTTCCTCTTGCAAAACTTCTCAAGCTGAGGGTATAACTAGTGAACTTTCATGAGAAGGGGTTTGTAAGGACAAACAATTCTCTATGGGGAACCCATGTTATTTCTTCCAAGACGGTAGACGTGAGTTTGAGGTTGTTTGTGGACTATTGTCACCTTAACCATGTGACCGTGAAGATCATGTATTCACTTACATGAATTGATGGTCTCTTTGATAGACTGAAGGGCGAAAAATAGTTCCTAGATATAGACCTCATATCAGTTTATCACCAGCTTTGGGTGCATGATGAGGATGTACCAAAGAAGTCATTCAGGTGCTTGTATAGCCACTATGAGTTCTTCGTGATTCCTTTCGGCATGACCAACATCCCACCAGTGTTCATGGGATTCAAGAACAGGATCTTTCAGCTATACCTTGACCGGTTTTTCATTTTCTTCATCGATGACATCTAGGTGTACTCAGAGTTAGAGGAGGAGCACGCTGCACACATACTGATTGTGCTGGATAAACTCCAAGAGAACCATATTTATAGGGAGATCTAGAAGTGTTGTTTTTGGAGTCGGGAAGTCCCCATTCTACGAAACGTAATATCTGATGTTGTAGTTTCAGTTGATCCAGTGAAGATATAGCTGATGATTTCTTGTGATCCTCCCTGGAGCATGACTGAGGTGCAGAGCTTCCTGGGGGTTTTCTTCATACTATTGGAGGTTACTGAACGACTTCTTCAGAGTATAATCCATCTTATCAGCTTTTACATGGAAGGGAAATCCCTCCCTGTGGTCGATTAAATATAAGAAGTGTTTCCAGGAGTTTAGGTGAAGACTAACACGTGCCCCATTATTGAGAATATTAGAAGATGGATTTGGTAATGTAATTTACTATGACACATCAGGGACTAAACTGGGTTCTTCCCTAATGCTGGATCAATTAGTGATCGCCTGTGGCTCACACCATTTGAGGCAGCATGAGCAATACTATGAGACCCTCATCCTGGATTTTGCAGTTGTGGTATTTTCCATAATGATGTGGAAGCACTACATGATGTGTTATAAATTTACAATTTACTCAAACCACATGAGTCTCATGAATATCTTATCTAAGAGGGACCTGAACTAGAGATATTAGTGATGGGTAGATCCTCAGACACTATGACACTGAGACAGTCTACACTATTTGGAAGGGGAATATAGTGGAAAACATACTCAGTAGGAGGACCAGTTTTTAAATCCTATGTGAGGTGACAGTGAAGTTCTCCCTGATGAATATATCATTCATGGATGATGGTGTAGCTGATAACATTTGGTCGATGACTGTTATCCTCCAATTCTTACAACGAGTTACTAAGAGACAACTGGTGGATATTGACTGTGAGGTCTGACGTTCTCCATTATACTCAAGATGGGATCCTAATCGATTTTTTATTAGTGGGGATAATGTTATCTTTTCCTAGGGAATGATGTAGTAATAGTGAAATTGTGAGAGGTGGTGTAGAGGGAGTTCCATGAATACCATTTTTCTATATATCATAGTGTAGAGAAGATGTACCATGACCTCCGATGTTAATACTGGTGGGCAGGGATGAAGAGAGCAGTGGCTGAGTTCATTTAACAATTTCTCACATGTCAGCAAGTGAAGTCCAATCATTGGGTTTCAGTAGGCTTGACCCATCCAAATGAGGTACCAGAGTGTATGTGGGATGGTATCTCGATGGGCTTTATGACATGGTGACCACATATGTCCATAGGCCATGATTTTATTTGGTGGATCGCTGACTGACTCACCAAGTTGGATCACTACCTACCCATCCAAGTGTATAGACCACTAGAGGGATCGAGATGCATATATGTCTAATAGATAATATGTCTTCATGGGGTTCCATTGAAGATCATCTCAGATCGTGACACCCACTTTACATCCCAGTTGTGAAAGTGATTATAGGAGCTTTTCGGGACACAACTATAGTTGAGCACATCTTTTCATCTCCACAAAGATGGTCAGATGGAGTTGATTACACATACCCTAGAGGAAATCCTTCATGCTTGTGTAATTGACAATGTTAATAGTTGATAGGACCACCTACCACTAGTGGGTTTTTTCATACAATAATACATACCACTCCACCATTGACATGGAACTCTTTGAGGCATTCTATGAGCAGCCTTGTAGATCTCCCATATACTATAGAACCCATGGGGAGTCAACACTCAGGGGTCAGATGCTATTATGTGATACCATAATGAATGTTTAGATCATCCTTGAGTAGATAAGGACTATAGAGAGTAGGCATAAGTCTTCTGCTGACATGATATGGAGACCCTTGGAGTTTGATGAGGGAGAACATGTGTTCTATTAGGACTCACCTCGATGAGAGATACATAGATTTGGATAGGTCCATAAGCTATCTTTATGATTAATTGGATCCTATCAGATCCTCAGCAATGTTGGTGAGGTGGCATACTACCAATCTCTTCCCACATAGATGCATTGAGTGCATGATGCTTTCCATGTATCGTAGCTGAGGAGGTACGTGCATGATCCATCACATGTCATCGACTGGGCCGAGATGGACATTGACATTGTGGAAATATTTGCGAAGTTCCCATTGGATATAAATGAAAAACTTTAGCAAGTCCAACATGGCTAGTTGATTCCTTTGGTGCGAGTTAGGTGGAAGCACATGAATCTCTAGGAGAGAACATGGGAGCATGAGTCTCCAATTTGTTCTCAGTACCCCCATTTATTTGATTATTATTTGCTTTCACTTTAGGGGATGTAAAACCATATGTTGGGGACAATGTGATGTCTTAGAAATTAAGGGTAATTATTTAAAAAAAATATATGGAATTATTCTGAGATCATGTACTCTGATGGAACATGACTCTATGTTTAGGAGAGCTCGAAATGGAATTTTGATGTTTTTTATGAAACCTTCTTTAAACGAACGAGAATTTTTTTCTAACTTTTTAACCAGTTCTTGGATCAGAAATCTGAGGAAAAAATTGAAATAAAAATGTAGAGATTCTCCTAGAATGGACATAACCTCATCTAGCATGGGTTGAATGGTATTTTTTTCTTTTTAGAAATTAATAAAATACCATTATGAATTTATTATATTTTTCTTTCACATCCGACGAGCGGAGAAATTGTGATGCTGCAGTGCAACAATGAGGAAGAAATATGGTGCATTGATGAGATTCATTAATGGCATATATCATATAATTTAATGACATTATGTCACAATGTAACTGAAATTCTGTGACATGATTTAATTTTTATTTTCTAAAGCATTTGTGAATGGAGAATTAAACTAGGTGGACTGTATGACGAAACTCCAATGAATCTTTTCTGCAACAAATATTGATGAACTCTAGTGGATCTTCATCACATTTGATGCACCTAGAAGAATGGAGTTGGAAGTGACGACATCAACATCTTCCATCCCTGAGGAAAAACTCTTCGTCATCAAAGGTCAAAGTGGTATGGGTTAGATTTTTATTTTTATTTTCATCCCCACTCTTTTTTTATCAAAACGATGAACAAATATTAACCCACGAACTTGTTGAACAATGATTCGTGCATTTATATGGGTGAGTGATATTAATATTTATTTATTATTTTGGATTCAATCCATGCATGAAGTGATTGATCTTCATTCCCCGAACCACCCCTTGATTTATATATTTAACGCGAAGGGACCTTAAAGACACAAATAAGTTCTGAGCACCAATTATCATGAATTCTCGGTAGATGTATGATCTATATGGTTGATGTACATTTACAAGGCCCAGTCAGGGATGGAGGTAACCTGAGGGTCCCATTTGTCACGTACATGTCAGAGAATGGCCCACATGAGAAAATCTGGTGGCCCGTGTAAAGGCGGTGTCATGCGTCCGAGCCACCCGGATCGGCTAGATGTGCTTCAGTTTGTTTAACACTGTTTGTGTAGGATTACTCGTAGTGTCCCCCGAGGTGGAGGTGATTAGACGTGGCCAATTTCCATGTCTCGGTCATGTGCTCCCATAGGCCACACTTCGGGACCGATCATTGGGTTTGTGGGCCAGACCTATAACCCAGCAAGCCGACCCCTCTCCCAATGGGCATGTCCTACCCACAGGAGGCCAGAATGGTACCTGTCAGCTGGACCTACACCTAAAGGTCCTATACCATTCCAGTAGGCCAAAATCGCGACTTCGGGCCACGCTAGACTTGATCGGGTCACCAGGCGACCCAACGGGCTGGAACCTTGGAGAAACCAGGTCGTGTCTAACGACGCCTATTAGCCTTGCCCATTGGCCAGGTAGGACAAGACCAACCCCAAATCAAACAAGGTCAGTCCTGGTTCATTTAAATGAAATGGGATTTGTAGGACCCCCAGGCTTGGTTGGATGGGTTGGTATGACCGGGTCAGACTGGGCCCCGTCACAGCTGTCCCCTTATTTACTAAAATTCTCGTATTGGGAAAACTACATGTCCAATTGACAATATTTTTTAGGCATTGTAACCCTATTGATGTGTATGATCATTTGACATGTTTTTAGTGAATTTAATAGAAGTTAAATGATACATATAAATTGAGGATTGGTTATCCAAGGTGTGCTATTTATGGAACCATTTTGTTGGATGAGACCTACAGACTATTGAATATCTAAATTGTGCTACTCGATGATGGACCAATGAGATGCATCTAGGTGTGAATTAGTAGAACCATGGTGAGGAGTGGCTCTGTGTGACAAAGAAGACCAATGATACTCGACAGGAGGATTATCTTAGTAAGAAAAAGGTTGGAAGTGGCTCTATGTGACCCAGCAGACCCATAGTGGGGATCAGCTTTGTGTGACACAACATATCTGATGTAATCATCTGGGGTAGTACAAAACAAAACATGTATTGTGGGAAGAAGCTTTATGTGACATGGTAGGTCCACTTTACTAAATACAGGAGGAGTTATCCAGTTTCCGAGGAGTTCGATGATATGACTGATGACATTACTATAGTTACATTAGAATCTTACATGTGTGACTTGTCTAGTGATATGTGATATACTTTGAGGATTTATGTGCGGTATTTCCATTTTTTTGGCGTCCTTACTATGTTTCGTGTTAATAATCCCTGCATGGGCCCCACCAATTTGTGTCATGTCCCAAGAAGAAGATCGACGCTTTGATAGAGAACTTGGTGAACATAGACATGGTAGAGCCCAGTGAACTAGGATAGTTCAATGCTTCGATGGTGGACTTGGTGGCCTATGACTAGTGGGGACCATTAGGACCAGGAGGACATGACATACTACATCAACATCAAGTATCTTTTCTACATTTATGATCATGTGGGGTTTTCTACAGATGGCCATTAGAACTCCACTTTGTACCTTTTGTTTCAGTTATTCTTGTTGGGTTTGTATTGTGGAACCCATTCTTTTAGCTGTACATTATTCTCAGTCTTGATTTACTATACTTTTTCCCCTTTTGGTGTGTTTCAAAGTTTTTTTCTATGTGTGTGAATATAGATAGTCAGGAAGATTCCTCTAACCAGCAGGTTGACGGCTTCGACCCAAGTCCCCATCTCTTGGCCATCTAGTGGTGGTCATGGGGTAGTCTTGGAACAATCCACGGGAGACGTATCTTGACATGTAAAACCAAATATAAGTTTATATATAATATAAGATAACAAAAAAATTCTATTCAAAAATAATCATAGCATGGCATAATCATGAATTAGATGTTTAACCCATCAAATGAAAAAATTGGTTAATAAATCTCTTACCTTATGATTTCTAAATGGATGATGGCCATAAATTAATTAATTATTTTTCATAATCCACCTTTAATATAATGAGGGGAACCCCTTTACAGTCACTAAGACTTATGTGACATATTAAATGATCTGTAGGTCTTAGATGAATTCACCATAAATAAGAAATCTTGGATCTTCCCACCCCATCAAATATTAACATTCTCATCTCTGCACGTTGGAATTACTAGATGGATAACTATCCTATGAATAGATGTAGAGTCTTGGTAGTGATTTAAATTCGATACCATATCAATATTCAATGTATTTATAGCTTTGTTATAGGGAATAAGCCTCCTCTAAATCCTTATCTGGAGCCTTATTCCTTGGAATCTATTTGGCTACATCTTAATTTTCATGTAGCACAAATGCAATAAGGTGGCCCAAAGGCCATGAGGTTCCCACGAGAATTGATGTGGCCCAAAATCCTTACTCTCATGAAGGCCTTGGGTGTCTTCATTTCCTCAAGGTACTCTAGGACCAAACTGGTGGTGTCTTGGGTGAAAAAGATAAAAACATCTAAATGTTACAATACCAAATAGTACACTATACAACACATATTATTGTAAATCTTATAGTACAACTAATGTATCATAGAAATATTTATTCACCTTGATTTGATCTAAAATCCCTTGGATGCTCTTTTTGATTCATCATAAATCGGGCTAAGGCTCATGTTTGTTTCCAAATACATCCCAATTTCCCCCAAAATTAAACATATTGTATAATGGCTTAATTATTGTTATAAATTTGTTTCAAAAATATAATATTTTAAGTATATATTTTATTATATTTTTAAATCCTATTTCCAACCATTCTTAAAAATATTTTATAATTTTAATTCTTCTTTGTGACTTTGTTACATGATTTATAGGTCATTTCTCTTCATTATAATTATTGATTTTCTTATCAATTTGATGTAAATCCCCATAGGTGGAAGGATTTGATATTGATGAAAATTTAGGAGTATAAATGGTCTCAAATTTCAATTTCGATTCTATCTTTAAGATGATTCATTTGATAAAATGTTAGTGATTAATTATTAGATTGTTTCCGCGGATTTTCTGACCATCAAAAAATAGTTTCATTTTTTTATTATGTCTATGTATTAGATCATGAACATAAATTGGTTTATAATATAAAAATTAAAATATTATTTGTACACTATCATAATTTTATAACCATCCATGCAGGCATTAATGGAAAATAAACAAAATCATTATTCATGGAGGTGATTAACCAACATAACATGGACAATAGTTTCATTTTTCTAAAAAAGATGTAGTATGAAAGGTGATGTATATAAGATATTCTATTAGAAATAAAAATACCTTCTATATACATGATTCTATAGTATTCATTCCTAGATTGATAATGTAGGTAATAATATATTTTAAGGAGAAATTAAATTAAGAGAGGGGTTTAGAGAATCATACATATTGAATATCACCTCTTTAAAGAATCGAGTGCTAACCATGGATTTAGTTTTTGGTGATACAAGAAAAATAAATATGTGTAGAGATTTAGGAGGAGTGGATTTGGTAGGGACATTATGTGATTCATGGATTTTCTTGTGAAATGGTGTGGTGAGGATTGGTATTTTAAAATTAAGAGGGGTGGTTTATATAGATTAAATAATGATTATTTTATAATTAAATCCAACCACATTGAGATGGAATTAATTTACATGAATTTGGATTATAGTTAATGTTTTTATTCTGGGTTATGGTCATGAAACTCCTCAAAAAACCAATTAAAGTTTGAAATTTTTAGTCATTTTAAGCCTTTAACTTTTTGGTACAACCCATTTCATTTTTTACATATACCATAGTAAATAATTATTATTAACATGATAAATTATTATGGATTAAAATTAAAATGACCTAACAAAATAATTTGTACCTTCTTACTCTAAATATGTTATCCATTTTATCAAATTCAGTTCATATAATTGGATAAATTATATTTAGAATTAATTTTGCAGAGGTAGCATGAAATCATGTTTTGAAAGTGAAAAGGTTCAAAAGAATGTAATGTTTCTGTTTAATATTTTACTATTAAATTTATTATAATGAACTAAACTAAATTTATTGATTAATAAATTAATATATTACATTTCAATCAAAATTTAAAATAACATTAAACTATAAAAATATATTATAATAAAATGATTTTTTCAATTAAAATTGATTATTTATAATTATTCATTAAAAAATAAAACTTAATAGAAAAAAAATTCAATCTATGGTAATTTTAAAATTTATCTATAAAAATGATATTTAATTATTCAATTTTAATTAATAAATGTGTAAAAATTTATATTCAAACTAGTTGTTCTTATAAAAGGCAGTTATACCACCTTTAGAAAAAAAATATATCTTTTTTATTATTAAAATAGGGTTTATTCATCTATTTTTCCTATAAAACATATGTCAATAAATAATGATTATTTTATTGAATATATATAACATATATGTTTCATTATGATCTTTCAATTTAGTAATTAATTTAATTTATTAAGGTAAAATTTTTTTATGATCATAAAAAGTAATTTTTTTTGAATAAAAATCCAATATATTCAATGGGTTTTTATTTTCATTTATAATTAATTCACTACTCAAAAAAATTATAAACCTAAGAAAACAATATTTTCATAATTTTCACAATCGCTTTCAGTACCTCCATTACATTGGCTAAGTCACAAATATAAATACAAATATATATATATATATAGTAAAGTCATGTAGTACTATATTATAACCCCTTAAAATAAATTTATCCCCTCAAATTCATCAGTCAAATATAAACAGATAGGTATACCTCATCATCATCACATCCTCATAATCCCACAATGCTTCCGTAAATTAGTGATTCCTCAAAAAAAGAGTTACCATGTGAGTATTGTTTTATTTTATTGAACATTTTCTCAATGATCCAAAATCTATTCTGGTTGTTCCTAATAAGAACAATCTTTCTTCGATAGTATGACCTCTATGATTAGTACATGTGAAGGATGCACTATGTACTTTCTAAGGAGTGATTTATAAATTAACTCATGAAATTGAAATATATTGGATGAAATAGACAATTAATAAGCCACCAATCTAACATGATTAACATTTTCCTAAAAAATTGGTCCTTATACATTCTAAAATGAACAAGAAAATAAAATATGCATTTTTGAATATTTACATTTGCGTTAAACCGACATAATAATATTTTCTGATAAAACATCCACACAAAAATTGGGAGATTAAAAGGTGAAGATCACTACATGACTAAGATTCCAATTAGGTGAGGATTGGTGAAAACTGAAGAAATTCATGTAAAATAGAATTAAATATAACATATTTTGATAGATAATTATAGAGAACATTTTTATTAGAATGATAATGACTAAAATACCATAGATCAAACATGTCTGAAAATTCTCATTAATGTCATTATAAATGATGATCATAGTATAACATTTTTTTCATCCAAAATAATTTTAGATTATATACTTACTTTATTTAATATTATGGGAACAATCCCGCTCATTTATATTTCCATGATAAATTATTCATTCATTACATACTCTATAGCATGAATAATAAAATTTTAATACCTATAGAACTAGTGTATCACAAAATCCACAATGATATAGAAAGTCATTTCTTCTATTTATAGTTATCATAACAGTATGGATAGTACAGATATTCAAATAAACAAATATAATCATATTTTTTGTAATAATATAATCTCTTAAACTTTATCTAATGTTAAATGTAATCAATCTTATAAATGGATACCCTTGTCTTCCATTGACATGAAAGCATTCTAAAGAAGTTCACTAAATTTTCAAAATGAAATTATCATTAATCCCCCAAAAAAATGATGAAACTATTAATTGTAAAACACCAAGCATGTGAAGATAATTAAAATATATTCTCTTGAGAAAGGAAAATAACCATTATTACATTAAAAAAATATTTAATACACACATTTTTTTCATTATTTATATAATCTCTTTTCTTATACAAAAAAACATTTCCCTTGAAACCTTGGGATCATCTATATTCCGTTATTACATGTCATCCCATTATTCCAAAATCCAGGTATATAATAACATGATATTTCACTAATGTATGAACAATAATATTTTCATAAGGACCATTCATACAATATGAAACATGAATTTCACTACTACATAATGGAAGATATATATTCTATAATTATCATATATCAAACCATCCATTTTGATACAATATTCATCCCCTTTTTTCTCAATTGTCAATTTTTTTAGGATATCATCTATTGTAGTCCGTGGATTTTGGAAAATGTTAGAATAATTCTTAAAATCATTGAAATTTAATCATTGATGTGTGGGTGGTGTATTATTTGGATAATTATCATTCTTCATATAATTATATAACTAATTTCAATCACATTAGCATTCAGAAATTAGACGAACTTCCTTTCCACAATTGTAACATCCTCATAATACATTCTAGAATTCACAAGAGTTCTTATTATATCATTTTTTCATATGGATATATGTAATATGTCTACACCATTTATATTTTCATGATACATGATCCACCTTTTCATATCAAAAACCTATTAATTTTGTGAATGTTCAAATTTTATTTATACTTAAAGTGCACATTCATTTTTGGTATGGCTTCTCACAGATCAATCCAATAACATGAAATGAAAATAATATTATGGGGTTTCAATACATATATAACAACCATATAAAAAATAATTATTTGAACATATAATGATAAATGTATTCATGAAAATTATATCCAAACGTGTGAATCCATAAGTTTTAATCATGGATATCCATGGTGATAGAATTATCCAAAGACTTCTTACTAAATCTTTCTAGTTTTAATCCCTAAAAATAACTACACTACCATTTGATATTTATTATAGGGACACAAAACTTTTTAAACATTTTATTACAAAGGATTTTCTCATATTTATCCTTGTAACACAATCTAAGGATCTAAAATAGTAATATCTATAGAATATATGGTAAATTATTAAAAAATGAAATGGAACAAATACATTTTATTAATATCCATTATTAGATCCTTACTCATGTTGATCCACTCCAACTCTATTGGATAACATGGTAAAACATAGACATAAATGATGAGAAAAAAATTCAAATATGAGAATTTACATGGGATTTAAGAATAAAATATATTACAGAATTCATAAAAACAAAACATATTAACCTGGATAATTAATATAAATATGAAAAAAATATAGAACATAAAGTCTTATAATCATGTAAAAATATAATTTTTGTACTAAAATATAACATGATACAAACACAAGTCAATGTTAACTACCAAAATATATATCTTAGTGGATAGTGTCCCACAAGGGACTATGATTACTCTATAATCCTATACATGTAATCTCATGAGAATAAAACATTACAAAAATAATTATAATGGAATCTTGGTGCATGAATTACAAAATTATAAGACCTACGTGTTCCACATAAATAATGAAACATAAAAAATAATCAAAAGGGTTACCCATGGAATGAAATGGGAACCATAATATTTTCATGAAGCAAAAAATGTAATACAACCATGTTATATATGAAATATGTGTTTAAATAAATATCAGATATTCATAAGATAAATAATATATAAAATATATTTATTTCTAATAGATTTGAAAATAGGAAATAGAGTGGTTATATATGTGCCACATATATGTATTTTTAATAAAGAAATACAATGTATTTAAAGATATAAAATCTATAAATATTTTCATAAATACCTTAATGATTTAAAATTATTTTTAATGGAAAAATTAATGATTTTGGAAACGATTTTTGCAAACATTTTATGGAGCGTACTTCAAAAATATGGATGAAATAGAGGAATTCCTTATAATCGGGATAGAATATCGAGAAGAATTGACCAAGGATCCTTAAATAAAATGAAATTCTCCATTAATTAAAGATAAATTTAGAAACAAAAATTATAATGGTATATATACACAGATCATATGTGAAATATACTAGAATAAATATAGAATGTGTAGAGGCAATGAGAGATAAATCCTTATCAAAATTAAATATAGGGGTTCAGAGACATCATATCATGAAGTGAGAATTAATCAAATGAATTGATTATTTTTATCAAAATTTATTTAAAATAAATTAATTTTAAATACATTATATGCTGTTAAAAATTAAATTTAAACATAATAAGATCATTATAGAATTAATATGTAGATGTTTATCCCATTGAATGGAAATTGGGTTAGTAAAACTCTTATCTTGTGTATCCCATTAATTATGCGTGGTTAGTACTTCTTTATAATGATATAAATAATGTTATGAATTTTTTTAGAACTATATTAATATATATTATAACTTATAGAATACTGTAATAAAATTTTACCACCCATTCATTAATAATATATCATAATTTTCATTATTTCTTGTATGTTCATTGCATGGTTTAATAATTACCTCACCTATTTATATTTTCTGTTATTATTTTAAATTCGGAGTAAAAAAATATAAGTGGAATGAAATAATATTTGAGAACATTAAAGAGTATTAACGGTATCATAAATCATTTTTAATTCTAACATGTTAATGATTCATTTGATAAAATTTGAAGGATAAATGATTAGTTTATTTTGGTCATTTTAATAACCATCACAAACTAGTTTCACAATATTTTAATATTATGACTTTATATTAGTTCCACATAATAAAACAAGTTAAAAATACTAATTAAAATATGATTCCACATTATAATAATTTTTTGTCCAACCATGAAAGTGATAATCAAAAACAAATAAAATCATCATTCATGGAGGCTATTAACTGATATGACAAAAAAAATAGTTTCGTTTCCATAAATAAGAGGACATAATAAAAGTGATTGTTATAAGATATAAATATATTGAAATAAAACTATAGTATATAATAGATTATTAATGTATAATTATTTATTGGATGAAGGATTTTAGAAGATTGTAGAAGGTGAAAATAAATTAAGAGATGAGTTTTGAGAAAATTATTTCATTAATACTACATCCCTGAATGATCCCTTGAGAACCTTGGATTATTCCTTATAGTGATAATAAAAGAACATAAACGTGAGTAGTGTGATAGGAAGTGTTTATATCATGAATTTTTTTGGTATTTATGTCTATATATAGGAATGGGGTGGTGAGGAGTGGTATTTATTATCTAGGAAGTTTTATTTAAGGTGATTAAATGATGATTATTTTATAATTAAGGACAACCACATTGAGGTGTAATTAATTACCATGAATATAGATATTGATTAATGTTTTAATGGATTTTTTGGTTCAATGTACATCTAAAAACTCACTAAATGTTGAAATATATAGGTATTATAATCCATTACGTTTAAACTTTAAGTAGTTGCATTTTTTACATATACCGCTGCAATTCATTATTTTTATTAGCGTAATTTTTTCCCCATAAGTGAAATTGAGATTAATAAATAACATATACCTTATTATTTAATATATATAATTTTCTTCCCAAATTCAATTCATTGAATTTACGAAAATATATTTAAAATGAACCCAATATGGGTAACTAGATAGCAGGTTTTGAAAGGGAATAGATTCAAATTTTTTAAATAATTTTTTATGGAATTAGAATCTAAAGTTTATTATCATGAACTAAATTTGATTTATATTAATATAATTGAACTAACTATATATTAAAAAAATATAAAAAAATGAAAAATATAAAAAAATTAGAAAAAAATAAAATTTTCAATTAAATTGTATTATTTTTCACTATTAATACAATAATAAAACATGTCAAAAAATACCAAAACATAACTCTAAGATAATTTATAAATTCCTATATAAATAATTATTTCTATCATTTCATTTTAAACATATAGTACTATAATTTTTTTAATTCAACTATACCATCAAAAGGCATAAAATTTTCCATTCAAATATAGGTTTTTATATTTATATTTTTTTAAACATTTATTAATCCTATTAAACATGTTGGATGATTTCAAAAAATAAAATTATTGAATATATAATAAAATTTTTTTATTAATAAATTCCAAAAATGGTGAATAATTTTATTTATTAAGATAATATTTCAGTCATTATGTATAAATAGTTTTAAATAAAAAATAATAATTTATATTCAAATAGATATTAATTTAAATTATAATTTTTTTATTCTGACCAATGAATTCATATAATAATCACGCGAAAACTATATTTTTCATAATTTAGTTAATTCCATTCATTCACAGTATTCCAATTTCTAGGTCACATTTTAATAATAATATTTAATTATTTGTTGATTTTTGGTGTTTTGTACAATAAATGTGATCAATGTGTTCAAAAAAGGGATATAGAATAAAATTTTTGGGTGTAATAGTTTCATCACACACATAGAATCATGGTTCACTACCATAACTTAATTGAATATCCAGAGCATTTTTCTTTTAAAAAATAATATATTTTACCATGATGTCCCATAAGATGCGATTTCAAAAACTATTGTACATATGGATACATTTTTGTTTGATACAGAAACATATAACATTTTAATCATAAAATAGAAGATAAATTCTTGTCTAATATTAATTTAATAAAATGATTAGATCCAGATGAAATGACACTATCATTACCAATATTTAATTCCCAAGTAATTCCTTCATTTTATTCTCTCAAATTTCATTATAAATTTGAGACACTAGTTAGTAATCCCATGATTTTATGCTGTAAAAATACCATGGATCTCATTTGGGAATGGAATGATTTATTATATATATTTATTACTTTTAGATAAATATATAAATATATACATCTATGATGTATTTTTGGTTTCAATTAATCATATATGAATAGTTTACTGGTTCTATTTAATTAAAGTTATTGGATACTTTATTCTCACTTCCGAAATAGAATTTTTTTTTTGTACTCATAATAGATAATTAATTATCTATATTTTTAATTCATTTATTTCACCAATATTGTGAATATGAAATTTAATATTTTATCATCCATATATTTTAGACCCATATAAAATCAAATTAATCCCCCCAAATATAATTTATATATACTAGTTCAATTTAATCTTGATCATGCATCATGTTAGTTTTTTAATCGATCATAAATTTTAATGATTTATATAAAATTATAAATTTTCAATAGGATAACCCACTCCCATGTTCAATGAATTCATATATATCAAAAAACATTTTTTACTAATTTATCGTATTTGTATGGGTGTAGTGACATACCCACATATCTAATTAAGTAAATAATCATACAGATTCATCAATCATGATGTACATCAATCCATTATATGTTAGAATATTTTTATAAAAAGTGATTATAATTTCCATATATAGAGAATTTATTAACCACCAACTCTATAAAATTTTTAATTTTTTTATATGTATATGTATGTTTCATTATCCAAATTAATTTTCCTTCCAAGGATGTAAAATAATTTCCTCTATTATGATTAGTTTCCCTAGGAATTTTACCTGCATCATCTTAAAGGTGTAGTTGGGGATGTTTTCAAACAACATATTGTTTATTAAATTATATAATACAATAAATCATTATTTTTTATAATCATTATTTCCCCTATTCATATGAGAAATTAATTATCTAAAGATAATTATTTTATCATGTTATTATATACAGACTTTATTTTTCATGTCTATACTGATAGTTGTGGTGCTTTTGAATAAAAATGGAATCATCATAATCATATATTTCACATATCTGGTGTATATATATATATATGTTTTGAATCTCATTTCCAATGAATATTAATCGGTCATATATATGATTGAAATCTTCTTTTTAGAAGTATTATGTTATATGATTATGATAGAATAAATCACAAATATATTGTTATATAAATTTTTTATAGATGTAAATTATAGCGAGTTACTGGCAGTTGATGACATAATGCATTAAAAAATTATCTTCGAATTTTTTTTCTCTCCACTCTATGGTGAGGAACATGGGTGTATTTACAATTTTTCTAGATGATTGATTAATTTTTTTTTGAAATCATCTAGTTAAGTTGGGGATATTATATTTATTAATCACTTAAAAACGAGTTTAAATAAATTTATATTCTATTGATTAGTATTTTACATTATGATTTGAATGTAAATTCATCTCTTTGAGGAACTTATTATTATATTCCTTCAAAATGGTCACCTTATTAGGTAAGGATTGTAGTTATTTTTAATCAAATTTATAATGTTTTACTTCTTATTCAAGTATCTTTTCCCAATCCATTGATATATTTTAAAACATAATATCATAATAATACATATATATTATCATGGAATAACTTGTGATATGGAACAATGATTAATTTTTTCAGCAATATTTAAAAGATATATATAATACAAAATATTCTCCAAATTTTTTTATGAAATTTTTTGACAAATGATTACTTTGGATATTTTATAGATGAGTCTCTCCATAAGTGGAAATTAGAAAACAATTTCTCTATTTTTTTAAAATAAATCATTACTGTGAATTTTTTAATATATATCAATAATAATGTATAAGGGATATTATTGAATAACTGTATATAGTATGGATGTTATAAAGGAATACACTGAACCAGAATGAGACAATAATTCCATCATAAATAAATATTCAATAGGTGTACATTTCTCAGCATCATTTGATTGTTCGTATATTCAACCTTTTTCTAAAATAAATATGGTCAGTGATATATAAATAACTATATAATATGTAAATGAACAACATTCATATTATTGTAAAATAATTTTTATGTATGATATACTAGAATTATGAAATCCCTTAGTCGAAAAATGGATTTATATCACGATAAAACTAATTCCAAAATTAATATAACAATTTTCTGATAGAAGATATATAAACCATTAAATTACATTAATAATTGAGAAATAATTTTTTAGATATTATACATAATATTGAAAATCCCAAAATCAATATGATTAGATTCATGGAAAATAAGGTTCATAAAATAGTAATTATTTTAATTTCTTTGTTTTATATTATTCCATATAAATTTTATACTATAAAAAATCATAAAGATATAAATAAATTTAATCCCATGTGGACATATATAATTTAAATACTAATAGAAATATAAATAAGTGGATGTGTTTTAATAAAGAGAAATAAGATTCAATATGACTAAATGGGTGAGAAAAATGATCATCATCACATCATAGTCATATTATAGTAATCATAAATATAAGGGAATCCTTTGATTTCATATTATAGGTCACATGAATAATAAACAATTATTAATCATATAAGAAATTTCATACTTCCATGATATCATAACAAACGAAATAATGACAACTATAATGTCTTCGTGTATAATATGGGGAATAAATCTAAATGTATCAAATTCATGAATTATAATAAAATGGGATAAAATATTTTACCATATATATCAATGTTCTATATATTTTTGTGCCCACCCATTCTATAATATTATGTATAAAATCATATTTTCTACATATTTTTTTAAATTGATTATCTGTTAGAAAATCAATATAAAATAGATAAGCCATGTGGAAAAAGTAATGTCTCCCAATTAAAAAACATATATAATCACATTACATAAATTACTTTTATAAATATAATTATATAATGGAAAAATATTTAATTAAATGTGATAAGATTATGGTTTATTGAATTTCATAAAAGAAACATGAATTGGGGAATAAATAAAATGAATCAAATTAAAAGATAATTTGATATAAAATTTGGGACAATGATGGAAGTGATAATCAAAATATATTTAGAATTTTTAATGTGATTTTAGTTATGACGAGTCATTGAGAAAGACATGTAATTATATATAAACAATTAATAAATTAAATTATAAATATAAAATTTCATATAATTAATTTTGTATTCGATTTTTTAAATAATGATTATATTTAAGATGGAAACAAATGTTTCCTTCATATAATGTTGTAATAATAATAAAGAGAATATTTTGTTAAATAATTAAAAAATACTTAGGTAAAATTGAACATTAGAAATTCATAGGGTATAAATTCATTCATTGAAAATTGTATAGTGAAGAATATAATTGAATATTAAGATAATGTCCTCCATAAATCCCAAAATAGAAGGTCTTACATTTCTTATGGAACATAGACCACCTTTTTTAACAGTTACATTTTCTAAGGGATCAATGTCTTGTATAATTGGATTTCGGTGAGACAAAATATTTTCCACGACTTTTGGAATTCTTAATAAGATAGTTATCATTGATTGTGGGTAATAATATTAGTTTTAAGTGATATTTCGTCATGTATGAGATAATATTTCAATACAGGTATAAGAGGGGTATTTTTTGTTCAAAAAATTATTCAAAAATTATTTAAATACCAATTCCTTGAATAAAATTCTTATAACTGATTAAAAATAGAATTCAATGATACCTTCTCCATAACAAGGTGTTCCCATACATCATTTATGAAATTTATACGTAATGATATAATTGGTAAATTGACATCCAACATGTCCATGTTAAATCCTACAATGCTAAGAAAATTTATAAACATATATAGAGAAATAAAACATACAAAACATGTAGTAACTAGCTAGTTCAACTATCGATCTGACAAGGACGATCTGTATCTTCTAAATTAATTTAGGAAACTGATGTTTAAATTTTTTGATTTGATTGGAATTAATGATAAAGAAAACATCATTTATTGGGTTTGATATTAGTGTGTAGGAAATCCTAGTTGAATGATTTTCAGGTTTGTGTACTATGGATTAAATGGATATAGATTCTTCAAGTTTTAATGTTGGAATTAGTCCAACCAGGAACCGTATTCTTTGTATCTCATCCTAATACAATGATCTCCACATTGGAATTGTCATATACATGGTTCAACAATATAAACGGGAAACCCAAAACCATATTTAAACATAACTAACCAACGCTTCATAATGGTTATAGAAAAAATTCATTAACCAGTTGATACTATTAAAATAAACTACTTCAGAAAATATGAAATATGCATGTAATTGCATAATGATATTTATTTTGAAATGATAAATAATTTCTTAGAAATCCAAAACATGAGTAATAAATAAAAATAACCCCTAGAAACACATCCCCATACAATTACATCACCCACACTATGATAACTTCATGTTCATGCTTGGCATGATGAGAACTTGAATCATCAGTACCCGAAGAAGAAAGGTGACAAAGTTCATCATCAAGTCAAGGATTAAAATCGTCAATTCATCATCTAGGGGCCACCCATGGGTGTCTCAAATTCTCAGGTTTTGTCCAATTTTGTTAATATGGCGGTATGTGCACTCCTTTTATAGGAAAATCATTCAGTGTTGCCTTTAACATTGTTTTTATTTTTCACGCATTGCATCTTTCACGACGTGTGATGGTGTTAAACGTTGTGTAATCCCTATATGAGTCGGCCTCAACATGTGTAAATATCATGTGAATATTATATACTGATTTGAATGTAATACTCACATCATAATTTAAATTAGATACTCAACACATGTAACTGCTTTCCACACTGTGTACTGATGTCACAAATTGTCCAGTGGAGTAATATTATTTTGAAAATGTCAAGAAGTGTAATGATATTACATGATTTGTAATGATATTAAACGACATGTAATCAGTCTATTACACTTTTCCATGTCTACTAAATCTTAAAAATCTAGTGTTGGGACACTTTAATTTTCTCGTGGTGGGATGTGTCTTTTAGATCATATTTTATCCACTTTTTGTTCCAATTTTTATTATTCATTGAATACCACCATAAAACATAACACAAATAAATTATCTCCATAATTGGAAAGATTCTTCATTTAAATACAAATATCAATACAAAATACTCTGAAATGAATTCAGGAAATACACTTAATAGACATCATTTTGAATAACATTTAAATATTTATTTACTGATTTTATTGAAAAAAAATAACTATTCACACAATAAAATTATTTAATATGAATAAAATAGATTTATTAATTAATTAAAATATAATCATTCGAATAAGTAAATTAATTTATAAAAAATCTCCCAATTTGGTAAAAATTTAATTTTTAAACTATAAATTATTTCAACCAATATTATAAATGCTATTATAATATTCATAAATTAAATTATATATATTAAATATGAATTATTATATTAACAAATATTTTATCTAAAAATATTATTATATATTATTTTTTAGGAAATAATATTTCTATTATAGCATAGTCTATTATTCAATAAACCAAAAATCACATTTATGTCATAAGATATACATAATTATTATCATGGATTTTCTCAATATTTATATTTCAAATTTAAATCTATTTTATGAAAGTAAATTTATAATTTATAAATTCATAATTTAAAATATCATCTTATAGAACTGTTATTATATTGATAAAAATAAAATAAATTACTAAAATAATTGAACTATCTTTGCTAGATGAACTAAATCATTAAAAATGTTACCTCAAATATTAATTTAATGTATTATTATGTAAATATATTTCTATGGTAGTTATTTTTTTTAATTACAATGATCATGATATTATTCTAATGAACATTTTCTAGACAAAAATATTTCCTTAATAAACATAAATATGACAAATAAATCTATACTATATTAGTCTATTTTATCATATTATGGTTATTTATATTTTATATTCAATATAACTAGTGAAATAATAATCTTATTCATTCATATTCTATTGTTTATTTTAAGTGTGGAATTGATAGGAGAAAATAACCATTAATATATTAAAATTTTACACAAATTATTTATATTATATATATATATATATATATATTGAAATTTCATTAAATCAGGAACTGACCGACTCTGACCCCTCCTAGGATGAGTGTTAGTTGAGGGTGACACCCGAAGCCCATATTTTTTAGTACAAGGGATATTGAAAATCACTAAGTAGGTATATCAATAAAATGAGAGGCCTTATAAAAATATTCCTATACCCACTCACACACCCAATAACATGAGACATAGCACAAATTTATATGTGGAACATCTAGCTTATAAAGAATGAGTGGGTCAACAACTAGGAAATTCATAAAAGTTATGAATTGTAATATATATAAGATATAAGTGGGAAAATTCACATACCTCTCAAAATTCAGTCACATACTGAATATAATAGGAAGAAGGTGGATCTAAAGATAACCTGATACAAACATATGAGGCCAAAAATAAAACATGTTTATCTCTACTAGATGCGGCAATGATATTCCAAAACCAATTACACGAGGGTCATTATTTATGTTCTAGTATTCTAAACAAGGCTTGTAAAATTAAGGAATATTCCATGTAGGTGTGAATATAAGAATACACTTCAGCATGGGCTAAAAAAAATTAAGATAAAAATATACTAAAGTAGTTATCTCAAACCATAATTAATGTGGGTAAAGAAACCCAATATCAGATATGTTCATAAGAAAATTCCATTGATTAATGATAGGGATTCTACATATTTACAACTAATCTATGAATGGTGAATCTTTTCATACTCTTAATTCAAATAAGTATGTGCATCCTCCGTAGAATAAGAGTAGAGGGCCCACTCCCCAATAATGAACTATATAACTGAGGGGGAAATATGTCATATATAGGGCCCACACACCACATGAGAAAGATAAATATGGATCCCCAATCAACAGATAGAATAACCAAACCCTCCATTATGTAGGTATGTATGAAATCTACCAACATAAAGAATACTAATGACCCTCTCTGTGGTGACACTAAGTAGTCCTGACATCAATATCATTTTAATGACCAAAACCAACAACCATCATCAATAATGTTTCCTTAGAATAATTATATCACTATTAAAATCCTATGTTTTACCTCTGAGTCAAAAATAACATCTTCCATCAATTTATAGAAAGATAAATACTCTGTATATACTACTTATATTCCCAAAACCAAGTACATAAAGGTAAGATATAATAGGTATATCTTTATGGGATAAGTAAAATGCATGTAAATTTGGTCACATATCATGTGAAATCACCCAAACTACTAAGCATGACATCTCTGGATATGGATTGGCTATCCATGTTTCTTTACATTACATGTTCCTATGGGGATTTGATTTTTCTATTCACTTGGGGTCCCGGTATTTTCAACTAGACACATGGATCTATGTCATGTGGAGGGACATAGGGTTGGTTGACCATGAAAAATAGTGCATGTGATTAAAATTGTGATAAAAACCTAGTCATATTGAGATTCTGAGGAAAAACATCATGTTTTCCCAATGAGTACACAGTGTGTACTTGTGTTTTTTAATAAAAAGGATATTTGGTATTCTCATAGCCCCAAAATACTCTAATACTACATAAATATGCACCATTTGACTACTCAAATACAATATAAAAATTTATAAAAATTACTACAACATTGATTTTCAGTTTATAGTGGCTGAAAAAATTAAACTATCATATATAAATGGTTGTATCCATACCACATATAACCATTTCAGGTACTAATCCATTATTCCATCAGATATTTTCTATATATCTACCGTGAACTATCCATAAACCATCATTCTCTAGGACATTCATGTATAACTTAAGACAATGTTAAATCTCCAACCACATGGCCAATGAATAAGAACAAGGAAAATCATGTGGAGAAATTAAAAATTACCAACTGTGTTCATTTTCGGATGATTAAATTTCATCATTAAATTAAAAATTACTAAAATAATAAGTTAGAATCAATGGAATTTGGGATACAATTTTTATGTTTCAAGAATAGTTATTAATTTGTTTCTCATGTGTATAATATGGATTAATGAAATAATTCATTATGAAATCTATACCGATAAATTAAATAAAAAAATAATACAAAAAATAATGATTTGTACTTAAATAATACATCGATCACTAGATAATAATTCCTCTTCTTGCGATGATGATGTAGATCACAGTATGTTTTATATCTTTCTGACAAATCTCGACGATTATTTGGAATTGATCCACATTACAATGTTTTAAAAAATGATGATGTTATATCATTATACACTCAAATCTTATAGTATTATGTAATAAACAACAGATATTTGTAATAACAATGTTTATATTGAGAGATGGTTAGGTTTTTAGGAAATAAATCAAATAAAATTAATTAATTTTTTAAATTACATAATGTATCCTCCAATGTTCACTTACAATGGAAAATTAGTTTCCTAAAAATTTATTTTATATCATGGGTAAGCTATATGTCATTGAAATAACTATAGCCTCCAATTTTACATCAATGTTCATATGAATAGGGAAAGAAATTATTCCAAATATATGCATGAAGTAAATTTACTTTATGAAAATATTTTTAATCTATTTATTTTGAGGTCCTAATATCTCTATAAGATGAATCCTAATTTAACGAAAAATCCATAGGTATATAAATAAATATTCAAATGACAAAACTATATAAACAAGAGTTATTAAATTCAACCTTCCTTCAAGGATTTTCACCCCAAAACGCATAAAATATTGACAATGGTTGGATTTTGGATCCATCATGTTAATCGAAGTCTTCCATGAGTTATCATATGGGATTATGTGGGGAAAAATAAATAAAACTAATGGATTGGTCCATATTCATATAATTACCTCGTATTGATACTTTATCGACACTATTTACATTTAGAATCTCTATATTTGACTTCCATCTCTCCCTAGTAACTTTGTTTCCAACATGTCCTGCATGTATGGTCATATAAAATTTTAGATTCACTTGGGGATAAAAAAATTAACATTAAACGAATAGGGATTGAAAATAAGAAAAATTATATTCATTTAAGATAATTTTATTTATAGTAATTCAATGAAGATAATGAATGTTTCCTACTTAGGGATGTTATTTCTCTATATTTGTTTAATTTTTAGTTAATTATTTTGAATATAATATTATATTATTAAAATATTAGTCGTTGTATATTTTCATTTTATATCATAATACTTGTGAATAATGTAAAAAATGATAAATTAATTCTTGTGATAAATTGTAATTTTATATTATAAATATGTATTATATATTATAAAATTTGTATTTTATGTTTTTAGTCTATCCATTTAATCAATACCAAAAATTGACCATGTAATGAATTGGCTATGACCATACTAGTGCGCAAAGGTCTAGAAAACTTCTAAGAGGGAAGGTCTATATATACCCATCGATAAATAAATTGGATTAATTTTGTGGGATACATGAAATTGTTTGGCCAATTACACATCAATTAGAAAAAAAATTCTATTAATTGAGATGTTATGTATTTTTGTATCTAAAATACCTATAATTCCAATAAGGCTCATTACATTATAACATATTAATTTAGTGGAATCGAAAAATAAAAACCAATAACAGACTATAGTGATATTAACTACAGTACTATAACATTAGACTGTACTCATTGTTCATCATCAACATCAAGGTCAACAACTATGTAACCTTGCAGACAAAAATGTGATCCACACCAAAAAACACACTAGTAGGCTGGGATATTGAGATTGGCCACCATAAAAAATTATATCAAGATTATATATGCATCATCAGTTATCATGATAATGTAACCCCATAGTATATTAAAGATTATTCTATTACCAGTGACATCGTAGACTCCTAAAGAATCATTTCATATACATAACGACAGTAAATACCAAGTACTTTTTTTAGGAAACTCTTTTTCCATTATAATAAATCATCCATTTCTAAAAAACAATAATCCATGTCCTCAAAACAACATCAATCCATTTCCTAATGAATCCTTGTCTAGTATCCTAATGTTAATTGAAGCTTATGTATAAATCTGAAATTATTATAATATATATATCACCAAGAGATGTCGTCCCATTCAAAACAATACTTATTTCATTTATCTAATGTAATGTATTGTTTTTATAATCATATATAACTCTTGTTATAAAATAATAAGTTACCCTAGATTACTAGTTAATCCATGAAAATTCAAGAAGATTAATTATTTCTATGTGATTCCATAATGTATTTTTCTTATTTGTTTATTTATTCCCATTTTTATTCATGACCACTATTTTATTTGTTTATAATAACGGAAATTGAATTTATTTTACACAAAAAATCCTTTCCCACAACATATAGAGTGGTGATGGAAATTTTTTACCACTACATAAGCTTTATGTTTTGGTTTATTCCATTTTCAGTGGTAAAATACACCTATCTGATATAGTGAGGACACAAACCATGGTTCCATATCATGGGTCCCAATTTTGATCATATATCTATGAAACATCAATTTTCTCATGTTACATGTGACAATTATTCCATATAGTT
The DNA here is from genome assembly GCA_963277665.1 of Viscum album. Classification (NCBI taxonomy): domain Eukaryota; kingdom Viridiplantae; phylum Streptophyta; class Magnoliopsida; order Santalales; family Viscaceae; genus Viscum; species Viscum album. The sequence continues at coordinate 128,650,219 of OY728151.1, read as the reverse complement.
CCTCATGGTATATATCAGTGATAGTTATTCAAAATTTCTTTGTTTTAATAAACCATAGTGTAACCCTTTCTCATTTTCTAGTAGACTACATGAAAATGGTACCACTCCCAAGAAAATATAGACCACAACATGGTGGTGTCTAGTTACACAAATGGTTTCACATTTTTTCTCCACTCTTAATTTAAAAAAAAAATTGTCCCATATTTCACCCTCATAATTCTTAAACACTAAAGCACAAACCTCATCCTGTATTATATACTTCAGTGTAATTAAGGTATTTTCATCTAATGTTTCTAAAAAAATCATCATTTGATAGTTTCATTTCCTATTTTTAGACGTCAACTCCCCTCTATCCCCAGATTGTATTTCTTAAATTTGGCCATGACAACATATGTCTTGATTAAAATAAAACAAATAACATTTTTATGGTGTTGGTGATTTATTATTACCTCTATAGTGTCTCCCATCCCACATATTGTGGTTTTAAACTATAAGATATTTATTTCCAACCATTTCCAAGTACTATTAATTATTATATTCATGTTATAATGATGTTTAATAATATAAATATTCATCCGTATATTAAAACAATATTTTTAATAGATTTAATTTATTTAATTCTAGAGGTGTTTATTGGATTTTTCTTTCATATTTTATTTTCATTATTATTTATTTTAAATTGTTTGAATGTTTCATGTCTTAGTTTATGTGATGAATTTTTTAAAAAGGGACCGACATGTGGGAATACTAAGTACCTAGGTGTAATGAATAAGACATATAATAATTGACAATTTCAACTATCAAAATACCATGTAATATAACAAAGTGGTAATTAAGGAAATATCTCTAAGGATATGGTTTCCCATACTACCTTAATTTCAACTGCCTCATAGCTTTTTCTATATGAGAAAGGTTAAGAATTTTCCAATAACAAAGAGTATATAGATTAATAGTTTAATCCTATATATAATGAAAATATGGATAGCCTTGATTCGTTGTTATTTTATTTCACATATTTATTCTTACTCAATTTAGTTCATTTGTTGAAATCATGTTTAATCTAATTTTTTTTTAAAAACTATATATATATTTTTAAATTGTCATGGAACTTTTAAGGGGACCTTATTTGGAATTCATGCTCAAACCCTATATTCAAAAAATAGGATTATTTAACCATTTAATGTTAGTATTCATTTAGGTGAAGGTTTTTTCTTGAATCATGTGGTTATTAGTTCTAGGAAACCCTAGTTGTGTTATGTCGATGACATGGCATGATTGTAACCTTTGTGTCAAATGGAGAAGAGTGGCATTGTTTCAGTTTCAGTTAACTTTTATTTTGTAGTGTACTAATGATCTTTGGTGTTAATAATTTTTACATACCATCCCAATTATCATTCATATGGAAGATAATTCATTTTTATTTAAATTTTTAAGATTATTATTGCTTTTCTTGTTATTTGATTTATAATAGGATGACAATGTATTTGGGAAATTCTATGACACGGTGTTCATAAATTACTAGACACATGTTTACAACTCTTAGGGATTGTAAATTATCATTGGAATTTAATATGTGATATAACAATTTTTTATATTAGGGTGGCCCATGTAAGATCATGGTTAAATAGTTTTTGTCCATATATTATTCACTACATGAAATTTAGGAAGTTCAAAGATGAAAAATATTGGATATTTTTGGTTGAATTAAGAGGTATAATGGTGTGTTTGGAAACTCTAATAATATCATATAATGTGTTTTAAATGTGATTATGAGATCTTATTATTGATACATGACTGGTTTAACCATTTCTTATTCGGTGTGGTGCATGATCCATGAACTGTGGAAACATTCCAAGATTAATGTTGGGTTATGATTTATTATATTTTTTCAATTGTTATTTATTTTGATATTCAATGGGTTTTTGAGTTTATAAAGTTATATATAACTTTTTTTTAATTTATTTATAAATAAATATAATGGTTTTCGTATATTTTTTTTTATATTACTTTTTTGCACATGATGTGACCTATGGATAACTTAATGAATGTTATAGATAACATTTCGTGAGTGGAAAAATATATTTATTAGAATATTACTGAGGAATTTTTCCAGGAAATTTGTGTTATGAAATGGTTGTGGTTTTCAAACAAATAGAAGATAATGAATTTGAAAGATCACTATAGAATAGTCAATCCCCGTAGTTTTGTTTTCATTATTTTCCCACCATTCATGTAATAAATGATCATTAGGATGCTAATAATTTTATTGAGAAGACCATATAGATATATAACATCCTCCAAATTGAAATTTTTTCAATTTAAAGTAAATTTCATTATTGAAGGACATAACCCAAAGTTTTTAGAATAAGTTATTCATGAAATTCAGAATGAGAATCTAGAGACGATGTATTTCAATTTGGTCATTACTCAATAGTTTTAACCCAAAACAAATGGTTTAGATAAATACCAGGACATACCTAGAATTGTGTAGAGAAATAGACCACCTTGGATTATATAGACATTTTTACCTCTATCTTTTCACTGTTAAACAATCATAGTTTTAACAAGGTGATCCTGACAAAATATTTTGAGATGGGTGTGTGATCATGCATTATTTCTGAGGTGAACATTTTGAACATCATGATTTATGATATAGTTTGTGTTCAGGTTGTAATTATAGAAATTGAATAGTATGATATATATGGATTTATTATAGACCAACTAATTCATAATAAATGTGCAGCTTGTTTCTAAGAAAACAAAATAATTTTAAATGAGAAAAGAAAAGGTTGTTTTAGAAGATCCAGATATTCTCAACCCTATCTTTTTTTATAGTTATGGGTTGTGAGTCGATCATCATCCACTACATTGTGATGAATTAAATTATAACATCTTTATTCCTAGAATAATCAAATGTTTAATATACATGGGAACATGAATCATCTTATAATGTTTTACTGATCAACAATTACGTTTGACTATGGTGTTGGATCTTCCCACCTATGGGATACATGAGGTAGTTCAATGCATCCCAATTTATTAGACTAAATTTTATTGGGATTTACATTTGTATAGGATCCTCATATGTGAAGATTCGTCTCTAGAATAAGCATTAGGCTAATGAAAATAACTTAGTTCTTTCGTTTTTGAACCAATTACAAATAGTGGAGCTTGTTATTGTAGATATTGAAGAAAGACAAGTGATAATAGGAGGAAATATTCATGAATCTTGAATATGGGAATTATATTTTTTATATTAGATCCTCATACTCCTTCATTTTTACATGTATTATGTACTCACTAATTCTCTGTACTGAACGCATTTATTACATCATGGAAATATTTAGAGCTCTTAAAAGAAAAAATACTCTAGTTTTTAGTACCCATCATCAAATATTTTTTAATCAGTTATTGATTTGGTAATAGGAATTTTCATCCTAGGAATATATAATTTAGTTAAAATTCAAGGGATATAGTAATTGATATACTTCAATGAAATTTCCAATTGCTATCATTTTAGAGTGTTATTCCATTATCCCATGGTATAATTTGGGTATTCTATGGTGAATACAACTCAATATTAATATTTGAGAGACCAAAATATCTATATCTGGGCAAACTCATTTTCTTAATGATTTCTATTTTATTTTATTCAAATTAGGTAATCTAATTATGTTTTTTATATCCCAGGATTAGTCATTTTACACAATTATGATCCGATGATATTTAAAGTATACCTCTGAGGACATAATTACCGCACGATAACAATACAGTTCCAAGAACTCATCCAATATATTTCCTATTATATTATATGTCTCTATAGAGATTATGGAGAAAATTATTCATCCAAAAAACATGGTTTCCAAGGTATTCATCAGCCCATGTATGTCCCCTTGGTGTACAGAAATCCTTATTTCAAAAAGGTAGACATAGACATTTTTTTGAGTATCAATGACCGGAAAATTGAACCAGGTCACAATAACAAATAAATACCCATTACCCAAATTGATGAACTCACTGATTAGTTTAGTATATAAAGATTGATTTATGAGATCAATATATATTTATGTTATCACTATTTAAGGGTATGATTGGAGGATTCAACTATGAAATTTTTTAAGATAAATTATGAATATTTTCAATATATGTTGATGGATTTATACATAACCAATTCCATGGATGTTTCTTATTTGAATTATAAATATCATATTTCTGAAATATATCAACACTGTAATCATGTAATTTTTGGATGAAATTTTTTATTATTCATGATCAATATAGGATAAAATGATCCACATGAGGACTATCATGGGTGTCTTGTATGATCATGACATCTTTTCCAATTTATTAAACTTGGATTCCCAGATCATTGAGATCAAATTAATTATATAGTTTCCATTAGATAAATGTATCATATTTGTTCTTATTAATGTAATTTAAATTATTGATTAGGGGGACCCCAATTTTTTTTTTATATTCAATTATTTTTTTTGACAACATTATACTACATATGGTTCATTAATTTTTTATGTATTATTTTATACCCCATTACAACTCTCAACTATAATGGATTGTAATTAATATAGTGAAAATATTTTCAATAATAAATTCACAATGTTAATTAATATTTGATATTGATTATGATTTTGATTATAAATGAGGTATTCCAAGGAAATATAGTTTTCTATAATGAATATGGTATTTTTAATTAAAACATTACTTTATAGGGATAATATTTAGTGGATTATGACACTCAAAATTCTTAACCACATGTAATAGACTACCCATGACATAAGCCTAAACCTGAAAATATGAATGATTCTCTGAAATTATTGTACCACCATCATTTATTGGGACATTTCGTGGTCTTTTCATAGAAAAAAATCTTTTGAAACATCATCTCATAGAATGAAACAAATGGTCTTTAGTAGTAATGTATAAAATTTGTCTATAGATGCAATTTTGAAATCATATACACATTAGAAAAGGGAAACCTTAAGTCTGAATCCCTTATCTGAAAATTTACATCTCATGATCTAAATTAATATATTAATAAATATATATAAATGATATTCTTTGAAAATTTTTATATTAATTTTAGGGAAGAGAACAAAATCATGTTTTTTTATAACAACAGGTTGATTCCTTTAGTTTGAAAGATTATATTCTATAAACAAAGTGGTTATCAATAATGTTATATCCTTATGGAAAATTTAAATAGTGGGATGACCACTAATGAATTGGATTGCTATGATAAACTAGTTCATTATGTATAAAACCATTACATGATTTTTCTATCAATAATGAAGGTGGTGATATAGGATATCCATGGATCATAATCAGATGTCCATCATGATGATAAAAAATGTTTTATGACCATAATGATTGAATATGCTTTTCAACCATGATATTTGATACAATGGAAAATTTTTATTTTTTATATTATAATTTATAATTCCTATGTATCATAATACTTTAGTTCTGATCCAGTTAATGGATATTTCTATGTGTATGTGGGATAATGTGTTCATGGAATTCCTTATCGTTCATCCTTACACACTAGGAGGCATGAATTCTATTTGAGTTTTGATTGATCAACTGATTATGCACACTCACTCTATTCCAATTGAGGACACCTCTAAATTGAATAATATTCGATATATAACATATAAAATTTTTAACTTCTCATGAACTATTATATAATAGTATCTATAATTGTAATGCTTATTTACCTATAATTTTTTAAAGATAACATAGGCGTCAAAGGGATATTATGTTAGGCTATGTGTGACAGATGATACTCAAAAAAAAAGGTTAGGCATAATGAGAGATAAATATTCTTTATGATTTTATTTATGAGTGTGTCATGGATTATTTTGGATCTTGGGATACCCATTTAGAACTAATTGAAAATTTTATAATAGTATTAACCAATTGTATATTAAGATGGAACCCCTGAATTATATTTATTGTTTTCCAATCCAGTCTCCCCTATACTAGAATATTGAGTGATAGGGGTAACATATATGTTTGATTAATGTACGAGATCTGATTTAATCGATAAATACTATTAAATAATTGTTTTTAATATCTCAAAGTTAGAATGGGTCGTATTAATATTAAAAGTTCTATCCAAAAGTTTTCTCATATTAGGATAGAGTGTTTCTAATTTTTTTTCAAAATTTGTGTCATCGAAAACTGAGAAAGCAAGGGAAAAATTATATAACATTTTTCGACTCATTGTGATTGATGATAGAAATTAAATAGTTCAAAATAGAATGTTGTTTACACAGAAATTAACAAAAACTCATGATTTGGTCTTGGATTCCCAATAGACATATAAAAATCCATACCACTCCGTTATTTTAATATTAGGGGAGCATAAATTTTAGATTGCTTATTCCACAACTGATAAACAATTTTTGATTATTAACTCCCAATGATATTGTCACCTGTAGAATCAATTATGCTAGTCTAAGTGTTCTGATGAAATAGTAATAATTATCATTAATAATGGTAGAAGGAATATTTTATGAATTGTAGTGTCCTCATCTATTCCACGATGATTCTTCTAGTAACTTTTAGGATATAATTTTATTTTTTGTGGAAAATTGTAACAATCAATAGGTCACAACCCAATATTTTCATTATTTTTTTTTGTTTCACTATTCCCATGATTGGAAATATTTTATTTTAATAAAATATAGGTAAATTTTTAATGGGGTACAAAATGGTCATCCTTATTTTATAGCCCCTAGTAATTTGTAATTATAAACCTTAACTAACAACTCCTTGACATGGATCATGAGGCAATAACTATGAAAATGTGCCTATCTGAAATAATGATTCCCTCACTAATGTTCACATCCCCTCAACACCATATATAGAATCTTTTTTTGAGGGGGTAGTTTGGCTGGGCAATGTGGATCCTCAAGAATTCAAGGTTAGTGATTTCATTATTGAGGATACATATCAAAAAATTCCATGTTCCATTAATATTATATGAAAACTTGTGAAAATAAATTTATTCATAAATCAATATAAAACAATATAACTCCAAACATATAGCACATCATGGTGGTTCCCATTTTTTAATAAATATAATATTTTTCCCATTTACTCTCTCTCAATTTTCCCCCTTTACTATTTCATTTCATCACCTCAATATTTTTCAACCCTCACAAGATAACCCCCTTCATCTTCCCTCACAATCCTATATTAAAAATAAAATATTATCATGTTTCATCATGTTCTTATCATGTTTGATTATTCTTTCGTAAACTTATGTTTATCATACCCTCTCCCCCTATGTTTTTATTATTCCCCATGTCCATGGTGGAATTTATTTTCATGAATTCAATTGAAATGATGTGATCATTGTTTTTTTATTTAGCCTCAATAGTGTCAATATTTCTTCTTAATTTTTATTTCCACCAATAGAGAGTAATTTTTAAATAGTTAAATGTATTATAGGTAGGTGATTTCATGTTATCCCAATGTTTTATGAAAAAATGATCAATAAAATTAATAAATATGGTTTTAAATTTAATTCATGCATTAAAATGTATTTAAAAAATCGATGTGTTATTTTAATTTCAAAATTTATTTCCTAGTGTATTGATTTTATTTTGATAGATTGTGGAATTTCTTGAATTATAGATTACATTTGGACAAATTTGAATGTGACGTGGGAACAGTGGTTACATTGTTCAGTTTACATGGAATAGTACACTATGAAAGTAAATTCCATAATTTGAAATATAATACCACAAAATTTAAAATAAACAATTATTTTTATGGATATGGTTACCATATGGACATGAGATTCTTCTTCTCTAGAGGCTCATGAATGAGAAAATATTTTACTGTTTCCATCACCAAGAGTTTGAGGATCCTATGAAAAAAACTAATTTTTTGAATATTGGCCTACCCATGGTGAATCATTATGGTTTTTTAATTATCAATTCATCTTATATTTTTATTAATTGCTGAAATGATGTTATTCAAAAATTGTTTTAAAGTCTACAATTTTTATTTTATCTAAATATTGAAATTAATGAAATTATTTGTGGGATAATATTAGGAATTGATGGTAAACCCCTTGATAATCCTATTCGGTGTATTTAAACATTGATTTGTAAAAAATATATAAAACAATAGAGTCTGTTTTAGCTGTAAATTATTAAGTCTAGGGGACCCTAGTTTGGTGACCATAGTGACACGGTGCGAGTCTAACCCTTTTGTCACATAGATATGTTTAAATTAATTTGGGTTTATTTATTGTTTTTTAGGTTTACATAACCACTATTTTATATAGAAATTTTGGATTCCCAACCCACTAATCATGAATATGGATTTTAATGGTAGTTTATATAAATTTTAAATTGTATATAATGGATTATATTTTTATTTAATTTTTAATATGTTGTTAATTTATTCTATAAAATAATTAATAATGTAGATCATTGGTGGAAATTACCTATTTGAAACCCTATAAAGATTGGGAAAACACTTTGATCGATTTCATATGATTTTTGCGTTCTTAGTCCAAGAGAGTATTAATTTGGTTTGTAGTAGATTCATCATCAACATATGTAGTATCCATGAATAAGATATAATATATTAAATATTATATCTTTTGATTCTATTAATATAAATTTTTATTTGGAAATAAACCTTTCCCATGTGTTCTCATTCAATAAAATGATGTATAAAATCATGCTAGGGAGAAATATCATCTAATAAATGAATCTCAATAGAATATATTTGATTAAAATTTCTCAAATAAACCATGAGATATATTTTATCTATGCAAATAGAGGGAGTCTATAATAAATATTTAAATGACTCTCCATGACCCTTGATATGGGTGTGAAAAACTAAAATCTAGGATTTCACATTGATTATTTTCAGTTTTTATATTTTCTATGTATTTTTGTTTAGTTTTACATAATTTTGTTTTTCAATTTAGAATATTTTTATCCTTTCATCATCCAAATTTTATTCTAAATTTTTTTCATTCATATATAATTGTGCTTCATCAGTTCCCAAGATGCAGTGTAAAAAACTAGAGGTTTGATGTCATGAGTTTTTTCATATTTTTTATCAAATCCATTTTTATTGTTTTTTTAATTTATAAATTTTTAATGAGTAATATGTGGGATTTTATTGATATTATGTATAAATTATTTTACTATCCATATCATTATCTTAGATTCATTATTGTCCCCATAAAATCAACTCTCCCTCCTAGTCCATGTCCAACCCATATATGATGGTGTGAGTTGGGTCAATGTGTTAACATATTAAGGATAGATTTCATGGAAAATGTTGATATTTCTATGGTTTAGAAATATTAAGAAGTTAAAATAATGGAATATGTGATAATTCATGTCACAAAATCCTCCTTCCAAAGATACCACAATGATGGGGTAATAGAACGAACCCCTTAATCCCTCCTTCAGTAGGCCTCCAGTTGGTGACTATATAGAGAGTATAAAAATATCATGAAATGGGATTCATTACCCTCTATAATAATATATTATTTTTAGATAAAAATAATCATTTAAAATAAAATTAATGGCTTTATATTAAAATAATTAAAAACAATTCCACAATTCTTGAATAAAAAATAAGATTAGATAAATGTTTTAAAAAGTATAAACAGAAAAATTAATATAAAGAAGAAACATATCATATATAAAAAACCATAAATCTATTAATGTCTTTTATAATGAACTAAATTTTTCCAGAATAATGAAAATAAATTTATATACATAGTGTTAGTATAATTGTATACCCAGTAGGAAAGAGATTCAATCAGGCACTTGTGAAATAAGTATACTAATGAACCGTTGAGAAATGAGAAAAACTAACAGCACCAAAGAAGTTCAACTACTAATCCCAAACTCACCATGGTAATCTCGGAAAATAATGCTATGAAACTATAATAACATTTTAATAATCATGTCAATAAATGTTACACCGTACAATTTTTACACTTATTTCCACAATCACACCACATTGTCACACATTGTGGTGAATTTGTATCTTCCATATGACATATACAAGCACCCCACAACATGGTCACATCACATTACAACCTCAAACACCTTGGTCCCTACCCCACATCATGGTCTCATCATATTTCTCCCAAAAAGACATTGAACATCACATCATTAGCATTACTAGTGTATTAGGGTATCAAAAACATTAAGGATTTCAACCTCATTCCATACTCCTTCAATGAAAACCACAATAATAATCCTCCCAAAACAAAATAATTTCACATCTCGACTAATAATACATAGGCCACTACCCCTTATTACTATCATATTACATCGCATCGAAAGACACATGGGATGTCAACATGTAGACAAGAAGACATCCAGCCTTTATATCCTATTATTATATACTATTCGAAAAGAGATAGTAAGAATGATTATCTATATATACATCCATCCTTATCTATATTATATTAAAAAAACTAATGTTAATGCATACACATAGGCATATAGTTATTCACATGATTTTGTTACTTATAGAAATAGCAAGGAATATTCAAGTATAATGATATAGGCAAACATAATTTCCACCTATAGGGTCTCATTAAAACACTGACTAACTGAAAATATCCTTGGTTTTTCTACCACATCTATATAAATAGCACAACAAAAACCACATGTCACATTTCACATTACCATCCCAATCCATTGTCCAAAACATTTGGTTCATTATTAAGAATAAACCACATTTATCCACAGAATCCTTAATTAATTATTTTAGTATTCATTTCCATCCAATTAACAAAACAAAACACCACCTATTTAAATCATCACTAAATAATTATTAAGTAAATACCTCGTATTTTAGCACAATGAAACCAATACCACATATGTATCTCACCATTACCATCAAACTGGTGCATTTCCACCCCAAAAAAATTACAAAATAACCCTCACCTCACCTAACAAATAGCACTTCTAAACAAACTATCAATCCACTACACAAAATCATGGGCAAAAAATACTTCACCACACCACCCAAAAATTATATAAAAAACCATCACCTCACCACCAGAAAATCTGGATAATATAACTATTAACTCGCCTACTTAAAAGCATAAAAAAGAATTACATTGAACTCCAAAATCATTGGAAAAATCATCACCTCCCAACCCCAAAATCATGGACAAACAAGCCATCACCATAACACCCCAAAATAATTTCCAAACAAACACTCCCCATAACTACCTAAAACCATGACCACACACACAACACATCAAGTTATGTAACATAATTAGATTTTGTGAAATAATTTTTTTCTATTGAATTAAACCTTTATGATATTTTATGTTAAATGTAGGAACATGTTTAGAATTAATTTCACACAATACAGAGTTTAACAAGCCTTACACTGAACACATAGTTTTAATTAAACATAACTTAGTATGAAAAAAATATTTTTTATAATAATATATTATATGAGACCGTTAAATTGCGGATATGAATTAGATTTCATAAACAATGAAAATATATATCATGGAGATGTATATAAATTTACATTCATATTTACCATTTAATTCTAAATTAAAATGAAAGTAACCAAAAAGTATTTGAAATCATTCTATGAAAAACATTTTTTCTTCCATGAAACCCCTACAGCCTAAATAAATTAGAATAAGAAATTTTGGTGACATATTATAATAAATTTTATAAATAATATTATCATAATAATTTTTACATTAATATTATTTGATTCATTACTTGAGATATGAAAAAAAAATCTAAAAAATTATGATTGAAAATAATATTTTTCAGAATCAAATTGTCTCCATTTTCTGCAATAATTTTAAAAAACAATTTGGGACATATTTAGTTTATTTACTTTATAATAAATTTTAAATATTTAATAATTATTTAAAATAATTATTAGGATTATTTTTTGAGATGTTTCATAATGTATTAATTTTTTTGAAAAATAGTTAAAAATACTAAATTTAAGATGAAAACTCCGATTTTATTAAAATTAGTTATAATGAAAAATTAAATTAAAATGTTTTCTAAGTTAATTATTTCATTAATATATCTATAAATCCAATTTATTTCAATATAATTATTATAATAATTAATTTTAATATAAAAAATGTGAACTTTTGAATATTTTCTCTTGGAAGACCTATATGATCGTCATGTCTAACAGATTAACTTTAATTTATATATCTCCACTATAGGGATTGAAATTTCTTATAATGGATTAAATAATTAGAATTATTATAATATATATTAACCTTATAATTTAATTCTTATATTAGAGAAACATTAATAGATAAATTATTAAAAAGTTATTATTACTACTAAGAGAAAAAATGAGTTTTTGGGGGATTAAACTAAAAATATAAGTGTTAATATTACCTACGAACATGTGTAAAATATATTTTATGTTAATATTGTGACCCTATAATCATTAATTATATATAATAATAAATGTTTATTCCTTTTCTTTTGATGAATGTGTGGATAAGAATTTTTCATTCCAAAATATTACAGGTGTTTTGCTAACCTAAATTGTGAAAGGCCACCACTATCCTCTCTTCTTTAAACAATAAAACCATAATGTTTCACACAATAAATATCAAAATACATACAAAAAAACCACCTATCATCCATTATGGCTATTTTTTACATAAATCATTAACTTTTGAGGTTTTTAATGGAAACGTAAGGAGGTTACATGTGGAAGAGTTTACGTTATTCATGGAGTGTTTTTGTGTTATTTCTTCCGCCTCCATCATTAATTATTGATAATAAATATTGATATAATAACCTAAATATCCTTTATATACATAATATTTATCCATGTTATGTTTTTCTCCATCAACCATACCCAAATATTTCAAATGGTGTACTAAACAAACATTCATCTGCATGGTGGAAGACCTCATTACGAACAAATGCCATTTGTTCTTCCTTTACCACCTATCATAGCGGGGTAAAATTATATATATTAATGTAAAATATGATATTTATAATATAATTATACATATATAGTACTAATATCATAAATAAAATATTAATTTTAATTCCACAGAAGATAAAATAATGTCATCGTGAGAACAATGAACTACCACCTCAGGAAGCAAAGTGATAAATTTTCACAAACTCTTAACATATAAGTTAAAAGGATAATGTTAATGAATATATGAAATATAAATGATATAATAAGGATATTAATAAACAATTAAATTTTATTTGGGGATAATATATCATTTCATTTGTTACCATTTCACTCACTGAATGATGATAATGTCATTCATATATGTGTAGACTACCGCCTTCATGAAGTGAGGTTACTCTCTATTCTTATCACCACACCACATATAAGATATGTATATGAATATTTAAGGATATGATATGATATTATTATCATTATTTAGAAATATAATATTAATAACATTTTTTTATAATGATCTTTAATAAATGGAAATGTTAATCATTCATATATATGACATGGAATCTCTATGATTGTATCATACATTAGTTATAAGAAAAAACATTTGAGGTTTGGTATTAAACTTGTTATATATGTATAAATATTATAATTATTTAAATATTAATATTTTATAGATTATTAATCATGACCAATGTTATATGATAGGAAATAAAAAATAAAAACATATATGAAAAACAAATATGTTATTGCCAGAATCTAGATTTTAACATAGTGTTGTTAATATAATATAAAAAATGGAAAAAACTAAAAAATATTTGATTTGACATATATTTATGGGAATTTATTATATTTTTAAGAAAATTATATTTATTATACAATATTATCAAATGTGTATGAAGGAATTTGAGTTTTACAGTATGTGATTTCGAGTTACTCTTTTATGTTTTGAAGACACATGAAAAGTCACAACTCTTTTATTATATGTTGTGCATATAATATCCCCACAAATATTTATATCATATATTTATTCTTTATTTTGATATATAAATTTTCATTAGATTATATTCTTATTGGGTATAACAATTCAAAATATTATTGAAGAGGTAAGGTATTTTTGTCTCAAATTTTAATTCGGTGAGAAACATGCCATATTCTCCAACTATTTCTTTTTTGAGGGGAATATAAAGAACATGATATTACATTATTAAACATACCATACAAATTAATTTTATTTACATATCAATTTTATAATCTCTCTTTCATAGGCTTTACAGTTCAAAATTTTCAAAACTAGTAATTTTTTTGTCTCAATTTTCATTATTTGATCATTTGTAATGTTATGAATTTATCCTCATTTATATGGTATCTATAAAACCCCATTGACATGAATTATTTAAATCTTATATATTAGAATAATTTTTTTTGTTTTATTCTTTCATGGGTCTTACAATTCAATGTTACAATATGGAAAACATTAATGTTACAATCTTATCATCTATCATTATTGCTTGTCAATTTGTAAATGATGATTAAAAATTATGATACTTATATCAACATGATCATGAATTTTCATCTCCTCTAGTTATGTATTGGGAATACATCTTTTCCCAAATTTTATGACAATTTACAATTAAATGGATAACAATAAAAATGTTGTTTATGGAATTTCAATATAATAACATCAATATTAAAACATATAATAACAACAAGTTTAGAATTATATAAATAGTAACCTTAAAAAATGATGTTTTGGGATTATAGAAAAACCATTTCAATATCATAAAAAAATTCCAACCTTGTATTTATTTATGGATACTAATTGAAGAGATTGATTCTCTGAAAATACAAATGTATTTCATGATTTACTTAAAAATGTAAATAATGAGTTGTATAGGGGTATTTTTAAACAATTCAAAACCTTATTTTCTATTGAATATTTTCTTATCAAATTCCTATGTAAAATTATTAATAAGGTCGTATTAATGAAATTCTAATTATTTCATAGTTAATAAAATAAATATATGATCCTCGGTTATTTTTATGAAATGAAAAAAAACTCATGCAATATTTGTCCAAATATTGAAAAAAATGCACATTTTTACCAATGACAGCATGATTTATTGGGGAGAGGATTCAATATGTAAATAAAAAAAAGAATGTCACCTTCTAGATTGTAATCAATTAGTGGTGTTGGATTTCAATATCCATGTACTACTATTACGAAAAAGAAAAAGGAAACATCCACAAATGTTTTACCTTACATACCTATAAAACCTCGATTAAAAATATTATTCATATTATAAAAAATCACAGATCACCTAATGTGAAATTATATATATATTAAACATTACGGGATAATTTTAAATCCAAGAGAATCGGATTCATCTATTTCATTTTAATCATTAAATTCATAGTTTTTATATGATCTTAGGAATACACAATTATGATAGGTTATTGATGGGTTAAATTAATTGGGGACATTAAGTACAAGTTATATCTTTTAACCAGTTGTCCGGATCCCGTACAAAAAGCCTACATGGGTTTGGTTTTGAATAAATTAAAATTTATCATTTAAATTATAATTCCAAGAATAAATTCCCCATAAATGGTATTGATTTATAATTTCATCCTCTAATTGAATAATTATTGCATTTGTGTAGAAATAGTGTTGATACATATGACTAATATTCTTGTAAAATGGTCAAAATTCACATTAATATAATGTGGAATATTAGTGAATTATATAAACATGGGATCTTATCTAGTTTTAATAATTATGTTGGTGTTTATTATACAATTTTGAACAATCATTTGGTGACATAATGAATACCATTTATGAAAAATTGTTCATCTTGTTTCATTTTATATTTATCGATATATCTCATATATTTGGGTTGAAGAATTGAAAAATTAAATAGGTATATTGATCATAGAAAACCTCTAAATTTTTGGAAAGGTATTGATGTATTAGGAAAACAAGTAAATACTTTTACTCAATTTGGAAAGGATCATCATTTGAATGATAGTAGGACATAAATTCTATTTTCACAATTGAATGAAATAAAAACACAAATATTCAAGGAAAAAAAATATATTCTTCAATAATATATTTTGAGAATTTATTTTTTTGTGTCATATTGATTTTTATGAATATATATACGATTTTTTTGAAAATTTGGTCTTCACATTACGTAATTAATACAAAAAATATAAGCACCATCTCAGTGCTCAGAAGGAATTACTAATAATGAATATAAACATTGATCAATGGCCATATATGAATGGAATGTACCCTCTACTGATTTTTGCCAAGTAATAAACATACAAAAAAATAAATTGCATCAAAATGTTCATCATTTAAATGTATCTAATGGTTATTAATGTAATGTCTCAATGTGTGTCTAATTAATGCATTCTAGGTTTCATGGATTGAATATTTATGATTCACATATTTTCTTCCATCATTTTTTGTTTTCATTATAAATTTAACATTTATTTTGGTCAAGAAAACTAAATTTAGAGGTCACATATATTAATTATTATTCAATAAAATTATGAAACAATTTATTTAAAGTTTTTACTCTTATGTTGATATATATTGGAACATAATTAAATATGTAATATTTTTTATTCATTTTCTTTAAAATATATCCTGATTATATCAAATAATATGTGAAAAATAATACATAACATAAAGACTCTATTTTAGATTCCTATTTAGTAGTGGACTGTCTTACAATTTCATATAGACACTAAGATGATATGAATAAAACACTCAATATATCTAGATATGTTCATGACATATCTAATCAATCTCAACTACACTGAAAATCATAAATCATTCCTATTATAGGACGATAAGTTGGGAGGATTTATAATTTTACAGTGATAGAAATAAATTTATTATAGGAAATAAGATATGTACTACTGAATATTTAAATTTTAGGTCTTTTATTAAAGAGATCTGAGTATAAATAAAAGACAAAAAATATTTTGAATAGTAAATGACATAGATATTACAAACACTGTTAATAAAGTTCATATATAGTGGTCTGGACATCCTGTATGTTCATAAATATTAACGTCGAAATAGATTTTACATTGATACAGATTTTTTATAAATATAATAATGTATAATATATTTTGTATGTTTTGATTATGGATAACTATGATGTTTTTTTATAATACATGATGTAATTTACATGAGGTACTCTCAAAACAAATAAAAAGACCAATTCTGTAAAATGGGTTAATATTGCATAATGCCGACCGAGAAGAGGGTTTAAAAACCCAAAGTATAGATATATTTATAGTTTCTAAGTTGGGAAACTATGTATTGATGACTAATTTCATATAATAAATCTATTAATATAATTTTTTTGTTATTTGATTCAAATTTATGTTGGGCGATATTACTCGACATATAAAATGTGATTCAGTGAAATTTTTCTCTGTGAAACTCCCCCACATGATGAATATTTTTTAACCTAAATTAATTAATCTATATATATTCTTATCATAATTGAAAATTTATATAATTAGTCATATTTTATTGATGTATGGTGTATTGTAGATTCTGACATAAAGCAAGGATAATTGTATGATATGAGTGATGAAGTATAGAATTTGAACTCAAATTTTGAATCCTATCAAATTTAAGAACATGAATTATTTTTCCATCATGATACCAAAAATAATATTATTAATATGTTGGCTGAAAGATATATAGAAAAGATGGATCCGAATAAAAACATTATTTGAAATAAAAAATGATTGTGTATGAAATAATATATAACCTTATCAACCACATATGTTATATATTATTCATTTCCAGTAATGTTGATCAGTTATCAAAATTAAATTATTTCTGCCTCAGTTATTAATTTTTTTAAATTAATTTTTGTAATTTTATTATGTGTTGTCATTCATTATCATACCAATGTATCTTAGGTTTTTAGTACTGATTAATTGTTAACATCTCTAAATTTATTTTTCATCATGATTTTTTTCAAAATAAAAGTTTTGAATGTATTTTTATTTCTAAAAAATATAGAAATGCCTAAGGAGAAGCATTTCAAAGATCATAGTCGTCTCCTAGATGACTTTAACTTGACCATACTCACACCTAATGACCCATCAGTCTCCCTAATTAAAACATTAGGGATACTAGCCTTCATCATCCATTAGTGTTTTTGATAGCCTCAAAATCCTTGCTTTCAGCATCTATCACACCATACTCTTCCATCCCATCATCATTTAGAACATTGATTCATGATTAATTTTGTTTAATACATGATGAATCCACAATAACGGAATATGTGTTTACTAATGTTTCATTATATAGATATTTGAGGGTGATTGTTATTGGTACAATTTCTATTGTAAATACTATTATATACTTGTTTTTAATACTAATTATATTTTTATAATATATATAAACATTGTTACATCTATGAAAATTATTAACAGTAGAGTTGTCAAGAATCTGAATGAAATGAATATATTTATTTTATTTAATTTTTATGTGGTCCCCACAAATGACTTTATAGGATTATTTTTCCATTTTCTATTCCAATTGGTAGTTGATCTAGTTACCCTAATACCTTCATATTCAGCATGGAGGCATATGCTTCAATCGGGGAAGAATAAACCATTTTACTTCTAGATAAATATATTTTTAGAACATTATGTCACAATTAATTTCCATAATAAAAAAATTACGATATTTAAAAAATTAATCACTTTCTAATGATGTAATTCCACTTTACCATTGAAGAACTTTTCATGTGATTTTGGAAGTTGATAAATATATATAAGAAATGGAATGATTTAAATTGTTTAAGAGTGATTTAATTCACTGATACAATATTAAACACTCAGTAATAGTACGATAAGGTACAATAAGCCTTACCTAGATAGAATTGGAAGCTGTCTGTTGTTGTCCCTCACCATTTTAAGAACATGGTTCAGAAAGTTATTTTATTATATAAATAACATTTTAAAAATATAAATTCACTTTACAAGGATTTATAATATCATAAATTACTATTATATTACACTTTATTTATTTCATGACGTTTCAAGAAAAAAATATACCTTTTTGTTCTATAAAATTAATCCCTACTCATTAGGTTCAATGATTTTTTCGTTAAATAGATCGAATATGGTAATATTTTCATTAGTTTATATATTTATAAGGTGAAATTATATATTACATATTTAAAAATATTTTTATATTTCTATATTGTAGTCAAATAATTTATAGAACCAATCCCATAATCATGACTTTCACAATAAGTTTATACAATATCCATTGGGAGTTACGTGAATGATCCATCCAAATAAATTGGTGTATGAATGGAGTTTACATTGTTATATATAATTTTAAGATAAAAAATCATTAACATGTTAATCGTTAAATATGGTTCATATTTTATTTATTAGTAAAAATAAATGATTTATAGGATGATCTAGTTGTTCATGTATTTTTGATAGAGCGCCATTGACGTATGCACTATATAGATTCAAGACCAGTATCATATGATGTATTTGGTTGTTAATCTGGGATTTTAGATTCATTTATTCGTTGTTCTACTTTCTCCCTACCGTGAAATGATCATAGGTAGTTTATGATAACAAAAAAGAACAATTCAAGAATAGGGGAGAACAATATAGTAACATGGTGCTCATATTAAGTCAAATGATGAAAATGTCATTGCTATATATAGATCATTAGTATATTTATATCAGATGGAAACTGTTTGTGTACCCAATGATGTTGTGTCGATGTATATTTTGAGTGAGAAGGTTAATCCCAAAATTAATTATCATTTAGTACACAAACATATATATTTTTAAAATTCCTATTGAAGTATAAAACATAGTATAATATTAAATAAAATTAACATATATGTTTCAGTAGTGGGGAATTGAGATAGAGACAATGATTGTGTGAATATTAGTTTATTTAGTACTGATTATGTGTACTTTTTATTCAGTGATTGCGATGTTTTAATTAACACATGCCTATTTAACATAATTATACGGTGATTGAAAATCCTTCCTGTTGTATAAGGTAGGGAATATCTTTATTCTTCATCAATGTAATTATTTTAAAAAATTTATTCCTTCATTTAGTTTATATTATTATATAATTTTAGATATCAACTATTTATGATTTATATATTTATTTTAATTTATTTTCAATGATTTATATGACCATTTTTAAATGTGATCCATAAAATCATAATCATATGTTTCAGAATAAAAAAATAGAATTTTAAATGTTTTTCTTTTGAAAATTTATACTTTTGAGTCATCATTGTTGTTTCAATTAGTAAATGTTTAAATGATTTATTAATTTTATAATAAAAAATTGGTTAGTATTTGTTTTATTTTTATTTTGATCACATTTTAATTCAAACTCCATTTACAGGCTCTCTGTTATATATATAATTATTTTGTATGTGAACATTATATTACTGTTTATGTGTGATATAATTTTTTTATTCATTTTACGTCATTATAATTTATTGTATATATATATATATATATTTCATTTCTCATGTGTGTTTCCCCATTATAATGGGATGTAATAATGTTAACCTAATAGTCAATATAGTCCCCTAGCTTACTAAACAATTTCATGGTGGTACCATCATTGAATGCATTTCAATGTCCCTTTTTAGGGATTATTTGGTGCTATGTATTGAAACATAAATTTAAAATAGTTTTACTTTTTTAAATTTGATATTTGAATGGTTAATTTAATATATGTGGATTTTAAAGGGAGAAGGTTTTCAATAAAATTCGTATTGAGATGGTACATCAAAAAGGAAAATACAATTTTTATGAAAAATTGATATGATTTCACTGAGGTTTTTACATGGGTGTGATAGAACATGGTTACTTTTTGAAATGAAGAATAAAATGGATTTTACATAGTTTCCATAGGAATGTAAAAGAGTAACGACTGAGGATAAATTGTGTGTATTTTGGTGAATGATGAGTTTTGATGTGTAAATATACTTGTGTGATATTTTATTATTTGTATAATATTGGTCTCGTTAGAATTTTGAGGTGGATTTGAATTATTATTTATTTGAAACACAATTTATAGTTTGGAAATTATGTTCTAATCACTATTATTTTGTTGTTTTTAATATATATAATTTCATTTTGATGTATAGGGATGCATCTTCTATTGGTTTATAATTTTTTAAAAGTAGTATATAGTAAAGTCTTAAACCACCACAATATATGGTAAATGTAATTTAATGGTTGTTTAAATAACATCTACAAATAGTGAAATAGATATTAGAAATTTATTAAATAGCCATTAAATATTATTATATATTTTTTTTAAACACCAACTATATATATATTTGTATATATGGGCGATTTAAACCATAGTGAAATACATGGCATTTCTAAGAGGAAAAAATGACCCAAAAAATAATGCTTCTAAAAAAGGATTCAAGATACTTACCTGAAATCAATGAAACATGATAAAAACGATCACTATTTGGACGATGACCCAAACATTACCAATAATTTTAAAAATCTATCACAAAATAAATTAGAGGCATATTAAATTACTATAATATGAATAAAATCCATGATTAAACAACTATTTTAGTTGTTTTGAAAAACTAAACCACTAAAAAATGTATCCCGAAATTTTCATCATTAATCATAATTTTTAATTTTTTTAAATTAAAATATATACATATTAAATAGAACATCATGTAGGTTAGTGGATGATGATAAAGCCTAATCATCCTTTAATCAAAGGTTATACTCCCTCAGACTTTCATCATGTGATGGGTTGTCACTCACCATGCATGATTTCCATTTTCGAAACTGTATAAATATAATTTATATTAAATTACTAAAATTATTATTTAAATCCTTCAAATAAAATTAGTTATTAAATCAAATTTTCACAATTGTTTGGAATATGACATTATTTTTTTCAAAATGTCTCATATAGTTAAGTTACTATTATTACCTTTTCATTAATGATCATGTTATCCCTAAAAGTTATCAATACCATTAACTGTATGTATAAAAAATATATATTAATTATTTATAATTTAAATTTTCAACAAAAAAAATTCTTGCATTAAATTTTCCCAAAATATCTTACATCATGATAGACACCCACCACATAAAACCCAAAAATATAAATTCCATACATTGAACATAGGATCATTCTTAAAAAAATTAACCCTTAATGGAATCTCATACTCTTAATATAATAAAGAAATATATTCTTATGAAATTTAACCTATTCCTTATATGTTTCCTAATTTATAAAACAACATAACATTTCTAAAATAATTACACTCAAATACATCATTTTTTATTTAAATGTTGCTTCATCCTTAGAGTAGGGGTTAAGTATTGGAGGGTGAAATTTCTCCAAGTATTATCCTAGTTCCTCACGGGTTAGACAAAGAACAATAAAGGGATAATTGAGATATAATTTATTTACATCCACCATAATCCCAAATTCACTCAGTCAATTATTGTCATTATTCCCATCATTTATTCCCATAAATTTTATTCACGTTCTATTGAGACACATGCAATGGAATCTTATTCAAAATTTATTACATGATGGTAATTGAGGATATATTACAGTGTTATCCAACACTGGAGATATTAAAGAACTTAATATTTATATTCATTGGTGAGTTTGAGAGTTGAATAAGGTATATTTTGTTAATAATATTTTTGTAAATATGATTTGGCATTGCAATGATATATTTCAATCTTGTAATTATGTCATTTGGATTCTCATGGTAATAACACTTCCCCTAATATTAAATGTTATAATAATTTATTTATTTTATCTAAATAGGGAGTAAAACAAAAAATAATAGTGTCGAAAACAATAATCACAATGTAAAACAATATAATAATTTATTGGATATCTAAATCATGACATATTATTTCCTATATAAAAATCCTTGGGTTTAACCAAGTACAATCATTTTAATCATCAATTAAAATCATTTATAATGGTTTTTCATGAATAGTCTAATTATCCTAAGTACATTACATAATAGTTCCAAACATGGTGCGTAATAAGTCCCATTGTCATGCACTAGGTAATGATCGAGTCAAGAACAATGTGCCATTTTTAGATATTTTAACCCTAGGTACATCTGTTCTAAAACCAAACTACTTCTAGTATTCAGGTAGGTATGTATTTCTATGAAAGACAACATAATATCTACTTATCCAAACATTTGGATGTTCTTCTATACATAACCTCATAATCTATAACATAATAAGAATCCTTCATATATGATTTATTAGATAGAGTTCCAAAGTCTTCACCTAAAAATCCCTTGACATAAAAAATAGAAATCGTGATGATCAAAGCTCGATTGCAATATCTTTATTATTATATTTTTATAAGATTAATGAATCACATCCCAAAGAACTAAATAGTTATGTATTCTGGTAAAATATATACATATGTTATTATTTCATTATATTTTAAAACACAATTAACAATATAATTTATTTGTTAATAACTTTTATCCATATTGAATATTATTGCAGATAATTTATAGTTGAATTCATATATTTATGAGGAAAAAATAAGGATGGGCTCATAATATTTAGTACTACTTATGTACTGTGGAATCTACCTTTAATCAAAAATTATAATCAATATAGAATGAAAAATAACTAAAAAAAGAGGACATATGGTCAATAAATTATGAATTAGGTACATCTAGGTATAATATTAATGCAAAAAATCTCCAAGATAATAATTAATATAGAAATGTATATAACTAAAACACATAAGAATTAGTAAATAATAAGCGTATAATAATTTTATAAGGAATAATCATTATATAAATAAAAATAAAAGAAATTATAATCAATTAAATCCATAAATTTAGAATGAAATTCTTCCGTAAAAAACATTTAGAAAATATTGTAGGCAATAATAAGGGAATTCTTAATGATGGAAATTATTATGTATTACACATCATGACTGACATATATGATACCTCTATCATCACAATAATTCAAAAGAGAGTTTAAACTATTGGTAGATACCTTTATAATTATATATTACTTATTTGTCTCATTAAATCTTCTGATGCATTGAGGGGATATATAATATTTTGACCCACCTGTCACAATAGTTCAAAATAATTTCTCATATATCAAATAATCAATTTAAATTTTGTATTGGTGTTTCTTACATTAAATTATCCATATATAGTAAAGGATAAATATTTCTTAATAATGACTCTATCAATAAAATAACATCAAAATTAAAATTCCATATATAGAAATGAGATATGGTATATGAAATAAGAATATGGATGATAAGTAATATATATTTTTAAGGAAAGTACAATTTTATAATTATCAATGTAATGTGAGTATTTCATGGGGATGTTATTGAAAACCAAAATGAAACAAGGATGTGATGTTTTATATTATACAAGGTTAACAACACCATAACCCATCTAGAGAATGAATAAAAATGGTATCGATAGAGAATACACATATTTTAGAATGAATAAACGGTTGATGTTATTGACTAATTGAAATATCATAAAAATACCATTAAAAAAATCATGATTATAATATACATATCATTTTGATCATCTATTTTTTGAATCCTAAATTTTTTTTAAAATCTTTTTATATGAAAATTCCTTTTTTGAAACATAGAGTCAACTTAATATTAGGGGAAAAATTTAATTAAAAATAAAATTGAAATCATGAAAAGGAAACCTAAATGAAATTATATTCAAGGTAGTGGGTTGTTTTTTACGTTTCATATATGTTGAAAAGAATATACCAGTTGCACTGTAAAAATGATTAAGAGGTGGCTTTTTCAAAAATTAAAAAAAATATTCCATTAAGAAAAATTCTAAAGA
The DNA here is from genome assembly GCA_963277665.1 of Viscum album. Classification (NCBI taxonomy): domain Eukaryota; kingdom Viridiplantae; phylum Streptophyta; class Magnoliopsida; order Santalales; family Viscaceae; genus Viscum; species Viscum album. The sequence goes on along the minus strand of OY728151.1, from coordinate 128,625,350 downwards.
GTTTAATTGTGTTAAAATATAATTAATAAATCATTTGAAATATGTCAAAATCGTTTTTGGAAAACTTTTTCCTAAAAAATTGTTTTGGAATAAAACTAGTTTAAGACATAAATGTTAAATGATGTCATATTTTCCAAAAAAACATTATTTCTCAACAATATTCTAAAAAAAGGGAAATGGTTATATTAAGTGAATATATAATTAATAACTTAAGGATTATATTAATATATTGTTTTACATTATAATGATCAAATAATTTCATAAATGTCAATACAACTATAAACAATCTATATGTGAATGATATTGTGGAAGAAATCCATAAAATGATCATAACATTGATATGGGAATTAATCAATTAATCTTTTACGTTAATGAAATTTAAATCCTCTTAAATAAATTATAATTATATAATAATATAATCATAAATCTATATACACATAATCTAAAACAATGAATATGTAATATAACCCAATGAATGGAAATTGAGTCATGCTATTATTTTTTACTAGGTAACTTTCACCGAAAATATCTATAGATAAAAAAATACTATTGGAAAAATAAAATACCCTAAAAAATAATTTATTCATGATATTTCATGTCAAATGGGTAGTATATACACCATATAAAATATTTAATGTTAACCAAATTACAATATAACTCACTAAATTAAAATTTATAAAAAATCAATTACCTTATTCTATCATTTGGTTAAATATGCATTAGACTCATATATAGTGGTTTAAAACATGTTATTAACTTATTAAATAATTAAATTAATAATTATAATATCATATATGATCCTTTTGTAACATATTATCATCTTTTAAATAATAATCATTCATTATTTTCATTATTTTGAGTGTTTTGTATTTTGATTTCACATGCATGATTCATAATGAATGATTTAGTTCATATATATTTAAATTAGTTCCATATTATCATTCTTAATAATTATAAAATGAATAAAATACATATATATTAATTATATTTTTAACACCAATCATGTATATTGATTTTTATAAATTAAGTATGTTATGATAACGGGGACGTTAGATTGTACGTATGCATGCGTAACATTCCCAGTTTTCTTTGATAATTATAAACATGAGTTAACTAATATATTATCATTACAAAAGGTTTATAATAAAATATATATCTTGTTATTTGTTTATATATATTTATATATATTATCCATGTTTTTTGGTGTTGAAAAAATAGTGTCGCGTCGTTTCATGAATGTTGTAGTCCACATGTACATGAACAAAGTAATCATCATTAATGGTGCAAAAAGGTAAGACTGATAATGATATGTATATATATTAAAAATTTATAATTATAAAAAAATTTGGAATAAAATAATTATTTCATGTATATAAAATAATAATTAACATTATCTTTATTACATTTCATATAAACAATTAGGGAAAAAAGAATCACATTGTACCATGAGGCAGTCATCCACCGTACACATGAGCGACATTATCATATCCCCTATGGATTCAAAATTAAAAGGAAATAAAAGTTATAATTATTAAAAACGTTAAATAATGTAATATGTATCAAACGTAGACATTATATTAGTCATAATAACCTAAAGTGAACGGTGGGCGTGGAAAACCAATTACATCGGTTCGCGAGGTGCTAGCTTAATGTACAAATGAACGATGATCTCATAACCAATTTGATGGAAGTATAAATGTTTTCTATAATGAAATTTTCATACAAAAATAATAGTATATGAAATATTAAAAGGAAATTATATCATCATTATTTGAAAAAAAAATGTGATAAAGGAAAAAATATAATAAAAATGCTTGTAGTATAATTTCACCACTTCTTCAGGTGTATTCCATAGGATTGAAAACAAATCCTCCCTATTTTTTCTACCTAATGATATTCAGATAGGATGTGTTTTGGTATGTTTTAAAGTTATATAGATAGGTATTGTACATGAAAAAATGGTTTTTGGGTGAGCAGTGAATAAGATAGGAGGTGGCCTTTTATAAGTGATGTGAGTAACACACTTGTATATTTTTTAAAAGATTCAACAATACCCACATTTTGATCTCGCAAAATGCCTCCAAAATAGGATATTAGTGAACTAATTAAATTTTATATTGAAAATGTAGATATAAAATTGACTTTAGGAAAAATCTAGTTAATTTTATAAATTATCAATCTAGATTAACCCCATGTAAATCAGTTTTTTTCCTTAACCATGAAAATTACTATTACTAATTTAACTATTGATTTTTCCGAATATAATTAGAAATTCTTATATATTAAAATATATCATGATTAAAAATACGAAATCATTTTATAAAAATTATATTCATATAAGTTGAAAATATTTATTTAAAAATTAATCATGTGATATATTGAGAAGTCATGTTTTTGTTGAAAAGTCATTCAATTGTTGAATTTTTTTACAAAAAAATCTTTATTTAAATTATTATAATGATATAAATTGGATTTATTTAATTAAACTAAAACTATTTTAACATTAGTACAAATTCAATAAAAAAATTTCACTTTAAAATATTTAAATGAAAATTTTATTTTCATTTAAAATCATTTATTTTTCACTATTCATATTTAAATGATATTTTTAGGAAAATATCAAACACGTTTCCTTATAAAATATTGATATTTTGATTTTAAATATGAATAAAAATATATTTATTATTATTAATATTGTTTTATAAATAAATTTTAAATTAAATCTTCTCAGTGCTACTATATAGTCTTTTTGAAAAAATGTAGTTTTTTAAAAATTATTTCTTTAACTTTTAATGACCCTTATTTTATTTATAATTAATTGATAACTAATAAACATGCATAAATAAAAAAAATTTATTATGTTAGTTAATCATATTCCTATACTCCCTTCAAATTTCATGGTGATAAAATTTATTTTAAAAAATAATATAATTAATATGATTTTGTTCCGTAAAACTCAATCATGCTTGCAACAAATGATATTAATGAAACAATGATGTGTGTAATTAAAAATAAACTCATAATTTCTTTTAAAAAAAGTTAAACTCAGTTATTTGTGTAATTTTATGCTATAGAATAATTTTTTATTTAAAAATAAATATTTTATAATTTTTATGGGTGTCATATATTCTTTTAGGATTACTGTTGTTTATCATATAAGATATTTAATACAATGATATTAATTTTTAGTTTTGGGATGTTACAACTTTCCCCATATTATAATTATATAATTTACATTTGAATTTGGAACAATCCTAAAGACCATGGGTAGTGTGTTTTCTAATTTGGTTTAAGATAAAAATTTGTCCTTTAAATATATACCATAGACCTCCAACAGATCTTGTTTGGCCTATTGATGTTTTAATGACCTCAATTATGACCCATGTGGTTCCCCATAATGTGGAAATGAAAATATACAATTTTAATGGTTAGATTATGTAGATTATTGAAACAACCTTGTAGGGGTTTTTAGTTTACTCAATTGAATGGTTAAGGAATAATTGTTCACCCTTGAGAATTATGTTTTAAAATATGTTTAAATGATGAATCAATATGATATTAGGTTCATAACTATTATGAAGAAATTATGAGTAATTTGAAATGGTTTTAAAAAAACGGGTTGGATTATTACATGGTTTTTGGGTTTTTCTGGGGGAATCAATGTTTGATGTTGATTTTGTGTCAAAGTTGGATGTTGACCTCTAATAGATTTTTAATAACCATTTTTCATAGAATTTAGTATATTTATTTTAAATTTGTTTGGTTTTCCATGTTGTGAAATTCCATGTTACATCATTATAAGGAATGTTATAAATAATATATATTTCTTCTTTTGAATATTTGGTAAGCTCATAATGGTGAATTTTAGTGATAGGGAAATACTAGAATAGTTTTGTTTCAGAACAATGCACCAGGCACTGGTGTTTAACTATATGAGTTATGTGAATGAATAACACTCTAAGATCATGTATTATAATATATGGACTATGTGTCAAACTATGGTTGTAGAAACTATTAATTTTCACTATTTTTTATGTTCCATAATGATAATATGTGAATAAAGGAATACCATGTTGACTAAATAGTGGATAGATAATATCAATCCATGTTAGGTTCTGAAATGATGCTATAGGGACTATTGTTTTTATGCATGATTAGATTATGGACTAATTCAATGGGATCTATAGTATTGATTTTGGATTCTTGATGTATGATTTTGAACATAAAATCTATGGTTTAGAGAGTTAATTATGATTTTCAATATGAATTATTCCTAATGATTTACATGTTGCTTGAATTTTTAGGTTTTACATTGTTCAATTGATACCTTATACTTTTATAAGATATGTTAGGGATGAAAATAACCTTACATTATTGAATGTGTGTTTCTCCCTTTCTTTTATGATAGTTATTATCAACCAGGTATGCTATAGTTTTGGTTAGATTGAGTGTCTCATTAAAACCCAAGGTCTAATTGGATACTTGATAGATAAAAATTTATTTTGAATGTTTCTTCTTTACAACACTCATTATTTATTCAAATGATTATTTAATGATGTTTTATGTTTGACATTTATTTTATTTTGAAACAATTTTTTTGTAATAATAATTTTTAATAACATCCTTCATGGGATTCCACATCCCAAGTGTACCTGAGCATATTTTACAGGATTATTCCATACACAGATTCAATGGAGGCCCGACTTATGTTTTTCATGATTGGACATAATGAATATGATAATATCAAGAGAATTTATTGGCTTTAACATATATATTTAATTGGACTTCATTTACATGTATCAATTTTATATTTTCTATATTGGATCAACCAATTTGGTTACTACTATAGTAGATACAACATTGATGTTCATTAGTTTACTTCATTACATTAGTTTTCCATTTATGTAAACATTTACTTTCATAATTTTATAGTTTTGATTTAGATTTTAAATTTCTTTAATATTATGACCATTGTTTTATATGTTGATGTGTTATTTGTATTGATATTATGCACTCTTATAAGTGGGTTTGACTCATCCTTGTACCAATTTAATCACCCGCTTAATTTTAAGAACATTTTCGATACAAGGTGATGAGCTTATGGTCATTTGGATGACCACCTCAGGCCCCTGGTTTAGTATATCTTTGATTAGGATGTTATAAAGTGTTATTAGAGAACTTACTTTCATATATTTTTTAGAATTTTAATTTGTATAACCAATGATATTGGATTTTGATAGATCCTATAATGAATTTTGGTGATGTAAACAATAACAACCTAATCTAGTATAAATTAACGGCATGTATATTCCAGTATTTATGTTTTAGGTATTTAATGTGATCGTAGTATATGAATTTGACCTTGGGGGAAACACATTTGGAATGGACGTTTTCATTTATGATGGGTTTTGGGATCTGGAATAGCATTAACGAGGAAATTTCTTATTCATTTACTCTTTGCCTATAAAATAATGTGAAATGACATGCATCAAGGTAAACACAAAAGATATACATGTAATATAACTTAAAATGTAGGATTTCTCTAGAAAAAAATTATAGTATAAATATTAAACAAAAGATCATATGATGTTTTTGTAGATATGTACATGGTGGAAATCTACATAGTTTTGACAATGTACATGAATTATTAATGGAAGGATTTGTGAAAAAGTAATAGACACTCGATGATGAGGACGTGAGCTTTTATCTTATAAAATAATTTTATAATGAACCTGGTGGGTCAACATAGTATATGAAATGATTGTTGGAACCGTATGGGTGTTTTTTTAGATTGATTTTATGTCCAATTCCTATGTGGAATACTCTAATATGTAGATGCTCTGAGAGGATGAGTGAAATATTTATGTGTGTTGGTTTTGTATATTACAACATTTTGATTTGAGACAAAACATATTTTTTTCATCTTTTTTAGATGTTTTTTTGGAGGACTTTTCTTGATGCCATTTGACTTCTATGATAACGAGTTTTGGGAATTGGTCAATATCCTGACCCTGTTAGAATTTTTGACATATTTATGAGAATGCTAGGAAAATATGGAATTTTTTTCAAATTTTTAGACTATACTCCATGTACTCTAATGACACGTCATGCATGTGTTTAGCATGTAGTGTCCATGTGATTGCCGAGTACATGTTGTGTGATTACCATGTACGAATTTCCAACTACATGGTGTGTAGTGTTTCTTGACACGTCGTGTATTTTTTCATGTACGTATTGGCTGAGTCCTACCCATGTGTCGACCCATGTGGCGCGTCCAGGCTATTTGGCTACCCATACTTATGTCGGAATACGAACAAGGGTACAACATGGCATGTAGTTATTTATACACACAGTGTATTGATATGTTTATTCTCTTAAATGAAAGAGTGTCGCATCTTATTTTGGAAAACACATTATTCATCCCCAACTTCAAAACATGTCCATTTGGAAATTCAATAGATTTTTTCCTTCCATAGAATCATATTACAATGTTCGTTATTCAATCTTCTGGTGGATATGGGATCACATGGGGAAGGCTAAACCCACACACCCTCTTTTGTTATAGTTTCATTTCCTCATGCACCACAAATTCTATCAGAGTAGTGTTTCTGGGATTTTAAGGAAATTTAGATCTACGAATATCGGCTTCAAGTTATAGATTGATATCAAACTTCCATATGTCTACGAGTCTCAGGAAGTTGGTGTATACCTTCTTTCGTGTTTTTGTAGACTTTTGGATTACACAACCTTGGTTGGGTATTTGGGGATTTCTAAAGAGACACTATTTTATATACTTTTGGATATTAGATTTCATATTAGACATGTGGGATAACATTGGGTATGACCCTTTATATGTTTTTATGGATTAGGGTTAGGTGAGGGGTTTTTACATAATTTGGGTAATTTGGCCAAGTATGCCAAAATGCATTAAAATGATTTTTTGATTAAACTACAAAGATCAATTTGTTATGTGACTATATGAATAGTTAGAGGCATCCAAGACCGTGGTGCCTATGTGGGAGAACACATAACAAGTGAAATTCATCTTTTTAGTTCTTTTTCATGTTTAATGTATTTATATTGAATATATATATATATATAATGTTTGATATTTCATATTCTAGAGACTTTTCATTTTGTGGGGAATGGCCTGCGTATTGTTGTGTGATGTTGATCTCAGGTTGGGATTGTACTAGGCTACATTGGGTCGTTCTGACCAACGGATTGTTTGTATTGGATGTCGACCTGAGGCCGCGTGACTGTTAGGTTGGGCATGGCCTAAGTTACATAAATAGTGAGGCCATCAAACATGAGCGGCATGGTCACAGGGGCATGATGTGTCAGAAATGTTGTGGATTGGGAACATAATTTGGTTATTACCACTCACCCAGAACATTGAGTAGTGTGATCATAGAGAGACTCCATGACGAAGGAGTTTTGACCACTTCTATTTGTAGAGGCCTCTGTTATCTGTTTTGTAGGTTCTTTTGGTTTGGGGGTGTATGCCGTAGGAATCCATGTGGATGGTGAGGGGAATAAAAGGGTAAAATTGAGGCCCCCAGTTTGGGGCATAGGCTCATCATTATTGAGGTAATACATCATTGTCCCTTCAGTTACTAGTATGAGGGGAAAAATTGATGTCCCTCTAGTTACATTATTGAGGGTGCACATCCATGTCCATCTGGAAGCTTATTTGAGTACAGTTATCACCGTTCCTCTATTTTAGAACTTCTTCGGCGTGCCTTTGGGGCATTGGTACTTGAGAAAAATGGTGTTAAGGGGCACATGGGGTTAGGTTACATGATAGTGATTCTGAAATTTGTCGAAGAAGGTGACACTCCATGGTGGTTACAAAGCACCAGTGGTGTTTCTATTTATTGTGCATCATATTGTTCACTGTTTTCATTATAAATGAATTCCTTTTTAAACACTTATATTTGTTTCTCAACGTTGGGTGGTATCCTACTGATATTAATGTCACACCCTAAATGGGCCCTTAAGGGCACGTGTAGACATTATTGATTTATGTGTATGAAAGAGACTGACTTCCAGAGATGAACAATTTTAGATGTCACATATAGATGTTAGGGACATTAATGTTTTTCCTTGCTTGAGTTTAATTTTTTTTCCTTATTTCATATACCAGCATGCTTACATTGATTATTGTTTCTACTTTTGGTTATCCATTTTCTCCCTTTCCTATATTGACATTCTATGAATTCGTGAATTTCCTATTATAATAGTTTTTACATGTGGTTCAACATATTATTCTATTTACATTATTTTGTTGTTTTTTAAATTTTTTGCATATGTTGTTTTTTGTTTTTGATTGTGCTTTTTCTATGCAGGTCTGGTTCGAGTCTATAGAGTATTTTAATTTTATATTATACTTGTATTAGTACTATTATTATCCTCTAAGAGGGTATAACCTCCCCACAATAACATTAAGACCTTTGTTACTAGTTGGAAGCCTTTGGGGTTTAGGGAGGTACACCTATGTTAGTAACTGACAACCCTTTTACCATTGTTCAGGTGGCTAATTGGTTTTCAAACATTCTGAAGTGGTATCAGAGGACTTTTTCACATCCATTTAGTACCATTGTCTCACTGGCTGCTAATGAGATTGATACTTATCATTTTATTTTTGCATGTTATACTATTTAGGATAAGGTAGACTGGAGATAGTTTATTACTAGAACTGGGTTTCTAGCTTGTGTTTGGGTGCATGTATCACATGTTATGAGGGATGGACCAAGTTTCAATGGGTGTGTGTTGTAGTTTTATTTTTCACAGATTACTGTTTACATAATTTTCACCTTGGTGGATCTCTTGGTTTGTGATTCTATTGATTGCAATATGTAACCCTTGAATTGATGCGGTAATGCAGAATTGGACATTATCCCGGTATGGAAAGCGGTGGTTGTTTATATTATAATAGGCACATTTTTAGGATATATTAATTTCATATATGCACACATGCTTTCTGAAGTGATAATTCCATGTGATAATATCAATTTCCATTCATTGTATGCTTTAAAGTGTAAAGATATGAAATTCTTGTTAAAATTGATATTTTAATTCAATGGACCGTGTCATGTTTATTATATATTGTGAATTTCTTTTAGCATGATATTTTCAGCCTTAATCATCAATGAGCAGGCATGTACTATTGTTGAGGTGATTTTGATCAATAGGATTGGGAATCCTGGAAGTTGGTTTTAGGAAACATTGGTTGTCAGGATTGGAATGGCCTTAGGTACATTGATACATTTTTCTGTTGAGGGTAGGTAAGGCGGCCGTGACGCCGTGATGTCATGGGCATGGGTTCCGATGGGGGGAGAGAAATGGTAGTTTTTATACAGTTCATATTTTCTGAATTCCTTATATATATATATATATATTTTGCTATATATGTGTGTTGTCTAACTATTGTGGTATTCTGCAGGTTCGATCAAGACGATTAGGATGGAGCATTAGGTGGATAATGGTACAGTACCAAAGGTGCAAGATCAATTTTTGACACCAAAGGGACATGAAGAGAATGATCTATATGCACATGATCATTGATAAGATCAAGTTCCACATCTAGTGAAAGCAGCGCAACAACTGGGTTTGGTAGTGTTCGAGCCATGACTCAATGAGCAGCTCTGGTCTTGTCTGGTATGTTCCATGCAAGGGATCGATAGAGGCATGCAAGGTATAGATCCATCTATGTTATATCTATGACGATATTTCTAGTTGCAACACCCACCACTTTTCTAGGGGGGTTGGTCCCCAAGAGGCTAAAAACATGATAGAGAGAATATGGAAGATCATTGGGCAGCTCAAGACACCTCCTGAATGGAGGGTCAAGATAGCGCTGTACATGCTGAGATGATCAGCGAAGTGTTGGTGGTATGTGCAAGTTCAGGCTCATAAAAATGAAGGAAGATCATGTATGTACTTTGAGGACAAGTTCTTCAAGATCATTTACATAGAGACATTGTGGGATGAGAGAGATCGGGAGTTATTGACCCTTCAACAAGGAGAAATTTCCATCATGGACTATGCAAATACATTTACTGAACTGCCTCAATTTTCAACTAGTATGGTAAGAGATGACTTGATAAGGGTTGGGTGATTAATGTATAGATTATGAAATGCCATTCAGATCCAGGTAAATATATTCAAGTTGGTTTTGTTCTCAGTGGTGGGGATTCATGCCCTCATAGTGGAGGGAAATGAGTATGTGAAGACTCACATAAGCCGAATGGTGGATTCAGGTGATGGTTAAGTTAGTGGGAAGCGATTACATTATGAGTTCTAGTAAGGTAGTAATGCCAAGGACTCAGGTAGGCCAACTTATAGAAGTTCATTAGTCATTTGATTTCAGTATAGATAGCCAGGGTATGTTCAGAATTATTGTGATAGGCCTCCAAAAGAGTGTTGGGCATGTGGACAGGTTGGGAATCTGGATAGGTTCTACAGGTAGCCATCTCAGACAAAGGGTGGAATCTAGAGTTTGTTTAGGTCTGGTAGTAGGTGATGGAAACCGAGGTTCATCTTTACATGGAGGACGTGACAGAGTCATCAGGACCCAGCTGGGGGGGGGTCAGTGGCCAGTGACTGGAGCAACACCACAGGGAGACTAGAAATTAGGCAGGCGTACATCATGTTAGGTGCACCTCATGGGGATTCCATGGTCGGATCATGCTAGTGAGTCGATAGTTGTTAGAAGTACACTATATGTGTTGTTGTGATCTGTTTTTTTACTTGTTTGGGAACGACCTATTGGGACATGTCCTCTTTGATTGAACTAGGTGTACATGATTTATGGGGACTGGCCAAACTTTGTCTAGAGGGATTGGAGCCACATTAGGTGTGTGATATATTTGTATATATGTCTGAGATACATATCATCGAGGCATTGAGGATGTATGTTACATGAGGTTCTATGGGAATTAAGGCATCATCGATGAAGGTCACTTGAGGATCTAAGTACCCAGATTGTGTTAAGCAACCATGCATTTAAAGACCTCATGGATGTGTGTAACGATGCATTGTGGGATACGCTTGGGGTTTCCGAAATGAATCAAGAGACATAATGTGGTGCAGGGGTGATTATGCATCATCATAGGACAACATGTCCAGAAATAGGTTACTGAACATTTTCTTTTTTGAGTTTTGAAATATTGGGACCGAGTTAGGAAATTTTTTATTTGGGGATCCCCTTGAAAACTTTAGTGAGAACCATTGAGACTGGGGTAGTTCGGGTAAGTTTGATTTGGGTGGTATGTTCTGTTCCATCTCTTGGTTTTGTTTGATACCTCATGAATGAGATATGTAATGGTGGGGAGAATGTATGAACATGGGGTTTTGGAATGAGTCAAAATCCAAACCCTATTTGAATTTTTGACATGTTTATGAGAAAACTGGGAAAAATTTGTGATGCTCTGGAAATTTCTTGATTACATGACGTGTGCTCCAATGTACACACCATGTATGGGTTAGGTGTGTATTGTCCATGTGATTTTCAAGTACATTTTGTTTGATGGCCATTTAATAAATTCCTCTGACACTGTGTGTAGTGTTGCTTGACACGTTGTGTATATTCCTTCCACATAGTAGTTGAGTCCTATTCAGGTGTAAACATGTGTGGCACGTCCAGGATATGTGGCTACCACCGCTTAAGTCAGAGTACAAACAAGGGTACTAAATATCATGTTTTTCTTTATACACTATATCTATTTTTTCCGATAAGTGAAAGATCATCACAACGTATTTTTGAAAACACATTTTTCTTCCCCAACATAGGAACATGTCCATTCCGAAATTCCATACAATTTTTCCTACCATAGTACTATCATCAGACATCCATTATTCAATCAATCGGTGGCTACATGATCTCATCGGAAAGACTAAACCTCTAAAACCTCTTTCATTCTAGTTTCATTTCCTCACACACCACAAATATCATCCAAGCTGACTTGCTGCGATTTGAAAAAAAAAATTAGTTCAATAATGATCAGATTCAAATTTGCACTTGATATTGAATGTTGCTACGTCTACGAGTCTCAGGTAGGTAGTTCACATCTTCTTTAATTTTTTTGTGGACTTCTGGGTGACCCAGCCTTTGGGGAGTATTTGATTATTTTGAGAGAGACATTTGGATGTCTACTCTTGAACATTAAATTTCTTATTAAACCTATGATATGACTTTGGGTATGACAATTTACCTATTTAGCATGAGCGGAGCTAGGTGAGGTGTTGTTTCTCAATTGAGGAACTTTGGTCGGGTATTCCAAAATGCATTAATAATATTTTCTTATTAAAATTTTGTGTTCAATTTGTTTATTGATTATACGAATTATTAGAGACTTCCAAGAACTCGGTGACAGTATGGAAAAACACATATCTAATGAAATTTAAATGTTTAGATTTTTTTTATTGTTTAATGTATTTCTTTTCAATATATATAAGTGATTTGTAATATTTCACATGTTGTAGCCTTCGGGCTGTGCTGGGCATATCCTGGGTATTGTTTGGTGATACTGATCTCTGGTTGGTCTTGGACGAGGTAACATTGGGTGGTTTTGACCACAAGATTGGGTGTCGTAGATGACTGCTTATGGTAATGTGACTGGTAGTTTGGTCATGGGATGGGTTAAATATATAGTGACACCATCTTAATTTAGAGACTTGGTCGTAGGGGCATTAGGATTCAATGATTTTGTGGCTTGAGGACTTATTTTGATGATTACCGCTCACCCGAAATGTTGAGTAGTGTTCACATAAAGAGAATCTTCAATGAGGTGGTTTTGACCACACATGTTGGTAGAGTCCCCCATTTGTTTTGGTTTAGGTACCATTGGTTTGGTGATGATGGATATAGGAATCCACATGGAAGATGAGGAGAATTCTAGGGATAGTGTTTAAGATATCAGGTTGGGGGTAGAGTCCCACTGTGGATTGAGGGTAGACATTGATGTCTCTCTGGTTACTGATTTGAGGCAATTCATCTTTGTCCCTCATGTTACTTAATTTAGGGAAGAAATTTTTGTCCCTCCGGTTACTTATTTGTGGAAATTCCTTGATGTTCCTCCGTGTTACTAAATCTTAGTCATGACTTGGGGACATTGGTACTTGATACAGGTGGTATCATGTGGCACATGGTGCTGGGTTACATGAAAGAGATTCCAGAATTTTCCAAATCAGGAGACACTCTATGGGGGATTTTGAGCAGTAGTGGAGTTTGTGTTTATTTGTGCATCGTACAATATATATTTTTCCTTATAAATACATTCCAACTTAAACAAATATTTTAGGAACATACTATTTGGTGGTATCCTACTATGATTCATCTCACACACTGCAGGGGTTTTTTGGGAAACGTGTAGACATTATGAATTTACGTGCAGGAAAGAGACAATTTTCATGAGCCGTACAATTTTAGATATCGTATGGAGATGGTAGGGATCATGAGGACTTTCCTATCTAGATTTTACAATGTTTTTATTTATTTCTTGTACAATCATGCTTCCCTTTTTTATCTTAGATACTATTGGATAGCCATTGGTGCCCTTTCTTATATTGATATGCTATGGATGCATGATTTTTCTATTATAGTAGTTGTTATATGTGGTTCAGCATGCTATTGTGTTTACATTCTGGTACTTTCTTTTATATTTATTGGTTCCGATGATTATTTATATTGATTGTACTTTCAGTATGTGGTTATGGTTTGAATATGCAGAGTCTTGTAATTTTACATAATGCTTGGACTATTACCATTTTTATCCTCAGAGAGGGTACAACCTACCAACCATACCTATAAGACCCTCACTGCAAGTCATCCACCATTGGCGTTCGGGGAGGTGCACCTACAGTATTAACACCTGACCAACTTAGCACTATTCCAGTGGCTAATCGAGCCCAGTATGTTACATGAGATTTGTTTTTGTAGTTTTCATTCACCTTGTTATATAGATATAGTGTTTTTTTAAGACTAGACTTGTTGGGCTTGTTGATATATCTTAATTACCTACTTAATTTTACTCCATTTTATTAAGATACTATAATTTTACCTTTAATGGATTCTCCTGATATGTATCGACCATTTTATGTATTATTTTTGGTTTTTTAGGGAAGAGACTATGAGTTATAATTTTTATTGTGGTTTGTGAAGGGTGATGAAATGTATGGAGTGTAAATGCATTGAATATATTTTATTTCATAGATATAGAACATTTTTTGTGTTACATCATTGTTGGTGGTTTCGAGAGGGACGACTCATTTAGGTTCTTATCCCATTAAATTGTTTAGGTGGGAAGTGCTTTATGGTAATGAGTTAGACTAAGAGAATATGATGTTAACCAGGGTATCTTATTTTAGGCTTGTGAGTATTTAGGGGTTGGGACCTTACATGTGAGGTAGAAATAGGGAATCTATGGATGGGATAATAGGGTCTTCAGATGGATAAGAACTAATTAAATAGAGTTTTGGTATGAGGAAATTGTATATGAAAATTTTCATTTGAATAAAAATCACATGAAGTGCTGAGTGTGTTTTCATTGGATTGGTATGAGGGCGTTTTCATTGGTTTTGGAAAGAAAAAATGGTTCCCCTCATTGTATGTGATGGGAAAAAAGGTCAGGAATTTATGGGTATTACGAGACATGTATTCATTGTATGCAATTAATTATATTCAAAATAATGTTCTATGTTTTGGTTACAATAATTCATTAAATCATTATGTTTTAATAGTATATTAGATGTAAAAATGAATATTGAAAAACTAGGGAGTTTGTTTTTCCTGTTGGGAAGTAATGAAGCATGCGATATTATGTTACAATTATGTGGGAATCTGTGATGAAGGTGAGATCTGATATGGCTATGATGTGACACGTTGTGGGAAAGTAGGTTTGAGACCATCAAATGGATTTTAAATATCAATTTAGTAAGAGAAGACATTAAAAATTGATAGTTTTGGTGGTTTTCATTAACATCATCTTGGTGTAAATTTTCTCAAGAGATTATAGTTAATAAAATATTAACATCAAATTGAGTATGATGAGAGTGAATAAATTGTATGACTAGCTATAAGTTTTTTTTTCTAGTTGATTAATGTACTCTTTAGTGTTAGTCCTCGTGGAGATGAGCATGTGATGTTGTATTGTGATGTGTGTACCATAATCTATATAAGTTTTTTGTACCAAAGAAGGAAATGATTTCATTGAATGATGTGGGTTCTATTCATGCAATTTTGGAATAATAAATAATTTATAGTTAATTTCTTAACAGTATTAGGATAAATAAATCCACTTCCAATTCCTCAATTTGATGTTATATAATGCAGGATGTGGTGGTTGTGGTATCTTGAGTGAGGTAGGGGAAATGATACTCTTACATTTTAATGTGACATTTTTATCCCAAAGGTTTGACCTTTGTATTGGAAGGGTCTTAGATTTGTAGAACTATCCATGAATAATTCTTGATGGAACCACTTTTGTAATGATGGAATAATGTAGTGTATTCATAAATTACATAAGAAATGTGAAATTGAAATCATATGTGGTGGATGAATAAAAGAGAGTTCTCATTTGGGGAAGAGTAGTTCTAAAAATTATTCTTATGTGAATGTTAAATGGTATATTGGGGGTATATTATGGAATAATGGTTGGTCAAAGTTTTTGGAAAATTTAACTATATCGTCAGACTGGGATTCAGGTAGGAACACTTGTCGGGGTGTTAGGTTGTCATAGAATTCCAAGTGTGGAGGAATCATAATCTGGTGAGGAAGTGATAGGCCAATATTTGGATCTGGGATTTTTCATGATAAGTCAGTTCAGTATATCCTAACATAGGTTAACATTAAGAACATGCCAGTTATGTTTCAAACAACAACTAGTGTTTTAACATCAAAATAATGGATTTGTTATGAAATTTAAAAAAATTATAGGTAGACACAATTAGTTCATAATACACACACGGAAAAAATGAATGTGTCTGATATGACAAGGAATTGTGATGATAATGATTTGGATTATAATGGGTTATTGTCTGTGTTATGATTAGAACTGGACATTGAACATTGCAGGAGCAGGAAATTGAGGTTGTATTGAGATTTTATTATGTATTCCTTTTAGTAATTGGAATTTAGTGGTTGTGTACTGATTTTTATGAATTTAAATTCAATGGTAGTCTCTCTATGTATGTAAGATTAATATTAAATTAAAATTATCCTATTAGGTGAAAAAAAATTTATTTTTGAAAAAATCTTATAAAAAAAATTAATTTCTTATTTGTTATAGGGTAAACATAAATTGTGGTCTACATTTTTTGGTGTAAACAATTATTGTAAATTTCATTTATTAACGTAAAAACAAGTTTAATGAGTGGTTATACATTAATCATCAAGGTCTAAATGAAATATAATATTTTTTGAAACCCATTTTATGGACATATTTATATATTATAAATTCTATTATAGTTTTTTTATTCTTGGGGGATTGTAGCATGAATCAAAAGATGGAAAATTTATCTCTTTAAAAAATTTACAAGGCTTCCACTAACCTCACATAATAAAGGTTTCACCATATCCTTCTAATTCCAAAAATATCAATACATTTGTCTTGGAAAATAAAAAACAAAATAAATTCACCACATACCACTTCTCATCATAGATTTATTAATTTTGGAAGATATCCAACCATATATGGCCATTGGTGAAAAGAAACAAGAGATGCTAGATGTAGAGGAAAGGTTCATTAACAAGTATTTTTTTATTATATCATACTCTCGCATAAATTATTCATATAAAATTAATATATAATAAAATAAATGTAATAAATATACTTATATAATTTTATTTTATGGTCACAATGTATGACTACACACACATCCATTAAATGCGTTATGAAATCATCATTCATGTGTACGACAAACTACCGCCTCAGGAAATGATGTTGTTTATTTCTACATTACCTCCTACAAAATGTGGTTATAATTTTTGATATATTATTGATATATTATATTTATATCATATTTGTACGAATTGATTGATTATATCATATATTCCATTTTTATTCAAATACATACGGGATATAATAAATTCCTTCGTGTGATAGGCTGGAAACTACCTCACAATGCGTTGTAATTAATTTTCACTAATGTGTTATAGTGAAGGTAATAAGGGTAAATATAATTAATATGAGTAATATAAATGAAAATTTAAGATATTTTTTAGATATAAATAATTCTCAATGTATAATATAAAATTTATTTCCCCCATTTCCACTCACCGTAAAAGTGATAACATGTTTTGTGGATGTATGGACTACTGCAACCTCTATGTGATGTGATTTCATTTATTCAATACCACATCATAAGAATTATATATATAACTATGTATGGTGAAATAATTTTATTCATGATATAATTATTTTTATATAAATATATATTTTTATATAACATTTTTCTATATTGATCATTGAAAAATAGAAATGTAACTCAAATATACGTCGACCTACCGTCTCCATGATCATAATGATAGTTAATTTTTCATAATAATATTTTAAATAATGGTTTTGAAGGTATACTTTATGTTAAAAAATAATTATTATCTCACTATTATTAATATGGATATTTTTAAATAATTTCAAATTTGACCATTCTTGACCTAAAAATACATATTTCACACGTAACTTGAATATGGTAAAAACGTTTGACTTTAAGCTAATAGATTATGCTATCAGATAAGACATGTTAATAAGGTAAATAAATGTAATTATAAATCTAAATAAGATTCTCATGAATTTAAATATATAATATAAGTTTGTTATTCAGGAATATAAATGCTCACATTGTGAATGAGACTCAAGGTAAGGGACATTGTCTCAATTTCCTTTCATTGTAGAAATATGTTTTGTTATGTATCTTTAAAAAATTATATGGAATATATAATACCAATTTCAAAATATATATAATAATTTTATTTAAAAATATGTTATTATATGTTATGTATAATTTCATTTTTAAGTGGGTTTATGATTCATGAGTTTCTCAAGGGACAAGGGGATTATCATTGAAAAAAAGCATCTTTTGAATATTTTCATCACAACTCTCTCTTAAAGGACCATATTTTTTTAAATATATTTATAATATTTTCTCATTATCATAAAATATTTATAAATTTATTCTTTATGTATCATTTTACATACATTAAATGTTATAAAAAATAATCATTTTAGGTGTTTGGAACACAACGACGAAAACGAAATTACCTGTTATCTTGACAATTATTTAATTTATATATTCCTATTCAAGATTATATGTTTTATTAAAACTAAAACCATATTCCTTAATTTTAATATTTATACAAAAAAATTAATTCAAAACAAAGTCTTCTATTGTATTTTAAATGTAATTTTGCAATAAATTGGAATATTAATATTGAATATTGATTTTAATATCAGTTTATTTTTTTAAAAAAAATTAAGAAAATGTATTATTTTATGTTGGGGTTCTTGTACATTTTATACAATATGTATGATATATAGTTTTTGGTGAACCTTTTATCGATTAAATGAAGGGTTGACCCAGCTAGTTAACAAATTCATTTGTTAATGATTAATTTTTCTAAAGAAATATATTGGAAGTTGAAAATTTAGTTATTCAAATTTTTAACTGTTTTTAGGGGTTATATAAGTGTTCTATACGATGATTTACAAAGGTACCTACTTTAATTTAATATTCTTGATGAAGAGTTTCCATGATAATAATTTGGACTCAAAATGAAAAATAAAGGGTCATTTTAAAGGTATTATTTTCCAAATATGGGAAAATGTTATGATTTGAAGCAAGAGGTTTTCATGAGATTAATTTTTTTTCACTAGAATATCATTTTATTTATTTTTTGTATCCCTTACAATGATTTTTGTGGTTATCCCACATTTCTAAACGTCTTCCATGGGATTTGGAGATTGTTAATATATTATAAGATGTTTAGATTAATGTTTTAATGAGTTTTCATGATAATAAAGAATGCATTGTTATAAATGTTTTATATGGTGGGGAAAATGGATACTGATCAGAAGTTTGTACTTTATATTATATGGGTTTTTATGATCAGTGATCAAATTCACTAATACTATAAAAAGTAATATAAATTCACTGATAAATTATGTAAAATTATAAACTGAAAATTTGGATTTTGTAATGTATAAGTTTGGGCTCTTTATGTATGTATAAATGGATGTTTTATATTATATATGTGTTTATGATATTGATAATATAATGGAATTTAAATATTTTACATTATGTTCATGATTAAATGACATTAAATTTTAATATAATCACGTTCCTTCATCTAAAATATTTTTTTTTATGATGGTTTCTATAGAGGAAACATAGAGGATATATTGGGATGCCACCAAGATTATGATATCCTTCGGAATCATCAGCCCATGGTAGTTAGAATATGAATAGGGTAGTTTGTAGTATTGATGGTTGAGACTAGACATGCTATAAATGGTGGAGGTATACATTCTAAAGAGGAACCCAATATATGATGGAGGAACTTGTATATTCTGTATCAATTCATTATGGAACATTTCTCATCATTCAATAGATCATATTAGATAATGGTACTCAAATGGTGAACCAATTATTTTGAGAAGATATTTGTTATGATGGGATGTCTTAAACAACAATAGTAAACATTTTCTATTTATATTTTTGAAGGTGAAGCTGATTCGTGATTTTATCTGGTAAATAATAAAAGATAATAATATGATTCTGATTCCATTAATTAATAAATATTTATGGATTTTATTTTTGATAATTATCTCCCTAATGGTTTTCAATTCAAAATGTAATAAAATTCATGGAATAGAGTCAATCAATAAAATAATTTTTAGCTGCATATTTAGAAAACCTTATAATATTTTTGAGGTGTGTGCCTTGATTTTATTTGAGATATGTATTGAAAAAATTTTATATTCTACTCAATATTGAATCCAAGTATATGAAGAGCATTATTGGCATGATAATTTAAAATCTATGAGAATATTGTTTATTGATTTGAAATGGTTTAGATAGAGGTTTTTGAATATTATGTTACTTATAATGCTGAATGTAAGAATATGTAAATATGGTAGGTTATGGATAAACATGTATCAATGAAACCTAGAGTCAATAAATTGATGTTCTAATCTTGTGCCATGTGTTGAAAAAATAACTATAATAATTGTCTTATAAATTCAGGGAAGTGTTACCGATGTGGACTGATTTACATCATGGAATAAGATTTCATGGAAAAGAATCATGACAAATCAAATAATGTGGAAAATTATAGTCATCCAATGGTTAGATGTTTCAGTTTAAATGATATTTTTCATTTGGATATTGTTTTCTTTATCATAGTTTTTCTTGATGCAAATCATCTTGATCCGAAATAGAATGGTGTTGCATGGTTATTTTTTATTAAAATATATTACCACGTTTCTTCAAATGAGGTGGTTTAATGAATGTTACATGTGTATTATAATAATTCCAATTCACTTTTTTACATTGTATCTTTACATAATTTCATTTATGAAAAATTTTTATGTAAATTTAGAATATCAACTAAATAAATTAAGATATCACTTTTTTGAAAACTCTTACAGGAAATATTATACCAACCAATATATATATGAATCCTCATGTTCATGTCAGTATAGGGGTCTTTCCTGAAAATAGTGTGGAACATTCCATATTGGAGTTTGATACCATTCATGTAACAAATTGTATTTATGTTTTTTATGCAATGACATATTGTAGTTAAAATAATGTTATGTAGAATTATTTTATACACTTGATAAGTTATCAAGAATTTGAGAAATTTATTAGAGGTGTAATTGAATATTACCTATCCCATATTGTTGAATATAAATAAAAATTTAAAATTAGTGATGATTCCATAGTAAATTAATACATAGATATATATTCATTTTGTTGGTTTCATTCATAATGGTGATATTTATAATTTTGTTTACATATTACCTAATGATATCACAATCTCAAAAAACACTTATCAAATGGTTCAAGTGAACTTATTAACTTTAAAATAATGTTTCATTCGTAATTATATATAGTATACATATAACGTATCACTTAACCTTGGTGTTCTCATAATTTTTTATAAAATAAATATTAATCAATGAAACATTTCATTGATTATAGTTCACAGAATCAAATCACTATTACAAATAAGTATAAATTTCCTAATATCGTTGATTTGTTTAATCAGCTATATGGAGCCTATTATTTTTCAAATGTTGACCAAAGCATGGGGTACAATCAGTTTATTGTGATAGAATCAAACATTCTATATAATGTGTTTCAGTATAGATATGGTTACTATGAATTTTTTTTTATGTCATTTAGGCTACCTAATACACTTACAACATTTATGGACAATATTTTCAGATATCTTCAATAGTTATTATACAAGTTTTTGTTCATTTTTATTGATGATATTTCAGTATATTCTAATAGGTAATAGAAAAATGAAAGACACCTCAGGGTGTATTGAAGATTTAAAATGATAAATAAACTGTATGGTAAATTAAGAACCTGTGAATTTAGGATGGAGAAATTTCATCACATTGTGATATTGTATTTTAATTTTTCATAACTATTGAACCACACTCCCAAATTTTTTTTAAAAAATGTCCAAAACCCATGATTATCACAATGATAGTATTTTATCTTTTATTAATGGGTTACTACTTGATGTTTGTGGAAATATTTTCTCTCTTTTCATTCCCATGAACTATGTTAACATAAAAATGAGTTAAATTCATATAAAAAAATAATGTAAAGAATGTATCCAGGAATGGAAACAAAGATTAATGAATTATATTGTTTTTATATACCTTCTTGAGATTGAAATTTTTTCATGAACAATGAGGATTCATCAAAGTTACATGTTTTTCTCTAACACAGAATTGTCGTGTAATTTATTATGATTCATGTCAGTGGAAACCTCATATGTTTAATTACCGTATGGATTATTTTGAATTAACTATTTTTTTGCATTATAATTTTATATTAATAATTTTAATTAATAATTGGTTTGGAATACATATTAATCACCAATGTTTTTATGTTAAAATTAAATTAGATTGGACTAAACATGAGATAAAGCTGGTGGATGGAAGTAATTATGGATTATGATTTCATGATTCATTACCATTTTGAAAAATAAATCAAAGTGTATGATGACTTGAGTTTAAAAATTAAATGTATCATTATGATGTTACATTGAAAATGTGACCCGTTGGTTAATTATTACATGATTTTTTCCTAGAACTAGCTGATATAAGTACATACTAATTTTTTTATGTTTTATTAAGCATTACTTTTTTATAATGAGTTATGAGTTCTTATTAAGAATCATTAATAATTTTAGGGGAATGTACGATTAACTAAGAAGAGATTGAATACTAATTTTAATAATAATAATGAATGTGTTTTAGGATTCAGAAAAGGGTTATGTGTGCCTTGTTATTCCCTTGTGAGAAAATAGTATTTCACTGAAGTTCACTATTCTCTAACTTCCATTCATCTGGGTAGCAATATGATTTATAGGGACTATACAGAGTATTACAGGTTGGATCGAATGAAAAGTAACATTAAATAATTTACCATGATGTTTTTAAATTATCAGTAGGTAAAATAATAGCAATAGTTACTGAAGGGGATTCTTGAACCATTTCCAGCACCGGAGTGAAAATGAGAAAACTTATCAATCGATTTTATTGTATTATTTTAAAATATATCTCATGGTAATAATTCCACTTTGCTTATTTTTTTATTCATTCACCAAATATTCACATTTTGAACCAATTAGACATACAACATTGTTATATAATAGTTTCAACTGTATCTAAATTCCATTTTATTCTTATATGGATGTACTCTTCCAGTTGTATCATATATTGATCCCATGTGAACCTCTATTTTTTGGAATGAACATCTGAAATCATTGGGGGATGAATTGAAATTTATTATAGTTTCTTATCCTCAATATAATTAATAGCCTAATTAAAAAATTAAGAACAGTGAAATTTTTTTATTCATTTTAATGGATTATCAATGAATTTTGTATCAACTTCCTTCTTTGGTTGGGTTTCCTTATAATATTTTTTCTCATTTCTGTATACAGATTGAACAATTTGAGGCATTATATGAGTAATGATGTTGGGAAACAAAAATCAAGGGAAATTTAGTATAAATGATATTAATGGGATCATAGATGGTGGCGAAAATGGATGGGAAGGTTTATGTGATTTAGTGATAGATGTGGATTACTCAAAGTAAGTATAATTATAATGTGGTTATCTAAAGGAAAATTATTTCATTCAAGATGGTGGTCCAGTATTTCTCAGTTTTTCTCCATTAAAAAGAGGTAAAATGTTTTTTAATAAGGGGAGGTATAATCCATGGATCATTATACAACAAAAAATAATATAAAATAATGCATTATTTTACATCCATGTGGTTATACCTCCGATGTTATTTTAAGTACACAATGTATTAATTATTTCATTGTTAAAGAAATATGTCACAGATTCATCTCATGTCTTGAGACCTGATATAATTTAGTCGGAAGATAATCTGTCTTATGTTGAATATCAAATATAGGTTCCTGAAAAAAAAGATCAATTTCTCTAGTATATAATGATTCAACTGGTTGTGGTTTGATAAAAGCCACATATGGATGAAGTGGAAACACGAGAATATGAAAATACTAGGAGGGAACAACATCCTTACTAGTATAATAATTGAATAAAATTATGATGTCATAAATTCAAATTGAGGTGAAGGATGAAAAAAAAATGTAATTATCAATTAAACCACATTAGTATCTAATAATATGAAATATATTATTATATTAGTTATCAAAATTTTAAGTGTTTTTAATAGAAAAGGAAATTGTATTGATAAAACTCAATTCATATAAAGATTTATTTAAAAGTTTAATATATTATTTTACTTATTTTTTGGATTAAAAGAAAATAATTTTTGGAAAAACAATATCAAAATTAAATTTGGATGAAATTTTTGGATAATGATGAAAATATTAATTTCTCAGCGAATAGTAAAAAATACAAATTTATGTGAAAGAATTCATATCATTTTTATGAATAATTAATTTTTAGTGTGTTAATGTGTTTTGAAAAAGTTTTTACATAACTTATGTATTATTATATTTCATTTAATCAACATAATTACTTTTTTAGAATTAGTATATTGGTTTTTAATATAATTATGTTTTTGGGTTAAATGATGTGTTTTATTTAAATAGTTTTAAAATGTGTATTGCTTCCCTTTATTAATTAGTTAAAATAACCCCTTATGGGGAATGTTTTTAATTAAATTTATATATTTTATATCATTAAATAATGTTTTAGTTTTATGAAATTATTTTTATTAATCATATTGATAATAGATATTCATCTATTCCAAAAATTATTCATCTTAAAACACGTTGTTTCACGACATCTTTGATATTAAGATAAAATTATAATTTTACAATCATGTGAATTGAATTTATAAAAATATATTCCATATTTATAATCAAAATAATTTATAATTTTGAATAGTGTCAGATATTTTTTTACTAATTTCATTAGTAAAACAATATAAAATTTTATAGTGATAATGGTAAAAATGAGTACAATTAGTTGTTAAATATTAATACTAAAGATTCAAAATACCTAGTATTCTGAAAAAACATATTTTATGGCCATATATAGACCTTATAAATTATTATATCTAGTCTGGTACATTTTTGTGCCTATTAAAAATAAAATAAATTTGAGTGGAGTTCTCTCTTTAAAATAATTACAAGTTTCCCAGTCACTAAACTCATAAAGTGTCTACGCCTATACTTATCTCATTAAGAATATTAAGAACACATTATAATATATGAACATAAGAAATCATATCTAAAAATCACTCCTATAATCATTTATTCTATAATTTTTTATTAAATCAATCCATGGATGGACATTGCTGAAAACCTAAATGAGAAACCAGAAGAAGATGTACTATTCATAAATTATCATTTTTTTTCTATTTTATCCAACAAAACATTAAATTATTAATATTATATGGATATATAATATCCAAAGAATCATAAATGTACTAATATTTTTTGGTTCATCCTATAATCACACATATTTCTGTAAAATGCGGTACAAAATCAATATTTAGGTGTATGACAGACTACCACCTCGAAAAATGAGGTAATTTCTTTTTCCAATACCACCTATCACTATTGGGTATAATGATATATATATATATTATATATGATATTTATAACATAATTATATATGTGGATTAATTTTTTTGTATATATCTTATTTTTATTCCTACACATATGAGATTCTATAACTTCATTTATGTGTAGGGCAGACTACATTCTCATGAATCAATGTTATTGATTTTCACTAATGTGTTTAATGGAAGGTAATACGGGTAATGATAATGAACATGTGTAATATTTATGGTTACATAGGATATTAATTACATATTTTTTATTCTACATGTGTTATATAACATTTTCTTTCCCATCATTACACTCATTAAAAAGGTGATAACGTGATTCATGAAGTGTGGATTACCTTATCCTCCATGAAATGTGATTCCTTTAATTAACAAAAAGTCACAAGAATGAGATATATATGTTTATATTATAGAATAGTATTTTATTTATGAAATTATTATCATTATAGAAATATAAAACCATACTTATCATCTTTTTAGAATGATCATTTAATAATGGAAGCATTACTCATGTAAATATACAAACTAATATATACATAATCGTAATATTGGATATTTTCTCATAAAAATATTTCCTAATTTGTTTTAAAAGTATAATTTATGTATAAATATTATAATAATTTCATGAATATTATTCTTTATATGTATAAATTATGACCTCTTTGACCATAGTCATCATTCTAAATCCATTTTTTACACCTATGTCGAATATAGTCAAACCATTAGAAATAAAAATATTTGATTAGGTGATCACTTATCAATTGATAATAATTAATATTAATGTTATAATAAAAATTATAATGGATCCCACAACATTAAATAATTATCTTATATTTTTTCATGAAGATAAAGAAACATGTGATGAATATGACTCAAGGATAGGGTCTTTAATCCAATTTCCGTTCATCAAGGAAATTATTGATCTTATGAACCATTAGTATTGTATAATATGTATTTAAATTAACTATGAAATTATATTTAATTAATTTATAAATTAAAATTATATTTAATTTTTTTAATGAATTGTTTATTGGCTACTACGATCTAAATATTTTTATGTTATAAGGATTGTTTTAAAAAGACCCTCATTTAAGTCTTTCCATTATACAATCATTATAATCCATGTCCAAGTTTTTAAAATTATATTTTTCATGTTTTCATATGTGAATAAAATATTCATATATCTCATTTATTCTCTTTTATTTCACATAAAATAATTCAAAATAGAATCTTTTAATGTGTTTTAAATGAAATGGTGACAATGACTTATCCTACAATTGGGAATTTTATTAATTTATAACATCTTTTACATGATTACATGTTTTCATGAATGTTATAAACTATTTCCCTTTTTTATTAATTTATTGAATTTTTTTCCAAAATAAATGTGTAACTATTATTGAAAATAAAATATTGAATAAAAATGGTATATTAATATTTAAATTTGATTTTCATATGAGTTTAAAAGTGTTTTTTTAATTTATGATTATGAATTATTTTATGTTATTGTTATTTGATATTATATACTATGGGTGCATCAATATAGTTTTGTGTAATCTATTTATAGATTAATTAATGGGTGTTCCTTTATGGAGCTCTAATGAATTAGGTAATAATTATTCTCTCATTATAATTAAATTTTAATTTGTGCATATGGTTAATACAATTTGTAGGGGTTCAATAAGGGTTCTATGAGATGATTTCCCAATCTACCTACATGAATTTTCTATAATTGGTAATTTTTTTATCTAGGTGATCAGTTGATTTCATGTTAATAAATAAAATATTTTTTAATGAAAGGATAATTACCATTATGGGTAAAAAAAATTTCTTTTATGGTGTGGGGTTTTCATTTCTTTTAATGTTTTTCCCTAGACTAAAAGTATTTTTTTCCATTATTTAATTTTTTACTATCATGCAAAATTTTAAATTTATTTTCATAGTAATAAATGAATTGTAATGTATTATAAGAGTTAAATTTGAATTTTTTGAATAATATTTATGAAAATAAATCATGTTTTTTTATAATTTTTATGTGGTTAAAAAGGATACTGATTGGAGTTTTCCTCTTTGTATTATATGTTTTTTTATATAAGAGTTATGAATTAATTGTGAAAAAAATAAAACATTAAATGATCATTAAAATTTAATAAGTTAATATTTATCACTAAAACTAAATAGTTTGTTCTTATTATGTTTGGGGTCTAATATAATGTTCCAGATCCATATCCACTTATAGTATCCATACATGTATGTATTTAAATGAAAACACCTATTATATTTCTTACTAAAACATTAAGATGTTATTCTAGACATATACATAGCCCAATGGATTTCAGGAATGTTTTGGTAATCATTATCTCAAATGATTGACCAAGAAATTAATCTAATACACACTACAAGGAAAAAACTTTTAAAAAAAATATCCCATATTTTAAGATAATTATTCAACTATTTTTATAAACCCACACCTGAGTACCACAATAGTTTAGTTTCACAAGAGACTAGAAATACAATAATCATATTTTAATAAATATCATCATCATATAGTAGAATAATATTCACAAATAGTAATCCTCATTAGAATACCATACTTAATCTATATATCATTCCATGTGGATGGAACCAAAAGAAAAGTTGGGATCATATTCTCCATAAGAGTAATTATAAAATATACCAATCTATGATCACATTAAAAAAATTAATATTAATAATGATAATCGATCATGAACATAATAGAATATGGTTATACAAAATAAGTAAAATATTATGAACATGGTTTATTTCATAAATTATAATAATTTTTGATAACATGGCATATAAGATTGGTAAAATAGTATATATCAATCACGAACCATAACAACATGTCATAATAGTCGGTAAATGTCATTAATATATATAACCATTTAATATGTCAATGTCATTAACCATGACCATCAATATAGTGGACCATTACTTGTCACTAGTTTATTATTATGGATCATGAAAAAATTATTTACTATAGTGGATCACAACTGACCTGTTTCCCATGTTGGATCATCCCCAACAAGTTGATTCCAATTTTTATCTTAGGTTATATAAATCCTTACATAATGAATTGGAGGGAGAAATAGGTTATAGAGATATCATAAAATAAATCATACCTATTTTTGACACAATATAATAAAAAATTCCACTTATAAGTATATAATTTCATATTGAAATAAAATAGAACTCATAATAATTTAAAAAATATACCATAACATATCCCTATAATAAAATAATGCATTAATATTTTTTTAACTTAAGAATAAACCATCCAGATAATGAATAACATTTGTATTGTTATATATTATAATAAAAATAGAGTAAGTATCATCCTTGGATGTCATCATAGGTGGATAATTATTTTTAAAGATCAGTTAGATAATTTCTCAAGGATGATAGCCTTTCCAAAGTGAAGAACACTTTAAAAATGATTTTATAAAAGCTTTTATTTTAAAATAACCTTGGAAACGAATAAAAAATGAATTTAAATTAAGTTAAATACTTCTTTGAAAAATGTATCCCTTCATATTTGAAAAAAACATTGTAAAACTCAAAACATTTTCAAAATTATTTTCCTTGAAAATAACTCTGGAAGATTGTAAAGTAATATTTAAAACTAATTTAAATATAATATTATGGAAACTAGAATAGTCAATTTGAAAATAAATTATTAAAACCAAAAATTCATAAAATACGTTGGAGAAAGTTTTATTCAAAAATAAAAATTTAAATATATAAAATATTATTTGTAATATTTAGTGGTCATGAAAGTGTTAAATTCCATTCATACATTACATGTTAAAACATAGACACTTTTAAAATTATTAGTTAAAAATAAACAGTAAATTTTTAGAAAATATAATATATATTCATTTAATAAAATTATATTAATGATTAAAAAATGGATAAAAATTTCTTTAATAAATAAAAATATTTTATAAATATTTTTTTAGAAAATATTATCTTGGATGTAGATGGGTTTTCAATCGATGAGAGAATTAATGTTCGATTCAATTGAAATAATAATTTTGAGCACATTAGTGAATAAAGAGAAAAAAGTTAATGGAAAATTATAATCAAGACATTACCATACTAAAATAACATTTATTCATTTATTGAGAAAGGAATCATAGGATTTCATCATCGGATGCATGAACATAAACAATACTGATAAAACATGAGATTATAACATTAATCCATTTCCAGATTGGTATCTTTTATATTTAATGATCCATTAAATTATTATTTTAAAATACTATTTTAGTATCATTAAAATAATGATATTAATCGTATAACATGTCTAAGGGCGGTCCATACATGATTCTAACATAGATAGATTTATAACATAACTAATGTCAAAGGAATTAAAATTTAGACAAAAATATATTACCCCTTTGGTAACTTTTATACAATAAACCCCAAGGTTGAGATATCCTAAAAATGATATTTAAATACTCAAATTATTCTGTTGAATCATTATAAAATAATTTTATGGGTTTCAAATATACCAAATAAAAAATTTCTTATTCATATATTACGTGTCTAATAGAATTAAAAAAGTGAGATGAAACACACTTACCACAATTCCTGACATCCTTCATATATGTTTAAAACATATTTATTATAAATATATTAAACACAAAATACATACATATCATACCATCAATGATTTATTTGTTACTATTTATTACACATTTATAAAATATCCAATATGAAATACAAGTGTCTGGTAATAACTGATATGTTTTTTATTTTTCATTTGATATGGTGTTTTCGATCCTCTTACATTGATCATGGTTACATAATATTAATAATTTCAAAAAAACTTTAGATATAATATTATATATATATATATATATATATTTGTTTATGTATTTATATTAATCTATAATATTTAGTGATAGAAAATGAAATGCATCATTTATTGAGATGGATGGCCATATGTTCACATGAAAGCTAGATACATTTATGGGAAGGATTAAACATAAGGAATTTAAGAAATAAATAAGTAATATATAGTAATTCCATTTCACATATATCACATATAATCATCAAATTTTTCCATATTAATATATGTGAAATGAATTAGTAAAAAATGAATCAAAATGCTATTTTAGGTTGTAGTCCTCTATACACATGAATCTCATTATCACACTCTCAATTGAATGTAATATATGATAGTATAAGTGACATAGTAATTAAATTA
The DNA here is from genome assembly GCA_963277665.1 of Viscum album. NCBI lineage: Eukaryota > Viridiplantae > Streptophyta > Magnoliopsida > Santalales > Viscaceae > Viscum > Viscum album. Next base: position 128,594,803 of record OY728151.1, on the reverse strand, counting down.
TAATAATTATGTTAAAATTTAATATATATTCATTTATTATTTTTTTACAATCCATGTTAGATATTTATTAAAAACACATCACATAGGTTCACGAGTCGGTAGTCCTCTGTACAGATGGGCGATGTCAGTTTTTTCAAATGGATTTAAAGGAAAGAAGTAATATGTGGTATTATAGTTACAATGGAATTACAATATCAAAAATATAATATATAATAAATAAATAAATTTTTGTAGTTATTCGTTAGAGGTGGTCATGGAAAAAATACATCACTCTTGAGTAGTAGTCCTATATACAGATGATTGATTATTTGGTATCCTTTTTGATGGAAGTAGATATGGATTTATGTTATAAAATTAACATAATAATATAATTTTTGATATTAGATAATATTTTTATTATATCATCATAATATATGTCTATTTTATGGTTTTGGAATAATAAATAAAATAATGACTCTAGATTGAGAATGACACATCTACTACGAACATCAACCTTAGGAAAGAACAAAAAGTATTCATATGAAATCTTTTTATATACCAATGCACTATAGATAATGTGTAGGGATATAATTATTATATTATTCAAGTTATTTTTTCAGAATATTGTATGTGAATATTTTAGAAATATAGGATACAATGTGTCCTATTATAAGTGTGGTGATTGGAATACTTGTAATTTCAAAAACAAAAATGATCTACTAGAGATTTTCTCAATCCAAAAGGATAAAAACTGTAAATTATAGAACATTATATTTTAATTGAATAAATTTTTTTATAAAATGTGGGATATACCTAATTATAGGTCATTTTACACCAAATCATTTTGGTTCAATACCACAGTAAACACATTTTAACAATAACAACGATATTTAATTTTTACATCTTTTAATATTCTAAAATTTAAAAAATTATATTGAAAATATTAGATAATATAATTTATTTTGATTCAAAATATAGATTATATTTTCTAAAATACCATTTACAGAACTGTAAAAATTAATTTAAAATTATTTTATCAAAAATGATGATAACATGTGTTTTAATGAGAAATGATTCAAAAGTTTAAAATGTGTCAACATAAAAAAATTAATATGGAATTGATTCAAATTACATTTATTGGATTAAAATTAATAAAATTAATAAAATTTTATCTTTAAATTCATTTCAAAATTATTTGGATGTTCATAAATCCATTAAATGATATGAAAATTTTTAATAACAAATGTATTTTTCTGCATTAAATGAAAATTTTATCTTTTTAGAAGATTGTAGGGAAATAAGTCCAAAATAAATTTGAAATGAAGATTTCTTTATTAAATATTATTTTATAAAATAAATATTATACATTTTTTATAATGGAAAACAATAATTAGTGTATAAAATGTGGAAAAATTTCTTTTTTACAAGAATAATTTTTTAACTGTAAACATTTTATTAATCTTGCCTATTTTATATAAAACCTAGAGGAATAATGTAAACCATTTTATTGAATAAATCATATAAAATATTTGTAAATATCATTTATGAAATGTTATTTGTTTATTTAATAGACATAAATTTTTATTAGGATATAAAAATAGTTTCTCAGAAAATGATTTCTGTTTTTTTTAATTACATGTAACACCCGTATATTTCATAGTTTGTTATCTCTTCAAAGTAATTTAACAACTCGCGCTACACACAACAATGAGATCGAGAAAACCACGACTTACCAAACTAGCCATTCATAAAACGGTTATGAATAGTATGAAATACATGTTGAATTTTACATATATCCTATATAATTTTAACATTTATATTATGTGATTTTTAGACATAATATAAGAACAAATTCATTTTTTTCAGATAAAAGAAGTATTTTTCAAAACATGCAATTTTACTGCCTTAAAATGGAGAACCATTTTTAAAAACAATATCTGACACTTTAATATATTCAATTTGATGAAATAAAATTCTTTATTATAATCAGGACATAAAAATTTAGTTTCAATAAGTTGTTGGAACTTTTCTGATAACCTTTATATTTTGACGAATTGTGAAAAATACTATGTTTTAATTGAATACTAAATTTTTCATCAAAATAATATATATTGTTAAATAATTAATTTGAATGGTTTTGATTTTTAATTAGATTATATTTCTATAATTTAATAAAATTTAGTTAATTATAAGTAATTTCACTTTTAAATATGACATAAACTCATGTCAATATTTTGATAGTTTTACTATTTTTAAAACCCACTTTTTGGTTTTGAAAACAGGAATTAATGTTAAATTAATAACTGATGTTTCTATGTTTTGAATTTTTTAAAAGAGAATTAATTTTTTAATTCATAATATCAAAATTATCTTAGGTATAATTTTAGGTTTTTCAAAAAACATTCAATTGTTAATGAATAGTGAAAACCACATCGTTATTGTTTAAAACTGAATTTTTTATATAAATAATTTTTTTTATTTTAAATAAAATTTAGGTCCAAATATATAAATAATATTTATATATGTTCAATTTAATTCATTGGAGTCGTTTTATAATATGTTTAAATATATGAAAAAAATTATTTAACTTTTTACCGCCTTTTATCCACCTCCTAGGAGCATTTTCAAATTTGTATAAAACATAATTTTACTGATTCTACAAGTTAAATTTCACAAATACTAGAGACACTGTTAATATTAATAAGTAAAATTTCGATCAGTAAGATGAAAATAATTGTTGGTGAATAGTAACTTTTGACTTATTTACCACATTTAAAAGTAAATAGGGTAATAAAGTGTAAAAATGATATTATAATTACCCTAACACTTTTCTTAATGGTATTGGATAAGTGTAATTCTACCAAAAGCACCCTTATAATAAAAATAAGATCTCATTTGGTCAACATGGATTAAATTAGGACATTTATTATTATTTTATTTAATGTAGAGTTAAAATAGTTAAATTCAAAGTTAAATAAAAAATCCATTTTTAAAATAGGGTTACAGACAATATAATTTCGTCTATAAATATTCTTTATACATAAAAAATATTTTCCTACATAATGGTAATTAATTTATATTTTTAGAATTTAAATATTTCTATTTATTTATGACACAATGATGATGTAGTAATTACCTTATTAATGAAATATTAAAATATTTGATATTATAAATATCCAAAAAATGTAAATTGAGTCTTATGATTAATCCACTAATTTATCAGGTTAATATAACATGTTAGAGTCGGTTTAATAAATTTTATTCGATGTGATAAATTTATTATGGCTTTTAAAAAAATAAAATACTAAATAGTGTCAAAATTGACATGATTGAGATTTAAAAAAAATTACTATGTTATTAATTGATATATTATTCCTAAAAAAATAATTATCGGCCAAAGGAGTTAGATAAAGATATATATATTAATAATGAACCTCATGGGGTTCTCTTGGCTGGTTTTGTTATGTTTATTAACCATATAATATAAAAATCTAATGAGACATGGTAAATGTCCAACTTTTTAACAAAGAGTTAAATCTAAAGGATAAGGTTAGTATGAAGACCTAATCTTGTGTAAAACCTATTGGTTGATAGGTTTTAAACCCATACCCACCTTATCCTCTAAATAATTCATTTTTGAGCCTTTAGAAACTGAAAATAATTTTATTATTAAATAATATTTCAAGCTTTTCCAAAAGTGACCCCCACCTCTCTTATAAAAGGGTACTTCCCATTATCTTAATTTCACACCTCCAAAGACATTTTCCATGACAAAACCTACCCAAGTATCCTCCCAAAAATCACAAACTTATCTTATAATCCATCTGTAGGTTAGAAATCCAACATAAAAGGTCCTTTTGATAAAATAAATAGGAAGAAGCCGGAGAAGAGGTAAATATTCCATCACCTCATACATGTTGTTTTCTTCTTCCGCTTCCTTTTTCTTTATTGTTTCCATTATTAAATTATAAATTTAGTATCTTATACAAACTGTGATGTTATTATAAATATCGTACAACCGTATTCATTATTCTATCCATCATATGAATGACAAAGTCACCATACGTGCGTATGAACGACTAACTGTATCGTCATTGTGGAGTGGTTTGTTATTCAAACACTTCATTTTTTGGATGGGAATAATAATTAGAATAAACTGTGTAAATAATAAATATAACATGTTAATTATTTGGTATATATGATATACCGTCTAATTACATACGATTTCACCATCAATATAATGATATTGTCTCTCGTGTTTACTTACGAATTGTCGTCTCCACGAATGCATTGAGATTCATTCCTCATTGTAATAATTCAAGAATAACCTTTATTTTGTGATTGAAAATAAATTTTATGAACATAATATCATTTTTTATATGACTAAAATAAACTTTATCCATAACAAACATGGCTTATGTAACCAAGCATATAATGAAAAACGAATCAATTAACTCTCGAAACAATGATACCATTGAAACATTATTGAAAAATAAATGTTAGTGGATCATATATGATATCATATATATGTATATAGATCGTGTATAATACAATAAGAAATCAGTAACTACTATACAGTATATTAACATACCATCAACAAAGTAAAAGTACAAGGTAAGTGTTAATTTCAAAATCTCTTTATTATCCGAGGTTGTTTTTACGTAAGTATCTATTGGGACCTCCTTATCATCCACATCCTTGTTTAATTAAAAATTAATTTCAATGCAATTTTACGATTTACTAGAAAATGGGTTACAGTCATTTATAGCCTTATTTTACTTTATATATTTTTAATGAAATATTTTCGTCCTTTTTCAAACAAGGTACTTTTGGACCTTTATGAAAAAATTAAGGTAATAATGTCTTATTTATCTTATACGGAGGGTGAATCTATTTTCCACCATTATAACATCTTCGATTCATCCCATACAAGATTATAATAATATTTTCAAAATAAATTTTATCTTTTATTATTATATGACTTTTAAATGACTTCAAAATTAAAAGAGGTATTTCATTAAAAAATATTTGATTTCATCTATGTCAACATCCTTTGATGGATTTTAATCTGGATTGATGTTTACTTATTTTGATACAAAACAACCATATTATATTGATGATTTTTTGATATGTTTGACTGTGGATGTGTTATTTTTACACAATTCATGGTTTATTGATTAAGTATTGGCATTTCATATGATAGTTTTAATATGAATGTTTATGTTTTCTTTAAGCCTTTTCATATGAGAAATCCAATGTACTTAGTAATTTGTTGGTGGAGCCTACTATAGCTCCTCTATGCATCGGTACGTCTCATGAGACAAACTAGTGTCTTGTAAAAAGGCCTTGACTAAATATTATTTGTAGTCTTGGAACATAGCCTTGACTACGTGGTAATGTAGTATCGTATTATGTATTCCATCATTATGAGAGTGGCTACTGATATTGCCTATGATTTTTCAACTAGTAGAATATACATGTAAATAAGTAAATAGAATTAATTGATTTTTTCTTTTCCATATTATAATGATATTTATGTTTATAATAATTTTTGTTTAGTCTTATACGTTGCATTAAATGATTATTCTTATTTATGAAATTTTTCTCTATGTTGTTATCCATACTGAGTAGCTAAGCTCACCCCTTTCTATGTTTTATTTTTCATAGGATGGGAAAAACTATATTATGGTTGACCTGTTGTGACATGCTTATGATATTATTATGTTCAAAAGTGTAAAAATGTTGATGATGTTTTAAATTCATGATGTAATGTAAAACTTATGAATATATCTTGTAGTTCTAAGTCTACAAAACTGATTATTCATTTAGGACATGATTCATTATATCATGCCAATGTTTTTTAATAATTCACCGACTTTGGGAACCTGTAGTTGGGGAATTACATTAATTTAAATTTATAACTAATTATCCTACTAATTATTAATTATATATATCTATATATCCATCTCTCAATGTTTAAACAAATTAATTTTAAAATTTATTTATTTTTGTTCATAAATTCTATTTTAGTGGCTAGGTTTTAACAAACCTATTAATTAACAATATTTTAATAGAATGTCATGTTTTTTAAGACTTAGTGTTTCTTTTAATTCAAGATAAAAATGGCATTAATTTTAATGAAAAATATCCACAAGATAAAATTCATATCGAAAAAAAATCAAAGAATCTCAATGTGTAACATTAGAATAGAAATTGGCTTATAAAGAACATCTCATCTAAGTGTTGAGGAGTTAGGCAAGGCTCAAATTGGCCATGGAAAGGTTATTGGGCCATAAAAATGTAATGCAGATAATAGTTAATGAAGAAGGTAATCTAATATATTTAACCATATTCATGGTATTTTATTTACTTTTGTATGTTGTACGTACCTTAAATACCATTGGTGGAGTGTTTTCTAAGTTCTTTTATTTTAATCATATTGGATTCAAATTTATACCTCAGTACTTCAATGGATCTCATCAGATCATTTTTTGTTTGTAAGACCAACCATATAGCCTCCCATTGGGTGCTCCAATTTATAGAATCTATATTACGGGGTTATAAATGATGGATTATCTTCATTACATTTGTAAACCATTTAAGAATGCTAGTTGTTTTTTATGTGTTATGGGATAATTTTAAGGTCTTGATAATAAATGTTTTAATATCTGTTTAAATAATGAATAATAATTTTTATATATTCTATGATTTAATTAAATTTCTCATAGAAATTTTAATTGGTTTTGATCATGTTAATTGGGTTTTTACTCAGTTTTGTGATTCATGGGGGAATGTATGTTTGATATAGATTCAAAAATATTTTTTGTTTTTTATATGCATGTAATTTTCAATAAATGTATTTTTGGGAGAATTTAAATTTTTATTTTAAATTGTTTTGGGGTTTCCCTATACAAAATTATAATAATGGATATTTTAAATATGTTTTTAAATGTAAATTTTTTTTACTCATTTGAAATTATTTTAAGGGTCAAGATGTAGAACATTTGTGATTGAGAAATTTGAAAATTGTAAATGGGTCTGAAATATTGTCTGGGATCTACTAGTAAAATTAATGAGGTTCACATGAGCCTCCGCCCAGCTGGTGAGGTATCCTTAAGTGCATCCTAATGACCCAGGTTAAAACCAGGTAGAGGAATATTTCTGGGGGCTCTGTAGTAGCACAATAGCAGGTACTGTAACAGGAACTACATTAGTATAGTAGTATATTGTACACCATGCAAGTACTATAGAAGAACTGTACACTATACAGGTACTGTAGCAGAACTATGAACTGTGTGGGTACTGTAGCAGGCACTATAGCAGGTACTGTTTGGTACTGTAATAGTTGAAACTATTCACCATGGGACACCGGTTTGGGCTTGGAGACCTTAAGGTTTTCGAGCCACCCAGGAATTCAGGTCAGTAGGGATTTCGGGCCACCTTTAAGAACTTCGGGCTACCTCGAGGCCTTCAGGTTACATGAAGTTTCCCCAGACACACTACAAAAAATGCACAGCGCCAGAAGGGGATTCCGAGAAGGTTCACTCATCAGTGCAGAACCAAATGGACTTGTCATAATGAGAGGGTATCACTATGCTTTTAGGACCAACCTGTTCGTGAACAGAAAGCCTAGCCAGATGACCATACGAAGATGGAGTGCTAATATCATGATGTATATGTGGGGGAGGGGCAGGTCCTTGTAGATAGTCTGGTTGAATTCCCTAAGACCTTCGGGTCATGTAACTTCATAAGCCTAAGAGCCTTGTAATCTATGATCCTACGGAGGATGTAAGGGTTCCCCCTCATCCCATTAAAGGAGGGTTATCAAAAATCAATAAAAATGAAGGCCTTCGGGCAATTCGGGAAAAATTAATAAATTAGGTGTTAGACTAAGACTTCTGGCACATGTAAAGTACTATTTGGACAAGGTTTCAGAATGAATATATAACAACTGATATTAATATCTTTTCTTTATGTGAAATAATGATAATTTGGGAACACTAGTATACAAGAATATATAGATTGTGGATGAACTTTTTGTATTCATTTGATGTTTTGGTTGATTCTCTAGGAGCTATTTTGTGATGTATATTTATATATTATACTAATTATCCAGGAAATATTTTTAGGATATTTGGTTCTAGATGTTTGAAATAGTGCTCCAGATATATTATTTAGAGACATGATTCTCTATATGTATAGTTCAATATGTCTTATATGGGACTCTATATCTATGTTTATTAATATATGGATTGATACTATATTCTTTTATGTGTCTGATGATGGATGAATAATTATTCAATTACATGAATATTATTTCACCATATGGTCAATGACTCTAATTATCATATTCATATAATATAGTTATTTTTATCCCTATTATAACATTGGAACAAAAGGTCCACCTTGTTAGTAAATAAATACTTATATCTTTTGATTGTATCTTTATTCCAAGATGATTAATTTATACCACTAATTTCCTACTAACAAAATTTATTTTATTCGTTTTTTATTTATAATACATTGGTGGTGAACCACTAAGTTGTACTCAGACCAATCATTTGCATCTCTAGAATAGGGGTACTAAATCGACTATCATTAGATTATTAAAGGCATTTGGTAGGATGTGGCATGGGTCCTAGTTTTTATGATCATGTAGGATGACATATACGGTATCAGGAGATTAGATGACATTGATAAATGTGTAATTTTGAGACCATATGTACTTTTCTATTAGTTTTTTTAATTTAGTTAACATCCCAATCAGTTATTTTTTGTCTATATTCGATATGGATTTTGGGGACATTAATGATTTACATTTGTATTTCAGTCATTATTTTATTTATCTTCATCAATTTCCAGTTTTATTGAGTTGTTAAATTATTTATTACATTTATCTATAATAACCGTGGTGATTTTTTATTTATGTTTCTATTTTACACTATGATAAGGTTTCATAGTCTCCTCACATTAATACTTTGGACCATGGCTACTAGTCGACAGCCTCTTGCATACGTTGAGGTGCCCGTGATGTATTGTGTAAAATCAACTCATAGTACCAATTTAGTGGATCCCAAATTGGGACATTACATTTAATGAATATTATATCCCAATATTATGGGAAATTTTAATTAAAATATAATCAATGTAAAAGGATATTTTCACATTTTTAAATAAAATTTATCATGATATTTAACATGATATATTTAATTTATGTCATCATACTATATAGATTATTATAAATTATAGGAATTTTTATCTTAGGATACCATCATCATTCCTTCTTCTATTTTTTAATGATTATGATTATTCTATAAAACACATTTACATCCCATGGATTAATTAATTAATAATTATATTTTTTATAACACCATTTCTTTTCCATGGGTTATGTTATGTTGAAATAATGAATTGTGTATGTTCAGGTGCACAAATATATTTTGTTTTACTTATCTGAATAGTTTTCACATTATATCCCTATAATTAATTTTGTATATATTTATTTATCCAGGTATAATTATGTGATATTATTTGATGTTCTAGATATACTATAGTCATTTGGTAGGCATGCATGATCAACTATGACATAGAAAATAGGAAATGATTCTTATTCTTCTAGGATATAATAGTTCAATAGTAAACCTTAATATATAATATAATTTTAATTCCTATAATGGTTACATACTATTATAACTTATAGATACATCTATTACATTTCTTCATAGCTCATAATTTAATTTTAAATGAATATCCAATCTTCTTCCTTACTAATTTATCATTCCATGAATCGATATTAATATATAACAATTTGGGTATGATTTACCATAGATAATTAAATTTTATCAAAATATTATTCATATTATATGCTTACATATTATCATTAATTTATATCTCCCATATTTTCCCTTACTAATAATCATATATCACCCCTTATTGTATTTTATTGTTCACAATTTTATCAATATGTTAATTAATAAAATGAATCTAAAAGTGCACCTTTCCAAATTATTTTTTGAGATGTTGTAGATATTACATAAATAATATGTTTATGTATCCAATATCTATATATAATAAACCATTACAGTAATTGTATATCTGAAGTTTATTTTCATTCTTTGTTATTTAACTATATCAATATGTATTTTAAGTGCATATTTTATTTGAATGTTGTTTTAAAATTTCATATAATAATATAACATAAAGAAGAAGATTAATGAAATTTCACGAACCATATTTATGGATTAATTTGAGAATATTATTTAATAGATTATATGAACACATGTTATTCTTCAATGATCCAATCATCTTGATGTTTATCATTATACAGCAAATGTTTATACATATTTTTAATAATTGGGAAATTTTCAAGGGGGTATAAAATAATATTCTGAGTTTCTGAACATACACTATCAGAAAAACATATCCAGATAAAACATCATAAAAAAGATAAATGCATAATGGTTTTAAAAATAGAATCTAGTGAGAAGTGAGACTTATTATTTTATATTAAAATGGTTGTACAAACATACTAGAATTTTATTATAAATAACATCTGAAAATGATTTCAGAAAAAAAGACAGTGATGAAACAAAAAAAATTTCTAACTAACTTTTTGTGATATTGTCTTCTAATTTCCATTTGATATACCAAACATAGTAATATTATGTCATATATTGTACAACCGTATTTTTTTATTATGATGAATGAGAAAAAAGTTACTGTAAAAAAATTAAAAAAAATTAGGGGAAGACCTGTATAATGGTATAATATTTAATATGAAATTGGATGAAGTTTAGGAAAAATGAAGTCATACTAAAAATGAATGAAAATAAATATGAGGGGATTTAAATGGTAGATGATGATTTAGGAAAAATTAAATTATTTTCAATTTAATGGTGGATATGTTCAAGAGTACTTGACTAAAGGATATTAACACAATCGAATCCATAATATGAACATCAATTGGATGGATATTTCTAATGAGTTTCATTGACTGGAGGTCCATGAAAAAAACACATGAAATATATAATGGATGAAATTTCATGGAGGGAAATGGATAAATAAATACATCTAACCCAATAAAGGTATCAAGTGGTTTTAGATAATATAATAGTTGCATTCAATATAAATCTTTAACAAGTATCATAAGATAATGATATGTTGTAGGATCTGCTAGATATATTTTTGATATATCATTATTGATATCACAATAAATATAAAACAAAATATTTCTATTAATTTGAAATTGGTAGAAGGTGGAAGAAATAATTATTATTCAGGATTTAATCACATTAACAATGATAAAGGTGTTATAATAGTTAAAAATTACTTATGAAAATAATTAAATCATGCATCAAAAATAGATATTTTATGGGGATTTATAGTGACATTGTAATGTAAATAATTTTATTGATTTACAATCTATTCATTCAATGTTTAATATCATGATAAGGATAACGATGTTTTATAAAATTAATTAAAATATATTTTAGAGATATTCCAATAATCTTATTGATGTATGAATAATTAATACCTGATCATTGATATTTTATAAGTATGGAGTAGTATACCATGAATTACCTATGTGAATGTGATATAAAATTTATGTTTCAAAGAGCCAAAATATAATGTTGTGTTATTTCCAAAAAAATTATGACACACAAATTTATAAATGCATTGAAATGTATGATTGAACTAAACACTATTCATGTACATAAAATCAAATATAATTTTTTTATTCAACATGGTGTTATTCCATCCAATGCTTAAATCCATTTTGATATTGACCTATCAGACTGAGGTCAATCTTATTAAGGAACTACAATCAGATTTATATCAAATGGAGAAGAATTATAGAGAGGATAAATGTGTTTCAACTCAATCAAAGGAATATATCCACATGATTGGACATGTTCCCTTAATAATGTTCGACTAGATAGAGTTCCATCATATGGAGATAGAATATCTTATCTTCTATAAGAATCACACTCCCTAAAAATCTTATGTGAAAAAACAATGCATGATTTATATTTATTGAAAATTAAATACAAATAAGAACCATATAAAGGTAATTTGAAATATGATATCATATGTAGACACCATACATTAACGTTTTATATGGTTGTGTTCATAAAAATGTTTCGTAATATTATAATTCATCAAACCTGGGTCTTCCAAAGATTAGGTATAGTTTTTCATAACAAAAAACTATTAATAGGGTTCTTGAAAAACATGAATATTGTAAATAGGTGAGGTTAATCCAATATTTTTGTAGAGAATGAGAAGATCCTTCTTTAGTGGGTCAAAAAATATGATGGAGGTGAACCTTAAAATGTGGGTATACTCTGTTATTTAAAAGGCATGTTGGATTTATGATATACACGATTGTGATAATAGTAGATACATTTGAAAAAATCTGTATTATAACTATCAATTAATGTAGGTCTTATTGACGGTGGGTAGATCCATAGTAGGATAAAAGATGATTTCTGGGTTGTATATATAGTTTCTACCTATGCCATTGTAATCCTCAAGGATGATAATAAATGAACCCATATTGGGGGGAATAAATAACAAGAAAAAGAAGTGGGCATTTTTATTTAGCATTGTCAATGTAATGTGATGACCTCTCTTTATACTTGTTTCATACTAATTATGAGGTTGAGATTTTTTTTACTAGATCATAACTATGAAAAGTATTCAAATGTTTGGAATGTTTCATTAAATTTTTATGAATCATTATTATAAACTAAATAGTTATCATTGATTCAGCCATCCCAATATTTGTTATCTTGTCTATCAATCCAAGGGAATATAAATTATTATTAAATGGTAGGTATCCTATGAAAAATCAAACTATATATATTAAGATTATCAATTTAGTAGACATCTTGTCTCATCTATCACTTAATTGAATAAATTATCACAATTGGATGAATTTTATGGTACCCAAACTTCTATATTTATCCATGAAGGTTATTATAGAATAAAAAGAAATTTATTTGAATTAATAATTCTTCTATGATAGATACTATATAGATAAATTTAAAATTTTCTCAATGAGATTAGAATACATAGGTAATGTATTATACGTAAAATTATTATAAAATTAGTAATTTATTTCAAAATCTAATGAAATGTGATATAAGTTAAGAAATAACTATAACGAAAATGATACTGTTGTGAAAGTTAATTGTAAGATCCTAGATTTATCCAATCGTATGGAATATTTATTTTTTTGTATAAAATCATTAAAAAGACCATAGAAATGATGCTCAAGGGGTTAAAAGATGTATCAAGTGTTCCTGGTGCTTGTGTGAAGTTTATAGTCCTCGTATGGTATATGGAATATTGGATCTCACAGTTAGAGAAAATCATACCACACATCCCCATGGTTTTCTATATTATTACTTTAGCTGGAGGTGTGCAAATGTATACTGCATGGTTAGTTTGAAACTATGTGACCTAGGGTGAAATGACGTGTGAACTCTAATAGATTTTGGATCGACGGTATTATCACATTTTATATAATGTTAGTAAAACTATGTTCCTAACCGTGCGAGGTTCGCTTATATAATTTAATATATAAGGGATTTCACAATGTATGGCTAAACCAGGCATACTGTATTTTGTGGGAGAAATTATTTTTGAACCCTTAATAAATGTTTTATCACATATGTTATTCCCACTTTTATTCTAAAGGGATGTTCCTCCCATCTATATTCCTGGGATTCTCATCATCCAACGTCATATGGTTTCATCTAGTTATTTTGTTCATTTTCCAAATCATCGGCCATCTGGAGAAACGAAATTTCCTCAATAATCTCTTCAATCATCACTACTTTATTTCTAGTTGTTTTTCCAACTATTATGTTATTTTGGTGAAACAAATTTTATCTGTTATTCAGGTAATTTTAAAAATCCTTCAATTTACAAAGTTTTAGGTAGATTAATTTCCAAATAATGGAAGACTAGAGTGATACTACATCAATGAAGGGTGTATATTCCATTCATATTTGTTTTTTCACATTATAGAAGATGAATCATTGTGATGTACGATTTATTGTTATATTGTCAATTAATCATATTATAATAAATTATGTAAATTTAACATTATATCCATAGTGACCTAAAAATATAAAAAATCATCAATGGGTGTTCCCCATGACCCTGACCATTCAATTGTGTGAGATTTTCTATAATGGCCTATATTTATTTGCTTGATTAATGGAACCATATTTTTTTTTTTGACCTCATTTAAATCCTTCAAAATTTTGAAATTAATTGATGTGAATAAAGAACGATGAGTTAGATATTTTTGAAAAAACTAGGATTAAAAATTATTTTTTCCCCATTTGCAATGCCATGTGACATTAATCAGGCTTTTGATACATTTGCATTCACTCCAGATAATGATTATGCTTATTCTGTATTGCATGACATATTCCATACATTATTGGTGTGATTAATTCCATGGTGAATACTTATATCCTCTTGACCATGTTTTATGCATATTCCATGCCATGTGAATTACTCATTAAACTTGATACATGGTTCCATATTCCTATTTTCACATAACATTATTGGTTGGATTGAATGAAATTCCATGCTCTATAAAGCATGATAGATTGATCTGTTGAAATATCATTGATTAAATCTGATGATAGGCATGTTAATACTATTTCCCTATTCTTATATTCTATTTTTATGATTATTCTTGTTTCATTTTGATCATATATTTTAGAATAGAGAATAAACATGTCTAACTGGCTTATGTAGTGTTATGGTTGGATTATTATAAATGAATCATTTATTAGATTTTTCAACAGAAGACTATCAATGGAATGAAATTGTTTAAATACATTTCCTTGTGATATGCGGTCGATGTTATAGCTCACATGCTATTGTAAAATAAAAAATCTGGGTTCCTAGTTAAGGATTCCATGGATACACTTTCCCTACCCATTTGGATTTACATGCTATATTTGGAGAGATACCATGGATTTCTAGGTATGGGATCCCTAGATGATTTTATTCATACTCATGTCTGAGTCTGGTTCTCTAGGGAAAAAATTAGATTGAATATATTTTTCATGATGGCATTTCCTTGCATTGGGTAATACCTGGCCCATCATGTAAGATACATGGTAAGGACTCAGAGTCACCATGTATTGAGTTATAAAATTAATGTTGTATGGGTATCCTTAGATGGACATGGTGGGATTGGTTTATTCAAGGACACTCACAATGACCCTTGTGATTTGGTTCAGATCACAATGGATGGGACTCAGACTCCACAAATGGATTTTATTGTTGGATGGAATGTATTCTCATATACATGTTATAATCCTCTTTTTCATTGTTAGTATTTTTATATAATAAATTTTTAATATGAACTCTATAATAAATCACGAACATGAATTATTTTTCATACCTAGGTAGATTAAATGGAAATTTCCATTGTATATAGATCATGACATGCATGGGAACCTTTTTCAGACTCCCAACATAAGACAAAGAATATAGTATGGGATGAGTGGCTATTTAGGTACACGAACCATGGTATAAATTTTTTATTTATTAAATTGTATTGTTTTATTTATATATGTAACATTGCTTTAATTAATACACAAAATGGACCGTCCTAGACTCTGTGGGTGATGACCTAAAAGGAAAATTTCTAACAACCTGCTCAAGCACCATTTTGTACCTGAGTGGACTTTATAATCACATGTAGGGATAAACGGAAAAGTTATCTTTTTGATGCCTGATTTATATATTTCTTATGATGTAGTCGAGGGAAGAGTTCTGAGCCTGTGCTTGAGGAGGGATGTAGTAGTTTTTTTCTTCTTTTTTTCAGTTTTTTATATAATTCATATATTATTTGTATTTCATATTCCTTTTTACTCCAAAATTTATCGAATTGTGTTGTTTACATAATATTTTGATTCCAGTTATTTATTCATCTTCAAATTTTTCAATAATCATGTTACAATTATTTCATTATTCTAGCCGCTATTATCATTCATTTTTCTATAATTATTTATTTACAGTTTACCATTATTTGTACTCTGATTTATGAGGTTAAATTCTTCCAATGGACACTTCCAAGGCCCTTGCTACTAGTCAAGAACCTCTTGCATTCAGGGAGATGTTACTAAGGCTTTTTAGTCCACTATATTGGGGATTAGTTTAGTGGATCTCAGGGTAGGATGATTAAAAGTGGTATCAGAGTCATTATGTTCATTTGGGATAACTTTTTGTGTATAGATGGGAGACTAGTATAAAGGAATTTGGAACAGACCATTTTCTTAAAAGTAGACAACCCATGTTTAGTGGAAACCAAAGCTACCTTGTATAGAAAATACTTTTACTAATTGCATTGTTTATAGTTGACATTTTGTCACCATTGGGTGACATAATTGGTTTATGATATTGGCATATTGGAATTTTTATAATTATGATTTTTTCTATTACAGCCTAATAAAAAGAGGTAATATAAAAATAACGCTTCATACATTGCTCAATAGGACTGAAATTTAATGTATTATTCCATTCCATGTCTTCTTTTAGCAATCATTTGTTGTATTTATTATAATTTCTTGTTATAACTTACTTATAATTCATTATATTGATTTATATGATATATTTATGTAAGTGTGATGATGAAAAATAGAGGATTATGTTATGGTTTAGGTTAGGTGGACTCTAATTTCAAGTCATACTATGTTGGGCCCTCATGAATTGGAATGATGATCCTGCTAATTCATCCATGTATTTAAATGGTATGAAATGAATACAAGAATTAAAATGGAATACATATTAAAAATTAAATGGTCTTTAAACAATACTATTCAGAGACATCGACCTAGACATTACCTAAAACATTGGATATAGGACGCTTCTCTTGTGATCTCATGAGATCAAATCCTTCTTAACTATACCTGGATCTAAGGGAATGATGTGATTAGGCTGTGAATTACGAGGAATTGTTCTTACTATTATTATCTATTTCCTTATATGTTTTCATATTGTTATAAATAATTTATTGGGTATTCCCTTCATAGTGGCAAGGATATTCCATTACAAGAACCTCACGACATAGGCTAAGAATGTGGAGATGAGAACACTCTGAATGTGGTGGTTCTTAAGACGTGTATTATAACTCATGTTGTGGCATCTCATGAACCTCCTTCTAATCCTCTTTTAGGAAGAGATGATCAGTTCTACGATGGTATCCATCAGTTTATGTATTCTTTTTATAGTGCTCCTAGACTACATTGATTATGGTAGTGTTGGATCAGGGCTTCCAACAGTATCATCCTCCCAACAGAGGGTTACCATCAGTTTATGTATTCTTTAGTATCATATTTATAGGATATAATATATATGAGTGTCCATTATGATATGCCTCTAGAGCAGAGGGTTTTCCTCACAACCAATGTGTTATGTGACTCTTCCATGAGTGTGTGGGATGTCATTTCTCAGACTGAGTTACATTGAGGCATGGTCTATGTAGACATCTAGATGACATTATTTTACTTCTTATTTTTATTAGACTCTGAGTGAAGACTAATCCAAGGATTTCATGCATCTTCATTGGTGTTGTATGACAATGCTTGAGTGTTCTACTCCTTTCACAGAGCACCTATGATTCATTCCATCTCTAACCGGTGATGAGTTGATGATTGTGAGGAATTTTGAGGATGTGATTTGGCATCATGTCAATAGATAGATGAAGGTTTTTTATTTTACAACCATTATAGGGATAGAGAACCATGAATCATTTACGTAATGAAATCTCAATGAATCGAGAAATGTATGAATGGATGTTTTATTTCCATGATGGGGGGATGGTTATTATAGTATTGAAAATCTTCATTTTGTGGGTGATTGTGGGGGAGTTTTTCAATATTTGAAACACAATAATTATATTATGTATCACTGGTGTGGCATGGCAGGAACTAAGAATCCCACAACATGAGAATCCTTATAGAGTGTGTAATTGTGGTAGGATGGGTAATATTCAGCGCTTATACCATTATATTCCCCCAGTATCCATTAGTACGAGATCTATTACTGCACCAGTTTGACGTAAAATATATTGGACTAAAATTTAGGATAGATATTGGTCATCTACCATAGGATTTTCCCAATTTTTTAAGGATCATGGAAGAGGTAGTTAGGGACTAGATCTTGAGTAACAGAAGTGTGGATCTACTCAGGCTTGTAATATAACATCTGTTGGACATGGTTCGAACCATATGAATGTAATGCATTCATCTCTAGAGGATAATAGTCCTAGGAAATCTATAGTTAAATTTAAAATTCTAGTATCATCCACTATACTTTCTTCCATTTTAGACACATGTGCATCACACTCTTTCATATAAGCTGGTGTTATGGAATGTATTGGCCATTCAATCATGTACTTATGTGGAGTTATATCTATTAAATTTTTTTAGGTGTCAAGATAGATTGAATATGTTAGTTTTATGAGTTTCCCCTTGAGATAGGTAGGTAGAGTTTCTTATGGAGTTTCATCATCCTCAAGAAGACCATCATCGGTGACATTCTCTGTAGGGAATGGATTTTTCCTCATCATGCCCTATTGGATTTTTTATACAATGAGTGTACATCATATATCCTGATAGAAAATCTTATGTACATAAAGATTAGTGGGATATCTTGGATGATTGAGATGTGTCCATGAAAAATGTGCTTGGAAGAGTCACAAATCACTCGTAGAATCTCTTTATGAGTGATCAGGGGATGTAGTTAAAGGAGTTTCTTCATATGGCTGCACATATCAGGGATGTATTCCCAGATGATTCCTCTCGATTACCTCCCAAGAGATAGGTTGATTTCAGTATCGATCTACATCTAGGTGTGACACCAATGTTTATTTCTTTTTTAGAATGTCACTATAAGAGCTATAGAAACTCAAATAAAATCTTGATTTTCATGTTGATAATGGTTATATTTGACCCAATACATAATCATTGTGTTCACCAATCCATATTTCATAAAGGTGGATTATACCCTCAGATTGCACATGGATTTCCACTAATTTAACTAGCTCACAGCTAAGAACCACTATCCCTTACATCAAATAGATGTCTTCATTGAACAACACAAAATAGAATCTTTTTTTCTATGATCAATATGTGGTTAGGATTTAATAATGTTATTATGGGACCATTGGACATGCCACTTACATTATTTAAAAGAATTTATGGATTATATGTGTATTTGATTATTCATTTTGATCTGAAGAATGCGCTCTAAATCCTCGTATCTTTAAAGAATTTGGTTTTACACCTATATCTTGATACCTAAATGGTAGTCTTTGTAGTTGTCATTTTTGTGTATTCCCTATCAAAACAGAACAAATAAAATCATCTTGATATCATGTTGAGTACACTGAGAGATAACCGACTATATGTAAGGTTCAGTAAATTCCACTTTTGGATAATTAAGATTCACTTCATGGGTTATATTATATCACATAAAGAAACTTTAGTTTACCCAAATAAGGTTAGTTTTTTGGCTTCCTAGTATTTTCCTAGGAATTTATTTGATTTATGATGCATCTTAGGGCTTTCATTATGTTACATGTGATTCATCCAATACTTATCCCACTTACCAGAACCTCTTATGACCCATAATAATAATAATGTCTAGTTCTTAATCTCTAAAGCCTATGATATTTCTATTCATGGGTTAATGGGATGACTCAATTCTACTATGATTATGATTATACAAGAGTCAATCATCAGTTATAATGTGTACTACAATGCATCTAGAGTAGGAATAAGAGATGTTCTAATTCAAGGTGGTTCAATTGTTGCTTATGGATATTTCTAGATGATGCCTCACGATAAAAACTACATGATGGATTACCTTAAGATGAATGTTTCGGTTCCTTATCTCCATTATTGGATACACTATCAATTGATAGTGCAGTCATTTTTATTTACCTGGATCATAAAAGATTCAAATACATCTATACTTAGTGAGACATGAATATGAGGTAGTAGATGTGGGTAGAATACCTATAGATTTTTGACTTTGATCTTTATTATAAACCTGTTAAGGGGAACTTTATGGCTAATTCCTTGAGATATAAAATGAACACAAAAGTCATAAAGGTGGATAGAAGTGTGTGGAAGATGTATACTATGTTTTCTGAGTTATATATTGAGGTTCATAAATAGCATGGGAAACTAATATTATTTGGTTGGGAATGGTCATAATATTTTATGGAATGAGTTTGGATTCATCGGTTATTTGGTTACTAGGGCATCATTCTAATAGAGGAAATCATAGGAGGGAAGCCACCTCCATGATGGGTTATTCATGGAAGTGAGACACTACACTTTCATGGCCATTTGAGGTCTTCTTTGTGATATATAAGATGTGTTATTGATGTAATAACATGATATTATATGGAAAGTTCATAGCAGTCATAGCATGATGTATTGGGATTTACAGTATCAGTACCATTTTCCTTGATTGAATTGGTATATAACATGATTCTTTTATTGGTGCTCCACCTATAATTAAGTGAATGAATATTCCCAGTGACCTTCTGGACTTCTAAAGCCCTTCCCCATACCTGATTTGAAAGTCAACATCATCAATATAGATATAATGATAGGATTTTTGAGATCTCATCGAAGTAGTAACATGGTGTGGGTGATTATTCATAGGTTGAAAAAAGTCACACACTTCATACTGATACAAGAATCCTTCTTTATTGATGAGTTAGGAAGAATGTATATTTAGAATATAATGCGAGATCATAATGTTCCTCAATCTATAGTTTTGGACTATGATTGTTGGATCAAATCATGGTTCTAGAAAAGGATTCATAAGGAACAGGGTTAAAAGGTTCTCTTCAGTTTTGAATATTACCATAAGACAGATATGAATCCCTTAATTAACTATACATACTTTAGAGGATATTCTATGAGAATCTATCCTTCATTATGGAAGTTCATAGGAAAAGATTATTAATCTAGTTGAGAGTTCATATAACAAAATATTTCATGAAATAATTCCTATGGATATGTTTGAGGACCTCTATATATGATTTTTTCCATTTATCTTTATGCAGTTTTGTAGAAAGTGAGGAAACTCAATTCAGTCTATGTCATGTCTAGGAGACTTCATCACAATTTCATATGATATAAAAGAGTATGGATATATCATATTCTAGTTATAAGTATTATACCAATCAACATCACTGACTTCTATATATTGATGTGGGACATCATGTTATTAAGCGTTTATCACCTAGATCTAGTCATAAATGATTCAAAATATGGGGTAAGTTGTATCCTTGGTATTTCAAGACCATCTAGCAAGTGGATTGACTCTAGACAATGTAAAATCATTTTCTATTACCTCATAGGTATTGTTCCATGCATGTAATCTTCAACATGACATAGATGTGATAGTATCATCTAGACACATCCCATTCATTTGACCTTGTGGTTATTGAGTTGGAGGGAGATGCATCATTTTAGGAGAATCCAATTTTCATTAATGATTGTAGCATGATGGTTCTCTAAGGTGTGTCAATTCCATTGGTGTAGGCGTTATGGAAGCACATAGACATATTTGATGAGACCAAGGAGTACGTGGCTGATGTACATGTGCAGTGGATGTATCATTTCTCCAATGATGTTCTACCACATATTAAAGGGAAACTCGAAGATGAATTATATTATGATGGGTAGGTATTAACCAACCATATTTATCATATGAAATAAACCATTTATTTTTTGGTTAAATTAAATTAATTAGTCTTTGTAATAATGGATATGGGGTTATGAGTGGTCTTAGGGGAAACCGGGGCTAGTTCTAATCCTAGAGCATTGATATGGAAAGAGGAAATTTGGGCGGCATGGTTACAAGAAAACGTCCCCCCCTAGCCCATTTATATTTCCTAAACAATGATATAGCTGGATGTGGGAATCATTATGCCATATGGTTAGTCGATAATCATGTGACCATCGGTTTATAGACATGAAACCTCCTATGGTATATGGATAGATAGATTTCACATAGTTTGTGCATGTTTAGTCAAACAATGCACCTGACCATGTTATGTTCCCCTTATAGTAGTGAATGCCATAAAAATGTTTTACAGTTCGAACAACCCTTGCATCCAAACCATTTGCATTGTATTTTTTTGTGAAATTACATTTCTACCATTAATTAATATTTTACTCCCCCTTTTTCTTCCCCTTCCTCCTGTAGAATTTTCTCCACATCTGTACTTGTGGGATTCTCCAACTCTGTCATCATTGGATTTTTTATAATTCATTCATTTTCAGTCTAAATAGCTCATCATTGGAATAATTGTGAAGAAATATGTAACCGATTCCTCCTCCAATCTTCCATTTATAGTTATTACATCTATCGGTTGCACTATTTTGGTGAAACAACTATACCTCTAATTTCATGTAATTAGAAAAATTATTTAATTTCCCCCATTTTAGGTTGAATCAATGACTAAAAAAGTTATATTGGATTGATAAAACATTGAGTTATGAGTCTATGCATTTCTCACTCATTTAGACACATTTTATTTGACAAGTTGTTCTATTGACTTTTAAATTCATTAGGTGTCACTTCGTATTAGTTAAATATATTAATAAAAAGGTTTCCACGAATCCCCAGTGACCCTAGAATAAGAACAATAACATATTTGGTGGTTTTCCATAACCATGGAAACGCATTTGGTTGAGCTTATCCAAAATCGACTATAATACCATGCATGATTAATAGAACCATCATTTATGTGTGTGTGTGTTGCAACTTGGTTAAATGGGAAAATTTATGAAATAAATTGATATATATATATAACAATTATTTAGATCCTATTGGAACATCCCCATATTAATTCTGGTTCTTTCCCCATGTTCCACTCTATAAACCATTATTCATGATTTTAATAAGTGTTTTCTCATTGGTAAATCATTTTTCTTATTCCATATTGTTTTCCTAGTCATATAATTAATTTTATTGGCTCAATTACATTGGTGAATGATTATACCATCTTCAAATAATTTATACACATGAAATAGAATGTGATTTACTCCTTCATAATTATAATTATTTCATTATGAATTTTTTATTATGTGTTGATTGGTTAGCTTGAATGAAATTCCATTTTTGGGGAAGCTTGATAGATTTTTCTATTGAAATTACGTTGAAAACATGTCATTAGAGACATGTTTATGCCTTGTTCTTGTGTTTTTATTTCAATATTTATGATTAATTCTCATTTCTCAGTGATTGTATCTTATCGACTAAATATTATGCTTATTCTTAATGACTTCTGCCTTGTCATAGTAAAACTGTGATACATGAATCACATCTTTTCACTAGCATGATATGTATATTATTGTCATGTAATTAAATAAAAACTTTTCCTTCTAATATGTGTTTTTTGTTATAGATTACATTCAATGTGGTTGAGTGAACATGGGTTCTATATTAAGTATTCCATGGATGTACTCATAGTGGTTTCTTGGAATCACTCTATGAGATAGGATTGATACTTTTTATTTCCAGGTATGGGCTATATAAGATGTTTTATTCATACTCTTGAGTGAGAAAACATCCCTAAAAAAGTAACTGATGATGGACTAGTTATGAAAGATGGTTATAACATGTCCAGGGTGATATCTAGTCCCCCATGGGAGGTACTTGTCATAGATACAGAGTCACCATACCTTGAGTGATACAAGGAATGTCGTATGGGTTTCCATGGACATGTTCCTATGTATTTAGTTATCAGAGACGTTCATAAAAACCCTTGGGATTATTTTTAGTTCTCCATGGAAATTCCTGGTTCTCCACAACTATATTTTATTGTCATATTGAATGTTTTACTATATACCAGTGATGCCCCTCTTTTTCATTATTAACGTGATTATATAATGAAATTGTAATGTGACCACCTAGTTAATGTAAAATATTTGATACTTATTATTGGGATGGTTATGTTTTAACGGCCCTTATATATATATATATATATATATCATGACATGAACTCGTACCTCATTTAAAAATCCATCTAAGGCCGATGTAACTTGTATGTGTTGGTTTTCCATTTACAAACCAAACACAAGAATTAATTGTTTTATTAATTTCAATATATTATTTAATTTATATATCACAGACTATATTATTTACATTATGAAATGGAACGACCTAGACATTGTGGTTGCATGTCTACTAAGATTATATCTCACAATGTAGTGTCTCATATTTTTCTGTATATATTATTTAAAAATACTATATTGAATTATTATGAAACTAGGCACAGATACAACACCTCATTCTGAGCCCTGGTGAGCTCGGAACGGTGGTTTGAAAATTTTTATGTTAAGTGAGTTGGAAATTGTGCGTGGTTGTGACAGTTTCTAAATGGATTCCTGGGAAAACAATATGAGAGAATTTTTGCGTCCAGAATGATGACTTTACCATAGAACGAGCCTAACCCCGACCGGAATTGGTTGAGGGATGATGTTAATTTTCTGAATTTTTTTTCTAAATAAAAATAAAATAAATTTCTAAATGATTATTTTATTTTTATGGAATCATCTGCTGTAGTGCAGCAACGGGACAACTGCTTCCTTAATTTTTATATCATGTCATAATGACTCAAGAAAGTCATGTTGGACTCATTAATACCACAACATAATGGGTGCCAATCACATTACCCCTTTTATTTGGATAATAGAACGTCGATTATTGGTGAAAATATGAGAGGAAACTCTAGAGAAATCTTTTGGCGACGAACGACGACGAATCAGAGGCGCAAATCGCTACACCAACAAAGTTGAAGGATCTTGAAGATGGCGGAAACACGACACATTCATTAGCGATTGACCCCATTTTGAGGTAGGAGTTTTTTATTTGATTTTTATTCCCCGTTTTTATTTTAAAAGACCAATTTAGATCAACCACAAACATGTTGATCTGCGGATTAGTTCTTTCATGCAGGAAGGTTTTATCGAGATGATTCAAGGAATTGATCCATGTTGAAATTTGGTTTTTTGATTCTTCCTCATTTAAGACTAATAGCAGGAGAAAATCAACTTCGTGACAAAAGTCAGTGGAGGTTCATACCTCAATTGGTTTTATTGGATTTTTCCTTCATTCTTCGCGTTCTTAGTGGTGTGACAAACAACAGATCTTTGTGCATCCATTCTGCATTGCAATGATCCAAAATTGAAGAATTGACACCACAACGACCATACAGAGGTGTGATGATGATGGAAGATGATGAATTTGACAGGTTTTTGAAGGTAATTTCTTCATGAATTCTTCGCACGGGAAGATCAAACCATGTTTTAAGAACTAATCGGAGGTCCAAAAACAATAGAAGTGTCTTCTTGGTGTCGGGCCGGCTAAAACTCGAGAGTTTCATGGTGATCGAATGAACGGATCGACAAACGGAGTAGCTCGGATGGCGCGATAGAAGAGGTTTGTGTCGCTGGAAATTTCAAGAATACACGGCGTGCACTTTTGAAGAACACATCGTGTAGTGCTTGCAGCAGCGGCTAGGGTTTTAGGTGTCAGAGAGTAATCACACAGCGTGTGACCCTGGTCACATGGCATGTTGGACTTTCCCCGAAGCATGGAATGTATTTTAGGAAATACACGGACACAGGTAGGACTATACAGCTTCTGACGACACGGTATGTACTCTCTAAGTAGCATGGAAAAGGCAGCTGCATAGGACATGGTGTGTATCTAGGGGGTACACGGACACAGGATGAAGTACACAACATGTAATCCATCACACATCCAGGTGAGGGCAGTAACGTGGGTCCCCCCATGTACCGATTACATGGGTTGAAGACCGTGTATGGGCACATGGCCAGCATACACGGAGCCAATCCTAGGCACGCAGACACGATCGGTACACGATACTACATGTCATGTACTAACTTTTCTAAACGACCAGACTTATGACACGTGTTGTTGTACACGGTCTGTACCCGGTGTCAGACAACATGACATGTACCTCTTCCACATGACATATACTTTTTACAAAATGAAATGGTCATCTTGTTAACCATATATTGGACATATTTTGATTGGGTTGGTGACCCTAATTTTCATTCCCCTGAAGGTCATGCATCGTTTCCTTCGACATGATATTGATCCCTTCAGAAGGACACTCTGTGATTCTATCAAAATCCCTATGAGAGGCCCAGAGTGAGATCCTCTTTCTATTCTTGACAGTAGCTAGAGTAAGGAATTGACGTGACCAAATATACCGGGAGTTGATCATCTACCTAGCTGGGGAATCACCTAGCATGTGAACTCTAGATGAGTGTCGGGATCCACCATTTCCCTAGAAGTGATCCTCATCTGTGAATCGTGATCTTTCAAACTCAGGACTATGTCTCCCTTAATGAGTGCTTCTATCTATCGTGATCCTTCCCACTCAAGAGTGTTTCTCCCATAATGATTGTATCTACCTATTCTGTCATTTCTCAACAAACTGTATTTTCTAGGACGGATGTCATTAGAGCTACCAGACTTGTGGAACGTGTTCTCCTGGAAGGAGTTCTTCATAGAATCTTAGAACGGAATCCCTAGACAGGGTATGTGGTTGTGTGACTTGTCTCTAGACCACAGGTTTGGGTTTTTTGTATATCTGGTTTGTGTTTTTAGAGCTGTATGTTGTGTATACATATACTGTACATGGTTGAATGTACCATTACATTACATGATTGTGGTTTTTGGGGTCCCTTATTGAGTATTGTTATACTCACCCCTGCACGTGCTTTGCCAGCACATCTCGTGTCTTGTGAAGACAAGCAGCCATTTGACAGATTCTAGGGTGGACTAGGACCTGATAGATCTTTTTGAGTTACCTACGGGCCGAGGTGTTCCTACAGCTTTGATCTATAGTCCCAACACCTCTTTATGTTCACAGGTTGAACTTTTTCAGAGTTTTGAATCTTGTTTTTAGTGGGCATATATTGTTGGCCCAGTTTACATTCATCACATTACCTTGTGTTGTACTCTAGTTGTTGTGTTTAGTTTTATTCATTCATTTTTGTTCCTTAGTGGTTTCCTTTAAATTTTAGAATTTTTGGGATTGGATATGTGTGTGTGTGTAAATGTACATAGGCAATGCCACCCATGTTAGTAATATGCCAACTTAGTACCAGTCTCCAGCCCCTTGCCTATTGGAGGTGGGCTTGGGGTGTCGCATCATGGGCCCACTAGGATGGGTCGTGATAGAGTGGTATCAGAGGTGGTTGATTATACCATAGGACCATGAATCTGTGAGATTGGTTGGGGGAAACAGTTATAGGTTTTCCAAGCATGGATTTTAGGCCAGAGACACTAGTGTTGGTGCGGCGACTGACATATCCATACACCAGGACTCTGATAACATTCTTTTGAACTCGGTATATGAAAAGACTGGTTTCGAGGAAATAAAAGAATGTTACATGCATCATATAGGAATGGGTTTTGTTTTCTATATCCTTTGTGTCAGCTATCCAAATATACTCATTGTCCATGGAACATCTTGTTTCCTTAAAGGATGCCTCCGCGATGAATACCTGCTACGGTTTAGAAGAAAGATCATGAGGATGACCCCCTCAGTGATGAGGATTTGATACAGGGACCTGTTCCCCAAGCGTTACCACCAGGTGGTGCACCTGCTATGACACCCCTAATGGAACAGCCTATGGTACCTGCAGTACCAACAAACTAAGAGCACATGCTTTGCGCACTCCATGAGTTCAAGAGATAGAGACCCCTCAGGTTATGATGCGAGCTTGACCCTCAGGTGGTTGAGGACTGGCTAGAGGAGGTGACTAGAGTTTTTCGTCTAGTGAGGACACCAACAGAACAGATGGGTATCCTAGGAGAGAGCCTCCTTTAGAGCTCAGTAGGAAAATGGTGGAGTTTGACCACACAGACTCACAATGAGGACACTCTATCATGGACGTAGTTCGAGTAAATATTCAGGGAGGAGTTCTCTCTAGTTATGTTGAGAGTTGTGCGCATCCATGAGCTTCTTCAGCTTTAGTAGGGCAGTTTGACAGTTTCTGACTATTCATCAAGGTTCACCAAGCTCGCCAGGTAGTCGATGGATATAGTCAGGGATTAGTACTTGAAAGCTCGTAACTTCAACTGAGGTCAACAAAAATAAATTTGATCTAGTTTCCTGCCTCTATGAATGTCAACATATGCTGTAATTCTCGATCAGAATTTGGTGGTCAGGAGATTTTTGGTAGAGCAGAGGCAACATATGACAGTCATCAGTAGGCAGACATGTGTGGAGAACTCAACAGTAGGGATTCGACATTAGACATAGTGATCAAGACATGAGAGACGTCAGACGAGGACTCGAGATAGGGGATCCACAGTCCAGGACTCTTAGGCTGCATCCAGCCAGCCTAGGGAGAAGCGATGCTATGCGTGCGATGGTAGGGGACATCTCGCTATAGATTTTTCGACCTGTTGAGGTACTGACAGGGTAGCGGTGGATGGACCACCGATATAGAGGCAGAGAGCGGAGCAGACAGACCCGCTAGGTGGAAGACGTGGCATAAGAGCAGGGAGAGCCATGGGTGGTGGTAGACGTTTTGACATACATCCACCCCCACCAGCCCCAAAAGGTCCGGACTAGACTCATTGAGATGGGGGACATGGGTGGGGATAGCTGCATGCGATCGAGGCATATGACACTGGGGCTCAAGAGATGATTCGAGGTATGATCTGTGTATTTTCTACCTTAGAATCTGTACTTATTGAAACAGGTTCTAGTCATTCCTTCATAGCCACATGTCTTGTACAAAACCTCGAGATTCTAGTTGAATATTTTACTCAATCCTTACACTTAGAGTCACCTATGAGAGGAGACTCAACGATCACGCACCATTGTAGATAGTGTGATCATATACATGGAGGCGAGTGTTTCAGTTGGAACCTCTTGGTGGTAGAATCGAGGCCTTAAGACGCCATTATCAGTATGGATTGGTTATCTTTGGTCCATGTCCAGATTGACTGTTTTAGTGAAGAGTGCATTTTTCCATAGTGATGGGATGAGTTTTTCCTTTGTCGAGAAAAGAAGACCCAGGCAACACATGACGGGCTCATGCATAGGAGGGTGCAGCCTGTCACTCATGAATTGGCTAGCCTAGCCCTCAGAGAAGTAGATGTGATAAGCTCCCAGTTCCCAGCAGTAGTGGCAGAGTACGAGGATGGCTTTCCCGAAGTAGATCCATGACTACCTCCCCATCGGGAAATTGACTTCTGTATCGACTTACTCCTTGGGATGGCACAACTTTCTTCATCAATATATGGGATGTCTCTTGCAGAGCATCATGAGATGAGGGTGCAGATGGAGGATTTGCAGAGCAAGGGTTTCGTGAGACCCAGTGTTTCACCCTGGGCGGCGCCAGTCTTGTGTGCCAAGAAGGAAGATAGGAGTCTAAGGTTGTGCATAGATTATTGGTGCTTGAACTAGGTGATAGTGATTAACAAGTATCCATTACTGAGATTCGATGACATCATTGATTAGCTGAGATGGGTACAATGGTTTTTGAAGGATGGCCTTCCATCAGGTTGTCACCAATTACGAGTAAGGGATGGGGATTTACTAAACATGGCCTTCAGATGCATCTACGATCATTATGAGTACATAGATATTCCTTTCGGTGTGACGAACACCCCTGAAATTTTCATGGGACTGATGTACCAGATCTTCCAGTCATACTTGGACTGGTTCGTAGTAGTCTCCATCGATGACACCCTTTTGTACTCAATGTTAGAGGAGGATCATGCACCCACTCACAATCAGGTGGTCTCTTTGGACCCAATTTACTTAGATATCAATGCCAATTCGAACCAAAACCTAGAGGGGTGTGCGAACAAGGATCTGGGGAGGTTCTTTTAGATGCAGAATCTCGGGGGTGTAGGCATCCTCTTGGAGAACAAATTCCCAATTCATCATTTAAGCTGATGGAAGTGTCTTAGGAGCCAAGATTCAATGAAATATTTTCAAGGATGTATCATGATTTGGGGAATTCCATGTCGACCATTCCAGCCTCAGATGTTCCTTCCACCTTGATGTCTCCCTCCTTTGCTGAGTTAGTGATGTCCGGTGAGCTAGTTATTAGTCAGGTGGGTAAGTAGGTGGATTATCATAATAATGGAAGTACACACACTGATTTAAGAGTGGTTACAAATAAGATTAACTCCCATGATCCGAATGTGACGGTGTCTCTGGGCCATGAAGTGATTGTACAATGTGAAACATCAAAGTCTTTTGTGTCCCAAAATCGTTTTGCTTCTTTGGATGGAGTTGGAAAGAAGAATGTGGATCTTGAAGGATGGAAAACCGACATCCCAAGATGAAAAATCACGCAGGGCCAGTCTCGATCTCTAGAATCAAGTGATTGTGAGGTTGATTCTCAACTAATAACGGATCATGAGCAATCTCACGGTCACACTTTGGTTGGATCTGGCTCAAGAAAGGGAAAGCAAGGAAACTCTCTCCTTGCACATTTCCCGATACAAAAGTGGGGTAAAAGTCATGTCCTTGAAAGGACTACTCGAATACCCCCAAAACAATCGTAACCAGATCTTTAGGCAGGACAATGAATAACGATATTGAAGCCAAACCCGGGGGGGAAATATGTGTGTGGACACTCAAAATGAAAACCAATAGGTTTAACACATTACATCTAAAGAATTAGAGGAACATCTCAAACTTGTTCTTCTCTCAAATGAAGAAATGCATGTTGAGATCATGGATATTAAGGCTTCAGAGAAGGGGAAGGAGAAAATCAAATAGAGGGAACTTCGTATTAATTCCAATAAAGTTCAAACGGCTTGGATCAACAAACAAGACTGGATCTTAGCTTGTGGATTCAATGAAAACAAGATCAATACGGAGGAATACATACAATCATGGGACAAGCTCGCCACTCATTTTGAGGATTGTATCAGATATGATCCAGATTCAGAGGTTCGTGATTTTCAATTTAGCTTATATCAGGTATGTAATTACTCTAATTTTAGCCTCGTTTTCAATTACAATGTGACATCCTATTGTGTTTAACTTCTTTTGGCCCGAACATGTTTGATTTCCCTCTTGGACTTCTTTATGGTCTGAATTTTTTGAGGGTTCACACATTTCCCTTAAATTTGATTTTAGAAAATACAAAATATGGATTGGTGGTAGGACACATGAGTAGAACAATGCGACCCATGATCTCGAGTTGGTTGTGGTAGTCTTCGAATTGAAGATGTGGTGAAAATACCTTATGGGTGAGTGATTTATTGTCTACTCTGACCACAAGATCTTCAAGAACATCTTCTGACAGAAGTATCTAAATCTGAGAAAGAGTCATTGCCTAGTGTTTCTCCAGGATTATGATTTCATGATCATATATACTCCTGGGAATGGGAAAATTCTGATAGATGCTCTTAGTGGAACGTTGAGATCACAGTTGTTTAGTGTGGCGACATAGCAGTTTCCCATGTTGCAGTTATCCTTTGGGGACAGATAGGATGTAGCTTACCAACAGTCGATGGTTGTCACCCTTCCACTCATACAGTGGGTTAGAGAAGCACAACTAGGAGATGTCGACTATGTGGCTTTACGTGTTCAGTTATCCACAGGACATGGTTCTGATGGATATTCACAAGGGGGAGCACGTAATTATTTTTAGAGGATGCAATGTTGTACCGGTAGTATTGCAGGAGGAGGTCTTGAGGGAGTTCCATATATCCCCCTTGGTAGTACATCTTGGGATGAAAAAGATATAATAGGATCTTCGACGGTAGTTATGGTGGTCAGGAATGAAGAAGGCAGTAGTAGAGTTCTTTTCTCTATGTCATACATGATAGTAGGTGAAGGCAGAGCACCAGGTTCTAGCGAGATTAACTCACCCATGGAATATCCAATGTGGAAGTGGGATGGAATATTGATAGACTTCGTGACAGAATTACCACAGACATCCAAGAGGCATGATTCCATCTGGGTGATCGTTGATCGACTCACCAAGTCTGCCCACATCCTAGATATCAGGGAGTAGTGTTTCGTAGAGATCTTGGGACGCCTCAACATGAATGAGAAAGTTCGTCTTCATGGTGTTCCTTCGACGATAGTCTAAGATCAAGATTCCTGTTTTACATCCCACTTTTAGAAGGGATTAGAGGAGGCCTTTGGGACTCAGCTACGCTTGAGCACAGTGTTTCATCCCCTGATAGATGGTCAGAATGAGAGGACCATTCAGGTTCTGGAGGATATGTTGTGGGCTTGTATCCTGGAATATGGTCGTAGTTGGGAGGACTACCTACCACTGACAGTGTTTGTGTACAACAATACCTACCACTCCACCATTGGTATGGCACCATTCGAGGCCTTGTATAGAAGACCCTTCCAGTCACCACTTAGCTGGACCGAACCCTAAGAGTCATCATTGATGGATCTAGAGTTGGTGCGAGATACCACCGAGAAGGTGCATATCATCCGAGATCAGATGAAGATGTCACATAGACTGTAGAAGTCGTATGCTGACAGATGATGGAGACCTCTGGAGTTTAAAGAGGGATACCACGTCTATATTCGAGTCTCATCTCGTTAAGGGTTACAGATATTTTTCCGGGGCGGAAAGCTATCTCCAAGGTTCATCTAACTTTTCTAGATACTTTGTAGAGTGGGAGAAGTGTCATACTGCCTTGCTCTCCCACCACAGTTTCATCGGGTACATGATTTCTTCAACATGTCGCAGCTAAGGAGGGATGTGAATGACCCATCACACATAATCGACTGGAGGGATATGGACATTGAGGATGGAGTGACATTTGCTTAGTACCTAGTGGTGATCGAGGATCAGCATGAGATGATCCTTTGTGAGTGAACACTTCCCATGGTGCATGTTTATTGGCAACACGGAAATCTTCAAGAGAGTACATGGGAGTGAGAGGCTCAGATCCGTGCCCTATACCCTCATCTTTTTTAGTAGTCTTGTTTTGGCTTCATGGGGACGTAAATCCCCAATGTGGGAAGAATGTAGTGCCTCATTTTTTTCTGTGTATCATTTTTAAATATTATATAGAATTATTACGAAATGAGGCATAGAGACGGTACCTCATTCTATGGCTCGGTGAGCTCGGAACAGTGGTTTGAAACTTATTATGTTATGTGAGTCGACACTTGAGTGCATCTGTGATAGTTTCCAAATGGATGCCAGCAAAAAAATCTGAGGGAACCATTGTGTCTAGAACGATGATTTTACCTAAGAATGAGCCGAACCCCAACCGACATGGGTTGAGGGAAGAAGTTAATTTTAAAAATATTTTAGTAAAATAAAAATAAAATCAATTTATAATTATTTATTTTATTTTTATGGAAACATCCACTGCAGTGCAGTGACAGGAAAACTGATTCATTTATTTTTATGTCATGTCTTAATGACTCAATAAAGGCGAGTTGGACTCATTAATGTCATATAATAATGGGTTCCAATCACGTTTCCTTTTTCGTTGGTATAATCAAATGTCGATTATTTGTAAACATTGAGAGGAAACTCTGGAAAAACATTCAGCAAAGAACGACAACAGATCATATCCACGAATTTCTATGCCAATAAAGTTGAAGGATCTCGACGATGGTGGAAACATGACACCTTCTTCAGTGATCGATCTCAGTTTCGGATAGGGGTTTATTATTTGAATTCATTTCCCCATTTTTTATTTTAAATGATGAACTTGGATCAACCATGAACAAGTTGATTCGTGGATTCATTCATTGTTGTGGGAAGGATTTATCAAGATGATTCAGGGAATTGATCCATGTTGAACTATTTTTGATTGATTCGGACTCGTTTATGCCTAAAAATGAGATCGAATCAACGCTGTGACAAACGACGGTGGAGGTTCGTTCCTCAATTGGATTTATTGTATTTTACCTTCGTTCTTTGCCTTCTTCTTGGGGAGAAGAACAACAGATCTTTGTGCATCCATTATACATCGAAAAGATCCAAAATTGCAGAACAAACACCACAATGACCTTGTGGAGGTGTGATGATGATGGAAGATGATGAATTGGACCAGATCGAGAGGGGTCGTTCATTGAGTGTTCTTCACGCGGGAATATCAAAACATGTTTTCAGTGCCAATTGGAGGTTCGAAAACACAAAAAGTGGCTTCTTGGTGTCGTGGTTGCCCAATCCTCAGAGTTTGGTGTCGATCAGATGGTCGGATCGATGAATGGGGGAGCTTGGAAGGTGTGACGGTGGAGGTTCGGCTTTTAAGAAATTTCCAAAATACACGGCTTGTACTTCCTTTGAACACGTCGTGTAATGCTTGTAGCAGTGGAAAGGGTTTTCGGGGTCAGAGAGGAATCCAATTACGTGTGACCCCGGTCACATGGCGTGTTATACTTTCCCTGAATCTCAGCGTTTATTTTGGGAAATACACCGACATGGGTAGGACTACATGGCTTCAGACGACAGGGCATCTACTCACTATGCAACATGGTAGAGGTAGCAACGCGGGACTCGGCATGTATCTAGGGGATACACAAACATGGGATGAAGTACACAGCGTGTACTCTATCACACGTCCAGGAGAGGCCAGTAACGTGGGTCACCCTGTCTACCGATTACACAGGTTAGAGTACATGGGTTGAAGACCGTGTACGGGCACATGGCTTGCGTACACGGAGCTGATCCCGGGAAAGTGGACACGGTGTGTACAGAATTCTACATTTCATGTACTATATTTTCTAAATGACCAACCTTACAACATGAGCCATTGTACACAAGAAGTACTTGGGGTCAGACAACACGGCGTGTGCATTTTCTGCATGCAGTGAACTTTTAACAAAATGGCATGGTCTTCTTGATCAACATATCTCGAACATATTTCATTTGGGCTGGTTCCCCTTCTTCTTGTTCCCCTGAAAGTCATGTATCTTTTCCTTCGACAGGAGTATGATCCCTTCAGTAGGAATTTCTATGATAGATTTTGCATCCCAATGAGAGGCCCAAAGTGAGATCCTATATCTATTCCTGACCCTAGGTAGAGTCAGGAAACGACGTGACCAACTATACCCGGAATTGATCCTCTACCTAGATGGTGAATCACCCAGTAGATGAATACCGTATGAGTCTCGATATCCGCCATAGCCCTGGATGTGATCCTAATCAGTGTATCGTGATCTTTTCCACTCATGAGTGTCTCTCCCGTAATAAGTGATTCTATCTATTGTGATCCTTCCCACTCATTAATTTGTCTCCCGTAATGATTTTATATACATCTTGTGGAATTTCTTGAAAAACAGTATCTTCTTGGATGGACGTCATCAGAGCTACCAGCCTCGTAGAGTGTGTTCTCCTGGAATGAGTGCTTCATGGAATCTTCGAACAACATCCCAAGATGGTGTATACAGTTCTGTGAATTGTCTCTAGACAACGGGTTTGGTTTTTGAGTATATCTAGTTTGTGTTTTTCAGCTATATGTTTTGTAGAAATATATTGTACATTGATGTTTGTACGATTAATTTATTGATTTGTGGTTTTCAGGGTCCTCTACTGAGTATTGTTATACTCACCCCTTCACGAGCTTTTCCCGCACCTCTCATGTCTTGTGCAGATGCGCAGCCTTTTGACAGAGTCCAGGTTGGACTATGAAAATATTGAGCTTTTTGAGTTCCCTATGGGATGAGGTGTTCTTATGACTATGAGCTATAGACCTAGTACCTCGTTGTGTTCACAGGTTAGAATTTGCAGTTTTTAAACTCCTGTTTTAGTGGGATTGTATTTTTGGCCCAGTTTACTTTTAGCACTTTACCTTTCATTGTACTATGGTGTTTCGGTTTAGTTGTATGCATACATTTTTTTTCTTTAGTGGTTTCCTTTTCATTTCATCATTTCTGGTATTGGAGATGTATGTATGTGTATATGTACTTAGGCAATGCCTCCTATGTTAGTAATATACATACTCAGTGCTAGTCACCAGCGGCTAGCCTATTGGAGGAGGGCATGGGGAGTCGCGGTGCAGGCCCCACTAGGACAGGTCGTGACACACACCCTTCTCATGAATGGTTTGGTACCTGAGTAGACATTGTGATTACATGATTGAATAAAGGGAAGTGTGATAATTTTGATTCGTCATATACTTGCTTCTTAGGATGGTTTTGGGGGATGAGGGTCAAGCTTATTCTAGATATGTTGTGTAGATGTTTATAGAATTTTTTAAATATCTTTTATAGTATAAATTTTTTTCTATTTATCCTTAGTTCCCCTGTGCACAAATTTTTATAGATTTATGACATGAAAATCATCATTTGTATCCATTTATTTATTTAGATTCAAATTTTTTATTTATATTGGTTTGATATTTTAATCATTTCATCCTCTATTTGTTATCTTTCATTTTTATACCATTATTTATTTATAGTGTACCATTGTGCATACTTTGGTCTATGAAGAAATTATCTCCCCATAGACATATCCTAGTCCCTCACTGCTAGTTAGTAGACTTGTTCATTTGGAGATATGCACATGATGCCTTATGGTCGACCGTCTCATTGAATGATTAGAAGAACTCCGGGTGGTGTTCTTTTCTAAGATAAAAACCAAGAGAGAAATATTTTATGTTACTATGATATATGAAGAAGAAATTATTGATGATTATATTATATGTTAAATTATATTTTTAGTAACAATAATTTATATTATAATATTATAGAAGATTCTACTATTATTAAGAAACTTATGAGAAAAAAATTAAATAGTTTTGAAATCGATATATGATCATTATAAAATTGTAATTATTTATCACTTAATAAAATCTACAATAATCGTGTTGTCTATGAGACTTGGAAAACCAATATTTCTAAATAAGCTATTGTGAATGAATTTTCCAATTACTCTTTGTAAAAATGGAATCACTAGTCTAATGTAACTAGATATGATCAATGTAATTAAGAGGTGTAGAAATAATATAAATATTTCAAAATAAATAATTCCATATTTATTTATGAAATATACAATCGCAAGGAAGAAATGAAAATGTTAAATTTCTCCTAAAATCTTGCATTATGATGAAAAAATTATTTCTCATGAATTTTTTTTGAGTAAACATATAAAGAATATATGTTAGAAGAAGAAAATATGATATATATAAGACACACATCAAATGAAAATAAAAGTGATACTATATACATTAAGGCGAAAGGTTTATTTATTAAAATGTTGTATGATGACACTTATTCCAACATTGAATACAATCATCAAGAAGACTTCAATGATTCAGTTAGAAAAATAAGTTCTTCCTCATGAAAATTTGACTGTATTGAAATGGTTGATGGTCAATCCACCTTTTTTGAATATAAAAGGATAGTATGACTTTTAGGACCATGAAGGATGAAACCCATTACATTAAGTGTAAAATTCCTTAAAAACAAAGGTAAAAATCATCGTACTTGTCTAAAATAAGAAAACATCCAAGATGGAACCAGAAGGTCTCATCACCCCCTCAACAGATAGAATAATATTGACATCACTCTAATAATAAACATAATATGTAAAAAAAGTAAATTAATTATCAATGGTTGAGAAATACTTTTTGAAAATTCTATTAGAGAAAAAATTATGATAAAATTCACAATGATATTATAGAATGGGAAATGATTTTGGTGATCTAAAGAGTAATATAAATTATTATAATGGAAAATAATTTAATTACAATAATATCTATATGTTATATACTACTATTTCTGATGATAAAAGAAACAATTATTTGAAATTAGTCGAATAAAAAAATATCATAAATGATCATAAATTATTTTTCTTAAATATATTAAGAGTTGTGGGAAATAGAATCAATTATTATTTCAAATGAAACTAAATTAAAAATATTAGAGGGGACTTGATTGATGTATTTTTTGTTAATGTTTAAATATATATAGATATTGAAAATAAGGTTTCATAGGAGAAGGTTTTTATGAATCCCAAACAATCATAATGCACCTATGGCTTCACAAACTCATCATGTAGATGATTCATGATTTTAATGTTTAATTATAAAATAATAAATAGTGTAATTATTTAAATAAGTATCACATAGAAAAAATTTATCAATTATTTTTAAAGAAACAATAATAATAATGTTCATATTATTATATGTTTGAACTATCATTATCAGAGGTCACTAGTAGTTTTGTGGAGTTTTTAGAAATAAGTCACATTTATTGAAGAACAACATACATCTACCAATAAACTTATATAAATAAATTTCAATTTACATTGATTATTTAAAAACAATCTAAAAAAGAGGACATTTGAAGAATATATTAATGTATGAATGTAAACAATACAATTGTAGAAATAATTAAGAAGTAAAATGTTAATAAAGATAAATATTAAAAGTTGTTTTAGACTGATGAGAATGACACAATATTTGAGAATGGTAAGAATGATATGTAAGGATAAAATTACTTCATAGTTTTTATTCCAAATCAAATGGCCATTTCTAGGAATATGGAATAAGGGAAAAAGTATATTCCATCAAAATAGAAGAAAGATATTTCATAAAATTAGGGAAATGTTATTAAAATATTAATAGATAAAAACTATAATGATTTTAATGAAAGGATAAAGGATTCATAATAAATATAATGGTTCAAATATTTTTATGACTATAATACAATCCCATGTCAAAAACATGAAAGTTTTATTACATACTCATGGTTTAAATTTTATAGTGATGCTAATAAAAATTTAGAAACAGCATTTAATATTATAAAAATGAAATTAAAAAAATAAATAAATTGAAGAGCGGTGAAAATGTTAGAAAAACAAATCCATCGAAAAATATAAAAAGAAGAATATGACGATGATTCTTAGAGATGATACTTGGTATAAAAAATTTTCCAAGAAAATATTGAGGTTCCTCATTATTTCTAAGGAATATTTTTATCTCTACAGTTATAAAAGGAATTGAATGAGTTTTTAGGAATATGGGTGATTATATTAGGCATTTAATGTAAGGGTAAATTTCATTCGTTTGAACTATTCTAACGATGATGTGAAACAGTGTTATACCCATAATGGGGAAAAATATGAATATGAGGTATGGATATAAAAATTTATATAAAATGAATTATTGAAGGATAATAAATATGAGATGATGGAATAAATTTTCTATATATAATTGAAATACTTTTATATGTTTGTCGACATTTGTGGAACATTTTTCTTTAAACAGTTTCTCAAATTTTCCATGATAAAAATATTATATCTAGAAAATTAGAATGTAATTGTATAAAATGAATTTTACTTAAAATCTTGACCATCATCATTATTGAATACTATTTCTTACAACTTTATCACCCATGAAAACATAGATTAATTTAGTTAAAGTGTAATTTTTTAGAAATTAGTGTCATTTTATACCTCTAATGTGAAAATAATTCATGAATTTGAGTTAAATAAAGTTAATAAAACATGGAACCATCTTATATGACTGTTAATAAGGATGAGAAATGACATAAGGGTAAAATAAATTTAAAACATCATTTATGGACAATATATAAGAATACATATTGATATTAATTATTTTCATTGTTTTATATATATATTTACGACCCACACAAAGGGGGAGATAGATAGGCCTATATTTTTTCCATTTTTTTATATGTCAATATGTGATTGAATATAAAATTACATAAAAATATTTCATAATGATGTTTTATGAGAAATTTAGTTAAAAAACATAATTAAAGATGTTATTTAAGTAATTTTTAAGAATATTTATTTTAAAGGATTAATATAAATATCATTTATAAATTATATGTTTCCAATCCATTCATCATATTTTCTAACAAAATTATGTTTTTCACGATCCATAAATGTTTTTCATATTTTACAAAATAAACAACTTCCATTATAGAGTAAACATGAAAAATGTGAGTTTCTTAAAATAAAACATTAAAAAAATTTCACCAATTAATATACATTACAATTATTTTTATAAAATATTTTTATAATGCGATGGTTGAGATATGTAAAATTGAAACTTTTGAAAAAACACAACCTAAAATATTTTCATGAAAAATGTTTATAAAGAATAATTATTAATTATATCATCCAAAAAATAATTTAAATATAGAAAAAAATTTCAAAAATGTCATGTTAAAATTAATGACCATTTTCCTTAGATATGCCTAACATTGAAAATCGAATAATGGTGATGGGAAAACCCTGAGATAGTGTGATTGTGAAGAATTATAATGAAATTATATTCTAAAATGAAGATAAAATATAAAAATAAACTTCAATTTTCTGCTAACCAATATGAAAGTGGATGAATATCAAGTAACATGAAGCCATAATTAATATTTGATAATATAATAATGAGGCGAATTAAAAGGTAGCTAAGGATTTTGACTGAAAAATTAGTATAATTCTCATTGTGGTGAAATTGTGATGTGTTCTTCTAAATGATGTCAATTGAATTGAATTAATTATGTGAACATATATTTGACATATATTTATATGGATATTCATTTAATGATGGTCTATCCAATAATCACCTAAAATATCTCATGGGAAAAATATCATATAGGATAATAGGAAGAGAAATATAATCAAATCGAAAATGGTGTATTATGTATGAGATAATATAGGATTTTCACCGAATGGAAATCAATATGATTCATAGCCATTCCAATTAATGTATAAAGATATAAAAATAGAGATTTTATATTTCA
This sequence comes from Viscum album, assembly GCA_963277665.1. Taxonomy (NCBI): domain Eukaryota; kingdom Viridiplantae; phylum Streptophyta; class Magnoliopsida; order Santalales; family Viscaceae; genus Viscum; species Viscum album. The sequence goes on along the minus strand of OY728151.1, from coordinate 128,554,038 downwards.
TCAACTATAACACTGAGGAAATAAGAATTAAGGTTCCCAATAATTAGAAAATATACCAAGTTGAAATAGAAAATGAATTTTCCTGTGATCCCCAGATTTTAAATTATTAAGTTTTTCAAAAGTATATATAAGTCTTTATAAATTTGAACCCAAAAACATACAGTAGAAATATTAATTCTGTGGATATTTAAAATAACATTGTAATTTAGTTAAATAGTTGATGTTAAATATGATAGATCATAATTTAATATCATACCAAGTTTAAATATGTTTGTTAAAACTAGTAATCATCAATATTATTGAAATTCAATGACGGTGGTAAGTGCTTGAGAACTCAATGATTTTTTATGAGTATTATATAAGTGTTAAGATGTAGCTACTGAATAAAAAAAGACTATGATATCTAAAAATTGACTTTTAGATGCTGATAAAGTGATATTTAGTTCCCACATATTCTATGATGTGGATTTCTATTAAGAATGGGATGTATGGTCTGATTATACATAACACTTTTAACACATAAAAAATAAAATAATACAAAAATTTTAAAATTGATAGAGATTCCACAAAAATTATTACATTCACATAGAAGTGGAGTTACTATACGGTTATTAAGGGGAACAAGGAATACAAATAAAACTTTAATCTGATGAATAATATTTTTAGAGAGGATGAAATATTTCCTACACAGTCAATGTAATAAGTAAACAAGCATAGGGTAATTATATTAGATGAAGTTGCATCATAAGGTGTTCCACTAGACATATTTCAATGAAATGGAGTTCCATGTGATGGAGATCCACTAGATGAGACAATCATAAATATAATCTATAAATTAATAACTCGTAATTGATGTTTGGTGATAATCATTACATATAAACCCATTAGATGATGACTATCTGAAATAGGTTACTAGATGAAAGGAAATAATATGAACATTCTCTAAGTAAATTTTCCCAAAAAAATTTAGAATAATTCAGATTCAGAATATCCTATTCTACCAATTATTATGTTGATGTTTCATGAAATAAAAACACATTGTCTATTTATTTAATATCTATACAATTTTATATAAGTTCATTTTATATAGATTAATTTTCGAGGAAGATTATAATTTTTTTAGTGGATCTGAAAAGATGATGGAATGAAATTTTTTAGATGGTGGTATAATAGATTGCTGAAATATACTATTGGATAATGGGTATAACAATACGTGGGTTTAGTGGATACACTATTGATCATAGAAGGTTTAAAAAATTGTAACAAAAGGGGTTATTACATTGAGGTAAAACCATGGTTGGTTTGAAAAAAATACTATAGTGTAAAACTAGTTGAATACAACACATTATAATCCTCATGGAAGTTAGTAACATATTCAATGTTTCGGGGGATAAAAACCTTGTAAGAAATAAGTAGTTGTACTTTATTTTGATAATATCATGTGTTACCTTTTCTTGTTATTTGATTTATTCGATGTGGGAAGTTGAGATATATATTTGGGGATATGGTAACTCTATAAAAATTAAAAGGATATGAAAATATCAATTAAATGTCATGAATGTTCTTATTAAAGAAAAATTGATCATTCATTCAACCCCTCCCTATCTCAAATATATCATGAATCTATCCATGGGAACAAAAATATTCATTCTTATTTATTGAGATGATATATTGAGTATTCATTAAATAGATATATAATCCATTATTTTAGGATTTTGTCTCCATATTTGGTATAAATGGATCATTTAGTTATTCTTATATATTATACGATTAGGAATATGATTAATAAACCTAGGGAAAACTATGGTGACCATAATGTGATATAAAATTAACCATACTAGTGATAAAGTGATAATTTTGTGTCATTAATTATATGTCATCAAAAATATTTCGCCAGTTTTTTTATTTCTCAGACTAATTATTATAATAAAATTATTATATTTTTTTATTTGGTTTATGTAAATGTTTAGAAAAATAATAAAACACTATTACAAAAACTATTATAAGAAAAAAATATTTTCCACATAAGAAACTAAATTTTATGGGAGATGGAATATATAATTTTATATCTATGAATAATCATTTTTTCTAATCCATGGATAAATATTATCATAAAATTTATCCAGAGTGGAAACAATGAACTATTTAGTCTTTAATGAGATAATATATATCTTCTTTTAGTAGTTTATTGATCGAATAGTTGCATAGTGGTGGAATAGTCCCACTGAGATTTTTTTCTTCTTCAGTGACTGAACCATCAAAATTATATCATATACATTTATTATTTGGAAGGAAAACCATATTACGGCTTGAATACTAGTAAGAATAAATTAAATTAAGTATAAATTGACTACATGGAATGTAATGTTTTTAGGTTGATACGGTTTAGATTATAATTCCCTTGTATTCAATATACTAAAAAAATGTTTTCCATGTGATTATGAAGAAGGATGATGAATACAATGGAACAAATGAAGATAATATTAACAGACATGGAATTTTACATTATTGATTAATCATCTTCCATCAATAAAACAATTATTTATTCTGTGGTTGATTAAAATAAAATTGTCAAAATAAACATGATATACGATACTTTAGTAATTATGAAGAAATTTTATGATGTGATCCTAATATATATTTGAAAATTATAGATTCACAACATTCACATGGTTTTTATATCAAAAAATCATTGGGGTCTCATTGAAACTCAAATAAATGCAATGGTGTAAAAACATCAATTAATCTTCATAAAAAATTATTGGACATAACATAAAGAAATTAATTAATTGGTACTAGTATTTTTATTAAACATAGAATGGTTATTAATAAATCCCTTGAATGTTTAATGATGATAAAGAGGACTATATATATAATTGAGGAAATAATATTCCAACTATTTAACCACCCACACTCTAATTCTTCAATTATTAGGATTTTGGGAATTATGAGAGATAGTGCTCAAATATAATGTTTAATAAGGATGATTAACATAAATTACCCTAAAATGCCAATAAAAAAATAGAAATTTCATTTATTCATGAATATAGAAATGAGAAACTATAATGACATGGATAATGGAATAGTTGCTATCCATTCTTAAAAATGCCTTATTTTATTTTAAATCTATGTACACTTTTATATCTAAGGAATCTGATTTGGGTCTCGAATTACCACTATAATGATTAGATTTTTATGCAAGAAATAAAAACAATAAATAGAACAATGATTACATCAAAAGATTATAGTTCCTCTATGTTTGATATTTATGGCATTGAGCCTATATAAATCTAGTGATTATACCTCTAGTTGAAAACAATGTGACACTTAAATATATAAAAATTCTATATAAAGATCCCATATAATTTTTTATGGTACTCACTATAATTATTTAGAATGATCCATTGACAATTTATCAGTGCGAGGGTGAATAATAATGTTCAATGGAAATTATGCCAATATTATGTGGAATATTTCATAAACATGAAGGGTATCTATTTGAGATGGTCAGGGATAAACTCAAAATTGAGTATATAACTATTTTTTTGAAGATTAATGATGTGATTTATGAATATTTGTGTTATCTTTCACCAAAAGGTGAATTTTGGATTTCTATAGATCTCACACAAGTTTTAACTTCTAATTCAATTAAACTATATAGAATGACCCTGATTATGTTATAGGAACTAAAGATAAAATTCAATAATAAACCATAAATGAGATTAATACAACATAGTATATCATTATAGGATGACCATCTTCTTTTAAAATTATTAAATATTGGTTAATGCATATTTACATTGATTAAATGGAACATAAATGTTCATTATCAAAAAAAATAATCCTTGACCCAATATTGATGATTATTTTAATCAATTATTTGGTTATAAGTAATTAGTAATGTTTGACCATAATTCAAGATATATTCCATTTATTGTAAAAAATGAGGATATATTGAAGACTTATATCTGTATGAGGTATAATAATTTTTAATTTATATTGATCGCAAATGGAATTACTAATTACCATGAAGCAATCATGGAATTATAGATTAATGTAATTATTGATTATATTTATTTATTTTAGTCATTATTTAAGATATTACTATAACTTTTTAGAGAAGAAAAGGTTATAATGTCCATTTAATAATAACATTGCAGACCACGAGGAAGGATAATTTGTATGTGATTTTACCATTTGTGAATTTTGGATTAAAAATGATTTATAATTAGTTCATATAATTTCTTGTGAAGATATGATGTTGGATCCTTCTATGATAAATGTTATCAAGAAATGTCCTTGACTAACCTTGAAAATTATCACCTATAGTTTTTATTGGTAGGATGTGAACTATTGATAAATTTTGAAATATTTATCATGGCTATATAATATATTAAAAAAGTATACATGGAATTTATTTATGTTATTGTAGGAAAAATAATGTGAATATATTTTCATGGAAATGAATATATGGTTGTTTAGTAAATATTTTCTTAATGTTTCAAACATTGAAGAAAGGATCATGGATTTTTTGTATTTAATCAATGGTGAGATTTATGTTCTTTATTATAGATAATGATATAGTGATAGTATATTCCTCTCACTGATTTTAATGATAAGAGTAAAGTTACCTAACTATTGATATGGAGCATATAGTGGTAATTTTTTATTGACAGTTAGATGGAATTATCATTATCATGAAAGATGAAAATTAATACAAATCATAAAATCATGAATTATATATTAATATATAATGTGTGGATTATGTTTCAGAGAAGTTGGTTTGTTTTTATTAGTGATTATTAAATCTCAATAAATTTCCATCCCTTTAAGGGAATGATAGTGGATTATGTTCTTAGTTGTAAGGACAAATATAGTTTGTATATGATGGTGATTTAATGTGATATAATACTTATGTATTAGGAAAACATGAAACCTAAACTCCTAATGGAAGGGAAAATATGCAATATTTATATGATGTGTGTTCAACCATTCAAAAATGTATCTATTAAAGAGTCATGGAATGAATATGTTGAACACTATATGAAATGGATAAATTTTCTCTAGAACAATCATGAATATAATATATCGATAATGTTCATTAATAGATTATGTGTCTCTTTAACAATATTATTGACCAATTTGTTATAATTTTCCCACAAGTCATCAATCACTATTGATCCTCAATGTATGTTAATTTATTGAGGGATAATGAATATTTTTTGTGGGATTACATGAAAAAGGATACATCATGGTATATATTTCAATGCCTAATATGTAAATAATATAATGACAATAGATAAAAGTCTAATCAAATGTTACCAATATTATCAATTATTTATTCTATGTGGGAATATATAATAGTGGATATTTTTATAGGACTCTCTAAGACTTCTAAAGGGGATAATTATATTTTGGTAATAGTATATCAATTTATGATTTCATGAATTTAATTTATTTTAGATAATATTTTTTCCAAATAACCATATACTGATGTAAATAAAATAATTAATGAGATTCTATTTACAACCAATCTCTATTATAAATTATGGTGATAAGTGGAATATCATTGATGTATGGGCCAAAATTCGTGGAGTCTAATAATTTGAATGTAATTGAGAATAATTTTTTCATAGGAGGTCTAGAGGGAGTTTGGATTTTTTTTTATAAAACTAATATATGGGAGTTGGGATATTAAATGACGTGTAATGTATTTTGACATTTTGTATATAATTATCATGTGTTTTTAAGGATAGTCCACTAGGTACTTTTTTACTTTTATTAATTCAAGGATAAATTGTTAAAGATTATTCATTTTTCATCCATATGTTAAACTAAACATTTAGAAGATATGTAAATGAAATAGGTAATTAAAATCTCTTTTGTAGTGCATCATTAAATAAATAAGTGGTATGTGATTTATTCAAACCCTTCCATTTTCTCCACATTCAAGGCAGTTGGTGACCCTCTTCCCAATTATTATAGGATTCATTTAATAGAGATTGATACTTGGGAATTATTCCTCAATATTTTTTTATCTGAGTTGATCATTGTATTGTTTATTCTTTGTTTTTTAAAAGGTTCTTCACAATATGTCTCAAATCCTCATGTATGTTCTCACTATGTTGTGGGGGATGTTCTCCCATTTTTCTAGTAGCGTTTTCGTAGATTTTATGGTGAGTTAATTCTATGGCGTCCTTTGAGGGATTTATTTCATATTGTATATGTGATCACAGTTCTGAAACTTTGATACACTCTTATGGTAAGAATAGTGATGCCTCTCTTTTAGCATAAGAGTGTATCTCAAGAGGTTCATGATAGTGTGAAATCTAATCTTGGATTTTTTAGATTATTCCTATTCATGGGTCGTCATGTTAAATTAATTAACAATGATAAAGCCATAAATAATTGATAATTAATTGTATTCATATATTAATGAATAGGCATGTTTGTTATATGGTGGTTGATTTAATTTGATAAAAATGAAATTGATTTCATGTGATGTTGTAATTGAAAATAAAATTTCTGTGTCATTAATTAAATTGAAAATTAAAGAAATGAATGGTTATACTTGTATCTAATGATAATTGAAAAGACATGGTAAATGAGAAATGATGGATTCATGAAAGAGTATTTAAATATTTTTTTTAAAAAAATTATTATATTTTTATTACTTCAATCCTTTGGATTCCCGTAGTTGGAACCTAGGACAAATGAATCAGTAAATTCAATAATTAATAATAATTGATTATGTGTTACTGATAATTTTTGGGGTCTGAGTTATCCATTTTAATGGGATGTTTGAGTTTATTTTTTGGATCCTAGAGAGGTCATTTTCATGTTATGGTTGGATAATGTTTTTCACGCCAACGTTACCCTGTTGGATGTTCTGGTTTTTTCCGGCTACTTTTGTGATGTTCCATTTATAACAACATTAAGATATGAGCCGAGGATTGCTTCTATGATATGGGAAGGGAGGCCCTAATGTTTTGGTAGAAGTTGACCCTTGTGATGGAGAGATTCATCAAGACATGCATGTGGTTGTCGAGGATGCCATGAGTGGTGAAGTAATAAATTTAAGCTCAATATGCCAATTTATTTGATTCTAATATCTTTTATTCTCATGTATAAATCTGTTAAATATATATTGGTGATGTCGTTCATTTTGAAAACATTTTTTCTCATTGCTTCAGGAATCGTGATGTTTTTTTAGATGATTCCTCTTGGTAGTAGCTTATGATTTTCCCAAGGTACCATGATAATAGAACAATGATGACAATGAATGAATAATTATTCCCCCATGGTGCTAGTGTTGATGGAATGAGAATTCTAAAATATGTTATTCTTGGTAAAACAATTACCCATTTTAGGATATTCGTAGAGGGAATAGACATTATTCTGTGTGTTAATTTAATGTACATTGAATAATGATAGAGGATAATTAACTTAAAACAAATCAATTTACATAATGAAATATTTTATAAATTATATATTTAAAATTTATGTTTTTTTACACGATATCCGGTATAAAGAATGGGATCATGTAGCAAATGTCATGTTTTCTACAGTTAAGTCTAGGACTAGGTTATTCTTGTACTATGGTTGTGATCTATATTAAAGCATGTATATTCTGGGGTATTTTAATTTTCCCCACCGATGGTGGTTATGGTGACTAAAACCAAATGGACTCTCAGAGGGTGTTTTTGAAACAGACTATAATGTTTAAAACAATTAATGTTGTTTTTATAATTTTAGATAAACTAAGATTTAAAATAATTATAATAATAATAATAATAATAATAATAAAGTGTTTTAATTTATTTGATTATATGTCAATTATATAATAATTTTTTGAAATTAATTATACTCATTATTTATAGATGTATGAATTATTATCTAAAAAATAAATTTTTTATATTATTATTTGGATTAAAATATTATTTTGATAAAAATATATTTATTTGATTATCATGAATAAAATAATAAATTTTATCCAAAGATAATATAGTAAAATATTTTGAATGAATAAAATTCTAAATTTAAATATATATATATATATCATATAAATAATGAGTTTTATTATTATGATTATTAAATTATAAATATCAAATTTTTTATTAAATCATGGGTTATAAATTTTTATATATTAATGAATATATTAATTATTATTATAAATATTGTTTAATATAAATATATATTATTTTAATATGAAAATTAATATTATTTTGAAGTTATGTTTAAGATATTATATTAATTAAATTTTTATAAATAGTTAAAAATTGTGATAATAAAAATAATAATTAAAGGTAAAAATTTAACATTTAATTATTATTATTATAAGTATTATTAATTTTGATATTATATATTTTTTATAAAATATCAAAACTAAAAAAAATAAAAATGGAATATATGTTAAAAAAAGAAAGATGGGATTAAAAGGGGGATGAAAAGGTTTTTGGGGGAAGGCCGAGCTTTGTATTCGAGCACAAAGGCTTCCATCGGTGGAGGGTTATCTTGGGGTGAACATAGGGGAAGCTGAGGTTAACTAGTTATGGAGGCCGACCATGACAGATAATTCAACCACAGGAGAACGAATTCCATATAGGGATTCTAGAAGTCATGGTGTGAATGATGGGGTTCGATTTCACCTTAAGATTTCAAAAGAAAACATCTAGATATGGATATAATGGTTTGCGATCTTCACCAACCTATTTGACATAAATGGTTTCTTTTATTGGTGTTCATAACTCTTCATATTACCAATCTGAGCACCATATTCATCATTTCCTTTATCTATATGTTTACCTTTTTATCATTATATTGATGTTATTCTTCCCATTGGAAATTGTATTGATTTTAATACCTCTTTAAATATGTTATAAAATGCTTCGTGTGTCAATTTCCTCTATCAAATACAATTTTTTTCTTGATATTTACTTCATTTGGGATTTTTAAATTTTTTTGGGGGAAACCAAAAGCTTCCTGAAAAATCCCCCCCTAAATAATTAAAACATCATATAAAATTGCACAAATCATTATCAGTCTAACTCACTCTTCATTTTTGTCCTTTTGATTTCAGACATCTAAAACTCAACAGGATATAAAAATATATCTTTCTCAAAATTAATTAAGTAAGAACCACAAATATAGATCTATTTTTTATGGTTGGAGATAGAAATATTATAAAAATAAATTTGATGAATATTTATATTTCTATGAAGAGGTTATTTATGGAATTAGGAAGGGTTTCCTTTAGGTTCTTGCAATGTCAGTTCCAAAGGAATGTATGGAGATGTAGTAGTTACAAATTCTATTCGGTTAACTCTATAATTATGATAGAAATTTATTGAGTGTTTTTTCATGGACGGTGATAAGGATAACTCTTCAAACACTACAAGTGCGGTATTACATACATTTATTTTAAATTTATACTTTTAAATAATTACTTGTACAGTTAAACCCAAGTCATATTCATTTTATCAAAAGTGTATTTAAATATGAATTGTTCTACTAAATAGGATAAATATATACATACCAAAACAATGATCAAATTTATTATTTCTATATCAGTGATCAATTTATTTATTTAATTATATAATTTATTTTTATATGTAAGGGTTTGTTATTATTTTCATTACCTTTCATTTTATTGAACAAATATATTTCTATGGGAGTAAATATTTATGTCTGCCAAAATTTTGTTAAATATGAATTTATTCTAATGTAATGGTGTTTATGAATTTTTATCAATGTTTTTTAAATTTAATATTTTTTTTAATATAATTTTTTTATTCACATATCATTCCCCAATAAACAGAGTTACAAAGGATATTTTTATTTATTGTTTTTTTAAACATGAATTTATTATTTGGTTACGAGTATTATAAATTCTATATAATTTATATATATATAAGTGGGTTTTTATGTGACTATTATGGGAAACGTCAATTTTTTTTATTTAGAATTTGAATTTTTAGATTATATATATAAACATGAAAATATTAATATCATGTTTAGAATTTTATTGTAATGTTTCTTAAAGATCACATACTGAAAATTAAACATGTCATAATTTTATAATGCATTTATGGATGTCACATTTTCATATAGTAATTTGCATGTATTATTCATAGAATCAACGCAAATTAGATTCATAATAAATTAACAATTTAAATTATTTTTTAAGGATTACATCCATAATTATTAAGTACATAGGTTTCTTTAAGCATTGAAATATTTAAATTTATATTTTATATTTTAATATTTTATGTGTGAAGAATAATTATTTACTATTTACAATCTTTTTATGATGAAAAAATTAAAAATGAATATTTTGATTAAATGTGAAATTATTTGATTATGAATATTATTTTTAACTTTTATATATGTATAGTAATTCTTATTCAAGGGATTCTTCTAAAAATGTTTTTTGAAACACTAAATAATATGTCTAGGACATATAATAAGAAAAGTAATTTTAATTTAATTAATATAATTTAATGTGTGTATTTTAGAAATGATTAGTATTAGGATTGAGAAATTCAGGTACATTAAAACTATAATAAAAAATGTGCACTTTTATGAAAAATGATATGTTTTCGGGACTGATCCAATAAGTCGTAAGGTAACATTGATCCATATGAGTTATGAGAAGTGACCTTAAGTTTTTAATATGGTGTTCAATGTTTCATGAATTTCCCACTATAAATTACTATTTTAAATGGATTAATCCCAATGATCTATTCAAATATTAAGATTTTGTGAAATTAATGTTTTCTATGTTGTTTGTAATTATTTAGATTAAAAAAATTCCTCATCTATGTGTATTTATATATATTTATTATAAGAAAATATGTTTTAATCATTTAGTGACGTTATTTATACCCATTAATTGGAATAATAAATTCTCATCTGATTTTTTAAAATTATTTTCATTCGTGACTTTAATGTTCTATGTTTGGAATCTTCAATAAATATTTAAACGTACAAAGTATATGAGATGTGATTTTCATCTCTAATTTTGTAAATATCTAATAAAAATGTATGGTTTTTCTATTCTCTAAAACCAATACTAGTAAAGTACTACTATTTTGTAATGTCTTGTTTAATTATAAGATTATTTTATAAAATAAATTATATATCATGTTTCGACACCGAATTAGAATGCACGAGTTCATGGAATTATAGTTTTCACGAACATCCTAATAAGAGGATGGATGGTTGAATACACCATGTCACCCTTCTCTCTTCTATTGGTAGTATCTTAAACTGGTATTTAGGACATTTACTTTTCCCATTATGTCTGTATAGGGATTTGATGGTTTTTTATTTTAAATACATTAATTACTAAATATAGTATCTAAATAATTATTATAGGATTTTAGTGTATGTGTTTTGATTGATTATGGTACTTACATGGTGTACGAGTAGTAATGGATTTAGGAATCATACATAATGATTGATATTATCCCTATTTTCTATAGAGTCATAGGTAACCCACATGGTTACTAAATATCAATATTTGATCTTGGATGATCTCAAATGTGATGCATGAGGTTCAAGTTGTGATTCCCTATCTAGGTGTCTTCATGCTTACACACCATTGTAGAGGATTCCTTATGACGTATGATTTTGGGGTAGAGTGGAAAACTAGTCGAGAAGCTCGAGAATGTTACATTTGATGTTTCATAATTATATTATATTCAATCTTGTATGTTGTATATGTTTAGAATTATCCATGGTGAGGTTGGGAAGATAGTATACATATTTAGGGGAAGAGTTTTTTCAACTATTATCCCCATGAATTAGCATGTTTTCACTTTCTTTTGCATGAGATGATCCAGGGAGAAACCTACTTAGTAAAATACTATTCTCACCCTTGCACGTGCTTTTCCCAGACCTCTCATGTCTTGTGCAGATGCGCAACCTTTTGACAGAGTCCAGGTTGGACTAGGACAAGATTGAGCTTTTTGAGTTCCCTACGGGCTGAGGTGTTCCTACGGCTATGAGTTGTAGACCCAGTACCTCGTTGTGTTCATAGGTTGGAATTTGCAGTTTTTAAACTCTTGTTTTGGTGGGATTGTATTTTTCGCCCAGTTTACTTTTAGCACTTTATCTTCCATTGTACTCTGGTGTTTGGGTTTAGTTGTATGCATACATTTTTGTTCTTTACTGGTTTCCTTTTGATTTCATCATTTGTTGTATTGGAGATCTATGTGTGTGTATATGTACTTAGGCAATGCCTCCAATGTTAGTAATATGCCTACTCGGTGCTAGTCACCAGCGGCTAGCCTATTGGAGGAGGGCATGGGGAGTCGTGGAGCAGGCCCCACTAGGACAGGTTGTGACACACACCCTTCTAATGAATAGTTTGAAACCTGAGTAGACATTATGATTACATGATTGAATAAAGGGAAGTGTGATAATTTTGATTCTTTATATACATGCTTCTTAGGATGTTTTTGGGGGAAGAGGGTCAAGCTTATGCTAGATATGTTGTGTATATGTTTATAGATTTTTTAAATATCTTTTATAGTATAAAGTATATTATTTTTATCCTTAGTTCCACTGTGCTCAAATGTTTATAGAAATATGACATGAAAATCAACATTTGTATCTATTTATTTATTTAGATTCCAATTTATTATTTATATTGGTTTGATATTTTAATCATTGTATCCTCTATTTTTTATCTTCCACTGTTATACCATTATTTATTTATAGTGTACCATTGTGCATACTTTGGCCTATGAGGAAATTTTCTCTCCATAGACATATCCTAGTCTCTCACTGCTAGTTAGTAGACTCTTTCATTTGGAGATATGCACATGATTCCTTGTGGTCGACCGTCTCATTGAATGTTTAGAAGAACTCAGGGTGGTGTTCTTCACTAAGTTAAAAACCGATAGATAAATATATTATGTTACTATGATATATGAAGAAGAAATTATTGATGATTATATTATATTTTAAATTATTTTTTTAGTAACACAAATTAATTTTATAATATTATATAAGATTATGATATTATTAAGAAACTTATGAGAAAAAATTTAAGTAGATTTAATATTTATGTATGATCATTATAAAATTGTAATTATTTATCACTTAATAAAATTTACAATAATCGTGTTGTCTATGAGACTTGGAAAACCAATATTTCTAAATAAGTTATTGTGAATGAATTTTCCAATTACTCATTGTAAAAACGGAATCACTAGTCTAATGTAACTAGAGATGATCAATGTAATTAAGAGGTGTAGAAATAATAGAAATATTTCAAAATAAATAATTCCACATTTATCTATGAAATATACAATCGGAAGGAAGAAATGAAAATGTTAAATTTCTCCTAAAATATTGCATTATGATGAAAAAAGTATTTCTCATGAAAATTTTATTGAGTAAACAAATAAAGAATATATCTTAGAAGAAGAAAATATGATATATAAGAACACACATCAAATGAAAATAAAATTGAGACTACATACATTAAGACGAAAGGTTTATTTATTAAAATACTATATGACGACACTTATTCCAACATTGAATACAATCATCGAGAAGACTTCATTGATTTAGTTAAAAAAATAAGTTCTTCCTCATGAAAATAGGAATTTATTAAAATGGTATATGGTCAATCCACCTTTCATGAATATAAAAGAGTAGTACCACTTTTAGGACCATGAAGGATGAAACCCATTACATTAAGTGAAAAAATCCACAAAAACAAAGGTAAAAATCATCATACCTGTCTAAAATAAGCAAGCATCCACGATGGAACCATAAAGTCTCATCACCCCCACAATAGATAGCATAATAGTGACATCACTCTAATAATAAACATAATATGTAAAAAAATGAAATTAATTATCAATGGTTACGAAATACTTTTTGAAAATTCTAATAGAGAATAGATTATGATAAAATTCACAATGATATTAGAGAATGGAAAATGATTTTGGTGACCTAAAAAGCAATATAAATTATTATAATGGAAAATAATTTAATTACGATAATATCTATACGTTTTATACTACTATTTCTGATGATAAAATTAACAATTAGTTGAAATTATTCGAATACAATAATATCATAAATGATCATAAATTTTGTTCATAAATATATTAAGAGTTGTGGGAAATAGAATCATTTATTATTTCAAATGAAACTAAATTTAAAAATATTATAGGGGACTTGATTGATGTATTTTATGTTAATTTTTAAATATATATAGATATTGAATATAAGGTATCATAGGAGAAAGTTTTTTCGAATCCCAAATAATCATATTGCACCTATGGTTTCACAAACTCATCATGTAGATAATTCATGATTTGTAAGGTTTAATTATAAAATAATAAATATTGTAATTATTTAAATAAGTATCACACAGAAAAAAGTTACCAATTATTTTTGAAGAAACAATAATAACAATGGTCATATTACTATATGTTTGAACTATCATTATTCAGAGGTCACTACTAGTTTTGTGGAGTTTCTAGGAATGAATCATATTTATTAAAGAACAACATGCATCTACCAAGAAACTTATATAAATAAATTTAAATTTAAATTGATTATTTCAAAACAATCTAAAAAAGATGAAATTTGAAGAATATATTAATGTATGAATGTAAACAATACAATTGTAGAAATAATTACGAAGTAAAATGTTAATAAAGATAGATATTAAAATATGTTTTATAGTGAAGAGAATGATACAATATTTGAGAATGTTAAGAAATATATGTAAGGATATAATTAGTTAATAGTTTTTCTTCCAAATCAAATGGCCATTTCGCGGAATATGGAGGAAGGAAAACAATATATTCAATAAAAATAGAAGAAAGAGATTTTATAAAAGTAGGGAAATGTTTTTAAAATATTAATAGATAAAAATTATAATTATTTAAATGAAAGGATAAATGATTCATAAGAAATATAATGGTACAAATATTTTTATGACTATAATACAAGCCCATGAAAAAAACATGAATGTGTTCTTACATACTCATGGTTTAAATTTTTTTACTGAAGCTAATAAAAATTTAAAAATAACATTTCATATTATAAAAATGAAATAAAAATAGTGTTATACCCATAAAGGGGAATAATATGAATATGAGGTATGAATATAAAATTTTATATAAAATGAGTTTTTGAAGGATAATAAAGATGAGATGATGGAATAAATTTTCTATATATATTTGAAATTATTTTATATGTTTGTTGACATTTGTGCAACATTTTTACTAAAACAGTTTCTCAGATTTTCCATGACAAAAAATATAATATCTAGGAAATTACAATGTAATTGTATAAAATGAATTTTACATAAAATATTGACCATTATCATTATTGAATATTATTTATTACAACTGTTTCACCCATGAAAACATAGAGTAATTTAGTTAAAGTGTAATGTTTTAGAAATTAGTGTCATTTAATATCTCTTATGTGAAAATGATTCACGAATTTGAGTTAAATAAAGTTATGAAAACATGGAACCATTTTATATGACTGTTAATAAGGATGAGAAATGACATAAGGGTAAAATAAATTTAAAACATCATTTATAGACAATATATAAAAATACATATTGACGTTAATTATGTTCACAATTTTATATGGATATTTAAGACCCACACAAAAGGGGAGATAGTTAGGCCTATATTTTTTCAATTTTTTTGTATGTCAATATGTGATTGAAGATAAAATTACATAAAAATATTTATTAATGATGTTTCATGAGAAATTTAATTAAAAAACATACTTAAAGATGTTATTTAAGTAATTTCTAAGAATATTTATTTTAAAGGATTAATATAAAGATCATTTATAAATTATATGATTCCAACCCATTCATCATATTTTCTATCAAAATTGTGTTTTTCACGATCCATAAATGTTTTTCATATTTTAAAAAATATAAAACTTCCATTATAGAGTAAAAATGAAAAATTTGAGTTTCTTAAAAGAACACATTAACAAAATTTATCCAAATTAATATACAATAAAATTGTTTTTATAAAATATTTTTATAATGGGATGGTTGAGATAAGTAAAATTGAAACTTCTGAAAAAACACAACCTAAAATATTTTAATGAAAAATGTTTATAAAGAATAATTTTTTATTATATCATCCAAAAAATAATTTAAATATTGAAAAACATTTCAAAATTGTCATGTTAAAATGAAAAACCATTTTCATTATATATACCTAACATTGAAAATCGAATGATGTTGATGGGAAAAACCTGAGATAGTGTGATTGTGAATAATTATAATGAAATTATAGTCTAAAATGAAGATAAAATATAAAAATACAATTCAATTTTATGGTAACCAATATGAAAGTGGATGAATATCAAGTAACATGAAGCCATAATTAATATTTGATAATATAATAATGAGGTGAATTAAAATGTAGCTAAGGATTTTGACTGAATAAATTAGTATAATTCTCATTATGGTGAAATTGTGATTTGTTCTTCTAAATGATGTAAATTTAATTGAATTAATTATGTGAACATATATTTGACATATATTTATATGGATATTCATTTAATGAAGGTCCATCCAATAATCACCTAAAATATCTCATGGGAAAAATATCATAGAGTATAATAGGAAGAGAAATATAATCAAATATAAAATGGTGTATTATGTAGGAGATAAGATAGGATTTTCTCCCAATGGAAATCAATATGATTAATAGTCATTCTAATTAATGTACAAAGATTTAAAAAATAGTGATTTTATATTTCATCGACTATAACACTGAGGAAATCAGAATTAAGGTTCCCAATAATGAGAAAATATACCAAGGTGGAATAGAAAATGAATTTTCCTGAGAGCCCCAGATTTGAAATTATTAAGTTTTTCAAAAGTATACATAAGTCTTTATAAATTTGAACCCAAAAACATACAGTAGAAATTGTAATTCTATGGATATCTAAAATAACATTGTAATTTAGTTAAATAGTTGATATTAAATATGATAGATCGCAACTTAATATCATACCAAGTTTAAATATGTTTGTTAAAACTTGTTAACATAAATATTATTGAATTTCAATGACGGTGGTAAGTTCTCGAGAACTCAATGATGTTTTATTAGTATTATATCAGTGTTAATATGTAGCTATTGAATAAAAAAGAGCATGAGATCTAAAAATTGACTTTAAGATGCGAATTAAGTGAAATTTAGTTCCCACATATTTTATGAAGTGGATCTCTATTAAGAATGGGCTGAATGGTATAATTATACATAACTGTTTTCACTCATAAAAAAATAAAATAATACAAATTTTTTAAAATTGATAGAGATTCCAAAAAAATTATTATATTCAAGTAGAAGTTGAGCTACTATACGGTTATTAAGGGGAATAATGAACACAAATCAAATTTTAATCTGATGAATAATATTTTTACAGAGGATGAAATATTTCCTACATAGGCAATGTAATAAATAAACAGGCATAGGGTAATTCTATTAGATGAAGTTGCATCATAAGGTGTTCCACTAGACATATTTCTATGAAATGGAGTTCCATGTGATGGAGATCCCGTATATGAGACAATCATAAATATAATATATAAATTAATAACTCATAATTGATGTTTGGTGATAATCATTACATATAAACCCATTAAATGAAAACTATCTGAAATAGGTTACTAGATGAAGGGAAATAATATGAACATTCTCTAAGTAAATTTTCCCAAAAATGTTTAGAATAATTCAGATTCAGAATATCCTATTCTACATATTATTATGTTGATGTTTCATTCCATAAAAACACTTTGTTTATTTATTTAATATCAATAACATTTTATATAGGTTCATTTTATATAGATTAATTTTCGAGAAAGAGTATATTTTTTTAGTGGATCTGAAAAGATGATGGACTGAAATGTTTTAGATGGTGGTATAATGGATTGCGGAAATATACTATTGGATAATGGGTATAGAAATATGTGAGTTTAGTGGTTACACTATTGATCATTGTGGGTTTAAAAAATTGTAACAAAAGGGGTTATTACTGTGGGGTAAAACCATGGTTGGTTTGAAAAAAATATTATACTATAGAACCAGTTGAATACAACAAATTATAATCCTCTTGGAAGTTAGTAACATAGTCAATGTTTGTGGGGATAAAAACCTTGTATGAAATAATTAGTTTTACTTTATTTTGATAATATCATGTGTTACCTTTTCGTGCTATTTGATTTATTCGATGTGGGAGGTTGAGATATATATTTGGGGATATGGTAACTCTATAAAAATTAAAAGGATATGAAAATATCAATTAAATGTCATGAAATTTCTTATTAAAGAAAAATTGATCATTGATTCAACCCCTCCCTATCTCAGTTATACCATGAATCCATCCATCGGAACTAAAATATCCATTCTTCTTTATTGAGATGATATATTGAATATTCATTAAATAGATATATAATCCATTATTTTAGGATTTTGTCTCCATATTTGGTATAAATGGATCATTTAGTTATTCTTATATATTACATTATTAGGAATATGATTAATAAACCTAGGGAAAACTATGGTGACCATAATGTGATATAAAATGAACCATACTAGTGATAATGTGATAATTTTGTGTCATTAATTATATGTCATAAGAAATATTTCCACAATTTATTTATTTCTCATACTAATTATTATAGTAAAATTATTATATTATTTTATTTGGTTTAACTAAATGTTTACAAAAATAATAAAACACTATTACAAAAAATATTAAATGAAAAAATTATTTTCCACATAAGAAACTAAATTTTATGGGAGATGGCATATAGAATTTTATATCTATGAATAATCATTTTTTCTAATACATGGATCAATATTAGCATAAAATTTATCCATGGTGGGAACAATGAACTATTGAGTCTTTAATGTGATAATATCTATCTTCTTTTAGTAGTTTATTGATCCAATAGTTGCATAGTGGTGGAATAGTCCCACGGAGATTTTTTTTCTTCTTCAGTAACTGAACCATCAAAATTATATCATGTACATTTATTATTTGGAAGGAAAACCATATTACGGCTTGAATACTATTATGAATAAATTGAATGAAGTATAAATTGACTACATGGAATGTAATGTTTTTAGATTGATACGGTTTAGATTATAATTCCCTTGTATGCAATACACTAAAATAAAAAATGATTTCCATGTGATTATGAAGAAGGATGATGAATCCAATAGAACCAATGAATATAATATTGACAGACATGTAATTTTACATTATTGATTAATCATCTTCCATCAATAAAACAATTATTTATTCTCTGGTTGATTAAAATAAAATTTTCAAAATAAACTTGATATACAATACTTTAGAAATTGTGAAGAAATATTATGATGTGATCTTAATATATATTTCAAAATTATATATTCACAACATTTACATGGTTTTTATATCAAAAAATCTTTGGTGTCGCATTGAAACTCAAATAAATCCAATGGTGTAAAAAACTTCAATTAATGTTCAAAAAAAATATTAGATGGAACATAAAGAAATTTATTAATTGGAACTAGTATTTTTATTAAACATACAATGGTTATTAATAAATCCCTTGAATGTTTAATGATGATAAATAGGACTATATATATAATTGACGAAAATAATATTCCAACTATTGAACCACCCACACTCTAATTCTTTAATTATTAGGATTTTGGGAATTATGCGAGCTAGTGCTCAAATATAATGTTTATTAAGTATGATTAACATAAATTACCCAAAAATTCCAATGAAAAAAATATAAATGTCATATATTCATGAATATAGAAATGAGAAACTATAATGACATGGAGAATGGAATAGTTACCATCCATTCTTAGAAATTCCTTATTTTATTTTAGATCTATGTACACTTTTATATCTAAGGAATCTGATTAGGGTCTCAAATTACCACTATAATGATTATATTTTTATGCAAGAAATAAAAACAATATATAGAACAATGATTGAATCAAAATTTTATAGTTCCTCTATGTTTGATATTTATGGCATTGAGCTTATGTAAATCTATCGATTATACCTCTAGTTGAAAACAATGTGACACTTAAATAGATATAAATTCTATATAAAGAGCCCATATAATTTTTTTTTGGTACTCACTATAATTATTTAGAATGATTCATTGAGAATTTATCAATGCGAGTATGAATAATAATGTTCAATGGAAATTATGTCAATATTATGTGGCATATTTCATAAACATGAAGGGTATCTATTTGAGATGGTCAGGGATAAACTCAAAATTGTGTATATCACTATTTTATTGAAGATTAATGATCTGATTCATGATTATTTGTGTTGTATTCCACCAAAAGGTGAAGTTTGGATCCCATTATATCTCACACAAGTTTTCACTTCTAATTCAATGAAACTATGAAGAATGACCCCGATTATGTTATAGGAACTAAAGATAAAATTCCAAAATAAACCATAAATGGGATTAATACACCCTCGTATATCATTATAGGATGAACATATTCTTTTAAAATGTTGAAATATTGGTTAATGCATACTTACATTGATTAATTGGAACATAAATTTTCAATATCAACAAATAATAATCCTTGACCCAATATTGATGATTATTTTGATCAATTATTAGTTTATAAGTAATTAGTAATGATTGACCATCATTCAAGATATATTCCATTTATTGTAAAGAAATGAGGATATATTAAAGACTTATATCTGTATAAGGTATAATAATTATTAATTTATAGTGATCGCAAATGGAATTACTAATTACCATGAAACCATCACGTAATTATAGATTAATGTTATTATAGATTATATTAATTTTTTCGTAGTCAATATTTAAGATATTTTTATAAATTTTATGAGATCAAAAGGTTATAATGACCATTTAAGAATAACATTGAAGACCACGAGGTATGATAAGTTGTATGTGAATTTTCGATTTAAAATGATTTATAATTAGTTATTATAATTTCCTGTGAAGATATAAAGTTGGATCCTTCTATGATAAATGTTATCAAGAAATGGCCTTGACTAACCTTGAAAATTATCACCTATAGTTTTTATTGGTAGGATGGGAACTATTGATAAATATTGAAATAATTATCATGGCTATATAATATACTAAAAAAGTATACATGGAAGGTATTTATGTTAACGTAGGAAAAATAAAGTGAATATAATTTCATGGAAATGAATATATGGTTGTTTAGTAAAAAATTTCTTAAAGTTTCAAACATTGTAGAAAGGATCGTGGATTTTTTATATTGAATCAATGGTGAGATTTATGTTCTTTATTATAGATAATGATATAGTGATAGTAGATTCCTCTCACTAATTTTAATGACAAGAGTAAAGTTACCTAACTATTGATTTGGAGCATAAAGTGGTAATTTTTTATTGACGTTTTGATGGAATTATCATTATCATGAAAAATGAAAATTTATACAAATAATAAAATCATGAATTATATTATAATATTTAAAGTGTGGATTATGTTTCAGAGAAGTTGGTTTGTGTTGATTAATGAGTATTAAATCTCAATAAATTTCCAACCCTTTACGGGAAAGATAGTGGATAATGTTCTTAGTTGTAAGGACAAATATAGTTTGTATATGATGATGATTTAATGTGATTTTATACTTATGTATTAGGAAAACGTGAAACCTAAAATCCTAATGGAATGGAATATATCCAATATTTATATGATGTGTGTTCAACCATTCAAAAATGTATGTATTAAAGAGTCATGGAATGAAGATGTTGAACACTACATAAAATGGATAACTTTTCTCTAGAACAACCATGAATATAATATATTGATAATGTTCATTAATAGATTATGTGTCTATTTAACAATATTATTGAAAAATTTGTTATATTTTTCCACACAAGTCATCATTCACTATTGATCCTCAATGTATGTTAATTTATTAAGGGATAATGAATATTTTTTGTGTGAAAACATGAAAAAAGATACATCATGGTATATATTTCAATGCATAATATGTAAATAATATAATGATAATAGATAAAATTCTAATCAAATGTTACCAATATTATCAATTAATTATTCTATGTGGGAATATATAAAAGTGGATATTTGTATAGGACTCTCTTAGACTTCTAAAGGGGATAATTATATTTTGGTAAGAGTATATCAATTTATGATGTCATGAATTTAATTTATTTTAGATAATATGTCTTCCAAATAACCATATACTGATGTAAATTAAATAATTAACGAGATTCTATTTACAACAAATCTCTATTATACATTATGGTGATAAGAGGAATATTTTTGATGTATGGGCAAAAATTCGTGGAGTCTAATAATTTGAATGTAATTGAGAATCATTTTTTCATAGGAGGTCTAGAGGGAGTTTGGATTTTTTTAAACTATTAGATGGGAGTTGAGAGATTAAATGACGTGTAATGTATTTTGACATTATGTATATAATGATCATGTGTTTTTAAGGATATTCCACTAGGTACATTATGACTTTTATTAATTCAAGGATAAATTGTTAAAGATTAACAATTTTTCATAAATATGTGAAACTAAACATTTAGAAGATATGTAAATGAAATAGGGCATTAAAATCTCTTTTGCAGTGCATCATTAAATACATAAGTGGTATGTTATTTATTAAAACCCTACTATTTTATCCTGATTCAAGGTAGCTGGTGACCCTCTTTCCAATTGTTATAGAATTCATTTAATGGAGATTGATACTTGGGCATTATTCATCAATGTGTTTTTATCTGAGTTGATACTTGTATTGTTTCTTTTTGTTTTTTAAAAGGTTTTTCAAAATATGTCTCAAATCCTCATGTATGTTCTCACTATGTTATGGGGGATGTTCTCCTATTATTTAGTAGCATTTTTGTAGCTTTTATGGTGAGTTAATTCTATGGCGTCCTTGGAGGGATGCATTTTGTATTGTATATGTGATCATAGTTATGAAACGTTGATACACTCTTATGATAAGAATATTGATGCCTCTCTGTTAGCATAAGAGTGTATCTCAAGAGGTTCAAGATAGTGTGAAATATAATTTTAGATTTTTTAGATTATTCTTATTCATGGGTCATCATTTTAAAATAATTTACAAAGATAAAGCCATAAATAATTGATAATTAATTGTCTTCATATATTAATGAATAGTAATGTTTGTAATATGGTGGTGGATTTAATTTGATAAAAATTAAATTGATTTCATGTGAAGGTGTAATTGAAAATTTTTGTCTCTGTCATTAATAAAATTGAAAATTAAAGAAATGAATGGTTATACTTGTTTCTAATGATAATTTAAAATACATGGTAAATGAGAAATGTTGGATGAATGAAAGAGTATTTAAATATTTTTATAAAAAAAATTATTATATTTTTATAACTTCAATCCTTTGGATTACCATATTTGGAACCTAGGACAAATGAATCAGAAAATTAAATAATTAATAATAACCGATTATGAGTTACTGGTAATTTTTGGAGTCTGAGTTATCCATTTCCATGGGATGTTTGAGTTCCTTTTTTGGATCCTAGAGAGGTCATTTTCATGTTATGGTTGGATAATGTTTTTCACACCTACGTTACCCTGTTGGATGTTCTGGTTTTTTCCTGCTACTTTTGTGATGTTCTATTTATAACAACATTATGATATGAGCCAAGGATTGTTTCCATGATGTGGGAAGGGATGCCCTAATGTTTTTCAAGAAGTTGACTCTTGTGATGGAGAGATTCATCAAGACATGCATGTGGTTGTCGAGGATGCCATGAGCGGGGAAGGAATAAATTGATGCTCAACATGCCCATTTATTTGATTCTAATATCTTGTATTCTCATGTATAAATCTATTAAATGTATAGTGGTGATTTTGTTCATTTTAAAAACATTTTTTTCTCATTGCTTCAGGAATCATGAGGTTTTTTAGATGATTCCTCTTGGTAGTAGCTTAAGATTTTTCACAAGGTAACATGATAATAGAACAATGAAGACAATGAATGAATAATTATTCCCCCATATGGAAAGTGTTTATGGAATGATAATACTAAAATATGTTAATATTGGTAAAACAATTCCTCATTTTAGGTTGTTCGTAGAGGGAATAGACATTATTCTGTGTGTTAATGTAATGTAAATTGAATAACGATAGAGGATAATTAACTTAAAACAAATCAATTTACATAATGAAATATTTTATAAATTATATATTTTAAATTTATGTTTTCTTACATGATATCTGGTATAAACAATGGGATCATGGAGTAAATGTGATGTTTTCAACAGCTCAGTCTAGGACTAGGTTATTCCCATACTATGGTTGGGATCTATATTAAAGCATGTATATTCAGGGGTATTTTATTTTTCCCCACTAATGGTGGTTATGGTGACTAAAACCAAATGGACTCTTAGAGGGTGTTTTTGAAACAGACTAGAATGTTTATTTGGTTATCATGAATTATATAATAAATTTTATCCAAGGATAATATAGAAAAATATTTTGAATGAATATAATTCTAAATTTCAATATATATATATATCATATAAATAATGATTATTATTATTATGATTATTAAATTATAAATATCAAATTTTACATTAAATCATGGGTTATAAATTTTTATATATTAATGAATAGATTAATTATTTTTATAAATATTTTTTAATATAAATATATATTATTTTAATGTGAAAATTAATATTAATTTGAAATTATTTTTAAGATATTATATTAATTAAATTTTTATGAATAATAAAGAAATTGTGATATTGAAAATAATAATTAAAGGTAAAACATTAACATTTAATTATTATTATTATCATTAGTATTATTATTTATGATATTATATATTTTTTATAAAATATCATAACTAAAAAAACTGAAAATTGAATATATGTTATAAAAATAAAATTGGGATAAAATGGGGGATGAAGAGGTTTTTCGGGGGAAGGCTGAGCTATGTAGTCGAGCACAAAGGATTCCCTCGGTGGAGGGTTCCCTTGGGGTGAACATAAGGGAATCTGAGGGTATCGAGTGGTGGAGGCCGACCATGAGAGATAATTCAACCATAGGAGATCGAATTCCATAGAGGGATTCCAAAAGTCATGGTGTGATCGATGGGGTTCAACTTCACCTCAATATTTCAAAAGAAAACATCCAGATATGGATCTAATGGTTTGAGATCTTCACCAACCAATTAGAAATAAATGGTTTCTTTTATTGGTGTTCAGAACTCTTCATATTACCAATCTGAGCACCATATTCATCATTTCCTTTATCAATATGTTTACTTATTTATCATTGTATTGATGTTATTCTTCCCATTTGAAATTGTATTGATTTTAATGCCTCTTTAAATATGATATAAAATGCTTCGTGTTTCAATTTCCTCTAACAAATACAATTTTTTTCTTGATATTTACTTTGTTTGGGATTTCTAATATTTTTTGGGAACCCAAAATCTTCCGGAAAAATCCCCCACTAAAAAATTAAAACATCATATAAAATTGCACAGATCATTATTAGTCAAACTCACTCTTCGTTTTTGTCCTTTTTATTTCAGACATGTAAAACTCAATAGGATATAAAAATATATCTTTCTCAAAAATAATTAAGTAAGAACCAAAAATATAGATCTATTTTTTGTGGTTGGAGAGAGAAATATTATATAAATAATTTTTATGTATATTTATAGTTCTATGAAGAGGTTATTTATGGAATTAGGAAGTGTTTCCTTTAGGTTCATGCAATTTCAGTTCCAAAGGAATGTATGGTGATGTAGTAGTTAAAAATTATTTTCGTTTTACTCTATAAGTATGATAGAAATTTATTGAGTGTTTTTTCATAGACGACAGGAAGGATAACTCTTTGAACACAACCAGTACGACATTTCTTACATTAATTTTCAATTTATACTTTTAAATAATTACTTGTACAGTTAAACCCAAATCATATTCATTTTATCAAAAGTGTATTTAAATATGAATTGATCTACTAAATAGGATAAATATATACATACCAAAACTAAGATCTAATTTATTATTTTTATATCAATGATCAATTTATTTATTTAATAATATAATTTTTTATATGTAAGGGTTTGTTATTATTTTTATTACCTTTCATTTTATTGAAAAGGGAATAAATATTTATGTCTGCTAAAATTTTGTTAAATATGAATTTATTCTAATGTAAGGGTGTTTATGAATTTTTATCATTGTTTTTTAAATTTAATATTTTTATTTAATATAATTTTTTTATTCATATATCATTGCCCAAAAAATAGAGTTACAAGGGATATTTTTTTTAACATTAATTTATTATTTGATTATTAGTATTATAAATTCTATATAATTGATAAATATATAAGTGTGTTTTTTTGTGACTATTATGGGAAACCTCAATTTTTTTTATTTAGGACTTAAATTTTTAGTTTATATATAATCATTAAAATTTTAATATCATGTTTATAATTTTATTGTCATGTTTCTTAAAGATCACATATTGAAAATTAAACATGTCATAATTTTATAATGCATTTAAGGATGTCACATTTTCATATAGTAATTTGAACGTATTATGCATAGCATCAACACAAAATTGATTCATAATAAATTAACAATTTAAATTATTTTTTAAGGATTACTTCCAAAATTATTATGTACATATATTTCTTCAAGAATTGAAATATTTAAATTTAAAATTTAAATTTTAATATTTATGTGTGAAGAATAATTATTTACTATTTACAATCTTTTTATGATGAAAAAATTAAATTTGAAAATTTCGATCAAATGTGAAATTATTTGATTGTGGATATTATTTTTAACTTTTATGTATGTATAGTAATTCTTATTCAAGGGATTATTCTAAAAATGTTTTTTGAAACACTAAATAATATGTCTATGACATATAATAAGAAAAGTAATTGTAATTTAATGAAAATAATTTAATGTTTGTATTTTAGAAATGATTAGTATTATGATTGAGAAATTCAGGTACATTAAAACTATAATAAAAAATGTGAACTTGTATGAAAAATGATATGTTTTCGGGACTGATCCAATAAGTCGTAAGGTAACATTGATCCATATGAGTTACGACAAGTGACCTTACATTTTTAATATGGTGTTCAATGTTTCATGAATGTCCCACTATAAATTACTATTTTAAATGGATTAATCCCAATGGTCTATTCAAATAGAAATATTTTGTGAAATTAATGTTTTCTATGTTGTTTGTAATTATTTAGATTAAAAAAAATATCCTCATCTATGTGTATGTATATATATTTATTATAAGAAAATATTTTTTTATCATTTAGGGACGTTATTTATACCCATTAATTGGAATATTAAATTATCATCTGATTTTTTAAAATTATTTTCATAGGTGACTTTGATGTTCTATGTATGGAATCATCAATAAATAGTTAAATGTACAAAGTATATGAGATGTTATTTTCATCTCTAATTTTGTAAATATCAAATAAAACTGTATGGTTTTTCCATTCTCCAAAACCAATACTAGTAAAGGACTACTATAATGTAATTTCTTGTTTAATTATAAAATTATTTTATAAAATAAATTACATATCATGTTTCGACACCGAATTAGAATGCACGGGTTCATGGAATTATAGTTTTCACGAACATCCTAATAAGAGGATGGATGGCTGACTACACCATGTCACCCGAATCTCTTCTATTGGTAGTATCTTAAACTGGTATTCAGGAAATTTACTTTTCCCATTATGTCTGTATAGGTATTGGATGGTTTTTTTATTTTAATGACATTAATTACTGAATATAGTATCTAAATAATTATTATAGGATTGTAGTGTATGTGTTTTGATTGATTATGGTATTTAAATGGTGTACGGGCAGTAATGGATTTAGTTATCATACATAACGATTGATATTATCCCTATTTTCTATAGAGGCATAGGCAACCCACTTGGTTACTATATATCGATATTTGATATTGGATGATCTCAAATGTGATGCATGAGGTTCAAGTTGTGATTCTCTATCCAGGTGTCTTCATGCTTACACACCTTTGGAGAGGATTCCATTGGAGATATGATTTTGGGGTAGAGTCGTAAACTAGTGGAGAAGCTCAAGAATGTTACATTTGTTGTTTCAGAATTATATTATATTTAATCTTGTATGTTGTACTTGTTGAGAATTATCCATGGTGAGGTTGGGAAGATAGTATACATATTTAGGGGAAGAGTTTTTTCAACTATTATCCCCATGAATTATCATGTTTTCACTTTCTTTTGCATGAGATGATCCAGGGAGAAACCTACTTAGTAAAATACTATTCTCACCCAAAGGTATGTAAACAATTTTCAGGTCTTCAAGAGTAGGTTCATGATCAGTATGGATATTACTGGATCATTTTTTTATATGAGTAGTTTGGGATACATGGAAATGAAGTATATATGTCTCAATATATGTAGTTTCCATATATGTATTCATCATAATTTATGAAATAACATTTTTCTGTTGGTTTCAATATATATATATATATATGTTTGATCATGTATTGATTTCATTATCCTTCTAATATTTCTCTTTGGAATTCTTTTAATAGAGGAAAAACCCTCCCCTATTCTGATTTATTTAACCCACAATGCTAGTCATCAAAACGAGGTATACTAGATGTAGGAATAATAAAGACACTATATCTCACCACTCATTACATTATAATTGTGGGGATGGGGTTTCACTGATTTTTTTCAAAGGTTATTACTTTAGGGATATGATTGAGTTTGGAGTTAAGAAAATGTGGGTTTCATGGGATGGTTGGAAACTGTTTTTTGTGAAGTCTTAAAAGCAAGGTAAACTCGGGATACCAAATGAGATAAATGAATTTAGGCCTCCCAAAGATCTCATTCATGAAAATTTATGTTTACATTTGATTCTAAATGTAGTGGTATTGGTTCCTGTGTAGTGAACTTGGAAAGGATCACACATAAATCTTCTTTGTGTATGTGTTTGTAACGGGTTGTCCTCAGGTTATATGAAAACAAAAAATAAGATAATAAATAATTTGTTAATTAATGTTAAATATTCCATATTCTAGTTTTAGAAGTTATCATAGTTTTTTTATTCTGTCATAATGGCCCCAGGTCAACGTCTATATGAGGTTCATGCCAAATATATTCCAAAGGATGTTCTAGAATATTGCTATAGAGTAGAGGTCGATGATGATAACACATGGAGGAGGAAAAATCAATAGTTTCAGTGTCTGATCCTAAATATGTATGAGGGATCCATTTTTGATTCATCTATAGAAGACTAGTTAGATGAGGTTTAGAATAATTTTAGTTCAATTCATTATACTCAAAAAATTGGCTCGCCAGGACGGTGATTATGTTGTGTGAAGTAGTGAGGTAGGGGTTATTTACCTATGGATCATGATGAGATTGAATTAACATGGATGAATTCTTGATACCAGTTTATAATAATGTACAATTATTTTAATGTGATGGAAGTATGTTTATTGGATTTGTTTACATATAAGTAGGGGACATCCTCTATGTGAATGTTTGGGATCTATTTTATATTCCATTCATGATTTTTGTCAGAACTATTTATAGATGAAGAATAAAAGTTGAATAATTTTTAGGAGACATTTCATCGATAAATATAGGGAAATTTTAACACCCAACGATTTCATAGTACATTATTTTTTCAAAGCAATAACATTCACTACACACAATAATGTGTTCTAGCGTACCATAACATACCAACCTAGCCATTCAAAAGCGGTTTGGAATAGTATTAACAGAATTTTGAACTTTATATAATCATTATAATTTTTTAATCCATATTTTTAGTTTCTTGGACATAATGTAAGAACAAATTAATTTTTTCAGATAAAAGAAGTATTTTTACCAAAAATACCATTTTAAGGCCTTTTAATGGAGAACCCTTTTTAAATAAAATATTTGAAACTTCTATAAATTCAATTTTGAAAAATAATCTTCTTATTTATAATCTAGACATAAAAATTTAGTTTTGATAAATTTTTGGTGTTTTTCTAAAAACTTTCATATTTTGGTGAATATTGAAAATTACTATATTTTAACAGAAAAGAACGTTTTTAATAAAAATATATCATAGTGAGGAATTATACATTTTAATTTTTTGGAAGTATAAATAGATTATATTTTTACCATTCTATCCAGTTTTATTCATTGGAAATAATATTACTTTGAAATTTAACATAAACAAGTATCAATCTTTTGTTAGTTATTATTTCTTAAAAACAAGATTTTTGGTTTTGACAACAAAAATTAATATTAAATTAATAATGGAAAATTACTTTTTTTGAATTTGGTAAAATTTAATTTATTTTTGAATTCATAATATCATAATTATCTTACGGTGAAATATTGGTATTTTTATGAAAACGTTCAATTTTGGATGAATAGTGAAAAACAATGAGTTATTGGGTAAAACCAACTTTTATTTAAATAATTAATTATTTTATTTAAATTTATTTAAGGTCAAAATAGATATATAATACCAATATATGTTCAATATAATTCATTGGGGTCATTTTTTTAATAATTTTAGATATATACAAATTTTATTGAACTTGTTACCGTCTTATCCATTTCTTAGGAGCATTTGCAAATTTGCATAAAACGTAAATTTACCAGTTTTGTTGGTTGAATTTAAAAAAACTAAGAGACATCATTGATATTAGTAAGTAAAATTGTGTTTAATAATGGAAAAAATATTTTTTGGTTAATAGTATATTTCGACTTTTATTTACCACGGTTAAAATTAAATATGGTAATAAAGGGTAAAAATAATAATATTATTATCCTAACACATGTCCTAATTATATTGGATAATTAAAATTCGACTAAAAAACCTTAGAAATAATATATGAACCTCTTTGGTCCACTTTTATTAGATTAGGACATTTATTATTATTTAATTCAAAGAAGAGTTAAAAGAGTTAAAATCAATGTTTAATTACTAAAAAAATTTTAATATAGGGTTACACATAAGATAAATAAACTATAAATATTCAATAAAAATATAATAATATTTCATACATAAGGGTATTTTATTTATATAATTTAGATATTAAATAATTTAATTTATATATGACACAATGAAGATGCAGTATTTACCTAATTAATGAAATATTAAAATAATTGATATTATATATATCAAATTAAATGTAATTTGAATCTTTTCATAAATTACACTTATTTTATAGGTTAATATGACATGTTATGGTTGGTTAGAAGAATTTTTTCCGAAGTAATAGTGCAGTAATTAATTTAGAAAAAACAAAATATCAAATAGTATCATAATTGACAAAAAAGAGTTTTTAAAACAAATATTATATTTTTAATTAATATTATATTCCAAAAAATCTAAGGATCAGCCAAATTGGTTATATAATAGTAGGTGAATAATTAATTATCCAATTTGAGTTCTCTTGAATTTTTATTGTATGTTTATTAGCTATATAATATAAAAATAAAAGACATATGGTAAATGTCAAACTATTTAACAAAGAGTTAAATCTAAATGATAAGGTTAATATAGTGAGCCAAACCTATGTAAAACCTATTGGTTGAGTGGTTTTAGACTCATACCCACCTTATACTTTAAATAATTTATTTTTGAAACATTATAAATCGAAAATTATTTTATTATAAAATAATATTTCTAGTTTTTCCTAAGTTGCCTACCACCGCTCTTATAAAAGGGCACTCCATCTTCTCTCTAATTTACACCTTCAAAACCATTTGGCTTGGCCAAACCCAGCCCAAATATCTTCTCAAAGGCCCTAAATTCATTCTAAAAGACTTCTTTTAGTCATAAATCCATCCTATGGATCCATTTTGATCAAATCAAATTGATGAACCTAAAGAAGTGGTAAATATTTAATCACCTCTTTCAAGTTCCTTTCTACTTCCAGTTCATATTTCTTTGTTTTTTTAAATTATAAAATAATTACTCCTGTATATTCTATATACTATGATGTTATAATAAATATGGTATAACCATATTCACTATTCTATCCTTCTTTTTAATGACATGTCAACATACGTGCGTACGTATGAGTTTCCATCTCCACGCCGGGGTGTAATTTTTATTCAATACATTATTATTTGGATGTGTATAAAAATGATGTGTAATTGATGTAAATAAAAAATATAACATGATAATGATTCATTATATATAACATACCATCCAATTAAATATTATTTTCAAATCAAAATAATGATATTGTCGCTCGTGTGTATGTACGAATTACTGTCTCCACGAACGCGATTAGATTCATTCCCCATCGTATCCATTCAAGACTAATTTTCATTTTATAATTTAAAATAGTGTTTAATGATTTGATATCATTCTGGATATGAATAAGATACATCCCATCTATAACAAATATGACTCACATAATAAATAATATAAAGGAAAACGAATCTGTTAACACCCAAAACGACTATAATACTAAGATATTATTAACAAAGCAATGTTAAAAAATCATATATGATTCCTGTATAATTTAATAACTATTATTTAACGACAATACATGAGTTTAAACTACCCTAAACCTAGAAAAAATACAAGGAAAGGGTTAACTTTACAATATCTTTATTATCCGAGTTGTTTTTATGTAAGAATCTATTGGGACCTCTTTATCATCCACATCAACGTTTCTTAAAAATGTATTTCAATTCCTTTTTACTATTTACTATAAAATTTGGTGAAGTCATTTATACCCTTATTTGACCTTATATGTTTTCAAAGGAATCTTTCTGTCATTTTCCAAACAAGGTAAATTAATGCCTTTTCGACAAAATTAAGGTAAGAATGCTTTTTTAACTTATACGGCGGGTGTGTCTATTTTCTGTCATTCTAAAATCATCGAAGCTTCCCTTAAAAGCTTATAAAAATATTTTAAAAATAAATTTTTCCTTAAATTATTTCAAAATAGAAAGAGATATTTCTCAAAAAAAGGTTTTGATTTCATATATGTCAACATCCTTAGATTGATTTTAAGCTTATTTGAAGTTAATTTATTATGATACTAAAAAACCATATTGTAATGAACGTTTTGAGATATGTTTGACTAGGGATGTGTTATTTTTTACACTATTCATGGTTTATTGGTAATGTATTGACATTTGTTATGCTATTTTTAAAATGAATGTTTATGTTTTGTTTAAAAATTTTCATATGAGGAATGCATTGGTCTCAGTAATGGACGGGTGGAGCCTGTTATAGCTCCTAGATGCATTGGTAGGTATCATGAGACAAACTAGTCTTGGCACAAGGCTTTGAAAAAATCATATTTGTTGTCTTGGAACAAGGCCTTGACTATATGGTTATGAATGTTTGGCATTATTAATTCCATCATTATGAAAGTTGATATTGATATTTCATGTGATTATTCAACTATTAGAATATCTATGTGAATAACTAAATTGAATTATTTGATTTTATATTTTCTATAATATGATTAATTTTACATTTAAAATGGTTTTGTTTTATTCTTATACATTTCCTTAAATTTTTATACTTATTTTGGAATGTTTTCGCTATATTGTTATCCTTACTGAGCATCTGAGCTCACCCCTTTCATTGTTTTTTATTCCCATGATGAAAAGAAGTATATTATGACTGACCTAAAGGGATAGTCTATGGGATATCAATGGTGTCTATGGAAACAATGTTGTTGTATTTTTCCATTTCATGATCTAATGTAAATCTTATGAATGTATCTAGTACTTCCAATGCTCTTAAGTAATCATAATTTCAAGACATGAATTTTTGTGATCATTCCAATGATACGTAATAATGCACCGACTATAGGCTTCTGGGGTTTAGGAGTTACACTATATATATATATATATAATTTCCTCTTATTATATGGGTAAATTAATTCATAAACTTTAGGTAAGGGATCGTAAAACGCAAAAAAATTTATCATTGTACCTTATGTTTTGTATAACCGATGGTATTTTAAATCATCATTGATTAATTGATTTGTGGCCCTCCATTTTACACTTGTTTGTGATTGATGACCTCAATCAATCCCTATAAATATTTTCATTTTTCCTCAAATTATGGGTCCTTATTTTCCACCAATTTTCTTCTAATCAAGATCATAATTTGGTGGTGGCCATTTCATTTCCCTTTTCCTCTTATTAAGACTAAATTTTTTTAACCCAATTTTCGTTGTGAGTTTCCACATAAAGATATATTTTATATTCAGGCTTTTATTTTCGAAAAATATTTTTAAATGGATAGGATGCATTTTATTGAAGGATGGAGGAATGTAACACCCCATGATTTCATAGTACATTATTTCTTCAATATAATTCAATAACTTACACTACATGCAACACCGAGTTCTAGTGCATCATGACTGACCAAACTAACCATTCAAAGGTGCTTATTAATAGTATTAAAAGAATTTTTATCCCAAAATAATCCTTATAATTTTATAATCCATATTGTGAGTATCTTAGAAATAATGTAAGACCAAATTCATTTTTTCAGATAAAAGTTGTATTTTTCAAAAAAATGCAATTTTACCACCTTTTAATGGGGAAACCTATTTAAATCCAATATTTGAAACTATTATATATTTAATTTCACGAAATAAAGTTTTTCTTTAGAATCGTGACATAAGAATTTAGTTTCAATAAATTTTGGGTGTTAGTCTAAAAACATTCATATTTGGGTGAATAGTAAAAAATACTATATTTTAACTGAACACAACTTTCTGAATCTAAATAATTTATAGTGTCAAATTAAAATATTTAATGTTTTGGAAGTATAAA
This sequence comes from Viscum album, assembly GCA_963277665.1. Classification (NCBI taxonomy): domain Eukaryota; kingdom Viridiplantae; phylum Streptophyta; class Magnoliopsida; order Santalales; family Viscaceae; genus Viscum; species Viscum album. Next base: position 128,519,160 of record OY728151.1, on the reverse strand, counting down.
TAGATTATAATTTTACAATTTTTTACAATGTTGTTCTTTGGAAATAATTTCACATTGAAATTTAATAGAAACAAGTATAAATAGTTTGTCAGTTATTATTTCTTAAAAATAAGCTTTTTGGTTTTGACAAAAGTAATTAATTTTAAATTAATAAATGAATCATCTATGTTTTAAATTTGAAAAAATCCACTGAATTTTTTAATTCAGAATATAGAAATTAGCTTGGGGTGAAATTTGGTATTTTCTGAAAACATTCAATTTATGATGAAAAGTGAAAAACACTTACTTATTGGTTAAAACCGACATTTTATTTAAATAATTACTTATTTTATTTAAATTTATTTTAGGTAAAAATAGATATATAATACATATATATGTTCAATATAATTCAATGGTGTCATTTTATAATAATTTTAGATATATAAAAATAATATTGAACTTTTTATCATCTTTTACCCACCTCCTAGGAGCATTTGCAAATTTTCATAAAACATAATTTTACCACCTCTATGAGTTTAATTTCAAAAATCTAAGACACATTGTTGGAATCAATAAGTAAAATTTGGTTCAATAAGTTAAAAATAATTTTGGGTGAATAGTAACTTTTTACATTTATTTACAACGGTTAAAAGTAAATAGGGTAATTAATGGTAAAAATGATATTTTTATTACCTTAAAACATGTCATAATTCTATTATATAATTATAATTTGAAAAAAAAACAACCTTAGGAATGAAATATAAACCTTTTTTGATCACTCTTATTAGATTAGGACATTTATTATTATTTAAATCAAAGAAGTGTTAAAAGAGTTAAAATCAATGTTTAGTAACAAATTTTTTTTAATATAGTGTTAAACATAAGATAAATTTGACTATAAATATTAATAAAAATATAAAAAACATTCCAACATGATGGTATTTTATTTATATTTTTTATACATTAAATATTTTAATTTATTTATGACACAATGATGATGCAGTAATTACCCTATTGATGAAATATTAAAATAATTGATATTATAAATCTCAAAATAAATGTAATTTGAGACTTTTTATGAATTAAAATAATTTTATAGGTTAATATGACATATTATGGTTTTTAATATGAGTTGTTTTCGAAGTAATAATGCTGTTATGAATTCAGAAAAAAAACAAAATACCAAATAGTGTCAAAATTAACATAAAAGTGTTTTTAAAATAAATATTGTATTATTAATTGATATTATATTCCTAAAAATCTACGGAGCGGCCAAAAGACTTATATAATTATAGGTGTATCATTAATGAACAACTTGGGGTTACCTTGGAAGTCTACAGAACGTTTATTAACCAAATAATATAAAAATTCAAAAAGACATGGTAAATGTCAAACTATTTAACTAAGAGTTAAATCTAAAAGATAAGGTTAATATAGTGACCCAAACATGTCTAAAAACTATTGGATGAGTGGTATTAGACCCATCCCCACCATATCCTTTAAATAAGTCATTTTGGATCCATTAGAAACTGAATATTATTTTATTATAAAATTAAACTTCTAGCTTTTCCTATGGTGCCCCTCACCCCTCTTATAAAAGTTCAGTGCCCCTTCCCTCTAATTCACACCATCAAAGCCATTTGGCTCGGCCAAACCCTGCCCAAATATCCTCTCAACTATACTCCCTTCATCTTAGAGGCCTTACTTTATTCAATAATCGATCATAAGGATACCTTGGGGTCAAATCAAAATGAATAACACGAAGAAGAGGTAAATATTTCATCACCTCTTTCAAGTTCTGTTCTTCTTACACATCCTCTTTATTTGTTTCTTCCATTGTAAAATAATAACTAAAGTATCTTCTATAAACTGTGATGTTATTATAAATATGTTAGAACCATATTCATTATTTTATCCATCTTTTGAATAAAATTTTACCATACGTGTGTACGCACGACTTACCATCTCCACGTCATGGGGTAATTGTTATTCAATACATTATTATTTGGATGGGTATAATAATGATGTGTAACTGATATAAATAATAAACATAACACTATAATTATTCTGTATATATGATATACCATCCAATTATATATTATTTTAATATCAAAATAATGATATTGTTACTTGTGCGTACGTACGGATTACAGTCTCCACGAACACGATGAGATTCATTCCCCATCATATACATTAAAGACTAGATTTCATTTATTGATTGAAAATAATGTATAAATACTTGATATAATTTTGGATATGAGTAATATACAACCCATTCATAACAAATATCACTCATAAAAAAAAGAGTATAAAAGAAAATGAATCTTTTAACAACCGAAATGACGATAATAATTCAATATTATTAATAAAGAAATGTTAAAAGATCATATATGATATCATATTAATGTATAAGATTCTTTTATAATTTAAGAACAAGTATTTAACCATTATACAGGAGGATAACCTACCCTAAACCAAGTAAAATTACAAGGTAAGGGTTAATTTCACAATCTACTTATTATTTGAGTTTGTTTTTACATAAATTTATACTGGGACCTCTTTATCATCCACATCCATGTTTCATAAAATTTAATTTCAAAACATTTTTACTGTTTACTAGAAAATGGGTTAAAGTCATTTATACCCATATTTGACTTTATATATTTTTAAAATAATCTTTCTATCGTTTTCCAAACAAGGTACTTTATAACCTTTGTAGGACCCAGGACACCATAAGAGGGGAGGGGTGAATCCGGGTGACAACTTTATCCTTTAATGTGATGTATCTTGTTCCCACATTGGTATGAACTTGTTAAACCTATAAGATGAATGTGATCAGAAAGGAAACATTCACATGCAGAGAGATGACTCAACACTTTTATTTGGTTCCCCGCTATGGGCTATGTCCAAGGATCATAAGCTGATAGGTTGTTGGTCGTACCGAATTACACTAAACTTAACTAGATTTTGATTACAAAGGTTTGGGCATAGTCACTCCGTCCCAGGAATTCTGCCTTTAAAAAAGTTCAGGGATAGCTCACTACGTCACTCAGGTCACTCCCGTTGACTCCCCCTGGTTCACTATCATTGGTGATGTCCCACTTAGTTTATAGATGTGAAGGTATGTTCATCATTGCTATTGAATGAATCCTTTGAAGTATGTTGATGCTCTGTTGAAGTCCAACAACCACCCAAAGACAAATCTCACATTTCTCCAAAGGTATTGGGAAAACAATCAGCTTTCGTGCAGCCCCAGAAAGACTAGAATACATCAACAACACCAGGAACGCTTCACCAAGCCGACGTTCAATTTTCAAATCCAGAGCGCAAGTCCAATACAAACACTTGCGCAACTCTCACATCTTCAAAACCAAACGTGCGCGACTCACACCCTTTTTCCCCCAAACCGATTTCGGCGTGCAACTATCAACTGTCGCACTTCTTCAAATTTTGGTTTGCAAGTTTCACCAAACCACCTTCATGACACCTCTTTCACCAACACCAAACTTGCACTACTCTCATCTGTTATCGCATATACGATCTAGGATGCACAATACACAACTATCGTGCAACCTCTACTTGTGCAACCCACCACCACTCGTGCGACCACTACACCTGTGCAGTGGGAGCTATGAATTTCTCTAAGTCTGAAAACCATACCAAATGAGAAGGGGTATACCTGTATTTATAGGCATTTAGACACCCTACACGATGGCGCACATGTCTCCCATCGGCGCGCAAGTCTCTGCCCCTGAAAATCACTTGCACGACCAACTTCCAAACTAGGGATCCCTTCTCCCTTTTCCATATTTTCATGTTCTGATCTTGAAAAACAAAAGGAATGCATGTTTCCAAGCCTCCATGTATTTGGTGGGCAAATATCCTTGCCAAAAACCAATTTTCTCCGTTTTTCGATTTTCAGACCCAAAAATTCAAAAAACACTAGAAAACAGTGACACCTTCAACATTGTTATCAGCTTGTTCTATATGATTACTTTGCCAGCACACATTCTAAACATCCACTGAGGATTGAAAAAAAAAACAGAATCCATACTCCAATTAATAGCTAGAACAACCATGATTCCAACAATCTCCTCCTTTGGGTTTTTTGGCAATCAGTAAATAAATTCAATAGAGCGTAGACCATAGGTGAACCATAAACGCTAGAATAAACACAGCCAACACTCTAAGTCTATTTGAGGAATGCTCGGTGTATAAAACAAGAGTGAAATCTTGAATTGGGTTCTCATGTTTTGGAATTATCAAGGACGCCCAAGAAATTATCTTACACAAAAAAATTATCTTACAATGTCACAGAAGCATTGCATATCCAATGTATTCCTTCTCACCCTTCTCATCCAATCACTGATACTGAGTCTCATTGTGTCATAGAATAATTATATGCCTGAAAATGCATGAATTTATTCCTTTCTCTCCCATTAACAATAAACCCAATGACCGGTAATTATTCCTTGTTCAGCTCAAACCACACTCCCCCTGTATAGTATCTCCCCCACAAACCTGCATCACATCCATAAAAATATTAAAAATAGTAAACATAACAGGGGATAGGGTTATTTCGTAACCTCCTTATGAACTGGGAGGTAGCTGAACATCAAGGTTCAACTGATGCTTCTAAAACACAGCCACTAACAGTGGATTAGTCAGGATATCAGCCACTTTCTCATCAGTTCCCACATGAACCATTCTAATCACTCCTTGTTCAACTTGTTCATTGATAAAGTGATACCCAATTTCAATATGTTTTTTACAAGAATGTTGAACAATATTCTTCGTAAGAAAAATTGTACTTTTGTTATCACAGTAAATTACCATTGGTTACTTCACCTCATCCCCAATATCTGTAGGTTTTTGCTTCATCCATTGTAGTAGTGTTCATGCCTTTTTATAATAGATATAATCAGCTTTAAAAGAACTAAGAGAAGTGCATTCTTGTTTTTTACTCAACCATCTAGCACATTTATTTCCAATGTATAATGCTCCACCACTAGTGGACTTTCTATTAACTACATCGCTAGCCCAGTCAGCATCAGAAAATGATGATAATTCACTGTCTCTTCCTACAACAAAGTATAAACCACAATTTTCAGTACATTGAATATACCTCATGATTCTTTTTTATACTGTCATATGTTCCTCCTTTGGATTAATATGAATGTGGGATGCTAGACAGATTGCAAAGATAATATCAATCTGTGTCGCTGTCAGGTACAGTAGGCTCCCAATTATTTTCCTGTACATAGTGGGGTCTACAGATTCCCCATCCTCATGCTTTCCAAGTTTGGTTCCAATTGCAATTGGAGTTGATATTGGTTTGGAGTCTTGCATGTTAAACATCTTCAGCATCTCTCTTTCATACTTTTTCTGAGAAATGAAAGTGTAATCCCTCTTTTTAATAACCTGAAGCTCCATGAAATTTGTAACCTCCCCAATCATAGACATATTAAATTCTGATTTCATGTGATTGGAAAATTCATCCACTGATTTCTGCCTCCTGTCACCAAATATGATATTATCAACATATACTATAACCATGAATTGTTCTTTTGAATAATTCATCACATATATATTGTGGTCTAATCCTCCTATTTTGAATTCCGGCTTCTTGAGATACGAGTCCATCCTGGAATACCATGCTCGTGGTGCCTACTTCAAACCATATAGAGCTTTCTTCAGTTTGCAGACCTTTGTTTCATCAGTACCGAGAACAAAATCCACTAGTTGTTCAATGTAGAATTAATCTTCTAGTATACCATTAAATAATGATTTCTTGACATCCATTTGATATACATTATTACCTCTCTGGAGTGCCATGTCTAGTAGAAGCCTGATTGACTCCAGTCTAGCCACTAGAGCAAAGGTTACTTCAAGATCAACGCCTTCAATCTGGGAGTATCATTTACATACCAGCCATTCCTTGTTTTGAATAACACTTCCATGCTCATCAAAAGTGATCATTAAGATCCATTTTGTACCAATCACATTGTGAACTTTGGGTCTCTGGACAAGATCCCATGTATGATTCTTGTCAATCTGATATAACTCTTTATTCATGGACTTCACCCATGATGCAACCTTTGATGTTTCTTCAAATTAGGATGGCTACTCAAGTGACGGAAATGCAGATTGCGTGTTATTCTTCATCCTCCTTTTTTGAGTGGGTGCACTCATGTCCCCAATTATGTTAGATAGATCAATCTCAGATTTATGATTTCTTCTGTGTGGTTCAGATTTATTCTATCCATCCATAGTTTCTCCTTCAGATTCTTATTTTGAGTCAACATCATTATATGATTGCTGAGTGTTTTTTATAGCTTCATCTATTCAGTATTTCTATTTTCTCCATGTTCACTTTCTTCTACACATCCAATCACATAAGCATATGACCTTCTTGAAGCTTTTGTGGTTTTTTCGTCAATTATCTTAACATCACTTCTTTCCACAATCCTTCCCAATTGCTTGGTGAAACACTTGTAGGCTTTTTTGATCATTGAGTATCCAAAGACAACTCCTTCATCTACATTGTCAAAATACATTCCTTGATTTCCTTATTTGTTCCTAATGAAGCATTTACTTCCAAAGAAAAGAATGTATTTAAAAGAGGGTTTCATTCCCTTTCACATTTCATATGGTGTCTTCGTCTCACCCTTATAACATCCTGTTTGATTATGAATATATACAGCAAGTTGAACAGCCTCTTTCCAGTAATGTCATGAAATATGACTCTAAATCAGTATAATTTGTGCTATATTGTTCACCTATAGATTCCTACGTTCAACAACTCCATTTTGTTGTGGAGTTATTATAACAGCTACCTCATGTTGTATCCCATACTTCTCCAGGTAATTTTCAAATTCAATGGACATGTATTCCCCTCTATTGTCAGATCTCAACACTTTGATTGTTCATCCAGTATCATTCTCGGCAATTCGCAAAAATGTTTTCATGAAGTCAAGCACTTGTCATTTCCTTTAAATGATCATTACACATTCCATTATACTATAATCATCTTTGAAAAAGCCAAAGTACCTTTCTCCATGAGTTCCAGCAACATTTATCGGCTCACATACATCTGAATGAATTAGATCAAGAAGATGATATGCCATTTTCTTCTTTGACCGATAAGAATAGCAGACTAGCTTTCCACGAATTCAAGCATCACAACACTTTTCACTCTCACACTTTACGATAGTAATGTCTATGAAAATCCTCAATTTTGATATTTTCTCCATGTCTTGTTGATTGATGTGTCCCAGTCTCTGATGCCAAAAACTATTTTCTTCTTTAACAGTCATGTAACAAACATTATCTTTACTATCAACCTGATACAAGATTCCTTCTATTATGAATCCCTTCATAAGTGAATTCCCTGTCTTTCCATTGATATTTTATCATTTTTTATTGAATGTATGTATAAGTCCCGATTCATAGAGTTGACTAACGCTGGGTAGATTGTGACGTAGGCCATCGACATAAAGGACTTCAGTCTTCATTAGTTCTCAATTAGCTAATTCAGTACTTCCACTGCCTTTGATTTTCAAAGCTCCATCATTGCCAAATCGTATGGTATGATAAACCTTACTTTTTATGTTCATTAATAGGCATGCATTACCTGTCATATGACACAAGAAATTGCTTTCCAGAATCTAGGTGCTATTTCTTTTTTAGCTTTGAGGGCAACCTCTGCAAGATTGGATTTCACGATCTTCCTCTTTTATTTCCAACAGATATTGGATTGAGTATATGATTTTGATGGCCTTATAATTATTTCTTCCACATAATCATATTTTCCAAACCCATAATCTTGTTCCAGAAGATAAAACATGTTTGTGAGATCAACACCATCAGGTGGGTGAATATTGAAACGTCATTGAGAGTTGTATGAATCTCTCCTATTGAATCTCTGCCTTCAATTAATATCCTTTTGGAAAATGATAGAACAATGAAAACAGTATCCATAGAAAAAATTTCTTCTATAAGATGGTGGATATGTAGTCAGTCTCCTTTGATGTCATCCCAGATCTTACTCATTAAAGTAGCTCCATACCTCTTCCCAGTATGAAATGGTATTGCCCAGATAGCCACAGAACTGACACATCATGAGAGGAAATGTACTCTCACTTTAATTTCTCCTCATGGCTTCTTCCTTGGGAGAATAGATGAACAACCTGTCATTTCTGAAAGTTGGTGGATAATTTTCCATTCAACGTTTAGTTTGGATTGTGGGTTTTTTGTAGAACTTCAGGTAATGTTTCAACATGTCCAACTTTCATCTTGTCTTTATTTTGGCTCTCTTTACTTCCAGCAGTTGATGTCTCATCATCATAGCCAATTCCACTGTTTCCCATTCATGTGGGTCTTTGATCACTCAAAATTTTTCCAACCCCATCTGAACCACACTTTGGTCTTGCTAATAATTTTTCATCTGATAATATTCCAAATTGAATATTCTTCTTTCCCTCCTTTTTGGTTGATTGACATTCAATTTTACTCTTAAGAGTAGCAACATCTTCCTCAAGTCCTTCAACAGTCTTGGAATTCTATTCCAGTTTGGATGAAATGTCATTTATGATATTTTCTTGTTCTTCAATTATGAGCATTAGTTCCAAAACATCATCTATGATTTCATGTATTGAAGACTGAAATCTCACTAGTTCTTCTAGTCATTCAATTTCTACTTCAAGCTCATCACAATATTTTGATGATTCTTCCACCATTTCCTTCCACTTATTGAATCTCTTACAATTATTCTCAAGCATAGAAAAAGTATCCTTAATTTGAATATTTGAATCACCATTAAGATTAATCTGACTATCCTTGCCGTTATTGATTTAGGGTTCTACCTTTTCAATTGTAGCCATCATGAAAGCATGGTTAACTTTTTTGAATTCGTGTTCTTCTTCTTCACAAAATTCAGTATCCTCATCTTCCTCTTCACAGAAAAAACTCTTCTTATGTATTTTATTTCCAGATTTGAAGTCTCTCTTTTTGAAAAAAGAATTTTTGAGGCTCTCAATGTTTTTATCTTCACTATCTTCATCAATGATCTTTCTTTAACACTGAGAAGCAATGTTCCCATCTTTTCCACAACGAAAATATGAATGAGGTGACTTCCCTTTGAATTTCTCTTTTCCCTTCTGAAAAATCTTTTCTATGAGAGAAATAATTTATTTTTCATCATCATCTTCAGCACTAATATCTTTTGATATTTTCAGTTTATCCATGGAATTGAATTCCATTTCCTTGCTCGCACGAGTTAATGTATATACTTGTTTGACTCTCATTTTATATGCTACCAAGTTGGTCAGTAGATCATCAAGAGAATGTTTGGAAATATCTATTTCCTCAAGGGATGACACATTTTCATTGTACAAGGGTGGAAGTATTCTTATTATTTTATTTACAATATCAATGTATTTGATTTATTCACCTAGACAATGAATTGCTCCAACCACATCAGTAATTCGATTGAAAAATGAGTCTGTATTCTCATCTGGATGAATCTTCAGATCATCAAACCGATTGTGTAGGACTTGAAATTTTTCTTCCTTCACTATTCTATCTCCATCATAAATATTTTCGAGTTTATCCCACATGGATTTTTCTGAGGTGAAACTCATCACCTTTAGATAGATCTGATCGAAAAGGGTTGCGGTGAGAGAATTATGTACTTTAGCATCAACATCAAGAACTTTCCTATCAGTATCTGTCATAGCCAGTCCTGTTGGATCAGTAACATGAATACCTTGGATAGTAGAAAACGGGACGTCCATTCCAAGGGATTTTAGATGAGATATCCTTCTATTCTTCTAGATCTGGAAATTAGTTCCATCGAATATAGGGACTCCCCTAACATTGTATGAATTATCCATGACGACAAAGGATTGATTCAACACCAGCAACCTCCCTTTCATACCACTTGTTGGACCCTAGGAAACCCTGAGAGGGGAGGGGTGAATCAGGGTGACAACACTTTCTTTTAATGTGATGGATCTTGTTCCCACGTTGGTAAGAACTTGTTAAAACTATAATATGAATATGATCAGAAGGGAAACATTCACATGCAGAGAGATGAAACAACACTTTTTACATGGTTCACCACTACGAGCTACGTCCAAAAAGCATATGCCAACAGGTTTTCAGTCGTACTGAATTCCACGAATGATCATTATATGTGGATTAAAAATGTTCGGGCACAATAACTATGTCCTGGGCATACATCCTTTACAAAAGATCAGGGATAGCTCACTGCGTCCCTCAGGTCACTCGCATTGACTCCCCCAAGCACACTATCTTTTGTGAAGTTCCACTCTATTTATAGACAAGAATGAATGTTCAGCATTGCTAATGAATGCATCCACTATTGTATTTAGATGGTATGTTGAAGTCCAACATCCACCCGAAGACATACCTCACTTTACCCCAACGGTATCGGGCAAACTATCAGCTTTCACGGAACCCTAAAAATACTGGCATACTTCAACAACACCCAGCGCACTTCTCCATGCCGGTGCATAAGTTTCAAAGAAGGCACTCATTTCCAAGGAAAAAACATGCACGAATCTCACTTCTTCATCAACAAACTTACGTGACTCACACCCTTTTACCCCCAAACCGATTTTGGCATGCAACTATCAACTATCACGCTTCTTCAAATTCTAGCATGCAAGTGTCACCAAACCACATGTGTGACACCTCCATCACCAAATCCGAACTTGCGCGACTCTCCTCCTTTCTCACCCAAATGATCTTGGACACGCATCAAACAATTGTCGTGCAACCTCTACCTGTGCATCCCACCACCACTTGCACGACCACTAACCTGTGCGATGGGAGCTCTGAATTTCACTAATTCTGAACATTGTACTGAATGAGGAGGGATCGACCTGTATTTATAGGCATTTGGAAAACCTACGTGAAGGCGTGCAAGTATCCCCTCGGCACACAAGTTTTAGCGCGCAAGTCTCTGCTCCTGTAAATCACATGCGTGACCCACATCCAAAATTGGGCACCCTTCTCCCTTTTCTATATTTTCATGTTAGGATATAGAAAAAAAGGTGCAAAAGTTTCCAAGCCTCCAAGTAATCAGCGTGGATGTCCCTTTTCTAAAATCCACTTTTCTCCATTTGTCGATTTTCAGACCCAAAAATTTGTAAAACACTGGAAAACGGTGCCACCTTCATCATTATTATCTGCTTATTCTGTATGATTACTTTGCCATAACACATTCTTAACATCCACTAAGGACTGACAAAAAACACAAACCATACACCAATTCATGCATTGAACAACCATGGTTCCGACATCCATTTTGAAAAAATTAAGGTATAAAAGCTTTTTTAACTTATATGGCTGGTGCGGCTATTTTTTGTCGTTATAACATCATCGAAGCTTCCCTTAAAAGCTTATAAGAATAATTTCAAAAAAATTGTTTTTCTTAAATAATTTGAAAATATAAATATATGTTCCTCTAAAAAAATTTGATTCTAACTATATCAATATTCATTGATAAATTTTATGCTTATTTGAAGTTGATTTTATATGATACAAAACTTCTATATTGTATTGAAGGTTTTGTGATATGTTTTACTAGGATGTGTTATTTTTACACCAATCATGATTTATGGGTAATGTATTGATATTTTTTTATGATTGTTTTAATACGAATGTTTAGGTTATGTTTATACCTATTCATATAAGCGATGAATTGGACTTAGTATGTTACAGGTGGAGCCAGTTATAGCTCCTCGATGCATCGGTAGGTCTCATGAGACAAATTGGTGTCTTGGAAAACAGACATGAAAAAAAACTTATTTTTAGTCACGGCACAAGGCCTTAACTATGTGGTTATGAAATTCTTGCATTATGAATTCCATCATTATGATAGTGTCTATTGATATTTCATGGGATTATTCGACTAGAAAAATATCCATGTGAATATGTAAATGGAATTGTTTGATTTTATCTTTTCCATATTATGCTGAATTTCATGTTTAAAAGGAATTTGTTTTAGTCTTTTACATTTCCTTAAATTTTTATGCTTATTTATGAAAGTTTCCACTATATTTTTATCCTTACTGAGCATCTGAGCTCACCCCTTTCTATGTTTTATTTTTTCCAAGATGCAAAGAAGTATGTTATGAATGAACTGGAGGGAAATTCTATGGGATTTCAGTGTTTTCTATGGAAACAATGTTGTTGTAGTTTTCCATTTCATGATTTAATGTAAACCTTATGAATTTATCTATAACTTCTAAGGATACTAAACAAATCAGTCATTCGAGACATAACCTTTTGTCAACATGATAATGATATGTAATAATGAACTAGAGCTGGGCTTCTGGGGTTGGAGAGTTACATAAATGTTACCCCATTTATATTAAATAAATTACTCTAGGTGATGGAGAGAGCATTGGTTGGTGAGAGGATAATAGCCAAAACATGATATTTATGAGAGGGTAGTTGTCAGGATTCCTCATAATTCATTATTTTTTACAGGATCCTTATTTTAGTGTTGAAGATATATTAGGTAGTCATGTGTAGGACCCAATCATAATAATATAATTTCACTAGGGGAATAGGTTCATAGAAATATTAAAAGGGGTCATATGGATGTTTTTATTATTAATGATATGGTCATTAGTGGAGACAATATATAAAATATTTCATATGTCTGCATGCGATAGGAGTTCCTCTTTAGAGTCCTCCAATAACGAAATATCATCTGAGACATGAACATTATGTTGTACTATTCTGGGATTAAAATAGAGGGAATGGGGGAGGCATAGTACAACCCCAGGGTTCTGCTCATCCAAAAGGGCCAAAGAATGTTTTTGGAGGTGGTCTTATGTAGAGTCATAAAGGATGTGGAGTAGGTCAAAGTCATTATATTTATTCAAGTTTTTTTCAAACAGGGTGACCCATATGTTGTTCCTGGAACCCATTGTTAATTTTATACATGATTTCATTCATTTTTTAGTTAAGATGTGACATAATCATTTATATTTCCTACCCTCATCCATGGAATTATACATGAGGTAGAGAGACCTCTAGTTCACTTAGAATTTGATACACCTATTGGAATTCAATATAATATGTAATAAGTATGATGACATTATGATCTATTTTTGGGGAAGCACCGCTCTTGGGAAATAATCCTTTGTTTGATGGTTTATCTATATTTAATCATCCTTGATGTGGATCGGTTATCTTTGGTGTAGGCTATTATAGATTTATTTTGGAGAAAGCTTTTGTTTTATTAGGATGATGGAGATCCAATGATTTTTATTGGGATATTGATACTATATGACTGGTCAAAGGTGAGTTACATCCTAGTTATTTTAATGTCTATGTTGATTATGAGCTCATTATAAATTCACCTGTTGCTGATTCCTTGTGTTGTGGAAGAGTATCATGATGCCTTTCTAGAATGAATTTTAGCATACCCCCTTGACTAGAAATAATGTTTTTTAACAAATTATAGTAGATATTGTAACATATATAAATTACTCTATATAAGAGGGTACCATATCTATTTAATGTTTTTTGAGTACAACATCATGATTAGTTGTGGATAGGTTTTGTTCGGATGAGTTTATCACCCTGGGTACAATAGTTTTTATTGTGATGAAGTTTATTGTCATTTATGATCATTGTATCGATTATTTTCACTTGATCCAATTGATAGTAAAGAATATTTACCATATTCCAAATATTTATGATTAATTTGATCAGATTAAGGGAGAAATTTGGATCTCGGAGAATAATTAGCATTCCTTATATCATCAAATAAAGGTGATGGGTGAGGATATTCAAATTACAACAATATATTTACCCCAAGGGAATTATGAGTTCTTTGTAATGAAATCTGATGTGATAAATTCTCTAGGTATGATCATGGGGTTGATGAAACCAGTGTTTAATGATTTCTTTGATATACTTGTGGTAGTTTTCATTGATGACATTCTCATGTACCATGCATCTGAGGAGGAGCTTGCATAACATCTATAAGACATTTTGGGGTTCTTATTCACAAGTAGATATTATAAGAATTGTCTTATTATGACTTCTAGTCATATGGAGTATATTTAATAGGTGATGTGGAATCTTATTATGGTCGATTTATATATCCTTAAAATTTAGACGTGATTGTGTCACAGAATCCCTCAATATAGTAGAAGATATGTGGAGCTTCCTAAGAGTTTCAGGCTATGGAAAGAGGTTTATAGCCAATATATCCTTGATTCTGACTCCATCAACATCATTTAATTTGAATGATTAATTGTTCTTGTTGGCTGATTATTTGTACGACTCTTTTTAGAATTAAAGGTGGACATGGTCACCACTCCAGTCCTCTGTTTTCAGGTAGAGGGAGTTCAATTTGTGGTTTTATCTGATTCATTATGTCTTGCCTTAGGTAGTGATCTTTTGAATAAAATATAAATTTTTTACTTAGGGTCTCAGTAATTATTTTCCCAATAATGTAACTATGCAACCTAGAATCTTGAGTTGGGTGTATTTTTTTTGAATTTGTTGATAAAATACCACATCGGTGCACATTTTGGGGTTGTTGTTGACCATATAATTTGAATGTATGTCATCTCCATGAATGACATAAACATGATCTTGTGTTGGTGTAATAAATTATTATAGTATTACAACATTGATATTATATATACACTAGGAAAATGATCTTTTTAATTTGATGTTCTTACTAGGAAGTTATGTGCGGATTCCTTGCATGAATCAAGGGATTATTTGGGAGTGATGGACGAAATCCCAGTGGTGCATCTTGAAATAAGATTGGTTGGAGGGAGATTATTTATTTTTTAGATAAGTGTACTGATTTATTTATTTCATAACGTGGAGCATTTCTTGATGGGGGATATTTAAGTACTTGTTTAGAGTGATCGAGTTGTTTTTGGCGATGCCCAAAATGGTTAGTATGATAATGGGAACCATTAGTTATTGTTCATGGAAATGATTATTGTTCTATTAGTGATGATGGAAATGGTTCTATGTGAGTTCTATAGTTCTAATTTAGTAGTACATTCTACATTTAAAAAGATGTACTTAGAATTTAGAGGATATCATTGGTGGTATGGGTTGAAGCATGTGGTTGTATTTTTTGTTTCTCAATGATAGGTCTTCCAAATTTTTAATGTCATACATTATGTTCCTAGTTGATTACCTTATCCATTAGATGTTCCCTAGTTTATGTTGGTGGACTTATCAATGGAATTAATTTCCAGTATAACTCATTTTCAAGGTGGCTATTATTCATTATGATTGTTTTTTGATCATATGATGAAATCATCTCACTTTATTATGATCTAGTTATCAATATATGGTGAAATTTTGTCAAGGTTGTTTTAGGCAGAGGTGTTGTGACTCCACATAGATTGGATGATGATATGTATTGATCAAGATCATATTTTTAACTATAGGTTATGTAGAGGTATCTAAAATTTTATCAGCTCTCAGTTATTCATGGGAACATTTAATCCACATACGGATAATAAGATAGAGGTGACCATCAAGACACATAAATAAATGTAGTTATCTTTTGTCCTAGATTTTGTAGGATTCCATATGAAGAAACTATATTTGGTTCTGTTTTCAAACCATAATATTTTCCAATTTATCATTTTCATGGTGTCGTTTGATGATTTTTATTTCTAAGATTTCTATTCGCCATTATGATGGATTGGGGTCAGAGGAACATAAATTATTAGGGTGAAACTAGTATAAAATTTGACTGAGATGGTACAGGTAAATCTTGAGAGGATAAAAAAAGTTCTATGTCAGTATAAATAATATGATCGTCATAGCAGTAGACTTATGGACTTTTATTTTGGAGTTCATGTGTTCTTAAATTTCACTAATCATTGTGGGAAGTAAAGGATTAGTCATGGGAGGAAAATTTATCACATTAATGCATGGTGGTTATTTCCCCATGTACACATATAGTGGGATTTTATGGATTTGGCTTATTTCCCATAAATGTTTTACTATATGTATTATATAAATGATTATTATTAGTATGGTGGGTACAATATATAATGGTTTTTGGTGATTACTAGGTGCATGAGATAGAATTTCTTGAGGTACAATATTCAATGATTGACATTATTTATATGGTGTTTGATGGATATGAAAACCACATGGTTATTATATATGGAAATGTGATATGGGATGATGTGATGAGGTGATGCAGAAGGTCCATGTTCAAGTTTCCTACTTAGGTCTCATCATTGTAGCATACATTTGGAGATATATTTCTTAGGATGTGCGATATTGGGGTAAAGTGAAAAAATAGTGTTGATGTGGGTGTAGGGTACCCTTGATATTTCATTATTATATTATATTATCTATTTTATGAGATACTTGGTGAAAATTATCCTTGGTCAGATGGGTAAATTGGTTAATATATTAGTTCAATAATTAATTTCATTGTTTTGAACTATGATTTTGGAATATTATTTTTTTATGAGAGACTATAGGGAGGATTCTATTGAGTATAATATTATTTTTACCCTATGTTATAATTTTTTTTCATTTCATCCAAATAAGGATAGTGGTCAGGATGGATATTACTAGCTCATGTTCTTATAGTAGATATTTGTGTATTATGGTCACCACTATCTTTACCTCTCAACAATTATAATTTCCCATCCATTCGTAATAGTAATGAATGAAATTTAATTTTTTCTGTTGAGTAATCATAATATATATATATATATATATATGTCTGATCATGTGTTGATTGGTGTATCCTTATTTTATCTCTCTTTATTATGCTTCAATAAGAGGGTTAGGAGTATCATATTCATGGTTATTATACACTAAGTTCTAGAAGCCAAACTGAGGACTAATAAAGAAGAGAATCAGGTAGTCAATATCTCGAGCTCTTCATTATAGTGTCATTGTATGGAGGGGTTCATAAAATAGATGTTCTAGATAAGTCTTGTAATGGCCTGAACATCTATGGTCCATTTCTTTGTGAAAATTTTGTGTTTGAGGTGTTCTGAAAGGTCAAGGTGACTTATCCCCAACACTTAGCCAAATTTCCAATTCAGTGAACAATTCTATCAGTGAGGTTCTTTGAATAGTTCTATCGGTGAGGTTGTGTGAACAATTCTATTATTACTTTTTAGTGAACAGTTTTATCAGTGAGGTTCTATTAATAGTTCTATCAGTGAGGTTTTGTGAATAGTTATATCGGTGAGGTTCTGTGAATAGTTATATCGGTGAGGATCAGTGAACAGTTTTATCGTTGAGGTTTAGTGAACAGTTCTATCGGTGAGGTTCATTGAACAGTTCTATCAGTGAGGTTCAGTGAACAGTGTTCTATCAGTGAGGTTCAGTGAACACTATTCCGTCGGTGAGGTTCAGTGAACAATGTTCTATCAATGAGGTTTAGTGAACAATGTTCTATAGGTGATGTTCAGTGAATAGTGATCTATTGGTGATGTTCGGTGAACAGTGTTCTATCGGTGAGGTTCGGTGAACAATGTTCTACCGGTGAGGTTCAGTGAACAGTGTTCTATCAATGAGGTTCAGTGAATAGTGTTCTATCGGCGAGTTTCTAATGGTGAGGTTCATGAACAGTGTTCTAACCATGAGGTTCATGAAAATTGTTCTATTGGTGAGTTTCATGAAAAGTGTTCTATCAGTGAGGTTCTAACAGTGAGGTTCATGAACAGTGTTCTAACAGTGAGGTTCATGAATAGTGTTTCCAGCTTCCTACCTTTTCACCCCTTTATCATTTTCCTTTGATGTAAAGTGCATTTAATGCCTCGTTTTAAGGACTCTATGGCCGATTCAAAGGCCATAACTCTTATTTTAATGATTCCTATGGATCTGGATGTTTTTACTTGTTCAAACCGCATGGTTTAATGTGATCCTCTTTTAATAGGGAATTAAACGTATCTTAAAGCATTTCTCCATTAAATCATCAAAATGTGGACAAGATATATTTCTCCCTTGTTCATCTTCTTTTTTCTCGGCTATGAGAAGTTATAACCTTCCAATCATTCCTATAGGTGTTGCACAATCAAACATTACCCCTCAGATTGGTTCCACTCTGTTTTGATGCAACTAATCTGTATCGATCAATCTTCGATATAAGTTATGTTTTATTGTCATTACGTTAGGGACCATCTTCCCCTTTTTTTCCTTTCCATATTATAGCATGAAATATCCATGCATCTAATAGGGTATTTCATGGGGTTTGGTTGATGTGGTCGTACCGTGACATCCTCGGGTGGATGCAGTCATAGCAAGAGGAGTATCGTGACACACTGTGTGTATAATGAACGCGAGGATCTGTTTGAGGTAGGGGATTCGTTGCTTCTCTTTCTTTTATGTGAAACTTTATCATTAGCATATTTTATGCCACTGGATAAAAATGGATTTGACATAATAAATATTTGAACGGGATAAATAAATTGATATCGATCATATGTTATTACCTCTTGATTTTCCTCGACTATGTGATCATTATGCTTTTTCTTGATGGAAGTTGGTAAAAAACGTAAATCGGGATTAATTGATATTAGTTTGGAAAAAGATAAAGAGCCATGTAAACGAATCTGGTTCCTGTTGTAATTTTATGTTAATAAAATTGGTGTAGTAAGAATGTTCATTTATTTTTGATATCTTACTATTAATTTTCCCGAATTTAGAACCAAGGAATAATAAATTGGTTAATCCAAGATGAATTAAGGTATTTTTGGTTGTTAAAATATAATTACCTACAGGGTTCTGTGTTACCCTCTTGTTTGTTTAAGGGCCAAGAGGCCTATTGTGAAGATGCTTGTTTGACTACTGCTTGTGTTTTGATGTGAGCCTGGATGGTTGTGGTAATATGTGGAGGCATAGAGGCCTTTTTGGTTGTGGTAACAGATGGCGAATAGAATGGCGAGATGCATCGGTTTATGCATGTGGGTGTCAGGGTGGATACCAGGGATGATGGAATGGGTTGATTGTGATTGTTGGATGCTTTCTATTTCTTTGGCTGTTTGTCTTCTTTACATATCCCTACTTCTCATAGAAGCTGGTCTTACATTACCATCTTCTGAAAGGGGCGAAGAATCCATGGAATTCCACATTCTTTCCGTGTTTAGATTCTCAAGGATGGATGGGTATAAGATCTTATTATAAGCGGCAAAGACTTG
Organism: Viscum album; assembly: GCA_963277665.1. Lineage (NCBI taxonomy): Eukaryota > Viridiplantae > Streptophyta > Magnoliopsida > Santalales > Viscaceae > Viscum > Viscum album. The sequence goes on along the minus strand of OY728151.1, from coordinate 128,499,982 downwards.
AATAGTAGTACATCTAATATCTGTGTTGTCCCCCTTGTGTTTAGTAGCATAGAATTTTTTTCTAGAATGCGTGCGAATGTTGGAAAATATTTCTGTAATGAATAATTGAATAAATGCTATTAACCCATGGGGATGGAGTTGTTGGAACATAATGATGAGGTTGTTTTTTTGAAGGAACAATGGACATTGGGCGTGATGCTAATGAATCGTAATTTGGGTTTGTTCATGGTTGATTAATGTTTAAATAATTAATTAACATACAATGGAACTGATAAAAATGGAATAACGTAATCTAATAAATCTCTTTAAATGGTTCTGGTCTTATAGGATACCTATTCTTAGATGTAGTATCCCAGAGTCTAAGAGAAGTTAGTTCAATTGTGATTACGACTAGGTTTTTCCCATAGTGTGGTCGTGAGTTATAGTATATTCTGTAATTTTGTGTTTCTATATGCTACTCTACCCTATTAGTAAGGGAAACTGACACCCTAGGTATTCTAAACCCCGGGGGGTGTTTTCCCCAACATTCCGAGGGGAGGATGGATGGCTAACTACCCCCTTTATCCCCACTCTCTTCTCATGGTAGTTACTTATGAATGTAGGCACATTGGTTAGTTTTCCCAACATATGTGTGTAGGGGGTTGTAATGTCTTGTGGTTATTCACACACATATATTATGGATATTATTTTCTATGGACTACTATAGGTATAATGTATATAGGGTGTGATGGGATGAGGATCCTTACTCGGTGTATGGGTTGTGATGGCTTGATGTATAATACCCAACGTATGATACACATTATGTGAGATGTGGTGGCTCCTAGAAACTACCTTGTTAATTTGGTGTATAGACGTGGTGGTTTTGTTACTTAAAGTGATATTGTGGTGCTTCGCCCTGGTGTCTACGGGCAAGACTTTCTGGAGAGAGATGCTCAGGACGTGAGATATTGGGGAAAAGTGGCAAAGCAGTGGGGAAGTAGTAGTAGGGTACACATGATATTATTTGTTATATGATATATTCAGGAATGCGTTACATGGTGAGAGTTTCCACGGTGTGGTTGGGAACTTAGTATAACTATTTAGGTGACGAGTTAGTTTTACGTGATGTTCACTTTGCTTTATCATGCTTTCATTAATTTTTCTGGAGAGGCTTCAGGGAGGATCCTACTATGTATATTGTTATACTAAACCTATGTATATATAAACTATTTATAAAGTCACTTGGAGCAGGTTTGAGATCAGGCTGGTGTTTAGAAGATTGTGGTTGTAGGAGCTGTTCAGGATTGTGGTTGCTGATGTTTTTACTTTCCTTTGGGTTATTACAGTTTTTCCCCATTCATTTGTAGTACATTTGCATGGAATTACATATCTGCACAAGGGTTTCTTTTATAATTCAGTTATGAGTTGTAGTTTTTGGTTTTCTATATTATCTCTCTCTTCCGCATGTTTTATCTAAGAGGGTAATGTCTCTCAGTTGTGTGTTTATTATACCCTCAGTGCTAGTCCCCAACTCGGGGCCTACTAGAGGCAAGACTTGGGTGGTCATTATCTCCCTTCTCACATTATAGTCCCAGGAGGGGTAACATTTGTGGGGAGGGGGTCGTGACAGAGTCGTATCAGAGGTCTGGTTGAGGGATAGGATGGAGTTGGGAGTTACACAAAAGTGAGGTTGCAAGGGTTGGGAGTGAAATAGTGTAATTAATGTTTACAAAGTGAGGTTAACACTAGAGACACATTGAGACATAGGCGTTTAGGGCCCCCTATGATCTGATGTATGGACCTTTCAGTTTACAATGGATACTAAACAAGGTGCTACTAGTTGCAGGGTGTAGACCTATGAATGGATCATGTATCATTTTTATTTTAGCCTGTGATTGAATTGGTAGACCTTGGGATAGGATAACATAAAATGTATAAAAGAAAAAAAAATTAATTAATGTTGAGTCATCCATATTCCAGGTTTAGGAGCTCTAATGATTTGTTATTTTACATGTATGACTCCAGGTTGACTTCCTCTTCTAGTTTTCATAGAAAATGTCAAGTAGGCTATTCTAGGAGATCACTGCAAGGTAGAGGTTGACGAAGATGGCACTTGTAGGAAGACACTCCAATAGATTCATTGCATGAGTTAGCAACAGTACGAGGGCTCCATGTCAAATGCGGTAACAGAAGACTGGTTATAGGAGGATGAGATTAGAATTAGTTCAATCTGTGCTTGAAATGAGCACTGGGTGTCCTTGGTTGTGAGGATGCTGCGTGGAGTAGCGAGTCAGTGGTGGTTCTTGTTCCTCGTGGATCTTTAGGAGTCAGCAATCTCATGGGAGTAGTTTCGAAACACGTTTAGGGTCAAGTTTCTTTCTTCGACTCCGAAGGCATCCAGTTTCCAGGAGCTTCTTACCCTTTTATAGGGGAGATCTAGTGTTCATGTGTTTGGAATCCGTTTCAGGAACCTTTTACGATATGCTTCAGACCTGTTGCTAGATGAGGAGGCCAGGGCGAGACATTTCTAGGAGGCTTTGCATCTAGAGATCAAGAGTCAGGTCACCCCATTTATGATGAAAACATATCTTGAGGTACTTTTGTGGGATGAGGTTGTCTATAGGACTTTGGCCCGGACAGGATCATCATGAGAGGGGAATCATCATGATTCCTCACAAGGCAGAGCTATAGTCCGGGGTTCCCGGTTTTCAGGGCAGATGAGTTTCCATTCAGCCGGGGGTAGATCCCAGCCATTTACATCTTGTTTCTCTAGAGGCAGCAACTCTCAGGTCTATTCAAAGGGATAAAGAACTTATTTTTCTTATGGTTGTCGTGGTTATCCACAGTATGAGTGCCTGGCCTTTAAGAGCAGCCATCGTGCATCAAGCGCTATGCTCCAGGTTCCTCTATTGAGACAGTTCCACCAGAGGCAGTAGAAGCCGGTTTCACCGGCTTTAGATCAGAAGAGGGTATATGGGGCGGGTAGAGAATATCCCCACAACTCTCTCCATCCTTAGAGAGCATAGTTCGGCAATGGTTGCGGTCTTCATTAGGATCGGATAGGCCATGTAGGAGTTTGTGGTCCGCTTCATGCTATAGCATTGCCAGCTCCAGGCAAGCCAGATGTCGTTCAAGGTACCTTTTTCTTGTATTCTACCATGGTGTATGCCTTGTTTGATTCAGGGGCATCACGTTCTTTCTTATCACCTACGCTTTTCATACTTTGAGACATGAGGTAGAGAGGCTTCTCGTACCCTTGGCGTTGACTACATCAGTTAGAGGTCGAGAAGACTTGTTTGATGTATGTAAAGACATTGAGCTAGTGTTGGGGAAACACCTCTCATGGGGAGATTTCTTATGTTTATGAATAAAACCATATGATGCCATCCTCGACCTGGATTGGTTTTATTCAGTGGAAGATATCATGTATTGCTTTAGGAAGAAGTTCATTTTCATTAGTGCAGATGGAGAGCTAGTGGTGTTTTTTCGTTAGCAAGATCCTCGGATGGGTCATTGGTTCATTCCATCCTTATCATCCATGATGGCTGAGATGATGCTGATTTCTTCATAGGTTCAGTAGTTGGCGTTTCGTAGGGTCGTAGAGGAGTACCCTAATGTCTTTCCAGAAGTTTTTGTAGCATTACCCCCTCGACAAGTGATATAGTTTAGGATCGAGCAACAGCCAAGAGCATCTCCTATCTCAATGTCTCCATATAGTATGGCCCCTTATATGTTATGAATGCTTCGTATACAGCTTAATGGTCTGTTATAGTGCAATATTTTTTTCCACGTGTGTCACCATGGGGTGCACCGGTTTTTTTGTGAAGAAGGCCGATGGCATTTGGCGGTTGTGTGTCGATTATCGTCACTTAAACAAAGTGAAAATAATGAATCGTTATCCTCTTACATGGATTGATGTTTTATTCGATCAACTGAAGAGTTACAGTTTGTTCTCAATGATCGACTTTCTGTCGGGATATCATCAGATGCGTGTGAAGGATGAGGATATCCCGAAGACTGGTTTCTGTTGTTGTCATAGGCTTTATGATTTCGTTGTAGTGCCATTTTGCGTGACGAATGATCCAGCTGTATTCATGGGATTGATGAATGCTATGTTCCATGAGTTACTGGAAAAGTTCATGGAAGTTTTCATCAATGACATCCTTTTGTACTCCACATCTGAAGAGGAACATGCAGAGCATCTACAAGCTGTTTTGGGAGTTCTTCGCTAACATCAGTTGTTCGAGAGGTTGTCGAAGTTTGAGTTTTGGGATCGAGAAGTCTGTTTCATGAGGAATGTTTTTTCGAAATAGGGAGTAGCTATGGATCCATCAAAGATAGGAGTAGTTGTGTCTTGGTCAACCCCCAATACAGTTTCAGAGGTGCAAAGTTTCCTTGGTCTCGCGGGATACTACAAGAGGTTTGTAGCCGATTTCTCACAAGTTGCAACTCCACTGACAGCTTTGACTACGAATGGATCATGAATTCATGTGGAAGGATCAGTTTCAGGAAACTATTGAGTATCTAAAGTAGATTTTATTAAGTGATCAAGTCCTTTGTCTTCCAGGTGAGGGAGTTGAGTTTGATGTTTTCTGTGATGCCTCACATCTGGGGTTCGGATGTGTTCTCATTCAGCAGAGGTCAGTTATTTCTTATGGTTCTCTGCAGTTGTGTCCCCATGAATGCAAATATGCCTCCCATGATCATGAGTTAGAATCCTTTTTTTATTATCTGATGTTGTAGAGACATTACCTCATCGGTGATCACTTTGTGGTTTTCACTGATCATAAGAGTTTGAGGTATGTTTTCTCCTAGCATGACTTGAACTTACAACAGCGTCAGTGGATGGAGTTCTTACAGGAATATGACTTCAAAATATCGTATAAACCTGGAAAATTGAATGTTTTAGCTAATGAAATGAGTCAAAAGTCATATAGTGATGTTGTGCATGAATCTAGTGATTCTATAAGAGCAATGGAAGAACTGTCATCATTGCATTTGATATGGAAAAATTTGGGGGTAGAGGTTATATTTTTCAGATGATAGTATAATGATCCCTGATGCAGATGGTGGTAGAATCCCAATTGGGAGATCTAGAGGTGTATGTCTGGAGAGACCGAGTTGATTGGGGTGAGGCTTTTTATGGTTGGTCGGAGGATGAACAACACCGAGTGTTGTATCATGGAAGGATTTTTGTTCCCTTGATGATGCACGAGATGGTTCTCTAAGAGTTCCAATGTTAGCCTTTATAAATACATGCTTTCATGACAAGGATGTATCGATCCTTGAGGAGCCAGTTTTGGTGTCCAGGGCTGAAGCATGCGGTTGCGGAGTTTGTGTCTTGATATTTAGTATGCCAGAAGGTGAAGGCCGAACACAGTGTTTTTGGTGGTCTTCTCCATCCATTATAGATTCCTCAATGGAAGTGGGAGGACATCTTAATGGACATTTTTATAGGTTTACCTCATTCTCTAGGAGGAAATTATGCTATTCAGGTGGTAGTGGGTCGTTTAAAAAAACAGACCACTTTAAAGTGATCAAAGAGTCGAGCATAGTGGAAGTTTTGTTGAGGCAGTATCTAGAGGAGGTGGTGAGAATTCATGGGGTCCCTAGGGAGATCATTTCTGATCGATATCCATGTTTTACCTCCAGGGTGTGGAGATGTCTCAAACATGATTTTTCTCTTTAACTATTCCTTAGCACTACTTTTCATCCTCAAATGGATGGTCAGATAGAGCGAACCATCCAGACTCTTGAAGACATGTTACGCTCTTGTGTTAATGATTTTGGAGGTTCCTGGATGAGGCACTTACCCTTTGTGGAGTTATCTTACAATAATAGTATTCACTCGACCATCGATATGGCGCTGTTTGAAGCCTTGTATGGCCGGCCTTACCACACTTTGTTGTGTTGGATTGGGTTCAGAGAGTCAGCAATTATCAGACCAAAAATTATGTAGAATAAAGCAGATATGGTTAATATGATTCTTGAGAGGATGAATATAGTGCAAGATCATCATAAATCATATGCTGATCAAACAAAGAGACCCTTATAGTTTAATTTTGGGGATCATTTGTTTCAAAAGGTGACTCCCCATCATGGGAAGTGAAGGTTTGGTCGAGGAAGTATGCTTTCTCCCCGGTTTGTTGGGCCTTTCGATGTGTTACCTCGTGTTGGAGCTATTGTGTATCGAGTAGAACTTCCCCCAAAGATGAGTTAGATACATGATGTTTTCCATGTTTCAAAGCTCCGTAGTTATCTTCCTTATGACTCTGACATCATCGATTTGGGGGTGATCAATGTTGATGATGATGAAACCTTCGAGGAGCGACCTGTGGAGATCTAAGACTGTAAGGAGAAGTTGTTGTGCGGGTGTTCTATTCCCTTAGTTCGTGTTTTGTGGTGAAACGGTAGGATGTAAAAGAGTACCTGGGAATGTGAGTCACATATAAGTGCTCAGTACCCATGGTTGTTTAATGTTTAACTCTTTTCATGTAATGATGTTCCCTTTGCGAATAGACCTTTTATGTTTTATATATGATTTTTTTATTTTGTTGTTTTTGTGGCTTTCTCCCCTTTGATAGGTATTTCGATGGGTGGTTGTTCGGACCCCGTTTAGTTTTCCCTTTAGGTGGGTTTTGAATTCTCGAAGACGTGAATGATTTGAGAGGTATCTGATGTAATATCCCGGACCTCTATGGTATATTACTTTTTGAAAATGTATTGTTTGAGGTGTTCTTGGCGGTCAAGGTGACTTATACCCAACACTAAGACAAAATATTAATGCAGTGAATAGTTCTATGAGCGAGGTTATGTGAATAGTTCTATCAGTGATGTTTAGGGAACAGTGTTCTATCGGTGAGGTTCAGTGAACAGTGTTCAATCGGTGAGGTTTAATGAACCCTATTCTATTAGTGAGGTTCAGTGAATAGTGTTCTATCGGTGATGTTTTGTGAACAGTTCTATCAGTGAGGTTTAGTGAACAGTTCTATTAGTGAGGTTCATTGAATAGTGTTCTATCAATGAGGTTCAGTGAACAATGTTCTATCGGTGAGGTTCTGTGAACATTGTTCTATCGGTGAGTTTCACTGAACAATGTTCTATCAGTGATGTTTAGGGAACAGTGTTCTATCGGTGAGGTTCAGTGAACAGTGTTCTATTGGTGAGGTTTAGTGAATAGTGTTCTATAAGTGAGGTTCGTGAACAATGTTCTAATGGTGAGGTTCATGAAAAGTGTTATATTGGGGAGGTTCATGAATAGTGTTCTATCAGTGAGGTTCTAACGGTGATGTTCAAGAATAGTGTTCTAACAGTGAGGTTCATGAATAGTGTGTCCAGCTTCCAACTGTTTCACCGCTTGATCATTTTTCTTTGATGTAAAATGCATTTAAAACCACGTTTTAAGAACTCTAAGGCCGATTAAAAGTCCCTGACTAATATTTTAATGATTCCTATGGCTTGGGATGTTTTTACTTGGTCAAACTGCGTGGTTTAATGTGATCCTCTTTTAATGGATAATTAAGAGTATCTTAAATTGTCGCCTTATTAAAGATTCAAAAAGGGAAAAGATATATTCCTCTCTTGTTCTTCCTCTATGTTCTCGGCTATGAGATGCTAGAACCTTTCAACCCACCCCGTAGGTGTTTCACAATCAATCGTTACCCCATGGATTGGTTGTGCTCTTTTTTGATGCAACCAAGCTGTATCGACCAATCATTGATATAAGGTATGTTTTATCATCGTTACTTTGGTGACCATATTCCCATGTTTCTCATTTCTATATTATATCAGGAAATCTCCATGCTTCTAATGGGGTTCTTCTTGGAGTTTGGTTGGTGTGGTCGTACCGTGGAATCCTCTGTTGGATGCAGTCGTCGCTAGAGGAGTATCGTGACCCGTTGTTTGGATAATGAACGTGAGGAACTGTGTGACATTAGGGATAAGTTGATTTTCTTTCTTTTATGTACAACTATATCTTTAGGATGTTTTATCCCACTAGATGACAATTAAATTGACATAATAAATATTTGAATTGGATAAATAAATTGATATTGGTCATTTGTTATTACCTCTTGTTGTTGCTAGATTGTGTCAAAATTATGCTTGTTCTTGATGGAAATCGGTAATGAATGAAAACTAGGATTAATTGATAATTGTTTGGTTAATGATAAAGAGGCATGTAAATGAATCTGGTTATTATTGGAATTTTATGTTAACCAAATTGGTGCAGTAATCATGTTCATTTATTTTTGATATCTTACTGTTAGTTTTCCCAAAGTTAGAACCAATTAATAATTAATTAGTTAATCCAAGATGGATTAATTAACTATTGGGTGTTAAAAGATAATTTCTTGCATGGTTCTGAGTTAACCTCTTGTTTTTAAGGGCCAAGAAGCAAATTGTGAAGATTTTTGTTTTACTGCTTCTTTTGTTTTGATGTGAGCCTGGATGATTGTGGTAATATGTGGAGGCATGGAGGCCTTTTTGGTTGTGGCAGCAGATGATGCATAGAGTGGCGAGATGCCTCGGATTATGCATGTGGGTGTCAGGAAGGACACTAGGGATGATGGAATGGGATGTATGTGATTGTTGGATTCTTTTTGTTTCGTTGGTTTTTTATCTGTATTACTTTTCCCCACTGCTCAAGGCAGCTGGTCTTACTTATCCCTCTTCTGAAAAAGGATATGACACATGGGGTATGCCACATGCTTTCATTGTTTAGCTTTTCGAGGAAGGATGGGTATATGCTCTTTCTATAAGCTGCAATGACTCGACAGGTAGTACATATACTCATCGTGTTGAGCCCCCTGGTGTATAGTAGCATAGAATGTTTTTCTAGAATTCCTGGGAATTTGGGAAAATATTTATGTAATGAATAATTGAATAAATGGTGTTAACCCATGGGGATGGAGTTTCTAGAACATAATGATGAGGATTTGTTTGAAGGAATAATGGAATTTGGGTGTAATGAAAATGAAATTTAATGTGGGTTTGTTCATGGTTAATTAATGTTAAATAAATTAATTAATATATAGTAGAACTGATAAAAAGGGAATAATGTAATCTAATAAATCTCTTTAAATGGTTGTGTGCTTATAGGATACCAAGTATTAAAATTAGCGGCCCGGAGTCTGAGAGACGTTAGGTGCAATTGTGTCTAAAACAAGGTTCCTCCCATAGTGTGGTTGTGAGTTATATTATAGTTTGTAAATTTGTATTTCTATATGCTACTCTGCCATTTCAGTAAGGGAAACTAGCACCCCAGTAATTCTGAGCCCTAGGGGGGTGTTTTCCACCACATTCTGGTTGGAGGATGGATGGATTACCACCCCCTTTGGCCCCGCTCTCTTCTCTTGATAGTAACTTTTGAAGGCAGGCACATTGGTTAGTTTTCCCCATATATGTTTTTAGAGGGTGGTAATGTCTTGTTGTTAGTCACACACATATATTCTGGATAATTTTTTCTAAGGACTATTATATGTGTAACGTGTATAGGATGTGATGGATTGATGATCCTTACTCGGTGTATGGGTTGTGATGTATTGAGGTATAATAAATGACATATGATACACGTTAAGTGAGCTTTAGTGGCTCCAAGAAACTCCTTGGTTACTTTGGTGTGTGAACATGGGTGTTTTGTTGCATGAGGTGAATATTGTGGTGCTTCGCCCAGGTGTCTGCGGGAAAGCCTTTGTGGAGAGAGATTCTCATGACGTGTGATGTTGGGGGAAAGCGGCATACTAGTGGGGATGTAGTAGAAGGGTATGCTTTATATTATCTAATATATGATATATTATTGTATGCGTTACTTGGTGAGAGTTTCTATGGTGAGGCTAGGAACATAGTATACTGGTTTAGGGGGTGAGTTAGTTTCACTTTTTGTTCACTATTCTTTAGCATTCCTTATTTACATTTTCACAGGAGGATTCGGGGAGGATCCTAATGAGAATGTTGTTATACTCACCCTGAGTATATATAAACTATTTTTCAGGTCACTTAGAGCAGGTTGGAGATCTAGATGGTGTTTACTAGCTTGTTGTTGCAGGAGCTGTTTAGGCATGTGGCTGGTACTATTTTTACTTTCTTTTGGGTACTTTAAGTTTTTTTCCCTTTCATTTGTAGTACATTTTCATGGAATTACATATGTTCACTAGGGTTTCGTTTATATTCCATTTCAGATTTGGAGATGTCGGGTTTCTATCTTATCTCTCATTTCTGCATGTTTTCTCATAGAGGGTAATGCCACCCATTTTTTCTAGTCCCTAGCCTAGGGCCTACTGGAGGCAGGACTCGGGGGTCATTATGTCTTTTCTCACATTGCAGGCCTAGGAGTGGTTCACATTGTGGGGAGGGGGTTGTGACAAGTCTACAGGTTGATCTAGATATAGAGTTGATATTTAATGATACATATCATCCTAAGATGGATAGTCTATTTGATATCTACATTCAATCTTTATATAGAATTATGAGATTAGTAAAGCTGAAATTCATTTTTTTTGGGATAAACATTTTCCTTCTATTGAATTTTCATACAACAGAATGGTTTATTGCATCAGTATTATGGATCATTAATATTATGTATATAAAATTATGTGTGGAACTCAGATTATATGTATCAAATTCCAATATTTAATGATATTATTATCTACTATATATATCGAAAATTCTATGAATATTTGTAACATTTAACAATCTATTTGGTAAGATCTATGTTAATATAAATGTAATGTTGATAATCATCAGTTAGATATAGTCATTGATGTTAATTACATAGAATTTGAAATAATATTACCATGAAAGAATCTTTTTTATTTTGAATGAAACTCTAGATGATCCTTAGATATATAAGACCCTTTGATATTTTTAATCATATCAGTATGGCATCATAATTCTAGTGATTCAACAAAATTTATCTACTTTTCATAATGTGATCCACATATATTTAATGAGGAAGTACATACCTGATCCATCATATGTAGTTAAAATATAATTTCTAAAGGATTAGCATAATCTATATTATTAGGAATAATTTTTGATGATTCTTTATAAAAGTGACTGTGTGTTACGGAACAAGGAAACTAAATTGGTGAATTTTTTTTGTGTGAAACCATAAATTTGGGAAAGCTATATGGGGACCCAATGATGTGATGTGGAATAAGTATCCTATGATATTTGTGTCATAATTAAAAATTGTGGTAAAATTATGATAATCGTGGTATAATATAACAACCCATATTTTTATGATATATTTATCTTCAAATAAATTTGATATCTTTCTTTTCATAAATGTCCCACATTAAACAAAACATGATATACTATTAAATTATTATAATTTAATGTAAAAATTATCTCATTGATACTAAACTAGAGGGTATAAATATGAATATGTAAATTAGAAAATGTATATATTACACATCTATTAAAAATATTCATTGGTCCTCAATTAATAAAAGTATTTGAAAGTGAAAAATAGTTATTGTTGTTGAATTAAATTAGTTTTCAGAGAATTTTTTTATTTAAAAAAATTAAATTATCAAAATTTTAAGATTAATTTTAATAACTTTTAATGATTATAAATTCAATCAAATGTTTTTACATTCATATAATTTTACATACTATGTATGGTATAAGTATAAATCATGTTTATTGTCTGATTCACATTTATCTAAAAAAATGTATTTCCTTATATTTTATGATCATTTATTAAAATGAATTTTTCCATATATTTAAATTCTATAACAAAATGTGGATTAAATATATTTGATGAAGAGGATTAATTTTTATTAATATTCACCTATTATTTTTGCATTATTATTTTAACCATGGTAAATATTTTTCACATGATTAAGGGTCAACATTTTAAAGATATTTCTATAAGGATTAAAACCGTCCATAATACAATACATTATCTATTTGGATGGGGGGAATTTCACAAAAAATAATCATATATATAAAATATTTCATTTAAAGAAATTAAATGGATTAAATCACTAAAATTTTCTTAAGAGGATTACAAATAAAAAATATTATAATCTTGAATTAATTTTCTCTTATAATATTTCATAGGGATAGAAATATGTCATGAATTATGATAAAGGTATATAATGAACTTAAATAAAATATATTTGTTATGTAAAACTATTTTTAATTTTCATTGAATGTATTATTAAATTAAATTCATACACAACTCTGATACAATGCTTTAACAAGCTATAAATAAATAAATATAAGTAATTTATAAACCACAGAATGAATTTTATTTTGATGAGGTTTTGTATCCAATTATAATTATAGGTTTTTGTAATAAAAACTTTTCTGATAAATTATTTTATATTTGAATTCTATACATATCATGATGTAATCAATGTCAAATTGAATCAGTTGTCCAAAAAAAATTAATGATATTTTATGTCAACTTATAATTTAATAAAATATTTGAAAGTCAAAAAATATTAAAAAAAATATTAATGGATAATTTTCATTAAATTCATCTATAGAATACATATTAGAAAATTATCACAAAATAGGTGAATTTATGTCTCTAATTGTCTAGAAAACATGGAACTACATTTATTGTTTAAAACGATTTACGAGATGGGGAAAAATATAATAATGTTAATTCAATGTAAACATTTATAAATTCTTTTTTTTGTTATTTTAATATTATGTTTTCCTTAAATTTATTTTGAGGACTTTTGGTTTCAATTTTCATGATTATTATGTATATTATATTAATACATTTTTATGTAATTCGAGGCGTGATCTTTCTTTCACTTCTAAAAGTGAATATCATCTCATCATTTATTCAAAATCATTAATCCATATAGATTAGTGATTCCTAACATAATCCAACACTAGATGCCTTCCCTCTACTTATATATTCTTAACATTCTATCATACCATGATTTAAATGATTAAATTGTAATCATATATTGTTTTATCAGTGATGATGAATAACTACTAATTTATAAGTTTTAGTTTTTTTATTATGAAACCTCCTCTAAATATATTGTAAATATTCAAAAATATTTTATATAACATCTTCAATATATGTAATCATTATTATGATGTGGTAGAGACCATTATACACAACATTAAAATTATATATTAAAATAAAATATCACTATTGCGTACATATAGACCACCACATCTATGTAATGATGCATTTTTCATTTCATCACTGCCTCACATTAACAATTATAATGGTGAATTTATAGAATAAATATGATATTTACTATATTAATAAAATAATTTTAATTTTAATTTTAGTTACATATTTTGTCTCCCATAAATCCAAAATTGGAAACATTACATGTGTGTATGTATGTAATACCATTCCAATGAAGTAATATAATTAAAATTTCATAACATATTTATATGGATTGTTATAAAATTGTAAAAAATTGTTATATATAATTATTACGACATGGTTAACATTTTAGAGATTATTAATGTATGATAAACAATTAATTATTGGGAATTCCTAGCTGATACATGCATGAAAACTAAAACAATTATCATTGATACAAATGATTTCAATAATGATTAGTAAATTAATGGGTGATAAAATAATTTAAGTAAATAATATATGTTATGATATGTGTGAAAATTGTTTTAAAAATGTTTTATAATAAATATTAATATATTATAAAGGATTTTCAAACACATCTAATGAAATATGAGACATAGGGTAAGGGTTGATGTTAAAATATCATTTCATGTCTAGATTTTATATACTAAATTTACATTATGTGATATTAATTTGGATATTAACATTTAATACCGAAATATTTTCTTGTCCTCTATTTTGTTTAAGAATTAATAATTATTTTTAACATTTTTTGTCTTTATTACATAATAAATCTAGAGAAATCATTTTCAATAAAAATATAACCTTATTCACTCATTAGTGGTTGAATATTTACTTATGAACATATCATCTTTGAGTATTTACATAATTGTACAATTCATGTTTTATTTTGAATTAAATTAGCTGATCATATTTACAAAAAAAAATCATCATCATTAATTTAATTGATGATTCAATTATATATTTCATTGGTTATTTTCTAGGAAAATTATTTTCATAATATTCAATGATTTCTTAGTTAAAATTTTATTAAAGGAAATGTTATTTCCCAATGCTTAAAAAATATTCCAATGACCATTTAATAATATTTCTCTTCATTTTAATTATTCTATAAGAATTTGTTTTGTTCACTATGTTATTATACTTAGATACCATCCACTTTATTTCATTCGATGGATTTTAATGATAATGATTTTATAAAAACCATTTCATTCCTAAAGGGAAATTACTTTATTATCATATCTTTTTGAAACATATTTCATCTACAAGGGTTATGATTTTTTAAAATGATGAGGGTTTATGTTTTTACAGAAAACATATTAATGTGTTTTTATGTGATATTATATACCCATAATTCCCTCTAATTCATTGGTAAAAGCCTCCAATATCATTAGAAATATATGGGAAATGAGTTGTTGTGCATGATTCACTAGTGGAAATTTTTAGTTGTGACACATTCACTATGATATATGAAATAAGTGGTTTCTTCTTGATTCACTATGATATGATCATGTAGGTATTTAACTATGATATATTATATGGCTTGTTTTATTATGATGGTGCCACACTTTTCTGAAATGTTGACATGCCTATGATTTGATCTCATGGTTGATAATTGAGTTTTTGATCATTTTTCAATCTTATGAGGTACTAATTTTTATGCAATGAATCATAATTTTTTTATATAAATTTTTGGGAATGATATTATATTTATAATTAAATGTCCTCATGAACTTTTCCCTAATAATATTATATATTATCATTTTTTGATATCGACCATGTTTATACTCACCGAGTATTTGTTCTCTACCATTCAAATTTTTTAATGTCATCCTATGAAATGAAAATGGTTAATTAGTATGATTATTATACTAGGATACATTATTTATGTATTAATGTTCTAAATGATGAATATTATACTTAAATATGATGACAATATATTTATTAGACATGTATAATAAATAGTTGTGGTTATCGGGTATGATTATATAGGGTCTATATTGAATATTATTCGATACAATGTAATGTTTTTTATGTTACGATATATTAGATATAATTGTGGTTAACAATATATAACACTCCGTGAATAATATATTTCATGATTACTCAGATATGGGATGACAAATTTATTTTTGTGATTGATTTATTGAAATGTGTACTAATTGAATAGAATTTGACACAATGAAATATAGTGGAAATTAGATTTATATAAATATTTTTTATGATTTATTTTATGTATGTATGAATCCTCTAAATAAATTAATTTATATATTACATAAAAAGAAAAATATTTTTTTCAAATATTTTAATGCATAACACATTGGAGTTCTAATATTTTAGTTACTAACAATAACTAAAATATAATAATATCCACATATATCCAAGGTCATATTATTAATATTATTCATTACCTCATTTATATAATTGATTAAAAATAAAAAAATTAATGTATTTTTTAAAAGTATTTATGATTTTGTATGTTGTATAATAAGGTACATTGATAGGATTTGATGTCTCAAGTAAAATATTTTTAAAAAAATTATCTATTATCCCTACAAAAATACTATAGTGGCATTTTAATTCATATATAATTCGAACATTCAATGTACATATATAATAACAAAATGTTCTTATTTATTTTTTTTGTGAAAAAACATATTATTTATGGGTTCATTGAAATAAGATAACATTTTTTATATATAAATTAGATACATATCTACATGGTACAACATTTTTATAAATATATTTTCACACATTGCACTAATGAATATATCCATTTTAAACAAATATACGATATAATAATTTTTTAAGTTGGGATGATAATAAATAAATATTTGATTAGATGATAAAACTATAACATTAAAAATGAATTGATTATAATTTCATAAATAACTAAAATATTAATGATTAATATTTTGTATATATATTTAAAAGAATCCACGACATATAGATTTGAGGAATTAATATTTATATTCTAATATAAACTCATCATATTAGATTTTTGATTGATTTATTTTATCCATGGTCATATCTTACCTTGAGAGATGTGGTTAATCAATTTCTATCAATAGAAAATGATAAAATTTGATATTCAAGTAACTTATTTAGATAGAAATTTTTATTTAACAATGAGTATGAACTCATAAAAAACCCATTACAAATGTAATGTTACATATCTTAGAAGACTATGCTATGTACAATTGTTATAAATTAAGATTTTATTAATGTACCTATAGAAATTATTATTTATTCTTTTTTATGGTCAAGATAACTATCCATTCTCATCTCAATTCTAAAAAATAATCACATTCAATTTTAAAATATTTATTTCCCCAAAATGTAAAGTTTTCAAAATAAGTGATGATATTTATTATCCAAATAAAATATAAAAAATATATTCTCTTCTATTTTTATATATTTAGCATTACTATAACCATATAGAAGAACAATTTATAATTTTTTTCATTCTTGGTAAAAAAGATTAATTTTGAGAAAATAGTTTCCCTTTTAATGGAATGTCTCTCTAAATAATATTCTCAAAAAGTCATCATGTCCTCCTCTTTTATTTATCTCTATTTAATTTTTTTACATTAAATTTTATGTTTAATGGAATGGAACATATAATTTATTAATTTAAATATCACATCCTAACACTTAAACATACCCCATAATTGGTTGTTGAATCAATCCCATGGAATCAATTCATATGACCCTAACTCATCCTTGAAATTAAAAATTTTATTTCATAAAAAAATTTCAAAATATAATGATTTATATTTTCATAAAATTTAATGAAAAATAATATATGATAATAAATGAATGTATATATAATATAATACAAATACAAATAATAATATTAATATAAAATCTCTAAAACATTGACATTATATTATCATGAAATAAATCTAAAAAATATATTTTATTATGACTAAAATAATTATTTAATAATGAAATTTTCTATTCATAACATATAAACTATGATATCATTTCAAATCAATTATTGTATCAAATAGAAATGTACACATTTATAATGTTAAAAATTATTGTAAAAAATATATTTTATTAAACCATTGGAAATAATAAAAAATATAGGTACATGATTCAAAATTTAACACCATATAAAATACATTACCTAATATTAAACCCTAATGGTATAACAATATTCAGAAAATATATTGATAAGCATTCATTTGTATCTATGACATGGATCGATTATATAAACCTCAAAAAACCACAAAAAAACAAGGGCGTATGAAAATGATACAATAGAAATGATTCATTATTTAACGTCAACAATTTACTTAAAAAAATACACTTCAAAAAATAGGAAAATATCTATAAATAAATACCAATGTAAAAGACATTCCATAAGTTATTAATTTATTTCATACAAATCAAAATAGAAATACACTTATAATACAAAAAAAATAATTTCCCAAAATATAGTTCCCAATCATATATATTTTTTTACCTTTTAGAGTATTACTATACAAACCTGAGAGTTTTATATATGACATTATGTTTGATAACTTGTACAACATGAAACAGTAGGTTTAAAAAGAATTAAAATATTATCATTTAAATATTAAATGTATTACATAATTTTTAATTATAGGTTTTCAAATGAATTAACCGAATTAATATATATATAGATATATATTGATGTTGAAATCGATAAAAAACAATTAAATAGTCCTTATGAAATAAAAAATCAATTTTTATAAATGGTAATTTATTATTAAAAAAATTTCTTCTAAAATATTATTAATTTCTTTTTTTTAGAATGTGTTATTGTGAGTTTCCATGAATTGCATATTTTTTCCTAATAATTTTATAATTTTATAAATCAGCACATTAAAATTAGCTTATGGTGAATATTTGAGATTATTTATAAAAATATTTATTATTTAATAAATAGTGAAACAATACTGACTGTTTTGAAAACTATATTTACTTTTAATGAGTTTATAATGTAAAATTAACTTTTTGGTTTTCATTAAAACATAATTATTTCTTTATGATTAATAATAATCCAATTTTTTTCATTAGAAATAATTTATTACATGAATTTATTACATAAAAATTTTTAAACTTAAATGATATTATTCTTTATTTTGTTCTCATCATGTGTTGCATGGTTCATTTTAAATTAAAATTTTCCACTGTATTTTTTTAATCATAATAGATTTATTCCCCATTATTGATTATATTGTAAAATATTTTTATATACAAAACTCTTACTTTTTTATACCTGAATAGTAGACATAGTAAATTTAATTTCCTCGAAAAAGACAGTGGGTTAATTATGTGGAAAATAATTTGATTAATACTAAAAGGATATAGTAAAATAGGAAATAATTTTACCTGATGCATATATTTCACCCAAAATTATAAAATTTGACCTTTTATTTCTATATGACAGTAAATTTTACCATTTTAATAAATTATTTAAAGAAACCTAAAAATGTATTTATCTTTGTTTTATTTTCATTATATTTTTAAATTAAATATAAAATGAATAATTTTTCAGTTGTAAATTATATTTTTAAAATTGAAATATTTTATTATTATCTAAATTTATTTAAAAATTTTTCTAGAGAAATAAATACCTTAAATACCTACACAAAGCCAATAAAACTATATTCAATTAAAAGGAAAAAATAAATGAAATTAAAAAAGATAAAGTTAAAATTATCTATTATCTTTCTTGATTTTTAATAATAAAAATTGAATATTATATTAGTGGTAATGACTTATTTTATAATTCCCATTGTTTATTTTAGTTTTATAATTCAAAATAAATGAATTGTTCCAAATTTGATATTATTGATATTTTATAATAAATAAAATATTATTAAAAAATTTTAAACAATAATGATATAAATATTTAGATCAAGGGATTTTTAGACAGAAGATAATATCATTAATGGTCTAGGTATGGTATATATTAAACTCTATATCATGTTTTGTGACCCATAATGTGTACAATATTTAATATCACAGTAATGGTGAAAATGAGCTAATAAGGGTTAATATAAAAATATAAGGGTCAAAAAATAATATAAAATATTGTATTAAATATTGGAATAGGTTATATAGAATAATAAATATATTATATTTTAATAATATAAATTTGGATACAAATTAACTTGAAATTTTTTTATTTTATTTTAATAATTTATTAAATTCCAAGAGTAACTATTCCCTCTAATATAAAAGGGAACTTCTTATTCTATTTTGATAAATATTGATATTTTTTAAAGAAAATTATTATACAAATTTAATTCTAATCTCTATACCATTGTAATATATTCATTTAAATTACGAAAAAACTAACCATTAAAATCTCTTATATTAAGCATTACATTGTCTTTTGAAGAAAATTTCTTATTCTTAACTTAGATTTTTCCTTTTATTAATTATTATACAACTTTCAAATAATATTCAATAATTTTGATATAAAGACAATTTATTTCAAATAATTATATCATATTATGTTAATGATGTCAAAAATATCAATCTCATATTTAGTCAAATGGGAAATGAAAATATCATTCAATTGTATGTCCGACTACTACATTGTGAAGTGATGTAATTCATTTTCTATCACCTCGTATTATATCTTATTTCAATGGTGTATTTATTTCATATATATTATATTCCTGATAAATTCAAAATTATAAGAATATTTAATATCATTTATACTCATACCATTATATTCACTGAAAAATAAAGTCATCATTTGTGCATATATGTGGACTATCAGCAACAAGAAGCGACATCAATGGTTTTTAATCTCTATATTAGATGGATGCAATTTATATGTGTATCTAATTAAATAAGATAGTATTTATTTTATAGTTATCTATCTTTAATTATAAAATATTACATACCATATTCCCATAAGTATTGTTGATAAATGGAAGAATTGCCCATGCTTACATATGACCTATAAACTCTTTAATGGTACTGTAGTTCACTTTTCAGAACCATCAATAATGGTTAGTTTTAAAATAAAAAATGGTTCATAAAATTGGAAATTATGGAAAGGTTTTCTTATATAGATGTCTAAAATATTACATTATTGACCATAGTCATACTACTAATGTCATTTATGACATATGATCCTAATTTCATCTTCAAAACTGGTGTGAAATTAATTAATTCAGAAATTGTATTTAACAAGGAATTAAAAATAAATAAATGAAAAAGAATCTAGAGAAATGATTTTAGTATTTGAAATAATTAACATAATTTTTTTTAATTTTGGTATCTAAATAACATACCTTAGGATCCAAACATAATGGATGATAGACATTATCTCTAAACCTCATTTTAAATGTTTTGAATATTTAATTATTAAATCATTCTCATCTATATAGATGTTGATAAAAATATTTTTAAATGTATTAATTAAAAAATAAATGGTTTATAATTAACATTTAATGACTTTTATTCATTAAAAAAATGTCAAAAAATATATATAAATAGAATGTTGTCAATTTCATTTGAAAAACAATTATTTTAATGTATAGGAAGAAACATATTTTTCCACTATAGTAACATTTTTCTTTGGATTCCATTAAAATAATTCATTTTCTTTATCCAAAATAACTAAATTTTCCATTTTTTGGTATTTCAAATTAAAAAAATGCGTTTTAAACAGAAAGGGTATTTTGATATATGGTTGTGTTTTATATACGGGATTATGATAGTTTTTTCGATGATTTATTTATTACATTGTCCTTGAAAACTATTCATTATATTGGGTGATCCTGATAAAGCACATGAATATAGGTTATACCAAAATAAATAATATAATAGGTGCACCCAAATAAATCTACAATTCATTTTTTATGTTTATGGTTCTTCGATAAAAAGTGATTGATGCCGATGGTATGTTTATTCCAATTGTATGGGTTATGTATGTGTTATATGAAGATGAAGTCCAAATGAACCAACATGAAAATTTTATTCGGGATAATTATTTTTCTATCAATTCATTTTTAATTATAATTTTATTTGAATAATAATTTTTTTTAAAAATGGATTATTACCTTTTATAGAAAAAAAAGGTTCTAATGAAAATGTTTTTTTGTGGGTTGTCATGTTTTCTATGAAAACCACACAATTTAAAAATTTACCATTATGATTTCTAATAAATTTTCCTATTAAAGAAAAAGGGAACACAATATCATTTCAACAGTGTCTAAATTGATATATTAGATTAATGTATATTATGCTAAAGAAAACATATTCTTTTCTGATCTCATGGTCTGAAAATGGACTATTGTGTTTCATTCCCATTTTTGTAACCCTTAGTTAGATTTTTGGTCCTATAACATATTTTAAAATGTTATTCATTAGGTTAATGGATGGGTTATAATAAATAATATTTTAATATAAATGTCACGGAATTTTTCCTTAAAAATAAATCAATTTTATTTTTAAATGCTAAACTTATTAGGAAAATGGATATTAAAAAGATGTGCCCACTTTTTAATATAAGGGTAAGTTATGTATAGTTTGTGAACTAATTCTCTATAATATTAAACATTATTCATATTTGGGGGTATAAGAATGTGAATAATAATATAATTATGTTATAATAATGCTTATATCTCGGTATTTATAGTTGGTCTCAGAGGACATGATGGCATCTGATCCATGGGAACAGTAACATGTGAACATTAGTAGAGGTATGAATCACTAAATAATGCCTTCATGAAGAGGGGTTTCATTGGGGGATATTGGTAATAGTCCTTCCCCAGAAGTTTTTCCACCAATATAACGCTTAAAAATGTATTAATTAGTTTCCATAACATATAATTGTATACTATTATAATTATTTTCATATAAAAGGTTTAGAAAAATTATTTTGTATAGGTATACTTTCTGATTATGATGGATGAATTATATAACCACATTGGTTAGTTTATTAAGGGAATTTTTTTTATGGATTTAAATAATTTATGATAACATGATTTACGATAACTTAGTGTTTATCCTACTCAAAATATGGTTTATTATGGTTTTATTAATATTCATACAAGAATATTTTTAGATTTTATAAATGTTCTGATCTAACATGAACTGAATTAACATTTAATTTGATATAAATTTTATTGGTTGTTGAAATGAGAAATAAAATGGAATGGGAGATATAATCAAAACACTTTTGGTTATTCACAACCATAAACAATATGTTTTTAATTAAAACATGATCTTAGGTGAGTTTTTAACTCAAAAAATAATATAGGAATGATACTCTTTGGATGTTCCTATGATATAGATCATAATGGCCAAAATATTCCACAACATATGTGCCAATAATACGAGATGAATAACATTGTAAATTGAGATAGTATAATGGGTATATGTTTTATATGTAGTAAATAATCATATAAAAATATAATATTCTATTGATATTGTAAGTGGCTAGTTAACACCTTACATGGGTGTCAATTTCAACATAATATATCAATTTAATATTATAAATTTGGGGATTATGATCATTTTTATAATAGATATCCTAGGAAAAAACTCAAGAATAATATCCTCAAGATCAACAAGATAAATGTTTAGCAATGACCAATTGTAATATAGATGGAGATAGGGAAACATAGAATGACATATAAAAGGTATTTATTACATCATCAGCTTTTTATATATTGTTTAATATTATGAAATTATTCATATTTATTTAATTTAAGGACTTTATAAACAATAATTTTGTATATCATTATGAAAAACATTGATTGAATAAAGTGTCAACATGTAGGGATTTAATGGTAATGATATAGTGATATATTTTTATATGATGAAAATTTTAAAATAATTAATACACATTTAATGTTTCATATGATATAAGTAAATTAGGAGACACTTATTGAGTTTTCATTGATGTCTGAGGAATATGTGTCCCTTTATTTTATCACGCGATAAATTTTTTTTTGAAATAATTATCTTTTCATCTTATTGAAACGAGTTTAAAGTTGTTGATTAACATTAGAGATCACATTATCATTGATACTTAAGAATATTTTTTTCGATATTTATAACATACCAACCCAACTACCACATGCCCGTGCCCCAAGCTAGTTGGTCACATGACCTCAAATACACCTCCTCACATGCTAGAGGCCACCGGCTAGTAGAGAGCGTATGATGAGTTAATAATGGGGATAATATAACCTCATTTTATCAGAGTAAAAAATTAAAAAAAAATATAACCCTAAAGTAAATAGAATATCCATCTGAAGTAGAAAACATGCTACACTATTGAACGTAGAAAAGATGCTACACTAATGAACATGTCATGTGTCCAATATGAAAACTAAAAATAACGACAATAATGACACCCAAGAGGGTCCTGAAACACATATTGTTCCATCAACCATGCTCCATCCCCAAATCAAAAATATAACACATGGATTTTCCCTTAACATTTCTTACAAAAATAGAGTCTATTCTGGTTCTGATTAGGCAGCTAGAGTAGAGTGTGAGTAAATCCCAGTAGGTCACCACTAATGGTGTCAAAAACAAATCTAGTTTGTAACAGTATATCTATTTCTATAATGAAATAAGATCAATGCATAAGTATATAGTCAACAGATTATTGTTTTCTCATTACATATCAACATTAACTCCACAGTTCTCGAGGACAACCATACCTCAATGCCAGCTTCGGCACCGGTGGGAGCCTAATGTTTTCCTATGTATTATAATATCTTTATACATACTTCAGAAAATGATAGGGCTCAAATTATTCAAAGGTGAAATCATGTCTCAGTACCTGAATTAGATCATTCCAAATTCCAATGTTTTATCAAGTGTGTTTATATCTCGGATATCCATTTTTACCATTATTTAATCTATAAATTATTTCCCATGTTACTATTATTAAATTCATATGTAATATGACAATTTTAACATTCTTACATGGAAATTGAATGACCATGTTAGCAATCCTTTACTCAAAATTACAATGACCATGTTACCAGTTGTACTTTTCAATTGAATGAACATGTTAGCATTCTAACTCATAAGTAAAAAAAATTTACAATCTATACTTCTTTGTTGAATGACCACATTGTAGGTTTCGGGCGCAGCGGAAGCGCATTGGTGGGTTTTCCCAACTTTAATTTTAACGTTAACCAACGTTCAATCCGAGATCCGTCATGATATAAAATGTCAAATCTTCGGAATAGAACGATGAACGAAAAGAAAAGAAGAGTCATGGAACCCTTGAGGAGGATCATCATATGTTGATTATAATTGATTTAATTAATGCATAGGAATTACCTTGTTGAAATTCTTTCTTCGTTGATGTGTCCGGTCACGATTCGGTGATCCGTCGTTGCGTCGTAGAATCCAAGTGTAGGATTCCTCTAGCGGTGATCCACACATGTGTCCCGTATCTTCGGACATCACCGAAGAGATCTCCGGGTGCTAGCGCGGAAGAACCTTCGCTTGCGATGTCCGCCTTCGACCGCCTTGATCCGGTGGAGGATCTTTCTCTCATAACATGAGGGCGTTCTTGGTGGAAAGGGAATTTTCTCTTGGCTTGAGAGTATTTCCAAATCCGTTGTTCACAACAATGGCACAAAAAAATGTTGGGGTTGCGAGGATATTTATAATCAGATTTGAGGTTAATAGAATTATGACAATAAATAAACGCGTTACGCGTTTTATTTATTTCATTAACTCTTAATGAAAACCCCCATGTAGAATTATTAATTCCTTGACATGCGGCCACGCTGATTATAATAAATATCATTTAATAAAACAATATTAAATCCTCAAAATCCCAAATTGGAAAAACTACACGGCGTGTAATAATTAATACATGGAGTGTACTTGTTTTCCAAAAAACTACACAGCGTGTATATTTAATATACACGGCATGTACTTTTATTTTCCATTTTCTCCACCACATTTATTAGACCTTGAGTAATGACTATTTATTTCTTAAATAAATGTAACTACATTACTCCCTAATAAATATATTATTTTATCCACAGTATATTCTCTCGTATAACTAGTGTCAAAATAAATGCGATCAGACATCCTTAATAATTATTAAAACACAGTCGGTAATAATATTTATTTAACTTGTTAAATTAATATTTAACTAATATACATGGACACACTTTGTGTGTGACCCTCTAGGCCTCTTTCTCAGTGGCATTAGGTTGAGCCTGCCTAAAGTCCAAGGTTATAGTCTAGCAACACGCCAAGGCACCCATAGAGAAAGAAGTTAACACCGCAATGACGTGTCACCTCCTACGAACGCTTACCGTGTAATATAATCCCTTTGTCTCGATATCTCCAATCAAGCAGGTTGCATGCTAGTTCCATCAACCCATGTGCTTGATTATTCTTTCTTTGACTTCTCGGAATTGAACTTTCCCATACCTTACCATGGCCATGGATTTATTTAGGCTATATCAATTCCATCAAAGGGCCTGAGATATCTACTTCCGTTATGGAACGGAAGGGACAAATCCTTTCTCGCATTATCTATTAATGTGGTATTACTCGTGACGCACCCAACGTATCCTACCTCGCTGCGAACAGTGTGTCATCACAGTTTTCATCAATACATCTAAGTGTGCGAGTTGTAATACCCATTAATAATAATCTTAATGTCTGAGGATCAATACACACGTCCGCAGATAGGAAAATACAATGACACTATGAAATGTGGATTTCCTACTGGCGGGTCTCGTACTCATAATATCCTCCTGGATATTACCAAAGGCACACACCATGAGAAGGTGCCTCAATGTTTTATGAGTCCTCACCCCTAATGACCTGTATTATTTGTGTCCCTCAAATAATATCATCCGGCCATAGAACATACATTCAAAAACAGTGTTATGGCACTTTCGGGTTCTCATCGTAGTAGGGATCTGCTACGACCCTTTAATGCAACAGCTGTCCATAGGAAATTATCACATGACATGTCTCGCAGAAGAACAATCAAGATGTGATAAGGATTTTATTTAATGAATAATGTACAAAGTAGTTGGTTCTAGACCACCAAATCCAACAGACTCCCACTTGGACTAGAGCCAACTGCTAACAACCTTTAACCCTCTATCTCTCACATGATATTGATGCTTCTGCTGAGATAGACCTTTAGTCATGGGGTCCACCACGTTCTCTTCCGTGGACACTCTTCTCACTGCAACTTCACTCCTTTGATAGAAATACCTCAAGAGGTGATACTTCCAGAGTATGTTCTTTGTCCATTGATGTGACCTTGGTTCTTTTGCAAGAGCCACCGCTGCAGTATTATCACAATATAATGTAATGGGATCTTTACTGCTAGGCACCACATCATGATCCTGGACAAAGATCCAATTCCAAACGACTTCTTTGGCTGCATCAGAAGCCGCTATATACTGGGACTCCGCTGTAGAATCGGTGACAACTGGCTGCTTTGAACTCTTCCAGCTCACAGCTCCTCC
This sequence comes from Viscum album, assembly GCA_963277665.1. NCBI lineage: Eukaryota > Viridiplantae > Streptophyta > Magnoliopsida > Santalales > Viscaceae > Viscum > Viscum album. The sequence goes on along the minus strand of OY728151.1, from coordinate 128,473,438 downwards.
ATTGAGATAGAAAACATATCCATATTGCGACTTCAGATCATTCTGATCTATTTGAAAACCAGCATCAGTATACCCTCTGATGACAATCTCCTCATCTCCTCCATACACCAGGAACATATCCTTAGTTCTTCTCAGATACTTAAGGATAGTCTTAACAGTAGTCCAATGTTGTTCTCCTGGATCTGCTTGATATCTTCCGACCATGCTCATTGCATAGGCAACATCAAGCCCGGTACATAACATGGCATACATGATTGATCCTATAGCTGAAGCGTATGGGATCTTTCTCATCCTATATTTCTCTTGTTGTGTCTGGGGACACATTTTCTTATAAAGATGTAAGCCATGTGACACTGGAACCAATCACCTCTTGGATTTTTTCCATACTAAATCTCTTTAGTATCTGGTCAATGTATGTACCCTGACTTAGTCCAGGCAGCCTCGTGGATCTATCACGAATGATCTTGATCCCTAGAATGTAGGCTGCTTCTCCTATGTCCTTCATGGAGAAACACTTGTTCAACCATTCCATAACTGACTATAAGGCTGGTATGTCGTTTCCAATAAGCAATATGTCATCAACATATACCACAAGGATGACGACCGCATTCCCATTAAACCGGTTATAAACACATGGCTCACATTCGTTCTTAATGAAACCAAATTCCTTTATATCTTCATCAAATCGAATGTTCCATGACCTGGATGCTTGCTTTAATCCATAAAAGGATTTCTTCAACTTGAAAACCCGTTTGGCTTCACCTGGTGTCACAAACCCTTCTGGTTGTTTCATATAGACATCTTCCTGAAGGTTCCCATTAAGGAATGCTGTTTTGACATCCATCTTCCAAATCTCGTAGTCCTGGTAAGCTGCTATGGCAAGTATGATTCTTATGGATTTAAACATGGAAACTGGCGAGAATGTTTCATCATAGTCAATTCCTTTACGCTGTCTAAATCCTTTAGCCACTAGCCTTGCTTTATAGGTGCTAACTTGACCTTCCATGTCCAACTTTCTTTTGAATACACATTTGCATCCAACAGGCTTTACATCAACTGGCTCATCGACCAGAACCCAAACTTGGTTCTGATATTTGGAATCCATCTCAGAATTCATAGCTTCTAGCCATATTGCAGCTTCTGAGCTTTCTACTGCTTCCTTGTAGGAGAGAGGTTCATCATTGTCCACCAATAATGATTCACCATCCTCGGTGACTAGGAAACCAAATCTCTCTGGTTCCCTTACCTCTCTTGAGCTCCTACGCAGTACTTGTGTTTCTGGAACCTCTTCCATGGGGACCTGTAGAACTTGTTCCTATACCAACTCCTGTGTAACTTGAGCATCAACTTCGTCGAAGTAAATCTTTCTCACACTATCCTTCTTGAGGATGTGCTCCCTCTCAAGAAAGACGGATTGTCTGGTGACATTCACTTTCTTGTCTAGGGGGTTATATAGGTAATATCCTTTTTTTCTTGGGATATCTTATAAAGATACACTTCGTGCCCCGGGGTGCTAGTTTATTTCCTGAGAAGGCCTTAAAAAATGCCTCGCATCTCCATGCACGTGTGTGCGACAAAGTGGGTTTCCTTCCATTCCATAACTCGGATGGAATTCCATTTGCCGCCTTAGTTGGTACTCGTTTTAATGTGTATGTTGCAGTTTGTAATGCATATCCCCAAAAGGATAATGGAAGATTTGCATGACTCATCATCGACCTCACCATGTCTAACAAGGTGCGGTTCCTCCTTTCACTAACACCATTCCACTGCGGTGTATAAGGAGGAGTGAGGTGAGATAGAATCCCAGACTCCCGTAGAAGATCGATGAACTACTGGTTCAGATATTCTACACCTCGATCCGATCAAATCTTCTTTATCTTCTTACTAAGTTGATTCTCTACTTCATTCTTGAATTCCTTAAATTTCTCTAAGGACTCTGACTTATACCTCATTAAGTAGACATAACCATATCTACTCAAATCATCAGTAAAAGTAATAATGTAAGAATATCCACCTCTAGATTCTACTGTAAATGGTCCACACACATCTGTGTGTACCAATCCTAGAAGCTCTGTGGCCCTTTCACCTTGTCCACCAAAATGCGGCTTGGTCATTTTTCCTTGTAAACAAGCGTGACATCTATCAAGTGGTTTTAGCTTAGTAGAGTCTAAATAGACATCTTGGCCGAGCTTTGTCAAGCGGTTCTCGTTCACATGACCAAGGCAGTGATTCCATAACTGGGTGATGTATGAGTCATGTGAGTTTGTTTCATTATCGATTGCCAACACTTGGTTCTCATAATTTAATACATACAAACCATTATTCAAATGTTCCATACCATAACATACGTTGTTCTTATTAAAGAGACAACCCTTATTTCCAAACATGAAAATAAATCCATCCATATCCAAACAAGATACAGGAATTATGTTCTTGGTAACACTAGTCACAAAATAAAAGTTTTGTAAAACCAAAATCATGCCAGTTGGCAATGAGAGGTGATAGTCACCAATAGCCAACGCATCCAGCCTTGCGCCATTGGTAGCTCGAAGATCCACCTCTCATATGGCGATCTTTCTAAATCTACTTGGTTCCGGCATTTGAATACAGATGTGAGCTCCACAAGTTGTATCTAATACCCAATGTATAGAAATAGAAAGATTGCACTCGATAACGAATGCACCTTTAGCGTCCCCACGCTTCTGGGTGCAGTTCCTCTTCCAGTGGACCTACATGCCACATGCAAAACAAACTGTTTCCCGTTCCTTGCCATGCCTCTGGAGATTCCCCTTCTTAGAGGGACGGTGCTTGGGGGCTTCAGACCGTTTATAAGTCTTTGGCCCCTTTGCCTTGTCCTTCCTTTTCTTGTTCACCATAAGGACTGCGGGTTTGTCACGCCCTATGTCCTTATCTACCTAGAGAATCAAGGTCAGAAGCTCCGATAGACTCTTATCATTGCCGCTCATGTTATAGTTGAAAATGAAGCTAGAGAAGGACTTGGGAAATGATGATAGGATGAGATCTGTACGCAACTCATCTGGGAATTTAATCCCTAAGATGTCCAAGCGTTCAATGTAGCCAATAATCTTGACCACATGAGGCCCAGCTGGCACAGACTCTCCAATATTCGTTGTAATCAAAGCATTGGAGATATCATACCTCTCCTGTCTTGCCTTCTCTTGGTAGAGATCTTTAAGGTGAGACATCATACTATACACATCCATGTTTTCATGTTTCTTCAAGAGCTCATTAGACATGGCCGATAACATGAAACACTGGACATCTGTGGAATCATCCATGTGTTTCATGTAGAGAGATAATTCCTCATCACTAGCCTCTTTCCCAAGCGCAACTAGAATAGGCTCTTCCAACACATATAATTTCCTTTTGTGGCGAAGGACGACGCGTAAACGCCTCTGCCACTCTTGGAAATTGGTTTCGGTGAGAAGGTTTTCTTTTTCGAGTATGGTGCGCAATGATATGTTTGAAGTCATTTTCTTGTCGTTTCTACAATTTAAGATGAGCAAAGGTTTAGTACTTTATTATAAAAATTTATACAAATAAATAAATTAATACTTATTAGTCTCCCACTATTTTATCGAAATCCAATAGCCCTCACCATTGACATCAGAATATTCTATTGTGTAAATATTCTAGTGGCAAGGATCCATATTTCCCTTCGCATTACCCCAACTAGGGTTGGTCAAGCAACTTGAAGGGTTTTAGGTAGGCATTCCAAATGCCAACTGCATTAACTCGCAATTCCTTGATCCGCTGAGTGGACTCCCCAATCCTGAAATCCTTTTTGGATTTCCTCAACCTTTGCCTCTTGGTCACACCAAGTCCTACTGTGGCAGTCAACCCTTGATGCGAACCAAGTCAAGTCAACCCAAAACCTTGAATTAGAATACTCGTATAATTGAAAGCACCCTAACTAGGGTTGGTCAAGCACTTTAAACTATGGTTTGATTCTAACCAAGATTATGGAAGGCTATGCCGACTTAATATTTATTTTGAGGGATTTTATCCTTATACGTAAATTGCCATTTTACTATCATTGATTACATGCTTGTTAATATTAAGTGTGATATACTTAAGTGATTAACCATGTCTAAGATGATATTTACGTATAAGACAATTTTATTTTAGTTCCATCTTGCTTGCTCGTTTAATTCATTAATTGTGTGATCGTGACAACACACCCACAATAAATAAACCATGAAACTGACAGAAATAAAATAAATGGTATGATCATGAGCTTTTCTATTGGTTAGTTTATCTAGCGGTTGATAAACTAACCAAGACCTAGGGGAGAAACACCTTGAACCTTTCGAGTTTGTGTTTACAGCTTTCCATCCGTCCACCTTTGTATCTCCTTGGATTGGATTCATCTTGCCTCCTGACTTGAGCCGCCTCCACTATCATGGGAGCTCCATAAATTACATATGCATTTATCTCACATGCAGGTGAGGGGGAAAAAGGGGGTTTTACATAAAAGAATCCTTAGGCACGTAGGCCCTACATATTAATGAGGAGATGGCTCGAAGGCCAACAAATTTAATTTAAATAAATAAATTTAAAAAAAACCATTCACATACAAAGGTCTCGGTCTAGTTCATGATCATCCATTCACGCAACGATATTTACGCATAAATAAAACTAGCATTCAATTCTTTAATCGTTCTTGTTTAAGATAAATCATGCTCGAATCAATTAATTATCTTTAATTAATCAATCCATTTATCTTAAATCCCTTTTCTGAATTTCCTTGAGATTCTCATCCATCATAATTTTAAACAAATAAATTCATTTAAAATTATCCTTTTACACAACTTGTACCTTGGAGGCAACCCGACGAATTCCCATTTATTACACATATGTTAAATTAAACACATATATATAAAACACCTATCACGTGTTGTGCCTTAGCTTTACGCCTGCACCATGGTACACGTCTCAAGGGTTTGTATAATATAATAATAAATTTTAATAAATCTGCGTAATTTGGGCGAGTACACGGCGTGTAGTTCCGACTACACGGTGTGTACTTTTTCTTCACCATCCATCCGAAGTACACACCCGGGGATAGGGCATGTTAATGTACTTCAGAAATTTTCGGAGTATACGGCATGTACAGTGAGACACACGCCATGTAGTTTCCGCGTTACACGGTTTCCAGTCGGGCAGGCTATGTACGGAGTACACGACCCAACCCTAACCCGAAGGGACTACACGCCGTGTTCATTGGACCACACGGCATGTATTCCGGAAACCATGTGCCGCCTGTTTCTGGTCAACACACGATGTCTTAAATTCATAGAAAGAATCCAATACACGACCTGATTTGGCGGATCAGTCAATGCATTGAACCTAGACTACACGATGTGTACTTCTGAATACACGTCGTCTATTCTGGTGTTATACGGCCAGAAACATTTGGCTCCTCCAGATGAGTTCCTCTATTTTATTTTAATCCAAATTAAAAGAAAAATCTGTTTCTGTGAGGTGAATGAGAAATGAGAGAGGAGGAACAGATCTCGATATTCAGATTTCCAGAACGATTAAACATGAATTAAAATAACTAAATTATTAAATGCGTAAATCACAAACAAAAAAACTAAATAATTATAACCAACGATATGACCCTACTGATACCACTTGTAGGTTCCGGGCGTAGCGGAAGCGCGTTGGTGGGTTTGCCCAACTTTAATTTTAACGTTAAACAACGTTCAATCCGAGATCTGTCACGATATAAAACGCCGAATCTTCGGAATAGAACGAAGAACGAAAAGAAAAGAAGAGTCCCGGAACCCTTGATAAGGATCATCATATGTTGATTATAATTAATTTAATTAATGCATAAGAATTACCTTGTTGGAATTATTTCTTCGTTGATGTGTCCGGTCACGATTCGGTGATCCGTCATTGTGTCGTAGAATCCAAGTGTAGGATTCCTCTAGCGGTGATCCACACGTATGTCACGTATCTCCAGACATCACCGAAGAGATCTCCGGGTGCTAGCACGGAAGAACCTTCGCTTGCGATTTCCGCCTTCGACCGCCTTGATCCGGTGGAGGATCTTGCTCTCGTATCTTGAGGGAGTTCTTGGTGGAAAGGGAATTCTCTCTTGGCTTGAGAGTATTTCCAAATCCGTTGTGCACAACAATGGCTCTACAAAAATATTTGGGTTGAGAGGATATTTATAATCAGGTTTGAGGTTAATAGAGTTATGACAATAAATAAATGTGTTACACGTTTTATTTATTTCATTAACTCTTATTGAAAACCCCCATGTCGAATTATTAATTCCATGACATGAGCCCACGCTGATTATTATAAATATCATTTAATAAAACAATATTAAATCCTCAAAATACCAATTGGAAAAACTACACGGCGTGTAATAATTAATACACGGCGTGTACTTGTTTTCCATAAAACTACACAGCATGTATATTTAATATACCCGACGTGTACTTTTATTTTCCATTTTCTCCACCACATTTATTAGACCTTGAGTAATGACTATTTATTTCTTAAATAAATGTAACTGCATTACTCGCTAATAAATATATTATTTTATCCACAGTATATTCTCTCGAATAACTAGTGTCAAAATAAATGCGATCAGACATCCTTAAATAACTATTAAACCACGGTCAGGAATAATATTTATTTAACTTGTTAAATTAATATTTAACTGAGATACATGGACACACATAGTGTGTGACCCTCTAGGCCTCTTTCTTAGTGGCATTAGGCTGAGCCTGCCTAAAGTACAAGGTTAGCATCTAGCAACACGCCAAGGCACCCATAGAGAAAGAAGTTAACGCCGCAATGACGTGTCATCTCCTACGAACGCTTACTGTGTAATATAATCCCTTTGTCTCGATATCTCCAATCATGCAGGTTGCATGCTAGTGCCATCAACCCATGTGCTTGATTATTATTTCTTTGACTTCCCGGAATTGAACTTTCCCATACCTTACCATGGCCATGGATTTATATAGGCTATATCAATTCCATCAATGGGCCTGAGATATCTACTTTCATTATGGAACGGAAGGGAAAAATCCTTTCTCGTATTATCTATTAATGCGGTATTACTTGTGACGCACCCAACGTATCCTACCTCGATGCGAACAGTGTGTCGTCACATTTTTCACCAATACATCTAAGTGCGTGAGTTGTAATACCCATTAATAATAATCTTAAAGTCTAAGGATCAATACACATGTCCACAAATAGGAACATCCAATGACACTATGAAATGTGGATTTCCTACTGGCGGGTCTCGTTCTGATAATATCTTCCTGGATATTACCAAGGGCGCACACCATGAGAAGGTGCCTCAAAGTTTTATAAGTCCTCACCCCTAATGACCTGTATTATTTGTGTCCCTCAAATAATATCATCCGGCCATAGAACATGCATTCAAGAACAGTGTTATGGAACTTTCGGGTTCTCATCATAGTAGGGATCCTCTACGACCCTTTAATGCAACAGCTGTCCTTAGGATATTATCACATGACATGTCACGCAGAAGAACAATCAAGATGTGATAAGGCTTTTATTTAATGAATAAAGTACAAAGTAGTTGGTTCTAGACCACCAACTCCAACACACATTACCATTCATACTCACAAATATAATAATGATATTAACATTTTTTACTTTTCAATTTAGAAGGACCACGTTCATTTTATTTTACACATAATTAACACATCAATTAATTATTGAATAAGGATTTTATTATTAAATAAAAAATAATTTATCACATTAATTCCATTAAAAAATTCACCTATTTATTGTGTATGTTAAATCCATTAGTTAATTTATCAATTAATTATTTCAATTATTCCATACCAATATCACATATCTAATTCAATAATTTATTATCTCAAGTAATAACTCAATCTCTTAAAATTAATTTTATAGTTTATTATTTCATACAAGATCTCAATATCTCATAATTAATTATTTCCAGTCATGATATAAATATACCATAATTAATATATCATTAATTATTTTGAATCATATATATAAATATCTCCTAATTTATCCCCCTATTAATTATCCAAAAAACAAATATCTAAATCTCATAATTAATCATCCAATTAATTATCTATATGGACAACCCTTAAACATAAATATTAATTATAAAATTAATTATCTATAATGAAAGCCACTTGGTGTCACAATTAATTCTTATATTAATCATCAAACTCGACAATAAATCCAATAAATTAACTAACCATATTAACTATATCAATTTATGAATTCTAATTGCAATGAATTTTAGAAATCCTAAAATATATAAACATGTATCCAAATCCCAACTATGTGAATTAAATATTTGACCATTAAACTCAATTTTTAGAAGAAAGATCGCCCAATGAAAATAACAAAAACATGAGATACATAATTATGTAGATATTGATTATAATATAAAACCCAAAATAATGATAAAAAAATCATGATCACAATAATTCCAAACCATGATCCACAATCCAACAAATAGATTCACCAAATCATGATATCGATCTAGGAAAAAGTAGACTACCTCTAACCATATGAATTATATAAAAAATGAGGATGAATATGAATGTAATAAAATAAGATCCACTTGCTTGGGTAATGTAGACCTTCGTTCTGGGATTCGAATCATGTAGACAGAAGGTGAGGAAGGAATGGAATTGATATAGAGATATTCAAAATCATGTCAGACCTCCATGGGTTGAATAAGGGTTAAAATAGGTGAGTTTCAGGTGTATGTTGATTTTTATATTAAATTTTCAGGCCACTTTTAAAATATTACATTGTTTCCTAGGCATGGAATAATATTTGAAATAACCAAGCAGGAATTGTGCACTGATTATTTTAGGGGTTCACATTTGTAAATTTTTTTGGAACATGGGTTTTCAAACTATACAACATCTGGGTGAATACACATAGTCTAGAGTTTCATGATTTTCTATGCTAGGTAGCCTAATTTTTCTACCCATGTGCCAAAAATGCATAGCCCTATTTTCATTAATTTTCTAAAAAATTCATCCAAACACAAACCATGTTACTAGAAAATACAAAATTAATAAAATTAGGGAAAATTCGTACCTTTAAAAAAGTCAATAAAAAATCAAAAAAATGTAGGTATCATACAATAACCGTACATTAAAATAAATTTTTCTTGAGCAGAACTCCCATAATTCAATGAGATTTTGAACCAAAATTTTTATGCCACTTATCACGCTTATATTCATCCCTTTCCCATGTATAATAATGCAAACACCCATATTTCAGTAATGTATTAACAATTATAAAGTTCATTCCTCAAAACACTTTCTCACATCGTTCCAACACACGTATTAGACACTCCTCAATGGAAACATCTACATCAAGATCAACATATTTCACATTGATCACATAAGAAAGGATGTGGTGATACTTCTATAGTTTCAATACAAAGAAAGAATCATGCATAGTGTCGTATTTCTATTAAAGAGCCCATAGGTATTCCATCGGCCCGATTAGTTCTATAATTCCAAATGGTTCAATCAACATGGCTGCCAACTTCCCTGCATATGTATCCTATTATAACCTAACCTAGGTAAAACTCAATGGAATACATTATCACCATCTTTAAGCTCGATGGGGTTTCTTCATCTATGACTAGAAAATTCTTTCAACTCTATTCTGTAGGCATATATTTTGGAATCAAATGCACATACTCTGATGTCTACTGTATGAGACTCAGTCCTAACAAATCTGACTCACCAACCTCTGTCCATCATAGCGATGATCTACATGGTCCATCATAATGTGCATTATATGGTCCCATAAGTATAATTCCCCAAAAATTGTTTTTATAGACGAACTCCACTAAATCATCCTGCTTCTCCTCACACCCACCAATTTCAAGTACACGTGAATATAAAATATCATCAAGAACCAATATTGTACACATTGAATGTCATTCTATTTGTGGGTGAAATGCTTTAATAAATAACACCTATATTCTGAGAACCATCTAGAAGGCCTTCAACAATGATGTCATGATACATGAGTCAGGATAAAAAACTAGTCTGCAGCACCACTTGCGAAAGGATGATTTCCTTGTTAAACAGTTCTCCCAAATGCTCTACTGAGAAAATATTTTGTATAGGAATGAAATTCACTATATTCATCAGTTAATCCAAAAGATCCCAGATAATATCATTCATCTATGAAATAATCAGGAGACCCATCAAAATGTTTATTTTCAAACAGTATAAAATGAATTCACAAATAAAAACTTGTTCTAGAAAACCATCATGTCATTGATGCTCTGCATTCACCTACTAATAGGTGTAGAATCATTTCATGAACACTAATATCTCATATTTAATTATCAGACACTAAAATTGATGACTTAGGTCATGATACATTTTGTTATCTCTTAGATGCACAACACACTTCGAGGTATTAAATTCCTACATAAGCTCCTCTTGTATGATTGTAGGCTCAATAACCCAATTCCTACCATATATGATTTCATACTCATCAATACCCTACTCATAAGCCAACTCCCCAAATTCAAGGAATTCTATAAGGGTCTAAATTACAGATCCTCATAATAAATATCATAGATCTATCAGAAATATGCCTACTCCACTAGAAATGATACTAGAGGCATATGCTCCTGACTCACCTGTAACAACACACACATCACATCATGTAATTTCATCACATTTCTCTAATAAATAGAATATTATAACATCTGAGTGAAATTTTTTCCATCCCAAAGAATCTACTTGATTTTATCTTTTTTCTGGGCATATATGTCAGCTCAAAATCAAATTACTATACATACACTACCCATCTATTTTGTTTAGTATTAAAATATAATTGATAATAGTTATACCTTAAGCTATTTTCATCAAAAAAAATTGTAAACTTCTCACCGAACATATAATGTCACGTACACATCTACGTATAAACCATAGATTCATAATAGAGGTCATGTGTTGGGTTGTTTAAATTATGTGGCCTCGACTGCATAGACCCGAACACAATCACACATAATCCCTACATCAACACATCTCTGAGATTAATCCCATATGCATCATTATACATAGTTTAATCTTCATCTGGTATAGGTAGGGTGAAAAGAGGGTTTGATGTAAATTGGTTGGTCAAATCCTAGAAGTCCAAAACACATGCTTCTAAACATTTATCTTTATCCTTTTCTTGGTCATCCCCTAGAGTACCACTTCTAGTAAAGAAAATTCCTTGATGAACCTACAAAAATTGTAAAGACCCATAAATTTCATGGGAAATTTTTTCTTAATTTTCCGTGGGATTTTACGAGTATGCAGTTTCTGACGGCACCTGATTCCGAGGCCCGGTGTGCCCGGAATCATTTTCTGAAGTATACCTCAGGTACGTTCAGTGAAACGTACGAACGAGTTTTTCTAACTTTTGAACCGGTACTTGGAATCGAAATCTGAGGGCAACGATGAAACCGCAGTGCCGGTAATTGCTTAGGAAGACCATTCTTGGAGGTGTGTTTTCTCGGGAGGAGACGTTAAAAAATGTGAGGAATAAAAATAAAATTGTTTTCAAATTTTTTTATTCCTTTACCGGTGGGCTAAGAGTGTGGAAAAGGAAGATACAAGGAAGTTGGGGTGAGGCCAGCATGATCCCCCACCACCTTCAATTTCATCAACACCACTTTGAATCCCCCACCCCTCTAGCAATTAATTTTCAACTCCTCTACATATAATTACATTCCAATTAAAATGCCTCATTAATTTTTCAACGCACGTGAATTAATTCGGTGAATTAATTTTGAATATTGAAAAGGTTGGCATGAGTAATAAAATAAGGGAAGCCTTATTTTATTAATGTCGAATTGTTGTGCGAGAAGGATTGGAGAGAACATAAACGAGCCTTGAAGAATGTCTTCTTCCTCATTGAAGAACGTGAAGAACGCCGAGTCTATGACAACGAACTCCATCACCGCAAGGGGAGATTGTCGTATTGTCTCCTCTACTCTCTACAGCCGGCGAGAGACGCCTTCTTCAGAGAATGACGACGCGCCACATCCTTCATCAGGCAGACACCGACGACACTTATGGAGGCTCATTCCGCGACACCATCGTCCATGACTTCTTCTTCCCGCGACGATCCCCGTTCGACGTCTTCTTCAAGGTAGGGGTTTGAGTTCAAATTTAATGGATTAAATTTGTGCTTTCTTTGTCGAAGTTGTTTTATTTTGGGCCGCCTGTTATATTTTTGACGGAGGAGGTCAGACCGCACGAACACGGCCGAACCTCCTCCCCCTTTTTTTGTTGTTCTTTTTGCCTCTCAATCAAAGGCAGCGCGGTGCAACGGCACCGCGCGGGAACAAGGAGGAACGCAGCGAACGAGCGCGGTGCTGTCACGCCACGCCGTTGAGGCCGAAAGAAGACGCGGCTGGATTCGGGACATGGTGGAGGGGCGAGGCGCAGTTTCATCGCACTGGGGAATCACGAAGGTCTGCGGCTAGGGTGGGCCGCGGTGGAGGGGCGCGGCGCCGTCGCGCGGCACTGGTCGGACAAAGGTCGTGTCGGTGCAAGGAGGGGCGGCCAGAACCGCTGGCCGCTGGCACTTCGGAGGGGCGTGACCACGGGGTCCCGCGACGGCAGCACCGGCTAGCCAGATGGGCCGACCATTCCGGAAGAAATGGGGGTCGTATATCTCGGCTGGCCAAGAGGCAGCCCCCCCCCCCTCATGGGTGCCTTTCTTCAGTCAAGGGGTGCAGCCCCCCCCCCCCCCACCCTTTCCGTTTCCCGCTTGGCCGAAACAGCCAAGCTGTCTGGTCGCGCGGGTTGTGCCCATGATGGGTCGGGCTGCGCTGGCCATGCTGGGCTACGCCTTTTTGGACCATACCCAGACCCGGGTCAGGTCGACCTAGTTCGGGCCGACCCAGGGGGTCTCGAGACAGGTCAGTCTGGGGCCAAAACCCCCTAAAACAGGACAACTTCGTTCAAATGCCCATAACATGGGCTACAGACCTCTGATTGACATACCGTCAGTTGCGATGAGATCCTTGGACTGGGATGGTTGTTTCTATATATTACACTCAAGGTTTCGGAGAGATTTTTGTATGTCCGGGTTGGTTCGAATACGAAACCAAACGGGCCCTCGGAGCGGAAACGCTTATAACATTAGCTCCAGACGTCGGATTGAAGTGTCATCGACTTTGTTGGATTCTTCTTAGTAAGAAGGACCCTTTGGCTTAATTTGATCGAGGTTTATACGCAGCTATATTATGGTTGGGTTGGTTTTAGCTTAAAAACCAACAGGGCCCATGGGGCGAAAAAGCCAATAACTCTCAGATCGGGCGTCCGATTGACGCGCCGTCTGTCGTGTCATGTTCCTATTAACATGACGGATATTTGCGATACATGAAATCTGGTCTATGTGCTAGTTGATGTATCTACATCTTGGCTTGTGGAGCGAACTCTCTCGGAACGAACGCGCTGTGTGCAGAAACCCTAGAGCTGGGTGAGACTTGACGACTGCTGATCGATCGACTCAGAGTGTTTCGACAGTCCAGTGGGGAGCGCTTGGTTGTAGCAGCAGACCCACGGTGGAGGAGCGATTGGTTGTAGCGGCAGACCCATGGTGGGAGGCGCTTGGTTGTAGCAGCAGGCCCATAGTACTCGACAGGGGGAGTACTACAGTAGTCCATGGTTAGTGGGAAGCGCTTGGTTGTAGCGGCAGGCCCACTGTACTTGATAGAGGAGGAGTTCCCCAGAAGCTATGGTTTCGACATCTTGAATAAAATCCTGGTTTGAGCTGATTCTTGACATTCAATCATTATCTTCGATGTGATTGAATTGATATCCTGTGAGGATTGGAGTATTCTTTCCTGTGTGGATTGGATCGTACTCTCCTCTATGGATTATGTTTTACCTTCCTGAGTGGGCTGAATTTTACTTGAGCTCGTGAGTTGGAGCTGAATTGGATTTGATGACTTAGGTATATATATGGGCATATGCCTAAGTAGTGTTGGGTGATACTTCTTGTCTATATATTTCCTTGTGATTTATCCTTTGTGAATTTATGGATTCCTTCGTGGGTCTCGGGGTCCCTACTGAGTATCGTATACTCTCCCCTGCATGGGCTTCACCCGCACTACGTTGTGTTGGTTGTAGACAACGGAAATCACTGATCGTGGTTGAGCCTGGTAGATCTGGACGGTACCCATAGGTGGATATCATGCTGTGTCAGTTCCCGGAGGTGGATTCACAACGAGTCGGTACCCAGAGGAGACAGAAGGACGTGGAGTGCTGAGGCAGAGATATGTACCTACACATTAGGTAGGAAACCGGAGGACGATCCAGGAGCGGATTTTCACCTTTCAGCTATTGTTATTGAGTTGTATTTTACATTCAGTTGTTGTTGTTCTTTTCATTTTGGTTTGTATTTTGGTCCATTTACCTTTCAGCACTTCCTTTTGTACTTAGTGTTGCTTCGGCTTATACATTGTGTTGTTTACTTTTATAAATTCAATGCATTCGCTTTTTATTAGGATTTACTCCTTGGGTGCTAGTCGCCAACCCCTAACCTATGGAAGGAAGGCTTGGGGTAGTCATGGTACAGGCACTGAGGACGGGTCGCGACAAATTGGTATCAAAGGAGATTTGTCCTAACGCAAAACCCTAGACTCTGATGTTTCTTATATGTGAAGCAATAGTGTTAAGGGTATTGAGTTTGGTTATCAGTCCAGGGAGTCTAGTGTTGGTGTGGCGGCCGACGTATCCATACACCAGGACCCTGACTTCTGATTTCCGACTCAGTTCACAAAAACATTGATTGAATTTTCATTTCAAAAGTATTCTTGGTGATTACTTTGTGTCAGATCACTAGGTATACAGTTTTGACTATGGAACACCTATTCCTTTTCAGGATGGCCCCACGATGGCAGGCAACTAGGTTTCCGAGTGTTGTACGAGATGGAATCCCACCGAGCAATGAGGCCTCGGTGCAGGGCCCCATTACAGCGGGGGCACCAGCGGTACTTCTACTTGTCGAGCCACCGATACCACTAGCCCCAGCCACTAAGAGTGCACGTCACCTTAGTGCACTACACGAGTTTCAGCGTCAGAGACCACCCATGTTCCGCAGGGAGACGAACCCTCAGGCATCCGAGGATTGGCTGGATGCTGTTGTTCGAGTATTTAGGTTGGCAAGGATGCCAGCAGACTTTATGGTGATCCTTGCTGCCAGCCTCCTTCAGGCAGCAGCAGACAGATGGTGGAGCCTGATGCTCCAGGTGCACGATGAGGCATCCCTTCTGTGGGCAGACTTCGACAGCCTGTTCCGAGCAGAGTTTGTACCATCCACCCTTCGAGCGGTGCACATACAAGTGCTACTTCATCTTCAAGAGGGTACCATGACAGTGGCGCATTATTCAACGAGGTGAACAGATCTCTCGTGTTACTCTACAGATATGGTACGGGACTTGTTCTTTAGGGCCCGAACCTTCGAGAAGGGGCTCAAGCGAGAGATTAGAGGTTCAGTTGTTTCTAAAAACATCTCGATGCAGACATGGGTGTTGGAGTGATCCCTCTTAGTGGAGAGTTTCCTTGCTGACCAGTCTCCAGTAGTAGGACCCACCACTAGCCGGCATATGGCCGAGTCTTCTACAGTGGGTAGTAGACAGATGACGCAGAGGTCCAAGAGGACCAGACCTACAGGTGATCGACCGCATGACACAGGATCATGTGTGCGAGGCACCCGGGGTGGAGAATGACTTTCCAGGAGAGGACAGTGTTACTCCTGCGGCGGGGTTGGTCACATGGCTCGTGACTGTCCGACCCGCCTTATAGATGACCAGTAGATAAACGAAGGACCTCCCAGGCAGAGGCAGGTGTTCGATCGAGGTGGATCTCAAGGAGTAGGAGACCGAGGTAGGGGAGCTGGTCGTGCAGTTGGAGGTGGACGACGCTTCGAGGTGTTGCCACCACCACCACCTGGAGGTCCACCCCGACCGCAGGGAACAGGTGGAAATGGGAGAGCTCAGCTTCAGGCAGTTGAGGCATTAAACTATAGAGCTCCGGTAGTTGACAGACAACAGCAAAACTAGTTCCACGCATGGAGGCCTTTGTTGTTGGTGCTTCTAGCATTCTTTTTGTTGATGTTGTGGTTGTATGTGTCTTTGTACTTTGAGCTTCAGTAATAAAAGACACCTTTATTGTGGAGTTTACTTTCATGTCCTCTCTTTATGTTGTTACTAAGAGGTTCCAGTTTAAAAACCGTTGACATGACCCTCACTTTTGAGATACCTACTGGAGGAGACCAAGTGACCACACACTGATGCCGACAGTGTGACTCAACCCTTGGAGGCGAGAGTAACGGTTGGATCTCTTGGTAGTAGCGTCGAGGCCTTAAAATGTCATCTTTGGTATGGATTAGTATCATCCATTTCAGGATTCTCTGTATTATGCAAAGAACGTGGTTCATCCTGGGGATGAGCCTAGATTTCTCTTATCGGCAAAGATGAAATCTTTGCAGCTCTTGTAGGACCAGAGAAGGTCTAGGTCATTCGAGAAAATATGGGGACATCTCAGAGGAGACAAAATTCTTATGCTGACAGGAGATGGAGAACACTAGATTTCATGGATGACAACCATGTTTCCCTACGGGTCTCACCTCGACGTGGATTATGGAGTTTTTTATGGGGTGGAATGTTATCTCTACGCTTCATTGGATCCTCCTAGGTCCTCAACAGGGTAGGCGAGGTGGTTTACCGCTTGACGTCTCCACTTTAGTTGCACCAGGGGCATGATATCATCCACGTACCTCAGCTGAAGAGATACATGCATGATCCTTCACACATCATCGACCACGGGGGGTTGTACGTCGATGACGGGGTGAAATTCATAGAGGTTTTAGTGGATAACGTGGATCGACAGGAGAGGATCCTATGTGGACGGTCGATTCCTCAGGTGCGCTTTCACTAGTGGCACGTGAACCTCCAGGAGAGCACCTGGGAGCGGAAGGCTCATATGTGTTCTCAGTACAACTTTTGTTTCCCTAGTTTGTGTTATAGTTTTATGGGGACATAAATCCCGGAGGTGGGAGTAATGTAAAGACCCGTAAATTTCAAGGGAAATTTTTTCTTAATTTTATATGGGATTTTACGAGTACGCAGTTTCTAACGGCACCTGATTCTGAGTCCTAATGTTCCCAGAATCATTTTTTGAAGTTTAGCTCGGTTACATTCAGTGAAACTAATGAGCGAGTTTTTCTAACATTTGAACCAGTGCTCGAAATCAAAAATCGAGGGCACTGATGAAACCACAACACCAGTAATTGCTTAGGATGACCTTTCCTGGAGTTGTTTTTCTCAGGATGAGACGTTAAAAAAATGAGGAGAATAAAAATAAAATTGCTTTACAATTTTTTTATTCCTTTACTAGTGGGTTAAGTTTGTGGAAAAGGAAGATGAAAAGAAGTTGGGGTGGGGGCCGCACAATCCCCCACCTCCTTCAATTTCCTCAACGCCCTTTTGAACCCCCCCTAGAAATTAATTTTCAACTCCTCCACGTTTAATTACATGCCAATTAAAACGCCTCATTGATTTGTCAACACACGTGAATTAATTCATTGAGTTAATTTTGAATTTTTAAATGGTTGGAATGAGTAATAAAATAAGGGAAGCCTTATTTTATTATTGTCGAATTTTTGTGCGAGAATTAATGGGGAGAAAATACACAAGCCTTGAAGAACATCTTCATCCTCATTGAAGAATGCGAAGAACGCCGAGTCTACGACGAAGAACTCCATCACCGTAATGGGAGATCTTCATACCATCCCCTCTCCTATCCACAGCTGGTGAGAGAAGCCTTCCTCAAAGAATGACGACGTGCCACATCCTTCATCGGGTGAACACCGATGACGCTTACAGTGCCTCATTGTGCGACGTCGTCTTCCGTGACGTCTTCTTCCCACGATGATCCTCGTTCGATGACATCTTCAAGGTAAGGGTTTGAGTTCGAATTTAATGGATTAAATTAGATCTTTCTTTGTCGAAGATGTTTTATTTTGGGCCACCTGTTATCTTTTTAACGGAGGAGGTCGGACCGCATGAACACGGCCGATCCTCCTACCAATGTTGTTGTTGTTCTTGTTGCGGCTCAAACAAAGGCAGCACGGTGCAACGACACCGCCTGGGAACAAGGAGGAACATGAAGAAGGAGCACGGCGCCCTTGCGCTACGCCTTTGAGGCCTAAAGAAGCCGCGGCCAAAGTCGGGCCACGGCGTAGGGGCGCGACAATGTCGCGCTGCGCCGGTCTGTCAAAGGTCGCGGCTTAAAGTCACAGCGGTGCAAAGAGGAGCGGCTGGAACTGCCGGCCACCGGCACATCAGAAGGACAGGACCGCAGGGACCCCTGGTTGAAGCATCGGCCGACCGTTTCAGATGAACCGGGGGTCGTAACCCTTGGCTAGCCAAGAGGTGGTCCCCTCTCATGGGGGAAATTTCTTCAATCAAGGGTGGGAGCCCCCCCCCCCTTCCATTTCCCGCTATTCTGAAATGGCCAAGCTATCTAGTCGTGCGAACCGCGCCCGCGCCAGGCCAACCGGTCACGCCCAGGGTGGACTGGCCGTACAGGGTAGCCCGCGCCGAGCCGGGCAGGCCGCGCCAGCCGGGCCAGGATGCACCCTTTTGGGACGGACCTTTTGGATTACCCCGTTCGATTTTTGGATGCAGCTGGAGTACGGTTGGGTTGTTTTTAGCTTAAAACTCAACCTGGCCCCTCGAACGAAAAGGCCAATAACTCTCAGCCCGGGTGTCTGATTGATGTGTCGTCTATCGCTTCGTGTTCCTATTGACTTGATAGTACTTTGTGATACATCATCTTTGGTATAGGTGGCAGTTGATGTATCATCCTCTTGGATCGTGGAGCGGACCCTCCCGGAACGAGCGTGCTGTGTGTGGAAACACTATAGCTGGATGATACTTGGTGACTGATGATAGATCGACTCAAAGTGTTTTGATAACCTAGTGGAAAGCGCTTGGTTGTAGCGGCAGACCCACGGCGGAGGAGCGATTGGTTGTAGCGGCAGACCCGCGGTACTCAACAGAAGGAGTACCTCTATTGGATATGATGGGAGCGCTTGGTTGTAGCGGTAGACCCATGGTGGGAAGGGCTTGGTTGTAGAATTAGGCTCACAGTACTCGATAGGTGGAGTACTACAGGAGTCCGAGGTTAGTTGGAAGCGCATGGTTTTAGTGGAAGGCCCACTGTACTCAATAGAGGAGGAGTTCCCCAGCAGCTATGGTTTCGACATCTTGAATAAAATCCTGGTTTGAGCTGAGTTTTGACTTTCAATCATTATCATTGATGTGATTGACTTGATATCCTGTGTGGATTGGATTATTCATTCCTATGTGGATTGGGTCGTACATTCCTGTGTGGGTTATGTTTTACTTTACTGAGTGGGATGAATTGTACTTGAGATCGTGAGTTGGAGCTGAATTGGATTTGAGGACATAGGTATGTGTATGGGCATATACCAAAGTAGTATTGGGTGATACTTCATGTTTGTATATTTCCTTGTGATTTATCATTTGTGGATTTAGGGAGACCTTCGGGGGTCTTGGGGTCCCCACTGAGTATCGTATACTCACCCCTGCATGGGATTCACCCGCACTACATTGTGTTGGTTATAGATGACGAACATCACTAATCGTGGTTGAGGATGGTAGATCTGGACGGTACCTGGAGGTGGACATCACATCGAGTCAGTGGTCGAAGGTGGATTCACGATGATTCGGTACCCGAAAGAGATCGATGGATGTGGAGTGCTGAGGAGGAGATCTGTACCTACCCTTCAGGTAGGAAACGGGAGGACGGTCCAGGTGTGGCTTGTCACCTTCCAGGTTTTGTTCTTGAGTTGTATTTTACTTTCAGTTGTAGCTTTACTTTTTAGTTGGGTTTGTATTCTGGCCCATTTACCTTTCATCACTTCCTTTTGTACATAGTTTTTCTTCCACTTATACTTTCTGTTCTTTACTTTTATAAAGGCAATGATTTCCCTTTTTATTGGGATTTATGCCTTTGGTGATAGTCTCCATCCCCTGGCCTATGGAAGGAGGGTTTGGGGTAGTCACAACACGGGCCCTGAGGACGGATCGTGAAAAAAATATCTAGCTTACTTAGAAAGCTAGAGATATCGAACATATTAATGTGCTACTCCCAAAAAAACAATTCACTAAACATTATCTATGTCCATTGAGATGCCTTCTTCTTAGATGAAATATCTCATGATGTTTACGTAATTGACACAAAATTGATAAATATATAGCTTGGTATTTATTGGATTCATTCTTTGTGTACTATGGAAAAAGTTAAGATAATGTTCGTGATTGTCATTAGTTATGGAGTACACCATGATGTTTTCCAAAAACACCACCACAAACTAATCTATGTACAGATGAATGATTCTATTCATCATGAACAAAAACATATCTAGTACGTTCTTCATCCCAAAACTAATTATGATGAACTATTATAGGCCATACCTACTTATGAAATTAGTTCTTGGTATATCAGAAGACCAAACTCTCATCTGATGATAACCCAATCTCAAGATGATATTTGAGAATTTAGAAGATCCTCCCATCTGGACAAAAAGTTCATCGAAATGCGAATGATGATATTGTTTTTTTATAGTCATCTTATTCAAATTATTTTTCTTAAAACACAAGCACAAACTCCCATAATCTTTCTTTTCAAACAACACATGTGATCCCTATGATTACATACTCAGATAGATAAATCTCGTATCTTTCGAATCCTCCAACTAAGTCTTGAGCACTTGAATATTTTTTGGTTCCATTCTATATGGTGGAATATATACTAGCTTATCCCCCTAAATGATCTGAATACTGAATCCTTTATATATCATAGGATTCATCCAAGATACGTCTTCCATAAATTCATCCAGAAATAATTCCACTACCTAGGGAAATAATATTTCTATGGATCATCATCATCATTAAAAATACTATAAACCTTGGTAGAGTGAAATACATGTTGATGATTAATTGGTCTTACTTGACCTACTTAGATATCCCCCTTCTCACATTGAATAAAATGGTCTCTTGGTAGATATGAAAATATCACCCTAATGTGGTAACAATCAATGTGGGACAGGTATGCGACTAGATAGTATATACCCATAATTACATATAAGACTGACATTTGAAGGATATATAGATCACATAAAATATGATACTTCCCAACATCAATAGTACATCCCTTGCAGAAATATATTTCTCTAGACTACAATCCCAATAGTGTAAGTATAGTCATTACACCAATAACAAACACACTGCCTAGAGTAAACCATTAACAAGATTAGAATATATAATGAAAAAATATAAAGCAACATAAACTAAGGAAATAGATATTTTAGAAGCTACAAGAATAGTTATTTATACATTCAATGGTCTTACCTTGTTATCCACAAGTGTGGACTACATTACAAGAAACTATCCAACCCCTCTTCCCTGGGATGCAGTCTGACTCCCCTGAGTTGCACAACTCTACTGATATGGAAACTCTGTTCGAAAATAACCATGTCCACTAACTCTACAAACTCATCCAATATAACTATAACTACTTGAGTGATATGTTGGATTAGACCCCCTTTCCACATCCTAGTTTTTTCTAGACCCTACACCACTGACTGCATGTCACTCAGCCCTGCAGAGTTTCTATAGATGCTCCATATTTCTAAATTATCTACTATATACTAGTGGCTAGGGACACTATGAAAAATAGTTTCATGGCCCACCACAATGATGGACCATAAATTTAGTGAGTTCTTATGGAACCAATCACCCTGAATGGACACTTTTTATCCCACTACCCTAGAAAAAGATCATAAAACTGAACTCCATGCTCTCAGATGTGTCACCTCTTGACCATCATGTAGCAAAAATCTATCTATCACATGAGGGCTCCATTAGATCCCCCTCAAGCATGAAATCCTCATCCACCTCCTCACTAATGTAATTTAACAAAAATAGGTTATCTTGGGACATAATTTTGCATATATTTTCATTCTGGAAGTGTCTCATTGTAGATAGATCATCTCCTTGTAAAAAATGAGAAAAGGGTTCCAGATATGTAAAGCATCGAACATAATCCATTACATAATTTCTCCCTTGATTCTACATCATGAACTTTTATACATTTTCTTGCCTCAATGTCTCTGGATAAGAGTGCTCCAAGAAATATTCAAAGATGTCCTTTCATATAATACTATCAGTCTGTCCAGTCTACACATGAATGTCCCACTAGTTCTTCACTAATCATCGTAGCATATAAACATCCAAATTCACCTTTCTCTCAGTAGGTGTCTCCAGATGGTCAAGTAACATCTCCATGGAATCAACTTAGAATTAATCTCCCTCATGTTATCCCTATGATATAATAGTAGAATGGTGTTACAAATGAAACTCCATCGTTAGCTCAAACATGCTCTTCTAAAACCTCCATGATTCAATTATCTTAAATTGCATGAAATGAGTGACGTTGACAATAAACTTATCCCTTTATTCCTCAACATGAACTATTGGTGCCTCAAATTTTTCTGATGGCCGTGCATTATATTCCATATCCTCTTTTCATTATATCAACAATAGTTGCTATGGAGGAAAATACATTATATTAGAAACACATGTTTTAGGAATCCTAAAAGAACTATTAACACATTTACATAAGTGGGAAAACACATCAATACACAACAAGTAATTTCTCAAAACACCATCCCATGTTCAAAATTATGTCACAATAACTACATTAAATCTATCCATCTTACATATATGCCTTTTT
Organism: Viscum album; assembly: GCA_963277665.1. Taxonomy (NCBI): domain Eukaryota; kingdom Viridiplantae; phylum Streptophyta; class Magnoliopsida; order Santalales; family Viscaceae; genus Viscum; species Viscum album. Next base: position 128,450,561 of record OY728151.1, on the reverse strand, counting down.
TATTAAAACGAATTCACATAATCATTATTAATATTTGTCATTAGACACCCATTTTTTAAATTTTTTATTATTTTATCATTCTCAATTTCATATTAATAACCTTTTACATTAGAACTACAAAATAAAAGAAAAACAATTCATGTTCAACAACATACCCAAAACCCATTTTTACAACCATGCCTAAGATGATTAATATCAAAACAAAATATGGAATTACTATTATGATGCAAGATAACTCAACAATCGTTCATTTTCTAGCGATGTGTCACAACTCAAAAAGTCCTATGAAATTTCTTAAATAATAATCACACCACACAGGAAGTGCATTAACAAAGGTTATATAATATTCAATAGTATCTAAAAATAATAATAAAAATAATCCCACCCTATGTTTTTGGGTTTCCACTATACATTTGTTTTTAACTCCCATCAAACATCTCATCACTGAGGGTTCAATCTCCCTAATCTCTTATCTACATTTATAAAATTGAAATATAAAAGGAAAAGGAATGAAATTTCCTCTATTACCACATTGTAACATCATGTACCCAATTCCACATGTTTTTTTCTAATTCCATTTGGTCAATGGCCTCATGCATGACTCCCCATATTCCAAAGCCAGATGACTAGCAGCAGGGGTCTGATAACTTAGTCATGGGGAGACTATACCCTCATTTTATTAGAGTAAACACCTCTAGAAACAATAATCATTTTCAAAAGAATTAATAACCATAAAAAATCCAAATATCATGATAACTCATGTAATAAATACAATTTCAAAAGAAAATAGAATCCATTATATGCTAATGCTCGTTCTAAGTGTTTAAAATGAAAACTAAAATTAAGTACACTAACAACTCCTAGGTGGGTCCCAAACCACATTTGGTTCCCTTATCAAAGATACATACCCAAATTATTTATCATACCCATAGCCTTTTCCCTATACCTATCATGAAATAATAGATTTATTCGGGTACCAATCAAGCATCATGGGTAGTGTGTGAGTTCAAGATAGTAGGACACCACCAACACTGTCTAAAATTAATCCAATCAATAATGGTGTTTACAATTCTAAAAGGAGAAAACTACAATAAAAAACAAAATAGATATCACATTTTCATTTATTCATTACATAACCACATTAAAAATAGGGGTTTCAAGGACCCCCATTCCTCAACAACATATTTAGAACATACTAGAACATGATGTGTTCCTAGGTAATAAAATATAATTTATCAATACATACTTCTTATCATGCTGGAGGCCAATTTACTCAATAAGTATATCATATCTCAATACTTGCTTCAGCTCATGTCTAATCCTGATGTATTCTCAAGTGAGGCCACATCGCAAAGTTAAATTTTCACCATTATTAAGTCCAATATTTAATGTTGATTTCACCATTATTAAATTCCTATGTAATATGACAATGTTACATTTCTTATTTCCCAATAGAATGACCATGTCATAATTCCATTACTCACTAGTATAATTACCATGTTACCAATATTAATCACAAGTAAAGTGACCATGTTACCATTTTTAGTTCTCAAATAAATGACCATTTTACCCTTATAAGTCAAATGTACAATTATAATGTTATCATTTTAATTTTTTTTGAATTGCAATGTTCATATTATTTAACACATAATAAATTCAGTAATTTTTTTATCAATTATTTATATACTAATAAAAAAATTAGTTTATCACATAAATATCGTTAACTAATTCCCCAATTAATTAGGTATGTCAAATAAATTAATTAATTAAACAATTAATTATCTCATGTAAAACATCCCAATATCACATAATTAATTCTCTAGTTAATTATCACCACAAATTACTCAATATATCATAATAAATTCTAAAATTAATTATTTAATGATATAACTAAATAAATAATAATTAATTATGAAATTATATATTTCAAATAGTCACATAAATATCTCATAATTAATCTAATATGAATTATCATAAATTAAATATATAAATAGCTTGTAAATAATCCAACAATTAATTATCTAAATCACAAATCACTAAATATGATAATTAATCAACCAATTAATTATATAATTTGATATTCCCAAAACCTCAATGTTAATTACTCAATTAATTATTTAAAATTACATCCACATGGTCTTCCATATAACTCCAAAATTAATCATCATTTTAAATAATGAATCAGATTAATAAAATGGACACATTAACTAAATCAAATTAAGAATTAAAATTTCAAAATAATGCAATAAATACTGAAACATACATTGATGTGTGAAAATAAAGAGTATGAAAATTAAATATGAGACCACCGACCTCAATATGTCAATGAATGATAGCCCAACGGTAGTAACCCTTAATTGTGAAGCACAATGGCATAGATCTAGATCAAAATCTCATACCCTAAATAATGATTAACAAATTTTGATATATTTAATTCCAAATAATGATCCCAAAACCTATATATAGATTCACAAAATCATGATCTTGTTCTTGAAAAATATTTGACTAACTCTAAATGAAAAAATTTTAGAATGAAATAGGATGAATGGGAATGTAGAAGAATTAGATCCACCAACCATGTGGGATGAATGTAGAGACCCAAAGCGTGATGTACATAGACATTACATTACATTTTCAGAATAAATTATACATATAAAAAACCAACACTCAAGGACCGTAATAGTTTAGTGTCTTTGGAAACTCAGAACATAATCTTTTAATCATGGTGAAAGATCTTCAACATCTCCCTTAAAGATATTCCCCTTTTTTCTTACCTAAAACCTTTCATTAAATCCTAGGTAAAAGAAAACATAAAAAGGGTGAGCTCAAATTCTTAGTAAGGGTAAACATAAAGAACATAATACAATCCATAAACATATGAATGCAAAATCATGAACATAAAATCTAAACATCAAAATATTGAGCAAAGACATAAATCATGGAAGTACATAAGGCATATATCATAAAAGAACATAAATCTTGATAAAATAGAATGGTAATAAAACATTTGATTCTGGAAACCATTAATCACATGATATGATTTCCATAGTAGCCAAGGGATTGCTGGCAAGACCAGCTTAGTGGACAAAGTCCCTTTCTGAATCGAGTTCACTCCTCATTCCAGTCGTGTATTACTGAACTGGATTAACTTACCTTTCCATCCATGTCTATCTCATGAGATATAAATCTTTACCCAATGCATTGGATGGAGATATAGGTCCCACCCATCTCATAATGAAATCATTCTTACATGTGCCACAACATGAACATAAATAATTCATCATTACCCAAAAGTATAAAATGGGTTTCATAAACATCATCCAATCATAATGTTATCCATTAAAAAATGGATATCATTTCATCATAAAAAAAGTGAAACCATGTAAATCATAGATATATTACACATGAAACATACACATATTAAATAATGCCATCTTATATGGAAAATGGTTTTGATAAAACACTTGAAATGAATTCTTGAGAAAAATATCCTTTCTTCTTCAAAATCATTTTCTTTTCACAAAATGCAATTAAACTTTAAAATAAATTATTTTTTTGAAAAAAACTCATGAAATCTTGTAGATTAAACTTCTTTAAAATAAGGTGTTATGAATCCGTAGGAATCAATTCTTGCCGTATAAGTTAAAAAAACATCCTTCTCGAACTTTTGTCGGAAAAGTAAAAAAGTACCTCGTATGGTAAACAAAAGAAAGATTCCTTACACCATGTAATAAAATTCAAAAATGGGAAAAAGGGAATTAATCATACATGAACCCATTTTTAGAAAAGAGGGACATGGATGATAAATATAACCCCAGTATATACTTACGTATAAGCAATCTCGGATAAAATTGAGATTTGAAAAATTATCCCTTACCTTTGGTCTGATATGCTTCGTACATATCTGAACCTTCAGTATAATGATTTAAATAATGTCATTCACATATTAAAAAATCATATTCATTGTTATGATATCATATATGGTTCACTTATTACTTTATATTACCCGTTCTTTTGTAAGTTCCATGTTAAAGTAGTGTTTTGGGTAAAATCGTTTTATTTATCGTACATGTTTGGACTTGTTGTTCTTGATATTATTACTTATATCCTGATTTACTTAATTCCATAATTTAAAACATGATTTATATGTAATATATATTCATCATATACATATATATGTGATAGATCGATAAATGGAATGAAATACACTGTTCGTGGAGACAGTAGGTCGTACGTACGCATGAACGCTGTTTTCGTTTCCTTATTGAATTGAATGGGATTAAGTAGATGACATACATACATATATATATATACATAAATCCAGTATCATTATTATGTCATATATTTCATTATTACTTATTATATATATATTATAATCATTCATGAAATTTTATCATGGAGAATGAATCTTATCACGTCGTGGAGACGGTAGTCCGTACGTACGCACGAGCGATGATATCATTCCCATGATCGTGAAATTGTATTTAAGTGTATGTATAATATTTCAGAATCAATATCACTTTACTATAATCATATATAGTTATTTATTTACACCATTATACCAATCCATGTATGGTGGTGGTCGAAAACAGATTACAGCACAGCGTGGAGACGGTATTCTGTACGTACACACGCACAGTGATTTCATTTTCCATAGGATGGATAGATAGTGAAATAGGGTTGTTTAAAACGTATAATAACATATCATTATATGAGTAATACTGATGTTATTACTTCATAATGAAACAACTAATAAAGAATAAGTAGAAAAGAAATAATGTTGAAAGAATCGGTAACGGGCATTACCTCTTCTTTGAAGCGTCTATTCATAACCCCCTCTTAGGGCACTAAATATGGTCTTTGAAAAATATCAGGACCTCTAGGATGTTTCTAGGGAAGTGGAGATGAGAAATCGAAAGGTTTTGGACGAGCTTCAAGGCTCAATGTGGTGTGAGGAAGAGAGGGATTATGTGCCCTTTTATAAGGGAGCAGAGGGGCACCTTAGGAAAACATAAAATATTATTTAATTATAAAGTCATATTAGGTTTTTAAATGCTCCAAATTGATTTCCTTCGAATCTAAGGTTGGTATGTGTCGAAATACTCTCATAAAATATAATTTATACAGGTTTAGGTTTCTATTATAACCTTATAATTTAGATTTAACTTTAATTTAAATAATTTTACTTTTACCATGGATTCTTTTTTTCTTACACTATAAGGTTAATAAACATACTATAATAAGACAAAAGAACCCCAAGTTGTTTATTATTAATATATATAACCTTATCTAAGTCATTTGGCAGAACCATATATTTTTAGGAATAAAATAACAATTAATAATATAATATTTGTTTTCAAAAATATTTTATGTCAATTTTGACACTATTTGGTAATTGATTTTTGTGAAAATCATAACAGAATTAATAGTTCGAAAAAATTTAATTAAATAAATATAAAACATCATATTAACCTATAAAATTAGTTTAATTCATAAAAAGTTTTAAATTACATTTATTTGGGTATTTATAACATCAATTATGTCAATATTTCATTAATGAGATAATTACTTCATCATCATTGTGTCATAAATAAATTAAATTATTTAAAGTCTAAAAATTAAAAATAAAATACCATTATGTAGGAAATCTTTTTATATTTTTAATTAATATTTATAGTCGAATTTAACTTATGTATATCCCTATATTAAAAATGTTTTAGTTACTAAACATTGATTTTAACTATTTTAAGTATTCTTTAAATAAAATAATATTAAATGTCCTAATCTAATCCAAGTGGGCCTAAATGGTAATATTTTTTCCTAAGGTTGTTTTTGGTAGAATTAAACTTATAAAATAGAATTAGGACATGTGTTAGTGTAATAATAATATCATTTTTACCCTTTATTACCCTATTTACTTTTAACCGTGGTAAATAAAAGTAAAAAGATACTATTCACCAAAAATTATTTTCATCTCATTGAACCAAATTTTAGCCCTTGATATTAACCGTGTACCTCGGATTTTAGAAATTAAATTTACAGAAGTGGTAAAATTTCATTTAAATGAAAAAGTCTGTTTTTTAACTACCACTAAGTGGTTTCACTATTCATTGAAAATTGAAGTTTTTCAGAAAATACAAATAATTCAGCCTAAGCATTATTTTATATTCCGAATTAAAAATTGATTTTTATTTATCCAAATTGAAAACATAGAAGAGGAAATAATTAATTTTAAAAATAATTCTCATTATCAAAAGAAATATCGTGTTTTTAAGAAACAATAACTATCAAAAGAATAATACTTGTTTATGACCAATTTCACAGTGAAATTAATTCCAAAGACCAAAATTGGATTAAATGGTAAAAATATATTATAATTACACTTTAAAACCAATTTAAAATATAATCTATCCATATAAATTATTGCGATGAAAAAAATTGTTTTTAATTAAAATATAGCGTGTTTTTACTATTCATCAAAAAATGAAAGTTATCAGAAAAATATCAAAACATTATCCAATGTAAATTGTTATATCCTGATTCAAAAGAAGAAGTTTATTTTGTAAAATTTAACTTATAAACTTGTCAAAGTTTATATTTAAAATGGGTGTGTTATCAAAAGGCGGCAAAACTACATTTTTTAAAAAATACATATTTTACCCAAAAAAAATATTTTATTCTCATACCATGTTCTAGAAAATGTGTAAGATAAATAATAATGTTATAAAATTCAAAATTTAGTTAATAATATTAATAACGGCTAGTTCATAATAATATTATAACAATATTTCGTCGTTTAGTGACACCCGTTATTGCGTACAACACACGCAATCGAGGAAGGTCGTGATTGCATGTAATGAAAGCCAAGTCAGGGTGGCGTGTAGTGCAAGACTCCTTTTTTTGCATATAACAAAATCCAACCATATTTCATTTATACATTGATTATATATATATCTACACTCGTAGAATAATTACTATCATACAAACTTGAAATTGTGTGTATCACGATCCAAGATTAGTGTTGCGTATACTACAAGCTAATATGGTGTTGTGTATAGCGCAAGATAATATTGGTGTAGCGTACAACAGAACATATGAAATAAATTAAAAGAATATATCTTATAAAATCTCAGGTTGTTACATTCTACCCCCATTAAAATTAATTTCACCCTCGAATTTTTTCAGGGTTATAAATCTTTTACTATTCATAGAAACCCACATCGTAAAAAGGAATACTAAAACTTAATTTTAAAAACTAAAGTATGAAACGTAATAATTACCCAATGTAACTCATCACTGGGTTTCCATATAGGATAAGATAGGTGAAAATATGGATATGGAAGAAAAATATAACCATCACGTTCTGATGGAGAGTGGTAGAGAACATGGCTATGAAAAAGCCAACAATCACAAAGCTGTAAATTTGTGATGTTTTATGGAACCATCTTATTCATTGGATATGAGGGCACTAGGACAAAATTTTTGGATTTCAAGATCATTTCCCTAAAGATAATGAATTAAAATAAATAGTTACATGATTTTGGTACCATCTCACTACTGTTCATGCCTTGAACAAATTCCACTTCATATCTTAAATAAATGAAGTTGAATTTTTCATTCATGGAGTGTTATCAGATCATGGGATAGAATGATGAGTCATTCCATCTGTTTCAAAAAAAAGGTTAGAAAAAGGTATGAAATATTCATAAGTCCATCTATGGTGTGGTTAATCGCATATGATTCCAAAACTGGACTTATACTTCATCTATCATACTTCTTAATAAAATAAAACTAGTTTCTACTAACCAGGGACTTCCTGTAGGCCAGTGGTAGGCGATAAGGGCCTGTCACTCATCGGTTGTGGGTTCGATTCCCACATCATTGTCTGACGCGACGGGTTGTCACTCGTCCTGCAGGGTGTCCTTTTTCTAAAATTACTTCATTATGACATTCCATCAATAATATCAAAAAAAAAATTTATCCTTAAACAATAATAACTTGTGTCCATCATAATCCATTCCAATCTTTAGGTTTATCCAAAATTCATATGTCCAATCTCATAGTATAAAGAAAACTATTACATGAAATGTCACATAACAAGCATGTGAATACCATCATTTATCCCCCATATATCATAAGATATATCTTGTTGGTCATAGTCCAAACATGTGAATACCTTAATCATGTATTCCTTTGAAACATGAATTATCACAGAACCTTAGTGAAAACATGAGTGCTATCAAAATTTAACTCCTCCAAACTACAAAAAATCCCAAAAATTCTATATACTCAAACCATGATATCACTTTGTCCTTATATCTATCATGAGCTTAGGAATACTACCAAAAAAATTATTTTCTCCTTATCCCTTCATTATGAAGATATCATCTGCTTTCCAAAAATATTTCAATCACTTTTCATGGTTACCTATATAATATAATTATTGAAAACCAGAATTAACCAATACATAGATATTCCAATATTTCATGAAAGTACCCAAACAACATTATTCATGAATACCAATACATAAACACTTCAATCCATACTCTTCAATGATTTTCATGGAATACATCCTTCCTTGATTTAGAAGTAACCTCCTAGGTTTGGGAATCGAGTTGGGTAATGACCGTGTTCTCCACAAATAATACATTGAACTCCACGACAGTCTGTCACTCTGTGACCCTTTTCTCCACATAGATAACATCTTCCCCTACATTTGATGTATTACTCAAGGTTATTCTTCCCTTATTTAGAATATAAATCTTCCCTTCTCTATGATCCTCACAATGAGAACATGCATACAATTCCCTCTTCCTATTATTTGATGACTTAAGAATACAACTAAACTTCACCATGTTAATAATAAATAGATATTACTGATTCAGAATAATCACAATATATTTCACTCCAGGCATTACAAAATTTCGTTGCTCATGGTAACCAATTTGTCCATTGGAATAAATGTTAACTGAATTACTTCACTTTCCCTCCATTGACTGAGACCAGAAATCATAGTGTAAGAAATAGTTAAAATAAGGAGGAACCACATATTCATAAAAAGTCACTTATGGGATGCCTAAATTATCACACATTCTTTAATCCATGATACCCTAGGTTCACCCTAGGTTATTCATGATTGTCAACAATAATATTAGGACTTTAACATATAGTTATACTAAACCTTAGGGACTACGCTAGACATATCTTAGAAATATCTATAGGGATCTCACTAAAGTTTTCACATCCTAGTTTCCAAAGGTTAATTAATCCTTTCCTCTGATACAAACTGTAGAGACCCATAGCTTGACATACATAGACATTTCATTACTTTTTCAAAATACATAATACATAACAAAAACCAACACTCAAGGACCTAATATTTTAGTGTCTTTGGAAACTCGGAACATAATCTTCTAATCATGGTGAAAGATCATCAACATCTCCCTTAAAGATATCCCCCTTTTTTTCTTACCTAAACCCTTTCTTTAAATCATGGGGAAAAGAAAACACAAAAATGGTGAGCTCAAATAATCATTAAGGGTAAACATAGAGAACATAAAACAATTCATAATCATTTGAATGCAAAAGCTTGAATATAAAATCAAAACATCAAAATCATGATCAAAGACATAATTCTAGGAAGTACGTAAGGCATATATCATAACGGAACATCAATCATGATAAAATAGCATGGGAATAAAAAATGTGATTGTGGAAACCACTAATCACATGATTTGATTTCCATAGTAGCCAAGGCATTGCTGCCAAGACCATCTTAGTGGAAAAAGTCCCTTTCTGAATCGAGTTCACTCCTCGTTCCAGTCTTGTATTACTGAACCGCATTAACATACCATTCCAGACATGTCAATCTCATGAGATATAAATCTTTACATAATTAATTGGAGGGAGACATAGGTCCCACCCATCTAATAATGAAATCATTCTTACTTTTTCCACAACATGAACATAAATCATTCATCATTACACATAGTATAAAATGGGTTTCATAAACATCATCCCCTCATAATATAATCCATACAAAAAAAATTTATATCATTTCATCATAAGAAAAGTGAAACCATGTAAATCGTAGAGAAATTACACTTTAAAGATACACATATGAAATAATTCCATCTTATATATAAAATGGTTTTGATAAAACACTTGAAATGAATTCTTGAGGAAAATATCCTTTCTTCTTTAAAATCATTTTCTTTTCACAAAATGCCATGCAATTTTAAAATAAAAGGGTTTTTTTAGAACAAACATGAAATCATGTAAAGTAATCATCTTGAAAATAAGGCGTTATGAAACCGTGAGAATCCTTTGAAGTCGTATAAGTTAAAAAAACATTCTTCTCATACTTTTGTCAGAAAAGTCAAAAAGTACCTTGTATGGTAAACAAAAGAATGATTGCATACATACCATGTCGTAAAAGTAAAAAATGGGTAAAAATGGAATTAATCATACATGAAACCATTTTTATAAAATAGGGACATGGATGATAAATATAACCCCAGTAAACACTTACGTATAAGCAATCTCAGATAAAAATGAGATTTGCAAAATTATCCCTTACCTTAGGTCTGATATTCTTCGTACGTATCTAAACCTCCTGTATAATGATTTAAATAGTGTCATTGACTTATTAAAAAATCATATTCATTGTTATTATATCATATATGGTCCACTTATGACATTATATTACCCATTCTTTTGTATGTTCCATGATAAAGAAACGTTTTGAGTAAAATCGTTTTATTTATCGTACATGTTTGGACTTGTTGTTCTTGATAATATTAATTATATCCTGATTTAATTAATTCCAGAATGTAAAAATGATTTATATGTAAATTATATTCATCATATACATATATATATATATGATAGATCGATAAATGGAATGAAATACACCATTCATGGAGACGGTAGGCCGTACGTACGCATGAATGCTGTTTTCGTTTCCTTATTGAATTGAATGGAATTAAGTAGATGACATACATATATATATATATACATAAATCCAGTATCATGATTATTTCATATATTTCATGATTACTTATTATATATACTTTATAATCATTCATGAATGTTTAACATGGAGAATGAATCTCATCATGTCGTGGAGACGGTAGTCCGTACGTACGCACGAGCGATGATATCATTCCCATGATCGTGGAATTGTATTGAAGTGTATATATAATATTTCAGAATCAATATAACTTTACAATAATGATATATAGTTATTTATTTACACCATTATACCCATCCATGTATGGTTGTGGTCGAAAAGAGATTACACCACAGCGTGGAAACGGTATTCTGTAAGTACGCACGCGTGGTGATTTCATTTTCTGTATGATGGATAGATGGTGAAATAATGTTGTTTAATACTTATAATAACATTTCAGCATACGAGTGATACAGATGTTATTACTTCATAATGAAACAACTAAAGAATAAGAAGAAGAAGACGAAATAAAGATGAAAGAATCGGTAACAGACATTACCTCTTCTTTGAAGCACCTCTTCTTAACCTCCTCTTAGGGCACTAAAGATGGACTTTGAAGAAGACCAGGACCTCTAGGATGTTTCTAGGAAAGTGGAGAATATAAATTATCAGGGGTTGGCCGAGCATGAAGGCTCAATGTGGTGTGACGAAGAGATGGAAGATGTGCCCTTTTATAAGGGAGGAGAGTGCCACCTTAAGAAAACTTAAAATATTATTTTATTATAAATTCATATACGGTTTTTAATTGCTCAAAAATGATTTATTTAAAAGATAAGGTGGGGATGGGTCGAAATCCTCTCATAAAATAGAATTTATTCATGTTTATATTTCTATTTTAACCTTATCATTTATATTTAACTTTAAGTTAAATAATTTTTCTTTTGTCGTGTCTTCTTGTTTTCTTACACTATAAGGTTAATAAACATACAATAACAAGAAAAACTAACCCCAAGTTGTTTATTATTAATATATATATAACTTTATCTAAGCCATTTGTCTGAACCATATACTTTTATGAATAAAATAACAATTAATAATATAATATTTTTTTAAAAAACTATTTTATGTCAATTTTGACACTATTTGGTTATTTATTTTTGTGAAAATCATAACAGAATTATTAGTTCGAAAAAAGTTAATTAAATCAATACTAACATGTTATATTGACCTATAAAATTAGTGGAATTCATAAAAAGTCTCAAATTACATTTATTTGGGTATTTATAACATCAATTATGTCAATATTTCATTAATGAGATAATTACTGCATCATCATTATGTCATAAATAAATTAAATTATATAATGTCTAAAAATTATAAATAAAATACCATTATGTAGGAAATCTCTTTATATTTGTAATGAATATTTAGAGTCAAATTTATCTTATGTATAACCCTATATTAAAAATGTTTTAGTTATTAATCATTGATTTTAACTATTTTAACTATTCTTTAAATAAAATAATATTAAATGTCCTAATCTAATCCAAGTAGGCCTAAATGGTCATATATTATTCCTAAGTTTGTTTTTGGTCGAATTAAAATTATAAAATAGAATTAGAACATGTTTTACGATAATAATAAAATCATTTCTACCCTTAATTACCCTATTTACTTTTAATCGTGGTAAAAAAAGTAAGAAGTTACTATTCACCAAAAATTATTTTCATCTCATTAAACCACATTTTAGTCCTTGATATTAACCGTTTCTCTCAGATTTTTGAAATTTAATTCACAGAAGTGGTAAAATTTCATTTAAATTAAAAAGTCAGATTTTTTAACTACCACCAAGTGGTTTCACTGTTCATTGAAAATTGAAGTTTTTCAGAAAAATACCAAAAATTCAGCCTAAGCATTATTTGATATTCTGAATTCAAAATTGATGTCGATTTTTCCAAATTCAAAACATAGAAGTGACATTAATTAATTTTAAAATTAATTTCTCTTATCAAAACAAATAGCATGTTTTTATGAAACAATATCTATCAAAAGATTGATACTTGTTTATGTCCAATTTCAATGTGAAATTTATTCTGATGACCAAAATTGGATTAAATGGTAAAAATATATTATAATTACACTTTAAAAACAATTAAAAAGATAATCTATCCATCTAAATTATTCTTATGAAAAAAGTTGTTTTTAATTAAAATATAGCGTGTTTATACTATTCATCAAAATATGAAAGTAATCAGAAAAACATCAAAACATTATCCAATGTAAATTGTTATATCCTGATACAAAAGAAGAAGTTTATTTTGAAAATTTTAACTTATAAAATTGGCAAAAATTATATTTAAAATGGGTGTGCAATCAAAAGGCGACAAAACTACATTTTTTTAAAAATACTTATTTTACCCGAAAAAATTATTTTGTTCCCATACCATGTTCTAGAAAATGTGTAAGTTGAATAATAATGTTATAAAATTAGAAATGTAGTTAATAATATTCATAATGGCTAGTTCATAATAATATTATAAAAATATATCATTGTTTAGTGAAACCTGGTATTGCGTACAACACATGTAATCGAGGTACGTCGTGATTGCATGTAATGCAAGCCATGTTAGGGTTGCATGTAGTGAAAGACTCCTTTTTTGTTGCATATAACAAAATCCAACCATATTTCATTTATACATTGAATATATATATATATATATATATACACACTCATATAATGACTACTATCAAACAAACTTGAAATTATGTGTAACACGATCCAAGATTAGTGTTGCGTATACTGCAAGCTAATACGGTGTTGTTTATAGTGCAAGATAATATTGGTGTAGCGTACAACAGAAGATATGAAAGAAATTAAAAGATTATATCTTATTAAATATCTGGTTTTTACAATGAATATCATTGATCCGAGCTTCAAATCATGAAGAACAGATATTGTGAAGGATTGGAATTCATCTCAAGAGATCCAAAATCATGATGGTCCACCAAAATTTGAATGGGGTGGAAATAGGTGAGTTGTGGGTTTTAATGGAATTTTAAAAAAAAATATCAAGCCACATAAAATATCATTCATGATTTCTTTTGTTGGGGGGTACAATTTGACCTAAGTGTGTGCCAATTTTGAGTCTATGGTTTTAAGGGTTTACAAAATATCTTTTCAGGGTTCAAAATTTGTCAAACCACACACTAGTTCGGTGATCCCTCATTGTCAAGAGATTCATGGTCTACTGGGATTGGGTGTCTGGTGTTCTCAAACCATGTTCTCGCCATTTACAGACCCATTTTTTCCATTTTCCTAAAAATTTACCAAAACAAACCTTAAGAGATAACCCAATAAAAAAGTACTCAAATAAATATAAAGGAAAATTAAAAAAAAGGTCTAAAACAACTCCATAAAAGGACAGGATCTTACAATGATCGTAATAATTATTGAAATGTCTTAAAATTTATATTGGTATAGTTTAGGAAAAAGTGCAACCAATAGACTTGGGGACAAAATTTGGCATTCAGAAAGGCCATAGGGCTTGATCCCAAAACCAATGGGTGATATGGGTGAAATTATTACCACTAGAATACTTGAAATCCTGATTATTATGTCATTGTTATTTTATATAAATTTACTTGAATAATATATATTAATCTAATTTTTGAATATTATGATTTATCATATAAATATCCATGGTATTTAATCATGATTTGTAGGTTAGGTAATTAATGATATTTTTGAATAAGATCACTATGCTGGAACCTTATATGATAATGATTATTTATTTTTTCGGGATACAATGCTATTTTATTTTTAGAATAAATATTGATTTATATTTTGAAAGCATATATAAATTAAATAATGTACTATAATTATTCATTTATGTATGGAAATTATTATAATATCTTGTATGTTATATGAAAATGTTATAATCATTTTTCTTATGATAATTATAGAGTGATTGATGTTTTTTAGAGATATTTTTTTGACAATTTGTGATCAAATCATTTAAATAATTTTTATTCAATCTTAATCAAAAATATATTCATGAATATTAATGATAGATACATATCAAATGATTTAGATTGAACATTGGTTATTTTAGTTCAATTTGAAGATTAATTTTTTTTCTTATTAATATAAAGGTTGGTTCATTTTGGGGAATATCAGACCATGTGTAAATCATTATCATTTTGGTTAATGTCTAATGTCATGAAAATTTTCTTTTTATCATTAGTGGAAGTATATCATTTAGGTGATGTTAATTTTAGCACTTAAGAAAAACAAGGATCTTTAATATTCATAGTTGTGTGAAACAGATGAAAATATGGTGGAAATTTATTAGCATGTGATATTCTAGATGTAAGGAATGTATATTCAATATGTTCATATAATATATTATAATGTAATTACTCAATACTAGGATAAGTATCCTAAAAAATTATTCATCATATTAACTAAATCTTTATGAATTGATATTAATGAACATTTTTAACATCACAGTAATTGTTTCAAACATTAAATCCTAGTTATGGGTTATTTTATATAACCATCATATTTTCCTTCCCTATTTTTAAGATGAAGTTTTATTATCCCTGTTTAGAAAATGGGATTTCAATAATGGTGTTGACAAATGTAAATCAATGGACTATTTTGATAATGAAAAAGTTATGATGACATGATTTTTAGGGGAGTGTAATGTAACAAAATGTTATTTTAAAATAGTTGATTTTATTGGGTAACCCGTAAGACACGTAACATCTAGATTAAAACAAACAAAAAAAATTAATTTTTTTAATTTAATGATTATAAAAAATCCATTGAATAAAAATTTTTGAATAGGATTAACTAAAATTTGAAAAATATATAAAGTTATTAATCAATGTAAATTTATTTATTGATGTACATAAAATAATAACCCACTTTTTAGAGAATATATTTTATTCTTCGAAAATAAAATTTAAAAAAATTGGTATTTATTACTCATTGTTGGAAATATTACATTTAATTTCGAAAAAAAATAAATTTTTTATTTCAGTAAAAGAATATCATTTTCGGAGTCATCCTATCAAAATTATCTTAAGATTATATTTTGAAATTTTTTGAAAATTTTAATTCTTCAACGACTAGTGAAAAAATCATTTTTATTGTTAACATTATATTATCTCAGTCTATTTTAAAATTAAAATTAAATTAAATTAGTGTTAAAATATTAATATTTCTTTTATATATAATATATTACAAATATTATTTAAATGATTTCTATACTTTAATTTTCTTATAAAATCATGTTTGTACTCAAAATCTCATTTTTATGAAAAATGAATTTTCATCTCATTTTTTGTGTTTAATTTCATATTAAATTATTCCACTTATATAATATCAACATTGACAAATGGGTTCCTTATTTTTAGTTTATATATAATTTTTTTTTAAATTACCCTTTTATATGTAGTCATTTTTATTAGCAATCATAATTAATTTTGTTTCCTGGGTAATGGTAAGATCGATTGTGTATGGAACAAATAACGTGATAAATATTATAATTTTACCCTAAAACAATAATTATTTCAATTTTATGAATTTATTTTGTTTATAATCTTTGAAAATTATAATAGAGGACCTTAAGTTGACATATGTCTATGATATTTTACATTATATTATTTTATGTAAATAAAATTAAATGAATGTAATTCTATTTTATTAGTTATATTTATGTTTATGGAATATGGATAAAAGAAGTATATTCAGTTAAAAAAATTCATTTCAAATATATGTTATTTATAATCATCATCTAAATTTATTTATATTTTTTAGTGATAAATTGTTTCCATAAATTTCACTAGAACGCTGATATTATATTAATTTAATTAAGAAAAAAATAAAAACAAATTATTTTGAAAATGTAATATGTAATATGATTTGAATGAAATATTCTGTTATATATATTTTTTAGACAAAAATAACATATTATAGTGGTTTTAAATTCATATATATAAACTCTTGTCTTATCTTATAGTTTTAAAATTCAAATTAGAAGAATACCTCCAAAATTTTAATTAATGTTAGTTTCAAATAAATTTTTTCTATTTAATGATTAAAAAATCCAATTTTAATCAATTTTATTTTGATATAGTTTATAATATCAAATATAATCCATTTATGGTCTAATTTTCAATTTATAATATATTTCTAGACCCATAAATTATAAAACAAATAATACCTTGGTAACTATCCAAAAGGGATAACCCATCTTAAAATTAATTTATAATAGTGAATGTTTCATCTGAAAATTTACATTTTTATTGTATTAAATGATTCTCATTCATCATCAGAATTGATTTTAATTTTATAAATTATAATCCATATGAAAATGAATTTTTTTAAAATTAATACATTTTGAGATTCCTTAAGTGCACCACTTCTCTCTAATAAAATGGATCCTCCTCTCAAAATTTCATTACACATGAATAATATGTTTTATTATATATTATTTGTCAAAATACCTATAACTCTCTGACCATAGTTATCCTGAGTCGGTGCTTTATTTTAATACATTGGCATTATTACAAGGAATCAAGTCCTGATGGACTGATCTGTTTAGCAGTCTTGGAAAATAGATTACAAACATGAATGTAACATTACATTATAAAATTAGGAACAATAACAACATTGTCTCCATGGACCACATTCATATCCCATAGACTATCCATGTAGAATAATCCTAATATACTTTTTCACATCTTGGAAAAATGAAAACATAGAATGAGGTGATCTTATATGCTCAGTAAGGATAAAAATATAGCGAAAACATTCATAAATAAGCATAAAATATATAATGAAATGTATAAAACTAAAACAAAATCCTTTTAAACATAAAACTCAACATAATATGGAAATGATAAATCAAATAATTCCATTTACTTATTCACATTGATATTCTTCTAGTCGAATAATCACATGAAATATTTATAGCTGATTTCATAATGATGGAATTCATAATGATAGACTTTATAACCACATAGTCATGGCCTTGTTCCAAGACTATAAATAAGATTTTGGAAAGGCCTTATTCCAAGACTAAAAATAATATTTAGTCAATGCCTTTTTCCAAGAGACAAGTATGTCTCATGAGACATACCGATGCATTGAGGAGTTATAGCGGGATCCACCCTTCACTTACTAAGTCTAATGCATTCCTCATATGATAATGTTTTAAGATAACATAATGATTCATATTAAAACTAGCATCCATAATGTCAATATTTTATTCCTAAAACATGATTGGAAAAAAATAACACATCCATAGTCAAACATCTCACAAAACCTTAAATATAATATGGATGATTTTTATTATACAAAATCATCCTCTATCAAGAATAATATCTGGTAAAGTATTTTGATGTCGTTGATAATGTTCAGTAAAAATTATTGAGAGAATTCTCCCTTTTTCATGAAATCATTTTAAAAGTCACCAAATTTATAAAGGTATTAATTTGAAATATATTTTTGAATCAACATGTCCCATACCACTTTGAACCTTTTGAAAGGAATTATCATTTTAAAACATTCATGTCTATATAAATAAATCATTAAAATAATGTTGAAAACATAGACATTAATGAGAAAAGTTTAGAAGAATAAATAATTAAAAAATTTATAATTATTATTTAGTTAAATAGTCCCTTAAGAAAAATTCCTTAAAAACTATTTTATGAAACAAGGACATGGAGAAGAAATATGAACCCTTTGTTACGTACATAAAAATAAACTCAGATAATAATGAGATTGTGAAATTAAACCTTACATTGCCCTTTCTATTGGTTAAGGGTACATTTAACATCTTTTATAATGACCATAGTATGTTATTAAATTATACCAGAACCATATTAATATTTATTACATCATACATGATTCATTTACTAGTTTATACTACCCATTTAATAATGATTTCAATGTTTAATTATCATTTTGGGTAATAATAACTTTCTATATGGTAGGTGTTTTAACTTGTTATTCTTGATATTATCCTTTAAATCGTGATTTAAATACATCCAAAATATAATACTTGATTTATATATCATATATATTAAGAATATAAATATTTTTAATAGATATATATATTAAATGGAAGGCACATTTTATGGAGACAGTAGGTCGTACGCACATATAAACATTGTTTCCATTTTCAAATCGTATTGAATAGAAGTAAATGAATAAGATATATGTAAGTACAAACATACATTTATATATATATATATCAAATAGAATTATTATGTCATATATTACATACGTAATAATAAAATATTTTTTTATAATCGTCATTGAATGGTGAATGTGGGAATAGAACTCATCACGTCGTGAAGACGATAATACATATGTACACATGAGTGACAATATCATTATATTGATGGTGAAGTAGTATGTGACTGGTGTTATATCGTATATAAAAAATCATTAACGTCCTATATTTACTACTTAAATCAGTTATATTCATTTAAAAGATGGATATAATAACAAATATTGTTGCACCATATTTATAATAATATCACAGTTTGTAGGAGGTACTGTAGATATTCTTTTGGTATTGAAATAACTAAGAAAGAGGAAGGGGAAGACGAAAAGAACATGGAAGACGGTGGTGAAATTATTACCTCTTATTCGGGTGGTTCCTATTGATTTGATCAGAAGGGAACCATATGTTGGCTTTTCGATAAATTTAAGGACTCTAATATGATGTGAATGAAGTTGGGAGGATATTGGGTTTGGGTTGGCTGAGAAAAAAGTGTATGGAGGTGTGATTTTGAGAGAAGGGGAAGAACTATTTTCTAAGATAGGTGATGGTCACTTTAGGAACATCATGAAACATTATTTTATAATATAATCATTTTCGGTTAAAAATTTCTCCAAAATAATTTATTTCTAGTATAATGTTGTAATGGTTTGAAAACCACTCAACTAATTTGTTTTAGACAGTTTAAGGTCAACATATTAACCTTATCTTTTAGATTTAACACTTAGTTAAATATTTTATCTTTTGCAATGTCTTATTGTATTCTTACACTATATGGTTAATAAACATACTATAAACATCCATGGGGAAATCAATTGGTTGATTAATTACTTATATAATATTATTTAAGACCTTTGGTCAATCATTATATTTTTAGTAATATTTTATCAACCAATAATAAAGTATTTGTTTTAAAAATTAATTTATGTCAATTTTGACATTAATTGTTATTTGGTTTTTTTGAAAGTCATAAAAACTTGATTACATCGAATAAGACAAACTTAATCAACAATAACATGTCTTATTCATCTAGAGAATTCATGGATGTTATAAAAACGTTGATATTATATTTATTTTTATATTTATAATACCATTTATTTTATTCATTCATTAATAAAATAATTACTGCATCATCATTGTGTCATAAATAATTTAAATTATTTAATTTATTAAAATTATAAATAAAAAACAAATTATGTACGAAATCTTTTTATCTTTCTAATAAATATTTATAGTCAAATTTTTATTGTTTTTATACCTACATTAAAAATGCTTTAATTATTAATCATTGAATTTAACACATTTAACTCTTCTTTAAATAAATTAATAATAAATGTCATAATCTAATAAATTTGGACCTGAAGGATAATATATTATTCCTAAGGTTTTTTTCAGTATAAATACACTTATCTAATATAAATAAGACATGTGTTAGGGTTATTATAATTTCTTTTGTACCTTTAATTAGCCAATTTACTTTTAACTATGGTAAATAAAAGTCAACTATATCTATTCACCAAAACATATTTCCATGCTCTTGAAGAAAATTTTACTTACGGATATCTATTGTGTCTCTTATATTTTTTAAATTCAACCCACAAAAGTGATAAAATTATGTTTTATGCAAATTTTCTAATGCTCCTAGAAGGTCAGTAAAAGAGGTTAAAAAGTTAAATGTACTTTTATACATCTAATTTTATTATAAAATGACTCCAATTAATTAAATTGAATGTATTTAGTTATTATAAATATATTTTTACTCAAATATAATTTAATGAAAAAAATAATTATTTAAATAAAAAGTTGTTTTTAAATAATTACGTAGTGTTTTTCACTATTCATAAAAAAATTAATGTTATCAGAAAAAAACAAATTTTCACCCAAATTAAATTTTGATATTCCAAATTCAAAAATGAAGTCTATTTTACCATATTAAAAATATAAGAGTTTCATTTATTAATTAAACATTAATTCTTGTTGTCAAATCCAAAAAGTGGGCTTCTAAAAAGTAAAAACTATCAAATGATTGAAATGTGTTTAGGTCCAATTTTAATTTTAAATTACTTATAATGACCTAAAATGTATTAAATGATAAAAATATAATATAATTATACTTCAAAACCATTCAAATTCATAATTTAATAGTATAAATTAATTTTATTAAAAAAGTTGTTTTCAATTAAAACATATTATTTTTCACTATTCGTAAAAATATAAAAGTTATCAGAAAAGTACCAAAAATTTATCCAAACTAATTTTTATGACCCGCTTCTAATAAAGAATTTAATTTAATTAAATTGAATATATAAATGTGTCAAATATTGGTTTTAAAACAGGTTCCCCATTTAAAGAAGGTAAAATTTCATTTTGTGAAAAATACTTCTTTTATCTAAAAAAAGTTTATATGTTCTTATATTTTGACTAAGAAACACAAAATATGTATTATAAAATTATATAGAGTATATAATATCCACAATTTTTTTAATACTATTCGTAACATATTTTTGAATGACTACTTTGATAAGTTGTGGTGCGCTCAATCATGGTTTTGCGTGTAGAGAAAGCTATTGAATTACATTAATGACACAACGTTCTATGAAATCATGGGGTGTTACATTCTCTACTACTTCAATAAATTGCATCCCAACAATTTTAAATCCTTCATCAAAAATAAAAGGATAATATAGAAAAATACTTTTGTGAAAACCCACATCATAAATTGGGTTAATAAAATATAGTCTTAATTAGAGGGAAATGGAAATGAAAAAGTCACCACCAAATTATGATCTCGATTATGAAAAAATCTATGTCAATTAGAGACACAAAATTGGAGGAAAAAAGTAAATATTTATTGGGAGTTTTTGAGGTCATCAATCACAAACATGTGTAAAATTGAAGGCATCAAAGCCATCAATCTAAGATGATATAAAATATCATCGGTTCAAAAATACAAATGATATTAGGGTAACATTTTTTTGGATTTTAGATCCCTTCACTTATGATTAAGAATTAATTTTTTCATATAATTAGAGGGAAAAAATATATATGTATACTTGTCAAGTAGAGTTTCATCCTTCAACTAATTCCTACCACAAACTCATATTTCACTCCAAAAGATAATAGAATTCAAAAATATTATATTTATCCTATTCTTATAGGGTTCCCAAAAATAATGAATTTATAATTCATTTGTCTGACTATAAAAAAACTACATAATAAAACCCTTTACATCACATATGAGTGGTAGGAGATCCACCATTTTCTCCCTTCAATTGCGCGTTATAGTCTCACGGCCTCTCGAGATGCGACGGGTTGTCACCTGACCTCAGGGCTATCCATTCTATAACAAAACAAAAATAATCCTAAGAAATGATTTAAATTTAATAATAGTATCCAACATCAATCGGAAACTATTTTAACCTTTATACTTTCCCAAAATCCTTTTGTCCAAACTCGTAGTCCAAAATTTATAAATAATATAAACAAAATGAAGATCGCTTTTTTCATGTAATTATATTTTAATACCTTCATCATGTATTGTTTTAAAACATGGTAACACCATGAATTACCCTAAAACCTGATTGATTTCATTTATGCTCCCTTATTCATTATAAAATAATATATATGTTCTTTATATCAAAGTTTTTAAATATTCCTAAAATGATAGAATAAACAAACCATCAATCAGTAACAATTTAGTCAAGAATATCCAATATATTTTATCCAAATAAACCATATCTTATTCCAAAATCACTACCTCGGTATCAGGACCATATTATGGTTTACCTTTCATTCAACCATATATTTTCCAAAATGTTTAACCTAAAACTGTGTCACTTTACATGGTACTATACAATCTCAAATTCTTATTGAAATAGTACTGCAGTACAATCCTTATTTATTTCCATAATTCATATAACCACTACATAATTTATAAAACACTCAAATTAAATAATTAATTTATTAACAACATAATAACACTAGTCATTCCTCTTCACCTGTGGTAGAATCATAATAGGATTATTATCAAATAGAATCATTTGGTGAATACTCTGATGATTTGGACAATGATTCTCATAGTGTCCCAACTCCTTGCTGATGAAAGATTGTACATTTGAATCATTTTTCATAACCTTGACACCATGTACTAGGTGTCCCTTTTCTCCACATTTATAACAAACTCACATTCCCTTCAATAATTTACAGATGTTATTCCTTCCATAGTTATCACATATTGGAAAATCCTTCTTTCTCATATTTCCTTTGTCCACATTTTTCTCTACCATCATTTTCCTCTCTTACTTCCCTTCAAAGCCATATGACTAAGATAATTCTTTACTTATCTTATTAACACATGATATTATTTTTTAATATGATGATAATACATGGACGACTATTTCCCTATTAGATGATGGATTAATACAATGAGAGATATGATCCTTTTTAATCTTTAAATCTGGCGTATTGCTGGAATTCTCATTCCTTCTACTAGGCACCATTTCTAAAAAATGGCATAAACCAAGTTTGTTTATGAATCCCAATGCATAATTCCAAACATGTAAAATACCTGACATAAATTGAAAATATTATTCATATAATATATAATCATAAAAATTTTTTATTGAAGAAGTATTTAATCTAAAATCTTTCATAATGTCTTGTAATTAAAATGGGAATTATCCTAAGCATATACCCTAGGACTGTCATAACCAAGAGTGCATCAAGGACCATTATCGTGTACCAGGATACCTCAGGTCATGCCCGAAACTCCATGTCAGAGTTTTCAATCCAAGGTAAATTTGTGCCAGAGCCACCTCTACCTGCTCAAATATAGATAGGGATGTATTCCTTGGAAAATACAAAAACTCACTACATTACCAAAACTCTAGAAAGCTTTTGTATACTAATAGTCAAAAAAAATCTTTCGGTAATGTTCTCTAATCAGAGTTTGTCTAAATATATTTACAAGGTTGTTGCTAAGCTTATTTTGATATCAAATGTAATTCCTTGACCCCAGTTATCCAAAGTCAGTGTAATGTTTTAATACATTGGCATGATTACAAGGAATCATGTCCCGAAAGACCGATCAGTTTAGCAGTCATGTAAAATAGATTACATACATGAACGTTTCATTACATTATAAAATGAAAAACAACGACAACATTATCTCCATGTACCACATTCATATCCCATAGACTATCCCTACAGGTCAGTCATAATATAATTCTTTGCATCCTGGGAAAAATAAAACATAGAATGGGGTGATGCAGATGCTCAGAAAGGATAACAATATAGTGAAAACATTCATAAATAAGAATAAATATTTATGGAAATGTATAAAACTATAACAAAAGGCTTTTAAACATAAACATCATCATAATGTGGAAAAGATAAATCAAATAATTCCATTTACTTATTCACATTGATATTTTACTAGTCAAATAATTACATGTAATATCAATAGCTAATTTCATAATGATGGAATGCATAAAATACAGTCCTCATAACCACATAGACAAGGCCTTGTGCCAAGACAACAAATAATATTTTGTCAAAACCTTGTGATAATACAATAGTTTGTCTCATGAGACCTACTAATGCATCTAGGAGCTATACTGAGCTCCACCTATAACTTACTATGTCCAATGCATTCCTCATATGAAAAGGATTAAACATAACATAAACATTCGTACAAAAACTATCATATGAAATGTCAATAATATATCCCTAAAAAATGAATAGTATAAAAATAACACATCCATAGTCAAAAAAATGACAAAACCTTCAATACAATATGGAATATTTTAATCATAATAAATCAACCTTGAACAATAATAATATCCAGTAAAAGATGTTGACATAGATTAAAATAATCAGTAAAAATATTTGACATATATATCCCTTTTTCATGAAATAAATTTAATAGTCACACAATTTATAATGGAAGTCATTTAAAAGATATTTTTGAATAAAAGTTTCCAATACCAATTTGGAACATTTTAACAGAATTAACATTTATAGACAATAATCTCTATATAAATAAATCCTTAAAATCATTTTGAATACATTGACATTAATGTGAATGGTTTAGTAGAATAAATCATGAAAACATAAAAAATGATTTTTTAGTAAAAGAGTCCATTAAAAAGAATCCCTTTAAAAACAATTTTATGAAACATGAACATGGAGATTAAATATTTCCCAGAAGATACTTATGTAAAAACAATCTTAGATAATAAAGATATTGTAAAATTAACCCCTACATGGTACTTTCCTTTGGTCGGCGGTAGGTTTAACCTCATATATAATGAACATATCATGTTATTAAATTATACCAGAACCATATTCATATTTATTATATCATACATGATTCACTTATGTCTTTATACTACCCATTTAAAAATTATTTGCATGTTAAATTAACATTTTGATTAATAATCGCTTTCTTTATCGTACACGTTTTAACTTGTTATTCTTGATCGTGCCATTTAAATCAAGATTTAAATACATCCAGAATATAAACCATGATTTATATATCATATATATTTAGAATATAAATATTTATAGTAGATAGATATATGAAATGGAAGACATCGTTTATGGAGATAGTAGGTCGTACGTACGCATAAACGCTATTTCCGTTTTCATATGGTATTTAACAGAAGTATGTGGATAAGAAATATGTATGTACACACAAATACACAGACACACACACACACATATATCTAGTAGAATTATTAATTCATTTAATACATACTTATGAGTAATATATAATTTTATAATCATCGTTGAATGGTGAACGTGGGAATGAATCTCATCGCATTCAGGGAGATGGTAATCCGTACATATGCACGAGCGACAAAATCATTATATTGATTTTGAAATTTTATGTAATTAGATGGTATATCATATATACTAAATCATTAAAATGTTATATATATTATTTACATTAGTTATACTCATTATTATACCCATTGAAATAATGGAGTGTTTGAATAACAAACTACACCATGGCGTGGAGATGGTAAACCATATGTATGCACGTATGGTGACATTGTCATTTAGAGGATGTATAGAAAGACGAATATGGTTTTAGAATATTTATAATAACATCACAGTATGTAAGAGGTACTGGAGTTATTAATTTTGTATAGAAACAACAATGAAAGTGGAAGGGGACGACGAAAAAACATGAAAGATGGTGGGGAAATTATTACATATTCTTCAGGTGTTTCCTTGGGGGTTGATCAAAAGGTCTTTTTATGATGGATTTATGATCAATGTAAGGACTCTGGGATGATGTGAATAAAGTTGTGAGGATATTTGGGTAGGGTTTGGCTGATCCAAAAGTCTATGGTGATGTGATTTTGAGAGAAGGGGAAGAAACCGTTTATAAGATAGGTGATGGTCACTTTAGAAATATGCTTGAACTATTATTTTATAATAAAATCATTTTCAGTTTCTAATGGATCAAAAAAAATTATTCTAGGATAAGGTGGGGATGGGTTGAAACCACTCATCCAATAGGTTTTATATAGGTTTAGTTCACAATATTAATTTTATCTTTTAGTTTTAACTCTTCGTTAAATATTTTAACTTTTACCTTGTCTTCCTGTTTTCTTCAACTATGTGGTTAATAAACATACTCTAAACTTCCACGAGAACCTAAAGTGGTTAATTAATGAATTATATAATATTATTTAACCCCATTGGCAGAACCTTGGATTTTTAGGAATATTATATCACCCAATAATATTGTATTTGTTTTAAAATTAAATTTATGTTAATTTGGAAATTATTTGTTATTTAGTTTTTGTGAAAGTTATCACAACATGATTATTTCGAAAAATATACCTTAAAAAACCCTAACATGTTATGTTCACGTAAAAAATTCATGTATGTCATAAAAACTTTGAAATAATATTTATTTTAATATTTATAATAACATTTATTTGATTTCTTCATTAATAAGGTAATTATTGAATCATCATTGTGTCATAAATAAATTAAAATATTTAATGTCTATAAATTATCAATAAAATAAAAATAAGTATGAAATCATTTTTTCTTTATAATTAATATTTATAGATGAATTTATATTATTTGTAACCCAATATTAAAATGGTTTAGTTATTAAACATTGAATTTAATACTTTTAACTCTTCATTACATAAAATAATTATAAATGTATTAATCTAATCCAAATAGAAATACAGGATCATATTTTACTCATAAGGTTATTTTTGGTCTAAATACACTTATCCAATAGAATTAGGGCATTTGTTTGGGTAATTATAATAACATTTTTACCTTTAATTGCCCTATATACTTTTAACTGTGGTAAATAAATGTCAAAAGTTACAATCCACCAAAAATTATTTTCATCTTATTAAACCATATTTTACTTACTAATATGAACCAGGTCTCTCAGATTTTTGAAATTTAACTCACACAAATGGTAAAACTATGTTTTATGCAAATTTGAAAATGCTCCTAGGAAAATTTTATACATCTAATTTTATTATAAAATTAATCAAATGAATTAAATTTCACTTATATAGGTATTATATATATATATTGACTTAAAATAAATTTAGAGAAAATAATTTTTTTTTAAATAACAAGTCGGTTTTAAATAATAACGTAGTGTTTTTCACTATTCATCAATAATTGAATTTTCTTTAAAATAAAAAAAAATTCACCTAAAGCTATTTATGATATTCTGAATAAAAAATTTATGTATATTATACCATATTCAAAATATTGAAGTTGCATTTATTAATTTAAAATTAATTCCTTTTGTCAAAACCAAAAAGAATGTTTTTAAAAAGTAAAATCTATAAAACGATTGACACGTGTTTATGTTAAATTTAAATTTCAAATTACTAATAATGACCTAAATTTTATTAAATGATAAAAAAATATAATATAATTATACTTCAAAAATATTCAAAAGAATAATTTAAAACTATCAATTATTTTGAGTAAAAAAGTTGTTTTCAATTAAAACATTGTATTTTTCACTATTCGTCAAAATCTGAAAGTTATCAAAAAAGTATTAAACCTTATTCAAACTAAATATTTTTGACCCTATTCTAAAAAATTATTTATTTTAATTAAATTGAATATATAAATGTGTCAAATATTGTTTTTAAAAAGGATTCACCATGAAAAGGCAGTAAAATTTCATTTTTTAAAAAATACTTCTTTTATCTAAAAAAATAAATTTGTACTTATATTATGTCTAATAATGACATAATATGGATGTTAAAATTATATATAGTATATAAGACTCAAAATGTAGTTAATATTGTTCATAATCGCTTTTTGAACAGCTAGTTTGGTAAGTTGTGGTGCGCTCAAACTCAGTGTTGCATGTAGCAGAAGCAATTGAATTACTATAACTAAAAAATGAACTATAAAATATTTGGGGTGTTACAATGCCTTAATAACATCCACAAATTTGTCATAAAGGTTTTTTTCTTCCTAAAAACATCCAATGATTGATTTTGGTCTAAACCTTAAGAGACCATCCAAATAATATGTATCATTCTTAAACATTACATTTTCATTTTATATCTTATTATACCAATTTTAAATATTAATAATAAAATATTAAATAATAATTAGAGTACCATCCATATATTTATATGAACTTTTTTTAATTTTATATGTGGACAGTGGACTAATTCCTCCAGAACCGATGTAATTCATAACACATTACCTCATATTGCTTCTAGTTGAAATTGTGGAGTTAATGTATATATATATATAGTAAAAATGAAATATTTAAAATTATTAATTTATAAAATATTATTTAATATATTTCAATTCCATTGACAGAAAAATGATTATGTCATTGATGCATACATTTGGACTACCACCTCAATGATGTGATGTGATTCTATTCTCTGCACCATATCAGTTGGATGTGTTGAACCCTCTGGGAATCTAGTTGCTTTATTATATTTTGATAATCCAAATTATGCTTATTTGTATTTTGTTAATCCCTAGGTGATAACCGGTTAAATACTTATTTGGGAATCTAGCTATTTATTATCATTAGGTATTGTTATATTGTTCTATGTTTAAATATTAGTCTTTCTGTTACTGGATGTTTGTACACTCTGACTTAACCTATTCTGCCAATAGAATTCTTAAACAGAATATAGCTACCGATACAGTTAAGTCTACCACTATGTGAGAGCTACTGATACAGACTAGTCACTGTTACATTAAGGTCCACCGTTATAGATAATTTCTACCGTTATAGAGCAGAGCTACTGATACATACAAGTCCACCGATATGTTGAAGCTACTGTTATCAAAGGAAGTCAACCGATACAAGACAGACCTATAGCTACTGATACAAGACAGACTTGCTGATATAGATCTACCGATACAAGACAGAGCTACCGCTACCGATATAAGAAGGTTACCGTTACATCAAAGCCTACCGATAATTGAAGGTCACCGTTATGAAAAACCTACCGATATAATGCTACTGATACAAACCGGCTACCATTACACATCAAGTCTACCGTTACTCAGCCCTACCATGACATCTACCTACCGATATCCAAAGCTACCGTTCCAGAGACAGAACCCGACACTACTTTAAAGTTCTTTATTATTATTTAATCTAACCAAAGGTCATATCAGGTATATTTTAATACACTTACATTTATTTAATGTGTGTTGTTGGTTGTCAGGGAACCGTACCTCGTACCTGCAAAATGTAAATCATCTTTTGCAGGAGCTCATGCTTTAAATAAAGGAAAGATGTGCTACTGCAAAGACACTGATATATGAGAATACATAGAGATATACATACCACGAGGAACCGAGTGTGAATTAAAAGAGATGACTGAACATACACGAAGAACTCATTCATCACGGCATACCAGTGAAGACCTGAGAAAGATAACATAACACAAGAATTTATTTGAATACATTTTCTCTATATCTGAACCTGGAAGTCAAGGAAGTAGACGGCACTCTATTTTCCAGACAAAAACCAGAAGAGAACTCAGAACAAACTCTGATCAATCCAAAGGAGTCCAGAGCTGCACTGTAATAACTATAGCCATTTCTAAACTCCAAATCTTTGCCTATGTGATTTATCTTTTTTACATATTGAGTAGTGTGTGTTATCTGCTGTATTTTACACACACACTGTATTCTATACATTAACTAGAGGATCTGTGAATCCTCACTCAAACTCTTGCATGTTTTATTTCCCACTGGGATAGTGGTAGAGGTCGTGCGTGACCTGGACAGCTGGTTTGCTGTTGTTTTAGTTCCCACGGATAACAGTGGTAGAGGTCTTGGACCTGGACAGTTTCATACTGTTGTAATCCCCAATCCAGGGTGTGGATCACTTTTATATAATGTTTTGAGAGGACTAAGACTCAGCTTGATACTGAACCTCTTGGTTAAACCTAATGTGCTTATTTGTATTGAAAGTTTTTTTTATTCTTCCACTGCAAACTACATTAAAACCAAAACTGTTTTAAAGTCACTTTGATAATTAAACTCGCAATTGTTTATATTAGTTGTAAATCAGTAAGTTAGTTTCAAAAGTTAATCAATTCTATTGATTTGATTAACTGGGAAATAATCAATCCTTTGAGAACCTAATGGAACCTTTATTTTGATATAAATTCAGTATAGTTTAATTATGTGTTTTATTTGGGGGATTTTAAGACAACGTTTTTAAATAGAAATTTTAATTGGAACTCAATTCACCCCCCCCCCCCCCTCATGATTGTCCACTCAGACCAACATTTGTTATCGGAGGCTGTTTAAAATATTTTGTACTCGGTTTTTCAACTGTGATTTTAGTTATATTTTAAAGTTCTTCAAATTTCTGTTACTTATAAATTTTTATCACTTTGAAATCCTTGCTTTTAGTAACTTATCATTGATAACAGACATGAAGGTGTTGCTACCAATAGACCACCCTTTTTTAAATGGCACTAACTATGCTCAGTGGAAAATCAAGATGAAAATTCATTTAGAGAGCATGGGTTTTGATATTTGGACTGCTATAGAATCAAAATATAAAATTCATACTACTATTAGATCTACTTGGAATGAAGCTACTAAGATAGACTACAACAATAATTGTAAATCCATGAATGCTCTGTACTGTGCTTTAGGAGATGAAGAGTTTAATAGAATATCTGCTTGTCAAACAGCTTATGAAATTTGGGATACCTTAGCTGTTTCTCATAAAGGAAAAACTAATGTTAAGGAAATGAGATTGAACACTTATACTATTAAGTATGATAATTTTATGATGAAGCCTGATGAACCCATTTCTAACATGTATCTCAGGTTTAATGAAATTGTCAACACAATGACTTCTCTTGGAAAGGATGTTCCATCAAAGGAACAAATCATGAAAATACTGAGATGCCTACATGAAAGATGGAAAGGAACTTCTGTCTGAATTAGAGAGACATGTGATATTGTTGAAATGCCAGTCAAGGAATTAATTAGCATGCTGATGATGTATGAAGAAGAACTCAAAGTGAACAAATAAGAATAAGATGAACCAAGAAGGAAGTCTGTTGCGTTCAAGAATTAAACTTCAAAGAACAAGGATAAGGAGAAGCTCCAAGCCATAAATGAAAGTTCAAGCTGTGAAGACAGTGAAAGTGCTTCTGACAGTGATGCTGAGATGGCTCACATTTCCATAAGGTTTAAGAAGTTCTATATGAAGAATAAGTTTTTCATAAAATCCAATTACAAAAGTAAGTATGATAGAAAGGGACATTGGAAAAAGGATTGGAAGAAATCTGACATATCATATGAAGTTGTCTGCTATGAGTGCAAAAGAATAATACATATAAAAGTGGACTGTCCAAAGATGAAGTACAAGAAGAAATATGATTACAAGGACAGTATGTACAAAAATTCTATGAAGACTACTTGGAGTGCTTCTGAGGATAGCTCCAGTGAATCTGAAGCCTCTGAGACTGAATCCAGAAATAAGGAAAATATGTGTTTTATGACAAACACATCTGAGGTAACATCTGAAACCCCTTTTTAAATTCTTATATTTCTGGAGATGATTCTGACTCAGAAAACATGACAATATCTGAACTGTTTGAATATTGTGATATGTTAGAAGAAACCTGTAATGAGATGAAATAAAAATACAAAGGATTAAAGAAACACTATACTTTAACTGTTAAACATAAATCTGATCTTGATATTGAAATGGAAAAGAATGCTCAGTTACTAAAAGAGAATACTGAACTAAAATTATCTAATAAGAAACTTAAGAAAGACTTGGAAAAGATTAAAAATGGTAAAGATACTCTTACTAAAATGATAGGTAAGCAAATAGAACCTAGATACACTATTGGTATAAGATACCAACCTGGACAAAGGAAAATTACCAAAACTAAATTCATTCCTAAATATGGACAGAATGTAGCTAGTTCTGAAACATCATATGCTTAAACTAGTTATATTCATAGTTATGAATCTAATAAGATTTATCTTTCAAAATATGTTGAATCTAGAAATATTATGTGATCCATTAGACAAATATGGGTACCTAAAGTTTTGTTGGCTAACCTGTCTGGACCCAAGAAAATATGGGTACCAAAATCATTTCCTGTCTAAATATGTTTTGTAGGGAACCTGCTTAAAGAGCTCCTATAGAAAGACCTGGTACTTGGACAGTGGATATTCAAGACATATGTCAGGAGACTTCTCATGCTTTAAAAGCTTAGTCAGAGTTGATGGAGTTTTTGTCACTTTTGGTGATAATTCAAAAGGAAAAATCATCGGCTTAGGCCAGATTGCTAACACTGACTCAGTATTAATTTCTAAAGTTCTATTTATTGATGGGATTAAGTATAATCTGTTATGTATTTCTCAGTTATGTGATGATGGTTTTTTGTTAAATTTGAAAACGATTCTTGCAATGTTTTTAATTCTAAAAATGTTTTAGTATTTTCTTCTTTAAGAAATGAAAATGTTTATGCTGTTGATTTAATTTTTTTATCTAAGTAGAATATTACTTGTTTAAATGATTTTCATAAAGAGTCATTACTTTGGCACAGAAGATTAGGACACTGCAATGTACATTCACATATAAAACTTGCTAGGAATAACTTAGATAGAGACCTACCCAAACTTGAATTTCCAGCAGACAAAGTTTGTAATCCCTGTTAAAAGGGAAAGCAACATAAAGTTTCCTTCAAATCAAAGAAAGAAGTGTCAACTTCTCAACCTCTCAAGTTGGTTCACATGGATTTATTTGGACCTTATAGAGTTTCTAGTTTAAATGGGAAGCACTATGTCTATGTTCTAGTAGATGACTTTTCTAGGTATACTTGGGTATATTTTCTAACTCACAAAAGTGAAGCTTGTTCTTACTTTTTTAAATATTCCAAGTCTATAGAGAACATTAGTGGACTTAAGATCAAAACCTTGAGAAGTGATCATGGTCGTGAGTTTGAAAATCATGAGTTTGAATCCTACTTCTCACACAATGGCTATAGTCACATTTTCTTTGCCCCTAGGACACCCCAGAAGAATGGTGTAGTAGAAAGAAGGAATAGAACACTATAAGGAATTTCTAGATCCATGCTCAATGAGTATGACCTACCTGTTTATTTTTGGGCTGAAGCTGTAAATACAGCTTGTTATGTTATCAATAGAGTCTTGATCAGACCTGTTCTTAAGAAGACCCCTTATGAGTTATGGAACCATAGGAAACCTAAGGTTAACTACTTCAGAGGTTTTGGCAGCAAAGTCTTTATTCTCAACACCAAAGGAAATCTTGACATGTTTTCATCCAAGGGTGATGAAGGAATTTTCCTAGGTTACTCTACTTCTAGTAAAGCCTATAGATTTTTCAATAAAAGAACCAAATGTGTGGAGGAATCTGCTCACATCAAATTTGATGAAACTGATCCACATGAACCTAAGACCTCTCTTGAAAATCTTGAAGATGATCTATCTGCTTTGAACCTTAATGATAAGGAAAGTGGACCTGTAGTAAAAACATCAAGTTCTGGAAATTTCCCAGAACCTACTTCTGTTGTTTCCCAACCTATAGATGAACCTGAAATCTCTAGTCCTAACCTTTCTAGACCAACTAGGACTCTAATGAACCATCCATTAGATGTTGTTGTAGTTAATTTAGATAGAGGAACATAGAGTAGAGATTCTCTAAGAAATCAGGTTAAACATCAAGCTTTTCTTTCACAGTTAGAACCTAAAAATATCAATGATGCTAGGAATGATAAATTTGGGGTAATGGCTATGCAAGAAAAACTAACTCAATTTGAATGAAACCAAGTCTGGAAATTAGTAGAAAGACCTAAGGACACTTTAGCCATAGGAAAAAAATGGGTATTTAGAAACAAAGTTGATGAATCTGGAAACATCATTATAAACAAAGCTAGGCTAGTTACACAAGGTTACAATCAAGAAGAAGGAATTGACTAGGAGGAAACCTTTTCATCTGTAGCTAGATTAGAGGCTATTAGGATCTTACTTGCTTTTGCATCACATCTGAATTAAAAGTTATATCAAATGGATGTGAAAAGTGATTTTATAAATGGTTTTATTGTTGAAAATGTTTTTGTTGAACAACCACCTGGTTTTTTAAATCCTCATTTTCAAAATCATGTTTTTAAACTTTCTAAAGCTTTATATGGTTTAAAATAAGCTCCAAGAGCTTGGAATGAAAGACTTGCAGATTTTATTATTTCAAAAGGATTTTCAAAAGGAATTACTGATTCCACTTTTTATAAAAAGGATTTCAAAAGATGTTTTAATAGTACAAATCTATGTTGATGATATTATTTTTGGATCTTCTAAAAATTCTTTATGTACTGATTTTTCAAAGGTTATGAAAAATGAGTTTGAAATGAGTTTAATGGGAGAGCATAAGTACATTCTTGGATTTCAAATCATTCAAACTAAAGATGGTATTATTCTAAATCAAAGTAAATATACTACGGATTTATTAAAACATTTTGTATTGGATAGTATTAATGGAAGTGATACACCTATGAGTACCACCTGTAAATTTGAGATTGATGAAACTGGTAAACAAGTTTATCAAACTAATTATAGAGGTATGATTGGGAATTTAATCAATCTTACTGCTAGTCGAACTAATATTATGTTTAGTGTATGTATGTGTGAAAGATTTCAATATGACCTAAAGAGTCACACTTACTTTCTGTTAAAAGTATTTTCAAATATCTTCGAAATACTGCTAATTTGGGATTGTTTTACCCAAAAGGTCAAACATTTGATTTAATAAGTTATTCGGATGCTGACTTTCCTGGATGCATGTTAGATAGAGAAACCACTTTTGGAACATGTCATTTACTTGGAAAGTCCCTAGTATCATGGTGTAGTAAGAAACAGAACTCGGTTTCATTGTCTACTGCTGAAGCAGAGTATATAGCTGATGATACTTGTTGTGCACAGATTCTGTGGATGAAACACACTTTATTGGACTATGGTTTTGATTTTAAACATGTTTCAATTAACTGTGACAACACTATTGTGATTAAAATCTCTATGAACCCAGTGTCTCATTCTAGAACAAAACACATTGATTTTAGACACCACTTTTTAAGAGATAATTATCAAATAGGTGATATAAAACATGAATTTATAGGCACTGAACTTCAATTAGCTGATATTTTCACTAATCCTTTATGTTTAGAAAGATTATGTTTCATTATACACGAATTAGGAATGATAACTTACCCTTAAACCATTAAGAGACATCACCGTTAGCAACCTCACCGTTAGAGACCTCACCATTAGAGACCTCACTGTTAGAGACCTCACCGTTAGAGACCTCACTGTTAGAGACCACACCGTTAGACACCTCACCGTTAGAAGACCTCACCGTTAGAAACCCCTCTGTTAGAAACCTCACCATTAAAAAACCTCACCATTAGAGAATCCTCACCGTTAGAATACCTCACCATTATGAGACTTTACCGGTACATCTCGTTCTGTTTTAAACTTCTTTAAAGCCGATGCATCGAATTTTTTTTAACATATATATGATTTATTTTATTTGTGAATCCTAAATGATATTAAACCGAGTCTAGACTTCACTCAATCTCACTGCGAACTCGTTTGTTGTAATCCCTCCAACCTAACCCTCTCAAGCCGCAAAACTGTAAATCTCGAATCTATAATGGCCCGTGTCAAGAGACCACAGGTTATAGATGGGAGTGATGAGCCGCAAGAGAAAAGGCATAAAGTAGCGAATGGTAGTACAAGTGGAAGTGGAAACGAAAGTATAGCTCGAATAAATCCAATAAACCCGCATCTCTCTAAGCGAGAGATTGTCGTTGAGAAAGAGTTTTGTGCAGAATGGCTCATGAAGAGCAAGTCTTGGATCTTTATGTTTTAGAAGAACAAGGTTGGACTGAGTGCTTCGTGAACAACAATGGACCTTATTATCCAGGACTGGCGAAACAGTTCTACGAATTCATTTGTTTTGAAAAGATTGAAGAAGAAAGCATAATGATTTCTGTGGTAAATGGTTAGGAAGTATCTTTTACTTTAGTGGAATGGGCTAGGAACTTATGAGTTCCACATCAAAAGAGATTATGCGTTCTACTCAAAGTCTGTACCTTTGACCAGTGATGTGTTTCAATATGAAGATGCTTTGCTGGAGCATACAGGGAATGGGACCCCTAGAAAGGTGATTACTGAAGATATGACAGGAGAAGATAAGATGTTGTTTAAATTTATCCAGCATGTTGTTAGTCCTAGAAGTGGAGATTTTGCTACTTTGAGATTCCAAGACATATATTTGTTATATTTGCTGAAGCACAGTTTGAGAATCAATCTATGTAGACTGATTATGGTTCAAGGGGAGAATATGACTATACCGAAGTCCAAATCAAATGTACTATTTTTCTCAAAGCTAATTTCTGTGATGCTAAAAGTGAAAGAGGTAGCTGGACCTCAGGATGAGCTGGTAGTGGTTAAGGAAAACTTCTATATTACAAGAACTGTCTGTAAATACATAAAAGTCAGCTGGAATCCTTGGAAGAAATCATGGGTGAATGATGATGGAAAAATGTATGACAAGTTCACTCTTATGGATCATACTTCTAGACCAAAGGATGTGAGGGATCCTGGTCTTGGACCAGATGAGCCAGAACTGGTCTACAGTGATGAATCTCAAGTAGAGGAGGAAGAGACATCAGTAGAGGAAGGAGGAGACCCATACTTACCCCCTAGTCATGTGCATCAAGTTATTTCTTATGGATAAGCTAGCCCTCCAAAAAGGCTACCAATGAGTGAAACTGTCTTGAAGGATAGTGATACAGAGACTAAAGAAGAAGGAGAAGAAGCATGCCAGTATGTTGTCAAGGACGCCTCTGAGGAGGATGAGGCAACCGAATCTTCTCATGATGTTAATGGAGAAAAGGAGGCTGATGGTGAAGCCGGTGATGAGGAAAATGTTGAAAAAGAGCTCAGTTTGAGTCCTCTGATAGATAGTACAGTCAGGACAGTGCTTGATCAGGACGAAGTAGCAGCAGCACCTATTGATGAGAGAGTCATTAATGACTCAGAACAAATGGCTATTGAATCTGCTGCAATTGTAGAGGAAATTGCAGAATTACCTTAGGAAGAACATTTGGAAGAGATTCCTCAGGAGAATGTTCCATGTGAGGGGGAGAATCTTGGCTCAGTATCAGTGCTATATGACATTGAAGGTTGGACATCAGATCCCGGATATATGATTCTTGGAATTTCTTATGGAGATTCTGATGAGGAAGACCAGCCCCAAAATGAATCAGTTACCTTACCCACTATGGCTGAATATGTGGCAATCAAGGAGGACATTGAGTCCTTAGAAGCTGAATTGAAAGAAGAAATAAGGGAATCATTGGCAGATATGACGAAAAATATGGTTGAAGAGATGAAAAGCGTGGAGCAATCCCTTGAGTTATCCATTGGATATGGTGTATCCAGTCCTATGAAAGAAATGATGGATGAACTTAAAGTGTTCCACACTAAGATTGAGAGTTGGACAGGAGCTGTAGTTGCCTTGAGACAATATATTGCTTCTCTGACTACCATGAATAGCTCTCAAACTCAAGTAAACTATGACATTCGATATATCAAATAAGTGGTCAAGAAATTTGTGGAAGTTTTTGAGGCCTTTAAGATGTCAGTCAATGAACATCTGAACAGTCAGGATGAACTTGTTCAGAAGGTAGTTTGTAGTCTGACTCAATCCATTAAGGAGACAGTGGCCTTCTCTATGAAACCTCTTCCCTCAACTAGCTCCAGTGTGAACCTTGATCAGATCCGCTCTATTTTTCAAAAATAATTGGCTATGGCCAGTCCGAGTGGTGAATCAGATAATCAGATTCTTACTACCACTAGGGATGTTAGTAGTTTTGTTCGTGATCACCTGCGGGCAGCTACTGCTTCTCAAGAGGCAATCAAGAATAAGTTGGATTCCTATTTTGAAAAGGATTATACCAAGAATCAGCTGACCAACCATTTCAAGCTCTTACTGGAAAATATGAAGTTACCTCCAGTAACCCAATCCTTCAGAGAATAGGTTAGTAAGCTCAGGGAGTATACTCTTGATTTGGATAAATTCATTGAAAATAGAGATGATTTTGTGTCTGCAATGGAGAGATGAGGCAACATTATAATTGATTTCAGGAATCGGCTGCTACCATTCATGCATGTGGATGCAAGACTTGTAGTTGTACCTCCTTACCTTCTTGCTTCTTCCTATGGGAGTACTCCTCAATTGACTCCAGTTCAAGCCATCTAGAGATTGACACCGATGATCACTCAGAGGAGCACAAATTTCAGATCCGGTACAGTTTCTGTAGCTGAACCACCAGTTGTGCCATCAGCCATTCCGAAACCCTGTGATGATCCTAAGGAGAAGACACCTGTTCAGGAAGAGGATTGAGTGGTTCTAGATCATTTTTATAGGATTCACCTGTATTTTTTTTGTTCTGATTTTATCAGTGTATCATCTGTATATTAATGAAATTCCTCTTCATTCTCTACTTTACTGAGTTTCTATTACATTGTCATTTATTCTCTGCTAATCATTATCTTTTCTCTGCTACCCTTCTTTTTGTTAATCACAAAGGGGGAGAAAATGAGCAAATGATCCAATGAGAGCAAATAAGAAATGAGACCTAAGAGTTAACAAAGGGGGAGAAACCCACAAAGGGGGAGGAATATGGATGTTTTTTTCTAAACAAAACAAAAGAAACTTCTCCTCTGATGCTAATTTCTTTTCCACTTTTTCCTCTGATACTATTTTAATTTTTCTTTGGCATATGTTGTGATTATCAAAAAGGGAGAGATTGTTGAACCCTCTAGGAATCTAGTTGCAATATTATATTTTGATAATCCCAATTATGCTAATTTGTATTTTTTTAATCCCTATTTGATAACTGGTTAAATACTTATTTGGGAATCTACCTATTTATTTGCTTTAAGTATTGATCTATTGTTCTATGTTTAAATATTTGTCTTTCGGTTACTGGACAAATTTACACTATGACTTAACCTATTCTTCCAATAGAATGATTAAACAGAACAGAGATACCAATACAGTTAAGTCTACCGCTATGTGAGAGCTACCGATACAGACTAGTCACCGTTACATTAAAGTCCACCGTTACAGATAATATATACTGTTATAGAACAGATCTACCGATACACACAGGTCCACCGATATGTTGATGCTACTATTATCAAAGGAAGTCTACCGATAAAAGACAAACCTACAACTACCGATACAAGACAGAAATACTGATATAGATCTACCGATACAAGACAGAGCTACCGCTACCAATATAAGAAGGTTATTGTTACATCAAAGCCTACCGATACTCGAAGGTCACTGTTATGCAAAGCCTACCGATATAAAGCTACAGATACAAGACCAACTACCATTACACATAAATTCTACCGTTACTCAGCCCCACCGTGACATCTACCTACGGATATCCAAAGCTATCGTTCCAGAGACAAAACCCGACACTGCTTTAAAGTTCTTTATTATTATTTAATCTAACCAATGGTAATATCAGGTATATTTTAATACACTGACATTTATTTAATGTGTGTTGTTGTTTGTCATAGAACCATACCTCGTACCTGAAAAAAGTAAATCAACTTTTTCCGGAGCTCGTTCTTTAAATAAAGGAAGGATGTGCTACTGCAAAGAGACTGATATAGGTGAATACATATAGATATACATACCAAAATGAACCGAGTGTGAATGAAAAGAGACGCCTTAACTTAAACGAAGAACTCATTCATCACGGTATACTAGTGAAGAGGTGAGAACGAGAACATAATACAAGAATTTCTTCGACTACATTTTCTCTATCTCTAAACATGGAAGTCAAGGAAGTAGACGACATTCTGTTTTCTAGAAAAAAAACCAGAAGAGGACTCAGATCCAATTCTGATCAATCCAAAGGAGTCCAGAGCTGCACTGCAATCAGTAGAGCCATTTCTAAACTCCAAATCTTTGCCTCTGTGATTTATCTTTTTACATATTGAGTAGTGTGTGTTATCTGCTGTATTTTACACACACACTGTCTCCTATACATTAACAAGAGGATCATTGAATCCTCACTCAAACTCTTGCATCTTTTATTTCCCACTGGGATAATGGTAGAGGTCGTGTGTGACCTAGTCAACTTGTTTGCTGTTGTTTTTGTTCCCACAGATAACAGTGGTAGGGGTCTTGGACCTGGATAGTTGCATACTGTTGTAATCCTCGATCCAAGGTGTGGATCACATTTATATAAAGTTTTGAGAGGACTATGTCTCATCTTGAGACTGAACCTCTTGGTTAAACCTGTTGTGCTTATTTTTTTCAATGTTTTTTTTATTATTTCGCTGCAAACTACTTTAAATACAAAACTATTTTAAAGTCACTTTGATAATTAAACTCGCAAGTGTTTATATTAGTTGTAAATCAGTAAGTTAGTTTCAAAAGTTAATCAATTCTTCTGATTTGATTAACTGGGAAATAATCAATCCTTTGAGAACCTAACAGAACCTTTATTTTGATATAAATTCACTACAATTTAATTCTGTGTTTTATTTGGGGGATTTTAAGACAATGTTTTTAAATAGAATTTTTAATGGGAACTCAATTCACCCCCCCCCCCTCTTGAGTGTCCACTCTGACCAACAGGATGATATATATATTTTTATTTCTATAACTATTTTTATAGTAATTAAATAATTATATTTATGTAAATATATAATAATTCTTAATTTATTACATTTTCGATTGATAAAAAATGAAAATGTTACACATTACTATATATAACATACCATAGACATAATTGTAGTGTATGTAAATGTTCATAACCATCATTCAATATTGGTTTTGAAATTATAAGTGATGCATAAAATTGATCACTAATTCAAATTTATTATATTGGATATAATGGAATAATTACCATGTTGACCATATTTAACCTTTGGAATTCATTTTTAACATATTAAATTAATATAGTAAAAACATATATTGTTATCATAATTGTATAAGTAATGTTATATAACATAGTATTAAATAAAAAAATACAATAGTTAATATTTACAACCTAGGTTACTGGGTTTTCAAATAACCCATGGTGATTATAATTTTTCTAATATATTTTCATTTTAAGAATCTTCTATATCAAATTTCATAGAAATATTGTTTTCATTAGTAATTAATTGTTTATTTGATTATAATCATTATTATGTAATAGAAAATGTTCTTTTTTAATCAAGGATTTTAAAATTGTTTAAATTATCCCCTTCGTCTCATTATGTCCTTTACTATGATTGTTTTCATCAAATGTGTTGATATGGTTTCATTGGTTTTATTTATAGTTTATAAAAAATATGATGTCCAGATAAAATCAATATGTAATTTACAGAAAAGGAAATGATACTAATTATTAAAAGTTATTTTTCATTTGAAAATGATACCAAATAAATGGGTCAACATTGTAATATATGAGTTTTTTATGTAAGGGTTCTTACTTAACCCTCTAAAACTATAAACTAAATAGATATTTGTGAATTCTAGAAGGTATGTTCTAGTGAAAAGCCATAATTATATTCAATTCTTAATTTTATGTCATTTTAATTTACTATAATATTTTTTTGAAAAAAATAATACCAAAGTAGTTAAATTTTTTTCTATCAATCTTATACTATGGGTTTGTTGAGAACCAATTCATAAAAAACCATCCACTACAATATTAATAATTATTAAATGAATCAATTATATATCATGATAATTGTCCCAATTTTGGGATTAGTAATCCAAAAATCAACAACTCTATTTCTACATGTGTCATTATTGTAATCAGACACAAATTCTATATGAACATAATTTTTTATAAAAAATTTCCCATGTAATGCATAGCCCTTTGGATCTATTCTAGTAATTCTATTTGGGATCAGTTATTTAATATACTCATTAAATTTTTAGATTCATTATTGAGTCATTTTGGATTTAAAATTTAATAATGAATTTCAATACATTCTTAAATGTTTACATTTATTACAAAATTAGATATGGAATGA
Organism: Viscum album; assembly: GCA_963277665.1. NCBI lineage: Eukaryota > Viridiplantae > Streptophyta > Magnoliopsida > Santalales > Viscaceae > Viscum > Viscum album. The sequence continues at coordinate 128,407,703 of OY728151.1, read as the reverse complement.
ATTGTTTTCCTTAGATTTCTTTTTATTTGGAATATAATTTCTTGAATGATGCTTAATGATTCTTAACCAATACAAAATTTATACCAAATAATCCAATTATCCTTCTTTTATATCAAAACATTATAATTTATGTTTAATTATGTAATTTATATACACATAAAAAATATAGAAAACCCTGTATTATTGTCATGAATTAATTATACGATGTAGAAAAATAATTTTCTATTATATTGTATAATAAGCTGTCAAAAAATATGGTTAATTTTTTGGTACGATTCAATCAATAACCATTTAATTAATAATACTGATCCAAAAATCTATATATTACTCTTAAAATTATAATATATATTTTGTGAATCTTTGGGTGATTTCAAATATCTATAATCATATATAAAAATGAAAATGAGTTTAGATTGAGTGGTTTTTAATGGTTCTATATTATGATATTGAACTAGTTTCTCTAAAGGGATACATTCCATTATTCTAATAAAATTTCTACCATGGGAATTTTACTCTATTTATCAAATTTAATATATTTTTATCATTAATTTTCATATACATGTTATGATTTATCTCCTTAGTGTAATTTTACAGTATGGATTTACGAATTTCCAACACAACACATCTATATTGGTGTCATATATACCATTAATGATATTATCTAATCTATTATTCATTATTAATAAATTATGAAAAACTATTCAATAAAAATGAATTCTTTTTTTAATAGTGGGTTTTTTTAATATATTCATTTTTAAAAAATTTACACCCTAGAATAGAATATTAAAATAATAATTATAATTATATAGAAAATTTTTTATATTTCTTTTTTTATTGAACTAAATTGTATTATTTTTAAAATACTCATCATCAGTTGGTGATAGATTTTAATTTCTTTCATTTATGTGTATTTATGTAATTAATTAAAATTAAATTAAAAAGTAGTTTTATTTTCTTATTAATTATTTTATTGTTTTTGATTTTCAAATTTCAAGATAATGGATCATGGGAGAAAATTAATTTCCATGAAAATTAATTTTGTACACGTTAGGATTTTATGTGGTAATGTAAAGACATGTTTCATATTAAGGGAGGTGAATAACATTTAGATGTGTTCGGGTTAAAAGAAAACACCATTCATCACCCTCCCCCTCCAAAACCATTCGTGTGATTATATTGAATATTATATTGTCCCCAAAATCCCTTCATCGGTATATGGATCATGGGGATTCGTCTCCTCCCTGAGCTGGGATGATGAGTGTGATTCACGCTACATCATTTGACATGCTACACAACTAAAACAACATTGGCATTAAGATAGACCCAACTACTATTGTCCATGCCCGTTGGAATGGCATCGTTCACCTATCTTGGACTCTTACTATTCACTGGATGAACTGTTTTCTCTCTCTATCGGAAGACAACGCCATTGTCACCCATAATTACAAGCAAGCTGACAAGCTTGCTGATGGACATGACAACATGGGAGTTAATCATGCGGCCTCCCAGAGCGATGACCTTCCTCTTGAGTTACTCCCTCTTTATGTCAGTGATGTTCAAAAAATTTCTTAATATTGATTCATGTAATCATTCTTGTTCTTTATTATTAATGTTGATGTTTTGGTCTTTTACCAGAACACCACCCCATTTTAAAAAAAAGTATATAAAAATTTAGAAGTAGTATTCTGTGTATAATAAAACATAATATTTCCATTTCTATATTCAGTCCTAGTAATATTAAATTAAATACTTTAAAAAATAAACCATAAAAAATATAAATTACTCCATTATCCCATGATGAATTTAAATTTATTACTTACACATGAAAACCAAAATTAAAAATACTAAAAAAAACCACACCCATAGTGAATAATATAAAAATGATCATGAATACCATGAGTCATTAATTATTTCCCTGATCACTAACCCTAACATCAATATCTATAAATATTTTATATAGAATATAGGGGTATGTGTATATATGTACTTAGTATGAACAACACAAAACTATATTATAGAAATTTATAATAAGAAAACAAAATCCTATATTATTAAACATTAGTTATATCATTTTTAAATACTAGGATCTCTACAACAATGTCCCACTAAGGCATGATAAATAAACACCCATATAAATATTGTATAATAATATTTAAGATAATGTTTTAAGAAAGCTCTCATGTGTCTAATTCGCATATTCCCCATCCCTCATCAATCTAAAAATTATATATCCTTCTTCTCATATTCATTAAATATCAATACAACCACATACATGATATTTAATGAAACATGAAAAAATCATACTATATAAGAAAATCACATCACTTCAACATGTCATAACCTTATATAAACATTTCAGAAGCTTATCATTTGTAGGAATATAATCTTGTAGGGTATCAACATCTTTCCCACTATATTTCATGTATGATTCCACTATGTTTCCACAACATAAAAATATAACAATAGCCTTTTCATATCAAATATATATATAACAAAAAAATCAACCACATCATTTTCTTAAATATATATTATGACCACAATCCATTAAATCAAATAATATTCCTAGAAGAGAGAGATTGGAAGGGGTTCTAGTATTCCATTTGACACATGACCCCATATGGCTATAATTTAAATTATCTTAATGAAGATATTTTATATAATAAATGAACATGAAATGTACAACATATAACAAGAATTACCATAATTAGGATAAATACAATGACATTAAAATAACATTTTTTCAACCACATCTCACACAACACGTAACATATACCATTGATAATAGAATATTTTATTCCCACCATTACACTACAAACTAAAAACTAACAACACAACATACAATATAAAAATTCTTAACGCATTATCATTTATCACATACCACCAATACTACATTTATTTTAAATTAATTATTTGCATATATTGTACACTAATACCACAACATTTAATTCAGACATGTATATGTTTGACAATTTAAAATTTTTCAATTAACCAAAAACAAATTTATTAATTCCATTCATGAATTATTATAACAACTAATTATTCCGACATAATATTAAATTAATTTTATTCATTATAAATATTCATGAAAATTGGGCTGCACAACAACAAAATTAATCCATCAATTTGGAATAAATATTATTGAAGAAAACTCCTTATAAATATTACAACAACTAGTTATCAACATATGACCACAACCACATATACCTTATAAATTATAAAATAATTACAACATATAAATAAAAAATAAAATTTGATGTAATTTGACTAACAATATATAGAAATAAAAATTCAATATTTTTATTTATCTTCTCTATTACAATTATTAATTCGATTATTAATTTATTTATTTTTTACAAAAAATATATAAATATACAAGAATGGAATCCATATTAATTATATAAATTTATACAAGAAATTACAGTAATAAGGGAATTAAGTCATTAAATTTTTGAATTTTTGACCACTGATATGTTCTATTATAAAATATTTTAATTATTGATTGGATTATTTCATATTCTAAAAATTTTAATATAGAATTTTGGAAATTATACATGTTTATTGTAATGAATTTAGAATAATTTAAATATACTACTTGAATTGAATATTTAATGAACAAAACACATGGATATGGAATTGATAATGTCCATGAACCAAGGTACATTAATGGATCTATCAAAAAACCAATAAATGGATGACCACCATTAGAAACCAAAATGAAACATACTCTAATAATATACATATATAAAACCTTAACACAGACAATTTAAGATTTACTGAAGAGTTAAATATGGTTGAAATAAGTTGATTGGGTTCCATAAATTATTAAAAAAGGAAAACATGAGGTAGGTAAAAAAACTCAAATGAATTTGTTTATTGTGGAAAAGAGTCAATATAAACAAAACCATGGGTTTTAATATAGTTTTTTTACAGAATAAAATTTGAATAATTACATGAATTTATAAAAATATTAAATCATATAGTAACTAAATTTTTTTGATGATATTTTGTGGATATTGAAAAAGAAGCAGGGTGAGTCATCCACCACCCAATTCTAGGAAAACCCATATTTAATAACTATAATCATAGAAGATCATGGTTGTAGAATTATATGTTATTAGACTCAAAGAAATTACAGTGGAATTTTAATTGTATCATTTGGTGGATAGTCATTTATGTGAGGATATCTTCATAATTAAATTTCTAGAGCAGGAGAACATCAAATTTTTTTCTAGATATGGTTCATGGACCGCATGTTACCTAGGGTGTTCTATCTAGTTTTAGGGTTGTCAGACCCTGAAAAAAAAAATTGGAGGGAACTTTCAGGGGCACTTTTTTTAATATATTGCTACCCTAAGAAAAATCATGCATCATGATATAAAAGAGATAGAAGTGCTACATGATTTGGTCAAACCATGTGGGAGGATCTGAATGACAGTGAAACCAACATCATTATTTTGACATTGTGTTTTATTAGGGTTTTTGAAAGGATGTGTAAGGTGTGTGAAATAACAATGAGTGGATCTCGTTAAGCACTGACATTGCTAATAGAAAGATGATAGTTTGGAAAACTTTGGTGTGAAACCAAGCCCCCTATGTATTGGGTAAATATATTGATCTACCCATAATAAACCTGAATTTTAAACCCAATCAACCTCATTATTTTTTTATCATCCACACATGGAACATTCCCCACATGATCTCATCAATTTTTCATCCTTTTGGAATGGTGGAGTCACCTCTTTTCCATGTTATATTTTAGAATCATATGTATCCATGGATTCCACTATATGACAACTCCATTCCCCTTAATTTCATTACTCATTTATCATTTTTCTTGTTGTTCAATATTTATTGCAAGATCATATTCCCAATATTCAGGGAATATTTCTATTTCTTGTATTTTTATCATAGTAGACCAAACCAAATACTGATATTAGAATTTTGGGTCATCTATAGTATAAGATATGTAGTATATTTAATTTTCCCTTATGATTATTTACGTTTTAAAATTTCAATGTAGGGGTATGCGCTGTACATACTCGGTGTCTCTTAAAATAATAATTTTCCTGTAATTAAATTGTTTACTTTTCATTGTTATGTGATAATAACCTTATTGTTATTGTTAGATGTTATAACATCAACACAAACCAATCCCTTGGGGTTATTTAATTTACTCACCTATATATGTGTTATCTTCCATTGTAAGAGCCACCCCTTTGGGAGTCCATTCATTTATGTTTAAATTATGGTTCTCCACATCGTTAAATTCCTTATGATGAACAGAAATTATTTCTTTAAATTAAATGATATTTATAACTATGTCATATTTTCTTCTAAAAAATTATATGATGTGCACTTTTTGATATTTGTAAATGTGACATATTATTATATAATTCCACAATTGGACTTATGTGTTGGGTCGGAAGAACACCCCAAGGAGGGAATGATGGCAAGAGGGGGGTGAATTGCCTTTTTAAAAAATTGATTAAGAAATTTAAATCAAAGTATAAATGCAGCGGAAAGAAGAGGCAAGACACAAGAAATTGATAACGGAGTTCGGCCAAAACCCGGCCTACGTCTCCGCTCCCAACTCAACCGTTGAGAGATTCCTACCGCTTGCTTTTCAATGGTTATAGCAAGAAACCCACTAGGCTTTGAGGTAGCACTAGGACCTATTACAGCTTGCTTTTATTGGTTGAGCAAGAACCCACTTACTTTTGATGGTTAAGTAAGAACCCACTAGCCTTTTTAACGGGTGAAGGCTAGCTCACCAACAACTCAAGCCCTTTAAAAGGAAAGGCTTGAAAAACCTCTTCACACCTTAGTGGTGGTGTGAGAACCCAAAAGAAAGAGGGATGAGAAAAGAGTTTGGGGTTTGTAGGCACAAACCCAATTTTAAGCTCAAAAAGGATAAAACAATAAAAACCGTATTTGGAGAAAGACTTGGGCGCCAATTGGATGATGGAGTTGATGTAGCGTGCTCTCCCAAGCTTCTTGAGGTGCTCCTTGGATTGGAAGTTGGTTGGAGCACTTGGGGTTCCTTTGAGGAAGTCCGCCGGAGGATTGCCGAATGATGGAAAAAGTGTCCGTTGGCTTCACAATAGTTCCGGTTGGTGTCCGGGGCTTCCTTGGCCTTTATTTATAGGCATGGAACCCTTGGGGAGGCTTCGGAGCCGTTGGAGAGGCTAAAAGAGCCGTTGGGAGCCAAGTGGGCAGGCTGGTCAACAGCCCAACGGCTAGTTTGACTGTGTCCACCGGCTGGTCGGTGCAGGGCCACCGGTTGGCCGGTGTTTGCAAAATGGCATTGGATTCCTGTCCAGGGGCCACCGGTCGACCGGTGCCAGAGCCACCGGCTGGCCGGTGGTGAGGCAGTAGCCTTCACTATTTGGGCAGGGGGCCACCGGCTGGCCGGTGCAAGGCCACCGGTTGGCCGGTGTGGAGGCAGTGGCTCTGCCTTCTTCCTAGGGTCCACCGGTCGACCGGTGGTGAAGCCACCGGTTGGCCGGTGGACTGATTTTCAGTCCACTTGATGTCCATTCTTGGGCAATCTTCTTGGCAACCTTGTGCCTATCATTCACAAACACTTCAAACAATATTAGACAAAGATGAGAGTGATTGTGATCATGAAAATTAAACCTCGAGGGGTTCGAGAGGTACAACAATCTCCCCCTATTTTGATGATCACAATCACCGAAACAAACAAAAAATACTAAAAATTGAAAGGAAATGCTTAAGCATGATGAAAAGGATTCTCCCCCAATCAATCAAGAAATTTCTCCCCCTTTGTGATTATCAAAATAGAATGGGGCATAAAACTTGATTGAGGGAAATATTTGAAAAACAAGATTTGAGATTTGAAAATCAATTGAGATTTTTGAAATTGAAAAGAAAATTTGAATAACAGTTTGAATTGAAAGTTTTGAAATATTGTTGGAAACCAATTGAAAATTGAAAATTCTAAATTGAATTGAAAAAGAATTGAAAATTGAAATTTGAAACCAAATGTAATTTTTGAATTAAAAATTAGAAAGTTCTCCCCCTAAATAAAAATAATGAATCACCGGGGAGTGGGATTTTGAAAAGAAACAATTTTAGGCCCGGAGAGACTCGCAAGGAGGGATTTTTCAATCCAAACTTGTCTCATGGCGGGTCTTCTCCTATAAAATTCGTCCGAATAAAAAATCGATTTGGGTTGACCGTACCGGGCGTTTTTACAATTACATTCATAAATAAGGTGCCCGGATTTCTTGCAATAATTACAAAATTTGTAATCGGAGCTCCCCCTTACAAAAACAGTTTGAGCATGGGAGGAGTAGGCTTGGTTGGTGTAGCCAAGTCCATTGGTGGTTCTAGAAACCCTTTGGGAACCAAGTATATTGTTCAAGTTTTGTTCCCCTTGGGTGAACTTGGCTAGGGTCTCTCTTAGGTCTTTGATGGTTGATTCCATGGAATCAACATTTGGAAAATTTTGGATTTTAAGGGACATCTCCTCCTTCTCTTTGAGAAGTTGTTCTTTTTCGGAGGAGAGTTTTTTGAAAGACTTTTTCAACGCGACAAATTTTGAAGAGAGTTCATGAAAACCTTTTTCTAATTGGTCTCTAGCAAATGAGAGTTCTTCATAAGAAAGATGATTTAAAGAATTTGAAGAACTAGAAGACGAAGAGGAGGAAGAGGAGGAAGATACCTCATGTTTTGCCATTAGGAAATTATTACCTTGGTCGTTCGAGGAGAAGGAGGAGAAGGAGGAGGTGGAGCTATCACTCCATGTTGCCTTTGAAGCCTTCTTCTTCTCCTTTTTCTTGGCCCTTTTCTTGTGGAGTGGGCAATTGGGTACGGATTTTGCATCGGGTTCTTGCTTTTGATCGGATTCTTGCTTTGGAGCCTCGCTAGTACCTTCATAGGTTAGTTCTAAAAATTTCCAAATATCATGCGAAGATGTGCAAGAATAAATACAATCAAAAACATTTCTATCTAACCCGCAATGAAGAGCATTCATGGCTTTGCCATCAAGCTCGAAATTTGCAATGTCGGCGGGAGTCCATTTAGATTCATCTTGACAAGAGAGAGTAAAACCGTGCATAACAATTTTAAAAATTGGATAACCAATGCTTTTAAGAAAAGTTGACATGCGGGTTTTCCAAAAAGTATAATCGGCTCCATCAAAGAATGGAGCACGATCCAAAGAATGTCCTTCGGGGGATTGAGAGGAAGAAGCGGTAGAAGCCATCAAAAAAAGATAGGATCTTTAATTTGAAACCGGTGAGGGAATTACTCAAATACGTCCTCTGATACCAAATTTTGGGTCGGAAGAACACCCCAAGGAGGGAATGATGGCAAGAGGGGGGTGAATTGCCTTTTTAAAAAATTGATTAAGAAATTTAAATCAAAGTATAAATGCAGCGGAAAGAAGAGGCAAGACACAAGAAATTGATAACGGAGTTCGGCCATAACCCGGCCTACGTCTCCGCTCCCAACTCAACCGTTGAGAGATTCCTACCGCTTGCTTTTCAATGGTTATAGCAAGAAACCCACTAGGCTTTGAGGTAGCACTAGGACCTATTACAGCTTGCTTTTATTGGTTGAGCAAGAACCCACTTACTTTTGATGGTTAAGTAAGAACCCACTAGCCTTTTTAACGGGTGAAGGCTAGCTCACCAACAACTCAAGCCCTTTAAAAGGAAAGGCTTGAAAAACCTCTTCACACCTTAGTGGTGGTGTGAGAACCCAAAAGAAAGAGGGATGAGAAAAGAGTTTGGGGTTTGTAGGAACAAACCCAATTTTAAGCTCAAAAAGGTTAAAACAATAAAAACCGTATTTGGAGAAAGACTTGGGCGCCAATTGGATGATGGAGTTGATGTAGCGTGCTCTCCCAAGCTTCTTGAGGTGCTCCTTGGATTGGAAGTTGGTTGGAGCACTTGGGGTTCCTTTGAGGAAGTCCGCCGGAGGATTGCCGAATGATGGAAAAAGTGTCCGTTGGCTTCACAATAGTTCCGGTTGGTGTCCGGGGCTTCCTTGGCCTTTATTTATAGGCATGGAACCCTTGGGGAGGCTTCGGAGCCGTTGGAGAGGCTAAAAGAGCCGTTGGGAGCCAAGTGGGCAGGCTGGTCAACAGCCCAACGGCTAGTTTGACTGTGTCCACCGGCTGGCCGGTGCAGGGCCACCGGTTGGCCGGTGTTTGCAAAATGGCATTGGATTCCTGTCCAGGGGCCACCGGTCGACCGGTGCCAGAGCCACCGGCTGGCCTGTGGTGAGGCAGTAGCCTTCACTATTTGGGCAGGGGGCCACCGGCTGGCCGGTGCAAGGCCACAGGTTGGCCGGTGTGGAGGCAGTGGCTCTGCCTTCTTCCCAGGGTCCACCGGTCGACCGGTGGTGAAGCCACCGGTTGGCCGGTGGACTGATTTTCAGTCCACTTGATGTCCATTCTTGGGCAATCTTCTTGGCAACCTTGTGCCTATCATTCACAAACACTTCAAACAATATTAGACAAAGATGAGAGTGATTGTGATCATGAAAATTAAACCTCGAGGGGTTCGAGAGGTACAACATTATGGATATCATGTTTTCCATAATAATTTATATATATATAAATTTAGTGGGTCATTGAAATTAAGTTTGAGTTTGATGGTGATATTATTAATGTCTTTTGATATGTGGGGTGGATTTCATACATTTAAGAAATTTTTCTTATAAAATGAAATATGAATTTGGTGAGGACCTCTAAATGTGTCAGTGATCTATATTATGGAATGAACACTACATTCCCTTTTGTATTGTTTAATTTAACAATTGAATAAATTATGAAAACCATGATATGTACATGGGATTATTTTTAAGGAATTCAAAGATCATTCACATCATACATGTGTTCATTTTGGTGATGGATTTTTTATACATTAGAGGTGATACGAGTATTCGAGAATGGTCCCACCACACATTATTCTTACTTATTTATCAGTGATATTGGTTCCCTAGAAAAGATACATTGGATAAGATCTATTTGAATTTGGTTGTACTAGCCTACGAGTGAGACTTTTTCCCTTATATGAGATTCCTGACATGGGTTCAGAGTTTTCCTCACATTATGCTGATAGTGACACATTAGAGGCCTTTTATGGGATGAATTGGATGGAATCTGATGGTAGTGATCATTAAGTTTCTCTTGGTGCAATTAACGGGTTCTTTATTATGGTTATCCTTAGACATTCCCATGATATTACTTATTTAATAATTGGGTATTTACTTTTTATAAAATGATATATTAATATATTTTTATCGATGGGATGGATCCACTAGGCAAAACAACATGCATGTTTTCATTCCTTCCCATGATACATTTTCACGAAATTTTCATTATCACATTCTCATTATATTATTTGTACAATTGTTTAAGGTTCGGACACCACTATATTAGGGAAAAGTATGTATGTTTGGGCTAGTTTTCCCTAAGGAACCTGAACCCAAATTATTTATTTATTTATTTATGTTTCTATTTAACATGGTATATAGGAACACTATTTATTTAATATAAAGGAATTGGATATTTCATTAGACACCATTTGAGGTGTCATGTTTACTAGATCACACTCTTTATTCCAGTTTCCATTGCACTAGGGTACCCAAAAGACCTCCTTGGTTGCAAGATCAATATCGTTGTCATTTTCTTGTATTTTCATGCTTGTAACACAATTTTAGGGTCAATTGAATAAGCTGGTACTTGTGATGCATGTGTAGTTAGCATTCAATATTTATTTATCATATTGTAGTGTACCTATATTTTTTATTTTCTTCTACATGTAATTGTTGAATCGCTGGGTCACACATGAACTGTACTTAGAGATTTTCTTAGGAAACTATTACATAGTTATTAAGATTAACCTCCACACAATTAACATATTCATTTACATTAGTTCTTCAATAGTATATTGATTATCACCTGATATACTACTATGATACTCTAATATTAATGGAATATTCTCCCCAACATACCACTAGTAGATTGTCATTACATGTCATCAGCCTTAAAAATATGGGGAAATACACTTGATGCCATATTATTACCATAATTTCTACCAGTTTAGTACTCCTTCTTGTCAGTACATTATAATGTTTTATCAAGATCTTGTTTTTCCATTACCATACAATTTTTGTTTTGTATATATGAGAATAAAAATGATTTCGTGCTCGGTACATATTCTTGGATGGGATTTATGAATCCACATATGGGGAATGTCCATGGGGTTAGCGATGGTATTTTTTTGATGTATTTTTATTACAATTTATTTTTATTTCACCTTGATTTATTAGTTTACATTATGAAATTTTACATTTACCCATATCCTAGTAGGGGAAGGAGGAAGTATTACATACACCATATAGGTATGTAGTGATTCAAATTACAAGAATGTTCCCTTCCATATATATATTCCATTCCTTGGTTCGTGAAATTTGTTAATGTGACTAGTGTTCTACTTGCATACCAATAGTATGCAATGTTAGGTGTTCCCAAAACATGTATAGTTTTAACCTACATAAGTGTTCAACCATTATGATTCTATAATTTAAATTATCACTTTTCATTATTTTATAGCATTTTTTAGTGTTTCTTTCTTAATTAGAATAATTCCATGGTTATTTAACCTGATTATTCTTATTTAGAATCCATAGTGATTCATTAAAATTATTACTTTATTTTATGTCCATTATTAACTTACATAGATGACTAAATAATTTTCCATGATTAAAATTATCATGATTCAAAACATGTATAGAAATGAATGATACGTGCTTGTTTCGAATAAATTTGAGTCCATTTTCAATATTTATGGTATATGGGAACCTTATAAAATTGAATGCGATTATTCACAGAACCAAAATAATGTAAATGGTCTTTATAAATTTAATCACTATTGTTTAAATGGTATGGCTATTTAAATTCATCTTTTTCTAAATAAATGGCGTGTAGTTCAATGGGATCCAAATTTTCAAATTAATAATGTTTATTGGTGTGTTATGAATTCAAAATTGTTATCCCATATAATTGAACCATAAGAGGACAACTTTATATATTTAAAGAGTTTTTTATAAATATAAAATTGGTTAATTTTCTTATCCTGGATAAAATCATTGAAGTTAAGTTGGAGTTTTCATAAACATTTAATGTGTATGAGTGATTTATACAATTAGGGTAGTAACATATAAAACTAATCCATTTTTTATCCTTATTTTTTTCAAATTTTTATAAAGAGAAATGTTATTCATTTTTGACCATATTTGATTGGGGTTCCTTATTAAGGTTTGTTCCTATATTTTTAAGATGAAAGACCATTATGTATAATTTGATTGATGCATAACTAAAACCATGTAGGTATGTTGGGGCATATCTCATATGTAATGAACCACTAATGGTGGATTAAGATATAAATTATTAAAATTATTTGGGTTTATATTATTTTAATCTAAAATGGATTAATGAGAACCATATTAGCCTCCTTTACTTTTTATATTCCATGGTGATTAGCCACATGGGGGTGTTATTATTGTATGAATTGAAGAAAATTTAAAATGCATGTAGTCACATATATAGTTTTCTATGAAAATTTAAGTGGTAATCCATTCTTAGAAGGTCCCCTTTAATTCATAGAATACATTTTAATCGGATTTGAGTTGTATTTTTTGAAGCCTTATAAATAAAATAACGGTATCTGCCTTGGGGTTATGTGATAGAATGAATAAATAATATCAGGATGACAACAATTGGTAATTCATAAAAAATATTTTGATATAACTAGTATGTTTTTTTATGGCCTTTACCAGATGGATTTACATTGAGAAGACTATTTTTTCCATAAGAATAACACTTGAAATTTGTAAATAATTAAATGAGTTTTGGTTTAGGACCTTATATTGGATCATTATGGTGTCTTTCTTTTTTTAACCATCATGTATGGGTAGTTTAAATATTTATTATTTTTTCAATGATCTCACCTAATGATGGAACTGTGAACATTTTTCATTAGCCTATTATCCATTATGTTAAACATAAGAGATATTCCCTTTATACTAAAGATATTTTTTTCCATGATCACTTGCTAGTGTCAATGCTTCCTAGTTTTCTATGAGGCAATCCTATTATTGTCAGAACCCTCGATTCTTCAGAGATTTTTCTTATCAATTTTGACCATATTTTGACATATGGTACTTCTCCATTGTCATTATCAATGTATGAATCATCGAATTAAAAATAAAAACCTTGTTTGGATGTTTTTTTCATGAGTTTGACCATGTTATGAGTTTAAGAATAGTGAAATGCTCAGTTCTAGTGGGATAGACATGCCAAGAGCATGGTCCACCACTTAAGTAAGTCGTGTGACATTCAATTCATCATTTTTTTCAATGATGTGTGACTAGATATGTCTTTTGTCGGGTCAATAGTCATATGTATTAAAATGGATTTGGGTTAAAAAAAGTTCAAGACACCCAATACTCAAATTCATATGGCTACGAAGCCTATGGGTACTATCAGGGATGTAAATCAACCTAAGTGATCTTAGTGTAGTATTTGTAGGCACTTATGATTCTATTATGTTATTAATGGTTCCAATTAACCATTTATGTTTGGTGATAACCATTTAATCTTTGAATATGGAGATTTATTCAAATTCCAACTCTGAAGTAGAGTATCCCATGTTTATAGAAAAATAAAACTCATCTGATTGACCAGAATAATCTTCTCAGAGGATTAGGTGTTCAATAAGATGGTTATATAATCTAGAATCTATGATATATTCTATGGATAATGTGGGAAAAACTCCAGAGGATATTCATGTCTACATCTAAATATGAATTTAATATACAAATTTTATATTCATGTACTTGTATATTTTCATATTAAATCTTTTTAAAGCACGGTGGCCACAACTAGGACCCACAGTGAGAGGCTGATGGGGCATGTGTCATGGGTTGAGCCTTCTATTGAAAATTATATGACTAGGACACTGTATTGGATTGTATCATTTTACCATTTTTTAAATGTTTCCTTCTATATATAAGGATGACAAACATGTAATGCCTTAAAGTAAATGATTATATTTTCATTTTAATCCCTATTTGGCTCTTAATTTGGGATTAATTTAGTGCTTGTGATGCTGCACAATGATGAATGGTTTTCTATGTATGCTACCCATGTGGAAATCGTTAAATGGGGAGGGACATGGATGGTAGTTCTTGCATGAACATCGGGTGCCTTTGGTGGAGAAGGTATCATGTTCTGATTATCGATGTGTTAGTAGGTGAAGATGATGTTTTTTTCAAGTAATTCTTCCATTAGTGGTTGAACTATTCATCTTATTTATGTTTTTTTATGGCTGCTGGAAACAATATCATGCACTTCATTTTTGGGATGTAAAAATGTATTGAGTCTACATTGTAATATATTATAATCCTCTGAGTGTACTCTCACAAAAAATGTGATCATGTACCTTATTTTGACTGCATTTGGGTATATTGAGTGGTCATTGGTCTTACACCTAGCACAAAAATAGTTGCAAGATGTTGGAATTGTTTGGGTGCTTCTAGTCATAATGCATTCTGGATGGAATGTTTTTCATAAAATGCATGGATAGTCTTGAGTGATACTTGGGTTCCAAAGTAGGAACACCATTGAAATGTTCCTGAACCCCAACTATTTTTCCCCAACATTATCATCAGGAGGGTACATTTTTGGGGTCGATAAAAATATCTGATCGTAAAATGTTTGGATATGTGCCAACATATCACTTAAAATCACTATTTTAGGAATTTCAAAAAAGAGATTCTTGAACTCCTATTGTTGATTCTAAGGATTGAAAAATACTTAGTTGGGATTGTAAGTGATGTACAAAGGGTTTGTGATCCTAGTGTGCTGGATTTAATGTGAACCTATATTTGTGCTGAAACCCGATAGAATAATGTGTTACTTTTTCCTAAGATGTCACCAGAATCCAGTTATGGGATTCCATGATTATTCCCAGAGCAAATTACGAGTTAACACATTTTAAATGCTTTGGATTTAGATTTTTAATTATGCCGTCTGTCGTAGCTTAACAATTCAATAATGACGATTTGGTACTGGCTAGGACTTCTATCATATATTTTTGTTAAAAATTTATGGTTTGTAATTGAGACTTTGATCTAATTATGATTCATGTCATGAGTGTCTTTGTAATGCTACTCTAAAGTACTGAATAAAAATGCTAATGATTGAGATAACATGATTCAATATTGTCCCATAAACACCAGCAGCAATGGTGGATGCACCATAGAATAGGTGGTTAAAGAGGTGTTGTGTAGATCATGTATCAAGTTCGATCGGCATTGTATAAATCTACCTTTAGGCTACAGTTCAGAAAAATAGTTGTCAACTTGTGTTTTTATGGCTCTTGTACCATATATTAAGGTTACACTTAGAGGTGAATTTAGTATTTTCAAATAGAACATGAACATTTGAAAATGAAATAGTGACTATTTATGTAAATTCATGTTCTCTTCATTTCCCTATGGATTCTTATGGATGATAAGCTTTATCGTGGAGAATATAAAATCTGGTGCTTTTGAATCAGTTTAAATTTCATGGGTATTCAACTTTTTTTCATTTGGTGGATAGTTGTTTTTTTATCCGAGCATTAAAATAGAGTGTTGAGATATGTATAAATTAAATATATTATTTTTTTGTTGTGGTTCAATACTTAATGGGTCCCTCATTTGTTCCTTTGAACTTCTCAAGTTTCAAACCCTCAAAAAACTAAAAATTAATGGTAATTTTCCAGGGTGCATATTTTCTGTGTAACCGTGAAGCCCCCAAAAAAAGTTATGTAACCTAGTATAGAAGAGTAGGATGTGCCGCATGGTTTCTTCAAACAATGTGGAAGGATCTTCATGTCCATGAACACACCCTCCAGTTATTTATAGTGGGTTTTATCACATCTTGTGCATGGTAGGAAAAAATGAATGCCTTAACCGTATGAGGTTCTACTTGGGCAATGCCTGACACCCAACTGGTGTATGTTTTATCGAACTATGTATCCAAACTATGGTGATTTTTATAGCGGGTGAATTTATTGGTATATCCTTATTGTGTCATGGACCATCCTAGTGGTTCCTACGCCGTGAATCCCCAATACCTCCTCCAAAAGGCCAGGGGCTGGTGAGTAGCACCGATTATGCATATCACTAGCACGAGAGGAATTGACTACGTACTTGTACACATGCACAAATCTCCAAGAACAAAAATACTAAAATTTAAAAACCATATATAAAAAAACATGAAAACCACTATATCTGACAACCAGAGTGAAACAAGAATATAAAGTACATAAAAGTAATCTAGGACAAAATACAAGCCCACCAAATGAAAGACTGTAAACAACTAACTGCACAAGATAGAGAAACTCATATATAGAAAATCCAATTAGGTCTATCCAAAATGTAAGGTACTGAAAACAAGACTGAAGCATCTGGATCACACCTCGAATGTCTGGTCTCAATAAGAACCACATAGTCATGTTGTATCCTTAACCCTATCAAACGGTTACTCATCTGCACATGACACGACACATTTGGGAAAATACCATGCAGGAGTGAGTTAATGAATACCTAGTTAGACACCTAGAAACCACCAATAAAAATCCTCAATAAAATATCCCAAAGGAATACCATAATGTAATGTAATGTTATCTCCACATACGTATATGTCTATTAAACACTTACCCTGAATATTTAGAGATTCTCATAACTAGACACATGGTATATAGGTTTGTCATAACCAGTCATCATACTCACAATTCAGCTAAACGAACACTCCTTTGTGGAGAAATAAATCCTAGAGCCATGATGTCATCAGAGACTCTCACAAAGAGGTCCCACTAATTTGGACACTTCCCAAAGAGAAAACACATGTCAAAGATCATGATATATAGAGAATGTATTTTTCCCATAGAATTATTACAACCCAATATATATTATCTCTCAATGTGGGGTATCCTTTTTAAAAAATACTGGCAAACCTACCAATGCGGCTCATGCCCAAAGGGGTCCTTTATAGATAATACGAAAAACCCTATCAATATAGTCCACTGGATAGAGGACTAATTATTTATTCTTGGAGGGAACATAAATTCCCAGAAAACCCCATCTGGGGTAATATTGGATTACTTCTATACCAGGGAGGGATACTACAACTCTATATAGGACTCGGCCCATAGATGTGACAAATATCCTGTGATGTGGACATAATGTTGTAATAAACCATCGATGAAAGAACAAAGGTAAACTATCCATCTACACTAGTCCCTGATAAAAACCCACAAAGCCATCTCAAAATGACAGTCTTATCACAATTGTGCAAAATTCTCAGACATGTTGTCAAACAAACCTTAAATTTTAATGTTATAGACAATTTAGTGAAAAAAGTATACCCGGGGTCCATTCTAGGTTTGAACCAGCATGACTCGATGTCCCAACTGGGTTTGGTAAGGACAACATGGCCGAGCCTGACCCATTGATCCCAGTCCATTTCATCCCACTTGGTTTGGTCTGGCCTAGCACTTTGAGCCACCGGGCAGGTCCGTCGAGTATGGCCAGTATGGCCACTAGGTCATGGTCTGCGGGATTACTGGACCAGCCTACCGGGCCATTGAAGTGTCCCCATCAATCCATCATATCCAATTGTTCTAGACAACCACCTTCTACAAAATGTGGTTTACCCAGCTGCATGTTCCCAATGAATTTGATGTCAACATGGTCACTGCAGATGACCAACGCATCCCCTACCTTCCCCGTGGACTCCACCATCATGGGATCCATGTGTACCTAGGAAAGAATTTAGTCCCCTTATAATTGTGTTCATGTTCACCACCTATGGACTCCACTACTATACACACATTGACTGCCCATCCACCTCGTGCTCCGCATAGCATGGCCCCCACCAGGCCAATATTGGCTTCACTGGTGGTTGTCCTATTGGAACCCCGTAGTTCTCCACACACTTCGCCTAAACTATCCTAAAATGATATATCATTCTCCACCATGTGCAACTTCTTATGCTACCGAAAGCCTCTACCTCATTCTATATTCTCCACACCTTCACTGTCAGACCACCGGGGTGTTTTTGTGGTGTTAGATCCTTAATCTCGGATTTTTTTCCAATATCGAAGGATCAATGATCCATTATCATATTTTTCAAAGAACAAGGAATGAATAAGGATTGGGTGAAGTGGATAAATTTCAAATAGGTTACAAAAAATGATCCTGGCCTTATTCATGTCATCCTCAAACCCTTCATGTTCAAATGAGTAATGGAGAGGAAATAATTCAAATCTCATTAACAAAATCAATTGTTATGATCAACCCGCATAGAAATAATCCATATCGTAAGAATGATCTATCCATTGATCAACCTATTCAGGGATTAGTATACATGAATAAAGTATTTTTAGAAATGGGGATAAATCATGATGAAAACCACATCCTACTTGAAGGTTTGGATCGATCATTGACAAAGATATATTTTTTCATCGTGGATGCGATCACCCACTCTGTGGGAAAAATGATTCACAATCTCCTAGATTTTTCATCCTTGTTCATCGAGAGGGTTTCATTCAAAATATTATATTAATTTTAGTTTTATGGTGATATCCATTATTTCAATATTAACATTTTGTTAAAAATGAAACCAATTCTACATCAAATAAAATATATTAAATATTTTTTTTGATGAAGTTTATATCCAAAAAATTAATTTCACATTAGGCATGTGCTATTCGATGTTTGACCCCACCTAATGTGTAGTCACAATTTTGAATGGAATAGTTCCCTCATATTTCGGATCTAGACAACTATTTAAAACATCTTCTCAATTGAAATAAAAAAATACCAATGTGATTTATTAAAAACATAACATTATTCAATGATTTTTTTTGGGCACACCAGGACTCATAATCACATTCCATCATAGCACTGAGTCTCTTATATTTTCCTATTAAAGAATAAAAATAAAACCTATGTAAAATCCGACTCATTACATTCTGCTCACCTTAGGTATTCATGTCCCCAATACCCAAAAATCCAGGGCTACTCAAAAAATGATGAGGGTACTAAGCAATAAATTTGAGCATCCCACTCCCACGTTCACTCTTGGAGATTCTCATGCTACTATCGAATGTACAGCAAGGGAACCATCCACTGACATGAAAATCCTCTCAGGTCAACCATGAATCTCAACTATATAGTCTAAAATATTTTCACCATCATCAATTTCCAGCTCGAACCAGTCAATGACATGTGATGGATCATGCACGTACCTCTTCAAAAGTGTCATGTGGAAGATATGATTTACTCAATGAATATGGGTGGGTAGATCTAGGGTTAATCCACCTCTCTATCTCTACACAAGAATATTAAATGGAATAATGTGTCTTGGGGATAAATTATCACTCTATGAAATCTCAGTAATCCTCGTCAAGGTGAGACATGAAAGAGAACATGGTATCCCACCTCGATCTCCATGGGACTCCACCTCCTATCAGTATATGACTTCTACTAGCTCTATGATGTTCTCATCTACACCAGAATGATCTTCACCTTCTCAGTGGTATCCCACACGAACTATTAGACCATGAGTGCGGAATCTCATGGGTCAGTCTAATAGAGTGGTGACCCGCATGGTTTCTCATACAAGGCCTTGATTGGTGTCGTACCAATGGTGGAGTGTTGGCTCTTGTTGTCCTTAAACTACACCAATGGTAGGTGATCCTCTCAATTATGATCGATGTTAATGATACAGGCCCACAACCTATACTATTGATCCTAAATGGTACTCTTCGTCTGACCATCCCTATAAGGATGGAATTTAATGCTGAAGCGTAATTGTGTACAAAATTCCACCTTCAATCTCGTCCACAATCGGGATGTGAAATGATCATCACAATATGAAATAATCATTGACAGACTCCATGTAGTCGATATATCTAATTTACATAAAGGACTCTCATTCTTTGTACTAAACTATGCTCTCGGAAAGGTATGTAGTGGTCACACATAGTGAGTTGGTCAATGATCACCGAGATGGCATCAGTTCCCCTCGACGTGTGTGGTAAACCCCCCATGATGTCCATCGATATCCTCCCCCACTTCCACTCAGGAACCTCAAGTGGTTGGGTGAAGAATGTTGGAACTTGGTGCTCATCCTTCACTTGTAAATATGCGAGGCATAGAGAAATGAAATCAAACACTAACGTCATCATCCCCGACCATTAGAAATGAAGTTTGAGGTCTTAGTACATTATTTCCACACAAAAATATTCTACTAAAGGTTATGTGGGGAACAATGTTAGCTCCTCCTCTCACAACACCATGAGTACAACTATGCGCCCTCAAAAAAGAATTATGTGCTACTCACCTATTGAATATTCATTAGAGGCGTGACATGTGAACAACTGAGTATGTCAGGTAATAGATACCAATATGTTGTGTCTCCCTGACTCAGTATAATAGTGTAGGAGTGAAAACCATCGACTAGAGGTAAGCTGGTTCATCCCCATAATCAAAGGATATCTTCAATGTGACCAACTATACTGACACCTCGATTAGTACCTACCATATGGATTTCATAATAATAGATTATTCCACCACATTCTATTTCCAAGGAATGTATACAATCTCAATGTAAAAGTCATGGTGGAACTCAAACCATCATCTTTGTCTCAATTTTATATAATTTAGAGAAAATATATACTTGATACCCTTATGGTTAGAGGAGTTTGTAAACCACTCGCCCATCAGGTTGGGTCAAAAAATCCTCTATGAGAAGACTAATATGGTTACCTCAATATCATTTCCTGTATTGTTCTTCCCATGATATCTCAACTGACACGAACCATTGAAAATAATTGATTTCCCATGTATTAAGAAACAATCAAGACTGGTATCTGATTTATTGCAAAACACTACATACCTAATGCCCTCCGTTGGCAGTGTGAATCTGGATCACTCCTCAACCTTTTTCTCAGCTCTTGAAAGTACTTAGGGACTTCACTAACAACAAGAAGTGATGACACTTCCATGGCAAAGTCATCAATGGTGTTGCAACTCTAGAATATCTAGATAAAAACCACTAATAATACATAGCTAACCCCAAGATACTCCACACCTTAGTATCACTAGTGGGGGGAAGGGCTCCCAAACAAGAACAACCGCTATATTCATCAGATCCACAACAACTCCATCCTCATGAATTTATGTGTCTAGAAAGAGGACCTCTTGAATACAAAATGAAATCATTGAGATCTCCCTATAAATATCATGCTAACGAATGGTGTCCAAGAACATACTCAAGTGTATCACATTCTACTTCATGAATTCCGATTAGACTAGGATTTCATTAGTGAAGACAACCAAAAACCTATCTAGTTAAGGATAGTAGATCCAATTTATGAGTCCCACAAACACTATTGGGGCATTCTTCATAGCAAACAGAATCCCCAAGTACTTTTTGTGGCCATACTGACATCTAAAAGCTATAATTAGTACATTCCAATCGGATATATGAAGATGTTGATAACCAGGTATTAGGTCAATCCTTGAGTACCACATCACTCTAATTATTGGTTCTTAGAGTTCAATAATCCTTGGTAATGGATACTTGTTCTTCATGGTCATATAGTTCAGGAGTTGGAAGTATTCAAATAATCTCATGCACATGTATTCCTTGATTGCAAAAAACCTGGGCCACCGAAGGTGAAACACTAGGTCTCACGATGCACTTCCTATGCAGGTCCTCCTTCTGTACAATATTCTTGTGAATCTATATGGGTGACATCTATTATGAAGGGGTAGATATTGGTTATATAAAAGGTTGTCGATCAATGAAAAATTATACCTCATACTTGGGAGTTAATCTGAGAACATCCTCGGGAAAGACAACCTCATATTCTACCACCACTATTAGAATCTAAGGTCTCCTTTCATCCACTAAACCAATGGAGAGTTTATCCATCTAGTGAGTAATCTATTCCTACCTATTATTTTTAAGTCCATCCTACATTGAATGATTTTCACATTAACCAACAATGGAAAACATGGTCCCATCACCATGGACACAATACACTTTGCACATAAAATAGTCAATCAGGGAAAGAACATAGTTAACTATCCCATAGCGATAACGATGTTGTTTGTCCTCAACGCAACAACTATGATATCCCAAATGAAACTATCATGTCTAGGAGTATGATAAAAATATCATCATTAGTGTTAGATTAGTAAAAACCCTACCATAGAAGTCTATAAATTTAAGGGTTGAGTCAACAGTTCTACCGAAATCTATGAGCCCCGAACAAGGCCCATGGAAAAAAAAGAACAAGTAGAACATGTGTCATTAAAAATAGAATCTATTGTGTAAAAGGCACAGATCATGCCTTTTATCATCCACGTAGATGTGAGGTCTTAATCCTCCATTTCCTATTTCTCTCCATGTCCTTGTTCGCCTTGTCCCTGAGCTAGGTGTGGACTTCCTAGGGGTGGTGGCGGTAACATCACAAACCTCCTCCAACATTATGCTTCTATAGATGGTCCAATTCCATGTATTTTGGCCTATGTAACAGTCTAGTAATGGATTTTCCTCTACCTATGTAGTCCCTCGACCATCCCCAGATGATCATTACGTCGATTCGGGCAATCTCGAGCCCGATTTCCCAGACCGATGCATGTGTAACACCTCCAGTATATAGGATGACTAGATCCACCTTTGGAACAGTACACATCTATAACCATATTCTAGGGTAGTATCCTAATGTTATTTTACTTCTTGTGTCGCTATGACTATTTTCGGCCATCTACTGTTTATGTCTCGACCACATGGTGCCAGATATTAACTCCCACAACTGCTATTTTTTGTACTAAAAATATATCGACTAGCATAGCCCACTCAAGCACCCCAGCATGCGTAGGAATTATAAGGGACATCATGGATTCCCTAAACTCCTAGTGTATCCCCTTCTCGAAGTTTTGATCCTGGAAGAACAGGTCAAACACCATGTCCATTGCATAGAAAAAAGATCATTAGACCTTGTCGAGTACTTCTCCATAAAATGACTACTCAAATGTAGAAGTTAGAGCTCATGGATGTGAACTAATTGTAATTTATCTGGAATGATCTATTCAAGGATGATATGCTTTAATTATACCCAAGAGAGAGTCACCTCAGCACATTTTTTGGTCCCTATGCTCCACCATAGCCCCACTAATCCTGGAGGAACACTTCTGGCTAGGACCACCATCTGGTTAGAAGTCATCATCAAAAGAAAGAAGAATCATGTAACATCCTCCAGCTAACCATAATCTAAATAGATGTTTATCTCACAATGAAACTTGGGAGTTCACTTCCTCTGGAACTCATGTTATGATATCAACCTCTCAATATCCTTCACAGGTATTACAGGTAGTATCATCTGATCAATGTGTGGTTGTATCACTGGTATGCTACCAAGTGGTTCTATCTATGACACCAATTGTATCTCTAATGCAGGACCTAGTATCGATGTTTCATCAATACTAAAATCATCCTTGTGATCATGAAAATGAAACCTATTTGGCTGTATATGAGGATGTATCCTAAAATAAAATATGATGCACCACAATTAATAGAGTTGATCAAGAGAACTTACTCAATATGAAAATGGAAAATAGAACCCATTCCTATATGATGAATTAAACATTACCATTCCCTCGAAAAAATGTTTTAATGTACTGAGTTGAAAATAATGTGTCTATAGTCATGGCGTATAGATACATCACCTTCCACACCAACAGTAGATGTACTTGCCTAAAATCCAATCACGAAACACTTAAAACTATTACCCAAAACCAATCTCACCTACTATTGATTTCAATATTGAGTTGACCCACCGTTGATACCAATCTAACATGACCCATCCTAGTAGAGATCGTTCCATGACTCCCCATGACCAATTCTCTTAGGCAAAGGGATGGTGACTAGCATAGAGTAGGCATATCAAAAACATGAGAGGCATTACCTATTTACATGTATGCACAAACACACATCTCCATGCCCACAAATACAAAAATAAAAAAACACAAGGTAAAACGTGAAGGAAAACCACTATATCCTACTATCATAGTGAAATATTAATGTAATTTACATGAAGGTAAATAGAGAAAAATATAATCCCACTAATAGGAAGGCTGTAAACAAGTGAATGAACAAGTTCGTGAAACTCTTCAACAAAAAACCCTATATGATCCATTCTAAAGTAAAGGTACTTGTGTGATATTAAAATCCATTGAAGCACAACTGAAATATCTCATATCTCTAAGAACCACCTAGTCTTATTCCACCCTAGACTCTTTTAAACACTCACTTGTCTTCCCAAGAAACGACATGTGTGGGAAAAGTCCGTGATGTAGTGATTAAAACAATACTCTGGAGGACAACCTGAATCTACAAAGGAAATGAAACAATGAAATAACAGAAAGGAATACAACAAACTAATACCACAATTCAATTAACAATAAACTCTATAAATGTATATATATATAAATAACATATATACCATGAATCTCTTGATGTACTCATAACCAGTGATAAGTTTTAGATGTAAGTCATAACGAATATTTATCCATATGATTCTGCTAGAGGCACACTTATTCAAGGATAACTCCGTCAAGGATACATGATGTCATCAGAAACTCTCGCAAAGTGGTCCCGCTAATTTGGTTCCCACCTAATCAAAATAAACTGGTCAATGATCAAGATACATAGAGAGAAGATCCTTTCTAGATAATTTAAACATCCAAATATTTATTATCCGTCAATGTAGAGGATAATTCCATGAGAATACCTTCAAACCTATCGATGCAGATCATATCATTTGGGAACCTCCACAGAGAATACCGAAAACCCTATAAATACAGAATATTGGATGGAGGGATACCACCTTATGCTCATATTTTATGTCAATTACCAAAAAACATAATTACAGGAGACATATGATTGATATTGTACCATGGAGGGATACTGAAACACTATCTGGTACTTGGACTCTATAGAAGACTATTGTCCAGTAATATGGACGTAATTTCGTACTTGACCATTGACAAAAGAAGCAAGGGAAACTCTACACCTACACTAGTACATTCTAAAAACCCACCAATCCATCTACAAAGGACCATCACGTCATAAGGGTCACAACAAGACATAAAACTCATCAAATGGACCTCTTGTTTGAATGTTAGGGAACCTTTAGTAAAAAATGTCTGCCCAGGGTCTGGTCTGGTTCTAACTTAGCCTGACCCACTGACCCAACTTAGTCCGGTCTATCCATCCCATCTTGGACAAGACCACTAGGCCCAGTCGAATATGTACCATTGGGCTGGCCTGCTGGGTTGCTGGGTTGTGGTCTGCTGGCCGGCTAGACCCCGTCTGCTCTGTCCTGTCATGAAAACTATACATGATTTCCCCCTTCTCCTACACACGACTAACCCAAATGCATGTCCTAGGTAAATGAAGCACCATCACGGTCAATGTGAAAAACCTCTGCATACTTGACCTCCCACGTAGCCTATGTAACCCTAGGCTCAAGGTGAAATGATCCATGTTTGCAGCCCCTCAAAGTTGTGTTCCTTGTCATCGACCATTGCCTCCACCGCAGTGGGTTCAAATGTGGTACCTCCTAAATAGTGTTCCACCTCCACTGCCAGCCTCCCATTCAGTAGCATGTTCCCCTAGAACACCACTTTGGCCTGCCCCCACTGATCTACTGCTGGAACCACCACCGGCCACCCTACCGGCAGATCAATGTTCGACCCATGATACGCTCGAAACTGTCAGCCCCACTTCTTAGGTTGCTATCGTTTCCACCAGCATGTGCTGCTGCAAGACTCTACCTTGGCCGATTTGAACCTTGTATTTTCCATCACACCTCCATGGTGTAGTTGTGCTATTGGATCTCCAATCATGGATTTTTGCACCATAAATAG
This sequence comes from Viscum album, assembly GCA_963277665.1. Lineage (NCBI taxonomy): Eukaryota > Viridiplantae > Streptophyta > Magnoliopsida > Santalales > Viscaceae > Viscum > Viscum album. The sequence continues at coordinate 128,381,675 of OY728151.1, read as the reverse complement.
ATGGCACAATGAACATCTGATCATATTTCATGAATAATGTGGAACACATAATGATTGGGGTAGTGTGTTAAATGCATAAGAACACCCAAATAATGGATAGTGTCCTTTTTCATGTCTTCTGAGATCAATTCATGTTAGGATAATGGAAGGATAGGAAAAAAATTAAATCTCCTTAAAAAATCAATACCAATAATTAACCTACCAAAACATTATACATCCGGTTAGAATGAAGGAATGGAGGATCATCCTATTCAGGTTTTGGCCCATGTTTGACATTGAATTTGAGTAATTGGGAAAAAGTAATGAATAAATAAACATCCTAGATTTTGGTTCGGATCAATCATTGATAAGGATAGAGTTTTTTATCATTGTTGATGAGATCCACCACTCTGTTGGCACAACGATTTTCAATCCACTCGATTTATCATTGATATTTTTCGAGAGGGTTTACTTCCACGTCTTAGAAGAATTTTAGGGTGATAGTGATAAACATAAACTACCTAGAAATCATTGTTTAAAAAGACAACCGACATTTCATCAAATAAAATATTTTTAAAAATAAATTTAATGATTTTTTCATCCAAAAACTATCATGAAAATATAGACCATGCCAGTCAATTTTAGGCCCCACCAAAGGTAAATTTGTTATTATGAATGAATCTTTGACCACAGATTTCGGATCCATGAATTCATAAAGATGTTATTTTTGTTATAATAAAAAAATAGACCACATAATTTATTAATAACATAACATTATTAAATAAATTGTTATGGGAACACCAAGCCTTGGAATCACATAATGTTACAGTGCCTGGCCTTGTAATTTTCCCAGGTAATTTATAAAAAATTAATCTGAAGAAAAATTTGAGTCATTACATAATGATCCTAAATTTTATACCCTCCCTCCCTCCCTCTTTTATTATCCTCCACATTCCTAATCTATCCTACTCGATCTCCAACATTTTTACTCCCCTAGGCATGGTCGTATCTAATCCTTCCATTTATATTTCAAGATAATTTGGTTTTTATGGATTACACTCAATTATATCCTAATTCATCGAAACATATTTCCTCCTAAAACATCATTATTAGTGAACTATTATTGGTTTGAGATCATTTTCCCTATTTTTAGTGAGGATGTCCATTTCATTGATTTATCTTCTGCAGGACAGATAAAATATAGCTATTGGAGGTTTATGTTTTTCACAGAAGAATATTTGAGGTTTATAGATTATCCCTCAAGTGTTTTCACATTATAAAATTTAATTTTTGAGTTTCATTCTAAAATTATCTGGTGTCGGTTAAAAATAATGAATTTATTTGAATTAAATTGTTTAGCTTTTTTTATGATGTGTTTGGTCCCTTGTTGGTGTGGATGGAGGTTATGAATTTAACCCAAACCTCCCCTTTATGGTGGTTTTATCAACTCACCTATATATATGTCTTATCATGCATTGTTAGACCCAAAAAATTAGGTGTCCATTCATTTATCTTTAAATTATTAATTTTTCCTACTTTGAATTCATTGTGATAAACATAAATTAGTTAATTTATTGAAATGAACTATTTGGTAACAATATCATGTTTTATAAAAAACAATTCCTTGTAGGTGTGTTCTGTCTTCAATTTGGAAATGTGATATTTTATTATAGTATTCCTTTAATTTCCATACTGTAATTTTTTCCCATGAAATTTTCAATTTAGCAATTAACCATTTATTTAAAATTATTATTTTGTGTGATTTCAATATTAGTGTTGTTTTTTGGGATGTTAGGTGGTTTTATTACGTTTATGAAATTTTTTTCTTCTTAAAAGAAATTGCAAATGGGTGAGGCCATCATAGTTATTCATTATTTTATTTTATGGTCAGCTCAATGCTTTTCATTTTGTATTGTTTAATTTAATGATTTAATGAATTATGAACACCATTAGCAATCTTTCTGTTTCCATTGATTAAATGTGAATGAAAATCTTATTATTCTTATTTTTAGTTGGTTGATGGTTGTGTATATTCTAATTGAGATACTTGTATTATAGGATGTTCTCATCATTTTGTCTCCTTACCTTATTATGAGGGACACTTCTTCTATAGGGAAGACAACTTTGATGGGGTAATTGGTGATATTTTTATACAGATCCATGAGGGAGACATAATACCATATATGAGATACATTATATGAACATATATGTTATTGTATCACATTGGGAATGATGTGATACTTGAAAGGACTTTCACGGGTCTCATTTGATGGAATCAAAGAGTAGTGAGCATTATGGTGCCCTAGGTGTGATACATGGTTTCCATTTAATGGTTAACATTTGATAGGCTCATTATGCTTCCTATTTAATAATTTAGTACCTAATTTTTTTAAATATATAATAAATATATTTTTTATCAATGGGTCCAACATCCAAGAAGAAAAAAATTCATTGGAATGGTCCATCTACTGATAAATACATCACATCATTTTCGATACCACATTCCCCTTATCTTATTGTATCAATTTTATATGGTTTATACACATCCAACATAGGCCGACATAAGAATGGTCGCTCAAGGTGTCCTTGAGGATCCTGGGATCAACTTATTTATTTATTTATTTTCGTTTTTTTACATGGAAGAATAGAAAACTAATTACTTTTAAATTCACGAATTGTCTATTTTAATAGACATCATTAATGGTGACCAACTCAGTATATCTCACACTGTGTATAGGATTCAATATTAACAGGGTCTCCGAATAGACCCCATCATTTTCATGATGAATATCCTCAGCCATTTTGTCATGTTGTCATGCTTGTAACTGGGAGTTAGAAGCACATTACTGAGATGGTACTCATGAGACTCCTAGAGCTACACTTCAGGATTTATTTATATTATTTTATTTTACCTTATTCTTTTTTTTCTTCTTCATGTAATTGTTTCATCATGTTTTTTCACTTGAAATGTAGTTTTATAATGTATTTGGCTACTTTAACATTGTAATTATCATTATTTTCCACCACATTATCTTATTTTTTAGAATTCTTCCACGTTTGAATATTTATCTAAACCTGATATAACATTGTGCTACTATTATCATAAGGGTATAGTCTCCCATATATACCACTATTGCAACCACACTGCTTGTAAGTAGAATCTCGCCTTCTGGGAGGCACACTTGAGGCCACGTGATGACTGTCCTGACTACTCGATTACTGCATTGTCAGGTTAAGATGTTAGGGTGATTCAACAATGTCATCACACCATAATGATAAATCATTTATGTATTAGGACAAAAAACTATTCGTTATCCCATAATCCCAATAAATAGAAAACTAAAATATTTTTATATCACATATCTGAATGGTGAAAAAACTCTCTCATGAGATTAAATTAGAAATCATGATGAAACTCATTAGTGTGAAACAAAAACACCATGATAAAATATAAATCTGATGACTATCATGGGAGACTCCAAAAAACCATTAATCATGACGCAATCAATAAAAACTGTAGAACCACACTCCCGGGTATAGTACTAGATAAATATAAATGTTAGATTTCATATCATGATAATTTACCCATGTGATCCGTATATAAATTTCATATTCTAATTACATAAATATATTAACTCATAAAATATTTCTAAAATTTAATCTTTTGAGTCCATGGTTACAAGATACATAATGAACATGTTCAAAAACTATCATTACCATCACACACAATTTTTTCACACATTGTACTATAATAGAATTAAAATACATAATACATGAATTAATAACCTAGGGAATGGATAAATATAGTGTGAGTGAAAATAACCAATTACCTAAAACCAATAAACAAGTATTTATGTTTTCATCAAAAGAATATGAGGAGATAAAATCTAGGGTAAAATATCTGAATATTTTATATTTATGTATATGTGTTATAAATAAGGAAAGATTGTTGGACATGTACTATCAAATGAATAGTTATATACAATGTTTTAAGAGTGCTTAATATTATAAAAATAGTCATTATCCATAGGAAATTTTCTTTAAATATCACATTAAAATGTATAAAATTATTGATATATAGAAATCATAACCTATTAATTCGATGTATTTTCAATTATGACCAGGCATATTATTTGAAAACATATCTAACAGAAGATAAACCCACACATTGTCTATGTCATCATAACTAAGAATATAAATAAACACTCATAGTCATTTGAAATATATCTAAGAACAATTACTATCAATCAATTCTTTTTCTAGACATATCTTTGAAAATACCATCATGTACAGTCTTTGTGAATGTTTATTATCCTCAAATTCACTCACACATAATTCTCGTGAGAATATATAACCCAAAATGATGTCATAGAAAGATACAAGATATTAAAAGATAAAATTATCTCTCTATTGGATTAGAGGGGTATATAGGACATAAAATATTTATGTATTATTCATCTATATATTTTTATACTAAGAGTACATGAGAGAAATCAGATTTCTTACATCACATAGTTATCTTATTTGAATAAATTGATTTCATGATTATATATATATATATATAATTAAATTGAAATTTACTAAATTAAGATGGTTGGTGGAACAAAAAACAAATATCTAGTGTAACATAAATAAGGAAAAAACCAACTAAATTATATAAAATGAACCATTATTAAATTTTTCTTCAATTCTAATTGAAGGTGGGTAAAAATATGAATTCTAGGAAATTCATTAAAATCTACCGATTGAATTACATAAAATGAAAAAATTTGATCATGAGAAAAATATTCTATAATATATCCATTAAAAACAATAAAATTTTCTTATGGAAAAAATGTAAAATAAAAATGCTTTAAAAACAATTCATTGATAATATATAAAAATAATGGACAATTAAGATGTCAGAAAATAATAAAATAAAATCACATCACAAAATAATTATTTTCATTATATAATCAAACACCAAAGATTGAAAAATATAAAAATATTTATTTTTCATTCCTATTAAATATGATTCACAATAATTTGGAATGAATTTTTAAATAATATAAATTATGCATCATAATGAATAATTATCATAATAGTGACTGATTGCAATCACAAAGACTGTTTTACAAATTTTTCATTTTAATAATTGTATAAATAGATCCCCTATGGAAATAGGAAAATATTTTATTCAATAAATATTAAGAATGTATAAAATGTTCAAAAAGGTCTTAATAATTTTTTGAACCAAAAATATGCCACCCGATTAAATGAATATTTCAAAAAATGATGAGTATTCCAATTAGAATATAAAAGGTGGGCTCAGTTTCAGTTACCTGTGTCACATTAATTAAAAAATTAACCATGGGAAATTTTATTAACAGTAGAAATGTAAAATATTAATAATATAAATATTATAATAAAATATAAGTGGATTTTCAGATAATGTTAACAATATTTTTTATTTCATAGAAATTTGTTCACAATATTATTGATTTGTAAAAGAAGCCAGAACAAAAATATTATGGCTTTATAACATTTAAAATCTAAAAGATTCTTAATTTTAAAATTTACTAGATAATTGAATTGATAAAATTTTTACGGGATTCTTATGAAATTATAAAATTTCTTAATTTAATTTCCATCCCTAAATATTCAATATGATCTTTGAAATGGTAAAAATCACGTTCCAATATGTATGAGGGTTTTAATGTTCTGTGTAATGGTTAGAATGATTTTTTATGGGGAACCTATATAAAATTCCATGTTTACATATTCATTTAATGCATAGAAATATATTTTCAAAGGACTCATATGAGTAGAGATCTTTTTCGATATGATAGATAATATTATCTGTATATTTCCAAAAGATATGTAAGAGTAACTAATCTACTACATATGGGTATGTCAGAATTTCTAAATTGTACATAGAGATAAAATCATAGTCTTGTGTGATACTAAAAATCAAGATAAGTTTATAATAAAGTTACTCTAAAATAATACCCCTTTTATGAAAAATAGGTTTCAATATCTTTTTTTTCAGTTTCTTCTTCTAGAACAAACCTGAAACATAGTTGTGTATACCATAATAGAATGAAATTATGCAAATAAATTCCCTATTAAATTTAATGTTTTTGATTCATAGTAAAGTAAAATGTAAAAAATATAATATAAAAACTAAATAAAATAAAAATACTATGATTAATTTAATTCTTAGTTTCTAATTTCGTGAACATATACGTTTCATGCCTTACAAAAAATATTAAAACATTTCGGCGATTTTTTTTCTATTCCCTTAAATAAGGGATGTCTATAATTTTTATTTCAATGATCATTAATATTATCCTTTATAAAATTAGGCAATTCTCCTAGTTTCATTGTATTGGGAATCTATATCTATACCCTATTCATGATAGATTTTTTTTCAAGGGGATAAATTAAATAAATTATATTTGTTGAAAAATTAGATAGATTATATTTTTAAGTATTTCTGATGAAAAATTATATGAAATCATAGAAATGTAATGATCTATAATTATACATGATTAATATGTAATTATAATTATTATATTTTATTTATTATGGAGAGACGGTATATCATCACTTGAATATTTATATTTTTTTTAATAAAGATATTATTAGTATATATTATGTATTAAATTTATTATTTGAAAATTCTCTTGGAGATATCATGCAATTATCACATGTACAATTTTTATATCTTGTAAAAGTTAAATATTTATACTTTTTCATATTAATACATGGTGTGTTTTATGAATAAACTAATATAGGAGCGTGAATTGGGTGTTGATACCTTGATGAAACTTTAATTGACATCGATAACAAAGGGTTTGGATGTTCCTTACAAGTTGGTTCTCTCATTTAAACATGTTTCCACAATATAATTCTTTTTTTGTAATTATTTTACTATGCATTATTATTATAACTTTTTGAAATATAACTTATTAAATATATTTACAACACATGATACAATCAATTTTAATATACTACTTATTTCCCATATTTGATTTTTATAACTTGTATTTTTGTGTTGCTGTTATGTTTGTAAAAATTATATTTGATGCTTTCATTTTATGCGTAACCATGTTTTGTGTTTTACCATTCCCTTAGAGTTTGTTATTGATACTCTTAATAGGTGCATCATGATATGATTAACCCATATAGTGGAAGTGTAATCATCTTATGAAAATTACTATGATGGACATGATAACATGTTAGGGGGGAATGTCCATGAGACTATACATGAAGAAACACCATTAGGGGAATGATGAATAGGAGGCTTGATACAATGCATTGGCATTACAAGCATGAATTCATTGACACCTAAATCATGGTATATATGTGGTAATGAAAGGAAATGTAACAACATATGATAGAGATGGTACATGAAAACCATGATTCAAAATCTGATATGAAGCTTTATAACTATTGAGAAAAATTAATATGATCCTAGATTATTATTCCCCACTATTTAAAAAATTATTTGATTATCCTTATAGAATAGACCTCATGTAGGTTTGAATAAGGGTTTTTTATCTTCCCATACATAGGTTATAAATGTAAAATATTTTTGACAATGTAGTGGTGCTTTCCTCTTATGTTTTATTCCTCAAATCCCGCATGAGGTACCTAATGCATGTGAAAACATAATATATGGGTTCTGAGAATCAGAAAAGGGCATGATACTAGTTTTTGAGATTTGGATCATGGAGGTGCTGGTGGGACCAAGACAAATAATAAATGTTTTATGGTATTTTATTTATTGGTTTTCCTTTATGCACATATTATATGGTTTGGATATCCACAATGGGAGCCTGTTTATTTATTTTATGACATGAATCCCATTTTATATTATTCCGTTTCAATTCTATAACCAATGATATTATAATGTATTATTATTATTATTCCATGGTTATGATAGTGAAGGTATAATCTCCCCACTTACAAACAATGGACTCTTACTGGTATTCTATAAACTCATGCGTGTGAGGAGGTGTTTCTGAAGTCATGTTGCACTCTGAATGTGATACGGGGGTTCTCATTGGGGAATTAAAAATTGGTACTAGAGGATAGTTTTCATATTTTATTTTGAATATCCCGTGACTAGGTAAAAATGAGGTATTCTATATGGGATATAGGTAGTAGAGTTTCCATGTTCTTTTAGGCAGATGTGTAATGGGAGTCCTAGTTACCATTAATGGGATTATATTTAATATATTATTTTTTATTTTGTGTTTTCATTCATATGACTAGGAACATATGATAAAATTTGATATTTACACTTGATATCACACAATATATTATTTCATAAAATTAATTTCATAATATGTGTTATTTTTTGGGATAGAAATTTACAATATTATCTAATATTTTAGTTTTTACATTCAATATTTTATTTTTATAATATAATTAACTATTTGAACATAATAATATTCTCATATATATATATATATATATTACTATGACTTACATTTGGGATGAAAGCCTTGTTTATTTCTAGGATAGATATAAAATTCATTTTTGTAGTCTCCTAGGTAAATATTTGTTTGATCCCTTAAATAGATTATGACATTTCATAAAATTTGTAATGGTTTTCCATCATCTTACAAAAGATTCCACCTTATATAAAACTGTTGGTATTTCCATATGATGTAGACTAGGGGGCACTATATTGAAAGGTAACACATGTCCATCTACCTTCTGTGATGTAGGATGTTATAGAGAATGCTCTTGAACATGATCTGATAGGTTAAGAATAAGGACTACCCAAGCAGTGAGTTGGTCCCCATATTCCTTCCCCAGGATACGGGACATGGAATTCCGTAGTTTAATATTCTAGTGACTTATTGAAAAATCTTCCACTATCTATTTGGTTCATTTTTTTGTCCATGGGATGCATATAACTAGATAAACATAGTTGTAGGACTCGTTAACCACATTGAGAAATCTATGTATTATAATGTAATGATGACATCATTTTGGATTTGGGGATACAAAATGTGTTGGTGGGCATGATGGTGTAGGATAGTGGGTGTGATGGTCTCAACAAGGAAATTTTCAAGGAAAAATTTATCAAGGATCTAATTCCCAATATGATATATATAGAGAGAGTTCCATATTTCATGGAGATACAATATGATTTTGTGATTCTATATTCATACTCTACTTATTCCATATATCTTTTCCACAATTCTCCTCTATTACTGAGAAATGAGTCATAGAAGGAAATTAATATTGATATTATACCAGGTTCTAATATTGGATTAAATATATGGAGTTTTGACATCATAATATAACCAGATATTCTATTTATATGACATTACCCTCAAGATGGTCCTAGATGGGTATTGAGGTTTTTATTTTCTTATACCCTTTTGTTCATCTGTGGGTGGTGCTCCTGTTATTATTATGACTAATTTTTATATTAACATGAAGATGTAGCAAATGATGTGTATCATGGTAGTGGTATACAGGTGGAGTAAAATTCACTTTAGTAAGTTACATGAGATGGTGACCCACTATATGTCAACTATTGAAAATTCATTTACTATTGTAAGACCTTATTTTCATCATATAGAATGTTTAGGAAATATGGAATGATGGGTCACCACAATTATTTTTTCCATATATCCTTTAGAAGGGACTTTTGTGTGGAATTAGTGTAGATGGTGTCATTGGAATAAGGATCAAGTCAAGGTCCTCATTAGTATAACATATAAAGATGACTCAAAGAGGCCAATAATCGTTGGGATAATGCAATAATTTTAAGGAATTTCATGTAAATGTAATGGAACATCCTATAAAATAATATAGTGTCCGACCATGTAATATTTTATGTCTAGTTTTGATCAACTTTTATTTATCTACTAAATTTAATGAAACATGTTCTTCCCACAACATGAAGTCCATACAAGTATTTATTCGAAACTTTATAATGTTCATATTATCACTATAGTTACATTATGTTGATTTATCATTGTACGTGAATTCCAAAGGACATCAATGATATAGAAAGTTCACAATAATAATATGTAGTTATTCACATCAATGAGATTTCATGATTCTAGATATTTTGAGATTTTGTTTGATTCTTGGTATGGTCAGGCTAACCATCTTCTAAAACCACATTGAATGTAATTATATACTATTCAAAATTACAGTTCTGAAGGCGGAGCATTATTTTATGACTAGTGAATGGGAAAAAAGATATGGTATATATAGTCCAGAATTCAGCCATCATAGAATGAACATTAAATTAATTATGGGATTTGATATTTTAGTTGGATCAATGTTGGAACCTTTTGTACTCCTCTTATAATGGAACTATATCTACATGTCTTCCTATATAACATCAAAGTAAATTCACCTAATATGTGAGTTCATTTCGATATATATCTCATTCTAGGTGCATAGACTCTTTTAATAACCCCTTATTGTATGAAACCAGATCATTTGAATAAGATTATGGTATAGCTGGATTACATAGAGAAGATGGTATTTATTAGATAATGGGGTGAACCATTTTAGTTATCCATGAATGTTGACAAAAACCATTGACTCTGTATAGATAATCAAATTTTGAATCAGGTGATAGTGACCAATATATATCTCTTTCCCAAGATTAGAGATCTATTTTATCAGTTATAGGGATCAATGTTCTTCTCTCTAATTGATTATTGATTTGTCTATCACCAATTGTATTTTAGATAAGTGGAAATCCCAATGATTGAGGTTCAGAATAGGTTTGGGATATATGAGTACTCGATGATGTGGTTTGGATTGATGAATGCACAGGCGGTGTGGATGGATATCACGAACAAGAACATTATGGTAAGAACCCAAATCTTCTTTTTCAGGTACCTTTTTCTTTTCTGGTCGTTTTTTAGAAAAATAGATTTTTATGGAAATTTCTTATGTACACATCGTGTATTTTGATACAACAGGAAGCCGGGAGCAGGCTTTGTCCCGGCCATGCACACGACAATGTGTGGTCACCTAGATACCACCTAATGCGGGGGCCAGTAAAGGAATGTACACGTCGTGTACTTTTAAAGTACACACTGTGTACATTTTTTTTTCCATTAAACGCACCAGGGTCATGTCTAACAGATAGAACCATCTCATTCGAGGTCTGGTTCGGCCGAGGGTGTCAGTATATCATGAATATTTGCCAAGCCATCGTTCGATCTTCCATTCTCCGAATTGGACTCTATCGATTGCATTTGAATCTCATCGATGAGTTCACTCTTCTTCTTTAACACCTTCTTCTGATTCCTTCTCTCTCATGAGATATCATGGGTTGAACGTTTTAGATGTTTTTTAGATGTATATTATTCATGGGTAATTCAAGGCTTTTGGAACGCGTATAACAATCCTACAACACCGAGGCAGGTGGTTTATTCTTTTTTTTTTTAAAATTATTCGAGTTATATGTGAAAAAATTCCCAATACCCTTGAAAGGTAATATCATTTTTACTGATTTATCCCAGTTAGTTTCCTACTATTCTTTTATTCTTGTATATAGGTAAATTAAATGTAAAGATGGTTAACTAATATGCATTTGAATTGTTTCCCCAAGCATGTTTTCTTGTTTTGACGGTTTGGTCAAGATTTACCTATTAGGCTATTGTTTATATTCCATGCCTAGTATTGTAGTATGGAGTGATTCTGATCTGTCTTGCAGTTATGTTGTAAACTATCATCCTAGTAGTTCTTGAGGTTTACATTGTCCGTATTGCATTGTTGTTTTTATTTTACTTACACAAGGCCGTGAGAACCTGGTGTAGTTGACCATAGAAAGAATAGACATAAGGGATTTTCCATAGTATCTGTTATTATTGTTACAATGCGAGGCCATAGAGGAAATTGACGTTAGTGCTTCCTCAAAGTGTTTTTATTTCCTCAACACATTCCACAGGGGAATGAGACATATGTTCTTCCCCAAAGCACCTTTTAGTTACTGATACAAGAATATATTGGGAATTGATGGTGACTGCTTCCCCAGAGAGTCTATACTAAAGTTTAACAAGAGGGGTTAGACTTTGTGTACATCCCAAAGGGTTGATTGTGTTTGCTTGGTAGGATCATAAGGGAATAGGCTGTGAGTACATTCTAGAGGGATACCTATTTGTGATTATCTTAATACTTGATATGTGGTATTTTAATTCTTTGAAACTGTAAAAAAGTTTATTGTTGAATAATTTTTTGTTTGCTGCTTCTTTTTTTATCGCCTTCCATATATATTAACTAACTGTTAGGCACAGATCACTTAGTTTTTTCCTACTGGTATTTAGTCTCCCACCATTTTTGGGTCATGCTTTAGATCCCAAATCAATTATGTTGTTGCGGGTATAGATAATGTTATGCACCCTTCTTCTTCAGGTACATGACTACTTTGGAGCTAGAGAGCATGGGACCAAGGTGAGGATTGTGATGTAGAGGAGTTGTTTATTGTTTTCTTTCATATGTTGTTTTTGTATTCTTTTTCAGTGTTGTGACGTTTTTGGCTATTTTCCTAGACATATGTATCATGCATCATTATATAAGTGTTATGACTGCTTATTACTTGAAGTCTTCTGTTGATTACTGTTGTATTCTATTATTACTGCTTCTGTTATTGTTATCAATTTCTATTTCAATGTGTTACTCTGCCAATGGGGACATAGTTTCCCCACTTTCACACCCAAGGCCCTTGCTACTAGTTGTCAGCCTCTGTCTTTAGGGGAAATGTGCTTGAGGTCATGTGACGAACTGGGTACGGAGTGTCTCTGGGCACTTTTCAAAATCAGGACATTACAAATTGGAATCAAAGGGGTTCTATTCTTCATAACATTCAGTTTAAAGCCTATAGTCAGGGGTATGATGGAAATAGGAACATGGTAATAAGATGTTCCCATGATTTACAAACCCATGTACATGGAAAAGTCAATTTACCTGATTTTTTCCAATTTTTTCGGTCTTGGAATTTTATGATTGATTTTTTTCACCCTTGGGTGATTCAAATTTTTAGTGCTATTATCATTGATATTATTGAGGTTCTATTTCTTTTGAAACCCAATGATATGAGGGTATGTCACCTCTTTCATCATATAGGAACATTCAATGAATCACAGATCATGCATTCATGCGATGAAATTTAGGGTGAAATAGTGATTTCATGTAGGGGTGATATATGTTGTTCTATATATGCATGCAGTTGTGATAGATGCTTTGATAAATTACCTTCTATTTTATAGGGTATTTATTTTATAATATTTCTTTGATTGAACACGAAATGTTGGTTCTTGGGGTGTTATGGGCCCTCATGGGCTATAATTTGGAGGACTGTTGCTTTGTTTTCCTTGTTATAACATGTATAAGATGCCATGATTTGATTAAAGTGGAGTATATGCCCTCACCGAATGGAATATCACATTTTAATGTAATTTTTAGTGTTTCATGGGATTCTGGTGTAGTGTATAAGATTTATTGTCTGGAGAAACCAAGAATACAAGTCGTGTAGTTTTGAATACACGCTATGTGTTCTTTTGTTCGGGGGGGAACTGTTTTTCTTAAGTACAATCCATGTAATCTACGTATTTGCAGTGCATTATCTAACCGTGTCACTAGATATGTTGGAATAGACATGGGGTTAAGAATCTTTTTTGGTGGTACATGCTGTGTACTAGACGTACATGTCATGTGTTTAGACCATGTGTATGCTCGCGTGACTAACAACATGGATGGATGAAAGCATAAGTTATACATGCTGTGTCTTTTGGAACATGCCATGTATTGAGGACCATGTATTTAGAAATGTAACTAACAACATGGGTTAGTGGAAATAATTTAGTGTGTGCTGTGTATGTTTGAATCACGTTGTGTAGTGTGAGTCATGTATCCGGTCGTGTCACTAAATACACGGGTCAGTGATGCTCTTCTATTAAACACCATGTCAAGAATGAACACAATGTGTAGTCTTATTCTAGGAGAACCATTTAGCTTAGTCGTGTAGAAGAACATGGGTAGAGGAAGTGGATTCAGGTATACACTGTGTGTTTATGGTGTTACAGGACTAGTTTTGGCAAAATTACCCACCCATGTGAAGGATTAAGGTAACACCCAGTGTAGTTATGTATACACATCATGGATCCATGTTTTGTAATACTTGAATGATTCCTTTCACTTGTTCCCTTCTTACACTCGTAGTTTTCAGTTCTTTAAAATCTTGATCAAAGGTGTGAGTTTGACCTTGCAAAGTCATTCCACTGATATATTCTCCGGTTTTTCGCATGTTGCAAGATAGTGATCAGACAATTGGAAAGGGATATAAGGACTTCAAACAGATCCTCCAGTTGTGCCAGTCCTAGAACCAGCCATCATTCTGGACACATGTGTTGATGCACAGTTTGAGAGGGCTTCATGAGGTTCATGCAGAACATCCGAGGAGTACGACATCCTGCCCCTTATATGGCAGAGTTGGTACAGGTCTTTCAGTAGTAGCATCCTCCCACCTTCTTAGGTGAAAGAATTACTCAGGCTGCAGAGTCTACTCTAGAAGCCATTATTTCTATATTCGAGCATCTAGAGATGCCTCCAGAGAGTAAGGTCATGCAAGCTACATATATGCTTCGGGATTCCACCAAGAGATGGTGAAATGTGATCTCATAGGCGGGACGCCCGCAGGTTAAGTCTTGGGATGAGTTCCAGTATACTTTCTATGACTACTTTAACCCAGAGAGTTTGAGGGCTGATCGAGCCCAAGTGTTAATGATTCAAAAGATGGGTACTCTTTATGTTATGGAGTATTCTTCTTGTATCATAGATCTGTAGTGATTTACACCCATCCCAGGAAGTGATGATTTATTTCTGGCAAGGATGCATGAGTATGGTCTACGGCATGACATCTGATCTCAGATGAATATCTTCAGTTTGATGTCTATCACCACTATCATCCACCAGGTGCTGACCACATTGCATAATCTGAGGGATTTTGGAGTTGGGAGCCAGGGAAGCTCGACATCTAGAGTTAGTATCCATCATACTAACATCAGGAAGCACCACTAGGGATCTTCGTGCGGTGATCAAGGGTGGAGTGACACTTCCTCTAGTAGCCATGATGTGTGCTACTAGTGTGGGAATAGCGGTCATACAAGGCCTCATTTCCGGAGTGACCCACTGGCATTTTGATATTGCGGCAAGATGGTCCTTATTCCACATTTCTTTCATGTATTCTCACCCACATCTAGTGATGGGGTTTTTTCAAAGACTCATTGTATAGGAGAAGCACCACCAGTATATCATTTGTCTAGGAATTGGAGTTCTACCAGCCATTCAGGTTGAGGGAAAAGTCATGGGCATGGTAGTCAGTCACCAGAAATTCAGTGATAATAGGGTGGATTAGCTCATAGTGGTCCAACAGGGTCATGGGGCCGAGGTACCAGCCAAAATTTTACAATGGAGATGACATAGTAAGAGCAGGATCCTAGACCCTATACAGTTCGAGGTATGATATTAGTTGCCTCAGTTTTTGTTTATTCTCTTATTGGTACAGGGGATTTCAATATTTTTATATTTTTTTTGTTTTGGAGATCCTTGGGATCTGTATCTTTTCTTTTTCTGATATATTGACACTAGATAGACCATTGAGGTAAAAAATGGATAGTGTGTGATAGTGTTAGGAGTTACCTATAGAGGTTGGTGGGTGTCACTTCTTATGAGACCTTTATGACCTAGAGATGACATGATATGACATCATTCTAGAAATGGAATGGAAACATCCCTTCCAGGCAGTTTTTTATTGATATTGTCGTAGGGTGAGTTTGACATCACCAGAGGGCGGATGGTTTCCTCATAAGGGTGAATGGGATTTCCAAGATAGCATAGTGGGACCCGAGCATCATGGGTTGGGAGTATTTACATCCCATATTTCTAGCATATATCAGGATGACCAAGGGACATCACAGTTGGACATTCCTACAGTGGTGGATTATTTCAGAGATGTATTTGTAAAGGAATTTTATGGTATGACACCAGATCGAGAGGTAGAATTTTCTATATAGCTCATTCCAGGAGCAGCATCGGTGTCCATACCTCTATATAGGATGGCTAAAACTGAGTTGTGGGATCTCAAGAAGTAGTTGGAGGAGTTGTAGGTAAAATGGTTTTATCCGGCCAAGTACTTCTTCTTGGGGTTCACATATCCTATTTGCTAAGAAGGTAGATGGTAATCTCAGACATTGTGTGGATTATCGGATGTTGAACCAGTAGATGGTCAAGAACCAATATCCCTTGCTGAGGATTGATGATATAATTGATCAACTTCAAGAAGCTCGAGTGTTATCAATGATTTAATTTAGATCCGGTTATCATCATTTCCATGTTTGACCATCTGGTATACCATATACAGCCTTCCACAGCAGATATTCTCTATACGAGTGTGTGGTTATTCCATTCGGTCTCACTAACACGCCTATGGTTTTATGGAACTGATGTTATGAGTGTTCCATCTATACTAGTATTCATTCGTGGTTGTTTTCATGGATGATAATCTGGCATACTATCACACTCGACATGACCATTAATCCCATATTGATATCATTTTGGGTACACTAATAGAGCATTATTTATATGCAAAGATCTCAATATGAAAAAACTGGATAGACCAAATTCACTTCCTGGGTCATGTTATCTCGGAGACAGGAGTATCAGTAGACCTAGAGAAAGTGATAGTAGTAGTTTCCTATGAGTAACCACAGAACATCATTGAGTTACAACGTTTTTCAGGGCTGTCTGGACACTACAAATGTTTTTATAGGACTTTTCATGCTTATCAGTTCCACTGATGGCCCTGACTAAGAAGGGTTTAATGTTCTTGTGGACAGATTCTTGTGAGTAATCCTTTTAGGATCTAAATGTAAGGTTGAAATCAGCACCAATTCAAGTATTTACATAGCCATAAAAAAGCAATACTGTAAATTATGATGCCTTAGGTATCAAGCTGGGAGCAGTGCTTATACAGGGATAATGAGGCATTGCATATGGTTCATGGAAGTTGAGGCCACATGAGAGGAACTGCCCAAAACACGATCTTGATATGGCTTTAGTTTTTCATGCCTTCCACCATTAAAAACATTATCTTCATAGAGGGAATTTTTTGGTTTTCACTAACCCCAAAAGTCTCAAGTTTTTCTTCAGTTAGCAGGACCTAAATTTGAGACAGTGAAGGTGAGTTGAGTACCTTCAGTATTTTGACATTTATCATGCCTACATGCTTGGGAATGGCAACACATGGGATTATGAACTGAGAAAGAGGACTTAGATACAAGCAGTTCAGGAGGCTAGCAGTGAAGGGTAGTTTATGGATCTATTATCTGAGTTGCATTTAGAGGTGCATGACAGACAAGGGTAGGATTTTCCTTTTTCTATAGATTTTTTCTTGAATCTAATTGATCGAGTAAGAATGAGATATCTATCATATTCTTAAATCCTAGTCCTATGGGAGAGTGTTTTAGGAGAGGAAACAATTCCTGGATGGATAGTAGGTGAGGATGAGATCCTGCGTTTTCATGGGTGTGTATGGGTGCCAATAAACATACGTGTTGAGATGATGAGAGACTTTCATTACTCTGTTTGGTCAGTTCATCCTAGTGCCACCAAGATGTATCATGATCAACACCATCAGTATTGCTATCCAGGTATGAAGTGGTATGTTTATTGTTTTTTCCTATGGTGTTCCCCCTATCAATAGTTGAAGGCAGATCATCAGCGACCATCATGGATTTTGCAACAGTTACCCATTCCCAAGTGTAAGTGCAATGATGTCACAATCAATTTCGCGACATTTTTTCTGAGGTCTCCTTGATGGAATGATGCATTTTGGATTTTCATTGACAGACTCATGAAGGTTGATCACTTATTTCTAGTTAAATAGACCTTCAGTGTTGATGAGATGGTAATATTGTAAATTTGAGAGATTGTACATCTACATGGGGTTCCACACTCCACTGTTTTAGACATGTATGCATGATTTACTTCTTGTGTTTGATAGGGACTTAAAAAGGCATTGGGTACACAGGTACATTTGATTATAGCTTACCATCCCTAGATAGATGTCAAGTATGAGCATACGATTCATGTGCTTGAGGACATGCTTCAAGAATGTATCCTGGATTTTGGAGGTTCTTGGGAGAAGAACTTACCTCTTGTATAGTTTTCTTACAATAATAGTTTTCAAGAAACTATTCAAATGGAACATATTGAGTCCTTGTATGGTAGGACATGCTGATCACCCTTATGTTGGCTGGAGGTTGGATAGGCATCTATTATGGGACCTAATCTTGTCCAGGAGACCACATAGTAGATCGAGATGATTCGAAGGATGACATATACTCCAATGTCGCGACAGAAGTCTTATGCAGATCAACTGAGATGACGTATAATGTTTGAGGTTGGGGATCATGTTTTCCTGCATGTAACACTGATATTTGGGAACAAGATGATTATGGGACATGGTAAGCTTTCATAGAGGTACGTCAGACCGTTTGAGGTTTTGGAGAGAGTCGGGCCAGTTGCCTATCAGATATTGTTACCTCAGAGGTATCAGGATATGCATGATTTATTTCATGTTTCTCATCATCGACATTACATCTCAAACCCATCTCATGTTATTTAACCAAAGGAGGTTGAGTTGGAGGTGGATGCCTCATTTGAGGAGCATCCTATCTGATTGTTGATCGTAGTATGAAGGTCCTCCCTGGACGGTCTGTTTCTCTGCTACGAGGGCTATGGTTGCATAGTTGATTACATGAAAAGACATGGGAGAGGGAGACCGATATATAATCGTAGTGGGTAGAGCATTTCAAGGAATCTTATTCTACACCACCTTGCTAGGGAATGTCAGGGACAAATTTCATTAAGGGGGAAAGTTTTTATAAACCCAGATCTTCTTATTAGGTATGTTTTTCTTTTCTAGTCATTCTTAATAAAAAGTGGTTTTTTGAAATTTTCTTTAGTACATGCCATGTACTCGGTTACCGCATGTAGTTGGGTGCTGGCCATGCCCTGGCCATGAACATGGCCGTGTCTGGTGACCTAGAGACCACCTAATTTAGGGTACAGTAAAGGAAAGTATATTCCATGTACTTCAATAGTACACACCGTGTTCTTTTTTTATTAAACACACCGAGGTCATGTGTGATGGTCAGAACTGTCTCCTTCTAGGTCGTGTTTCATCGAGAGAGTCTGTATGGCTTTAATCTTCATTGAGGCCTCAATCGAGCATCTTTTCTCTTAACCAGACTTGGTCAGTTGCTTTGGAATTGAATCGATGAGTTCTCTCTTCTTCTTAAACACCTTTCTCTGATTCCTTCTCTCTCATGAGATATCATGGGTTGAACGTTTTAAACTTTTTTTTCAGATCAATGGTGTTCTTGGTTAATTCGTGGCATGAGGTTCATGTATAACAATCCTACAACACTGAGGTATGTTTTTTGTTCCTTTCTATAAATTTTCTTTGAGTTATATGTTCCAAATTGCACAATACCCTTGAACATGGCATTGCGTGGTTAATGTTTTTCCCCTTCTAGTTTCGTGTTATGCTTGTATGCTTGAGTAGTGGTTAATTGAATGTAAATTGGGCTAATTTAAATGTTTTGGAAGTGTTTTTCCATGCTGTAATTCTTGTTTTGACCATTTGTTCTATCCCTTCCTGTTAGCCTGCTGTTTACATTCCATGACTCGTATTGTTGGGTGGAGTGATTCTTATCTATCTTGTTGTTATGCTATAGACTGTTTTCCAAGTAGTACTTGAGGTTTACTTTGTATGTATTGAATTGTTGTTCTCATTTGACTTACAGAGGGCTGTGAGAATCTGGTGTAGTGGACCATAGGGATAATAGATGTAAGGGCTACTTAAGAGTTTCCTTTATTATTGTGACGATGCGAGACCATAGGGGGAATTGATGTATGTTCTTCCTCAGAGTGTCTATAGTTCTTCTACGCTATCCATAGGGGGAATGAGATGTAAGTGCTTCTCCAGAGCACATTTTAGTTACCAATAAAAGGCAATAGGTGGATTTGATGGTGAGTTCTTCCCCAGATACTCTATACTAATGTTAAAACAACGGGGTTAGACTATGTGTACTTCCTAGAGGGTGGTATGTGTTTTCTTTGTAGGACAAGAGCAGTTTAGGCTGTCAGTACATCTCAGAGGGTTGCCTATTTGTGATTATATTCTTAATTAATATGTGGTATTTGAATTCTTTGAAATAGTATGAAATATTACTATTGCTTACTTCCTTGTTTACTACATCTTTGGCTTATTTATTGCCATATATATTCACTGACTGTTAGGCACAAATCTCTCGGTGGTTGCCTATAAGGATTTAGTCTCACATATTGTTTGGGCTATGCATTTGGGTCCAATTAGATTATATTGTTTCAGGTATAGATAAGGACAAGCACCCTTATACTTTTGGTACTTGAATACTTTTGAGATAGAGATCATGGGATAGAGATGTGGCATGCAATGTAGAAGAGTTGTTTACCTTTTTCATTCGTACTTTGGTTTAGTACTATATTTATGTGTTGTGACGTGTTTGGTTGTTTTCCTAGAAATATGTATCATGCATCATTAGATATATTATCTAGTTGTTTATTACTTTTTTATTACATTTTTTCTAATGTATGACATTATTACTGTTATTCGTAATCAATAGATGTTAGGGGAAATACGATTTAAGCCTTGTGACCAACTGGGTATGGGGTGTCTCTGGGTGGCTTCTGGAATAGGTACGTTACAATTAACCTATATCAGGACACATTATTCATTAATTTCATTAATGAAATCAAGATATAAACATATATCCCTGAGAAACATTCTAAACATATCATGTCCACATTTATGAAACTTTGATCATATAAATATTATGCTCAGATTTCAATGTGAACATTTTATAAAAATGAGGTGAAATTATTTGGAATTTTTGTATATAAGATAGGTCTATATGTGAAACCATATAATAAGGATTTTTTTATTTTTTAGAAGCTTTCTTCGAACATATTTGAGATTTGGATTTTTTTTTATCAGATACATATTGATGATGGTTTATCTTGGTCTTCTCCCATATGTCTAGACCAATGACTGTACCAACAAATAAGAGAGTTTCTTCCTTGTGGTATGAGAATTAATGTGTGTATTCTCATGTTATGAACATGTTAATGAATATACCATCTATGTTTATTCATCCACAGTCCGAGTTCGGTTCTGTTCAATATAGTGTTGCATTATGTGTTGGATTGGGAGTAGTGATGATGTATAGGAAGAGGGTAATATCTCACCGGTCCTGATATATGTTACATATTATGTGGAACTATTATACCTATTACATAGTGGATTATATTTTATTCCACCCTTTTAGGTGTTGGAGTCAATATCTCTTTGGTGATAGGTTTTTTGTATACACATACCATAAAAGCTTCTAATATTTCTCTACAACCTGGGACTATAATCTATGGTAGATTAAATAGAAAGATAACCATAATAAGTTCCACTTTTAGATACCCTATACACACTGTAATGATAACATCCTTATAATATCTCCTTATCATAAGAAATAGATAGCTCAGAAGATCAGTGATTGAACATAAGAGGAACAGAAGAGCCTGATGATCATAGAAGATAACTATATGATGGATACTTCTGAGAACCATAGGCATAGGTCATATACCTCTTAGGTTGTAACATAATATACGGTAGATTATTTATATGATGTTTGGGATACTAACATATAATGAGGTGTGGAGTATGTAAAACTAGATTGTGGTGACCTTATACCCAGGTGGTATTGGATATCAATGATGTGGTCATTTCATATATAAGATTTACAGTATCTTATTCTCCATGTGAAGAGTTGATGAGATATATCCACTCCATTATGTGGGAAATATTTTATAAGGATAAAATGATGTTACCACACATCCAGAAATAAATACGGTCTCTAGGAATGAAGGGTTACATTACTGTACTTGTTTCTTAATTCCTAACCAGATTTATGATAATGGTCGATCACACGTATCATAACGGATTAATTAAGACAATTCTTATTCCCATGTAGATGTGGAACGTAGTGGATATGTAATTTTTTGGGATTAAACTAGTCCCCATTCATCCGCTATTTAGTACTAATGATTTTTTTGTCAAAATGAATGTTTTGTGCTTCTTACTGATATATAAGACATACTTAATTAGTGAGGTAGGAATGTAGTATTTTTTTGAGATAATATGCTTACATGGAGTAACGTTATGGGTCACATGTGATATATATTCATGTTTTACTTCTATTTTAGGTTCATATTCTAAAATTCCTTCAGAATTTTACTCTGATTGTGAACAACGTAGTATCTATAGATAGATGGATAGTCAAATTGAATGATCCATATAGATGATGATATTCATTAATATTAAATTTTATACATTGAAAGATATTTTTATAATCACTTGTCTTTTACATAGAATTAACACATCAATATATGTTATTATTTAAATAATATGCATCCTTTTGAGGCTCTCTACTAGAGGCTATTTCATTCACCAGCTTGTCCTCCCAAGGCTATAGGGATAACATTTGGGGGGCGGGGGTTATATCTTGGTAGAAGACACCACAACGATATTTAGATCATCCATATAGAATTGGTTAAAAAATTGATAATAATTGATTAATATTCTATCCTCAGGGGAAGACCACTAGAGATCACTATATGTGATTGTGTTTTTCTACGAATGAATCATTTGTTAGTGACCTAATATATAATATATATAGGGAAGCTTTATCGAATATATGATGGACACTTGGAAGATAAAAAGATTGTTCGAATAGTTCCATACCATATGGATCATCCTTCTCAGTAATGAGGCATAGATATGATGTTTCTGGTGTCTCAACTTCTAAAACCCTTTCCCAATCCTATCTGTGTCATCTATAATTAAGATGTGTAATTGGAGCTTATAAAAACTTTTTTGGATTGGATGGCGTATATTGTATAGTGTATAGTTAATATCCTTTATGGTAGGATGATACCACTTATTAAGGTTCGATTTTGGGATAGATTGGTACAGTAACAAATATGGGAGATGGAGTTAGATGTCCTTTCTCAGGGGTATATACTTTACAAGAAAGCATTATAGAGACATATCTTATGAAATAGATGTCATTACACATGTATAATTATAACATTAATTGTTTTAAAATGTTATAAAACACAACCTTTATTAAAATTAATAAGATATTTCTCTTCGAATCAAATTATTCTAAATTTAATTTTTACCTTTATATATGGGATGTGGCCTATATAATGGTTCATGTATTCTAAATATATATAGTAGGGTTTAATGTTACTATATAAAGTCAACATGGATTTTTATGGGGTAAATAATGGAAGCACCCAATTTAATTTAGTGGTATAAGGGTAGAACTATTTTTCAAAGGCTATAGAAGGATAGATAAATTTTTATATGTGTTGATTATGGTTATACCTATATTTCAAATGTTTATTTAAGGGTAAACCATGCACTGGGTAAAAATGTGATGAGATTAATCACATATTTCTATGTGTAAACACTTACCTTCACAGGATAACTATATATTATTTAATGGAAAAAACGTATTTCCCATATGTAGTTCCCTTTTTTAGGAAGATGTTATTTGAATCTTCCTTTCCATTTTATTCTTTTATAATGAACACAAATCGAGATTTTGATGATATTAAAATCCTAAAATCATTTATATCAATTACTTAACTCATGTAAAGAATGGGAGTCTTATTATAGTAGAATAAGAATTCACCATATTGATATTTTAGAAGAATAAAATTATGTTCGATAGTGTATATGATACTAAAAACAGATCTTAAGAAACATATGAAATATATTTCTATAAATTTAATATTTTTTATAGATTAAAACACATACTATCGTAAGGCTTGATGATCATTAATATACACAAAATTATAAAATAGACATTAAATATGTAGGCTTGTATAGAATTATCTAAAATTTTAGTAGAATATGTTTTAAATATTTATAAAAAGAAATAAACAGTAATATATATGCTTGAAATAAAATTAGAATCCTTTTAATGAAAAACAAAATGTTTTCTGAAAAAAAAATTCCAAAAGAATTTTTTCACACTTCTCACACATAAAATAAAAAAATTAATAATAATTTTATAAAGATTATTATAACAAAATAACTTGTTTTTTTAAACATAATATTAAATTTATAATAGATTTATTTTTTTAAATTTTACGTTAGGATTAATTTTTTCATGCATTGTGAAAAATAAAAATTTTCATTGAAAAAGACCTTTTCATTAAGAATGTACAAAAGATAAATTTTTTTTTAAGAATTTAAATTTTTATCTAGTATAATAATAAATTTAAATTATGTCATTGGAATCAATTTTAAATTTAATTTTTATATGAAAACCTTCTATATATTTGGAAACTTTGACATTGGAAAACATTTTTTTCATCACATTTGCAGGATTAAATTTAAATTAAATTCGTCCTGATTCATAATTTAAATTTGTTAAAATGAATTATATATTTTGAATCAATATAATTAATATTTTATAATAATTTTAAAAAAAATAGTCTTAATGATTAGTTAAAATAGTATAAATTAATTACCACTTTTGAGGATTAAATAATGAATGTTCATGCTATGTATACTAGTGTTAATTTTTTCTAACATAAATAATATTTTTGTTTGAGAAATAATATTTTTTTTAGAAATAGTGTGTAAAAATTTTATAATAAGTAAAAAAGTTTTTTGGAATAGATATGTTACCTCGGTAGAAAAGGTAATTACCATGGTGAGAATGTTAATGATAAAAGTTATTACTCTTAAAGGATAAAAAATAAATAATTGTAAACATGTATAATTAATATTAGAGGTTTGGATCAACCAAGTCACTGCTAATATACATTTTTTTATCATTTTTATAATCAAATGGGATGGGATCTACTTGTCATTAATGAAATATGTTAGGTATATAATGAAATTCCACTCCTCCGTATTTTTAAAATTGCTCTTCCTCCGATCAATTTTTCAATCATATGAATGAATTTATATCAACAAAACCATTAAGCAATATTTACCAAAAACCATTGTATATATTATATATTATCTTGAATTATAAAAAAACATCCCTAGTATTGTTGAGAGGTGATACATTTGAAGTTTCTATAATAGTTGGTAATTGTCTTGACGAAGCACTTTGTTTTTCTTTCATAAATTAAAAAAATTAATTATGTAATAAAAGTTATAAAATAATAAAACTAATATATATCATATATTTATTTTTTATTATTTAAATGGAATAACCTATATACAAATATTTATCCACAAAATGGGAAATGATATTGTTGATTATGTCTATGGATGACTACCAGCTCATAAACAAAAGAGACTCATTTTTTATCAACACCTCTCACAACTATAAAAAGAGATATATTTAATTTATATATAATATAATATTAAATATATAATTATAATTTTGGAAATTTAATATCATATGTATCTTCCAATTTTACATTCTCTATAAATACAACAACATCGCTTGATTGTATAGCAGAGTACCACATCAATGAGTGATGTGATTAATTGTTCATTTATAGTTTACATGGGAGATAATAAGGAAAAACTTAATGAATACATGTGATATTTTCCAAATTATATTTATATCATAAAATTTTCATATCACAAAATTCAGTACCCATTTATCTATTAAAGGTATTTCATTGTCACATGTGGGTATGTTAGGACTATCATATCTAGAAAGTGATGTTATCCATTCCCCATGATCAAATTTAAATAATGATTCTATGAATGTATCTAATAAAAAAATTATATTTATTATATTAATATAATTACTGAGAATATGGATACAAATAATATTCTTCATTACTAGAACTTTGATTTAAAATTATTCAGTAGAAAACTTGGTAGTTAACACATGAAACAACATAAATAATGATTGATTTTTTAATAAGATTTATTAAGTAGTCATAAAATGATAATACATGAAATTAAAAATATTAATATGGTTCTATAATAATATAAAATTATTCTTAAAAAAACTAGACATGAGGTAAATCTGAATTCATCTAAACAGAAGAACGTGCAAAGAGATGTTGTCTCAATTTCTGTTCTTTATGGCATATTACAATGTCACAAACCTAAACTATTTTTAAAAGTGTATATAAAACGGCGTTACATATAATATAATGAGAAAATCACAATAATGGTTATTTTATGTTTCAATAATAATTATTTCATAAATGGGTATTTGAAATGAAAATTACCAAATTGTAAACAATTTTATATCAATATTTCATTTCATTGGGTTATATTACATATTTCTTTCTATAATATTAATTGATTATGTGTTAAATGAATTTTTATTATTTTATATTGTATTTATTGTGGTTTAATTATTAATATAATTTGACACACAATACATATTAAGTGACTAATTATCACATCAATGCTCTGACCATTATGTCGTTTTCTTGTCTTAAATTATATTCTTTGGCACATATTTCATGTTATACCCCAAAATAATTTTATCATGTCTTTGTGCTACCACTATTAATTGATATATCATGAAAATACTTATATTCATGTTATTTAACTTTTATTTAAATTTTTTCCACCCATGGGGTTTATGATCAAAAGGTATCAACATGGTAAGAGATTTATGATACAATCTCATTTTAATCGGAGTTGCTTATAAAAAAATATAAATTGTGTAAAATTAGTTGATCAATTTAAAATAATAAACATTAAGTTTCATCCCATAATGTTACTATTGAATTTTTAAAATAATATTACCAATTTTATTTTCTATAGTACATAAAATTTTGGAGAAATAATTTTTTATAAAATATGACACCCTTTATCCCAACAATTAAAAATCATTTTCTTTTGAATCCATTTTCAATAAAATTGTTTTCAAAATTATTTTCAATTTTTTTAATTTTAGTTTTACCAATAATTATAATTTTTTTTAAAAATAATAGAATGATTATTCTCTTCATTTTCTGATATGTTAACTTAGGAATTATCTTAAAAAAAATTATAGGAATATTTATTTTTAGAATTATTGTAATGAATAGAACCTTACTCCATAATTAAAAGTAACTACATTAACATTTATTTTCATTTATAAATGGAAATTTTTTTTATTTTCTTCCCAAATATTGTAGAAAATTTATGTCTTAAATGTGAATTTCTATGTGATTAAGTTATTTTCCACCAGATTGGTTATAAATATATATATTTTTGGTATTTTTATTCATCAACTACAGAATACCTTTATTTTAAAAATATTTCATTGGAGATATGATGTAATAATACCATAATTTTTCTTTATTTTTATGTTTTTAATTATATTGACCTTCTAATGTTTTGAAATTTTAATCCCATATTAATTTTCTAATCTATTAACAATTTTTAAAATTATATGTATAATTATGTCTATTGAATATAATATCCCTTAAATGACTTTTTTTGGTGTCATTGATAATATTATATATAAACAATATATATCATTTCTACACAGAGTATTTTATTATGAAATTTTAATGATTGAATTAGAAAAATATAGTTATTTCTTATCCCTCACGTGATAATAAAAATTTTCAATATATATATGTGTTCATTAATTAAATTGATCAATATATATATGACTAATGTATTGTACATGATGTTCTATGTGTGGTATGAAAAAAAATATCATTTCATCACATCAGTAAATATTTGTGGTGAATTAGTTGGATATCATTATTTAAATGGGATTCTTGTGTATAAATATTTGTCATTTAACCTATAATGGTACACAGTTTTGATGTTAAGGGTTTTATGATGAATGAAACCATGACATAAAATAATATAAAATTCCTTCTTTAAGAATTTGGTTTTTATTGTACATGTGATTATTGAAATGATATTACCAATGGATTCATTTGGTGAGAAATTCATATATATAATGTAATTTTATTCAGTTATTTACATTATTGTAATATTTATTGATTATCTATTCATGATAGCAAATTTATTTGTTTAATTTAATGTGAGTTTATAAATATACCATCCCATATTGATTATTCCTAATTTATCAAGCTTCATTTTATCATATTATCTTCCCCTACACATAACCGTTATTAATCGCATGAGATTCTTCTTTTTTTTATTAAATTTTCAATGAATCTAGGAAGTGTACTATTAATTATATACATGGATATTCTTGAGGTAATAATTAAATTCATGAAAAAATTATTTTTCAATTCTTCTATTGAAATTTACTATTGGAGTCTTGTATGTTTCTAGTATCTCAAGACTACTAAACTATTCAGTTAATTATTATGAAATCACTTTTATGTCTCAATAATTTAATAATTTAACTACAATCTATGGGCTATGAGTATCTTCTTATTTACATTACCCAATTAGAAAAATGAAATTTTTAATTTAGAAATTAAATGGTCTATTTATTAGGGATTATTTATTATTTTAACTAAACATGGATTTACTTATTTAAACACACTAAACCCTGCAGCCCATTATTTTTTTGGATTCATTCTTGATTCTGAGTAATCAAATGTTTATTTTGAATGAATTATGATGTTTTAATTAAAACAATAGTTCTTCAACGGGGTTAAAAGAATGTGAACTAATGTCCCTATATCTCTCTTGTATTCTTATGGGAATCAATTAACATGGTATACAATAGATGTATTATCATTCTTACCCAATTGGTTGAATAATTGTTCTTAATCACTATATAGAAAAATTATAGGGAATCATTTAGTTTTAATAATATATAATTTTTATATAATAAAAAAAATTATATTTATTTTGTCAAATTATGTTGGAAAGTTGATTTATCATTACTTCAGTGGTTATAATTATTCATTAAAGAAATAATTAATAAAATACAATATGTATTAAGAGAAACATTTGGAAATTATCTATTATATATATGTTGTTATCACATGGGGAATTTCTATTACATATGGAAATAAATTATTTTGGACTTTTCCATAGAATAATGGGTTAGTTGAATTGATCTTATAATAAAAATTTACTGATTAATGTTATTATTCCCCTAAAAACCTTAACTTTATTTACTAATCTTTTATTTAAGAAGTTATATACCTTTTAATGCTCCCTTATACAAATGTTTCATTGGAATAATTATTATACTGGTATTATTTGTTTTCCATCCATGGTTCTGATATATTGTCGGTGTATGTAATCTCTCAGAATCTGTTTCAACATATTATTCAATCAAAAATAATCGGTCACATTTTCTATATTTTATTTTTATTACATTTATTGTTATGTTTCTATTATATAATTGGGTAGACATTCAATGCTTATGTTGTATGGTCTAGGAAGTTATGTTTGATACCATGATCATAGGTTTATTAATGGTACTTTAAATAGGCGGATCTTCATGATATTATTATCAATTAGATAGGGAGTATTCTCTACATACAACAATGGTGATGATGGTGTGATAATTGTGTAGGGGAACGATGAAAATGAGGCCTATAATGAGGTACGGATGTTATGGGCATGACTTCTAGGATTCTTAACCTATGATATATACAGAATAAGAAGACCTTGAGAGCCAAAATGTGATGGGGCAAGGATATTAAGGTCTAGAGGTCAAATCCCACATGATACCATGATACTATCGAGATTCCGGATTATAAGAGTTATCTCTTCTTCATTGTTAATTTGAATATTTCATCAAATATCCTTTCTTAATAGAGATAATCCAGATACAACTAGGAGTATGGGGAATCTTGATAATCACATTAATACTTTGTATGTAATTATATAGTGTTATTTATCTTAATATTATATTATTGTCATGGTATAATAAATGTATACATGTGAAGATTTTTTTAAATTATAATTTCATGGTGTCCTACTATGTTTCTTTACACACACACGAAATCATAATATTGAATCGCAAGAATAATTAACATATAAGGATCATTTTAATGGAAGGTGGTCCATGTCTAACAATTTAGATATGGAGTATTGAGTTGGTAACATGATTGGGATTGACTCTTGAGGGTTCCATTACTTATATTTATTTATTTACCCACATCAACATATACACTATTCAACATTTCTATAGTGACAGACTATTAATTTATTATATGAATGATTTTAGTTTGACGTTATTATCATCCATATCTTTACTTCAAGATAATATATAAAATATTATTATTATTTTTCGATGGGTGATACTATACTTTTTTAATACACCCCCTCATGATAATTTTACCCACACTATTTTTCCAGCCTCTTGTTGATGGAGAGGAACTTATCAGGTTACCTAGCTCTCTGGCTCAGACATGCCAGTCTAGGTCAGTGAGCCAAAAAAAATTAAAAACAATGATGTGCAGAGAATAAGGTGGTTATTTATATGCCATTAAATCAATAATATTTATATCTGAGTATATCCTTATATTTTTTATATAGTATAAAATAATATATTGTTCAATTATTAGTATATCTATATAAGGTAAAATTGATTTGAAGAAAAAATTTAAAATTTCATTTTTTTACCCCAAAAAATAATTATTGAAATTGAAATTACTAAATTAACGGTTAAATACAATTTTTAATTGCAGAATAATTATATAATATATCAAAAAGATATTATATACACTATATAAAAAATATGTTCATAATACAAAACATGTCTCAAAGATGGAAACATGAGACAAATCACATAAAAATATGTTATCAATTATATCAAATGATTTGGAAGGAATATTTATTAGTATTATTTTAAGCAGAGTGAATTAAAAAACCAAAATATTAATACAATTAATTCATCAATAATTACACCATATAAAATAAACATTATTTAATAACTAGGAAACGTGTATCAATGAATTTACAAATTTATGAAAACCCTTACCTTTAATCTCAACTACAATTAATGTGATTCACTATCTTGTATAATTGATAGATATCCAAATTAATTTTTTAGAATATTATTCATGTATATTCCCCATTTTACTCTTCTGTTATAATCATTTATTATATACACATCATTGAGTAATATCTTATTATCATTAATGGATGGTCAAATTCAAGTTGTCTCCCACATCTTTACCAGTGGTGTTAAAACCCCATTCATTCATACTATGTTAATCATTCAAACATTAATAAAATATAATAATATTATTTTTAATGATTAAATAACCCCACAAGATCATTTTATGTGATTGATGGTCATTGATTGAGAGAATGGAATCCTTAATGATCTTTTTTAGGATATTCTACAAATTTTTTTAATTAAATTATATTGATTTTAATTTTTTATACATTTAGAAATATTTTATTATATAAATTACTCATTGATATCTTATGTATTGAATTTTCTTTTTAGATGAATCCTTGTATTGTGGCGATGACAAAAATAAAATATGTCATTCTTGGAATTATATTGTTTGAAAATACATATAAAAAATATTATCATATTCAATAGAAAACGAGATATTTATAAAATGGGTTATATATCAGGACAAATAATCATTTTTTCATTTTTCTATTTTTTTTATTAAATACAGTTTTATACCTATCCATCAATATGATAATAAGTAAAAAAATTCGTTCATGTATGAGGTAGTTTCTATCTACACATGGATGATATTCTCATTATTTTAATGAGAATGATGGAAGGTATATAATTATTGTTATTTAAAAAAAACAATCGATGTATTCTAGTGATTCTTATATTATTATTCTATGAATTATAATGGGAATTGTTGTAACAAATAACACTTAATAAAATAAAAATGAAGATGAGGTAATTGAGAATTTTGATAATACTTATTGGAAATTAATTTATGGACTTTTATATAGGTATTTTTAGGATTAAAACCCCTTAAATATTTTGTTGAGAATTGGGTATGATTTTTGGTTTAGTTCTATGAGTCTATTGGCCCTATTGTGTTAGAGAAGTCATTTGGCGGACGTTATCTTTTATTATTGAGAGGAGCAGAAATTTTATAATTAATTGTTCATGATTATAGATATATGGATCCAAAATAATGAATTAATGGATATGGGAATATTTTTGGTTGTTAAAAACATTCACCACACATTTAGAGATATGTTTTAATGATTTATAGTATTTTGTTGTTATTTTTAACAGGTGTACTAATATACTTCTACACAAGTGACAAATTTTTTACCCTTGTCACGACCCGACCCTACCCTGGCTCGAGCCGCAACTACCCCAAGCCTGCCTCCATAGGCCAGGGGCTGGCGACCAGCGCTGAAGGCACAATAACTCGGGGAGGCCTTTGCCTAAGCACCTGTACACACACATGCAACAAACTCAATGCAAAAGTGCAGAGTAAAAGAAAAAGACAAGTAATGAAAAGGGGAAATTGCTATATAAATACCACAAATGTGCATCGACCTCTAAACTGTAAAAGGTACAAACTGAAAGGAAAAGGGGAAAAACACACGCCCAACCAAAAAGTGACACAACCCGGCAACAGGTAAATGAAAAGAAACAGCTGACGGGTCTCCCACCTAGAACCCGGCCACGACCACTGCACGCGGTCCAAGCTCCCAAGCTCTTACACTCCACTAAAGTCACGCTTCACATGTCTGTCGTCTGCAAGGGCACACCAAGTGCGGGCAAAGCCCAAGCAGGGGTGAGTATAAAAATACTCAATAGGATACACCGAAGTCTCGAGGGAGCAACAAAGGAGGTACCGAAGGGTGATCGGTAGAGCAAACAGAAAAGTAGAGTAAAACTGAAAGTGCAGTAAGAGTCCAGCTCAACCCAACAAGAGAAAGAAGATAGACTCGTCCAGACACAAGGATATGGAAACGGTGAGAAGAAGAACTTCCCGTCGAGTCTTCGCTACCTATAGCAGGAGAGTAGACTCGTCCAACCACGAGAAGCTAGACACGGAAAGCACGTGTCATACCCCGTGCGTCTTCACCTCTCCTGGAAGGAGAGCAGCCAAAACCCAAGGAGTGGGTACTCGTATGAGGTATATAAATATATATGCTCTGCCAAGAAGCCCGAACAAGCTCGTAAGGAGATATCCGTCCCGTAGATCAGCCCATGAAAACAAGTATCCAACAGTCCCAGACATAACCATCATCATCACCCAGTATCCCGCACGACTGCCCCGAACCACAAGCCAAGGGGCTCAATCACTGCACTTCGACACTATCCGCTTTGGACGGAACTGACTCACCCGCACAGTTTTAGATCGCGTCACATGAACGCGTCTCGATGGGGAAAGCGCCCCTCTTACTTCAGAGTTCTAGGAAAGTCAAACCACACCTCATCACTGCCATGCAGTCGAGAGGTCTCCTCAAAGCCAAAGTTGTTCCATCACCGAACTGTACAACCAAGGGTCCCGCTCCGGTAATCACGGAGGTAAGCCACAGACTAGCCTAGTCGAGAGGACTGAGTCTGGAATGCTAACAGGTGTCCCACTGCCCAGCCCCGCTAGAGGGTAATTCATAACCAAATATCAGGTGACCCACTACCCAGCCCTGCTGGAGGGTAAACCATAAGACATCATCCGGCAACCCACTGCCCAGCCCCGCTAGAGGGTAGACCTTAATTCATCATCAGGCGACCCATTACCCAGCCCCGCTGGAGGGTAAACCATATTCAGATATCGGGTGACCCACTACCCAGCCCTGCTGGAGGGTAAACCCTAATACATCATCAGGCGACCCACTGCCCAGCCCCGCTGGAGGGTAGACCTAGAATAAGTCGACAGGCGACCCACTACCCAGCCTTGGTGGAGGGTAGACCTGGAACTAGACGACGGGCGACCCACTGCCCAGCCCTGCTGGAGGGTAGGCCCTAAGAGGTCATCGGGTGACCCACTGCCCAGTCTCTGCTGGAGGGTAGACCCTATGAATGTCGGGTTACCCACTGCCCAGTCTCTACTGGAGGGTAGACCCTAAAAGTGTCGGGTGACCCACTTCCTAGTCTCTGCTGGAGGGTAGACCCTAGAATCCGATGAGTAACCCACTGCCCAGCCCCGCTGGAGGGTAAAACTCAGAACTACTCTGGCCACATCCACTGGAGGGCACAACACTTGCCAACTGAACACGGAGTGGGCCTCACGCGACCACCCAACTCCAGCACAACTAACCCAAAGGGGTTCAACACCTGTTCCATCACTAGGTTCCACTGGCCCCGCTACTAGCCAATCCATCGAGAACGAAACCAGGGGGAGACCACTCAACCCTGCTGGTCAACCAAACACACAGAGGGACTCTCTACGTCACGAGGGGTCAAAGTACGCAAAGCAGAACACGACACACACATGGGGCCCACACAACATGTGGCCCCAAGTCACCCCCAACTGAGCACACAAACATCTTAGGTACAAACCACACGTACCTCCATGCGCTCCCGTATACTCCCAGAGTATACCTCGTCTCCAGCCCAAGGGCTATCGTGCACACGACACCCAACGTCAACGCGAAGGTGTGACGTAACAACTCCACCTCAAAAGGCCCAGGCATGGACAACCACATCACTTCAAGCATTTACATCACTCACCCAAGAGTTTGCGCAATCACTCGCCAAAGGTCCGCTACAAACACGGTAGAAGGACCACCACCTAGGCACTTCCACATTTCCACATTTCCACATTTAACAAGATCGCGCAAGAGGCTCCGTACAGCCAAACAGATCACACCATTGAAATCCTTGTGCAAAAACACACAAGTTAGACTACTCACTCGCCCGAAATGGTCAACAGGTGAAAAATGTACTATTCATCATGACCAACCCCATGTAGGGCCCACCCCAAGATCCCGAAACTGAACCAACAGATCACGCCAATGCGATCCCCTCAAAAAAAACACACGGGATTGAGTAATTAATAGCCCAAAATGAACACCCGTTGAAAAAAGGTACTATTCACCGTAGCTGGGTCGGGTGGGACCCACACCACGTCCCCAAAAAAAGGTCGGGTGAACTATGCCATCGCAAAGCTCTCGGAAAAGCACGTCAAATCGACTGCTTACATGCATGGAATGGGTACCCGGAGAAAAAGATGCGTCCCGACACACCGCACACGAGCGGCGCCACGTGGGACCCGCATGCCGGTCCCGAAACTCAACGAACGGATCGCACCGTTGTGATCCTCTCGAAAAAGTATACAAGATGGACTATTCACTTGTCCAAAACAGTCGACCGGTGATAAAGATGGAAAAATCACCGTCGACGCCCAAACGGCCCTCGTGGGCCCCGCACCATCGTGTCGAATTAGGGCGGACGGATCGTACCACTGCAATACCCTCGGAAAAACATCCAAAAACTACTGCTCGCACGCCCCGAACGGACGTCTGGTGAAAAAGTCGTGAAACGCCACACGCAGCTCAAGAGTCGGCTCGTGGGGCCCATGCCTCAATTTCGGTTACGACGCCCTAAACTGCCCTGGAAACCTCCACCTCAGTGCCAGGGTCCCAATGCAACTGACGGCACTCAAAGCGGACGTCGCATGCATCCGCGCCGTCCAAAACAGGAAACTCGGGGAATACGCTCGCCCACTTAAGGACACGCCGCGCCTCCGCGGCCCCTCGTTTCGGGAATTAAAAATTCCCGAAACCATCTCAAAAACTCACTCTTGACGCAAGCTCCGTGCTGCCGTAGACGGCACGCAAAACGGATGCCCGTAGCCCGAAATACGGGAATCGGAAGACTAAGGGGCAAAGCCCCTTGTGCCTGACCGACCCGGACCGGCCGGTCCGCCCTACTTGGGCCGGCCCGCGCCGGCCGGTCCGGTCCGCCCAGCCGGCCCGCGGCTCAGCCGCGGGTCCAGTACACCCCGCCGCGAGCAGCGGGCCGTGGCTTGCGCCAGCCGACCGGCCGCCTCGCGGCCGGTTGATTCCCCACAGCGACCCGTGTTTTGCGGGTCGCGGTCGTGCATGGGGGGTCGCACGCTTCGCGGCCCCCCTCTCCTCCGCCTTCCGGCGCCCGCGGCCGGCATCCGACAGCCGCCACTGCTCTAAGCACTGCGCCGCCTTCCGAAGCCGCGGCCACTGCGCCGCCTTCCGAATCCACGGCCGCCGCGCCACCTGCCCGAAGCCGAACCCCTCCGCCGCGCCAACTCGCCGGACCGCCCTGCCGACCGCCGGAAACCGCAAAACCACCCCCCCAACTTCGCCGGGCCGCTGCGGACTCCTCGGAGTTCCGATTTCACATCCGAAATGTGCATCGGAAATATAGGATCAATCTCTAATAATCTATGGGCTTTGTTCAAAGATCGGGCGGAAATTCGATGGTATAAATCGGGCTCAGAGAATGTGGGAATTTAAAAACAGAGACAAAATAAAACTCCAACCTCGTGGGGCTTCGCCCGACGCTTCCCGCGTGATCCGCCCCGCGCCGTTTCCTCGTTGGAGTTGTCTTGATGGGGCTCGCCTCGCTGGAGCTCTCCGGAATGGAGGAGGGAAGGGGAGAGGGTGTGAGGAAGAAGAAGAAGAGGAAGAAGGGGGGGGGGTGCGTGTTTAAATAAAAACACTTAAACACACTGCCAGACACGCCCCCGACTCCGCTCCCAAAGCAGACAAAAAGGAGGGCATCCATGGGGTAAACATGACCTCCTGAGCAAAAAGGTGGTCTCGTAATTTTAATCCGAGACCTCGTTCAAAAGTTATTAAACTTAGCGCCCGAGGCCGCCAAATTACGAAAACGCCCCTGGGGCCATTTTTCACGAACGGCCCGCGCCCGCGAAACTTACACCCCTCCTAGGGTCAACGACACGCTCTAAACTCAACTGTGCCCTCAGTTTTCCATTCCGAGCCACAGTTTAAGAGATGCTAGCGTTTCGCCATTAAACGAATTAATTAATTAATTAATAATCCGCTTAACGTTCCAGAAGCGGGCGAGGGGTCCAAACATCCCGCTCCGACAAGTTTTATGTCGTTCATAGGATAAAAACCCCATTCCGGGCCCATCCGTACACTCGGATCTATGATCCGGAACTCTGTTTAGGAGTTATTGCATTTATTTGGCGTTTCCAGTGTGAACGCACAGAAAATTTAATTCCGGCCACTCCGGGGATCAGAAACGCATGTCGTTTGAAGGCGCTGCCCTGGAATATTATCAAGAATATTCCAAAGTCCTTTTCAGAAAAAACCGGGTTCTCACAACCCTCTCTACCATTATTATATAATTAGAATTAAAATTAAAATTTCATTAAACATATTGATTTTGATTCATAAAATAAAAAAAACATATTAATAGTAAAATACTGAATTATATATTAATTATTTATAAAATAAAATGTGTTGTGCACATAATTACTATTTTCGGAAAGACATTACTTATTTGACAATATTTTAATCATTGATTTCTAAATTAAATGTCTTACTAGAAATGGTTAATTATAAATATTAAAAAATAATTATATTAAAATTTTAATTTATTGTTTAATAATTTATTCTATTTATCATATAGTTGTCATAAAAGTCAAAACAATTTTACAAGTTGTATTACGGGCAAATAATCTAAAAATTAATATTTTAATTAAAATAAAAATGAAACCATATACTGTAAATACAAGCATTATAAATAATAATTTCATGTTCTTATTTTTTTAAAACCAAATATATTAATTTAATTTCAAAATAACTTCTAAATAAAATGTGGGAAAAAAGTGGTGTTTAGAATATAGAATGTCTATCCTCATTAAAAAATTTCAATTTATTCTAGAAAAATCTAATATGGTTAGAATTATTTAGTATAAATATTCACTTGTCGATTGTAGTAAATTTTAATTCTAGATTGTCCTTCATGAGATCCTTGAAATGATGTTCTATGTTTCCCTAAGTGTGCACATTATCCCCAATGTTTGTTTTTACGTTTTTGAAAACATGTATCAGATTCAAATTATTTTTGTTAATATAAGTGGATTCTTCTTCATTAAAATAAATTTACAACATAATTTCAAATAATATTTTAGTTTCCTCTTTTTTTATCATGATTAGGAACCTATTTAACCCTTTCTATCCAATCATTAATGATAGATCCCAACCCAAACCACTTTTCCTAAAAACTCCCCTACAATAAATTTTTTTTGATTATTTATACCGGATGAATGTTATGTAAATTTATTCAGATTTTTATTTTTATATTTTGGTAATTTTACATGAAAATAGAATGTATAATATAATTAAAAAATAATTTTTTGTAAAATAACTTTTAAAATAGTAATAGTTCGTCTTATTAATTCCTATAAATTAAAAATTAATTTATTATTAATATATAATTTCAAGAAAATTTATTTTATTTCCAATTTACAATAATATATATTGTTTTTGGAATTAAAAATCCATATTTCTTAAAAATGAATCCTTCAAAAATATATATAATTTTAATCACAAAATGACCTTTTTAGTTAATTTTTGTAGGTATTGAATTTGATGAGTGAATTGGAACAAAAAATGACCCTTTATTTTTTATTTCTATATAGATTTTGAAATGTGGTTCCTTAAAATTATAACTTATAAATAAATGGATACATTATAATGGTCTCCATTAATATTTTTAATAGTATCATAAATAGATCTATCTTTTTTGTTACAGATTAATTTTTCTGGTGAAATAATATATTAATCATAATATCATTAAAACTAATTTCTTTGGGTGTAATATTCTATATATCATTAATAATTTATGTCACATAAATTTTATTTCTCATTACCTTTGTTATAAATATATGTTTTCAATTACAAAGCAAATATATATTTTCTACTATGATATCAATAACATAATTTTATTTAATAGAAGACTAATATTATCATTGATAATAGTGATATCTTTTGAATTTCATTTATATAAAATAGTTATACCAAATATAAAACCTTAGGAAGTCTATATAAGATTATACGGATGTACTATCTACAATATCATTTTAATGATCCAATTATTAACCAAAAATTAATATAAAAATTTTTATGATCATATCTAATAATGTCATAGTGAATAATCTTATGAATATGAAAACTATATCCTATGATATATTATCCAATGAAACCACTATGTCATCCTTTTAAAATTTTAGTTAAATTGTTTCACAATTATATAAACCTATATTTCCTTCTGTTTAACCAATATAGATAAAATACATGTTCTTATTAGGTTTCCCAACACAAATATATTAAAATACATCATATTGGTGAATAAGGAATGTCTAAATTCATGAAGAATATCCACCAGAAGTGTTATTTCTATTGTTGAATTGGGATTATTTATCATGAAACATTTACTGATTGATTTAAAAATCCACCAATTATTTTTTTGTTATTAACCCTAGGAGTGTTTTTTCTAGATTATTAATCAACATGTTTTTATCCAGATAGGGTTTTCAATGATTGGGAACCACAAATTCTCTACAATGCCTCCATAGAGTATTCACAAATGTTCAATCATTTTAAATTCCAATAAATACTTGATCTAAAACCAAAAACTGACTAATATATTCCTAAATATAAAATAAACATTTATTTTAAATCCATATAGATAAATCCAATCACATACTACCAAATCCAATGTCAAACACACATAAACATTAAACACAATTTTTGATTTGACATTAGATGACCCAAGGTAACCTGATATATATTTCATAATAAATTTACATCTCCATATAATATTAATAAATATTGTGAAACATATTGAATTAATGTCATTAGATAATGGATAAATAAATAATTTTTTTTGAATAATATTTAACATCTCTAACAATCATTATTCTCAAATTTTACACTTATAGACATATCATACATATTATCATTATTCATAACCTCGTAATGTAATCAAAACAATGGTTTGAACGCAATTTCATAGTAAATGAACCCATGTCAACATGTAATCAAGGGATATATCATTATATATTAAAAAAATAGATCATGGTAGATGTATATTATAAAATATTTTTTTTATAATTATTTTTTAATAATTTATAATATGAGGAAATATAATATCAAATTTTCAAAAAAATTCCTTAAAATAATTTTATATAATCATAATATGATAATCACATGTGATAGAGAATAAATTAGTCACATGAAAAAGTAATATGAATATGAATAAATATTACAAGGCATAAGAGGTTGAGAATATCCCCTCAAAATTTTGTCCAGAAATAACTTTTGTAATAATATCTTACTATAGATACACTCATAATACATAATCTCTATAAAAATATCTAACAAATGATATACACAAAGAAACTTTTTGAGATCATAATTAAAAAAACACTTACAAAAACACATTGTGAGTATAACGTCATGAAAATACACTAACATGTCACCATTGTGGGTATAAAAAACCCAAATACACATAGAAATTATTTTTGTGTGAATAAATAATCCAAAATCCAAAAATAAAATAACTAAATACCTCTAGAGATTAAATTCATTGAACAGTTCATTAGAGGGATATGTATGACCCCCACTTGTTACATAATAGTCACACATTCATAGGTGGCCATATAGAATATGAACACATTCTAGATTCAAAGCCAATTTATTAACCATTGGAAATAAGATATTTTTAATGAATATATTTAAAAAAAATCAGTACACATATAAAAAAATTATATTTAGTGGCATAAAAATATCCCCCTATTGAGTTATAATGTTAAAACATGATATTTTAAAACAATACTATGTTCGAAGGCAAACACAACACAGAACATTGAGATTCAATAAATGACTAAATATTATTATTTTATGACTATAATAACATATATACTAAATTGGAAGATATAAATCGAAATAATAAAATATTTTAATACATATAATGGGAATAATAAAAAATTATAAAATTTTAGAAAACTATAAGTAATTTTTTATTAAAGTAATTTTTTCCTCAAAATACACCTTGATTTATATTTTTGGAAAACATTATACTTAATTTCTGTATATTTTAACACATATTAATTAGGAAAAAATAATACCCTTTTTAAATACACATATCAATATTTTGTAGGGTTATTTTTTTGGATTTTTTTGAAATGATTGATTTTATAATGAATACAGAAAAATAATGATTTTTATTTAATACAGTAATTTTGATTAAATAATTTATAATGTACCATTTGGTTATGAAATTTATTCATAGGAAAATTAGTTCAATAATAATATTATTAATCCAATTGTGTTCATTTTAATCAAATTTATGTTTTAATTATGTATAAATTCATTGATTTTACATAAAAACAAAATTTTCTAAAAATAATTGTTTAATGTTATTATATTAATTCAATTTAAAACCCACATAAAAATTGAATATTTAAC
Organism: Viscum album; assembly: GCA_963277665.1. Lineage (NCBI taxonomy): Eukaryota > Viridiplantae > Streptophyta > Magnoliopsida > Santalales > Viscaceae > Viscum > Viscum album. The sequence continues at coordinate 128,340,313 of OY728151.1, read as the reverse complement.
ACTGAATTCCATATTTGTAATCATGTGGTCCATATTTGGCAAACATGTCCATTTTTTTGACATTCTTAATAGTAATCACAGTAAAATATTATAACATTAATAAAGGTAAAATGAATTCATTTGGGTTAAAACTAATGTAATAAGACATAAAATTCATTCCAAAACATTCCTATATATATTTTAATGAGTCAATTTCATCCATAAATACCTAAATTATTATATATTTTCCTTTCTCCACATATAATTTATTTTCATCTTTATAATATTTATGTAATAGATAACATAAAAAATATGACCTTCATGCATTTAATATCTACAACATTTTACGATAGGGGTAAAAACATATTTTCAATGAAATTTTTTTAGTTGAATTTTGGTGAATTTTTTTATCATGATAATTATTTTTTTATAATTATTACTAATATAATTAAATTAAATTTTTATGCAACCAAGACACAACGCTAGTGAATGTAGTTAAAAATCAATTTAATGATATTGAATACCCTAAAATAAAATGTTTTTGTGATTTAATGTAACCCATGAATTTGTTTGATTAATATTACATATTATAGATTTTTAATTTTTTATATTATTATAATATAAGTTTTTTTCAGTGAATATATATTTTGATATTTCATATACTAAAATTAATATAATTTTATGTTATATAAAATCTATAAAATTAATAAAAAATCATAAAAATATATCAAGAAGATTAGGATGGTGAATTTTCTAAATGTCATCCATTGGAGATTTTATATCCTATTTTCCTTATATAGGATAACTAATTAGTCATTAGTACTAAAAATGAATTTAACACTATTTATGTTAAAATGTGTATACCATAGTGTTAAATCAAATTATATGTTTTAATTGTATATCTAAACCTAAAAAAATTTGATGGTTTATTATATGAAGATATTATTCATTATAAATAAATTTACACCATATTAAATAAAATCTATTTTTTAGACACGTATTATGTAATAATATTTATTATATTTCCAAAAATAATAATAATTATATTTTATAATAAAAAATATATTCTTAAATAATTTTAAATTCATAAAAATCAAATCATAATCAACGTGAATTTTTTATAGTTAAAAATAAAAACCATGGTACATTAAATGTTAAATCTTCCTATTATTATACCTTCTTATATCCATATTTTAAATAAAATTGATGTCATTATAATTGTCAAAACAAAAAACATAATGTTAAAACCAAGTGATAAGGGTGAAAACATACCAAAAAATTTTATAATTATTTTGGATGAGTTTTTATATTACACAAGTCATATTATCTTATAATTAAATGAATTTTAATACATTTACCATGAAAATTAATTTATATTAATTTCAAAGTTTATGAAATTCCATAATTTCTATTCCCTCAATTATAAGAAGGAACCTCAGTTAAATAATTATTAGTAATGGTTATTTCATATATATCAACCAATTTATAGCCTAATATAATTCATTATTTCTAAAAAAAATTATAAATCAATGTTACTTTAAAAAATACCATTCCTTTAATCCATAATTTGATTCCAAACTAATACTTCTCAAAGACCTTCTATAACTGTTTATTGAGTATTTTCAATTTCGTTTCATCTTCTACATCCTCAAAATACACGGTATCAATTATAAAATAATTATTTCAAAATCATGAATATAATTAATTTTCATTATGATGAATGAATATCCATTATACACCTTTAATATTTCTTATAGAAAGAAAAAACATTTATTATGAGTATGTACATCTTACAATCTCCATGAAGTGTTTTAATTCATTTTCATCACCAATTTACATGGATTTTATAATGAAGTTGTTAATATATATATATATATATATCTTATGATATTAGTATAAATATTTAATGGTTAATTATTATGTTCCTTTATTTTATATGTTATATAAAAAATATGATATAATGTTTATGCAGATGTATAAAAAACTGTCTCCAAGAATTGTGTAATTATTTTTTCCTTCTTTCATAAATGAATTTATATGTCTCTCTATAAATATAATGAATATATATATTACTTATAACAAGTTATACAATATTGATATTATAGATCCTTGATTAATGTAAAAGTAATAAAAACTGCATAACCGAAACATCCAAAATAGTGGTAAACACATGGAAATAATGACGTTAATAAAAAAATATAAATTAATCTATTCTGGAATTTCATTAATGGATTATATATAAAATTATATGTATGTAAAAGATTCATCTATTAAATTTTATTAAATTTTAATTTTTTATATATGATGATATATCACTTCAAAAGATTGTGTTACAACAAGTACGAGTTTATCCCCTTACTTTTATTTATGTGTGGATTATTTAATATTCGTCACTTTTGTTTTTTGAGGTGTATATGTGAAGCATGAATGAAATTTATGATGTTATCATGATAATTATTTGGAATAAAAAATAAATACCGGTTTTTATCTTTTATATAGTTTTGATACATATTTTATCAGAGACGTAAAAGAATAATGTTAGAATCTTTTTATATATCAATATTTTCATTGAATAAGATTTTGACGATGATCTATTATGACTTATAACTTAGGAATAAAAGTTAGTTTATTCTAATATGTTTTTAATATATCAAAATTTTTTCCCTTAATTTTCCTATCTTTATGTACACAATATATAATTAAAATACTTTTAATGAAAACCAACATTATTTTACCATATTTTCTGGAATATATTTCATCCAAGTTTATGATTTCGTTAAAATATTTTCATGAATGTTTCATACATTATCCTATGGGTTTTGAATCTTATTTTTAATTTTTTTTAAAATTAGTAATAAAATTTTAAAATAGAAACTATATGTTATTTTCTGAATGAGGTTATTTGAGATTGGGCCTTAAATTTGAATGGAATCATTGTTAAAACTTATATGACATAAAATTATTTTCATCCATCATAAACATTGAATTGTTTAATTAATCCAAATCATTTATACAATTTTAATTGTAAAAGGAAATTATTTCCATGATATTTTGTATTTTTTTTATTTTAAATATGTGATTTTAATGTAAAAATAGTATTTTCCATCATAAATTCTCCATAAGCTCTTTTAAAAATATATATTTAATATGATAAATTAATGAGTTAAATTATCTTAATGGGGAATATTATCCAATTATACCATTCTTTTTCATTCTCAATATGGTTTTTATCTTGATAATGTTATTTTCATAAATCATTTTTAGTTTTCATGAGTTATGTGATAATTAATTTTGGAAAATATTATGAAAATTGTATTTATATATGATTAATGTTTTATGATCTTATATAACTTAAATGGATGTATTAATGTCATGTCATTCATTGGACTGCAAATAAAATTTCATCCAATGTGACGCCAAAAAAATAATATCTTAAGAAATAATATAAAATATAATGGGGAGTGAATTTAATTATATTAGAAAATATATCCATATTATTTTCATTTTATTAAACAATTAATAAGGATATGATGGAATTAGGAGTGAAAAATAAACAAAATTTTATTCTAAGTAGTAAATCATTAGTAATGAAATAATGCAATGGGGGAGAAGGTGAACACAATCCACTAAGATAGTATTGGTTGTGATCATTTAATAAATAAATATATTTGTATGATTTTTTATATTCCAAAAACATATATCTTATGTGAATCATTTTATCTCATAGAACATTTAATATTAATCTTTATGATTTATGTCTTATTAAATTCCATGTTATTTCCATGATTCAAAAATATGAACTATGATATTCCTGGCATGGTCTTAAAATGTTATTCTCATGTTCTATTACCTTAATTCTCCTGTTATTCTTATGTGATCATTGATATATCCTTTTTTCATATTTACTAAGAATCTAAGATCTACCTTTCATATGATTCATTCCCACAAGTATTGATGAATGGTTTTTTGGTATGATTATTTCTTAGTATATTCTTATTTTAAATTATTATTGTGCCAAATAGTGAATATATTTTATTAATTAATATTATTTTTTTATTTATTCTGCAAATTAAGTAATCTATGACAGTACACAAGGATTTATTATTATACTAAATTTAATATACATCTATACTGATGTTATAACTATTCATAAATTGTATGCTTCATAATAAATAAGAAATGTCAAAGGATTTATGCATAGATGAAATCCATTTTTTTGTTTACATTTAAAATTGAACATTTAAAAGAAATATAACTTTTTAAAAAATATTTAATAATATATTGAAATATATTATTTCAATAGAAACATATGTATAAAAATATGTTTAAAATTTTATCAATAAAAACCCAATATTATCTAATCAGCAATGAATCATTTTATTAATTTTTTGTTAAACCCTTATTGTGGTTCTATTTTTTATTAGACTATGAAGTCAAACATATGGATTGGTTGGGATGTGTTGGTAAAAGAAGAGAATAAGTGTTGAGGGATTCATGTAGGCACAATAAAAAGTATGTATTTGGAATACATGAATTTTATTTGTAATACACAACATGTATTCATAGATGACATGTATCATAAAATTAAACTAACTAATGATTTTTATAAGATTTTACAAGGAGGGGATACACAGAGCATTACATGACATGTAAATAATTTAGACTCAGTGTAAATGTAGTGAAATATTTTGGAAGTGTCGATTCCCATTCATATCTCATAAACTATCTTATCTTTCTTTATATCCCTCATGTATGAGGCCTAGTATGGGATCTCGAAAATGAGAATAAAGTGAGGATATGCTCATTATTCACAATCTAATCTCTGATTTCATGTTTGTTAGTAATGGTTGATGTGTACCACAAATATCATCATTCAACAATTACCATTTGTAATTTCTCAATCTCTCCTTCACACTATCTCAAGGGCGGATAATAAATCCCATTTTTAGGGTGTTAATCCATTATTAAGTTTTCATATGATCATGTCAAAATTAAGGTATGATACTAGAATTGGAATGTAATACATGCTTATGGTAGGAAGTCGATGAGTTTTCTATTAATATATTACCATTTATAAACTCTCATTGGTGTATGAATGCTGGTTTCACTCGAAGTTTTTTCATAAATTTATATTACATTCTTCTAAGAATTTGACTCATGTTCTATAGGCCCTATAATATAAGAGCATCATATCATGGGAGGTTATAACCTCAATGTCAACAATCCAAGTAGGGTGCTTCCTCTTTTTTGACTTTTTGGCGTTTTATGACTATATTCTCTTCCAATCTAGTGAGTTAGATTTGGCCTCATTAAATGTATGTGATTAAGTCAAATTATTAAATTTTCTTTGGTTAGAACCTGAATAGTATCACTTGACCAATCTACGGTATGTTTTAATTATTAATCAATTTAATAAAAATTGGTAAATGGAATGTGTTTATATATATATATATATATATCACTCAACCTAAGTAATTTTAATTCAATGGAATGGTTAAATTTCGATATCCCTTCTTTTTTATAAAATTTAATATAATTAACCTTATAATTTAGTAAGGAATGAATGTTATAAATAGTTTATTGTTCTATTTATCCTTGACGACTAGAATAAATGGAAATGATCCATTTGAATTATTAAATGGATTTCGTATTACATGAACTATATTAAAAAATGAATTATTTATAATGGGCCTATTGAATATAGATCATTTCAATATATATATGATTGGTTATTCGTGATCCATCTGTGGATTCTTGAGGAAATTCTTTCATAACACAAATGAAGCATTTTAGTTTGAGCAGCATGTTTCCAAGGAAGATACCCACTGTGGAACATGGTCCTTCTCGACTAATGGATTTCTAAAATGACATTGTAGGATCCATTTTGTATCATCTAGATATTATTAAGTATCATGTGCACTCAATAGATCCAGCATGTTATCTACGAACACATGGATCCCTGGATATACCCCATTAGACCAAGTCATGCATAGTATGTGCTTACCATGGACTAAATCATTAGACTCGATTATATTCATTTACTATGGATTTACATTGGGTATTCCCTATGGATTACACCAAGAAACCTAATATCTAGCCTTCAGGTTATTACTGAGTTGGATCGACCCATAATTTCATGGATACCATGGTTATTACATTGGATCGTATTGTACTATCATCATTATCATAAGATGCCTTTCTTATTTCATTTAATCATATTTACTATTATAATAATTAGATGAAATATTAGTTTCAAATTGGATCTCATTAAAACATCACTAAAATATAGATTATTGGTGACACTCATTAAAAAGTAAAACAAAAATAATTATGTGATTATATGTTCAGACACCAGTTTTAGGATGAAGTGAGTTTTGTGATATTTAAATTAATATATTGCCTTTATATCCTTATATATTCCTTCAGACTATTTTTAATTATATTTAGATATAATATTGTATAATTATCTTTGGTTGTGGCCTATTGAAATATATCTCACACACTATCTGGGAAATAGTTGGTACCCATGAATATTAAAAGTATGCATGTGTTGACAATGGGGTTCATTCCTATTGGGAAAACTAATATTTCATTTTTGGTTTAATATGGAGCATAGTTGCAGATGACTAAGGTAATGCTCAATATGAAGACTAGTTTTTTGGATTACTTGTTATTATTTTTTATTGATTTTATTTCCTACTACATTATATAATTTTTTCCTTATTTATAAAGTCTTAGAATACATCCCCATCATGTTATATATTATTCTGTTTTTTTATTCTTGTTATTAATCATTTCATGGAATTTTTTGGAAGGTTCCATTATGTTTTCTTTTATTATGTTTCTTTCAATATATATCTGATTGTTATATCTATTGTTTTCTACTCCAAAATTTCTGAATTATAATAGCCCTATACTTATACACATACCGTTACATGATTTTAATCATAACTAATCATCAAATACAACCATGGATTTTAATGTCTAGTGTATTTTGAATATTAGGTACATACATTTAAAAGAAGAACCTAAACCATAAAAGAATTATATTTAGTATTCATAATTCCATCCTAACATACATTAAGTTATTTCAACCTTATAGGATAACTTATGGAAAACATGAAAAATAGGGATGAAAAAAAATCCAAGGGACAAGCATAGGAATAAAGCATAACATATGGGTATGAAGGAATAATATGATGACATAAAAGGAATATAAAATGGATAAACCTAATAATGAATACATATATATATTAGGAACATATAATAATGGTAAATTATAAATTTTTATGTGATATATAACAGGACATAAACATTAGTCAATGCTAACTTCCAATACTATTCTAATAGAGAACATAGTCCCATAAAATAATATGGTTCACTCCATCTCCCAATATGATATTTCATGAGACTAAAAATTCACCAATGCATTGGAGGACAATTTGGGAACAAGCATCATAACATTATCATAAATATGTGTGCCACATGAATAATAAATCATAAGGTTATCCCCTGAAAAGGAATGGACATCACAATCATTTCTTAAGGCATAACAAAAATAAATATCATAATATTGCCCATGAAATAATTTATTAAATCACAAATGTATATTAATAAGGTAAAATAGGCATATATAACGATATGTGCTACCAAAATATTGCTAAAACAAATAAATATTTAATTTAATTCTCTATACAAATGAACTATTTTAGTGTAGTATATGTAAATTCTTTTAAGGTATTTAATGATGAAAAGGAATATATTTTCCAAAAAAACAAATTAAACCAAGATATATATTCATGGTAAAATGAGTTATTTTATAATTATAAAGTTTCTTTAAAACTGATTATTTCCTGAATATAAATATGGGTAATAAATCAAGAACAATCCTTAAATCGGGCATGCTTTTTCCGGATTATATAAGAAGTGAACCTTTTTATAACATGTATATCCCCAAAAAATAATGAAGAAAAGATATGTATACATGATTTTAAAACATATAAATAGAATGTATAAGAATTATATAATAATAAATAAGATTTACATTAAGGGAAAGAGAGGGAAAACATAACTTGATAGAAAAATGAATGTTTGGAATGAATCCCTTACATTACGTCAGAAACGATTCTGCAGTTGTTTTTAATATCTAGTATAATAAAATTTAATAATTTAACTAATTTATTAATAACCATTTCTTAATTTATTTGAATTATTTAAATTTTATTCATTTCATTTATATAATTCTTGGTAAGTTGTATGATACAATTTAATCGTTCTAGAGTTTTCATTTCCTAGGATTTCATGACTGGTTCACTTATATACATGTATGTAAAATCAAGTAAAATTAAAATATTTATATTGAATTAAAATTATATGATATTAATTAACTTATATAATAATAAATGGTATTAAATATCATTTTATTATATATTCTAAGGTTGAATCATTTGAGAAAACATTAGTGAAAATCGTTCTGACTGATTTAGTAATTTATTGATCATCACATAGTATATTTGATTTATTAATTTAATATTAAATATATATGTCATATAAATGGAAAAAATTTATGTAATTCATATATTAATATTTATTTTAACTAGAAAAATGTTTTTATTTCCATCATTTATGGCGGTAAGGGAAACTAAATGGTCATTGTCCTTGAATGTGATAATTTTACTAATCACGGATGATGTTTTAATTTAAAAATCAAGGGGAATATATTATTATAGTTTATTAAATAAAAATTAACATTAAATTATAATAAATATGCAAGATTTTTCATGTCACATGTATAAGGGTAGGTGAGGTGTTAATAATAAATGAAAAAAACTGAGGGAAAATTAAAAAGAACATGAAAGATGATTTTACATTTAGATTTTATCCTCCTTGAAAACATACTTTGTGAAAAGGGTTCCATATTTTTATGAGGTCAGTGGATTATAGATTTGTGGGATTTTATTGGGAAAAGGATTTTTCCAAAATTGGATGAGCCTCAATTTTGGAATGTGTTAGGTGAAGAGGTGGTGAGTGGTGGTATTTATAGTAGAAAAGTGAGGTGTTTTCTCATTATTTTACTCATTAGTTTATTATTTTGGCACAAAGAAATTAGATATTTCATAATTATAACTAATTATTTTAAAATAATAAATTACTATTCTAGATCAATGTATTACATCATCCACACATAATCTATGATTCAGTAAATCATGTATTTAGCTTATATTGTAAATTACCAAATTTTACAACTCACTCAAAATTCATGTATTTCTTAAAAATAAAAATTATAAACCCTAAATATTGTTTTGATATGTTGAAAAAATGAACGTCATTTTATGAAATTAAATTTATAAATATGATAAATTTTATTTTTAATTAAAAAAATTCATTTACTTTAATGATACTAAATTTTAAATTATAATTGATTTTCTAATTAATTGAAGAATTAATTTAGGTCTTATATTTTCTTATCATCATAGGATAAGGTAATATTAATTTATGAATAAATTTAATGAAAATTATTTTCCTTTTCAATCATCTTATTAATTAAAAAATTTAGAATAATTATTTTATCTTTTTAAAAATTTCAATACCTTATTAATATCTTCTATAACATTTATTTACATATAATATGATATAACAATATCGTATAATCTTTTATTATATTGCTGAAAGTTATTTATACTTCCATGGGTGACGATACATTTTTATTGTCTGATTAATTATTTATAAGGGCCCTATTACTAGTCCAATGTTATTGTTATTTTTCCATTTGAATGTGTTTCATAACAATTAAAAATACATTTTATTCCATTAACTCATAATTATAAATTTAGTATTGTGTTATATAAGTGATTCTATAGGAATTAGAATATATTATAATATTATAATAATGGAATTTCCATTGATATAATACATGTTCCTTATATTCATCCCCCCATATGAAATTTCACCCTCGAATTTTTTTTACATACCACGATGAAAATATGTCGGTGTACTTCTCCTTCTTTGTATCCTCTGTTCCCAGGTTTATTCTTCATAGTATTGGTTCTTTCTTAGTACATTGACCATGTGATTATAATTTTTTTATAGAAAATTATCTCTATGGTCCCAAATATTCACTCGAAACTCTTCATATGAGATGCCATTTTCTAGTGTAACCACATTTGAATTCAGTACATGTGGGGGATCTAGTATGTATTTCATCATAATGGATAAACGAAATGAATCGTATACTTGATACATTGTTGGTGGATGTTCCAATAAATATTCCATAGCTCCAACATGATCAAAATTCTCAAAGGGGTAGATGTACCAAGGATATAGATTTCCTTTCTCCCCAAATGTATTGATCCTTTTCCATGGAGAGTTTTTGAAGAATACCACATCTCCAACCATTATATATAATCATGTTACTGATCTAGATGGTTTTTCCATAAACGCATCAGTGTTATACATTTTCACATTGTTTAGAGAGAATAGAGGATGAATGGGGAGGATACCTATAATGGTGAATTCAATGATTTGACAGACTATTTACATTAACCTACTTTTTCAAAAGGTTTCATGGGGGTTAAACATTGTGTAACATGTTTAAAAAATTTGTTATTTTATCTGAGTTCAATTCCTCCTATTATTGATGTATCGGTGCTACGTTGGCCTCATCATTGTTTTACTTTTTCCCATTTTGTATAGAGTTCTGAGATGGAATTGGGAGGATACCAATAATTTTGAAGTCAAATATTTGTTGTATGTTTTTTCTATAACCATTTTTTCTCCAGGTTGAATGAGGATTAAATGTTGTGTGACTAGGTTACCTGATGTGTAATGTATACTGGGTGAAATCTGTAAAATGGGTTAGGATATGAAACCGCACAATTCGTGAATATTAGTTTCATTCCATGTATTTTTTATGTATTGGATTTTAAATCTGAGGTAACGAGTTCTTTGCGCAGTTAAACATCCTAGATCTAAAGATATGAAATGTAATAAAAGTCATTGTAATTCCTTAAGAAATGTTTTTTAGGAATCTTATTGGGTTATTGGTTCACTTTCAATAACCTGTATTTCATTACTCTCGGGCTGAGGCTCCTCTAAGATATTTTTTTTGAGACAGCATTCCTAGTAGATTGATCCATTTATAATTTGATATTCATTTCCATGGTGGTTAGTTTATTTGTTAGACTAATTCTTTCACTTCATCATTTCTTTTGTTCATGGTAGGACCCTTATTTTTCGTTATCAGATATGTAAATTTATTTTGGTGTTCTCTCTTGTTTTTATACATGTTCTATTGTGTGATCTCGTTCTAGAGGTCATTTTTTATTGATTGTGGTGTGACAGGACATCAATCCTATGGTATGTGGGTTTCAATTCTTCCCAAACCATTTTTCTTTTCCAATTAAATCAAACATTATATGTGGGTTAGATTCTAGGTCATTTATTTCAATTGTTCTTTATTTGAATTTTTGGGGATCCCGTTGTATTCATGTGTGACCTGAGAATTGAGGTAGTTAGTTCCGTCTCCAAACTTTGATAATATGTCGGATTAATATTTAATTATAAATTTATTTATCAACCTGGCATGAATGTTTGTCTATATTGAAAAAAGGTTTTTTGAAAAGAAATTGTTTCTCTATTTTTCGATAAATGAAATGGATATTGGTACTTTTAACATATTGAATTTTATTTATGAAATGAGCGCATGGTTTACCTTGGGTACTTCAGTGAAAGGTTTATCTTGAGAAAATCATCTGGGTTTTTGTATTATCAGGTGGTTTTCTCGGGTGAATTTTTTTTGTTTCCAAGTCTCGTTGTTCTAGGGATGTGTATTGACAATGTTGGGGGGTTTAATCAAGGGGTGTCCCAATGCTTACTGGTAATTTATTATAGGATGTGTAATCTGTAAGTGATTTAATAAAGTATAAGTAGTTTTCTAGTCTGACTTATACTGACCCTTGGTACTGATACCTATTTTGCAGATTATATTTTGTCTTTCCTAGCATTTTGAGTTAGCCTTGATAAGCATGTTGTACATACAATTGTATATAACTACGAATCATGGAATTTTTTTCAATGTTTTCTATAAAAATTATTTACTAATCATCATGAAATGTTTTTTTTAAAATCATCATATAAAAATTTTTATATATGGATTTGAAATAGAATATGTGGGTGGGATCCTATTGAGACTATTAACTCATTCCTTGTTCACATCATCGATGGATCAGAGAACTTATTAGGTCTTCCATTTAAGGGAATTTAAAGGGACCATAGTGAGGTCAAGAGGTTAATGTTTTCTAGTTTTGGGAATCCAATAATGAGGTGGAGTTAGTTCGTCCAAACCATCAAAAGGAGTTAAGGTTATGTTCTGGACCATGATGTGGATGTTATTTTTGAAGCTTTGTCTACTTTTAAAATTGTTTATTTATTCTTTCTTTTTTACTGTTATGGAATATATACCTGATTAGTTTGCCTCTGTCTCCTTTATTTAGTGTATACATATATTCTATGTGTTTTTTTCAATTTGGGTGAAATCATTACTTATGTTGTGTTTCTCATTACTTGGGTGTGGGTTTCCACCCCATGGTGTTTAGAAACACCATTCACGAATATAGAAGATCATGTCAGGTGCCATATTTAATGGTATCCTTGGTCAATATTTTACACATAAACTCAAACCATCATTGATAATGATCTAAAAATCTATTCTATCAACATTGTGTTTCCTTATTGTTCTACTGAATTGATTTCATATTTTCCACAATTCAATCCACCATTTTAGGTCTTATACGATTAGATTCATGAATATCATCCCATCATTATATTTTTCAACATTATTTCATATAGAAGGTTTCATATAAATTCATTTGGATGCTACAATGTAATTTGTTATTATAAGACAACTCGGTCAAATATTAAAATTGGTCCCACAATCAATTGAATTCCATAGAACATTCTCTCAACATGTCAACCAGTGTCTGAATAGTCTTCTTATATTGTCTATTAGTTTGAGGATGATATGACTTGTAGTTGATTATCTTAATGTTTAAATCCAGTTGGATATTTTTTTAGAACATTTGGGTGAATTTCATATCCCTATTAGACACAATAGATAATGGTACTCCATATAGCATTAAAAATTCTCTTATTATTATCCATACATTTTGATCATGTGATATGTCCTCTTGAAATGTGATAATGTGATCTGTATTGGTAATAAGTCCCACAAAATCTTCTAGAACATTGTTTTTTGAGGATTTCTTTTGATGTTTGGTGAAAAAGACAATGGTGAAGTTTTCCAACATTCATGTTTCTATGGTTAATGGTTTTAACATTCCAGTAGAAATTTTCCTTTATGCCTTTAATTTATGATATACCATTCACTTTGATGTATAATCCATGATATGATTCTTTTTATTGTCCCTCTAATAGAGATATATGATATCTTGATACATCATTCTGCCCCCTCGGTGAATAGTGAATATTGAGCTATCTGCGTCAATCAAAATCTATTTATTTATCACTCGATTGGAGGGTACAGATAGTTGGGACCCAAATCTCATGACTCAATCCTCATCCATTTGGATCTATGTGGATTTCTCATATCTGGTAGCTACCACATTTTAAAAACAATATATATCATTTAATCGAGCATATTTTATATTCTCTATAAGGGATGGTTGAGAATTCGATTTGGGAATGATTGATGGTGTTCCTTTATAATGAATTCCAATGTCCTTCCTTTTCATATATATAATGATTTGATCCTTCTCAATTCTCATCATTGATAATGATGAAGGATCCATTATACTTAGAGCTTCCTTCACATAATTTCACTTTCTAGGATGGTAGTTGATTGAAAATTCATAATCCATAATGTCCTATAACCATCATCCCTGGTGTTTATTATTCTCTTTCAGTGAGAATATATATTTGAGACTCTTGGGATTATTAAATAACTCACACATATCCAAATAGATATAATGGAACCATATTTTAAATTGAATGATCATAGCCACCAATTGTATATCATTTGTGGGATAGTATTTCTAATGAATTTTAAACATTACTGAGGAATAGGCTATAAATTTATTATTTTGATTTAGTATACATTATAAGACCTTATATTATCTATGACTACATAATAGAAATATTTCCCAACATATTGGTAGTGTGAGTGTTGGTGTAGTTAAATCATCATCTTCCACTCACTCCACCATTCTTCACATTAACTATTCATGAAAAATAATTCAATCCATATTATTTAATATAGGTTATGATGTTTTTTAATAGTGATAACATCCTTAAAAATCTTTCATAGTACCCATATAGAAAATGTATGGAACATATATTGTTACAGTTGTTGTTGAATGCCACTCATTGATTACCTTTGTCTGGTAAAGGTCCACAAAAATACATTTTCTAATGATCGCATTCCCTATAAATGATACTTCATCCATATATAACTCACATTTATATATGATTCATATTTTTTATACCTTATAAAAGTCATTAAACTTTTATTAAAATTATTCTCATGTTCCTCCTTTCCCTTTATGTATATCAGAATAACATTAATAAATACCACTACAAATTTGTCAATATAAAATCTGAAGACAATAATCCTTATGTCAAAGAAAATTGTTGGAGAATTATTGTGTCCAAAAAAAGACAACTATGAACTCATAGTTTCCATATGTTATTCAAAAGGAAGTATTGGAAATATACTCATTTTTCAACTTTAATTGTTGATAAGCTAAACTAAGATATTCCTTAGAGAAATATTTGGCACGATGTAGCTGATCAAAAAAAATTTCAATCCACTGAAGGGGATACATATTCTTTAACATTATTTTTCTTGAGTTTTAGATAATCAATACAAAGACACATTGATGTATCCTTCATTTTGTTTAAGAGAATTGAAATACTCCATGGCGAAGAAGTCATTCTTATAAAACCCTTATATAGATTCTCTTGTTACCACTTCTTTAGTTCTTATAGATCAAAATTGGGCATTATATAAGGATTCATTGATGTAAGAAAAGATCCAATAATATGTTCAGTTGATAACTCATTATCTCAATTAGATGGAAGACAATCAAATTCTTCAAGTAATATATTAATGTAGTCCCTCAAAAAGGGAATGTTGTCGATCATGATCCTTTAATTTTCCTCAATAATTTGTGCTTGATATTATTTCTTATACATAAATAATATAAATAGTTGAGATGATGATTTTATAGGAAGTTCATGTTTCTACATCATTTATACAATATTGGTGGAAGCTTCATTATGTGAAAATGTATCTCCCTTTCGCAATAGATGGTGTTGGATTTGAATAATGATATCTAAATCATGCCCAATATTTCATCATTCCAAAAACATATAGGATACAAAATAATACCTAGAAATAATACTAATTAATAATATCAAATTATATGTATGAATATTTCTTTTAATCATATAGGATATGTAGTAATACCTAGAAATAATATCAAATTATGTGTTCTCTAATCATTAATAAATAATCAGCCTACCTATCACGACATCATTTTTGGGATCGAACTTAGTAGTAGTGATATCAACTGCCCTTCCTCACTGCCTTAGAGGTAGTTGTTGTCGATTTCCTCCACTAACCCTTTTCTAAAGGAAGTGTTTTTCATAATTACATTGTTCCTTGAAGGTGAAACACTTCACTATAGGTTGAGTGTTGATACCAAACATCCATTATTCACGATCATTTGTGGGATTATTCATATCCCTTTTGGAATTAATATCCATATTCCCTTCACTTCGACATTTAAAGCGTATCTTAGTTCCCTTTAATCAGAATCAAGGATGAATTTTCCCACAAATTTAACACATTCGATGTTGGGTGTTTTTTCCATTATGGGGTTTTTCTACTAATCCACCCATATTAAAGTCCATTTTTATTTTTCCATTGAGACTATGATACCACTGAGAGACTCTCATATCCCTTTCAATATTAAGGGAATAATGTACAATCATTTCATTATAATAAATTTTTTGAATACTCTATTCTTTAAAAAAACTCAGATCTAGTATGCTAAAGAAGTGATAAACATTCTTTCGGTGATCATGAAAAATCTAGAGGCGTATCATGAAATCTTTTTGATGTTTGTCCTGATTTCTTTAAAAAAGTAATATTCTTTTTCCTATGTCTGAGAAACTCTCTTTCCATTTTAGGATGAAGGGTTTATGGAAATTATTTATTGAAAAATATTTTCATGAAATATTCAGATTCGGTGAAATCAATTTCCAATATGAAATTTGTGTTCTTGGACAATTTCCACCACTTATCAACTTCCATATCAACATAATACACTACCATCACAACATTCTCTTCTTCCAACAAATTGAGGATAGAGAATATCATATCAATGAAGTCAATCCATTTTTTTATAAATAGGGGATCATAAGATCCACTAAACATGGGAGACTTTTTTTATGAAGATTTTGATGACAATTTACATTTTTTTAAGAGATTATAGGAATTATACACAATTTTTGTTATTATTCATATCTTTATCCAGTTGAGAAAGAACTATGTTGATGTTTTCATCCCCTGTTCCCATCATATTTGGCATATCATTATCACAATGACTGCATTTCATATGATATTGATTTTTGGAATTAGTTTTTCTATTTCCATCTATTAGTTGTGAAAAATAATGTACAATTATAGGGATTTAGTATATATATAATAATAATGTAAAAAATAAAACATTTGACATAAAAGAATTAACATATAAAGAAATGTATATCCTAAATGGTGATAATATATGTTTCATTCTAGGTCATCTGTGGTGAAATAATAATATATAGGGTTATTACTATAGTGATGTAGTTCTAATATCCCAAAATAACAAGACCTTTCAATAAAACCAAGAACAATTACCCAAGCCTTTTACACACATCATTACATGAATTTAAGAATTATTAACCACAAAATAAAACCAAGGATCGTAAATTCCATTTTTATTGGAGGATCCAATATATAATTTCAAAATCTGAAACAAAAAAAAAGACATATTTTTTAATCATCATAATGATATCCTAACTTTATTTGAGATCATACATCTGTGGTGGATAACATGAGGAATACATGTAAAAGGGTTGACATAAAAACCCCTTTAAGGGAATTAGAATATAAATAAATCATAACACATATCTAACAAGGAATAACATGATGACCTAAAAGGAATGGAACTTGTTTAAACATATGCAAGAAAAGAATTTATTACCTGGGAATATATAATACTTGAAATATAGAAATGTGGAAAAAATATATAATATGACATAAACATGTTTCAAGGATTACATCCAATACCATATCACAAGGTGGATAATGTCCCATAAAGTTATTACGTTCAATCCTTGTCCCAACATGACATCTCATGAGAAAAATAAATTCCCAATGAACTAGAGAACTATCATGGTGCACCAATCATTACATGATCATGAATATCTCTTCTACATAAAGAATCAAGAATTAGTGTAAACCATGGAAATTATTGGGTTCATAATCATGCCGAAAGGCATAAGAAATAGGAATAACATAATGGAGTCCATGAAAGAATTTATTAAATGATAAATGGAAATTCATAAGTTAAAATATTCATAGATCATGATAAATGATGAAAATATATAGTGAAAAAATTTAAAAATAGTTTTAGGAGTCATTTGAAATGAATCATTTTAGTGTGGTTAATTGAAATTGTTAATCAAAATTTAATGAAGAAAATGAATATTTTATTTTATAAAACTAAATATGAACCAATATACTTAATAATTATAATATGATTTATTTTATAAAAAAATGGTAGATTAAAAGATATTATGGAGTGCACATGAAAAGGGGTAATAAATCATGTTGTTCATATTAATTGGGCTTCCTTTTCTGGAAGATTATAGAAGGGAACTTTTTAAAACATGTATATCATGGAAAAAAGATGGATGATCTGATCTAGATACATGAGTTTGGAATATATAAACAGAATTTAGATGATCTATATAAAAATAATGAACTGTAATATAGGGTTATAATCAATAAAAACATAACTTGAATAAAAAATGGATGTTTAGAAAGATTCCCTTACATTATGTCTGAAATGGTTCTTCAATTGATCTTAATTTGATACATAATAGAATTAATTAATTAATTAATTAATTAATTAATTTAAAACCATTTTCAACATGTATTTGATTTATTATAACCTTATGATGTAAATTTATGTCTTTTGGTGAGTTAAAAGATTCAATATCATCGTTATAGTGTGTTTGTTTCTTTGGTTTTCATTATTTTTTCAATTCTATAAATTTATATAAATTAATTTAAAATGAGAATATTAATTAATAATTTAAATTATTAGTTATTAATGAACATTGATGGTCAGAGGTGAATATTAAGAGGGGGTGAATTGAGTTCCTAATTAAAATTTATGTTAAAAATTTTACTATAAAGATATAGTAAATTTTGAAAATGGCCCTGTAAATTAATGAAGTGGAAACATAGATGTCTAATGGGTCAACATTCTTCTCAAAGGGTGATTATTCCTCAGTCGAATTAGTATATTGCACTTCTTCACCTTTTAAAACATGTTTAATGAATTAAACAAATACACATAGTAACCAAAACTAACTATCAATGTGAAAGAAAAATAGTTTTCTGTTTTAGAAAATATAAGCAATGAACAAATAGATAAAATAAAGTATAACAAAATATAGTGCACATAGAAATAAAAAAAGTGGATCAGTCTCATGCCGAGAATTAATCTTCTCCACTTGGTGATCACATTCCACCAAGCAATTTATATTAGAAATAAACATGATACACATCATGTATCTATATTTACAACATTTTTCACAAACTATCTAGGGTTCCCACCCACAACCAATGTACTTTGTGGTAAATATAAACAAGACAGAAAACACACAGTTTCTTCCATAGTTTTACATGGGAACAAAAAGTAAGTGATGTTTGATGTAAGTATTTTTAATATCCTCTTGTTCTAGCATAGGAGACAGTGTTTGAAGAAAATACACACACTTATCATAAATGTAAAAAAAACACAATAGAGAAATTAGGTTGAGGTAGAGTTTAGAAGGCTTCATGTGTTTGATGTTCAGTTCTTGACTGCATGATGGTGAAGAATATAAAATATTGAGTCTATCTATGGAAGTTTTCTTAAAAACAGTGTGTCGAAACTCCTGGTAATAGCTTTCAGAAATTGAGTGTTATGCTTGTTGAGTTGATTGAAGGTTTATGAGACACAAAAGGTAGCCTCAAGTTGTTTTCCTGAATTGATCTTCCTGAAGCTCTTGGGGTTCACAATGGAAGTGCTCGAATGGTTCTTCCTTGTTCTTCTATAATTTCATTCTCATGCATTTAACTCCAGGGGGCTCTGCCATTTGTTTTTCTCTCTGTCGCTTTATATATTTCCCCATTATTTTTCTTTCATATTTGAGGTTTGGAAATAAGAGTAAGTACATCAGGAGAAATCATTCTTTTACCTCATACTGCCAATATGTGGTCTCCTGAAATGTCTGCAATAAGCATTAATTATGCTTGAATAATTATAATTAGAAAAATATGACTGTTATAAGAATATAAGAATTTGAAAAAGTAAGGGTATCAGTAGACTGTTAATGGTAGAATTCGCATCGGTAGGCTTCAACATCAGCTGCACATCTGGAATCTCCAACTATAACCATTCATCGTTATCCTTCAGTGGTAACCTTCACCTGTAGGCTGCTATCAGTGACATTGTAAAAGTGTCCTTGTAAAAGTTACAATATTTATGTGACCTTATAACCATGACCATCTAATGGTGACCTTGTATGTGTGACCTTTTAACGGTGACCTTGTAACGGTGACCTTGTAAATGTGACCATGTACATAGATAAATTAGGAACTGTATGCTAAAAATGAGAATAGATTGATTAATCAATATGTAGGTATTATTTTTAGATAAGTATTATTTTCACATAAATGATTATCTTATTGGAGAAACATGATTCTCTACATGATTTTGGATTATCAAAACATGATTTAGGATTATCAAAACTGGTGATTCCAACAATCTCCCCCTTTTTTAAAATCACAAGTTATGTTATTCAATCACTAGGTTTAAGAGATTTGAATTAAGGATAAACACATCTTCTAATTTCATCAATGATGTGAGCATACACAAATTTTATGGGGAACACTACATTTAGGATAGAACATTTATAGCATATGTGAACACATATAAACACTTCTCCCTATTTATCACAAGTTGAAATATTTTATTTTCTCCCACTTTGTGATTAAGGAAAAAGCATACATGACAAAAATAGTGAAATGAGAGTGTTTGAATTAATAAAACAATAGTATAATATACAATAAAACACCAATACCTATCAGCTATGACAGTCCACACTCAGTCCACATCAGAAATGTTGGTTGATGATTTTTCATTGAAAGCTGAGGATGTAGGTTCTAAAGGTGGAGGGATTGGACGAGGGATTGCAGTTTGCAGTATAGGAGGAGCAGCAACAGAAGCATCGGTAGACCTGTAGTGAGTAGATCTCTGAGGAATGGTGGCGGTCTAGCGTCTGAGGGCATGGGTAAGAGTCCTCATAGGAGCAGCACTGGCAGATCCTGAGGCACATGAGGTAAAGGGAAAGGATGGAGGAACAATGATTGTAGTGTAGTCCACATGGAGGAAAGGAAAGAGAAGATATGTGAAGTACATAATGATACTTCCTCCACATTACATAGCCAAAATTAAATAATCCTTATTCTCCATAAATTTTCCCAAACCAAGAGTCAACTCTGGGAGCTTGTTCACTGGACCCTAAAATTCTTGAGTGCCAGGTGGAATCCCCAGGTTATACAACAACAACATCAAGTGTCCATACAACTAATGCTTATTGTATACACTTTTGTAATAAAGTCAACCTTTTCATTGATGGGATTTTGCTCTTGAGAAGCTTTCCATAAATAATTTCCCACAAGGTTATGAATTTCCCTAGTAATGAAAATGACCTATGTGTCTGGGGTACTAGAACTAGAATACATTTCCGCCTCTTCTCTAACAATGGTACTGAATACATCAATGTCAATAAGTGGAGAGACAGATGCAGAAGCAGATGAACCTATATGTTCCTAGGAGAAATCCACATTCTCCTTCAATGACTTGGTTAACCCACTCATCAACCATTTTACATCATAATATTGGCCTTTAACTTGTGTTTCCCTAGACTTCATGAAATCCTCAAACACTGTGACCATTTGTTGAACCACACTTTTAACATATCTAAGGTCTTAGACCACTAGTTCTTTTGAATCCATATATTCATCTATGCTGGCAATAGAGTGTTTCACTAATTCCATAGATTTTTCCAAAGTTATTACCTGATTATGACATTCCATGAACTCATGTATCATAGTTGAGTTATAGGTAGAAACTATCATTTCTATTGCATATGTCATGAGTTATTGATTGTGAGTTATTGTTCTTTCTATATCAGTGGTTCTCTCATCCATATGCCTCTCCAGTTATGATTTTATAGAATCATATTAATCCGACTTTACATTGTCTCGAGGTAACAGAACCACTGGCTGCACAATGGTAGTTTCTGAGACAGTTGGAATTGGAGGACTTTGGATATGCTAGTCATCATTAGAATCTCCATATTCTAGGGCTAAAACCAAAAATCCAGGAGGATCTGTCCAGTCCACTATCTCATGAGAAACTACAATTGATCCTTTAGCAACATGTTTCTCCCCCTCACTTGAAGAATTTTCCAGAAAAGCAACATATATCTCCCTCATATGTCCTTGATCAACTTAATTAATAGGAAGGTCCACTGCCACTTCCTCCAAAGAATCTTGAACGACTTCCAAAACAATTCCAGCATCAATTGAATTAGCAACATCTTCATCTCTACATTCCACCCTTTCTATGTGTTTTATTAAAAGACTATGAATTAAAAATTTATCTTTAGTTTCAGTAGCTGTTGTCTCAATGTCAGTATGACTTCATTCAGAGTCAACTTCATCGTCTGAGGTATCTCTTACTTCTCTTAAGAAATTTTCATCTCATTATTCTTCACTGGTTTCCTCATCATTGTCCCTAAGGATAGTCTCCCTTCTAGGAAAACTCTTTGGTGGGCCAGTCTCAGCAAAGGATACAATATTGACATGAGGATTTGAGAGAATGTCAAGATCACTCCTTTTATATATTGGAGAATCCTCTCTTTCTTGAACAAAATGAACTTCCTCTCCTTCTCTCCTTATCCATCTGAATAGATAGGATCAACTTCATAATGATAATGACCTGGGTCTACTTTAACAGGATTAATACCATGGTATATCTTATTTTTCACCATAGTGGGATGAGTCACAGTGTTAAACTCCTCATATACCACAGCCTCATCATTCACCCATCTCCTCATCCTTGGATTCTAGTCGATTTTCATCGACTTGCAGAACACTTTGGGGATGCAATGGTTATATTCCACAACAAAAGATTATTCTTTAGATTCAGCAACTCCTTTCACTTTCAACATAAGGGATATCAACATTGTATGAAATATAGAATTTCATTTGGAACTGGGCTTGGTCATGTTTTCTAGTTGAATCATCAATAGCCTACATAAGTTGATCTACAATTCATGCATTAACAGATATAACAGAAAAACATCCTGATTCATTAAAGATACAAATTCCCCTCTCCTAGGACTCAAAACATGCTGGAAAAACTAAAACAGTAGCTTGTATTCTCCTTCCATCTCAGCCGCAATGACATTCCTAGGAATTTCATTCCCAATCAATTAAGATAATTCTTCTTCATAGTAGAAGATCTCACTAGCAGAAGGAACCACATATGAGTAATAGTCATTAATTCTTTCATGTGGAACCCTCAAGCAGTCGGACAACACATTAGATGATAAACTCACATTTACTCCTATTACTTTGGAAGTCATTCGATGCTCATCCACAGACTACTCAATCATGAGATACTAAAAACATTACTTCACTAACATCGGGTAATAGGGAAAATTGTTGTCTCAAAACACTCAACCTATCCCTGAACATCATGTTCCTCTAGTACTAAAGAACGGCTCGATATGATCCACTAAAAACATATCTATTTCTCAACCACTATTTCCCTCTTCGATAAATGTGGGTTATGCACCATTGTTGTTGTATGGCTTCCACTATACGACTCAGCTTTACGACTTTTAGGATCGGTCATGTCGCCTTCATCAGTAACAGATGACCTTTTGACTCATTCCATCAATATAGAGTGGTTCAAGGTTTTAGTACAGGTTTAGGTTCTGATATTGGGGAGCCAATGGATTGAGCGGGGGTTCTATGTGGATCAGAGTGTGATCTCTGTTTTATTTTAATCATTTAGGGATAAAAAATGAAATAGATAAAATAAATATTTAATATGAAGAAAACATTTCAGATTTCAGCGGAGAACAAAAAAACAAAGGCCAACTCTCATGTCGTCTATCAGTAAGGAGGCATAGGTAAGGTCTAACAGTGAGGTTCTATCAGTAAAGTAAAACGGTGAGGTCCTGTCGGTAATGTCTAACGTTGAGATCTCTAATGGTGAGGTTATATAGGTAAGGTCGAACAGTGGGGTCTCCAACAATAAGGTCTAATGGTGACGTCTCTAATAGTGAGGTCTAATGGTGAGGTCTCTAATGGTAAGGTCTAACGATAAGGTCTCTAATGGTGAGGTTCTATCCGTAAGGTCTAAAGGTGAGGTCTCTAACGGAAAGTTCTAGTGGTGAGGTCTCTAATAGTAATGTCTAACTGTGAGGTTTAACAGTCAGGTTATCAAATGGTTCTTACTTTTAATTCAATAATTTCATTTCATACATTTATCATTGGGGGGATCTGCCATTTTTTTTTCTATGTGATTCTTTATATCTTTTTTCCTCTGTCTTTTTATTTCATATTTGAGGTCCAACAATAGAAGTATGTAGATCATTTGAAATCATTATTTTACCTCATACTATCAAGATATGGTCTCCTAATATGTCTACAATATGCCTTAATTAAGTTATAAGCATTAATGTTAACAAAATATGACCGTTATGAAAATATAAGTATTTGACAAATTATGGGTATTAGTAGTCTAGTAACAACAGCCTTCACATCGGTAGGATTCAATAGTAGGTGCACATCAGCATCCTCCAACTGTATCCTTTCATCGGTAAGCTTCACTAGTAGGCTAGTATCGGTGACCTAATATTGGTGACCTTATAACGATGACCTTGTAATTGTGACCATGTATAGGAGACATTGTAACATAGACCTTTTAAAAGTGACCTTGTAATGGTTACCTTGTAACAGTGAACATGTAATGGTTACCTTGTATCAGTTTCCCTGTAACGGTGACTTTGTACTTTGATAAATTCAAAACTGTAAGATGAAAATGATAGTAGAGAGATTAATCAGTACATAGGTATTATTTTGAGATAATCATGAATTTCACATAAACAATTATCCTATAGGATATATAAGATGCTTTAAATGATTTTGGATTATCAAAACATGATTTTGGATTATCAAAACAAGTGAGTCCAACAAATATTAATTATATAAAATGTTCTTATATATTATTTTGTTATATCTTATGATGATGAGTCATTAGATAAAGCATTATTGATTTTCATTTGGATTATTTTGGCTGCTTTTGATTATAACAAAATATATTTGATTTATTAATTAATATTATGTATATATATTAGTCCCAGAACATAACATAGGATTTAAAACATATATTATAATCTATATTGACCAAAATACTAGTATTATGTCCACCGATGAACGTTGTAACTGAAATTAAAACCCCATAGTCCATGAATGTGATAAATTAACACATCACGGGTGATGATTTCTTTTAAAAATTGGAGGGGATGTGAAATGATGACGGTTTATTACATAAACACTATATCACTATTGTATATTAATGATAACATATTTATCATGTATCTTTGATATAATGACTTAAGAATGATGTTCATTGAAATTTCATATTTTTAGTTGAATATTCATTATATTTTACAAATGCTTTCCCAAGGACTGTTGTAGTTTAGTGCCTCTGTAAATTTGGAATACAATATTCTAACTTTTTTAGTAACTTCAACATATCCCTAAAAATCATAAAAATTTAGTAATCCTACCTAAAATGAATCTTTATATCTTGGAGAAAAGAAATCATGAAAAGGGTGAGCTCATATGCTCTGTATGGGTAAGAAAGGAAAATATTAAATATAACATTAACATAAGAATGTAAAAACATGAACATAACTTTTGATAATCATACAATGTAAAACATATATAAAGATATTGAGTCATTTAATAAATTTTGGTAGTTCCAATGACATAAATCATAAAAGAGAAAGAACCATGAGAAAATAAAATTGAAATAAACCATGGAATTGTGGAAAACACGTAATAATAAAAGAAATATATTAACGAATGATCAATTCCATGATCATAATTGTGGACAATTTCCTTTACGGAACTGAGTTCACTCTTCGTTCCAGCCCAGAATAACTGAACCATATTTACATTCCATTCCTGTCAAGTCAATCTGAAGAGATATATATTATTACATAATGCATTGGAGATAGATTCATGTCTCACATTTCTCATAATAAAAACCATAAATATGTGTTCCATAAGAACATATAGCATTCTGCATAATATAACCAAATGAAAAATTGGGTTCCTTAAACATCATTTTATAATTACATAATCAAGGAAAGGAAAAAATATTTCTTAAAAAGCACAAACATAATCAAATCATATGAATAATATATATATATATTATTCTTGTAACATAACCTTGTTAAATAATGTCATCATATAATTTAAATAATTTTGACCAAAATAATGAAATTAATTTTTGAAGAAAATATCATTTCTTCATAAAAAATATATTAATTTATTAAAACACCATGAAATTTTAAATGAAAATAATTTCTTTGACAATATCCTTCAAAACATATATGTAACTATTAATTTAAATTAAGCTTTGTAAATGAGAAAAATCCATTTATACCATATATGTTAAAATACAGTTTTCTCGTACTTTTGTAAGAAAAGTCAAAAGTACCTTGTATAGAAAATAAAATAAATATTCATTCCAAACCATGTTTTAAATTTAAAAAATGTAAAAATTGAATTTAAATATCCATGGTATTATAAATAAAAAAATTATGAATTATTTTTAAAAAAAATTAACATGGGGGACAAATCATCCCCATAAATTACATTAATATAAAAAATCTAAGATAATTTTGATATTTTGGGATTATCACTTACAAATTTTCTTATCAGTAAATTTATATTCATCATAAAATAAAGATAATTATATTCATATGATAATATCTTAACCATCACAATAAAAATCATAAAATATTCATGAGATTCATAAACACTACAAAAAATAAATATGTGGTATATAAGACATATGTCCCATTGAAATAAATATGAGACAAAATAATCCATCACCTTCGATATGATATCTTTTGTATGTAAATAAATATTTTTAATAATTTTATAAATAATATTATTGATTTATTCCATAATAATATTCATTTTTTGATATCTTAAAGAGCATATTATTACATATTTCATAGCAACATTTCGTTGTTACACTTTATTCTGTTATGAATTACTTTTTGTTAATATGTATATTATATTTAATACAATCTAGTTCTCTATATTAGGAAATATTTATATCACTAAAAAATAACACTAACATAATATATTCCATATTTATTAATTTCATACATTTTTATATTCATGTTTTAATGGATATCATGTAAAATGAATATCATCGCATCATGGAGACGGTAGGTCGTATGTCTGCAAGAGCAACAATATCATTTTCATAATAGTATAATTATGTAGAAGTGGTTAATATATATGGTGTTCTAGAATCTATATCATGTTATAATAATAATATATATCCAGTACTTCTATCATTATATTTATCAATTTGAGGTGGTGAAAAATATATTACACCACATCATGGAGAGGATAAGTTGTACGTACACACACATGGGGACATATTTTTTGTAGGATGGATAGAAGGTAGAATATGGTTGTTACATTTCCATAATAAAATCTCAAAACATAATTTATTCTATATTTATTACTTTATAATGTAAACAACTCTTGGTGAGGATATAGAAGAAGATATAATTTGAATAAATCTTTAGAGGACATTACCTCTTCTTCATCATAATCCCTCTAAATGTCCTCTAAAATTCACTAGAGATGGTATTTTGAGAAAAAAAGAACCTCTAAAATGTTACTAGGAACGTATTGAAGGTAAATAGGAAGGGTATGGTCGAGCTTTAAGGATCATGGTGAACTGAAGTGGTGATGGAGGAGAGGAACTTTTATAATTTCAGTTAAGGGATCTTTTCTAATCTCCTAATAAATTAATTTATAAAAAATAAAACCACATTAAGAAACTTAAATAATGTCATAGTTTAAAATATGTGATTATATAAGGTTATAATATCATAAAATGATAAATTATACACATGTTTTTATGTATATTAAACGATTATCATTTTATTTTTTCACTTAGATATTCTGTTTCATTATAACTAGAATGAAAAATATTTTAATAACAAAAGGGTGAAGTATTTAATTTTTTGATTTAAATTAAATAATAAATAAATAATTCAGAAAATTTTAGACCAGGTCAAAATTATTTTATACTTTTAAAATTATTTTATTATTTTTTAATAATTTTATGAAATATTATTTTGGAAAAACATCAATAGTGTCAATTTTGACAATATTAAATTTTATTATTTTATGAACAATATCATGAAAAGTTGTTATCCTCAAATGAAAATTTTCATTTTATCTATATGGGGTCAACATAACATTAAAAATAAATATTATATATTAATTATCCAATATTATATTTATTTTCATATTTTTAATATCAATAATTTATATTCCCATTAATAAAATAATTTCTAGATTAGAATTCTGTAATGATTTAACACAAATATTTTATGAATAAAAAAAATACAAATATCAATAATAATACACTAGTTTAACAACAATATTTTTGGTTGAATATATATTTTGGAAAATCGATCAGTAAAAATGTAATACTTATTAAAACATGAATGTGATAAGCGTAACATCATATTAAATAAAATAATATAAGTGTCATAATCTCTCATGTAAGGATAAAAATGTTCAATAACTAAACTCTTGGATACGTATGGTCTATATATACTCACCCAATTATATTTGATCAACTGTCTCGGTCTTTTAAAGGTTATTATTTTTTTAATAAAAATTTGTTTTTTGATTTTTCATCAATTAAATAATTTCTACATAATCAATATATAAACTATGAAGTCAAATAATTATTTCCTAAAAATTAAAATTTATTTATAATGATATGGAAAATTATTTTAACTTTTAAATGATTATTTATAATTGAATTTATATTCTGTATAACATTATATTAAATATTATTTTGTTTTTAATACTTGTGTAAGACACATTTAACTTCTCTACAAATATAATATATTAAATTTCCTAATCTCATCAAAGTGGATTCCAAAGAGTATAATTTAGTCCCAATGATGGTTCATGTCTAAAATCAGACATCCAATATTATTAGGAATGTTTTTTCGTAATTTAATAATATTATATTTATCCTTATTCACCCAATTTACCTTTTAACATTTTAATAAAAATGACTGATGTTACTATTCATAAAGCCCAAAACTAAAATATTTCTATTAACATTATTCAAGCCTACTGATTAAAAACATGGAATCCATTTTCTAACTACAAAACACCTAAGTTGTAATAATTTATCATATAGTATCCCCTTATCGAAATGAAAATGGGTTTTAAAAGTTTAATAATTGGAATAGATTGAAATGGGTTTACATTAATATTAATTGTAATATTAATGGAAATGACCAATATTATATTAACTGTTGAAAATATAATATTTATATACTTAAAAACTATTCAATAATATAATTTATCGACATAAATATTTTTGATGAAAATGTTGTTTTCAATTAAAATTTTGTATTCTTTTTTACTATTCATAAAAAATCCAATCATTTCATAAAAATATAAAAAAGTCAACCAACGTAAATTGTTATTCCTTGAATCAAAAGAATATGATTATTTTTTCTTATATAATATAGAAAATTTCAAAACTCTTATTTTAAATGACTGCACCCTCAAAATTCGAAGAACATGCATTTTTTAAAAATAGTTCTTTTATCCAAAAATATGAATTTGTTATAACATCATTTATAGAAATTTTATGAGACTAAATTTAAACATTATATTGAATATATTATATCTATATTTCATTAATAAAGTCTATCAAAAATGTTATTTTTTTATAAACACGATTAAATACATTCAAGTGTGAAATGAATTTTATCAAAATAAATTGAAATTATATTTCACACATGCCAAGCTTGTTGTTGTGTATGCCACAAGATAAGATATAATTTTTTATAGAAAAAATATTCTCTTATCTTAGGGTAAAAACAATAAACTAATGAAATTAAAAAAAATTTATCTCATAAAAATATCATGGTTTAACCATCTACCCCCCCATAAAATTAATTTGGCCTTCAAATTTTGTCTATGTTATAAAAGTATCAACAATGAAATTTTTCTGTTATAGAAAATCACATCATAAAAATGAATTCCAAAACATTATTTTATAAATTTATAATTGTAAAAAAAAATTAAACAATGAAAATAATAACTATGCCACTATGTTGGAGAACATAGTCGTTGATTTGGTCATGGAGGAAAAGAGTAAATAATTATAGAGATTGATAAAGATTACTGATAAAAAAATTGTGTGATATAAAAAAATTGCACAATACAAAACCATAAACTAATGAAATGTGAAATAGGCCATTGATATCATAAAAAATGATTATAATATGACATAATTTTACATTATTATCCTTTTCTCTAATGTTTATAAATTTCCATTAAGAAGATATACTTACTTGATTTCAGCATAATATCACTATTTTTCATGCTTTAAATAATTTCCACTTCACCTCTTATTATATTAATTGAGTTAGTATTTTTCATTATTGAGGGGTTAGTATATCATGTGATCCATGTATACAATGATAGATCATTTTATCTTTATGACCAAATAAATTTATCCCAAGTTAACAAATATATATAAATCTACATATACTGAGATAATATTTTAATCTAACAAACAACATCCAATTTTTATCTTATAAAATCTGTAAATGGATAATAATAGAATCCATTCAAAAAATTTAAAATCCAATAGATGATAAAAAGGTTCCCTAACTAGTCTTTAACATTTATCCCCCATATATCATAATGTATATCTTGTGGGTCACATTCCAATCATTTTAACACCTTTGTCCTGTATTCTCTTGATTCATTGTAATAACATGAATTAATATATTTCTTTATTGAAATCATACATGTTTTAATATTCCAAAACATATTGCATATATTCCATTATGCCTCAAAAAGTTATATACTTCATCTATGTTAGCATAACCCTCTTTTCTAAAAATCGAAAATTATTTTTCATGAAATTAGAATCATATATTTTATTTATTCAAATCAGAAATATCATTATCAATACATGAATATCATACCATAAGGGACATATTAAGGATTATCGTTACCTTAATGATGTGTTCTCAAAGTTTATCACCTTACAAATAACAAACATTTCTAAATCCATTGAACTATTCAACATATTCTTTATAGTACATAATTGAAGAATTATACTAGGATTCCTTATATATTGCATGATTTATGTAATATACTATTTTCATTTAGAAACATATACACCTTAATCATCGAAATTTATTTTTAAACAATTTATCAGGATCCATAATGATGTTATTTCCTAAAATATGGATCTTGTCATAAAATTACACAAAATTAATATAAACAAGCAACATAATTTTAATGTAAACAATTCTTCTACAGCATCCCATACCATTCACATGCCTTTTAAAATCACTATAACCTTAGTATTATAACCAATACTAATGCCAAATTCATGATTCTCTTTATGATATTTCCTTTTAGGAAATATATTTTATTAATTCTCAGATGTTATAAGTCTAAAACATTCAAGGTTGATTATATTCTATTTAGTTATGACTATTGACTAATACCATAAAGAAAATTGTGGGAAATAAATATCCAAGATTAAAAACACTTTAGTAAGGTAAATTAGTTATACTATTATAGTCTATTATATATTAGGTTTAATCCTAGGTTATTCATGATTATTAAAAAAATTATAGGATTATACATATAGTTAGAATTATCCAAAGGGATATCCCTAGTCATATCATTATAAATATATGTAGTAATGTTACTTCATTTTTCAAATAATAAATTCCAATGATTGGAAAATCCATTCCTCTGATTTCAAATATAATGACACAAGCCTATTGTAAATGGATATTATATATTATAAGATGAATATTCAATAAATTTCACTGAAAAATTACAGATGAGTGTAATTGTTTATCACCATTGAAAACATAGAATACATTATTCTATTTTGTGAAAGATAATCCACATCTAACATAAAGATATCCCCCTTTTGTAATCCTACATAAATTCATTCACTCTATCATGGTGAAAATAAATCATAATAACAGTGAGCATAGATTCTATGTATTGTTAAACTATGAAAATATAAAATAAACAATGAACAAAATAATTTTAAAAAATGAATACAAGATATCAAAATAATACTATTTATAACATTTACGAAAATCATGAGTTATTACACAAATATTGGTAGTTTATGAGAAATAAATCATAATGGGACATGAGCCACAAGAAAATTAATTTGTCCAAAAACATGGAACTTCAGAGAAATAATAATTACAAATTTTAATATCAATATATTATCAAGCTCATTACCAAGACCCTTATAGTAGATAAAATATTTTATTGAACCGATTTCACTCATTCATCCAGCCCTATATTACCGAACAAAATTTACATTATGATATAGTCATGCATATCCCTTAGGATATAAATCATTACCAAATTCATTGGAGGTAGATATTGGTCCCACCCATCAAAAAATTAAAACCATGCATATGTGTAACACAATATCATAAATCATTCAACATAACATAACCTATGAAATTAAATGGGTTTCATTAACATCATTCCATCATTACATAATCTAAGAAAAGAAAATAGTTTTTATAAATAGAATTATCATAATAAAATCATATGAATAAAATGTATAGTATACTTGAATCGTATCCTTATTAATTAATTTAATATTTAATTTAGAATAATTTGGATATAACACTTCAAATTATTTTTATTGGAAAATGTCCATTCTGATTCAGAAAATTACATTTTATTAAAACTCAGAAATTTATTTATTTAAAATAATTTAATTTAAAATAAACATAAAATATTTTATGGTATAATTCATGTTAAAAATGTGTGATGAAAAATTTAAAATCCATTCATACCATATTTGATAAAAATTATTCTTCTAGTACATTTAAAGAAAAATTCGAAAAGGACGTCGTATGGAAAATGAATAAAATATTCCTTCATAAAAATGATTTAAAATTAAAGAATGGTAAAATATAATATTAAAAATACATATAATAATATTAAAATATTATATGAAAACATTTTTAGAAAACATTGATAGGGATGATATATAAACCCCAGTAAATACATAAGTACAAATAATCTCGAATAGTAATGAGATTGAAATATTATCCCATGCAAATTTATAACTAGTCAAATTGTGTGACTCTAATTAAAAATTATATTCTAATGAAAATATCGTAACAATAACAATAAAACTAATAAAAATATTCATTATAAGCATAAACACCACAAAAAAGTGATAGGTGGTGAATAAAGAATATGTACCGTAGAACTAAAAGTGATGAAAACTAATAATTTACCAAAGGTGGGATTTATTTTCTATGTATCCTAATCACATTTATAATAATTTAAGTAATATATATGAATTAGTAAACAATAATAGTAATTTATTTAACATCATAATGATCATATTATCATCTGTTTGTCTGTAACATATAATTGTTACTCATTATTGATGTATTAACTGATTTATGTTCTTATGCATGTTTATTTAGATAATTTACAATCCACTGTTTAGTCCTTATTAATAACATAAAAATTATATTAACATAATATATATAATATTTATTAATTATTTACGATTATATAATCTTTTATTATTTGATAGGTTTTAAAATAAATAACATCACATCATAGAGAAGGTAGCTTGTACGTACACACGAGCAACGATATCATTACAGTAATCATGAAAGTGTATGGAAGTAGATGTTATATACATTATTTTAGAATACATATCATTTTATAATAATCATATTTATTTATTATTTACAAAATTATATCCATACAAATTAGGTAGTAAAATAAAACATACACCACATCGTGGAGGAGGTAAGTCATACGTACGCACATGTGGTGATTTCAATTTTTAAAGGATGGATAAAAGGAGGAATATAGTTTTTACATAATCTAATTAAAATATCATAATATAATTTATAATATATTTATAATATTATAATTTAAACAAGACATTATGAAGAATTAAAAAAATAATAATTTGAAAGAATCGGTAGAGGAGACTACGTCTTCTATGGCATGCTCCCTCTAAATATCCTAATAATGTCACTAGAGTTGGCCTTTGAAAAAGACCAAAACATGAAAATGTAAATTGAAAAGATTATAAAGGAAATATTTTAGTGATGGCCAAGATTGAAGTCTCAAAGTGAAGTGATGAGTGGGGGATCAGGTGACATTTTATATTTGAGGTGAGGGAAAATTTTGGAATCTCCAAAAGTACTAATGTATATTAAAAATAAAACTGCATCCAAAAACATAAAAAATGACTAATTTTGAATAAAAAATGAGATATGGTTTTAATATCATCAATTATGAAATTTTATACATGTTTTTCTTCTCATTTAAAACATATCATTTTATTTTATCACTTAGTTATTCTATTTCATTGCAACTAGGATAAAAAATATTTCAACATTAAAATATGAAATTATATAAATATTTGATGTAATTTAAATAATAAATAAATAATTTATAACATTTTATACAATATAATAATTATTAACTATTTCTATTTTTTAAAATTATAAATAATTAACAAACATTATTTGACAAAACAATAATACTATCAATTTTGAAAATATTAAAATATAATATTTTTATAAAATATGAAGATAATATTTTATCCCTGAAAAAAGATTATATTATCTCTATATGGGATCAAGGTAATAATATAAATTTATTTTCTATATTAATAATTACATATAATATTTATTTTAATTCTTTTATAAGAATAATTTGATATTTTCATTAATATACAAATTTCAAGATTAGTTTTGTGTAATTATTTCATAAAATTTTATATTCTAGAAAAATAAAAAATAATATACTATGCTGAATATAAATATACTAGATTTATTAATTATATTATTAGTTGAATTTATATTTATGAAAATCCATTTTTAATAATCATATATTTATTAAAACATGACTGTGACAAGTTTAACATCATCACAAATAAAATAATTGAAGTTTCATAATCACTTATTCTATAAAATAGATTCATATCAGTATATCCTGAAATGAATTCTTTAAGATGAACTATAAATTATTTTTATCACATACAACACATAATATTTTATATCTCTCGTACTAATCTGGTGTTGTGTATATCACATGCTTATTGTGGCATAGTGTACAACACAAGACATCAATGAAATTTAAAATAATCTATATCATAAAATATCATGGATTTATATTGTATAATGGGAGGTGATGGGGGAATTATATTCCAAAATAAATTGAAAATAAATTTAAATAAAAAAAGGATTATACCTATTGATTTTATCCTTCCTGAGAACATCCTTTGGGGAAAGGGTTTGGTTTTTTTATGAGACCAATGGGTCATAAACATGGGGGAGGTAATTGTAATGATTATTGGGTAGAAATTGGATAATTATAAAATATTGGATGGTGTGATTAGAATCGGTAGTGAGGTGTGGTATTTATAATTGAGGAGAGTAGTGTTTTCACATTATTTTGTTCACTAGTTTATTATTTTTGTCTCTACATTGTTGGAAGTTTGATCATTATCAATAAGTATATAAAACAAATGAAGGATATATTTTAATTATAATGTAACAATAGCTACACATAATATATGAATCAATAAATCTAGTATTTAGCTTATACCATATACTACCATATCTTACTATTCACTAAAAATTAAATAAATTCATAAAAATTCCAAAACATCACCCTAATCAATTTTTTATGTACAAAATTAAATAATTATATATATTTTATGAACGAATTTTCTATATATGAGAGACATAATTTTTATTTAAAATAATCATTTACTCGAAAATTATGCTTTTAAAATAATAATTAATTTTATAAAACATTGAATAATTAATTGAGGTATCATAATATTATCTTGTAATCATAGTACAAAATAATAATATTTTATGAATACATTTTATGAAAATTATATTTCTTTTAAATCAATCAATTATTTATAAAATTGAATATGATTAGTTGTGTTTTATTAAAGTATCAACAGTTAATCAATAATTATTGAAACATTTATTTATCTATACTATGATATAGTTATATCAAATTACCATTTATAAGAGGCCAAAATTTATATATATATTAAGGGATGAGCTTACTATTCTATTGGATGTTTTACATTTCATAATTGTCATATTAATAATCCAATGGTAAATTCACTATTTCATTGGTTTATGTTTCTTAACTTCTCTAAACCCATCTTATTCGATTCATTCATCATTTATAAAGCTTATATTGTGTTCTCTAACTAATTCTATTTGATTTATACTATATGAAATTATTATAATAAATGAATTTCAATTGATATAATTTTTTTGTAGTTATAGGTTTTGTCTCCCCAAAATTAAATTATATTCTCTCACTAAGAGTCATAATCCTCTAGAATATGGAGAGGTAATCTTGAGTTTATGTGGTCCACCGACTTTGGGAATCAAAAAGTAACTCCCTGGTCGATACATAATGATGTCATTTCAGTGACTTTTTTATTATTTTGGTCTTATTATTTTTGTATTTAGATATGATATTAAAAAATTCTGGTAACATGGTTATCATCACACCATTTCAATAGAAAACCCACATTCGTGTAAATACAAAAGTTTTTGGGAATGGAAAATATTTTTTTTTATTCTTACAATTACATTTTATATACAAAAATAAATGGGTGATTCACATGATATGTGATAGTTATGATTAGTATTATTATTTATTATTTCATTATTATCCTTGTATGATGAGATGGTAGGTAAATGTGGATTTTAACATGAATTATTTATGTACATAAAACTCACATGTAATTGATCTTCCATTCCATAGAGGTGAATTTAACTACATCAATATTTTTGTATTGCTTATGATTATTGAGTGGTCCAATGTTAATATGTATTATTTTGATGATAATATAGTTTATAGGTTTTGGTAATAGTTTATTTAATGATTAATCATCAATATGTATAGTTTTCTCGTGTAAAAATTGATGGTGTCATATCAAATAGCCAGTTTCTACCTAGGTCAGCTATGTAACTATTGTTAAATGACCTTCATTTTGGATCTAATTATGTTATTTATATTTTCAATTTAGGAGGTGTTTGTACAATTGAAAATTTTAATGGTTTATTAACTAAATTCATCCATCGTTTATTACCCATTACATTCGATGATCGATTGTAAGATTGGGTAAATAGAAATTAAATTCTTGTCATGTCAAGAACTAGTCAGGGTTCCCTGGTAACCCAAAAACCTAGTCAGTCCTGACATAGACCAAATGGAATTCCCAATCCCCATTGGTCTATGACTAGAACCTATGATCATAGAACATGTAATTGGGTACATATTTTCCACAATACATAGCATATGAAAAATAAATAAGGTTGTATACCAAATATAAGAAACTCCACTGAGAGTATTGTACTAGAAGTCAAATAAGCATTAAATCCCAATGTAATATAACCCATGTACCATTTTAGGGAAAAATAACCCATGAACAGAAGGGAAAAACTCACCATATCCAAGGATCAATAGCCGGATCCACCTCTAAATGATCATATCCTTGTTATTGATCCCAA
Organism: Viscum album; assembly: GCA_963277665.1. Lineage (NCBI taxonomy): Eukaryota > Viridiplantae > Streptophyta > Magnoliopsida > Santalales > Viscaceae > Viscum > Viscum album. Next base: position 128,303,017 of record OY728151.1, on the reverse strand, counting down.
AAGAAGATAATCAACAAACAATTAATGGCACAATTATGTTCGGAGCTAAAAAAACCCAGTTGAGTCGCACCATGGATTCCATATCATCTTCCCAGAATGGTCCCACCAAAGAAATTATTTTATTTTTATAATAAACAGGTTCATCATTTTATATAATATTTAAAAAAATCAAGCTATACAATTCAAGTGATGAAAAATACATTAAGAAATAGCTTCACAAGTGATAGAATAATTCTAAAAAAATTTCTTAAATAAAACATTTATATAAATCATTTTATGTTTTTTCAAGATCTATGTTCAGTAGTTTAAAAACATTTTGATTCGTTTATATCTCAAAAATAATTATGTGAGAACCATGGTCATCATTCAAATTGATAAGTATGTTTCATGATATATGACAACACCCCCTCTTAGATATAGGGATAATATAATTATCAACATGTCCCTATAAAATTTTCCAAATCTAACTCATCACCATCTCATTGGGGATTCCAATTACATCATTTATGTTCTAGAAAAATGAATAATAATATAGTCTGTCCAAATAAATCACAATCTACCTAAAGCTTTCAGGTACTCTGACACAATCAATAATGGGAAATCTATTTTAATACTTCTTACAACAAAATTAAATCGCATTACACCATTTCAAATTCCAATTTTATATTTAAAACCTAAATAGGTTTTAATATAAGTATATTTTTAATATGGATGGATTTGGGTAGATAAAAATAAAACTAATGGGGATGGGAAAAGGATCTCAGTTGTTATGATGATTTAAAAACTCTAGTCAGTGTATTATATGATGTGTGACCCCATTACATATTGTGAAATGAATAACTCCGAAAGCACTAGAAAACGCATCGCCTCAAATTTAATACAGATGATTTGAATTACAAACATATATTTTAATATCACATAATATGTAATGACTCATCACTTTCTTTACCCTTCACTATGTGAAGCCATTCATGACATGCATCTTGAAACGATTACATATTGTGTAACCTATTTACATGGTGTCTAACCCTATGGGAGTCTTCACAAAATATCGATTAATCCAGAGAGTCAAAAAAATCAGTAACATCACCATTATAGTTATCATCCATATTCATTCCCAAAAATACATAGTCAATGAAAATGAAAACCCATAATGAGGTTAAAGACATACCTATCAGATTAGTGACTAGATTTTACAATGTACCCACAATAAAAACATTCTTTCTCTAGAAATCTTATGAAATGGATTCTATTTCCAAAATACGAGGTAAATTATCTATCACCATTTCCTTGCAAATCCACATTTCAAGATTATCAGAACCATGATGTTATATCACACGAAACAAAGGTATCATTCTCTCATGAAGCACTATGGTATAGAATCAACTATACTGAGTTACAGGTCAATTGAAGATAAATATGGTTTAAACTAAAGATCACTCCAGCTAAAAATGTGAGATGGATCAGATGTATACATTCTAAGATTTTTTATAGGAAATATGTTATGTATTGATGTCATCTATGTTGTATGTTTTATATGGAATGCATCTTTCCCCAACTGTTAAACCACCATGAAATCTCCCAAAAAATGTGGAGTAAGTTTATGATTCCTACCAATCCATCAATGACCCAAAAAAGGTGAAATTTTCCTGAAAAACTAGACACCAATTGAAAACTTTTATGGTGTATGATGAATATCAACATAAGAGTTATATCAGTACTAGGCCATGAAATATTCTATAACGAAATAACAAAATATTTTATTTCATATATTTCACCAATATTGGTACAATCAATGAAAATTCATCATTCTCTAATCAATACAACACTGATTTACACGGAAGGCCACAAAAGGATTCAAAACATTCCATTCTGATCATTGACTCGTAACTATTATTATATCCAAACCCATGCATACACTGGTGATCATCAAAAACCCCATCAAAGATGAGGATAAAAGTGTAAAAATATCCTCAAGAATCTATGTAGCTATTTCTTTTCTTTAAATCCGATTGTCTAATGTTGGTTGTGCCCAAATGGATCTGAAATCCCTGCACCAAATGAATACCTTTCCAAAAGATAGAAGTAAAACAAGGATCCCAATAAGATACTATTGCATATGGAACCCTGTGAAAATGAACTATATATTTTATGTAGATATTTCCCAACTACTCAACACTGGTTATATTGTTAATGGTTATGGAGTGAGTTGACTTGGTTAGCCTATCTAACATAGCCCATTTCAATTTCTTATTTCTCATGGTATGAGGAACCCCAAAAACAATTTCTATACATATTTCATCTCACAACTATGTTGAGAGTGTATGTAGATGAAGAAAACCTTAAGTATTATTGTTTTCATGCTTAACCTACTAGTATTTGTAATAATGGGACACCAAATAACCAATTAATCATTTTGTACCATTCCTTAAAAACAACAACAATATATCACAATACATCTCTGTGGTTCTGGGGTGCAGATCACTTTGGTAATTATTACCCTACCCTATCAAAAAATTTCATAATGCTAATTGCACAATGAATTGATCATGATAGCATAGAACACCATATTTGGAAGAAATCATTGGGCAAATATATCCACACCTTAAAGCATGTATATAATGAAATGAAATTCATCATCAATATCAGGATCCTGATGAATCATATCATGAATATAAGATATAAACTGAATGATGTATAAAGAAACATTAACCACATTCTCTTGAAATCTTATATTTATGTTTGAAAATATATCCTAAAAATTAAACTATTACAAAGATTCCTTCACTACATGGGTTGGATGTTTACTTGTCAACACATCTGCAATGACATTCTCTGTCCATGGGGACTAAGAAATGCCAATGGTCAAATATTGTCAGTAATCTAAAAAATGCCACTATTTATTATTTAAATCATTTTGAGACAATATATTACTAATAATTTTTGTGTGAATACATTGTAAACGATTTTCCAAATAGGTAGGGACACTAAATCTTAAGAATGTTCATCACAGCTACATGTTTATGTTCATGGGTAGAATAATTCTTCTCATGTGTCCTATTTTGACGATATCCATAACACCTATAAGAGTACCCTATACAGGAATGAATCCTAATCCCTAACCCATTTAATCAAAAAAGACCACATAGCCGTACTCAGCCTCAAGAAGAGTCAACAAGGGCCCATTTAGGGAAAGATGATTCATAAAAAAATGTACTCAAACATTTATCATTCAACATAAACGTCAACATATCTTGATTCAGATCATTCATCAAGGAATCCAACTACGACATGTACATCATGAGAAAATTATTATATCTAGTGAAACCCATAAATCTCTAAAACTATAAGTCATTACATGGTTTCTCTAATGTCATAATAAAATTTACCTTTTTAGGGTAAAATAGGATACCCCATCCCGACCCCATGTGTCCCATAAATTTCACTTCCCAAATATAGAAATAACATATCAAAATAATTTTATACAGCCAATGATTTACTAGAAAACTCAAAATATTCCTTAGATGATGAATATGATCCTCCTCATAATTGGAATAATTGAGGATTCCATCCACAAATAGTACCAAAATGATGTCTAGATAATCATGGAAAATCCTATTTATAAAACCCATTGAAAATACATGAGAATTTGATGGACCAATGGAACAATAAGGTACTTATAATGGTCATACCATATACAAAAGGTAGTTTTATAAATTTCATATACATTTTCTTCAAATGACGGTAACCATATCGATGTCCAATCTATGAAAACCACTATACCCATTTAAAGTAAGAAAAATCATCAATATATGGAAATAAAAACATATTATTTACCATAACATGATTGCGATTTTGATAATCCACACACAGAAGAATATAACCATGAAACTTATTAGTGAAGAAACCTGGTGGTGCCCAAGGTGACACACTAGGGAATATAAATCTATTCTCAATAATATTATCCAACTAGAAAATTTGGTACTTCATTTCATCTAGATCTACATAGTCAGTGTGAATTTAAAATGGTTGAGTACACGGTATAAATCAATTCAAAACCCGACCTCCCTTACTGGTGGAAAAATGATGATATACAAAAGAAAAACAATGATAAAATTGAAAAAAACTCTAGGAAGTTCACCGCAAAAATGATTCCCACTACATTTCAAAAGAAAACACTCATATTTCGTTCACCATATCATCAGTAGACTGTCCATCTCTACTAGACTTTGGGCCCCATTCTCATTTAATGATTTGATACCCACCACTACATGTAGTGCGGTGGTCCTTTCAAACATAACAATCAATACATTAATTATTTTCCATGAACTAATCCACCATAAAAGTGAAGTAAAGAGGTATTATATCAGGAACTACAATTCTCAAAAAACCATTTGAAAATCTGAAAGAGATAAGAAAGAAGCAGGACTACATAGACCCTAATCTCACTCTATGCCAGGAGGTGTATAAATATCCATTGAACAAGATAGATGTTCCATATGATGGCTTGGAATATTAACAATACCGGATGAAATAAACAAATGAGATTCACTGGTATAAAATAGTTCCACCTCTAATAGCGAATATATAAATGTATTATATATTACAGTTATCAGTTGTGTGTCTACTTCCTTTAGAGACACTCCACAATGTGTAGTAGATTAATTCTCAGTTCCTGTGGCTAGAACACTTTTATATGTGAAGCATCTGATATCACCAATTTTTTGGAGGATCTAATAATATTTTTGCTCTACACTTAGTGAAAACGATCTTAATGAATCTCTATAATTGTGTCAAACACTTATATGTGGTATATTTCAAGGGTTTATCAGTGAAAGCCCTCTTAGAATGTCCTGGATTTCCATACTGATTGAAAATAAAATAACTTCATCCTGATATTGTAGGATTTTTGGATTAAAAATTATAACTAAAACTATCGTGAGAATCATCACACATCCACTTTCCCGTGAAAGAACTTACACTACCACTAGGAGAAAAAATAACTCCCACCAACCCTAAATTTTTATCCATGTCCATCTCAACAATCATTTCCTTATCCAACACATCAGCATAAGTGGGAAGCTTTAAAAATAAAAAACTATAATAAATATCTGAGTGAAGTCTGATCTCAAACTATCTATCCATAATCCTTTAATAGTATATGAATTCTATAAAAGATAAACCATATAAATTCATGATGGAGAATAGTAACTACTAATATATAAGGAAAACATAATTATACCAAAAATAAAAAAGTAAAGCTGCTCCTCCTTGGTTAAACAGATATAATTCAGGAACTAATTTCTACAAATTCAGCTTCTATGATAAATAGTGTTTCAATGGACTATTTTTCTTCAATAGAATAGTAAATACTATTGTTTCAATCAAATATCAGTAAATTTCAGGATAAATAGTTTAGTTAAATAATTAGAGAATAGGGTACCTCTTGGATTTCAGTGGAAGAATTGGAAACCATGAATTTTTTTGATTTAATAGCAATCCAATAAGTACATGTCTAGGCCCGGTATTAAGAACAGTGGGGGCTCGAATGAACATTCCACAGAATGTTTTAGGACCACCTTCCTTGGCTACATGCTGTGGAATAGAAATCTGAATCTCAAATATTTGAATATGGCTTTAAAAAATGATTCAGTGAATAGTATAATCAAGGCCACCCAACTAATTCCAGGAATCTAGATTTATGTTCAGTAGCTTTGTTTGCCTTGAAAATAAGCCCTGTGCATATTCCCTAAACAGGTTACCCCATTATAAAAAAACTCAACAGAGCATGAAACAAATTATGAGATTCCAAAAGCTTATCCATTGTGGTAATCTCGCTATAAGGGATGAATAGAGCAGTGACAAAATTCAGTTGTTCAGGCTTCCTGATCTGGACAACATTCACCTCCCCACCTAGCATTTGAAGAAAAATAAGAGGCTTAGATAAATTAAACTGGATAGCACTAAAAGGGTGATAAAACTCTTCCAATGTTTTTTAAATACTAAAAATGAACACAATTTTAACAAAAAAAATAACCAAATGAATAAGGTCATTAGGGAGTATATCGTAATCACTTTGTAAAATTGAACGGGTTTGGACATTCTCCTTAATTGTAAAAAAACCCTAATTTATTTCACAATCAAGTATATAGTAATACAATATTCATCAAAGAGATTCTTCCCCTTTGGATTCTACATGAACCAGCTCATAAACTCACTACATGCATTTGGTCGGGTATAAAATAAATACATCACGCTACCCACTATTTTCCTGTAAAATGAGTTGCTTGTTCAGTCAAATATATGTATAATTAGAAAAAAAAAGTACTCAATTTTATTAGATTAAATGAGTTTCATGTCATTATAAATGATGAGAATATAAAAAGGGTTTTGATAAATATGCACCACTAAGGAATAAACATATTTTAACAGTTTATTTTTTTCACTATGATAAGGATTCCTAAAGGTTTGAGTACACTTTTATATTTGGATGGTTTTTCATAATCTGCATTTTTAAATTTGAGACCATGTCAACATGATACATCCATGTTTTTGGTTCTCTACAAATCATTCAGGATATGTATTTTGCTGCTTTAATTATACATAAAAACATGTGGAATTTCCATTAAAATAATATTTATCAGATATTAAATCCTCAGTATTATTTCTTCTTTAAGGGAAAAGATGTGTTCTAAAAGAATTTGATATAAATGGAAAAAGCCTTTCATATTCAGTAATTAGTTTACTTACCTTAACAAACCCACTCAAATCAAGAAACCTTAAATATGGGGATCTTGAATCAATGGCCTCAGCAACAACATCAGTCCAAAATACCATAAAAATGATAAATTCATGAAGTGATCCAAGACAAGCAATAGATCACTAAAAGAAATGAGCACTACAAATTGAAAGAACCATATTTACTTTCAAGAACATAGTTTTTCATCACTCAATAATCATATGATTCCAGAGATTAAACAAGAAGTTCTAGTACAATTACCTTGAACCTCTCTTCTCCCATTGATTTTTCCCTTTTAATGAGGAATGGTGACAAACACACTGCAAAGAAAAACTGGAAAAACCCAAATTTTGCATTCTATGAAATCAGAACCATATTGAAATTGGTTTCCATTTTAACCAGGTTCAGAATCATTTTTGCCGGTCCCTGAAAAAGGGATGTCTCAAAGCTGCCCTGGCCATCAATCTATCCTTTGGATCATATTCCAAAAGCCCCTACAACAAATGTATGAGGTCCCCAGCTGAGTGGTCTACTTGCTCAATTATAAAATTCTAGCAATCACAAAACCCAGAAACACAAAATAATTTAAATACAAAAACAATAATAATACAAACCAAATAATGGTGATGAACACTAACCTGAAGCCATTGGAGCTTCCACACTGCCTTGATGTTGTCTCTTGAGGTCACCCCATCATGTCAGTCTAGCCGGCCCCTCAACATCTTGAGTCTTAAATATTTATTAGAAATAGATTTCTATATTGGTTACTTAACATAGACATTTCTCTAAAAGTCATAATTTGATTCTCTTAAAATGATTCATTGATATAATAAAGCACATGATCCAATGCTCGAACAAATTACATGATCCAGAACTGAAAATATGCATGATTCACATGCTCAAACTTATTTCACTGCTCTAAAAAATTATCAATTACTGAAATTTAATACATGATCCACAAATAAAAGAAAATCGAAGACTCTATGTTTTGTAAAAATATTTACTACTCTAAAACATGACAATTCAGATTTAGTAAAAGTAACTATAACTATTAAGATTTGGATGTTAAATTCTTGATAATGAATAAAAAAATTCTAGAAAAAAAATACAATGTTTTACCTAGTTTTTTAGTTGTGAGGATGATTTATAGTGGACAAAGAACATTTAATAATCCAGGAGATGAGGATGTACACATTCATCCAATATATTTACCTTCACATACATTAATGTTTAAGAAAACATACTATGTGTGGTTACAATGGAACAATTTAATAATGTTCTTGTGATACCTTTCATATGGGCTACATAATGTCAATTGGATTTGTAAGTCTTCTATTTTATGTTTTCCTTTAAACAGATATATAATTCATTGGCATGGCTTGTGGATGCCACATCTTCATGAGTCATTGTAACTGACTATTTCCCTACATCATGATCATAAAACACAATCAATATATTTATGTACATTAAGGGATGAATTAAATCAAAAAGTTACAAAAAATACTTACTAGTGTAATTTTTTAATCAGTAATTTGATGTTTACAAATTGTCAAAAGAGAAAGAAAACTGAATTCTGTTTAAATAATATAATGAAAATGATACTGCATAAAAATAGTATTGTCTAATCCAAAGATGTAATCAAAATAGAAGTAAGTGAAAAAAAACAGCTACCTAGGTTACTGTTTTTACAAAATACAAGGACACAAACCAGTTCTAGTTATGCGGAGGGGTAGACAGATATCATTTCCCTAAATGGAGACATTCATCCATGTTATGTATCATCAATAGAGATCCCTCAACAACATTAAAATACCAGCCAACATGAAAGTGAAAAAAATAGATAAATATAGATTGAATGTTGTTGTTTCATAACTCAATGTCAAGAGTGATGTACTGCTAGTTTTAAAGATCACCAGAATAGTGACAAGTAATTGATAAACGGAGGGGATTCTAGATTTTTTCCACTGATTCGAAACATTCACCCATGCCAAGAAGATTTGAAAGGGAGCTCTCATCCACTTTAGAAGACCTGAAAACATGATATTGAATTAAAAAATATATATGAGGATGTATTCAATATTAGGATAGAATGATAATAAATGTCACCATTCTATTCAACTTTGATGCACTTTTAATAATAAGTGCATATAGAATATTCAACGACACATAAGTGAATATATTTTAAAAATTCAAAAAAATTCATTACTATATTAATACAAACATCACATCTTGTGTTTGATGGGATACCTCTATTATCAAGCCCACGATAGGGTATAACCCAATGAGAAGTCTAGTCATGTATGGTTCTGCAATGGGCTGAAACATTGACTTGATTATTGAATGACTAACGTTGAATGGAAAAAACATCTTCAATTTCCCATTTTTCTGTCATTATTAAAACTTGAATGTACAAATTGAATATTAATCAATTTGAACGTTTCCAATAGAAAATAAAATATTATATGTTTAGATTCTAGATAAAAAATTTATCATAAAATGTATTCCAATGATTCTACTTTCATACCATGTTGTGGTACCAAAGAAGTATTTCTTCAGCCTCTTGCGCCTAAACAATTGGAATTAGAAACATGGACTAATAAAAATAAGTTAATATTGGAAAAATCATAATAAAAATATCATAAATGTTTTACCAAGCATATTGAAAGGGAACAATTTTACATTATAAAACATAATGAAATCAATACACTGAAATCTGTAAATTTAAATACAATTTATAAATTTAATCAGAAATGATATATACAATGTATCCCAAACATTCAAAAATCTGATGCCACATACTAAGATTAAAAAAAAGCAGTATAACATGAATAAGGATTCCACTGAACTTGTATTATCTTTTGTATTTGGAGTTTTCCTAAAATTTCAAAACCACATTAAGATATAGCATTATGAAATTAGAGATAAAAGCAACATACCTCAGACAACATATGCAACATCTATAGTGATAAGTAATTAATTGTTCAAACCAAGTGGGTAGATAATAGAAAGTAGATAATCCAACATGAAAAATGAATTCATTAGAATATAAATTCATTCCACCTGTAAAAAAATTAGGGAATAATATACAATTGAGTTATATGCATCGAAAATGAGATTGAAAGAACCATTATGAGTATCACTAATAGTATCCTTGTTTGCAATATTTAATATTGTCTGCACTAAAAAACTCATATTAAACATAGTTAAATTAACTGAAATGAAACGGTAGGAAATGAAGATAACTGGCCTTAGTATTACCATCACCTGTACGATGAAAGAAGGTCTATTTGGGGATATATAAATATTATAAAATAAGAAATTATGGGATTTTTTAGTACTATAAGACAAGTGATGAGAATGTTATAATGATACTACATAATAGAATAATGAGTTGTCCAGAATAAAAATATTTACTTATTGTTAGTCAAAAAATTCAAAAACAAAAAATACATCAATAGTTGAGAGTTGATGTGGAGGAGGCCAACACCTTAAAAATGAAAATCAAAGAGAAATAAATTACCAATCAAATGTTCTATAGAAGAATGATTATCTGAAATTAGGAAAAATTATTGAAGCAGCGACAAAATAGTATACTGACCTTAGCTAATTTGTTGGACAAAAAATTGGATCAGGAGGACAAAGTTTTATGAGACATTTCAAACAAATCCGAACCATGCGAGAGAAATTAATGCAGTTTTTCCGAGTTGATCTGATTTCGAGCTTCAAAGTAGATCCATAATTCGATTTATCTATATTCTCGCTTTAGACACCTTTGAAATGCTCAGACAATGATGAAATCCCATGTCCCTTCCATATCTGCATAACCAGGCATGAAATTGTGAGTATTAAATGAACTGGGTTTCTAAATGAAGTTGAGACCAAGATGTAGGGTTCTAATGGGTAAGGGATCCGAGCAATGAAGAATGTATGAATTATAATGAGGAGTTGAGTTGGCCTTTAAGATATAGCATTATGAAATTAGAGAAAAAATCCACATACCTCAGAAAACATATGCAACATCTATAGTGATAAGTAATTAATTGTTCAAACCAAGTGGGTAGATAATAGAAAGTAAAAAATCCAACAGGAAAAATGAATGCATTAGAATATAAATTCATTCCACCTGTAAAAAAATTATGGAATAATATACAATTGAGTTATATTCATCGAAAATGAGATTGAAAGAACCATTATGAGTATCACTAATAATATTCGTGTTTGCAATATCTAATATTTTCTACACTAAAAAACTCATATTAAACATTGTTAAATTAACTGAAATGCAACGGTAGGAAATGAAGATAACAGACCTTAGTATTACCATCACTTGTACTATGAAAGAAGGTCTATTTGGGGATTTATAAATATTATAAAATAAGAAATTATGGGATTTTTTAGTACTATAAGATTGGTGATGAGAATGTTATAATGATACTACATAATAGAATAAAGAGTTGTCCAGAATAAAAATATTTACTTATTATTAGTCAAAAAATTCAAAAACTAAAAATACATCAATAGTTGAGAGTTGATGTGGAGGAGGCCAACACCTTAAAAATGAAAATCAAAGAGAAATAAATTACCAATAAAATGTCCTATAGAAGAATGATTATCTGAAATCAGGAAAAATTATTGAAGCAGCGACAAAATAGTATACTGACCTTAGCATAGTTTGTTGGACAAAAAATTGGATTAGGAGGACAAGGTTCTATTAGACATTTCAAACAAATCAGAACCATGCAAGAGAAATTAATGCAGTTTGTCCGAGATGAGATGATTCCGAGTTTCAAAGGAGATCCATAATTCGATTTATCTATATTCTCGCTTCAAACACCTTTGAAATGCTCGGACATTGATGAAATCTCATGTCCCTTCCATATCTGCATAACCAGGCATGAAATTGTGAGTATTCAATGAACTGGGTTTTTGAATGAAGTTGAGACCAAGATGTAGGGTTCTAATGGGTAAGGGATCCGAGCAATGAAGAATGTATGAATTATAATGAGGAGTCGAGTTGGCCTTTAAAAAAACAAACCTATGAATAGTAAACATTATAGAAAGAATCAGAGGTTTTGCATTTAGCATACCTTCAAGGAGATGAAATCCACCGGGAAGCGTTGGAGTAGGCGATGAAAGTCGTCAGAAAATGATAAATCGAAAACGGTGGAGGGTTTCATATCAGTGATTCAGAAAAGAGATGTCGGTATAGGTGAGGCATGGTCGGAGAGACGAGTCGGGGATGAAGAAAGGGATTTTCGGAAACCGTAACCGGAACAGAGGAAAACCTGTAGTGGGAGGAGAATCACAAAGATCGATGCAGGAACCCTAAAATAGAGGGACATAGAAGAAAGGGGTTTCAAAAGTAACCATAGGATGAACATGCGTAGGCAGAGGTGGAACGATCTATAGAGTCCACGTAAGGTCGAGGATGAAAAGGCGGAGGCAGAGCTATGTGTAGAGGCCGCGAGAGGTCGAGAATGAATAGGTGGAGGCGAAGGGATCTGTAGAGGCCGAGGGTAGTCTAGGATGAAGAGGTTGAGGTGGAGTAGAAATGGTATAAACCCTAATTGTATCGGAGTTAAATCCCGACTGAGGATTCCTGGGGGGAAAGATACGCAGATGGGGGACGACGATTTTGGAGGGAGTAATATTTTTTTTAGGTGATGTGGTTTCTTATTCTGGTCACACGTAAGCTGGAAAAACCTGATTTTAGTATATATAATAGATATTTGATGGAAAATTCACAATATCATAAAATATATTTGAATACTTAGTCTTGGTACGATCAACCTTCCCATGATCAAAAATCATTATATCATTAACAAACACCATACATTTTGGATAGAAATGGTTCGTGAAAAGAACCATGATGACTTTTTAAAATAATCCCTCATGTTTCTTTTCCATCACCATCATGTCCCACCGCCTCCTACTTATTACATCTATCATAATGGTGAAACACTTCACCAATTTTGTTTCCGTGTCCCGAAGAACTCATAAAAAAATATTCTATCATGACATCCATTCTATATCATGTTGAGTATCAGTGTATCCTTTTAAAACATGAGGAATCTGGTGAAATAACTCATAATAATGATTTCAAATAATATCTCCCATATGTATCTAATGTGAGTGCCTGAACAGGGATGAGAGGTGTTGCCTATCCCAAAATATGGACATTAAAGACAATCACCTCAGATAGGTTTTGGTCCACTGGAGGATCCAGTTACTGTAGTTCATTATTATGCATTCCATGAAGCTATTTACACGTCTTCTCTAATGAATGATGCTATAAAATATCAGTAATCAATAAGGAATGCATCATATTAATAGTCAATCAGAGAAATGAGGTAAATTAATCCCATCATATAGAATAACAAAATTTTGATTCAACTCAATCCAAATCAAAAGAAATAAAAAGACTACAAATAGTATAGTAGAAGACTTTCCCTAACCATATCTAGTGAGATAATGTTCATTATGTTGAGATATGGATAGGTACACTATAAGGACCTGGCCTTAAAACACAACATAATATTGAATTAAATGAATAATTCACATTGAGGATCTTTTGAGGTTTATAGTTTTAGATAATTACGCCATAACTATTACATAAAGACATGAATATTACATGTAGGCATTGCTACTCAGTATCCATTTTTTTCATAAAATAAAAACTCTTAAAAATAAATATTTATAGTTCCATGTTTTAGACCACTTGACTTTTCTTTGATCTCTTTCATGACCCTATTAATCATTATGTCCTGTGGAAAACATTTCAACAACATTGGATGAGCATAAAAATCTCATAAGGGTTTTAAAATAAGGAAGGAAAACATTATCCAATCAATAAATAGAAATCAATGAAACCATACTTTTCAATCATAACATACCTTACAAAATCATATGATTTATAAATAACACAAAAATATCATAAATCATAAAGGATACTTATGGAATACACATCAAACATACATTGTAGCTATCACATCTACGTAAGGAGTTACACTTGGAATACCCATCATAGTATATTCCCTAAATCTATTTAGAGAAACATCACATTTACCTTCTTCACGTTACCCAATGCATTGGAAAGCTATCTCGGGATCACCCGCCCTAGGTTTATCATGGAACCACCTGTATACGTAAAGAATTTCCAATAACCATAACATAATAATAACACATAACACAAGTATAATGGATAGATAACATTTCCACATTCCAATATATCAAATCAAGATATTGAAATAAATAATGCTTTATGAAATCATTTTCAAAACCATTTAAAAATAGATTTTTGAATCAAATTGTCCCATACCACTTTGAAGATTTTTAATTAATTATCATTTGAAAAAATTAATGTCCATATAAATAAATCCTAAAACCCATTTTGAAAGCATGGACATTAATGATAAATATATAGATGAATAAATCATTAATATATTTAAAATGATATTTTAGTTAATTTTTATTTTAACAAATAGAGAGATGCTTGAATACAAATATTTGAGGAATAAAATGTAATAATTACTTTATAATATCATTAGAATAAAGTGGTCCATGATATAATATGTGAAAGGACAATATATACACCATATAAGAGTGAATTGGTGCATAACAACAATGAAGTCTCAGTGGAAATGTAAATTGTGATGAAATACCTTATAAAGATGATATCCTTAAATTAAGGATAAATAAATCACATAATTGTGTGTGAAAATATAAATACACCTAATATACGTGTATATTATGTGTAAAACCATCATATGTCATTAAAAAATATTCATAGGAAGACATATTCATGAAGTACATGTTGAACCCAAAGAATTGAAATTGGGTTAAGAAGTTCCATTGTAAAAATTCAATAAACTAACGTCGTTACATTAAAATTCAGTACATGATTTGATGACATAAAAAGGGTATCTCATAAAATGGAAATAAAGTTTAAATCAATAAGGATATAGAAGAACATATCCCAACATAATAATACGTAAATTAAAAGACATAACAAAAAGAAGTCTTTTTAACGGTGGAGGGTGAAAGGTTCCCTTACCGAATTGGTAACTTACAAAACGCAAGCCACGTGAAAGAAAGATCATAAAATAAAGATTTAAATACTCATAAATGAATTAATATAACACAAATAGTACAATCATGGGAATTACATGCACACACAAAAGGAAATAGTGGAAAAATATATCATGAATCTCACGGGAATAAAAAGTGAGATGAAACCCTTTACCTTGTTGTAATCAACTGAGTCGTATAAAAAAAGTTAATAACCAAAAAATTAATCATATAATAAAATGAATATAATGATAATAATGATAATATATATCAAATGGCAGTACAAAATACACTACATGCAATGAATAAGTGTCGAATAATGGAAATCTAACGAAATTAAAAGTGAGATAAGAAAATCCCTTACCTCATGTCCGACTTGACTTATTTAATCCTTCTTCATCCTGAATTTTAAAATAAAGTTAATTTACACTTAATTAATAACATTTTTCATGTTTATTATCATTTTTATATAACTTATTACCATGTTATAAACATTATGGAATCATTTAATTTAATAATGGTCGTTTGGTCGGTATTTGGAACTTGAATAAAAAATGAACACCTTATACTTACAAGTTGTCCATGTGGTCAATAGTACATTATCTGAAAAATGATATTCAGGATTATGATATCATATAAATAATATATATCCATTATATATATGTATTTTTAACAGTACATAACATTTTGGATATAATAAATGAAATTCACAGTTCATGGAAACTGTAAGTCGTACGTACGCATGAACTCTACTTTCTTTTCTATTTCATATTTTAATTTAATTAAAAAATATTTATACATTGTTATATTACAATACCAGTATAATATCATATATAATATCATTAAATATATCCTTTATACATCCCACATATTGCATTAACGAGTCATATCACTCTGAAGGGGTGGTAGTCCGCACTTCCTCAAATGAAATTATCGTGTTTATCTATTATGGTAACCATAAAGGTAGGATATAAATGTAAAATACAGAATCATAAAGAAAATATAAATATAATATATATCATATATTAATACAGTTCCATCTTAATGTACAACATGAGAGCTGGTAGGAGATAATCGAACAGTCATCTTTTCGCGAGGCGTTAGTTTGTCATCCACAAAAACAGTATGTTCTTCACCCATTAGATGGAGGTGTGTGTGACTGTATATAAAATCCTTCTCATAAAAACATCCTAGTATACTGAGTATATGTTTTTTGTTATAAAATAAATTAATAAAAAGAGTTTAGGGGTTGGAGATGTAAAATAAAAGAAAATAAGTTAAGAGGAATTGTTCCATTTAATTTGTGTAACTTCATTTGGATTAAACCAAAAGGACTTCTCGAAGTTCCTTCTCCCTAAGGTAATGCTTCTAGGAGGATGATATGGATGTATGGATCTTAATTGGGTAGAGTGTTCACAATCCAAAGGCTTTATAGGTGTGAGTAATTGGTTAGAAGTGGTGTCCTTCTTTAAGGGGGAGGAGGGTCTGTTTAGGAAAGACTGAAAATATTATTTTATTATATAATGATATTCAGTTTATAATGGTCCAAAACTAATTAATGTAGAATATAGGATGGCTAATGGTCGAAATAAAATCATCTAATAATAATTGGACTGGTAATAGATTTTATTTTATTATTTATATTCTTAATAATTTATATCATTTATTAATGAGGTATATACTACATCATTATTGTGTCATAAATATTGTAATTTATTTTCTGTCTAAAAATTAAAAAAATTTCCATGAAGTAGGAAATATTTTTAGCTTTCCAATGAATATTTATAGTCGTAATTAGAACTTATATAACCCCATGTAAATATTAATTTTCTAAAAGATATATGTATGTGTCATTTTTGCAATTACATTTAATTAATTAATTTAAAATGTCAATAACACTCTTAAGTGGCTCCATGGGGTCCCAAAATCGACCCAATTATGACCATTGTCGGCCATGACTAATCCAATAAGGATATAATAAGAGTTAAAATAATTTATTATTATTATTATTATATTCATTTTATCTTGAATTAACTTATTTACCTTTAATCGTGATAAAGAAAAGTCAAAAGTTACTATTCACCGAAAATTATTTTCATCTTATTGAACCACCATTTACTTACTAATAATTTCCATGTATTTTGGATTTTTGAATTTCAATTCCCAGAAGTTGTAAAATTTCATTTCAATGAAAAAGTCGGGTTTTTTACTACTACCATGTGGTTTCACTATTCATTAAAACATGATGTTTTTCTGAAAAATACAAAAAATTCATCCTACGATATATTTGATTTTCTAAATTAAAAAAAGAAGTCCATTTTAAAATATTCAATACATAGAAGTTTCATTAATTAATTTAAAATTTATTCCTATTGCCAAAACAAATAGCGTGTTTTAAAAAAATAATATCTATCAAATGATCAAAACATGTTTATGTCAAATTTCAAAAATAAATTATTTCTAATGACCAACATTATATTAAATGGTAATAATATATTCTAATAAGACTTTAAAACAATAATAATTATATTCTAACCATATAAATAAATTATATTAAAAGGCACTTCGGAATTAAAATACCTTATTTTTCACTATTCATTAAAATATGACCTTTATCCGAAAAATATCAAAAATTTACCCAAAGTAAATTTTGATGTCCCAAATCTAAAGAAGAATTTTATTTTCTCAAATAGAACATATAAAAATGAACAAAACTAGATTTAGAGAGGTTTATCCATCAAAATGAGGTAAATCAACTTTTTACTGAATATTAGAATATTCTTACTTAAAATTAGATTCATTAATATTTTCAGACCCTAACTTTTGTTGGATAATTGTAAAAACATTTAACAAACATATATAATAATATTATAGTTATTTTTATTCATTCCCGCCAATTCAACGACTAGGCATTAACTATAATTTAAAATAAAAATATAATATTATTAGTGTGCAATGTAAAATTTCAAAGAAACCCTTTGTTCCGTATCAGGTACGCCATCGTACATAACATCCCCTTTAATATAAAATTAATATAAAATTAACAAATATTAATTAATATGAAAAGTGTCTTATTCCATATTTATCTAAGATTTTAAATCCTTTCCCCTTTAAGGAATTGTGTCCTCGTAATCATAAAACTGGGCTGGGATACATTATTAAAAGTTCCACATCAGAAAAAAGAATCAATAAAAACTGTCACTTTAAAAGAAAAAAAGAGAAGTAAAAAGGTCACTTGAGATAACCCATACTAGGATTCCATATAGAAAAACAAGGATATAGAAGAGAGAAAAAATGGTCAAGTTTTGATGGAGAGTGATAGAAAACTTGATTAAGAGATTGTTAACCACTAGAAAATCAAAAACTTATGATGTGTTAAATGGTTATTGATTACATAGTAGGAAACGTAAACCAAAAAAGATTTTGATTTATGTTCCATTTCATAATTTTGATGAATTAATTTAATGCATAGATTAATAACATACGAAAATATACTTACCTTCAATGAGATTATCATTATTTAATAAGTTTCTACTAAAAACTAATTATCTCTCCAAGATATAAGCATTCAAAAAGAGTTCATCACATCAAAAAAACAAGAATAATCTTCTAGAAAATCATGTAATCCACAAAAGATAAACTATATATTTCCCTTGTCTTTATACATCAACTAAAGCAAAAAAAATTACTGAGAGATCAGATAATAACCAGAAAAGAAAATCTTTTACAAGAAGAAAAACTACTCTTAATCTCCATAATTTGTCAAACAAAACCCAAAGATCAACAAATATCATTCAACGAACCGCATTCCCTAAAATTCATCAAAAGTAATCCAAACTTTAATTTTAACCCAAATCTAATAAGGATTTATTTACATAGACTTGCAAGAAACATAATATTATTTCTCTCCAAATAACACTAGTTACACCTAATGTCTCACATTGAAAAGTAATTAAAGTAATCACAAATTCATCATGATGGGTTAATCATTTTCATAATTAAATAAAATCATCATATGTCCATAATAAAAACATAGATTCTTCCAAAATAAAATTGTAACCATTATTCCACAATTGAAATCCCATAGTATTTTATCTTCCTTAGGCATGTAGTGTTTACTCAAAATAGAGAACATCTTCCACAACAACCTTAATCACTTAATCACTAAATCAATTTTCTATACTAATTATACCCATTTGATAAAATATAATTTCCAAAAATCATATTATTCTTGTTCCAAAAAATAACTTTACTAATATAATAATTCATATTAATCATGGAAGTCAAGTAGGCTAGTGGTAGGCGATACACCCTTGTCGCCCTTTGGTTGTGGATTCGATTCATGTAGCCTTGCTGGATGTGATGGGTTGTTTCCCATTCTACGAGTTGTCATTTTTATAAAACTCAAAAATAAAACTAACATGTGTTAACCTCAATGGTTTCTTTATACCTCTAATTTTGATCCATATTCATTATGATCTCAAAATCTTAAATCATGATGTCTTATTTCAGCACCATATGATAAAATAAGATGATCCCCAAAATGAAGAACAACATACCTTGATCATGGTATCTATTTGGTTTCTTCATCATCTTGTTTATATAGGTATATAGTCCATGTGTTGCATCAATGATTTAGATATCCTTCAAAATCATTTTCTTCCTACATCCAAATACAACTTGTACAACTTGGGTCATATGGGTGTTCATAGAAAACAGTTTTGGAAAATAATCACATATGAAATACAATTTCAAAACATCTGATAAAACATGATTTCTATAAAACAGTCAGACCAAATTTGATTTAAAAATTTCAAATAACGGTCCTATTAAAATACTATATGTATGTGCTGAGAGAATATAGTGTAAATGAAAATATAAATATCTTGTACAATGGTCTCCTTCTTCGTCACCTTTTTTAAAATCATAATATTCTTCCAAGTATTGTGATAAGGTAAAATATTTTTAAATTCCATGATAATATTTAACTTTCCTAATAATTTGATAATATTTTGAAAATATAATTTTTTAAAATAAAACCCATGATCTATGATGATTACGAGGTATAGTGGAAGGGTTTGATATCTCAAAAAACTTCTTACAAGTGAGTTGTATGCTATAGAAAGTTTCTCAATCATCCAAACATTACTTTGCAATAATTATTGAATGAAAACCATCAGGAAGTGATATGAATGTCATTTTAGATCCTCCTCCTTCCATTTGTAACTGACATTCCTTGACCAAAAAAAGTTATAAAAGAAGGATTTAACTTTTATAATAGACATAGGGACTAACCACGTGTATAAAGAAAACTCCTAATCCCTAAAGTTTTCTAAACCAACCTCTGATACCTACTATAAGGAACTGGCATAAAAACATTACATAATATTGAATTAAATGAATAATTCACATTGAGGATCATTTCAGGTTTATAGTTTTAGAAAATTAATCCATAAATATTACATAACAACTTAAATATTACATGTAGACACTGCTACTCAGAATCCATTTTTTCATAAAATAAAAACTCTTAAAAAGAAACATGTCTAGTTCCATGTTTTAAACAAAATGAATTTTCCATGATCCCATCCTTAACCCTATTCATCTTTATGTCATGTGGTAAACTTTTCAAAAACATGGGATGAGAATAAAAAGCTCAGTAAGGGTTATAATATATTGAAGTAAACCATTTTCCCATCAATAAATACAAATAAATTAAACCATACTTTTCAATAATAACATACCTTATGAAATGATAAGATTTATGAATAACAGACACAAATCATAAATCATAAAGGTTAATTATGGCATCCATATCAAACATACATTATAGCTATCACAACTACATAGGGATTAACAATTGGAATAACCATCATAGTATATTCCCTAAATCTCTTTGAAGAAACATCACGTTTACCTCCATCACGTTACCTAATGCATTGGAGAGCTTTCTGGGGCTCAATCTCCCTAGGTTTATCATGGAACCACCCGTATACGTAAACTATGCCCAATAAGCATAACATAATCATAACACATAAAAAATATAAATGATATATTATATTTCTGCATTCCAATATATCATATCAAGATATTCAAATAAACAATACTTTATCAAATCATTTTCAAAACCATTTAAAAAGATATTTTTGAATCAAAGTGTTCCATACCACTTTGAAGCTTTTAAATGAATTATCTTTTGAAAACATTAATGTCCATATAAATAAATCCTAAAACACATTTTGAAAACATGGACATTAATTAGAAATATTTAGAAGAATAAATCAGTAAAACATTTAATATGATATTTTAGTTAAAGAGTTTTTTAACAAAAACAGAGACACTTGAATACAAATATTTGAGGAATAACATATAATATGAACATTATAATAGCATGATAACACATGTATTCATGAAATAATATGTAAAATGATAGTATATACACCATATAAGAATGAATTGGTTTATAACAACAATGAAGTCTCAATTGAAATGTAAATTGACATGAAATCCATTATAATGATGGTATCCTTAAAATAAGAATAAATAAATCACATAATTATGTGTGAAAAATATAAATACAAAAATTATAAGTGGATATTAAGGGTAAAATTATAGGCCATTGAAACATATTCATAAGAGAACATATTCAAGAAGTAAAAGTTGACCCTAAAGAATAGAAATTGGGTTAAGAAGATACATTGTAAAAATTAGATAGACTAATGGTGTCACATTAAAAATCAGAAAATGAATTGGTGATATAAAAATGGAATCACATCAAATGGACTTAAAAATTACATAAATAAGGGTATATAAGAACATATCTTAATATAATAAGATTTAAATTAATAGAAATACCAAAAAAAGTCTTTTTAAAAATGTGTGTGAAAGGTTCCCTTATCGAATTGGTAACATAAAAAACAAACGCCACATGAAATAAGGATCATACAATGAGTCTTATGAACAATAGTTAATAACCATGAAATGAATCATAGAATTCCATGAATTTAATGAGAATCATGATAATATATATCAAATGTTAGTACACAATACACCCCATTCAATGAATGTGTGGCGAACAATGGAAATCTCATGAAATTAAATGTGATATTAGAAAATACCTTACCTCATGTCCGACTTGACTCGTTTGTTCCTTGTTGTTCAAGAATTATTAACTAAAGTAAATTTTTACATGGGAAAAAACTTTTTCCAAGTTTATTATCCTTTTTATATACTTATTACCATGGTATAAACATTATTCAATCATTTAATTTAACAATGGTTGTTTGGTCGATATTTGGTACATGAGTCAAAAATGAACACCTTATAATTACATGTTGTCCATGTGGTCAAAACTCATTTATCTCCAGAATGATATTCATGATTTAAATATAAAATAAATAATATATATCCAGTATATATATGTATTATTAAAAGTACATTACATTTTGGATATAAGAAATTAAATGCACCGTTCATGGAGACGGTAAGCCATACATACGCATGAATGCTACTTTCATTTCTATTTCTTATTTTAATGGGATTAAAACATAATGATACATATATATATTATAATAGCAGTATAATATCATATATAACATCATTAACACTATCCTTTATACATCCCACATATGGCATTTACGAGTCATCTCACTTTAAGGGGGCGGTAGTCTGCATTTCCTCAAATGAAATTATCACATTTATCCATTTTAGAAACCATAAATGTAAGATATAACTGTAAAATACAGAGGAATAATAAAAATATAAACATAATATATATCATATATAAATAAAATTTTATCTTAATTTCCTCCATGAGAGGCGGTATAAGATAATCAAACTGTCATCCTTTCACGAGGAGTTAGTTTTCCGTCCATATAACCAGTATGTTCATCACCCATTAGATGGATGTGTGTGGAAGTGTAGTTAAAAAACTTCCCATTAAAACATCTTAATATATTGAGGATACTATTTCTGTTATAAAATAAACAAATAAAAAGATTTTAGGGGTTGGATATATAATATAAAATAAATGAAGTTAAGAGGAACCATTACCTTTAATTTGGGTAACTTCATTCGGACTGAACCAAAAGGTCTTCTTGAAGTTCCTTATGATTAAGTTAAGGCTTCTAGGATGAGAAGAGGGATGTTGGGAGATTAATTGGGAAGAGTTTTGATGAGCCAAAAGGCTTGATATGTGTGAGGAATTGGTTATAAGTGGTGTCATTTTATAAGGGGGAGGAGTGGCTCTTTTTGAAATTGTGAAAACATTATTTTATTATTTAATGATATTTGGTTTCTAAAAGACCAAAACTAATTAATTTCAAATATAAGATGTCTTAGGGTCTAAATAAAATCATCCAATATAAATTGGACAGGTTAAAGAAGTTATATAAATATTTATAATCTTATTTATTTAAATCATTTACTAATGAGGTATATAATGCATCATTATTTTGTCATAAATATTTTAATTTATTTTTTTATCTAAAAATTATAAAAAAATACCATGATATAAGAAATAATTTGTTATTTCCAATGAATATTTATGTTTGTAATGATAACTTATATAACCCCATGTTAAAATTAATTTACTAAAAGATATTTGATTGTGTCATTTTGCCTTTACATTAAATTAATTAATCTAAAATGTCATTATCATTCTTAAGTTGTACCATGGGGTCTGAAAATTGACTTAAATATTTTCAAGGTCAGCCATGAATCATCAAATAAGGTAAGGAGAGAGTTAAGGTAATTTTTTATTATTATGATATTCTTTTTACCTTGAATTACCCTATTTACCATTAACCGTGGTAAATAAAAGTCAAAAGTTACTACTCGCCAAAAATTATTTTCATCTTATTGAACATTATTATACATACTAATAACAACCATATATTTTGGATTTTTTAAATTCATTTCAAAAAATTAGAAATTTTTTATGTAAATGAAATTGTAATTTTTTTAACTACAACTAAGTTATTTAACTATTCATCAAAACATAAAGTTTTTCAGAAAAATACCAAAAACATAGCCTAAGATATATTTAATATTGTGAATTAAAAAATTATATCTATTATAAAAAATTAAAAACATTGAATTTTCATTAATTAATTTAAAATTATTTCCCGTTGCCAAAACAAATAGCATGTATTTATGAAATAATAACTATCAAATTATGGACACTTATTTATATCCTATTTAAAAATGAATTTATTTCCAATGACCATCATTAGATTAAATGGTAAAAATATATTCTAATAAAACTTTAAAACCAATTAAAAATATAATCTAACCATATAAATAAATTACATTAAAAGGCACTTTTGAATTAAAATACAATATTTTCACTATTCATTAAAAAAATGAAATTTATCAAAAAAATATCAAAAATTTACCCAAAGTAAATTTTGATGTCCCAAATCATGAGAAAAATTTTATTTTCTCAAAAAAAATATAAAAATAACCAAAATTAGATTTAAATAGGGTTTTCCATCATGAGTTAGTAAATCGACCTTTTACTGAATATTAGAGTATTCTTTCCTGAAATTAGATTCATTCATATTTAAAGCCCATAAAATTTATTGGATAATTGTAAAAACATTTAACAACCATATACAATCATATTTTAGTTGTTATATTAATTCCATCCAATTCAGAGGCTAGGCATTAACTACCATTTAAAATTAAAATATTATATTATTAGTGTGCAATGTAAGATTTCAAAGAAACTCGTTGTTATGTATCAGGTACACCATCAAACCTAGCATCCCATTTAATGTAAAATTAATATTATATTCAAAAATATAAATAAATATTAAAAGTTTCTTATTCCTTATTTTTCTGGGATGTTACATACACAATCACAATCACAACTACCTCCTAATTCCCCACAAGATTACTCAACTATATACAACCTTTAGTGAAAATGGTCCAAATATATATCTGATAACATTTTGTCATTAACCAACCCATTTTCATTAGTAAACTGATAAATAATCCAATCATAAAATATCTTGAATGGCATTCCCATTCCACAATGGTCAACATCTAGCACCTCATATCCTACAACATGCTATGGAGATTTATTTTTCTACAAGACAAAACAAAAGAAGATGAAACAAGGAAATATTGATAACAAAAGAAACTCCACTGGAAGTAATGAACTAGATGTCAAATAGGAATTAATTCCCAAATTAATATAACATATGTAACAATATAGGTAAAAAATATCCCATGTCTCTACAGACACAACTCACCATGTTCAATGTTCATCATCGGGATCCACCTACGATATATCCTTCCCCCTTGCTAGATCCAAGAAGAGTATAGTCAATAAAAACATGAAGGCATAAGTACGGTGTTATCTAAGTTGCCCAATTGGGTCTCATAAAGGATTCTATAACAGTTTCCAAGAATGTTTTAACCAAAGGAATGAATACAATTTTAGAATAAATATGTTTACCATTTTATAGAAAATTTAAACAAATCAGGTTATACAATTGAAATGAAGGAGAAATACTTTAAACAATAAAATCATAAGTGATGTAATATGAATATAAAAACAGAATAAATAAGAAAAATTATTAAACAAGTTAAAATAAATATAGAAGTCATGTTATAATTTTTAAAAACATTATCATAAATTTATATGTCAATTATAATCAACTGAGAAACATAGTCAAATGCCAAATAGGTATGTATATTCCATGCTATATGACTTTCAACCCTCTATGTGATCATTATATTTTGTGTATATATAAATACAATTGATACAATCCAATTATTTTTCATCCCCATTTAATCCAGAATGTGAACCACAACATTTATGCTTTTGACCATTGTATAATTGTAGTGTGTGTTCTAATAACCCGTAATCTACAAATTTCTAGATTGTTCTCTTACAATCTAAATGATTGGAAATTTATTTTTGACTGTTTAAAATTAAATTAAATTATATTTCCCATTTCAAAATCCAATTTTCCAATTAAAACCAAAACATCAAAAAAATCATTTAATAAGATAGAACCACTAGGATTCTATCAAATCTTCTTTAATCCATTTTTACAGTCTGAAATCAATTAAAAAAAATTCCATTAATTTAATATTTCATTTCAACAATTAAATTAAACAATTTAACTTAAATATTTTCAATAATATAAAAATTAATCTATATGAATATAATAATATCCTTATCTCACACAAATTCAATGGAATTGGGTTTTTTTTCCTCCACATTCTAATTCCATTTCAAATATACCAATTCATTGGAATGTAGTTTTACTAAATCAAAAAAAAATAATGATTGATAAATTAAATTTAAATTAAAAATTTAAATAAATCATGTAATTCAATGTTACACAATTTGGCCCAGTGGACCGAATGAACTGCATTTTTTCTCAAAAACCAGCACTCGCAACAGAAGCCTTCTATGAGAATAATGGTGAATAATACATTTAAACTCAGCCATGAAAGGAGATACAACACCGAGAATATTATTTAATTCAATTTTAAGATTATCCTTTGAAATAACATAGGATAAGAAATGGATAAAGATGAAGAAAAAAGAGAACACATACCTAGGAATCCACACCACAAGTGTAACAACGATTGAATGATGAATACAGAATCCCAAAAGGGTTCAAGGGTACCAAAATAAAAATGGGATGGAATTAGGTTGAGAGAAATGAATTTGGAGAGGAGGGGAAAGGGGGATCTCCATTGTGTTTCCAATTTAAAAACTATCGTCGGTGAATTATAAGGTGGGTTACCCCATTATGCATCGTGAAAATTTTAACATCAGAAACATCCAAAAAATGTGTTTCCAAGAATTTAAAACCAATGTAATGAATAAAATATAGATCTTTAATTCACTCATGACATGAAAGACTTATCTCATTGTGTATCCTTCATAGTGTGAATCCATCCATGACATGAATCCTACAACCATTACATGTCGTGTAACATAGTTATACTGAATGTAATCCTCTTGAAGCCTTCAGTAGCGACTAGTTAGAGATAAGAGTCCAAAAAAAAATTAACATCACCATTATTTTTATCCCCCTAATTCAATCTCAACCCATCTGAATCAATAAAAAAGGGAAAACCATGATTTCACTAAAGAAGTTCATGTCAGATCGGTAACATGTTGTTAAATGTCGATTTCATTGGTATTGAGTATTGGGGATTATTCACTAGGAATGTAGATATATTATAATCAAACCAATATATATACATATATATATTTCTACATATATATATATATATATAAATGAAAAATGAAATGTTAAATCATGACATGATAAATGTGATGGTTTCAAGTAAATGAAGAGGCAAAGGGTAAATGACCCTTCACATACTGCAACCTTAGTACATTAAACATGAAAAAAATACCATATTTGTAGCCCTCTAGGATGGTAGTTGGGGAAGTAACATTAGTAGTGATCCCTTATTATTATGATAAAATTATTCTTGTGCCTATATTTATATATTAAAAAATTAAATTTGGAGACATATTTATGGAATATTTAGAGCTGTGACACCATAATGTCCATGAGTATTTCCCCAAAAGAGTGGACATGACCAGGATTCAGAGATGTTGTTTAACACCCCAAGATTTCATAGTTCGTTATTTATTCAATGTAATTCAATAACTTTCACTACACGCAACACTGTGTTCTAGAGCACCATGACTTACCAAACTAGCCATTCAAAAGCAGTTATAAATAATATTAACTGAGTTTTGAACATTATATAATCCTTATAATTTTAAAATCCAAAATATGAGTTTCGTAGACATAATGTAAAAACAAATAAATTTTTAAGATAAAAAAAGTATTTTTAAAAAATTGAAATTTTACTGCCTTTTAATGGGGAATCCATTTTTAATCTAATATTTGAAACTTTTATATATTAAATTTCACAAAATCTTATTTTTAGTATTGTCACAAGGGTTGGAATATGTGGTTATGATAGCCTGGCATAATGCAATCCATCATTATGAAAGTGGTTGGTGATATTGCATGTGATTATTCAACTAGTATAAAATCCTTGTGTATAAGTAAATAACATTACTTCATTTTAATTTTCCCATACTATGCTGAATTTCATGTTTAAAAGGAATTTGTTTTAGTTATAAATTGCCTTAAATGATTATTCTTGTTTATGAAAGTTTCTGCTGTATTATTTTCCTTACTGAGCATCTGAGCTCACCCTTTTCTATGTTTTATTTTTCCCAGGATTACAAGAAGTGTATTGTGATTGATATGCCATGATAATCCATGGGAATAATGGCATTCATAAAGGATTATTTTTGTTGTTTTGTATCTTATGAAGTGTAATGTAACATTCATGTATGTAATCTATTTTCCAAGACTGTTAAACTGATCAGTCCTTCGGGACATGATTCCTTGTAATCATGCCAATGTATTAAACTAATACGCCGACACTGGGTAAATGGGGTCAGGGTGTTACAGTTGGTATCAGAGGAAGTTTAGAAATAACCATGGAAACTAGATTTATATAAACTATGATTATAACACATAGCCCTAAAATAGTCTTTGAGGATTAGTATAAAAGAAATTCCTATAATTTTGGTAATGTAGATATTTTGTGAGATTTCCAAGAAAATATGTCCCTGTCTGGATACAAGCAGGTAGAGGCAGCTCTAGCACATATGTACCTAGTGGTAAAACCGGAAAAAACCACTTTGAGATAGACTCGAACGGGAACTAGTGCACAACAACGGGCCTTTCCGCACACTTGGTTATGACACTCCTAGGGGATACGCTTAAGATAATTCTCATTTTATTTACAATCCACTATGAAGGGTTTATGAGTATAAACCTCTTCAATGAGAACTTTTTTTGTGATTATGTATTATATCCATAAACTGATCAATTTACTTTAGGTATTTTACATGTTTGGAATTATGAATTTCAATTCCTAAACTGACCTAGTGTATACCATTTTATAGAAATGAAACCCAATAGAAGGAATGCCAACTCCAGCAATACGTATGATCGAAAGAGAAATAAGGATCATTTATTTCATGGTATTAAGCCAAAATTTATAAGGGAAATAGTCTCCCATATATTGTCAACATATGAAGAAATAGTATCATGTGTAAATAAGAAAAGTAAATAATTCTCTGAGTCCTAGGGATTTGAAGGGAAGCAAGAGAAGAAAATGATGGAAGAGGGAAAAGAAGAATTTATCTCATATGTGATAACTGTGGGAAGAAACACCATGGAACTTGCCTGAAGGGAATGTGAGTTTATTATAAGTGTGGAAAAAAAGGACGCCATGTACATGTCTGCAATGGTAAGAAAAAGGTTCCAAATGCACAATGCATCATCTGCAAGGAGTTGGGACAATACATGAACCAATGCCCAAATCATCAGAGTATTCCCCAAATGATGCTATTGGATAATAATCAAGTTATGTTACTACCACAGATGAGGAGGAATGATTAGAGTTATTATGTTGTTTTTAGAGAATTATGTCATCTGAGTGTTGTATCAACAATGTACATGTTATAATAATTATGGAGTATATAAGGATTGTAATGTAGTACTATTTCATTAAGGACTTTAGATTTTGTGGAACTAAGAAATGTAACTCAATAGCAAGTTAAATTTTAGGAGAATACCTGGTTGAGAGAAAGATAAACCATAATATGGTTCTGATACTGAGGTAGTGATTTTTTAATATTACATTATTGATTTGGATAAATTATATTGTATATTTTTGACTACCTTGAAACTGATTAATGATTTGTATATTCCATCGTTGCTGGATTATACAACATTTTTGGATAGAAGGATTATATCCAGTATTTTATAAGGAATAAGCGATCATGAATTTAATCAATAAGGTTTTAAGCTAATTCAAGATGTTGTAGTGTTTTGAAAGAATACATGATGAATTTTTTCAAATGTTATTACATGGAAAAAAGGATCTTCATTGTTTTTACCTTCCTTATTAATTTTGAACTGTGAGTTTGGATAGAAGTATTTTGGACAATTGTAGTTTGATATTATTTTTGGATTTCCATAAGAGGACAACTCAGAAGTCGGGGGACAACCCGTCGTGTCCAGTAAGGTCGCGAGACATGAACTCGCAACCGAAGGGACACACGGGTGTATCACCTACCACTGGCCCACGTGATGTCCTGGATTTAATATTGTATTCCTTTTGAAAAAATTTTAGTAGATGAATTATAAATTCATTTTTAACCCTATACGAATAAAACTAATAGAATGTTATTTTTAAGTTCTATTATCTTTTAGAGTGAAATATGAGTTTGTGGTAGAAATTAGTTAATGTATGGGACTCTACTTTTCAAGTATATTTTTTCTTGTTATTTTACTCTATGAATAAACTAATATTTATACTTTAGTGAAGAGATCTTAAAACCAAAAATCCGTTATCCTAATACCATATGTTTTTTTGAACCGATTGTATTTTAAATCATCATAGAGTGATAACATTAAGGCCCTCAATTTTAAACATTTTTGTGATTGATGTCCTCAATCACTACCTATAAATATTTATGTTTTTACACCAATTATATGTCTCTAATTGCCACCAATTTTCTCATAATCAAAATCATAATTTGGTGGTGACCCGTTAATTTCCATTTTTCCTCTTATTAAGACTAAATTTTATTAACCTAATTTTTGATGTGGGATTTCCCGTAGGTATTTTCTATTTTCAAACATTTATTTTCGAAAAAAAATTTCAAATTGTGAGGACGCAATTTATTGAAGGAGTGAATAATGTAACACCCCAATATTTCATAGTACGTTATTTCTTCAAAGTAATTCAATAACTATGAATACACGCAACACCAAGTTCTTGTGCACCATGAATTACCAAAATAACCGTTCATAAGTAGTTATGAATAATATTAACTGAATTATGAATTTCATATAATCCTTATAATTTTAAAATCCCTATTATGAGTTTCATAGACATAATTTAAGAACAAATACATTTTTCAGAAAAAAGAAGTATATTTAAAAAAATTAATTTTACCACATTTTAATGGAAAATCCTTTTTAAATCCAATATTTGAAACTTTTATATATTCAATTTGACAAGATATTATTTTTAGTCTTGGCACAAGGACTTGACTATGTGGTTATGATAGTATGGAATTATGAATTTCATCATAATGAAAGTATTTAGTGATATTGAATGTGATTATTCGACTAGTAGAATATCCATGTGAATAAGTAAATTTCTTTACTTCATTTTATTTTTGCCATATTATGTTGATGTTCAACATTAAATGGATTTTATTTTAGTTATACATTGCCTTAAATGTTTATGCTTATTTATAAATGTTTCTATTGTATTGTTATCCTTACTGATCATCTGAGATCACCCTTTTCTATGTTTTATTTTTCTCAGGATTCCAAAAAGTTTATTGTGATTGATATGTAGGGTTAAGCCAAGGGAATAATGGCATTCATAAAGGATTATTTATGTTGTTTTGTATGTTATAATGTTTAATGTAACATTCATGTATGCAATCTATTTTCCAAGACTACTTAACCGAACTATCCTTCAGGACATGATTCCTTATAATCATGAAAATGTATTAAAATAATGCACTTACTCTGGGTAACTGGGGTCGAGGCATTACATGTTGGGCCATATCTTCTAGTTATAGTAGATGGAGTTTCACAGGACAGACTACATTCTATATTAGGACTAGGAATTGATGTTCAAATTTGAGATAGTTTCCTATGAATGATGCAGTCCATTCAGATTGCATCATAACCTGCCCCAACTACGGTTGATTAGTCTAGTGAGATCCTAGAACATCATCCACCCATCATTATAGGGGATGGAAGTACTTGAGATTCTGTTTAATGTATGGAGGTGACTAAATCTATCTTTGAGAATCTAGATACACCTCCAAGTACGAATGTCAATATTCCCAGTTATATACTTTTAATTTTTCCAAACCCTAGTTGAATATTTTTACCATGGCTACTCATTATTAGGGGATGGATTGGAATGCTTTTTAGACCCCCATCATTGATTAATTAATTCATCAAACATAGATATTTGATAGATATTCAGAGTTAATTCACCAAGAATATGTTTCTTGATATGTTATGGAGTATTCAATGGGTGTTTTTATTTCTAGTGTTTCCCAATGCTCCTATATGTTTATGAGCTATCCCATGATAGATGATTCGAGGATGGGATATTCTATTCCATAATTAATCAGGTGATATCATTTCACCTATTTAAATTTTTACATATAATAAATCAGGATCTTATCATTGAGAACAATCTAATAGAATTTAATTGTTCATAGCACAAAGGTTTAGTGTTAAGGTGGGGAAATTATTATTCTAGTGTTAGGAATTGATGTTTCTTGTTAGAGAAGTGGAGGCCATTGTATTCACACTTGAATCTATATTATATACAATCAATAAGGATAAAAGGGGGTTTCGAAGCCTCATTGTAATATAGAACCTCTTGAATGTCGTGCTTGTGGTTTTATGGGAAGTCCATAGAGATTACGTCAGCCCATTAAACCTAATTCTAGTAGAAGAATATATGCACCCACTCCTCTATCATGGGAAGGGTAAATTTCTCCACATCACGCTCAAAGATATAGTGTCCATAAAAAGAAAATATGAGAAGGACTTCATGGCCATTGTGGCCAGGATTCTGAATATTAGTTCTACCAGTTCGAAAATACTCAGGGTAGTACAAATTATAGCATAGTGTCTTTGAAAATAGTAATTTCATGCAATGTAGGCGATACAAGAAGATTATAGTGCTCGACCCTCAAGAGTACCATGTTCAATTCTAGTATCCTTTTTTCATATCTTCTTTGTTTGATATAGGTTCCTCTCAATAATTTATATCTTTATCGTCCCCATAATGTGTTGGGCTGAAAATTCAGAAATATATGGGGTGATGACACTGAAGATCAGATTAGGAGTACAATTAGAGGGAAACACTAATGCATGGAGTTCCCCATTGAGGAATGAAGTTATACATTCATATGGTACCTCTTTGTACTCAATATAATTGGATTCAATGTCATTCTTGGAATAGAGTAGTTGGTTCTATATCATACCAATGCGGACTGAAATTTTCATAGGGTCATGATTACATCACTTGATGGAAGAATTTATCTCTGTAAAGCTATGTGGAATGTCTTGGAAATTAGAGTTATACTAGTTCATCATGGACTAGGTCAAGTGTCTATCCATATTTATAGACTCATTATGGTGTAGTATCTAATATAACTGAATTTGTTTTTCCCAGAGTGGATCATTTCAAGGACCATTTTCCTGATGATTTATGTATTATATCCAAATGAGGAGAAATATTTTATTATTGAGCTCCTTCTAGTAGTATCTCTAATGTAAATTCCTTCATATATTATGGAACCTACTGAGTTCCATGATTTCATGATACAGTTGCGTTATTGAAAGGGCAAGGGTTTTATTCAACCTAGAATATCATCTTAATGTTTTCTTATGTTTTTTTTCAAAAATTTTGATAAAATCTAGAGGCTATTAATTTATTATGAATTTTTGTACTAGATTTATTTTAAAAAATGGTATCCACTTCCATGAATTAATAATCTAGTTGACCATCATTGAAAACATAGTATATCCTCAATAATTGATATGAGATCATGAAATCAGAAGGTGATATTTATGGGATCAGACATACCTCCTATGAATTTTCATAGAAGGTATACGCCTTTTGAGTAACTTTTTTTTAGTTTGGTCTTTTAGATGAACCCTTTGTTTTTATGTCTTTTGTGAATACATTGTTGTGACTATGTCTAGATTCCATTATCATGGTCATTTTCAAATATGTATTTGTGTATTCATGTACACAAAGTGACCGTGATAAACAACATAATATTTTATTTAATATATTGATAAAGAATCATATTTATTCTAACCACAAAAACATCAACATCATTGATAAAAAATTTCCACATACTGGGTCATATAAGCACATAATTAAGAGTACGAGTTAAAACATATACTGTGAGTGTAGATATTTACATAGATCATCCCAATATATTGTTTAACATAAAGAGTTTATTGAGTATTCCTATATATTATAGTAACTTCATATAGGTCTTCCTATTCCATTCTTCACCTCTTAATGCACTTTAAAAGATGGCTATGAAGTTTATTTGATCATAAGTGTGAATGAAGTCATTTGATGAGGTAAAAGTAAGTCTTTCCACGACACCTATTCCTATTACTCTAGAGAATGGAAATGGTTATTCAATTATTTTTGATTCATAAATAATCTCAATGGGTGCAATACTGGTGCAGGATCATCATGTTAGTGCATATGTCTCAATGCTGTTGAGAGCTCAGGAGTGTAACTAACCAATTCATGGACTTAATTTAGAAGTGGTTGTCTATGTCATATGCTGCTAGAGACACTATTTGATGGGTGAGATATTTGTGGGTTATACAGACAACAACAAACTAAAAAATTTCTTTTCACTACATTAGATGAATATCATATAACAAATATATTATGAATACCTTTAGTACTTTGATATAGAGAATGTATATATTCCTGGAATATGAAATGTAGTGGATGATGAACTGTGCCCAAAAACTCAAGAACATTCTATATAAGACTCCAATGATGAATGGAAGTTGTACTCCCCATTTTATAATATTTATCTTCAGTTTAATTAGAGTTACAATATGACATCTCTTACAGCCTTAAATATTACCTCTTTACTCATTGATATGTTTAAGATAATGTATTTTTCAGATAAAAAATTATTTATTTTGTTGAAGACTATTCCTATAGTGGACATACCTCGAGATTTGTTTGTTGATATATATGAAACCCTTTGAATACATGGAAATGTATTAGTTCCTATAGATATGAGATTGTATCTGATGTGAAAGTAGCATTCTTCCAATCAGGATTTTCATTCATGCATCTCCAAGATCTATCGAGATATGTGTATCCAGTATTGGTGTCCATGGATGAAACATTACATAATATAAATATAATTTTCCATGAAATATTCTTTATTATTTTATGGATTTATTTATGACTTAGACATGATAAGACATGTGATTCTGAGGCCTGATGTTTCTATAATAAAATTTTGAAAGATATTAAATATATCTAATATCACATGTGGATAGTTTTTCTCAAAAGCTGTAATAACATCTAAATGGGGGCCCAAATCAGAAATACCAGGGAACCAATAGGTTAAATAGACTGGGTTATCCCTAGGTTTTAAATAAACTTCATTTACACCTATCATTTGTGAAAATGTAATCCTGATCGTAAAATGAATAAAATATTTAAATATATTCCAATATTCTTTTGTTAATGTGGTGACCCAATATCCATCATTAATGTATTTTCATATGTAATATTTTTAGGGTTAGTGAAATAACCATACAAATTGATTTGATCAATTAGAGGAGGCTATATTGTCAATTTATTGCTGAATTACTGATTAGTGACTGGTGCGAGGTGAATTCAAAGCATCTCACCAATGATCAGAAACATCTCTACTATTTTTACATGATTGATCCAAATTGAGGTAGGCCATTGATAAATTTAGTCTTTGATCCCTATGTTGGTTATATGATGAACATAGATCTATCTTCCAATATATTGATTTGTGGATCGTGTGTATTGCGTTATGGGTTAGAATAATAATTTTCTGGGATAAATTTTTGATTTGTTTATTTTTTATCTATTCATTCATCATTATAATGAATATAAATCAAGGTTGATAAAGACATCCACCGAGGTACATTCCTTGTAATTTTCCTTTTTTTCTTTTCTCTCGTTATTAATCTTTCTTCATGGGAGTTCATCATTTGAATAATGGTTAAATATATGTCATTGATAAAATCATTTTTCAGTAGTTTCATGGTGAAATGATTCAATATTGTAAAACTAGCAACATCACAACATAAGGGATATTCCATGATGGATGTAGAGATTAATTGGAGGGGTAAGGATACATGCTTACACATTATTCTATTAACAATGATGAAAAACATCTGATGGTGATTTTTGAATAGATATGATGAATGAAATCGTTTTTTCATTGATAGTTAGGTTCATACAATGTGTTTCCATGATTTTCATAGAAATAAATTCACTGGATCGATGTTTGTATTTAAAATAATGAATTTAGATTCCATATCTATGAATCAAAAAAATTCATGATACATGACATGTAACCTTCAGAAAAACTACGTGTCAATAACACTTAGTAGTGGATAGGGTTTCTAGAAGGATATATGTATCACATGTCTTGTAAAATTTTCACATGCCATGATAAACTATCACACGCCATGCAACATCTCCATGGTGGATAAGTGTTTACCTTGGAGGGTACACAAACACATGATGGGATACATGGACACATACACATAGTGTAATCCACAAACAACATGACCTCGATAAAAAGAACTTGAGCTAAGATATGTACTGGTACACATGAAGATTACAATGGTAAGATACATTCCATGTACGATTACATGGACACCAATATAGGACACACACCGTTTACATGGGAATCTCCCAGTGTCAATGGGACACAATGTGTAACCATAAACATCACTGTGTACTCCTAAAAACTATTCTTCGAGCCTTTTACATCTTTATCTTTGAAATGTTTAGTTAGTGAGAATTCCTCAAATACATTCCCTAATTGTTAATGTGGGATCAAATATGGATCCTAGGAGTGTGGTCCATTCAGTAGGTCATATTAAATAATTTTTTTGGAATTCTTATGTAAGGACCATAATGAGATCCTCATTTCATATTCATGCCCTAAATAGAGTTCTTTGTATCTTCATGAATGGCACTAAATGGTCACTAATCCTGTAATTAGAAGGATAATCAAGATTGAGTTGTTTTTATACCTCATGGAATTAAGGGTAATCCTAATCTATGTATCATATATCTTAAAAAATTCATCATGTACTTGTAATGAAGATAGCCCATGATAATTACATATTGGACAGACATCATGGGTTATATCAGTCTTAGGTGTGTGTTCTCTCATAAGATTGTTATGTGGAACCACAAAGGTTTAATCCTAGGATATCATTATAGCTATGACATTCATTTAGTTTATTTGTGGTTTTTAATTAGATTTTATATTCTTTTTTTATATGTAGTTTAGATATACCTTTGTAGAGATGCCTGTATTTTTTGGTTGTGTATTTTGTGGTTTTGGGGTTTTTACTGGGTATTGATATACACACCCTTGAAAGGGATTTACCCACATGTTTCCAATATTATTTAGTCAAATATCCTTTTGTAATAGTCCTAGATGGTCTACCATTAAATGGTTCAAAGTGAGACTGGACGGACCAAGGTGTGTTCTTGAGACATTGTGACAGGAGT
This sequence comes from Viscum album, assembly GCA_963277665.1. Lineage (NCBI taxonomy): Eukaryota > Viridiplantae > Streptophyta > Magnoliopsida > Santalales > Viscaceae > Viscum > Viscum album. The sequence goes on along the minus strand of OY728151.1, from coordinate 128,265,801 downwards.
CGGCAATATTAAATTCATGTAGGGATTGTATATAGAATCATGATGTGAGATTATATTTGGACATATTTAAAATACATTAATTCTTTTTATACTATCGTTAAGGGGTTTATATGTATGAATTAATGGTAGTTTAGTTATTTTTACATTTTTTCACATTATTTGTTTTGATTTTTGGGAGTGTGTACAAATAAATAGGCTTAGGCCTCCCATTTTAGTAATATAAAAAATAGGTAATTTATTCTACCCCTAGAATATTGGAGGTGAGACTGGGGAATCATGATGTAGTACCCATTGGGAAAATAAATGAGAGTGTGGTATCAAATCTGTTGGTTAACCCATAGAACCAGAGTCTGTGAGTCTAGTTTGGGGAAACACTGTTAAGTGTTTCAAGTTCATCTTTTAGGTTAGGGGCTCAATTTTTTGTGTGGTGTCCAAATTAATATTAAAACATGACTATGTCCACCTTCTTATCAACTCAGTATATGATAAAATTGGTTGTAGGGAAAATAATGATATATGAATCACATATAGATGAGTTGTGGTTTCCATGTCCCTCTAGAGTCAGCTATCAAGATATACACACTGACAATTATATAAATTCTTTTTTATTAATGTGGCTCTATAATATATGAATGATGGGACTCAGAATTAGTATTGTGTGGATGATCCCCTAAATGATGCGATATTGATAAAAGGACATGTTCATAGGGTTATACCAACATTTGGTGTACTATCTATACTACCACCTTCTTAGATGAAAATGGTACACATAGTACAAGTGTATTTGGTTCATATGATAATCACACTTCATGAGTTTCAATGATAAAGAACCCTCAGGTTATGAGTGGATAACGACCCATTTGATGATAATGACTAGATTGAGGTTGTGACAATAGTTTACGCTCTATTTTGAACACCAGTAGATCAGATGGTGATATTGATAATGATCCATTTTCTAGGATCCATAGGAAAAAAATTGGCGTTAGTGAATGAGTCATATGACGATGTGACTCTATCATGGTATGACTTGGAGAAATTATTCCTATAGGATTTCACAACAGATATGCTGAGCGATATATGCATCTAGGAGATTCTATAGATTCAAGATGATAGAAGGACATTAGTAGAGTATTTATCAAAATTTACCAACCACTCTTGGTATCTGATGGATATGGTTCATGACCAGTTCGTCAAGGCTCATACCATTGACTGGGTGATAGGTAGAGACATATGGGCCATTCTTATCCCACTAAAAACTCATACATAATATGGTGTTGTAAGTGAACTTTGGGGGTTGATATTGTCTTGGTTGGGCAGATAAAATTTCTGTTTGCTGGTATATGGAAAGCCATAGTTGGTACCTCATAAGAAAATAGTCGACAACCATAACAGGGACCGGGATATATTGGATGTAATAGGAGGGGATCACAGAATATCGGTTCTATGGTTCCAGGCTCTCAAGATGGGTCCAGTAAGTAGAAAGACTGACAGTGCAACCCATTTGAAAACATGGGACATCATGCCTGAAATTGATCGACCAATCACACAAATTATAGAGAACCCATGGATGGACCAGCGAGGTAGAAGAAGTAGTAGGAGAAGACAGGTTTATATGACAGATGATGTATAAGAGAAGTAGGGAGAGTTGAGAGAGGTGTTAGATTCCTTAACATGTACCACCACCATCCCCATGTTGTCTATGCCATGGTGAGAGAGATAGAATAAAAGGGTGGGATAAGTTATATTCCATTTAATGATATATCCTAGAGGATCTAGAAATCATACTAGTTATAATATATGTTTTTTATATATTATCCGATGTACTTATAGAAAAAGTTACTTTTGGTTCCTTTTAGGGATCATATATTGTTCGATACATAGATATTTTGGTTTATCCCATGGATCAACCGTTGTTCAGAGAGACTCATTCTTGAGATGACCTATTAATCACACACTTGTGATAATGGTGTGATCTGACTCTTGGATATGGAATTTATATTTTGATATCCTTGTAATAGTGATGAGTACCTATGACATAATCTTAAATACAAGATTCTTATCCACAATTCAAGGCTATATTGACAATTTCAGGTAGAGGATGTGGCATATCCACTGTGAAAAAATAGGGTAATCATTTTTGAGGGAAAATGAATCCCATGTAAGAAAATATGGAAGTAGTTATTTGAGGGTGAATCTGGTTACTCATTAGTTTTCTTGCATGAACCTTGGTGCGTCGAATGTAATGATATTTGAGTTCCCTAAAGTGGTTGTGGATAACTTTTACGTCTTCTCTGATGATGTTATAGGTTTACCTCTCCGCCTTGAAAAATATTACTATATTAATCTACACCGTAGGATAGAAACAATTTTTTCACCACCATATCGGATGTATCACATATAGGTTTTTGAGATGATGGTGAAGTTGGGGGTATGGTAGAGGAAATGATTTGTTAGACACAATGTTTCACCTTGGTAAACCCCTATTATGTTCGTTGAGAAGGTGAATGGAATCATGAAGTCATGTGTGGACGATTGGTAAATCAACCAGATGAATGTGAAGGTTATGTATCCCATGCATAGAATTAGTGACCAATTTGATTATAATAAAGGAAAAAAATGGTTTTCAATGGTTGATCTCAGGTCATGATATTAGAATCTTTGAGTATGGTATGAGGACATATCAATGGCATCATTCACAAGTTTATATAGTAACTATGAGTATTTATTGGTTTCCTTTGGTGTTATGAACGCCCCAAAAGTGGTCTTAGGATAAATGAAATAGATATTTTTGTATTTCGTAGAATGGTTCATGGTCGTTTCATTGACTACAAACATGTTTACTCTTCATTTGAGTTGAAACATGTGAGACCCTTGAGGATGGTTCTGGACGTACTTTGATAACACTTGATTTATGTGAATCTCCCAATGTTACATTTCTCTATTTAGGTGGTCCACATTCTATAAAATGTTATCTCAGCAGATAGAGTTGCAGTGGTTTCAGCTTAGGCTGAGTAAGTGTTAGCTTGGGTCCCACCCAATAGAGTGATAGAGGTATCAAATTTTCATGGGTTGGAAAGTTATTACCAAGGATTAATACCTATTTTCTCAAATATATTTTCACCCATGGAAAATTATACCCATAAGGGGAACCAATTTGAGTGGTTAGAGAGGCACCAACATGATTTTCAATATTTGAGAAAGATTCTGATTAAAGTATTAGTCCTAACATGTATAGAGGAGTGTGTTGAGTACATAGTGTTCTGTGATGCATCAGGAATTGGGCTTGGTTTCTCCCTAATGAATAGGTAAGTGATGAATCCCTATGGTTAATGTTAGTTGAAAAAACTTGTGTAAAACTAAGGAATACACAATCTTATCTTAGTAGGAGTAGTCTTCTCACTAATGATATGGAAAATCTAACAAATGGATTAGTGTTTTATCATCCATTCTGGTGATAATATTTTCATGTATAACATCCCTTTAAATTATCGAAACATGATATAGATGAAATGGATAGAGATAATCATGTATTAGATCATTGAGACTATCTATACTCTGTGATAGGGGATTTTGGTATAATATTCAATTAGTATGATATCTTGTTCAATGATTATAAATTAGGGTATGGAAAAGTTTTCCTCATCAAATTTATCCTTTATTGATGGAAATAGAGTATATTACCAATAATGGATGGTTGGTAATCATTCATTCATGAAATTAATCATTGGTGTCATAGATTTGGGACACTGACTGTGAGATCCTACATACACGAATATCTAATGGAAATTCCCCCGATGGTTTTTCTGACGGTGGGGTGCATGCTTTTATTTACAGAGGATGCATGATGGTACCAATGATTTTGTAAAAGGAGATTCAAAAGGTGTTTCATACAACCCATTCTGCACAATGTCGATGTGTGGAAAAGATGTACCATGATCTTAGATCTATGTTTTGGTGGAAAATAATGAATAATAGAGTTTCATTTTATGAATCGTGATTCCTTATTTTTCAAAATGTTAAGGTAGAAAACGAAATTTCAGTGGGTTTTTCAACAAACATTGGAGTTTCTAGAGATTAAGTGGTATGGGATGTCCATTGTCATTGTGATGGGATTACCATATAAATTTAGGGGACATCATTCCATCTATGTTATCATTGAAAAAAATAATAAATTCATCCCACATAAATGCCATTCAAGGGGTAGGTATCAACAGACAAAATAAGATGCCTTTAAATTTATGAGATTGTCTTACTCAATGGAGTTCAGTCAATGATCATTTCAGCATATGATTCTAATTTCACATCCCAATTGTAGATTGTATTACCTGATAAATTTTGGAATAATTTACACTTGAGAATATAATTTTACCCCTAAAATGATAGCTAGATAGAGTGGACCATTTAGGTCATAGAGGAAATGATGTGAGCATTCTTGTTAGACTTTTGTCGTTGTTTGGATTATCATCTACCACTGGTTGAATTCACGTAGAACAAAATATACCATTCCTCCATTAATATGGCACCATTTGAGGTTTTTATAGCATATCATGATGGTCAATAAATTTCTATATAGACCATGTCGATTCGGTAGTCATGGGAACATAGTTGGTGATAGCAACTATCAAGATGGTAATTTTTTTCTAGGAGTCGATAAGGACCACACAGAGCTATAAGAATTATTATTTGGATAGATGATGTATGACATTGGAGTTAGATGTGGGTAACATCTGTTTCTATGGGTTTCACTTAATCATGGATTTCATATGTTTGGTGGTGGTGGAATCATATCCTTGAGATTGACAGGTCCTTTCTAAATCATGAATAGAGATATATAGGTTCCCTAATTCTTAATTCTACCACAATAGTTAGACTAGGAAAATGAAATCTTCCTTGTGTCATAGCTGAGGTGGTACATGCATGGCCAATTTTTCATAATTGAGTAAGGAGAGCTAGACAACAAGGATTAAGCTACCATTTCTAATTACCCAGTAGAGATCGAGGATCGACATGGTTGGGTTTTTTGGGTGATCGATTTCATTAGTATGTGTCTGAGCTCAGCACATGAATCATCAAGAGAACACATGGGAGTGGGAGGCTTATATTCATTCTGAGTACCCACATCTCACTTTATAGATTTTTTCTTTTGAATTTGGGTGGATATAATCCACAAAGTGGACTGTATTTATTGACCTAGATTTTCAATTTATTATTTTTAGATGTAGTATGGATTATTTTTTCAACCAAGAAACTGAGAATGTCTGGGATTACGAGTCCTCATGTTCCCTAAAAAAGTGTTTGAAGTTATTGATCAATTTAATTGTAAACATGCACAATTTTATAGAAAAATTTCTAATAACATCGATAAAATGATCTGAAATCCTAGGGTAGTATTGAGTTCAAAATGGAGGTTTTACCCAAGGCATGAAAGAACCATGGTTGGTGCTAGTCGTTCGTGGAAAAGACATCATAAGTGTAAAATATATATTATAATTAAGTAATTAATTTTTTGATTTACACTATAGGTTAAATTCCTTATTTAAATATTGGATTATTGAATATTTTTAGGGTTAGCAATATAAAACTTTGAATTGACGAGATCCATTAGAATAGTTGGAGGACAATATTTTAAGTGAAAATTACTTGATCAGAGATAAATGAATGGGGTGATGTGAATTTAAAGGATATCACCAACTATAATGACCCAACATCATTCTTCATTAGAAGTCTATCCTAATCAAGGTAGGGTGTGGGTTGAATTGGTTTTCTATCAATGTTTTGGTTTCTATGAATAATACATATAAATCAACAAACATTGTGATCAATGTATTGTGTGTATTATAGTATTTTATAGAATTATTGAAATTTTAGATTTTTTTCTTTATGATATAATCTTTATCACATTGTTCATCATTCTAATGGAAACAAATTTTGGTTATCAGAAATAGTGATATAGGTTTACTAGTCTTTTTTATTCTTGATATTTTCTCACTCAATTTTCATTCACTATAGTCATTATTCATTGGCCATGTTGTTTGACATATCTAGATTAATTGATCATTTCACACATAGTTCTTTCTGCATACATATGATATGGTAGAAATGGGGTCGACATGAAATAAAGTTGATGTGATGATGGAAGAAATGATAGATTAAAATTTTTTGGATACCCAATTTCATGTTCATCTGTGTGCTTTATATAATGGAATATTATGGTGATTTTCGAATGGACATGATCATTAGAACCTCTTGTTTATGCATTTAGGGGATCATATGAGGCATTAATTTGATTTTATAACTGTTATGGATTCTAGTTCAAATGTCAGAGGTATGTGAACAATCATGGATTACAGATATGAAAATATAGAAATTTCCGTGATACACATCATGTAACCATGAGGTAGACATTGTGTGGGAACCTTTAAATTGATTCTAGGATTTTAGGAAGGATATAAGAATCATACAAAGTTTTACAATGTCACATGGCATGTGTCCTCCCCCTGGTGGATCGATGTGTACCTCTTAGTGTACATGGAGAATATCTATGGTACATAGGAACATAAACAGTGTCTACCCCTACACAGACACAACCAAGAAAAAAATTGTGCTGGGTAATCTATCTTCGAGTACACATGTAGAGTACATAGTGAGGCTAGACACTGTGTACAATTACATGGACATGGACATGAGGCACAATATATTTACACATGTAGGACCTGGGGTCAAAGAGAAACCGTGTGTAAACCTTCTAAATGGTGTCTACTAAAAAAACTGACTCTAAGACATTTCCATCTATATCATAAGAATGTTTAGTTTGGTTTTATTCCACATATCCATTCCAAACGTTTTAGTATTGAATCACCTCCTCCAGCTAGTAAAATAATTCCTTTATAATGAAATCTTTGATAGATTTTTTAGAATCCTTCTATAAAGACCATAGTGAGAACCTCAATTCATCTTCATTCCATAGGTGGAGTTCTTGGTATCATCATGGAAAAAACTACATTGGCACTAATCCTCTACTTATAGGGTAAATCCATATTTTGTTTTAGGCCTACCCCTAGGGACTTTAGAGTGATCATATTAATTTTATCGAATCACTTTGAACATTCATTGTGTACTTATAATGTTTATACCCAAAAGTAATTACTAACTAGACATATATCATATGTGTTATTAGATACATTAGTGTGTTCTCTTGGATGATTTCTATGTGGAACCATCAATTTGGAATCCAAGGTTGTCATTATGGATCATAAATTCCTTTTGATTGTAAATATTTTTTGAGTATATGATGATATTCATGTTATATATCATTTATTCATATTCCATCATATACATGGTTTATTTTTTTTTATTTGTGGTATTGAGGTGATATAATAGGTATTTATATACTCACACCATCATAATATTTTCCATCATGTGTTTTATCTTGTGTAGATGATTGACCTTTAGACAAAGTCCTCGATAGAATAGGACTAGTTATATTTTAGTGAGGCCACCTAGAATGAGGTGTGTTCTTGTGTAATTTTGACTCTATTCCCCAATATTTCATTCATGTTGGGTTTTTTTAATCTCATTTGTTGGATCTTGTATTTGGACATGTTTACATTATTTTACATCAAGTCATTAAATTGTTAAGGGATTTATCTGTATTCATGCGTGTTGGTTCATTTGTTATGTCATATCAGTATTTTATTGGATTAGATATGTGTGTGTGTGTGTGTTTATAAGTACATAGTCTATTTCATTGCATGCTTGTAATATTCACACATGGAGCTATTCTCTATCACCCATCCTATTGAAGGTACGCATGGGGTTTCATGGAATAACCACCATTGTGATGTGTCATGATAGTGGTCCTCCTATCTGTAGGTGAAGGTGGAAAACTAGTGACATATAGGTGTATTACAGTCATTTATAGTCCTAGAATAGAAATAGTAAGCTGTTTTATATGGATTTTTGTTCATCATTCCATGTTCTCCTCAAGTAAGTGATGAGGGTTGGGTTATCATGGGTCGAATATTGAATGTATCCCACATCCTTCATATTTGAGAGGCTATCATTGGTGATGAGAAGCGAAGACTGTATGTCCTCGAGATCATATATCTTTATAGGTTCCTTATTTCATTGATTTATTTAGGGAAAACCATTTTACATTGAGCTTCTACATGGGGTTATAGATATCTATGGTTACATATGTTCTTCTGATAACATCCATTTATCCTTGAACTGATGGAATCCAGTATATTTGATATATGTTATAGAGGAAATTATTCAGTAATTTGTATTTTATTTTGGTTGGTAATATAAGAATCATCTTTCTCACATTTTTTATTCCTACAATAATAGATTTCATGCAATGATTCAGATGATACCCTATGAGGTCATGTATGGTAATCCATACCATTGAAACCTATGTAGGTTATAGGTGAAATATGTACTGCTATATTGTCATCATCTCATGATGGATACATAAGATATGGTTTAGATAATTAGGAAGAATATTCATACTTCTCTGCCTAGATATATGTCATATGTGTATCTCCATTTATGACATCTAGAAATTGAGGTCACCGATCTTGATTTTCTATGGGTATCATTCAGTCTTGGGAATACATTAATATAGAGTCATGGAATGTTATTGAATCATTATGTATTAAATTTAGAATTTTTTATAGATTTTGGCTAGCAGCCTATTTGTTTATATTATCTTATAGGTACCATTCGATTCACGGCATATTCCAGATTTCATAGCTTTACTATTATCCAGATTACTTTTCTCATACATTTTATAACAATGATGTTGATATAGATGTTAATTATTATTTTTAGATGTATCATATATGAATATTTGAATGATATATGAAAGCTCTATAATGGATGTAAATTCCCTTAGCATGGGTGCTATGAAAATAAATCCAATTACAGTATGATACTTGGGAGAGGGTGGATGATGTACGTATTTAGGGCTGGTGTTTTTCTAATATAATGATATGATTCCCCTAGAAGATATCTAAATGATGAGTTCCTTTAAGAATGTAAGATGTTGAGTGCCCAGTTTTTCCTATCTTGAATGAATCCTTTTAGTTCTCTGTTAGATTCATTTAATGGTTCTCATTTTTCATAGATCCTAGGATCATGCCCATGGGTTAGTCGGGTTATTTTTGGAATAGAATGGAGGAGGGGATGAAGGCTTCCTATATGAAAATTACATTATGTTTGATCAATAAACAACAAGTAATGTATTGGGTGGACAAATTCATATTGTGTATTTTTTTCTAGGATGGGAAAACTAGAGTGTTTTAGGATGAGTATTGAATTAAAAAATTGTATAACTATAATGAATTGTGTTTAAATGGATGATAAACATATTATCTCTTCATTTATCATTTCTTTATTTTTCACTCTCACACAGGTGGTCCACTATGGGAGATCACCTTTGAGACTAATTCTTGGATTTGGTATAGATTTTCCATCCAGAATCTGTTATTAGATCCACTAGTCACATTGGATACATGTTAGTAAGATCTCCATTCATTATTCTCATTTCGTAGTATTTTAGTCTCTAAAAGAAATTGTTATGATACATGATCTTATGGATTACTTTTAGGTCATTGAATCTATCATTTTTTTTCATCTGATGCAACTTAAAATGTAAAGACCCGTAAAATTCAATAAATTTTTTTTTCTTAATTTTATTTGGAATTTTAAAAGAATGTAGTTTGTGACGGGACCTGATTCTGAGGCCCGGTGTTCCCGGAATCATTTTCCAAATTTTAGCTCGGGTACCTCCATTGAACGAACGAGCGGGTTTTTCTATCTTTTTAAATGTTGCTCGGAATCGAATTTCGAGGACACCGATGGAATCGCATCGCCGATATTTGCTTAGAAATGCCTTTTCCGGAGTTACGTTTTCTCGGGTGTGGTTTTTAAATTTGTGGGGTTAAGTTATGAAATAAAATAAAAGTGCGACAATTTAATTTATTTCACTTAAAGTAGATTATCCTAAGTTAAGAGGATAAGGTGGGACCCACAATATCCTACCCACATGGTAGGTTATTTGTGAGGTGGGGCCCGCACAAGCCCCACCTTTTCTTCCCTCTTAAGTAACGCACCCGCAACCCCCCTTTTAATGAAAGTCAAATCTTACATTTTTCTGGTTAAGAAATGCCCCATTAAATTGGGCAGTTAAATCATTACAATTAATTCTTTGAATTAATTGTTCGTTTCTTATCTTTTGAGTTTCAAATTCTTATGTTGATAATAAAATAAGAGGAGGACTTATTTTGTTATTGTTTGGGTTTGTGTTGTGTTAAACCTTTGGGAGAAAAAGAGATGATTCTTCGTTCTTCGACGAAGAACGTGAAGAACGCGCCATCGCCAACGAAGAACGCCAACCTCCGATGATGGACGACGGCGAGAGACGCCTAACTTGGAGATCACCTAACGCCAATGACGATCCTCTTCTTCCGCAGTTACCCTCTTCTTACGTGATGGTAAATTCCGCGACGAACGCTCCTTCGACGACATCGTTGAGTTAGGGGTTTTATGCGTTCTCATTTGTGTTTTCTTCGGTCGTTAACTTCCCTTCCTTGAACCACATGTTATTGTGATAACGGGAGGAGGTCGGACCACACGAAAACGGCCGACACTTCTACCCTTTTTGGTTGTTGGTTTTTTCGCGGCGAGCAAGCCAACGCGGTGCCGAAGCACTGCGCGGTTTGTTTGATAAAGAAAGGGGGAAAAGCGTGGCGCCGTCGTGCCGCGCCGTTGAAGATGGACCAAGATGTCGCGTCGTCGCGCCGCGCCATTGAAAACAAACCAGAGATGCGGCGCCGTCGCGCCGTACCGGAGAACCACTAAAGCATCGCGGCCGGAGCGGGGCCACGGCGGAGGTGGGCGGCGCCGTCACGCGGCGCCGGATAAACCAAGGCCGCGGCCGGTTCCGGGCCGCGGTAGAGCAGTGGAACTGGCGGCCGGCTCCGGGCCACCGGCTTCGGAGCGAGGGGACTGGCCTTGCCGGTCTCGTGGCGGTAGAGGTCGGCCGGCTGGGGCAGCCCGGCCGGACCGTGGAGGAACAGGGGGTTCGAAACCCCCAGTTGGCCGGACGAAGAGGCCCCATTAAGGTGTTGCGGTTTACTTCACGTGGGGGCAGCGCTCCCCGCCCCGAATGGTTCAGATGTTCGTCCGAACCCCTGGCCAGTGCGCTAGCGCACCGCGCACCGGGCGGCTGCCCTGATCGGTACGCCGGACCGGACCGCCAGGCCGGGCCACGCCCAGGCCGAGCCAGGCCATGCACAAGCGGGCCGGACCCGGACCCCGAACGGGTCGGCCCGGTTCGGGCTGACCCTAGGGGTATCGGGCCGGGTTGGACCGGGCCCGAACCCCCTATTACCGATCCTTTTCGGTCTGTTGCCCATAACATGAGATATGGGACTCCGATAGATGCACCGTCAGTTGTGATGCGATCCTTGGATCGAGGTGGTCGTTTCGGTATATCGCACTCAAGGTGTAGGAGTACTTTGGGTTTGGCCAGGTTGGTTCGTACACGAATCCAACCGGGCCCTCGAAGCGGAAATGCTCGTAACTTGAACTTCGGACGTCCAGTTGACGTGCCATAGACTTTGATGGACTACTTATAGTGAGACGGATCTTTGGGCTTACATTGCTCGAGGTTTGGAAGTATTTGGAGTATGGCCAGGTTGGTTTTGACTTAAAAACCAACCGGGCCCCTATCAGACCGGGCGTGTGATTGATGCGCCGTCTGCGACGTCGAGTTCCTATTGACGATACTGAACTTTTGGATACATCAACTCCAGACTATGTGTTAGTTGATGTATCAGCCTCTCGACTCATGGATCAGACCCTCCCGAACGATCTTGTTGTGTGCGGGAACCCTAGAGCTAGCTGCGACTATGACGACGACTGTACAGAGATCCTCCGTGGATTCGACAATGACGACTACAACTCTCAGTGATCCTACGTGGATCAGTGCTACCGATCCTGTGTGGGTCGGATCATGTGCTGGTTAGCGCTCAGCGGTCCTGTGTGGGCCAGCGCCTACAGATCTTGTGTGGGTCCGATCCTTTGTGGGTCATTGTGGGGGTTAGTTACATATCGATCCTTTGTGGGTCAGATCCTTTGTGGGTTATTTCGGGGGTTAGTTACCTATCGATCCATTATGGGTCAGATCCTTTGTGGGTAATTGTGGGGGTTAGTATCTAACGATCCTTTTTGGGTCTGACGACTTAGATGAATCAATGGCAATATATGATTATCTCTATCGTCTTACAATGAAGTATACCTATGTGAGCTGAATCCTGTTTTGCTTTCCTTTGTGGATTGTGTTGTGTTATCCTGTGTGGATTACATTTTTCTTTCCTGTGTGGACTGGGTTGTGTTTTCCTTTGTGGACTAGGTTGTACATGGGCTCGGAAGTTGCAACGTACTGGAATTGATGACTTAGGTATATGTATGGGTATATACCTAAGTAGTGTCGGATGTTATTTCGTGATTGTATATTTCCTTTGTGGATTATCCTTTGTGGATTCTGGGAGACCGTCGGGGGTCTCAGGGTCCCTACTAAGTAGCTTATACTCACACCTGCACGGGCTATGCCCGCACTACGTTGTGTTGGTTGCAGACGACGGATAGCGCTGATCGTGGTTGAGGCTTACGGAGCAGGTCGGTACCCGGAGGTGGACCACTGGGCGGGACGTACTCAGAGTGGACGACTAGACCCTAGGAGCTGTGGAGGCCATCTGTAATCACCCTTTAGGTGGGAATTCTAGAGGACAGCTCAACGTTGCGGCTTTTCCTTTAGTTTCTGTTTTTCCTTTCCCGTTGTACTTTACTTTCAGTTTGGGTTTGTATTCTGGCCCACTTACTTTTCCGCACATACTGTTGTACCCAGTTTTTACTTAGGGTTTACTTCTACTTCTTGCTTGCTCTGTGTTGTTTGTTTACTTTGCAAAGGCAATGCCTTCCCTTTTTACTAGGAATTATGCCTTGGTTCTAGTCGCTAACCCCTGGCCTATGGAAGGAGAGCTTGGGGTAGTAACGACATGGGCCCCGAGGACGGGTCGTGAAAAATTGGTATCATAGGAGTTCGGTTCTACCACAGAACTTGGGAATATGAACTATTTCTATGTGAATCAATAGTGTTAAGTGTATTGGGTGTGGTTATCAGTCCATGGAGTCCAGTGTTGGTGCGGCGGCCGACATATCCGTACAGCAGGACCCTGACTTCTGATTTACGACTTAATGCACGAAAACATTGATTGCATGTGTGTATCATGTTGTCATTGTGATTACTTTATGTCAGCTCACTAGGTATACTGTTTGACCGTGGCACACCTGTTTCTTTTCAGGATGGCCCCACGACGGCAACCAGCTAGGGTTCCGAGAGTTGTGCGCGACGATAGCCCACCCAGCGACGAGGCCTCGGTAAAGGGCCCATTGACAGCTGAGGCACTAGCTGTACCTCTACCCACCGAGCCACCGATGCTTCCAGCCCTAGCTACTAACAATTCACTTTGCCTTAGTGCACTGCATGAGTTTCCGCGCCAACGACCGCCTAGGTTCTGCGGGGATACAGACCCCTAGGAAGCTGAGGATTGGCTGGAGGCAGTGGTACGAGTTTTCATGTTAGTGAGGACACCAACAGACCTCATGGTGATCCTCGCAGCGAGCCTAATGCACGCGGCTGCAGGCAGATGGTGGAGATTGATGCTCCAGGTGCACGATGAGTCATCTATCCTCTTGACATACTTTGAGATCCTCTTCCACTCGGAGTTATTCCCAGCCACCCTCCGTGTGGTGCGAATCCCGGAGCTTCTACAGCTACGGCAGGGCAGCTTGACGGTCGACCAGTACTCAGCGAGATTTACCGATCTCTCGCGCTACTCGACAGACATGGTACGGGACCCATTCTTCCAGGCACGGACCGTCGAGTAGGGATTGAGTCATGAGATCAGGGTATCACTGATCTCCCTCGGCATTTTGACTCATGCAGGAGTACTGGAGTGATCCCTTTTGATCGAGAGCTTCCTTACTGAGCCTTCTTTAGTAGCGAGACCTACCACAGGACGACAGGTAGTAGAGTCTTCTACAGTAGGCAGTCGACGGATGACTCATGGGTCCAGGCAGACCAGACCCTCAGGAAGATGACCTCAGGACACTGGCTCAGCAGTGCGGGGCACACAGCGCAGAGCCAGTCTTTCGAGAGGCAGACCGTGCAAAACAAGCGTCGGGCATGGCCACATGGTTCGTGACTGCCTGACCCGTCGTGCCGAGGAGCAGCAGACGGTTGAGGGCCCACCCAGGCAGAGGCAGAGGGTTGATCGTGGTGGTCTGTAGGGAGCAGGCAGACGAGGCATGGGAGTTGGCCGAGCAGCAGGTGGTGGGTGACGATTTGAGGCTCTACCACCACCACCACCACCAGGAGGTCCACCCCAACCACAGGGAGGTGGTGGGCAGAGACAGGTACAACTCCAGGATGTGGAGGCCTATGACCACGGCGCACCCGAGTTGATTCGAGGTACTATCTGTGTCAATTCCACCCTTCTTGAAGTTCTTATAGACACAGGAGCGAGTCATTCTTTCATATCCACTGGCCTTGTTCGGAGCTCGGAGATTCTGACAGAGCCATTGGCTCGATCCTTACGGCTAGAGACTCTTACGGGAGCAGACTCGACGATTACGCACTGGTTCCGGCAGTGTGAGATTACTTTAAGAGGCGAGATCTTCGGTTGGGATCTTCTTGTAGCGGCGTCGAGGCCTTACGATGTCATCTTGGGCATGTATTCGTTAACTACAGTCCATGCGCAAATTGACTGTTTTATGCGCAAGGTGCGATGTGTTCGCACCGACGGGAGCAGGTTCACCTTCACCAGCGAGAAGGGAGCCTTCAAAGGATATGATGGACCTCCGTAAAGGAGAGGAAATCCCATCACTCATCAGTTGGCTAGCCTCATCCTAGTGGTAGTTGACGTGCGGAGTCCTAGTTTTCCTACAGTGGTGGATCAGTATGCTGACGTTTTTCCGGACGACGTTCTAGGACTACCTCATCGTAGAGAAGTAGAATTTTATATTGATCTATACCCCAGGACATCCCCGATATCCACCCCAGCATATCATATGGCTCCTGCCGAGCTTCGAGTGCTACGGGTACAATTGGAGGACTTACAGGGCAAGGGATTCATCCGACCAAGTGTTTCAACCTAGGCTTCCCTGATATTGTTCACCTAGAGGGCGAACGGGAGCTTGCAACTTTGTGATGACTATCGTCACCTGAACCATGTGACAGTGAGGAACAAGTATCCACTACCAAGGATTGATGACCTCTTAGATCAGCTCAAGGGATCACGGTGGTTCTCGAAGATAGAACTCAGGTCAGGCTATCATCAGCTCAGAGTTCAGGATGAGGACGTGCAGAAGACGACCTTCACATGTCGGTATGGCCACTATGAGTTCTTGGTTATGCCATTCGGTGTAACCAATGCTCTAGCAGTGTTCATGGGCCTCATCAACATGATCATTCAGCCATTCCTCGATCGATTTGTTGTGGTCTTCATCGAAGGCATTTTGATTTACTCGACGACTGAGGTGGAGCACGCCTACAACTTGCGGGTTGTACTAGACGCACTCTGAGAGCACCATCTTTATGGAAAGCTCTCGAAGTGTCAATTCTGGATATGTGAGGTCCACTTCATGGGACACGTCATCTCTAAGGCGGGAGTTGTGGTGGATCATGTGAAGATCGAGGAAGTGCTAGCTTGGGAGCCACCCAGGAGCGTTACAGAGGTGCAGAGTTTCTTGGGACTAGCTGGATACTATCGGAGATTTGTGCCAGACTTCTCCAGAGTTGCAGCACCACTCTCAGCTCTTACAAAGAAGGGGAAACCCTTTGTGTGGTCAGAAAAATGTCAACAGAGCTTCCAGGATCTGAGACAGAGATTGACCAGTGCACCTATCTTGTGTTTGCCGGAGGAGGGAGTAGGGTACATAGTCTACTGCGATGCATCAGGGACCAGACTCGGATGTGTCCTGATGCAGGAGCGGGTAGTGATCGCCTATGGATCACGTCAGTTGAGGATGCATGAGCATAACTACGCTACCCAGGACCTGGAGTTAGCACCTGTGGTCTCCACTCTGAAGACATGGAAACACTACATGATGGGCAAGCGCTTTACAGTCTTTTCTAACCATCAGAGTCTCAAGTACATCTTCTCTCAGAAGTACCTGAACATGAGACAACTGCGATGGATTGAGTTCCTCCAGGACTATGACTTTGAGATATTATATACTCCTGGGAAGGGGAACGTGGTAGCTGATGCTCTCCACAGGAGGACGGGCATTCAGCTACTTGAGGAGGCGACATAGCAGCTAGCCACTTTGAAGATATCCTTCGTGGATAGAGATGGAGAAGCCTTCCTTCAATCTCTCACAGTCACCCCTCCAATACTGCAGTGGGTCAGAGAGGCACATCGTGGGGACGGTGACTGTGAGACGCGGCGTGCACAGATATCCTTAGGACAGGCACCTAATGGTTTCTCCTTAGGAGGAGAGCACGATGTCCTTTTCAGAGGACGTACCTTGGTACCAGTTTCTTTACTGGAGGAGGTTCTAAGAGAGTTTCACACTTCACCTTTGGATATACATCCTGGAGTGGCAAAGATGTACCAGGATCTCATACGACAACATTGGTGGTCGGGCATGAAGAAGGTTGTGGCAGAGTTCGTTTCACGATGCCTCACCTTCCAACAGGTCAAGGCAGAACATCAAGTACCAACATGCTTGGTACAGTCCTTGGAGGTCCCGGAGTGGAAGGGGGATGGGATATCTATGGAGTTCGTGACTAGACTTCCATGCACTTCCAGAGGTCACGACTCCATTTGGGTGATTGTCGACCGATTCACCAGGGCAGCACACTTCATACACATCAGAGAGCAGGGCTCAGTGGAGAGCCTGGGACATCTCTAGGTTCATTAGAATGTACAGCTTCACGGTGTGACATCATCTATCATCTCCGATCGAGATGCTCATCTTACTTCCCAGCTTTGGATGGAGTTGCAGGAGGCATTCAGGACGCAGCTACGTCTGAGCACCACCTTTCACCCTCAGACAGATGGTCAGACGGAGAGGACCATACAGACTCTCGAGGACATGCTCCGCGCATGTTTCCTCGACTTTGGTCGCAGCTGGGAGGACCACCTATCCTTTGTGGAGTGTGCGTACAACAACAACTACCACTCCACCATCGGGATGGCACCATTCGAGGCGTTGTACGGCCGACCTTGTAGATCTCCGTTGTGATGGACATACCATGGGGAGTCAACACTTGTGGGACCATAGATGGTCCAAGACACGACAGAGAAGGTCCAGATCATCCAGGAGCGGATGAGGATAGCTCAGAGCTGGCAGAAATCCTATGCTGACAGGAGGCGGAGGCCCCTGGAGTTCGAGGATGGCGACCATGTCTTTATGCGGGTCTCACCTCGACGTGGTTTATGGAGATTTGGCCGAGGTGGAAAGTTGTCTCTACGCTTCATCAAACAATTCCAGGTCCTCAGCGGGATTGGCGAGGTGGCTTATCGCCTGGCTCTACCACCTCAGTTGCACCGAGTGCAGGACATCTTCCACGTATCTTAGCTGAGGAGATACGTGCATGACCCGACGCATATCATTGACCATGGGGAGATGGACATTGATGATGGGGTGACTTTTGCGGAGGTCCCAATGGAGATCGAGGATCGACATGAGCTGGTCCTATGTGGATGGTCGATTCCTCTAGTGCACATCAGATGGCAGCACAGGAACCTCCAAGAGAGCACATGGGAGCGGGAGGCTCAGATGTGTGCTCAGTACCCACATTTTTTCCCCTAGTTTATGATGTATCTTTACTGGGATGTAAATCCCTGAGGTGGTAGTGATGTAAAGACTAGTAAAAGTCAAGGAAATTATTTTCTTAATTTTATTTGGAATTTTTAATGAATGCAGTTTCTGACGGCGCCTGATTCCGAGGCCCGGTGTGCCCGGAATAATTTTCCGAAGATTAGCTCAGGTACGTCCAGTGAACGAACGGGCGAGTTTTTCTAACTTTTGAACTAGTGCTCAGAATCGAATTCCAAGGACACCGATGGAATCGCAACACCATTATTTGCTTAGAAATTCCCATTCTGGAGTTGCATTTTCTCGGGTGTGTTTTTTAAATTTGTGGGGTTAAGTTATGAAATAAAATAAAAGTGCGACAATTTATTTTATTTCATATAAAGCCGCTTAACCTAAGTTAAGTGGATAAGGTGGGACCCACAATATCCTACCCACTTGGAAGGATATTTTTGAGTTGGGTCCCACACGAGCCCCGCCGTTTCTTCCCTCCTACGTAACGCACCCGCTACCCCCCTTTTAATGAAAGTCAAATCTGACGTTTTTCTGGTTAAGAAACGCCCCATAAAATTGGGCAGTTAAATCGTTACAATTAATTCTTTGAATTAATTGTTAATTTCTTATCTTTTTAATTTCAAATTATTATGTTGATAATTAAATAAGATGAGGACTTATTTTATTATTGTTGGGGTTTGTTTTGTGTTAAACCTTTGGGAGAAAAAGGGAAGATTGTTCGTTCTTCGACGAAGAACGCAAAAAATGCACCACCGCCAACGAAGAATGCCAAACTCTGATGGCGGATGACGGTGAGAGACGTCTTCCATGGAGATCACTTAATTCCAACGGTGATCCTCTTCTTCCACAACAACCATATTCTTCCGCAACGGCTAATTCTGTGACGAACGCTCCTTCGACGA
This sequence comes from Viscum album, assembly GCA_963277665.1. Lineage (NCBI taxonomy): Eukaryota > Viridiplantae > Streptophyta > Magnoliopsida > Santalales > Viscaceae > Viscum > Viscum album. The sequence goes on along the minus strand of OY728151.1, from coordinate 128,246,995 downwards.
CAGTGTTGAGGTAGGGGTTTTATGCATTCTCTTTTGTGTTTTATTCCATCGTTATATTCCCTTCCTTGAATCGCCTGTTATCATGATAATGGGATGAGGTCGCACCGCACGAATAAGGCCGACATTTCTCCCCTTTTTGGTTGATGTTTTTATCGTGGCGAGCAAGTCAACGCAGTGCCGAAGCACCACACATTTTTTTTGATAAAGAAAGTGGGAGGAGCGCGGCGCCATCACGCCGTGCCGTTGAAGACAAACCAAGAAGCACAGCCATCGTGCCGCACCGTTGAAAACTAACCAAAGATGCGGTGCTGTCGCGCCGCACCGGAGAACCACTAAATCATTGCGGCCGGAGCGGGACCACGGCGGAGGGGTGCGGCGCCGTCGCGCGGCGACAGACGAACCAAATCCGCGGACGATTCTGGGCTGTGGCAGAGCAGCGGAACCGGTGGCCGGCATCGGGCCACCGGTGTCCGAGCAAGGGGACCGTCCTTGCTGGTCCCATGGTGGCAGAGGTCAGCCGGCCGGGGCGGGCCGACCGGACCATGGAGGAACCGGGGGTTCGAAACCCCCGGCTGGCCGGACGAAGCGGCCCCATTAAGGGGCCGCGGTTTACTTCACGTGGGGGTAGCACCCCCACCCTGAACGGTTCGTCCATTTGGCCGAACCCCTGGCCAGCGCACCGCGTGCCGGGCGGCTGCCCTGGCCGGTCCGCCAGACCGGACCGCCAGGTCGGGCCGTGCCCAGCCGGGCCAGGCCGCGCCCAGGCCGGGCTGGGCCGCACCGTCCGGGAGGGGCCGCGCCCAAGCAGGCCGGACACAGACCCGGAACGGGTCGACCCGGTTCAGGCCGACCCTGGGGGTATCGGGCCTGGTCGGACCGGGATTGAACCCCCTATTACCGAACCTTTTTCGGTCTGTTTCCCATAACATGAGATACGAGCCTCCGATCGACGCACCTTCAGTCGTGATGAGATCCTTGGATCGAGACGGTCTTTTCAGTATATCGCATTCAGGGTTTCAGAATACTTTGGGTTCGGCTGGGTTTGTTCGTACATGAAACCAACCGGGCCCTCGGAGCGAAAATGCTCATAACTTGAACTCCGGACATCCGATTGATGTACCGTCGACTTTTATGGATTCCTCTTAGTGATATGGATCTTTTGTCTTACTCCGCTCGAGGTTTGGATGTAGTTGGAGTACGGTCATGTTGGTTTTGACTGAAAAACCAACCAGGCCCCTGGGACGAAAAAGCCAATAACTCTCAGACCGAGCATCTGATTGACGCGCCGTCTGCGATGTTGAGTTCCTGTTGACGATACAAAACATTTGGATACATCAACTCCGGACTATGTGTTAGTTGATGTATTAGAATATCGGCTCGTGGAGTGGACCCTCCTGAACGAGCTTGCTATTTGCGGGAACCCAAGAGCTGGCTGTGACTACGACGATGACTATACAGAGATCCTCAGTGGATTCGACGACGACGACTACAACACTCAGCGATCCTACGTGGATCAGTGCTACCGATCTTTTGTGGGTCCGATCTTGTGTGGTTCAGTGCTCAGCGGTCCTGTGTGGGCCAGCACCTATAGATCCTGTGTGGGTCCGATCCTTTGTGGCTCATTGCGGGGGTTAGTTACCTATCAATCCTTTGTGGGTCAGATCTTTTGTGGGTTATTGCGGGGGTTAGTTACCTATCGATCCTTTGTGGGTCAGATCCTTTGTGGGTCATTGCGGGGGTTAGTACCTATTAATCCTTCGTGGGTAAGATGACTTAGATGAATCAGTGGCAATATCTAATCATCTCTATCATCTTACGAAGAAGTACACCAGTGTGAGCTGAATCCTGTTTTTCTTTCCTTTGTGGATTGTGTTGTGCTATCCTCTGTGGATTACGTTTTGCATTCCTGTGTGGACTGGGTTGTGTTTTCCTGTGTGGAGTGGGTGTACTTGGGCTTAGAAGTTAGAGCGTACTGGAATTGATGGCTTAGTTATATATATGGGCATATACATAAGTAGTGTCGGATGTTATTTCGTGAATGTATCTTTACTTTGCGGATTATCCTTTGTGGATTCTAGGAGACCTTCGGGGGTCTCGGGGTCCCTACTGAGTAGCTTATACTCACCCCTACATGGGCTATGCCCGCACTACGTTGTGTTGGTTGCAGACGACAGACATCGCTGATTGCGGTTGAGGCTTGCGGAGTAGGTCGGTACCCGGAGGTGGACCACTGGGCGGAACGTACTCGGAGCAGATGGATGGACCCTAGGAGATGTGGAGGCCATCTGTACTCACCCTTCAGGTGGGACTTCCAGTGGACGGCTCGACGTTGCGGCTTTACCTTCAGTTGTTGTTTTTCCTTTCCAGTTGTACTTTAATTTAAGTTTGGGTTTGAATTCTGGCCCACATACATTTCCACACTTGTTGTTGTACCCAGTTTTTACATAGTGTTTACTTCTAATGCTTTCTTGCTCTGTGGTGTTTTTTTACTTTGCAAAGGCAATGTCTTCCCTTTTTACCAGGAATTACGCCTTGGTGGTAGTCTCCAGCCCCTGGCCTACGGAAGGCGGGCTTGGGGTAGTCACGGACCGGGCCCTGAGGATGGGTCGTAACATAAAATAAGGATTGATACCAGATAATGAAATTATACATTCTTATAAATGGTGTTTTATTAATTATCCCTAAAATAATAACCATCTAAAAATTTTCATTATTGTGTGCATGCTGGTTTCACCATTTGATACTTATTAAAACCATATTCCATTGTTATAATGATTACAATCTTCTTATTGAGGAAGTTACTTATAGGATCATCACATCACTGGAGGATATAACCTCAATAATGACCACCCTATATAGGGGATTTATTTTCTTTATACCTTTAGTGGTTTATTATAAATACCCGCACCACCATTATTGTGAGATACACTTGTCCTCATTAATGATAAGTGTTTTAATCCAATAAGTAAATTGTTAATTTTCTGTAAAAATATTGTATAACTTGAACAGTATAAGGTAATAGTTATAAATTAATCAATAAACATTTAAATTTTTAAATTCAATGTATATTTATATATAAATATATCTTGGAATAGTTAATTTTAATTGAATGGAATTTTTTCCATGCACTTTTCCCAAATTGTCATGTTTATGAATGATAAATGAATGAAACATATAAATGAATAGAAAATGAACATAAAAAAATAGTTTCCTGTCCGATTTATCCTTATCACATAGTATGAATGGAGATTAAATAAACCTTTTGAATTTTTAAATGGAATGAGTATTAGACAACATATATTAAATAATCAATTATGAATAAGATTCCTATAGAATATGGGACATTTTGTTTTAAATGGAATGGTTATACTTGAGTGGTCCAAGTATCCCTATGATAATTTCTAGAACACTCATAAGATACCATTTTAATTTGATTGGCTGGTTGACAAGGGAGATACCGACCTTGTTACATGTCCACGTCTACCAGAGGATGCCTAAAATGAAACCAGTAGATCCCTCTACAATATTATAGATATTTTTCTTCCTTGTATAGACTCTATTGGTCCATATTTTGGGATTGGTACAGCTCGAAGCATGTATAATCCCCATCAGGAGAATTCATGATTATCATATGATTACCATGGATGAGATCCTTGGTCTCATTTTTGATAATTTATAGTAGAATTCCTTAAGGAATAACCCTATGGATTATTCTCAGATTAATTTTATCCTATTTGTATGTTATTACTAACTTTTCATGACCAATAAGGCATCATATACCATGACTATTACATTAGATACTATTGTAGTGTCATCATCATAGGATGACTTGGTTATTAACTAGATTCTGTTTGATATTATCAAAATTACTGGATTTCTAGGATACACCTTGGATCCTATTACATAATCTCTATCATATACAACATTGTTGAAAATTATTATAGATTGGAATATAATTAACTAAATTATTACATGTTTAGACACAAGATGAGGCTAAAGTAAGTACTATGAAATTTAGATTAATATATTGTATTTATATCCTTATATATTTCTTCACATTATATCAGTTTATATTCATAGACTATATTTTGTATATTCTATTGGTGGTGTCCAACTATGATTCTTATCACACTATATTGAGTTCTCCATTGGTACTTCTGAAAATTACATGAATGTATTTGTTGAAAAATGGACGATTACCAATTTGGACACCTGATCTTGATTTCATTCTTTTGGATGGATCTTCGTAGAAGATGACCAAGTCGGTTATCAAATTCTAATTATTTTGATATATCATTCATTATAATGTATTTAATGTATTTAATGGTTATTTGAATCCATGCATTCCTACATTTTTGAGAAATTAAATATACCATCATTAATTGGTATATGATTTAATTTCCAGTTTCCATTTATTTTTTGTTACATTGATATTTATGCATGCATCCATTGTCTCTTCAATTATTATGATACATAAAATATTTGTCTAATTATTATATCCAATATGATCCACTCTAATTAATCTCCCCATCAAAACTCACTAGTCCCTATATACTCATCTGAATCCTCTTGTATATGGGGAGGCATACAAGAGGCCAGGTTGATCACTGGCTCAAGGAACCACTAAGTGGCACCTAGTTCGAGAAATCACATTATCATTTAAAACCAACTAATATTCCTTTTTAAATACAATTTTCTAAAATATGTATTAATTCAAAAACATTATTTTTGAAGAAATTAGATCCCCAAATAGTTTTTTCTTAAAAACATTATCCTATAAAAAAATTTCAATAAAAATATTTATATTATGTAATATAATTTTATCATTGATACATACAAATATTATTTTTGTTTTAATGTAACTATGAAAAAAAAATTATTTAAATAAATTCTATTTCATTGAATGGACACTTCAGAATTATCAATTCTCATTACCGTTAGATAATATTTTCATATAGGAAAAAGGTAAAAAAATTACTTTTTCTCATTTTTTACAAATTCAAACCATATATAAAATGGGAAATTATTGATTTTTATTTTTTAAGCAATATATAAATAGTCCAAAAAATCCTTAAAAAATTATTTGATAATCAATATGGTCCTTTTAAAAATGAATGTAGATGTAAGGGATGATGATTTCTAACAAAAAGAAGATTTGGGTCGGTTTCACTAACAAATATCACATATGGTTAATTGAATTAAAGGTAAATTGTATTTTGAGAAGAGATTTGAAGAATAAATAAAACAATAAGAGATGAATATTAAAGGGGGTTTGAGACATTGTTCAATCATTGTCACACAAAATGTAAATTAGATCATAAAAATCATGATTGAATATGAAATTTTGAATTTCTTTTACAAAATTGTTATCTTTCAAATATATAACACATGAATGGTAGAGAATAATACGGATATAAGAAATGATTTATTTTCTTGATATTTGTTTTTAAATATATACATTGGTTTTATATAAATATCAAAAGTGAATATTTTATGAATATGAAGTAAATATCAATGATTCGAAATTGAGACATTGAAACCATTATGAATATAAAAATATTTGAACTGGTGGCTTTTGAATGAAAATAAATTAAATTAAATTTTAAATTCCATGATGAAAGGTTGAATGAGGATATAAGATTTCGAATAGAAATCATTTAAACCATATAAAACTATTGGTGTGTAATAAAAAACATGTCTGAAATAAGTATATTTTAGGAGAGTCCCTTTCAAATTTGGAATCAATTGATTCAAGGGATTTTGAATGTTATAATCATGAGAAGACTATTACATTTTAGTATTGAAAAATTACTAATTAGAATTTATGTAAATGGGTTATTGAATTCTATATGTAATGTATGAATTTGTTAATAACATGGAAAAGATTCTAAATAAATGGAAATTATCAATGATACCCTTACTATTATTTTCTTCTTCCATGAATGTGGTTTACAATCATGTATTTTAAAAAATCATGTGAATGACATATTTAAGAATATTATCCATATATATAAAAAAATTTAATATTTATTTATATATATTTATTATACATTCATTTTTTTGTTATCACTTATGTGGATTATCTAAATGGTATAATTCTGATTATTTTGTACATGATTCATTATTTAGATGAACCCCATTTCATAAAAAATAAATCACTACTAAAACATAGAAAATATATTTAAATCCTTTTTTCAATTATTTAAACCCCCTTCTATTCATTTAATTTGAACCTTCACATGTTTTTAGATAGTAAAATACAATTTGGACATGGTTTAGGTAATCTTCCCGTATTAGTATATTACATTATATTGATCACCATTTTTATATCATACCATCAATCAAATATTAATAAATTTTATTAATGAATTATAAGATATATATATTTTATAGGCAACAATTTTAGGTGATAATTATATATTAAATGCATTGTTCAATGGAGGAAATTATATGATAGTGTACATAGATGATGTCTTAATTTTCTATAGAATGGGTGAAAAGTATAAAATGGAATATATATTAAAAATAAATAACATGTTATAAATATAACATTAATTTATTATATAACATTTGTGATCTATCCATGTATTGTAATAATGATAAATAAAAATCATTTCAAATGAATTTGGTATCCAATACATTAACAAGGATGTCATATTTATTTTTATATGAAGCAAAGCGGTAGGTATACAATAAATTTTCCAAAAATGTAATAAATTTTCAATATACTAATGAATTTGATTTTATAATTATTAATATGGCATCATAGACATTGATGTATGATATTAATTCATAATGAAATAGAAATTAATATTATTGGATTGGGAGTTTAAATATATTTCCTTAATATAAATCCTTTAGAGACCAGATTTGAACATTGGTGGGTGGCCATTTTGTAGTCCAAAACTCATGTCTATGTCTAGGGGAATTAGGAATTGATTTTGGAAGTGTATTGTCAAAATGACTGAAATGTTGAGTGTGGATTTGTAATGTAGAAAATATAATATTTTATAAGTGAGGGTAGTGGAATTTTTGTAATAAGTGGCTCCCACTTCCATGAATGTGGAAAATAAAGTGTGAAATTATGGAAAAATGATAAGTTCTAGTCCTTTAATCCTATTGCAAAACATTAATATATTTTTTTGGAAAATTTAAAATTATTTTTCATCATAGTTATAAATGTATATTTACATATATTTTTTTAACTTTACTTCTTTTTCTAAACTATATAAATTATATTGATGAAAAATATACCATAACACTTGGTATATAATTTGGTTATTCTGATAACGAAATTTGAAAAACATTTAATATTGTAATGTTTATAAATGTTCTAGTTTAATGGTCTAGTATATAATCAGGTCATCCTTTAATATATTAGGGTTTATGGTGGAATATGATCCATTTTATAAATTATATAAATTTTATTTAATTTTAATTTTAATTTTTGAAATAATTTTAAAATGGCTTGGAATGTTTTTTTATTTAATTTCATAGTATTAAATGATTTATTGAGACATTAATTTTATGTTTAAAATATAATTATATGTTTCATACTTTTTTTAGTGTTTTGGATATTAATAATTTAATTTTTTAATTGATTTTTTAAATGATAATAAAAATTGATCATTTGTATAAGTTGGTTTAATTGATAAGATAATATTATAAATGAAATATTAGTCTTTATGATGGAAATTAATGTTTTTAAGGGTAACAATGATTTTTAGTGGATAGTATAATGGTATTATTATCTTTCCAAGAGTTTCATAAGGGAAACCTTGAATTTATATTCGTTATGTAGGGTTAGTTGATGATTGCATTGTGGAAATCATGTTTTTGTAAGTGTATTAAACAATTATTAAAGGGTAAATTATATTTAAAAAATGTATTCAACCACATTTTAATTTTATTGTACCTTATGTAATTGTATTACATGACATATATTAGGTTACTGACTCATGTTTGGGCTATCTTTATTTGTTTCATAAAGGTATACCGTGTTATCCAAAATGCTTGTAAAGATAATATCAAACATTAGTGAAGTTAAAAAATATATGTTTAAGGGTGGACAAATACATTCATAAAGTAACCCTTTGATATGTATGGGTACCTAATGGTTGGATAATAGCGATTTTCACCTAGTATATATGTGGCATCAAAATTACTCTATTCAATTAATGGTAAGACTTCCTCATATAAGGTTACTCGAACTCGTGTAAAGTAAATTCATTATCTATATTACTGTACTAGTGAATTAGAAAATTAAATCTTACTATAATCAATAATGTTAGGTTAAAAGAACATTAACCTTGTATTGTTCATTCCTACTATATTTAAGTAAAAAAATAGCTTACAAAATAATGCTTTCTTTCTAGAACCTCCTCTAACTTATTTAATATAATAAATAACGAGAGTTACTAATGGAAATATTGGACATTGAATATGTGGATTATTTTATATAAAATCATTTAATTCTATTTACAATAAGATATCCTAAATAATTCTTTAAAAATTCAAGGGATATCAATATATTATAAATTTAAGTGAAATAAAATATAGATTGTTTGATGGTGTTTTCAAATTATCCATAGAGGGGTAACCGTAAGTATGATGAAATATATTCCTTCCACTTGATAGAATTTTTATATTAAATTCTAGGTTTGGAGTTCTATACAATGCCTTCAATGATATATGAGATGGATGAAAATTTATCCAAGGATTATAATATGTTTTATGGGATACTATCAGGTTTATTTCCCCTCTACGTTATGTATTTTGTGAGTCACATTCTACCACCAGTTGGGGAATCTATATTCCCCCCATAATTTATATGCATCCATGATATTATCATTGATTTTTGGGTGGATGAAAATAGTAATATTATTGAAGATAAATAATCATACAAGCTCATAAATTTATTGTTATGGTATATTTGGCCATTATTTAGTATTATTTTCATCCTGTTACTGATGTTTTTATCTCCCTAAATTATTAATTCATGTATAATGTGTTATGATCCTTTTTATCACATATTTTGTGAAATTAGATAGATGGAAATTTATTTCATAATGATTATGTTATTATAAAATTAAGATAATTATGTTGTTTATTGAAATTGGAGATGATGAGAAGGTAAACACATGTTTTAACAATTTTATTTTATTTTCATTAGCTTTATATTTTTTCTATTCCATTATAGAAAATCATGTACATTTTGGGATTTTATTCTTGTTATAGTTTATATGATTATAGAATATATGTTGTGTTATTGTTTATTTACACCTTGAATAGAATTTCATAAGAGAGTTTGTCCCCCAAATAATGTTTTCCAATTAATTTTTGTTTTGTGATAATTTCATTAAAAAGCTAAAACATTATATGTAATGAAAATCCTTATGTTTTAAAATGAAATATGACTTTGTAAATATAATGAATGTGGTTGTAATGGGTTGAATAGTCTTGAAGACATGTGGATTTTATATAGAAATTGGGATGAGATGTGGTGGTTATAAGATATAGTGGAAGTGCATGTATTTTTTGAATGAGAAGGATGGTTTATTGTGTGTTATGATCTTCTAGTCTGTAGGTATTAATGGAATGAATTGTTAATGATGAAATGGAAATAACAAGGTCTATAATGGTAAATAAAATCACGGACTAAAATGGGATGCCTGTTAAAAATGGCAGTAGTAATATGTGAAATAAATTAAATTGAAAATTATAAATGGTTGTAAATTGATAACCTAGGAAATTACATAAAATAAAAATAATTAAGGAATGTTCCATTAGGATGGGATAATATTAATTTTTTTTTGCATTTCGATGTTTCAAAAAAGTCATGTAGTTTGAGAGGCCTCTATGGTGATGATATGAATTGGATGGTTCTCCAGATGAAAACCCATAAAATTGGATTATGTTTGTGAAAATTATATATATTATTTAATTTTTAATTTCTATGTGATCCCAAATCCAGAAAAGATTCATGTGATGAACACCATTTATTTTTCGGGTGTTTTCAAAATATCCCAATAGATTTTTTGGATGTATTTCTACCCCCTCTTTAAATCCCCATATATCGAGAAAGGTATTTATGCATATGATGTGATGCATTTTATATTTTTTTAGATATTGGTGTCCTGATTGATAAGATTATAATGTGGTTCATGGAGGGTCACATTCCTAGTAGTATGAGTCCAAAAGGATGATTTACGCCGTGTTTATGATACCATGATATTTAGTTATAAAATTTTATGATTTTTGATGTGATGGTCCTTGTGTCTTTAACAGATGTTTGTTTAATGGTAAAATATTCTTCATGTTATATTTCATTTGATAGACTTAGTATTCAAGGTAGTATTATTATATTTAAGAGGTGAGAATTTTTGGATATATTATATTGGGGTGTGATAGTGCCACACTGGTTGGAAAGTTGTGCGGGGTACATTTTCTGTCGATATGCATAAAATTATTTTAATATAAATGGATGAGTTAGTTAGAGATAGTTCCTTTAAGAGAACAAGATTTATTATTTGGGCTATTTTGATACTAGTGGTTATATTTATTTCTCAAAATTTATTTAGTTTATTCTGTTCACTGAGGAAAGAGAAAATTTTCTAATGATCCAACTATGTATACATGTATACATACCAGAAGTATATATAAATTAATGTTAATGATTCTTAGGGGACTTCAAGAACTATGATGTATATCAAAATATTGGGTGTTAAAGGAGTTTTTCAGATATAGTCATAGGATTAAAATTTAGCTTATTTACTCTATGACATTCATGGTACATGTATTACTTTGAAGTTGTTATGTATATCATGTATTTGACCATTCTTATGAAATGGAGTCATTTGGTGTTCAACATACTATCTCTAAATTTATAATTTTCATTTATTTGAGGGTAACTCCTTGCATATGTGTGATCATATTTATACCCATAGTGACATTAACCATTGTGGTTCCTTCTAGAGGAATGACTCGTGGTTTATTGTCCTCTATCTATATTTCTTATCAATAAGGTTGTCCCTTGGTGGGTTGAAGTCATTCAAATGTTTTATTAGTGGTTTTTAGAGTGATAAGACTATTTTTTGGGTTAGGAATTCGAAGGAATGCATGGGTGTATAGGGAAAAAGTTCTAGTTAAACAATGTGTGTTAAATAGTCTTGGGATAATATCTAGGGAACATGAATTTTCAGGCCAACATTATCTTATGAAAGAGATATATGACTACATAATGACTATGTGAGGTGGTGCACCTTTTGTGATTGAGACCTAGGATATGTAAATTTATTTTTATTACTTATTCTTATAATTTAATGTTGTTATCAAGTTACCAAATAATTTTATAAAATAAATAAAAATAATTTAGTTTTATTTAATTATTTTTCCTATGATGTGGTTTGTAATGAACTATTATTTTATGATAATTATTGATACAATATGAGAAAATGAGTCAAATGTTGGTTAACTAGCCAAAGATGTTTGTTTGAAAACTTGTTAAGATAATTATGTGGAATCTATATTAATGTTATAGTATTATTAATGATAAATTTATATTTTTCACATTTTTATATGGTATAAAATGTTAAATTATTTTATATTTTTTGAAATAATTATAGAATCATGTTTATTGTATTTTTCCTTGAATAGTAGTTTAATGTTGAAAACCCTTTTTATTATCATTACATTGAGTTCATCAAATTTTCTATACTTCATTTATTGTCTTAAAAAAATTATTTAAATTTTTCTTATTCCATGTCTGATAATATTCCATGATTTTCATTAAATATTGAATTCTTAAAACAAATGTGTTAGGGTCATAAATATTATGATATTGGTTTCCATTTTTTTGAAAATGGTAATAATTCAATTGGTATCTTTTAATTATCTAAATTATTTACAAATCAAAAAATTCAAACACATTACTTATACATGGTAAAAAACATTGCATTATGGATTTTATAATTCATTTAACTACGAAAAGAAAATTTAATGTCATATGTTGAATTCCATAACATTTTACAATGTCTACAGGTTTAATGAATTTATTTTCAGGATATACATGGTTGTCAAATTACAAATAAATTATAAGAAATCATTTTAGTAACCTATTGAAAAGAAAAACTGTTTCAATTAATTAAATTATTCTTTTAATGTCTCATAAAAATTATTTTATAGATTTGATTGTGAATTGAAAATTATTTCATGTGAATTTTTTATGTGATACATGACTCATGTTTAAAACATTTTTTATTAACTATAAAATTTCTATTATGTAAATCATTAACTTGTAACATGTTTAGTAGGATGTATTTGGAAAATTAAATCATGTTATATAATGATCATGCTGTATATGAACAGGGAATTATAGTAATGTAAACCTTATTGATTGTATATATGAATATTATTTTGAGAAATGAAATGTTTACAATATATATTAAATGATCCTGATAAGAATCACACAATTTAATAAAAAATGTGACATTTAATATTGAGTGTTTCTACATTGAACTAAAAGGAATGATCATTCCCTATAAATGACATGTAAATGTTAATTGATGGTTGTGGATTCATTTTTTGTTTTCTAAAACATTGGATTATTGATATTACATGTATGAAAATGTTTCTGAATTATAAAATGATGAAATTACAATTTTTAATAAGATAATTTTTATTAATGAAGTCTATGATAATAGATCATTATATTCCTTATATTTAAAAATTATATGATCATTAAGATTATTTCTACTGATTTTGAAGATATGTTTATCTATTATGTTGTGTGTAGTATTGAGTATGCATATAAGTTCAACCACCACTCATAAAAAGTATTATAATTTAATGTTTATTTTAAAATAATATAGTTTGTTATAAAAATAGGAAATATAGAAAGATTTGATTTTTTCACCACATACTTATTATAAATGATGAATGATTTTTACTCTTATATGGGTTTTTATATTCTTATGATTATCGAGATTGATATTATATTGACGGAATTTTTCAAATCATCATGAATTGGAAGACATAGTAAAATTGATTAATCATAAAATGTTATAGAACTACATGTTTGAAACCTGTTTGGGAGATTCATGACACCCAAAATGGTAAATATAATGGTGTTGGGGATAATTTATTTTGTATTTTTATTATAAAATAACTATATTATTGATTTAAGTTCATGTGTTATTTGAGTAATGTTATGTGGTTTTAATTTAAAAACCCTTTAATGTGATTCCGTGAACTCATATAAAATGGAAATTATAACATAAATACCTTGTATATTTTTCATTAGTGTAGACCAAATATATACTTCATTATTAGAAAGGATATAAAAATTGAATCGTGATAATATGGATGATTATAACCTCATGAATATTTTATTTGTGATTAAATTCATATATTAAATTTGGTTTTCAAATTTAAGAAGTTGTGTGTAATGACATTAAATTCAAAAATTTCATGGTAGATCTATGATATAAGGAAAAAATTCATTTTTTTAAAACATGTTACCAAACTACATATTTTGTAAATAATATTAAATATGAATGGTTTGATATCATGCCTATAGTATTATAATTTTTATATAATTATCATGATGTTTTATATGAATCTTTTTTTTAATATGAATAAAAATTGTGGGTATATAAATTAAATCATGTGAGGCATAGTGAATTAAATGAGTTAATATTTTTGTTTTCTTGGTAAATTAATTTATAATGAAATATTTTTTGAAAGTATAAATTAACAATGAGTATTTCATATTTAGATGTTCCCTTTAGGGCATGTAATTCAATTATGTGAGAACAATATGGAAATTATCATAATTTTTTTGGAAATATTTTTTCATTAAATAATCTTATTTTTTTTAAAATATCTTAATTGATTTAAAAATCTATGTTGGATATAGGTATTCATTTTTTTATTGTAATAATGATTTGATAATTAGCATTTTATTTTAATGGATTTGAAATGATTTTTTTAAATGGTATTGTGTCCTTCCAATGATTCTAAAATATAAGAGGCTTAGTGAAATGTATATATCAACATGATTTTGAACTTTATATGATTTAATATAATTTGTTATAAATCAAAAATAACAAATAATAAATTAATTAAAAGAAAAACTTATTTTTTTTAACCTCATAGTTAGTAGTACCTAATGATTTTTTGTAAGAAACATATATACTATTCTTAAAAAACTATAATGCAATCATGAAAGTATGCATCGGTCATGTTAATAATTGTATACTATGGGTGTTATATTCTTTTATAAAAAATGTGGACAATGATTTCTTATTTTTAACATATGATTGAATACCTAATTAAATTATTTGAAATGCATTAAAACAAACATTCTCTCTATATGAAGTGTTATTCTTATCATTTAAAATAACATTAATTAAACATCACTAATTGTGTATCATTTTAAAAATATTGTTTAAATTATTATTCATTTTTTGGTATTTCATATGGATGTTTATGAGGTATTATTATTTTTTAAGTGGTGTCTCCCATGATGTATTATGGATATAATTACCGTGTTCTAAATATTGGGGGATCCTTGAGTGGTACCTTTTGATTTTCTTGATTTAACCCATCTTATACGTATTATTCATAGTTCTATATTAATTCTCTTTGATGTTAATAGTTTTAAAGGACATTGATATATTGGTTTTGAATATTTCCCTGAATTTTTTTCCATTCAAGAATTCCTCATGGTTCAATTGTTAATTAATAAATTATATAATTAATTATATATTTATTCTATAACTTTTAATGTAATATTAATTTTTTATAAGTAATTTTAATTTATTCAATATTATTTTAAATATTTATTTTTTTTCTTTTCAAGAGACATTAATATTTATGAAGTGGATTGGATTTTGTGAAATGGTATTTTTATTTTTATAAGTGTGTTTAATTTTTTTAAATGATATCATACACTTTATTTAATTAAATTAATGTTAGTTGAATTGAAATAATGATTTTTCTTGTGAAATATTAACATCAATGCCTCAAATTCAGGTATAATAAGGGTAGAAGTGGGATTTAATTGTTTTCATAAAGGAAATCGTGATTTTCCAAGAGTTGTGAAAGGTAAATATGATTTTATATGTGAAATAGAATTGTTGATCACCATTTATTATGGTTAAAAGAGTTTGAATAATGGAAGGTAACCACTATGTAAGGATAAAATATATTCTATAAGGACAGTTCACCACTGCATAATGTTAATGGAGTTTACCAATGGTAGCTCATAGATTATGTTAGTGAATCACCTCATATAAGGTTCATCTCTATTCCTTATGTAATCTTATTCCCTTTTTTCCAATACCAATGGATGGGTAAGAAATACCATGTTAAAATGTTAACATTTACTATATAAGGTTACCTTCACCATGTGAAAAGATAATTTCATACTTATGTAATGATAAACTATAATTTCCCCTTTTCATAAAGGTATTCCTTCCTAACATTAGGTCACCCATAACATACGTAATGGTATAGTACCACCAGCATAATACTACCATCTAATTTCCAAACATCACATTTTTTGTTACTGGATTTATACAGGTAAAAGAACATTACCCAGATATAGAACATGCCTTATACATATGGGTAAATAACATATCATAGAAACTATTGTTTTATTTCTTAAACCTATTTCAAATAAATTTTTATTAGATATAATAGAAATCAATGATGAATACTTATGGTTTTGATTATATAGATAGTTATAAATATAATCATTGAAATCCCTTAATATTAGTAAATCCTAAATGATGATGTGATGGAAATTAATTATAATAAACTTTTATATGATTTTATGTGAAATAAAATATGGATTCATTTAAGGTGTTCCAATGGTATCAAACGATAGATATCTAAAAAGAATAAAATAAATTTCTGCCCATAAATGATATTTTCTTCATTCCACTAATATTTTTATTTTCAAATCCGCATGTTTATATATTTCTAATCTCTTTATAGATTTATCTATGTATTATATCATAGTATCATTAATTCTATCATCATCTTGTCTCCACTAAATTGTGTACAGTGTGAGTGATGTATTATGACTAGGTTCAGGATATTATTTATCTCTTTATGTCGTATCCATCATTGGTATAATAATAATTTTCGATTTGTGTGGTTCATTATAGTTGTCCTAATGATATTAATTAATATGACTAAATATTTATTTTATGTGTATGGATAGTTTCACCTATATTTAATATGATTTTTTCAATAAATAGTTATTTGTTTCCTTGAAAATATAATTAAATTTGGAAACAAATATTATTATTATTCTCACTTATTGTGTAAAATTTTGGAAGCTAAATATAATCCCCAAATGAAAGGGTTATTTTCACGTAAATATAATTATGTGGGTACATGAAATTGATTGGTAATGGAATAGAAACACATTTTCTATAGAATTTCATGTTATTTTATTTATGTTTATACTTGTTGATGATATTTCTAGAAATTATTGATGTTGGAGGAGATGGATGGGTTTTTGTGTGATTTTTTGTTCTAGTTTCATTACTGTTATATAAGGAATTATTAATGACAATTTATAAATTGAAATTTTTGTAATGTTAAATGAAGTCTTTAATTAAAATATAAGATGTGGGATAAATGGTTGTGGTGAAATGTAAAATGTATGGTGATGATAAATATTAATTGGTTAGTAATTAGGAATAAAGAAAAATGAATAACTTTAACACAAATATGGATTGTGTCATATAGAACTGTAATTTTATAATGTTTATTTTCATTTATATATGTTAGTGAACATAATAGAGATTGTTCAACCTTTGTTTTGATGTTGTTAATACAAATGGTTATTGATTAAATCACATATATTGGGAATATTTGTGTGGAAATTAAATAATATATTTTCATAGTTAATGTGATAAGAACCTTACCAGTTTTCAGCACCATGTACCGACGTCCGATTGTTTTAGAGGTGTTCTTACAATAATATTTATGTTTAGGAATGGTGGATGGCTACCACCATTCCTCTATATTTTTTAGGTGACGTTTTACACAATGGTTTATATTTATTATGGATTATATTGAACTTTTGGGTGTGTTGGATGAGATGATTATGGGACCACATTATGTAGGAAGACTGTATTTGATGTCAATTTATGATAATGTTGATCAAGAAAAGGAAGAAACTCACCTAAGTAAAATGGAGAATGGAAACCAGATTTTAGGTTGATCGTGATCATAAGTTCCATAAATGTGTATCAGAAGTGATAGATTGTATAAAATAATTAAAGATGGTTGGGGAGTTCTTGTGAAGGAGTAAAATATTAGGAGAAGAAGAGGTTGTGTAGGAGGTTTAGAATACTAAGGTGTACATGCATTTAAATTCATATATAGTTTTCTAATATGTATATTTATATGCCATACCTAAACAATAGAGCCATTCGACTAGAAATCTAGAAAGCCTAAACCCAAGGCTAACCCAGGACCACAGGGGTCGACCGCACCCACGGGGAATCCATCTAGGCCAGAAAGCATGAGGTGCATTAGGATCATTTATATTCTATAGGGGATGCATTGTGGGTGCTAAGTGGGCTCTCAAGTGTACAGAGTGGGTGCTAAGAGCCCACCAATAGAGAACCGATGTGGGGCTGCACCGGAGGGGGTAGAGGAGATTTCTGGCTGAATGATGTAGTATATTGTTATTTAAAGAAGCCGAAGAATGTGAAATGTTCTTGTAACACCCCGAGATTTTATGGAAAATTTTATTTTTAATTTTATTGACGTCTTGTGTTGTACGCTACACCAAAATGGGCTTTCACTACACACATCCCTGACTTGGATTGCATTACACGCAATTACGACCATCCACGATAGTGTGTGTAGTATGCAATACCGAGTTTCACTAAATGAGATATTATAATATTATTATGAACATGCCGTTATGAATAGTAATACCCAAATTTTGAAATTTTATAAATTGTATCTTTCAAAACGGAATTCATTTTTGGATTTGAAATATCAAAATTAGCTTAGGGTGAAATTTTGGTACTTTTCGGATAACTTTCATATTCTGATATATAGTGAAAATTACTAAATTTTAATTAAAAACAACTTTTTTAATAGAAATAATCAATAGTGATAAATTATTAATTTGAGTGGTTTAAATTATATTTATAATATATTTTTACAATTTAATACAATGTTGGTCATTGGATGTTATTTCACATTTAAACCAGACATAAACACGTGTCAATTTTTTGATAGTTATTACTCTTAAAAACACGCTATTTGTTTTGACGACGGGAATTAATTTTTAAATTAGTTAATTTAACTGATATGTTTTGAATTTGGTAAAATAGACATCATTTTTGAATTCATAAAATCAAATATATCTTAGGACTAATTTTTGGTATTTTTTCTGGAAACTTTCATTTTTTGATGAATAGTGAAACCACTAAGTGGTAGTTAAAAACTGATTTTTTCATAAAACATAATTTTACCGCTTCTGTGAGTGGAATTTCGAAAATCCGAGAGACACGGTTAATATCAAGGACTAAAATGTGGTTCAATGAGATGAAAATAATTTTTGGTGAATAGTAACTTTTAACTTTTTTTCCACGGTTACAAATAAATATCTTAATTAAGGGTAATGATGATATTATTATTACCCTAAAACATGTCCTAATTCTATTTGATAAGTGTAATTCGACCAAAAACAACCTTAGAAATAAAATATGACTACTTAGGACTACTTGGATTAGATTATGACATTTAATATTAATTTATTTAAAGAAGGGTTAAAATAGTTAAAATCAAAGTTTAATAAGTAAATCATTTTTAATATAGGGTTATACATAAGATAAATTAAACAATAAATATTAATTAGAATTCTAAAAATATTTCCTACATAATTATATTTTATTTGAAATTTTTAGACTTTAAATAGTTTAATTTATTTATGATACAATGATGAAGCAGTAATTATCTTATTAATGAAATATTGACATAATTGATGCTATAAATACCCAAATAAATTTAATTTGAGACTTTTTATGAATTACAATAATTTTATATGTTACTATGACATATTATAATTTATTTAATTAATTTAGTTCGAACTAATAATTCTATTATGATTTACACAAAAATCAATTACCAAATAGTGTCAAAATTGACATAAAATAGTTTTTAAAACAAATACTATATTATTAATTGTTATTATATTCCTAAAAATATAAGGTTCGAAAAAATGACTTAGATAAGGTAATATATATTAATAATAAACAACTTGGGGTTCGTTTGGCTTGTTATAGTAAGTTTATTAACCTTATAGTGTAAGAACCCAAAAAGACACGGTAAAAGTAAAATTATCTAACTTAAAGTTAAAACTAAATGATAAGGTTAAAATAGTAAACTAAACTTGTCCAAATTAAATTGGATGAGAGGATTTAGACCCATACCCACCTTAGCTTAGAAATAAATCAATTTAGGGCCATTTAAAACCGAATATGGCTTTATAATAAAATAATATTTTTAGTTTTTCCAAAGGTGCCCCTCTCCTCCCTTATAAAAGGGCACCTACTCCCTCTCTTCTTCACACGAAATTGATCCTTCATGCTCATCCAAACCCTGAAAAATTCTCTTCTCCACTTCCCTAGAAACATCATAGAGGTCCTGGTCTTCTTCAAAGTCCAAATTTATTTCCCTAAGAGGAGGACCCAAAGAGGTGCTTCAAAGAAGAGGTAATGTCCGTTACCGATTTTTTCAACTTTATTTCTTCTTCCGCTTCTTCTTATTAGGTTGTTTCATTATGAAGAAATAACATCAGTATCACTAATATACGGATATGTTATTATAAGTATGAAACGACCCTATTTCACCATCTATTCATCCTACGGAAAACGAAATCACTGTGCGTGCGTACGTACAG
The DNA here is from genome assembly GCA_963277665.1 of Viscum album. Lineage (NCBI taxonomy): Eukaryota > Viridiplantae > Streptophyta > Magnoliopsida > Santalales > Viscaceae > Viscum > Viscum album. Next base: position 128,227,056 of record OY728151.1, on the reverse strand, counting down.
AATACTGTCTCCACATCGTGGTGTAATCTATTTTCCACCACCACCTTACTTGGATGGGTATAATGGTGTACATAATAACTATATATGATTATTGTAAAGTGATATTGATTCATAAATAGTATAAATACACTCCAATACAATTCCACGATCATGAGAACGATATCATCTCTCGGGCGTACGTACGGACTACCGTCTCCACGACGTGATGAGATTCATTCTCCACGTCAACCATTTATGAATGATTATAAAGAATATAAAATAAGTAATCATGAAATATATGACATAATAATGTACTGGATTTATGTGTATATATATTTATGTCATCTACTTAATTCCATTCAACTCAATAAGGAAACGAAAACAGCGTTCATGCGTACGTACAGCCTACAGTCTCCATGAACGGTGCATTTATTTCCATTTAACAATCTATTATATATATATGCATATTCTGAATATATATTATATATAAATCATGTTTTACATTTCGGATTTAAGTAACCATGATCTATGTAATCATATGAATAATTACAAGTTAAAACACAAATGACAAATGAAACGATTTTACCCAAAACGTTACTTTAACATTAATTTACAAAATAACGGGTAATATAAAGTCATAAGTGAAAAATATATGATATCATAACAACGAATATGATTATTTAATAACTCAATGACATTATTTAAATCACTATACAGGAGGTTCGGATACATACGAAGCATATCAGACCTAAGTTAAGGGATAATTTATCAATCTCATTTTTATCTGAGATTGTTTATTTGTAAGTATTTACTGGGGTTATATTTATCATCCAAGTCCATGTTTTCTAAAAATGGTTTCATGTATTTTTAATTTCCTTTTTACCCATTATTGACTTTTACTACATGGTATGTAAGGAATATTTATTTTTTTTACGTTACGAGGTACTTTTTGACTTTTCCGACAAAAGTACTAGAAGAATGTTTTTTTAACTTATACGGCATGAATGGATTTTTAAAACATTATTTCCAAGAAGCTTCCATTACAATTATTCAAGTTTATTTTTAATAAACTTCTTTTAGTTTATAATTTTATGACATGTTAAGAATGGAAAAGTGTTTTTGAAGAATAAAGGATATTTTCCTCAAGAATGGAGTTCAAGTGTTTTATCAAAAAAATTTTCCATCTCAGATAATAAAGGGTTCTGTTTCTATCCCTATTATTACATTGATTTGATTATGTTGTGATGGAAATATTTCTATGAATTCCCTTATCTTATATGAATTGTTTTATGATGTCACGATGTTTATGAATCCCATTTTTATTACATGAGTTATGCAATGATGTATGATTTTTTGATTTTTTGGAACACATAAGAATGGTATCATTATGAGAGGGGTGAGACCTATATCTCCCTCCAATTCATTGGGTAACGATTTTATATCTCATGAGATAGACATGGCTAGAACGACATGTTAAACCGGTTCAGTGAAACAGGACTGAAACGAGGAGTGAACTCTATTCAGAAATGGACTTTTTCCACTAAGATAGTCTTGGAAATGAGTCGTGACTAATAAGAAATGATTCTCTATGATTATGTGTGTATGCCAAAAAGTTTCATTTTTTATGTTATGATTATTTGGATTACATTTAACTACTATGATTTATCCCATGTTATGATATTATGATCTCTTTTACAGGTTATGATTTCCAAAATGTTATGTTCTTATGAATATGATGTGATTGATATTTCTTTTGATTACCCTTACTGTGCATTTGAGCTCACCCTTTTATGTTTTATTTTCCCCAGGATATAAATAAATGTTTTAGGTAAAAAAGGGAATGTCTTTATGGGAGATGTTGATGATCTTTCACCACGATTAGAAGATTATATTACGAGTTTCCAAAGGCAAAAAACTATTATGGTCCTTGTGTGTGTGTTTTTTTTATGTACTATGTATTCCGCAAAAGTAATGTAATGTCCATGTACGTTAAGCTTCAGGTCTCTACAGTTGGTATCAGAGGAAAGGTTTAGTCAACCTTTGGAAATTAGGATGCGAATACTTTAGTGATATCCCTATAGATATTTATAAGGTATGTCTAGGGATGTCCCTCATGATAAGTATACATATAGGATATAGTCCTAGAACTACGGTAACGATCATAGAATTTAACCTAAGATGTTAGATATTGAGGGTGCTCCCCCATTACAATGTTGTTTTCCCTAGCATGATTTTTGCCTCTCAGACTATTCTTTTTGGGTTTTAGGAAATGGCTAGAAACTGGAAGATTCATGATAATGTAGGACATGATGGACAATGGAATGATATTATTCATGAGAAACCAAATGAAATGTGATTTGGAAGTTCAAACATCATTATTATACCGAATCAGCAATCTCATAATATGATCAATAAACTCAAATTTGGTAAGTTTCCTTACTCGGCTAATAAGAGAGAGATAGAGTTTCATGATGATCATAGAGGAAAGAAAGTTCAATTTCCCCTATGTAAATCATGTGGGAAGAGGCATCTAGGAGAATGTTTCAAAGGAACTGGAAGATGCTTTGGGTGTGGAAAAGAAGGACACAAAGCCATTAAGTGAAAATGAAATGGTTAAGTTAACAGCATGGACAAGGATAATGGTATTTCTACAACATCAACCATGATTATATGTTTTAAATGTGGAATGTATGGGCATTATGAAAACCAATGCCCTATGGGAAAATCTCATGAAGAGAATCAGCATGGTCATATGAGTAGTATTTATGTGGATGATGGTGAAGAGACTTCAAATGAAATAAGAGATGAAAGAAATGATAAAGCTCAATCAGTGGTTTAAGAAGTTAGTGGAATGATTGTATGTTTATAAAGAATAATGTATGGTACTATGGAATAAAGAATCATCTAAGTATTGTTACACTATTGTTTTTCCTAAAGTATTTGAAAGTATATGTTGAATGGTACCGGTAACCATGAAAGGTTATTCAGATATTTTTGGAAAGTAGATGATATGCGGATACGAAGATAATGAAATGTTTGATTGTATTCATGAGCTCATGACTGATATAAGGACTAAGTGATATCATGGTTCGTGTATATATAGTTTTGTGGATTTTGGTATGTGGAAAGTGTTAACTTTTAACTGCATTCATATTTTCACTATGGTTCAATGGGTATTCACTCTTCAAGTGAATACATGATTAAGGTATTCACATGATTGTAATTTGACCAAAAAGAAATATCTTATGATATATGGGGGATAAATGATGCATTAACGTGATTGTTATGTGACATTTCAAGTAATTATTTTCTTTATACTATGAGCGTGGACCGAAGTATTTTAGACAAGCCTAAAGATTGGAATAGATTATGTTGGACATAAGTTAGTATTTTTTAAGGACATAACCTTTATCGATAATATTTATGGGATGTTTTATTAATGTAGTTTTAGAAAACGGACAACCTGTAGGATGTGCGACAACCCATCGGTCGAACACGACTATGGGAATCAAACCCACAACTGAAGTGTGACTGGCCTTTATCGCCTACCACTGGCCTACAGAAAGTCCATGTTTAGTAGAAACCAGTTTTATTATATTAAGAAGTATGATATATGAAGTATAAGTCCATTTTAGGAACCATATATGATTAATCTCACTCTAGATGGACTTATTTATTTTTTTGATATCTTTTCTATTTTTTTGTTTGAGACATATGGAATGACCCATCATTCTATCACATGATCTGCTAACACATCACGAATGACAAATTCAACTTCATTTCTTTAAAAGATGAATTGTAAATTTTCCAAATAATGACCAACGGTGAGACTGTACCAAAATCACTAAAGTATTTCTTCTAATTCCAATTCCATCAACTTTAGGGAAATGATCTTGAAACCCAAAAATGTTGTCCTAGTGCTCTTATATCCGATGACTCTGATGGTACCTTAGATCATCACAAATTTATGGCTTTGTGATTGATGGCTTTTTCATAGCCATGTTCTCTACCACTCACCATCAGAACTTGATGGTTATATTTTTCTTCCATATCCATACTTTCACCAATGTTCTCCTATGTGGAAACCTAGTGATTAGTTAATTTGGGTAACCGTTACGTTTCATACATTAGTTTTTAAAACCAAGTATTGTTATTACTTTTTACGATGTGGGTTTCTATTAAAGAAACTTTCGAGTAGTAAACCATTTATAACCCCGACGAATTTCGAGGGCGAAATTCATTTTAAGGGGGGTAGAATGTAACACCCCGAGATTTTATGAAAAATATTCTTTTTTATTTTATAGATATCGTGTGTTGTACACTACACCAAAAGGAGCTTACACTATACACATCCCTGAATTGGATTTCATTACATGCAATTGTGACCTTCCACGATAGCGTGTGTAGTGCGCAATACAGAGTTTCACTAAATGAGATATTATAATATTATTATTAACTAGCCGTTATGAATAGTAATACCCACGTTTTGAAATTTTATAAATTTTATCTTATAAAATGGACTTCATTTTTGGATTTGGAATATCAAAATTAGCTTAGGGTGAAATTTTGGTATTTTTCAGACAACGTTCATATTCTGATGAATAGTGAAAATAACTAAATTTTAATTAAAACCAACTTTTTTAATCAAAATAATAAATAGTGATAAATTATTAATTTGAGTGGTTTAAAGTATATTTAGAATATATTTTAACAATTTAATACAATGTTGGTCATTGGACGTAATTTCACATTTAAACCAGACATAAACAAGTGTCAATTTTTTGATAGTTATTATCTCTTAAAAACACGATATTTGTTTTCACGACGGGAATTAATTTTTAAATTAGTTAATGTAACTGATATGTTTTGAATTTGGTAAAATTGACATCATTTTTTAATTCATAAAATCAAATATATCTTATGCCTAATTTTTGGTCTTTTTTCTGGAAACTTTCATTTTTTGATGAATAGAGAAACCACTAAGTGGTAGTTAAAAAACTGAATTTTTCATAAAACTTAATTTTACTGCTTCATTAAGTGGAATTTAGAAAATATGAGAGACATGGTTAATATCATGGACTAAAATGTAGTTCAATGAGATGAAAATAATTTTTTGTGAATAGTAACTTTTTACTTTTTTTCCACGGTTAAAAGTAAATGGGGTAATTAAGGTTAAAGATGATATTATTATTACCCTAAAACATGTCCTAATTCTATTGGATAAGTGTAATTCGTCCAAAAAAAACCTTAGGAATAAAATTTTACCATTTAGGACCCCTTGGATTAGATTAGGACATCTAATATTAATTTATTTAAAGAAGGGTTAAAATAGTTAAAATCAATGTTTAATAAGTAAATCATTTTTAATATAGGGTTATACATATGATAAATTAGACTATAAATATTAATTAGAAAGATAAAAACATTTCAACATAATTTTTTTTATTTTCAATTTTTAGACTTTAAATAATTTAATTTATTTATGATACAATGATGATGCAGTAATTATCTTATTAATGAAATATTGTCATAATTGATGTTATAAATACCCAAATAAATTTAATTTGAGACTTTTTATGAATTACAATAATTTTCTAAGTTAATATTACATGTTAGTATTGATTTAATTAATTTAGTTAGAAATAATCATTCTATTATGATTTACACAAAAATCAATTACCAAATAGTGTCAAAAATGACATAAAATAGTTTTTTAAAAAAATATTATATTATTAATTGTTATTATATTCCTAAAAATATAAGGTTCAGAAAAATTACATAGATAAGGTAATATATATTAGTGATAAACAAATTGGGGTTCGTTTGACTTGTTATAGTATGTTTATTAACCTTATAGTGTAAGAACACAAAAAGACACGGTAAAAGTAAAATTATCTATCTTAAAGTTAAATCTAAATTATAAGGTTAAAATAGTAAAATAAACTTGTCCAAATTCTATTTTATGAGATTATTTCGACCCATCCCCACCTTAGCTTCGAAATAAATCAATTTGGAGTCATTTAAAATCGAATATGGCTTTATAATGAAATAATATTTTCAGTTTTTCCAAAGGTGCTCCTCTCCTCCCTTATAAAATGGCACCTACTCCCTCTCTTCCTCACACAACTTTTAGCCTTAAATATCTGCCAACCCATTCCAAATTCTCTTCTCCACTTCCCTAGAAACATCCTAGTGGTCCTGGTCTTCTTCAAATACCAATTTTAGTTCCCTAAGAGGAGGACTCAAAGAGGCGCTTCAACGAAGAGGTAAGGTCCGTTACAGATTCTTTCAACTTTATTTCTTCTTCCAATTATTCTTATTAGGTTGTTTCATTATGAAGTAATAACATCGGTATCACTAATATACTGATATTTTATTATAAGTATGAAACAACCATATTTCACCATCTATCCATCCTACGGAAAACGAAATCACCGCGTGTGCGTACGTATGGAATACCATCTCCACGCCATGGTGTAAACTATTTTCCACCACCACCTTACTTGGATGGGTATAATGGTGTAAATAATAACTATATATGATTATTGCAAAGTGATATTGATTCTGAAATAGTATACATACAATCCAATACAACTCCACGATCATGAGAACGATATCATCGTTCGTGCATACGTACGGACTACCGTCTCCACGACGCGATGAGATTCATTCTCCACGTTAATCATTTATGAATGATTATAAATAATATATAATTAGTAATCATGAAATATATGACATAATAATGATACTGGATTTATGTGTATATATATGTATGTCTTCTACTTAATTCCATTCAACTCAATAAGGAAACGAAAACATCGTTCATGCGTACGTACGGCCTACCATCTCCATGAACGATGTATTTATTTCCATTTAACGATCTATTATATATATATATATGTATATTCTGAATATATATTATATATAAATCATGTTTTACAATCTGGATTTATGTAACCATGATCTAAGTAATCATATGAATAATTACATGTTAAAACACGAACGACAAATGAAACGATTTTACCAAAAAACGTTACTTTAACATTAATTTACAAAAGAACGAGTAATATAATGTCATAAGTGAAACATATATGATATCATAACAATGAATAAGATTCTGTAATAAGTCAATGACATTATTAAAATCATTATAAAATAGGTTCAGATACGTATGAAGCATATCCGACCTAAGGTAAGGGATAATTTATCAATCTCATTTATATCCGAGATTGTTTATTTGTAAGTATTTATTGGGGTTATCTTTATCATCCAAGACCATGCTTTCTAAAAATGGTTTCATGTATGTTTAATGTCATTTTTACCCATTTTTTAATTTTACTACCTGGTATATAAGGAATCTTTATTTTTTTACGAGACGAGGTACTTTTTGACTTCTCCGACAAAAGTATGAGAAGAATGTTTTTTTAACTTATACAGCATGAATATATTCTTAAAACATTATTTCCAAGAATCTCCCCTTTACATGTTTTCAATTTTATTTTTAATCAACTTCTTTTAGTTTAGAATTGTATGACATGTTAAGAAAGGAAATGTGTTTTTGATGTAGAAAGGATATTTTCCTCAGGAATAGAGTTCAAGTGTTTCATCAAAATTATTTTCCATCTAAGATAATAAAGGGTTATGTTTCTATCCCTATTATTACATTGATTTGATTATGTTGTGATGAAAATATTTTTATAAATTCCTTTATCTTATATGAATTTTTTTATAATGTCACGATGTTTAAGAATCCCATTTTTATTACATCAGTTATGCAATGATGTATGATTTTTTGATTTTGTGGCACACATAAGAATGGTATCATTATGAGATGGGTGGGACCTATATCTCCCTCCAATGCATTGGGTAAAGATTTTATATCTCATGATGTAGACATGGCTGGAACGGCAGGTTAAACCGGTTCAGTGAAATAGGACTGAAACGAGTAGTGAACTCGGTTCAGAAATGGACTTTGTCCACTAAGATAGTCTTGGCAATGATTTTTGACTAATAAGAAATGATTCTCTATGATTATGTGTGTATGCCACAAAGTTTCATTTTTTATTTTATAATTATTGGGATTACATTTAAATACTATGATTTATCCCATGTTATGATATTATGATCTCTTTTGCAGGTTAAGATTTCCAAAATGTTATGTTCTTATGAATGTGATGTGATTGATATTTATTTTGTTTACCCATAATGAGAATTTGAGCTCACCCTTTTATGTTTTCTTTTCCCCAGGATATAAAGAAAGGTTTTAGGTAAAAAAAGGGAAGATCTTTATGGGAGATGTTGAAGATCTTTCACCACGATTAGAAGATTATATTCCGAGTTTCCAAAGGCACTAAACTATTACGGTCCTTGTGTGTGTGTTTTTGTTATGTACTAAGTATTCCACAAAAGTAATGTAATGTCCATGTAAGTTAAGCATCAGGTCTCTACAGTTCTGATGTGGGGAAAGGTTTTAAAAAACAAAGATGAAATCTTGACCTTCCATCAGATCTCTCAATGACCTTGTTCGTACATCACATCCCACATCCAACGATATAATTTGAGCCGTTTATAATACCCATGCTACGTGGGATTGATTCAGAGCTATCTGTTATCCTCGATAATGGTCTTCTTCCACTTTTTGACACCTGCTACACTCGTGAACCAGGAGCTCGAAGAAAATGATGATCTTGCCACTCCTGACACCATTTGTGTTTCAGACTAGCCCGCTATGATCATCTGACTATCATGATTTCCGGAATGCAATTACATTTCAATGCATTTAAATAAAATGAAGAACATGCCATTGTCTGAGGCAAAAAATGTTTCCTACGACACATCGAGTCGAGCAGGGATTCAAAAAGAGACACATGCCATCATTAATACATGAATGATCTATGATAAGGCCACATGTTTTAAAAAAACATCCAAGATATGCTGCATATCTCCATATGGGTCTAAAGATATTAAATAACCAAAGATCTCTATTATTGAAGGTAGAATCTTGAGGAGATTTAAATGATATTTTTGGATGCAGAAATAGAATTGATCTCTACTAATAAAAATGTATCCACCGATCCCTTAATAGGTTGTTGTTTCCAAGCCTTTTTAGAGCCCAATTTATGATAAACTAAAATTATTCAATATTTAAGGTTCAAGAAGGGGTATGCATGAACCAAAAATCATTATAGGGTTGTGCAGAGTATTCCATGTAATGATCTATTAGGTGAAGAGGTGAACCATGTAGCACTTTGGTTCATGAGGAAGAAGATCCGCAAACCACTTCTGGTTCATGAAGAAAAGAGCATGTGTACCTTTTTGGGTTTGACGATCAATGTTCCTTTGTACCACTAAGATCGACTATGTACCACTCTAGTTTGCATTAAATAGTATCCCACAAGAGGAATTACCACGTACAACCCAGCTCGTGATGGAAAACTGCATGTCACTACATCAAAAACACTTTTTCCCAATGCCAACCATTATCAGTACTAATAAAAAAGTGCTAATAAAAGTACCCCCTTTTATCAGCATTTTTTAGCTTTGATAAAGGGACCCCCTTGATCATCGCTTTTTTAGTTGCGCTCATAAATGGACAACTTCAAAAAAAATTATTTAAAAATAATATATTAATATATAAATATAGTTATTTCGATATAAATATATTATATAATTTTTAAATATATTTCAGATAAGTATAAATATACATTTACACTTAGTATACTTAATATGTAAGATATTTAGTGAAAATGGCTAACAAATAAATTAAAAAATATTTTTAAGTTATAATTTTCTAATTATTATGGATTAATTGTCATTTAATAAAAATTTGAAGACTAAATAAATAAATAAAATTAAAAAAAGATCCAAAATATGTTGAAAACACAACTTGAACTCCAAACGGCCATAACTTTTGATCCGGGTGCCTGTTTGAGCTCTACCACCTATCAAATAAACACATGTGATGTGATCTACACCCATGTTACTAGGGGGAACCCCAGAATGGGTTTTTCGAGGAAGAAATTGGCCCATAAGGCCCCCAAAACTATGTTTTTAGTCGGGGTACCCTGATTTTTTAACATTTTGTGGATTTTCAGCATCATTTAAGGGGGCATTATTTGCTTTTTTTGTGGGAACTGAATTAATTCCAAGGTAAAACATTCATATTGATATTATTTCTTTGAAATTTTATTTCTTTTTATAATGAACTTCTATTTATAATAAAATTTATAACAATATATACATATTCTTTATATATTCACACATTATAATTTAATTACAAATATAAATAATAATATGTATTTACATTTAAAATATATTAGATTTATCTATATAATAACTAAAATCCATTTTATTTAAAATAAAAATATGTAAATATTTACATACCTATATATTAATCTAACTAATAAATAAATATATTAATATAACTACATATATATATTGATATAACTATAAATATTTATATATATATTAATATCACTATAAATATATATATTAACATAAATATATATATATTAATATTATTACATATATATTAATATAAATATATATTAATATACATATAAATATAACTATATATATATATATATAGATATCATGAAATGGAAACAAACCAAAATAGAGTAGTGGTAAGGGCTTAGGCTCGCAGGGGAGGAGGTCTCGAGTTCAAAACATGGTGAAGGAAGGGGTGCACATTCAAGGGGAAATATAGGCACTAGCGCTGATAATGATTGGTGGATATCACTGATAAAGGGTGTGTGGGTGTGTGTGGTGGCACTGGAGTGCGGGAAGGCGCTGATAGGGGGGGGGGGTTAAGCGCTGTAAATCCCCCTAGTTTTCCATGATTTTTTTTAAAATAAATTAATTTTTTTAATACTTTTATTAGCACTAAAAAAGCGTGGATAAAAGGGTTCTTTATCATTTCTAAAAGGAAGCGCTGATAAAGGGGACCCCCCCCCCCCTTTATCTATGCCATCTTTAACAACGCTTTTCTTGTGCTGTTAAAGGACATTTTTAGTGCTGATAAAAACAGTATTTATAGTAGTGGTAATGGGGTATAAAATGAAATCTTGTGCATCCCTTGTGCAAGGAAGAGCCACATACCATCCTAGTTTTTGAAGGAGGATTGCACATTCTGTGAAAAGAAGAACTCCATACCCTCAGAGTGAAAAACAAAGGGAAAACATAAACAACATAATATGCTTGAGGCAGTGAGTGTGTTTAAAGAACAAGTAGCGATCAAAAGCATGATTCACATGCAAATCAGATGAATGATTTGAGACTCCCATGTTATCAAGAATAAACCATACATAGTACTACCCCCATTTGGGGGTTTGAAGTATATTCATGAATAAACATATACATGATACATAAAATTGGATGAACTAAACAAGGCTTTTGGAGTTCCCTTGATAATATGACAAACGAACGAAGGTACATTCATGGATTTTTCATTAGAATGAATTCAAGACAACATGTTGGTGCATTTGTGAAGAAATAATAATTAAATGGTATAAATCATTATTATGCTCGCATATATGGAAATGTGATGATATTTAATGATAGGGCCAAAATCGTGCGTATACATGTGTAAATAATCGAAGAGGAGGAACACATCTATATTTCCTCATGAATGGTCACATGAATACATGGAATAAGAAGAGTTGATTTTGATGATTCCCATTGAACTTATTTTCTGTGTTTGAATAATCATAAATGAATTTGTGATTTTGGGTAAGATGAATAAGAAGTTTTAGTACATGTGTGTGTTTCACTGCAGAAGAATATTTAATGTTAAAGAGAATCAACTATGGACCATGATGCAAGCCATGTATTAGGATGAACATGATAACAATATATTCATGCATATACATTGAATTGAACTTCACGTCATTAAACAGATTGAAGATTCTTCCAATGTAGTGAGAAAGTGGGAGTCCGTGGTAGTGATCTGAGGGAAGCTGTGAGCTATCCATAAAATTTTGTAAAGGTAGGTTTCCTGGGACATAGTGACTATACCCACACCTTGTATTCCACAACTTGTATGATTAGTGGAATTAGGTATGACTGGAAACCTATCGCTGTGTGATCCTTGGACGTAGCCCTTTACAGTGAACCAAGTAAATGTTATGTGTTATCCTTTTTTCCTGAGAATGTTTTAAATACTTCACATATCCATAATACATTTTTAATTAAGATCCTTTTAATATGGGAACATGATCCAATAAAAAAGAAAATGTTTTACACCTTGATTCACCACCCCCTCTCAGAATTGTATATATTTTTTCTTTCATGGGTCATCATTTAAGAGAAGTCCTGATGAATGTTTATAAATATATTAGAAAAAGTCATTTCCCAGAAAGACCATATCGAATTGAAAATATAATGAGAAGAGACAATTGATTAATACTTTCTCATCTATAGATTAGGTATTGTTTGGTTCTCCATGAGATTCAAAAAATGATGAGGTATCAAACCTGGAAATAAAAGAGCAAAGAGATCAGGATATATGTGTCTACTCCCCTAATCAATCATCAACCTCGGATGAAATTTATACACTACGAAAATACATTTATGATATCTCTGTAGATAGAGATTTCATTATTGTTAAAATATTTCAATGTATGTTAGAGGAAATAAACCAGCAATGAATAGAAGAAGATTCTATAGAGGAATGCATGGTAATGAAAATATCATAATGTTATATGATCTTTGTGAAGATTTAATCCATTTAAGAAACAAGGAAGAAACCTGAAATAAATAAATCAAAATGGTTCAAAGAATTTGACGAGGAAGAGAGATTTAGAAAGGATCTTGAAAAAATTATCCATGTGCTTGATGGGAAATTGAAAAATTTCACTGATGTCAATGGTCTATAATTGGAAGTTATATCCATGAAGAACAACGACCAGAAAACAATGATTCAGAATAAAATAATGTTTCATGAGGGATACTTTTTCATAATAAAGAAGGCTTGTGAAGATAATATGATAATGATTAATGATGATAAGGTCATTCTCAATAGGCAATGTCTATAAATGGATGCTCAGTTGGCCAATCATGAGAAGACACATATTGATACTTCACAAAAGAATGAATCTGTTTCTATTGGTACTCAATGCTCACTGAAGGATTATACAATCAAAATTCATCCAAAATTTGATAAGAATATCATGAAATTAATCAATGATATATCAAAAGGTGTTTAGAACATTAATATACAGTCCATACCAACTTGTATTATTTTTTCAATATATATTTCTACAAAAAGTGCACATTTGAAGGAAAATTCTAATCAAGTATTTTCAAGGAAATGTGAGGGGGATAAACCTACCACCATTGGTAGGGTATATAGGAAGAAAAGGTTGGAATATTGTTCCAATGATAGAGAACAATACATTAAGAAAAAGTCCCAAAAAACTTATACATAAGATATAATGAAGACATTATTTATAGGTAAATGATGGTGCTACAATAGATTTGGGCATTGTGCACTTGATTGTTGGTAAAATCCCTTAAATGAAAAAGAATAGAGAAATCCCATGTCAAAAGGGAGAAAAATACATAAGAAAAACAAATATCAATATAAAGAGAAGCATTTGTATACCTCTAATAGATTTGGAATGTTAGAAACCATTTTTGAAGTATGGAAAAGAAGTGGTCAGAATAATGTAGCATGCTAATCTCAACATTTTTCCAGAGATGAAAATATCAGAAGACCAAAAAAGCAGGCAAAGAAATAAGAAGCTATCTTGAAAAGGAATAAGTAGAATGTTTCAAACAAAAATCTCCCAAGAATATTACATGAATTAATGGTGATAAGACCTTGGATTCAAAATATACGAAGTTGATGAGAGGTGCATCCAAAATAATTCCTAAAAATGATAAAACTATGAAGAGTCCATGTGAAAATTTAAAAACATACATTCCATTGTTTCTAAAGACATTTTGGTTATCTGGCCTAAATATTTGGAAATAATTAGAATGAAAGGATATTTCTATTCTAAGGCTAGTGAAACAGGAAATTATAAGATTCCACATGATGATAGAAAATACTTGTGTGTGGGGTGAAACAAGGCTGGACACAATGTTAGGAATTGAAGGTCATTTATTCCAGTTAAAGAAGAATTCATTATGATGATGAATGTTGCACAAAGTGAGAATAATGAATTGAAACATCTTGAAGAAAGAAGACTCGCACAGAATGAGATGGAATAAATATTTAGATCCACAAAACAAACATTATATCTAATGATCATATGTTAAAGTGTGAGGAGTGGAGAAAACGAAGCATCATGGTTGAGAAATTCATCTCAGCCTTCCTGCTCACATTGAAGAATTCAAATAGAATCCACTTTATTCCCTTAAAACTATGTGTATTGTACTAATTTTACAGGGAATTTAATGTGAAGAATGCAGTCAAGGGGAGAACCTGAGAAGTGTTCCCCTAAGGAGGAGACCCATAAAGATGTTTCCAGAGTTATAATTGAAATTAGTATTAACTTCATTATGTATCAAATTCAATTACATTAAAGATTGTGTAAAGATAATGTCATTGGAAATTGTATGACATATCTTAATCTCTCATCCTAGGTTACTAAATATGAAAATTATTTTACAAAGGGGGAGTAACTAAATCAATTTGTTACATAAGAAAATTGGGTAGGGCCTCGAAACCATGTACATGAGTTTTGATCACATTATGTATCATGATTAGGGGAAAATGGACTGCTTTTTTTCTTGATCATATCCTCTTGTTTTCTACACTGAGCATTTTTCATGTAGACATAGTGTGAAATCGTTAATGTCACATTTATTAAATATGTATGGGTACCATATCTACCATAAAAATTGTATTTAATTTCAATATGGTAGGTAGAATGTGGTGAAATATAAGACTCTCATTTTCATATTTACATGCTCATTTTAGAGAATTTTGATGTATTGAAAACAAATACAAACTGGGAGATTGTTAGTAACAACTTGTGTATGATGATGGTATTTGTTGTCAATGGATTTAAATAATGATAAAAATTAAGGAATTAACTCTCATATGTAAAATGGATAATGGAAACCAGACGTTGGTTGAGGTTGACCTTATGTTTATAATATGTGTATCAGAAGTGATACATTTTCTACAACAATTAAAAATGGTTGGAGTGTTCTCTAAAAGGGCTAAAATAAAAGGATAAGAATAGGTAGTGGGGGAGGATTGGAATACTATGGTGTCTATGAAATTCAATGAATTATTAGTTTTCTGCTAATTAAATTTGTATGACTTACATAAAAATAGAGCGAGTCGAATAGCCAGCCAATAACCCTAAACCCGAGGTTCTTGCCGAACCAAAGGGGTCCACCACACCCATGGGGAAGCCATCCATTCCAGATATAAATAGGAACATGGGGGGGCCGTGTATAATTCCCTTGGTGATGTATAGTAGGAACTAGATGTGCTCTTGAGGAGGTGGGGGAGGTGTTAAGAGCGCACCTGTAGAGAATCGGTGCCTAGTAGCACCAGAGGGGGAGAGGAGATTTTTGGATGAATGTGGGATCAACATGTTATTTAACGAAGCTGAAAAATTCTCAATGTTTCGATATGGGGTCGGGTTCTAAAAAATCAAAACACAATCCTGGGTGTCCATCTGATCCCATGGTGATATCATCCTCCAATTGCATCTCACATCCACTAATATAATCTGAGCCGTTCATAATACATGCATTGTGTGGGATTGAAATGAAGCTATCTAAACTCCTCAACTATTTTTTGCCTTTAATATATTGACATCATTTGCACCCATGAACTAAGAGCTCTAGCTGAATGATGCTCTCACCAACCCAACCACCATTTGATCTCCGAACAAGTTCGTTCTAATTTTCTGACAATCATGATACCATGCCGGGAATTAAATTTTATTAAATGCAAATTACCTGAAAAAAATTTATTAGATAAAGAGAATGATGTTTCCAAGGCCACATTGTTACAATAAGGTAATAAAAAAGAAATACATGCTATCATGAACTCATGAACGATCAGTGAGAAGGCTGAGATTTTGAAAAAATAGACATCCAAGATATGCATAATATCTACACGTCTTTTTGAAGATATTATATAACATAAGATCTCTATTATTAAGGGATGAATCATGATTAGTTTATCGTGTGGTTTTTGGACATTGAAAAAGATTTCATCTCAAATAATATAAAGGGATCCAATGATCTCAAAAGAGGATGTTTCTTAAAATATATTCGTGATCTCATGTCCTAAGAAACATAGTTTTTCTATGTATAATATTCAATTAGGGGCATTCCTGAACCATGAACCAATCTAGTTTCATGAAGATTATTTATCATACTGATATGCTTCACAAAGTGGTCAACTTAATTACACATTGGTTCGTATGGAAGAAGATCCACAAACAACTTCTTGTTTGTGAACAGGGGATCCCAATAACCATTTTGGCTTTATAGAGCAATGTTACTGTATTCCACTCGGATCGACCACGTACTACTCTGGTTCTCGGTAATGAGTTTCCTGCGAGGGGATGTCCTGCATACCACCAAGTCTGAAACTGAGAAACACATTTTGTGCAGTAGGTGAATGAATCATGAGCATCCCTTATGCGACGAGGAGCCTCGAACCATCATAGATCACAAAGGAGTCTTTCACATTCTGTGCTAATAAAAACTCTATACCATAGGGGTGAAAAGAAAAGGAGATAACATAAACACAAAAATAAAACCAAGGCAGTGAGTGTGTTTAATGGAAAATAGGAAATTACATGCATGATGCACATGCATTTTATATGCATCATTTGAGACTCACAAGTGTGATAGAATAAACCTAACAGAGGACTACCCCAATTCATGTTATTGAATATGATTCATACATAAACATATACATGATAAATAAAATTGAATGAACTAAATATGGATTATGGAGGGTTCACATGATAAGAATACAAACAGAAGTATGTACGTGCTTGTTTTTTTTCATTTGATGAAATTCAAGGAATCATGTTGGTGAATTTGTGATGAAAGTAAAATTAAATGGTAGAGAGAATTTGTATGCTCTCTTGCATATGTTATGAAATTTAATGAAAGATCCGCTATCGTGGGTGCACTGGTGTAATAAAGTGAAGTGGAGGTGAACATCTATATTTTCTCATGAATGGTCACATGAATACTTTGAATAAGAAGAGTTGATTTTGATTATTCCTACTGAACTAATTTTTAGTGTTTCAATAAACACAAAATAATTTGGGATTCTGGATAATATGAATAAAATGTTTTAGTACATCTAGTTGTGGCACTGTAGAAGAAGATTGAATGATAAGGAGCATCAAATTAGGACCTCGATGCAATAAAAGTATCAAACTGAACAGGAGGAAAATACATTCATTCATATCCATTCAATCATACTTCAATTCGTTAAACATAGTGAAGATTCATCCAAGGTATTGAGTAAGGAGGATTTAGTAGAAGTGATTTGAGAGAAGTAGTAAGATATCCCTGATATATGTTAATAGAAGTGTACCTAGGAAAGAGTGATGATACCCAAACCTAGTAATACATATCTAGTGATGATTAGTTGAATTAGTTATGTCCACAAACCTGTCGGTGTATGCTCCTTGGACGTAGCCCATAGTGGTGAACCAAGTAAAGGTGATGTATTTTCCTTTTGCATGTGAATTTCTTAATTACTACACATATATATTTTATAGGTTTAATTAACTTTTTATCAATATGGGAACAATATCCATTAAAATTGTGAAAAATATGACACCCTGATTCACCCCCCTTTTAGGGTGACATAGGGTCCATCAATGATGAAGTAGTTCATAGTGGGCACATACATGGTACACGGAAGTATCATAGTTTATTTTTGTAATGTTTAAGATACCATACAATTAATTTCATCACATTGGGAATGATGTGATGTGATTTTCTATGTGAATTTGAGTGAGGTGTAATGTGATGGTCTATGTGACTTAGGGAAGTATAGGACATGATAACCAAGGTGTCTTTATGTGAAATGTGATGTGATATCCCATGTTTCATCATGAGAGATGTGATGTGATTTTAATCTTTTCTCCTAGAGGTATTATTACACAAATGATATTCGATTTCCTAGACATATTATGTTGAGTTGTGAGGGTGTAATAACAATGGGAATGTTGTGTGGGGAATAGTTTTTATCGAATTATTTCTTTTTGAGTTACAATACATGGATGTTTTGTTTCCCAAAGAGCATGTACACATGTGGTAAAGGATCCTACATGCCATACAAAAGACCCATGATCAAAAGTGGGCATGGATTAATTTCAATGTTATTTTATTAGTGTTATTATTGGGTACTGTAGAAGTATAGTAGTAGTGGTAGAACTATTGCAGTATTGACACTATAGTGGTGGATTCATTATAGCAGGAACTATAGTGGTTGTGGTTGTGTAATAACCTAGGAACTATAGTAGTTCTATTAACTAAAGGGCCATTTAGGAAAAAATAGGGTTTCAAGTCAGGTATTCTGGCCACGTGGCCTTGGGCCAGCGGTTTATGTAATAAGTCTCCCTCAACAAAGACCAAACAAAGTTATTTGATTTACTAATAAAAATTATCCTTCAACCCAAATCATTTTAAAAAATTGATGAGTTATTTGGTGACTATGAATTGGTGTTGATTTGACTAGTTAGTGGACATATCTGTCTGTTTTAAATTCTATTTCATTATCATTGATGAAATAGTAATCATTTATAACATTTTGAATAGATACATTTGGTATGATCCTTCTGAGTGTACTTGTATTCTCAACATAAATATGTATAAAAAATTTTAGGTATCAAGGAGGACTTTATGGAATATGGTGGACATTACATTCATGGGTTTTGGACCTATTTTTGATTTTCTATATTGTGAATTTATTTAAGGTTTTAGATTAGACCATTCATTGTATTTGTATGAAAAACATGAAATGTGTATATTTAGGTTTTTTTCATTAGGATATGTAGTTGTTTTGATTTTTGATATCCAATATCATGATCCCAGATTTCATTTTGTTGCGGTTAATTCCCCAATAAGTTTGATCTCATCTATACCTCTAATGCATGTCACCATCCAGGGACCTGTTTTTGTCAATATTGAATCGGTGGGTTATTATTTATTTTTATTACATTCTATCCTTAGAGGGTAATATTTGGAGGGAGGGGATCACGATAGATAAAAATTAGTTCAAAAATAACAAGAGCCAAATATATACATATTTTTTTTATAATTATATTTTTTATGGTGAAAATTGCAAATTACATGTTTCAAAATTAAAAATATGTTTATTTGTTTGTTTATTCATTATGAATAGAAACTATATTATTAAAAAGGTTACAATTTTTTATTTCATTCTTATATATTAATTGTTTCATATAAGTAATGATATATTTGAAAAAGATATTTATACTTTTTCTAATAGAAAAAAATCATTTTAAAAAATTCCAAAAAATTCATCAGACCCTAAAATTAAATAGGGGTATAAAAATGTTGTAATATTCTTTAATATTTTATTTTTTAGTTTTAATAATTTATATTTTTAAAGGTACATAATATAAAAAACAATTTTTATACAAATTCACGTTTTAATATAAAATGTTTTTATTTCTATTATCTATCATTTTAATTTTTAAATAAATTAAATCTATTTGTTATACAGAAATATAATTCATCATAATTGAAATTATATATTCTCACTGCTATTTATGAAATTTCATGACACATAAATAATAATAATACTGTTTTAAGGATTAAATGACCTTATAGGTTATTTATCTATAGTAATTGATTTTTAAAAATCATTTGTAGTAAAAAAAAATCTTATATTCATTCAACATAGATATAACATTTTAGTAACATTGATATATACCCTCATATTTAATGGATACATGATAATGATAAAAATTAAACATAATATTATTATCTTAGTTAAAAATATTGTAATATATTTAGTTATGTGTCAATTGTAAAGATATATATTATATATAGTATTTATTACTAAAAATTGATTATTTTGTTAAATTATATGGCATTTTGTAAACATCATCCTTTAAATTTTAATTTTCATTCATTAATAATAGAAGATAATGGAATCATAATATACTATATATATATTTTATACCACTATATTAACTAAAAAATCATATATAATTAGACTCAAATCACATTTTACAAAATAAAAATATATATATTTTTTCCTTTATCTGAAAAATTGTTTCAAAATATTATTACTTAGATGTTTATATATGTTTCTTAGGGAATACTATTCACATGTTAATATTCATTATCCTCCTAACAAAAAAATACATTCATGAAATCATTATGATAATAAACATGAAATTAAATTTAATTGTTCATATAAATATGAAAAATAAATTTGAAGATATTTTCATTAATATAAAATTTATTTTTACCTATGATACTTTTAGTACAACTATGATATAATTGGATACAGATATGTCCATCAATTTAACCTATGTTTTCTATGTTCGTCTTCTAAATAGGTGATGTAACCCAAATATATAAAAATATATCAACATAATTCATATAGAGCTTGTGAATTTGAAAATTATATCCCCAAAAACTGTCATAGTTGGTTTTTAGTTTATCTTATTTGATTTGCAAACGATGAAGAGTTAAAACCCAAAAATTATTTTTATTGTTATTACACCTATATGTATTTGTGTAATAGATTAGTAGACATGTTTTTATACAAAAATGAATGTTAGAACTATAAAAAATATATATATATATCACAAAAAAATAATGATTTTATCATATACATAGACTTATTCCTATGTCCTTAACTTTGGTTTTTTCTTATAAATCCCCAAAAATATCTACAATAACTCCCAAAATTTACTGAACGAATCATAAATAATAACTAAATTTTTATTTGATATCAAATAAAGTACCTTGGAAACACAATTACAAATTCATTCTTCAAAACACACAAATAAAACACTAGATTTAATATAATGTGATATTTTAATATATAATGATTTTAAAAATAGTGACTATGTTTGATAGTGTATAAAATATAAAACCAATACTAAAATAACCATGCTATTTTATTATTTAAATATGATCGTTTTAACCAAGTCATTGAATTTCTAGAATTGAGTATGATTAAATAATTTATGAAATATATTTAATTTTTCTTATCAATGTAAACATTCATATTAATTCTTCATAATAGTGTACATATGTTTTTGAAATTCCTTTTTGTGCATTTAAGAATATAATTCATCATAAATGCTATTATTTATTTTTTAAATATTATTATTTTTTTCTAGAAATTTTATAAAATTTATTATTTATAATTATATATATTTTTTAAGTAATATTATTAAAATTATAAATAGGCTAAATTTTGATAAATTCCAAAAATATTAAATTTTTTAGAGACTTGTGAGGAAAATGATTTTTATTGAAAGAATTTTTTCAGTGTAAACTATTTTATAAAATAAATTTTATTTGGGGATTATTTTTAAAATTGAAAAAATTGATATTAATTTAAAATAATAATAGTTATTGTTTTTGCAGAAAAATATTTTGGAATTTATTAAAAAACATTTTATACTTGATAAAGGGATTTTTATAAAAGAACTAGATTCTCTCTCATTTTGTCTGGTTAATTTTAAAATATATTCATCCACCTATATATTTAGAATTCAAAGAAATTGATTCCATTTTTTTAATCATTAAACAAAAACATGGTAAGAAGTTATCTTATTATTTTTGGACATTATGAAAAGTAACTTTAGTAATTATAATCGAAATAATGGGTAAATAAAGTAATTAATGGTAGATATTAAATTACAAGGTCTCAAAATTGACAATAATACAATAATTAATTTTATTATTTTTATATCTTGTCGATAATTATAAAAAAGATTAATATATCTCCTTTTACATTTCATCATGATTTCGATCATTATACAGTTTATGTGGCTATAAATACAAAATTCCCACCCTCTAGCATTTTATAACATTAATGTTATTGTCATTGGGATAAAAATGGGAAATGTTATGTTATAAATAAGATTTTTTAATAAAAATTTTCTTATCTTTGTAATTTTTTATTATATTTCATATGTAGTAACTATGCTAAATACATAAGAAATTCTGCCACAAACATTATTCAGTTAATTGAAAAATAAAATATATGATTCTAAAATACATTATTACTAATGTAATTTAATGTATTTATGATTTCCAAGAATTTGTTATACAAACATTGATTATTAATGTGGTTCGGATCATTTGGATTCAAATTACATTAGTTTTTTATAGTTGTAAATATCAAAATTAAAGAATAGTTCCAAAATAGGCCTTATTGTTATTTTACTAAAATAATATTTTATTAAGTTCTAAAAAATTCCAAAAAAATAATATATTTTGTCATGTTAATTGGATATAGTTTATTAAATAAATTTTGATCCATTTATGGTCTGTTTTTTCATTTAATTGTATATAGATTACCTATTTAAGAGTACAAAACATTGATATTATCATATTTGTCAAATGGTTTAACGAAGTTTTAAAACAAAATGATATGATTAAAACAAAATCAAAAAATGTCCAAATTTTATTATACATGATTATTTATACTCAACATATTATTAACATTTAATATTATAAATTTGGTACAATTTTAACATCCAAATTAATATTAATTAATTTATGATTTTAATAAAATACAATATCCCACCTCCACACTCTTTTAAAACAGAACATCTTGATCTCAATTCCTCACAAAAAATAAAATTGGTTCATCCGATGCAAAAAATCATCTTCCTTAAATCCATAAATATGTTCTATAATCATTTTATTTATAAAAAAATCCATCAATTTGAATCTTTTTCTTTAAATGTTTAAGTAGTTTTCCTATGAATAGTTAAAGTTATTAACTATTAATTTTTTAATATTTCTTCCCCTATCACATTCAAATAATATCAAAATTCTCAAAAATAATAAAAATTTTATATTTTTAATATTACTATGTTATTTTGATAATATTTCAACCTATATTTTTATCCACTTCCATTATATGGGAAATGAGAACATTGTTTTTTATGTCACATTACCACCTTGCGAACATATGTAATTTGGTTTCAAAACCAAACTGTAATGTAGGGTAATAATTTGTAAATTAATGTTTATATGTGATATAAATTAAATAATTTTAATTTTTATAATATATTATATTATTTACATTCATTAATTTCCATTCCCTACAAAAAATGATGTTGTCGTTCATGTGTGTGTGGTGAAGTCCATATCCTTTAAGTGATGTGATACATTTATAATAACAACATAAAATTGATGATATATAAAATAATATTCATCAAAATAATACTTTATTATTATAACATTATCAAAATATAATTTCATAATATTACATTCTATATAAACAAAATGATGATTGTAAAATGGAAACAATACACTTGAGTAGGTATGAGATTTGATCTCCATTATTGTATCATAGTTCATAATTTATAACCCTAAATAATGAATGTTTTAAAAGTAAAAATCAATATATGAATATTATAATTATTTCATGATTATTATTCTATATTAGATGGAATAATTTCCTTTCTAATCATAGTTAACATACCAAATCCATCTTTGATATTTAAGTTGAATATATTAAAAAAAATCTGACATGAACTTAATTTATTGAGTAATATATTGTAAATTAGTAAAAGTGAATAACAAATAAGAAATGGGTTCTTATTTATGTATATAACTAATATAATTTAATTATTATGGATGATAATCCTCATTCACGATGATATTCTATTGTCTAAATGGATAATATAACATTAAACACCATTTTAATGGTTTTAATGAATAATTTTTTATATCTATCAATTTTGGGTCCATGTTCATATTAATATATCATGAAAATTATTATTTATTATTCAATGGACTTCAAAATTAAATTTTGAAAATATTTAACATTTTAAATATTTATTAAAAATTCTAAATTTTAATGGTTTTAGATAGGGGTATTTTTGATTTTTTTTAGTTTCCGTTAAAAAATTACATCCATTAAAAAATATTCTATGAAATATTCTATGGAAATAGTTATATGAAAAAAATTATTACAATGAGAATTTAATTTTCTCTTTTGACTATCATTAAATGGATTTCAAAAAGAATTTTTATGGAATGTTTTGATGTTCATTAAAAATGACTAAAGGAATGTACCATTCTTATATATATGGACACAATGAAATTTCCCACCACTATAAGATTTTTTTATTTTGTGACTACTTTATTATTGAGATTTATTTCTTCAAGAAAAATCATCCATTTACTTATTCGTATTATTGTTTCCAAATTTGTTTTGAAATTAATGTATATTTCTAAATACAAAAATCTGTTTCATTTTAGTATAAAAAAGTTATTCATCGGTCTTATATTGAATATGTGAAGTCCTAAAATGGTTTATTCATGATACGATAAATGATCATTATAGATTTGAAATGGTTATGCCTAATATAGAATATATTATTGGTTGAGAACCATTATATCTCATCAAAAATAGCATATCCTTATATGGAATATATAATTAGTTAACCAAGGTGGAACCCTAATACATTAGGTAATGATCATACTCATAATATTAAATCAATAAGGATACACTAGAGGGTTTCTCCTATGGATTTTACTAGGATATAATTTTTTTAAATGATTTTATAAGTGGTTAAAAATATAATTATATAATTTTCTAAAATGTTTTTTATTTTCATACAATGGGTTTTAATGGTTTTCATTTAGAAAATTTTTTGTGTGTTATTTTGTTGAAAAGATGTATTAAATTCTTTAAAAAAAACTGATATAAAGAAAAAAATATTATTGGTTTTCATTTTTTTACCAGACTAAATGTTTTTTAATATTAATTTTCCATAAATTTTTTATTTGTTCTCATCCAACATTTTAAAATATTATTCATATGGTTCTATTGATGAGCAGGGATAAAGATGCGATAAATATCGGAAATGTGTATAAATTTCCTGAAATAGTAAGTCATTATTTTAAAAAGATTCATATTATGAAAAAAATGTTGTAGAATTTAAATTATACACTTTATAATGAAATATTTACTTATTTTATGTTGAAAACCAAATCCTATAAAATTATAAATTGGATAGAAAGACAGCAATGAAATAAAATAAACTGTTGATTAATGAGACAAAAATATATATGGTTTAAGGTTAGCTTTTTTCTATTTGTATTAGGGTAGGGTTAGGAAAAATTTGTAATGGAGGATAAATTTGGGATATCTTAAGAGTTATGGATACTATCATTATTTTTGGGTAACAATGTGTTTCAAATCATCAATGTATTATATCGACCTTTTAAGGATTTAAATGATGGGAATTTATTGTTATTAATTAGATGTTTCGAGATGTTTCATTCAGATTAATGATATAAAAGTGTTAAGTTAAAAGTGATTTCTTATTGCATAATATTGATGTTACTTTTTTGGTTTGTAAGGTAAATATTATGACATAAAAATTGAGGTTAAAAAATTATTTAATAATGATTTTATTAATGTTATATACAAGGATTTTAAAGTGAATATCTTATGTAATCTCAAATGTTATTTTCCTTAAATGTTCTATTTTCATTTTAACATCAAATAATATAATTCATTTTATAATGATGTTCTTATCTATAGATTAAATAATTTTTATCAAGATGGATAGAAATGTATCTCACACATCCTTTAGTTCCCTTTTAGAAGATTTAATCATCACTATTATAGAAAAATATTCAAAAATTTATTATCATTGATTTTGAAAATCCAAATCATTTATATGAAACTATTTTATTAATCCAACACCATTTTCATTTCATTATAATATTTATTGAACATGGTATTTAATTTATTTAATTCTTTAATATCAATTATTTTATCTCATTCAACTAGGGGAATACCACTGGCTAATCTATTATTTATTTTCTGATATATGATCTTCGTGCTGGATGATAACAGATATATCAATAGAATAAAGCAAGGTCCTAGTGTCTAGATTTAGAGCATGGATTATTTTCTTTTATTCTATATATTAATGATGAATCATATTTAAATATTTCATATAATTGATTATGAAAAAAATAGTAGAACAATAAAAAGTTATATTAATTAAAGGATGTGTTAATTAATGATATTATGACATATTCTACATATTATGAGAATTATGAAACATAATATTGTAAATTTATTTAAAAATTTATAATCATATTTTAGGTGAAATAGAATATAGTAAAATATATTTCATAGGATATATTTTAATATTTAGAGACAATAAATCATTGATATGTGATAATGGGACAAAAAATGTTTGATTTTTTATTTTGTTTATTTGATATGTTTTCTAATATTCCAAACAATTTCATTGTTTTATATGAACTCTATTTTTACATTATAGAAAAAATTTTATTATATCATCAAATATAGTGATTGTATTTTTATAAATCAATGTTCATATAAAAGATAATGAGTTTATATAACTATTATTAAACTGTGAAATATTATAAGTATTTCACTTGAATATTTTCTATTTTGTTCTGAACATGATATATCTTTTTAGTTGTATTTATATTTATCTGTTTCCAGCGTAATATTGTTTTCCCAAGTCATTCTATTATAACATCAGTAATAAGTCTCAGATCATTAATATAAACATTTTAAGGGGTAAAAAATTATTTTATTTACCTTATATTAATCATTGTAGAAGAATGAATAATTTGTTTAATTTTTCTAATAATTTATCACAGGCAATTCAATAGGTCCAGAATTTTATATTTTCAAGAATTAAATTTCATCAATTAATCATTAATAAATATTTTGATATAAATGAATATAAAACTCTACTTTTTCTAAATATAATAAATTTATATATATTTTAATAGACTACATGAAAGGTTGAGAGAGTAATTTATATATAACGAAATTCATGAATATCCAAAACATGTGGTGTAAATTTCAATATGTATAGTTAATATATTTAAATATTAATTTTAATGATATATGTCACTATAGTTTCTATATAGAATAGATATTTTATAATTTTTAAGGATTTAAAAATTATTTTCATGTAATTAAACATTATTTTTTTTCTGAATATGATTCATATTGGGACTAAAAAATTCAAATATTTTGAAATAACAAGATGTTTTCTAGGTTTTCTATTTAATCGATAAGATTGTATAAAAAAACTATTATGTTCCCTTCAAAAACATATGATGTACTTATTTATCATTTTAATGTGTTATTCATTATAGTTACTATGTCACCTATGAGTACCTCCCATGAACTATCTTTGCTGCAATGGTGAGTTCTTTATTGTTTCCTCATGATATTTGATGTTGTTGCATAAAGGTGTCGATATCCAACAAGATTTAACCTGAACCATATTCGAGTATCAATATAAAATATTTTATAAATCATACTTCACCGTCAACCATACATGGTGGTATTTAAATGAAGAATTTCATAAAATTAGAACATTTCATCAAAATTACTACTTTTATAAACCATTCGACATCTACCTAAATATCGATTTACACAATCATATTGTAGTTATTTTTATGTAACATTAATAATAAACAGTTATTATACATTCCTAATAACATATTTTATGTTACCATTTGTTTTTCCAATGGTACATATAGTGACCATACCTTATATTAAGTGATTTCACGATATATTTTTTCAGGTGGATATTATAAATATCATTTCAACCGATGAACTGAATGAAAGAAATATTATGTGACCCGACCACATAATTATTAAGGATTAATTGTTAGTTGTTCATGTTATTTATTAACCCTTATATGTATATTTTTATAATCATTCCATATTTTAATTTTTTTAATTAACTGAATTCATATATTTATTATTTCAAGGGTATTATCGAATTATACAATTTATATAAATTAAAAATAATCCGTGTAAAGTGTTTTAAATTAATTTAATAATTTTTAAAAAATTATTAATTTATAAATTATTTATATTAAAAATTAAAATATATTATTCGAATATTTAAATTTCTATATTTTGTGTTGAACCATTATATGATCCTAAACACACTGAATACATCTTTTGTGATAAAATACCAACAGATGAACTATTCTTCTTCAACATCCATATCACTGTGAAGTGATGAACTATATATTTGCTGGAATTCATGGATTACACTATCAATATCTTTCATAAGTCCCTTCATCAACTGTTTCATCTCAATAATTTTTTCCCATCAATCCAGTTGTAATCATTTCCCTCTCTTTTTGTCCATGTATATTTCTATACATAAATCCTTTAACAAAAATATTATAATACCTGAAAATGTTATTAAATATATATTCCCTCCATAAAAAAATAATAAGGTTTCAGATGGTATTCTCTTAATAAAATGCACGGGTTTTGTCAACTCTAATAAAAGGATGTTTTTTTTGTTTCAGGGCTTCTGTTCAAAAATTCAAGGGTGTATATTTTACTCGGGTAAAATTAACTATCTTTCTCTTACTCCATTATACTTGGTTACAGATTCCTTATGTTACTGTGAACAGAATATTATGATCATTTACATCTGATCAAACATTAATATTATATATTTGATCATTCTTTTATTTTCCACTACTATAACTATCTTAATTTTACTAACTCTATCAAATTAAATAATGTTTTATGATCCCACCAACACCTTTATACCTTAAATTATCATATTAAAATACCTAACAATGGTTATTAAATCTTAAAATTGAAAGGGATTTCTTCTATTTGTTATTCTTTTTCTTGATATGAACATTTAGTATATAAGGGTTTTAATTTTTGGATTCATCAGCTTACTATTTTTTGAAACACAATCACATAATTTTATAAGTTTCACTTAAAATGTTTTTTTTTGAAATTAATGATTAAAATTCTTATATTATTTTATCTTACTTTTATCATAGTACTTAAAAGGGATAACAAATTATCTATTTCTACGATAATTGCTTAAGAGATTAAATTTATGAATTTGTTGAGACAACCTCATTTTAATTTAATTGATTATTAATATTGGAATGATAGATTGATGGTATTATTGAAAAATATGGGTACATAATATTTGAATATAGTTGAATGAACATTCAAAATACCTAATTCTGAACATGAAACATCAACTAGAAATAATGGTGCAATATAAATTTAGAATATATTAATTCATGATTTGTAATTATTACTCTCAATGTAGATGTTTGTATAATGATAAAAAATCATGCAAGACTACTTTGTGGAAAATGGTAACTTTAAAATTCATTCATGGAGGAACTGAAAATTTTTTATGAACTAAATTTGGCATTTACAATGCTAGATTTCATGAAATTTGAATATCTGTCCATGAATGTGTAGATGATATGTTTAATAGTTTAAAAAAAATCTACAATATGGACTTAGTTAGAGAATCCGTGAAAAATAATTTCCTCATTAAAATGATAAGTTGAGCCTAACTAATGATACAAAATTAAAATATAGAATCCATTGATTATCTAAATTATTTTGTAGATTATTCATTTTATGAGATGATTGGATCTCTATTTCTATATGAACAATAATTAAATAATATTAATATTTTATTATTAAAAAGGGGGTATCCTTTTAATCTTAATATAATTCATCTAAAACTTCTATTGATTCATCATATTAATTTAGATTAGCGAATGATAATAATCTAGTTCATGTTGCTAAATGTATTCATGGTTTCATTAGTAAAATTAACCTAACCAAAAATGATGAAGGGAAATATAATATATACAAGAGTTATTTCAAATGAAGAAGAAATAATAGAAAATAGAAAATTATTTTTTATGAATATAGGAATAAAATACACGTAAAATATGATTTTCCACAAATTAAATATGAATAAAATGATATAAATTTGATGAATGAAATATAATGATCTAGTCATTCTAGTTGGAGGAGTACTAAAGTATTAGACTACGATATAGAACCTAGAATTGCTAAAGAGATTAGTAACCCATTGCTGATTGTAAAATATCTAAGGGTAATAGATCCTTCTAATGTAATTTTAAATTTTAGAAATTTTTGTTTAATGAAAGAATTAAATATGGTTAGTAATTATTCTATATATGATTATATTTTTTAATAAATATTTAGATATGATATTGATAATCATAATGTTAATGAATTTATTGATTTATGTAATTTATTTGAAGTTGAAATTTGAGATTTGGTAAAAATTTAGGAAATATAACTACTAATCATCATATCATTACTATAGAAAAAAGAAATCTTATTTACAAAAGTGAAATATATGAAAATTATATATTCTAGTTTTATAATTAAATGTATATAGTTATCAATACGGAAAATAATTTTTATAAACATAGTAATGAAAATAATTGTTTGATAAATTATTCTTCATATATAAAAGATATTGTCTGTGAGGATCTTGAGATTTCATAGTTTAAATTTTTGAATAAAAAAATGAAATTTTCCATTTTGATGAAATTCTATCTAACATTTTTCCACACAGAAAAAATATAACAATATTTTATCTATAATGAGAAAAAATATAGATAAGTATTGTTTTTGATATAATAATCAAATTCTTATTATAAAACATGAATTATTTTATTAAATATTCAATATCACATTTTTTAAAAGTTATAGGATATAAATATCCATTGTATCTATGTTATGTGAGTGAATATATTTTTAGGCTACCTCAATCTATTGGTATTGTTAGAGTTTTTATGTAATAAATTATATTACATGTAAATTATAATAACTTTTTAATGTTTTTTGGGAACCAAAATTCTATGATGAAACCCAAATTAGACCCAAAATAGAATAGGTTCCAAAAGGTGAGTGGTATTAATTGTTATATGAAACTACTTCATGTACATCAATGATTAATAAAATAATGGATACATTATATATATATATATGTGTGTGTGTGTGTGTGTGTGTTTATTTCATCGAGCAAGAACTATTCAAATCAAGGGTTATTTATGTTATTTATGAGTAATAACTACTTTATATAAGTAGTGATCCTATTATCCAATATTTAATAACTACAGGGGTGATCATCGTATGTCTAATATATATTTTTTAGTTATATAAATACATATTTTTTACCATGTGGTTAACATCAATATATATGCATTTATTAAGGGAATATTGTCTATATTCAAAAAGATTATCAATATATTCATTATGAATTTTATTTTTGAAAAAAATAAAAATCGGTGAATTTTTCATAAAATCATTTTTCAATTATTAAATTTTTAAAAATGGATTTTTAAGTAGTTTATTTGTCATTTTTTTGATATTTCATTTTTCTTAATATTCTAATCTCTCTATTAATTATATTAGAAATTCCATTTTTACAAGATCACAATTTTTTTTAATATTTTGAAGTATAGTGATTGTAGTTTCATTAATAACAATTCTTTGAGAATACAATAATTTTATCTATATGTTATTAAATGATGAAAAATTGAAAATAAATCTCAAGAATGATTAAAATTTGATTAGAACATTCCACTTTACTTTAGATGTATTTATATTTTTTCTTTATTATGTTTTAATTGTATATTTAGTCATTATATTGTAACATGAATTATATAAATCAAATCCTCCCAAAAAAATTTAGGTTGGATATCATTTAAATTTGATTACATTAAATTAATATATAGGGTTGTTTTAATTTGTTGTTAATGTTCTATAAATTTTTCCCAATTTCACTATAGGAATTCTAGAAATTTTCAGTTTTAATAATTTTATTGCTTTTATTTCTTGATATCCCTTATGATATACATAAGAATCAAACACTATTTATTACACTAGAAAGATAATTCATTTATATGAATATAATTAAATGACATGAAAATAAGAAAATAATTTTATCTACATTAAAAATTATTCATATATCTGAAAAATATTTTATTTCTTACATCAGTTATAGTTGTTATATTCCAATGTTTTTTATGATATCCCAATATATATATGTTCGATTAAATTATTAATTTATGTTTTGTATTTTTATAAAAATCATATTTATTTTGTTATTTTAGAACAATTTAAGTTTTATTTGTTTGTAGTGTGTAAAAACCCATATTTTTTTGAAATATCAAGTAGTTGTCAAGTTATTACTATAAACATACATGTTTTATAAACTACATACCATGATACAATATAATACCTATAGTAAAATAATTTCCCTTCCTACTTTCTGTTATATACATGTGAATACATTAACTGAGAGTACCCATCAGAAGCTATATATATACCAAAAACGAGTTTTTCAGTTTCGTCAAGATATTTAATGTTAAAATATGAATTTTGAAAATACACTAACACTTGACCTAAAAAGGTTTCAATTTTTACATGTATAGATTAGTACAATCCTCCTTCTCAATTAATTCTACTTTGATTCTAGAAATATTTCTTATTTGATAATGATAAATATTAAGAAAAATTTCTAGAATTATAAATAGTTCGACATCTCTTTATATATAGCCTTTCACAATCTTAATTTAGGGAATTTTTATCACACATTTATCATTTAGGGTAAGTATACCTATTTAATCATATATTTTAGGTTATCACGCCTTGTTTTCCTGAGTAGTATAGTAAAATTGCATTTAAATAATTACCATGCATTTTTTTTTCACACAAGTAGTATTCTGACCACATGAACACTTGAACTAATTTCACCTCATGGTATGCATACATTCCCCATTATCCCTAGGTTCACATGGTTAGTTACTCACATTATTTATTTTTTTCTTAAATATTAATTTTTTATCATGCCATATTATTCAGATTGTTTTATTCTTCAATTAAATAGACTTTTATTTTAATTATATTAATTTTTTTAATATATTTTTAAATTTTATTTTTATTATATAAAATCCATGATAGGTATTTTATTTTATTTTAATCTGTTTTAGAATATATATTAATATATTATTAATTAATGAAAAATATTAATTTTTTTGAATATTTTAATTTTTACAGTTTGAATTAGTTTCTTTTATAATTATAATATAAATTAATATTGATTTTCTTCCAAATTATTCAAATATATGTTATGGTATTTAACAAAAGGAAAATTAATAATGACAATCTTATGCCCTGAATGTAATTAAGATGTTTTTTAACATTTGTATCTAAATATTCTTGTTATCTTATGATATATAGTGATTTTTTTAATTATTATTATAGGTACAATTTGAAATATTTAATGGAATATACATAGTGGTCTGAATTGGTCTTTAGTATTTGAATTAAAAAATATATTTTTATGATTATTCTTGATGATAATTTTCTCTCTTCTGAATAGTTATTCAATTTCATTTTTGTATTGAATTACCTTATTAATGATTTATTTTTTGCATTTAAATATTATAATTAATATAATTGAGGATACATGAAACATACATGAGAATTACATACCATAATACTTTAATTAATTCAAATTTCTCTGCTACTATGAACTATCATGTAATCATGTAAACACAATTGACATATTTTATTATAAAAAATTAGGGTGTATTATTCTTCTAATTCCATTTCACTTTAAAGATAGCGATTTTAAATTTATGTAAATTCTTTATGTACCCTATATAAATCATTTATAAAGGCATAGATTAACTATTTCAACACCAATAACTCTTCTTCTCCTATGTGATTTTAAAATATGTTTTATATTTTCTTTCTAAGAATATGTATAAAAATAAATACCTTCCCACCCCATATATTCATCATCTAAATGGTATTTTATTTTCCTCATAAATTCCAAAAATTATGTACTCTTAGAATTTGATTATACATATAGAAATCATGTGTTTTTTCATCAACAAAAAAATGATGTATTTTGTTAGGTTTGGGGAATCTTATCACAATATAATGGGTTAATATTTCTCATATATAAATGTATCTCACTTTTTCATAGTGGTTGATGATATCTAAATGTTTTTGTGTGAGTAGTATAATATAAACATTTAGATGTGAACTAATATAAAAAGAATTTATTTTCAATACTTTTCATCATTTCCTACTTATCTCAAATATTTATAATTACTCTAATAATATTAATTAATATTAACCACCACTATAACAACTAACAAAATTGTATCAGACTTAATAGATAAACCATTAATTTAATAAATGAATGTTCATAGATATAATTTTCACAAAAATTCTAAGTATATGAAAAATTTGTTGTTAAAAAGGGATATTATGAAAAGTGATATTCTTAGTGTGAAATTAATAGCTCTAGTGTCATTTTATAAATTATATTATTATAATTTTAGTAAATGTAAATCAAGTATTCGAATAATCAATTTATTGAATTCATTAAGTCCATTGGAAAAAAACACACAACTATAGGGTGATAAATATTCCCCCCTACCACTGGACAATGTGATGTCCTAGTTAGTGTAACATTAAAAATAATTATTGAGTTATTATAGGGAAAATATGAATAATTATATTGATAACCAAAATTATAATATTATAATTGGTGATTAAGTGAATTGAAGATGATGATTACTATAATTATTGTTTTCATTACAAAATTAAAGTAAATATTATCTTTTGGGATTTTATTGGATGACTAAAGGTTGAATTATATTTTGTCTGAAAATAATATTTTAATGCGACGTTATGGTAAAACCCATAATTTATAAAAATGGATAAAATATTTTGTAGATTATAGGATTCAGAAAACTGAACATTGGGTATTAGTCATTAATAGACATTGAATTTATTTACAAATAAATTTTTTAATAAAATGATATAAAATATTTATAACATTTTTGTATCAATCATATTCAATGATATTTTGATGAATTTTAATGACATTAATTTTCTTATTGATATTGATTGAAAATGGGTTTTACTTTTGAATTTTCAATATCGATATATTATTTCATTATATAATGGTTTAATCATTTTTAAAATTACATAACATTGTGATACCCATTTTTAATTTGTTAAATCTATAAATATAGTAGAAGTAACTTATTGACCTTTCTGGAATCATATAATCCTTTGATAGTTGATTTTAGTGCATATGGAATAAAAAATTAGTCTTAAATACTCATAATTTGGATAAAATGATGAGATTGAAGTGGATATTGATTAATGGAATAAATTATACTTTTTATATTTGTATATTTCCTTATATATTTTGTCTATATGGTAATATAATTATCCAAAAATAGTAAATGGTTCTTGAAATAAAATGGTTATCATATTAACATTATTTTTGATGAATGAATAGTTCTTTTAAACCTATATTGTTTTTGGTTTTTCAGCAGTTGACTTTATCATTGTTATTCGCATTCATATTATCAATGATCTCCATCACTATCCATCATTATTTGGATGTTATGATTTTATTAAATTAATTTATATCTACATTCTTGTAATATTTTCATTTTTGGATCCTAGTCATGTGTTATTCAACATGGCCATTATATTTCACATTCCAAGCCATCAAGATGATGCCTTGTTAACAATTCTTTTGTGGTATTTATGAAAATTAATTTTCAATTTGTAAGAAAATGATTAATAAGAATAATTTATAATTTTGAGGAAATTATTTGTTAATAGTGTAGAGATGGTAATATCCAAATATTTAAAAATAATGATTATATTTGATAGGGTAAAAAATATGAAACTACAAAAGTCAATGAATCATGTAATATAATTATTTAAATATTACCATTATAACATAGACATTCAATGAGTTAATATAAATAATATTAACCAAATAATAAGATATTTTTTATGTTACTAATCAATGGGAATATATTTATTAATTTTATATAAATAATTATTCAATTATTTTCATCATTGTAGATTTATTTTTTGGACAATGAAACAATTCCATAGGCCATTGTCATATAATTTATATTTCAAGACTATGGGGACCAAAAACACAAAACTCCATTTTCATCACCTTTGACTAAGATGACACCATATTGACCAAACAATTAAAAACAAGAGAAACATGTAAATGAAAGAACCTTTAGTGACATTTTCATCTAAAAAATATTAATCTTTAACACCCTTGGTCCATGTATTAAGGATTTACTTACTATTGATTAGGAGAATTTTTCACTTGTATATGGAATAAGAGACCTATCAGTGGTACCACATAGGATGATCATGGAGCTATAAATTATTTTTTAATCTTTTTCAACTACTTCCAAGAGGATTTCATGTATACAAAAACATTCC
Organism: Viscum album; assembly: GCA_963277665.1. Lineage (NCBI taxonomy): Eukaryota > Viridiplantae > Streptophyta > Magnoliopsida > Santalales > Viscaceae > Viscum > Viscum album. Next base: position 128,190,764 of record OY728151.1, on the reverse strand, counting down.
AGTCATGTGAGAAGCATCATAGCTTCTGAAACAGTTGGGTATCCATGACGAATGATATCACTGAATTATAGGACAATATAATCTTTTAAATCCAGAAAAATTATTCCTTCATACATCATTCACATGTTAAATGATCTATATGTATTTTATTTAATTCCAATAATATGTGGGTCTAAGTGATCGCAGTATCCAATGAGACATAATGGGGGGAGGTGGGGCGGGGAATTATAGCTCAAGAGGAACTTGAGGTATAGATAATCCATCATTTTTTTAAGCCGAGACAAAATGATCAAAACAAAACAAATATTGAGTCCAAGAACCATCTTAGATCATGGGAGACCATACAATTTGGCTCTAACTCTAGCCATACATAAAAAACTATCATGAATTAAAAATGATCAATCCCACCTTACTTTTAATTCTATTCTCCTCCACTCTATTGAACTATAGATCAAATAACGAAATTCATTATATGGAATGAGATGTCAACCCAAAAAACTCAATATAAATATTCCAGATTTTTTATGACATTCCACTTATTAAAAAAGTGTAGCAAGTAATACCCAAGAGGGATGTCATAGAAAGGACAATTGTATTTTATATATATTCTATCATGATTACTATGTTCATCTGTTTAAAACACAATTTTTCATATTCGACATACTATGATGATATTTTTTACAATGATGTATTTTTACCATAGAATGACACCCCATCTATCTAGTACCTGGGAAGGAATGAGATGCCAATGATAGTCCATGACATAGAAGACATCCAAATATGAACCTATGAAAATTCATTCATCTATGTATGGGAATACTCAATGAGATTGAATATATTGTGCTGCTCCTTGCATTATACAACAATATTGAAGTCATGGAAGCCTTTCAGATGAGAAAAGAAGGTCTATCATTGAGAAATAAGGGAATCATTAACGATACCCTACACAGTTTTGGTTCTAGATATTTTTGATACCCTATGTTACAGTCCACCGATAATTTATATGGGAAACATAGATATGTTAGAGGACCGTTATATAATGGGGGATGAGTTCTATTAGAGGGGATCCATTACAATATTCTATTTAACTATCATGTGGGTTCACAAAAGTGTAAGACTACCAATCACCTCCAATTCCAAAATTCTATATTAGGAAATCATCTCCCCAAAAAGTCAACTAATATTTTTCCAACCTCCTACATTGAATTCATCATTCTCGACCACGACTCATATTGATGATTTCTCTCCGCTTGCATATCCCAAATGATGGTAGAGATTATATTTTTTAATCTAACAAAAACAGCATTGGGTACCATATGAGAAGATAATATGTATATGATAGTATCAGGGAGAAAATCATTATCCAGTGTTATATACCCAATGAAAGATAATAATATGTTTTTCCTGTTACAAATTTTGCATGTTATCTTATTACTAGCCTATTAAAGGGATGAATGAAAATTATTATTAGAGATATCGGTGCACTAAGGTAATCTATACAGAATCACTTCTTCAAATTCATAGATGATTTTTACTAATGTGTGACCCCTTTTTTGATAAATGCAATGAAGGATAAATTGTGTTTTCCTCATGATTAACTATTATACATTGAATATATTTAATTTTAAAAAAATTGATTTTTGAGAGGAAATATTTTAATTAATTAATGTTCTTTAAGAAAATTAATTTTATAAATATGGAAATATTTTTTTTCTAGCTTATATAAAATATTGAAATTTTATAATGTTAATTGTATACTTGATTTTTTTATAAAAAAAATTCACATGAAAATACATTTTTGTAACAAAGATTTATTTTCCATTGCATTTTATCGATATTATTTTTAAACAAATATACTAATTATATATTTTGAATCATTAAAAATTAATTTCGTATTATGGTTAATGGGCCCAAATTTACTAAAATTAACCATTTATTTTTTGTAAATTATGAATTGTATCCATTGTAATTTCTGTGATCACAGTAAAGGGTAAGTCGACTAATTTTGGTAAATAATAAAATAAAATAAACGTAAAAATCCACATTAAATATGGATTAATATTTTATTATGAGTAAATATCTTCAATAATCATCCAAATGTTGAATATATGTCCTTTTTCCATTTGGAAATTATTTTTAAATTTTTATTTTTTAAGTGATTATAATGAAAATACTATCGAACCCCTTCTTTTAATAATTATAATATTTTTATAAAAGGGATAAAATATAAAAATTTTAATTGGAAATAAATAATTGAAATATTTTATTTAATTTTAATATAGTTCTATTTTTTAGTGATGATATTTTTAGATGAAAATCTAATGAAATGAAGATTAAATATCTATTCAATTAATAGAATACTAAAATTAAATACTATAAAAATATTAAAATTAATAAAATATGAATGAATTTTTTGATTCACTACATCTTTAGATAAAGATAAGAAAATAATGAGTTTTTAATTTTTTGTACTCAAATTATATTTTTGGATTGAAATTTTAATGATCATAATAAAGGAATAGTTCCAAAAACATGTAACGCTAATGTTATTTCACAATAAAAAATATTTTATTAAATGAATTAAATTTCATGAAAATATTATATTCAACAATGTTAATTTAATATTGTTTTTGAAAAATTAAATGTTCCATTAATGGTATATTTTTACATTTATGGTAACTATGTTAACCCCATTATAGTAAAAAAACATTGATATAACTATAATTTCTAAAATATTTAATTAAAGGGTAAAAAATTTTAGGGATGAAATTTGATCCAAATAGTTTAAATGATTTTTTATGATATTGTTTTTAATAATAACCATATTATAATATAATATAATATATTTGGAACCATTTTTTCATAAAATTAAATTTATTTTAATTTAATAATTTATTAAAATCTAGGAGTTCCCCGCCTGTCGGTTAATAAAGAGAACATCTTCTTTTAAGTTCATCACACATTGAAATTGTTTTTTCCTTGCCCTAAAAAAATACATTATTCAAATTGTTCTACATTTTCATTATGCATTTTTGACTAGTAATATAGCTTATGGAATATGTTGTTTGTTAACTCAATAAGGATGTCTAAAATAGATGTATAGTTCTTAACAAACCATTTTTCTTTATATCAACTTATATCAAATTACAATATTATTAAACCACTCTGGAATAAAACAATGTATCTTATATATAATTTTACATTGTAAATTTAAAATTAAAACATATATCATTATTTTATTCATTAATAATGAAAAGACAACCACTGTTCATTTGTATGGAAGACTATTAGCTAACAAACCGATGTAAATCCTTTTCCATCACCATATCTTAACACTCATTATAAATATAGAATTAGTGTTTATATATGATATTCATGATAATTTTTTTATTATAATATTATTAAATATCTGTTAATTCATTTTTATAACATAGACTAAAAATTTATAATGTCGTTTGTGTCTACATGATGTCAACCGCCTCCTGGAATTTATTATACTAATTTATTAACACCACTTCACATGGATAAATCATATAGGTATACTAAAATAAAAATATCTTATTTATGATATAATTATGATTATAGAATGATAATCTTACTCTTACCATTTTTTCATAATTATCATTAAATAATATAAATGTGACACATGCGTATGTTGGAACTACCATCTCCATGAATATAAAATATTTAATTTTTCCTAACTATATTTAAAAATTTGTTTTAAAATTATTATATATTTATAAATATGATAATTTTTTAGTTATTATTATTCTACATATAATTAATATAAATAAATTATTCATTGTCAAACTACGAATGTAATTTTGGATATATTACCTGAATATCATCAAAACATATGTCCTTACATAATTGATTGTTTAATTTATTATTCAACAGTAATAACTAATATTAAACATGAAAAGAGCTATTAAAAACGAAAATAAAGTATTTGTTTTTATAATTTAAAATGTAAAAGAATATAATTGATGAAATAGACTTTAGGTAATCACCATTTAAACATATAATATCTTTTAAAATGATTTATTTTATAATTTTATTATTTTTTCTTATCAATGTCTGTATTTTTTTTAAATATCAATAATATTATTATTTCTTATTAAATAGATGGAAAAACTCATTTTTCCTATATTTTAATTTCATTACAATGTTTAAAGAAATATTATTTTAATATAATTACATATATGACTGTTTTTTACAATTATTCTTTTAAAATTTCCCTCCCTTTTTCTTCCATGTCAATATTTTATAAAATAATTTTTGGGATGTATTTATATTTACATAACCAAATAATAAAAGAAATTTTATTTATCTTTTTATATTTGTTCAATGGTTTTTAAATGGAATATTTTCATATAACTTGTTGAAATTATTATTATATGGAAAAATTAATATTTTATTTTAACATATACAATGAAAATTCAATTTAAATATATTATAACCATAATTTGAATCTTTTTACATATTAATATTCTTGAAATTTTCATTAAAAATCACATTTTTCATTTATGTATTCTTTTTTTGAAAAATTCTTTTTTATTAGAAAAGATATTTTAATATCAAAATATTTTCCATTTGGGTTTGAAATAGTTTTTCAAAGTATTTATGATAAAAAAGGTCCATAATTAAATGTATTATTGAATATATAGATAATATGGATTTAATATAAGAAACATATTAACCCGATATATCTTATAAGACATATTGACCCCCACAAAATCACTTGAAAAACTTGTGATCCCTATATTTAATATATGATGCGATTAACCAAAAAATGATCTAATTATTTAGGTAATTTTTTTCTTTTATTGTAATGATATAGGGTGTTATTGTAGGATTTATCATAAGGATTTAACTAGGATCTTGTAATTTAGGACATGAGTTTAATACAAGTTAGGAATATTATTATATATGTTTCCAAAAAGCGTTTTTATTTTATTTCTATGGGTTTTAATTCATTTCAATTAGATTTTTTTTTTAATTTTCAGGTGTAAATGATTTATTCCATTTGATGGAAAAAACTGTCATTTGGATAATAATATTAAGGATTTTAATGTTTTTAACTAGATTTGTAGTTTTCTTCTTTTTTTGTTAACTACTAATATTTTTTCATCCCACATTTTAAATTGGTCTTCACTAGGGTTATAGGATGATTACTGATAACTATTACCTCAAGATCAATATCAATATGGATATTCATTAAATGAAAACTTATTTCATTTTAAATGTTTTTTAATCTAAAAATGAATACTAAATTAATGTGTACACCTTGTAATTTAATATTTAACAATGTGTGGGTGATGATAAAATTTTCTATGATTCTAAATAAAAATGTTCTTTAGAATGCATGAAAATGAATTCCTCCATTATGTTATGTGAATATGTATTGTTTAATGATTGGTCCATTTATGTATTACCCAATATTAACTATATTATATATTTTATTATAATTTCTTCCTATAATAATCTATCATAATAAAATAGAATATTGTTGTTTATTGTCCTTGGAGATTATATGAATAATTAATTTATTTGAAATCAATGGTTAACATCACCCATAAACCTTAATCCACCATGGTACCCTTGAATATATATCATACTCAATGATTTTATTCCTATCATAGGGGAAGTGATCAAAAGAAAGGAACATGCACAATCTCTCCATAAGGTAAATATTATCAACATATCATCTAGGAATATGTAATAATAATATATGAAATCATGATCTTGTGAGAAATATCTTAAAAATGTAATTTAACAACAAGATATGTTAAAATAATCATTATTAGTGTATCATACCATTTAAATATCACATTGAAATGTGAAATTATTATATTAAAAGACGGGATAAAATTATGAGCATGGGAAACCATAATTATCTTTATCCTTAATATTTTATGGAATAACAAACCATAGATACATTCATATAGAGTATGTGCGATAATATAAAACAAAAAATATACACAAAAATATATTTTTTAGCATAATTTATACTCAAATTTCAGCATACATAGTATTTGACATATAATATACCTTTAGATAGATTCATGAGACGTCTTCAGGGAATCTATAATAAAATATACACCCACAATTAGTTCATGATATCATATAATACTAGATAGAATGTCACACAAAAATTAGTTATCTCAATAAAAAAATTATATATAGTGAATTATATGGATATATTGGTGACCCACATAAGACATATCACATAATAATCATCTATATGTATGTGTTTTAATGAAAAAAATGAGAAAACATATGTCTCAATCCATAGTAAGTTAACACATGTAAAAAGTATTTGATTTTTGAATACATTAATAGAATATTTCATAATCAGTATTGTGAATAATGATAGATGGTGTTGAAAACATAGATCCCTAGTGTTACAAATGGAGCATTAGATGATGTTGAAAATGATGAATAAAACATTTTATACAATACTTTATAAATAACTTATAAAATAATATAGAAATATCCACTTTATGAAACATCATCAATCATTATAACATTATTTATTTTAATATAAATTCATAAATATTGGTAATATATTTTTTACAAAATTAACTTAAACAGCCAAAATAATGGTTTCCAAAAAACAAATTTTCTAAAAGAATTATTTGTTGATGATTTAATTTCAATAAATAGAAAAAATTTAAGTGTTTTTCTTAAACAATCCTTTTAATAATCTTTTAAAATAATTAAATCATTTTAATAAATTATACTCAAACCATTGAATAATACAAAACAATTATTTTACATTAAAATAATTTAGATCCAATATCATTTTCATTTTTAAATAAAATTACTACTGGTTGATTTAGAATTATTTATATTTAAAATAGAAAAATAAAAAATTGACATTGAAAATGTTAAAAAGTGGTTCATTAAAATGATTTGACAAAAATAACCCATATGGACCATAATAATGCATTTGAATAAATATTTTTTAAACAATCTTAAAATATTATATAATAACTATAATAAATTAATTAATCATATATAAACACATCCAACAAATTAATATTGACATAGACGAGGGGATTTGAGACCAAAATGAAAAGGTGGGGGTTGGTTTCATATACCATCATTACCCCAAGTAAATTATATTCTAAGATAAACATTAATTGAAAATAGTATTTAAAACCCCATTAATTACCAGAGGATTATAAAATTTACGTTGTTTGATATTTATATGTTCCATAAGATTTATGTATATGTTAATTTTTTCATAATAGTGTTCCTATGAAAATTAGATTTGAAGATAACCCTTAAAAATTATTTCCAATTCAAATTTAAATACCATGAATTGTGGAGTAAAAAATATAGTTATTAATCACATGATATTAATTATAATTGTATTAAAATAAAAACAAGGTTATTATACAAAACTTAAATTATTATTCCTTATGAAAAAATAGTAAGTCTTAACGAAGTGAAATTGAGATGAGAAACCCCTAATGGCTTCCAAAAAAATTTAAAATACACATTGGATGATAGAAAATGTAATATAAAATTTAATAAAATAAATAATTATAAAATTATGATTTAATATCTAACATTATATTTATATAAACCTTCTAAAAAAATGGTCATAGTTTAAAACATCTCATAAGAAAATGAAATTTTTGACAAAACACATAAAATTTTTAAAAATAATGAATAAAAAAATTTGGATTGTGGGATTCCATAAAATAATATTCACCCCATGACATTATTTTTTTTATTGTCAATATATTATAATGGCGGTTTGGTTACATAATATAAAATAATTATTTTTTAATTATTTGAAACAATGCATCAATAAATATATATAGTTGAAAACCCATTCTACTAATCCTAATTCCCAAAATACCACAAAAATAAAGATAAAAATTTTAATAACATTTTTAGACACTTCTTCATATATGTAAAAAAATTTACACTCTAAATTTAATAATTTTTCTTAAAAAATTACTTATTTATTACATAATTTTATGATCGAATGATAAAATTAGGACCGTTTCATGTAGGTTTTATTATGATGACATATTACCAAGTAATTTGATACTTAAATGATCATTACTAATATATAAAATATATTAAAATCAATTTCATTCAATAATTTCTATATCTATGTGTTCATTTTATAGTAGTTAAGGTAATGGTTTAATAGAACTTGATCAATTATGATCTTTCTTAAGAAAATATAATAATAAATACATTAAAAATTAAATGGTCATCTGTTATTTAATACTTTCAAGAAAATAATCCTATTGTTACGAAGAATATATGTCCAACGCATTTATCTATTTATGTTTTCAACCTGGCACATAGGAAGGGGGTGAAAAATGGAATATGTTTTTTTATGTGGAAGTACCCATGTACACATTGATGAGGTTTTACTTTTCATTTTAATGGGGTAACATTATTAAAGTCATTAAATTTTAATAATATTAAACATATTATCATTTCCATATATAATTAAAAATAATATTTTATCACTTCCTATTTTTTGAATTGATGAAAAATAAATCATGTCGCTCATGAAGGTCGAATTCCTCAAGTATACATGGACGATGCATTAATTTTTCATAGAATATGGGATGAACATGGATATAAATTTTTCAAAAGTCATAAAAGTAATTAAATTTAAATATTGATACAAATTTTATTAATTTATGATATAATAAGGGATATTGATTTTGATGATTAATTCATACATAAATTGAAGTGAAAATGAGATATTTGGGAATTATTACATTACTACAAGGATGAAATCCATAGATAAATTATTATAGTGTTTAGTGATCGACATTGGGGATACATGAACAAATATTATTCATTAGTAGTAATGAATTGGATGTTTTGTATATTTTCATCGTACTATGTAGCATGATGTGTGAGGATAGGTATAGTTGTTAAAGTCCACTTTTATAGGTGATTGGAGTGACACTTCGGTAATAAAATTTCACCAGCCATGATAAGTCAGTAAACTAGGTTAATATATTTGATATGGTAGAAGTGTACATAGATGAACCCCTTAACAACATCTTTTTAGTTAATTTTTTTAGTGTTTATATGCTTTGCCCTTAATTTTAAATATTTACCTGATCTAATTTTATTGAGTAAACTCTTTAGTTTACCCTCAATAAAATATTTTTATTAAATAATATATAATTATGCATAACATATATTTATTGTCTTATGATTCAAAATATGTTATGAAAAATGTGCAACATCCAAACCCAGAATACCATCAAACTGGTAGCTGGACTGGTCAGTACATGACTTCAAACATGTCTCCCCATATGCCAGAGGCTGCTAACTAGTAGTGAGGGTGGAAAGATAATCAGTGGGGACATTGTACCATCAAATCTACGATTTCAAAGAAATATAAAATATATTAATAGATAAAAATTGGTGATGTAGTATAATAAAATAACTAATGTAGTGGAAGTCAAATTTAATATCAACTCAATAAATAATATGGAAAATAGTAGTCCCTGTAATGAATGCATGTCATGGTGGTACATATCTAAAAGCAGAAAACAAATCATAATTATTTACATCTAAGAATAGAAAAAAAAAATTAAAATCCCAAATACCCCAAGGGTGATGTCCTTGGAAATCTTAACATCCTACTCGCTCTTTTTCTCATAACTCCTAGGAAAAAGAACACAACAACAAGCACTGTTTAAGGACCTCTCAATAAGTAGAGACTACTCGGATACCCAACTGTGATGGCATCCAGAATAGGGTGTGAGATATAAATCTTAGTAGGCTATGATGATAGGTTCCTAGATCAATCTAGACAATGAAATAAAATTAAAAATCATGCATGCATATAGAAGAAAAATAGTATTGAATAAATAACTGAAAACTCGTCGATGTTCCTAAGGGACACCTGACGGGGATACTTGCTTCAGCCCATGATAGGTATTTCGGGTCATGTGAATTGTGTGTATATAAATATATATAGTAATATCATAAATATATATATAAATAGATAAATATAATTAGTATCCTCTTATATGAACCAAGCGTGAACCAATACCAAACAGACATATAACCTGGATACAATTTCTGGTAGGAACTAGATGTAATGCACATACATTCATTACCTAGGGAAGCACTGATAGTATTTCCCCTAGTCGAAACTCCAAGATATCTCATGGTCTCATGAAAATCAACATGGAAGCTCACATAGACTTCATACACCAGGCCCTCACGAACATTTGGAAAATTATGTTGGATGGATCAGGCTGTAAGACACAGACATCAATCACCATGATTAGAATACATATTCTATCCCCTAGCTCAACTCCACGAGTTCTCATGGTCTATAGAATTTCATCCCAATAACTAACATATTATTTCTCCCAAAAGCCTCTCAAAGTCACATGAATCCCCTTCCTATACGAGGCACATCCATTCAAAACATATAATTCATGAATAATTTAACCTCTCATGCATTTCATTAGCCCATTTCAATTACATATAAGCCAGAGTATTTAGATTTATACATAAGAAAAACCATATTAAATTTTTTAATTAATAAATTAACATGGGAATCACATTTAACTCAATAACATGAGTCAAGGGCCTCCCATTAATATCATTAGCCATACTGAAATGCCTTTGTTAAATCAACAATTAACTGGGTACACAAATCCCATTAATTAATTCATCAATTAATTAAAAAACAACAAATTTCATATCTTATAATTAATTATCCTAAATAAATTATCTCATTATAAAACTAAACTCTTCATATTCAATTGCACAATGATATATCATGATCATAGTATCAATATCAAATAATTAATTAACAATTAATTACCTCCACCATGAAAAAATTTTATATCTCATAATTAATCCCCTAATTAATTATCTCAATTACAATTCTCCAATCACATTATAAATTCAAAATTAATTATCTCAACATAGGAAATATAATATCTCATAATTAATACCCTTGATTAATTATGGCAATTACCATTTTCAGTGGACGTAATTATTTCCCAATTTACTATCTCAACTTATCTAAATTTAATTCTCATAATTATTTTCTCGATTAACTATCAAAATTAAAAATCTAAAAATACAAAATTAATTCAAAATTATTTATCTCAATATAACCAACTTAATATCTCATAATTAATTATCAGATTAATTATATCAATTACAATTATAGAATAACATAATTAAATCACAATTAATTATCCAAATGTATAAAATTTAATATATAATAATTAATCCCCGGATTAATTATCTGAATTAAATTTCTCATGGAAAATAATTAATTCACAATTAGTTTTCTATACAAATACAATTATATATCTCATACTATGTCCCCCAATTAATTATAAAATTAAAAACCACAAAACCAAAAATTTCACAGTTATTTATCTAAGCTCATCCATATTAATTACCAATAATCAATCCCCTGATTAATATTCATCTCAATTAAAACAATTAATTCATAATTAATTGTATCCTCTTAACGAAATTAATTACTAATAATTAATTACATGATTAATTAGATTTTTTAAAACATAAAATCATATAATTAATTCATGATTAATTATCACATTCCCTTAAAAATTAATTTAATTCAAAATTTCATTAAACTTTATCAAAATCAGTAAATTAAGAAAAAATCATATAATTATTTAGTTATTTTTTAGAAACATATATAAATGAATTTGGCAGAGAAAAAGCTTCTTAATTCAATCCATGATAAGCTCTGATACACACACCTCAAAAAAAGTACACGTGCACTTAGAATTTATCCTTACACTTAATTACCATTAACCAGCAGCCATTATTAGTGTGGTGGAGACCAATGCACTCCCAAAACATTAAATTCATCAATTAAACCATAAAAACTATTTTAAATGGGTACAACACAAAATATTTGATATGTGGCCTTAATAGGGTTTGACAGTGGTGAACCGAATCAGGCTAAACCGCCACACCTTCAACGACGGTAGTCGAAGTGCATACTAATGGGTCTGGAGACATAATCATCAACACTTATAAATGGAAGAATATATGAAATCAAATAAAACCTAGATCTAGTTGTTTGGCATACATAGATCTTGTGATGGAGAGTCAAAACATGTGATATGATTATTGAAACTCACACTGACAGATTATCCTCATTGAGACTAATAGAGTTCGTGATGAAACCATCATAATAAATAGCATGGAGAGGGGTTGGGTGATGGTGGTGGAATGCCTAAATATGTATGAATTAGATGAGGTGTCGTCCCTATCCACATTCTAAGCCCCTCTCTCATGTGCTACCTCTCTCCCAAAATAAAATAAAAAAAAACCATAATTAAATATATAAATTAATACAATAATAATAATAATCAAAATTTTATTATTATAATTATTATAAATTAACTTAAAACACCGCTATAATAAACCCCAAACACCACATTAATCATAATTTATTTAAATTCATTCCTACTAAATATAATTAATTAATTTCTATAATTAATGTTATTTAATTAAATTTTATCAAACCAATTTTATAAAATTAATAACTCCATCACATCAACATTATTTAATTACATTCTCTCAACCAAAATTTAGTTAAATAATAACCCCAATATCTTAATGACTAATTATATTATTCCTAATATTTAATTTAATTAAATAAAACAAATGTTTCATATTAATTAAATATATTCCACTTTACCTTGAATTTAATTAAATTAAACCACAACTTCTCATTACAACATCATTTAATATTTCCATTTAATAATACCCACTTTTTACCCCAACCCCTCATTTACAAGTAATTTAATTAAATTCTTTTCATAGACATTAAAATAAATAAAAACACCAACTCATCATCATTTAAAATAATATTAATTTTATCCATCTCAATGGATTAAATAACTTCTCTATATAAACATAATTTAATTAAATTCTATCAACTTTAATTTAATTAAATAAAACCATCCAACAACTCATTATATTAAATTCTATTCAATAATGAAATTAATTAAATTAATTTATGCCCAAACTCAAAACTGGGTAAGCTGCTTGATTTAACATCAACTGTCTCATAGACCATTTTCTGAACATATGCTCGTTACCTTTTACCGACAGTATCCTGAATGGTTTTCCAGCATGGTTTGAGTAACCATTTTTAGCCCATGTGAACTCCTCTACCTTGGATTTTTTAAAAGAGAGTTACTGGGTCTGGTGATAACGAAACCCATTAACCCACATAGGAAACACCTAGATACATTACTCAAGACAATTAGTAACACTTAATATGAATCCAAGTAGAGATACACCATCCTATATCATGGTTATAAAACTGACCTGAGCATTAAATGTAAAATTTCAAAAAACCATTATTTTAACCCAGTTTAAAAACATCTGACTTTACAATCTAACCACATTAAAAACATCACGTCTCTGAGATTCCATTAAGAGATATTACACAATGAGCTAACCAAAAGAGGACATGAAGTCTCATTTGAATGATTATGTAGCATTCTAAAATGACCATACAACATTTTACCATTTTAGAACCCCAATCCTGATTCTTTCCTTGAAATACATCACTGATCCATGAAACCCATACCCTTCATTAAACCAGTGAGATGCCTTTAAAAAGATTTCAAAACCGATGGCATGTATACAAAAGTCCCTACCAAACACTTGATAGCCTTCCCAAGAAAACTCATTAGTTGGATATTTAAAAAATTAATGTCCCCCAGAAAGAATAAAGTCATAACAAAAAATACAATGCATCTCGCATACATCCCAGATAACCACCTCCTATAAACCCACATAATTTTAAAACATTATCATTGATTAAGACAGATGCTATCTTAGTGCCTCCTAGATGAGGTCAAAATAATGGAAATGATCATATCAATTAAATGAGCACAATAAGATTATTCCTATGTCCCCAGGAAGATAAGCCTAACTATCACTGGTCAACTCTATTCGAAAATCACATCTTAACATATTGATGTAACAACAACCAAATGTTGATGCCTATTTCACTGAATGATCAATTTTAATTCATATCATACCACTAAAACTCTTCCAAAAAACTAATAGAGTTTCCCAAATTGTTATCACTTTGTCATCCTTATCAAGTAGTCCTATCAAGAAAGCACAGAGATGTTTAACTGAACTAATGTGACACCACCCACCTTAGGATTGTCCATGTTGTGGAAGAAAATACTAGCTACACTCATGCAAACTATTTCTGAAGCACATTAAATGCATGTTTGATGTTCCATTAACAAAAATTACCATGTTATCATCTTCCATGAAATCGATATTTTAAAATTACTAGCATGTAAAACCAAATGAGTCTATCCTCTCGATTAGTGGGATAAATTTTCCATAATACCCCATATGATCCACTGTAGAGTTACCCAAAGAACATCATTATTGGCTTACCATGCCCGAGTCATGTCTAATCTGATATATCAAGCATTCATTAATCAATATTCCCTTATCAAGTGTCATGATACAACGACATCCCATCCGAATAAAGGTGTCATTCGTTGAAACTCAATAGTCCTACTATGGATAATCACAACCAAATAGTACAAACATCAAAAATCACATAGCCGAAACAAGACATCTAATTTCTAAGGGTGTTACCTACCATGGCCTAGTCTCTTATATAGCATAAACATCAACCCTATATCTTGATCACGCAAAACATAAAACACAAGGCCTAAAATCCCTATTTAATTCTATCAATTACATTAATTCAGTTCAACCTTTTAAAAAATTTAATGTATTTTTTAAATAAATACACATGTACTTTTCCCCATTATGGTACTAGGATTTCAATCTACTCCCCATAGGAAATAAAATAAATCAATAACAAACACCCTCTTTAAACATTTAACATTCGGTTTCATTTAATCGTAAATAAGAAATCTAGCTTCTATATAGATTTTAATCGAAAGACAACCTTTAAGGGTCCCATTTATTCAATCCACGTTCATAAAAAAAACCGACAACCCATTATTTCAATAAAAAATCAAAATGTGTACAATTATAACCATTCCATTCCACACAATGGTTATACAAGGCTCAAACACGTGTGTGACCATCTACAAATCGATAAGGAAACCATACACATTAACGTTGGAATTTGGTTCCATTCATTACTATGAATGGTCATTTAACATTTTAACTTTAGATGTCCTTTTTTAGTCATTAAAATACATGGGTTACCCATTTTCAAGTTATAAAGATCACATGAACCTTATAACTAAAACTAGATCCCATTGTAAATGAAAACAATCAATTTTAATCAATACATCCATTTACACATTAAAATCCCTTTATAATTATTTCAATTTACAAACATAGAATAATTGTATAACATAGAATCATTGAAAAACATCAAATCATGTTAATCACATCAGAAGTATCATATATTAGTACTCAATACTATCATATCAATCACAAAAACATGATATCTAAGAGGATTGCTAAAGCAGATCATAACTTGGTATTGCACCAAAGGAAAAGAAGAAAAATTAGTTAGAAAACTAATAATGAAACTACATGGAATTTCATTTTTATGGAATCTATATCTCCAAGCTCCTAATATGATTCATGTAATGCAACAACCTTGATGTATAAATTAATGGAAAATATCCACAATTCTCAAAATCATTAATCATGAAAATGTACAAAAGTCACCCTAGGTGAAATCATATCAAATGTAACAAAAAATAGTTTAGACATCAATTAAAAACCCTAGAAACATGGTTATTTCCTGAAAATGGGGTGACCCATCATAGGAAAAACTATTAAACAATTGTTGAAACTTTTCTAGTCTCTTATCTACCATCCCAAAATAGAAAAACAATTGAAAAAAATGAATACCACAACCTCTAATACAAAATTATAATATCTTGAATCAGCATTCCATTGAATTGGTAGCTTGACTGGTCACTACACGACCTAAAGTGTGCTTCCCCATACACCACAGTTTGTCGATTAACATCAACAATGTATGGATAATTAGTTGGGAGACTATACCTTCATATCAATTTTTTTATAGTAGGGAAAAAATATATAAATAGATGATAAAAATGGAAGATTTATAAAGAAATAACTAGTGAAGCAGAAGACAATTGAAATATAAACTCAATAAACATAATGGATAATGCAAGTTTATTAAATGGATTCATGTCATGGTGGTATATATATAAAAGCAGTTAACAAATTAGCATGATTTTTATCAAATTATAGAAAAAAATGAAAAGGCCCAAATCCCCAATGGTGATCAGCATGATCATCACATAATCCCATGTTGTCCTTTTCTTATACCTCCCAGGTATATGAAAACAACAACAATAAATGTCTATGGCCTTGTAAAGAAGTAGAGTATACTCGGGTACCCCATTGTAATAACAGACCAAATAGGGTGTGAGATATAAATCTCTGTACACCTTGACCAACGATGTCCATCTCAATTTAGACTATGAAATAAAATTAAAAAGCATAAAAGTATATAGAATGAATAATTGAATTTAATAAATAACCAACAACTTGTTCACATTCTTAAGGGACACATGATGGGGATACCTGCATCATTCCACAGATGGTATGTCTGATCATGTCAATTATGTATATATATTAATATATTAATATTATATATATAGAAAAAGAAATATATTCTTATCATCCTCTTATATGAACAAATCATGTACCAATTACAAATGGACATATACCATGTATTCCATTTTTGGAAGGATCAAGACGTAATACACCTAAATTCATTTCCTTGGGGAGAACTCACGGTCTTTCCCCTGGTCCAAACCTTATGAGCTCTCATAGTCTCGTGGAAATCAGTATGGATGATGACATGGGCTTCCTACCCCAGGCTCTCAAAATCCTTTGGAAAACGATGTTCGATGGATCAGGACATAACACACAAACATCCTTCACAAAGATTATCACACAATGTCTATCCCCTGTATCAACTAAACGAGAAGTCATAATCTCTAGAGGATCAACAGAAAAAATACCATATTATTTCTCCCCAAGGGATCCCATAGTCCCTTGGTTCCACTGCATATATAAGGCATAACCATTCACAATATATGATGCATGAATCATTTATCCTCTCACACAATTCATTATCCCATTTCAATTACATATAAGCCATCATATTCACATTTATTCTAAATAAAAACCATCTTATGTATTACAATTAAATCATTAAAAGGGGATTCACATTCAACTCAAAAACCTGAGGCAAGGGCCTGTCATTCATATCATTGGTCAAACACAAATCAATTAGTTAACTCAAAAATTAACTAAGTACATAAATTTCCTTCATTAGTTCACCAAATAACTAATCGTCATCATAATTTGTATCTCATAATTAATGTTTCATAATTAATTATCTCATTATAAATCTCAACTATACATATTAAATTCCACAATTAATTATATAGATCATAATATCAACGAAACATAATTAATGGAAATTATTTATCACAACATAGCCAAATTTTAAATATCATAATTATGCTCTTGATTATTAATATCAAATATAATTATCAAAGCACATAATTAATTTACAATTAATTAGCTCATGGATTCCCATTTAATATCTCATAATTAATCCCCCTAATAAATTATCTCAATTACAATTATCAAAGAACAGAATTAATTCACAATGTATTATCTCTACTTACCCAATTTTATATCTCATAATAAACCCCCGATTAATAATCTCAATTACTAATATCAATATAAAAAATCAATACACAATCAATTATCTCAACAAAGCTTATTTTATATCACTTAATTAATATACTTATTAATTTTCTTAATTAAATTTCCCAAAAAACATAATTAATTCACAATTAATTATCTCAACATAGATAATTTAATATCTAATAATTAATCACCATGATTAATCTTCTAATATACAAACTCAAATCACATAATTAATTCAAAATTAATTATCTCTATATAGGCAATTTTTTATCTCAAAATTAATCACCTAATTAATTATCTAAATTACAAATCTCAAAATATCGAAATAATTCACAATTAATTATCTCAACTTATACAAATTAATTATTCATAACAAATCCATTGAATAATTATAATATCAAATAACATGACTAATTCATAATAAAATATCCCTACATACCCAAATAAATTAATCATAATTCACTGCATGATTAATTATCTATTCTACATCATCAAAGTGTATAATTAATTCACTATTAATTTTCTCATTCTCCTAATATATAATTTAATCCAACATTGTAGTTAACATTATCAAAATAATTAAATCAAAAAAACAATATATTATTAATTAAGGAATGTTTTGAACCCTACTTTAACAAATTTTTCCTAGCCAAAGGTTCCTAATTCAAACCACGGCCCGCTCACATTCATGCACCTCAAATTAAGTTCACATGAGCTCGAAATATATTATTGTAGAATAAAATCATTATCCATCACCCATAATTAGTGTGGAAGGGACTAACACACACCCAAAACATTAACTGAAACACTAAATTACCATAAAAATTAATTTAAAAGGGTTTGAAACCAAATATTGGGTATATGGCCTTACCCATGATTGACGGTGATGAACAGAATCGAGACAAACCACCACCCCTTCAACAGTGGTTGTCAAATTATGGACCAATGGGTCCCTATACATCTTCCCTACCACTTATAACCAGTAGAATGGAAGATACCGAATGAAACCCTAATCTTCAGTTTTTTTGGTTGGAAATCGGGTGATAGAGAGCTAAATAGCTGATGTGAATAATGAAACACATGCAGATATACTCACCTCGATGAGATGAACAACATTCATGTAGAATCAATCGGGATCTAGTGTGAGGAGAGGGTCCATGTTAAGGCAGTGGTGTGCCTCACCATGGAAGAATGTAGGGAGGGGTTGCACCTCACCTTGTTCTTTGCACCTCCCTCTTTCACTCTCTCTATCTCAATATAAAAATAAAAATAAAACCTAGTTAAATATATGTAACAAAATAATACTAATAATAATAACAATAAACACAATTATATTATTATTATTATCAATTAATTTGGAACAACTATTTGATAAACCCTGACACCTTATTCATCATCATTTAATTGAATTCATTCCCACTTAATATATTTCAATAATTTGTCCAATTTATGTTATCTAATTAAATTATCTAAAAAAAATTTAATAAAATTTAAAACTCTAACTCATCAAAATTATTTAATTGAATTCTATCACACTAAATTTATTTAAATAATAACCCCCATTTTGCAAAAACAATTTATATTCTTCTTAACCATGAAATTAATCAAATAAAAATTCAATTTATCATTAATTAAATAAATTCATATTTACCTTGAATTTAATTAAATTTATCCCCAACTCTTTATTTACACATCATTTAGTATTACCATTTATTATTACCCTTCTTTGATAACACAAAACACCTTATTTACAAGTCCTTTAATTACATTCCTCCCATATCAGTTTAATTAAATAAGGACTCCAACTAATCATCATTTAAATTGAATTTAATTATTTCCTCCCAATTTAATTAAATTACTTAAACATATAAATTCCATTTAATTTAATTCTATGAAATCCATTTTAATTAAATAGAAACCCCAACATATCATTTAATTAAATTACTTTCAACCATGAATTTAATTAAATTATTTTATCCCAAAGCTCAACATTTGGTATGCTAAAATTTTTAAATCGCATGGTCTGACAGACTATACATAGACTATGCACCTTCTACCAAATACCAAGAGTACCGTTCATGGTTGACCCACAAGTATTGGCTATATGTGTGTATCTTATGTGAACACCCCTTTCGCAACTTTTTAAAACCGGGTTTATGTGTTTGGTGCTCCGGAATCCCATTGAGCCACATAATAAACTCTTGGTTCCTTTAATCAAGCCTATTAACAATACTTAAAATGAACCCAAATCATAGAAATTCATCCTGAATCCCTGTTTTATAACAGACCTGAGCATTTAACACATTTGTTAAAAAACATATTTTAACCTAGTTTAATAATAGAGTATATTTGAAATCCTAATATTAAACATCTAAAATTGATAAAAATACATTATAAAATAATAAGTGGTTAACTCATAAACATTATTTTTATAAAAATATTAATTTTGTTTAAAATTGATATGAAAATGTATTTAATTTAAACATGATTTTATAACTATATAATTAAATGTATGAAAATCCACATTTATTTGGTAAAATGTTATGGGGAATTATAATTTATTATAATATATGCTTATTTTCTTAAAATAATGATATTTTTAAAAACATTATTTCTCAATATTCACATAAAACTCTATCAATTTAAATATCGTCTAAAAATTTAGTCATATGCTACATTTCACATATTTAATAAAAAATAATTTTTAAAATTTTAAAATTATCAATAATGTTTTTATTCATTTATCTGTTAAATAGATAAATATAATATAATAAAAATATATGTTTTATATTGAATGAAATTAGTAAATATTAAATTTTATTATTCATGATTCGTAACAATTACTAATTAAATTATTGTAAACCAAGTAATCATATAAAAGAATTTTTTTTAACCTTTATCTCTAATATAATTGTTTCAAGGAATAAAAATGTATTTAATTGAAGAATGAATCATTAAAATTTGAAAAAAGAATTAAGCATATATTTATCACAATTGATACTTATCTATAGTAAGTATACTTTATCAATGCATTACTATTAAAAAGTACCATTAATAGTTCAATCTATATTGAATGAAAATTATGATTCATTATTTATAAACTATCCACGTCACTTAAAAAATTATAATGTTAATATTTAATAGTTATTATATTGTCATATCAAAATGTATAACATCTAATTTTAATATTGTTACATGTGAGAAATATAATACTAAGGATAGTATTTATTAATTCTGCGTTCATAGGTCATTGCAAAATGCTAATCGAGAAATAATGATAAAAGTAATGATTCCAAGACGTAACACTCATAACAAGGTATCTAGAGGCACACTAAACTATACAGACCTATGTTCTAAACCTAAAACATTATCTAATGACATAATATAACATAACATTGTGAAACTAAACCAAACATCTTCCCTAAATAATATATTTAACTAAATGTTGGTGAAACACTAACCTTTATGACAAAGCATTCTTATTAGCTAAAATCTCTGCCAATACTATATCTCTTTTTCAATAACATCCTAAAAACATTCTCCCAACTTCCCCGATTCATCTACATTAAAATATACTAAACCAAGTGAATTCTTTTACTCTACATTAGATATATTATTAATAATTCATAACAAAATGATTAAAAAATAAACTCTTATGACACCAAAGAACACCATGAAAATACATCATAAGTATGTTTTCTCCAAATAGTAATGAAAAATAATATCCTATAATAAATAAAAAATGATTGATATTGGTAATAAATCAATCCGATCAACATAATATCAAAAAAATATAATAAACATGATATAGATAATTCATTTGACACTCCAACACCAACATAATCTTCTCCAAGACAACATTAATCTATAATACATGAACTAGATGAATGATACACTCATGAAACTAATATAAATAAATGCATAGATCATGAAAACCAATTATAAACATTTTATATCTCCCATGAAAACTAACCCACATCAAATTATCACACGAGAGTAATTGTGAGGATATAAAAAAAATTTCTGACATATATATCTCATTAAAAATAATATCTATCTATAAATTTAGTGATAAACGATATGTTCAATCACTAACAAGTGCCAAAAACTAAAATACTTCTATAAATTTAGAGAAAACACACTATAATTACAAATCCTCTATTTCCCATGATGAATAAAATCCTTCTAAATAACTTGATCTTATTCTCCCATTTCATTATGTATCCTCCTCTAATAATTATTCTTATTATAAAATGTTTTATTATATTTTATCTTCTCCAAAATCACATGAACCATTAATTTTAACATTTATAATAAATAATATAATTGATTTTATCACTCCCCTACCTCAATATAGAATAATTTATATCTTTGTGATTCCTTTATAATTCATAATGCATTTTCATCATAATTGAATAATTATATATATAAATTTATGAAATCATAATCATGTGTTAATAAATCACAATTGAACCTAAAAAATATAAAACAATAGTTTATACAATTTAAATCAAAGGTATTATTATTTTCACTATCTAACCACCCTTATATAGATGAAATGAAATGATAAGGCACAAATGAGTGAAAAAAATCATATTGAACATCACTCCATTTCCAGGAATATAAATGAGAATCACGATCTGCGATGATATTTTATTGATCCTACAATGCTACATGACCTCATCAGAATAAATTCAAAAAAACAATCAACCACACATGATAGAATAATTTCATTAAAATGATCCAATATTGTAAAATTATCTCTAATCACCATTATGAAATTACATCCTAAAAAATATCGAAGAAAACGAAAAACATAAATACACAATTTATCTCGTAATACTTCTACTAAGAAATATATTATAGAAATTGAATACCAAATATTGTATAATCCTATAATTTCACCTACTAAAAACCACACACTAAGACATATTGTTTTCCATAATAAACATCATCACTATCCATTGTAACTGATTTCCCCAAAAATAAATTCATCATAGGGATATGATGTATCAATAATTGTAGTGTGTGGTAAATATACAAATAATTACCTTATGTATATCTTGAAAAATAATGTTTTTTCCTTGAAAAAATGATTGATCGTAATCAACCTCTTAGAATCTAATAGTATCATCCTAAAAAGG
Source organism: Viscum album (assembly GCA_963277665.1). Taxonomy (NCBI): domain Eukaryota; kingdom Viridiplantae; phylum Streptophyta; class Magnoliopsida; order Santalales; family Viscaceae; genus Viscum; species Viscum album. The sequence continues at coordinate 128,167,878 of OY728151.1, read as the reverse complement.
ATATTATCAAAAAATACTCTACCATATTTACTATATAGTGAGACTCCATAACCTATTATATAAAATATTACTATGAATGTTTTTTTTATAATAAAACCCTATAGTCAAATACCCCCATTTGAAGAAGAAAATAAGAAGATCCTTAATCTGTCCCCATACATATCTACCCATAATAACGTCACTAATCAAAAACCATCTACTCACTACATATAGAAAAAAGATTCATTCCATTGAGGATTAGGTGATATCTTATTTTTGGTCCCCAAATATCTTCAATGATAAAGACAAACTCAAAATAAAATCCAACAATGAAAAGATATACCAAAATATTTTATGATTTATTATATACAAACATTCATCACTAGTGTGGTATTTCCATTTAATGAATTCGTAAAATTATAGTGATGATAACCCCATATCATCTGTAGTGTAGTTATGTTTATGAGGATTAAATTTTTGATAAGGATTTGTGTTAAAAACTCTCACCCCTATCAAAAAACAATTCTCACTAATTGAAAATCATTTTAGAAATAAATTATTGAAATTATTTCATAAAATTATTAACTGATATATTGTTCATATTATATATGAGATACATTAATAGAAACAAACACAAATATATTCATATATATAGTTTCTATTCTTAGAAATTAAAATATAGTGAGCAATAATCTGACTAAAATCATACATATATTCATTAATATATTAAAAATATAGATTTTATAAAACAATATAACATTATTTAGTGACAATCATAAAAAAAATTAGTATTTTAAGGTTCCAATATAACTTCTTGTTATTTCCTAACATAACTATCAAAATACCCTTAATGGATTCAAAATTATCAGTTAAAAAGTATCGAAGAAATTAATTTCCATATTGGACATAAATAACATACCTCTAATATTCAAAAATATTAAATAACATAAAAAATTAATGAGAATTTAAAAAATGAACAATATTATATTTTGTTCTATGATCTCTTAAAAAACATACTACATAATGTTAAAGAGACTATTTGGTGTTTTTATTACAATTTATTTAATAACCACATAATAAATTTTTATTAACTACATGTGAATGAAATATTTTTCATATATAAAAATTTCACACACATAAAATGTTATTATGATATCTATAAATCATTAAGATCTATTTCAAAACATTCAATTATTAGAACATATCTTTAATACTTAGTATTAAAAAATGGTTATTTTCCATCATATGGTGCTTCAACATATAGTTTCTGCACAACCATACACTAAATTATATATTCATGAAAAATAAGACCAAAACTCCCTAATATGTCACACTTGTATGGATTAAACATTCTTAAAATGCATTTGAGATCAAAATCTATAACTCATGTATCGTATAATATTTTACCTAGTAATGTAAAATCTAAATTCGATAAAGACTAAGTTCTTACATACTGCCAACCAAAAATATCTCATTTATGGGTAATTTTAGAACCCAAATGTTTAGTTATATAACACTTTTTTTATTTTATGTATTTGAAATATATGGCTTCTGTTTGGGAGATTTTATTGAACATCTAGAGTACTTTTTGGTTTTTTATACTATTTCATGTTTGATGCACAATTTGGTAAAATCATGGACCACCTAGTTGAAACCATGCACTATAAGACAGGGGTTACGGATAAGGTGCATGGGTGGTACATACTTTTTCCAAACCATGCTGAACCCTATTAAAACCCATGAAATAAGAGATTGTGTGATTTGGAAAGGATTATGCACGGTTAGGAAACCGTGTGAGAAAATCATGCGAGGTTCATCCTTGACGTATCGACTGGAACATGGTTGTTGTATATTTTTCTTTACCATGTGACTAACCATGCGTGTGTTAGTAGTCAGATCCTAACATTGTGGATCTCATTGGTTTAGAGCACTATGTTTATTTTAACCTTTTAGGTGGCCCTAAATCAATATAATTTCTTCCCAATTTCTAAGTCCTCTTCTCACATCGTATTGGATGTAATATAAGGGCTTATAATAATGATTCAAAGCTATAATCTCATGATATGTAATCGTTCGTTACTATTCTTACTGTTTTTATTTAGATATACATCTCCCTCATTCTTAGTCTCTTAGATCTATGTCCACTGTGGATATATTTATGATAGTGGATTCAATATATGATTATATTTGGAATTTTTTTGTTTTGGTTGTGGTATTTTTCATTGGACTTTTTATTATTGAATGAAAAATCGACCCCCAATTGTATTAATTCCCTATGACATTTATTTCCAACCATTTGAATCATAGATATATCACTTAAGGGAAAGTAATGTTCCTCATCCTTCTCAAAAAAATTAAGAGGGAAGGGTTGTTAAAAGTGTTATCAGTTTGTCTGGTGCGAAATTATGTTTTAGAAATGTTGTATCAGTTTATTTGGTCCAAAATTGATTTTGAGACAAGTGGTTTTATCTTGGTCCTTCCAAATTTCTTGGGTAACAAGTGTTAATTTTATCGGTTGGTCTTTGACATCGTATTAGTTATCATTCCGGGAGATTCAATTTGTTTTTCTTTATTCCTTGAGTTGGGATGAGATAAATGAGTAGGATTTTTAAGACCTAATTTGTAGAGCATAAAAAGAAATAACTAAATAATTTTTTTAACTTCATGTTACAAGGGAGTTCTGTACATAAATGTTTCAGAGATACATAAATGGTATGGAATATCATTTAAATTTTTTATCTAATGAGACGAGCATGAAATGAATTATAAGAATGAATTCCCACTAATATTTAATATTTTATTATGATTAATTATATATCATATGGTGAAAAATTGATTATTTTTGAAAATTGATAATTTTGATTTCAAATGTATGATTTGGAAAAAGTGATTTATTTAATTTTTTTTAATTTATTTATATTTTCAAAAAATAGTATAAGTTATTCAAAAATGGATGAAAATTGAAAGAGTTTATTTTGGAAATCATTTTGATGATAGTATGATTTAGTGTAATTTAAAATTCCTATACTTCATTTAATAGAGAGTGAAATATATGGATTTTGTTTTGTTTTAGTATAACGGCAACTAGTAGGCTTCATTTAATCCGACCGGAAGAAGATGTTGAGAATATGGTTAATTTTATGATATAAGTGAACCAATAGTTAGTTCAAAGTATTTTCCAAATGTTTAAGGCTTTGGATATTGATAATAGGATAGATGAGCTCTGGAAAATATATCATTCCATCCATTTCATGAAATAGAATATACTCATCATTGAAGGTGATTCTGATTCTAAAAAGGTATAGGTGTTGCTGAATAGGATGAATCATATATTGGCATTAATTTACACACTAATGGATATAAATGTCTAGCTATTGATGTATATAATGGAAGACTAGTAATGACATTTGTGGGATTTAGTTTTCTAGGATAAATTAAACCATAACCTAGGATAAGAGGATTTTGATGAATTGTTTACAAAACAATTGTATCCTTACACATTCATAATTCAAATAATGGCAGTCATATTCAGCGTAATGTAGTATAATCTTTATATCATGTATTATGAGGATAAATACATGAATTTAGTGAGAATTGTTTTTTGATAAGGCTGTTAGTTCATCTTTGATGAGGCTATTAGTAGAATCCTTTGGAATTTCATGAAAATATTCTTCATGATTCACACCATTTTAGATTGGACGTTACTTCAAGAATAAAAATTTTTAATAAGGCATTGAATTAATAGTTATGGGGGTTAGTATGAAAAGGTAAGAGGCTGAGGTTGTTTCAATATAATTATATTTATATTAAGTTAAGTATGATCATCTATGCCTAGAATACATGCTACCATATTTATCAATTCCTTTATTGAAATGGAATTTCGTAGTAATGGATTTTGCAATAGACCTCCCAAGAATAATTTGAAAAATTGATTCCATATGGGTGATAGTGGACATTATTACCATGTTATCTCATTTCATTCATATTAGTAAATCTCATATGATGGGGGACTAACCAAAAATATATATCAAAGAAGTAGTTAAGAGTAATTAAATAACTTTTTCAATAATTTTAGATATTGAAACTTGGTTTATGTCTCATTTGTATAAATACTTATAGAAATAACATGGTAAATTGTTTACCATTGTTGTGTTGTATCATCCTCAGATAGATGGGAAACCTAAAAGGATGATACAAATGATGGAAGACAAGTTTTAGAATTGTGTAATTGATTTTCATGGCAGGTGGGAAGATAACGAACAGTTAATGGAGTTATCTAATAAAAGAAGCTATCAATACTTGATACATGTTGACCCTTTTCAATCAATTTTTTGGTGTACATTTATTAATCCCCTTTTTGGTGGAATATATTAAATCATCACTAGTTAGGTCGAGCCTTGTTCAATTTACATTAGAGAATATTTTTATGATCAGAAAATAGATAAAGATGGAATATATTTTTATGAAATCATATGAGGATCATCTTCAGTGACCATTGTAGTTTGAGGTAACTGATCCTGGGTTCATGGGAATCTACCTAAGGATTGGACATTATTGTTTTAATAATTATGCCATGTTATCTCCTCAATACATAGTCCCATTTGAGATACTATTATATATTGGTGAGGTGGCATATTAAATTTTCATTTCCACAATAGTTTAGTGTAGTCCATTATGTGTTTCATGTTTCTCAATTGAAAATGTATTATCCAAACCCTTCCCCATGTGATTTGATGAAATCATGTTGATTTGGAGAAGAATTATTCATTGGTATATATTTATGTGCTTATTTTGGTTAGGCAAGAGAATCTATAATATGGAAAAAGAATCGACCTAGTCTGGGTTTTTTGGAATATTGCTCTAATTCAAGAAGATTGATTGGTACAAGAGAACTAAATGACTACTAAATGACCCAAACACTTTTATTACAATTATGGTTTTCTACTATCTAGGGATGTAAAGGCCAATGGAGGTGAGAATGTAGGACCCCATATTTTCAAGTAAGTAATTGTTTCATTATTTTTAAATTTAAAAATGTATATGGGTGTTGTTTGGGAGAGTTTTGAAAACTGTTGGTGTGTTTTGGGGCTTTTATACTAGTTCATGGTTTTGTTAAAATGAGAAACACCAATCGTAAACTGTGAACAATGAGATTGGGGCTAACGAGAAGGCGCACATGCAGTGCACCGTCTATCCAAACCATGCAACAACCATGTACAAAAATGAAACATGATACATTGGGAATTAGAATAAGTACAACATGGTTTATAAAACATGTGATACAACCATAATAGGTATATCCTAGAGGTAGTGGTCAGTGCAAGGTCAGATCATGATTTTTCAAAATGTGGACATGCAAAAAGTGAGATCCTAAAACTGTGGATCTCACATGTTTTGACCTATAAGGAGATATTTTTTCCTCTTCTGTAGCCTTGAATCTAAATCTTCTCTTCTCGAATTAATATGACACTTTTCCCATCAATCCAAAGGTTCTCTAAAGGCTTCTATTGGGGATTTAAATTCTAACACTCATGGTAAGTAGTCATTCATTATTATTCATTCTGATTTTACTTAGATATACTTCTACATGTCTATCATTTTATTCGATCTAAATCCTTTTTTGATAGCCCTAAAATATTTTATTAGAAATCTAATTATATTTGGTCTGTTTGATTTTAGGGGAAGAGTTTTATGGCATATTTTTAGTGTTTCTACTCGATTTCCATGATATTTTTTATACCCTTTATCATATTTCCCAAATTATCAATGTATGTGGATTCAATCTCGACTCTTGTATATATAATATGATTAATTAGATTTAAATTGATTGAAATTGAATGTGAATTGGTGTGGAATGAAATGTAGAAATCCTCTTTAGTGATGGTTTGTGGTTTTCTGTGGAATTTTGGAAGGTTTGTACAATGTGATTTTATAAATTATTTTAAAATATTTATTTTAAAATAGTTTCATGATTTGATATATGGTAAAAAGGTTTTAATTAGAAATATTTATCATCATGAAATGGTTTTTTAATTGAAATGTAATTGGAATGATTGTATGGGAATGGTTTTTGGGAATTCTTTGTGGTGTGTGTACATATTTCATTATGAGGCCTGGGAGAAATATGACCTTTTTCCCAATGAAAACGGTGTAATGAGACATAATAATTAATTACGTAGTGAAGAATAAGTTGGTAAATGAGAAGACACTTATGATAATAAAACTATCATAACAAGTCATGCATGTGTTAGTTTGTGGGTTGTGGATTGGAAGGAGTTATGCTAATGGAGTATATAAAATGGTTTGAGAACATTGTTTGTTTTTTTCCTTGGAGCATGTAATTGTTTTGAGAAAACTGTTTTAATATGGAAGTTGTTTATATATATACATAAACTTATTTTAAATAAAAATTATAATTTTTTTTATTAAAATTTGCTAACTAGTTCTATAATATTGGCGTGATTAAGGAAGTAATAAGATTCATCAATCACCCGAACTTTAGACAATTTGGTTCATTGTATATTTCATATATTGAGACATGAGAAAAGGTAATGTATCATAAATAATTATAAGTGCATTGTGTTAGTTGGGCTGATTTTTTGAGATGGAAAATGTGGCATTCTTGCAGCGTCGAGTTTTCCATGTAGACTTTGAGTTTTGTATTCTTCAATCATGAATGTGGATATTATGGTCTTATTCTATGTTATTTGGATGTTGTTTTATTTTGATAAATATGGTGTTTATTTGACTTCCATTGTTATCATGAATCATTTAGTGTTTTATTTTCATATGGAATGATTGATTGGTTTTATTAATTTAAATCTAAAAATTCCTCCCAATGATTATTGAAGCCCAATGGTATCTTAAGGATATAACTTAAGGCCAAGTAATGTTTCTTTGTATTCTCAAGAACATGAGGATGGCATGGATGTTACATTAATCTTCACAAACCCTACTATTAAAAAAGCAAACTGTAACTCACTATATAAATAAATTCCATTTTACAACCAGAAATGAAACACAAAAATAAATCAACAAGCTTAGATGAATACTTTTCCATGTAACTATTTCTAATAAATTATTCACATCAATAATTATAGCTTCTAATGAACAACTTATACAAATATTACATCAATTCATTAAAATATTCATTACATTTCCCAATAAAATAATCTTGATGACTATAATGGTTTAGTTTATTTATAAAGAAGATATATGAAAATGTAATTTAATTATAATCCACAAAATCTCATAAATATTTTATTTTTTAGGGTTCTTGGTTATGTTCATCACACATAGTACCATCCACCCAAACCTGGAGAAGGGAAATCAATTAATTAATGAGATCATATTCTCGGTATGGATAAACATGGGAAATATTATTCAATAGAGAATAAGGTGGAAATTAGTGTATGATACATATTCACGTTATTATTTTCAATATTAAATATTCATACTAAGAAATTATTAGATTATATAATCCAAAATCATGTCATATATTGGTGAATTATAATTGTGGTTGCCAATGAAGTAATCTTCACTCAAGATTAAAAACATAGGCATGTGACATCATGACCATAAGAAATCAAAATCAAGTGATTATAAAAAAACACATTAATGTCCAATAATAATCATGTGACCAGATCTAGAATGTGATCATACTCATACATTAAAATGAGAACAAAACTATTCAATGTCATTTGTAGTTCTATTTCTATGAGAATTTATAACAATAATTCATACTCAAACGTCAATATTTGAATGAAGATATTCACAATGAAGTCTTCTATTGTTATAGTTGACCCATGATATATCAACAAAACATTACCAAATTAATTATAGGTGTTTAGAGTGATAACATTCACTTAATCATAATTCAATCATATGAATTCCAAAAGATCATAATAATTTCATCATAACATCATTGAAAATCCCATGAAAAATAAGTGAGTTTCATCAACATGTCATCAATATATTAATAAACTACCAAGAGAAAGAATAATTATATAATCATTTGATTATATATTCAGTAAATTTTGGTTAACATTATATGAGGGAATAAATGGTTTTTTTAATTATCAATGGAATTTATTTCAAGGAAAATAAAATATCAATGTTTAAATCCAATATTTACAAAAAAAAGATTTAAAAATATTTATGAAATTATTTAAATTGATAAATAATAATAAATCATTTAATATATTAATCTATTAATATAATGATTATGATGAAGTAAAAAAATGTTCAAGCAGTTGGAGATAAAATAATAAATGGGTGAACACCTTTGCTAAAAATTGAAATGATAAAAAAAATACAAAATTGTTTTTTACCTACTTTTGTAAAATATCAATCACTGGTAAAATGAAATTTTATAAAATATGAAATAATAATAAATATTCTTAGGTAAAATATTTTGGATAACCTAAATTTGGATGGAAATGGTATTTGCAACTAGAAGATAGGAAATAATGATGGATTTTCCAAAAAATAATTTCAATATCATTTTCTGTATCATAGATTAAAAAAATTTATTAAATATTTATATTTAATTAAAATTTTGTTGTAATAATTAATGTGTCTTTTCCAATAAATATCATATAATTTATTCAATGAAATTTCAGGTATCTTCAATCTTAATTAAAATTTTAATGAAACATAAATCCCTTAACTAATGTCACACCTTCTTTGTACAAGTTCAAATCCCCTTCATAATGAATTAATATTTATTATAAATATATTCTATAAAATTATTAATATATATATATATTATTTAATTATAAAATCATAGTAACTATTTATTAATTATTTTTTATTAAAATTACTAGTCTATATGATAATTACTACAATAAATTCATTTTTCAATTATATGGTTTCATTAATTAGTCCTGGTTTAGGGTGTCATAAAATTTTGAACATTAATCATGAAATAGGTATTGTATTTTTTAAATCATATTAACATTTATAATTATTAATATATTGCGCTGGTGAATAATTAATTTCATCACTTTGTGGAGAAGGTTGTTCTTATATTTTCCTGAGTGTTGTTTTAATAAATATATTTGTAAATAACAATTCAGTTTCAAATAATTATTATATCCAAGAGGAAATTTATATTTTATAATGTTATCATTATTACCATCCATGTAAAATGAAAATGAAAAATAGAATAACGTCATGTCACGGAGCTGGAAGTGCATATATATGAATGTGTGACATTATCATCGTTCAATAGACACAGATGTAAGAAGGTAGATGTTAAATAATAGTTATATAAGTATTTTTATAACAAAAATATTGTACCTGAAAATAATTTCCATTATTATGATAAATCAAATATTTTTGTAACAGGTAAAAAATAATATATATATGTAGAGGTGGTAATCTACATATATTTTCCATTGATACATTTTTCTAACTATTTTTTTAATGGAGGGCAGATATAGGTGTTTAAATAATCATTATTTTTTTATATTTTTGATACTGAATTTATTATATTTTTATGAATTTATCAAATCTATATGTGGTGAAACACGAAATAAAACAAAAAAATGAGGTTAAAACTATCCATCTTTTTTGAAAGAAACATTGATTTATAGTATAATCCCCCTAAGATTGGACTTCTTAAAAAATAGGAACTCTAGGGAATGGGGATGTCTGACATAATGAGATTTTGGTATGTATTACATGATTTAATATAATATAAAAGTTCTTATAGGAGGAGATATGGTAAATATATGTGGTAGAGATGACATAGTTGGTACTTCTGAATAAATTAAAATAAAATAATTTATCTATCATGTAAAACTTCTTTAAAACGGATCATTGATGAATATAACCAGATTCAAGCTCGATAATTGGACATAAAATACAATATATTATAGTATTTAGGTTATTTTATCAATTATAATATAAAATAATACCCCATGTAAAACTCTTTTAACCATAAAAATGGTATTGGTTTTCACTAAATTTACTCTTCATTATGAAAAATATTTATTTAATATTATAACATAAAATTATTTATTCTAATTCAAAAATTGAATTCTTTGTCATAAAATTCATTACACATATATTTTTAATAATAATATAATTGTAAACAAGCAAAACCCAAGGAAAAAATGTTTTATAGAAAAAATTCATTGTTAAATATATAATGTTTTATAAATGAATATATAATAAAAATGAATAAATATAACATAATTGGATTATTCATAATATAAATTAAATAAGTTTTATTAGAAGGTAGTTTGAAAAAAACAACCTTTATAATTTTTTTTAATAGTTAGAAATCATTAAATAAAAATCATTATTTAAAAAATTTTATTACAAAAAAATCAGAATATTATCATAAATTCTATATAAGATAATTTTAACATGGAGATTTCAAATATTTTTTCCATTTTATAAAATATAATTTTATAAATGGGCAATAATTAAAAATAATTCATTCCTATGAAATAAAAAAAAAATTTATAGGAAAAATGTATTTCAGGGGAATTTATGAGGTTACTAATATTTGATTTCTTAATTATTTATAAATATGATTTATTTAGATTCATTAAAACTATTTTTAATTATTTCACATTTTATTTATTACAACTAATATTATATCTATTATATAATCCGATTATATATTATTGTTGTAAGAACCCTTGTGTTTTGTGACATCAATTTATATAAGAACTATGTTTTTTTCATATTTTTCATCAGATTAAATGGTCTTTTACAATTGTGACACCCTAGGATTCTATAGTGTGTTTCCCTTTTAATAATGTTGTATCTTGCGTTGTACGCAACTTGGAGTTTTAACACACTAAAACAAATCAAACTTGTCGTTATGAATTTTAATTCCCATTTTTTTTAATTATATAAATTTTATTTTTCATAATGGACCACATTTTTGGATTCAGAATATCAAAATTAGCTTAGGATTAATTTTTGGTATTTTCTAATAACAATCATATTTTGATAAATAAATAAAAGTATTAAATATTAATTAAAAACAAAATTTTAATATAAATTATTTATAGGGTTAAATTATACATTTGAGTGGTTTTAATATTAAAATAGATTATATGTTTATCATTTAATATAATTTAATTCATTATATGTAATTTTATATTTAAACTGGACATAAACAAATGTCAGTCTTTTGATAGTTATTATTTCATAAAAATAGGATTTTTTGTTATGACAGTGGTAATTAATTTTAAATTAATTTATGCCACATCTATGTTTTGAATTTGAAAAAATGGATTCAACATTTGGAATCAGGAGGTCCAAATTGTGTGAATAGATTACATTTATTTTTATACATTATGAATAATTATTTCGGTAAATATTTTATTTACCATGGTTAAAGGATTAATCCGGTATATAAGGGTAAATAATTATATTATAATAATAAAAAATTACACTAACATATGTCATATTCCTATATTCTGACACATGTCCAACCGTGGGCATATATGGGTATATTTTGGGACCCCATGGGGCCACTTGGGAGTGATAATGATATTTTATATTATCTAATCTAAAGTAAATCCAAAAAAAAAGAAAATATATTTTAGTAAAACAATTTTTATATGACGTAATATAATTTTTATATTTGACTATAAATAATAATTATAAATATGAAAGGTTTTTCTAAATCATTATATTTTATTTATAATTTTTAGACACAATATATATATATATATGACACAATAACGATGGTGTATTTTTAATATTGATGAAAGAATCAAATAAATAATATTAAAAATCTTCAAATAAATATAATTTGAATGTTATTCTGTAATCCATGAATTTTATAGGTGAATATAAAATTTTAGTGTTTATTAAATGATTTTTTTCCACGTAATAATGCTGTTATGACTTTAACAAAAGGAAAATACCAAATAGTGTCAAAATTGACAAAAAAAGAGTTCTAAAAACATATTCTATATTATAATTTGTTATAATATTCATAAAAATCTACGGTTCAGAAAAAATACTTATATAATGATTTTTGTATCATTAACGAACCACTTGAGAATCTCTTGGATGTTTATAGTATGTTTATTAACCATATAATATAAAAATACAAAGAGACATGGTAAATGTCAAACCTTTTAACGAAGAGTTAAATCAAAAAGATAAAGTTAATATGTTGACCTGAAATAGTTTTTAACCTATTGTTTCAGTGTATTTTGACTCATACCCACCTTTTACAAAAAATAATACATTTTTTTGCAATTATAAATAGAAAATTATTTTATTATAAAATAATATTTCATGCTTTTCCTAAAGTGACCCTCACATTTCATATAAAAGGTCACTTCCCCTTCACTCATATTCACACCTCCAACGCCTTTTCCCTTGGCCAAAACCTTCCCAAAATATCATCTAAACTATCCTCCCTACATCATAGAGGCCTTACATTGATCATAAATCCAACCAATAGAGCCCATTTGATCAAATCAAAAGAAATAACCCAAAAAATAGGTAAATATTTCATCACCTCTTTCGAGATCTTTTCTTCTTCCACTTCCTCTTTCTTTGTTGTTTCCATTATAAAATAATAACATCAGTTTATTCTATATATTGTGATGTTATTATAAAAATGGTACATCAATATTCATTATTCTATCTATCAAATTAGTGAAAAAGTCAACATACTTGTGTACGTACGGCTTACCGTCACTACGTCATGGTGTAGTTGTGATCAATATATTAATTTTTTTGGATGGGTATAATAATGATGTATAATAAATGTAAATAATAAATATAATATAATATTGATTATTTATATATTATATACCATATATTTTCAAAAGATTTTAATATCAAAATAATGATATTGTCTCTCATTCATACGTATGGATTACCGTCTCCATGAACACGATAAGATTATTTTCTCCCTCGTAATAATTTTTTGAATAATTTTCATTTGATGATTAAAATTAATGTTTATGAACTCAATAACATAATGTATATGAATCAGATACACCCTATCAGTAAAAAACGTGTCTTATGTAACAAAACATATAATGGAATACGAATCAGTTAACACCGGAAATGACGATAATACTAAAATATTATTAACAAAGAAAAATTAGAATAACATATATGATATCATATTTATGAATTTGGTTCTTTTATAATTTAATAAAAATGATTTAACTATTATACAAAAGGTTAACATACCCTATACCAATGATAAGTACAAGGTATGGTTTAATTCCAAAATCTATTTATTGTTCGAGGTTGTTTTAATGTAAGAATCTACTGGGACCTCTTTATTATCCATTTCCGTGTTTTGATAAAAATTGTTTTCAAAAAAAATTAGTATTTAATAGAAAATGGGTTAATGTCATTTATTTCATTATTTTACCTTATATGTTTTGAATGTAATTTATCCATCATTTTCTAAATATGGAACTTTATGACCTTTTCGACAAAATAAAGGTAAGAATGTTTTTTTACCTTATAAGCTGAGTGTGGCTATTTTCTGCCGTTATAACATCATCTAATCTTACCTTAAAATATTATAAAAATATTTTCAAGATAAAAGTTTTATTTTATAACTATATGAATTTTATATTATTTCACAATAGAAAGAGATATTTATCTAAAAAATTGATTTCATATATGCAACATTATTTTAATGGATTGTAAGCTTGTATGAAGTTGATTTATTATAATAAAAAACCTCCATACTGTATTGAAGGTTTTGGGATATGTTTGACTTTGGGTGTGATAATCTTATACTATTCCTGGTTTAGGGATAAAGTATTGACATTTCGTAAGCCAGTTTTAACATTAATGTTTATGTTGTGTTTAAACCTTTTCATATGAAGAATTCATTGGACATAGTATGTTATGGGTGGAGCCTGCAATAGCTCCTCGATGCATCGGTATGTCTCATGAGACAAACTAGTTTCTTTGAACAAGGCCTTTACAAAATCTTATTTGTAGTCTTGGAACGAGGCTTTGACTATGTGGTTTTGATGTCTGGCATTATTAATTCCATCATTATGAAATTGTATATTGATATTTCATGTGAATATTCGATTACTTGAATATCCATGAGAATAAGTAAATGAAATTAATTTGAATTATAATTTACATATTATTAAGAAGATCATGTTTAAAAGGAATTTGTTTTAGTCATATACATTTACATAAAAGTTTTTGCTTATTTATGAAAGTTTCTGCTATATTGTTATCCTTACTGTGCATCTGAGATCAACCCTTTCTATGTTTTATTTTTCACATGATGTGAAATGTATATTATGAATGACTTATAGAGATAGTCTTTGGAATAAGAATTTTGTTAATTAATACAATGTTTTTGTAGTTTTTCATTTTATAATGTAATCTAAAATTTCTGATTATATCAAGAACTTCCAAGACTATTAAACAGATCGTTCTTTCTGGACATGGTTTCTTTGTTTCATGGAAATTTTATGTTACAATTCACCAACTCAAGGTAACTAGGCATGGGGCGTTATAGTTGGTATTAGAGGAAGTTTATTACAATCCCTGTAAACTAGATTTAGAAAAACTCTGATTAGAGCACATTACGCAATGATTGACCCTGAGGAATAGTATAGATGATCATCCTAGAATTTTGGTAATGTAGATATTTTTTTATTTTTTAAAGAAAATACATTTCTCCCTAGATAAGAGTAGGTAGTGGTGGATCTGGCACAAATTTACCAAGGGGTAAAACCAAAAAACACCACTTTGAGATAGACTTGAATTAGAACTGGATCACGACACTAGGCCTTGCTGCACTCTTGATTATGACACTCCTATATGATATTGTTAGGATAAATATCATTTTCATTAAAAAAAATATTTAGTGTTTATGAGTATATACTTCCTGAAATTTTTTTATGATTATGGATTATATTCAAAAACTGTGAAATTTATGTCAAGTGTTTTACAAGATTTGAATTATGTATTGTGATTCATAAACTAATCTACTCTATACCATTATTTGTAAATGGCTCCTAGTGGAAAGAATTTAAATGGTATCAATGCATGTAATCTATGCAGGGATTTCCCTCATACTAAAGATAATCGTAGTGGAGTTGGTGATACAACTAGTGTTGATCACCTTATCACCATAATGGGACAACACACACTAGTTATGAATAATAACCTTACACGTATGGAGCATCCTGATCCACAACACGGAGGATCAATGTTTGACCACTTCATGAGGTAACAACCACCAAAATTCAATGGGACTACAAATCCATTAGTAACTGATCAATGGATAAATTCCTTATAAAAAAATAATTCATGCTTTGGAGAGAAGTGAAAGGGAAACTGTTTTCATGTCAGTTTATCACCTCACAAGAGATGTAAATCAATGGTGGTAATTGATTCGAAAAACAAAGGATGATGATGAAGTATCAAATATAGAAATGATAAAGTTTAAACAGATTTTTTTAGAAAAATAATGTCCTCATGGCCATCGAGCGGATATGGAAAAGAAATTTTTGAGTCTGAGACAAAAGGAGGATGAGAGTATTTCAAAATATGGGGCTAACTTTTCAAGGGTAGCAAGGCATGCTATATATTATAAACATAACCCGAGGAGTAAGATTTAATGATTCTTTGATGGGTTAAACCAATTTCTTTGGCATGCATTAGTCTCACAATCCTTCTTATCATATAAAAATATTGTCTCATATGCTATTATGACAGAAAAATAATTCTCTATGTCTTACGCCATTAAAGCAATTTAGGTGAAGAAGAGATATGTTGAAGACTCTTGAAATGGAAATAATGGGATGAAGTGGAAATTTGAATATACATCCTATGGTAATTGTAGGAAGAAACACCATGGTACTTGCTTGAATGGAATGAGAGACTGTTAGAAGTGTGGTGAAAAAGGCCACCAAGCTCGTGATTGCAAGGGGAAGAAATAGGCTGTTAATTTAGAATGGTACAATTGTAGAGGAAATGGGAATTATTCAAATGAATTTCATAAGCACTAAGGGAACTTACATCAGAAAAGGACAATGGAGCAAGGCCAACTTATGTGATCACTATTGCTGAGGTTGAAGCTCCAAAAGACGTAGTGGAAGGTAATTTAATGGTTCCCTAATGTTTATCTAATGCATTATTTGATTCTGGATCATCGAATTATTTCATATATTTTCAGTTTTCAATGAAAATTAGATATTTTCAAATTGATTTAACAAGGGAGTTGTCAGTCAAAACTCCAATGGAAATTATCATTGCAACAAAGATTTGTGAATAAGTTCCTGTTAGGGCATATAAATGTTATTTATCTAATTATCTCATCATCATATCCATGATTCGATTTGATATAATCCATATAATGGATTGGTCATCAGTCCATGATGCGAAAATTTATTATAAGATGATTGAGGTTACAATTTTCGATGATGATAAGAAGTACCTTATCTTTAGATCAGAAACATCACCATATGATTTTTATCTAGATCCACCCCAAGTTGCTCAACAATTTTCAATTATTAGTGAAGAAGATAATGAAATAAATATGGGTGAGGAAATGAATTTTTGAATAGAGGACATACCTACTGTGACAGAATATGTTGACGTGTATCTAGAAGATTTACATGGACATCCACTAGAATGAGAAATTGAGTTTTCCATTGACTTAATTACTTCTTTAAGTCCCATATCAAAGACCCCTTATATAATGGTCACTATAGAATTTGTGGTACTAAATAAACAACTAGAAGAATTGTTTAATAAGAGATTTATTCACCCTAGTGTTTCTCCATGGGGATCGCATGTCCTTTTTGTTAAGAAGAAAGATAGATATTTGAGGTTGTGCATTATCTATAGAGAGATAAATGTTATAACAATAAAGAACAAGTATCCCCAACCTCGCATTGATTATTTATTTGACCAACATCATAGAGCACAATATTTTTCAAATATTGAACGTAGATCTATATATCATCAGTTGTGTATGAAGAAGGAAGACATTCAAAAAACAACATTTTGTACCAAGAATGGTCATTATAAGTTTATAGTAATGCCTTTTGGGATAACTAATGAACCCTCAGTTTTCATGGATATTATGAATAGTGTTTTCAATAAATATCATGATGAATTTTTAGTGGTATTTATTTAGGATAACTTTTTATACTCAAAAATCTATGAAGATCATGAAAATCACATGCTCATTATCCTAAAATCTCTTAGAAAAATGATTTATATGGCGAGTTTTTCATGTGTGAATTTTTGCTACATAGGATTTCTTTTATTGGCCATATTGTCTCAATGGATGGAATCTATATTTATCCTTCAATGAAAATGGAAATCCAAGAATGGCCAGCACCAATGATTATAACTGAGGAACGTAGTTTTATTAGTTTATAATGTTATTATCATCATTTTTCCCAAAATTTTCCCGGTTCGCTATCCCATTAACCAAGATCACACGTAAAGGGGTTAAATTTGTTTTGAAAAAAGGGTGTGAAGAATGTTTTGAATAACTAAAGAGAATATTAGTTCATTCTACTATCTTGACTCTACCATTGGGGAACTTTGGGTTTGTTATTTATAGTGATGCTTCAAAGAAAGGACTTGGTTGTGTCCTTATGAAGAATGATAGAGTTATTGCCTATGGATCACGAAACCTAAAAATTGATGAGGAAAATTATCCCACTCATGATCTTGATTTAATAGATATAATAATTTCTTTGATGATATGGAGACACTCTCTCTATGGAGAAATTTTTTAGATTTATACCAATCTCAATCGTTCGATGTATATTTTCTCTCAAAAATAACAAAACATGAAGAAAGGGAGATGGCATGAACTACTCAATGATTATGAATGCACAATACACATCCAGCCGGGGAAGGAAAATAAGGTGGCAGATGCTTTGAGTATAATGGATAATATATTTTTGAACCAGCTGAGAGTCAAAGGGGATCCTATTTTCATGGATCTAGTAAAGATGGATATGGGAATAACCATGGAAGGAGAAACATCAATAATTTTTCAAATGGTTTCCAAAACATCTTTATTAGAAACGATAAAGTGTTCTCAGAATAATGATGAGGAGTTTCAAAATAAGATTAAAGCTGTAAATTATGGGAGATTGAGTGAATTCCTATATGAAAGTTGTAATTTTGAAATTTGGGAAGAGACATTGTGTTCACGATATACCTGATCAAAAAAGGGAATTGTGGATGATTCCCATTGCTCTACTTTCTCAATACATGCTCGTAGCACTATGATTTATAGATAATTAAAAGATAATTTTTTGTGGAACAACATGAAGTGATAGAATTCTAATTTATTGTTGAGATTTATGGTTAGCAAACAAGTAAAAGCTGGAAGACAACATCCAAGAGGAATCTTGTAACATTTCCCCATACATGAGTGGAAATGGGATGATATTATGATGGACTTGTTCATTGGGATACCAAAGACTCTTAGAAGGAATGATGAATTATGGGTCATTTTTTATCATATTACAAAGTCAACACATTTTCTAACTATAAGAGAAGATTTACCACTTGATTGTCTAGAAAGACTATTTATTAATGATTATTTAAGACTTCATGGATTACCCCTATCAATTGTTTCGGATCATGGTCCTAATATCACATCATGATCCTAGAAAAGTCTTCAAAAATCCCTGAATACTAAACTTAGTTTGAGCATTTCCTACCACCCTCAACCTGATGGAAAATAATAACAGACTATTCACACCTTAGAATACATTTTTAGATCATTCTCACATGACAATCATGGTATGTGAGATCAATATTTACCTCTGGTAAAATTTTCCTATAATAATATCTTCCATTCAAGTATTCATATGGTACCATATTAAGTGTAATATCGAAAAGTGATGTTGCCCACCAACGTTTTGGGATTATTTTTGTGAAAGAAAACTCATAAACCGATAACTTGTTGAGGAAATGATGGAAAAGGAGAAGGTTATCAAAACCAACATCAATGCAGCTCAATGTAGGCAAAAGAGCTATGTCGATAATTGAAGGATGGATTTGGAATTTCAGGTAGGAAATAATGTTTTCCAGGAAGGTATCTCCATGGAAGGGAGTTAATGAATTTGGTAAGAAGTATAAATTAAGTCCCATGAACATCGGTACTTTTGAAATTATATAACAAATATGGGCTATAGCCTAATATTTGGAAATTCCACCAACTCTCTCCAATGTTCATGTTGTGTTCCACGTATCACAGTTGAGAAAATATATGCCAGACCAAACGCATGTACTCACCTATGAGGAAATTTAATGGGAACCTGATTTTTATTATTGTAAAGGTCCTATAATGATTGTTGAAACTATAAAAATAGTGTTGAAAAACTGGATGACTCATCTAGTAAAAGTTCTATGGATAGACCAAAATATGGAAGAGGTGACGTGGGAAATCGAGGAAATTATATAGAAGAAACACACAAGTCTTTCTAAAAAATTATATTCTAGAAATTTCAAGGATAAAATTATTTGAAGGTGGGAATAATGTAACACCCCAAGCATCTATGGAATGTTTGATTTTGAATAATGATATATCTTTCATTTTACACAACTTGGAGTTTTAACACACAAGAATCGATCTAACTAGCCCTAATGAATTGTAATACCCACCATTTGATATTCTATAAATTTTAATTTTCAAAGTTGACCTTATTTTTGGATTTGGAATATCAATATTAACTTAGGATAAATTTTTGGTATTTTGCTAATAAATTTCATATTTTGTTGAATAGTGAAAAATAATAAATTTAAATCACAAACAACTTTTTTAAATTGAAATAATTTATAGTGATAAATTATAAATTTTATTCGTTTTAATATTTCATTATATTATATTTATATAAATTATTATAATTGAGGTCATTAGATGTAATTTGATATTTAAACTGGACAAAAACAAGTGTCAATCGTTTGATAGTTAATATTTTATAAATGCATGCCTTTTGTTTTGACAGCGGGAACTAATTTTAAATTAATTTATGCAACTTTTGTGTTTTGAATTTAGAAAAATGGATTCCGCATTCTTTGACGTTTCCATTAAAAATAAATTACACCAATAACTTCTATATACTGTGATGTTATTATAAAAATGGTACAACCATATTTATTATTCTATCCATCATATGAATGAAAAAGTCACCAAACGTGCGTACATATGGCTTACCTTCTCCACGTCGTTGTGTAGTTGTTATTATATACATTATTTTTTATGGGTATATTAAATATGTATAATTGATTTAAATATTAAATATAACATGTTAATGATTCTGTATATATGATATACCATCTATTTATATATGAATCTAATATCAACAGAATGATATTGTCCCTCGTGCATAGGTACAGATTACCATCTCCATGAACATGATAAGATTAATTGCTTCATCGTGACCATTCATGAATAATTTTCATTTGATGGTTAAAAATAATTTTTCAGAACTCAATATCATTCTGAATATGAATCAAATAATCTTATCCATAAAAAACACGTCTTATGTAACAAAACATATAAAGGTAAACGAATCAGTTAACACCCGAAACGATAATAATACTAAAATATTATTAACAAAGCAATATTAGAAGATCATATATGATATGAAATATATTTATATGGTTCTTTTATAATTTAATAAAAATTATTTAACTATTATGCACAATTTTAACTTACCCTCGACCAAGGAGAAGTACAAGTGGAGGGTAAATTCCACAATCTCTTTGTTATACGAGGATGTTTTTACATAAGAATCTATTAGAACCCCATTATCATCCACATATGTGTTTTCATAAAAAATTATTTTAAATCATTTTTAATATTTACTAGACAATGGGTAAGTTCATTTATACCCTTATTTTACCATAAATGTGTTGAAAAGAATCATTTCGTCTATTTCCAAACAATGTACTTTAGGAACTTTTTGACAAAATTAATGTAAGAATGTTTTTTAACTTATACAGTCAGTGTGGCTATTTTATGTCATTATAAAATTGGTGAAGAATCTATTTCAATATTATAATAATATTTTCAAAATAAATTTTTTCTTTTATATTTATATAACTTTAGATGATTTCAAAATACAAAGATATATTTCTCTAAAAAAAAATTTAATTCATCTATGTCAACCTTATTATGATGGATTGTAATATTATTTCATGTTGATTTATTATGATACAAATATTGCATATTATTTTGATGGTTTTGTGATATGTTTGACTGTGGATGTGTTATTTATATACCATTCATGGTTTATGGATAATCTGTTGAGATTTTTATGCTAGTTTTAATAGAAATGATTTTGTTATGGTCAAACCTTTTCATACGAGGAATGCATTGCACTTAGTAAGTGACATGTGGATCCCGCTATAGCTCCATGATGCATCGGTAGGTTTGATGAGACAAACTAGTGTCTTGGAACTAGGCCCTGACAAAACATATTTGTAGTCATGGAACAAGGCCTTGACTATGTGGTTATGATGTATAGCATTATGCATTCCATCATTATAAAATTGAATATTGATATTGTATATGATTAGTTGAATAGTAGAATATCCATGTGAATAAGTAAATGGAATTATTTTGATTTATATTTTCCATATTATGATGAATTTTACAATTAAAGGACTTATGATTTTGTCTTATACATTTCCTTAAATGATTATGTTTGTTTATGAAAGTTTCCACTATATTGTTATCCTTACAGGGCATCTGAGCTCACCCCTTTCTATGTTTTATTTTTCCCTGGACGCGAAAATGTATATTCTAACTAACTTTTTGGGATACTCTATGTTATATGAATGTGGCTAATGAAGAAAATGTTGTTGTGGTATTTTATTTTATAATGTAATGTAAATTTATGAATGTATCTAGAACATCCATGCATACTTAACCGATTGGTCTTTTGGGACATGATTTCCTTGTATTTAGACAATGTTATATAATAACGCACCAACACTAGGTAACTAGGGTTGCGGAATTACAACCACTGAATATAATCTCAAATAATGTTTATAACGATTTTTTTATCTCAGAATAGAGTTTTTAACCTAGTATATGAAATTGGTGGAATTATGATTTTTTCAAATCACAGCAGAGTAAATAATATTTATTATTTATTATATTAAATATTAATTTTTTATTACATGTTTATTCAAAAATATCATTTAAAAAGTGCATCATATTTTTATTTCTTCCCATTCATTGAGTTTAAAATGGTTACTTTTACCTAGTATAGTCATAAATTCCTGTTGAATGGTAAAGATAGTCAAGACCCCCATTGCATTTTGTTATTGTTTTTCCTCTTTTATTTTTCTATTTTTCTATTCACACTCACTAGATTATAGTTAATTAACATATGTGATATACTTTTTAGTGACTATGATATAATAACAAATGGATATAGAAAGAGATATATTTGGGAATAAGGGTTCTTTTGTAACATATGGGGAATGACAGGTCCTCGTGTTTGAGCCACAGATTATGGAAACGTGAAGAGAATCAAATACTCCATCCCAAGGATGGACATTTTAATGTTTCAACGTAGATACCGATAAATTTAATATTTGTTTGTTTTAAAACCAGTATATTCATGATTTGGACCCTTTTATGGGTGATCTATATCTTTTAAGGTGGAAACATTGATTTTAGGTGATTTGAGGGGTTTCATGCTATGGAATACAGATCACACATCATATAGATTGCAGAAACCAAGAAATGTGTTATTATTATTAAATGAAGAAGATGCTATTTATTATTAGGAACCATTTTTTGGAATACATTATATAGACTGGTACTAATCCATGTGGATGAGTACTCTAGAAGACATCTCTTGTAGGGGCACATGCTGTATGGTGTACACGTCTTGACCCCATTTGGGGTGCACACCATCTAGAGCCACATGACCATATGAAGTATATTTCAAGGCAATGTGAGGTGAATGGGTGAATACCTTGTGTTTGGTACACATATGCTGTATGATCGCCACATTGGGTATATTTTCCATTACACTCGATGTTACGATGGATTATATGCCAAGTTGAGGCCTGGATTGTACACATAAAGTACTAGGGTACACATTCCATGTACTCTTCCCTTGATAACCCTTTGATGATATGACCTATATATTTACCTAGATATTAAATAGGGAATATTATGAGTTTATTTTGATTATTTTTATGTGATTTCCTTGATGGTGAACCATTAGGGTGATTTGAGGATTCATAGTTGGTGATTCTATCATTTTCTTAAACAGAGTGGATTTTCTTCTAGATATGAAATTCAGTTGTCTTCTAAGAGATAGATCTTGATTTCAGATATTCCATGATCCATCTTCCATAACTAATTCAAAATATCATTCCACTTATTGTGAAACACTTGTGAGATGTTTTCTTTTGTCCCATGTGTCTAGGAGGTTTTTTGTTTCTTGGGATCCCTTAGTGGATACCACTGCTTACATTTCGACCTATGTGATCCACTATATGATGAATCCATGATCTTAATTTTTCTAATGGACTTCTAATATATTAATTTTCGTACATTATAACATAGTTAATCATTTTTAGGATCCATTTATATGTATATTGTTTCAGGGATCCCATGTAGTATTCCTCCCTTCATAATAACTATTGAGGTCCACTAGTAATATTCACTTACTTATGAGTTGACCGTGAGGATACCGAGGGGGGCGAATATTCAATATGTTCAATTGAGGGACCCAATAGTTTCCCCAATTTTAAACTAACCCTAATATAGTACATCAGGATTGGTTATAAATAGTAGCATATGTGACTATAGAACCCATACTGAACATGTAATCATGAGACTTTTCCAGTGTAGTGGGGGGTTTAGTCATTCATCCACCTTCAGAAATTTATTTATAAATTCACTTGATTACTCAAGATGCATAGATGTTTACCAGAGGTGATTCTTCTTTGGTTGATGATGAGCCTTCCTCTATGTGTATTCCTTCTCTTTTGGATTGTCTAACATATTTTAAATAATCTGTCTAATTTGTTTTTTAGAAAACTGATATGTGTTTCATGGGATTCATCTTTTAAGCCTTGTTACATCTTGTATTTATCTATATACATTGTGGCATAACCTTGGATATTGATGTTGAGACTATGGTATTTATTTTTATATTATTGGGATATCCAAAGGTACTTCCTTGGTCTTAAATTTTGATGCTATGATTATGATATATGGGAATAAAATATATAGTAATGATACTTATAGAAGATTACACTATCCTAAGTGAAAAGGATTACTTTAATCTCCTAAATAATCTATATGTTTAGGTTGATTGTGTTGTCCTTTGTATAACAATTGATAAGGGTTATTACGCTCTCCTTAATATGACTATCCTAATGGATGATTATTCACTCTTGAGCATTAAGGATGATTATTCTCTCCCTGATAGAAGACATGACTTTATGTTGGAAATGCAGTAACACATCACTAGAAAATTATGGATGATTATGTTATCCGGATTATTATTAATTATTATTCTCTCCCTAGTCAGTGTCCTAGAGGTGTGGACATGATGTCTCATGAGATATATCTATTTATAGTTCACATTATGGTCAAACCCTTAGGTTCCCATCAAGTTCCTAATTCATGATTGCTTACATATTGGTACAAAGGTTTTAGAGATCAGACAAGATTTACATTGTGATTGTGGTATGACACCAATATTTGTGCCATTTTTACATGATTTTTCGATATAATCCATGGAATACTTCATAAAATTTTTTGGTGGAGTGTACGTGTGACCCCGAACATAGGATGAGTATCCCTTTATGGTGCATAAATTTCTCAGATACATTTTAGGTGCATGTAAAGGAATGTATTTTTTAGTGTTACTATATACCCTAAGAAGAAAATAATTCTGAATTCCCACGGTGTCATGACAACTAGATAAATGATCTAGTCATAGGATGTACAGTCAATCATATTTCTATCTTGGGATTTACTGAGAATTGAGTTATTTATGTTTTTATTATTTCATATGTATGTATGTATATGTGAACATGTATATATGTATGTGGATATATATACATACATGGAATGGTTTATATATTATAGAAATTTATATAGGTGATTGAAATCAGGGAAGCAATTATTGGTTGAAATATTTTCTCATTCGTTTTATTTTATTTCGTTTCATTTGGGTTTCATTGAGGATTATCATATTGAATGAGGATAAAAGAATGGAATCATATTATAGGATCATCATTAGGGAGAGGGTTCTACTATGATTATATCCTCACCAATGTTAATGCACCAAAGAAAGTATGTTGACCATATGTCTTATTTTAAATTTGATCATATATTTATGGTTGATAGGGTTGCATCCATTTTTTTCATCATCAATCAGAATAACTAATATTGATTCATATAATTGGGCTGATGTAGTTAAATAGTTTATATAGACTAGAAATGTTATCTTGAACAACTTTAATAGTATATCTATGTACCTTAATTTATGTTTTATTTATATACTCCTACATGTATGGTCTTCCCATTAGGTGAATAGTGTTATATGTATGAAATAACTATTCTAGATTTTATTGTATTTCATTTATTATTGCAACATATTATATTTCAGTTTATTAACAACTTCTCAACATTTCTTATTTATTTCTATGGTGGGAATTTGATTATTATCAATTTTTTCACTCTGACATGAGTGTACAGTCTATCCACAACCCCATCATAGGTCCCCACAGCTATTTTGAAGCCTATGGTATATGGATAGGTGCTCTTGAGGACTCATAGATTGCTGAGTTAGAGTAACATCTAGTGTAATAAACGTTGGGAGGTTATATTGTGTTATTAGATATGTTTCTCCTAGATTAATACAACTTTTTGAAATATGGTAGATAGGTTTATTCGGAATATATTAGATGCTATGATGAATATAAGAAAGAGGAACTGATAATACATATTTGGGTATGGATTTCTTTTTTATAAAGATATATGATTATTTTTTTGTTTTACAATTCATTTTATTTTATATGATTTTCACTTTTGGCGATGTGCATGATGTGTAGATATGATTATTTATTATGTATTTTTAGATCATTTCAAGTTGGAAGAAGTGCATAGATTGATTTTAACTATTTCCCAAAAAAATGAAAGTGTACCCTCATGATTCATATTTTTCATTTAGGATTCCCATGTTATAGGCCTTTAAAAGTGTGATTATTTTTAATGATATAGGAAAACTATTTAATAATTCGACAAAAACCTACATTGTCATTACTTGTATATGTATATTATATAATTACAATCAATTGAGCTGACATGGATGTATATATTTCCCTATTATGGTAGGTTATGTGTCTCTATGTAAGAATGATTTACGGTGGGCTCATGACTTAGTCCTCATATATGGGAGGTATGCTGACCTGAGTTGCCCGATAAGGCACATGATGGCCCTATGTTCTATAGATTGTATGGTTTTTTTCATTTTTTAATAATATAAAATTTCATTAACAATATAGAAAATGTTTATCTACATATATTGGAATGGAATTCAACATAACTAATAATTTTTTGTGGTAATCTAGTCAGATAACTGAGCATGATTTTGATAGGTATATGAATGCTTCTCAAGGACCTGAACTCATGGGAGGATTTCAGTATAAATATGACAATTGAATATATGTTAAAAATAATCTTCTACATTTGTATCATTAATTTCATTGAGTAGTTCTATATGAGGTTTCTCAGAGAAGATCAATCGCTCATAGTCAATGTAAAAAATTATCATATTTCTTGGTCATTATGATCTTTACAATACATAGAGTGGTATGATCTTTATTCTAGGGAATTATAATAATATACCCTATCAGGAGACAACATATATATATATATATAGATAGGTGGGTTTAACAGAGGTCCTTTGTTTTGAAATAGAACCATGTCAGTAGATGTTTCTATTTTGAAAATGGAAAAATATTTTTGAGGTTCAATAAGGTTATTAGATTAATTTAATGATGTGAGCATAGTATTCTGCTTTTTCTGAAATGGATGTATGGTAGGTGACCCTGATTTTTGATGTAGGCATGTTGGTTCCTTCATCATTATACAGAGCTCCTTTGGTTCTTTGGAATAAAAAGTACATATAATAGGAAGTTTTATTCACATCCATGTACGATACAATCACTATTTTATTTTTTGATAATGTATTCATAGAATCGATAGAGTCCTGATATCAAAATGACATCGGTTGATGTGAGGTTGAGGAATAAACCATGGAATGTGTAAGGTTCAAAATTTGGGAGATGGTTTCCATGGGATCCCCTAGATTAATGAAATTGACATGTTGTGTATAAAATCTAACATTAACTTGTTATAGAAAACTTATTGTATCACGATTCTAGTGTTGTAGGAAAACACCAGTTACACATTTTACCATTTAAATTCATAATTTGTGTGTATAACTATGCGACATAATGAATAATTTCACAATATATATCATGTTCATGGTTTTAAATTTTTGTTTCTAATAATAAATGTCGCTTAGTGTAAGAGGAGACATTAGATATTAATGATCATCTATGAGAGGGATAACCCATGTCTGGACCTGTATAGGCATGGTAAGGGGATGAGGTGTTAGGATTATGTTAATTTTATGTTTAGAATGTTCGATATGATCTTGGATCATGATATGTATACATGATTCTAGATGAAATCTTAATGTTATTATAATTAGATAAGATCATTATCTATCTTTAAATCATTATGCGTTCACTAAGATAGCATCACCTATATTTTTAGTTTCTTTTCATGAGGATGTATTTATTTGATTGATGATGGAACCTATTGAATATGCACTCATGGATAGATATAACGTAATCCATATAGTGTGGAGTGATACATTTTCTATTTGAGGTATATGTCCATTTATTTTAAAAAAAAATTAGTGAGGGATGAGTGTGACGCATTGATCTTGATGTTCATATTCCAAGGCAATTCTAAGGGGATTAATATAGTGGGGGTACTATATATGTCATATATAAACATCTCTTGAAAATGAAATAGTTGTTTATTATATGATACTAGTACATAGACATTATATATGGTGTAGTTTCAATGATACATGGAATGAGAGCATGGATGTTGGTTTTACCACCAAATCTTCTTCAGACAACGACTTTTTTGGTGAGAATACTGTAAGGATCGATGTTATTTTGAACTGGAATATTGAGAAAATGTTTGGTTTAATTATTTAATAGATTATTATAATGGGTATGATGATATTTTTCCCAACAATGTGTCCCCAAATATTTATTTTCACCAATCTATTGGTCTCGGAATAGGGTGTTTACTCAAATACATAAGTTAGGTAGAATTTTGAGTCCTTCGAAATTTAGCAGAATAGTTGATATTTTATATTTAATTAAATAAATGTTAATTTTTTCCATAGAATCATTCAAAAATATCCTTTAAACATAGATTCATATTGGTATTTCATATATTCCTTTGATTCCATAATGGATAGTTTTTTCTATGTGGGTCACAAACTCTGATCGGATGATAGGGCCATGTCGGCCCCTCTTTTTCATTGTCCTTTTTGTTCTTCTTTGTCACACCCATTTATCATTTATTCCACATTGGATTCTCTCACATTAAAATTTAACATACTAATCTCTAATATATATAGAGAGAGAATTATTTGATTAAGGGATATATATATATATATATATATATATATTGTGAAGGATATTGAGGTAATCAGAAAAGACTCGGAAAAATTCCAGATCATCATGCGACAACTATGGATCGCAGAAATAGAAGAAGCTATAGAGGATTCCTCCCAAATGTAATATATGATATTTTTTTGATAAATACCATTAGTTTTACTAACAGTAAAACACCTTTAATGATTTATTAGGATTCTAAAAGGTTGAATTGATGATTTTGGGGAGAAAATTGTGTTTTATGGTGATATGGTGTGTTCCCAATTCTAGAATCTTGATCACATGACATACAGATTGAAGATCGCTTGAAAAGTGTTATTTATATTTATGGAAGATGTTGAATTTATAATAACATTCAATTTTTAGGGTATTCAAGAAATATATGGATACATTTCCTTGTAGTTGAGTACCTATCCAGTTACCCAGTGTATGGGAACATGTTGTGTAGAGTACTTGACCACACACCATTTGTGTTGCACATTGTGTGTTGCTACACATCTAGAAAAATAACATGGCCAAGGCAACTTAGGTACATGAGTAAAAACCCCCTATATGGAACACACCAATTACATGATAAAAAAATTTTACATGGGAAATTACACAATATGTTCAACTTGATTACACACCACAATGAAGCCTTGATGGTATATGCTATGTACTACTCTATTTTTATCCTTGTGAGAGTTTTTCTTATTTAATTACCTAGAGTAAAAATTAGACCAAATTAGAGTACATTCATAATTTCATTCCATGTATATCATTATAGTGAATCTTTTTGGGTAAATGGGGGAGTACTATATAGAATATAAGGCATTTTATAGAATGGAGTGGGTTTTCTCTAGAAATAAAATCCAGATGTCTCTTGATAGTGAGACCTTGATTAGTGATGAGCCATGAGACATCTACCATTGGAAATGTTTTTTATATTTCCATTTATGAATTATAAAATATTATATGTCTCATTTTGGAAAATGAGGCAATGAGGATAATTAAATATGACGATCCCTTGTAGGATTCCATTGAAAATTGTTTCCACTATGAGGATCCTTTTAAAGATGAACCTACCTCTTTACTATTACCATGTTTCCCATGAAAGATTAAATTTAATGAATAATGAACTAGGGGATCTCTGGATTGATACCACTACCTAAATACTTTTTCTAGGAACACAAGTTGGAATCCTCTATCCACCTTCAAGAATGTGGAACCCTTGTAGGAAACATTCCTTTACAATAAGGCCAAAAGGAACCCGTGTATAATCCTTTTTTTTGCATTGACTTGAGATACCAAGTGGGTTCCATGATGTTTGAATAACCATGAGATATTACATTGAGTATGAGTAGATATTTTAGAAGGTGTCACTTTATAAGAAATGTTTATCTTATAATACTAAGAGGTTTTGACAGTAGTGGTTGGTTTAGGTGTTCTCCCACCCTCACTATTTTTTATAAAATAACATGTTTTTTAATGACACCATGAAGATTATTTATTAATTCACGTATTTTATTTATAAATTCACTTTTTTATTAATTACATCAATCCATGTTCGATCTATACATGATATATAGTTATATTCATTAGAATCATTAATTAAATAATATTTAAGGAGAGTACAGGTAAAATGAGTGTTATTATTAATACCCCCTTTTAAAGTATAGGTTACTCTGAGAAATTTATAGAACTCACTAAATATGTTATTATTTATTTGGATTATGAAAATATTGATTTAATGAATTATACATGACCTGGTGGTTAGAGATCCATCTTAGTTCTCTAGTAACAAGATGTACACTTGATCATTTGTTTATCAGTGGATCAAATTTTCATTGACTCATTTTTGTTGTTTTGTATTTTCTTATAATTGTATTTTTATGAGCAGCTATATATATATATATATTGGGATATTTATGTACATATAAAGATATACACATATACGAAGAAACTTCCTTCAGACGACCGGGATCACATACCCAGTGATATGTAATGGAATTATTTCTTCTGTTTTGAATTAATTATATTCAATTATCTATTGGATATGCTAAGAATATTCCATGATTATGAAAATATGATATCATATTATTGGTTCATTTTTGGAGATCCCTACTGAGATTGTCATCTCACCCTTCTAGGGGAACCTTAGTGTGGGTGAATACTATATGTCATAAATTTAGGTTGAGCACTGAAAGATGGTGGATAGAGATAAATCCCATGGTTAAAACACCATGAGGAGACACTCCTATTGAGACTTGGTATTACATCTACCTATTATATTGTAATACATACCTATATATTTATTTTTTCCTCTTTTACTTACTTTTACCTTCTTGGTTAGATCGATTGGTGAATTGTGTTATATGTATGAAATGGATGTTTTGGATTTATTAAATTTCATTTATTTTAATATCATGTTCTTTTTTAGTAAATTTATTTCATGAAAACAATATTTATTTACTTCTATGGTTGATGACTATTTATTTTTATTGATGTTTACTCTAATATGAAGGCATAAACTCCACGTAGACACACCATCGGTCGTCCCTTCTAGTCCAAAACCTCAATCATGTGGAGAGGTTCTCTTCAGACAACATGATATATTATCTTATATAAATGGTTAGTGGAACACAATTCAGGACATTAAAATGGTCCAGTAGACATGGGGTTGTTTTTTTATCATGCGATTGATGACAAATTTTTTTTTGATGTAATGTTTATAAAAATCTCAAGGCCACACATTCATCCACCATATATGAATTTATACATTGAAATTATAACACAGTAAAAAATAATTAAACATGGACACTTCTATCTCATCAAATATATTAAATTCCATATAGTTACTTCATATTTATGGTATCCTCACAAAAATGTTAACAAGTTGAGTGTTCATATTTTAAAACACTTTATATTTTTTACCTAGAACATCCACTCATTATTCCATAAAATATAGATCATTAACCATTTAAATGAACACTATTTTAAGGACTTATAAAGAATCATGTATTTTCTTATCTTGATGTGATACATGGAACACATTATGAGAATGAGAGAGGGTCATTAAAATTGGAAATAGATAAAAAACTATCCATGTATGATGAATAATTTTAAATGGTAGATTGTAGATAAGCCTTAACATCCTTAAATACAAATCTCATAATCTATTTGAATGAGATATTCATAGTAATTCATCTTCAATGACTTCTAACTCTTGATCAAGCCTATGATTATTTGTAAAACATTTCTATCAACTATGAGATGTTTTAATGGGCTATTTAATATCATGTGTATTCACATGAATTCCCATATATTCTTTAGGTACCAATATCATCATTTCTCTAACATTATGTAATCAAGTTTGTGTTTGGAAATTTTTTCTATTTAGGGATTCTTCGTAAGTCATCTGTAAGGTTGAGTAAATGTTATGGTTATAAGAAAAATTTAAACTAATAAATTTATTGATGGAAAAAAATTCCTAAATAGAAACGAAAATATCTAAATATGTATTATAGATTTTCAATGGTCCTCATTGGCTAAAAATCTAATTTAGGTTGATATGTAGTATTGAAACATAACATTGTATCATGATCATACTAAATAATTTTAGAGTTCTTTAATGAAAAAAAATAAAACAAATCCTATAAAATAGAAATTGGTATTACATTTATCCTTAAAAATTACCTTATGTATATCATATCATTATGATGTAGAGAAAAATATTCTATAATTATAATGAAATTTAATGACTTCACCTAGTTAAAAATAATTAATAAAATAATTTTTATTCCATTTAGATGTTTTTGGGAGTACATTAATGAATACATTATAATAGTTTCAAATTTATATTCTAGTATATGTAATGTATATAACATAATATTTTAATTTGTCTCCCATCCTTACCTTCTTAACACACCATGTATCAAAATACATTCTATAAATAATCAATTTTCTTGTCATCTGATAAGAAATACTTGTTCAGATAACTATGAATCTTTTCACTTCTAGAATGAATACCGAATGATGAACAAAATGAATCATCAAATAACTTATTTATATTTTTCATTAAAGGGTTTTATAAATCATTCAATGACTATATCCTTTATTCAAAATAATGGTTGTACTCTATATCATTTCTCAACTTCTTTTGAATCTCACTATCATTATTTTGTAATTCTTTAATCATTACGTGAACAAATAGTTGAATATTCATCTATGAATGATTTTATTTTTCACCATTATTTATTATATCATTATCCATAATATAAAAATAGATAAACATTGGATCTCTTTCAATCCCCATCAATTTCAACCTATTATGTTTATTTAGACTCAATATATCAACCACAACATTTTCCTTCCCGTGGAGTTAAATTATTGAGAAGCCATATAATTTTATCAAATAAAACCATCATCTAAAGTTAATATTTGACTCTTTAATTATTAATATTTTCTTTAGGTTTTTATGATCAGTCTAAATAGTACAACATTACCAATAACTATTATTCCTCAATATTTTATTTTTAAAATTTACTACTATTATCTCCAAATAATGTGTCTGTAATTTCATACTATAAATTTATAATTGGTGCAAGGTATAATCTATCACCATTACATTATTTATTTTGACACATTCCACTCACATTACATATAGCAACATATATATTAAAACACTTCTCCACTATATGTTAATATAGGCACATGTGATTTGACCAACATTCATTTTATCTCCTTAAAATATACCTCAAATACATATCTCTAAAGAAAATTGTTTCCATTCCATGTTATCATGGTTATTGGATTTTATCGGAATAAAAACTCTTTCAAAAATCATTGATAATATATATGAAATAAAAAAATGTTCTTCGTTTCTATTGTTGGTCTAGGATATTGGTCAATAAATTATGATTTAAATGTATCTAAACATATTCCATGACTCAAAAATATATGACCAAAAAATTAGTCATTAGAAACAAAAATTCACACAAATTAATTATGACATATAAATTCAACTTCTAAAGGTTATTTCATATAATAATAAAATTTTCTTCACAATCCTTATTGAAAATTTATTATATAAAAAAATAAATTATAAAGACTATCACAAATTGGTGATGATAATATATAAAGGTTATATTTATTAAATCAATGATGAAAATATTGTAATTGGTATGTTAAAATAGAATATTTATAAATTCATATTATCCATTTAATGTATATATGGATGTCTTGGATATATTTTACATATGGAAAAATAATAAATGATATCGATATTGAAGATAATTCTTTCAGATGTATCGAGATCCACATAGTTGATCAAATAAATATTCAATACATGCTAGTGGAAATATGTTATTTATATTGTAATGATCATGATAATATCATAAATGATAAAATGAACAGTTATTCATATAAGTAAAAAATATTAGGTTCACCTGATCGTGTTGTAAATGGGTGAATGAATCCCTTGTCAATATTGTCCTTGAGTATTTTCAACATATCCTACATCTCAATTGAGGTCCTTATTGATATAGTCTATAAAATTGGTGTTAAACCTTGTATGTGTTCCATTGAAAATTTCATTTCAAAATTCATCTGAATACTATGATGGTCATCAAAAAATTCTATCCTATGTTCCCTATCAATAAGAATATCGTTGATATAGAGTATCTACCCAACCATATGAGTTGAGTATCCCTCATGAATATGAAATAATACCCTAATATTGGATGTTACAACCAATATATAATTATGTTCATCCTTTTACTGATAGAAAATAATATTATGATTTAGAATATCAAATTTGGAATCCCTTCCCAGAATTTCATTGTTGAATATATATATAGAGATTCAATTGATTCCCAAAATAACAAAAAATTTCACCATAGGGGGAATCATATGCTTTATAGGAAACAAATTCCATCACACTTCTATCATGATAATGATATAGGCATGACATGTGGTATTCACACCACTAAAATTTGTAACAATTTACTAAATATATAATTATTGATGTGGATACATGATTAGCTTTCAAGATACATATAATATAAATATGTTTTTAGATACAGGTTAAAAATATAATTTTTAATTTTTGAGTGGAATGTTGTACCATTCAACACATTGATCTCTTTACCCAACTAATTTGTGAATTAAAGGGAAATTCAATTATACTTTTTCTTAGTTTTTTATTGGGACCCACCATCCTCATTACCAATTAAACTATGGAATTAAATCACATAATTTCAAATATGTCCAAATCTATTGGATTGAAATTTAGTGGTTGAATCCTAATTCACCTATATTGAATTTCCTATCCAATTCACTCCTAAAAAATCACAATATTTATGGCTATACATTTACCAATTAAAATTTTTTGTAATTCTTATTAGATAATTTTACGAGTTATTTCTACCTACATTTTGAAATGTATGTTGTGGTAATTTATTTTGTTTTGTTAATATCTATTTGAGATTCCATAAAGCACTATTTTTCTCTTCACATGAATAAATTATTTATATAAATTACCACTCACTATTTCTTAATTTAAAGACCACATAGAGATTTTTTTGGAGTTATTAAAGTCTATTTTTTCTAATTCCTTTCATGGAATTTTTTTCATGATAATAATGAGTCAATAATTTTTTCTCATATGTATTATTATAATAAATTATGCACACCTTTAATGACATATAATGTTTTCTTCATGGGTACTATGGTATTAATCATACAAATCTATCATTTCTATAAAGTCCTATTGCATCGTAGTATGAACAGTTAAAACAAATTAATAATTGAGATATAACCAGTTAAATTCCACCAATTTAAATGATACTTTCTTCATTATATTCCCATGTTCTATTGATAAGAACCCACCATTGATATTTTTTTAATCATAAATATATACTGCTAATACAATTGGCTCATGTTTTGTGAAAAAAATAATTTAAAATATATTTTCCATCATTATTTCATATCATGGAATATTGTGGATCAGAGGCAAGTAGAATAGTGGTGATCATTGTTTAATAAATACAATATTATCATGTTTATCCCTCATCAGTGTATTTGAAAGATCAACATGATGCATCTAATAATTTAATGATTTAAATAATTGAGTGGGAATAGTCTAATGTTATTTTGTCCCATATTTATATGCATTTGGTTTCTCTTGGGGATGGTCATTTCATTGGATGTCACATTTATTGTTCGTATTATTACTTCTAGTTCTGGGTGTTGACTAGAAAAACATATTCAAATGTCAATCCATAATAATTACTATGAATAATATTATATTTTTGAAAATAATATCCCATTATTTCCCCTATTATGACACATCATCATTCAATGACCCATTGAAATTAAACTAGGTTATTCCCTATCATTATCTAAATAAATCTTTAATAATGGTTCAATAATATAATTCAATATGTCATAGTAATATACATTTAGAGTGTTTATCTGTGTGTTTAATGTTTGTAAAACTCATAATGTACCATGAGTAATACATTTCATACATAATACCCTTTTCAGAGTTGTTACACTTAGTTATATCTATGAAATAGTGAAATCCACATGCCAATTTATAGAAGGGGGGTCAATTTCTATTAAAACGTCATAAACTCTATTTTACTAAAAAATAAAAAAAAAAATCATTACATTGACATATCCACAAGATTTTCACCATTTTTTCTAAACCTAATATCTAATAATTTATTAAACCCTACATTTATATCATCTAAAGCGACCTAATAAAAACATATAAAAATATTATATAATTTAAGATGAATTTTCAATACATTTAATAATGATACATTGTGAATGACCATATGTGGTTTGTTTATTTTGATACAATAAATATAAAAACATTTTAATAAAAATGATCACCATCTCAAACGTCATTCTTAGTTTATGTAACCATTATAGACTGGTCACACTTACTAAAATTCAACATTACATGGTGAACAAAAACATAAGAAAGGGATGCCTAAATTTTATTAGTTTTTGTAAACCTAGGAGTGATGAATCATTATATAATTAGATGATCATAATGGTATTATAACATATTCAACTTCATGTTGTCATTGAGGGCTTGGATCACAATAGTATGTGAAAATTTGGGAGAATTTTATTTTTTTCTCCCAGAAGGGACTATGGGGAACAACTATAAATTTCCTTCAATATTGTATTGGGTAATTTTTCCAACAACTCAGTTGGTACCAAAGAAAAGGTGTCAAATTTAGAAAATATATTTCAATCAACCCTATTATAATTTTCATGGAATAATCAATATTTATATAATTAAATATTAATATATTTTTACTTGTTCTATTTTTCATACAATTTAAAGAGTGTATTGGATTGAGATTCCATATTAATAGTTGAGTAAAAAATAAGGGGTTTTCAAATGTGATGCATAACCAACCATGGATTCCAATACCAGACTCCTTCCCCTTTTTGTTTTCCTTTTTTCTTTTTCATTCTTCTCAATTTTTTAAGTTTTTTGTTATTTTTCTCAAATTTATCCTTTGGGATTCTAGTGTATTATCCCAAGGGATAACATTAATGTTTATTATATAAAGAGAGTAAGAGAATATTGGGAGATTGAAGGGATGAATTTTTACCCTAGATCTCAGTTCATGTCGATCATCATTAAACAACATTATATCACTAATCTGATCGAGGATTCACTGTTTTCAACCTAGAGGATGTTATTATTTTGATAATTGATATTAATCCTAATATATTATATTTTTTATGTTTTAAATAATTTTATGGGTTTATGGGAAAACTAGGGGGTCGATCTGTGACTTTAATGGAGGAATCCGTTCTATTTGGTCATTTTATGGGATCAATATTTGGGTAAACCGCTTATGCAATAAGTAGATCATAGAAATAATTCTATGAGATCTTAAAATTAATTTATATTGAGTTTTTGATGTCTATAAACTATTTAATTGGATTTCACACCATGTAGTGAATACCTAGGTTTTATTGGTGGACATAGAAATTTAGGGTTCACCACCAGAACCCTTGTGGGGTGCACAATATGTAGGAATACATGGTCGCGTTACATATATGGTCTAATACATGGGCTTGTAACCCATGTGGAGTTACACACCATATACGAGGTGATGCAGACCATATACTCTATAACATTACAAGATGAGTGGTGATGAGGTACAAGAATGGGTACCCATTTGTGGGTAACAACCATGTATATGGATTTTACACCATGTATATTGAAAAATTAATCATTTAGAATCCCGAGGAACCTGAATAGTTAGAATGATTGGGGTTACATAAAATTAAAACCTATTTAAATGCAAAGTAATTATCTTACCAAATGTTTTTATTACAGTGTTTTTACCATTATTATAGAAATTGTCTTCTAAGTAGTCCATCATGGAAAATTTTCCATGTTAATTGGGATGATAGAATCCTTTTGTCATTTAGGGTTCATCTGGATGTAATTTTTTATGGGAAATAATTTTAGGAGGATTTCATAAAGGTTTGGTTTATGAATCTTTCTAGGGTTTGTCTTATGTGTTTAGAGGCATGAGTCAGGTTTGTGATCTTGGTGATCCAAATTTCCTGAGTGTTCCAAGACTTTCTATTTGAGTTTTACTTTGGTGAGATTATAGAAAAGTGTATCAATTGGTAACATTGAGTATAAATTGGGTTTTCTATGAGTGTTAGGTTGAGTTCCTCATGTTATTACTTGTATATTATTAGGTCCTATGTTTGAGGACTACAACTATTGGATCATTTTCGATAGGGTGTTGTAGTGAAATGATGATTACATTTTGGTGTCATTGAGATACTAATATGGGTCTGAGATATACTTGGAGATAACTTTGGGAGATATTAAATACTTTTTTGGTCAGTGGTTTGTTGAATCAGCTTTTTAGGATGATCTTGAGGTATGGTGATGATTTGGTTGTATGTGTCGAAATGTATATACCTGTGAGTGTTTCGTTATATATAAAGGTAGGATGATGTTTGTTTAGCTGGTAATTACATCATGAATATTCATGTGTTGAGGATCCCATTCAGGGTCGTTTACGTAAAGTTATCATGAGAACTATTGAGGTTTAAATGGTTCGATGTTGTTGTAATTTCATACACAATTTTTTAATTTTTTGAATATATTTTATTAGAAGTCCATTGAGTGATATTTATAATGTTTTTTTGGTGTGTTCTAAGAGATTGTGTGCATCTAGGGTTTCACTTGTTGGTTGTTTCTTTATTCTATAACCTCAAAGACCTATGTGCAGCTGCGTTTTTTTCATGCCCCTTAGGTGATTCAGTGCGATCATGTGGGATAAATTTAATGGTTGAAAATATTTAGGGTTGTGGGAAAAGCCCCATGTATTGATGTTTGAGAGTATATCAAATATTTTCCATCAATATTTTTGATGGAAGGTTCAAGGTTAGATCATCACACATTTATGATCATCATTGGATATAAATTTTGAGAAATTTTATTCTCATGGTTTTATTTTGGGGACGGTACCCTTGGATAATTTGGATTGAGTGTTTTATTTGATTTTCAATATAGTTATCTCTTCAAATATAAGATAGTTGTAAGACATTGTTCATGAGCTAATTGAAAATATGTATAAGTAAACCCCTCATGTTTTGTGTTATTCTCTAGATAAAGGTTTTATGCTGATAATTCTTTCAGATACAAGTAAATTGATGGGGTTCCCTGAGATTTTTTTGAACTAATTTCATTGGTAGATGGGATCCCCTTGGAAGGTGGATCTTTTAAGCCTATATTTTAATAATTTCCACTAGGAAAGTGTATACTATCATGTCTTTTATTAGAGACCGATTTTTTTTAAATTCATTTCTATATAAGATTATTTTTCTCATACATTTGGAGTTGAGATATTTTTCAGTTTCTTAATCCCATTGGAGTATTATGTCATAGAAGATTAATATTATGGTGTGGGTTTCTATGGTTATACAGTAGGATCCATCATTACTAAATATGTCATTCAGATTATTAATGCTCAATTGTTGGAATAGAACATGTTCTAGTGGTTATTTCGCTAGGGGACCCATGTTTTATAAATCCCCTTTCATAGGCTAGAGTATGGGTAGATTTACCACCATTTTCAGAATATAACCCAGAGTTGGAAATTCCCTTTGTTTGTTAGTTCCCATTGTTTATATATTAAATTAATTTCTTGTAACTACTGTTATTTTTCATCATGTTTGGACATATCATGTGTGCATGAATGTTTTCTGATATTATATTAATTGTTCTCAATTTGGGTGGCCTAATGATATTTATTTGTTACCCCATATACACACACATTAGTTTGGGTATATACTTAACAATTTCTCACTTCTTAAAATCTCAGTTTCTATTTATAATGGGATGAGGCCCATTGTGTCTTGATCAAGTAGAGTGAGTCATTTACACACTCTAGATGGGGTTGGTGCATCTCATGTGTCATTGGTATTGGATATATGGATTGGATCGGTGTTGGAAACTGAAACTATTTTATTTATTTTCGTTATTGATAATTTGGGTGATTAGTCATCCAAATGGTTGTCCATATATTTTATGTTTTGAATTCTTGTAACTCTGTATTACTATCTTCCACATGATATTTGTTATAATATTTTTCTATTTTATATTATTTATTATGTGTATTATGATGATTATCCTTGTCAAAGAGTTCGGTTAAAATGTATTGTTGTTTCACTCTCAGATGAGTTTATAGTCCCTCTAATTCATTATTTTGAAACTCCCCATTATATGAAAGTTTATATTGTTTGCAAAGGTTTCCATGAGTCCCTCTATTCATCTATATTGGTTGACGTGTCAGGTCAACAAGGCCAGGTTTCTTACAAATTGATATCACAGTTGTTTGATTTTATGATTAAGAGAGTTTATAAGCATGAGGTATTGGAGTGTTGGAAATGATATTATGGATATCATGTTGTCATTTCCTGAAAAAACAACTGATAAGATGTATAATTTTTCATGGAATGGGATTGTATTTTGTGAAATATTCTGTTCAAGTTGGTTAACTTCACCTATTTTCATTAACCGAGTTTTTTGGATTTACGATTTATTCTAAATTTGGATCTTGTCCCATGGAAATGATTGTAGTTTTAAGGAATCATTATATGAATTCTAGATTCATATAACACATTTATTTTAATGGGTTTTTATAGATGAAAGAGATTCATGTCTTTAATGTGACTACAGCTTCTCATATTATTTTTTTAAATGTTTTATTACATTGAAAAAACAACATATTTTATTTTGAAGAATGACCTTGTAAATCGTGTGGAGATTTGTTTTCTAGTGATGAGGATATAGTCCCTTCATCATGTTATTTATTAAAAATGTTGTTTTCTAGTATGGTCATTTATTTCCCATTTATTGGGTCAATGAGGGAAAGGTTTCTTGAAGTATCCTGAAATTAGGATCGAATATCCCTAATATAGTGGTCTATCAATAATCCAAGGTTCATATTCCATGGTAATTTGAAAATATTTTCATGTGTTTCCTATTGGGTCTTAGTATGGGACATTTGTTATTTTTAGAACTGATGGATATGATGGGTGAGTTTTTTCTTCTATGCCAGGAACATTAGGGCACACTATTAGAAGGGTGTTAATATGCATGGAGATTCTTGGTGTTTGTGATGTGGGGTGCTACATTTGATCTCCATGTAATGGCTAGCTTGTGGGGAAATGTTTGGTCTGATTCTTGGACTTGCTCATTTTTTTGTTCATTGGGTAGTGTAGTGGAATCATGGATCGATAATTATATATATTTATGGATTTTAATTTATTAGGGGATCATGTGGATGATCGTGGAAAGAAGATATGAATTTTTTAGAATGAATATAGTGGGGGCCCATTTTTTTGGAAATAACCAGGCTGAGGGTCATGATCTGTGGATTTATTTATGATTGCAACGTTTTTTCATGTCATGGACCATGTTTGGGTGATTATTCTTGTTCCTTGTGGATCATGGTATGTGAATCATTCCCATGGGGAGTTCTCTATATGATTTTGATGGTCTGGAGCCTCATTTTGAATTTTTATTTAGCACAGAGATTTCAATTCATGGATTTTGATGAATAATTAGTTTTATTTTTTGTTAGCACTCAAGTGTGAGTCATTTGGACTAGTATATCAATTTCATTATATGATGGACATAGCATGGGTTGTGTGGATAGTCATTGAATAGTGGTATAGAGATAAGTATTATCCAGTGTTGGGGAGGATAAGATCAGTTTTAGTTTATTGTCTCCCATGTTAAATGAGTGTTCTGAATATTATATGATCGATCATTGGACAATCTAGGAATCATTTGATGCACTATTTCTTGGAGTGTAAAAATAATATCTATTATTTTATTGAGGTATGTTTATGGTGGGTGATATTTTTTCATAGAGAGATTTTTT
Source organism: Viscum album (assembly GCA_963277665.1). NCBI lineage: Eukaryota > Viridiplantae > Streptophyta > Magnoliopsida > Santalales > Viscaceae > Viscum > Viscum album. The sequence continues at coordinate 128,125,756 of OY728151.1, read as the reverse complement.
CTCTACTATCATCATAATTTATAAATTGTATGGAGAACATTAATATCTATTAGAGAATGTGTTTTATGTGAAAATAGATAATTCCCAAAAACATTATCAAGTATGATTTTATTGGAAACATAATTTGTACCAGTATAGGGTGTTTTTCCAAAGAAATGAATTTGGTTGAAATGTTATTCATGAAAATATGTATGGTATTTTAACTATTTAAACAATTAAATATTATTTAATTTGTTTTTTTCATATATTTTAAATAGATAATTTATTTGAGATTCATTCTTTGTGGATTACTCGGCAATGTGGGGATTTTTTCTTGGTGAGGCATAATCTTGTGTCAGGAATTGGGGTCAGGACTAATCCGATTTTTATTATGTTTTGTTTATTTTTCTCCATTTCGATTTTTCCTTTTTAATTCTAGCATCTCACCTTTGGTATCCAATAAATTAACACTAGTATTCCAATAACTACATGATGATATGGACTAGGAGTGAGGACTATGTGATGGTAGGAAAGAGGTCGGGTCACTATACCAATGACATTACAAGATATTATGGTGAAGTTGATGATTATATGTCAAATATATGCTTTTCCAGTTTCTATTCATAGGAATTCCCATTTATTTTTTATCATAAATTTACTTTCACTATCTATATTCACATTCCAAATCAACTTATTCATTTGTGGGGACCCCTAGGGTTCAGTATATTGATTTTGGGGTGGAATCGGTCATTTTTTTGTATTTCATGGGTTTATCTATATGAAAACCCATGTAAATAATTTTTCTCTCGATAACACATATCGTATGTTCTTACTATTTTGGGAAGAATTTGGGGTATGACAATCTATGTAATTTGAAGTACACACCATGTAGTGTTAACATGATTTGAAATGAATGAACATGCCCATGTAGGGAAATGGACAGTGCCCGTGTGGGTTTTATTTCATGTATATATACTCTCAGGTACCGTATAGGGACTGTTACAATGGTCGGGTCCCCCATGTGTTGATAAATTCCATGTATAGAGAAGTACATACCATGTAAATGGGTGTTTTATGCATAAGGTGGGGATGAGGTAAATGGGATGATAACCATATAGGGTACGTTCTTCGTACACCAAGAATAAAAAATCCAATTTTGGATACTTATTGTTTTTGGGCCTCAAGAACACTTCTTGTGATGATTTTTCAGGGTTACACACCATCTACACCCAAACACATACCTTAAACATTTCCTACATTAGAATATATATTCTTTCTTCTATAATTTCATAATAAGAATTTTTGAGTATCCCATTATGATGATTTTTATTCATAGATCAGGATTGTGGAATCATTTTGGAATTAGGAGACTATTCTTGATAGTTTTTTGTTTTAGTGAGAATTTGTAGGTATATTTCACTATGGTTTGTAATTAGAATCATCTTTGAGGTTGTGTTTTTATTTATAGGAATGGATGAGTGATTTCAGAATGGAACCTTTCCTTGCATGAGTTCACTATAATTATATGTTTTTGTTTCGTTTGGACGGATTATGGACATCTTGATTGAGTGGTATATGTGAGGATATATTTTTTTAATACATTATAGGAGTAGTATGTTGTGGTTGAGAAGTTGATGATTGGATTTTGAGTATTTGTACTAGAGTTAATTGTTCCTATGAGATGGGTTCACACTGTGGTATTGATAGTATATCTGACTTGTTTGGGGGAATCGTAAGGAAATCATTTTTGGATTGACGTATATCAAGTTATTAGTGTTTTTCAATGATATTTGATCAGGATGATAATTTGGAATTTTGATTCACATGATTCTATTTTGTGTGGGTAGGGAACCGAGAATTTTTTGTTTTCGAGGAAGGTACAATTATTTCATGATGTTTGTTCATTTCCTTATGGTTCGGATTATTCTGAGGATTCCAAGTGTGGTACTTGTAATTTTGTGGTCAGGAGGATCACAGATAATTATGATGTTGGTGGGATTATCTTTTAAATGAATTATTTGTTTTTTGTCGATCAAGGATATGATGGAGGCCACTGACAGCCATTTAAGATTTTTTTTTCAGTGGCATGACTGCAAATATTCAGTAGGGGACTCCTTAGTATAATGTATTTTTTGACCATACTGATCGTGGGAACCCATAGAATTGGTTTGATTCATTGGTGGGTCTTTGGGAGCCCATGCTTTCTATTTGAAATATGGCGAGATCTAGGGTTCTTAGAGAGGCACATTACTTTGTTGTTTTAATGTGTATCAAAACTATTATTTCATCTATTTAGTTTGTGTGATAAATTTTGGATCATCTCTTCATCATGATAGAATTATATATGAGGTTTGATCTTGTTTTTTTTTTGAAAATTGATGGATGAGGAGGAACTTGTGAAATCATGGAATATTTTTTCCCTAAGTTTCAATGTAGTTATATCTTCTATTGGAAAGCTATTATTAAATGATTTTTGTGAGGTAATGGATAGTCTATATCAGTAGACCTATATATTTTTACTTTATTCAATAGATATAAGATAATTTTCATGGATTTGGTGGTCTAATTTTTTCCTTAAAAGGGTTTCCTGGTACAACGTATCTATCAGGATCATGTGTATATAAGATACCCTAGGATAGTGCATGTATGGAACCCCAATTTAGATGACTTATCTTCTAACAGTGTATACTATATAGATCTTTTTTAGAGTATGATTTTTTTTAAGGACATGATGGTTTCATAAATGTTTGTAATTGAGACATGTCAATAGTTCGATCATGCCAATAGAGTCCTATGTCTTTCTAAATGTTCATTCTCATTTGGAAACCTATTGCTACACCTTGGGGTCAGACTTTCATGAATATGTATTTTATATATTTGGATCTATTATGAAGTTCTATAGGACACACTTGTTTTATTTTATCTATTTGAGACACATGTTATAAATCATCTATGATGGGATATATAGAGGGTAGATTAAACTCGAATATCTGTTTGGAAAGCATGGTTGGATATTTTCCGTAATTTTTTGATCATCCATATTTTTTATTTAGTTTAATCTATTAATCTGGATGTTTTAAATTTTTAAGAATGATGGTAATATAAAATGTGATTCAACATGTTATGATATTATATTATTTGATTACCAATATGGGTTTCATATTGAGAATTATATCCTACCCTGTAGAAGTGCACATCAATTTGTGCGAAAGCCTAATTTATTATTTCATATTGAAACATATGTTGCATAGTAGATGTTCCCAAGAACTTGTATCACATTATAGAGTAAAGATACACATAGGTATTCCATAGACTACTTGTTTATCTCTATCTTTAGGGAGACTGGTTATTTGGTTTCAAAAATTGTTGGATGTAAGCACAGTTATATTTATTTTCTGTTTTTCAAATTTTATATATGCTCATCTTAGTGTGTGGATTGTTGTTGTATATTTTCCATTATTATAATTATGTATGAATTTATTTTTCATCCCATTTCTTATATCATGATTCAAATTTATATTATTTATTATATGTATTATGATGTTTAAAAGTCATTGTGAGGTTGGTTATTTTACACTTTTATAACATTCTAACAAGAGTGTATGTTCTCCCTATAATATCACATTGAATTACAATATATATTGGTAGCCTCTTGTTTTGGGGAGGCATTCATCATTCTTTACGACATCCTATATCTTGTGATCTGTCAAGATAGACCACGCTTTATTATATTATAAATATAAAATATTTATATCAAAAAATTCATAAATCATAAACCTCAAAATAAATTCATATCTATAAACATGGAAAATAAGGTTTTTGATGTAGTAATCTTAATTAATGATTAAAAATATATTATATTTTAATCATAATAAAATGATATTATAATCAATGTAAAATTAATGAAATTGATCATTTACCAGCATAATATTATGGCAATAACTACAATGTAATCATACTCATTCATTAAAATGAGAAAAAAATCTATTTTCTATCATGTGAATGAGTATTCTTTTAATCATTACAATAAAACTATCTTAACCACATAACAATATTTGTAGAAATATATTTACAATCATTTCTAGTGACATAATCATCATCCCATGAGATATCAATATCACATTATCAAATACATTGCATGAAAATAATATACTTTACCAGAACATAATCATAATCAATACAAGTGAATTTCATAGGCTAAGAAATAATATATCATATCATTATAACATTACCTGTAAAGAAAATGGATCTCATAAACAAATATTCTTATTTATTTATAAAATATACACATAAATAATATGTTTGGTTTCATTAGATACATCTAATGTAATGAAAATTTAAAATCAATGGACTTTATCATAGGTGAAAAAATCTATTAAAATATCACTGAAATAATACTTGGTGAATATGGTAATTTCATTTTTAAATCTCTTGATTAAACCACAAATATATCTAAAATATCAAGAATAATTTTTCTTTTTAAAATGATACATGGGACCATTTAATGGGTTCATATAATAATTTAGTTTTTTTGTAGTGATAAATTTTTATCATTCCATAATCATAAAAAAAATATTTTTTTTCAAACCATTATTAAGGAAAAACTTCATAAAAAATGACAGGAAAAAACTATTTATAAATTTTTATAAAATTCCCAAATATGAGTAAAAATTACATTAATCAATCATAAAAAATCAATAAAAAAATTCATTAACTAATTTTATTAAACATTTAGATTAATGAAAAAAATATTTGTCTTAAAGATGGGGAATAATGATGGATTTTTATAAAAACATTTATCAGAACAATTTTTTTACCAATGAGAGGAAAATGAAAGTATAAATATAAAATTATGAAATAAAGTGATAAGATAAAATAAAATGTGGTTGTTATAGTGACCTAATACTTTTACATATAATATTAAATCCCTTTTATCATACTCGTCTATTAATTACATCTTAATGGTCATGAGGACTAGTGTACTTAGAAGACTATGATCAAAATGATTCAAAATGAAACTAAAAATAAATATTTTATATTTCTTTATCCATTTTGATAATCTATATCATTTTTAGCCTCTACATAATAATTATATCACTTGGAGAATATATAAAAAAATATTTGATCTAAATATCCATGTAAGGGTACAAACAAGATAAAGAAACATAGCATGTTTGTCAATGGTATAACATGATATCATATAATAAAATGATCTTGACTATTCACAAGGAATAATAAAAGAAACAATAAGTTATTATTATTTCATGGTAACATAGGAATTATGGAGTCAACATATAACATAACATAAATATAATTCAATTATAACTACCTAGAAAAAATAACATGGTGGAACATGTCCCATATTAGATTTGGTTTCCTTCTAAATTCTATAAATGATTCATATGCGACTAATTTTATACCCAATGCATTAGAGTTTTATCTTGGAGAACCCATTATATCATTTTCATCATTATGTGTTCCATAAATAGTAAATCAATCATAATGAATAAACATGAAGATCCACCATGGAATGAAATGGGCTGGACAATAATGTCTCATATCATAAAAAAATAACCATCAAAATGAAAGAATTTATGAAATAAAAATACGTCATTTATTTACCCAATAATTTTAAGGAAGAATATTCTTGGATTTTATGTGAAATACACATAAACATAGTTTAGAAGCAAACAAAAAAAATCCATTGTTGTCATTATTGATGAATATTTAATGAGAAAAAGACCAATTCCCCATTAAAATCAGTTCATCAAAATTAAAAAATTCTGAATATTATAGGATAAAATTTCATAAAAAAATATCTTGGCTATATATAAGGGATCATTCAATTAGTTCATTTTTTCACGAAATTTTGTTATTTCCTTCATGTAGTATAAATTAATCAATTTATTTCCATTACAGAGTTGTAAACAGTTTAAACACATATCATCATTCAGAAAATTACAATAAGATACCACTATAAATTTCTTGTAAAATTAAAACATGGTTATTTTTTAAATAAATAATTTATTAAATATGAAAAAAATATTCAAAATATTATATGAAAATGGATTTGTAATAATAATTATTATCGGGTGAAGAGGGATATGATGTATTCTTTTCTTAATGAAGTATTTAAAAAAAAATTAAATTCTAAAGGCTGAGAAATCGTCCTATTACATATAAATTTCATGAATAACCATACTATAAGAATGTTAAATGGTTTTATCAAGAACAAATTATATAATTTCAATGATTTAAAATTTTAGTATTAACAATTCTGAATAAAATAGGATTGAAATAGAAACACTTACATGTTTGTTAACATTTACTTTTTAATCCCTTGAATAAAGTAGATTATTTTTGACTTAAAATATCATCAATTATAATGTATTAATTAAATAATATTTTAATTTTTATTGTATATATCATTTAAAATAAATTATCTTCATGAATGAACATGTTCCTCAATGAAATTTGTTTGTGACAATACATTTAACTTGAGTGAAAAATTTGACACATAAATTAGTTGTGTGATGTAAAATAGACATAGAAAAAATATTTATTTTCTTATGATAAATTTATATGATTAATAAATTATTCATAATCAATTTAAATAATTTATTTTAAAGAAAAAATTTAATTACATATCTTGTATTATTTATATTCGGTGTTTTGATGATGCTTAATTCATAAATTCAAAAAGGAATCACGGTTTTAACCAATGTAAAATTGTCCATTATTCTATGATTTATTGATTGATAAAAACTAAATAAATATAATTTTTATACAAAAATTATAATTTTAAATTGAACCATGAAATATAGTTTTATAAAATGAATTACCTTAGAATCATAAATATGGTAGGTCATATGTACGATGCATAACGTTTGCATTTCACAATGATCATGTTGGAAATATAGTAAGTGTTATTTTGATTTTATAGAATTTTAGTTGTATCATCCTAATAATATTATTCATTAATTAAACTTAAATATACTATTAATGTTATTAGGTAATAAAAAAAGTTTACATCACTTTGTGACGAAGCAGTTCATCACACACATAAATTCTATTATCATTTTCCCATGGAAGATAAGGTAAGAAAGTATATGATATTTTAATTTTACAAAATAATTAATATATCAAGATTATAATATATAAAATTATATTCATCATCGAAAACATATGTGGGTGTTGATGATGGAAAACTAATTAAGATGATTCATGATTTGATTGACCATCATACACAAGAACTATGGTTTTATTTCCCATTTTATGGAAGATGATATGAAAAAATATAATGAAATAAATATAATAAAATATATTTATATAAGGGATAATAATTTTATTATATTTTAATTTCTATGAAATAATATGATATTTAATAAACTATGTAAAAAGAAGTATCTTAGAAAATATTATTACCATGTCATTGAAGAAGGTCTACTGGATCACATTTTAAGGATTTTAATGTAAGTATTTTTGGAAGAGTGTAATATATAAAATGTCGATATGGACTCTAGGGACATATTTTGGATGGTTTTTTTGATCCGATTTTTTTTGATATTTTTGATGAATAGAGGAGAGGTTTACCTTTTATAATTTATGAGTAGGGTCATTTTTGTAAATAACAGAATAATTTAATAACGACATGTCACACTCAGGAAAATTGCCTCTAAAAATTAAAAATAATGGTGTGAAGGGGTATTAATTATTTTCCAAAAAGGCAAAACTAAATTTAAAAATTTATAAAAATTTGATCTCATATACTCCTAAGGTTACCCACTTTTTGAATTTTTTTTGATGTTAAATAGTTTGTTTCCATTTTTACAATTCATTATGGTAAAAAATTATGTCAACTATAGTGTATAATATAAATTTAAATTATTTTAAATATTGTATCAATTTTAAAAAATACAAATTAATTATTTTGACAATTCTAATTTAAATGAAAATTCATGCATAATAAAAAATTGGGTTTTTGAAAACAACATTCTAGGAAAAAATTTCTTATATTAAGTATATAAATACAAATATTCATTATATGAATCTAAATTCAATTACACATATATAATATATAATTTTAATTTAAATAATTTATCAGGATGGGTGATTATAATTAATTACAATGGAGATACATTTGAAACATTCAAACAGTTTTAAGAAAAAATTTGTTTTAAAAATAAGAATAAGTATATAGTAAAATAAAGTATAATAATGATGTTAGTATAATTATTTAGATTAATTAAAACAGAACAAAAATATAGTTTTATTTTGATAAAAATAAAATAAAATAATAAATATATATTATTAAATTTATGAAGTGAAATTATAGTTTTCTAAAAATCATAATTTCATACTATTCACTTAGAAAACAGTATTTTTTTGAGAAATAAAAAAAGCTCACACTATTTTAATATTGACATTATGATTTAAAAAATTATATTATTTTGATATATAACATTTTTAATACTCCCAAAAAATGTTTAATATCTCATGTTGTTATTTTATATCCCCATTAAATAAACATAATCCTAATGATTTTATCAATTTCTCGATAATCCTTTTTTTTATATTCAAATATTCATTTGTGGAAAACACACATAGTAAAAATGGTGAATAAAACATCTTTATAAAAAGAGGGGATGGGAAATATAAAGGGAATATCATATATGCATTTCCACAGAGGCTAACATTTTTGGGAATTGAAAAGATGGTTTTATAAATAATATTAATTTTGGAGATAATGTTATACCATTTTAATAGAATAAAGAGAATATCAACTTTTGAAAATGAAAAAAAATTATTTCATTATCCTTATCTATGAGTTGATAAATACGTTTACCATTGAGATTAATAAAATAAGTGAATATACTAAATAAAAATTTTAAATTCATCCATTACATTTTTTCTCCACAATATCTTATTTTCCTCCAAATTATGTGCAATGAATAAGTTTTTTTTAAGAATGAGGAAAAACTATTATGTTTTAACAACATACTTCATTCGAAAATTGATAACAAGATATTAATCTTATAATAATACATTAAAAAACATTTTTAAAATTTATATTAATTAAAAAATAACTAAACTATCATATTACTTTCCAAATCCCAATTTAAACATAAATCACTCTATAAATTAATAAGTCTACCCCCCAAATACCCCAAAAATTCCATGATATCATTTTAATCCTCATAAATATTCTTTATTATTGTTGAAATCCCAGATTTATGTCACCATTTATTTATGTTTTTGACATATTTGATTAATAGAGTTGAATGTTGTGAGACGTTGGATAACTTTTGATGTGTTTTGTTGTTTTCTATAGATGAACTGTTTTGAAAAAGCAATCAATTCCTACAGGAAACTGTCCATAGTGAAACATGGATCTATAAGGATGGTTCACACGTGGCACATTATTTTTCAAATCATGAAAAAGCCTAAGATAACCAATTAAACATGAGAAAGTGGAATTTGGAATGGCTGGAAGATGGTTTGGAAGCTATGTGAGACAACCATGTGAGGTTCATCCTTGAAGAAATGGATAGTGCATGGATAGACTAAGTGTGGGGAAAATTATGCTTAGGTTAAAATTGAGGTCCTATAATTGAGGTTCCCACATGGTTTTTTCTCTATATCCCTGATTTTTCCTCATATATATCCCTAACTCAAGATTCTATATTTGCAAAGGACATGAAAGATTCTCCCATCGTTCCGATGGTGATTTTTAGGATTTTCCTATTGATTTAATGCATGATTCTCATGATAAGTGATATTTTATGGTATTTATTGGTGTTTTTTCTTAGGACTAGTTCTCCATATCTCTCAATTTCATATATTTACATTTTCTATAGTTATATTTACATTATCAAATGTCATATATAATTATATATGGATTTTTTTATTATATTGGAAGAGATCCAATGTGTGTTTGTGGAGATTTAAACTAGTTTCTTTAGTGTTTGGATTATATTGTTTGCTTTCACATTGATAATGTAGGTAGGTGTCTTTAATATAAATTCCCCTATTTATAAATTTAATGAATAACTTCAAATTGTTTTTTTTCATCATTTTTTTTAAATTTATATGATTTTCTTATTGAAATGACTATTGACTGACCATTTAAGAAATTAGAAAATGGTGTTTTTTAGTTAAAAAATGTATTTGTTTTCGTGATTTTAAATTGATGATTTAAAAATATTTAATATTTTTTAATGCATAGAACAAAATAGTAATCATTAAGAATGATTTTTATTGAAATGAGTTTGAACACATTTTTATTTGGCATGAGTTTTTCTTGTCTTCATATACATTGGTTTGGATAAGGGAATAAGTACCTCCACTAAAAAGTTTGGATGGATATGGGATTGATGTAAACCTATCAATGTGGTTCACTAAATGAATGCTTAGTTAACTAATGTCCCACCACTCACGAGTATAAGGAGGTCTAGGTTTTATACATGGTTGGGTGTTTTTTGGTGTGTAATGGAATGTGTAACATAAAAATCGATCTTAAGACATGGTTTTAGATCAATTTTGGTCAATTCCTATGGGAATTGTGGTTATCATGAGAAAATTGTTTAATTGAAATTTATTTATATTTTTATATAAACTGTTTTATAATTTTTTATATAATTTTGTATATAAATGTGATAACTTATTCTATCCAAGTTGTGTTAGTAAGAAATTAATTTTGGGAAAACCTACTGAGTTTTTGTACAGACCCCTGCTCTAGAATTTTGGTAATTTTTCATATGTTGTTATCACGAATAGTTCTAATGGGTCCCTCTTTGTGACTCCCTAATCCATCCTCCAATAGTTCATGGGTGGGTGACTAGCACTGAGTTGGCATATTATTAACATGTGAGGAATTTATTAGGTATTTAGACACACACACACACACACACACATCACCAAGACCACAAATACAGAAATGAAAAAAATCACAATGGAAAAAAATGTGTGTCTACATGTAAACCCAACCAAAATATTAAAATATAATATAATTTACAGAAAATTAATTGGGACAGAAAAAAATCTCAGCAAAAAAGAGTCTTCAAGCTTCAATGTCCAAAATATAAACAATAAAGGTATTGGGACTGTTTCTTGATGCTAAAGGTCACTTTGACCTATAGGGGAGCTCAAAAATATCAGTTCATTCATGGTTCACCATGGACAATCTCATAAGGATTCTTGTCTGCACAAGACATGACATGTACATGTAAATCTACTGTAGGGTTGAGTATAACAAAACTCAGTAGGAGTCCCCAAAAACCATAAAGTAGTATAAAAAAGGTAAAGTCAACTCTACATAGTATATGTCTACAACACATATAAAGAGAAAATATATATTCATATACTCAAAACCCAAACACATAGTCTATATGTAAGTCACAATGTAATGGATTTCCATGATAGGGATTCATTATGAATATTCCACAAAGAAAATAACCGAGATAACTCACTCAATGAGTGTGATAGTTCTGATGATGTCCTTTTGAGAGGTACTGTTCATCGAGAAGACTCATAACAGAGAAAGATTAATTGATAGATCAGAAGAGAGAAAAAATACCCTCATTCTGGAAGAACTCACACCTGAGTGGGGAAAGACCACGACCCATATATGGGGATCACATCTAGGGCCTTGAAGAATACCATGAATCATCCTGATTCACCTACTAAGTAGAGGATCAATTTCCTGGAGTGTTTTTCTCACCAATTCATGACACTACCTAGTCTGATGAATTGATAAAGTATCTTTTTTTTGGGCCTCATAGAGGGACTCCCACAGTATCCAGACATTCATGGTGAATTCATCATGCTCATTTGGATGGAAACAATACCCGACCATCTAGGTAACGTGAAAATGGGGCACTAACTCTAATGAAGCATATCAAATGAATGGTGGAAAAGGAGATCAAGCCCTATACAAAAATGATAATGGAATGTAGTGGTATCAAACATCATGTCCTATGACCATGGGTGCTACCCATGTACAAATAAACATGTTTAATATATATTTTCATATAAAAAAGTTATAAATTTTATGTAAAATATTTATGCACAGGGTTATACGATCCAGGGGAATCGTTGTGTACATTTTACATGTTTTAGTGATCTGTTTCAACCATTTTTATCAAATCTGTGTACCGGTACATGTGGTAACCTGTGTAACCAGCCTGGTCTAGACGTGTGGTGTAGTATATGTTGTTTAGTCACCCATGTTCATGTATCATAAAATATACATGTCGTTTCCTAGGTATGGACCTACATGTCGTTTTGTAGCTGTCACATGCCATGTTAAACCTTTCTATCACCCAAAAACCTACATTCTGATTTATGGGGCCCACATTATGTATAGACTGAACTACTCATATTGTTCTTCCCAATTTTATAGAAACCATTGGTTCTTCACTAGAGCTTAGTATGATCCTTCAATATTTGATCCAACTATTTGTTCACCTCAAATTTTAAGATTTAGAATCTCCTCAACATTGTAAAACCGAATCGATAGTTTTTCGGTGTTTGATCAGAACCAAAAACCCCTTTCGATTATCCAAAAAAATAATGATCGAAAGAATATTTCTCCTAAACAATTTCGATTGATTTTCCACCTACGCCATCACACCTCCTCTAGGTCGTCAGGATGTTGGATCTTTGATTTTGGATCAATACATTGAGAGAAACATGCCCAACAATACGTTTTTCATCTCCACATGTTGGATGCTAAGAACACATGAGGACAAGAGGGAGAATAAATTATTATGAAATTCGGGGGAAGAACCTCCAACATTGTTCAATTTGGTTTTGATCTGATCTTTTGAGAAGTATTAAGACAAATGAAACAAATAAAGAATCGATTCCCCAAAATGAAACATGATAAAAAGACCCTCCTACACGAACGAATGATCCACTGGTCAACCCCTTCATGGGATGATATGTGTTTGTAATTAATATCCCAGAATGGGGAAAAATACAATCAAAATAACAACCCATACAACGATTTCGATGAAGATTGGATTTTCTACCATCATAGATGACACCCTCCGACCTTACTGTGTAATGATCCATGAGTTAATCGTTTATCGTGGTTCGTCGAGAATTCTACAATGGTGGCTCCACTCCAAAGCTCCAGATAATCCAAAGACGGTTTCCAGGGTTATAGGTATTACCGTGGGCACATAGTTATCTAATTCCATAAAACACATCAAAACATTTGTAAAACATTTATAAATTAATATATTATTTTTTTATATTATTTTTTTAAATCGTCCAAAAATTATCCTTTACAGTTGACCTGGTCTAGTTGATATTAGTCCTTTCCTAAGGTAAATTCATTGCTCTAAACGCAATTGTGTCCTCATGTTTCTAATCCAAGCAACCATTCAAATGGTATTCCAATCTTTCTTGAAATCCTCTAATGCATGTTATTAAAAAGTTTAATTTATTTCAGACATTTATTCTTGGCACTCTAAGCCTAAGAATCACAGGCCATTAAAAAGCCAGATCTCAATATTATTCTTTATAATATATAAAAATAAAATATTTAATATCCAAGAAATTACATTCACCCTACCTAGGGTCTTTACATCCCCAAAATGTAGAAACAAAAGGTAACTCAAATAGATGTGGGTAATATACATTAATATGAGACTCTTGCTCCCATGAGCTCTCCCAATGTTTCTCGGGTGACCACTGGACATGTGATTGTGCCCAAATATACCCTACAAGTATAAGCGGTCGATATAGTACATGTAGGGGTCGAATCCACATGGACCGAATAAGTATCCTTGAGACACTATGATTTGTTGGAGGATGGGTTGTGAAGTTGCCAACGTGGGTTTAAATTGATTGGATAACTGATTATATAATTTAAAGAACAATTAAAAAATTTCAAATTTACTTGATCTAAATAAATTAATTAATATGGGGTTTTCCAAGTTTGTTGCTTTTGGTGGATTAGATGCAATTTATTCCTAGAATATTTGAGATTAATAATTGAAGTTGAATACACAAAACAAGATAATTCCACAACCTCATTCACCAATTTAGTTCTTACACAATTACAAGGATAATCACCAATGCAGTTATAGGATCAATTTCATGATCACTTCAAGGAATTGGATCGTACTAGCACTCGGAATGTGTCAACGATAAACTTGGAAAAGAAAAAGAAGAATATAACACATCGAATGGAAATCATAAAATAACAAACATATTTAAAAAATTAATTACATGAAATAACATCCAATCCATCTCATGCAACTCTCTAGGACCAAAACATAAAATTTTAGCCATCCATAGATGCTATTATATTAATGTAAGTGAGAAGGTGACATAAAAAAGTTGGATTGGGGAGGAAAAACATTAATAAAAATGAACACTCCACTATTGTGTGAGAAATTCACAAGTGTTGGTGTGAATAAATTCACACCTTGATTCAATGGTATCAACGTGTGAATAAAATGAAAATAAAAAGTGAATAAGAAGAACCACATTTATTAAGATACTATACATTAAAGAAAAACTAACATTGAAAAACATGATGATTAAATTACAAATTGAGAGGAATAAATTACAATTGAAAGAAATAAAATTGATGAAAAAAACTTCAATTTAGAGAAAAATATTAGAAGATAATTATTTTCACCAAAATCTTCTTATATAGGCATATTAGGTTCCTTAGAGACACCCCAAAACAATAAATTTTATCCCCATTAATTGGGAGAGTGATAATGAGGGTAAGAAAATTAAGAAAATTTTATGTTTCGTTGTTGACCCAGAAAACTGCTCAGATTCATCCTCCATGTGGAGGTTTGAATTTGACATTAAATATGGACGAATAATCAGCAGTCGTAGAAGAAAAATATCTTTTTCCATGTGTCCTATATCTTCTGTCCATATTTCTGGTCATTTGGTGCATTCGTTTGAATGTTATTCCCAAAATGGTGACAAGAATGTTTGGGCATTCAATCAGTCCCACCATTTAAATGAAAACTTCGGTCCATATATCTCCATGAAAAAGTCGTAATTAGCTCTGTCCACAGTTTAATGAAATGATCCTCATACTTTTCTCATTCTACTGTAAAATGGTTGTCTTCATTGGGCTTGGTTTGTGGGCCCCACTTTTGTTTGGTGGGTCTTAGGCCCATTATACTTTCTTTAGAAAAGTTCTACATTCATCCCCAAAAATCTCCATCTTCTATTGGGATTTATCCATCAATCCTAAAAAAAGTTTTCCAAAAAATGTGGTCAATCATATCCCAAAATGTCAATTTCTAAAAATGAATATAATGTTGTCCACAAATAGATGAATTATTTGGCCCAAAATTTGATTTTAATCTTTAATTGCATTTAAGATGAGAAATGAAGTTCAATTTCTATAATTTACTGAAGATGATGTGTATGGACTTTGGAACAAATTATTATTAAGATATTTACAATGAATATTACTTGCTTTCAGTAGCTAATCACGCCCCCAATGTGAGTTTTTGTAGTCTCGAGAAAAATATATTTCAAATATGAAATTCATATTCCCTTTTCCAAAAACATTTTAACAAACATTTCTCACCAAGAGACCACATTCCAAAAAAGTTATGAAACCCATGAAAATCATTTAAAACATTCTATGTCCATATGATTATTCCAAGGCCATGCACATTCCATTGTTCAAATTCAATGCCACATTTCATCCAATGTCAATTAAGAATGATAAGGTGTTGTGCATCACAAAAGAAAAAAGACCCATTTAATTGTTCATGGGAAAAAATGGATGATCTATGTGGGAAAAACATTAAAACAAAAGATGATTATCCATTTTTTTTGATTTTATTGTTTTTATAACCATAATAGATATGAAAATACTAACTATGGGAAAGAAAACCATGGACTCACTATCCAAAAGTGTCGAATGCCACACATATTGTCAATTCCATACTCTAAAATAGAGATATAAAGCATAATCAATGCAAGACAACTATGGAGTCATGAACCGCATGTGTCGGATGACACACATTTGGACAAAACATTACTCTATGTGGTCATAAGTTGTTTAAATTTTTATTTTATTTTATATTATTTTTAGATACTCAAATTATACTAAATGTGACCCCAAAACATTATTCTATAATCAAAGGGACCATAGAACTCATATTTACACCCATAATCCAGTAGACATGCATTGTGGAATTTTTATTAAGAGGATAAAAATGTAAACATTGAAAAATCACATCAGACAACCACACTTTCCAAAAACTATTCTCATGAGCTTAAACATGCATTAAAATAAGAATCAAGGGATACAGAATTATTTGATATCCAATTTCTGAGTTTGCAATGTGTGTTATCATGATCAAAGTTAATGAAAATTTTCATTCCATGTATGTTTTTATTGAAAAATAATTTTTTATTTCCTCTCCCCAAAACATAGATAACAATTTCACCAGTGTTTAAAGAAAACATAGAAGGGGTTAGAGAAAGATGAGAGGTGTTCTCAATAGAATTTGAAACAATAAACATGGAACAAATTCACCTGGTTTTTGAAGTCGAAGTTCATGATGCTCCAGATTACTCCTTTGATCTCTTGGGAGATGTAGGCACCTCCTTGATCAAGTATGTATCACCCAAAATAGTCCCTAAACCATACAAAGAATAACAAACCAGACAAAACAAACAACACATCAATTTATTTAAAACCAAGTATCAACATTTTTACGGTTTTCCTTGTTTTAAATTTTTTAATAATTTTAAAAATAATATTGATGATACATCGCCTTATTTATATTTTCTGCATAAGGTATTACTCAGAGATCACACCACATGACACAGATTAATATAGCGCTCCACTTTCATACCCATCCTTAATCATAAAAGAAGAACTGGCCAATAGTCTATCATAATTTATTATACGAAAAAAAATTAAAGACAATTCACAATGATTGGAAACAAGAAAACCATGGGTTTCCTCTCATTATGTGCTTTGGTTTAATGTCATTATCCGGGCTTGAATTCCCGAAATTATCCTCTTCCAACATTCAAAATTTTTAGGACCCCTTTTTTATCCACCTAAACTAGATTTATATTGATTCAGTTTGTAGAATTTGTTTCATGTGCAATCCTTTATTCTACAATGAGTGGGAAAATCCATGTAATATCAGAAATGATTGATTTAGTTGAACTTATATTCTTTCATAAGATATCAATGACCATTCCAAAATTATTAGCTTCTTTAGATGAATGAACTAAAACTGCAATGTCTTTTTTATCACATATGATGGGATTCTTGTAGTTGGGAAGGAAGGAATGTAATTTTGAGCTTCAGTTCATTGAAATTTCATAAAGTAGATTGGAAAATTAAATAAAAATTATTTTCATCTCTAAAAAATTAGAAATAATTAGTCCATTGTGAAAATATGATTCATCTCGAAAATTGTCATGTTGAATATCAAGAAAGGGTATGGACTCATTGTTTTTTATCTCTCCTAATGGTTCAATTATTGGTGCTTCTAAAAATTTATCAATGGAGTTATATTTAGAAAACTCTATCCATGATGTCAAATTTCCCTCTTTTGAGTACAAAAAATCAATTTCCTCACTATTTAAAGACCCTTCAACATTGTTTTTACCTTTTTCAATTTTCCCATATCCAAATGTTAGTTCATTTTTGAAATCCTGAGTGGTTTTTGTGATAAAATCTTCTTCTATTATGGATGAGGAAACAACATCCTGAGTGGGCATGGGTTCTTCATAAGTCTCAATTCTTTGTATTTCTAATCTCAGAGATGAAACTTATGAATTCATTTTAACCATTTTATCACACAAATGATCAAGAATTTTTTCATAATTAATATTGATAGATGTTTCGACATCATGAACATCATTATGATTGATCTATTAAATCAACCTCGAGAGGTATGGAAATTTATCCTTTAAAAAAGCAGCATCTCGTTGATTGTACATCTCATTTGGTGTGGTGTATTCAATTAGGGTTTGGTAAATGTAATTCCCTATGTGATGTGTTTTCTAATATTGATTTCTGGCTTGATTACAGAATTGGATTATGAAGGTATTTTTTAGAGGAAAATCCATTATTGTTTATTTAAAATAGGATTTCGGATTTTTTTGGACACATATAAACAGAAAGTGGAAAAGAGAAGAGAAATTAGGATGAGAAT
This sequence comes from Viscum album, assembly GCA_963277665.1. NCBI lineage: Eukaryota > Viridiplantae > Streptophyta > Magnoliopsida > Santalales > Viscaceae > Viscum > Viscum album. Next base: position 128,107,601 of record OY728151.1, on the reverse strand, counting down.
AGAGAATTTGCGGTGATAAAAGCTGACGTGGGTCTAAGGTACTTACATGGGTCCCTCACAATGGCGCCAAAATTTGGTTGTGCCCAAATTTTCCCTACCAGTATAAGCGGTCGATGTAGTACATGTAGGGGCCAAATCTACAGGGACCGAAGAAGTAACCTTGAGACACTATGGTTTGTTGGAGGATGGGCTATGAAGTGGCCAACTTGGGTTTGAATTGATTGGATAACTAATTATTTAATTTAATGAAAAATTAAAAGAAGACAAATTTGCTTGATCTAAAAAAATTAATTAATATGGGTTGATCCTAGGTTGTTGATTTTGGTGGATATGATGCATTTGTTTCATAGAATATTTGAGATCACTAATTGAATATGAATCCAAAAAATGAGATAATTACACAACCTCATTCACTAATTTAGTTATTACACAATTACAATGCTAATGACCAATGCACTTATAGGATCAATTTCATGATCACTTCAAGGAATTGGATTGCACTAGCACTCGAAATGTGTCGTCGTTAAACATGGAAAAGACGATGAAGAACATAACTCAGTGAATGGAAATCCTAAAATAACAAACAGATTTAAAAATTTAAGTACATGTAATAACATCCAATCCATATCATACAACACTATAGAAACAAAACATATATTATTATCCCTCCATCAATGATATTAAATCACTGAAAGTGAGAAGTATACTTAAAAAAGAGGGATTGAATAAGATAAACATTAATTAAAATGAATACTCCACTGTTGTGTGAGAAATTCCCAAGTATCGGTGTAAATAAATTCAAACCTTGATTCAAAAATATCAACATGTGAAGAAAAGGAAAATAAAAAGTGAATAATAAGAACAACTTTTATTAAGATTTTATATGTTAAAGAAAAACTTACATGGAGAAACTTGACAATGCGATTAGAAATTGAGAGCTGGAAATTACAATTAAAAGAAATACATTGGATGAATAAAAAAATTCAATTGAGAGAAAAATATTAGATGATAATTACCTTCACCAAAAGATCCTTATATAGGCATATTATGAGCCTTAGAGACACCCCAAAACAGTAAATTTTATCCCCATTAATTGGGAGAGTTAAAATGATGGTGAGAAAATCAATGGAATTTGATGTTTTGATGTTGACCCGGAAAACTGTTCAGATTCATCCTCCATTGGTACATTCGCATTTGACATTAAATATGGGAAAATCATCAGGGGTCATAGTAGAAATATATCTTCATCCCTGTTTCCTATATCAGCTGTCAAAATTGTAGGTCATTTGGTGCATCCGTTTGAAGGTTATTTCCAAATTTGTGAGATACATTTATGTGCGTTCATATCAGCCCCACCATTTAAATGTAAACTTCAGATCAGTATATCTCCATGAAAACATCAGAATTAGCTCTGGAAACAGTTGAATAAAATGATCCTCATGTTTTTTTCATTCTTCTGTAAATATTATTTCTTTATTGGGACTGTTTTGTGGGCCCCACATTTTTTTGATGGGCCTTAGGCTCATTATAATTTCTCTAGAAAAGTTCTGCATTAATCCCCAACTATTCCCATCTTCCATTGCGATACATCCATTTATCCTAAAAAAGATTTTCCATACAAAGTGATCAATCATATATGAAAATATCAAATTCAAAAAATTTATATAATATTGTCCACAAATAGACGAATGATTGGGCACAAATTTTCATTTTAAACATGAATTTCATTTATTATGAGAAATAAAGTTCAATTTATATAATGCACTGAAAATGATGTTTATGGACTTTGGAATAATTTATTATTAAGTTATTAACAATGAATATTATCTACTTTCAGAAGCTAATCAACATGAACTAAAGGAAACACTCATCCATGAAGGATCTTATCCTACAATCCTTGATCACCACAAGGTAATCTATGGAGATTGCACCATACACGATGTCTAGATTGCCCCAATTGATAATGTGTGATGGATCCTAAATGTACCTCCACATGTATGACATGTGGTATAATTCATATACCTGATGAAACTATGGGGGTAGAGCTAGCTGGTACGCCACCTATCCAACTCTATATATTATCTTGAAAGGGACAATGAACCTCATGGATAACGTGTTGGCATAACCATATCCCCACATAACTCATCATTTTGTGATTTGGAGGAGGACATGGTCTACTTATATAAACTTTAGAGGTCTCCACAGTCATTGAACAGAATAATATTCCCAACTCTATGTTGTATTCATATTCTCCTCGATGATCTACACCTTCTCGGGGGATGATCACAACAACTCTAGACCCATTAGTGCTATCATTTCTGGGTCTGTCTAGCAAAGAAGATAATGGTTGGGTCAAAAAAATAAATCCTCAAATAGTGCCATAATGATGATGGAGTGGTATAATTGTTGTACACAAACTCTATTAGTGGTAAGTGGTCCTCCCAAATGAGACCAAATTTCATGATATTGGCTTGTAAAATAATTTCTATGACATGAATGATCCCATCTATCTAACCATCTGTCTAGGGATGGAACACTTTTCTCAAGCGTATCTGATTCCCACGTGCCTCAAAAAATCTCTTCCACAACTGGGATGTGAAACGAGCATCCTGATTACCAAATATCATTATGGAGTCTCCACAGAGCCAAACTATCTATTTCAAGTAGAGGTGTTGAATCATATCTACTGAACTCTTTTCAATGATCACTATAAAGTGGGATAACTAGGTGTGTCAATAAACGATCACCCATATGAAATCTTGTGCTCTTGGAATTCATGGAAATCCCATAATTAATTAAATCGATATTCCATACCACTTCAAATCTGGAACCTATAGTGGGTGAGATAGTCCCACTAGAACAAAGTGCATGTCCTTCACCTACTGGAACATGAGGCATCACTAAATAAACTTTGACAGCACATTCTTCATTCTAGTCCACCAGATCTGATGTTATATGACCTAATATATTTTACCCACTCTTGGATCTATCGTAGATGGGGATGTATAAAACTCCCTAAGAACCTCATACCACAATTCCAGCAGTTCAACTATATACCCTCTAAAAAAATGACCTGTTCCCTATCATGAGAATATATAAATAGAGATTTTCCTATGGACAACTGGCAATGTAAATCCTCATAGTCTACATCTATACATTGTGCCTCCATGAATCGTTAAAGAATCGGAGGGGTAACAACCATCAAATAAAGGTATGGTGCATCATCTTCATGCATGAATGATATCTCTAGTGATGAAATCTACTCTAATGCCTCGCATTGCGGATGCAAACTCATTCTTCGACTGAGAGAATCAACCACAACATTCCCCTTCCTAGGAGTATAGATGATCTTGAAGTCACAATCCTAGAGGAAATATAGTTATCACATATACCTTATATTTATATCCTCTTGAGAGAAAATGTACTTGGAGCTCTAATGGTCATATTAGAAAATAATCCACTTTCCCATTAGGTAGTGTTTCCTAACTATCTGCATGACGAATACTACTGTGAACATAAGATCATGGATTACATAGTTTTTCTCATTTGGCTTTAGTTGGCATGAAAAATAAGCAATCACTGCTTGTCTCTCCATCATAACACAACCAAGAAAATTCACAAATGAATCACAAAAAACTACATAATCGACACCCCCTATAAATATCATGAACGATGTGGTTGTCAAACTATGAATCAACTTCTGGAAAGCCTATTGTCACTTCACTATCAGGATGAAATGATTACTATATCGATTCAATGCTTTCATTCGTGATAATATCCCTGAGAATTCTGAAATGAATTTCTGGTATTATCCTTCCATCGCAATGAAGATCCCCACCTCCCTCACATTCATAGATGGCTCCCATGATAGCACCGCTTCGACCTTGGATGGGTCTACCACCACTCCATATGCTATGATAACATGTCCCATTAAGTGGACCAAGTGTATCCAAAAATAGATCTTCGAGATCTTCCTATACATTTGGTGGTTGTAGAGTACATCATGAACCATCTACAGGGGTATCATGTTCTCCTCCTCTAAAGTTGAGTAAACAAGGTTGTCGTCGATGAAGACTAATATGAACTAGTCTATGTATGGCTTGATGATCTGGTTCATGAGCCCTACAAACAATATGGATGGGGAAATCCATCATGGAGAAAGGATTCAAAAAATATTGTTAGTGACCTTGGCGACATTTGAAATTTTTCATTGGTGTGTCCTCATCTGGTACTTGAAACATGTGATAACCAATTTGAAGACATCCATAGAGAACCACTATGTCTCTCTCAACTGATTAAATAGGCTATAAATCCATGTAAGTGGATAATTATTCTTCAAACACACTAGGTTCAGGCCCTGAAAATCCATGCACCACCTCAAACACCTGTATTCTTTTTTGGAAAACAAAATTGGGGCCACCCATGGGGAAACAATGGGCCTCATGAATCCCTTCCTATGAAAATCCCCCAACTGCACCATTAGCTCACACAACTCCAGAAGAGCCATTTGATATGCTCGATAATATATTGGTGTCGTATCAGGGTGTAACTCAATGAAGATGTAGATTTTCTGGCATGGAGGTAAGCCTGGTACAACTTCAGGGAAGATGTCCTTATAGTCCTCAACTACTAATAGAAACTGAAAGATCATAAAACCTACTACCCTGAGGGTAAGGCTATCCATATCATGAGTTACAAACTACACCATAAAATGCATGAGCTCATTTAGTGTTCTCTTGGATTCATTATCACCAACAAAGAAATACATTTTCATATCATTGTAAACTCACTGCACCCTTTTCCTAATTCAACCAATTAGGGCATGAACCAAAGATAACCAATTCACAACAATAATTATGTCGTAAGGCCTCGACACTACTACAATAACATTGTAACTAAAATTCTTTCCTCCAAGGTTAAGATCACAGTATCAAAAAAGATGTGTGGTCAGCGAGTCTCCTCTCATAGGTGATTCTCAAGGTAAAGGTTCCATCAACGACTCTAACGAAATTAAAAGGTTTCACACAAGACATGAGGCGAGTAAAGAATGACTGGAACCTGAGTTCCCTCCATTAGTTTCCAAGACATAAAATTATATAAATAAAGTAAATGTAAAATCATATACATAGAGTGTATTTCTATAGAACATATAATTTGATAAAATTTCAATGAATACATGAAACCTAGACCCATAGTCTTGAGGTAAGCCCCAATGAACCGCATACCCATGATTGGGTTTTAGTTTGAAGATTTCAAAAAGAACACACCCGAGAGGACTCATTCCAATAGTGTGACTAGTGTACACCCATCTGAGAAATATTTTTTGTCAGGAAGTTCCACAAGAGGGATAGATGAACTAATAGATCTGAAGAGAGATCAAATACACTAATTCCAAGAAAACTCACTCATGAGTGGGGAAAGATCAGGATACACAGATGAAGATCCCTACCTGGGCCATGACGTATACCAAAACTCATCCAGATTCACCTTCTATGTTGATTACTATGTTATGTAGGATATATCATTCTAATACCTGACTCTACCTAGTGTCAGGAATGGATAGAGGGTCTTGGTTCGAGCCTCTGAGAGGGAATTCAAATCAATCCAGAATGTCCTATAAAAGGAATCATACTCATATAGATGGAAACGATATCTAACATTCAGGGGATCAGGATAAAGGGGCAATAATCCCAAAAAAACTAGTCCTAGGTACTGTGGAAAAGGGGATCAGGCCATGTACAAAAATGTACACGTTGTGTTGAGGTGTCACATATCATGTCCCCTGACCCATGGTACTACCCATGTACAATGGCTCGTGTCAAAAAGATCATGTTCTATTAAATGATATACACATTGTGAAGAAGTGTAACACAATATTTACAACTATTTAGGGGTAGCTTCTTGTATGTTGGCCATGTGCCCATACATGGCATCAACCTGTGACTGCCATCCCCTGTACTAGTACATGGGGTAACCCATGTAAATGGATCAGTCTGGCCATGTGGTGGAGAAAATGTTGTGTACAACACCCCATGTTCTTGTATCATCCATGATACATGAAGATTACAAGGTAAGTCCCCAAAAGTTGTGTAACAACTTTCACACACCATGTTAAACCGTTATTTTTTACCAAAACCCTAGCCACTGCTCAACAAGACCCACACACGAGGTAGTCCAAAATACATGTCTGGTTCATTGAAATTTTGGATAAATTAATGGTTCTTCACTGGAATAATGGATGATCCTCCAATCATTGATCCACACATTCATGGACCTTGAAACTGAATATCCAAAGTCTCTCTCACATGGTCACACCAAATTGGAGGGTTTTGGGTGTTGAATCATCCCCAAAACCTGTTTTGATAATCCGCATATAGTACGCTTGAAGGATGATATCTCCGAATCCATGTTGATTCATCCACATATATCATCATCACACATATTCAATGTAAACATGATGCTAGATCTCTTATTTTGGATCATTTCATTGTGAGACAAATGTGCAATGATCATTTTTTCATATCCCTATGGAGAAAAAAAAGAACACACTATATCAAATGGGAGAAAAAATTCCTATAAAAATTGGAGAAACAAACCTCCGCCTTTGTTTATTAAGGAATTGATTTGATCCCACTATAATTATCAATCATAAAGAAAAAAAATACGAAATTGATTCCCGTAAATGAAACTCGATAATATGACCCTCCCATGAGATAGAACAATCCATGGGTTAAACTATTCTTGTATTGATCTACATTCATCGTTAAAATCCTAGAATGGGAAAAAAATAATTAAAATAACAAACCCTTCCACGATAGTAATAAATGAGTAGATCTTATGCTATCATCAATGAGATCCTCCGACCATGTTGTGTAACGATCTACGAGTTGATCAATCAGCATTTTCCATTGAGAATTCTCTACGGGTGGATACTCTCCATAGATAAAGAGCATACAAAGGAGGTTTCTAGGAATATAAGTAATACCCTAGGATCCTTGTTAATTGAAACAAAAAAAAACACATTTTTTTGTCATTAAAATGTTCAAAATAATATAAAATATTTATTTTTTAGTCTCTTTAAAATTTTAAAAAATTAACATTTGTAGCTAACTCGCACCAGTTAATGTTAGGCCTTTCAAAAGTTAAAGTCACTACTCTGAATGAAATGGTGCCCTCATATTTATGATATGGAAACCAATAAATATGTTATTTTAATTTATAAAAAAACTCACTCACATGTGCTATTTAAATGTTTAATCTATTTCAATCATTTATTCAGGGCTCTCCGGGCCTTAAAATCACATGCTGTCACAAAGCCTTGTCATGAATTAATTCAATATAATTTTTTGAAATAATAAATGGAAATTCTGGGACATTGAGATTGTTTATCAAGACATGGGAAAATATAATGTATCACATATCATTAGTATTACTTCATGATAGCTGGGCTATAATGGAAGTCAATCATGGAAAATTTTTGGAGCATGGAATCGTCATTAGATTCATTGTGTTTTATAGTCTTCTATTGTTTACATTGATATTGTAGTCTTCTGTAGTGACACATGGTTTTGGGTTAGTTTTTTGAATAGATCAGTTTCCATTCATTTTTATCAGGCATAATATAGTGGGTTTTCTAGTTATTTCATGATAGGATGGTCATGTTATTTTCAAAGTGAAAATCACTCGCATATGTATTGAATCCCAATGGAAATTATTTCTATCCTTCATATTCATAGGGATATATCTTATATACAAGTAACCTTCCATGTCATTATCAAGAAAATCAGAAGGCGTTTGACAATACATGTTGTATCAGTTGGTTTGGGCCACAAAATATTCTTGTGACAATTCATATATTTTCTGTCCTTCCATTTTTATAGAATAAGTGATATTTGACATTGTTTTGTTTTTCAGTCTTAGTGTTGAATTCATTACAGTCTTTTCCATAAGTTGTTATCATAGAATATAAGTAGTATTGTTGAGATGTGAAATTTTCAACATAAAAATATATAGCGAAAAATTTTATGGAAAACATAAATATACTAGGGAGGTGGGTAAAATAATTCGGGACACGAATTGGAATTTTATTATCTGTTTCATGGGTTAATGAGGTGCGATGACCATGGCATGAATTATAATATTTACATATCACTAGAATTGTTTAATTAATTTTTCGTAGTGACTTTTAATTTAGTGGAATTTTTTATTTTTGAAAATGGTTAAATATTATTTTTGATGAATAATTTTTAAAAGATAATGTTTATGGTATTTTGAATATGTTTTGTTGTTCAAAAATCAAGTTGATATTTTTTTTAAAGGTTGTTAAACAACTAAAAGGATGAATTTGGAAAATACATTTGTGATATAATGTTGTTGAATAATGGAAAAAGACAAGACTCCAGTTAATAGAGAGTGAGAATTATAGATTTTTTTGTTAGTATATAAAATGGTACCTGATAGCGGTCAATGAAACAAACTAGAGGATGTTTTTGAGAATTTATTTTCACATGGTCCATAGATGAACCATCAATAGGTTATATGTTTTGTTCATTCCATTCAGGATATATACTGTCAGAATAGGACAGTTGATCCATGGTAGGTAGATCATTCCATATAATAAGAGAAATAGAATCCAACCATATTTTAGGGATATTATATACTAGATAAGGTGGAGGTGTGGGAGAATGGGATGAATTGTATCATCGATTTCATCGTCACAACAACAGAGTTAAAAGTCATGTTAGAGACTTGTAGGGTATACGATCTTGACACTAGTGCGGGGATTTAGATATCTAGGATTAATTAGACAATGAACATGAATGGGAGTATTTAGAAGAATTTTTAACAATTAATTCAATCCACATATTTTCATAATTAAAAAATACAATACTTCTTCATCTTGAAGTAATAAAATATTTCAATCATGGGGTATGTATCCAAATCAATGAATTTAGTGTGCTTTTCACCTGAGGTTGATATGAATGCATGCTTGAAGGCAGACATCATTTTATCAGGGATGAGAAATGAGATTCATTCTATGATAGTTGTGCTCTATATTATAGATAATATACTGATAGTCATTAGAGTGTTTGTATCCAAAAAATTATATCACAATAGCTATAGTAGGAGGAATAATGTTGATACCCACAAAAAATTGTGGTAACTCTAATGCATGTAGAATGTAAAAGATGGACATCTATTTACATGGTGGGAGCACAAATCACAATAAGATGATGGGATCAGAAAAACTTCATCTGTGACCCAAGTGTAAAGTAGTAAGTTTATAATATGGTTTTATTTACCACATAATGTGATAATGTACAGAAAAATCAAGTGCACGCCACAACTAAAATCAAATGGGGAATCATCAGCACTATTTTTGCAGTGCTCTACGATCTGATGCTTCGGAAAAATCTCTAGTGTCACTTGTGTTGTATTTTTCGACATGGTGGGGGAAGGAGAATACCTATCAATAGTATAATAGATCTATCCATGGTTATTCTATGAATTCCATGACTCCTCATGTAGTAAATCTCAATAGGTAAACGAAAATTATTTTTTTAAGATGAATAAATTATATATAGCTGAAATGATAATTAAAGATGAACATCCAATACCATCTACTATACATGGTATGATTCATTTGAATACTACAATAATGCAAATTTTGTTTGATGTAGATGAATCACATTACATTATTGTTTCTCATTTTGTTAATTTTCTGAAATTAAAAGTTGACATGAGGCTTTCTATGTTAATATAATTATCTTTTACTCTGTAAAGATAATGTTCATCCATTGCATTGAGAGAATCTTCTATAACTATTTATAGAGCACATTTGTAAAGGTATTTCTCAGTGCATGAGATGTTTTATATGATATAATATTTGGTATGGATTGGTTGACACATAAAAGGCTCACATTGACTATTGTACTAGAAATATCAGTTTAAATATTGAAAGAGGTTCCATGCATCACTTTCGAGGAGATTGGAGTGTAAAGGTCGGTGAAATGGGATTGTTGGTAATTGAATTTGGAAATATCTCATACCATTTGGAATCATTTTATATTTATAAATATAGATTTATTACAATGGGGGATTAGTTTCTACATGTTTTTCTTGAAAATTTCGAATGGTTTACACCCAGAAGGATATTGGGTTTATGATTGGTATCCTTCCAAGGAAAAGCCCTATTTTCTTTTTGTGTTACTGGATGAGGCCATTAGATTTAAGGGAGAAAAAAGTGTAGTTAGAAGAACTAAAAATCAATGGTTTCATTATTCTTAGTATGTATCCATGGGAAGAAGCTATTTTATTTATCAAAAAGAGAATGCAATTCTTTGTTTATGGGTTTATTATCCTCATCATAACTAATTTACGATAAATAATTGTTTATAAAATACAGAATTTTTTTATTTTTTAGATTAATTAATATTATATTAGTGGTTATATAATTTTTACTTATGATTAGTATACCAACAATTTCATGTTTGGGGGGAGGAAATCTGAAAGAAAACCTTCCAAAGAAGATATGGACATTATGAATATGTGGTTATGAATTATGTTCATACCAATTCAAAGGGGTCTTTATGATATTGATGAATTGGATATTTTAGTTGTATCTAGATTATTTTGTGCCTCTTTCCATGTAAGACATATTAGTGTCTTCAAGGAAAAGGGTTGAGCATGATAAACGCTTGGAAACAATGTCAGGAATCTTGAGTTATCATCATCTATATGCCAAATTGTCAATGTGTTATTTTTGGATACAAGAAGAATGTTTTCATGACCATTTAATATTTGAAATTGGTGTTTCTATTGATTCAATAAATAATTTGAATGTGATATTTATGAAACCACCATAGAATTTCTTCAAGTTACATAGTTTTCTTGGATAAGTTGGTTATTATGTAGGTTTTTGTGTGATTTTTCATAACAATATCTGTATATTGAAGCTTTGAAAAATAAGATTGTTCCTTTCCACTATGAAAATAAATTCAATATGTCTTTTCAATAGAATAAATTTTATCCTACATATCCCCCAATCATGATTTTTCTAGAATCATGATAGTGGTATGTGATGTATTGTGATACTTTGGGATTAGAGTTGGCTATTTTCTCATACAAGGAGATCATGTTGTTGCTAATGGGTTAGGTAGGTTAAAAATTTAGGAGTTTAACTTACCCACACATGATTTGGAGTAATCTAGTATAGTCCACGATTTGAAAACAAGTCCTCACTATTTTTTGGGTGAAAAATTTACTATGTTCATGGATCATAAGAGCATGAAGCATAGTTTCTCACAAAAAGATTTGAACATGATACAAAGGAGATGAATGTAGTGCCTCCAAATGTCAGACTTTGACTTGATGTACTCGCCAATTAATGGGAATATGGTGGTAGATTCATTGAGAATAATGTATAACAATTTGTTTGTGAAAATAAGATTCATATTGTGGTAGTTGATTTCACTCTTAGAAAACTTATTATTAGAATTTCAGGGTCTAGGTGATGTTGAATTTGAATTTATAGTTTCATTGGATTAGGATATGGTGAAGATGGACACAAAGGCACAGAAACCCAATACAGAATGTGTGGTGATGATGTTGAAAATAATGGTTTAGAGACCATTTTGGCTGGATAATTGATGATACTTTAGTTATGTGGTTCAGAAATCAGATGCCCATACCGTTGTATTGTTAAGGAATGAATCCTCAATCGTACCACCATTAAAGATAAACAATTCATAATAGAATACAAATGATGAATATGGAGTTGAAGACATAGTTTTGTTGGGTCTACATGAAAAGTATAGAGTCTCAATTCGTTACAATCTATATAATGTTCCATTAGGATAAGGTAGAGCATCAGTGACCAACATTTATATTGAAGTAATTACCTATTCTATTGTTTAAATGGGATAAAATAGATATCTATTTTATAAAATGTCCCCAAATAATAGTTTTGAAAAAAAAAATCCATATTATAAATAGTATATTAGATCATAATTTCGGAACATTTCATCTGTATTCCTAAAACTCATATGGTGGAGGACATGATATAAATTTATATCCATGAAGTGGTAAAGAATATTTTCCAATCATTATAAATATTGTTAGATATGGATCCTATGTTTACATCTCATTTCTCTAAATACTTACTTGAATTCCTTAGGACATAGTTGACCACTAGTATGTCATATCGCCTTAGATAAAGGGGAATCCAAAATGATGATACAAACATTGGAATAAATTTTTACAGATTATTTAATGGATTATGGTGGATCATAGGAAGAAAAAGTGATGTTAGAAGGATTATCATATAAAAATAGATATCATGATTTTATAAAAATAGCCCTGTTGGAAGAATTGAATGGGAATCCTTGATGGTCTCCACTTTAATATGTGGAAATACAAGAGAATTCACGGGTTGGGTCGAGCCTTATCCATTAAATAATAGAGAAGGCTCATTTGATCATGAAATAGACTAGGAAAACATGGAGTCTTCAAAAATAATGTGATTATCATCACCAATAATGGTTTTCATTTTAGGTTAGTGATCATGTGATCTTCATGATATCTATAATAATATTACATCATCATTTTGGGTAATATGGAATGTTAACTCCTAGATACAAAGGCAATTTTGAGATGTTGGAACGGGTTAGTGAGGTGGAATACCACATCGAATTGAAACCACAGTTTAGTATGGTGTACAATTTGATTCATGTTTCATAGATGATAATGTATTTTCCTGATCTTAACAACATTATTCAATGGGATCATTTTGAACTAGATATGGACACTTCATTGGTATATATCGTGGTGCTGATTTTGGATAAGAAAGTGAAAGTCTTATAAGGTAAATTTAACATTCTAGTGAGAATTTGGTGGAAACATGGTCATATTTAGGATTGGAATTGCGAATGGGAGGAAAAAATTAAATAGAAATGTCTAGAACTCGTTCAGAATGGTGTGGGTTCTCTACATGTCGAGGATAGAATGATATGTGGCGGAAAGAATGTACCAACCTCAGTTTCATGTATGCAACCATTTTTTTATTCTTTATATGTTTTTTAATTGTATGGGTGATGTTTATGAGATTTTGGAGATCTATATGAGTGTTTTTTGGGCTATTATATAACATTAAATTTGATACACAGTTAGGTAAAACCCTGCTACAACTTTAGAAAATAGTACTCAATTGGACTGGGGATAGAGGGAATGAGAATGGGAAACACATGGTTTGTCAAAACCTTGGGGGTTCCTAGGTGAAACCATGAAATATGAGACATTTGGATTTGGGATGGCTGGAACATGGTTCAGATACCGTGTGATCCGGTTGTGTGAGGTTCATCCTTAGGAAAGTGGCCAGTACATTGCTAGGACAAGATTTTCGTAAATGTGTGACTAACCACATTCAAACTAAAAGTGATATCCTAAAATTGTGGATCTCAAATGTTTTAATCTAAAAGTCTATCATATTTCCTATATTTCATCCCAAACTCGGGTTTATCTATTTCCAACTATTAAGGAAGGTTCTCTCATTTTCCCATATGTGATGTGATGTCTTCTATTGGTGATTTGAAGTTTTTTTCTCATGGTAATTTATCTTTCATGGACGTTCATTGGGCTTTTTCGTAGATATATATCTATATCTCTCTCTATCTCATAGATATACATCCACTACGGGATAATCAATTATTTTAATGCCTAATATGATATGATTTGTCTTATTTTATGATAATAGAAGAGAACTAACGCATTTTCTTGGAGATTTATCCTAATTACATTGTCATTTGAGTATCATTCATCAATTTTTCCACTTTACTCGAGGTAGGTGGCTTCACACTAGAATCCTATCTTTAGTACATGATGGTTTGATTTCAAATTAATTTTTTCTTAGAATTTGTGTTGAAATTTATAAGAATTTTCTTTTTAAAACCATCTTGACTATTTTTTTTTGAAATTTGAAAACATCGTGATTTATTTGGAAAGGGTCTTTCTAAACATGATTTTTAAATTGGAGATTATAAAATCTCTATTTGGGTTTTCATTATTGAACAAAACTGTTTTCAATAAAAATGTTTTTAATAAAATAGGTTTGAACACACATGGTATATTCACGGGTTTGGCATGATTTCATATGCATTGGTATGTATATGGGGATAATATACACATATGAAAAGGTTGTTAATGCTATGAGTGTGATGTAGCCCCTTTAAAGTTGTTCACTAACTAATGGATTAGTGAATGTATGACTCACCAATTGCAAGTATATGGATTTCTAGGTTGAATATATGGTTTAATGTGTGGTTGTGTGGAGAAAAATGGTTCATTCCAAAATTGAACATGTGACGTGATTTTAGAAAATTGTTGGATTCTATCTTTTGAAATAGTTGTTATCTTGAGGAAACTATTTTATAAGAACATGGTTATATTTTGATACAAATTTTTTTAATTTAATTTATATAAATTATTTTATATAAAAATGATAATGTGTTCTACCATAGTTGTGTGTGTAGGGGATTCATTTGTGAAAATCCTACTAATTTTTAGTACTCACCCTGGCCTTGGATCATTAGTGCTTTCACACATTTAGATTATTAAGAGAAGGGAAATGTAAATTATCCCCTATATTTTGTATTACTTTCTTATATATGGCATATTTTGGAGTTGGATAATGTAATATTTTTAGAGCATGGATTATTTATTGGAGACATTGTGTTCTATAGTCTTCTGCTATATACATTGTTGTTGTATACTTCTATTATTGAACTTTGTTTTAGATTGATTTTGAAAAATAAAATTTATATTTTCCATTCACTGTTATCATGAATAATATAGTGGTTTATTTGGTTATCTAATGTTTTATTAGTCATTTATTTTAACTAGTAAATTCATCCCCCACATGTACGTAAGCACTATGGGATTTAATGTTAGCCATTGTGGTATTACATATGTCACTTAATTCCATGTAAAACTTCACCACATTCTCATAACAATGAGAAGGGGTGGGAAATTACACTTTTCAAATAACAAGTTATAAATAAGTGTTACATATAACTAAACAAAATAAATAATTTCAAAAAAAATGTCATTACTCACCAAAAAATCCAAAATAATCAACAATACTTAATCATGAAATATATTTCCCAAAATAAAAATAATATTAATTCATCAATTATCAAAAGTAATAATAATGTATTTCTAACCATTACATCACATAGTATATTGGTAGGCATTTCACCTGTACAACTGTTATGTTTTCGGTTCAAGACCCGTGGATATACATATGTTATGTTTGTCACCTAGTGTGTAGGTTTTCCATTTCAAAAAACAATATTTATATAATTTCTATAATTTTCCTTTGAATATGGTAAAAAATCATAAGAATAACATAAATTTCAAATTTAATTTTCTTACATATATTTTTTTCTATCAATATCGTTATTTCCCAAAAAAATAATCATAAGTTCCAATAATTACATGAAAATATTATTAATATTGAATATTAGATTTTCCGAAATAATTTATTTTTCCTTAAAACAAAACCATACCATTAAATCACCTTTATATGTCATTGGTATCATTAAAAGTGTTCTTAAAAATAATTTTAGAAATTAAAATAATGAAAATAAATTTATTTTTCATGATTTATATAACCATCATACCATTGACAAACATTATTAAAAAATAGGATTCTCACATTCTAAAACATAAATACATCAATATTACAATTTTAATGATTGTAATAAAATATGTTAATATGTATTAATCCTTGGATTAATACATTGACTCAAATAAATACCATGTTCCTCACATCTACGACATTGAACTATAAATGGATTCTTAGGTTGAACATTATTTCCCATGTATTTTCAATCAGACTCTTCGTTTTCATTGAAAATTTTATTCTATGTCTCCATCTTTCTCACATATAATGTATCTTCTGTCCGTAAATCATTTTCTGTGGTGAATATTCACAAATTATTTAGATATAAAATATGGAATATAATTTTTAATATCTTATTTAACACTTTAACATCCATTAGAAAACATTATTTTCGTCTTTTACATGTTTTTATATTCAACTATATTCAAATTCTAATTTCAACTCAAGATAGCTCATTTGTAATGATCACAAGATATTAATCTAGTATTATAATTAGTTTAGTATAATTGTGAGGAAAAGAATTACATTTCCAATAAAATATTTTCGTGGCACGCCTTCTCCTAATTGCAGCTAATAACATAAAGGAATAAAATTGAAATGATGAGATAGAATTGACATACAGAAATAGAATTTTAAAAACCTATAAAAAATAAATTTTTAATGATAAGTATATCATGACGTACGAGTCTCCAAGTTTCATTATAGGCCATTTTTATAACATTTTCCATTATTTTTTCAAATATATATATTTTTTAAACATTCATTCATAATCGATCATAATGTGTTTATGAATTTCAAATTCATATTTCACAGTAGTGTCAAACTTTGTGCGTAGAACTGTTAGTTTTCATGAAGTAGGAGATGATCAATGCAACCCCAATAAACCCTTTTCATTATTACACACATCATAGTAATTTTTATAGATCCATGTCTAGTTTTCATATCCAAACAGATATGTACTTTAATGGATCCACATGGAAATATACTTCACCAAAATTTAAGGTTCCTTTTCTTTAATTATTCATCAAATTTTATATATCTTTATGGTTCTCCCTAATTTAATCTAAAAATTTTCCCAAAAAAATAAATAAACCCTACGTTGATACATGACATAGTGACCTATTCAATTTACACATATTATTAAATGCTTTTTACATAAACTTATACCAATAACATTCCAAATATATGGAGGCTTTGTACCATTGGAAGACTATGTTCATAATATATCATATAGAAAATACAAACAAAACTACATTGTTTTATTCTATATAATGGAATAATAAATTTTTTTGAGGTCTTAAAATAACATTATATAACCTGTAGAATAAATAGAAAAAATTTGTGATATTAAAACCGTAGTATGTAAGAAAAAATTATAAAGAAACACAGAATGTGAGTTATTTGTATAACAATATATAATAATGTAGAAACATCATGAGTAATAAATTATAGGAATACCATAATGAACATGTTATTACAAGACAAAATGAAAAATAAAATAGTTTGATGAATTATATACCATGATATAAACATGATTCAAAGATAACTACTTATAAATTATCCCATGGAGGACAATGATTGATAATTGTTTAGGTTTAGTCCGTTGTCTCATACATGATTCCACATTAGACAAAATATTTACATAATTAATTGGTTTTTTTTCGGGGACACCCATTTTAACATGTACATGATTTTGTGTTCCACAGAAAGGATTCAATCAAAATTCATAAACATAAAAATAATCCATGGAATGAAATGTGTTTCATAATCTGACTCGTATAATAATAAAAATTAAAATCAGATTTTATTGAGATAGAATAATACATGTGTTACCCCAAAAATGTATTATAGATTAATCAGGGTGTATATGAGACAAAAATATATAAATATTTAAGTATAAATCTATAATTTCAAAAAATTGCTTCATTCGTGAAAATGTATTTTAATGATTACTTGGAATATTTATTGTGAAATATCCTTTTAACATTGAAATCACAACCCAAAAAATATAAATATTATAAATATTTTATATGAAATATTTTTGTTAATAAATGTGGAATCTCATAAACTAATCCTCTAGGATTTTATTGTTCCCAACAATGCGTAATTCTATACATGTGATTTTAGATAATGAATCATTCCTGACACAATAATGTAAAAATCATAAAAAATTAACTCATCTTGAGAGAAGATAAAATTATATTAAAATGTTTTGTAGACATTAATTTTTTTTAAATATTTATTTAAATTTTTTTATGAACTATTAATATATTCATGAAATTATTTTTTGAAAAAACAGATATGGATGAAAAGTTTCTTTAACAAGAAGAGAGAAATGAAGTCAACTTTTATAAAAAAAAACATTTTATCATTTATCATTAGTATCAAATATGGGAATTTAGTCATATTACTTAAAAATTTAATTTTTAATTGGATTATATGAAAATTAATTTATTTTATTAAATAATAAATAAATATTTTTCAACAATTGATATTTAAAAATATTAATCTGGATTAAAATAAGATTGAAACATAAACTCTTTTTTCTTTCATAAAATTTCAATCATAAATTGTTTTAATAATGTAAATGTGTAGAAAGATAAAATATCATGAAGTATGAAGGAGTCATGACTTAATATATAAACAGTATGTATATAAAACATTTCAAAGAAATTAGGTGCATAAAAACCCATGTCTTGATGAAGGAATATTCGAGACAAATCTCTTACCTTTAGTTCATACATTGTTATGTATGTATTTTATCAATTTTATTATTAAATTATCTAAATATATTGTTTCATTTATTATCATTTTCATTTTTATACCCTTACACAAAACAATTTATTTCCATTAATTTAATTACATATTTCATTACATGTTCATCAATGTCAATGTTTGGTATTTGGATGAAACTCAGATCATAATTGGAAAATCAAATCAATTTGATGACCATTTTAAAAGTATAATTATTACTTAATATGAATATTAATATTCAACACATAATTGTCACTATTATACATGCAATATAATTTTTAAAAAATCTATTTATTATGGTTATGAAAAATGAACAATGATACAATCATAGAAATGGTAAGTTGTACGTGTGAAATTGCAAGATATATATTTTTAAATGATCATGATGGAATGAAAGTAAGTTTTATTTAACATTTAATGAATTATAATTATATAATAACCATTATATTTTTTCATTATAAATAGATAAATACTTTATCCTTGTGTTGTGTTAATTAAATGAATCTCATCTCTTGGTGTGGCATAGTCGTTCATACAGATGACCAACATTATTATATTTCCATCTATTGTCTGTTAAGAGTGTATAAGATACATGGAATTTAAATAATTTGAAATATGTTATTAATATAAAATAATTTGTTGAATTATTTAATATAAAATAGATTTTAGATGAAATTATTGAAAATGAATTATCTTCCGTACACACGACTGATGATTTCGTTTAACATTTAACATAAGAGGACATAGATAAATATTAATAAATAAATAAATTTATATAATGGTATATAGGAGAGTCATTTTTCATTATATTGTTAATTTTATTCCATAATTATTATTGTTAAAAGATGTTTTAAAAAGATAAATGTTGTAGAATGTGATTACATTTTCTTAGATTAACCACTTTTAGATCTCTTATTGGTGGTCATATGGTTGGTCTCATGAGATAACCATAAGATATTTATTGGGAATAATTATTTCTGTGAGATTTTTTTCTTATTGTGGTTGAATCAATTGGCTTGAGATGACTGCATAGTTGAGGGGAGTCTACGGACATTTATAATTAAGGAGGAGTGTAATTATTTTAAACAACCAAAACTATTCAATAGTGGGATGTCACTCTCATAAAAAGTGCCTAAAAAGTAAAAATTAAAGGATTTTAGGAGTTTTATGACCATTTCAAATCATTAAAACTATATGATCCATGTTTTAAACAAGGTATCACATTTTTTCCAAAGGGTACCCACTTTCCTAATATTAATTTCTTCCATGGTAATTAGTTTATTTACTATTTTTACTACTCATTGTGACCAATTATTAAGTTGAAAATATTATATAATCAAAACTATTCTAATTCCAAATGTGGAATATATTTTAAAATTTTCATTTCAAATAAGTGAAAATATTGACTTTAATTTAAAAACCACTAGCATGGTGAATTTTTTTTATGAATACTATATTTTTAATTAAAATATGATCTTATAATAATTAAATTAAAAGAAATCATAATTTAAGAAATATAAATTTAAAAATTTATATATATAATACATAAATTAAATTTAAAAATTCATCATCCTGAGTCATTTTAATTATCTAAAATGGAGTATCATTATGCACTACAAAGAAATTTTAAAAAATTTAATAGGTTTTTAACCCTCTAAATAAACTTATACTAAAATCTCACATAAATATGATCAAATTAAAATTAATTGTATAATGTATAAATAAGTAATACTTATATAAAATTTTATCCATATTATATGAATAATGGGTCTTGTAAATTATATAAAACATTTAATGTAATGCAAATTTTACTAAAACTAGTTTTTTCACTATTCAAAAAAAAATCCATATGATAAAAAAATTGTATGATAAACTTGAAATTATAACCTAATAAATGATTTCAATTATATATAATAAAATATCTAAAATTCAAAAAAATTATATAGAATATTTTCTCGCAAAAAATAATAATCATTTGGAATAAAATTAATTTTTTATTCATTAAAAAATCTTAACTAAAATTAGACTACTTATTATTATGAACACATAAAATATTATAATTATATAAAACCTCTATAGATATTTTTTCTTTATATTTTTATTCTTATTCACACTTTTAATTTTAATGGTACAGTAATAATGATCTTGTTTAAATTATAATATTTTAATATTATATCCTTGTTCCTTTAATCTCTATTCCTTATTTTGAATGCTCTATCAAACATAGTGTTATTATAAAATCAATGTGTGATAAATTTAATTTATATTGACAAATTAAATTTTCCAATTGAATCAATTGCATAAAAAATCCTAATTAAAATGGCATTGAAGAATAAATATCATACATTACGATTTGTCTAACATTGTACGTGTTCAATTATAATATGTAATAATTATATATATATTATAAATACAATATTTTTTTAGACATATCATACCATCAATTATTTAATTTTAACATCTTATTACCAATTTATAGATAATTTATTATTAGAATCACTTATTTGGTTGATAATTGCTTCATATTTCTTGTATGTTTTAGTCAAATTATTATGATACGAGCATCATGATCATGGTTTCAACATATAATTAATATTAACGATAAAATAGAAATCATATTTATAAAAGAAAATATACTATTATAATTATTTATATTATGTTGTGGAGAAAAATTAATTGCATTACTTTGTGTAGATGTTAGTACATACATACACAAAATTGATCTTTCCACCTATCTAATATTTGATCTAATGGAACATAATTAATAATTAAACATTAATTAATTGATATTATATAGCACATTTCATGATTATTAATTCAATAAATTCGTATTACCATAAACTAAAATTGAATATGGAAATTTTAATCACATCACATTGAGGATGTGGTAGTCCACACATATTAAAGGGTGATGTTATATTTTTTTAAACCAATGGAACAACAAGACGATATATAATATATTACATTTGTAGGAGTATAATGATTTTACTAATGTTATATGTTATATTTAAATAAAACATAATAACCAATCCTAAATTATTGATGTGGATAATTAATGATATCCCTACTTGAATTTGGTAGTCCACTCATACAAAAAAGTGAAAATTTTCATTTTTTATAACATTAAAATGAGTGCGGATATTGGTGGCTCGATAATCACAAAAACCTATTATTAAATTATGATTACTAAAAAATTTATTTATTTATTAATACAATAAATTTAGTTGATGTAGAAGATGAAATAATATAAAATAATTTAGTGAAAAGAAACACCATTTCCCTAGGAAAACTTCTTCTCATTTCGAATTATACCCTCTTAGATTGATATTCTTATATGAATTTGTCATATATTATTTTTTTGGGGAGGTATTTTATGATTTTATTTGGGTAGGTATTGGTTTAGATAAGAGTAAATTTATCTTTCGAGAGTATATGATATGGGTGAACTTTTAATTGTTGGGGAGAGAACACTCGTGAAATTTTTAAATATCATGAAATATATTAAATCCTTTCATAGTCCAAATGTAAAAAAATGGACCATTTAAAAAAATTGGATAATATATTTACAAATTATTACAATCCAATAGTATTTAAAAACGGTTATTTGTCATTTTTACCATTATCACATTATTTTAACCCTCACAAAATTTATTTTAACATTAATAGTGGTAAATATTTTCTACAGGTTTGAATATTAATTAAGGAATCAAAATGTTGAATATTTTATCTAATATAAATTATGGTTGCTCAAAAATTGGAATCCATTTATTCAAAATAATTTCAAATAAGTAGATGAATATAACTGAAATTTCTTCTCATATAATGTGATGAAAAATATTTTTCAAGAAAAAATCTTCTTATATATAATAAAATTACAAAAAAAAATTATTTTAATTTCATTTAATAGATAATTACATATATATATATATATAATAATTATAAATTTAAAATATTTTAAAAAAATTATCATTCTAAATTCGACGAATGAAAATGTAGTTATCAATAAAAATCAAGATTTTTCACTATTAAAAAAGAAAACTTTTATGAAAATTGTCAACAATACAATTTAAGATATATTTGAAATGATGGTTTCTGAATAAAATTTCAATTTTACAATTATATATTTTCAAATTAAATAAATTGTTTTATTATATTCAAACATAAAAGAATTAAAACAATTCTTAGGGGATAAATAATTTTTGAAGAATATAATGCATTTAATATTATTTGGGAACTTATTTATCAATATTATAGTTTTATCTAACTTTTTTATTTTTTAAATTGTTTTTATTATTTTACATAATATAATTTTAATAGATCTTTTTTTATAATAGTCCGACCATAAACATTACATAAGATATAAATATAAACTATAATTCACTAAATTACAATCACCATGATCTTTTTAGTTTAGAGTTTTATAATGTTAAGAATAATTTATAACATATAAACCCATAATAATACAACGTGGGTACCATTAAAATTGTATCAATTTCTTCGAAACATAAAATTTTTATCACAAAATAGCAGCATGATCTCTTTTACCAAACATCATTACATTTATCTTGGCATTTTTATTGTTATTACACATCTGTATAACCTATAAATTTTTTTAAAAAGAATTTGATGTGCATTAAAATCTTTATAAGGGATATAAAAATAAGTAATGAAACCTTTAGTCCATGAAAACATATATGCATATGAAATAATTTTCAGAAATACATAAATCTCACCCTTATATACTTAAATTTTATAACATGATATTTTCCTAAAACATTACAGAAAATCAAAATAACCATAAAACTATATTTGGGAATTACATAATTATATTTAAACCCTCATGTCTTCCTAATGATTTGTAACTCTCACGACAAACTTAAAATGTAACCCTCATGGCTACCTTATTGTCTAGCCATCAGAGTTAGAAATAGATTAACCAAACGAACAAGCTCTAATATTCACACACCCAATGATTTAAATATAGATATAGGTCCCACCATTAAATATAAAAAACCTCCAATAAATATAACATAATCATAAAACAAGAATAATTTAATAAAAACATTGCTTTTATAATTTGTAAAATAGAATCATAAAATATGTTTTCTATAGAAAAGTCCCTTTCCAATATCATATAATTGATATGAGAATTGCTTTAATGAAATGTATATGTTTTTTCACTATAAATTCAAATAAAAAACGTTATATTAATTAAATTTATTATATAATTGTTGTTAGTACAATATAATTAATGAACTAAAAGGCTAACCCAGAGAATGTAAATCGGGTTAAGAATCCCCCTACCTTGGGTTCTTCTTATATATGACTATGTTAAACAACCTATATAATGGTTCAAAGAGTGTTATTAATATTTCATAGAAACTTATTCATGTTATATAGCAACTAATATGTTCATTTTATATCATCATTTGTCCCATCTATTAATAATAGTTTGTAATTTCAATTTTTTCAGGTTCATTCTTCAATTGATTTCCATGGTTGCTTCGTAATGAATTTTCATATCAAATAGAAGAGAAAATCGTGTATTGTAATGAAATGGTGTTAATATTATTCCAAAATATTAAATGACTCCATAAATAATTTTTTATATTTTATGAGGATGAATCAATAGATAAATCATTAGTGGTACTCATTTAGATCATTTTGGAGGTTCATCTATTTTCACCAACATGTTTCATCATATACCTTTAATATTATCCCTATAAGTTAATTATAGAACATAAAAGAGGTCATAAAAAAAAATTGAAAAATATTTTAACCTTTAAAATGGTCTTAATAACATCTCTGATGCTGGTAAATGAAATTTAAGACACATCGTCCATGATGTTGGAAAATCAACACATGGAAGACAATGTTTTTATTTTCAGAATGAGAGGATGATAACAGGAAGAATGATGGATAATTTTTCCATAAATAAGATAAAAATAAAGAATATACATAATAATGGATCTTTCATTCATCTTGTATAAGGGGAGGAGAACATAGTATAATAAAACAAAAAAATTAAATAGAAATTAGAAAAATGAATGAGGTTTTTAATATCTTGATCTGTTCTCATTGAGATCCTCATTAAGGACATTAGTTTTGTCCTTTTGGTGAGACCAATAGGTCTTATATGTGGGGAAGGGTCTTAACAATAAAATTTGTCAGAATTTAGACAAATGATTAAGCTTTAGTGGTGTGAGTGGAAGATGTGGTGAGGGTGGTATTTATAGTTGAGGACATGAGGGGTTAAATATTATTTTAATCAATAGTTAAATATATTTTTCTTAGGATAATGAATAGTATTTATTAATGTTACCTAAAATAGTAATTAGATAATTTTAGTGTAAACCATCGGTGCTTGCATCATCCATCATTCTAGGAATATTGTTTTTAACAGATAATGTATATATACAGTAGATTACATTATTTTCCTATATATAAAAAATAAAATAATTACAGAAATATATCAAAAATTTTCCCTAACAATTTCTCGACGTGTAGAATTCAAAAATGAACACCATAATTTGAAAGTAATTTTCAAAATATTATTAATTTATTTTTAAAATAAATTCATAATTTATTTAGAATATAATAATTTTAAAACAATAATTAATTTTATATCACCATGAAAAATTAATCATGATTTCATTATCTTTTACCATTATGGAAATAAAATAATTCAATTATTTTCTATTCATAAGTTTCATATTACACTTAATTTTACTATTCATAATGGTATGTTACTGTTCACCAAAAACAATTTTGTTATATTAGAATCCAAATAAGTTACTAATCACAACCGTAGGTGTCTAATTATAGAAATTCAAATCATAGAAGTGAAAAAAAAATTAAAGGATAGTTTATAAATATATCTTAAAAATGTTTCAATAATTAGGGATTTAGTGCTTCATTCGTTTAAATTTATTTTTAAAACATTAGGGTGTAGCATTCTCTCATCCTTCTAGAAATTGTGTCGTCTTAATTTTATTTAATAATTACACAAGTGAGGGTACCTTTCCCTCATTTCATTTTTATATTCCCATGTTTCTTCTTAAAACATGCGGTTTCTCCATAAAACCATTAGCTATTGGATGAAATTGTTCCCCAACACTTATTATATTCAATCAAAAATCATATCAGGTTTTTAATTATATGAAATATTCTCTTCCAGTTGAACTACTTATTGGATAAATCCATGAGAAGAATCTATTAAATACATTATCAATATACAAAAATGAAAAACATTATCTAATTGATATAAACTCAACGAAGAATCTATTTAGTAAGAATCCAATCCAACATTCGCTAGTATTTTTATTTTCCAATGAACTGTGGACATAACTTTCCTTTCATACAAAAATTCCTTACACTGTTTCATGGTGAGATTCTAAAATAAACATGATTACCTACCTCAAATGAAAACTCATTCCATATATAACCTGTGTAACTTTTCTTCCCACTCTAATCTATACTCATGTGTTACAGGATCATCTTCACTTTCTCATCCACTTCCACTACTAATTCATGTACCATCAACATCCCTTCCCAACATCATTCCAAAATGATGGAGTTAGACACCACTTCCCATATAATGACTTAAAATATGAAACCTACATACTGGAACAGAAACTGTAATTATAATAAAATTAAACTAATGAAATATGATGATAAGATCATCCCTGGTAATCCATTATGTAGTCTCTATGCATATCCCATAATGTTTGAATTATCTGTTCTCACTTACCATTTTATGGAGGATAGAAATTTTTATTAAAATTTAATTTTGTTTCTAATGAATTCTGAAAGCCTTATAAAATGTTATAAGTGAACCTAGGATCATAGACAGATACAATGTAAGAGGAAATCCAGGTAACCTAACAATATCATTGAGTTACAGTTGAGAATGCGGATCCAAACACATAATATCATGAATAGGAAGGATATGAGTATATTTTGTTAGTTGATGAAAAATAACAATGATTTCATTGTTACCTAGAGATATTTTTGGTAACCCCATAGTGAAGTCTATGGATATATTCTCCCATTTCCACTCTATCATTGGTAAATGTTTAATCATCCCCTTGGGTAACTACTGCACTACAATAAGCAGTTGTCAGGTAAAACATTTCCTGATAAAAAATGAAATATATCTTTTCATTATATCCAACCAGCAATACTATCAAAGGTATTTATACATCTATGTTCTACCATGATGAATTGAAGAGGGGGAACTATGAGATTCAGAAAACAATTACTTCTTCTTTTGGGAAACACATGGCACACAGAATCATTTTCCAAGTCTCAATACATGGAAATTATAATTGATATATTATGGGAAAATTTCCATTTTAACAAATTCTAAATTATTCTATAACTCCCCATATACCTTCCACAATTACATAATTATGTCTCAAAATATTGACTGCACTAAAACCAGACACAATTTATAGGAATTTTGTAAACCAAAAAATTCCATACCAAAATTCATAAAATCATTAATCAAAGGGTCTTGTTCTAGTCGTTACATAATTTATGATGCATGATATTTTCAAATAAATCTATCTTATACATTGTTTTATTTTTCAAATATGGTAATTGACCATGAAATAATTATCTTTTATCAATTTAAGATATCTTCCCTACCTCGTGTTCAATTCATTTTTAGTGAATATATATATCAGACTTTAATGGTTAGTATATATTTCACATTTGGATTTCTATAAATGATACCTATAAATTTTCAATGAAAAACCATATCATTAAATTCAAAATCATGTGTGGAATAATTTAACTCATGAGGATTTAGTTGTTTTGAATCATACGAAATTACCTAAGCAGTCTTCATCAAAACACAACCAAATCCCTTTAATAAATCATCATTATAGATGGAGAATCCTCCATTTCTTGAATTTAGGGTCTAAACTAGAGAATTCACCAATGTTCATTCCAATACATAAAAAATCATCACATTATTATATCCATATGAATTTAACTCATTTTTTAGTTAAACTAGTTAGTGAACTAGGTAATTGTGCAATGTTTTCAACAAACCTATGGTAATATCATGAGAAACCATAAAACATATGAATATCGGTTATATTGGTTTGTCTTGTACATTCATTAAGAACCTTTTTAGGATAATCAAAAGTTACTCCATATTTACAAAAGAATGTGACCGAGGATAGAAATTTGTTGAAAAAAAATCCCACATGCTGAATTTCTCATAAAGTTTCTTTTCTTTTAGATTTTTAAAAATAACACTTATATGTTTTTTATTCTCATATTTACTTATAAAATATAAAAAAATGTCATCAATTTACACATCCACAAAATTATCCCAGAACTAAGGAAATATTTTATTCATAAGATCCATGAATATATCTGGCACATAAGTTAACCCAAACAGCATAACAAGAAATTCATAATGACCACATCTAGTTAAAAAAATCTATTTTTATAATTTCATATTCTATCACCTTTAGGTAAGGGTACATGGATATCATGTCAATATTGTAAAATTAATAAACTCCATGGAGTTAATCAGGAAATTAATTGATGTGTGGGCAATGATACTTATTCATAACATTAATGTTATTCAAAGCTCTATAATAAATGAAATGATTCATGGAACCATATTTCTTTTAAATGTACAAAATAAGGGCTCCCTATGGTTATCTACTATGACAAAAAAAATCCTTTATCAAGAAACTCCGAAAATAGATATTTAAATCCAATAACTTACATTTTAACCATTCAATATGGCATCATTGAAATTATCACAACATCATGAACTATTTCAATTATGAATTCATTTTCATGATCATTAATAACACCAGTTAACACATCATGAAAAACATCAAGATGTTAATTTACAACTACCACATCATTAATCTGAACAGTTTCTTTATTTTGAACAATATGATCAAGTAAAAATTCATTTCCACCAATTCCTAATATATTAGCTTCCTCATATGTTATCAATTTTATGTGTTATTTCTTGTAAATTATCTGAAACTCATTCAAAAAGACAACTTATTCCACTCCATAACCAATATTAGCTTGATAATCAGAATGAAAATGCATATCTAGAATTCCATAAAACAATAATAGGTGAAATAAAGTTTTACAGGTAATTTCATTCCACATTTAATAATATTAAAATTATTAAAATTCCATTTTTTCGATAAAATATCCCCCTTTGGTTTTTACAATAACATTTAGTCTCATTTATTGAGGCGATATTTCTAATTTACAGGAAAATTTTTCAGAAATAAAATAATGTGTTCACCTTGTACCAAAACATACTTAAAAAAAATATGTAAACAAAAAAATTACCTGATACCACATAATTAGATGTCTCAAGATCAACTGATGTAGAAAAAATAGATCTCACAACACCTTTTTACATATACTCTTGAAGCATTGCATTAGTAATATCTTTCTTTGTGCATGAATTTTCATAATGACTCATCTCACCAAATTTGAAACACATTATAGTTTTCTGATTATGATTACACATAAGATCATTTTTATTACGATCTCGAGCCATATTTACAAACATACCATTTAGAAACACCTCTCAGTTTTGGTAAAGAAATCCCCATTATGTTTTTTACACAAATTTCACAAAATGGAAATTGATCATTAATAAAATCAGATTTAGTTGATTGATTTTAACCCATCATTTTCTATTTTAACCTCTTCTTCACCTTATTCTGGAAGTACATATGATCATTAGTGAAATCCATTTCTACCCTTTAAGAAAATTGTACATGATTCGTATAACATTGTAAATCTTGGGAGTCTAATGCCCTTATATATATTGGCATAAATCCATGGTAAAATAGTTTATTTTTTATATCCATATCCCAAATATAATTTATAGAATAATTTATGAAATCAGGTGCATTTTTATTTATAAAGATCCACATAATCATTCTTTTTTCCCTCAATTCAAATAATTTATTATCCTTCCAATGTCTAGCCACATTATGAAAATATTTTTTCCTGGAAAATAGTTTTACATTTTTTTGACTCTAAGGCTTCAATCTCATCTCTATCCAGGATATTCTGGACCATTGACCACTAATGATCAGATTAACCTTTAAAAAGATAAATAGAAAGAATAAAAATTTGATAATCTGATTATCCCATAACATCGAATATATCTTCACGGTCTTTAATCTATAATTCAGATGCTACAAGGTAAGAAGATGCACAGAATGCATGAGGTTGTTTCCTCATCTAATGTTCCACTATAATCTTTTTTCCATTGTTTTAGATCTGTTTTTTCTATTGTATGGATTAAAATACCATTTACTTATTACATGTGATGAGACATTACTATAAAAAGTACTCAGTTCAAATTCCCACCATTCTTGGTTGTAGATTTGAAATGATATCATCCTCTCATTTCTGTCCAACTTCAGCTTCCCTATTTCTTCTATGGAAAACCATTCTGATTAGACATATCTTTGATTAATTAACACAGTAATATATAAATGATAAACCATATAAAAATAAAAAAAATAAAAAAATATATTTTGGTATTTTATTTACATAATTATAACCCTTATACATATCTAAACTATGAACGGATACCAACTATAAAAGCTCACCCTTAAACATTACCTAATTTAGATATTTCAACTAGATTTAACATATTTAAAATCCCCAAGATCTTTTTAGTTAATTGTTTTATAATTTTAGTAAAAAATCATAAAAATAATCCTCCATTCTTAAAATGCGGTTACCATTAAATCAATATCCATTTATTTGAAAGCATAAAATTATTAACAGAAAATAGCAAAATCATTTTTTAGAAAAACCATCATATCATTTTACTTAACTTAATTATTTATATACCACATCTTTATAACCAATTAAAAAATTTTAATAAAAGGGGTGGAAGATAAAAATCATAGAATGCGATATAAAAAATTGAAATAATGCATTATACCCTTAAAGTTAAGAGCATAAGAAATCAATTTCACAAAGACATACTTCTAACCATTTTACACTTACTTTTTGAAACATGATATTTCCATAAAATGTTAGAGAAAATATATATAAACATAAACATATATTAGGGAATTAATTAATAATATTTTAACCCTCATGGAAACCTTATGATTTGTAACCCTCATGAAAACCATACAATATAATACTCATGGCTACCTTATGGTGTATCCATTGTAGTTACACTTGGAGTAACCATATGAACGACATCCAAAATACCCATACCAAATGGATTGGAGGGATGTAAAGGACCTACAATTAAGCATAAAAAATACCCAATAACAATAACATAGTCATAAAACATTAATAATTTTATGAAAACATTGCTTATGAATTTTGTAAAATTGAATCTTAAAAGGAATTTTTCGAGAAAATACCATTGAAAATATCATAATGAAAAAATATGTGATTAGAATATATATTATAATATTATAAAAATATATGAATGAAATGGATTATTGAAATGATATTCGCACCATATAATTAATGAAATAGATGGTTAACCTAATGAATGGACTCTGGGATAAGAATTTCCCTATCTCTAGTTTGTATTACATAATATTTAATTAGTCCACCTATATTATGGATTATATAGTGTTATTATTATTTTAATAAAACATTTTCATGTTCTATAACACCATATATGATCATTTTATAACATCATTATTTCAATGTAATAAAAACATTTTTTTTATTTTGAGTGTTTTGTGTTTGTGCTTCACACGATTTCCATGGTCAGATCATAATGAATTTTCATGTCGAATGGAAGAGAAACCCCAAAAGTAGAATGAAATGGTGTTTATATTATTATAAAATATTAAATTTTTCCATAAATAATTTTTATATTATATAAGGATGAATCATTAGATAAATTATTAGTGATACTCTTTTGGATCATTTTGGCGGTTCTTCAATTATCACGAACTTTTTCATAATATACCCTTAATATTATGCATATAAGATGATAATAGAAAATAATAAATGTTATGAAACACAAATTAAAATGTATTTCAACTATTATAAAGTTTTTAACATCACATTTGAATGAATTAATTGATATTTAAGACACATCCTCAATGATGTCGGTAAATACACACATTACAGATGATGTTTTTATTTTTAGAATAAGTGGAGTAGGGGAGAAATAATGATAAATATTTTTTAGATAATGATAATAAGAATATATAATATATATAATAATTTATCTTCAATTCTTCATGGATAATGGGAGTATAAGATAGTATAATAATATAAATGAATTGAAAAGAATACACAAGAAAATGAAAGAGGACTTTTACCTCTTGATATCTTCTTCTTAAGATCCTTCTTAAGGCCTTTGGTTTTGGCATTTTGGTGAGACTAGTTGGTCACGGACCTGGGGACGAGACATGGGAAGGGGATTGGTTATAATATAGGCAATTCTCATGTCTTTATATGTCTGATGGGATGTGGGGGTGATGGTTGTATTTATAGTGGACGATAGGAGGTGTTTACCATAATTTTAATCATTAGATTTTTTTGCTCAATATTATGAAAATTATTGATTAATTTGATCCCAAATTGTAATTAGGGAACATTATTTCTATCCATGGGTTCTTAAATCATACATGAATTGAATAATAGTGTATTTAATAGATAATACAAATATACGATATCTTGTTATAATTTATTATTAAAAAAATATAATGAATTTCAGAGATATCCTAAAGATTCATCTGAGCCATTTAGTTATATTAAGAATTTAAAAATGAACTAAATATTTTGGAAATAATTTTCTATGTATGGTAAATATAATATATCAAAAAATAAAAAATTATTTGAAAATTAAAAATTTTAAAACTAATACTAATTTTATTTCTCACTGAAAAATTAATTAACATATCAATATCTTATAACAATAAAAAAAAAATAATAAAATGATTTCATATTCATAAGGTTCATATTACAGTTTATAAGGATATTATACTATTCAATAAAGAAACCATTTGGTTTTATCAAACTAAATTTATGTTATTGATCACACCTGTAGATTCCCGTTTTCCAAAATTCAAATCTTAGAAGTGAAAAAATTATGTTTAATGGATAAATTATAACTATATCATTAAAATATTCATTATGTAGAGATTTAGTGTTTCATACATTTCACTTTTTTTTAAACCTTGGAGTTTTACCGATACAATTATATACTATATTATAGTTCACTTTTACCTAAGGACAAAAATATTATAGGATATTGAAGAAATTAAATTTATTTAATGAGAAACAGATCATCAAATCGTATGGTGTTACATTATTCGTCATTTTAAGGCTACACAAACCATCACTCCCACATTTAGTGGAAAAAATTCATATAATTAAAATTGAATTTTACAACTTATAAAATTTAAAAACCAAAATTACAAATATTTCAAAAACTTGAGAATTATATTTCATAATAAAGAAACATTTAGAATAAATAAAAATTTAGTGTTGTATTATACCACCGGAATTACAGATATATTTTTTTAATTATAATCATGAAACTATAAAAAACCACACATGAAACCCTTCTAGGATTATCATAAGTGATACTTATCACTATAGCACGTGTAGGTAAAAATAAGAAATCGGTTGGTTCAAATGCTCAATAAGAGAAATTTTATCAACATGTCATCAATTGTGATATAGTATAAAAATATGAGTATGATAGAAATTCCATATTAAAAATAATAATGGATAATATTTTTCAAAAGTAATTATTGTGGGACATGTATTATAAAATGGTCAAACATGAAGCATGTAATAATAGTATGGAAACAAGAGATAGTAATCATGATCCATAGAACATTACATAAGAATATTATATAGATTAGTGAATTAATCAGATGATTATGAAATCATGACATAGTGAACACAAATAAACACATATATTCCAAGCTTAATCTCATGAAGAAAAACTATTCTTCATATTCTCCCTGCTCAATACGTTGAATATATCTTATATATATAATCCTGAATCCCAATATTATGAATTTAGCTAATCTACATCATGTTCATCATTATTCATTTGAATTATAGCTAATTTTCATCGTATTCATGATCTATATATTAATCTAATATATTAATTATCAGTATCACAATCAATATATTTATCTAATTATGTATAATATGTTTAAAAGTGCATTGGAATTTATTGTAGGACCCTATCGTTCAATAATAAATACATATTTATTCCACATGAATTTCTAAATTCACCATATCATACCAAACTCAATGAAATTAAATTGGATTTATATAATTTGTAAATGGAATCATATATTTTGATTTTAGAGATTATATCTATTAATAACAATATTCAACAATGCATACTGATTATTTAATTGAGGCATTTATAAGGTTATTAATTTAAATTATCTTTAGAATAGTTCTTCAGTTGGATATGGAAAATGAAAGTGAAACCATGAATAAATGTTTTTTTAGAAAAAAATTTCAACATTTTCATAATAAGAAAAATTTACTCATCACTTTATAAATTTATTTCATTGATGGTAAGATGAAAATAAATTTTAGAACCTTATATTCAAATAAAAGTGAATATTGGATCCTTGAATAAAATAATGGGTTTCCATGGTGAAAATGTTTTTATATATTAAAATATAATATTTAAAGTGAAAACCATTTTAATAATTTTAAAACACATTTATTTCAACCTATGTAATAAAGAGAGTTAGAAATAAATAAATTGAAATGTGGAAAATAGTGATTATAAATAATAAAAATAAAACAGATTTGAAATTCTATACAAGGATAATCATTATCCTGATGATTTAATATGGATACTGAATATAATGTTTTCATTTTTAATGAATTGGGATTATTCTCAATGTATAACAATTTACGATTAATAAAATTATTAAATTTAATATCCCATAATAAAATTGAGATACTTATTATAATATACTAAATGAAGTAATGAAAAAAAATTATATAAATCCATTGAAAAAATTGATTCATTGTGTATCAATAAAAAAATTTATCTAAAAAAGAACCTTATGGCCTATGATCCTATGAAATAAAAAACCCTTGAAATAATGATTATACAATTATACCTAATATACCATGATAAAAATATACTTATTTAAAATTAATAAATAACAAATTGTATAATAACTATTTAAATGATCATATTTTCAAGAAAGAATACATATATTAATAAATAGATCATTAGGAAAAACACCATTAACAATTAATGTTCACGTTCATGAAATCTATTTAATCTCATATATCAATATCTTAAAAATCATATTCTCCTATTAAAAACAGATATATATATATATATATATATATTACCAAATTTTCACATTAATTATAGTTTGTTATTTAACACCTTTTTATCAGGTATTTTATTGCACCGATGGTAATGATGTTAATTGATTCACACTTTCATTTAATTTTTTATGTTGATTAATATTCATAGAAAATAAGTTAATAACTCCTGGATTATAAATGGTAATACAATATATTATATAAAACGAGGTATAAATATATAATCCATTTTAAGTTAATTTTAGTCATGATTCATGAAGATGAAATTGTATATGAGTTGTCTAGTTAAATTTTTATGATGAAAAAGGAAAACTGTTAATAATCATGTAAATATTAATATAACTATTCTAGTCCATCATTTTTTTCATAATTTTTTATAAATAATATATTTAGTTATGTTTCCATAGTCATCCATTATATGAATAGATGGAATTGTTTCAGATGGTGGTCAAATAAATCCAATCAATTACATTATATAATCAATTGCTGAGTATAGTTAATAAAGTGATTACATTGGATGAATTTATTAATTATAAAATAATAATTATATGATATTTATATTAAATTATTTTAATTTTATTTTAAAATATCCCAATAGATAATAATGTTTTAAATAAAAATTTAAAGAAGTTTCATTGTGGAAGTGAATGTCCACCCATACATAAGGTTGACATTATCATTTTACATATATTTTGAATAATGTAGGAATTAATATATATTTTTATAATAATAATAAAAAATTTAATATCATATTTATTAATTTTATACATCCATTTAACCATCCATTTCTCAGGGTTGTGAAAAATTTATCACATTGCTATTGGAAGCAGTAGTACACACATTACACATGCATTATTTTAAGATTATGAATGTTTGGGAGGAAGGTATAAAATTTTTATCCCATTAAGTTAAAAATTTAATTTATTATTATGAATCAAATTTTGGTTTTTTTGAAATGGGAAAATAATATTAAGAGGATGTTGAATATGGAATAAAGTAAATTTTATAAAAAATTTGTAATTGAGTGTTTCACCAAACAAAATGGAAGCGATAATTTTCTAGTTATGTTATTTCTTTAAGAGGTGGTATTTTGAAAATTCTAAAACTCTTAGTTAATGACATGGAGTTATTAATAGTTACATTCTATGTCATTGAAATAATATAAGATTATTGGCATGTAATGATAACTGAGGTGGTTCTGAATTCATTAATATATGAGAGGAGTCTAATATTTATATTTATATAAACAGAAAATTATATATTTAATGCTCAAGTAGATCCAAAAATGGAAAATAATGGAATGAGGGAAGGTTTATGGTATATAAGTATTTAAAAACACACATTCAAACATGTTCATTTTATATTTATAAGTATTTTATTTATATATTTTCCCTTTTACCATTTGGGGTTTTTTAACAATGTAACTATTTTTCCCAATTTTCTGCATATTTGAAGTAAAAATGTAAAATATTTCTCCATATATACATTCAAAAATTGATTTCATATATGAAAATAATATTTTATATATTACTTCTATTATGGAAAAAATTTATATTTAAAAATAATGCCCAGAATAAATCAATACTTTCTTCATAAAATATTTAATTTTAGACTTAAATTTTTTTTAAAAATAAAAATTTCAATCTTGTCAATTCATATGAGATTAATTAATTTTCCATCAATAATGTATTTTTGTATTTTAATTGAAAAATTTCCAAATATAATTTCACTTTATCAATACATGGACTAATAAATGTGACTAGAAATTTTTTTGAATAAAATGTTACATAACTATCCAAATTGTTAAATATGGGGTTTCTTAAGTTAACATTTTTTTATTCAAATGTATCATTATACTCCTAGGAAATATTTTTTGTCATTTTATTTTTTTATTAATCCATTTCAGAATAATTTGATAATAATTTCATAAAATCTATGTTATTTTTAAAGATGGTATCCTGTATAATTCACATAAAATCAAAAACTTTTCCAAAATATATGATAAATTCATTAAAAGATAATATTGAAATTATGTATATAAAATATATATTCAATTTTCTAAACAAAAATTCTATAATATAATAACATAAAATCTAAAAGTAATTATTTGATATAGTGACGAATATTATTTAATAAAAACTTGTCTTCATAACTATTAAAAATTACTATAATTATTTTTCATCAACTATTATTTTAATTATATTTAATCAAATAATAATTGAAAATAAAATATTTATTATATCTTATATTTAGTCAAATGAAATAGAAAATGACAATTTTATATGAATTATATTTTTCGTATAATTGGTTATTTGGAAACATTATTATTTTTAATAACAATATTAATATTAAAAATAAATATAATTTTTTCATTTAATAATGAAATATTAAAATTTATACAATACATGTGATATATAAATAAAATATTATAATTATAATTATATTTTTATTGGATATTAATTTCTATTTCAATAACAACTCTTGAACTTCACATAATATTTAATTATAATATATTTTTTAATGGGAATCATAGTAGGAAATTTAGCTAACATTGATCTTGGGTAAATTTATATAATCTTTAAATTATATTATATAGGATTTAATAGTTACAATAATTTTCATAGACAGGATTGGTCCTGGAATAGTTATATGAAACCCCTTAATTTAATACACTTTAATTTATGAAGTATTACGTAATGGTATATATAATACATTCTCAATAGATCATGAATTATATATTATTACATAAATTTGTTAGTAAGAATAAAAAATTGAAATCGTAATAAAATGATATTATTTAAAGCTTCATTTTTATGATCATAGTATACTATCAATCTTTAAAACCTATATTAGATAAAAAAGGGATATATATATAAAAATTGTATTATAAAACCCAATAAAGGAATAAATATAGCATAGAATATGATAATGTAGTAAATGTGATCTAGGAGGCATATCAATGTTATATAAGAGGGTTGAGAATTATAATATTGAACCATGAGACATAATATAACATTTTAATGTGAAATAAATAAAGAGTTGATGAATCAACATAAAATACAACCTAAGCATACCGCAATGCCTACTAGAAAGACAACATCACATGGTTGAAAAATTACCCTTATGTGTTAGGAATACTCCCTAATAACATAGATGTTTTCGGACGAGACTAAAATATTTCCCAATTAATTGTTGAGCTATCTTAAGGGAACCCTTCATCGTTATATCATTTATATTTGTATCTGAGCCACATGAAAACACATTATGATGAATTTCATTCATTAATTTTAATCCCAAGCAAAGAACTAAAAGTCTTGTAAACTTATTTAATTAATTAATTATTGATATGTACATTTTTGTTAATACACTTCAATGGATATACGGGTGGGAATTCCCTATGAGAATCATATCATGGAAATATATCATGATAATTTTGAAAGTATTATAAGGTTACGTAAATGTTCCGAGAAGGTATTAATAATTTTGTAATGGGTATCTTATCACTTGGATATAATAGGGTATGTATGATGAATATATAGAAACACAATAAAAAATGAAAAATTGGGAAATATGTGGAATAATATATATAAGGTGATGAACAAATATAATAAGTAGAGTATAACTTAAATTATGATGGTGTTTGTGAATGATACAGAGGTGAATCTTAAGATAATGGGGGAAACATGAGATGGATCTAGAGAGGGAATGAAATAATATGGTCATACTTAAATTCTAATGAGTGGTGAGGAATGTGAGTTCTCATGGATTTATACGTAAATAAATTGTACAAATCTTTAATATTTCCCAAACACTAGTTTTATACTCTAAATGATAATGTAATAAAAACCTCATATAATCCCATAATTTTCCACACGGTTTCAACAAATATTGAGTGTTTTTCAATATATTTCATGTTTATGAATTGATATCATTATAATAATATCCATGGAGATATGGATATGAATCTTGTTAATAGATACCTCTTTTTAAAAACATTAAATGAAATATATGTTGAAGGGGGGGATTCATTAAAGGTTCATAAAAATTGAAAAATAACATAAAAAAAATTTTAAAGGGGAAATATATATTTCTTCATTGTTTAATTTTACGTAATATATTAAATCCATATTTTTATTTCATAATACATGTCGTGTATTTTTATACCTTATTTAATTCCGAAAAAAAATTTGAATATGACTACATGTTACAAAAAAAAGGTCAAATCATTTTAGTATGCCAATTTGAATAAAAAATATTTATTTTATACAAAAAAATATCACTGTATGAAAAATTTAAAATTTAAATATAATCTAAATAGTTTTATATTTTTTTGGAAAATAAAATTTTATTAAAACCAATAAAAATTAATTTTAAATTCAAAAAATTATAGTATAAATTAAATTTTGTTAAAGGAATTCAAAAATATTTATCTTAAAAGATCCTTTTATTGATAT
The DNA here is from genome assembly GCA_963277665.1 of Viscum album. Classification (NCBI taxonomy): domain Eukaryota; kingdom Viridiplantae; phylum Streptophyta; class Magnoliopsida; order Santalales; family Viscaceae; genus Viscum; species Viscum album. Next base: position 128,068,388 of record OY728151.1, on the reverse strand, counting down.
TTTTTTAATTCATTATTATTGATTATCATAACGTAAACTATATATTACCCCAAAATACTATTCCTATTTAATCATATCAGATTTTAGTTTTTAATGGACAAATTATCTAATAATTTGATGATAAATAATAATAATAATGGATAAATATATTAAATATTATTTAATTAAAAATTTTAAAATTGATATAATTTTAAACTAAATATATAACCCTATATTACACAATTAAATTCCCTAAGGGTAAGGTGTGAAATTGTGAAACTTTCAAATGGTGGTCTGGCGTTAATGGTTAGGTCATGATCTCGATGTATAACACCCCCAAACATTTTATGGTATGATTCTCTTAAATAAATTCTATTTATAGCCTATATTTCATAAATAAATGTTCTCCTTTAAAAAAAACATTGTTATTTTGGAAATATAAACAACCTTTCCATTAGTCATAAACATTCCACTAGTTTGTTTAAGATTTCAAAAAAAAGGTCATCTATATTTATGACCCGTAAGTTATTTGTAATCTAATAGAACCAACGTGAATTTTTGATGAATATTAACATACCCTTACTAACAGTAAAATTAATTGTAATATTACATTTCTAAATATTAAAAAATGAAAATATTTTTTTTCCAATGGTAATAAGATAATAAAATCATAATTAATTTTTAAATGTTTTATAGAAGCAATTATATCTATAAAATTGTTATTTTTCAAAATAAAATTGATTTTTTGTTAAATATGAATAACAAATACATAAAAATTTATTTTCAAAAAATGGTGTTCATTTTATAATCTTACACATAAAAAATGGTTAGGGTGAATTATCGGATTTTTCTAAAATACATGTATTTTCGTGAATAGTAAAAATACAGTTTTGAGTTTTTTATAGTTTAATGAAATCATAATGAAATAATAATTAATATAAAGTATGATTGACTTATATATAGTGAAATATGATATGAGGTGCCCCAAGTGGCTAAAACCATGGGAAAAATCCCTAATGAGGTGTCCCAAGTAGCAAAAATCGCTAATGAGGTGTCTCTTTTAATTAATAAAAAACTACCTCTCATATACTATAAATACCCACTCTCCACCTTAATTTTAATTCATTAAAAATCATTATTCTTGAATATCTAGTAGTTGTTCGTCCCTATGAGTCTTCTCAAAGTGTCCCCATCCCCCCATGGTCCCAACCATCATGTTTTGTGAGTTACTCTACATGGTTAGAAAATCTACCACCCTTCTCTTTTCATAATGGTTTCATTCTATGTTTTCTCTTTTATTTTGAATTGGATTATGTTGGGATACAAAATTCCATATTCTCCATTCTAACCATATTTTGTAATATTTATGAAATACCCCATTTCTATCATCAATCTACTTTAGGAAATTCTATGTGATGTCATGAGGCAACATAATTTTTATGATATTTCTCAATTTTTCTATTATTTTGAGTTTCTTTATTAATACTCCATTACTCATCACCCCACATCAAAATTCTATAATAATTCTAGTAAATAAAATTAACTATAATTATATTATTCTAATGATATATTAAGTAATCACCTTTTCCACCTTCCTCTTATAATATAAATGAAAACACCGTCAAAGATGTTTTAATTTATCACATTCAAGGACGACGTGTTCTCATTTTATATTAATATCTTCAATATTTGTCATTAAACCTTGTTAATGGTTGAAAAAGAACATAATATATATATTTTACCTCATTCATGGTTATGTAATCCCTACAGACCCATAATATGTAATAATAATACAAAACAAGTTCATTGTGCACAAAACTATAAAGCTAAATCCAAGTGTTTATCAATAATGTGTATCAAATGATTAATCCACCAGTATATAACCCAGAATCATTATAAATTCATTTATATATCATTAATATCACTATTAAAATTTATTATCCAATTTGTATGTGTAATCACATTTCAAACGTATTTCTTTTAATGAATACAAGTAAATGAATAATTAAAAACCTAGGAAGAAAACACATCTAAAAAAATAAAATTGAACCTCTTAAAACCATAAAAGGGTCATGAATGATCATAATAAGATTATAATAAATTAATAACATATATTTGAGGTTCTGGAATTATTAATTAATGAAGATAAATTTTATTATTCAGGTCATTAAAATAAATGAATAACACACTTGAGCATAAGCTAAGGGGTTTCTCATCTAACTATTAATTCTAGGAGATTTCCATTGATCGCCACATATTTCATGCATGTGGTGTATTGTGTACTACCTTTTGATATATATTATAATGATTGTACTTATATTCATGGTATTTGGGATTCATTTAGTGCTTATTAGTTTTGGTCATTTGATTCGACTGATTACATTGTGGTATGGGACTTCGTCTCAACTTCCATTTCATTATGACTAACATTGAATTGTGTATCTAATAATCCTTATGTTGTGCTCCTACTACACATTTGAGATCACTTTTTATTTGAAATTTTATTTCTACCAAATATACATATTCTCATATCATTGATACAAATATTGTCTAAACTGTATACCATTTTACATATAGTGTTAATTTAGAATATTGTTTTCACTGTGGAAATAAAGAAGAATCTGTATCCACTAATCCATATGAATGTTGAAAAGGAATATTCATATTATATTAAATCTATGTATAAATAATTATTAGGTATTTTAGTTGTGGGTGGGGCCCTATATAGCCCCATGATGCATTGACATGTCTCAGGAGACAAATCAGTTGGCAACAAACCCTTCGAGTCTATTTCCAAAAATTTGCCGGGTTTCTACCCATAGAACAAAACCGTTTTAACGATATTATGGTATCATGTGATAGATATATGTCATCCAATTAAAAATAATTCTTTTTATTCATTATCAGTTAATACTATCCATGAGGTTTTAACTGTGATAAAATCTATGTATTCAGTTATATTCTTGAGTTTATTAATGGGATGAGTTTTTCATTTATTCACCATGAAATATTGATTTGTCAAATTGTTTATGATTCAGCTATTATTGATTCATGCTTTGGCCATTAGTAACCCTTACTGATCATTTGATCTCAACCCTTACAATTTTTTACATTAAACAAGAAATGGAGTGGAGACTATTTAGTGTGTTCTCTGGATGCCGTTTTTTTGTTTTTGTGATGAATTTTATTTTGTATCATTTTCCAATGTAATTTTAGTTACATCTATGAACCTAGTTTCATCAAGACTACTAAAGCAGTTGTTACATTAGGATTTTCATTCCATATAACCATTCCCATATAACTTGTAATTTACAGGCTCATGTTTAGAAGGGTTGGGGCATTACAATTTGTATCAAAGGATGTTTAGTAGAAAAAATGGAAACTACAGTAGGAAATATAAAGTACGGAACAAATCCCTAAGGTAGTATTTGATTATAAGAGTACAAGAACATTCATGAATTTTATAATGGATTATATTACATAGATAATTCTAGAAATTGCATAAATTTCTAGATACAAACATGTAGATGTGGCTTTGTCCCTGATGTATCTATGTGTGAATGCTCCGACTAAGAGTTTTGGGCAAGACCCGGGGTATCCTAGTACATGATAATGGGACTTTCTATACTCCATGTATTTAAATTCTTGGGGTATATGCTTAGGATAATATACATTTTATTTATGTTCCATTATGAATGATTATAATGTAAATATTTCCTTATAGAAACCATGTTTATGGGATTAGTTATGCATATAATTTCAATATATGTAAAGTGATTTTCAATTTGATATTCATAAAATAATGTAGTGACATCCATTATTTAAAATTGGAATCTAATAGAAGAAAGTAAATCAATACTCGTTGTCAATGTTGGGATCTCCAAACAGAGTAAGTCAACAATGTCAATGTTTCAGCAGATCAGATCATGACCATATTGAGACAACATACTCAGGTTGTAATAAATAACCATTCTACACCTATATTGAACCATTTCATGCAGCAGAAACCCCCATATTTTAGAGGGTCTACTTAACCAGTGGTTTCTGAGAAAAGGATCAAGTCCCTTGAAAACATATTCAAGGCACTAAGATGCAATGAAAATGAAATGGTAGTATCAGAAGTATATTATCTCAAGGTCAGCATAGATCAATTATGATCCTTGATTTAAAATACCATGGAGGAAGATTAAATAAAAGATATAGAATGGAGTACTTTTAATAGAATATTTTTTGAAAAATATATCCCTTGTGAGGGATGAACAAAAATAAAGAGGAAATTCCTTAGCTTAAGGAAAATGTAAGAAGAAAATGTTGTGGAGTATGAGGATACCTTTACAAGGCTACCTAGGTATGTCGTAGATTACATAAATCACTTGGTAGACATGATTGAACATTTCATTGAAGGACTTATGCCATGTCTTTGAAGGGCATTGGCTTCCCAAACATTATCATCACATGATGAAACAGTATCTCGTGCCATCAAAACAAAGAAGGAATTTTCTATATCAAAATTATTCAATGGTAACCAAGATAAAAAGAGGTACTTTGATAACCAAGGGAAAAGTGAATCCCCACAGAAGAATAAGGGAATGAAGAAATTCCCATTATGATAGAATTTTGGAAACAATCAACTCAGAAAATTATTCAATGGCATGGGAGTCTTCTATATGTGTGGAGAAAAGGGCCATTTATCTAATGAATTCAAGGGGAAGAACAATTTGATCATTTTCAAAGATACAGTTGTAGAAAGTTGTGACACTATGAAAATGACTGTCCTACGATCCAAGAAATCATTCCTCAGAAAATTCCAAGAGTGCAAGGGAGAGATTATATGATTAAAACCATGAAGGTATATGTTCTTTATAATGTAGTGGGAGGTAATTTTATTGTTTCTTCATACATAGATAACACATTATTTGATTATAGATCATCGCATCATTTATATCTTCCCAGTTTTCCAAAAAAAACAGATTTGTCCAATTTCATTTAATACAGGATTTAAAAGTCAAAACTCCCATGGGATGCATCATTGCAACAATGGAATGTCAACTAGTTCCCTTCATGACACCTATACGTGCTTTAGTTTCTATCCATATCATCATAAAAATGACTAATTTTGATATAATTCTCATTATGAATTGGTTGTCAAACTATTATATGAATATTAATTGAATGAAAAAGGATGTAAACTTTTTTGAAAAAGGAGAATAATCTCTGATCCTTAGAGTAGAAACCTCGCCATCTGATTCATATCTTGACCGACCCCTAGTAGATCCACTAATCACAATTGTTGAGAGTAAAAGAACCCTATATTTATTAGTGAGGAAATAAATCTTCAAATTGAAGATGTTCATATAGTTCAAGAATACATTTATGTATTTCCAAAAGATTTACCTAGACATAATCCTTAGTAAAAAATTGATTTTTTTTCATTGACATATTTCATGGTGCAAGACCTATATCAATGAAACCCTATAAAATGGTCATTTTGGTGTCAGTGTATCTAAAGAAACAACTAGAGGATTTATGTGAAAAAGGATTTATTCAACCTTGTGTTTCTCCATGGGGAGCCTCAGTCCTATTTTTCATGAATAATGATTGATCCATGAGGCCATGCATTAAATATAATGAAATAAATAATATTACAATAGAGAATGTGTATCCTCTTCCTCAGATTTATGATTTATTTTATCAACTTCATGGAGATAAATAATTTTTTATGATCGACCTTCAATCCAGATATCATCAATTCTATGTGAGGAAGGATGATATTCCAAATACAACATTTCGAACCAGGTGTGGGCATTGCCTACTTATGGTGATGCCTTTTGGACTGACGAACGCACCATATTTATACCTAGATTTAATGTATAGAATATTCAAGGGAAATATTGGTGACTTTTTTGTGGTATTAATAGATAATATCCTGGTATACTCGAAAAGATATGAAGACCACGAGAATCAGTTGAGGATTATTCTGAAAACTCTTAGATGAAATTAATTATATTGGATATTTACCAAGTGCGATTTCTAGTTTCAATAAGTTTTTTTCTAAGCCTTATTGCCCCTATGGATGGAATCCAAGTTGATCCATTGAAGAAAAAGGCATTCCATGATTGTCCCATGATAACCAACATAACCGAGGTACACAGTTTTATTGACTTTGTAGGTTACTATCAGAATTTCATTCAGAATTTTTCCTGACTGGCTCTCCCACTAACCAAGCTCACAAGTAAAAGAGTTAAGATTTTTTGGACAAAATAATTTACGAAATTCTTCGATGAATCTAAAATATGAGTGGTCAATGCTCCAATTTTTACTCTTCCTTCTAGAATGGATGTATTTGTAATATACAATGATGCATCAAAGAATGGGTTGGGTTGTGTCCTTATACAACATTGTAAAGTTATGGATTATGCATCAAGGTAGTTGAAAACTCATGATAAAAATTATCCAACTCATGATATTGATTTGGAAGCTTTAATCAATTATCTAAAAATATGGGGACATTATTATTACGGTAAAAAATGTGAGATGTACATTGAGCAGAAGAGTTCAAAATACATTTTCACACAAAATGAACACAACATGTGGCAAAGGATATGGTTCTAGTTACTAAACACTATGATTGTTCAACACAATACCACCTAGGAAAGGAAAATAAGGTGGTTGATACATTAAGCTGGAATGATCATGGGATTTTGACTCAATAGATGATTGAGAGAGACCCTATATTCATGGAACTACTAAATATGGATGTGGGAATTGTTTTTTAAGGGAAACATATCTCCTCTATCAAATGATTTCAATAACTTCTTCACTAGAGAAGATAAAAATATCACAATATGATGATGAAAATCTACACATGAAAATTATTGCTAATAAGGATGGGATAATGGAAGAATTCGTTTATGATGATGGAGTTCGGATGTTTGGGAAGTGGTTCTATGTTCCATCAATACCTGAGTTAAAAAGGGAACTATTAGATGATGCTCATAGATCAAATTTTCTTATACACAATGGTAGAACAAATATATATAGATATCTGAATGAAAATTTTTGGTGGGATAATATGACGTGAGAAATTTTTGGATACTTGTAAAGGTGTCTAGTTGTCAACAAATGATGTCAGAGAGACAACATCCTAGAGGAGTGATGCAACCTTTACATATTCATATGTGGAAGTGGGATAACATTACGATTGTCTTTTTTCACCGGACTACCAAGGACACCTAGATAGAATGATGCAATATGGATAATTATTGATCGTCTCTGAAAATCAGCACATTTCCTTACAATAAAAGAGGATTTACCACTTGAGTGCCTCGAAAGACTTTATATTGATGAATTTATAAGACATCAAGGTGTGCCTTTATCAATTTTGTCTGATCAAGATCCCCAATTTACATCAATGTCCTGGAAAAGTATCCAACATGATTTGAATACTGAGCATCTTATGAGTAATACATATCACCCCAAAACTAGTGGAACATATGAAAGGACTCATATAACTCTGGAAGACATGATATGATAATTCTTTCTTGACATTCAAGGTATGTGCGATCAATACATGCATTTATGGAAATTTTCCTACAATAATAGTTTCCATTAAAGAATTAAAATGGATCCATATGAAGCATTATATGGAAAGAGATGTTGAACTCCAACTTTTTGGGACGATGATGGTTAGAGGAAACTTTTATTCCCAGTACATATTAAAGAGACAACGGAAAAGGTGAAGAAAATACAATCCCATATTAATGCAGCCCAATGTAGGCAGAAGATTTTTTCTAATAACTAAAGAAAGGATTTTTAATTACAAGTGGGAGATCATGTCTTTCTGAATGTATATCCATGGAAGGGAGTCTTAAGGTTCAGTAGTAAAGGGAAACTGAGCCCTAGGTACGTCAGAACATTTGAAATTCTAGAACTAATCATAGTTGTAGCTTACCATTTAGTAATGCAACCAAGACTCTGTAACGTCCATGATTTGTTGCATGTGTCATTAATGAATAAATACATTCCAGACCCAATTCATGTACAAACCTATGAAGAAATAGAAGAGGAACCTGATTTTTCTTTTTAGGATGAGCCTATCGAGATTCGTGACATAAGAGAGAATGTATTAGGAATTCAGAAAAATAATCTAGTAAAGGTACTTTATAGACACCAAAATATGGAGGAAGAAACATGGGAACCAGATGATGTTATGAATAAAAAACACAAACATATTCTTAGTGGGATTTATACATAAATGTTTGAGGATAAAATTTCTAATCGAAGCCATAATATAACCCCACAAACATTCTATGGTGTGATTTTCATAAATAGATTATATTAATATCCTATATTTTATAAAGCACTGTGTTCCTTTGAAACAACACTTGGTTATTTTAGACATACACATAACCTTTACATTGAATATAAATTTTCCACATCTATGATTTGAATTTTGAAAAATAGTCCTTTAGAGTTGTGGCCAGTAAGTCATTTGGAATTTGATAGAACCAACTGAATTTTTTGGTGAATATTAACATACCCCTTTGAATAGTTTAATGAATAGTAATATGACCTTTATGAATATTAAATAATGGTAGTAATTTATTTTATTAAGGTAATTAGTTTATAAAATCTTAATTAATTTTTCAATGGGAAATAAAACTAAATATACTTTTAATATTGTTATTTTTCACAATAACATTGATAGTATTTAACAATTACATTAAAAATACATAGAAATTTATTTTGAAAAAATGGAGTTAATTTCATAATTCTACATGTTGTAAATTTTTAAGGGTGATTTTTTTGTACTTTTCTAAAATACGTGAATTTTTCATGAATAGTAAAAATACAGTTTTGAGTTATTTGTAGTTAAATGACATCATAATTCTATATTAATTAATATAAAATGATGGTATAATTGTGTATAGTAACATATGAAATGAGAGGTCCCTTGTGGCTAAATCCATGGGAAAATACCATGGGCAAGCCCATGGTCATGCACAAACCACAAATGAGGTGTCACATTTAATTAATAAAAAACTCATTCTCATTCAATATAAATACCCACTCACCCCCTTCATTTTATTTCATTCCAAAAAAATTATCCCTGAACCTCTAATATTATTTCCTCCCTATGTGTCCTCCCATGGTGTCCCTAAACCCCCAAGGTCCTAAGCATAATGTTTTTGTAGTTACTCTACAAGGTATAAAAATCAACCACGCTTCTATTTTCATAAAAATTTCATTTTATATTTTCTCTATTATTTTGAGTTAGATTTTGTTGGGATTTGTCCTTAAATTTTCACATTTCATTACATATTCTGTTTGAGGGATGAGAACCCCCTATCTCTCATCAATATTTTTTATTAAATTTTATGTGACGTCGTGAACCTGCAAAATTTTCATGAGATATTTCTCAATTTTTTTCCTACATTAAGTTCCATTCGATTATACTTCTTTCCTCATCACCCATTTTACAAATTCAATTATAATTACAATACCTTAAATAAACTGGAATTATATTATTCTAATGTAATATTTCATCATCATATCTTTCCCACTCCACTTATACAATATAAGAAAACACCATCAGAGATGTGTTAATTTATCACATTCAAGGACGACAAGTTCTCAATTTATAGTAATATATTTAATACTAATAATGAATCATTTTTAATTGTTTAAATAGATCAGAAAATATTTATTTTACCTTATGAAATTTTCTAAAATCCCTACACACTCAAAATATATAATAAAAATTCAGAACATATTCATTGTGCACTAACCTGCCAACCCAAATCCAAGCATTTATGAATATCTTTTAACTAATGATTCATCCTCAAGTATATAAACCAGAATCATTATAAGAAGATTTATATCTCTTTAATTTCACTAATAATATATATGATAAATTATTTAGGTTTAATCACATTTCAAATGTACTTCCATTCCTGAATACAAGTAAACGAATCATGAAAACCAATGAGGAAAATTCTTCCAAAACAATATAATCAAACATATTAAACAAAAAAAGGGACATGAATGAACCTAATAAGGGTTTAATAAATCAATTAAAATTATAGGAGGTTATGGAATTATTAATAAATGAAACTATATTTTAATATTCAAGTCATTAAAAAAATCGAAGAACACAGTCTGTCATAGGGTAATGGGTTTCTCATCTCACTTTTAATTCCTTGAGATTTCCATTATTTTCCACTTATCTCTTGAAAGTAAGGTATTTTGTACGAACATCTGATAAATATTATTATTATAATCCTTATGTTGATGTTAATTTGTGATTAATTTTGTTGTTATTTTTTTGGTCATATGATTCGACTGATTCTATTATGGTAATGGAATTTATCTCATCTTCCATTTCGTTGTGACCAACATTGTATTCTACACCTACAAATCCTTATGTGGTGTACCTACTGCCCAATTTAGATCACATTTCATTTGATTTAATATTTCTACTAAATATCCATATTCTCATACCATTGTTATGATTATTGTCTAAATCATATAGCATTTTACATTCAGTGTTTATTTGGAATATTTTTTTAACTATGAAAATACAAATGAATATTTATCCTCTAATCTATATGAATATATAAAAAAATCGCTTTTATATTAAATAATTTTATATAGTATTTTATGGACTTGAAGTGGAGGGTGGGGCCCACTATATCTCCTCAATTCATTGACATGTCTTATACGACAAATCAGTTGGTGATGAACCCTTTGGGTGTGTTTCCAAAAATTAGACGGGTTTCTACCCACAAAACTAAACCATTTTATCAGTTTTACAGTATCATGTGCTTCATACATGATTTCCAATTAATAATAATTCTCTTTATTCGTTATCAGTTACCAAAATCCATGAGGTTTTCACTATGATGAAATCTATGGATGCAGTTTCATTCAGAGTTTATTAATGACATGAGTTTTTTATTTATTCATTGTGCCATACTGATACGTCAAATTTTTCATGAAACATTTATTATTGATTCATGTTTCCTCCATTTGTAACCCTTACTGCGCATTTGAGCTCACTCCTTTCATTTTTTTCCTTTAATAAGATGTGAAGAGGAGACTATTTATTGAATTCTGTGGATGTAGTTCTTTTTGTTATGTATTGAATTTTGTAACATCATCTTATGTAATTTGAGTTACATCTATGAATCTCATTTCTTCAAGACTAATGAACTATTCATTAATTTGGGATTTTCATTATTTTTAACCATGCCAATATGAAAAACAATTCACCGGCTCTGGTTTAGAGGGGTCCGGTGTAACATGATGGGCATGTTTTTCTCCCGCCATCATTTATATTCTTGTTTTAGTTGTTGAATTTCATCATGGTTATGATCAATGGAAAAGACCAATGATGATATAGTCATTATAATCCACAATAAGATGGATCTATTGCATATAATACTACTGTTAGAGTCCATCACATCATTCATCTATATCAATTGGAATTTATTATAACCACAAACATACTATTCATAGTGGTCACAATATGAAGTAAATATTATGCATAGTTAGGATTCAAGACATTATCTTAAATTTAAAATTCCATATAAATGTTGAAAAATAATTAATATAGATCATTAGTTCTATATATCCTAAATACATAACATTTTATTATTATTTATAAAAATTAAATATAATATATAAAATTTATGGACATTAAATAATACCTACTTATGAAATTTTAACCTCAATATTCTCATTTCACACACAAAAAATGATGAGGGTACCTATGGTTCATCTATAATTTTAGTTCATATTTCGCTTCCACATGAAAATTGTTTCTCTATTACAATTTGACCATGGGACTTTCCTACTTTTGTATAACCTTATCTCTAAAATGTAAGATCTTAAATGGTTTGTCCTCATATAAAATATCATCCTTTAACGGTACCACCTCGGGATTCAAGACATGTGTGAGGTATATTATGTACTTCCATTTACAAGATACATGGAACACATCATGTTAATGAGAATAATAAAGTGGGAGTGAAAAATCTATAATCCACTAATCAGAAGAAATAATGGATCTCAAATGTTTCTATATATCTACTGCTATGATTTCCCTTATTTCAATACCTTATTAATTTCTTCCACGATTATTCAGAAAGTAAAACATTATCTCTGACCCAAAACCCAAGGTATTGTCGATGATTTTTTACATAGGGTTTCTATTAAATTTGGGTTGATTTAAACTGATGTTGAATGGGTTGATCCTTATTTAGGATCTCATTGATAAGACAAATTCACATTGGTTTCCACTCTCTGGAATCAACCCTACATGGGGGAGTCTAAAACATGTTCCCAGATGGAGTTACTTCAGGTTCCATTGAATGATGTAATGGAAATTGTTTTTATATAGGAACTTCATTATGGGAAAGTGATGATCCCAACAACCTTTGAAATCAATTTAACTTGATATAAGAATTTCCTATTGAGTTTTAATGGTCTATTTTCAGTTATCCATACATAAAATATTGATAATATATTTTTATTATCAATTCTATATTCAAATATTACTAATGTGTTCTTCTAAACATCATGGTTAACCTCATATATCAATCAGATAAAATAAAGAGTGGAATTTCATATAGACATACCACATCCCTTATATATATATATATATCCATATTGGCCCTGAGATAAAATATCCTTTATATTAATGAAATGTTTTTACATCGTGTGGTGATCGATAGGCACCAAGATAATGTTATATCCTTTTGGTGTCCTCGATAATTCTATGATGAAATCCACTGTTATTATTTTCCATTTTTATATTGGTTTAGGGGATGGTAAAATCATACCTTGAGAATTATATCACCCAACCTTTATTTATCAGTATACAAATCTTCAATATACAAATATTGACAAATCACACTTCCTATTATCTCTCCATAATATTTAAATGAAATATATAAAACCCATAGAGATTATTGAAATATTAGAGAAGGTTATGCTTTGTATATCATGAAATTGTCCATTTCTATTCATTATTTGGTTTTAAAAATATCCAAGTATCATAACTGTATGATTTCATCTTCAGCATATTTGATCTCCAAAATATTTTTAACATTAATCTGTGGTAGCATAACAAGTTTATTTCCCTAAATTAGTCTCTAATGAATGGATGGGTTGTTATTCTTTATATACATTTCGGTTGAAGATCCACTAATTATTTTATGATATATCCATTGTATGTCTAGGAATATTGACTCCCATTAAATACTAATCCTTAATAGAGTTGTGAAATCCATTAAACTATGAGTATCTACGAATTTGATTGCATTTCCTGGATATTAGTGTACTAAATAGTCATAATTTATCATTATCTCTAAAAACCTTCATCGGTACATATGAATATCTTTTTGTGTGAATATATACTTTTGGATTATATTGATTGTCTACATGTCACACATCACCAAATAAAATAAAATTCCACTAAATCATTAATGAATATATCATAACATTCAATTCTTGATCATCATTTATTTATACATACCCATGTATATTTAATCTTCATGAATCGTTTGATATCAAATTAACATACTAAAAGTCTACACAAACTAAAACCATTTTTGGATGCTTCATTTTAGGTCACAAGTCCTTCCCCACTTGTGTGAAATATTTGAACATGTATAGTTATTTTCATCTTTATTATAAATTTAAAAAAAAAATTCACATTCATCAATCCAATAAATGGAAAAAAAATTTATTCATAATCTATTTGAGCTCATGATATAAATGTAAGGGAACATACATGGAAAAGTATGAGAATTTAAATCCACCCTAACATATAATAGATCAATCACATGCTTCTCCATGTATCATTATGGGGCCTCAAATAACATGTATGGACACTAAACACACATATATTATTCCATCTCATAGGTATCCTCTCATACAAAACCATGCTACCAATTTAATTTAACTAGTGAAATACTTTTTCTTCAATGAAATTTCCAAATTTGGTCTATAATCAACATTTGAAACCTCACATAGGATGCATCTAGAACATGTTCTACACCATCTATCTCTACAACATGAAAAGGGTTAGGGAGATATAACTAAAGCTAATCCAGGTGAATCACATTTTTAATGGAAATATAGAACTTTGGAAAGGTAATCAGTATGTCATGGTACTGACCCTTTATAATTTCTCTAATTAATAATCAATCCTAGGTGCTAATATTCCATCTTTCATGATACATCAATTTACCAACATTGACGAAACCAGATGGAAAACAAAATGATGAAACAAAAACTCAATGGTCATAATTAATGGTTACATATTAATTATTCCTACTCTATGTGGTTATGAAAAAACACATGATAATGTTATCCTTCTCAAACAAGTCTGATATTATATAAGGTTCTACAGGTCCTGACTCACCCGCCTCTACGAACCAAACAGGTCAATGAAACAACCATAAAAAAAATCCTCAAAATGTGAAATTTAGATCGAATCATAAAATATATTATTATAAGAAAACTCTATGAATTTCTAATAATTTTCCTATAAACCACAAAAATAAAAAACTCGATATCATGAAATTTACGTAAAAATTTTAGTAGACTATTACTATAGGTAGGTATTTAGAGAATGGTACTATCAAATTAGTATAACCTACAAGGCCAAATCCAACCAAATACCTTTTTATAGTAGAGAATTAGAATAACGTTATGAATTAGAAACTGTATTCCTTAAAACATCAGGAAAATAATATATGTCTCACACGTACAAAATACCCATATCATCAATAGTGTTAGTATCCCTGATATGAATGAAGTTATGTACCTTCATAAGTTATAATAGAGTCTCCCATACAACATCATTATTTTGTGTTTTCATGGGTAATCTGGTCATAAAATCCATTTTTACATCATACCACTTCCACTCAAGAATGGGAAGAGGTTACAATATCCTATAATCCCACTGATGCATGGAATTAAACTATAGATAGGTGAAACAAGTCACCATAAATACCCCAATCATTGTATTCATTAATGGATAACAGTACTATATATGGAGATCAAGATACATTTTTTTCATGGTAGGATGTACAATACATCTAAAAGAACAAAAATATCACATCATTTCCCTACACGAGCCTTTATGAAGAAAAAATCAGCCATAGAAGATATTAATTTTACTACATATAATATGAAATAATACTAGTGTCTCCCCACCATATATGATGTCCCTGAGTTCTAATAACTCAAGACCAAATTATTCATATTTCTTTATTCAGTCCCGAAGAACTAGTATAAATTATATCGATGTAGGATCCAATAATTAGTATGAATCATTAACATCAAGATTGAAATCTATAAAGTGTTACATCAAGAAAAAAATTTTATAGGATTCACATAGTGCCTCTATTTGTATCTTTCATCTCAATGAATTAGAAACAATATTTCCCTTTCCCGGAGTGCATTTCAGCTCATTGTTTAATGTCTATATATACTCAGCCGACATTCATTACTGAAGGATTATGTATCACCAAGAAAATATTTACATGAGGTTCTTAGGGTCATAGTACACCAAATATCACTCTCCCAGAAGGTAGTTCCTCTAATATAATACGTTATATACCCCCACAACTAAATATAGGTCATGAGTAGGACAATTCCTCTCATGTGGTCTCAATAAAATGAAGTTATAACTGGCCACATAGTCCTGCAGCTTGAAAACTATTCAAATTCCGACTCGTAATGCATCATATTACATAGTATGCTCGTTTATGTTATCAATTAATGTAAGGATCGATGCAGAGGGGTTCACAATGGTTCCCCGAATCCAGTGAGACACATGGCCTCAATCGAACCTCCTAGTATGGTAGATGCTTCTTATTAGTAGTGATGACCTAGGATATGTATGTGGGAATACTGATCCCTCAAGAGATATTGGAGTAAATAATATATGTATTGACTTAAAAATATGATAATCATATGCAAATAGTTGGGTCAACAGAGAGAGTCCCTATAACAATTGGACTAGTAACCAATCGAATCGGATGAATGTTTTCAAAGAATAACTTAGTTCATGTAGAAATAAATAATAAAAAACTCATAATGATATGAATATGATGAAAATATATTCATATAAAAATGATTATTATATATGACTTGTCTCTACAAAACTGTCTAACATGTATACAAAGAAATATGATATATATTCTATGAAAAAGTATCAAAATAATCTAATAAATAACATGAATCCCATGAGATGGATTAATAATAATTTTCTATGATTCATCCAAATAATGATATTATTCTCTGGTGTCCACAACATGATACATCCCCTTTTCAAAACATGAATAATCGTAATCTATATGGGTACCAATGACGCCCTAAATAGGGTGTGAGAAAACTCTTATTAGGCCACCACCCACAATGTTAGTATTATCCATTTAGTGAATATAATTAGAATCTGTGTTTATGTATATATGGATGTAATGAAAATATAGTTGTATAAATTACAAGATTCTTTCTTCAATCTCCCAAGGCATTTGAACATGTTATCATTTAAGTTTTTTGTTCTAGTTTGTCATAAGTGATTAAAGAAATCCACAATTTGGCCAAGGAATCATATAATAATATTAATAATCGATATAGTAGATCAAAATTAATAACCAAGGAATCCATGATCAGGATAATAATTAAAGAGGATCCAAGGTAAAAACTGTGGAATCCTTCACCTCAATGGCCTATCCAACTCAGTAAAAACTTAAAACATACCTAATGTTGTCTTTGTGTATTCCATGGGACTTGCTGATTCCATTACAATTTAAATGATTCTACCCATGTCCAAGGATATCATCTATGGAATGAGCATTATAATAATGACTAAACCCAATGGTGTTAATCTAGGTCTCCAAATGACTGATGATGTCATGAAGGACCCAACGTACACACCCAAGGAATCCAAATATTTGTATGATTGTTAATAGATCCTATGAAATCATGATGGGAATCCAATATTATACAAGTATCGTGTTCCATGGTGGGTATCTATTTTGTAAAATTTCTCCTTGAATCATAGTCACACACTCCATACACTCAAGGAATTCCCTAGGGAATCCAATGATAGATCATGTATGACCATTCCTATAAGGATTAAAAGGTAATTATAAAATATAGATCCTATAAATAAAATATATTATCTATACTAAACTTGGCTGCCTACTTACCTATGTGTCACCATTTCCATCTTCCACATCACCCCACATTTGAATTTCATCTACTTCCAATTCCCCATCCTGCGACACAATTCCATCTCCCCCTCCTGCGCTCCACCTCCATTCCATCGGGGTTTCTCCTAGGGTTCCCACCCACCTCCGTCGATCTCCTCTAACGATCCTCTTCGCGAGTCCCCTATCCTGGTCACCATTCTGATCATCCTCTGCCTCCACACCTCCACCTCCATGCCTCCCCCTCTGCGTTCTCTACCATCGGTCCCATTGGGATTTATCCTAGGGTTCTCGTAGCTCTTCGTGACTCCCCAATCTCAAACCTCTCTGTGATTCCCATCTCCCTGTCCCCTTCCTGATCATCCTCCGCCTCCACGCTTCCACCTCCTCGCCTCCACCTCTGCGAGCTCTATCTGTAGCTATGTTCAGCTATAAGCAAGGAGTCCAAATAGGACTTAATATTGGTGAAGTATATGTTAGCATCATCATTGTTGGGGTACGCTTGCAATTACTGTTTCCAAAGAAATATATATCTAAGGGTTTTAATAATGTATATACATAGATCTATTTAGAGTAAGTTTTGTCGATTTAACTTTTGAGATATCTGAATAGTAGGTTGTCATTTATGGCTTGTTGGTTTGTTTAATATTTTGTTTCCTTCCATTAATTTATTTGTCTATAAACTCATGTTGTGGAGAAATCCTGCATTTGTCTTTGCCTATTGATATATGAAAATCAATTGTCCAAATTTTTATAGTGAAGAAGGTATGAATTTCATATTTTATTCCACATTTCCTTTCCTACAATAGGTTTTCACTTCAATAGGATAGTTCACATTAAGGATTATGATTCCATAAATGTATGATTCCTTTTACAGAACATCAAAGCATACCACTAATTGCAGCATTCCTGTAAATGCTACTAATATTAGAACACTAATTTATATTACATATGTATCTGGTTTGCTGTTTTTGTTGTCGAAAAATATTAATGTCACTTTACTGTCCACTGTGCATAATACAGTTACAACTGAAACCCATTTATGGGTACCTATTAATGCATTATATAATAATACATTCAGACTACATGTCATGATGTCTAATTTTAGTCTAATTTACACCAGTTTCTTTCATGTTGTTATGACTATACTTCATTGCATTAATAAGACAGTGCTTCGTGAGGTATAAAAAATACTCACTCAAGCTCTTTCATCTATCTTCACTATTTTAAGATTCATTAATAACCATCCGAGGAAATAATTTCTGTATACTATTTCCCCTCTGCCCAGCCCCCCTCCCCCTACCCTACCCAGCCCCCTCCCCCTACCCAGCTCCCCCTTCCCCTGCCTAGCTCCCCCCCTCCCCCTGCCCAGCTCCCCCCCTCCCCCTGCCCAGCTCCATCCCTCCCCCTGCCCCTGCCCAGCCTCCCCTCCCCCTGCCCAGCCTCCCCTCCCCCCGCCGAGCTCCCCTCCTCCCCCTGCCCCTGCCGAGCCCCCCCTGCCCAGCTCCCCCCCTCCCCCTGCACAGCCCCCTCTCCCCCTGCCCAGCTCCATCCCTCCCCCTGCACCCCCCAACTTCCCCTCCCCCTTCCCAGCTCCCCTCCTCCTCCTTCCCCTGCCCAACTCCCTCCCCTCTAGTCAATTCCATTATAGCATAATTTTTAATTGAAAATTCTATTTTCATGTAATTCATTTCTATATAATGTATACATGCTTCGTTATTAGAGTTATAAGTGCTGTTTATTAAATTTACAGGACATTTCTTATCTATGGGTACCTCTTACTACATTATGTGACATTCAATAATGAGATTTCATTTAATTTTTTTGTCTGTAATGTATATATGTATCTTTGATGTTGGTATAACTGTGGTTCATTGAAATCACAATACAACAGAATACTTAGTCGTGGGAGCTTCCTTCTTCACTGAATAAATTGAACTCAATATCCCTCCAAGGTATTTATTCAAACCATTTTGCATATGTCTTCTCATAGTTCATTCAACTTATTTGAATATGTTGTTTTCTGATGTATCATTTCTGTATAAAATAGATATGATTTTTCATGTTTGTGTAACTATCATTCAGTAAAACCACACTATGCTGCATCTTTGAATTACATTTACAACATACATCATACAAAATTAAAACATGCATTCACTGTCGATTATCTAATAAATATATTTTAAATTGACTGTACGTACCCATAAACATCTTTTCTTTGCATTCCAAAACTTGAAAATTCAACATAAAGGCATTGAAACCAAGATACAGACGCCGTCCGTATCTTGAGATGCAAGGTTGCAAAGAAGATTTCGTATGAAAGAATGAAAAATCAGTACAACATTAGTGTATTCCCTAATAATCATTCCATGAGCGGACTTACTGAATTACAGGTTCTTAACATTACAGGAAAATAACCGATGAGCTCCCATAAACTATTTTCAACTATAACATTTGACACTATGCAATTGAATTCTGACTTGAGCAGAGGAGCATGCATACTTCTTTCACCTATTCATACCAATGGTCAGTACTTTTTATATTACTAACATTTTTAGATATAGTAAAAAAATTAAATATGAATAATCTCATATGATTTACCCATTTTACTGTTCAACTGACAGTGGGTCTAAATTCTGGATCTTATTCGCCAAATATTGTTCAAACAAGCCATAGAAATGATAGTAGTAACCGTATTAACATTAATTCAAGTATGTATCTGAGCGTCTCAATCTTAAATTACATCTAATCATTACACTTTTTTTGATGTCATGTCTATTCACCATAGGAGGTTCAGGCATTTCATTGTCACATATGTCTTTGAACGGTTTGTTATATTAATCTTTCGAAGAACATTGACTAAATATTTTTCTGTTACTATGTTGTAACATTTTATAGTTTTTCAAATATTAGCAATCATTGAAATCTCATCATGGAGCTTCATCAACAAGATATGTGCCTGGTAGTAAGAGAAAGCATATATCATCTTCTAATATATAAAATTATGACCCCTCTGGTATCTACTCCATCATCGTATTTTTGTGAATGATTTCACGTTTTTCTCACATGTATTGAAAAAATGAACTATATTTACATTACTTCTTGTAGGTATAATGATTGAGGGACATATTACTAGTTACCCTACTCATGACACATTATCAGAGTAAGCACAACTCATGTTTCAAATTATCTTCAAATATGACTTAGTGTAATATGTGGCATACTATGATTAAAACAGATATTTTTTTACTTCTTCAACTAATGGTAATGAAGCATATTTTTTCGACATAGGTGTGTTGTATATTATAATCATGTTGTATTCTCTATATATATCTATAGATATATATCTCCTATGAATCTATATTTCCCTGTACTTTCAATACATTATTTAGGCTTCAAAAATATGTGTCATCTAAATTGACTCATGTCATTTTAGAAAGTGATGTAACAAATGGTGAAATCAATGCTGTATTTAATCATAGAAGAGAGTTTTTAGGTTTGACCAAATAAGTAATCATTTGTTACTAAACATGAATTTCGTATGAATTTTCCTACTAACTAAATGAAAACATTGCTGGAGAAAGCATGCATCGACTTCACATTGGAGAAACTGTAGGTCACTGTACTATTTTTATCTTTAACTACTGTTATTTAGGTCCTGATGGTTTTACATAATTTATAATGCCATATTTATTATCACCATTCATTTAACCATTATTCACCTGCAGAATATTTGAATAGTGGAGATCCCTCTAATATTTGTCAACACTGTGGTTCAACTTTTTGGTTTGATGAGAGAAATATTAAATGTAGCACCAAAGATAACCCACGATTTGCTATATGATGTGCACTTGGTAAAGTCTCTTTGCAATTACTACTGTCCTGCCCTCCATACCTTCAAACTTTTGTCTTTGATTAAAACTCTGTGGAGGCAAGAGGAATCCAAGAATATATGCATATTTACAATTATATGTTTGCATTCACGTTAATGAGTGGTAAGGTTGACAGATCATTCAATGATGGAATAGCTCCAACTATATTCAGATTGAATGGACAAAACTACCATCACATAGGTATTTTGTGTCCTCCTAATGGAAAACCGCCTAGGTTTTCCCAATTATATGTTTATGATACTGAAAATGAGTCTCAAAACAAGATTCTGAACATCAGGTAAAATTTAATATGTCAGTTACCACATTTATGTGTTTGTCATATATTCCCTTCATTCGTAACATAATTCACTTTGCAGTTATGATGGATCAAATTCAAACACAATAGTCTATTATAATGTTGTTGTCAACATACAAAATATGTTGCATGAAACAAATGTTTTATCTCATTATTTCATATGTGCAAAGGATGTTCTTGATTATCAAGAACATGCATACATAAATTTGTGTCTTCTCAATAGAAGACAAACAGATGCAATGACATACAACTTGCCTACAACTTCTAAGATTGTGATGCTTATTATCGGTGACATTGAAGATCTCAACTATGACAAAGATATTATTATTCAGAGCATAAGTGGTGATTTGCAGTGGATTGATGAGCATCATCCCTTGTACCTTCCATTGAAATATCCACATATTTTCACAAATGGTCAGGATGAATATGTTGACAACTATTTACATAGATCAACATCTATGAGTACATGTAAAAAGGTTCGTAAAGTTACAATTCGTGAATACTTCTCCTATCACTTGAAGTTTCATTCGAGTGATAGGTCAATATTACAATTTTCGAGAAGACTATTGAAACATTTTATTGTTGATGCATATACAATGATAGAGTCTCAGAGACAATCCTTCATTCGATTCAATCAAAAATTCTTGAGGGTTGAGTTATACAATGGGTTGCAAGATTCTTTTCTACGAGGTGATCGTAATGGGTCTGCATGTGGGAATCGTATCATTTTACCATCTTCATTTACTGGTGATCCCAGATATATGATTCAAAATTACCAAGATGCTATGTCAATATGCAATTGGGCAGGATATCCAGATTTGTTTTTAATGTTTACATGCAATCCACTGTGGCCTGATATCACAAGATTTGTATCATCTAACAATCTTCTCCCTTCAAATTGTCTACACATTTTATCCATAATTTTCAATATTATGGTTTACTAGTTTATGAAGGATTTACGAGACATATATTTCTTTTGAAAGTCACGAGCAGGTACCTGCTTTAATAGGGATTATTTTATGATACATACTTTATCTTAACTACTTAATATGTTGTTGAAATATGTCATTTATATCATTACTTTCAATGAAGTTGTTCATACAGTGGAATTTCAGAAACGATGACTGCCTCATGTACACATTTTATTGTTTTTATGTAGAGAGAGCAATGAAGGTACTCCTTCCTGCATTGACAAATGTGTTTCTGCTGAAGTTCCAAACAAATGTGACTTCCCAAAACATAATGAGGCTGTTAAGAATTTTATGATGTATGCACCTTGTGGTGATGCAAATCGTCAATCACCTTGTATGAAAAATGGCAACTGTAAAAAAAATTCCAAAAATATTTGTTCAAAGTACAATAGTTGATGATGATGGGTATGTTCTATACCGACGACGAAATGATGGAAACACGATCGTGAAGAAATTTGTTCCATTGGATAATCGGTTTTTTTGTACCATATAATCATTTAATGCTAATGAAGTAACAAGATCATCTGAATATAGATGTTTGCAATCAATAAACTTCCATCAAATATTTGTTTAAGTATATTAGCAAAGGTAATGATCGTGTCACAGCAGCTTTGTATGAAACTAACAATGCAGCACAGTCATGAAATAATGTTAATGAGATTAAAATGTATTATGATTGCCGGTACATCTATCCTTGCGAGGCTTCTTGGATGATATTTTCATATGATATCCACTATAGATATCCTCCTGTTGAAAGGTTACATATCCATTTACCAGGCCAGAATATTGTTACGTACACTGACACTGATCATATTGAGGATGTGTTGAGTAAGAGTAATATTTCTGATTCAATGATTACGACTTGGTTTCGTGCTAATTTTTCTTACCCGAAAGGAAGGTTTCTCTCATTCGTAGAATATCAAACTAGATTTGTATTCCACCAACGAGAAAAAAGATGGTGTCCAAGAAAGCAGGGGTTCAGTATTGGTAGACTTTATTATGTTCAACTGACAACTGGATATCATTATTACCTACGATTAATGCTCACAACGATCAGAGGTGCAACTTCTTTTGAAAGTATTAGAACTGTGAATAATATTATCAATGGTACTTTTCATGAAGCATGTTCTGCATTGGGACTTCTTGCTGATGATAGAGAATTTATTGAAGCAATAAAAGAGGTGTCAACATGGACTCCAGGATAGTCTATGCGTAGACTATTTTCCAGCATTTTGTTCTCAATCAAAATGTCCCACCCAGACATTGTGTGGCAAGAAACATGGGAGATTTTCAGTGAATAAAAACTCTATGCACAACAAAATAGGATTCAAATGCGAGGTATGTGTTGTTAAATTTCTCGATCTATACTATGTGATCTATGTAGCTGTTGGTTCACTGAACTTTTACTTTTATTTGAATCCATTATACTACTTGAATAACAATATTTCATGATTCTATATAGATTTTACACTCACCGATCATCAAAAACAAATGTATGCTTTGATTGAAATAGAGAATATACTTCATAAGAATGGTCGATCTCTTCTTGCTTTTCCACCAATGCCAGTTCAAGATTCTGATATTGTCTCTCAACGAAATCATTTAGTAGCTGATGAACTAAATCATAACAGAGACAGTCATTGGAATGAGTATCTGACTTTGCAACGTCATATTACTAATGAACAGAACGACGTGATGACTAAAATTATGTCTTCGTTAACTACATCCACTGGTGGTTTCTTTTTCTTGCATGGTCATGGAGGCACAAGTAAGACTAATATTTGGAATGTATGGACATCTTTACTATGGTCAGAAGGTAATATTGTTCTGGAAGTTTCATCTAGTGGAATTGCATCATTACTGCTACTTGGGGGAAGGATGACACATTATAAATATCGAATTCCTATATCTATTTCTGAAAATTTTGTTTGCAATATTCAACAATGCTGTGATGTGGCAGATCTTCTACTATTAACAATGCTAATTATTTGGGATGAGGCACTAATGACTCATAAGCATTGCTTTGAATCCCTTGATCATACTTTAAAAGATATAATGTCAATATAAAATGAGAATGCTTCAACCATGCAATTCGGTGGAATAACAGTTGTGTTTGGGGGGGATTTCAGGAAAATACTACCTGTTGCACCAGGTGGAAACAGAAATGATATAGTTTGTTAAAGTATAGCTTCTTCATATTTATGGAAACATTATCGTGTTCTGAAACTGATAGGAACATGAGATTGTTTTCCAATTATTCAACAACTTTATCTGAGCTTCTTCAATTTGCCAAATGGACTTTAGATATTTGTGAAGGTCGCATTGCAGAACCAAATGATGGTGAAACTATAATTCCAATCCCATCTACATATCTTCTTGCTTGGACCACAGATCCTATTTGTACAGTTGTTGAACATACTTATCCCAACTTCTTGAGTAACCATGCTGATATTAATTATCTTAAAGACCGTGCCATCTTAGCTCCAACTCAGGATATTGTTGAAGAAGTAAATGTGTACATGATGTCCCTCACCTGTTCTGAATGAAAGATTATTTTAGCTCAGATTCAGTTTGTGATGTATGTTTTGATACCGATATGCCGGAAAAAATTTACACTTCTGATATGTTAAATGGTATTAATGATTCAGGGATGGCTGCCCATAAGATTACACTCAAAATTGGGGTACCTGTCATGTTGCTTCGAAATGTAGATCAGTCTATGGGATTATGTAATGGGACTCGCTTGATTATCACACATTTGGGAGATCATGTCACCAAAGCAAGAATATGATGTGGCTGTAATTCAGGATATCTTGCTTCATTCCAAGATTAAGTATGACACACTCCGACTATCGATGGCCTTTCAAACTACAAATAAGACAATATCCATTGACGGTTTCTTATGCTATATCAATTATAAAAATTCAAGGAAATCACTATCTACTGTTGGGATATATCTTCAAAAACCTATGTTTTGTCATGGTCAATTATATGTTTCTCTATCTAGATTCACATCACCATTAGTTACGAAAATAGTAGTTAGTGATAATAATACCACAACTCGTGAATCAACGAAAAATATTGTGTATAAAGAAATATTTCATATATTGTGTTAGGTATATGTCAAATTATATGTTAAATTGTCAATGATTGGATCTACTCAGATTATTTCTGTATGATTTTATGAATCTGAATATATCTTATTATGATCTCTTTCTACAGAAAAAACATCACATTATTACCAAGTTGTCGTGATCTATTATTCCTTTGAATGATATCACACCTGATACCAATGAGACATTGAAGATACAAGTGCGTATTCTGAATTTGTGGTCCAACAAAACATCTAGGTACTCCAATGATGTTGTTGTGATTGATATGATTCTTGGTGATTTACAGGTGAATTTTAAATTAAAACTACACTACATTTTATATTTATGGTGTTTCACTTATATTCTCATTTTAAGTATAGGACAAATTTGTCAACTACATTGATATGTCATTATATTTTTGACACTATTAGATGTTTACATATGCAGAAAACAAAGATTCACTGTATAGTTACTGGGTGTCAAATTCTATCTATGTTCAGAAATATATTGTGTGAAGGCATGTGTTATTTCATACAGAACTGTCAGATAGCTTTTAATCAAGTTACATTCTTAGGAAGTAGACATGCATGTCGATTAATATTCACATCAACAACGCATTTCCGGCCTTGTGATGTGCCGCTGCCACATTTCTGCTTCAATTTTACTTCCTTTGAAGACATAATTCAGAGAAGGGTTTCAGATCAACATTTAATAGGTAGATGTTTCTTAAGATTCATGACACATAAGTTTAATGATTTTAAATATTTTTTATTGATCAATACAGAATATTATGCATTGGTTTATATACTATTATCTAACATTATTGTGCTTTTTCTTTTTTGTAATATGTCTTGGAAATTATTGGATACTTACAGAGCTTACATCTTCCTGAGGCATTGGGAACATCCAATTCGAGGATGGAAATTGTCTTACCGGATGAAAGGTTAGTTATTACGACCTTTTAATTTCTCTAACCCGCAATTTATATTTAACATCATGTGGTAAATATTTTTTGGGCAGTGGGTTACAACTTAAATGCAGTTTATGGGGTGACTATGCTAACCAGATGTCATTATACTTGGATGAAAATATCGGTTCACCAATTGTTTTAATATTGCAACTTTTCAGAGTTAAGAAATTGAATAGTATGATCTCTAATAAAATAATGCCTTATTTCCCTTTCGTTTATTCAATTCTGTGATGATTTTAAACCCAATATTCCGACTATGTTTTTTTAAAACCATTTTTAGCATGTTTCATACTTGCAACATACATTAATGCGATGAAAATCCTTTTCAATCTTGATATCGAAGATGTTGACTCATTCAAAAAAAAGGTACTCTGCATACATTATTTAATTATGATTTATTATATGATATCCACTTATTACTATATGATAGATGTACATATTTGTTTTGACATTTGAGTTGCGTTTTTCAATATTCAGATATACTTTTATAATGGCCTTAGAGAATCGAAGTCCAGCATCAACTAACTCATCTTCTTCATCTACACCATTGCTATTTTGGGAAAATAAAAAAACCCTTTCTGAAGTGAAGAATTGTGATCTGGTATGTAATATATGGAAAATTAACAATTAATTTCGTGGAGTTTTTTAATCTGGGTGTACCAGTACAGTACTGTATAAATTCATAATCTACATTTTTTCCAATGTTGGAAAGCATAAAAAGTGCTTGATTTCTGTTACCATAAATAAAATTCAAACAACTCACAATCAGTTTTACGAATCCTGCAATTCTTTCATGAAAAAAAGCGCATATTGATGATGGAAAAATTAATTGTAACAATTTCAAAATATCTGTAACTTTATCCATTCCCAGGTTATTATTTGTTTCTCTCCTTAACAGTTTATTACTTATTTTATATATCAATATTAATTAATTTTAGTTATTTCGTATCTATAAATCAACAGATTTAGAGTGCAGCTGCTTGTGACAGATACCACAGACTCCTTGTCAGTTGTCCTATTCGATAAACAAGTAATTTAATTTGTGAGACGAACTACTTCAGATCTACAAGATTATTTGATTCAGGTACTACCACGTAATAAACTAGCAAGCTAACAAAATATGTTCACTTCATTTAAATTAACAACTACTTTCTTTTTTAAATAAGGCTGATGACGAGTACGATTTTCCTTCTGAATTGACTGTTTCCAAATAAAAAAAGGTTCTCCTATCAATTGAAGTGTCAAATTTTAATATAAAAAATCATCCCCGTTCAGTAGAACAAAACTCATACAAGGTACTTTTCATTACCGACAAAAAAAACTACATCACCATGTTCAATGACAACTTCACAGATTTTTAGGTATATTCTATTACATTTTCCTGTTTTCGTTAATATGGATAGATTGAACAAAGTTATTTCTATTATTATTTATATATAGAATTGTCAAAGCATAGGTTGTACAAATTTAAGTAGTGTTGAAGAACATAATCAGGTATAATATAATCCATTATAACATTCAATACATCCCTCCGTGTAATGAACATGCAACTGGATTAATGCTATATTGTTTTCTAATATTATCATCAGCGTGCCGAATCATTTCAACTATGTGAAAAGGATGGCTCAATATTTGAAAAATCGGCTGCGGTATCATCATCTATTCAGGTATATATTTATTTTCTTCCTTAGATTTTTCATTATAAGGATTTATTTTAAGCCTACATTGTTATTTCTCTTTCATCTGATGCTTCTTTTAATTATGTTTTATATACAGAAAAACCTACTAACGGAATTTATAAATGATGATCTTACTGGGCAATCTCATCATATCTCACCTGAATGTGTCGGTAGAACAAGTCAAGCAAAAAATGTTGCAGTCCGAATTACTGATAAATTAATGGAAAAAGTAGAAACTATTGATTGATATGTACAACATATATGAAAGGTAATACAAAATGTTGTACATGATTTACTAAATGTAGAATTTTCATTAGGTACTGAAATAGTGACTATGTCATGAAAGTCTCATGTTTTTAGAAATTGTACTGAAGGCCTCTAGAAATGATACCACTGTACATGTTCATGTTTTCATATAGTTGTTGTTATTCAACACAATGGTATTGATGGTAATGTGGTCTTCCAATGCTCCTGTGTCATCTACATGTACATGATTTTTATGATATTATTTTCTATTTACCCGCTAGAGTTTAACATCAGTAATTTTAAGATGGGGTGGGCAGGGGGCGGGGCTGGTGGGGGAGGGGTCTGGTGGTGGTGGGGGAGGGGGGCTGTGCCAGGGCAGGTGGAGGGGGGGAGCTGGGCAGGGAGAGGTGGGGGAGCTGGGTAGGGGCTGGGGGAGCTGGGGGAGCTGGGCAGAGGGAGGGGCGAGCTTGTCAGGGCCAGGGGGAAGCTGGGAAGGGGGAGGGGTTAGCTGGACAATGGCATGAGGTGGGGGGGGATGGGCAGGGGGAGGGGCTGGGTAGGGTCATGTGGAGGGAGGGAGTTGGGCAGGGGGAGGGGCTAGGCAGGGGGAGGGGGCTGGGCATGGGAAGGGGGCCGGGCAGGGGGAGGGGGGCTGGGCAGAGGGGAGGGGGAAGGGAAGGGGTTATATTTTATACCTTTTCATTTAGTTAGAGATGTATCCTACTATTATTATGATTTCAAATAAGTTTCTATTTCTGTTTAAATATTACCTACCACTATCTTGTCTTTATATCATATCTTTCTGTTTAGCATGGGTTGGCAGCTCAGTTGTGGAGGTGTTTCTCAGTTTTGGCCCTGGCTGATTATTGAGGTATACAAAATATTTACTCCTACTCCTGCATCCTTCTTCACTGTTTAAAGATTTATCAATAACAATCCTAGGAATTCATTGTAAATTATTTGGATATCTCTTCATGTGGTTCATTTTTTATTTAATTTAAACAGATTTCCACTGCTTTTCTAATGGGCACGTTTTAGTGGGGGTGGGAATGGGCAAGGGGGAGGGATGGAGCTGGGCAGGGGGAGGGTGGGGGAGAGCTGGGCAGGGGATGGGGCTGGGGCTGGGGTTGGGGCTGGGAAAGGGGTAGGGGCAGGGGGAGGGGGGAGGTGGGCAGGTGGAGGGGGGGAGCTGGGTAGGGGCTGGGGGAGGGTGGGAGTTGTTCGGGGGGACGGGGGGAGCTGAGCAGGGGTAGGGAGAGGGGGGGAGCTGGGCAGGGGCTAGGGGAGGTGGGGGAGC
Organism: Viscum album; assembly: GCA_963277665.1. Taxonomy (NCBI): domain Eukaryota; kingdom Viridiplantae; phylum Streptophyta; class Magnoliopsida; order Santalales; family Viscaceae; genus Viscum; species Viscum album. Next base: position 128,038,738 of record OY728151.1, on the reverse strand, counting down.
ATGACAGAGGGAGGGGTGATCTTGGCAAGGCCAAGGGGAGGGGGGAGCTTGGCAGGGGGAGGGGGGGTAGCTGGATAGAGGCAGGATGAGGGGGGAGCTGGGTAGGGGGAGAGGGAGGGGGACGGGGCTGGGCAGGGGGGGGGGGGCTGGGCATAGGGGAAGGGGATGGGCAGGGCTATGAGAGGATGTCATATTTATAGTAAGTAGTAATTTTTTAGTTCAATTTATTCCAATAGATTTGTAAATTTCACACCATCTGAACTTCTCCTCCCCCATTCCGGCATCTTCTATTTTCGTTAACTTTAGTCTTAACTCCATTGTCTTCCACCATGAGTAACCCACTCACATCATTATTGGTATTAAATTTTTTAAAACATTTCATAATTTTATTTCAATTATCCGATGGCTATATTCAAATCATGGTATGGAGAAAGTACATGAATTCCAAACAGGATGACAACGCCTCTATAGTTGAACTGCTCTTCAAAACAATGGCTGGGAAATCCATGTTTTCATTCTGCTCATTTTTTATTATTTTCATTTTTCTGGACTGATTTTCATTAGTTTTTTTTCTGTAGGTTTTCTCATCATACAATATTTATTTCAGTCATTTTAACATTTGTCAAAAAAAAATTTACAATCACTATCTTATGTTGGATTTGACTTTCACTCTTTAGTCAGTATTTTTGTTTCTTCTCAACTTTTATAAATAAAAATTCTTTTTAAAAGTAAAACCATTAATAAAGCCCTTCACTTTTTAGTAAAAATTACTGTTTCTTCTTAACAATTATAAATATTAATTCTTATTAAAATAACAACCAATAATCGAATAAGTCGTGTTATTGAACGGGAGAGTACTAGTTTTATTAATTTGAGGCCTTGTGATGTTCATTACTTTTAATAATACAATTTTTTTATTCCATTGATATTTATAAAAACTATCAAGTCTTAATAGGATATGAAATAAATTATTACATTAATTCCATATTCAATATTTTTTATTCCATTACCATTCATAGAACGAAAATGTGAGATAATGAAATTCAAACAATTACCATTCCATTATATTTAACTAGTCCCTGTGAAACATATAGTGTTCATTCCATTTACAATTTATTTTCATTTACAATGTCAAAACACATAACATAGTAGGGTCTGGAGATACTATAATATAATATCCATTAACAAATCATTCATTTAATTATACACATACCTATATAATGACCATGTTATAGAACACCCAAATGGTTTCACAAATGGTCCCAAAAAAGTAACTATATCTATAATTAAATAAAACAACCTACATTGGGGGGAAGGAATTATGGTATCATCCCCCAAAATAGTAATTATCAATTATGAAAAATGATCTAGAATACAAGAAATATTATTATAAAAATGTTTTTTGAATTTAAAAGGAATCACCCAAAATAATAGGCATGCACATAATGATGAATGTTTATAAAACAACGAGACATGATGGATGAGTCAAAGAATACTAACCTAAAACCCATATAACTCTCATCATAAAATATTCTCCTATATTCTAGTCTGAATCATAAGAAATTTTAAGAATGTATTAATTCGTTGAAAATATGGAATAACATCCTCAATCAAAATAGATTTTCTGAGAGAAAGACAAACAACAAACAATGAAATATGAATAGAACCCTTATTGGTGCATACCCAATGAGATGAGAGAGAATCAAATCCAAATTAGAACATAAATTATGTAGAAGATAATATGTTATATATATAGTGGAATATATAAATATATGTATAAGCATCTTCTATTTGAAATTAATAAAGAAAGGTATGTGGAGAATAATTATAAAATAAACGGAATTTTTTCCTTTTACCCAAAACATAGGGGACAAAAGATTTCCACTAGGGATGACCTAAACCTAGCCAATAATTTTTCCCTCAAATTATCAAGAGGGTAACCACATAGTTAAGACTCATTATTAGGTGAACTACGTTACTACTGTTCTTTTTAGCTTTGATAAAAAATGATTATACTTTTCATAGGAATGAGGCACATGGTTAATGGTTATGGATGACCGTGCCCCTCTAATATACATTATAATATTCTTTTCATTAATAGGGGGAACTATGTGGATTAGATCTTAGGGTTTCTAAAAACCATGTGACCCAATTATTCTATCAAAATAATAATGTTATGAGCACAATGAAATCCATCAACATCCCCTAACCCTTTATGACCTCATTAAGCATCTATTTAAATTCAAAAAAATATTTACACTGAAATTTGAATGATCCATACAAAAAAAATATTGGCTTCCTAAAATCATCCCCATATAAATAAACTCTTAGCTATGATCACCTTCAGTAGGATGTGAATCAATGTCTCAGAACAACTCCATCAATTTGGCACATACATTGGCCTTCCAATCCCATTTCTCATCTTGCACATCTCCAAGATTCAATCAGCATGAATCTATCCATGATCTAAAATGGAATTTCATAATGATGTGAAATATTTCCTTTCCTCTATATTTGTCTATTCAGATGTTGGTCTAATACCGAAATGAAAACAATACCCCCTACATTGAATAGTAGAAGTCATTGATAATGATCTGTAGAATAATACATTATTGACTTGGATGTTGACATACACATCATGATCAGTAGATCCAGATCCAATATCTACTAAATATGAAATGTTCCTAGTATTAATACATATCCAACTAATTACTATAGAAGGGGTGAACGATAAATCCTTCCAAACATTGTCTCAAAAGGATCTGTCTAAATCATCTCTTGAAAGATAATACTGTTTTAGAAATTAATGATAGGGGTATGCTTCTCCTAAGGCCAATAAAAATCATGGAATCGTGATCAGATTATCTCCTCTAAATAATATATTTTCTATTCTGACTAGAATCACCCTAAGGGTGAATATATGTTCTTCGAATCATTTGTGCACACATAACCTTATTCAACCACTTTCATAACCTCAATGTGAAATGAATATCACAATATGGAATGATAGTATGTGGGACCCCGTGAAGCCGTATTATCTCTCAAACATACAGTGTAATGATATCATCAAATAAGAATTATTATATATAATAAGGAAGTGATAATATCTATTTAGTATATACATGCCTACCCAAAATATGTAACTACCTCAAAGAAACATCATTAAGCCTACTAAAAAATCCATATAAATTTATTCCAATTTCAATCATATGACTAGAAACAGTTGTAAGAATCCATCAAGTCACTAGTTCTCCATCCTAACATGCTGAGATGTGTAACAAAAATAAATATGTCAAGTTAACTATTACAAAGTTTTTTCAAAGAAATCAGTTTATTGATTTGTGTTAAAAAATTTATGTCTTAAAAAAATGTATATTGTTTTAATAGTAACCACTTTTTATACTTATCTTTTTATATGTATTAGTTTTTTAAAAAAAATTTAAAACTCTAATCCAAAATGATCATTCAGATTGTGATGATGTGAAATCAAGTTTAAATAGTAAGATTATGTAATGTTAATGGTCGGGTCGTCCTAAGCGGTATCCTAGAAATGTTGAGATTTGATTAAGGGTTAGTATGATGTTAAAAAATACCATAATTGTTTTTTAACATATGTTTATATTGAAATGTTATAGCATTTATTTATTAATATGTTTCTTCATCTATGATATGCATGTTCAGAATGGTTTTCCATAGATGAAACAGGGAACCTGATGTTGGAAGAAACCGAGAGGTTGAAATCATTATAAATATGCAACCAGGAATTGAATGAATTGGAACTGAGTAGTTTGTGACAGTTATGGATCCGCTGATGTAGGCGATAAATGGAAGTGGAATCCAAGAGAGAGAAAACCCAAATCTAGAATTAAGGAACAAGATGAGTGGGGAACATTAGATAAGGAAACTCCTTCATGATTTCTATGGAACTTCATACATAGACGTGTCTGAAGGAAGGATTAAATCCCTTGAAAAGATATTCAATGTAATGGGATATTCAAAAAATTACATTTTTTTGTCTTTTTATTTATCATTTTGATGTTGAAAGTGATCAGTGATGGTTAAAGGAGAATAATATCAGGGATTGAGAGTAGATTTAAGCCTTAGAGTGGGATGTATTTAAAATTATTTTCCTTGAAAAATATTTTCTTATGGTGGTCTGACATAGGAAGGATAAAAAATTCCTTCAATTAAGGAAAAATGTGGAATATTTACTGGTTATTTGTGAGGAAAAATTAATTTTATTGGTAGGATGTTCTCCAAATATTATTCATCAAATTGATATAAAAATCTACATTTATACTTTGGATTGATTCAAAGATATACAAGGGCATTGGCCTCCCATGATTTCAAATGTTATAAGAACCATACATGATTTGTTGAGAGGGTAGAAATGATGTTTAGTGATAATAATAGGTACTTTGAGAACAAGGAGAAGAAGTACTCCAAATGGAAATTGATGGGTAAGAATCAATGAATAAATTCTATTGGTTAGAATGTCATATTTCTAGTTTCTGAAAATTGCTGTAAGACACCATGGGGGTATCCTCACCAAAACATGAATAAGTATGATGCGGTATATTTTGTATTATGGCATGATATTAGAATTAAAATTATCCTATGTGTAATACATATCATGAAATTTTAATGTGTTATAAATGTGGTGATATGTGTCATTATTCATATGCTTGAAAAAAGAATGATCCGACTGATGGAATGCTTTCAAAATATAAGCAAAAAGGTATTCTGAGATCCATTACAACAACATTAGAAAATCTATATCAATCCAAAATTATGGAATCAAGTAATTTCTTGATTATATAGAATTTTCTAATGTCTTATTTGGTAAAAGGTATACACATTCATTTCTTTCTGAAATTTTTTCATGTAAATAAGAAATATCACCTCAATAAATGGGAGAACAATTTATTGTTAAAACAACTGGGGATAAATTTTATAGTAAAAAATGAATTTTATGAATCTTTCTATTATTATTCATGGAAAGACATTACCTATACACCATTTTGTTTTTGGTTTTTATGGTTGATTTGTACTTCCACCTTGTCTAGTAAACATTGATGTTTTATTATTGATATTTATTGTTTTTACTCTAGGACCATTTTGGAAAGATATTTTTTGTGGGATAATACATCATTATAGGTGCATATGATTTTTGGTCATCTATATACATCATGTGAATGATAGTTCCTTGGGATTCTTAATCTAGTAGTGTAATATTAATACAATGGTTGATTATTGTTAATATTCTCATAAAAACTTATTAATGAAATATTCTGAAAAATCTATTTGTGTAAATATGTAGTTTTTGAAAAGATTTTTAATCAATAGTTTTAGAATGTAAATCATCTGGTATAAAATGGTAATGATTAAATTAAATGGGGAAATGGTAAATGGTGGAACCTGTAGGGAAATTGGAAATGGTAATCCTCAGTGTTGTGATCATAACATGTGTTTAGTGGTTTTTCTAATGATATTTTTTAAGTATTGTGATCTTGGGGTATGTGTTCCTTGACCTCGATGGTTTTAATGTGTTAGATAGTTCATAGTTTATTATTGTTCCTTTGGTTTGGTGGTGAAATTATGGATATGTGATGTTGTTTGATAATATATGTGTGGTAAGATTTATGTGTTGTGGATATATGGATTTTTATAGCGCCATGAAATTGGTTTCTTGGTATGTGTTGTTTTATGTAATGGTTGTGTTGTGTTGGTCATTGAACATAGTGTAAGTTGCTGTTTTTGGTGCATTTGGAATTGTGTGTTTGATGTGGGAGTAAAATGTTTGCCCCTGGAAAAGTAGTCACTAAGGTTTGATCTGTATGGATTATAGAATGATCTAGTGGGATATTATATATGTGTCTCTAGTTCAGAGAGTCAATATAATTTGATCCTTGATGATGAACAATGAGAAAGGCCATTGATTTTATCAGTGTTTTGTGGGTGTGTAAAAACATGTGGAGTTTTTGATCATTTTATCATAGAACAATGTGTGTACATTTTAGTTAGAGTTTGGACATGAAGTATATGTGGGAAATCCAATGTTTTTGGAGACACACCATGTTATGAGGAAATGTACTGTTGTATTTTGGAAATCGAGAGTAACAAAAATAGAGGTTATCCCAGTGTTGCAATTTTCATGGAATGTGATGCACATATGATTTCCTTAGTGGTTGAATCAATGAATTATTTATTGCATATATATTTTTAAATGTAAATGGTTATACCTTAGATTCATTATCAGGGAATACCATGAGTTATTATGGTGGATTTTAGGGATGGTTTTGGAAGACTCGAGATTTTTTGGGGTGTAATACATTTTTGTGATGATTAATTAAAGAACCTTTGTTGAATATGGGTGGAAAATAATGGGATGATAGAAACATAGAAAAATAATTTCATAATAGGTGTGACACTCTAGGGGAGGTGTGGTTATGTGGTTGGTATTATTTATGTGTATGGTTTGGTTTTCTGGAGTCACCATAGAATATTTCTTGAGTCCGGTGAGGATAACAGATCTTGAGGCATGGTTAGTTTTTTAATTGGAAATTTGGGCATATATCTAGTGTTGTATTACTCGTGGAGTGTAGAGTTATGTTTAGATAGTGGTTGAAAAATATTTCTTTACTATGAGGATTCTAATTGTAACCCCCAGACCCATGTTACCCAAAATCGGTGCATTATTACCTATGTTATGCATGATTGAAGGATCATGTCCCAAAAGACTGATCAGTTTAGTATCCTTGGATGTACTAGATACATAAATAAGTTTTACATTATATAATGAAATAAAAAAACATTGTGTCCCCTTTGAACACACTTATAAACTTTAGCCTATTCTAGCAGGTTAATCATAATGTACTTCTATGTATCTTGTGAAAAATAAAACAAAAGAAAGGGGTGAGAACATATGCTTAGTAAAGATTACAATATATATTTTAAATTGTCATAAATAAGAACAAATATCTAATGCAATGTATGAGACTAGAACAGATGCCTTTTAAACATAAACACCAACATAATATGGTTATTATTAATCAAATAATTCCTTTTAAATATTCACATTGATATTCTACGAGTCGAATAATCACATGTAATATCAATATCCAATTTTATAATGAAGGAATTCATAATTCCAGACATGATAACTACATAGTCAAGGACTAGTTCCAAGACAACAAATAAGATTTAGTCAAGGCCTTGTTCCAAGACACTGGTTTTCCCAGGATACCTATTGATACATAGAGGAGCTATATCGGGACCCACCAATCACATTCTAAGTCCAATGCATTCGACATATGATAGGGTGAAACATAATCTAAACACTGGTATTAAAACTAGCATACGAAATGTAAATACAATAACCATGAAACATGAATGGTAAAAAAAATAGAACATACATAGTCAAACATAATTCATTAAATACAATATGGAAGATTTTTTTTACAAATTAACCTCAATTGAGAACAATGAAGGATATTGACATAGATGGAAATAATCATCAAAACTATTTGAGGGAAATATCTCATTTTTTCTTGAAAACATTTACAAGTATCATTATTTATCTTGAAGCTGTTTAAAATATATTTATGAATAAAAGTGACCTATACCAAATTGAAATATTTAGAATGAATTATAATTTTAAAAAATTATTGTCCAAATAATTGAACCCTTAAAAAAATTTAAAACATGGACATTATTGAGAAATATTTACAAAAATAAATTATAAAAACATTTAAAATGATATTTTTGTTAGAGATTCTAACCAAATGAGAGATACTTGAATACAAATAAATTAGTTAAATTAAACAAAATAATATCATGGGAATAAAATGATTCATGATATATTATGTAAAAGTACAGTATATACACAAATTAAATGTGAATTGGTGAATAACAACAATGAACTCTTAGTGGAATGTAAGTTGAGATTGACTCCCTTATAAAGACCATATAATTGGGATAAGGATAAATCAATGAAATAATTATGTTTGAAAAATATAAAAACACTAAATATGAATGTATATTCAGTGTAAAACAAAAAGGGGATATTCACTCATATTCTTGTAACAACAACAATAATGACTTCGATGTTCAACTCAATCAATGAAAATTGAGTTATGATTACTCTTATCAAGTTCATATCGATGACTTGAGAATTTATAAATGGAGTAATTATGAACATAAAAAGAATAAATTCACAATGGGGAGAGTAAATTATAACATAAATAAATAAATAATTATTTCACACATAATCATTGAGTAAAATAATCAATGAATCTTGCGTAAAACCCAATCATTGGAAATCGAAATTAGAAATTCACCTACTGATTTGATGACATAGAAAACATACAACCCATGAAATAAAGATGATTCAATGACGATGTAAATACCAATAAATTAAAATATATTACATCAAGAAAAAATCATGGGAAGTATATACACCACAGAAAAGGAAATAGTGGAAATATAGAAGGAATCTCATAGAAATAAGAAGTGAGATAAAAACCCCTTACCTTTTTTGTAATCAATTGAGTCGTATGACCAAAATAATAAAACCACCAAATGAATCACAGAATACCATTAATATAAAGTGAATAATGATAATATATATCAAATGGAAGTACAAAATATACCACATGAAAAAATAAGTGGTGAATAGTGTAAATCTTAGGGAATTAAAAGTGAGATAAGAATGACCTTACATTGCACTTTCCATTGGTCAAGGGTATGTTTAACCTCCTATATAATGACCATAGGGTGTTATTAAAGTATAACAGAACCATATTGATATTTATTATATCATAATTTATTCATTTATGACTTTATACTATGCATTTAATAATGATTTCCATGTTAAATTCACATTTTGGGTAATAACAGATTTCTTTATCGTATATGTTTTAACTTGTTATTATTGATTGTTTCATTTAGATAATGATTTAAATACATCCAGAATATATAGAATGATTGATATATCTAATATATTTTGAATATAAATATTTATAATATATAGATATATTAAATTTAATGAACCATTTATAGAGACGGTAGGCCGAACATATGCATAAACATTTTTTTCGTTTTCATATCATTTTGAACGAAAGTTAGTTAATAAGATATTTGTAATTACAAACTTATATATATATATTGTATAATTAATATTTAATATATTTCATAATTATTAATAATATATATTTTTATAATCATCGTTGAATGGTGAACATGGGAATGAATCTAATCGCACTGTGGAGATGGTAATCCGTACGTATGCAGGAGTGACAATATAATTTATTTGATGGTGGAATCGTATGTAATTGGTTGGTATATAATATATACATAATAATTAACAAGATATATATATTATTTTTATCAGTTATATTCATTATTACACCGATCAAAATAATGAAGTGTTTGAATAACAAACTACACCACGAAGTGGAGACGGGGTAAGCCATAAATACGCACGTATGGTGACTTGGTCATTTATCAGATGTATAGAATAATGAATATGGTTGAATCATATTCATAAAAAATTACATTATTTAGGATTTACTGGAGTTATAATTTTTTAATGGAAACAACAATTAACTAGGACGTGGAAGAAGAAATTAACATGAAAAAGTGTGGTGAAATTATTACCTCTTTTTCTGGTGTTTACTTTTGAGTTGATCCAATGGGCTACATAGGTTGGCATTCTGATGAAATTAAGGGCTCTAGGATGATGTGAGGGATTTTGGGAGGATATATGGGTAGGATTTGGCCTAGCCAAATGGCTTTGGAGTTGTGATTTTGAGAGAATGGAAAGTGACCTTTTATAAGAGGGGTGAGGGTAACATTAGGAAAACCTTGAAATATTATTTTATAATAAAATCATTTTCGGTATCTAATGGATCCAAAATGATTTATTTATAATATAAGTTTGGGATAGGTCTAAATCCTCTAAAAAAATTGGTTCCATACATGTTTATTTTTATATTTTAAACTTATCTTTTAGATTTAACTCTTAGTTAAATTGTTTAACTTTTATCATCTCTTCTGGTATTTTTACACTATATGGTTAATAAACATACTCTAAACATAAAATATAACCTAAAGTGGTTAATTAGTGACATATATAATATTACATAATCCCTTTTTACTAACCATAGATTTTAATGAATATTATATCAACCATTAATATAGTATTTGTTTGAAATAATCATTTATGTCAATTTTTACATTATTTAGTATTTGGTTTGTGTGAAAATCAAGACAACATGATTATTTCGAAAAAAGAATTATTTAATCATCCCAAAAATGTCATAATAACCTATACAATTATTCTAAATCCTCAAAAGTAATAAATTATATATATATTGATTTTTTTAATATCAATTATTTTAATCTGTCATTAAATAAGTAATTATTGTATCATCATCGTGTCAAAAATAAATTAAATTATATACTGTCTAAAAATTATAAATAAAATATCATTATGTAGTAAATCATTCTGTAGTACTATTGAATATTTATATTATAATTTATCTTGTTTATAACCATATATTAATAATGGTTTATTTATTAAACATTGAATTTATCTCTTTTAACTCTTCTTTAAATAAAATAATAATAAATGTCTTAATCTAATTTGAGTAAACCAAATAGGATCATATTTTATTCCCAAGGTTGTTTTTGGTCGAATTTACTTATCAAATATAATTAGGACATGTGTTAGGGTAATTATTATATCATTTTTACCCTTAATTAACCAATTTACTTATAACCGCTGTAAATAAAAGTCATAAGTTACTATTCCCCAAAAATTATTTTCATCATATTGAACCACATTGTACATACTGATTTCATTATTTTCTCTCGAATTTTTGAATTTCAAATCACAAAAGAGGTATAATTATGTTTTATAAAAATATGAAAATGCTTCTAGAAGGTGGGTAAAATATGGTAAAAAGTTCAATATAATTTTAAACATCTATTTTTTTTATAAAATGACTATAATGAATTACATTGAAACTATATAGGTATTATATATCTATTTCAATTAAAATAAATTGAAATGAAATATATACTTATTTAAATAATAATTTGGTTTCAAACTATAACACAATGTTTTTCAATATTTACAAAAAATTGTATGTTTTCAGAAAAATACCGAAAATTCACCAAAAGATAATTTTGATATATGTAATTCACAAATGAATTCTATTTTACCTAATTCAAACTACAGAAGTAGAATAAATTAAATAAAAATAAATTCTTTTTGTTGAAACCGAAAAGAGGGTTTTTAAAAAGTAAAATCTATCATAAGATTGATTTGTGATTATGTCCAATTTAAGTGTAAAATTACATATAATGACTTAAATTTTATTAAATTATAACAATATAATACAATTATACTTCCAAAAAATTCAAATTCAAAATTTATCCCAATAAATAATTTCCATTAAAAAAGTTGATTTCAATTAAAATGTATCATTTTTCAATATTCATCAAAATATTAAAGTTATCAGAAATGTACCCAAAATTTATTCTAAATAAATTTTTATATCTTGATTCTAAATAATAAAATAATTTCCTTAAATTGAATATATAAAATTTTTAAATATTAGTTTTAAAAAAGTTTTTCTATTAGAAGGTATTAAAATTTCATTTTTTGAAAAATACTTCTTTTATCTGAAAAAATTAATTTGTTCTTAAATAATGTTTGAGAAACACACAAAATGGATTATAAAATTATATGGAGTATATAAAATTAAAAATTAAATTAAAACTATTCATAACCACTTTTGAACGACTAGATTGGTATGTCATGGTGTGCTCAAACTCAGTGTTGTGTGTAACACAAGCTATTGAATTACTTTAATGATAAAAAACATAGTATGGAATCTTGGGGTTTACATTCTTCCAAATTTTTGGAAATGGCATCCTTAAAATTTTATAATTGGGCTTGGGAACTTCATTGAACATCCCACATCAGAAAAAGATTCAATAAAACTATCACTTTAAAAGAAATAAATTGAAGTAAAAAGGTCACCTGAGAAAACCCATACTAGGATTCCATATTGTAAAACATGGATGTGTAATATAATCTAAGTGTTATGTTCTGATGGAGGGTGATAGAAAATATTATTAAGAGTCAACAAGAAATCCACTAAATTCAGATGGGATAAATGTTCATTAGTTTCCCAGTAGGAAAAGTAAAGAGACAACATTTTTTTGTTTTAAGGTCCATTTCACAATGACGAGGAATTTATTTATGATATTGTCTAAGAAAATAAAGAGATATACGTACTATTTTAGGAGAGTTTCAACCATTAATAAATTTCTACCACTAACTCAACTTTTTTTTAAATAGTGAGTATTCGAGATGACTTGGTCACACCTAAAGTGCTAGAATCACATTCTAGGGAATCACATGACCCACAAAGGATAAACCATATATTTTTTTGTCTTTAAGGATTAACCAAAACAAAAATGGTTAGTAAAGGATTATATGGTCCCCAAAAAAGGATAATTTGTTAGTGAATTAAATACTAATCTTATTTTCGAAAATTATACCAACAATACCCAATGTTCAATAAATACCATTAAATAAACAGTTGTCCTTAAAATCAGTCAATATAGTCCAAAAAAATATTGAAACCCAAAAAATAGAATTATTTGATTATGTAGTATTCCTCATTATATTTTTTCTCTAAATAACACCGAATACTCTTAGAGTCATATACATAAAGTAATTAACCTAATCACATATTATCTATGATAGGTTAATCATTTACATAAATAACCCAAATCTCTATAAATCCATAATAAAAAAATAGATAAAAATCCACTATTACTCCTCAAATGAAATCTCATTGAATTATATTTTCCTTAGGCATGTAGTGTTCCCAACAGAGGGAACGTTTTCCAAAATAAAATTTATCACTTAATATCCACATCATTTTGCTATACTAAGGATATCCATTTGATAAGACATAAGATCCCAAATAAACTTATTGTTGATCAATTAAATAAATTTACTAAACATAATTAGTCACACAAACCAGGGACTTCACGTCATCCAGTGCGAGGTGATAAATCCCAATCACACTCTGGTTGTGTGTTCAAATCCAGTAACTTTGTTCGATGCGACCAGATGTCACACGGTCTGTGTGTTGTCCTTTTTAAAAAAATATATATATTATAACATTCCAAAAATGAGAAAAAATCTTCAAAATAACCATAACATAATTTCACAACAAATTTTATCTCAAACCTCACATTTTTATCCCAAAATATAATATCTTGTAATTTACTCAAATACAATGATCCTATAAACCCAAATGGTTATTTATAACTATATTAAAAAAGAAGATTCTTCATAAAATAGCATTTTAGGATAACAATCTGTTGGGTTAAATATATAAGAAAATTTTCTTCCAACGTAATCTAATCAATAAAGAGCACTGATACTTTTAAACATTTATCCATCCATTTATTTCCTCATTGATTCTTCCTTCACCAAGCAGCTATCCTAAAGAATAGTACATCCACTCAGGTAATTCCTAGGTCACCTAAATTTACAGAAAATTATTGTAAATGGATTCTTGGGATCATAGTTATTTTCATCCATAGTACTTTTCATTTTTAATTGGTAATTGTTTACTTTTTTTCCTTCTTTCCAACACATAAAGAATTTCATTGTTCTATTGAGAAACTTTCCTACATGTCTCCTTCCACATTTCTAGAATGAATGAAATTGAGCATTATTTTTTCCATGTTCTCCACTGTAGGAGCTTATATCATTCACCATCTTTCTCATATTTTTTGAGTCCAGGAGTTGGTTAATATATATTTTTTGATCATATTTTTGGAAAACTAATTTGACATGAACACAATATCTTCTACACCTATCAAAAAACAATTTTGTTTCTAGTTTCTACCATTTTTCCCACTTTGAACATCATGTTCAATGTAACTGTGACATCCTTGGAATCAAACCATTGACTAAAAAAATAAATCTTAAAGTGTGTAATAAAATCATTTACAGAATATCATAACACATTATTTTCAATCAATAACACCATAAGATTATCCAAGTTTATTTATTCTCATATTATATTAAAATCCTAAAAATTAGTTTGTAAATAAAATGTGAATTATTTTAGGCATATCCCCCTGGAGTGTCATAACCAAGAGTGCAGCAAGGAATGTTTTACTGTACCATGATATGATGGGTCAATCCTGAAACTCCTTGTCAGAGTTTTAACTCCTAGGTACATCTGTGAAAAAGCCACCTCTATCTGCTCGTATCTAGACAGGGATGTATTTCATGGAAAACCCACACAATATTTACATTAGCAAAATTTTAGGATGTTATTCTATAGTAATTTTCATGTCTATCTATGGGTAGTGATTCCAGATCAGAGTTTTTTTTTCTAAATATAGCTTCCAAAGATTGTACTAAAATTCTTATAATACAAACTGTAACTCCCCAAGGCCAGTTACCCCGAATCAGTGCATTATTACATAAAATTGGCATGATATAAGTATCATGTCCTAAAAGACTGATTAGTTTGGAAAAATTGGAAGTACTAGATACAAACATAAGTTTTACATTACATAATGAATTAAAAAACATTGTGTCACCTTTGAGAACACTTTTATCCCATATCCTATTCATATTGGTTAATCCTAATATACTTCTTTACATACTAGGATATATAAAACATAAGAATGGTGTAAGATCAGATGCTCAGTAAGGATAAAAATATTTGCTAAAATTGTCCTAAATAAGAACAAACTTTTAAGGAAATGTATAAGACAAAAATGGACACCTTTTAAACATAAAAATCAACATAATATGGTAATGATAAACCAAATAATTCCATTTACATATAAACATGGATATTCAACTATTCTAATAATCACATGTAAATTAAGTAGCCAATTCTATAATGATGGAATATATAATTCCATACTTCATAACCACATAGTCAAGGCCTTGTGCCCCGACTATAAATAAGATTTTGTCAGGGCCTTGTGCTTAGACACTGGTTTGTCTCGTTATACCAACCGAAGCATCAAGGAGCTATGGAGGACTCCACCAGTCACCTATTAAGTCCAATGCATTCCATATGTGAAAGGGTGAAACATAATCTAAACATTCGTATTACAACTAGAATATGAAATGTAAATAATTTAACCATAAAACAAGAATGGTATAAAAATAGCACATCCACAGTCAAACAATACCCATTCAATAAAATATGGAATATTTAATTATATTAAATTATCCAAAATAAAAAAATAATGAAGGATATTAACATAGAAGAAAATAGTCATCAAAACTATTTGAGAGATATATCCCCCTTTTTCTTGAAATCATTTAAATGTATCACTACTTATCAAGAAGCTGTTTAAAACAGATTTTTGAATCAAAGTGTACCATACCAAATGGAAACTTTTAAAATGAATTTTAATTTTAAAACATTACTTCCTATATAAATAAAATTTTAAAACCAGTTTTAAAACATGGACATTAATGATAAATATTTATAAGAATAAATTTTTTTAAAAAATAAATGATATTTTAGTAAGAATTCCTAACCAAATTAGAGACTATTGAATAAAAATAATTAAGGTAATAAAAAACAATATAATCATGAATATAATGGGATTAATGATATATTATGTCAAATTATAGTATAAACACCAAAATAAAAGTGAATTGGTGCATAACAACAAAGAGGTTTCAATGGAATGAAAGTTGAGATTAAATACCTTATAAAGACCGTATCCTTTGGTTAAGGAGAAATCAATGACATAATTATATGTGAAAAATATATATACACTATATATGATTGGATATTTAGTGTAAAAAATCAGAGGATATTCAAACTTATTAGTGTAACAATAACACCAATGACATGGAAGTTTAACACAATGAATAAAAATTGAGTTACGATTACTCTTATAAAGTTCATATCGATGACTTGAGAATTTATCAATGGAGTGATTATGTGTATCAAAATAATAGCCACAAAAAGTGGTGTGGAAATTACTATATAAATAAATTAATAGTGATTTCACACATAATCTTGGATTAAAATAATCAATTAATTTTTCATAAAAACCCATTATTGTAAATCGAAATTAGAAATTATTTTACCGATTTAGTGACATACGAAACATACATGCCATGAAAGAAGGATCATAAAATGAATTTGTAAATACCTATAAATTAAAGTATATTACATATGTAATACAATAATTGGAAGTGAATTCACCTTACAAAAAGAAATAGTGGAAATATAGTATGAATCTCATTGAAATAAAAAGTGATATGAAAACCCCTTAACATGTTTTAATCAATCAAGTCGTATGACCATAAGTTAATAACCACCAAATGAATCACCAAATACCATGAATATAAGAGGAATGATGATAATATATATCAAATGGCAGTACACAATACATCACAAGAAATAAATAATTAGCGAACAATGGAAATTTCAAGTAATTAAAAGTCAGATAGGAAAGTCCTTACATTGCACTTTTTTTGGTCGAGGGTATGATTAACCTCTTGTATAATGACCATAGTATTTTATTCAATTATACCGGAACCATATTCATATTTATTATATCAAAAATTATTAATTTATTTCTTTATATAACCCATTTAATAATGATTTCTTTCATAAATTAACATTTTTGGTAATAATCACTTCCTTTATCATACATGTTGTAGATTATTATTCTTGATCGTATCCTTTAGATCATGATTTAAATACTAACAGAAAATATTGATTGGTATATATATCATATATAGTTAGAATATAAATATTTATAATATATAGATATATGAAATTGATGGCACCGTTTATAAATTGATATATATATCATATATAGTCATATATTACAAACTTATTAATAATATATATTTTTATAATCATCGTTGAATGGTGAACATGGTAATGAATATCATCATGTCGTGGAGACGGTAATCTGTACGTACACACGAGCGACATCATCATTATATTTATGGAATAATCATGTGCAAATTGATGGTATATCAAATATAAATAATCATAAATATGTTATATTTATTATTTACATCATTTATACTCATTATTATAGCCATAAAAATTATGATGTGTTTGAATAAAAACTAGACCACGATGTAGAGACGGTAAGCCATATTTACGCACATATGATGAAATTTTCATTTATAGGATGGATAGAATATTTTATTTCGTTGAGAAATATTTATAATAACAT
Source organism: Viscum album (assembly GCA_963277665.1). Taxonomy (NCBI): domain Eukaryota; kingdom Viridiplantae; phylum Streptophyta; class Magnoliopsida; order Santalales; family Viscaceae; genus Viscum; species Viscum album. Next base: position 128,021,461 of record OY728151.1, on the reverse strand, counting down.
CACAATATGTAGGAGGTACTAGATATATTATTTTTTTATGATAACAACAAAGAAAAAGAAAGTTGAAGGAAAAATGAACACGAAAAGGGTGGTGAAATTATTACCAATTCTTTGGGTGTTTCCCTTTGAGTTGATCAACAGGGATCCATAGGATATATATCCGATCAAAGAAAGGACTCCAATTTGATTTTAGCGATGTTGGGAGGATACCTGGGCAGGGGTTGGCTGAGCCAAATGGCTTTGGAGGTATGATGTTTAGGGAAGGGTAATTGTACTTTAATAAGAGGGGTGAGGGTCACTTTAGGTAAACATTGAAATATTATATTATAATAAAATCATTTTCAGTTTATAATGGATCAAAATGATTTATTTTGAAGAAAATGTGGTATGGGATGACAAACTCTCAAACTATTGGCTTTAGACAAGTATAAGTAGCCAATTTAACCTTATCTTTTAGATTGAACTCTTGGTTAAATAGTTTAACTTTTACTATGTATTCATGTATTATTAAACTATATGGTTAATAAACATACTCTAAAATTCCCATAGAACCTCTAGTGTTTCATTAATTACATATATAATATTATTTAACCCTTTTAACAAACATTATGTTCTTAGGAATATTATATCAACCAATAATATAGTATATGTTTAAAAAAGTAATTTATGTCAATTTTGATATTATTTAGTATATGGTTTTTGTGAAAATAATAACATCATGATTACTTTGAAAAAAAATTATTCAAGAAACCCTGAAATGTCATATTAACCTAGAAAATTACTGTAATTAATCAATAGTCTCATATTACATTTACTTGGATATTTATAATATAAATTATTTTTATCTATCATTAAGATGGTAATCACGGCATCATCATTGTGTAATTTATAAATTTAAATATTTATTGTCTAAAAATTAAAAATAAAATATCATTATGTAGGAAATATTTTTATCCTTCTAATTAAAATTTATAGTAGAATTAATCTTATGTATTACTCTATATTAAAAATGATTTAGTTATTAAAATTTAATTTAACTCTTTTAAATCATCATTAAGTAAAATAATAATAATTGTCTTAATATAATCTATGTGGACCAAAAATGGTCATATTTTTTTCCTAAGGTTGTTGTTTTTCGAATTTCACTTATCCATAAAAATTAGGACATGTGTTATGATATTTATAATATCAATTTTACCCTTAATTACCCTATTTACTTATAACCACGGTAAATAAAATTCAAAAGTTACCTTTCATTAAATATTATTTTCATCTTATTGAACAAAATTTTACTTACTGATTTCAGATATATCTCTATAATTTTTAAAATTCAACTCACAAAACTAGTAAAATTATGTTTTATACAAATTTTCAAATTCTCTTAGAAGTAGGGAAAAATACGGTAAAATGTTTAATATAATTTTATACATCTAATTATATTATAAAATTATTCCAATGAATTAAATTGAATTTATATAAGTATTATATATCTACTTAACTTAAAATAAATTTAAATAAAATAAATAATTATTTCAATTAAAATTTGGTTTTATACTAAAACATAATGTTGTTCATTATTCATCAAAAATGAATGTTTTCAAAAAAATTCCAAAAAATCACCGTAAGAAAATTTTGATATTATGAATTCAAAAATAAATTCTATTTTACCAAATTAAAAACATTTAATTTTCATTAATCAATTGAAAATAAAATATTGTTGTCGAAACTGAAATGTGTGTTTTTAAAAAGTAAAAACTATCCAAAGATTGACATGTGTTTATATCAAATTTAAATATGAAATTAATTATAATGACCTAAATTTTATTAAATTATAAATATATAATCTTATTATACTTGCAAAACATTATATTTCATATTTTAACCATATATATTATTTCGTTTTAAAAAGTTTTTTTTCAATTAAAATTAACTAATTTTCATTATTTATCAAAATGTAAAAGTTATCAGAAAAGTAGAAAAATTGTATTCTAAATAAATTATTATGTCTCGATTATAATGAAGAATTTAACTTCATTAAATTGAATATATAAAAGAGTAAAATATTGGATTTAAAAATTGTTTTCCATTAGAAGGTTGTAAAATTTTATTTTTTGAAAAATACTTCTTTTCTATAAAAAAAAATGAATTTATTCTTATATTAGGCCTATGAAACACATAATATGGATTCTTAAAGTATATGGAGTATATAAAATTCAAAATTCAGTTAATAATAATCATAACATATTTTGAACGACATGTTTGGTATGTTGTGGTGCGCTCAAACTCGGTGTTCCATGTTGTGCAAGCTATTGAATTACATTAAAAAAACAAAATACTATGAAATAATGGGGTGTTATACAAATGATATATAGGTGTGGGAATGTGTTGGAAAGGCATGGTGAAATTTGGGATGGGTTAATTAGTTTCTTGAGAGAAGTGATTGTAGTATCTATGTAATCAATGTGGGAATTTATGGATTTATGAAGGATAGTTTAGTTTTTTAATGGTGAGATGGAATATTTTCAATCTATTTTCAGTTTCTAGGGTAATATTGAATGGAAGTGAGTAATATAATAGAAGTAGTTTCATTATTAATTTTGGTTTATGGATTCTTGGAAGAGTTCTAAGAAGTTGTTTTATGTTTCGGGGTGATGAATTCCACTTGAACAGTGATGGTTTGATGTTTGTCAGATGTTGTGGGTATGGAAGCTCGAAATATTTGACATGTTGAGGTGTCCGAACCACCAAAGGTGACATAAGTAGAAAATCATTTCTGGTGTTATTCTTCAATAATATCTTGGTCTACATCCAGATATGATACGATCATCCAAATAATATTTTCTTTTTCCTTGAACACTATGAGATCAGTTATTATACGCGAATCCACCATAAATTTTCCTCCAGTGGGATAAAGAGAATTGTTGATTATTTAACCCTTGGGGAATGATAAAATTGATGTTTTCTAGTAGGATTTCCCCACTGGAAATCTCAAAATGTGATGTTTTTTTATTTTCATCATCTCGATGAATGTTAAATGTGTTGTTCTTTGATGTATGGGATAGTTGATGGTTATTTATTTATTTTGCTCAATATGGGGTGATACGTACATTCAATTGTTTTATAATATATAATAGTAGGAGATTGTGATGTGGTGGATGATATGGGTTTTGTGAGGTGGTGATAGTGACACTCCTATATCCAGGAGTGATATGTCAGTAATAGATGTGTGTGAATGTCTGTTGGTTAGACATGGTGCCATCGAGATACCAATGATAAAACCATTTGGTGCCTATTTGAATTCCTCTGGAAGGCCATGTAGGCCATCTATTTAGTGTTTTATGTGTCCAACTGTTTTCTACAAGGATAAAATTATTATAAAAAAATACATTGTGTTTTTCCTATAGAAGTGATAATGGGTGTGGTAGAGCATGATGATGGATTATTGGAAATGGAGGCTTGGTGACAGAATATTACTGATAGATGGGTATAGACTCTAGTATGTGTGTTTTTATGATCTTAGTATTTATATAAGTGTGAATGAAAAATGATATAATAATGTAGTGTTATAAAAATAGATGATTTTTTGTTTTTGTGAGATGATTTGGTGGAGGATGTTTTGACTTGGATGGATTTGAGGAATGAAAAGTGATTAGTTATAAAATGCCTTCAGTTGATGTTTTGAAATGAACAGTATAAAATACCATATCTGAATGGATTGAATATATCTAAAATAATTTTACATTTTAGTAGTGGGTGGGTTTAATCATAAATGAAGACTTTTATTGTGGTTACGATAGTTGTAATGTCTTGAAATGGTGATTTGAGAGGAGAAATTATTCTCGAGACGAATTTTGGTGGTTTAAATACTTTTTGTAGAATTAATGTTATGTTTCAATGGGTTTGTAGTTTCCTAAAAAAGATGCATTTTTAGGTGTTTATAATTTATGATAATCCATGTGACACCTTGATTATCATTAGGTTTTATGTGTTTCATGAATTGGACCTTGATGAGTTTCACAGTTACATCAATGAAAAATAAAAACAATGCAAAGTATAATGGGAATCTAGGCCAAGTTGATAATTTACTCTGGCATGGTGCATACACTACATGTTGTTACAGACATGTCGTGTAGAATTATATAAGAGGGAGTTAGTGATGATATCATGGTTGGTGTGTAGTTTTTCAAAATGTACAGCCAAACCATGTGTTCAATGTGTGTCGGATGGTAGGGGTATATACAGTTGGAACATGGGTTTGCTAACTATGGAGCCAAACCATATGAGATGATTGGACTTGGATATATACAACTGAATGGTTGGTTCCCCTTTTGGAAAACACCATGGGGATACTTTATCATTACTCATATTTTATTAAAAATTTCAAATTTACCGAAATTTCCCTCAGGTATTTAGAAACTCTAACCACTTTCTCCTCTCTTGGATGTAAACTATCATGGGATTTCCAAAACAACATCCCCATTTTCATCCCATTAGTTTGGGAGGTTTTCATGGTGATTATTTGATGTTCCTTGTGAGTTATTCTAGAGAGTTTGGATCCATTATTTATCTTATTGTTTTCTCTAATGTTGGGATCTCACACTCAGGTATTGTTGATGATTTTGAGCATGGTGGAATCAGCGATTCCTAATTGAGATTTTGGTTTTTTATGGTATAAGAGATCCTAGATTAATACCTCATGCCTTTGTGAGGCCTTTCACTAAGGTATGTGACCACCTAAAATTTCATTCATTTTTTAGAAATAATTTCATTTAATTGGTCATTGAATTGATTTCACCTTTAGTTAATGATCTCGGAATGTGGTATTGGTTTTCCATATTTTGTTGAGGGGAGGTTGGCATCAATATCATTGTGGAATGATGAAATGATTGGATTCATTGTATTAATAATTTTTGGGAATTGGTGAAATAATTAATTATAATTGTTATAATTAATTAATAATTGTTGTTTTGTGTGAGACTAGATCATGGGTGATCAAAATGATAGCGGTTAGGTGACCTAGAGTTTGGATAATAGTTTTATAGATCATGAATAGAATTTTGTTCATGGAAAATGCTGTGGAAAGAGTCATTGATATGTTAGGTGGTCTTGAATCTTTACACGTAATCTTAATAATAGTTTTATATTTGAAATTTTGGTTTCTACCTTAGAGTCCATGCACTAGTGCAGAAAACGTTTTTTACGTCACCATTTTTTACGTCGGTTATATAAAACCGACGTCATAATATGTAAAACGAGGTTTTTTACGTCGGTTATTTAATAACCGACGTAAAACCCTATTTTTAGTACACCTTTAATGTCGGTTATTTTGATAACCGACGTTATTAATCGGGCGGCTTCTTTTTTTACGTCGGTTATACATTAACCGCCGTAAAAAACAGAAGCGGGGGGCGTTTGTTACATCGGTTATTGAATAACTGACGTAACAAACGCGGTTTTTGAAGGCCTTTTTACGTCGGTTATAAAATAACCGACGTAAAAAAAGAATCCGCAGGTGTTTTTGACGTCGGTTATGGAATAACCGACGTAATAAAACACAGATTTTGAGCCCTTTATAACGTCGGTTATAGAATAACCGACGTAAAAAAGAATTGGAGGAAGGTTTTTACGTCGGTTATTGAATAACCGACGTTATAAATGTTTAAAAAAAAATTATAACGTCGGTTATTGAATAACCGACGTGATAACTCATTTAAAAATTTACCCAGACCTGTGGATTGTCATTCGCGAGTTTACCTTCGACAGTCGCGACTCGTCTCTCTCGCGCGTAAACCCGAATCGGCTCGTCCATTTCGTTGGTTTAGATTCGTTTTGCGATCATCGTTTCTCATATTTAATCTCCTGGGATCAATCATCTAAACTCGCAGCACTCAGGTAATCCTCCCACTCGTTCGTTTTTTTTTCGCGGATAGTATATATATATGTGTTGTGATTTTTTTGTTGAAACTAGCTAAGATTCTTCGATTGCGAACCCTTTTAAATCGTTTTGGCACCATAATCTTATTTATCATCCCTATATCTATTAGTTCGACTTGCAATATTGACTAATTTTATGATTTCACTAATTTTTCATCGTTTTCTATAAATCCCCGAGAGGGTTGGGGTGTGTCCATTTGGATGGGTTGCCCTTTTACAGTTGTTACTACTTTATTCAGTGATTCCAGGGGGGTGGGAGGGCTATCAAGAGGGTTGGGGGGTGTTCAGGGGGGTGTCCAAGGGGGTAGGGTGTGGGGGGTGGTGTCCAGGAGGGGTGGGGGGCTTTCCAGAGGGGTCGGGGGGTGTCCAGGGGGGTTTACAAGGGGGTGGGTGGGTGTGGGGGGCTGTCCAAGGGTGTGGGTGGGTGTTGGGAGGTGTCCAGGGGGGTGTCCAAGGGGGTAGGGGGTGGGGGAGGTGTTTAGGAGGGGTGGGGGGCTATCCAGAGGGTTGGGGGGTGTCCAGGGGGGTGTCCAAGCAGGTCGGGGGTGGGGGGTTGTGTCCAGGAGGGGTGGGGGTGCTTTCTAGAGGGGTTGGGGGCTGTCCAGAGGGGTCGGGGGGTGTCCAGGGTGGTGTCCAAGGGGATGGGTGGGTGTGGGGGCTGTCCAAGGGGGTGGCGGCCTGTCCAGAGGGGTCGGTGGGGTGTCCAGGGGGGTGTCCAAGGGGTTGGATGGGTGTGGGGGGCTGTCCAAGTGGGTGGCGGCCTCTCCAGAGGGTATTTGGGGTTGTCCGGGTGGGTGGGGGGGCTGTCCAGAGGGTTGGGGGATGTCCAGGGGGGTGTCCAAGGGGGTAGGGGTGGGGAGTGGTGTCCAGGAGGGGCGGGGGGCTGTCCAGAGGGGTCGGGGGGTGTCCAGGGGGGTTTACAAGGGGGTGGGTGGGTGTGGGGGCTGTCGAAGGGTGTTGGTGGGTGTTGGGGGGTGTCCAGGGGGGTGTCCAAGGGGGTAGGGGGTGGGGGTGGTGTTTAGGAGGGGTGGGGGCTGTCTAGAGGGTTGGGGGGTTGTGTCCAGGAGGGGTGGGGGTGCTTTCTAGAGGGGTTGGGGGCTATCCAGAGGGGTCGGGGGGTGTCCAGGGTGGTGTCCAAGGGGATGGGTGGGTGTGGGGGGCTGTCCAAGGGGGTGGCAGCCTGTCCAGAGGGGTCGGTGGGGTGTCCAGGGGGGTGTCCAAGGGGTTGGATGGGTGTGGGGGGCTGTCCAAGTGGGTGGCGGCCTCTCCAGAGGGTATTTGGGGTTGTCCGGGTGGGTGGGGGGCTGTCCAGAGGGTTGGGGGATGTCCAGGGGGGTGTCCAAGGGGGTAGGGGGTGGGGGGTGGTGTCCAGGAGGGGCGGGGGGCTGTCCAGAGGGGTCGGGGGGGTGTCCAGGGGGGTTTACAAGGGGGTGGGTGGGTGTGGGGGGCTGTCCAAGGGTGTGGGTGGGTGTTGGGGGTGTCCAGGGGGGTGTCCAGGGGGGTAGGGGGTGGGGGTGGTGTTTAGGAGGGGTGGGGGGCTGTCCAGAGGGTTGGGGGGGTGTCCAAGCAGGTCGGGGGTGGAGGGTTGTGTCCAGGAGGGGTGGGGGTGCTTTCTAGAGGGGTCGGGGGCTGTCCAGAGGGGTCGGGGGGTGTCCAGGGTGGTGTCCAAGGGGATGGGATGGTGTGGGGGGCTGTCCAAGGGGGTGACGGCCTGTCCAGAGGGGTCGGTGGGGTGTCCAGGGGGGTATCCAAGGGGTTGGATGGGTGTGGGGGGCTGTCCAAGTGGGTGGCGGCCTCTCTAGAGGGTATTTGGGGTTGTTCGGGTGGGTGGGGGGGGGCTATCCAGAGGGTTGGGGGATGTCCAGGGGGGTGTCCAAGGGGGTAGGGGTGGGGGGTGGTGTCCAGGAGGGGCGGGGGGCTGTCCAGAGGGGTCGGGGGGTGTCCAGGGGGGGGGTTATATCTTACTATATTTTGTTTGAAAAATAACATTCAAGAATATTTTTTTAAATACACATCGATTTGTTTTATATTTCAAAATTGTTTACATTCAAATTATGATTTTTTTCATATAAACATATATTTGTCTTATCTAAAAAATATATATATTTTTTCTATTTGTTATAGGTAATAATGAGTCGAAGTTGGATTACGGCACATCGAATGAGCAATGAATATGAGGAAGGTGTTGATGCCTTTTTGGAATTTGCTAAACGAAATGTTCCAAGTAGTGACATTTTTTTCTGTCCATGCCTGAAATGTCTGAATATGAAGAAGTTGAAAAGTAGAGAGATAAAAGATCATCTGATTTGTCATGGTTTCAATCCGAGTTACAACCCTTGGATTTGGCATGGCGAAACTGGACAGAATGTCACTGATGATAATGAATCGCAAGATGATAACTCCGATGGAATTGAAGAAATGATTTGTGATATTGTAGCAGAACAAATTGAGATAGAACCGACAGTTGCACGTCTATATGGTGATGCCGAAAAACCATTATATCCTAGTTGTACAGATTTTACGGTTTTGTCGGCGGTGTTAAGATTGATTAACCTGAAGGCGAAACATGGATGGAGTGATAGAAGTTTTACAGAGCTGCTACAATTGATGAAAGACATTCTTCCAAAAGATAACGATCTTCCAGATTCACATTATAAGGCCAAAAAAATATTATACCCGATGGGATTGGGATACAGGAAAATACATGCATGTCCGAATGACTGCATTATATATAAAAAGGAATATGAATTTCTGAAAGAGTGTCCTAAATGTGGGACATCACGGTATAAGGTGAAAGAAAAATCACAAGCTGATGTAGAGATTACAAAGCTCCCTTCAAAGGTATTTTGGTATCTTTCTATAATTCCTCGTTTCAAACGTTTATTTGCTAATTCACATGATGCAAAAAGGTTAAGATGGCATGCTGATGAGCGGGTATGTGATGGAAAAATATGTCATCCAGCTGATTGTCCACAATGGAAGAAAATTGATGCCCAGTACCCTACATTTGGAAATGAAATTAGAAATCTGAGACTAGGCTTGTGCACAGATGGAATGAATCCATACCGAACCCTCAGTAGAACACATAGTTCATGGCCTGTTTTATTGGTAATTTACAACCTCTCTCCTGAAGTTTGTATGAAGCGCAAATATGTCATGTTGAGTATCATGATCTCTGGTCCAAAGCAACCCGACAATGATATTGATGTATACTTGTCACCGCTGATTGATGATTTGAAACTGTTATGGGCTGATGGTATTAGGGTGTATGATTCTTATAAAATGGAATATTTTCAACTGCATGCAGTGCTTCTATTCACTATAAATGACTTCCCAGCATATGGAAATTTGTCTGGATACAGTGTTAAAGGCCATAAAGCATGTCCAATTTGCGAACAACAGACGTCATATTGTCAATTGCATCATGGGAGGAAAACAGTGTACATGGGTCATCGAAAGTTTTTGCCTATGGATCACCCTTATAGAAGACTAAAAAAGGCATTCAATGGCTCACAAGAATTTGATACTGCTCCAAAACCTTTATCCCCAGATTTGTATTTTGAGAGGGTGAAAAACCTTGATGTGACATTGGGAAAGACACAGAAATCTGGTAATGATAGACATATTTGGAAGAAAAGGTCAATATTTTTTGAGCTACCATATTGGAGGTATCATGAAGTCAAACATAATATTGATGTCATGCACGTGGAGAAGAATATATGTGATTCTTTGATCGGAACATTGCTAGATATTAAAGGAAAGACAAAAGATGGGTTGAATGCAAGGTTAGACCTACTATCAATGGGAATACGTTTGGAGTTAGCTCCCACTCCTAAAGGAAGACGAACATTTCTTCCCCCGGCTTGTCATACATTATCGAAGAGGGAGAAAAGTAGCTTCTGTCAGTGTCTTCATGATATCAAAGTGCCTCAAGGTTATTCTTCAAATGTAAAAAATTTTGTCTCATTGAATGACTTGAAGTTGATAGGTATGAAATCACATGATTGTCACGTCATGATGCAACAAATTCTACCAGTTGCACTGCGTGGAATATTACCCATCCGTGTCAGAAAGACTATAATGAGGTTGTGTTATTTTTTCAATTCAATTTGTAACAAGGCGATTGATGTGAATGCTTTGAACATTTTGGAAAAGGATGCAGTTTTTATACTTTGTCATTTGGAAATGTATTTTCCTCCAACTTTTTTTGATATGATGGTGCATTTAATGATTCATCTGGTTCGAGAAATAAAGCTTTGTGGACCTGTATATCTTCGTTGGATGTATCCTTTTGAATGGTATATGAAAATATTAAAGGGATATGTTAAAAATCCATATCGACCTGAAACCTCCATTATTGAAAAGTATATTTCTGAGGAGGTAGCAGATTTTTGTACGAGCTACTTGGCTACGTTGCAACACATAGGTTTGCCTCCATCTCGCCATGAACGAGATAATAATGAGGGAAAGGGGATTCGTGGCTTGAAAGTCAAATCACTGTCAGCTGAACATATGAAGAAGTTAGAATCATACATCTTGAATAACATAGCTGATGTTCAACCGTATATCACATTGCATATTAATGAGTTGAAACAATGTCATCCAAAGAAGAAAGAAATGTGGATTTTGAATGAGCACAACAAAACTTTTTTGCCATGGTTTAAAAAGACCTTGCTTGGTAGATCAGATGTATCAGAGACATTAAAATGGATAGTGGGTGGTCCATCTTTAAATGTGATAACATGGTCTGCTTATGACATTAATGGCTATACATTTCATACGAAAGCTCAGGACAACAGAAGTGCAGTTCAGAATAGTGGTGTATTGGTGTTTGCAGAAGCAATGCATTTTTCGAGTGCTAATGACAGAAACCCAATTTCGGCATCAAGTGCATATTATTGAGTGATTGAAGACATATGGGAGGCTGATTACTTTAAAATTAAATTTCATGTTTTTAACTGTAAATGGTTTATCGGTAACAACAGTGTCAGACACGATGAATTTGGAATGACACTTGTTAATCTGAATAGATTGGAAGACACAGCTGATTCTTTTATAATGGAAACACATGCCAAACAAATTTTCTATGTAGTAGATCAATCAGATATGCAGTGGGCTGTTGTTTTACAAGGGAAAAACAATATGTTGGTGAGGATGAATTTGATGAAGATGCTGATTTATGTGAGATCCCTACTTCCATGGAAAGATTAACAGAACATAATGATGAGTATGTTGAAGACAGGGTTTATGCCATAAGGAACTATCACGACGAAGGAATTTGGGAAAACAATCCAACTGTACATTCCTAAAATTACAGGTAACACATTTTTATTTCTTGTATACATTTAGTTTTTTCATATAAAGTTAGATATTGTAAATTTTTTACTTATTAAAACATGTATCAAACCAAAACGATAAAACAATAAAAACCGTAAAGAGGAGAAGTCCTCGGCGCACCGGCGGGCCGGTGGTGGATCACCGGTTGGCCGGTGGTCCAGAGCAAAGCTTTGTCTGGTCCACCGGCCGGCCGGTGATGAGCCAGTGGCCGGCCGGTGGTCCAGACAGAGAGGAAGGCTCTCTTTCTGGTCCACCGGCCGGCCGGTGGTGAGCCAGGGGCCGGCCGGTGGTCCAGACAGAGAGGAAGGCTCTCTGTCTGGTCCACCGGCCGGTGGTCCAGACAGAGCAAGGCTCTGGTCCAGCGGCCGGCCTGTGGTGATCCAGCGGCCAGCCGGTGGTGAGCCAGCGGCCGGCCGGTGGCACCAGGCAGTGGGCTAGTCTACTTCCTGGGTCCTCCGGCTGGCCGGTGAGCTCACACCGGCTGACCGGTGGACTCAGTGAGTCCACTTTTCAGCTTTCTTGGGCCAACTCCTTGGCAACCTTTTGCCTGTGTTTACCATGTTTATCATTGTTTAACATGCTTACCATATTACCAATGATTACTATTATGTAATTTAGTACACTTTTCTATTTTCTGATTAAGTAGTACTACAATATTTGAATTTGTATATTTGTGAACTAATGTTTGTTTTTTTGATTTGATGGAAAATGACAGATCAATCAGTTGATCAGCCACATGATTCTGGAGATGAGAATATTGGTCATACATCTGGGGAGGAACATTCAAATGCTCCTATTACGAAAAAGAGTTCAAAGGTTGGTAAGCGTGGGTGCACACGTTTACCAAAATTATCACTTGCCCGTACGAAGGAGGAGAGGATAGTCGTGGAGTTTGATGATGATGATCTTCCTAGAGGTCCAAATGCTAAATATTTTAAGGGTTTTGTAGCAACTCAGGCTAAGAGCAAAGTAAGCATTCTCTATGATGATTGGAGAAGTGTGGATAAGGCGATAATTTCTCAGCTGTGGGAGACCATTTTGGTAAGATCTTTTGCTATTGTTTGACTGTTCTTTAAATGTTTCTAGTATATATAATATTTTTAACCTCTTGTTTATCAGATGACATTTGATATTCCTGACACTGGAGGAGTCAGGAAGAAATGCTTATCGTTGGCTGCTAGGAGATGGAGGGATTTCAAATCAACCCTCTCATCTGATTTCATTTATGGTCATAGGAGTCGTGAGAATCCATGTCGTACATATCCTTTTATAGATGAAGACACATGGAGACAATTTTTTGAAAGTAGAAGAAAAGAATCATTTTTGGTAAGGGCAATGTAAACTTTTTTAAGCTTTCTTATATAAATGATCTTATTATTGTTTTTTTAATGATTACTTATTCTTAATTTACAGAAAACAGGGAAAGCTCATCAAGAGATCCAATCTAAAAATGTATACCCTCGTAGTTTATCTCGGGGAGGATATGCATTATTGGAAGAACAAATGATGGCAGAAAAATTTCAACAACTAAGAGCTGAGCCTTCAAGCTCTGGAGAGGTGGCCCCTCCATCCCCTCCATCTAGACATGAGAAATGGAAAAGAGCTCGGAAGGGCAAAAAAGGACAATATCTTTCGGGATAATCGAGACTCGTAGTTGAGAGGATTGTAAGATATCTATTTTATTTATTTAAGTTTACTATTTTCGTCATATATTTCCAATCATTATAGAAATGTTAAATTAATTATTACAGGACTCTCTTGAGGAGCAGAGTTCACAGGGGACATTTACACCATCTGGGAGGGAAGATATTTTATCTGTGGCATTGGGAAAGCCCGAACATCCTGGCCGTGTAAGAGGATATCCGGCAGGTGTATCGGTAAGAAAAGTGTTGCCACGTTCCTCAACTTCTAACGTTGAGGGAGTTTATAAAAAAAAATAGAATCCTTGGAGGCTGAAGTCCATAATATTAATGTGACAATGGAGGACAAGATTAGAGCATCGGTGCAGTTTATGTTTGCAGACTTGCAAAGACAATTTCAGGGTGCAGCTCCCACTCCACCTCTCCCAGTAGCTCCCACTCCCCCACCTCAGCCTGCGGACCCCATTTTTGATCCTCCTCCTCCGCCGCAGCTACCTACTTATTGTGAGTTGTATGTTGATGATCCTCAACATCATATAGTTGCATATGGGATGGTATATTGTATAGGAGATACAGTTCATCATCAACAGTTAGAGGTAGAGAATCAGAGGGTCACTGTACAGGATATTATAGATAGATCAGCTCGGATACCATTACCTACAGATGAGGTGACGACAGTTGGACATAGTATCGGCCATTTTTTACTTTGGCCATCCAGACTTCTTCGACTCATTACCATAGAGGTATGGATGTTATATCTTTTATTTTATATTTTTATTAATGTTTTATCATTTGGAAACTAATATATTTTTCAATTTATTTTTACAGGAATACTTCAATGGTAAAGAAATACTGTATAGACAACAACAAAGACAGATAGCTATGACATCAGATGCAGATAATAGCAGTCTTGACAAATTGTCAAGATATTCAAATTTGTTGTTGGATCATTATGACTTTACAATGGAAGCTCATGTCTATGGACGTGAACTAAGTGTGGGGATTATGAAAACTGATATCATGGAGTTTGTCACTGGAGATAAGTTGGGCATCAACGTGGTGAAAATTTTTATCATGTAAGTCTTAACACCTTTTCCTTGCGTTATATTTATTAAAAATGTATACTTATGTCTGCTTTGTATTAGGTATCTGTATAAAATTTGTGAGAGGAATGAGCTGACAGATGTATATGGATTCATGGACCCACAATTGATTTCCCCTGAAGCATGTGCATTGGATGAGGAACAATGAATGCTTTATATTGCTGATAGATTTGAAAAGAATGTAATCACACAGTGTTGGATGATGCCTTTTTGTGAGAGGTATGAAACACATCCCTCTCAAAGAGTTAATTATCTTTTAACATAAAAAACCACCAACGTTAAATTTCCTTTTATCAGGGATCATTGGATGTTAGGGGTTTTTTGCCCTAGGGAGAAAACACTTTATTGGATATTCTCTCTCCATAATGATGTGCGAGAAAGTTTTAAGAATATATTGGAAACGTAAGTTTCAATTTCACAATAGTTTTATATATTATAAGGAATTTTAAATTTACCCCATTCGTATTATTTTCTAACAGGGCATGGGTCCACTTTCGAAAAAGCGCAAAGAAAAGGAATTTCAAGATCAAATATGTACATGAGAAGGTAAATATCCATTTATAATTTGTACATTTTGATTTATTACATAAAAATAATATATTGAATTTACAATCATTCAAACAGAAATGTCATGAGCAACAAGGCATCATCGAATGAGGATATTACATGTTAAGATTTATGTATGAAATAATAACAACTGGGACAGTTCTGAGTTTTGACCTGGTAAGATTTCCTCTTTCTCATAATATTTCAATTTGATTTATTCATTATACATGTTGACTACTATCCTTTTACTTTGTAGCTTTTTGATGACCCTCAACCCTTTACTGCTGAAGATATCAAACACATACAAGTGGAGTGGTCAAATTATTTTACAGGTTTGATTGACTATTAGTTGTTTGTAATGTAAAATGTAATTTTGAATATTGTCAATGTAATTGTGTATTTCGTAGTCGTTTAGGTTGGATTTAGTTTTTTTTGAAGTTGACAGTGTAAGTTTTGAATGTTATATAAGTGAATGTTTAATTTTTCTCTACTTCTTGTTTTGGTCTACTGTTGATGGTTTTTCTGGTCTGGATTTTGGTATGGGGGGAGAGGTTCCAAGGGGGTGGGTGGGTGTTTGGGGGGTGTCCAAGGGATATGTGAGGGGTGTCCAAGGTGTGTTTGGGGCTGTCTTAGGGGTCGGGGGGGTGTAAATGAGGGTGGGGGTGTCCAAGGGGTGGGGGGTGTCCAAGGGATATGGGAGGGGTGTCCAAGGTGTGTTTGGGGCTGTCCAAGGAGTCGGTTGGGTGTAAATGAGGGTGGGGGGGGGTGGGGGTTGTCCAAGGGGTGGGGGTGTCCAAGTGGTGGGGGGGGGGGTGTCCAAGGGATATAGGAGGGGTGTCCAAGGGGTGTTTTGGACTGTCCAAGGGGTTGGGGGGTTTCCAAGGGGTAGGGGGGGTTTCCAAGGGGTCGGGGGGTGTCCAGGGGGTGGGGGGGCTGTCCAAGGGGTGGGGGGTGTCCAAGGGGTGGGGGGGTGTCCAAGGGATATGGGAGGGGTGTCCAAGGGGTGTTTGGGGCTGTCCTAGTGTACGGGGGGTGTAAATGAGGGTGGGGGGGGGGGGGGCTGTCGAAGGGGTGGGGGTGTCCAAGGGGTGGGGGGTGTTCAAGGGATATGGGAGTGGTGTCCAAGGTGTCTGGAAGTTCTGTCCAAGGGGCCGGTTGGGTGTAAATGAGGGTGGGGGGGATGTCCAAGGGGTGGGGGTGTCCAATGGGTGGGGGGGTGTCCAAGGGATATGGGAGGGGTGTCCAAGGTGTGTTTGGGGCTGTCCAAGGGGTCGGGGGGGTGTCCAAGGGGTCTGGGAGGGCTGTCACGGTGTGGGGGGGTGTCCAATGGGTGTTTGAGGCTGTACTAGGGGTCTTGGGGGTGTAAATGAGGATGGGGGGGGGGGGGGGCTGTCCAAGGGGTGGGGCTGTCCAAGGGGTGGGGGTGTCCAAGGGATATGGGAGGGGTGTCCAATGGGTGTTTGAGGCTGTACTAGGGGTCGTGGGGGTGTAAATGAGGGTGGGGGGGGGGGGGCTGTCCAAGGGGTGGGGGGTGTCCAAGGGTTGTGGTGGGGCTCCAATGTGGTGGGGGAGGGCTGGCCAGGTTGTTAGGTGGGTATAGATGAGGGTGGGGTTCAGTTGGGGCTTGGGGGAGGGCTGGAATGGTTATTTTTGTTTGGTTTCTGGTTGCTTTTTGGTGAGAGCAATGCAATTATTTATTAAAAAAATATATCGCTTTCACGTCGGTTATAAAATAACCGACGTGGTAAATAAATCGGTAGGGGTTTATCACGTCGGTTTTTTCGAGAACCGACGTGATAAACCGTTCCCGGGCCTTTTATCACGTCGGTTCTTAATATAACCGACGTGCTAAAAGGCCTGGGAATCGATTTACCACGTCGGTTATTGGATAACCGACGTGCTAAAACGTTTCCCAGGCCTTTTTATCACGTCGGTTATTTAAGAAACCGACGTGATAATAGGACCGGGGAAGGGTTAATAACGTCGGTTATGTCATAACCGACGTGATAAACGATATCCCAGGTGTTTTATCACGTCGGTTTAGAAAATAACCGACGTGATAAACCCCCCCCCCACCCCCCCCCCCCCCCCCCCCCCCCCGCATATTTATCACGTCGGTTACTAATGAACCGACGTTATAAACACCGTGATGTTAGGGATGTTAGGTCGGGTTTTAAATAACCGACGTAAAAAACGTTATTTATAACGTCGTCCGTATTAACGTCGCCTAAAAACCGACGTAAATAATGAAAAATAACCGACGTAAAAAACGTTTTCTGCAGTAGTGATGTGTGAAATTCTTGATCCCTTTATTTAAGAAATTAGTTTTGGATTTAGGTCATTATCTTTAACCTTCAGTAGATTCTATAGGATCTGAGGTGTTGTGAGCTAGGGGATATGGCCACCCATGGGATGAAACAACTCTTTGAAGAGGTATGATCTATGATTTTATACCTAGAGTATCACTAGAGGTCATGTGGTGAATCAGCTTAGGGAACCAATTTATTGGAACCATGGTCTAGATGTTAAAACAGTGTATCATAGTAGTTTCTTTCTTATTATTTTAGTGTTTCTGATTATCTAGATACGAGATATTTGAATGTTTTCATTCAGAAGATGGATATGAGGATGGTTCATTTTGAGCACCGCTTTTGTAGTATTTCTAATTTACCAGAGGTTAAAATTACTAATTCCGTTTATAATGTTAGATTTTTTTCAATTTTTTTTTAATGACACAAATATTGTTGGAGTTGTATATTTTTGATTGATTTCAAGATCATATCATGTTTTCAGGAGTAATATGGCCTTGTTTTGGTTATTATCGTACAGAATCAATAGATGTGTCATGAATCATTATAAGGACATAAGATAGACAATTTATAGACTAAAAAGTGTGTAATTTTATGTATTACCATCTGATGGATGGTTATGTGAATTTATAGTGTTTTCCCCAGTGGTATGGACATTGGTGTGGACCTAATTTATGGTTAGAGTAATGAATTGGGTGGGTCAATGATGTATAAATATAGTATCATTGGACCCATTAATGGATGTTTTTATTTCCGTTAGTTAGTATGAATGAGTCCACTATGGGGTCTGATGAGCATATTATTAATGATGATAGACAACCTTGTTGTGTGAAATTTGTTGATATATGAATCCAATATGTTATTAGACCACATTGTAGTTTTTTATGACTTTTTGATGTTTTCTAGTGATGAGATGGGTGTATCTTGATTCCCAAGGATTAGTTCCATTCTATGAGTCCTCATATACCCTAGGTGGTCGGACCATGTGACTTTATGTGAAACATGACTTGAAGGGATAGGTGAGAGATCATAGATTCTTTTTTTATGTGACACCATATGTGGGAGTTGGATTCGTTTGACTTTTGAGGGTGATCCATTTGAGTGGTCAAATTAGATAAAAGTTCATCTGTCCTACATTTGGAAAAGATGAATTCATGGTAATTACGACATCATTCCACAAAGGGTGAAGCCTAGTATGGGGTTTTGGTATATAATATGCCTTTGGTTCTATTAACAGAAACATGGGTGCTTATGTCTTAGACTCATGCATGGACTCTAGTGGGGAATTTTTTTCGGTTCCTATCCCATGCAATGGATATAGAAGTGTTCCTAGAGGATATGTGATGGATTGGCCGAACAATGTGTGATTGTGGAAATGTGTTTTTCTGTACCCATGTATTCTATGAGTTGAGACCATTCCTTCATGTTGTTTTCGGTAATAAACATATTTAGGTGTCTAGTTTTCTAGAGCTATAATGTTCTTATGGTTTTTCGTGTTTGGTAGTGTAAGTGGGAAGGACCAGTAGGTTCCTAGTCTAGATAGCCCGGGATGAAACTTTAGGATTAAGCTTAGTGTGCAGTTTATATATGTGTTATCCATGATTAATGATCATTTCTTCAGGGGTGGTTAAAGTTCTATTGGTTTTGGATGTTTAGTTTTTATTGGAAAGCAACATGTGTGGCCTATGTCATGTGAGATATTAATATGGGTTGGGCCTAACTATTGGATAGGTATTGTGAGTTGAGTTTTCATAAGAAATGACACATTGGATTTAGAATCAGGTTCTATGGTGGTATCAGAAATGAATGTGTGTGACAATGAAACATTAATGGAATCATGGCGGAATGATTTTATGGTGGCTTCCAATGTATTCTGGTTTGTAGAGTAAACATTAATAATTGTATGCCTATGGTGGTAGGGCTATGTGAGAATCTGGGAGTAGGCTGACCACTGAAGAATATGTGATGATACACTATTAAGAAAAAGTGAATGAGACAATTTGATGGGTTTTTATTTCTTTATAATTGTACATTACTTTTGGAATGGATGTGTGGATGTTGAGTTTATCGATAACACAATAGTGTACTCTTAGTATGTAAATGATCATTCCTAATATCTTTAAATAGTCATTGATATGATAAGAGAGATATGTCAATATAAATTATTTCACTAATGTTATTTGTTTGGATATTGGGCCTCATGGAGATGACTCTCAAGGGTAGGTGAATGTAGAGTGGCATGGTGGAACGTACATCATCGACCATTTTCTAGTGTGTTCCTCGAGACACACTAGATGTTAGTGAATTACACTATTCCAATTATTCTTTGTATGGTATGGTTTATAGTTCATATTTTTGGGTTTCTCAAGTGAGGGAATGAAATATGCATCCAATTCTTATTCAAGTAGTTGTTGGTTCATTGGGTGAAGTAGTTCAGTTTTCCTAGGTAACTAGGTGATGATGACACTATTATGATGGGGGAACTATATATCCATGACATTATTGTTTATTTTATAATAAATTTGTTTAGTGGTATGAGTTTGAGTATGATACATAGTGGTTTTTTGGTTGGTAATGGTTTTTAGATCAGAGTTTTCTTGGTTGAGGGCCTTGATTTGGGGTTTGTGATATGGCAGGGTTTCAGTCTATCAAAATCTAATTTAGGTTGTTGGGAAATTTTGGGAAGGATTTATATCATATGTTATATATGAATGAACACCAATAAGTCTCATGGATGATAATTATTATGTTTTTTAGGTTGTAAAATCTCAAGTCTTGGTAGATTGTTCAAATATGAAGTAATTCGAATTTTCATTATTTAGAATGGTCAAATCATAAATCAAGACACAGAATGGGGTTCCAAAATTTGGCCTATCTTAAGATACTGTATTGAGATGGGAAATTCTTCTCAGTGGGTTTCTATGGGGTTGAAATGTGTCTCGGAGGCATCATGATAATTTTCTAGAGTTTTTGAGTTTCATGAATAATTTGCATTATTTGGTGTTCATAGTATAAGAGAAACTATGCGACACCATGATGATGATGATGTTTTAGTCCATTTTTATGTGATCGAGGGTGAGTTTCATAGTTACTACTCTATAAGGAAAAACTATTTGTAGTCAAAGGAGAATCTATATGAGGATGAGGAGTGTCTGAAGAATTGTGCACATACTGTTAATGTTTTCTAAAATATTGTGCACCTTGTCATAAGTGGGTGTATAAGCTAATATAATAGTTGGAGAGTGATTTTCTAATACATTATATCCATCCATGTGATATATGAATGTCAAAAAAATATTTCTCAAGATTAATAAATATTTTAGCTAACCGTGTGGATGAATCGTGACTGTCGGTTGGCATTGGATAGACCCAACCACAATTTTGTTTCAGAGTTTGGAAATCAATATGAAAAAACTATGATAAAATCATTATTTTATTTATAATGGTGGAATGAAAAAATCACCCCTATAGTTTTTATCTGCTCCACCCCCTTTATCCTCCCATGGATGAAAAAGGGAAATGGGGTTGACCAAATCCATTCCCCTAGTTGTTCTCTTTTATTTTGTAGTGTTTTCATAGATATTTGGGGGGTGTTTTTCACGAGTTGTTCTCCTCAAATAGATTTCATTCCTTATATTATGGTTCCATTCTATCTAGGATATATTTTTTAGGTATATTCATGGATCCACTATATATTAGAAGAATCATCCATTTATCAAGAACATTTTGTTGAGCTTTTGTGTAGGGGATCATAGATGGATTATAAATGTTTTTTTATAGATGGATCATTAGGGTATGTGACCTTGGTAAATTTGGAAAGCGTTCTATTGATTAATAAATTTAATTTCATGCCAAATTGATGTCACCTTCTAGTGATTGACAACATAATATCATTGGGGTTATGTCATGGGTTTTTAGTGTGTGGTTGGACTCAATTTCAGTGAAGCATGATGAATCAGTGAGTTTTTTGGCCTTATACAATGATGGGTTTTGGATAATTAATTGTTTTTAATTGTAATAAATAATTATTAATTGTGTTCTATGGTGAAAATAGATATTTTGTTATCATGATGAGATTGGTTGTGTGTCTCGATGTTTCGGACTATGCTATGATGGGATATGGTAGGGCCTCTATTCATAAGAGTGAGTTGGTTTTGGTTTTTGGTTGATATCATAGAACATAAACAGTTCCCTTAAGAACTATGGTGATGTCTAACCATACCTATATCCACCCATTCCAACCATTGAATGCGTGATTATTTAAGGGTTATGTTTTTATGAAAATATCTATGATAATATTTTTAATGGAGTTAAATATTTTTATTAGGCCTTAAACCATTTTTAGTGTCATTTGATTAAATTTATGTTTTGAAATTATCTTTAAGTATCTTTTTGGTAAAATGGATGTTTTAAATGCATTTAAAATTGGTTATTGGTTGTATCATTGGTGAAAATTATTTTATGGTTCAAAGGATTATTCTAATATAAATTTAGGCTACGAGGGCTTGTTGTTTTATCAATATAATATTTTCATTTAATAAAAGTGTGTTTCCAAACTGATTAATTAGGGTGACTGATGTAGTTCTCTTAGAATTTGAAAATAGGTTGGATTTTTTGAGACATTATTTGGTTTGGAAGGCCCATATGAAGCTTAGTATATGTGAGTGGATTTAAAAAGGGTTTTTTATTTTTCCTTGAATTTTTTTGTGCTCACGATTCCTAGTATTTGTACTTATGAAATGATGGAATGGTATAAGTGATGGACCGATGTACCAAGCACAGGTAGTATAAATCATACATGTTTCCAGTCTACGAATATAGAAATTGATATTTTTCTTTTGGTATAAAGTGTAATATTTTGTCTTTGTACACAGAAATATTTATTAGGGTTAAAACAGTAGATGAAGGCTCTCGTCAATGATGTTATAGATTTTGGAATAGGAATTTGGAGAGATGGTCCTCATCATTGGTCTGGTCCAGACTGACTCTCTAGTCACCTCCGATGTTATGTATGGATCGAGGCATAGAAGAGGTTCTTGGAACTATAGTTATATTTTTTGAAGGGTTTTATTGACCCGATATATATTATCAGTACCTATTTTTTATATTATGTTTAGTGGTGGGATGGTGGTACCATCCATGGTTTTTATTGATGTTTATTATAAATTTTAATTCCATACTAATGTATTTGGGCCTAGTGGAATGGGTACATGAAACATGAATCATGGATTTATTTTTTATTCCTTTTGATTTAATTGAATAGTAAGTAGTCCCATTTATCTTTTAGATATTATGAACCCAAATTCTATACTTTATATGATTGATTTTACTCTTTCCTTATTTTTTTGAATGAGGTGTCACATAAAACACATTGAAAAGTGGATGTTAAATTATTTTCTGAGTTTTTAGGCTTCCACCTAAACATTATTACTATTCATTTATTCCAAAATTTTACTATATATTCATTTGTTTCTACATATCTGATCATTATAAACTGTTGGTGGTGGCTTACTGTGTTTTACCCACACCCTTCATGGGAAACTATTTCCCTTGGATACATGGGATAATATCACATGTTTTTTACATGAAAATGTTTGGGATGAGGTTGTGTTGATTATGTTTGGTCGAATAATATTTCATGAGTAGTATTAGATGGGTAGGAGGGTTTCGGTCATGGATTCTGTGGTGCCTTATTATAGTTTCTATTATTTTGGAATGTTTTGTAACTGTCCCATTGGGTAGATGATTATTTGTATTATGTAGTTGTTCATGACTCTATTGAATTTAATTTTAAAACTGCATGTCTTAGTTTCATATATTTATTCTATCCATATACTTTTATGTGTATGATATTCAGTTCATTTCATCAAGTTGTTCACATGGATATGAGGGTTTAGTATCCCAAAATATACATTTTATTCCATGAGAGTAGTTAGTAGCCTCTAGGATATGAGTAAGTCCTCTTTATGTCATGTTGAATAATAGGCCACGGCCCCTGGGTCTACGTGATATAGTATGTTTTCTCAGGAACAAAATTGGGTCTCGAGGAAGAACCATGTTGTCATTAGTAGATGTTTGGATGGTGGATTTGAATCCATTCTATGTCATTCCAATCCCAAGGATGTATTCCATTGTTGGTGGGATCTCATGTAGATGGTTGGTCATTGTGAGTTAGGAAACTTGCCGATTGTTTTATGGAATTTTGAGTTTGAGGGTATAGTGTTCATTTTCCAGTGATCAAAGTAAAAGTCACAGAAATATGGTGGGGATAGGCCCAATAATATTAAGGGGAACACCATAGTGGGAAAGTGGTTAGTTGATTGTGCGACTTGTGAATTGGGATGGACAGGCATGTGTAAATTATATCATTGTGTTTGGTATTTGAAATAATTACTGGATCCATTTTCAATCAATTAAATTATTGGGAACACTATTATTATAAGATTGTGTTTCTAATGTCTGGGAATATTATATGGCTATTAGGCCATAATTTTTGGACAGATTTAAGTTTAGAATGTATTGAAAAATCTTATGTTTCTTCAGATAACACCATCTATGTTGGGCAGTTGATAGTTTTGGGGAGATTTGGATTGAGGGTGTACTTATGGTCTCTCCCATGGTAGTTTAGTGATATCATGTTTTTTCATTATTCCCCTATTTTAGTGGTATTTCTTAGGTTCTGTCATTCTATTTTTGGGGTTGGTGTAAAATAATCTGAGCTGAGGTTGATGGGTCATTTGACTAGTATTGAGATAATGTTGTGAGTCATAATGTTAAAATAGTTTTTTAGGTTGGACTATTTCATTATTCTATGTGTCTTTATGGATATCAATATTTAGAAGAAAAATGGGATGATGGAAGTTAGTTTGTGGGCCTCATGACCCAATACATTGTTTTGAAGGCATAAAAGTGTCTGGGAATATAGCTCAAGGAAGAGCACCTATAAGACATGTAGATTGTAAGATATCATAACTGAGATAACATGTATCATATATTATGATATATTGGGTTTATGGAATGTTTTAGTGTATTGGGGAATTTATTAGGGGGTGTTCTAGTTGTTCAAGTCATGAAAAAAAATGAAAATAGGCCAATCTATACTAAGATCCTGGTTGGGGCATTGTTAGTAGTAACTATGAGGAAAAATTGTATGAAATGAATAATAGGGTACCTAGTTGGGTAATACATATAAGGTGTCCAAGGATACCATATTGGTCATGCTCCCCATTAGATACCCTTGAAAACATGGCCATCATATAGTTTTTAAACTATGCATTCGGTCTCCTATTGGATTGAGGTAACTGCACAGTTTGTGCATGATTTTGATAACTATGTCCCCATAAAGGGAATCCCAATAAAACTGTTTTTACCATTTATTCTAATAGATCTAATTTTTTACACCTCCAATTTTCTCCCTCATTTCACTCACTATATATACGGTGACGAAACAATAGCCGCAACCTCCCAATGGATCTTTGACCCTTGGTTTTTATGTGTTTGGAGTGTCAATTAATATTAATTAATGTTTCAATAAGGTATTGGACTTCATTTCCATTAAATGTGAAGAATAGTATTTTAGTGTTTATTCTTCCCCTAATGATGCTTTATTCCATTATTTTTCCGAGTGTTCGTTGTTGTGGTTCTTAAATTTGTATTTTTTGAATCAAGGCCTATGGTTGGATAATCATGTGTTTTTTTTAGCATGAGAGAGGTTCTCCAAAATTTATTCCCCATAGTAAAATTTTATTATATATGTAGGATCATTAACTAAAGATCTACCATAAAATTTTAAATGTATCTAAATAAAGAATTCAATTCATGACATAGATTGAGGTCATAGTCACTTCATGGACTCATTGGGTTCATTAATAATGTTACACCAAAACTAGAGATATCAATCAGGTATTCCAATCCCTTAGGGATGGTAAAATGCATTAGTAAATTTTGACAGAGAGAAATTAACGAAGTCAATGTGATGTGAAATTTAATTTTTTACACGATCATTGTTAATGGGATAATTGAAATGTTTTTATGATGGACTTTGTAAAATACACACAAGGATTTAGAAATAGTTCAAATAATGTGTTTTGGATTTTAATATGGTTATGGTTTTCAATGAATGAAAATTATTATTTTTAAGTTGATAATGTTTCCAAAGGAGGTTTTGACCTCATGGTGAGTTGAGAAGGGGTTTTCCTAATATATTTCAAATGATGATGATAAATGAGGTAATAATTTTCTTTTTGTGAAAAATTGTTAAAGGAAATATTGTATGGTTCAAAATGGAAATGAAAACCTTTGATCATGGACTAGTTTTTCAAATGATAACCCATGTTTAAAGGGAGACTACTAGATGATTCTAAAAATATACTAATCGGTTTTGGTGATTCATTCCTTAATAAAATGGATTGGTTTTATTTTACACAATGATTTGGTGGCAAGGTTTCATAGGGTCCTTTTTATATGATACGTTAAAAAGTGTTTATGTGATGAAATTTTAAAGAAGACTCCTCATGTGGGTAAATGGAATGAGTAGGTTATTTGAATGTGGATCTATACACACAAGACATGTTATAATAACTCTTTTGGACGCATTGATATATTGTATGGATAGGGTAATGGACTGAGGCTTCAAATCATTGGGTTGGGCAAGAATGATTCCCTATGTCCCAATGATGTATTATATGACTAGGACGGTGGGATAAGGATCCTCAACTTTTGGCCATGCTAGACTGATTCTCTTGGCCCCACCGATGTATTTCATGGGGTTAGATGTTATATTGAGGATCCGTGCACACAAATTTTTGACATGATATGACTACATTTATTGAGTAACTAAGGTATGTTGATAAATCAAATTATTTTTTGAATTCTCCCTTGTGACTAAGAGTTAGTGAGCCATTTGTTCTATGTCATAGGATTTCATTATAACTAGAACTAGTCTAACTAGTTGGTTGAGACTTTAAAAATTGTGATATGTAAATAAATCATCACCAAATGTTTCAATGAGAAACACGATTCCATATATTCTTTGTTTGTTTATTGAATCATGATTTCTATTAAAAAATATTGACTTGTTGTTACTTTATAAACTATAGGTTTTGTCCTACGGAGTGGTACTATCAGCTTGATTGGGCCGATATGGAACCAAAGAACATGATAAGATACTAGTTATATTCTGGTATTGATTCATGACCAATATATGATGTTTAGTTTTATAAGGGATGATGAGATAGACATGGGATGTCAGGACCAAGCATTGGCATAAGGAAATATTGGGGAAATTTATTGGTTTTTTTGGATTTATTGTTTCATATCCAAACATGAAGTGTAACCATAATATTTTTATATCATGTGTCTCTTGGGTACATATTAACTCATCCCAAAGAATCTATTTTTACCATTTTAGATTTTCAACATAGTGTTAATAATACTTATTTTGTGTCTATACATTGATAAGTGGTTATAAACTCTCCATAGTTGTGTTTAGACTTGTGTTTCTAGTCATTAGCCTTTTTCATATAGTGGTGCACACCAGAGTCCATGCAGAAAACCTACTTAGGGAACCAGATATAGTTTCTCCTAGGTTGGGGGGTTATACATGTTATGGATTATATAATTTCTATTCCTATATAGTGTTAAAATTAATTGGTTATTGTTACTTATCATAAATGAAAATAAGCAGTGTGATACAGAATTTTTTCTCTTATATATTTTACTAGAACCTTGATATTTCTAAAATGGGATTAAAAAAAAGTTATGAATGTGATTTTCAATGTTTCTCAAATTGTTGATTATTTTTAAACATTTGATTTTAATGATTTTAAATTTAAAAAATGTGTTTGTTTTCATCATTTGAAAATAATTTAATTCTTTTTCTATTTATAAATATAAATAATGATAATAAATTCTTGGTTTTTTAGGTTTCTCACAAGTATAATGGTTTTTATTTCTTTCAACATCATTTATTTAGATTTTTATATTCCTCCAACCTTTTAATTTTTACAGAGTGTAAGGATCGGTAAAAGAAACAAATAAGTCTTGTCAAATGATGTGAAGATTTTTTAATAAATGAAACATGTTTTATTTTAATATTTTATATAGTGTAACAAGTGGATACTGACTAGAATTTCCAAATTTGTATATATATGGGTATTATGTAATTGTTATTACTATGGTATCTAAATCACTAATCCTAAAATATATATTGGTGTTTATGAATGTGAATAATTTTTAAAAGTATGTAGAATATGTAACTCATTTGGATGGGTCCATACAATTTCCTT
Organism: Viscum album; assembly: GCA_963277665.1. Lineage (NCBI taxonomy): Eukaryota > Viridiplantae > Streptophyta > Magnoliopsida > Santalales > Viscaceae > Viscum > Viscum album. The sequence goes on along the minus strand of OY728151.1, from coordinate 127,994,306 downwards.
AGTTAATAATCATGGGTAATGGTTAATATAAAATCCTAAAATATTGGATTATGGAATATTCATAACAATATGAAATTCATAATTTTTGAATATAGATAACATCTTCATCTTCTTGATAAATATATTATATTTATGAAATATGTATCATGTTAATTATAATTCATATGATTGAAGATAGTCTAAATCATGTTCACACTCAGTATTTTTAATTTATTTAAGCTTAATTTTGTTCAATACAATATTTTAAAAGTAACTAATATATATTTTGTTCATGATACAGATTTTGAATGAATCCAATATATAAAATGTAAATTATTAGTATCTTTATCATATTTATTATAAAAAATAGTCGATAAATAGGATGGGGATATATGACACCACATTCTTTTCATCCAAACTTATATGTGCTATATGAGATTAATCATTCATCGTATCATCAATAGGTAATGGGAGGAATTTGTATTTCATGTCATTTCTTATGAGTTAGAAATTTCAATGAGAAAAATGTATGTATGCCCATGAAAGATATAGTTTTGGAGAACATTCCACAACATTATTGTAATGCGACAAAATTATCATCACCTTTTAAAAAAATCTTAAGAAGAAGACATGAAAAAAATTATTATTAAATAATATCATTAAAAATAAATAATGATGAAATTGAAATTATGTCATATTTATATAATAAATAAATAGTGGAAGGAAAAAAATTAAATTTAAAGGGAAATACATTTTAATGTTATAGAAATACCATTTTTAAAATAGTAATATCTAAGTGTGTAAAAAATAACATAATTGAAATAGAGTAGAGGTAAATTTTATGATTAATAGAACGAAAATAGATTTGGAATTGGATGCTATAAAAGTGAACATGAGCTATAATGTTGAAAATAGATATGAAAGACAAAGTGTTAATTTTAAAATAATTGGTATTTTTTTTTCATTAAATAGAATTTTGAAGTATGAAATTCAATATTATAATTTAAAAATAATAACAGGGATGTAATTATATCATCATTATAGAGTATAAAAATATATGTTTTAAATCAAGTCTAAAAAATGAATCATTATAGATCCATAAAAAAGTTCAGTCATGATAACTATTGTATGATTATGGAAAAAATTTAACAGAAACCCATTGAAATGGAATGACATGAATTTATTATCAAATACCATGAATAAATTAAAACACATGATATTAAATATAAAATATGTAGAAAAAATTAAATTGATTTTGTTTTCAAAAAACCATGTATCAACTAAATGAAATTGATAGGGAACACCCTTTCTATTTTCTATCATAATACACAAAATATATATCATCTCATGTATCCAAAAAATAAAAAAAAATAAAAATTATGTGGGAATCATATTGATTTTAATTATTACATCTAATTTGTAGTTACAAGAATTTATTATATAGTTATTTGTTATTTATCATTTATGTTCATCACTAGATGTTGTAATTCGAAAATGTTTCATCTATGATTCAAAGTGTCAATAATGATTCATGTTTGACGGTACAAAGATAATAATTCATAGATTATAATTTTTTTTAGATAAAATGATTTATAACTATTAATAAGTCCCTATATTTATTCAATGACATATTTATTTCTTGATTTGTAATGTTATAATTTAAGATGGGTATGATTCTATAATTTATTTTGAAAAAGGGTTTTTTATTAATAATATTATAGTTATTATATAAAAATTAAATATAAATAATCAAAATATTATTTGGTCACTTATTTATTATTAATCTATTAATTACGTTTCATAATAAAATAATGATATAAATGTATAGATTTGACCAAATATGTTGATAAACCAGCCTAAATAAGAAAATGATATAATTGATGAGAGAGTATAGTTATGAAAGAGATAATTTTTTTATTTTATGACATTAAATTTGTAGTATTATAAAATTTTTATTCTTTATAGTAGAGACTCATTATATGACATAGGTCGATGAGGTAAAATTTGTAGATTAAAAAAATGTTTTCCATGGATGTAGGATTCTGTAAAGACACACATGCATTACATTCATTTCCCACAGAGTGTAAGGAATGTAGGAATTGGTTTCTTTTTTTTATAATAAATATAATTTTTTAAATATTATATTCATTAAATAAACAAACTATTATTACCATCCAAGTAATACCAATTCAAAAATGAATAAATTTTCTTATAATGGAGGCGGTTCACACAAAACACAAACGATTTATCATTTATAGGAATGGTTTGAAAGAAGGATGAAAACAGTTATCGAAAAACATAGTAACACATCAATATGTTTATGATACTTTTATACCTTATTTCTACTTCATTATGATATATTTATAATAGTTTCATGTATTATTAATGTATAAGTAAAAAAGAAGAACCAAATTAGGAATTTTCACCACACTCCTTGGATGGGAACATTTGAAAATTGGATTAATTATTTTCTATGATTCCTTTTATGCATAAAATAACTTATAATAATTTTATCTGATTATTATTTAGTCTATTTTGTGAATATTTTCATATCTAAAATAAAGGTATTTTGTAAATAAATAGGATAAGGAATGAAAATTTTATAAAACATAGACGTATCATTTTTAATAATATAAAATATTATGTTACTATTCAATGGTTATGTTGATCCAATAATGGAATAGTTGAAACTTACAATGGATTTAGATTTATTAGACCTCAATATTACATTTTCACATGTGTTTTTACCATCTTATTATTTCTTTTACCCTTACATTTTTCACATTTATCATTTTTTTATTTTTAAGGTGGTAACCACATTTTAGTTAAGTGATTAATTTTAATGAATAAAAATAAAATGGTCAACATTAAATAACTTATATCTACGGATTTCCAAAAAATACCAATTTCTCAATTAATATTTCTATTTGTGATAAAAATATATTTGATGATTAGTATGAAAAACACATTGTTCCATTTATAGAAAACCGTTATTTTTATCCATCAAAATAATTAATTTGAAAACGATATCAATATTGTTTATTTATATGATTTTTTTCATTATTAAACAAGAAGTGGTATTGGATGATTTACAAAAAATCCAAAACCAAAATCCATCATCTAGATACATAGTTAAAATGAACATGGAAAAATTATTTTTGCTCAAGTAAAATATTACTCAAATATATAAATTTCCATATACGAGTTTTATAATATCCACAAATTGTTTGTTAAAAATAATAATTATAAAACTAAATTTTATAATTGGTCAGGTATATTTTTTTATAAGTTATAATTTCATACATATTTTATGGTGATGTCAATATTTCAATAGTGTTTATAATAATTCTAATTAGTATTATCCTTCTAAAACAAATGTTTTTAGAAACAATCCGAATTTTATTTTTAATATATTAATTATTGATAATAAAGAACAGAAGTTCATTTTTCAAATGAAAGTTCTATAATTTATAAATTTATCTTTTAAATGGAAATATAATATATAATGAAAAAAATTTAATAAAAAAATTTCATTTTATATATTAGGCTCCAACGCTATTATTTCATAAAAATTACTAATTAAATTAGTGTTAATATATTATTTCATTTAATAATAAATTTTAAATGTGATATATTTATTTTATAAAAATTAAACCAAAGGATATAATATTTTATAAAAAAATTTGTTCCATAATTATTTATTTCCAATAGTAATTTAGTTTTCTTAATGTATTAGTATTAAAGATCAATTTACTTTTTTAATTAAACATAAAAATGGTAGAGGGAAAAATATATGTATAATATTAATAATTTTTTAATTTTATAAATTAATTATTATATCATATAAAATTATACAAACATATCCCATCATGATGAATACGTCAGATATTGAAAAAAAGATATATTATAGAGGAAGTCATGTGTGGTATTTTAACTAGTGATAACCTCATATAAATTTCTAGAGAATGAACACCTTTAGAATATGATTATTTCATATGCTAATTTAATTAATTTGAATTTCGGTTGTTATAGAGACATCACCATAGACTCAAACTTTTCTATTGGCACATATAGTTTTTCATTATTAAGAAAACTTGTACTACTCCATTACATAGATTCTAATTTCTAATCGATTGTAGTAGAGTTTATAAATTAATTTAAAGATAGTAATTTAATGGATATTATATAAAAGTAAAATTTGAAAATATTTATTAACAAATGATGTTTTATATCTACTTTGGTATTCTATATGAAGCGACTTCTTCAATAGAGTATTAAATTTAATGGAAATAATTATTGAAATTTTGAGGCTTTGCACAGTACATACTAGAGTTATATATCAATGAAAACAATTATCAAATTGAAAGAAAGAAAAATACAGATAATAATTTAATAACTACCTATTCTATAATTTAAATTAAATTGATGTATCTTCACTAAAAATAAAATATCATTGGTAGTTTTTCTCTATCATAAATTCATATCCAAAACATAACTCATGAAAATTATACTAAAGTATTTCTAGTATAGTGAAAAACGTAAAATATAATTCTCTCTACATATATATATAGTGATCTATCTATTATATGATATATTAAAAATTCTAGTGATAAAAATTAAATAAACAAGATGGAATTTATGATACTAAATAGATGGATCCATAGATAATTTTCTTCTTTCATACACATTAAGGTTATATAGAATTATACTTTATTTGCTTATCTGATTTACCTTAATTTCTATATTGGGGACCAAATCAATGAAAATTCATCTCCATATTCCTTTAATGATATTAAAAATATTGTGGATAACCGCATACTACAAAATATCTTATACACATCTAAAAATGCCTTATATAGATATTATAAATATGAAATTTGAGGATCTTATGGAAATGATTGTATATGGAAATGAATGCATTCCCAATGTTCACTACTACGAATTCATAAGTATAAACACTGTTGATGGAAGAGACCTTGAAAAGGTAAAATGTTGGATAGAATACTGGGTTAATTATTTGTAGCTTCGTGCTGTTTTGAAATTTGAAAATTGATGTGGGGAATAAATAATAGCCAATTAATATATTGATTAACTGGGTAAATGAGATCCTCATAATGAATTACACACTCTTTATGACACAAAAATGTATGTTCTAATGAGTGGTATAGTTCTAGTCAATAATTTTCCTTATCACCACTATATATTCCAAGGAATATTCATATATAAATTTCATAAATGAGATAATTTTTTGACTGAATAATTTCTATAGTTCCAAATTAATATTTCATTACATATATATAATGTTTGGGGGAATTTTTAGTGGGAAAATTTAATATATTAATCAATTATCCATGATTCAATATATCCAATATTCACAACCAAATATAAATATCATTATTTTTATGAAATAAATGATATATAAGAATGAAACTTCACAAGAAAAAATAATTGAAAATATTTGTATGATACATTTAGATATTTTTTGAAACTATGGAACACAATCCAGTAATTTCACGAAACTCCACAAGAAAATATTATTAAAATTCAAATAATATACAATAAAATTAATAAAAAATCAATAGAATATAGAAAAATTATAAAATATATTTTTTCGCTTTATTAATGATAGTAAAAAACATATATAATCAATATCTGACAGTAAAATAGACATCATATATTCATTAGATAACAATTTTTCTGTTTCAATTTGACGCATTGAATATCAACATGTGAATCATAATTCACCTATCAAATATGATCCATCTACGGAGAACTTCCATAATAAAAATCTATAACATTTTATTGGGAAACATATAATTAATGAATATTACATTTTTTTATCAATTTTGTAAATTAATTTTACATTACCCAATATATCCATAATTCATGATCAAGAATAATTAAAACGATATGGGAGAACCATACTACGGTCTCCAAACCACAATCATTTTTATATAAAACAATTTTAATATAAATATTATATACCAATAATTGAATTATAGGGGTTCTTAAAAATTTATTTATACTAATATATTTTTCTAGATAACAACATCATAAAAATAACACCATTTTATGACAATAATTATATTTTATACCATGTATATACATCAAAATAAGAAATCATCTATTGTTATAATACAAGTCTTTCATAACCATCTTATAATGAACCCCCTCCTACAATGGATATAAATACAAGTGTGGCTTCAAATATCCTAGCCTTAATAGAATATTGTTTTGTAACTAACTGTGAGTTTATAAAACAAACGTACGAGACATGTTATAATGTTATATAATTCGAATAATGAATTGAAAAATCTACTATAAAATAAAATAAATTATTATAATGTAACTCATCATCACACAATGTGTTTAAAAGTCTAATATAAAGAATAAGATCTGTAATAACAGTTAAATAATAGCTCATTTAGATGATACTCTAATACTGATCATTAACTACATGGGCATTCATTTTAGATTAAATTTGTAAAATATATCATAAAAAGTATAAAAATATATATTGAATAAAGGGGATATAATATATGTATACATAGAATGAAACTCCATAATTGTGGTCATATAAAAGTTGAATAAGAATTCTAATTCCTTGTTGAATAAAAAACATTATGAACTCATTACCTATATATGGTCATCAACCATCTTAAATCATAATGGTACTATCAACAGACCCACATTGAAAAGTAATATCCTAATAGTTAATAGAATTTACCAGGAAACGTATCGTGTGTCTACCATCTGAAAAACTATTAAACCTTATAGCTAATAAAATATTTGATAATATCAATATCCCTTCAATATCTATATAAACATATTGCTTATCCTAGAATGAACCATAAAAAATCTAACACATGCACATCTATATTTCATCATATGACTGGTTATCCACATATACAAGATTCCTTATTAAAATTTATAATGTCTTATAGATCATAATAATTTGTCATCCTACATCCAATTATTTAGTTATTATATATCAATAATATGACCATATATCAATTGAATAATAATTTAATGTATATAAAATTATACCATAACTGAAAATATCTTTACCACATTAAAATATATTCCCTAAAATAGTGTTATTATATCATATACTACACTGAGAAGAAAGATAAATGATGAGGGATTTGTGTGAAATATATTTCCCTTGAGATTTTAATGTCTTCCATAACATCTAGAACCTAATACAACATATATTCATTCATCAAGATAACATACATTGATTGTGTTTTTTATGAGACACAACTAAAATACATTTTGGTAATATATATCACACCAGGATATATCAAATTTCATGATAGAATAAAATTATTCTAAAATTTCTCAATTATCACAAAAAGAAAACAACCATTTCATATGTTCCCAACAACAAAAATAAATAGATTTGAATATGTGTAAAATAAATAATTTGAAAATTCATTACACATTAAACTTCGTCCATTATGAGCCATAATATATTTATTATATTTTTTTAATTAAACCAACTAAAAACTATTATAAAATGATTAAATTAAATTATTTATATATTCTTCATTTATCAATAGTATCATTAATCATTAAATCAATTATTAATTCCATCACTTTACTTATATTCCAACATCAAATTCCAATATAGTTTTTATTCTATTTCATCTATAATGAAATTAATATTATACAAGAAATCTTATCCATATCAATATATCCATAATAAAAAAAAGTATAAAGAAACAAAAATATAATCCTCTATAAACACAATAAGAAATATATACATGTGAACTACTATAACAATAAAATAAATTCAAAAAACAAATCAGTACCCCAACTTCTAGAAAATTACATAGTGATAATCTAAAAATATAATGAAATAATAATTACATGATATAATTAATATATATATTTTTGAACTATTATGGTGCTTATCTTGTTTACAAATAATGGAAAAAAAATATCTTAAAAACTAATTTCATCACAGTAATAATAAATTAATTAATAATAGTACTAAATAATTAAAAAAATATGGGTAATCTCATAAATTATTCTGGATAAAAACACTAATAATTTATTATTAATAATTATAACTGTGTATTATCATATTATAAAAATGTAATCTTCATTACCATGCAATATATAAGAATGGTAATCATAGATTTACTCCATTAATAAATAGGTTAATGTTTGAATCACTACATATTTTGAATATTTAATGTACGGAACACAATATTACAATGGATAAAATTAGAAATCAATAAAATACATATAAAGATATTATTTAAATCATATTCATTACCACTAATACATTACAAACAATAAAAAACATCACCAAAATAAAACAATAGATAACCCACTTCAATTTATTTCCAGGAATAATATATAAGGAAATAACAATGAAAAGATGTATAATGAGATCCTTATAGTGGGAAAGAATGATCAACTGAAACCAAGTGTCATGATCTACTCTAAGAAATTTTGGGATCCAAAAAATAAACCACCGAAAATATGGGTATTTATAAAGGATGGATGAATTGAATAGAATAAATATAGGAATATAATATTATATTATAATCATAGAATCACTGGACCTCAATGTGACGAGTGAAAATATATTTTAATAATAAATTGATATTATAATTAGATTATAAACCACAAATAATATTATAGGCCATAACCATTATAATTTAATATAAATAAATAATATCTTGATTTTTCTTAGATCATCATGAAACAACTATTTGATATATAGGATTCACTTTGAAAGAAAATTATTTCCACTTAAACCCCATAAAAACTAGACCCATATCATAGCACAATTAACATGCCTATAATGAAATAAAATTCATATAAGATTAAATTGGAAACATGATTCGTCTATATATACCCATAAAAACATCCAAGATATAATTTCAATAATTATACCAAATACATCAAATAATAAGTTCTTTAGATGCAATTCAAAATAAATGTGTTTTATGTTGTAATTCAACACACCATGAGTAAATTAAATATACCTATCCAATTGTAGACACAAAAAACATCAGCAATATATGATCCATGAACAACACATCACATTAGGATACAATATATTACATTTGAAAAAAACCCCTTAAAACCATCATAATGATTTCATTAATATTAATATATCACTTCACAATACAATATTAATTATTTGAGTTTATCTTATAGTAATGAAATGATCTAGTATTATGTCATTTTTGATGAAAATTCATATAAATTTCTTCTGAGCACTACTCTAACCACATAAAAACAACATTAATGTCCAAGAGACGTACATGAATCATTAATAACTCTCATCATGTCATAGTAAATTAGAATATTTTGAATATGTTAAAATTATAACATCATTCCAAAAGACAATATGTTGAATGAAAATTAAATTCTAATTGGAAGGAATATGAGATATTCATATGAGAGAGAGTTAATTTACCTTTGGATTTTTCAGTAATATATCATAATAATTTTTTTAAAAAGAATTATTTACTAATTCCATTTTATTTAAAAATAATTACATATCATGAATTTTTGTTGGATATTGGAATATTATAAATCCCTATATTTTTTCAAACAATAAATTCATAGAGCATGTTGTTTTAGAAGAGAAATAATTTTTTTTAATTTCAAAGAAATCAATTACCCTAGATATGATTTATTTTAAATTTAATAGTATAATATTTATGGTTATACATTAAAACTATACCATGGATATTATTTATTATTTAATGTAATATAATTCAAATATCTTATTTATCAACCAAGAAAAACATACAGGGCGGTGTATGGTAATTTGGAATAGTCATGAATCTATTTATCATTACTAATTGTTTATTAGGAATATAAATATAATGTCGTTGTGTTACAAAATAATATATAATCTATGTTTTGTAGTTTATTAATAAGTTATTGTTATTTTTATAGATAAAAAACATTTTTAACATGAAATATAATCATATAAGGTTGTAACTAACGTTTTCATAACAATGATTATGTTTCTATTATATATATATTGAAAGAGAGTTTTATATATATTACAAGAATTCTATATGAGATATGTTAGCTAAAATGTTTCAAAACAATAATGAATTTTTATGTCTTGGTAGTAATGCTAAGAAATACAAAAAAAATATACTTTAAATTAAATATGTATCTCATTTAATAATAATTTATTTCTAATGAATGAATTGATTTTTTAATTATTTTTATATTTTTGTATTGAATTTTTTTAATTAATTTAATAGTAGTTATGGTGGCTATAAAAATGGTTAAAATAGTTGAATCCTGAAATAAATTTTATTTTCATTAAAATATTGGTGAGGGAGAAGTGATTTTTCATAAAATAAGATGATGTAAAAAACTATTCTTAATATAGCATTTTTTATTCTCAAACAACATTAAGTTATGGGATTATTTTAATATTAATTGGGATATCACAAATAAAATTGTTGCTGAAGTAATTCAATGCTATTTATGTCTGATACTGTGATAAACTAAATTTTTTTTAATAATAGGTTCTCATGGCTGAGTAGCAATGATGTATCATTCCATGTTCATGAAATTTTAGTAAAATTTCATATAGTAATTTGTTTGGAGTTTCATACCAGACTATGATCAAGGAAAACTAATTTTGGCGTGAGTTTTCAACATTTCAAGTGTCATGTAAATCTCTACTATATGGTTCTGGTATTAATGGAGGAAAATGTTAATATAGGTCCATATTGAGTATTTTATCCATTTTTTTACAACAATTATTTTATTTTAATTATTTATAATCAAATAATTCCATAAAATCCAATATTAATAATTCTAAGAACATCTGGTATTTCACATGGAGATGAATCTATAATTGAAGGAAATAAATATACGACATAGTGAAAGGAAATATAAAAGATATATATATATATATATATTAGTTATTTTAAATTTATAACCTCAGTATATCAAGGGGATTTTGGTTTATTATGTTAGATACATGTGAAATTGTTATTGTGATTGATTAGTATAACTAATAAATGGTTTGAATTGAAATTTATTGAGAATATGCTCTCCTAATATCATTATATGTAATTATCCAAAATTATCAATTATTGTGAAATATTGCTATTAGAAATGATGGTTATATGGAAATTATAATTGGGCCCACATAATGCTAGTTAGTAGACCTCGTACTAATATTAAAGGAAGATGAGGATTATCCTCCACTTCTATGGGTGGTGGATCAACATCTACATGTTTTTGAATATTTTATATTTCCTATATTAATAAAAATTCTGGATTTATATGATGATATTATACATATATGAGACCATTTTCACTACAATAATATTTCTTATATATGTCATTTTCTTATATAATGGTATCATATTATGAATGTCATCATAAGGGGATTACAAAACGGAGTTGTCACGACCAACCTTCTACAAGATGAGGGAAGGGATAACAGATTTCCAGACCATTCCTTCTTATTGCTTAAGGAGAGATAATGACCCCCTGAGATATGCCTTCCATAAGTCCCGGAGTGGAGAATAGCACCAAGGGTATAGAATCACACCCAAAATGTAAGTCATTCCCGTTTTTATTTAGTAGGATCGGGAGATAAGATTGTTAATCTCAAACAACCCCAAACTAGAAGAAAAATTAAATCCAAAAACATCCATTCCCATATTCATGTTCCAATAATAATTGATTAGAAAATACAAGAAAACTCTAAAGGAATGTACCAAAATAAGTGAAAAGAAGAAACATTGATGGTCCTAATGACTGGACAAGTAGAGTCCATCACGTTCCTCGATGTCTTCCTGGAAACCTAAAAGTAGTTTTATATATCTAGGGGGAGTATATATGTATACCTTGTAAGGAAACCCGAATGCTCTCATGCACATTTGGGTAGGAATTCTAATGCCTTGTTAGAAAAATAGATAACCAAGGCATAATGTAAGGAAACTAGACAGCTAAACTTTACAGAGGAACACTCCCCAAAGGACACAGGTAAATAATTGTAATAACACATCGATGTTTGGGTACCCCAAACCACTTTCCCATTAGTTTGTGAATACATCCTATTTGTTAGACATCCCCCATGATTCTCACTACTTTCCCACTGCCATTCACATCGCAGTCCCACTATAATTCCCCGACCTCACACACCAAGGCTACCACACCACACATCCCTACCACACACACCAAGGCCACAACAACCACAGGTAACCATGCCTATAGACACCATGGAATGAAAAACTACCACCATTACTGAATAAACCTTGACTAGGACAACTACTGCAACACCCGAAGACACCTAGACCTCATTCCGAAGACACTTTGGAAACAACCTGCCCACAAGAACATTGAAAAACCAACATATCTACTTTGACTAAAGGGTCCTAGGATATAATGTACCTCAGGCCATCACAACCTGCTTGAACAGTCTTGGTCTACTCAGAAAAGGGAGCAGAAAAGGTGCAAATAACCAGCCACTCATATGAGTGTGCAAAAAAACAGCCTCCCCCATTAAATGGGTGTGTACGTCATGGAGTTATCAAACTAGGTGGGGTTTTAATAAGAAACATAAGAACTAAATTATTCATATAGGTAAAGAAGAACCCATCCCAACCTAGGGGTTCCAAATCTAGCATATACCCAAACACCCTCGTTATTATTCATTCATAAAAAAACCACATCAACAAACACATCACAACACTTTCTCGAAATAAAATTCCCCACTAAAACAATTCTTGTTATCACGATCAAGTGGAATCATTTAAATAAATCTTAACTATTGGGCATCTAACAAGCATAGCCACAAGCCCAGGAAGGAAAAATAACTAAGCAGTAGATTAAACATTCACACCCAGTTCCCTTGTAATGTCACAACAACAAAAATGATATATGAGATCCCTTGAAGTGTTGGAACAAAACCATGCCCCATCATACAACCCCTCATATCATTAAATCCACAAAAAAATAACTATACCGCAATTGGGGATCCCATCTCCCTTCTAGTCACCCCATAAGCATCAAGAAAAAACCCACACATGTTACCAGGATTGAAAAATAGAGTTTCTCAGATCTAAACACATAATTTATTATGTTCCTTCCTTATAATTGGAAAATAGGGGTGATCCCATAAGGATTATTGTTCTCTGGATATTCATTTAATCAACCGAGTTTATATGATTATCCAATTTTTATGTTACAACCATTCAATCAACACAAAAGTCATGGGATCATTAGTGTGCAATGAAATGCCACAAACAACCATGATTTTTAGTGGACATAATCCCATACAATTTCCAACAATTATGAAAGGGAAAAAGATTACAGTATAATAATCAAGAACTACCCTCTATTCAGGAAAAATATTTCTATTAGCTTTTTTATGGTTTGGATTCATCCATCCCCGAAGTAAAAAATATCATAAAAACACTTCATGATACACAATAAAGATAGATGAAGTGGAAAACCCCTACCTATATGATCAACGATCGAGGTTTTTCTCCACACACCAAGAATTGGGGATGTGAAAATTGTAATGGAGGAACTCCGAGGAATCCAAAAGAGAGCAGGAAATGCTCCTGCATAGGTACACATATAGCCCTGGGAAGGGGGTCTTCAATGCATCAAGTAATAGAAAGAGACCAGTCTAGAAGAAGAAATAATCCTTTTGTGATATAAGGTAAGAACCTAGAGTTAGGGGATATAAATTCTTTATTTAATTTAAAGGAACATCATGGTTTCACAGTGTGGTTGGATGGTTACACATGATGGAATAATGTTTTATTTAATAATTCTCTTCAAAGTGGTGTCCATAACGGTTGTGAGTTATAGGGTTTCTATTAAACATAGGAAAACACACAACATGGGAGGAATGTGAATGTAGGTTAAAAGGGTGTGATACTGAGAAAAAAGCCTCAAGGTTTGGTAAGTCAAGGATTTCCCAACTCTTGGGGGACTATAGATATAATTTATTGGCTTCGGATAGCATTTAAATGGGTATTAAAACACACTTATGTCATAAGATACATTGTGGGAGAGGGACTGGAAAAATAAGAAAAAAATCGAGGACACCATTTAGTGAGACACCATAATTGGTGCGAGAGTCATAGTGCCACTGTCATAGTGTATCCTAAGTGGTTCCACAATTTTGTTGTGTAGTCATGACAGTGCAACCATTACGGTACCACTATCATGGTGCCACCCTCACAATGACACCGTCTGCATTGCCATCATTTTGGTGCGTGACTGTGATGGTACGACTTCTATGGTGCCACCAGTTCGGTGGAACACTATAAGAAGTGCCACCATTTTAGTTTGTGATAGTGACCAGTGCCACCATGACAAATTCCACTATTTCGGAGGAACCCTTTGATGGAACCGAGTTTTCAAAAAACTCATTAATGAGTCATTGTCTGGGCCATTACATCAGATACCTCTCAAACAATTCTCCCCCTTGAGTATTGAAACTTGACCCGAAGAAAATAGAGGGGTCCAAACAACCACCTCAAAAGATACCTCCCAGGAGTAATCCTCTATTACATCTAGGAACACATTTACCTCATGTAATCACACAATCATGTAATGGTCATACCGTCTAGACATATGGATTTGGAAGTCCATTCTTCCATGTCTAGATACTATCCACTTTGGACGAAAGTTAATCACCCTCCCAAATTTAATCGCATATACCTTAATGTGTCTCGATTATGGATCAGGTACTCCCCTAACAATGATCATGACTCCTCACACACTATCATAGAACAAGGAAAAGAACACATTTCATAGTTAAAAAGGTCTTTCACTACATCACAAAAATAGTATGAAACAAAATTGAATATATCCCAAAACAACTCTAAGTATTGGGCACACTTCTCTTCCTCCCATTCCCAGGTATATTCCTTGAGGCCTCCATGCCTCCATAACACACAAACAAAGGGAATGGTTTGTCAATAAACCACTTTCTCTTCATGACCATCGATCATCACTGGTTCCTATAAAAACATCATGTCATCCTTGATATCCTGCATTCCCCAATCAAGGGCGTCTGAATCATCACGTAGATAATGATGAAGTTGAGACACAAGGAAGATGTCGTGCACATTTTGCAACGGAGGTGGTAGATCTAGTAGATTAGACACTTTTTAGACCGACCTAAACACCTTTAAGTGTATGAATATCTTAGGAGAAAGCTTACTCCCCCCGTTGAACCTCCATTTCTCATGTCAAGGGAGGACTTCAAGAACACGTTTTACCTGACCTCAAACACTAGGGGTCTTCTCATATGATCAGCCTATGACTTATACCCGTCCTGAGCCACCTTAATCCTCCCCATTTAAGATTAACCTTTTTTTTCATGCTCTAAACAAACCTCGAGACCAAGAACACATGCTTCCCAATTGTATGTCTAGCACACAGGTGAGCGACATGACAACCCGTACAAATCATCGAACAGATCCACGATAATGGTAATGTGATGGATATTTTTGTAGGAAAACTCTATGAAATGAAATTCTCATTCCCACGATCCCCAAAAGTCCAAAACACATGCCCATAGCATATCCTCCAACATCTGGATGGTGCGCTCTGTCTGCCCATATGTCTGGGGGTGGAAAGTAGGGTTGAGGCATAGCTGGTGCGAAAAGAATGTTGCAATCCATTCTAGATCCTTGAGGTGAACCGGCTATCCTTATCCAAGTATATGGACCATGGAACTACATGCAACTTCACCACCTCGTCCATGTACCACTGTGCAAAGTCATCCACCACACATGACTCCCTGATTTCCAATAAGTGAGCTGATTTCGTCACCCGACCCACCACTACCCAGATAGCTTCACAACCCTCTTAATCTATGGGTAGTCCCATGATGAAATCCCATGAGATGTCATCCCAATTCCACTAAGAAATATCTAATTGTTGTAATAGACCTCCTGGGGTGTAGTGCTCTGCCTTAACCTATAGTCACATGAGGCACTTTTCCACAAAATATACCACTGTCTGCTCCACCCAGGGCCACCAAAACTAACCCCTCAAACCCTTGTACATCATGGAAATTCATAGGTGTACCAACAACGGTATGTTTTGGAACATACCATGAACTCTCTCGCACATTCCCATGGGGACTAACAACTTTCCATGAAACAACATACGATTCAATGCATCTTTTAACCATCCACCTAGAAAATATCCCAGGATAACATGATCACACATCACTTTAGCCTATATGTTACCCTAATGACACTCATCCACCTATTTCAATAGAGAGGAGCACACTATCATCTATAATAGATAAAGTCTTCCATCCTCCACCCTTACATCAAGGTGTTTGTCTGCCAACTCCTCCATCACCATCCAAGCATCTTCTAACTCTCGAACCGCATCCTTCTGCGACTTCCTACACATGTCATCAGCCACCACATTTCCCTTAAATTCAGTTTAAGAGTTTTCAAAGTCATAATCCTCATGAAAATCCATACACCTACAATTCCACAAGTTCACATTCTGTTGGGAGAAGATGTAACTCAAGCTATTGTGATCTGTGAAGACCATAAAGTGCTCACCAATGAGGTAGTTCCGCCACAGCTTTATTGCAAACACATCTATTGGGAGGACCATGTCATGGGTGACATAGTTATTCTCATGGGGAAATAACTATCAAGAACAATCAGAGATCACCCTCTATTGTTGCATCAATACACAGCCCACACTACGACATGATGCATCACAGAACACCTCAAACGTCACCCCTTATTTGTGAAACCTCAGTACTAGGGCAGTAACCAACATCACTTTTAGATAATTGAAGGCTACCTAAAAAAGATAACTCCACGTGAAGGCTTAGTCCTTTATGGTAAAAAATGTCAAAGGGGCTACAACTCTAGAGAAGTTGAGCACGAACTTTTGATAATAGCCTTCCAGACCCAAGAAACTACAAACATCCAACTCATTCATGGGTTCTTCCCATGAAACAACCACTTCAACCATTGATGGGTCAACAATTATTCCCTGGCCGAACACCACAAGTCCATGGAAGTGCACATCTCGTGTTCAAAACATGTACATGGAAAAAATTCTTATAGATTTGTATCTCTCAGTGGACCTTTAAAATTTTTCTCAGAGTCGGGGCATGTTACTCCTCTAATCCTAAGTAGATTAGGATGTTAACAATAAACATGACTATGAACTATTGCGAATATTCCCAAAATATAGATTTTATGAGACACATGAACATGGATGGTGCGTTCAATATGTTGAGCGACATGACCACTCAATCAAAGTTCCCTATCTTCACCTGAAGGTATTCTTTGAGATGTCCACATCCTTCACCATCACCTACTGTTATGCTGACTCCAGTTCGATCATGGAAAACCATACTCCCCCCTTCAACTGATCAAAATTGTCTTTATCCTCGGGAGAGAGTAATAGTTCTTGACTATTTACTGATTCAGTCTCCAATAGTCTATAGAAAGCATGAGAACACCATCTTCCTTCTTTTGACATCAAGACTGGATCACCCAATGGTGATGTGCTTGGTCGAAAAAAACCCTTCTTTATTAAGTCATCATTTTGAATTCATAACTCCCATACTTCTGAATTCACTATCTGATAGGGGAGCCATCAAAATTAAATGGGCACCGGGTTGAAATTCTATCCCGAAATAAACATCACGTTTAGGGGGTAAAGTCACCACCTCGTTGTGGAAGACATCCATGAATTTACTGACGATTCCTGGGACTTCCACCATATCTAAATTTGCTGACTCCACTGAAAACATAGCTAACAAGGAAATAAGGGGCCCCACTCACTGACTGCCCTCCTGAAAACCCCGCTCACCGACGTAAGTCACACATTGTCCACCCATATCCTAAAACGCATCCATTATTCAGATGTAGTCGATAACTTCACACATATAGAACATCCAGTCTATTCCAAGAGTGACATTATATGGATGCCTCTGAAACAAAAGAAGGTCCCCACAAGAATTATGTGGTCCCAAAATTTCTCTAAATCCCTGAAAAACATGAGAAAAACTGGTTTGAACTCAAACTAGCATACTCCAAACCATGGGAATGGGATGTATCTCAGTATCAAGACCTAGATAATGGGATAGACTACCTAAAAAAAGGAGTGCAAATCTCTTGAAACAAGAAAGGCATAGACAAGAGTACTAAGAAAGATAATCGTACCTCGGACAATCATCGGCCCTACTCAAACGTCTGCCTATGTGGCGTTCAACTGCCCACACCCAGCTCTTCTACCAATCGATTGTTTGGAACCTCCCTGACTATTTCCTGGTAGAGGTCCCTATGAAGCACCCTGAAGCTGGTCTCCTCCTGCATCATCTACTATTGGAGGGATAGAGTTTGTTATCCCTACTGCATTTGCTGAAAGTGTTTGGCTGGAAACTACTGCTTTTGAGGCGGGCACTGAACCTGCCCACCCCCAGTGTACTACACTAAGTCCAAGCACTGATTTTGAATGTGCCCATGACTGCCATATATGAAGCCTCTTGGTCTTGTACCTGCATCGAATGGGCGTGGAATTGGATATCAATACTAGAACTACTAGGGTGTACTCCACACAGGCTGAAACCTAGAAGGACATGCATCTAGAGTAATACTGCTGACGAACTTCCCCTTTGATGAGCCCAAATAGATCCCCTCTCACGGTACACCTCCCAGTGTGTGGATCCTCTCTACCACTTAAGCCTTCTTCTAAACCTCCAAGTCAGTCGGTAGAATGAAGGGTGTAACAGCATACTAAAGAGAAGGTCGTAGTGACTCATGATAATGTCTCTCCTAAGACTCCTCATCTGAAATGAGGTATGGGGAAAAAAGATCCTTGGACTTGATCCCACACTCCCCAAATGACGTACTCCCCTAACGAATAGAGTGTAGCTCCTACCTCTTATCATCCTTCACTGTGGAAGAGAGGAATTCTGCCCGAAACACCCACTCGATGTTCGTCCACTAAGAATCAGCCTCCCCCTTCTCCCTAAGATAGAGCTTACACTAAGGAAATTCCCCTCCCCACATCTAGTGTAAATCTAGAAGAACCCAGTACTCCGTTAGAGCTCGGATAATGCTAAAAGCCATCACCAGCTCTTCAAGCCTGCTCTCTTTCGACATGTCTGAGATGCTTCCCTCATACTTCTCGAGGGTCTCTCACTAGAAGGAACAATGTTTTTTCTACCACAGGTCATCCATATCTTCTTGATCATTCCTATGTTGATCAGCTAAAACTGTCACTTAGGCCTCAATCATCCACACTAATTGTGGTTGTCGTTCATGTGCCATAGTTACAAGGTAAACAACGAATACCTAAGCCCGAGTAGTGTAGAAGATTTTTTAATATTTTTCTTAAAAACTCTATTTATTTTAGATCCATAAAGTACCCAAGACACACATGAACATTAGTAATTATGATGCAAGCTCCATTCCTAGGGTATCTACCTTGTACTCAATGTATCCTCAATTGGTCGTTCGGTAGGTCCAGAGTCCTTACATAGGATAACTGGGGGACCTAAAATCAGATGTTCTAGCTAGTCTTCCCTAGACTATTTCTCATGCCAGGGTTCTTTAGCATTATTATCCTTCCAGGAAATGAAATACTCAGTATTCCTAACTCCAAACTCTATCATATCTCTCAACCTAGCCCTTTATATCACACTTTTACGATATACATTCACCATGATGGGGGAAGGGACAACAGATTGCCAACACCTTCCTTCTTCTAGTTGAATGAGATATAATAACCACCGCGACCCGCCTTCGAAAGATCCTAGAGTGGAGACTAGCACCAAGGGTATAGAATCACACACAAAATAGAAGGCAACCCCACTTTTATTTAGTTGGATTGGGCGATAAGATAGTAAATCTAAAAAAACACCAAAACTGGAAGTAAAAGTAAAGCCAAAACAATCCATTCCCATATGCATGTTCTAATAATATGTTCTACGAAAATAAGAGATAACTCCAAAGGAATGTATCAAAATAAAATAAAAGAAGAAATGTCAATGGTCTCAACGTCTGAACTAGTAGGGTCCAACAGGGTCCTCGAAGTCCCCCTGGAAACTTGAATGTAGTTTTACAAACATATGGTGATTATACAAGTATACCCAGTAGGGAAAAGAAAAAGCTCTTGTGCACATGTGGGGAGTAATTCTAATGCTCTTTGAGAAAAAGAGATAACCAAGGCACCTAGTTAGATAACAATCCACCCAAACCTCATAGAGGCACACTCATCAAATAACACAATTCAAGTAATTGTAATAACACATTGTTGTTTAGGTACCCCACACCACTTTCCCACTAGATATCGAAGATGTCTTACATATCAGACCTCCCCTTCCATTCTCCCCATAGTCCCACTCCCATTCTCACTGTAGTACCACATCCATAAGCAACGTGCACACAACCGGGCTACCACAACTAGGCATCCCGCATGCACACACCAGGGCCATAACAACCACATGTAACCATGCCTATAGACACATGTACCAGAACAACTAACGCCACACTCGTAGACACCTAGTCCACGACAACTACCTCCACGCCTGAACACACGTAGGCCTCATCCCGAACACACTTGGGAACCATCATACCTGTAGTCACCTAGAAAAACCACCACAGCTACCCAAAACGAAGGTTCAAGGGCTACAATGGACCTCAAGCCATCACAACCTACCCAAATAGTCTTGGGATACTCGAAAAAGGGTGCAGAAAAGAAGATAATAACCATCCATTCAAAAGAGTGTTGGTAAAAACATCATCCCCCGTGAAATGAAGGTGTTCTCCATAATGATCTCAACTTGGATGGGGTGTGAATAAGAATCTTAAGAACTATTTTATTCATATTGGTAAAAAACAATCTTACCATCATTGGGGTTCCAGAACTAGAAAATACACAAACACCCCCAGTACCATTCGTTCCAAAAAAGCACAACAACCAAAACCAAGTCACAACTCAATCCCAGAATACAATTCCCCACCAAAAAATTATTTTTTTCACATTAAATTGGTCTCATTTAAATAATTTTTCACTAATGGTCAACTAACAGGAATAGCCACAAGAAAAGGAAGGAAAAACAACCTACCAGCTGATTAAGAATTCACACCTAGTTCTCTTGTAAATTCACAAAAACAAAAGGGATTCATAAGACCCTTGAAAGTACTATAACCAAACCAATACCCAACAAACGACCCCTCATGGCCTCGTATTCAGAAACTAACAATGGTTCTACAATAGAGGATCCAATCCCCATCCATGCCACCCCCTAAGCTTCAAGAAGAAAAACCACACATGTTGCCAACATAGTGAAATGGATATTTTCAAATTCAAACTAATCATTTATTGAGTTTGTTCCATACTTTTGGATAATAAGATGATCAAATAAGGATTTTTGTTTGTTGGAAAATCATTTAATCAACTGAGTTTACATGATTTACCAATTTTCATGTCAGAGACATTCAATCATCAATGAAGACAAGGGTTTATTAGTGCGCATTGAAAGACCCCAAATGACAGTGAATTTCAGTGAACATAAGACCATACAATTAACAACATATAATAAATGAAAAAAGAGTAAAACAACAACATCAAACATGCCACGCCATTCTTTAAAAGTCCATCTATTATATTAAAAAGGTTTGGTTTCATCCATACAAAATGGAAAAATTATCATACCCACCCCATATGATACACAATAAAGAGACATGAAGGGAAAAATCCTACCTGGATTATCAATGATTGATGTCTATCCCTAATCACCATGAACTGGGGATTCACAACATGCTAGGGAGGAACTCAAAGGACTTCAAATGTGATCAAGAAAGGCTTTAGCTTAGGCGCATAGCTAGCCTCAGGAAATAGGATCCCAAAGCACCAAAGAAAGGAAAGAGACCCACCAAGAAGGTGAAATAATCCTTGTGTTATAAATGGTACAATTTAGATGTTATGGGATATGAATTATTGAATGGATTTAAAGAAGGATTGTGGTATCACCATACAGTTGGATGGTTTCATATGATGGAATTTATTATTACGTAACAATTCTAATCAGATAGGAAACCATAAGAGCTGTGAGTTATTGGGATCCCACTAAAGAGGAAGAAATGTAACATGGGTGGAACAAGAAAATATAGGAAAATGGTGTAACACTAAGGAAAAACTTTCACAGTTTGGTAACTCAAAGATCGTTAAGTTCTTGGGGGACTTTAGATATCATTTATGGAATTTTAATGGGATTTAAAGGGGTATTAAAAGCTCTTAAGTCAAAAGATACATTTCTAGAGAGGGAATGAAAAAAATGTTGAGACACCATTTGTTGAGACTCTATAAATAGTGCCACGGTCATAGTGCCATTTTTTGCAGTGCCACTGTTTCAGTATGCGACCGTGACAGTGTAACCATTTTGGTGCCACCATCACAGTTCCACCATCTTGGTGCCACTATTTTAGTGCTTGACTATGTTGGTGTGACCACTATGGTGCTACCGGTTCAGTGGAACACTATAATTGGTGCCACTATATTAGTGTGTGATTTGGAACGGTTCCACCATGGATGTGTTTTCTTGACCAGTGCCACAATTTTGGTGGAACCATTTGATAGAACCATGTTTTTTAAAAACTCTTTAATGAGTCTTTGTTCGGCCCATTACATGAGTGTTTCCACATGACTGATAATATATTAATATTATATTAATATTTTTGGAAGAATAATGAATTATATTTTGTATCAAAACCATAACCATTTAATAATGAAAAATATTTAATAACATGCGGTGATTTTTTTTACAGGTGGAGAATGGATTTTTTTTTCAATATCAAACCTTTGATGGTTTCCATTAAATTAGTGTTTTAAAAAAGTATCATCTAGAAATTAATTTATTATTAATGATAATCTATAATAATATTTTGGTAATATTTTTATGTTTTTTAAATTAGACTAAATATTATATATTAATTAGTATAAAATATTTTATATGAATATATGGATAAAAAATAATGGTATTTATTCATCACATCCCGTATTTCCTTGATGATCAATGGAAATAAATTAATGGAGTCCTAAGAAAATATATGTAAACGATATAATATAAATTACATGTTCCACTCTTAATTACACATATATTTAGTGAATACTTTTCTTCTAATTTGTTGAACATCAATTTTTTATTATAAATTTAAAATAAAAATTAAAAACAACATGGAAGATGGGTATTTGTTAAAAGGTATAACAAAAAATGTGGATATTTATGTCCCTAGTGTATTTAAATTTTTATTTTATATTTACCTTACTATTATGTAATTATATAAATCTATAATATATATTGTAATATCCTGGGACTGTTTTATAACTATCCATGTATATTGAATGTAATGATTTTAGGATATCATGCTATTGTAGGTACAATTATCTACATCATAAATAAATGTTTTTATATGATACACATAAAGTATGATATATACTTTATCTTCTGTAACTAATGAAAAAAAATCATATGATTACCTTCCTAATAATAATATAATCAAAATTATTTCATTTTAATTATTAAAAATGTATGATATGACAATATATATGTTTTTTCATGACAAATTCTCATTACGATATAAGTATTCATAAAATATTTTTATGAATATGTAATATTAACTTATGACATTATCCAGTGATAATTCACTATATCTTGAAAGATCATTATTTAAATCATGGCATATATCTATATTTTCCTTTTTATTTGTAATAAATAGGGTGAAATTATTACAAAATTGAGTTGTATATCATATCGACATCGACACCAAGGATACTCTAGATTATCTCATTATTAATCTCTATTATTGAAAATTTATTTTAATCCTTTCATTTATTTTTAAATTATTATCTTCCAAATAAGTTATTATTTTGTTAAATTGAATATGGAAAACATTTAACTATGGGCTTATAGTTTTTCATCCAATTACATCATTACAATTCATTAAATATAATCACATATAATATCATGTAAAAATATTGATGACACAATCTTTTATCACCATATATTATCTATAATTTTAAGGGATTCATCACTCTAAAATGTAGATTATTATCATTATATGCAAGCATTCATGCATGTTATTATATAGTATGAATCTTCTCAACATGATGAAAATATCATTTTATTTTTTCATGGATGAATCATTTATATTCCCTATATATCTTAAATTATTTATAAATTCATTATTTTAATCACATTCCTAGTTTTATAATGACATATCGATATCTCAATATATATAATAAACATGGACATATAGTTTAAGCATCAAAATCTTCATACATAGATTTTCATTGTTCTTTATTTGTTAATTTTCACCAAGATCCACAGATTGAATAATGAGAGTTAAATTTAATGTCATAATGATATCAATAAATATAGTCACTACATTATCCCAATCTTATATCCATTAAAATTATCTTTATTAATTGTTATAATAATAATCATGATAATAACATTTCTAAAAAATCGAATTGGACTCATCTGAAATAATAATCATGAAACTTGTATATTCTTAACAGTTTACTCTTATATGTGATATGTTACTCTTCTGTATTACAATGTGGATCTACCATTTCAAATAATTGGGTCCTTTAACGTACTAATTGGGGTTATATTTTCACATGTTTCACTTCATGTATCAAAGGAGTATTTGTTTCATCTCATTGAGAAATATATTTTATGATGTTTTCATATTACATAAAATAATGAGTATTATTTATCCAAAAAATTTAAAATATTTATAGGGGGAAACTATTTCCAATGATCCATTTACCAATCATACCCATACGTACTGGGAAAATTACCGTTTTTAATCACAATTGGAAATAGAAATTGTGAATTGATTTTTTTACAATGCCTAACATGTGTTAATGTATATTTAATTTATTTTCTATGGTACATTTATTCATTCATTATTTATCAATTTTCCAAAATTATGTAACACCAATTTTATTAATGTATAATCTGTAATGAAAAAAAATAATATTAAATATTTTAGTAATTTTTAATTCTATAGGTCCTTAAATATCCAAATATCATCTACACCCATTTAAAAAATATCTATACACTTCAACATCAAATAATCTTTAACCATCACATGAATATTTATATATTATTTCCATTATATAAACTATTCCAATATAATTTTAATGACCAATAACAGCATCTGACAACTTCAACATTTCATTAACTATCATATATATTTGTTTATATGACATATATCTATTATGTGAAGATAACTAAAATGATGGAACTCCATATCTACCTCCCAAATAATCAATATCTATCTCTCGTAAAAATTAATAATGATTTGTAATCCTACAATTACCATGTTTTGTAGAATACTTTTCCACATATGATATTTTTAGTCTTAGTAAAAAATAAGTACCAATATTAATTCTATTCAATGTACATGGACATTTTTATCATACTATAAGAATAAAACATAACATCCCCATTACCAATAACCATCATTGTAAATTGTTATT
This sequence comes from Viscum album, assembly GCA_963277665.1. Lineage (NCBI taxonomy): Eukaryota > Viridiplantae > Streptophyta > Magnoliopsida > Santalales > Viscaceae > Viscum > Viscum album. Next base: position 127,968,809 of record OY728151.1, on the reverse strand, counting down.
ATCTAATCAATATTATTTTTGGTATATTTATAAATGCTTCAAAATTCATTTCATAGTGAATGAATACCTAAAAAACCCATTTAATAATAATTATATGTCATATCAGTAATTAATTAGGTTTTAATCCAAGGTAAATGGTAATTATAAAATCATTATGTTATGTTATTAATATGACATGTAATGAGAAAATACATTGGATTAAATTATTATTCTGGTTCACATTCATGGGTTCTACAGAATCTTACAAATCAATTATTATTGAATTTATATTGATATTATTCATATATCATTTTTTCATATTGAAACAGAATAAAACAATACCCCATGTTGGTTTAACAATCTACCCCCTTTAAATTTTTCTAATTATAGTGTGCAAAATTCATGTTACTATATTATTAAAATATTTTCTTAGATTCACACATATTTAAAATAAATACAAATAATATTAAGGAAGGGTAATATAAATTGAAATAAATAAATATTACATTAATTATTATACTATATGACTTCTTGAGAAATGCATTGTGAAGAATGTTGTAATGAATAGTATTTTCATCAATGTTTCCAATAAAAAAGAAAATAAAGAAAATATGAAATAAAACATTAGGGATTGAAAATTTTTATAGATAAAACATGATATTTAATATATTATACTATAATATATAACCTCTAATATTTAAATCCTATTATTAAACATTTTACAGAAACTAAAAAATAGAATAAATTAATTGTTTAATAATAACACATTATTTTATAATTATTTTTGGTAATAATATATTTAAATTATCCTTGAAACATGATAATTTATTCATGAAAAATATTTTTTAGAAAGCATGAATATTTCCTTACTAAAATAATTTCAAAATTTTAAATAATTTATTAGATCACATGAAATGTTTTTTATCTATTAACATTAATATATCATAGAGAAGGGATGGAAAAAAATATTATTTATCTAGGATGACATATTAATAAAATATAATAATATTTAAAAAAAAATAATTAATTTTTAAATAAATTTAGAATTATTTCTATTTTTTATCATTTTTATTTGAATAGATTTCCCAATTTATCATGCATAATCTTCATCTACCCATATATAAATAATAAAAAATTATTTATGAGAATATGGGCTAATCTTTTTTCTAATTATTGTGTGAATAATGGTTGAGACATTCTTCTCATAGTTGTAATTATATTGTATCTAGCATCATTATTTTGGTAACTTCTCATTATATTATTTTTGGTTTCCAAATGATTACTTTTTTTTCATCATGGCTTATTTACTTATTTTAAGAGTAACTATGTATAAAAATTCTTTTATTACATTAATTAGATTAATATACTATTCATTCCATTATAGTATTAATTTTTAATATCTTCTCTTATACTCCAAAAATGATGAAATAATATTTTGAGATATTTGAAAATTTATTCCACCACCCTATATATACCTTAACGATGTATCCCATGTCAGCTTTTGAAAATGAATCTGGAAAATTGAGATCCTTTTTATCCGGATTTACTTCTTATATTTTTGGCCAACCTTATTCTTACTATACATAAATCTTTCATACTAAATCCAATTATGACTGGAAAGTGAGTATACATACTTTATAAATAATTTTTTATTTAATTATCCAACCACATAATATCCTCTAATTCTCTACATTTCAATAACATTGAATATTTTAGTAAGACTCATGTTTTCTATTAATAATTAAAATATCTTTAACAAAAAAAGTCATTTTCTTATATTAATGAATAGTTTTATAAGTTTCCTCTATCATTATTCTATTAGAAAATATACTCCCTAATCCTCCACATTGGATCACAATGTATTATCTTTAACTGTGGAAAAACTGTATATATTTATGTGTATAATTATTTTTATCATTCATGGGTGTTTTTTGCTTAATGGGTCACATTTTTAACACAACCCAAGGAGTGTTCACATTTCATCACAAAATCATTTTCTTAACCTTCTATTGTTTACTTTCTTTAAAAATATTTGATACTCGAATAGTTTATTATATAACAACATGATTGTTCTTTGTTAGCACTATATAAAAACATTAAATTGAATATCCCCAAACATTAAAATATATATGATATACTTATATTTTTATTATTTATCTGTTAAAATTTCGTCACCTGAGATTTTATCCTTTATAAAAATATCTTCAACATATTTTGTAACGTTTATATATTATATCTATATAAAAATTCCCATTTACATATAATTTTAATTGCCTCAATATTATAAATATATCATTCTCCTATCATATAACTTATATTATCAAACAGAAAGGCTTTGAATTTTTCTGTACATTATTTTGATGTTGGTCATCTGTGGAAGTAATATTTTTTCTAATAATTATTTCATCCATATTTTATGTGTTGTTATTTTTATAACCACTTATCAACATTCATATTTTTCTATATTTTTATTTGAGACAAGCGTAGTATATAGTGATAACCTTGGAAAAAATATTTTCGAGAACATGTTGTACATTTTCATCATCTTTTTAATGACTTTATTAAATATATATTTCAGATCCCTAAATCATTTCATTAAAATCATTTTACCCAGTGATCATACTTAAATCCATTTATTAAATCAAATATGTTTTAACAGATATTGAAGAATCAAACTGTGTCACATTCATATTTCAAAATTTTCCTATAACAATAAAAATGTTATGTTGAGGATATTTTTTCAAATCCATATAAGATATAAAATTTCCCACAGTCATTGTTCTTATTTTATCATAATTATCCTTGTGGATATTATATTTATTTTCTATAAAATTATAAATCTATATACCATTATATGATTTGATATCATGTTGAATATTATTTTAATTAAAAAATTAAATTAAATTTTCCAACAATTGATGGGACATGTAACTCCCCCATATTTTATTAATAATTTATATTTAAGTTAATTTAATTTCTTCAATATCATGCGATACATGAATCCCCAATTCTAAATATTGTTTAAGATATTATACTATAGTAACACATTCATTAAAATAGGTGGAAAGATTAATAATTACCATGTTATGAAAAATAAGTATAATCCATTTATATATTGAATAGTATGTTATTAATTTATAATAAATATGTACAAAATTTTCACTAAATTCCTTATATTCTTAAAAATTAAATATTCTTTGAGAACATTATTTATTTGTATTTAGAGGAAAATATTAAAATTTATTTACAAAATATTTAAGAAATTTATTATATAAAAAATAGAATTTTTAAATCATAATTTAAGAATTATCATAGAATTAAATTAAGGGAATTTCAGGGAAGAATTTATTTTCCAATTTATTATAAATAATAATAATTTCCATTAAGAACTCATGTTTTTAGTTCATGAATTTACAGAGTTAAATTTATTCTTAAAATAGTGTCAATATTTAAATAATTTTATATTGTGATAAATAATCTAATTAAGATCATTATATAAAATACTAAAATTTATTTTTTAAAAAATAATTTATATAATTACAATGTCATTTATTCTTGTAATCCATTTTTTATCTTAGTTTTTTTATTTTAAATTAAATTCCACCACTTCAACGAATTGAATTTAATAAAATAAATTCTATATTTATATTTAGAATAATTAATTTAGGTTAATAAGATCAATACAATTATTAGTACGTATGAATAATTTATAATAAAATTTTTTCCCCATGGTAATAGAGGTAAAAAATCGTTAAACCAAGGGGTAATGCTTTTCAATATCTCTAGTAACTGAATGTATGCTAAATTATGGGTAGTTTTTTTCCACATTGTGTCTGTTAATTTTTATAATGTATTTTAAAAAAGTATATTGTTATTTTGGAAAAAATATATTACTTTTTTAAAGATATGTTATATTTATTGAAATTTAAAAAACAAATATATCATGAAATATTATATAGTGGATGTAATAATTCATTTAGTTTTTCTACAAAAAAGTATAAAAAATTCATATTTTAATTATAAAATATTAAAAAATGATGGAAACCACATTATTACTTTATTTTAAGGTAAAATATTTTTTACTCATAAATTTGGTATTTCCAAAAAATTAATTTTCATATTTTTTATATTCATATATCAACAAATAAAATATAAACCAAATTAATTGAATTTGATTAAATTGATTCATAATTATTAATATTAATGTACGATTTATTATGAATCACAATATAATGTGTGGAGACTTAATTAGGTTTTCATGGTAAAAGTCAATTTCTCATGATTAAGGTTAAAATGGGTTTAATGGGGTTTTAATAGTAGATATGGTCTAAAATGATACCAAAACATGTAATAATGTAATTTTTAATATTCATTTTTACCTCACCACATCTTATCATTGAATTATTGGTTCCACGTTTCCATGTGACTTTATTTTTATGTTTAGTTTACTTAATCAAATAATATAGTCCAAGTGTGTCCCTCACCTCAATTATAAAAATGATTCCACCTCTCATCAATTATCAACAATTCAAGATGCATGCTGCTAATTTAATAGTTTCTATAATTCCTTCTTTTTTTCCCTAGAGACATAAAATATCATATCATATTTGCAATATAATATCATTTAAAATTTAATGATAAAATCCAAATTTGGTTTTCCTATGAAGTTTTATTACTCTAAACCATGTATTTTAAATTTTAAATTTTTTTGAAATTATTTTAAACCTATAGTTATAATCTCAAAATAATAAATAAACTATCAAACACATAATGAAATTTTATTATAAATATCATATAAACAATTTTCACAAATTCAAATATTAATTAATGTAAAAAATTCTTTAATGAATAATTACGTATTAACATATATATGAAGATTTGAAACAATAGTTTTTTACCATATTTATTCGGTGGGTATAAATATTAATTTAATGAATATATATATGATATTTTTGTCATGATTACTGTCCAATTTAATTAATTTATCATCTATTTAATTTCATAGATATTTCTTATGAGGAATAGATCTCTTTAAATTTGTAATTCCCACATTAATATTGTGTTTTTTTACTAGACCATGTAACCTCACCTTTAGGTCAGTTTGTTTTTTTGAAGAAAGGGAGTTAGGGGATGGAGCCTAGATGTAGAACCATTTCATGATGTGATTTGGTTTGGAATTTCCATGTTTAGGACAGGAAATGGATATTCTTAGAATGGGAAACCACAATGAAATCAAGAAATTATTTATATTCATGTCATGAATATATTAAGTTCCTTTTAAAAATAATGTAAGAACCCATTTTAACTAGAAATATCCAATTCCACATTTACATAATTTTCTCCCCATAGCAGATCTCTAATTATTTTTCTACATAAGATATTAATCCTCTCCCTTATCTAGACTCCGTTGGCATTCTTTTCGATCTTGTTGGAATCATATTGGTATGTTCTTTTATTTGTTACCTTGTTATCTTGATTTATTTTTCCCTCCAGATGTGCCATTTTTGTGCAAGAAAATTATTATTATTTTTAGGGTTTTTTTCTATTTTTTCAAATTTATTTCATTCTAGGACAAATCAGAAGCCTTTTATATATGATTAATCTTTTATCTCCATAATGTATCTAGACAATTAATAATCCCCCAAGATGTAATTATTTATATAACGTGTCATATTTCAACACACCAGATCATCCACAAAATGAAAAAATACTCTTTTATTTATTTTATTGGTTAACCATTACTAAAATGAATGTGTGCCTCCTTTTCCTCACTGTAACACGTCACTATAAACTAATGCCACCCCTTATCATGTTCATGTGTATTTTCAATGATATTTCAAATTATTCCATGACCAAGCAATTTTATAAGTTGTATTTTCATCACATCTAAATGAAATAACAATAATTAATTAAATGGAATGTAACTTGTACATCCATATAACATGATATTACATAAACAATCATTACACCCCTATTTAAGTTGAATGATATAGATTTATAATCCAATTATTGGGTCTTGATAAGGATTATTGTACTCCTTACTTATATGATACAAAAGAATTATGTCATGAATACCTATTATACTGGAGCATGGAATCCCAACATATATGATACTTAGTAATGGTGTCTCATATAACAATGATTCTATTCCAATGTATCTCTATTGGTATGATACTTTTTCATAGATTATCATATACCTATGATACATAAGATTGTGTACCCTTATGATATTGTGCACTTGGTCACGTAATCCCCTAAACCGTTATAAGACTCTGGTGAATATACATAGATTGTGGATTTATGCCTCATGTTTTGGAAATATATATATGTGTGTATATATATTTAATATATATATATATATATATATATATATGTATATTATATAAATATGAATATGTTAATGGTGAATTCTATTTAGGAGATTCTTGAAACAGGCTGAGGCAGTTAGAATTATCATGGTGTCCTTCATGAACAATATACAACCCTTTCAATTTACATTACTACATTATTATTTGTATATCTTCACACTACTCAAATTATATACCCTGAATGGACAGATCTATAAATCCTTAGTGGTTTCATTCTTAATATATCTCACCCCAATATAAGAAAACTATTATTACCCCAATAGACTGCAATATTTCATTTCTAGACGAGGGTATCCATCCTTCTTCTGATGCTAAAATCCACAATTTGAGGATGGAGTATAAGATATGGGGACTAATAACATGTTAATAATTACTTGGGTGTGTTCATGGGATTTTTTATTTTTAGTTTAGAATGGTTTATCTTCCTCCATCCTTGTTCCCATTTTTTATAGCAAAAAAATGACATCATCTTTTATGAAATTGGTTATAGTTTTTTCCTATTATTATTTGGTTAAATAATTTATCTATTATCAGACGTTTCTTATTCATTATTAAGACTCTAGACATTATGTAATATCTTTTACCATTACTATACTCTAATATAAGAGGGTGTAATCACCCAATTGTATCATTATAGACACTCACAATTAGTTTTCTCCCTCTAGAATACAGGGAAGCATATTTAAGACTTTGTGGCCACTAGTTTAGCTAAAGATATCATGTGATCCATGTTGTGACATAAAAACATGGTATTATAGGTTAGTTTTTAATTTACTTATTTTTATGGACTGGTAGAAGGGTAACTAGTATGTTCTATAATTTCTTAATGATACTGTTTTTGGAGTACCTTTTCCAGGTATAGTGCGCTGCCATCATACTTGGGATGTGAAATACTTTTTTTTCATCCACTCTTTTTAGTTTTTTATCTCACTGCTAGGGAATGCACATGATATTTAATGTCAATTATATTTATGATGGTGGATTACATTTTACCCTTTCCATAATAAAAGAAAGAATTGTGGACTCATTCATCAGTATAGACCTGTAGAGATTCAAATTTCATGTGTTTTTTTAAGACATATAGGGGGATCCCATATATTGTTTTTCAATTGTTTTAAACGAGTTCATTGACTAATATATATGGATCAACGTTAATATTTACTATATGGAAATGACAGAAATAATTGGTAACATGGTGTTTTTCATTAGCCTAAGTATTCTTCATATATATTTTTATGTTTATACCATATACAAGAAATTATGTTATGTTGAGTCGCGGACCAAAGGTAACATGGGATAGAATTGGGTTTTTTATTAAATAGAATATAATTATGAATTTTTTAATTGAATAGGACATTATATATTTCAAATGGTGGTCTGTATAATTTTACCACATAAGATGGTTTTCTATATAAATGAGTACAATATTAAATGAATTAATGTACTGAAAGGAAATGGCAGACCTTAAACGGGGATTAGAATTTAATAATATTGGGATGTTTTATATCACATAAACTTAACAATGTGTATACTATACACCATTAATTATAGTATAAAACCATTCTCAAGAATAACTATAGTAATTGAATATAAGTAGTGACTCTTACTGTTCTTATTCACTGTAAATCACCATGAAATGGAATTAAAAGTAGGTAGAGTGGGATTATTTTCTTATAAATGGATTTCTTCTTTTTATATTGTTATAATCATTGATTAATAATATTATCAAATATTGTTTTGAAGAATGTTTTTTTAAATAGGAGATCTATTCTCACATGAAATTCTTGATGTGAGCACCTAGAAGTTGGTGATGACCATGCTATAGATATATTGGGATCTTACCTGTAGGTTGGGGAACAAGTGTCACAACCTGTTGTACTTAAATGGGAATTAATGATTAGTTTTTAGAGTGTTTTCTATACCTTAGGTAGAAAATAAAGGGATCCCCGTGACCCACCCCTACCATTGAATAGTTGATGTGCGAATTAAAACATCATCATCCACCTCTTTTTTAGGTGGATATAGGACCCTATGTTTAATATTCATGGAGGGAGGCGATTAAATGTATTAATGAGTATCTTGAGACAACTCTTGGAAGAAGAATTAAGATATCTACATATTTTCTTCAATATTATTCCAAGTAGTTTAGGCATCATATCACAAATGATGATCTCCATTACGGTATGTCCTAGGTGGGATTTATGAAAATATTATAGTATTATTACCTTCCCTATACATTGGGATATAAATGAGAAATAGATTTTTTTAATCTACAGAAGGGAATTTTATATTTAATGATGTATTATTCTTGATTTACATAGCTCAATCACATCACAATGACTCTTTATAATGGGGAGTGGGAAACAACGTGTCATTTTGAGGATGAGATCATATATTCAATATGTAATTAGGTGAATTTATTTTGGATGACTTCTATTTTAGAAGTTGTAATCTTGTCCACCTCCTCTAAGAAGAACCCAAGGGAAGATAACAATGAGGATCATGGTGGTTCAAAATTATAATTTATAAGTGGTTTAAAAAACATTCCAAAATGTCACATTGAGACAACATTTCTGGGAAGTATTACCCATATTATACCAACATATAATTACATAGTCGGTCTAGAGTGTGGAAAACTAGCACATAATAAGCACCATTGTCCCAAAGACAACGTTGAGTGTTGTGGATACTGAGTGTTTGGGCATGTTTAGTATTTTTGTAGGACAATACCATCTATTCCAAGGTGTAGATGATTCATATTTTATTTACCATTAGGAGACAGATCAATATAACATTTCAAAGAATGTAGTTGGTGTAATATAGTCCATTCGGAGATAGTAGGTGGTTGTGGACTATTCATTCTAGATTCATATATCTAGAACCCATAGGGATGATCTTCTCATAGTAGTCAGTTTGTATGTCAACACTATAGATCTAGTCATATCAATGGATTTAATCCTTTTTCCTAGTATCAAATCACTTGTACATATATTGCTTGAGGTACCACTTTAGTAGACTCTACATTAGTTTCTTTTATATTTGAAACCGGTGCTTTACATGCATTCATATTGGTGGAAATTTTGGGAAAATCCAACATAAATAATTGTAAAGTGGATTGGTGATGATCCATGAAACTATATATTTTATAAATTCATAGAGTGTATAGTAATGTATGAAACACTCCCATATTATATAAAAACATCTTTTTCAATGGATTCTTTTCATCCCCACATTGTTTGGTTTCAACATCATTCTCGGTATGGAATTTTTTGTTCCTTAGCAAGCCTATGTGGATCTCTATCACAATGTAATATCTTTGAAATCACTAGAGGGGTGTAGTTATATACTCATATGGGATGGGATTTCTAGGAAATATGAGATAGTCTATAGAATTTTGGACTAGGTATTGTGACATTGTAGATTTTTGGCCATTTTTGAGATGATTTTGGAGAATGTCAAGATGATTTCCCTAAGAAAGTTGATACCATGAGAGATTTATTTATTTATTAATTTATTATAAAACCTACTTTGAGAGAGGAAAAGTTTTAAATCAATATTGTTCATTATGATTAACTGATATCTGATCGTATTTAATTGATAGATACTACAGAGTGGTTGGAAAATTAATGGAAATGAAATTATTTTGAGACTATGGGATTTATATAAATTAGAACATCACCATAGGGGTCACTTGTCCTTTTTTTATGTAGTAAGATGGAACCCTCTAAATTTTCATGTATTATTGTCTGTTAAAACATTTTATGCTTATGAACTAGTATCCATATCCTTATATCGAAGTCTTCTTCACCCATATCTAAGGAGAAAGGGTTTTATTCCACAGAGTTTTTAGGTAAGTCTATCATCATGTACAAGTAAAACCTTCAGATAAACGACATATGGCATTAAAATGTCGTTATGGATTGTATGTGTAACTTTTCAAACAATTCAGTCTCACAAATTAAACTATATTCATTACAGCTTTGATGAATAGCTTTTGAATCCATATATGGATTCGTTTAAGATAATATTCATTGGAAATATCTTGATTTATTGACATACAAAAAAGACCATTCCAAACTACATGAGAACATATTTAAGGCATTGATATAAAAAATATAATATATGTCTTCTAAATTCTACTTATAGATCAATAATTTTCACTTTTGAGTTAATATAATCTCAGAGATAAGGGAATCAGTTGATCCTTGGATTGTGGGAGTTGTTTTTTCTAGGAAAAATTCAAATAATATCTTTAACAAACATATATTCATGGGTATTGATGGATATAACAAGTATGTAATATAGAGATTCTCATGAAATGAATCACCTTTTACCATATTCAGTAAATGGTGTGAATTACATGTAGTATAATTTTTCTGAGATGATATTTTTTGAGAGAAAAAGAAGGATTACATCACCACAAATCATGATTCTTCCATATAAGAGAATATTCTATAAGGTATGTTTTTAATCTTCAATTATTATTCATATTACAGTTATAATGTTGTATGATTTACTCATTATGTACGAGTACCATTTTTACGGGCCTTAAGGGATGAATTACTAATTGCATTACCTCGAACTTGAATAATTCATTCTCACGTTGATCTTTTAGAGGAATTACATCATGGTATAATAGTGTGTTGTATTTAAATAACAAAAAATCCACAAATAATTCAATAAATAGAGCAACATATACGTCAGACACATATGTTGTGTCGAATAACTTCACTCCTTCAACTTTGATCTTATTTATAATCCAACAAAGTCTAGTGAAGTTGATTATTTTATAAGATGGAAGATTCATATAGAATCTTTTCCGGAAGCCAATAATGAATTGAGGTTGAGGAATATTACTTTTAATAAAAATGTGGAGGTTATGTGACTTCATGGGTGTCGTTTAAATTTGGACATAGTTGTACAATAATCAATTTTGGATATATTAAAGAAGATTTATTTCTCTAATATCATGTGATTAGTACTAACATATATTATTTTTTCTTTGGATCCACCCATGGGTTAGTCTATCAATGGGTTGGAGATCCATCTTGTTCAAGAGAGTGTTTAGGATCCTATATACATGTTATCAGAACTATTATGGCTATCCCAAGCTTCATGAAGCTAAATAGACCATCATATTTCTATTATTTACTAGGACAAGCATCGCTAGAATTTGAGGACTAAGATAAAATAAAAGATCAAAAAAATTATCACTATGTGTTACACTTGTCAACCGGTGAACTTAGAGCACGATAAGCTTATTGGATAGTTCTATAATTTACATGTTCTAGAATAGAAATTGGATGATTCCACAATAGATTTTGTGATTTGTATGTGTCACTCGAGAAATATGTGTTTCTGAGAATATCCGTTCACCAACAGACTAATGGCATGTCATAGTTGATGATATTGGCACCCAACGACATGCTTCAAGAAAGTTGCATTGATTTTTTGGGTTTTAGGTGTAAAAATATTACTCTCCTTAAGTCTCTATAAAAATTAATTTTTCAGAGTTCTATAAAGATGGTTCAATTTAAATCATTATATAGTAGGAAATATTGTTCACCCATGTGATGGTAAGTGGATGAAGAGACATAACTTTTGGGATTTTTACTAGTTAGTGATAAAATAGATCAGGTGAAACATATCAAAATTCTTATGGATGTAGCTTAATATAGATAAAATTCTTATATCGATTGAAGTAGCTAACCATTTTATATTCTGCTTGGGGATATGGTTTTTATCCATGCTTCACCTAGACAGGGGAATATGTATTTTGGAAGAAAGGATATGTGTTGTGTTAGAATTCTTATGATGAATAAAAGGAAAAAATAGGTGGTGAATTGAGTTCTTCAAAATCATTTCTTGATGAAGAACACATATATTATTATGTACTTATCCTTTATTTCTCTATTACATATGACTGTATTTTGTAATGATTCAAGGTAAAAATTGATTCCTAGTAATTCATGTCGCAAATATATCCTAATCCACTCTAAATATTCTCTTCTACATGATTTTTTTTATTTTTAATAGTATGTACTCTAATCTCTAGACCATTATAATTGACTTTATGAAATTGAAAACATTACAATAAGGCATTAAAAATCTATATTTTTCTTTTACATGGAACAATAAATCCATATCTTAGTAAAAAATCACGACACTATACCATGACTGAGACAAAGGAATAAAAACCTCAATAAATCAATAGAGATTGATTTTTTTAAAAAAATTGTTTCACATTGTAGTTGTAATAGTAACTGACAACCATATTTTTATCTTCAATGATGTACATCAGAAAATATATCATCAACATTAAATAGGATTCCATAAAATGATGATTTATAATGATCTATATTGATGTGCCAAAATGTAATTTTCAAATCTGTATCTCTATTGAATTATTTGTCATTGATATAATAAATTATTTGATAGTATGATATAGTTGTAGTAATAGTAACAATAGTGAGATGAACACATAGATCAAAATAATTATTTCTTCAATGTTTATATTTGAAGAAAATGTAACAATTTTTTCTTTGAATACATATTTTTCTTATCTATATATATGTTTTTTCTCCCATCTCCTTTATTCTGATGAATATTGTCTCGATATTTATAATGTTTGTCAAATAGATCCATGTCAAAAAAATCCATGTCAAATCATCTCTATAAATATCACACAATAAATCATGAATATTTTGAAATCAAAATCATCAAGATACTCATAAGTACCCATAAAATGAGAGATGATTTATTCTATTCAATCCATACCCTTTAAACAATAATAAAATATATTTCAATAGATATTTACTTCTACTGAAAACTATAATGAAATCATGGATAATATCTTGAATTTGAATCTTTTTAGTCGAATAGAATAATGTAGGGTCCCTTCACATTATGATAAAATACAATTATATGGTTGAAAAGATATGGTTGTTCGCAAATTTCTGTTTGATGAAGTAATATTCTTTAAAAACGTTGGGTTGATAAAAAAATTCCATTTCTCGATCCTACAGTTCCATTCAAATATAGGGTATATGATCCATACTACTTCTTCCAAACATATGGTATGTAAACCTAACATTGTGCTTACAAACATAGGGTATGAATAGTATTTCTAAAATACATCCAAAAGACATCTTGAATATATTAACAAATTTTTATTGTGGATTAATGAAATTACTATATTTTAGGAATAAATATTTTAATAAAAACTAGCTTCATGAAATTCATTTAATGCAATCTTAATTACTAACCTAAATGTTTGTGTTTTTTATAATTAAACCTAATAAAAAATTATCCAAATTAATGAATTAACACATGTGATAAAATAACCAACTTTTGTATGATGACATAACCCATAACTAAATTTTTGAAATATAAGATGTATATGAGGAGTTTTTCGTAAACATAAAAACATGTTTCTCCTTTATGACAATTTTAAATAATAACATAAATTTCTCATATAAATATTTTACAAATGGAAAATTTAACATATCTATTAAAATTTATCCTTATTTAAACACTTTTTATGAATTTTCATAAAATATCCCTTATAAATTTTTCCCGTGATTCACTCTATTGATTAATTAATAATCTTCTTCCCCTTTGTTTGGTATCAAAAAGATAGGATTTACAATTATTAAAATAAACTGCCGATAAATTCATGCTTCATTGAAAAGATATAAATATATAGTCAAAAAGTATAAAAATAATTTTTTTAATGATTAATATTAACATTTGATAATAAATCCCCCTAAATCATATCATATTAGATATTAAAGTAATTAAAATAATTTCTTTGAATAAAATAAATTAAAAACCTATTTCAACAATTAAATGTTAAACAATGTAATATATTACATATAGTAATAGAGTATTTTATGTAATGAGAAAATCATATATTTAGTTCATGCTTATATATGATAACCAATAAAATTAAAAATAAATTAAGAAACAATATATATCAATTATTTTTTCTAAAAATATTTCAAAAATGAAATATATATATATATATAATAGTAGCATCAAATAATTTTTTAAAAAATAGTTTTGGAATGATAAAATGGATCATCAGAAATATTCAAACATCAATATTTTTCAATAAAAATAGCTAAAAATATTTAATGGTGTTATATTTTACATTGAACATCTATTATTGTTAGTTATATCGATTTTTAAGAACACTACTCAACCAAGAACACTATAATCTTATCAATACCCCACATATTAAGGGTTTAACTTATGATTAATTCTATCTGACATAGTATTTATATTTGCAATGCATTACAAAACTATTTTGAAATAAAACATTTATTCACATTTGGTAGCTTACCCTGTAGTTATTACTATGATTTTTTAAAATTTATTATGATCATATCGTAACATCATTTTTAGTTCACTCACGGTACTGACATTGAAAACTAAATATTTTCCTTAGACATTGGAGATGAAGAGGTATCTAGTTCTCTAAAATAATGTCCTTCCCTATATCATTTATAATATTTCCCAAATTATTCCTCTACATACGATTAAAAATTTTCATTATAATAATTAGAAGTACTAACTTTTGATTATTTTTGAGAAATATATACCTTTGAAATTGAAGTACTTGATCATTTTATCTTACAATGACTACTTTTCAGAAACATTTAAAAGAATATATTTCAAAAAATAAAGACAAATAATTTAAATTATTTTATATAGAATACACTATGGTTGTTTAGATTAAATGATATGTTTTTAACAAACACATTACATACATGTTTTAACATTCTCAATATAAAAAATACAGAATTAGTTTTACATATTATAATTTTTTGAAACACATTTTTTGAAAATAATTCTTTTCTGTAAAACATTATATAAACATATAAATAAATTAAAACATAAAGATTCATCTTATTTGAATATTCATTAAAATTGATTTGATGAAAATTATATAATATACTACAAATATAATGAATTTATGGTTAAAAAATTTCTATGAAATAGTAATAAAAGACTTCTGGAATTATAGATTCGACATAAAATTATTTTTCATTTGATGATGAATTATATCAGAATTGATCATTCATTTAAGATCAGTATTTCCCATTAATAAACTAAATAACACATCATTATTTAAAAATGTATCTTAGGGGTGTATTCCATAATAACATTACATACAAGATCCGTTTATAACCCATCTTAATATAGGTCCATTCGTTTTAGAAATTATATTTTAGTTAACAAAACTTGTTTATTTTGAGTAGGGATTCCCGCATTCAAGTTAATAATTTATTGTAAAAAACATACTATTTATCACAATAAATTTAAGTCTTTATAAAGAACCATTAATTTTCATATTCCTCATTAATAATATATTTATAACATTTAATAGTTTCCTTTTTTTATACTTTCACAATGAAAACCCAGTTCCTATAAACATTTGGTATTTCAACAATACTTTCTAATCAAGTTTTTCTTTATGAATTTATTTTTACCAAGAATATTGTTTAAATAATTTATACTTGTATTTTGTATACTTGATTAATTTTTAAATTTATCAATTACATATAATTATTCATTACCATTAGTTTCATAGAGATCACAATATATTTTAAAATACTTATATTCTAAATATGTGATATGTCTTGAAACACATTAATTATCTAACATAACATCATTAGAATATTTCTAAAATTTAATATGATTTTTTTTCAAGGATTCATATTTATCTAGTAGAATAATTAAATACCCATTTGACTCAAAATAAGAATTTATTTTCATAATTAGAGTTTTATTGGTAAAAATAATGTAAGTCATTGTTATGTCTATCAGTCATACCATTAGCTTTTTATCTATGTCTCAGAATCTATATAAGATTAAACATGTAAACTAGGAGTATCGCTCAATGTTTCCTTCAAAATTTTATTTATTTGTATATTATAATTGTATTTATATTGGGATTTATGTATAAAATAATTAACATTTATATGAAATTTTTAATTTCATTCAAATCAACTACTTTCATTCATCAATTTAATTTTATTTTTCTAATTCTTTTCAGTTCTTTTAGAATTGTATAAGTTTTTTTATCTAAATAATGATGATTTGAATCATAATATTCATCCATATTAGTTATGAGAGTATATTCTTAATGTTTAATATGATTTAGATTTCAACATGCATCTCTTATTAATAAGAAAAATAATATTACAATTATTTTCTTCATAGTTAATATTTTTTACTATTTTATATTGACATATAACTATAGATATTACATTCTAATTATAAATCAGAATAATGAGTCCTTTTAATGCATGAAATGATTGTGAAATTGAATCTTCTAATGTAGAAAGATTAATGAAAATGTATGTTAATATCTCAATGATTTTATTGATAACTACATCTTCATGAATTTTGAATGTATCATAATTTAGTTGTATAGTAGTGTAACATAATTTTATAATATTTTCATTTATATCATAAGAAGTATAACTATTTTTCCATTTCATAAGTAGTATATCTTTTAGAAATATGATTAAACTCAGTAGTTCCTAAAACATAGAAAATATAATTCATTACTTTTGAATTATGATCATATTATTTTTAATGACCATCATCAAATTTTTATAAATCAGTCTTGGGAATCTTATAAATCATAAAAACCTTTAAATAAACCCCTTTTCAATGATTTTTCAAATAGATAATCATATGATCTTTCCAACATCCATAATTATCAACATTATACTAAGGAAAACAAACCATTGACAAACCAACTATCATTTCCGTAATTCCAGGATTTCATTGTCTAAATCATTTACTCATTATTGTCATATGTATTAAATATTCAGGATTTTTTAAAGGAGTACAATATTTTTATAAACATGTTCAAAATCAAATATAATACTCAACGAATAATTTAAAATTTCTTGTTGATACCAGATAGAATCAAAATAATTTTCAGAACAAAAATATACCTGTAAAACCCTACCATTCATACAATATATTATGTTGGAATGCCTATCAAGATGACATAGACAAAAGAGGGAGTTGATTTTACTTCTTCAAAAACAATTATGGTTTTAGAACACCTATCTTATTATGCTTTTAACATTTACATATCTTTAAAGTACAAGTGGGATGTCAGAATATAAAAGGAAAAGAATACACTGATGTATATTGGTCCAGGGAACAATGATCCCCAAGTATACTCCACAAATGATTTACTGCATGATATTAGTGATTTTCATTAGCATGTCCTTTTATCATAAGACATTAAAAACTGAGTTCTGGTAGTGTAAAAATTTACAATATTTATTTTGAGAGCCTTCTAGTTCTATTATATGGAACCAAAAATTTGTACCATGGTACAAGAACCTATAAACATAGCACAACATTGTCCGAGTTAACAAGACTCATAAACTTCAATAGAGATTTAATTGATATATGAAATTGGTCTTAAATAAAATTTTAAACAGAAAATAATATATGTATTTTTTCTATAATAAAACCAATCATGAAAATAGATATCAATGATACATGGTCCTTCTACAAATAGTAATAGAGAAAAAATCATATAATTTGTAAAGATGTATGTCGCCAAAGTGTATCTCTATATAATTATTTATCGATGTTGAAGATGAAGAAATAAATATTGGATGTTGTAATGGAAAATTTAATTACTATGAGTCAATCACATAGATGAAAATATGTGTGTATTTTATATTTTTCTATAAAGGAAATGAAAATTTTTTAAATCATTTTTTCCTTATTCATGAAACTTTTTTCATATATCATCTCCTGTTTCTAATTATTTTTGTGTTGATAATTATATTGCATATTGAAAATATATAGTCTAAAAAAATTTATGAGTATCACATCATAAATAATGAATATTTTTAATTCAAAATCATTCATGAATGTCTTAATATCCCGTAAGAATAGAAATGATTTATTGCATTGATTGAAGGCACTTGTATTAATTATAAAATACCATCCAATAGATTTTTATGTCTAGTGAAACCATTGGAGAAATAACGGATTGTATATTGACTATAAAACATCACTGTGAAATATTTTTACATAGGGATCCTTCATGCAATGAAAAAAAATCCAAATGTAGTGTTTAAAACATATGGTAATCCAAAAATGTAGGGTTTATGATGTACATTTGTTTACAAATATAATGTTGATAAACAATAAATAAATTTTTCCAATTTTAGGGTCCCTTCCAAATATATGGTGTATATTCCATTCAATTTATTCCAAATTCATGGTTTCCAATATTTACATCACCCTTACTAATTTGATGTATAAAACTTATTCCTTGAATAAATTAAAAATATTTCAATAATTCATTAAAAATATTTCTAATGGAATAATGACTTGAATAAATGTGATGAATAAATATTATAATGAATATTATCTTACTGAGGATTATATAAAAGAAACAACATTTGTTACATTAATGTGGGTGTTTTTTAGAATAAAAAGAAAAAATAAATCAAAGCAATAGTTGGATCTTCTCATGATCAATAGTCTACAATCCCCATGTTATTTCAAACATATTGATATATTAAAATGTGTCATACCAGTACCCAATCTAATAGCTCCTCCTCAAAGTTACCAATCCATGTATGATAACTCCCATATTTCACAACATCATTGATATCTTTCCAACACATCATATACTCTTGATCCAGATGATGTTTATGTGGATAATAATTCTTAGTTTTGGGAGTATCATTTGTATATCGTTGAATATAGTACAAAGGACCCATAAATTAGGACTATTAATAAATTGTAACTCCTAATTTTTTTTATGAATATTATGATACTATGGATATAGAGGATTTCGTTCAAGTTTAGTGGTCGACGGGTTTATCTAACAAAATTTTTTACACCATTAAAATGGAAACTCGGGGATGAGTTTTTTTAAAAGGGGATAACTCTAAGCTCTTGTCTTTTCATATAAGGTATAGATCCCTTAAACATTATTAAATCCTTATTATGTTTCACTTTTTACAATATACTCAATAACCACACCTTTAGTCTTGTTGGTTGTTTTCATAAGAAGGTATCATATGGCCTCAACATAGCTATAAAACCATTTGATAATATGAATTGGTCTTTCTAGGACCTATTTAGGGTTTGATTTGGTTTTCCCCTATGGGGAAATCCCATGGAATTCACAAATTGGATTCCATTCAAGTCATGAATATGACATGGTCCTTTTATGAAATTTTGGATGAACACACATTTTACCAAAAAAATATACTCTCCCACATTCACTATATTTCACACAATAAGATAACATCTCCTCTTTTTCTAATTAGCATTTTAATCATCTACCTCATTTAGACTTCGATTTTTTATTCATCATTCATATTACAAGCATATTGGTAGAATATTTGATCATTTAAGATTATTTCTAGGTTAAATAAACCTAATTCGATGTTATTTTAGTGCAGTCTAAAATTCCATATTTTAATAGTGTTATTTTAGATTTTTAGATTTTTTTCAATTTTAAGCTGAATTTGAATCTGATGATGGATTAGTAAAGCTGTATTAATAAATTTTTGGAAACTTATTAATTATCATTCACATTTTTTATCAATATTATGCATTAGGATTCATCACACCATATCTTTGACGTATTCATACAAGAATAAATTGTTCCCTTAATTATTTGACTATTCTTAATATGAATGAGTTTATGCCTCCAGGTTTTTGTTTTATTATGTTACTGTCGACTATTTATAAAATCAAGGTCTTCCAAATTGATTTTCCATGAAATTATACATGGTTGTGTTACCAAAAACAATTCTATATTGTTTGGGATTGACTCCCAAATTCAATAACTATAGTGAAATAAATTGAAATATAATGGTATGTCATTGTCACATGTTTTTATATGATAAATAGTTAGTACAATATTTAATATGAAGCCTACGCACTTATTAATCCATTATTGGGTCGTTCTAAAACCTATATTATAGCTAAAATATATCCTAAAAATAATTATATCTCATATACATGTGATACCGGTGCATGGAATCGTATATATGTTTGAAACATGGTCATGGACTGCCTAATGATATGATACTCAGGCATGGTGTCCAATATACCAATTATACTCTTTCATGAAATCCCAAAGAAAGATTTTAATCATGGATGGAATCCCATAAACATCTATTACATTGGCATGGATATCATTATGATAAAAAATACATGGGTCTGACTTATACTACAATTTTATAAGACTCTTGTGGAACTACCTTAATACACGAGTTATGACTTAGGTCCTAGATAGAACTATGAATATATATATGTGGCTATAAATATCATTAAATATATAGTGCATATTTATATACATGCATTCTATATGAATATGTACATTTTCATGGTGACCTCTTTTCATTGGCTTCCCCAAATGAGCTGAAGAAGTTATTGTCCACCTGGTGTCCTTTAGTAATCATATTTGTCAATTTATAGTTCTCATTAATTATTTATCATTACTATGATTTCACATTACTCATATTACATATAATGGATGGATTTTCATAGACATCATTGATGGTTACATAATGAGTATATCATATATTTTTTTTGGGGATGTTAATGACACCCAAATAAACATTAGGATTTATGTTTTGATGATTGGAAGAATAAAACATATAACTCATTATCCCTTCTTTTTGGATTTTTTATAATACCAGTGGAATGAAAAATTTCACATGATCTTTGTATATAGTTTTTTTCATTTGGTATTAATAGTTTTCCATGTTTAATATTTTTATATCCATTTTTTCCAATTTTATGTTGTATAAAAATACGAATTCAATTTGAATATGACAATATTTATGGCCTCAAACTTTTATTATGAAATAATAACTTACCTTTTATATGATTTTTATTATTTTTATTATGATTTTTTGTAACATCCTCTTGATGATATGACATATATGTATTAAACCTCTTCATGTTATTACTTTTTTGTATAGTGATGATAATGATTTTGGAGGATACCTATAGTGTTGAAGTCATAGATTTGTTGGAAACTCAAAATGAATTGGTGTATTATACAGGTTATAGAATAATTTCACGTCCTGTAAGTAGGTTTCATGACGTGTAATGGTCAATAGTTACAAGCCATGAAAGGGATTCACACTGGGAAAGGTTAATCAACGTGATGAATATTTACACATCTTGTGAAAATATAATAACATATTTTTTATCCTAGATTATGGTTTTTATTTGTACTTGAACACAGTGGATTTCACATGTAAATTTGTACGGGTCAAGTAATTTTCCAAGCTATGAAATTTTAGGGCACTCTATGTGCCTAATATCCCTACTCAGCTGCCATATCTCCTTTGAAATCGACCAATTGTACCACTTTGGATATTTTTGGAGTCATTTTTTCTTCATAATTAATCTATTCACCATTTAAACTTCATTGTGGTTGGGTTGCTTCTCTACAAATTATTGAACATTCTACTTCTTCATTTCCATTGATTGTGATATTTCCAATGAGGTTTTTATTGGATCATTTTGTATTAAATCAGTGTTTCTTCATGTATTATTCTGGATCCCTTATGCGATCTCATAATATATGACATGCCATCATGGATTTTGGTCCAAAAGTTGTTCATTCATGAGTTATGTGGGTTTTCTCCTTTCCGACAAACCATTTTTCTAAATTGTATCCATCTTGAGATGTGTATTGGATTGTAGTGACTTTGTATACTTCATTTTGTTTTAGTTGTTGGTTGATCTGATTGTTGTTGTGTGAGTACCAAATTTCTAGGTATGTTGTTCTATATTAAGATAATGTTAAAGAATATTTTTTTCCTTCTTTATAAACTAATTTATATAAGAAATTAGCACTACTGATTCATGTGCGATTAAAATATTATTTAATGAATATTCATTTCAATGGTATTTGATAAATGGAATAAGAGGGATATTTCCATAGCATTAAAATTTGTTTGATAATTTTTTTTAAATTTTATCAAAGAAATGGATTTAATTATGAAAATGAGAACATGGGTTACCTTTGGTATATAGGTGGAACATTCATCATGAGCTCATTGTACATTTGTTTTGATTATCTCTAGGTTTGAGCAATGGGATTTCTTTGGTTTCCTCAGCCTATTGATACAATGTACTAATATTAAAATTGTTGGGTGGGTTACTCATGGGTTATTCCTCTTATTTATATGATTATGTTCTATGAACCAGATTATGCACATGAATAATTGAGTGATCATGTGTGCTGATACAAGTGCTTCCTTTTTTTATTGCATAGATTTTTGTTTTAGCCATTATATGCATGTTTAATCTTTTGAAGGATGAAATGGAAAATGGGATTTGAAATTAATATATTTGATTTTGTTTTAGAACTATGATAAAGGTGAAAATTACCCATGTTTCCTATAAAATGGATTTACCACTAATCACACCACGTTATATTTAAAATGAGAATATATGATTTTTCTATACAAATAATTTATATGGAACACCTAAGTGTGATATTATTGATCATTTTATATCACAACCAAGGGAAGTATTCAGTGTTGTGAAGACCTATATATTTAATCCAATATTTGGAATGGGAAGGTGCGGCAATGAGGTTTCACTCTCTCTTGTCATTTGAGATGGGTATCTATTGGTGATATACTGGGAGTTCTTCCATGCCACCATGTGGAGTAGCTATTTGGGTTTTCCATTATTGTTGAACTTCTCTCTTGCAGTTTTTAGCAACTTTTATAAAAAGTTTGTTTACATTTTATTTCATACTATTATGGAATATATTTATTGGATTTTGGTGGTTCCATCTTGATTCTTGTATATATATGTATAGTGTTTGTTCAAGTTGGGTTAATTCATTCCCTCGTGTTTTTTGTTTGATGATCAAGTGCTTATCTCCAAATCATGGGCCTTGAGAACACCATTCTGTTATATGATTGATTGTTCCAGGTTCCATGTCTATGGTTAACTCTAGTTGGTTCATTAAAATTTGGGTATTTGAGGAGGTCAGTCACCAAGATATATTGACATGGGACATCAGTTAGATTTGAGGTAGAATTTTAGGTACTTGAGATGAATATTTTGAAATGTGCATGGCCTATTCTAGTTGTATTTACACTTAGGATTCCATGAGATGTTGGTATATGTGTCTATAATGTTTTGTATTATTTAAAATATCAGTTTATTTTTATGGGGGTTTTATTTTAATCTGAAATTTTTTATATGGTTTAACGACAATTAATCCTCGCGATGAAACAATATTCCTCTAAGACATATTCCTACAGTTCCCCTGGAAGGTGTAGTTGATGCTCCTTAGAGGGAATCCATAAATTGATCCTAATATCATTGAAATAATCATATAGGTAGTTGATGTAGTTGGTTAGGATGAACCATGAATATAGAACATACTTATTAAGGTACAACTCAGAGATATGGAAGAGGTATATTGATCGTGCGAATTCGTTTTGAAAGAATCCACCATCTATTTAATTAATTAATGAACCTAAAGAGGTTGTGTAATGGATGGATATGATGGATTGGATCTTTGACTTCATAGAGACACAAAAGAAATACATGGTGATGTGTGAAACGATCTGGATTGAGGGTTCCGATAATGGATGTTAGGATTCTATGGTCAATGAAGATATAAAGTTGGAATTGGATTGGAAGGGTTTCTAAAATATAATGCTCCAATAGTTTTCCCAAATTCGTTGATGTTGGAATAGTATCTGGAGTTCTTATTTTTCCAATTGGGGGAGTGTTCATTATCAACATACACCAATTAGTTTTCTGATCATATCTATTTTTCTCCAAGGATGGTAAAGGAAGACCAGGCGAAGGCTCATAAGTACATATAGGGTTGGAAAACAGATATGAAATCAAATTTAATTATGTCTAATTTGTGTAACATTTTATAGATTACATATTCACTCAGGATGGAATATAAGGATATAGTTTTGAAGTTTGATTTTACCACTACCTCTCTTATACATAGTGGTAGTTTTAGTGGAATGCCTGGGAAGAAGTAGAAGTAGAAAGTTAATAATAGAAGTGGTGGAGGTGGATCTCAAAAATGGTCCTATATCCCTCCATGTTCTGTATCTTTTTGTGTTCCTATGTCTTGATATTATTATACAAATGTTAAACACATAAGATGATCTTGTCCTATTCCCACAAAGATGGGAAAGAACTATGGATGTGATGGTCACTTAAAACATGTTTTTTATTCAATGACTATACCCAATTATGGTATGGGTTAGTTAGCTAAAATATATAATGATATGCAGTAAAATGAATAAATGAATATTGGCCTCTTTCCATAAGCCTTAATATGATGAAATTATATGTAGTAGATGAGTTTCAATTTGATGTCGATGCAGGTTTGTTAAATGTGAGACATATTATTCATGTTTCATATTCTAAGTAAATTTCATTATTTGATACTAGTACATCTCACTAAATTATATATAATATTTTTTAATATTTAGAATCATCAAATGGAACTTATTGTCTTTATAATGGAGTTATTTTCACCGCTTAGTCAAAGGAATGAGTAGGGGTTTCAGGGTCCATATTTTTTTAATGATAGCAGATACAAAGTTGGTCTTGGATTTTCTTATTCATGATCTTTATATGTTATAATGGGTATGGATTTTATTGTCACTCATTAAGATTAGGTATATTTTAATCATTAGTGTTTTTCAATTCATTATTCTTATAGAAGATCTCATGAACTTCAGGGTGAGTGGCATTCAAGGTCTTCTCTTACAGGACCATCCCGCCCCAAGCATATATTTTTTGTCTATTATAATGAATGATCCGGATGACGTTTTTCTAATGTTGATCATCCCATTTTTGTTCATGACTTTTATGACATTTTACTAGACTAATTATCAAATAATACTCTAGACAGAGAGGTAGAGTTTTTGATTGAACTTTTTCTAGGTATGTGGCCAATATCGATACC
The DNA here is from genome assembly GCA_963277665.1 of Viscum album. Classification (NCBI taxonomy): domain Eukaryota; kingdom Viridiplantae; phylum Streptophyta; class Magnoliopsida; order Santalales; family Viscaceae; genus Viscum; species Viscum album. Next base: position 127,943,468 of record OY728151.1, on the reverse strand, counting down.
CTCTTATTATATTTTCCTAGCGAAGTTGAAAGAGATTTTAACTCATATGGATGAATTATGAGAAAATGGTGTCTTTATTTTTATTATTTTCCATTATAATCCCCTATAAGATTTTCCATGAAGACACTTGGTTCACATCGGTTGTGCGTGGACTATCAAATAATGGACCAGCTAATAGTTTAGATCATATATCATTTTCTATGTTTGGATTATTTTTCTATCACTTAAAGGGTGAAAAGTGGTTTTTATATCTTGATCTTCTAGCCGGTTATCATTGTTAGGGCGGATAGGGTTATGGAAGATGGTCTATAGGGGGTGAATTGACCAGATAAGAAAATAGTAATCAAATGAGTTGATTAAATAAATTAATGTTCAAACGTAATTATCATGTTTAATTAGAAGTGGAAAAAGTATATAACATACAGTTATATTTATATTAGATCAGTACAAAGCGGTCATACTATACTCATATACCCCTCTACAACACGACACATACATTTTCACTAAAAATGTTTATTAAAAGTTGAATCATAAAAAAATTACAAAATCCTTTTCCAGTGGAGGGATAACCACGACACTGATTTTTGTATAGGGATTCACAAACCTTATAACCTATATTTAGACATTGGGTGTCACAACCCAATGTTCCAAACATCATAATCCGAGAGTCACAGCCTGAGGGAAAAAATAAAAAAAATTATTTTGTTTTCAAATTCATAAACAGAAAAATTGAGTGCCTGTGAAATATGGGAAGTTCTGTTACAAACTCAAAACAAGATGAAAGAGAAGATAAAAATTAATGCACAGATACTGGTTTTTAAGGATTAGATCATAACATATAGTCAATTAAATTGTATTCAAATAAAATTAAATTCTGCACTTGATGGAATGAGCAGTTTGTTAAGAAAAGTGTCACAGGACGTTGCAAATTTACAACAGGTTCAAAGATCACTGCACTTTCTCTTTGTATTGAAATTGTTTTTTTACCTATAAAATAGAAAGATTAATATGGAGAATAAAATACATAACAGGTGCAACAACTATGCTTCCATTGGTATTTGAAAATTAATTGAGTTAAGAGATCCCATAAATATCTCTATTAATTAGTAGCATCATTGCAGCTTTATTCCAATAGAATAAATATCTAATAATGGAATTCAAAATGTCTTGAATAAGTCTTCCTATAAAATCTCCAGAATAATAAAAGCATTGAATGATTTAAATAAACATTTTAAATCCATTTAAATTGTTTTATACATAGTCAAAAGAGTTCCTAAAATCTAGCAGATGATTCTGAAATTAAATTCAAACATGTGAATTTAAACAATTTTGAAACATCCATATTTATTTGTAAAAGATGTTGAGAAAATTTATTAATTATTCTTACAAAATATTGCACCAAAAATATTGAGAACTCTTTTATTATGATCTTTATATTTAATGACATGTTTTCCAAAAAAAATTAAATAAATAACCATATATTTCTAGAAAATCAAATTTAAAAATAAAACTTCACGGAATGAACAGTAACTTCAAAATGAACAATAACTTCGGTGTGAACAGTAACTTCGGAGTGAACAAAAACGTTGGAATGAATAGTATATTCAAATTGAATAGTACCTTGAAATTGAATAGTAACATCAGAATGAACAATAAAGTAATGTAGGGTATGAATAGTAACGTAACAAAGGGTATGCATAGTAACATAACGTAAGTTATGAACAGTAATGTAACGTAAGGTATAAACAGTAATGTAACATAAGGATTGAACTCTAAAGCAACGTAATGTATGAATAGTAATGTAACGTATGGTATGAACAATAATGTAATGTAATGATGATGAATATTAAAGTAACGTAGGGTATGAATAGTAAACCATCCTTTTGTGAAATAAATAGTCAACCATACATTAGTCAAAAAAATTGTAAACCATTCTTTCGTGAAAAGATCTGGACACGATATTTTTTCAAAATTCAATGAATTTTTAAGGTCATGTAATAGTAGATTCAAACTTTGGTTGAAACTAACAATTTATAGAAAAACATATTATCATTTCATCAAAAAAAATAACCAATTAATACCGACATCAGCAAATCCCAAAATCATTAAAAAACAAAAGTAATACAATTTAGGAATAATTCCTACCACAAAACAGCATAGTATAATTTATGTTAATAAAAATTCCATTCAAACGAAATTTTTAGAATTTTATGTAAACAAATGAAATAAATATAAACATGTTATATTTACATAGAATCATGATTCATACAAATCCGATAACTTTAGATGTTGTAGTAAATGAAATAATTTCATGTTTTAAAACCGTGTAATGTAGTGTTTCTAAAACCATAGTTGCAAATTCATTATATTTTTAGATCGTTTTAAAACTTCTTCATTAACCAATAAATTATAGATAAATATATTATCTTTCCAACATGATAAGAATCATAAAATAAAAATAACCGATATTTAGATATCATTTAAATACTAAGGAAAAGTAATCAAACCAGAATCACAAGAATCCAAATAACATAAATTAAGATATCATTAAAATATAGAGGAAAAGTAATCAAAAAAACTCATATGATAAAAATTAAAGGAAATATGTACATTCAAAAATAATCTCCCCTTTTTATTGAATTAAAAATCCAAATCATTTAAACCATAATTTTATTTCTTAGATGATTAAAACCAAATTATTTTTCCCCAAAACTTCTCTCCCAAACTTCTCCCCCATTTTGTAAATAAATAAAAAGTAAAAAAATTCTCCTCTTAAACAAATGCATTAAAGAAAATTTTAAATTCCAACAAACCAAAATAAAATTTAATTATCTCAAAATATGAAGAGTCTAAAGGCTTTATAAAAATGTATAGAAGAAAATTTTTCAGAAGGGATAAATTCAAACACAATATCACCCTTATTCACAGTATCTCGAATTAAATTAAATATATGATCAATATTTTTTGTTCTATAATATTTTAAGGGGTTTTTATAAATTGAAATTGTTGATTTATTATCACAATAAATATTTAGTTTATCAAGATAAACTCCAAAATCACATAAGGTTTGCATAATCCATTAAATTTGATCACGAATAATTGCAACAGAGATATACTCGGCTTCTGCAGAAGATAAAGCAACAGATAATTGTTTCTTAGATTACCAATATATTAAACATTTTCCTAGAAAATGACACATACCTGATGTGATTTTTCTATCAATTATACAGCCTCCATAATCAGAATCAAAATATGATGTTAAATCCAAAGAGTAATGTTTTGGATAAAAGAAACCAGAATCAATAGATTCATTAAAATATCTAATTATTCATTTTATAGCTTTAATTTGACATTCATTAGGATCATCTTTAAATCGAGCACATAAACAATCCCTAGAAATGATATCAGATATAGATGAAGTTAAATTTATAAACTAACCTATCATACCTATATAAATTGTAAAATCAACCGATTTACCGTATGCATCACTATCTAAAATACAATTAATACCCATAGGAGTTTTCATGGATTTAGAGAAATGAAGACCAAGTAATTTAACTAGATCTTCTTCATACATAGATTAATTAAGAAAATTTTCATCTTTCTGTTAAGAAATGTGATGTCCAAGAAAGAAAATTAGTTCTCACATTAATCTCATGTCAAATTCAGAAGACATCAATGATGAAAAATCATTATAAAGTATTTCAATAGATGATCCAAAAATTATATCATCAACATAGATCAGAACAATTAAAATTTCATCAGAAGGTATTTTAATAAAAATATTTGGATAAAAAATGCCTTTCTTGAAACAATTTTTTAATAAAAATAAATAAATTATTTCATACCAATCATGAGATGCTTTCTTAAGACTGTATATTGATATAGATAAATTAAAAACATGGTTGGGAAATTTTTAATTTTAGAAACTAGGGGGTTCAGAAACATAAACATCCTCAGTAATAAAACCATTTATGAGAGAACATTTTTACATCCATTTGATATATTTTAAAAGCATGAAAACCAGCAAAAAGGAAACAAATTTCTAATTACCTCTAACCAGGAAACATGTTCAAATAAATTGTTAATGTATAAACCTTCTTCTTTAGAGTGTCCTTGAGAAGCAAGTTTGGAATTTTTTTAAAATCTGTATAGAATCATCTAGCTTATTTCTAAATATCCAATTAGTTCCAATTACATTCTGATCATCAGAAAATTCAACAAAATTCCCACATTATTTCTAAAAAACTGATTTAATTCGTTTGGCATAGAAACATTTTAGTTTTCATATTATAAAGAATCAATAAAATTAATAAGATCAAAATTAGAAATAATAGTATAATTGGAACAATAATTTAATGTTGAATTTCTTGTTTTGACTCCAGAATAAACATTGCTAATTTCATTTTCAACATGATGGTCTCTGTGAATCTTTTATGAACTTTGATCAAGTTGAAAAGGACTATGACCCCCTTCGAGTAATTCATTCTTATCTTGAGGAATATGTTCCCCAAAATTAATCTCTAACCTTATCATCAATATCATTAGAATCATAATTTATTTAACCATTTTTTTCATAAAACATGAAATGAGTAGATTATTCAATAAAAATCATTATTTTATAATAAACTCTATATGTATTAATATTATTATAATAAAAATGAAAAATACATTCATCACATTTAGCATCAAATTTATCTAAATTATCCTTTGAATTTAAAATAAACACTTTACCGCCATTAAAACTAAAATAACCATGTTTAGGCTTTTTATTTATGAATAATTCATATGGAATTTTTGTAGCTATGGTCTAATAAGAATTATATTTGAAATATTACATGAAACAGAAATAGCTTCAACCGAAAAATATGTAGGGAGATTATATATCCACATAACATAGTTCGGGCCATTTCGATAAGAGTTCAATTTTTTTATTTGACAACACCATTTTGTTGTGGTGTTATAGGAGAAGAGAATTTATGAAAATATCAATTCATTTCACATAATTTTTCAAAATCTAAATAATGAAATTCACATCCTTTATCACTATAAATAGAAATAATCATATAACATTTTTCATTTGGAACTAACATACAAAAATATTAAATATAGATAAAGTATCCATTTTGACGAGCTAGAAAATAATCCCAAGTAAATATACAATAATCATCAGTAATAAATAAAGTATATTTTTTCCACAGTTACTAGAAATTTATATTGGACCAAATTAATAAAGATGAACTAAGTGTAATGAATTATTAGTACATATCTGATTGAATCTTCTAAAATATTTTTTTGTTCTTTCATTTCATGCATGAGTCACAAACATGAAGTTGTTATTTCATCAACGAAAGAAGCTGTAAAACATTCTTAGGAATTGTGAGCGTATGAAACATTCCTAAATTAACATGACAAAAATTTTGGTGCCAATGGATTCTTTCATTCTGTCCAGTATTCAACCATTTTACATGTTGAACAGTTAGTTCAGAAAAATCAATAGTATAAATATTGTCTTTTTAATAAGCATAACATAATAAATAATCATCATTAAAAACTAAACATTTATCATTTTTAAATTTAACTTCCACTTCATCATCAAATAATTGAGATATACTAATTAAATTATGATTTAAACATTTCACATATAAAAAATTGGAAATAAATGAAAAATTTGTAATAAAAAACATTAACAAAACCTTTTACTTTGCCTTTGGAATTGTCTCCAAATTTAATAGTTCCTCCATCAAAAGTGTTGTATGATGTTAACATGTATGTGTATTTGTTCGTATGCCTCGATCATCTACTGTACATGTAATATAAGTCATTCTTCAGACATCCAAGGTATTTTTCCTACATTAATCAATTAATTTATATTTTTTGTACCCAATGTACTTTGGGTCCAATAGAATTAGTAATAATATTTTTAGGAAACCATACAGACTTTAAAATGTGTTTTTAAAGTACTCTCAGAAAGAAGGATTTAGAAATATTTATTTTTGTAAATATCAAAGATTTTTTAAGTCTATGTGAGCAGTCATTGGCATAATGACTATTCCTGCCACAATTAAAACAAGTAATAGTCAATGTAAAAAACAATTTTTATTTTAACAAAATGGGTTTTATATATTTGAGGTAATCATTAATCATAAACAAAACCATATTTATTATTATCAGTTTTATTCAATGACATCATCTCATGTTATTTTTCATGAGAATTAATAAAAGAAAATAAATTTTGTTTTAAGACATTCAACTTTGTTTTTCAATTTCTCATTCAAATCATGAGCAGTTATCAAATTATCAAAAACTGTTGAATGGGAAGAAAACATATTGTTTGTTAAATTTTTATTTTCTTGAAAAAGTAATTTAATTTTAGAAATAATTTTTTCATTATATTATTTATGCTTATAATATAAATCAACAACTTTGATAACATATTTTCATAATCTATCAATTTCTTTATTTAATTTAAAAACATTGGGGTTCTTCAGATTCATAATCAGAATTAGAACATTTAGAATAATAACTAGAATTACTAACCATATATGGTGAATACATGAAACAAATGTTACAAGATTCGTTCTTATTTCTAGATTTTCTACTTGAATCTGATTATTATTTACAACTCCATGTGGTTGTTAAATCGATTTTATGCTTCTATTTTTATTTGTCTTTATTCTTTAGTTTAGGGAAATTAGGTTTGATATGACCTTTCTTATTTACTCATAAAAAGTTACATCTGAAGAATTGTAATTTGTATCACCTTTCTTATCTCCATTATATTTTTCTTTTTGAGGATTTCTACTAAACTAGTTTTTGAATCATTTCATTTTCATTATTTTTTAGACTCTAGTTACAATCTGATCCATGAATTCCTTTTCAAAATCATGTATATCATAATTGGAAGAATCATCTGAAATAATAATTAACGCCTTAAAAGAAACACCATATATTTTTGTTGTCTCCACATTAACAATGTTTTTTAGTACCAATTCATATTAGTGTAGTGATCTAATCAATTAATCAAGTGTGTACTCTTTGATGTTCTTTCTTTCATCAAAGGAATATTTTATTAATTGCAATTTCGTTGGTAATGCTCGTAGGAATCTTTTAACATGTACATGATTTTCCAGAGCTTCTCTAAGTGAATTCATTCCATTAAAAATTATTTTGAGTCTAAGGAACATTTGGTCTACATTTTCATCTTCTACCATCTTGAACTATTGATACTCATCATGAATCATTCCAAGCATGGTGCAGATCAATTTTTCAGTTCCAAGGTGCATTACTTTTTGAATATTTTAAATATCATGAGTTTTCATGCATGCAGAGACATGACTACAAATACTTCTATTAATAGAAAAATATAAAATATTTTCAGCATTGTAATATAAGACATATCTAGTAGCATCAATTCATGTAAGTGTATCTATGATAGATTTAGGTAGTGTGTATTGTTTAGACATGATAGACCATTTCTCAATGCTAAACAATTTGAGGAAAGACTTCATTCAGGATCACCAGTATCCATAGTCATTGCCATCCAAATGTGGTGGATTTTGAGGAATCCAAGCATCATTTGAGTTCAATCCATCCATCTTATATGATCTTTATCCTTAGACTGTGTAGTCTAGGAATAAGTTAGGACAATAAAATATAAAGGAATATTAAAAAATTGTTGGATAAATTACTAATGGAACAACCAACGGTATCAATCTTTAGAATAATGAAATATAATGATAGAGAAAAACTTTTCAATAGAAGTTTATCCTCTTATACAAATTGTTAGGTCGAACATAAAATGGATGATAGTCGTGAGGGGGGGGGTGAATAGATAAGATTAAAATATTTAGTCAAATGACTTGATTAAATAAATAAATTATGAAAGTTAATTATGAAGGTTAATTAGCTGCGGAAATAGTAAATCACAGAAGGATGTTTTTATATTAGTTCAATCCAATGGGGGTAACATTACTCTAATACCTCCCCACTCGGTTCTAGATATATGTGCAATAAAATTTATTTTTAAAGGGGAATTATAAACCAATTAAAAATTCTATTTCTAGTAGAGGGATAACCATGAGACTTACTTTTTTATGGGGAGTCACAACCCATAAAACCCGACTATAGACACTGGGAGTCACAACCCAAGGATCCCGACATTCGAATCTGGGAGTCACATCCTGAGGAAAAAAATAACAAATAATGTTCTTGTGTGAAAAATCATAACCAAAAAAATAGAGTTCATGGGAGAGATGGTAAGTACTGTTACATGCATAGAACCAGATGAAAGTGATGATAAAAATTAAATCACATATACTGTTTTTTTAAGGTTTAGATCATCATGTCTCATCAACACAATTGTAGTTGAAAAATATTTAATTTTGTACTTGATGTAACGACTAGTTTTGGAAGCAAGGTGTCACATGACATTACTAATGCACAAGAGGTTCAATGATCACAACACTTTCTCTTTGCATTGTAAATTTTCTTTATTACCTATAAGACATATTGATATATATATATAGAGAATAAAATATATACCACGTACAACAACTCTTCTTCCATTGAATATTCAAAATTAATTGAGTTATGAGCTCCCATAAAAATCTCCATGAAAATAGAATCACCGTTGCTTCTTTATTAATGTAGAATAAATATATAATAAATCAATTCATAATATTTTGATGAAGTCTTCCTATAAAATCTCCATAATAATAAAATAATTTAATGATTTAAAAAATCATTTCAAATCCATTCAAAATGTTTTAAACATAGTAAAAATTGTTCCTGAAAACTATCATCATATTCTAAAATTATATTCAAACATTTGAATATACCCAAATTTGAAAAGACCACATTTATTTGTAAAAGAGGTTGAAAATTTCTTTCTACTTTTCCTCTTTAAATATAGCACCAAAAATATTAAAAACTCATTGATTATGATCCTTATATTTAATGATAATTTCTCAAAAAAATAGTTAAAAAATAATCCATATATTTGCAGAAAATCAATTTTTTTTAAAACATGCATGGAATGAACAGTAACTTCTGAATGCACAATATCTTTAGAGTGAACAGTAACCTTAAAGTGAAAAATAACTTCATAATGAACTGTAACTTCAGAATGAACAGTAACATCAGAGTGAATAGTTACTTTAGACTGAAGAATAATATTAAGCAGGGTATGAATAGTAATGTAACATAGGGTATGAACAATAATGTAATGTAGGGTATGCATAATAATGTAACATAGGGTGCGAATAGTAATGTTATGTAAGGTGTGAACATTAATGTAATGTATTGTATGAACAGTAATTCAACGTAAGGTATGAATAGTAAAGTATTGTAATGATGATGAAAAATAATGTAACGTAGTGTATGAATAGTAACCCATAGTTTTGTGAAATAAATATTAAACCATACTTTCGTGAAATAAATAGTAAACCATACGTTTGTGAAAAAATATGGACAAAATATTTCGACAAATATCAACGAATATTTATGGGCTCGTAACAGATTATTCAAACATTGATAAAAACCAATGATTTGTATAATCACTTAGTTTCTTTCCATGAAAAAATGACCAATTTAAACGAACATCTACAGATCCAAAAATAATTAAAAAACAAAAGCAAAACAATTCAGGAAAAACTGCTACTACAAAACATCATAGTATTATATAAAGTAATTAATAGTCCATTCAAACACTATTTTTAGACTTTGATGTAATCTAATGAAATCAAGACAATGATGTTAAATTTCCATAGAATTAGGTCTCATGAAAATTTGATAACTATATAATTTGAATTAAAATAAATAGAAAAATGGTTTAAATTTGTGAAATGCATAGTTTCTATAACCATAGTAGCAACCTCCCTGTATTTTTAGAGCATTTTCACACATCCTCATTAACTAATAAAGTATAGATTACTATTTTTTCTTTCGAATGTGATGAGAATTTTAATAATCCAAATAACATTAATTATGATATCATTAAAATACAAAGGAAATGTAATAAAAAAAGCTCAAACATCCAAATAACATTAATTAATATATTGTTAAAATACAGATGAAAAGTAATCAAAAAAAATTCATATTAATGAAAATTAAAGAAAAAATTCCCATCCACAAACAATCATCATCTCATATTTATAGAGTATAATATACACAAAAAAACATTCTACTAATGTTATGAACACTATGAAAATCATGTGATTTCTTTTGGTCTGACTAATGATCCTTCAGTTTTTATGGAATTGATAAATCAAATATTCCATAAATATTGTAACACATTAGGGGTAGTGTTCATGGATGATATTATGGTTTATTCAAAATCTGATCATGAGAAAGACGACCAATTGAGAATTTTTTTTAAAAAACTTTGATATGTCACGATTTGTATGGAAATATTTCGAAATGATTTTTATTGAATAATGATGTTGCATTCTTATGGAATGAGATTTCTAAATAGGGAAAATCAATTGAATCTAGGAATGTGTAGTATTATTTTTCACTGAGGGAACCACATAATGTCTTTGAGATATCGAGTGTCCATGGTATTACTGGATACTACTGATACTTTGTAATGGAATGGTTTAAGCTAGCATCCCCGTTTAATGCTATTACTGGGAATGTGGTTAAATTCACAATGGATGATAATTGTTAGTCTTATTTTGATGAACTGAAATGACTTCTGATATAGGCTATGATTCTGATCTTACTAGATACCCATAAGGTTTACATGGGGTTTTTTGATGCTTCAAATTTTATTTTGGAATGTTTTCTTATGTAAGATATCCTTGTTGTACCGTTAGGATCTCCCTAGAATCAACAACATGAGATGAATTACCCCAATCATAATTGAGATCTTTTGAAAGTTTTTCATGCTCATAAATATTTCTAGAACAATCTCTTTTGGGAAATTTTCACAGTCTTCGTTGATAGTAATAGTTTGAGTTATATATTTTCTTTCAAATGCGTGAATCTTAGATAGTGACAATGGTTAGCATGCATTCATAAGATTCACATTGGTATCACCTACACTATATATAAGGTAAATTTCATTTTATATTCTCTTATAATGAATGTATGTTGATAGGTTGTTCTTGAATCATAAGTGGTGTGAAATATTATGGGGATTTTTGCTTATTTTCACCTGGATACTAATGGGGATATTATAGGCATGGTTGTGACAAGTATTTTGTTTTTATCACATCTTTATATAATATTTTGATTATTCAACAATAGGATGATATGTTATGTTTAATAGGATAAAGCCTTTATATTGGGGGAAATGTTTCTTGTTGGTGTCTTTTGTAGATGGTATGCTACACATTAGGAAGTGGGTAGTTTTCCCAACATCTGTGATGATTTTTGACTTGATTAATTTTCAAATATCATTATTGGAAATTAATCTAGGTAATATGAAAATTTATTATGATATTCAATGATGATTATGGTCACCATGTAGGAAGTGCGACATTACCAATTATGTGTCCCACTGTTACACCTACCAATATATAATGACACAACAATTTAAACCCTATTGTTTTCTTCAGTCTTTTTCAATGATGGTCCATATATGAGACAAGTTATCCATGTAATTTTTTGTTATATTATCATGAACTCTTCGAGGGAAGGATTTTATCTTGGTAGTTTTGGATTGATTGATGAAGTCTTCAAATTTCATTCTGATCAAGTCTACTACTAATGTTGATGATTCGGGAAATCTTTATCTGTAGTATATTTTGAGGTTACATTAGATTACTTCATCCAATACTTTTTATTCGTATCCGAGGATTACCTCGAGGTCCTAGAGGAGTCTCCAAGAGTCAACGTTAAATCATGTCATGTTGAGAACAACAAACCATTCATTGACATAAATTCAGAAAAAGTGAGGGATCTATATCATGGAAGATATGATTCATACCTATGTCTTGGATTTTATGGGATTATAAAATTTCCATATGGGATTGGTTGATATTTTTAATAAAATTTATTAATCATTGATTAAAATGGCTCACACTGAAGATTTGTATGGTCAGTTGTACATATAAACTCTTTGTTGGGCTAAGGTAGGAGAAGTATCATTAGGTGGACCATGATAGTTTTAGGAGATATCAAAAAATATTTTGGATGTACATAAATGTCTAGTTATTTACTAGATTAGAAATAAATAATATATGAATCAATGATATCTTCCTTGATTTTTTCCATTGGTGACTCAGTTTTCTAGAGATTCTTTCTTGTTTGAGTCACCTTTGTCTTAGATGAAAGGGAAAGATTTTTTAATATATGTTAGACTGTTTGAGTTCAATGAGTGAATTAGATAGGATTTTTTTTGTTAAAATATCTCATTCAGATGAAATGTATATATGGTATTTTACACATGTCTCATCTCAGGATGTATCGTCGTAATCTTTTGTATATTTCTATTTAGGAAGAAATTGAGTTAGAGACAAATATTAATATTATAGAGGAACTAGTTGAGATCATTGACTATCAAGTAACTTCATTTCCTGAATGTCGATTTTAATGGTCATATATCATTTTAAACCTAGATCGAATTTTCATGATACTTGGAAATTCGAGTCATTGATGAGGGAGAAATAGACTCATATTTTTGAAGGACTACTTCATCCACATGACTTTCTTGGGATAAAATGTATTTATGGTGTGGAGATTCTAACATCATTTTACCAATATATCAGGTATTTCTTCCACCTCATCATTTTTCGATTTTTTTGTAGACTTTATAGGGTTTAGATGGAATTAAGAGGATACCTATAATTGTTAAGTCATTAATTTGTTGAACTCTCATCATTAACTAGATGTTTCTGCAGGCTATAGGATAATTTTATATCATGTAACTAGGATAAATGATGGGTATTGTTAAGGAGGTGTGAGCCATGAACGAGGTTTATGTTATAAAAGGTCACATGATGTGATTAATGTTTTAACATCATGACTAAACTAAACGCTGTATTTTTAATCAAAGGTGATGGGTTTTTCAAGGACATTAAACACTATGGATTTTGAGACATGTAAATGTGTAACACATCATGAAATTCCCTAAGAAATTTTTTTAGTGCTCCATAGAATCTTATGTGTCAATTTTTTCCACTAGATATCCTCTTTCCTTAACCAACGGTTCCTATCAGGTTTCTTGTAGGGACACTGTTCTATCTGAATTGATCCGTTGAACACCATATCTTTGTTGTAGATGTAGTGAATCTTTCTAGGTGAGTGATATTACTACATCATAGTTTCTATTTATTATTGTTGAACCCTTGAGTGGTATTACTAGAATTGTTGGTCTAAAATTTGTGTTTCAATATGTCTTCTTCTAGTTTTGTTGTGTGATCTCATTTGGGGGTTCGTATCTTTATTGGTAGTGGTTAAAAGAGGTTCTTCCATGAGCTATGTATTTTTTCCCCTTTACATTGACTCATTTTTATTAATTTTATATAGAATGAGATGTGGATTGAATTCTAGAAAATTCATAGACTGTTTTGGTTTTCCGTTTTTGGAGGATCCTATTGCGGGTGTGCATTACCAATGTTTCGAGGTACATGGTCCCGTCTGTAGCCTATGTGGATGATACTTATTGTTCTCGTTTCGTATATTGATTTATTCATGGAATTGATATGATTGAGTTTTTTGTTTTGAAAATATGTTTCTGAAAAAATGTGTTTTCCCTAGTTGTGGACAAATGGGACAAAAAGTGGTTTTCTCAAATTACTAGAATTTGCTTGTGAAATGGTTTTGAATGAATCGGATTGAACTTTCAAAATAATCACATCGGAAACCTTGGTTATATAGGTAGAAGGTTTATCTTAAGGCCCTCATCCATGTTTTATAATTATCAATAGGTTTTACCAAGGGGTATTCCATTCTTTCCTAGGCCCATTATTCTATGGGACTTATATAGTCATTAGGGGGGTTACCCATGGGTTATTAAAATGCTTCCTAAGAATGTGTTAAATGAACAATATTATGACCATGATATATTGGGGTATGAGTAGTATTCTAGTATGACCTATAATGATCATTAGTGTGGATATCTTTGCTTATGTTTTTTATTTCTTGAATTTCAGATTAATCCTTGATATGTGTATTTTTTCTTATGAAAGGTGATATGGAAAATGGGCTTTCAAATTTATAAAACATATTTTTTTAGAACTGTGATAAATGGGGACATTTTTACCATGGAAACTATAAAACATATTAAGTTCTAATCATTCCTTGTTTTATTCAAAATGAGAATATAAGTATTTTTATATAGAAAAATATGAAGAAACACCTGCGTGGGATCATATTGATCCTATTAGATTAAAAACTACACACCTCTTTTATGATTTACAGACATATTTATGTATTTCAATGCATGTATAATAAATTCACTATAGTGAGGTAATGAGGTATTATGTCATCTGATTTGGGTAGCTTGTAGGGAGATACTGGGAGTTCATCGATGACATCACACGGTTTGGCTGTTTGGTTTTATTATTTTGTATTTTTACTTGTCTCTAGGTTTTTTGGAAAATTTTAAATCCATTTGATTCCATTGTCATTCTTACTATTATGGAATTTTTTATTAGATTTTTTATGTTCCTTCTTTCTTTGTTTATATATCTATAATGAGTTTGTTCGAGCAAAGTGAAACTATTCCCTCAAGTTTGATGTTTGATTCCCAGGTTTATGTTGATATCCTGTGAGGAACTGGAATTCCATCAGGGTATGTGACAAATCGAGTCAATTTCCAGGTTTTTAGGTAACCTTAGTCGGTTTGATATAATTTTTTTCTTATTTAATTTAATATATCATTGGGCTACTCTAACACAAATGAGTATCATCCCTTCACTACATTTTCTCTGAATCTTGCTACATGTGCACAACCTATTAAAATATGGTAGGCACTTTTAAGGAAATTTTGTCACTATTTTTGTTACCATTATCATTGTATCCATGCAGATATGTCACAATCAATCCATTTATTCTTCCACTCATTAACAAATGTTTTGGTTTCTCATGCATACATGTGAACTATGACCTCCATGAGTGATGTGATTAATTTTTAATATAACAAAGTGAGGTAATATTGGTAATATATATATATATAATATATTGTTTTTATATTATTTTTTATTTCTTACTATTTTATAATAATGTGAATGATAAAATTACTGGATATAGAGAACTATAAGGGATAAAATTTAGTGAAATAGTTAACTAATTGAAATAAAAATTTTAATAAATAATTATAAGTAAAAATATATGGTAGTGTTATAAATGGATTTTATATAATGGTATAATTATGCATAAGGTTATTGTATATAATTATTTAAAATATAAATAAATTATACTTGAGTATAAAATAAATTATGGGGAAATTAAAACATGAGATACGAGATTTCTTCTAAACTACGACGCCATTGAGTCCTATTTCCAATTATACACTTATTTACTCATTATGGTGTGCATAGTTCACATATTACAAACATTTCATGAATATATTTTTATTAATAATGATTAATATTTACATTCATGTTTACATAATAATGAAGATTAAATTTAAAAGTTATAAAATATGAAAAAATTTATTTTACAATCAGATTTGTTAACAATTTATTATAATTTTAATTAATGGATTTATATTAACTATCCTTTATAAAATCCATTAATTTACCTATCCTTATATATTTTACAATTTTCCATATATTCTTACAACATTTCCTCTCCATGTCTATTGATTCAAGCTCATCAGTCTTTAAAATTGAATGTTATATTTTCTATCATTATAATTGATTATATTTATTTTATACGATCATATATTTATTGAAGTTGTTTTATAGAAGTTATTTTTTAATTAAATTATTTATTAAAGAAATATTATCATTTTTTTTGAAATTTTAAATGGTTATAATGAAATCTTTCTAATATTCTCTTGAGTGGCCTTTTTTAAATTTCATATCAGGGAATCAAATTTATGTCTTTATTATTGTATACAGTGTTAACTGATTTTCTATCCTCCATAAACATATAACACTATTTCGATTCATGAAAATGTGTTAAATGAGTTACATTGGAAAAAATTGAACAAAATTTTATCGTAATATTTCTCTTCCATTTTCATTATTTCTAAAAATGAAACAATTTAAGTTCGAAACCTTTAGTTCGGATTAATAGTTATCCATATTTCATTACTTATTAATTTTTGTCCTCAAATTTCATCAAAAAATTGCATTTCATGTGGTAATTTTTCAATGGAAATTTTATGTCACATAAATATAAACAGTAATTATATCTTGGATATGATTTATTTTCCTACATTGTATAATATTTATATATATAATGTTTTACTAGAAATTTTGTTTCTTTTATTATGGAAATATTGAAATTTTATATTCATTAATAAATATTGATTATAAATTAAACTAACCTTTCAATATATTAGTAATTTATTAGAAATGCAGTGATGGATGGGTCTAATTATAGCTATTCCATCAATTCATCGACAGGTATCATGAGAAATACCAGTTTTCCATACATATTACATGGGGTTTGTGTGTATAATTACCATTAATTTGGACTTTACTAGTATACAACTGAGTTTCTAATGGTATCAAGATGAATAATATAATCACCATCAAACAATATTAATTTTCATTTTTGTGAATTCTATTATAATTATAATTCATGTCACTCGTATAATATTATATATGAATGATATTATTGCACACGTTTATTATTTAATAGAATGTGTTTTCAATTATTTACATTTCAATAATGTTTATGGCTAATTTACTGATGATTGAATCCAGTTTATGTTAAAATTATTGAGAATCCAAATTGACCCATTAATTTTAATTCATTTTCGAATAAGTGAAGAATGGTATTATGAAAAATATCCCGAATAATATAATGTTACTTATGCTATTTTTTATTTTATATGTAATATGGGAAACATGTATGTATGGTGCTTTATAGGGCTACTAAACTGATCAATCATGTGTATTTATATTCCATGTATAATGAGCTCATTTAATAAAATAAATACCAACTAGATGTTATAGGTGGCAAGCTTCTATAGTTGGTATTAAAGTATGATAAATATAAACCATGGGATCTAGATTTAAAAAAACATAACTTAAATGCGAAATATAATAATTCCATATAGTTATTAATAAATTTTACCATTATAGATAATGTAATTTTATGGATCAATAAGTATGATTATTATGAGTTACCTAGGTGCATTCCATTACATAGTGATATTTCCATCAAGAATTAATGTAGTTGACACTCGTAGTTAATGACAGAAATACCCAGGTGATGAGGATTATATTGATGGTGATGTAACAGCATAATTCATGGTTATATTACGTTAGCTGACTCAGGTTATGATGAATAACAATTACAATACGAACCATGTTTCAGTACACAACCAGATTCATATTTTCTGGATTTCTTCAAGTGTTAAAAGCCTACATGTTTTAATGAATATTATAGTCCATTGGTAGCTATGTTATCGATTATGTATCATGATAATATATTGTAGATTTTGGTATAAAAAATCTAAAAGTGTTATTATGTATGTATATTATTTATAATATGATGATTATCTATATTGTTAAATGATCTAGAACACTTAATTAAGTGAAAAAATAATATTTATATCACAGAAGACTTTTAATATGATATTTACCAACTAATACTTACCTTGATAATAGAAATATCATACGAAGTGAATGTTACTCAAATTTAATAATAATGATGAATAGGTTGTGGATGACTATGAAGAAAAAATACAATATTAACTATAGAATGCTATAGACTACATAAATAATAAATTATTCAATATTTCCTATTTTTTGACAGGATTAAGCCGAGTCTTTAAATATAAAAACTTCATAAACTTTTTAATTATATGATTTTATAATATCAATTTAAATTAATAAATATAGATTAATTTCACAATCATATATATTTATCAGATATTAAGGGAATAATATGTCATTTGAGCATAATGAAAAAGTGAATATGGTAAATAAAATGAATGTATCATTGAAATTTTCATCATGAAAAATTTAGTAAAATAAACATTTTGGAAAATGAATTAATGGAATGTGTGATTTTTATGTATATAGATATGTTTCATACATATAATAAAATCATGGAATATAAAAAAACTATTTTATCTGGT
Organism: Viscum album; assembly: GCA_963277665.1. Classification (NCBI taxonomy): domain Eukaryota; kingdom Viridiplantae; phylum Streptophyta; class Magnoliopsida; order Santalales; family Viscaceae; genus Viscum; species Viscum album. The sequence goes on along the minus strand of OY728151.1, from coordinate 127,925,260 downwards.
ACTTCACCTATAATTATATGTGATAATATTTATACCAGTTATATATGTGTTAATGTAACATATCATGGAAGATTTTAAATAGTTAATATAAAGAAAAGTGATATATTATAGCTAGTATGGATGTTCATAGTAATGTGTTGAATCATACACTAAACATCCTTTATTTAAAATCCAATATTTTATTTGATATGTGTTCAACAAAATTTTTATATCTTAATAATTTCATATGGCTATTACATCACCATCTATAATATTAACTGTTGAATTTGATGTGAAGTTTCAAAATGGAATGATGATCTTATGTCATGTTAATTGATACTTTATACTAAATATATGTTAGAATATGATTAATGTAAATCATATTATTATAATAATGGAAAAAAATTCACTTTTATGTATCGATTGGATCTTTTGGTATAGATCACATAGAAATTATCAATGGAAGGATGTTAGATTTGATATTCTGATTCAACCGATGGTATTATATTAGTGTGAGGATAAAATGACATTCCCAAATAAAAATACATTTACGATATGTGTTTTTCTACCAGTTGATAAGGAGTATTCATCATATATGCTTTTCTATAATATAAAATTTTAAAATAAGAAGATCTTATATAAGTTTTTAGTTGACCCTAATGAGTTTCCTACCCCACCACCGAATGAGGAAATAATGTTTTTGATAGAACCAAAACCCGATGTTACATTGATTTTAATGTATTCAAATGGAATGGAAACGATTAGGTTTCTAAGATAAAGGAAGTACCTCTTGGAGAATATTTATATGTGAATAATTTTTCATATTTCATCACCATGGGGTTCACTTGTTATTTTTTTAAAATAATTATTTTCTAACGTTTCTCGATATTGATTTCGAAAACATAACAAGATAACTATTAATAACAGGTGTCTAATAACCTTTATCTATTACCTACTTGATCAATTTTTAGGAGATCAATATGATCCAATTATTGATATTTATTCATGATATCATTATATTAATGTTTAGAATAATGATATACCCAAAAAATCTATATAAGTTATTTATATTAGATATTTAGTGAAATTAATTTCGAACTTACCAATGATCAATCTATATTCAAATATTTTCTGAATAAATACTTTATATATGACCAAGACCAGACATTGGTAGTATTTAAAGATGATATTATTATATATTTTATGTGTAATTATGTGAATATAGAATATTTTGGTAGTTTTCATATAACTATGATGAAGGATATGTTACATTCCATATTTTCCACGTGTGAATTTCAGAAAAAATGTCTCAATATTTGATCATATAATTTAATTTGATGTTATAAATGTAGACTATTCATTGATCGATTTCATTGTGAAAAGTCAAAAAATTTCTATAATTATAGAGATTCATAGTTTTCTTCCACTAGGATTAACCTACCACTGAATCGTGAGATATATCCCACAATTGACTCAAAATGTTGTCTCCAAATGGGTGCATATTCTTGGGGATAACTAAATGTGAGGATAATTTATATGAAATGAAAATAATATTTTTTACTGTGACAATTTGTACAACATCATATATTGGTGAGGGTTTTATTATATATAGTGATAAATCAACAAATGGAGAAATATTCTTCCTCATGTAGAATAATATTTTGATAACTTATGATTATCAAAAAATGTGAATTCACCAGTAGAATTATCTAACTATAGTTTTTTAGTAAGATGTGCTAATTTTTCATTCTAGATATAGAAGAATTATATATAATGTGAGTGGTGTGAAATATATATTAATCATAGAAACATGAAGTATTACTTAAATAGAATGTGATGAATATTCGAATAGAAAATAAATATATTTGAATGATTATGGATTCTTATTACATTATCCCCTATGAAATATATTAAGGTGGGTTATGTTATAAGATAGAAATAACATGGTAGTTTTTATATTAATTTGATTAAAATATAACCAATACTTTTATATTTTTGAATGACTGATATTTATATATTTAGGTAAGAAATAAAAATATTATCATTCCAAGATGAATGTTAAATTATCCATCCATGATAGGATAATGACGGGACATATAGAAGATTTGGATTTATTGATGAAGGTGATTCATATTTTCTAATTCGACCATGATCAAATTGGAATGGTAAAATTAGATATCAATTCTGTGTTCCATCAGTACATGATTTGAGTTTTGAGAAGTTGGATAAACATTGTAGTTCATGATAATATTTTCATCCAACAAGTAAAATGGTATATAAAGATATAAAAGATATATTTGGTGGGATTAAATGAAAAGGGATATTAAATTATACGTTTCATGATATTTTTTGTGTTAGTAAGTGATTCAAAAGCGATATAAGTATATAAAGATTTCAAAAATATTACACATACAAGAATGTTAAGAGGAAGAAATTATTATTTATTTCATTATCATAAACTCCAAAACATCTAAATTCAATAGTTAATTTTGGGATATATTAGATCACCATATGAATTAATTTTACTTCAATTATATTATATAATATTTCTCTCTAAACCAAATCACTTGGTTATACGTTATTTAATTTTTTAGTCTGTATAGAGTAATAATCTCAATGAAAACTAATCTGAATTCGAGGTTTACATCATTGTTCTAGAGAATAAATCAATATGGTTTTGTTAAATATTTTTTTAGAATATAATATCATCTAAATAAAACTAGATATTATGATAGGTCCCTTAACACACCAGAATACATGTTGATATCGTGATATATAAATTTATGTGGTCATTTGGATGAAAAAATTTACCTTAGAATAATTTTATCACAAAAATTTATTTCAATTGAGTATTCCAAGGGCTCCTTATGAAGCCCTATATATATGGAATTTTGTAAATACATACATCTAAAATAATGTTATAGAATGGAAATTATTATGAAATAATATAGGTAAGGAAATAGAATACACTATTAGATAAATTATACATCTGATAATGAAACCTCATCATTGACAAAAAATTGTTTTTGACAATACTTGGTGTGATCTAGTGCTCAATGAAGTTGATATTATATTCCTATGAATATCTCCATATAAAATAATTAAGATACCTTAAAGAGTGGAATATTGGACCTTATATATATAATTCTATTTTAAATTAATCATCATATTAGTATTGTGGCTAACATATTGGTACATCCACTATATCTCTATTAAGTAATTGATTTTCGACATATATCTCACCTAATGATATGTATAGAATATCATATACAAGAAATGAAATTATATTTTTTACCACATTAAAATGTTATTTTACCGGCCTGAACCTCATATAGATTAACAATACATCTTTATAGAAAAAGTTTCATTATATAACATATTGGCCCTTTCCAGAATAATTTAGATCAACTGTATTTAGAAAATTTGAAACATATACCACTAGTTCAAATGTGAACTAAAAAAATATAAATATATTATACATAACTTCAACCATTAATAGACATACCATATGTTATATCCATAATAAAAACCAAGTCAATTTACAAAATAAAAATTGTGAATTTAGATGCTCCAAAAAATAAAATAGGGACATATAAACATAATTCATATCATAAATTGTACTAGATTATAATATATGAATCATAATTAAATGGATGAATTTAATTCATGAGAGCATAAAATTTTATTAATACATAGAATTTTGAATTATACATAAACATAAAATATTGTGTTCATGTTAAAATAAATATTGACTCACAAATTAGATTAATTAAATAATATAATTCAATCGCATAGACATATATACATGAAATGAGGACCACACATGACATTATGAACCTGTAATAAGGTACAATAATAACCTTATGGACATGAAATACAGATAACTAATAACCTTATGAATATTAAATACAGTTCATTATTTTAACACCTCGAGAATTTATGAGATATATTCTTTTTAGTTTTTTTTGATGTCCTCTATTGCACAATACACAAAGATTAGTTTGTAATATATGAAACACCGTATTAGCTTGCAGTATACGCAACACTATTATTGGCTTTTGATAAACACAATTTCAAGTTCATTTTGTGGAAATTATTCTATGCAACATTAAGTATAGATTTTGTTTAATATATAAATGAAATATGTTTTTATTATGTTATACGCAACACCAAAGTAAAAATTCACTACATGAATCCCTTACTTGTCTTGCATTACATGCAATCACAACCTTCCTCGATAGCGTGTGTAGTACACAATACCGAGTTTCACTAAATAACGATATGTTATTATAATATTATATAAAATAGATGTTATGAATAGTAATACCCACATATTGTAATTTTATACATTTTATCTTTTAAAATGGACTTCATTTTTTAATTCGGAATATCGAAATTTTCTTAGGGTGATTTTTTTGTGTTTTTTTTGAAAACATTAATTTTTTGATGAATAGTGAATAATACTGAGTTATAGTTAAAATCCGAATTTTTATTTAAATAATAATTTATTATATTTAAATTAAAATCAGGTCAAAATAGATTCATAATACTTATATATATTCAATATTATTCATTTGAGTCATTTTATAATAATTTTAGATATATAAAAATGTTATTGAACTTTTTACTATCTTTTACCCACCACCTAAGAAAATTTGCAAATTTATATAAAACATAATTTTACCACTTCTGTGAGTAAAATTTCAAAAAATCTAAGTGACATGATTGATATTAGTAAGTAAAATTTGGTTCAATAAGATACTTTTTTTGGTTAATAGTAACTTTATACTTTTATTTACCACGGTTACAAGTAAATAGGGTAATTAAGGGTAAGAATGATATCATTATCACACTAACACAACTTTTAATTCTATTAGATAAGTTTATTTAGACCAAAAAAACCTTACGAATAAAATATGACCCTTTAGGTCCACATGGATTAGATTAAGACATTTATTATTATTTAATTCAATGAAGGTTTAAAACAGTTAAAATCAATGATTAATAAGTAATACATTTTTAATATACAGTTACACATTAAATAAATTTGACTATAAATATTAATTAAATATAATAAAATGATTTACTACATAATGGTATTTTATTTATAATTTTTATACATTAAATAATTTCATTTATTAATGAAACAATGATGATGGAGTAATTACCTTATTAATGAAATAGTAACATAATTAATATTATAACTACCCAAATAAATGTAATTGGAGACTTTTTTTGAATTCCACTAATTTTCTTGGTTAATAAAATATATTAGGGTTGTTTATATAAATTTTATTTGAAGTAATAATGTTTGTATGAATTTAGAAAAAACAAAATAAAAATAGTGTCAAAATTGACATTAAAGAGTTTTTAAAAGAAATATTAAATTATTAATTGATATTCAATTCCTAAAAATATAAGGTTCTACAAAAAGACTTATATAATTATGGGTTGTCATTAATGAACCACTTGGGGTTCTCTTGGATATATATAGTATGTTTATTAACCATATAATATAAAAATAAAAAAATACATGGTAAATGTCAAACTACATAACTAACAGTTATATATAAATGATAAGGTTAATATAGTGACCCAAACCTATCTAAAACTGATTGGTTGAGAGGATTTCAAACCATATCCACTTTATCTTCTAAATAAATCAATTTTTTTCCATTATAATATGAATACGACTTTATTATAAAATAATATTTTATGTTTTTTCAAAGGTGCCCCTCACCTCTCTTATAAAAGGGTACTCCCCTTCTCTATAATTCACACCTACAAAGCCATTTGAATCGGACAAAACCGTCCCAAAAAACCTCTAAACTGTCCTCCATTCATCCTAGAGGCCTTATTTTAGATAGAGATCCATCCTATGTAGAAATTTTGATCAAATCAAAAGGAAGAACTCGAGGAAGAGGTAAATATCTCACAACCTATTTCAAGTTCCTTTCTTCTTCCAAATCATCATCATTTTTTTTCCAATATAAAATAATTACTCTAGTATAATATATATATTATGATGTTATTATAAAAATGGTAAAACCATATTAGTTATTTTATCCATCCTATTAATGAAAAATTCACCACATGTGTGTACGTACGGCTTACCGTCTCCACGTCGTGGTGTAGTTTGTTATTCAAACTTCTCATCATTTGGATGGGTACAATAATGAGTATAAATGGCATAAATAATAAATATAACATTATTATTATTCTTTATATATGATATAACATTCAGTTATATACGATTTTAATATCAAGAGAATGATATTGTCGCTCGTGCGTACGTACGGACTACCGTCTCCACGAACGTGATGAGATTCATTCTCCATGATAACTATTCAAGAGTGATTATAAAGTATATATAATAAATAATCATGAAATATATGAAATAATAATGATACTGGAATTCTTTACATATAAGTTTCATTTAATTAATTCCATTAAATTCAATAAGGAAACAAAAATAACATTCATACGTACGTACGCCCTACCGTCTCCACGAATGGTGTATTTCATTTCCATTTATCAATCTATCATATAAATTTTTATGATGAATATATATTATACCTACCTCATTTTTAACATTATGTAATTATTTATATTCGGATATAAGTAATAATATCAAGAACAACAAGTCAAAACACATACAATAAATGAAACGATTTTACCAAAAACACTGCTTTAACATAGAATTTACAAAAGAATGGTTAATATAATGCCGTAAGTGAATCATGTATGATATCATAAATATTGTTATGTTTCTGTTAGAATTTAATAATATGTTTAAAACCACTATAATGTAGTCTTAGACACATATGGATGAAATTGGAAATAAGGTAAGGGATAATTTTGTAAATCTCATTTTTATCCGAGATTGCTTATACCTAAGTATTTACTAGGGTTATGTCTATCATCCATGTCCATGTTTTCTAAAAATGTTTTCATAAAATGTTTACTATTCATTCATGTATATTTTAAGTCATTTTTACCCTTTTTTGACTTTTTACCACATTTTATTGAAGGAATCGTTCTTTTGGTTACCATATAAGGTACTTTTTAACTTTTTTTGAAAAAGTACTAGAAGAATGTTTTTTAACTTATACGGAGTGAATAGATTTTTACTGTTTCATAAAACCTTATTTTAATGAAGATTACTCTACAAGATTGCGTGATTATTTTCAACAAAATAAATTTCTATCAAAATTTCATGACATTTTGTGAATAGTAAATGATTTTGAAGAAGAAAGGATATTTTTTTCATGAATTCATTTCAAGTGTATTATAAAAACTATTTTCCATCTAAGATGATATTATTTATCATGTTTATGTTTCAAGTATAATGTATCTATTATTTACATGGTTTGATTTTTACGAAATGATATCCATTTGTTTTATATAGATTATGTCACGATGGGATGATGTTTATGAAACCCATTATATTCATTGGGTTATGATAATGATTTATGATTTTTTTTGTGGCACACGTAAGAATGATTTCAATATAAGATGGGTGGGACCTATATCTCCCTCCAATGAATTGGGTAAATATTTATATATCCTGAGATAGACATGGATGGAATGTTATGTAAATCCAGTTCAGTGATACAGGACTAGAATGATGGGTAAACTCTATTCACTAATGGACTTTGTCAACTATGTTGGTCTTGGTAGTAATTCCTTGGATACTATAGAAATCATATCATGCACTTAATGGTTGGCACAATTACATGTTTTATTACCATTCTATTTTTCATGTTTAATGTTCTTATATTATCTATACCTTATGTGCTTCTAAAATTTATGCCATGTTCATGTTTTTACATACAAATGTTTATGGTTTGTTTTGTGTTCTATATATTTACCCCTACAGAGCATTTGAGCTCAACCTTTATATTTTTTATTTTCCCCATTATTTAATGACTGATTTTAGGTAAGAAAAAAAACAGGGAAGAAATTTATGGGAGATTTTGAAGATCCTTCACCATGACTAGAAGATGATGTTCAGAGTTTCCAAATACACTAAACTATTATAGTCCTTGGGTGTCTGTTTTTTTTATGTATTAAGTATTCCGCAAAAGTAATGTAATGTACATGTTCATCAAGTATTGGTCTCTACAATTTGTATACGAGGGAGGATTATTTAACCTATGGAATCTAGGATGTGAAAAAATTAGTGAAATCCATAGAGATATTTCTATGGTATGTATAGGGATGTCCCTAAGGTTAAGTGTAAGTATAGGTTATAGTCCTAGAATTATGATAATGATCATGAATAACCAAGGATTAAACCTATGATGTTAGAGATTAAATGTACTCCCCTTTATTATGTTGTTTTCCAAGTATGATTTTTTCCTCTCACTCTATTATTTTTGGGTTTTAGAAAATGGCTGGAAACCGGAAGATTCATGTTAATAGAGAATATTATGGATTATGGAATGATATTATTCATGATCAAGCAAATGAAATGGGACTTGGAAGGTGAAACAATGTCATTATGCCTAATCAGCAATCCCATAATATGATCAATAATCACAACATTCGTAAGTTTCCTGACATAGTTAATAAGAGAAAGAAAGTGTTTAATGATGATCATAGAGGAAATAAAGTTCAATTTTACTCATGTAAATCATGTGGGAAGAGACATCATGGAGAATGTTTCAAATGAACTAGAAGATTCTTTGGGTGTGGAAATGAAGAAAAAAAACTAGTAATTGCAGAGGAAATGGTTCAGTTAACATAATGGACAAGGATAATGGAATTTATATGACATCAAAAACAGTTAAATATTTTAAATGTGGAATGTAAAGGAATTATGAAAACCAATTCCCTAAGGGAATGTCTCATGAAGAGAATCAGCATGGTCGTATGGGTAGTATTTATGTTAATGATGATGAGGAGAGTAAAAATGATATATGATTTAAAAGAAGTGTTGAGGAATAAATTGATGAATCTTGGTCGATGGTTTAAGAAGGTAGTGGATGGATTTTATGTTTAGCAAGAGTAATGTTTTATAGGTAATTTAATGGTACTATAGAATAATAAAACATCTAAGGATTGTTACACTATTGTTTTTCCTTGAGTATTTGAATGTATACATTGAATGGTACTAGTAACCATGAAATGTTATTCAGATATGATTGGAAAGCAGATGATATGCGCATAATGAAGGGATAAGGAGAAAATAATATGATGGATATTATTAATGATCTCACGGTTGATATAAGGACAATGTCATATCATGGTTTGAGTATATAGTATTTTTGGGATTTTGGTATGTGGAAAGAGTTAAATTGTTACATAATTCATGTTTTCACAAAGATTCTATGGTAACTTATGTTTCAAGAGAATACATGACTAAGGTAATCACAAGTTTTTAATGTGACCAAAAAAATATATCTTGTGATATATGATGGATAAGTGATGGTATTCACGTTCTTGTTATATGACCTTTTTAGTAATCATTCTCTTTATACAATGAGTTTGAAAAGAAGTAATTAGAATAAGTCTTAAGGATGTAATGGATTAAGTTGAACATGAAATAGTATTTTTTAAGGATAAATATTTTTTTTGATTTTATTTCTGGAATTTTATAATTGTATAGTTTAAGATAAGGGACAACCTATAGAACGGGCGACAATCCATAGCGTCAGATAAGGATACGGGAATCGAACACACAAATAATGTGTGATTGGCCATTATCACCTACCATTGGCCCACAAGATGTCCACGGTTTGTAGAAACATGTTTTATTTTATTATGAAACATTATAGATGAAGTATAAGTCCATTTTTTTGAACCATATACGATTAATCACACCATAGATGGACTTATGTATATAACTTTTTCTAACCTTATGTTTGAGACAGATGGAATGAACTATCATTCTGCCGAATGATCTACTAACACTTCACAAAAGACAAATTCAACTTCATTTATTTAAGAGATGACGTGTAAATATTTTAAGGCACGAGATACAGTGAGATTCAACCAATATCAAGTTTGTATTTCATTTAATTAAAAAATTATTCAACATTTGGGATATGATCTTGAAAACCAAAAATTTTGTCCTAGTTCCCTTATAACTGATAAATTATATGGTACCTAAGATCAAAAAAAATTATTGCTTTGTGATTGTTGTATTTTTAATAGCCATGTCCTCCACCACTCTTCATCAGAAGTTGATGGTTATATTTCTGTTCGATATCCATATTTTCACCTATGTTCTCCTATGTGGAAACCCAGTGATGAGTTAATTTGGGTAACCATTATGTTTCATACTTCAAATTTTAAAAATAAGTTTTAGTATTACATTTTACGATGTGGATTTTTATGATTGAAACTTTCAATTAGTAAACCATTTATAACCCCGACGAATTTTGAGGGGGAAATTCATTTTAAGGGGGGTAGAATGTAACACCCCGAGATTTTATGAGATATATTCTTTTTAATTTATTTTATGTATTCTATTGGAATCTAAACCATGATTATCTTGTACTATATGAAACATAGTATTAGCTTTCAGTATATTAAAAACTATTCATCACTCGTGTTACACACAATCTCAAGTTCATTTGGTGGAAATTATTCTATGCAACATTAAGTATAGATTATGTTTAATGTATAAATGAAATAGGTTTTGATTATGTTATACGAAACACCAAAGGGATCTTGCACTACACTCAGCCCTGACTTCACTTGCATTAACCATAATCGCGACCTTCCTCGATAGCGTGTGTAGTACGCAACACCGAGTTTCACTAAAAAACGATATGTAATTAAAATATTATATAAACTAGATGTTATTAATATTAATACACACATTTTAAAATTTTATAAATTTTATCTTTTAAAATGGACTTTATTTTTGGATTTGGAATATGGAAATTAGCTTAGAGTTAATTTTTGGTGTTTTTCAAAAAACTTTTAATTTTTTTATGAATAGTGAAAAACACTGAGTTATAGTTTAAAAATGAATTTTTATTTAAATAATTATTTATTCTATTTAATTTTTATTTTAGTTCAAAAAATATACATAATACCTATGTATGTTCAATGTAATTCTTTGAAATCATTTTATAATAAATTTAGATATATAAAAATTTTATTGAACTTTGTACCGTCTTTTACCCACCTCCTAGGAAAATTTTTAAATTTACATGAAACATAATTTTACCACTTCTCTGAATGGAATTACAAAAAATGAGAGACACAATTGATATTAGTAAGTAAATTTTGGTTCAATAGGATATATTTTTTTGGTGAATAGTAAATTTTTACTTTTATTTACCACAGTTAAAAGTAAATAGGGTAATTATGGGTAGAAATGATATTATTATTACACTAAAACATGTACTAATTATATTGGATAATTGTAATGAGACCAAAAAAACTTTGAAATAAAATATGACCCTGTAGGTCCACTTGGATTAGATTTGGACATTAATTATTATTTAATTCAAATAAGAGATAAAAAAGTTAACATCAATGTTTAATAAGTAAAAAAAAATTAATATAGGGTTAAGCATAAGATATATTCAACAATAAATATTAATTATAAATATAAAAATATTTAATATATAATTCTATTTTAATTATAATTTTTAGACATTAAATAATTTAATTTATTTTTAAAACAATGATGATGCAATAATTACCTTATTAATGAAATATTAACATAATTGATATTATAAATACCCAAGTAAAAGTAATTTGAGAATTTATAAGAATTCCACTAATTTTTTGGCTTAATATAATATATTAGGGTTGGTGATATGAATATTTATCTGATTAATAATGCTGTTATGAATTTATCAAAAACAAATTACAAAATATGTTCAAAATTGACATAAAAGAGTTTTTAAAACAAATATTAAAATATTAATTGATATTCAATTCATAAAAATATATGGATCATTAAAAAGACTAATATAATGAAAATTGTATCAATAATTAAATAATTTGGGTTCTCTTGGATGTATATAGTATGTTTATTAACCATATAATATAAATATACAAAGAGGCATGGTAAATGTCAAACTACTTAACTATGAGTTAAATATAAATGATTTGGTTAATATAGTGACCCACACCTACCTAAAAACTATTGGATGAATGTATTTGGACCCATACCCACTTTATCATAGAAATAAATCATTTTGGGGCCATTATAAACCGAATATAAATTTATTAAAAAATAATATTTTAGGATTTTCCTAAAGTTCCCCTCACCTTTCTTATAAAAGGGAAGTCCCCCTTTTCTCTAATTCACACCTCCAAAGCCATTTTTCTCAGAAAAACCCTTCCCCAACACCCTCTCAACTATCCTCCCTTAATCTTAGAAGCCTTACATTAGTCATAAATTGAAACTAAAGATCCTTTTTTGATCAAATTTAAAGAAAGATCTCGGGGAAGAGGTAAATATCTCACCACCTATTTCAAGTTCCTTTCTTCTTCCACTTCCTCCTTCTTTGTAGTTTCCATTCTAAAATTATTACTCAAATATATTCTATATATTGTGATCTTATTATAAAAAATGGTACAACCATATTATTTATTTTATCCATCCAATGAATGAAAAAGAAACCACATGTGCTTATGTACGGCTTAGCGTCTCCATGTCGTGGTGTAGTGTTTTATTCAAACATTTCATCATTTGGATGGGTATAATAATGAGTATAAATGATATAAATAATAAATATAAAACTATGATGATTCTGTATATATGATATAGCATCCAATTATATATGATTTTAATATCAATTTTTTCAATCTTATTGTAATTTTGTTTTGGAATATTATCCTCATTATCCATTTGATTATGAAATTGATTGTCATTATTCTAAAAATCGTACAATTTGAAATACTATAGTTTGTTTTTTGATTTTTTTGGCCTTTATATTAATTAAATTCATTATCTAGAATCATTCTATAACATATACATTATTTTTCATGACTGATAGGATACCAAAACATGTAACAACTTATTATTACATTATGAAATTCACATAAGTTGTTATTTCCACATTTCTGGAATGTATTTTACTGAAATTTAATTAAACCATGTTATTTAATCTTTTTATCAAGATACATGACCATTCTATTCTTATAAAAAACATGGGTATTTTCGGAATATATAAATTTCATTTCTATCATTACATCATAGAGAATTAATTCTTTATTGCAACTATAGTCTCTTATATCCAATTACATTAAAATAAATTGTTTTATAACTTAGTGGAATCGGTAAATTGTTCCTTAAAAGACGATTATGAAACAGTAAGAGTATATTGAATGTCATGTAAAACATCCTTTATATGTACTAAAAAATTTAAAATCCTTCTTCTTGAGCTCAAGAAATTCTATCCCCAACATTGTTAATAAAATTTGAGAGAAGTAATTAATTAATCATATCATCTTAAACTCAACCAATTCAATGGATTCTATGTATTTCTATTTACACTTATTCATAAATAAGGTTCCACCACAAATATATTTCTCCTCCAAAATTATTGATTTCCAAAATTATTTTCTCATGCTGTAAATAATGGTGAATGGAAAATATCATTTCATTATTTCTGTTACATTTCTCCATGACTAATTGATTATTAGACCCAATAAGATTTGGGAAATGCTGCATCATGGGGGACTAAACATAAAATTTACCCCTAATAACTCATTTTTATGTTTAACATGACTCATAGACTGAGAATATTATGTGAGAAAAGAAATGATATTTTCTATTCGATCTCAAATAACATTAAGCATATCATTTGGAAAATAATTGGATTTTCCATTTCATTCAACATTAACATGATTATTATACATAAAATCCATTTTCTATATAAAAAATGAATAGTTATAGAACCTATAATCATAACTATAAAAACATAGTCCTAATTTTTTTTTGGATTTCTAAATCATGAAATATTTATTTCATTCATTAACACCATATTTTTATCATAGGTAATTCATGATTATAATCTATTCAAATCATTCATAATGGTTCATAAATTACATTTGAATTAACCATGTAATATCCCCCAGTCACGTCAAACCCATTTTTTAGTAAGGGTATACTCAAAATGCACCTGCATAATGATCATGATATACATAAGTAAAACTTTTTTGGGGGTTTAGCCACTGGAAAACTATGTTTCCAAACTACATCTTTTTATAGTATACAAATATTTAATATAATTCTACTTATACCCCATAATTTATTCCCTTCTCAAAACTCAAGATTTTATTCTATACATTAGTTTATCCTTATTATTATCACTAATGTATTGTCATCATATTTCTTAATGGTTAAAAATTAACTTCTATTAATATTAACTATAAATCCTAAATCATTTTTTAAATAAATATTTCATTTTAATAAACACATATTTATTAAAAACATAGAGATCATTTCCATAATTTGTTTTTTTCCTTTGGAAACATTGAATCAAAAAACTCTTGTATATAAGTGAACTATTATATTTCCCAATACTATCTTCATAACTAGAACCATTCATAGACATATCAAACATAATACCATTTATAAAAACCTGGGGAATAGAAATGGAGTAAAGGATGAGATCATAACATGAGTAATAGTAATGAAGTGTGATATAAACATAATTTTAAAATTAAGGTATTAAAAGATTGATATAAGATAAGAAATATTATAGACTATATATCTTATATCATAATCGTGAGAATAGAAAATTATAATTTTTTATAGGATATGAATTATAAATGTGTCCAAGATCCTATTCCACAAAAGGATAATATTTCTATAAAAAATATATTTATGGAATAAATATAATCATAAAATATTTTTAACATGTTAAAATAGATAAAGGTTCACAATTTATGTTAAGGACCTCAAATCAAGAAATCATACAGAATTATAGATATAAAAGTATGTCCACAAATGAAAAAATAGAAATAATTTTTTATTCAAATAAGCTTCTAGATTTGAAATCATGATCATGAAAAAAATTGTAGACATGAATATAGGTCAACAAATAACCTTCTAGGCATGAATACTGTTATACACATAACATTATGAACATAAAATTAGGTTCAAAAAATATATTATTAACCCATCAGTTATCTGTAAATACCCAATGCATTACAGGGATACATAGGTCCCTCCCATAATATATTGAGAGTCGTAAATATAAGAGGCACAATTTCATAAAATATAAATCATAACTAAAATCATGTAATGAAGTCGGTATAATAAAAAATTCCTAACACTTGAACCCATATAATTAAAATTTATTTCATAATCATGTATTCGGTTTATTATTTCACATTCCAGGGAAAATGAAGGTGTTTGGTACACATATATTCATCAATATCATAAAAAATACATATAAAGAATATAAATGATACCATTTTATCATATACTGACAAATACACCATAAATAGAAAATGTTTATTTCATTGAGGAATCAAAATTTCATAAAGAGATCATTGTAATATTCAATTAGAAAATATTATTTTCTCCTTAAATAAAATTTAGTAAAATATAAAAATTCAATAAATATTATAAAAATTTTATTTTAAAAATAAAATTTGAAAATTTTAGTGGAATATTTTTATTCATTAATAATTTCTAATTATGAAAATTTCATTCCACTCCAAACACATTAAATCAATTATTCCTTTAAATTATTTCATAAAATCAAAAATTTTATTGTTTTTAAACCAATATGATGATTCCTTTTAAAATTTTATAATAATTTAAAAAGGGGAAATATTTTAAAAAACCACTGAGTAAAATTAAAATAATCTTGAAATTATTTTTAGAGAGCAAGTATATGGAAAAAATTGCATTGAAGAGAGAAATAAAGTCGAGTTCCTATAAAAACATTCCTCATTAACTTGAGTAAATAAATATAGGGAGATAATTTGAAAATATTTATTATAAAAAATAATCATATGATAGTAAATATCAAGAGTTTTTAGAGTTATAAATAACAATATATCATCATCAGAAACATAATCCTAAACAATCAAGATAGATAATAAGAATGTTTTATATAATTTCTACCACTTTGCTAAAAACTGAATCTTAAGACCCCTGAATTATAAAAAATACAAGGTTATTAGATATCATGAGGAAATAGAAATTTAGAATATAACCTATCAAATGGTAATTTTATAAACATCATAAATGAAGATATATTTCTAAAATTAATTATGACCGAATGAATGAAATTTGGGGCAAAATCCCTTAACATAAGTCTCCTATAACTTCATTAATGTAAAAACCAAATATATAATAAATATATGTTTTTTTAAAATTTATTTATTTAACATAAAAAAATATACTACTCTACATGATTATTTATGACCATTTCTAACAATTTTTTCAATTTATTGTCAAAACCACATTTTGGGTAAAACTGTTTTGTATTTCATGTATATTTTAATTTGTTAAATTTGTTCTTTTTAATTTGACCATAGATATATAATATCTAGAATCAAAATAAAAATGTATATATAATATTTTTCTTTTATATATTTATTTATTTTAATCCATAAAATATTGATATAGAAAATGAAATACATTGTATATCATGATAGTAGTCCATATGTACGGATAAATAATACATCAATTTTATTTGTGGATGAAACAAAAAAATAAATGTTATAATACATTTATAGTAAAATTAATACATCATATATATTACATATTTTAATTAGTCATATCCTTATTATATTCCATGTAATGTGTATATGTTGAACGAATCACACCACATTGTGAGACAGTAGTTTTCCATACACACGAACAATGTTATCATATTCCCACAAAGTGAAATGGTAGAAATTTAACATTGTAATAATATTTTAAAAGTATATTTATTTCATAAATATCATATATATATATATATATGTTAGATTCAACAATATAACCAATCGTTAGAGGTATTTAAGGAAGACAAACTACATCAGTTTGGGAGACGATTGTCCTCCATAAACATGACTAACTATTTTACCGCTTTTTTAATGGATGTGGATATAGATATATGTCAATACATAAGAAAAATTAAATATATTTATATGTTAGATACACATTTTATTATAATTAAATTACTTATGGTGGTGGGGGATGTAAATAAGAATGTGTTTAATGAAGACAATTACATTATCGTAGAAAAACTCCCATGGAATCTATTTTAGAAAACCCTAAGATTCTATTTTAGTATTAAAAAATTTACTGATTTGGTATAAAGTGGTTTCATTGTGATTTTTAGGGGTTTTGTTGACCAAAATGAAATAAAATTTTTGATAAAATGAGGGGAGGTGGTGGGCTACTATAATGGAAGAGGAGTGACATTTTGGTAAATCCCTTTAACTATATATAAATAAGAACTCACCCTCACCTCATGTCTGTCAAAAAATGATATTTAAGACATTGGATAGGAAATATGGTTGATTCACACCACCTATTAAAAAAAATTGAACAAGTAATTCTTTAGCCATAAATTTTCCTTAGTTTTACTATTTTAGTTATGACAATATTATCTATTTATTTATTTGTATACCTATGTGATTTATCTCTTAAGAATAAAAATAAAATTATTATTAATATATTATATGGGTATTTTTTATATATTTTTAATCCATCTTATAAAATAAAAATCCAATGTGTCTGGTAGATTAATTTTAACAGAAGCACATCTAATGTTAAAACACACATTTTATATTTAATCATGGGAATTAACATTTATTATATTACATAATTTATAATAATTAAATTAATTGTAAATTATTATATAATATATATATATATATATATGTATTTATATATATATATAATTCATTGTATTAAATTGAATTTATACAACTTTAAGAATATGATTATGGTGAGTCCCATAGATGCGACAATTTTTTTTCTTCTAAATGACAAAATTTTCAAAAGTAAAAAATGTTTTAATATCATAAATCATTATAAAATTGATTCTAAATTCTCAAATTTGATTAAAAGATATATTATTACACTAATAATACTTTTAATAGAATTTTAAAACAATTTTAATTTTATTATACTCTGTCAATGAAAATACAGTTCTTAATAAAACTAACGTTCATACGTATTCATCGAAAATTTAATGATTTCAAAATATAATCAAAACATCAATATAATTAATTTTAAATTTATTATTTATATACAAATGTTAAATTTTAAAAATAAATTTTATGAAAAGGAAAAAAATTAATTTTTAAATAATTTTGTGAAATACGACCAAATTTCTATTACTTATACAATGAATAATTTTAACAGAACTTTGGATTTATTCATATATCATTCCTATAAATCAAATATGATGAATGAAAAAAAAAATTAATATATAATATATAAATTAATTTAATTTTTTTAAGTGATGTGTTTAATTTATTATTCTAGATCATGTTTCTATGCATAATAAAATGTTATCAGAATTTATTTCCTTTATTTTAAATGTTTTATATTTTATTTATAATTAATAGGTTACATACGAATTAATTATATATATTATTTTGTTAAATAAATAATTCATAATTTACTAATTCAAAATTTTACCTTCCATTCCAATGACTATGTGTTAACTTTTTAGTAAATATTTCAATAGCATTGCAAGATAACAAGGTGATTCCTATATTGAAATATATATAATATATTTGGAAAAGTAAATATATTATAATATATACTAATATAATATTACATTATGTATTTTTTTTCGTGTGTCATACATGCTATCAAATATAATGTTATTAAATTAGTTTTTTTGGCATCACCCTTGTCACAATTTAAAAGCCTCCATCTCGTATGGAAGTTCATTAATGGTTATCCTGTGTCCATAGATTTTTTAAATTATAGGCAGACTATAATAAGAACATAAAAGGTTATCAATGCATCATATTTGAAGAATTAATTTTTTTATTGTAATGAACGAATTGGAATGGATTTCTTGAATATAGAACATTCATTGACCATGTGGGTCACAAAATCATCTACACTAGAAACCCATGATAAAAATACTATATGAGTATTTTTCTTGTTCTTAAATGATATGAATGAGATATTTATAAATGGATTATATGCATATTTTAGGATAATATTTATTATTTTAATCTTGTCTCAATGTGGGAGTAGTTTGGGAGATTATCATTCAGAAGTGGAATTTAATTATATTTTATCATGTGCATAAAATATTCTACGATAAAATAATTTTTCAAAAATAGACATTTTTAGAGTATTATTTCATGGAATGATACATTCTGGGATGTATTTATGATAATAGGAATAAATAATTTCAATCCTCAATTTTAATTTATTCAACATTTTATTGATGAAAATTTATGTGTTTATTCAGTAATAGATACATTAATCATTGTTTTACATGAAATTTAATTTATTGATTATTATTTATTTGTGTATATATTTCATGAAGAGCCACTATAGTAGATAGATATAGGTATGAGGATTTATAAGTATGATCTATAAAAATTCATTTCATTCCCTAGTATAGTAACTATATTAATGTGACATCTTGGATGGTGAAAAATAAATATTTGGGAATACTACCTTGTGTTTATCCATGGTATATTGAGACATTACGTATGATAGTGTGACATATTATGATAGAAAAAATATGTTTTACTAAATCATTGAATCAATAAACGGCCCTCTAAAACCATAACATTAGAAATATTTTTTATAATCCATAAAATATAATAAACTATATTTTCAATTTTTTTTCATAGAGGAACCAATATCTAATTTAACACAATAAAATGTATCTTATATCCATCTATGAAAACTGATAGAAAAGAATGCAACAAAAATAAAATATATAATAATTCATACCAATATTGAAGATCAATAATGTATATTTGTTACCATTACATTATGTATCGGTGGAGCACCCTGAAAATAATATTATTTAGATATGAAATATATAATATATTTACTAGTCACATATTCAATAAACTAGAATAAATAATAAATAAATATAGTTAAATATTATAATAATAGAATGTAAAATAGGAGTGGCCTCACCCAAATTTTAATCGAATAGATATGCTAATCCATTTAGTTAAAAATAAACCCAATCATTATAATCCAACAATATATCATACAAGGAATCCTCCAATAGCATGATGTATAACTTAATTCCTATTAACAACTATTAACATATACTAACATTTAAAATTCATCAATATGTAACCCAAACTCATCATTATTACCCACAAATTCTCTAATGATCCCATCCCATTTACTTCCACACCCATCATCTAATTCATGACGTCATAGGATTCGAGTTTTGAACATTATTTCACAAAATATAAATATTAAGAATCTATCAACTGATGAATAATGTCATAATTTCCCCTAAAATGAATCCTAATATCTGGAATCCACTTATAAATGAAATCTGATCATCATAGTGATAAATATCATACAATAATTTTTCCATCCATCCTATCCTTTATATGGACAAAAATTTCTTAAATTTTTTAAGGTTTTCCATTATCAATAGAAATTATAGTTTTTAAATATATTAATCATTCGTAATAAAGAAACACTATAATTATCATGCTTGTATATGATGTGAATCATTACATGATTTTTTCCATCAAAAGTGAGACACATGATTCCATGAAATTTTTCAGTGAATATAAATATTAATGAAACAATTTTATTCGATATTTTATTTTGTGTACCTAGAAAAATAAAAATAAAAAATTAAATCAATCTATGATTCTTTGTTTTCATGTACCTTGGTTTCAAGAAAATGGTACAATCATCACAAACCAAGAATATTAATTTAGTTAATGTGATTTCTCTAAGGTTGACATGATATTTTCACCCAATGATGTAATCAAAGGCCTACATTTGATTATTCTAAAAAAATTAAGACCATTTAGATATTGAAAAATTGACATAATATAGATGTATGTGGATGAGTATCCCTAAAATTCTATATCCCAAAAATTATCTTTTTAATCATAATATATTTCATCTCAAACGGTTCAAAATGTTAATAATCTATCTCTTCAATATTATTTATATACATGCTCAATTAAAAAATTTCATCCATAAGAATTAAATGTATAATGATAAAGTCATCATTTTAATGAAATCATGTAACTTTGATATCCAATATATTGGTTATTCAATTTGAATATAAAAACTAATTTTATGTAAAAACTAATTATTAGTTATTTTATATCATATTAATTACACTAGTAAATTGAATTAAATTTCCCATATAAATCCCCTGATGAAATTTCATCGTCTCTTATAAATATTTATTATATAGTCCCACATTACAAATCTATATATGAATCAATATAATTATTAAATAATTAATTAATTTAGGATTTCTTTTAATAACATTCATGCTTAATCAATTTTTAATACATTTAAAAATATTCTTGTAATGTCCCTAAATTTCCATCTAAATTTTTTATTTTATTATTTTGGATTATTACGAGTCTATGAAAAATTAAAATGCGTGATTCTGAGGCCCGTTGTGCCCGAAATGTTTTTTGAAATTTTATTATGGTACCTTATGTAATCGCACTGGAAACATTTTCTATCTTCTGAACCAGTGCCCAGTATTGAAATCTAAAAGCACTATTGAATCCATAGTGACATGATTCTCTTAATGGAAGCTTCACATGGACCACAATATTTCGGGAGAAAAATAATTTTTTTGGGCAAATAAAATAATAATTAAATAACATCTAATTGTTATTTTATTTTTCTATATCGGTTGAGAAGTGTTGGTATGACCGTTGTGTTGTCAAGACATTTAATGACATGACCCTCCATTATTTGTAGCCACACCATTATGGATTTAAGAGGTTCATTCATTAATGAACATCATTAATTCATTGTTGCATTACTATACATTTCGCCCTGTATTTAAGTGAGGCTTGCGGTGGAGTTTTCAAATTGCTTCTCCATACACGGAACCTCTGGCAATGTGACTCAATGTTTTCCATTGACCAATAAAGGAGGATTGGACATTGTTGTAGGAATCAAACTGGGATTGTCAAACGCTAACAGCTTCCATAGACAAGGACTCTTCATCTACCACAGTGACATCACCAATGAATCACGAGGTAGGGGTTGTTTATAAATTCAATAAAATCCATCGATTCAATTACTTGTTCTGGAATTTGTTGGAGGTTTTTGTGGGGGATTTTGATATGGTTTAAACAATATCGTTGTGGGGTTTTAATTTTGTATCCCATTGTAATGATGGTACTGCGGAGGGAATGGACCAAAATATCAATGCCCGGATCCTCCGCCGCTTCGGTTTTGTCACGTTATTTCGTGAAAAACATCCAACATGATGAAAATTGGTATTTGAGAACCGTGCAGAGACATCGACATTCCGGGAGGCCCGTAAATCCGAGTGGTAATGAAAACGGACCACCAGAGAGAAACCGGTGGCCCGCAAATGATTCTCTAATGTGGTGGCACCGACAACTGGCGCTTGTCATCCATGTAAGAGGGTTACAGCGCTTCGCGCTACGGTAGTCCTGAAGGGGGTGCTAGCATCTGGTTGGCCTTGTTGGTAAGGCAGTGCGTCATCCTACAACATAGGAATGGGCAGTGGAATAGATGACAAGGTAGTAGAGGGACCTTCACCCCACTGGTCCCACATACCACATAGCAGCACCACATGGCGCCTCTAATTGAAGAGATGAGCATCTCTTCATGAGTAATTTTAGAGCTGGCAGCCATCCGACTGGCGAGTTGCGCCAGTGCACCGGGATGCGTCGCCTAGTGGGCCAGGCTGGGTCAGCCCCGGGGAATCGGTTCGACCCGAAATGGTTCAGGTCGGCCAACTCTATATATGTCCTGGTCGGACCAAACATGGACACCTCTCGGGCCCAGATATGCTTAAAAGGTCATATCATGCGAACTAGTCATCCTTTAGATGAACTGTCTATGGTTCTGGGATGTTTGGAGTGGGACGGCCCTTTTGAGACACATCATAAGAGTTTAGGAGAATTTTTGAGTACATCCAGTTTGGATCAACCTAGAATCCAACTAGACCCTCGTCACTAAACTGACAATAACATACAGAGCGTTCGTCCGGTTGGGGTTCCATCAATTGCGTTTGAACCCTT
Source organism: Viscum album (assembly GCA_963277665.1). Classification (NCBI taxonomy): domain Eukaryota; kingdom Viridiplantae; phylum Streptophyta; class Magnoliopsida; order Santalales; family Viscaceae; genus Viscum; species Viscum album. The sequence goes on along the minus strand of OY728151.1, from coordinate 127,902,142 downwards.
ATGACATGAAAAATCACTAGGTTACATCATTGGGGATCTTTTTGGATGTTGAGGTATGATCAAACACTTATATAGTTGAACCATAGTGTTACTTTTAGTTAGAGTTATGATTGATATTCCTCAATGACTCAAGATGCGGGTATTCCTTTCTCCTTTTCTCCAGTAGATACGGGACTACCCACATCAAGAGTGTTGGTTTGTTTTCCTATGAGATGGATTTTACTATCATTGGAGTCAATACAACTATATTGCAATAGGGCGTGGGTCCTCCTTACTTATCTAACATAGTGTCAGCAACTCCCCTACCAGGTAGGGTGTCAATCCTCTACGTTAGGAGTTGGTACTGCCATGTCATCCCAGGGTGTGGGTCCTCCTAATTCAGTGCTACAGCAGAGTCATTACTCCCCATCTATCCCAGGGTGCAGGTCCTCTATCCTAGGGTCAGTAATCCTCTAACGTACTAGGGTGTGGGTCCCCAATGGTGAAAAAAGTACCAGAGTTGTACACCTCTACCGGGTAGGGTGATGGTCCTCTATGTTAAGAGTAGGTACTCCCTTATCAACCATATGTGCGGGTCCTCCATATGAAATTATATAGAATATTAAGTAATACACTGCCTCTCTATGGTGTACGTCATCTACCCTAGGTCGGTACACCCCTGATGTTCTAGGATGTGTTTCCCCCACAGTGAACAAACAACAAGTGTTGCACTCCCCTACCGGGTATGGTGTGGGTCCTATATATTAGGATTATGTACTCTCCTATCATCCAAGGTAGTGGATCCTCTTATGCATTTCTACAATAGAGTCAGTACTCCCTTTCAATGTCAGGGTGTGAGTCCTATGGCCTATGGTCAGTACTCTCCTGACGTACTACGGCACGTGTCACCGAAAGTGAACAAACTACTAGAGATTTACATCCCTACTCGATTGGGTGCAGGTCCTCACATATAGAGTACTACACCCCTATCTCCAAGTAGAGATGTGGTGAGAGTTTTTTAGGTGAGTTTGAGATCCCTCAACTACAAGACATAGTTAAGAGGTGTGGGCCCTCCGTTTGATGTAATCAATACCCAAGGTAGAAGTTAGTACTCCCTGGACAGACTAGGGTGCGGTCCACTTCATATTGGGGTGACTGAGATATCATGGGTTAAATTGGAGCAGTTCTCCTCCAATTTAACATAGTGTTGAAGAGTGGGCCTCCTCACATGGTTTTCCATGGTCGTTCCTCTGGAACAATACTAAAACTATGATACCTCTAGTTCTTGGCACTAGAGGTAGTTCTAGCAGAATGTTCCAGATGGAGAACTTCCTTTTGGACGTTCCTTTGAGAATGTTTTGGTTGTATCTGATGGAGTACATCTCTCTAATGGGTTCCTTCAAGGATTGTCAGTTCATGGAGTGTATACTCGTGATCCTCAAATTATGCGTTGAGACTTCATTTGAAATCATGGAAATAGATTGTGGTCATTGCCTTATGTTTCTTTGTGGTTGAGATGACTATAATTGAATGATGATGGTATATGCAATGGAATATACCTGGGTATAGCTGACTATGAACAATATTTGTGGTTTACTTCATTATTGTTCTATGGAATTTTTAGTTTTTAGATTAATGAGAGGCCATCAGGGTCTCGAGGTCCTATTACAACTAATGAGTTACTCACCCCTACACAAGAATTGTCTACATGTGTTGTGTCTAGTGAAGATGTTAGATGTTTCGATAGGGCCCAGAGGAAGCCGAGGTCGACGAACGAAATGACAGTGTACACGGTGGCCTAGGTCTAGAAGGTGTCCAGTAGGACTATACAGATATGGAATACTACCCCATCTTCATGTAGCTTCACTAATCATGTGATCATGTGGGTCTTCCACAAACAGTCCTCAGAGATCCATTTTTACAATGTTGTTTTGAGTTCTTTAGTTGGGCTTTTATACTGGGACAGTTACACCACTCAATGCTTTACTTGTTATTTTTCTTTTGATTCTGATTACTTAGTGATCCCATTTCGTCTTTGTGGTTTTTTTGGGATTGCATGTGTGTACAGGTATCCAAGAAAAATGGCTCCTACATGTCGGTTGAGGCCTTAGGTTCTAGTCTCCAACCCTAGCCCTCGGTAGGTAGGCTTGGGGTATGTCACGACACAGGCCCCAGGGGATGGTCCATGACAAATAAGAAAATTTATACAGAAATTCTAGGACATTAGGCTTGGGGTATGTTATTACACAGGCCTTGGGGGACGGGTCTTGAAAAAGTGGTATCAGATGAGGTTGGTTCTACCATAATGACCAAGGGTGTATTGTTTTTTAAGCAATAGTGTTATTTTATTAGAGTTCATCTTTTAGGCTAGGGACACTAGTGTTGGTGCGGCACTGACGTATCCATACACCTAGGCTCTGGACACTAGTTACCTAACTCGGTACATGGAAACACTGGTGGTAGGAAATAGAAGAATATAAGAATCTTGTATTTATGTGTAAAGACCCAGAAATTTCAAGGGGAATTTTTTTTCTAAATTTTCTTTGAAATTTTACAAGAACGCAGTTTCTGACGGCGCCTGATTCTGAGGCCCGGTGTGCCCAGAATCAATTTCCGAAGTTTAGCTCGGGTACGTTCAGTGAACGAACGAGCGGGAATTTCTATCTTTTGAACCGGTGCTCGGAATTGAAATATGAGGGAACCGATGAACTCGCAATGCCGGTTTTTTTCTTAAGGAGACTTTTTCCGTAGTTTCATTTTATCGAGAGCGGAGGTTTTTTTTTTTGGGTTTTCTTTAAAAGTGTAATAATAAAATAACGTGTCATATTGCACTTTATTTTATTTCAGCCGCCATTGGGAGGGAGGTGGTTGAAACCTCCTCATGGAGGTTGGAGGTGGGGACACCACACCTTAACCTCCCTTGAGAGGTTATGGTGGTGTGGCCCACCCAAACTAAACCTCCCATGGGTGGTTTATTGTGGTGGGGACCACACGGGGCTTAACCCCCCAATTAATGGGAGGAGAGGAAACCTCCCAACTCTCCCTCATTAATGAGGGAGAGCCTCTTAATTCCTCAACTCCCCATTAAATGGGGAGAAACTCCTTTGCACCCTCCCCTCTTAAGTGGTGCCAACGGACCTCTTTAATTGCGTCAACGCAATTTATTTCACCTGACCCCCCTTTTTTTAAAAAAATTATGTAACCACGATGGTTACATACCTCTCCCCCTCACCTATATATAGGGATCTTGGGAGAGGGCTTGGGGGACGGCTTCACCAAGCGACGGAACGCTGGTAAAGTACTGTGACTCCCAACACTTGGGAGAATTAGAGTTCTCCAACGAAGAACGCCTTTTTTCCAAAGCAGAAAGACGTCACTTCTTCTTCCTTTCCACGACCTCCTTCCGTGTTGAATGAATGGGCGTCGTCTGCAAGGAACTTCGATGACTCTTCGTCTTCGAACGTTTCTCGACGTCAACGAACCAACAACGCTTAGATCCGTGACTTCGTCAATGAGGATTACGGAGGCACGTTCGGCGAGGATGTCTTCCGCGACACCGATTTCCGCATCGGCGACGAATGAACTTCGAATCTGAGGTAGCGGTTTTGTATTTTTTTAAAATTACGTGTTTCTTTCCCTCGAACATGAAAGAATAATCTGTTGGACGTTGTTCCAAATTTCATTAAAAATTGTGAAAAGTTCATCGTTGTGTTTTTACGATTGGCTGACTGTTATTGTTATAACGGGAGGAGACCGGACCGCACGAACACGGCCGATTCTCCTCCCCCTTCTAATCTTTGGTTTTGATTTAGCGAAGATAGCGCGGTGTCAGCGCACCGCGCAGGAACAAAAGAAAACATGGCCGGAGCGGGCTGCGACGAAGGAATACAGCGCCATCGTGTCAAGCCGTAGGTTTCAAACGAGGCTGTGGCCGGAGTCGGACCGCGGCGGAAGGACGCGGCGTCGACAGGCCGCGTCGAACGGATTCACGTTCATCTTGAAAGTGGCGGCCGGAAAAACCGGCCGCCGGAGAACTCGAAGGAGGCGGATGGAAATCCGGCCGCCGGCGCCGGAAGGAGCGGGACAACGGGGTCCCGCGGCGAGAACCCGGCCGGCCCCGCGCTGGTCGGCCGTTATAGGGGGAGCCCGGGGGTGTAACCCCCCCGGCAATACACATGGCGCGGCCCCTTAAAGGGGCCGCCGTTTTAAAAATTAAAGGGGGGCAATGCCCCCTCCCTTTAGTGCGCCGCGCTGGCCGCGCTGGTCGAGCCGCCGTGCCGTCAAGCCGCCGCGCCGCCGAGCCATCGCGCCACCGCGCCGCCGCGCCGCTGGCCGGGACGAACCGCTGGCCGGGCCGAGACGCCGGGTCGGGCCGCCACTCGGGCCGGGTCGACCCGATTCGGGCCGGCCCAGGGGGTACTGGGTCGGGTCGGACCGGGCCCAGACCCCCCCGTCTTCGGACAGGATTGGTTCAAATGCCAATAACTTGGGCTGCAGACATCCGATCGATGAACCATCAGTTGCGTAGCGATCCTTGGATCGAGACGGTCGTTTCGGTATACTATACTTAAGGTGCACCTTCCTTTTTGGGAGCCTACGTGGTTAAAACTCCACAGTTAAGCGTGCTTGGCCTAGAGTAGTGATCAGGATCGGTGACCTCCTGGGAAGTTTCTCAGGATGGGTGTGAGACGGAAATGCCAATAACTAACAGATCAGGCGTTCGATTGACGCGCCGTCTATTTCGTTGAATTCCTCTTGATGAGACAGAACTTTTGGCATACTCTGCCCGAGTTTTGGACACAGTTGGATTATGGCCGGGTTTGGTTCGCTCACGAAACCAACCGGACCCCTGGGACGAAAAGGCTAGTAACTCACAGACTGGGCGTCCGATTGACGCGCCGTATGTTGCGTTAAGACCCCTATGATGAGACGGTCCTTTGAGATACTTCTTCGTGGGACTTTGAGATACTTGGAGTATCGAACCGTAGCTCATGGAACAGACCCTCCTAGAGACGAGCATACGGAGTACGGAGACCGTGTAGCCGGCTGAGACCTGACGACTGCTTGACCGAAAGACTCGGTGTGTTACGGATAACCCAGTGGGGAGCGCTTGGTTATAGCGGCAGACCCACGACAGTGGTGCGCTTGGTTGTAGCGGCACAGGGGAGCGCTTGGTTGTAGCGGCAGACCCACGACAGAGGTGCGCTTGGTTGTAGCAGCACATGGGAGCGCTTGGTTGTAGCGGCAGACCCACGACAGAGGTGCGCTTGGTTGTAGTGGCACATGGGAGCCCTTGGTTGTAGCGACAGACCCACGACAGAGGTGCGCTTGGTTGTAGCGGCACATGGGAGCGCTTGGTTGTAGCGGAAGACCCACGACAGAGGTGCGCTTGGTTGTAGCGGCACATGGGAGCGCTTGGTTGTAGCGGCAGACCCAAGATGGGAGAGCGGTTGGTTGTAGCAGCTGGCCCGCAGTACTCGACAGGAGGAGTTCCTTATCAGTCTTAGGTTAGTGAGAGGTACCTCAGAGTCGTGACAGGACCACTGTACACTCTAGAGACGGAGCTCTTCAGTAGTTACGGTTTCGATAATAGAAATCCTGGTTTGAGCTGAGACTTTTGACCTTTGTGTTTACCTCATGATTGAGATGGGTCACTTGATAACTTAGGTATATGTATGGGCATATACCTGGGTAGTGGTTATCCGTTGATTTCACAATCCTTGTGTTTCCTCGTGATTGAGATGGGTTACTTGATAACTTAGGTATATGTATGGGCATATATCTAAGTAGAGGTTATCTGTTGAGATCTTCTTGTGGTTATCCTTGTTGGTTTAGTGAGACCTTGAGGGTCTCGGGGTCCCTACTGAGTATCGTTATACTCACCCCTGCACGGGATATGCCCGCACCTCGTTGTGTTGGTTGCAGACGACGGGAAGTGCTGACGGAGGTCGAGTGTTCAAGGACTGGTCGGTACCCGGAGGTGGACTACACAACCAGTCAGTACCCGGAGGTGGACTACACGACGAGTCAGTACCCGGAGGTGGACTACCCGACGAGTCAGTACCCGGAGGTGGACTACACGACGAGACGACACACAGAGGAGGTTGACGGACGAGAGCGTGGAGGAGGCTATCTGTACCTACCCTTCAGGTAGGATCTGAGGTGGATGACCAGGAGCTGCGCTATCTGTACCTACCCTTCAGGTAGGATCCGAGGAGGACGACCCAGGAGCTGCTTCCTTCCTCCAGATGTTTGTCTTTTTGTTGTTGTACCTTGTTCAGTTGTAGTTGTACTTCTTTTTGGGTTTGTATTCTGGCCCATTTACTTTTCAGCATTTCTGTTGTACTTAGGGTTTTGTTTCCGCTTGTACTCTGTGGTGATTGTTTTCTTTTATAAAGGCAATGTCTTCCCAATTATCGGAATTTATGCCTTTGGTGCTAGTTGCCAGCCCCTGGCCTATGGAAGGAGGGCTTGGGGTAGTCACGTCACGGGCCCCGAGGACGGGTCGTGACAAATTGGTATCATAGGTGGTCGGTTCTACCGTAGACTCTGATATTTATTTCTGTGAAGCAATAGTGTTAAGGTTACCGAGTGTGGTTTTCAGTTCAGGGAGTCCAGTGTTGGTGCGGGCGACCGACGTATCCATACACCAGGACCCTGACAACTGATTTCTGACTTTGTGCATGAAAACACTGATTGCGTGTGTGTTTTCAAAGGTTTTACCTTAAAACATCTCGAACCAGGTCAGCTCACCAGGTATAATCGTTTGACCATGTAACGTTGTTTCTTTCAGGATGCCTTTTCTCGGACGACCAGCTAGATCCCAGAGGGACATGCGTGCTGACAGCTTGTCGTGCGACGAGGCTTCGGTACAGGGCCCTCTTGCAGTTGAGGCACCAGCGGAGGCACCATCGGTACTACCATACGTTGGGCCACCGATGCCACCAGCCCTAGCAGTAGGTGATGCACGCTACTTGAGTGCGCTGCACGAGTTCCAGCGCCAGAGGCCACCCAGGTTCTGGGGAGAGACGGACCCTCTGGCGGCTGAGGGTTGGCTGGAGGCTGTGGTGAGAGTCTTCAGGATAGTGGGGACGCTGACAGACTTCATGGTGATCTTTGCTGCCAGCCTTCTTCAGGCAACAGAAGGCAGGTGGTGGAGTCACTTGTCCCAGTTTTGCAACGGGATGACCTTCGCATGGGAAGACTTCGAGACCTTCTTCAGGGTGGAGTTTGTGCCAGTAGATCTACACCCCGAGCATGTAAAAGAGTTTCTGCCTTTGCCGCAGGATTTTCGATCAGTTGCCGAGTCATCTGTGGGCAGTAGATAGATGATGCAGAGGTCCAGGAGGACCAGACTAGCAGTTGGACGATCTCAAGTTTTAGGACCAGTGGTGCGGGGCACCTGGGGTGGGAACAGAGCTAGGCGTGCCTGAAGCAGGTTGTGTTACTCATGCGGCGGAAAGGGTCACCTGCCACGTGACTGTCCGAATCCTCGTACGGTTGATCAGCAGGTGTTGGAGGAGCCACCGAGACAGAAGCAGTGGCTGGTGCTTGAGCAACAGCCGAGCAGTGGACAAGGCAGTAGAGCTCCGAGAGCAGGTGGGCAGGAGAGGAACTAGTGGATACGTCCTTTGTACTTCTAGTTCCATGTTTCTATTGTATTTGTGTCTTTGTATTATGAGCTGCAATATTAAAAAGACACTTATCTTTGTTTGCTTTCCTGTCCTTTTTTTTGGTTGATACTAAGTGGTCCTGGTTAAGACTGTTGACTTGACTCTCACTTTCGAGATTCCTACTGGAGGAGAACCAGTGACCTCACACTGATGCCGACAGTGTGACTCGACCCTTGGAGGCGATAGTGACAGTTGGATCTCTTAGTAGTTACGTTGAGGCCTTACGACGTCATCCATGGCATGAATGCATCCTTCATGTCAAGATTGACTGTATTAGGCAATGGGTGTGGTTCATCCAGGGGATGAGACCGGATTTCTCTTATCGGAAAAGGATAAATTTTAGCAGCTCTTGTGGGACTAAAGGAGGTCCAGGTCATCCAAGAGCGGATAAAGACTGCACAGTGCAGTAAGAAACAGGAAACCAGTGACAGTCTTAGAGACTCGGGCGTGTTAAATGTTTCAAGAAGAGGATGCTTTATATAGAGTTGAGTCTGCGAAGCGGCAGACGTAGATCTAGGAGAGAAGCATGAGGTGGTGTACATCTTAACATGCTACAACCACCCGCCTTAGTTATCCCCACCAGGATCAGGGAGCTGGAGGGTGGAGGAAGAGTGCGACTGCATGTGGTCAAGGAGTGTGACCCAATGGCTCTAAAAATGATTCAAGGGAAAGTCTGTGTCAACTACTAGTTGCTGTAGTAACAGACGTCGATATGAATCATTCCTCGCTTTCACAATCTTGTCCCAGACCTAGAGCTTCCGGTAAGCCGTGGACTTGACCCTCACGTCTGGAGATACCTTGGGAGGAGACTCGATAATCACACTAACGCCAGTGGTGTGGTCAGACCCTCGAGGCGAGAGTTTTGGTTGGAATCACTTGCTGGCAGCGTCGAGGCCTTACGACATTGGTTTGAGTATGGACTGGGCAATCACAGTTCATACAAAAATTGACGGTATTAGGCAAAAAAGGTTGTGGTTTAACCACGACGTCGGGATGGGTTTTCCTTGGTCGGCGAAAAGGAAACCCCATGCAGCACATGATAAACTCATGCACAGTAGGGTGCGACTGATCACTCTTGAGTCGGTCAACCTCGTGGCAGCAGTTGTTTTGAGTTTCAATTCTAGCAACAATTGGAGACTTCTGGAGTTCGAGGTTGACGATCACGTCCTTATATGGGCCTCACCTTGATGAGGTTTATGGAGATGTGGCCGAAGCGGCAAGTTATCGACAAGGTTCAGCGGACCTTCTTAGGTCCTCAGCTGGGTAGGCATGGTGGTTTACCGCTTGACCCATCCACCTCAGTTGCACCTGGTGCACGACGACTTCCACGAATCTCAACTGAGGAGATACGTGCTCGACCCTTCACATATCATCGACCATGAGGAGCTGGACGATGGTGATAGGGCGACAAGCACGGAGGTTCCAGTGGGGATCGAGGATCGACAGGGGTGGTCCTATGGGGACGATCGATTCCTTGGGTGCACTTTCTTTGACAGTACGGGAACCTCCAGGTGAGCACATGGGAGCGAAAGGCTCAGATGCGTGCTTTCTACCGCTTTAGTGACCTTAGTTGTGATAAAGCTTTACGAGGACGTAAAGCCCTGAGGTGGGAGTAATGTAAAGACCCGGAAATTTCAAGGGAAATTTTTTTTCTAAATTTTCTTTGGAATTTTACAAGAACGCAGTTTCTGACGGCGCCTGATTCCGAGGCCCGGTGTGCCCAGAATCAATTTCCGAAGTTTAGCTCGGGTACGTTCAGTGAACGAACGAGCGGGAATTTCTATCTTTTGAACCGGTGCTCGGAATTGAAATCTGAGGGCACCGATGAACTCGCAACGCCGATTTTTTCTTAAAGAGACTTTTTCCGTAGTTGCATTTTATCGAGAGCGGTGGGTTGTTTTTTTTTTGGGTTTTCTTTAAAAGTGTAATAATAAAATAATGTGTCATGTTGCACTTTATTCTATTTCAGCCGCCATTGGGAGTGAGGAGGTTGAAACCTCCTCATGGAGGTTGGAGGTGGGGCCACCACACCTTAACCTCCCTTGAGAGGTTATGGTGGTGGGGCCCACCCAAACTAAACCTCCCATGGGTGGTTTATTGTGGTGGGGACCACACGGGGCTTAACCCCCCAATTAATGGGAGGAGAGGAAACCTCCCAACTCTCCCTCATTAATGAGGGAGAGCCTCTTAATTCCTCAACTCCCCATTAAATGGGGAGAAACTCTTTGTCACCCTCCCCTCTTAAGTGGTGCCAAAAGACATCTTTAATTGCTTCAACGCAATTTATTTCACCTGACCCCCTTTTTTTTAAAATTATGTAACCACGATGGTTACATAACTCTCCCCCTCACCTATATATAGGGATCTTGGGAGAGGGTTTGGGGGACGGCTTCACCAAGCAACGGAACGCTGGTAAAGTACCGCGACCCCCAACACTTGGGAGAATTAGAGTTCTCCAACGAAGAACGCCTTTTTTCCAAAGCAGAAAGACGACACATCTTCTTCCTTTCCACGACCTCCTTCCGTGTTGAATGAATGAGCATCGTCTGCAAGGAACATCGATGACTCTTCATCTTCGAACGTTTCTCGACGTCAACGAACCGACACCGCTTAGATCCGTGACTTCGTCAATGACGATTACGGAGGCACGTTCCGCGAGGATGTCTTCCGCGACACCGATTTCCGCATCGGCGACGAATGAACTTCGAATCTGAGGTAGGGGTTTTGTATTTTTTTTCAAATTACGTGTTTCTTTCCCTCGAACATGAAAGAATAATCTGTTGGACGTTGTTCCAAATTTTATTAAAAATTGTGAAAAGTTCATCATTGTGTTTTTACGATTGGCCGACTGTTATCGTTATAACGGGAGGAGACCGGACCGCACGAACACGGCCGATTCTCCTCCCCCTTCTAATCTTTGGTGTTGATTTAGCGAAGACAGCGCGGTGTCAGCGCACCGCGCAGGTACAAAAGAAAACACGGCCGGAGCGGGCTGCGACGAAGGAATGCGGCGCCATCATGTCGCGCCGTAGGTTTCAAACGAGGCCGCGGCCGGAGTCGGACCGCGGCGGAAGGACGCGGCGTCGACACGCCGCGTCGAATGGATTCACGTTCATCTTGAAAGTGGTGGCCGGAAAAACCGGCCGCCAGAGAACTCGAAGGAGGCGGCTGGAAATCCGGCCGCCGGTGCCTGAAGGAGCGGGACAGCGGGGTCCCGCGGTGAGAACACGACCGGCCCCGCGCTGGCCGGCCGTTACAGGGGGGAGCCCGGGGGTGTAACCCCCCCGGCAATACACATGGCGCGGCCCCTTAAAGGGGTCGCCGTTATAAAAATTAAAGGGGGGAAATGCCCCCTCCCTTTAGTGCGCCGCGCTGGTCGAGCCGCCGTGCCGTCAAGCCGCCGCGCCGCCGAGCCGCCGAGCCGTCGCGCAACCGCGCCGCTGGCCGGGACGAGCCGCTGGCCGGGCCGAGCCGCCAGGTCGGGCCGCCACTCGGGCTGGGTCGACCCGATTCGGGCCGGCCCAGGGGGTAATGGGCCGGGTCGGACCGGGCCCAGACCCCCCCGTCTTCGGACAGGATTGGTTCAAATGCCCATAACTTGGGCTGCAGACATCCGACCGACGAACTGTCAGTTGCGTAGCGATCCTTGGATCGAGACGGTCGTTTCGGTATACTATACTCAAGGTGCACCTTCCTTTTCGGGAGCCTACGTGCTTAAAACTCCATAGTTAAGCGTGCTTGGCCTAGAGTAGTGATCAGGATGGGTGACCTCCTGGGATGTTTCTCAGGATGGGTGTGAGACGGAAAGGCCAATAACTAACAGATCGGGCGTCCGATTGACGCGCCGTCTATTTCGTTGAATTCCTATTGATGAGACGGAACTTTTGGCATACTCCGCCCGAGTTTTGGACACAGTTGGATTATGGCCGGGTTTGGTTCGCTCACGAAACCAACCGGACCCCTGGGATGAAAAGGCTAGTAACTCACAGACCGGGCGTCTGATTGACGCGCCGTCTGTTGCGTTGAGACCCCTATGATGAGACGGTCCTTTGAGATACTTCTTCGTGGGACTTTGAGATAATTGGAGTATCGACCCGTAACTCATGGAACAGACCCTCCTAGAGACGAGCGTACGGAGTACAGAGACCGTGTAGCCGGATGAGACCTGACGACTGCTTGACCGAAAGACTCGGTGTGTTACGGATAGCCCAGTGTGGAGCGGTTGGTTGTAGCGGCAGACCCACGACAGAGGTGCGCTTGGTTGTAGCGGCACAGGGGAGCGCCTGGTTGTAGCGGCAGACCCACGACAGATGTGCTCTTGGTTGTAGCGGCACATGGGAGCGCTTGGTTGTAGCGGCAGACCCACGAAAGAGGTGCACTTGGTTGTAGCGGCACATGGGAGCGCTTGGTTGTAGCGGCAGACCCACGACAGAGGTGCGCTTGGTTGTAGCGGCACATGGGACTGCTTGGTTGTAGCGGCAGACCCACGACAGAGGTGCGCTTGGTTGTAGCGGCACATGGGAGCGCTTGGTTGTAGCGACAGACCCACGACGGGAGAGCGCTTGGTTGTAGCAGCTGGCCCGCAGTACTCGACAGGAGGAGTACCTCAGCAGTCTTAGGTTAGTGAGGAGTACCTCAGAGTCGTGACAGGACCACTGTACACTCTACAGACAGAGCTCTTCAGTAGTTACGGTTTCGATAATAGAAATCCTGGTTTGAGCTGAGACTTGTGACCTTTGTGTTTACCTCATGATTGAGATGGGTCACTGGATAAATTAGGTATATGTATGGGCATATACCTGGGTAGTGGTTATCCGTTGATTTCACAATCCTTGTGTTTCATCATGATTGAGATGGGTTACTTGATAACATAGGTATATGTATGGGCATATAACTAAGTAGAGGTTATCTGTTGAGATCTTCTTGTGGTTATCCTTGTTTGTTTAGTGAGACCTTGAGGGTCTCGGAGTCCCTACTGAGTATCGTTATACTCACCCCTGCACGGGTTATGCCCGCACCTCGTTGTGTTGGTTGCAGACGACGGGCAGTGCTGACGGAGGCCGAGTGTTCAAGGACTGGTCGGTACCCGGAGGTGGACTACACAACCATTCAGTACCCGGAGGTGGACTACACAACGATTCAGTACCCGGAGGTGGACTACACGACGAGTCAGTACCCGGAGGTGGACTACACGATGAGACGACACACAGAGGAGGTTGACGGATGAGAGCGTGGAGGAGTCTATCTGTACCTACCCTTCAGGTAGGATCCGTGGTGGATGACCAGGAGCTGCGCTATCTGTACCTACCCTTCAGGTAGGATCTGAGGAGGACGACCCAGGAGCTGCTTCCTTCTTCCAGCTGTTTGTATTTTTGTTGTTGTACCTTGTTCAGTTGTAGTTGTACTTCTTTTTGGGTTTGTATTCTGGCCCATTTACTTTTTAGCATTTCTGTTGTACTTAGTGTTTTGTTTCCGCTTGTACTTTGTGGTGCTTGTTTTCATTTATAAAGGCAATGCCTTCCCAATTATCGGAATTTACGCCTTTGGTGCTAGTCGCCAGCCCCTGGCCTAAGGAAGGCGGGCTTGGGGTAGTCACGGCACGGGCCCTGAGGATGGGTCATGACATGATGGTTATGATTTCCATATTCCTTCTCGAATCATCTATCCAAATATATACTTCTAACCATGGTATATCTTGACCTATCATGGGATTCCTCCAAGTGGACGACTGGCCAGGATCCCGATACGAGGTCATGTGGACAACCCACCTAGCGAAGAGGTGTTCGATCAAGGAACAATTATTGATATGGAACCATTGAGTGGCGTACCATTGCTACCACCACCTGATGGTAAGAATCTTCTTCTGATGGTTCTGGTAGAGGATGTTCATAAACTCAGTTCTCTACATGAGTTCTAGAGGTATATACCACCCATGTAATGTTGCGAGATAGACCCATAAGTGAATGAGGAGTGGTTGGACGCTGTGACATGGGTTTTTCACTTGCCTGAGACACCAAGACACCATATGGTGATCCTATATTCTAGCCTATTTCTGGGAACAACAGGGAGATAATAGAGCCTAATGCTCTAGACACACTTTGATGCATTAGTACAAGGACTATTGCAAGATTTGGTACCTTTGAGAAGTGTCCCAAAAATATCACTTCTTATTGGTCTACAATTACTATCGGTGACACCATAATATGACACAAATAGGTTCAGTGCCTTAAAAAAGCTTCAATGATTGATACCCCTTAAGATTTAAGGCGAGCTCGAATCATAGGTGGCTAAACAATGACCTAAAGAGCTGGATGAGTTTCCATCTATCCATGGAACCATTATATTAGATGGGGGTCCTTGTTGTGAGAATTCTATGTGCCTCAGCAAGGTGATTAAAGTGATTAGATTAACCCTATATTACGATAATGTGAATTTTTATATGGAAAGATCATAATAACATTCCTCGGAGAAGGGGGTCTCATTCCAAGAAATGCTAAGGGGAAGCGAACTACAAGACCTGATGTGCTCAGATATCCCTTGGATAGACTCTCGAAGGATTTTATGAAGCTAGGGAGAATATCATCCTTTTCAGAGGATGCACAATGGTACCAGTGATGGTATGAGAGGAGGAGTTTACAGAGTTCCACACATCCACATTGGCAATAAATATGGGTGTGGAAATGATGTACTAGGTCCTTTGTCATTAGTATTAGTGGATGGGGATGAAGAATGTAGTGGCAGATTTTATTTCTGGAATCATCACATGTGAACAAGTAAAATCTGAGCATCAGGTTCCTTCCCACATGAACATAACTTTTTATCCTGAGACTGATTGTCAGAAGGAACAGACCATACTGACCATGGAGGGAATGTTTTGTGTTTGTGTCTTAAATTTTTGTCCCAATTGGGAGGATCACCTAACCCTAGTGGAGTTAAGATTCAAAAATAGTTATCAATCCTCTATCGGCATGGAACCATTTTAGGCCTTTTACGGGTGACCATACAGATCACCTCTATGCTGTTTAAACCCAGGGAGTTAGCACTTATGGGTCTAGAATTGGTACGGGCTTCCACTAAGAATTTGCAGATCATCCAAGAGATGATGAAGTGTAACATCCCAGGTAAATAATGAATATGAATTTTTAGTATAAATTAATTTTTTTGAATTAAAAATTAATTTTAATTTAATGGGCGTGTTATGATCTATGGCGTACCTGACACGTGAAAGTGGGTTTCTTCAAAATCTCAAGTTGCACACAAGGCTAATTCATACTGATAAATAATAATATAATATTATTTTAAATGGTAGATAACACCATGACATTGTATTAAAGGGAATGTAAAATAATTAACTACAATATGATTATACATATATGTTAATTTTTTTTAAATTTATCTAATTAAATTTTGAGGTTTAAATTGATAATAAATCCAATTATAAGCAAAAATAATCTTATATTTTTAAAAGGCAGTTTTCCCATCATTTGATTTAGAACCCCATTTAAATTTATTTTCTATTACATTTATATGTTCCATTTGACAAAATTTATATATTATTTATAATAAGTAGATAAATATTTACTTTGCGTAAATTTTTTGATATTTTTCTGATAAAGGTCATTCTTTATGAATAGTGACAAATACTACATTTTTAAATCATAACTGCCTTATAATATAATTTATTTATATAGTTATATTATCATTTTAATTGGTTTTAAAGTGTAATGGGATTCTATTTTTATCATTAAATCCAATTTTGTTCATTGAAAGTAATTTCACTTTTAAATTGGGAATAAACTAAGTTCAATCTCTTGATAGGTACTTTTCCTAAAAAACACGCATTTTGGTTTTGGAAAAGGAAATTAATTTTAAATTAATTTATGCCACCTCTGTGTTTTGAATATAGAAAAAATGTATTCAATATTTGAAATAAGGAGGTCCAAATTGTGTAAATTGGTAACTTTTATTTATATAAATTATGAATATTTACTTTAGTTAATATTTATTTATTTTGGTTAAATGGTAAATCTGGTAAATAAGGGTTAAAATAATATTATAATAAATTTAAATTTCCCATACCCATGTACTAACCATGTTAAATGATACATGTCTGACCATGGACATCGTTTTTTTTTTATTTCGGGACCCCATAGGGCCACATGGGAGTGATAATGACACATTATATTAATTAATTTAATACAAGGACAAAATTTACATAAACAAGAATCTTTTTACAAAAAAAAATTTATATGGGATATATAAGTGATATCTTCGATTATAAATATTATTTTTAACTATAAAATTATTTGCTACATCATGGTATTTTATTTATAATTTTTAGATATTAAATAAATAAATTTAATTATGAATCAATGGTGATGTAGTAATTTCATCATTAATAAAAGATTCAAATAAATGAGATTATAAATATTAAAATAAATTTATTTTACCTTTTTTTATCTAATCCATTGATTATATAGATTAGTATGACTTGTTATATATGAATTAATTATGGTTTTTCGAAATGAAAAATTTGGTGTGGTATTATTTAAAATGTTTTGAAAAGAAAAATTTATAAATTGACATAAATGAGTTTTTAAAACAATCAAAATATTTTTAAATGATAAAATAGTCATAAAAATCTATGATTAATCCAAATGACATATATGATATTATAAATGACATTAATGAACAATTTTGGGTCTCTTGGATTTTTATAGTAAATAGATTTACTATATAGTATGAATATATAAGAGTATATGGAAAAAGTTAAATATGTTAACAAACGGTAAAATAAAAACAATAAAGATTAAAAAATATCCCAAACCAGTCCAATTCATATTGGATGATTTTATTAAGACATATATACCCCTTATATTCTAATTAAATACATTTTGGACGATTAGTAACTGAAATGTTTTGTAGAATAAAATAATTTATTCAAATTTTCCAAAAGAGACACTCCTCCCCTTTAAAAAGCCATCACATATTTCCCTTACTCACACCTCACTATCCCACTTGGATAGTAAAACATCTTCCCAAATAAGATTTCAATATCCCACTCTTCCTCTTCCAATCCTTACCTTAGGGATAAC
This sequence comes from Viscum album, assembly GCA_963277665.1. NCBI lineage: Eukaryota > Viridiplantae > Streptophyta > Magnoliopsida > Santalales > Viscaceae > Viscum > Viscum album. Next base: position 127,885,395 of record OY728151.1, on the reverse strand, counting down.
TCACTTCATGAATGCATTTTAGTTCATACCTAAGGGAGTTACCTGATTTCAAGGTAACGTCTTCCCTTAAATTCTCTTCTTTTATTTTACTTTTTCAGTCCCAATGCTATTCTTATTATTTGTTTACATAAAAAGACCTTTATCCTAAAAATACTAGTTTTTGTTAATTATAAATATTAAAACTACACTTATATGTGATATATATTATATTTATATTTTCTCTATTATTATGTAATTTTCATTTATATCATACTTTTATGGTTTCCATAGTGGGTAAATACAATAATTTCATTTGTGGAAGTGTAGACCACAACCCCCTCAATATGATCTGACTCGTTAATACCATATAAGGAACATGTAATGGATGGAATTTATCAAAATATATTTGATATTATATTGGAATTATAATTCACTTTTGTATAATTATGTTTTCATTCCAATTAATTGGAAATGGAAATGAATGTTTCGTTTATGCGTACGTAGGGCTTACCGTCTCCATCAACAGTGCATTCATTTTATCCTCTTAAAATGTTATGTGCTATTTTAATTACATATATATAATGGATATATATGATATAGATGATATCTAATTCATGAATATTTTTCTAGAGATCATGTAATTTTTACCACAATGACAACTTTTAATTGTAATGAAGATCATTTTTTACTAAAGTACCAAATCTTGAAAAAATGATTATTGTTAACTTAAATGACTATGTAATGTCTATAACATGGTAATAAGTAATAGAAAAGTAATAATTAATATGAAAATGTTTCATATTCAATTAGATATTTACATTAGTTTGTTATTCAGGAGATTAGTGAATTTAGGAGTCTATTCGGACACGAGGTAGGGGTACACCTTTACCCAATATCCATTCATTGTGTTAATCTTATACTTCTTGATTTTTTCATGCTATAAATATGTGTGAATGAATTATGATTGGTTTATAATTAATATCTCCTTATTTTCTGTTTGTTTATATTTTTTAAAATAATTTTTTAATTAGTTTATAATTAATGTAATGATATGATCATTGTAAGTGGACTTCATAACCAAATATCCATTATTTTGGGTAAACTTATACTTATTAATTATGTCATTATATGAATATGTGTCAATGAACTCTGATTGTTTATACATAATATACCCTAATATTGTGTGTATTTATGTCTTTCAACAATGTTATTGATTTATCCTTAATGTAATGATATGTTATATGTATTGGAACCTTCCACCTTCATTTTTTAGTCAAATACTACATTATTCTGATGTATTTGAATTTCTATTCTATTATGTTTGGATCTGTTCTTCTATGTCCTTATTGTTCAAAAAAAATTCCATTTGATGAGAGACACTTTTCTCTCTCATCAATTCATTTTCTGAGTTTTTATGTGATGTCGTTTGGTTGTATATGTTTTCTAAGTGAATTTTGAAAATCAATTTCTAGTCTTTTAGTTTTACTCATACATCGTTGATTATATTATGTCTATATTATGTGTGTAATACATGTTTATTTCTTAATGATGAAATTTCCACTTCCCCTTGCATGGATATACATTTCAACTCATTATCACCCCTTTGATAAATTCTTATGTCATTTATACAATCTTTGAAAGGGGTTTTGTCTCAACTTACATTCCATTGATACTTATTTGTTATTATACACCAATTACATTTTATATGGTTTATATAATTCCATTTGACATATTATATCGTTAATCATATTATTTCACATGATATTGTCAGGTTTGTTTAATTTAATTATCTAATTATTTATATTCGTGTATTATTTCAAGGGTTAAGGGACTCTATAACTATAACATAGTTTTAAAATTTTAAAATATTTAATATTCAAAATCATTCTCAATAATATCAATGTTTTCAAAATGGTTTTAAAGATTTAATTATATGGACATTAATGTTTTAAAATGCTAATCCCATTAAAAGTTTCTAATTGGTATGGAACACATTGACTAAAAAAATATTTATTAAATGTTTTAAATGGTTTTTGAAATATATTGAATATGTCAATTTCTTGAAATGTTATATTGTGATTGAATGTGGAAATTTTGAAATTCCTTTATGATTGTTTTATGTGTTATGATTCTTTTATGGTTCTTGGTATTTTTTATGCATATAGGGGGTTCCATGATAATCCTAGGGTAGGTAAGCTTGTGATAGCTCTCCAATGCATTGGTCAATGTGACAGAGGTAAATGATAATGTTTTTCCTAATAGATTTATAGAATATACTATGATGGGTGTCGCACCCCGAATCGTGCTTTTATTTTATTTTATGATTTCTTTGGTATTAAATTATTTTGCTCTGGTTTGCGATCTGTTTCAGATCAGATTTTTGAGTCTTCGATAAAAAACGCATATTTGGGTTCGACAACGTTGGATGCGTGGGCGGAGTGCGACGCCGCGCTGCTTCGCCCATGCAATTACGTGGACTTTCGTTAATTTTAATATTATTAAAGATGATATAAATTCATTTATTATTTTTATTTTATTATTAGTGGTTACTTTTATTATTATTATTATAGTTTGACAAAAATTTCTATTACATAAGTTTTATTAGTATTATTGTTATTAATGAGGTCTATAATAATGATTATTGTTATTAATAATATTACTAAATTTTTATTATTACAATTAGAATTTATTGAGGTTTTTATGAAGGAATATTAATGCTTTATTTATTTGTTTATTCATTATTATTATTTTTCTTTTCTTTTCATTTATGTGTCATTTTTTTTCTATTCTATTTCCCCCCTAACCCTAGCGGCCCACCCCTTTTTATTCTTTTTCTTCTCCCCTACCGCATCCCGCCTCATTTCCTCCTGCTACCCATCGCTCCCCCCTACTCGGGTTCTTCCCAATGGGATGTCTGCACCCCGCGCGCCCCAGCACCCGACCAACCTTCTGCATCCAGCTCCCGCGCCCCACTGGTCACCTCCGCCTGTGCCCTCTCTCCACCCACCAGGCGACCTCCCCTCCCGGTGCACGCTGCCCCTGGCTCCGTCTCGCCCATGCATGCGCTGAACCTCCTCCCCTCCAGTAGCCGTAACACCTGGTTCCCCTCCCTCCTCTGTCCGCCACCGCACAACAGCCCAGCCGCAACACCCTCCTCTCCGCCATCGACCTGCACATTGCCAGCCCAGACCTGCTCACTACTCCTGGACACGCTCCAGCCTCTTGTAGCCACGCCCCGCTCCCCTTCACCGGCTACACAACAGCCACCGGACCACCCCTACTCCTGCTCGGTCCGGAATACCCCTCCTCTCATAGTTGCAGCTCCGTTTCCTCCCTCCTGCTTTCTGTTTCATCACACCCAGCCTCAGCTCTCCCTCTACCTGAAAGCGCCAGCCTCCTCTACTCCCTGTCCACCGCCGCACAACCAGCACAGCAGCAGTGCCCGACCAGCTCCTTCGGGGCACCACACCCCTGCCATGTTTTCTCCGCCGCACCACCTCACCCATTCAAAGGTTTCCTTGATTTTTTTAATTCTTATTCTTCTTATTTTTATTATTATCATTATTTATATCATTAATGTTATTATTATTAATTTTATTGTTGTTATTACAATTATTATTACTATTATTATTATTTATTATTATTATTATTATTATTATTATTATTGTTATTATTATTATTATTATTATTATTATTATTATTATTATTTTTATTATTATTATTATTATTATTTTTATTTATTATTTTTATTATTATTATTATTATTATTATTATTATTATTATCTTCATCATCGTACTCTTGTTGGATCATGTGTTTAAATTGATGGTGGATTTTTATTTGTTGGCTTAGGACTTTTAGGACCCGCACAGGGCGTTTTCGAGTGAGCTTCATCGCTGCGCCTTGTTTCCGAGGTCCCGTTGTTGTCACGTTTCAGTTCTGAGGTGAGTGTTTCCTCTCGCCGCTTGGTTTCGCATGCTCTAGTAAGTTTTTGTATGTTTCTGAGTCCTTGGTATTGACTATGCAGTGTGTTGGACTTTATCACGTAGCTTCGGACACACGTTGTGACATCACGCATTAGTTCCAAAGTTGTTTTGTCATCGCGCTTTGATCTTGAGCTAGGTTCCCTTTGCACTGCTTTTAAAATTTAAGTTATATTATTTCATGTTGTTTGTGCACCCTAATTGCTCAAAATAAATATTTTATTAATTTTAATAAATATGAGATAATATATGATAATTAATTTTTAATATAAGATAGTTAATTTCTAAATGGTTACTTAGTGTAAAAAGAGCCGTTTAATTTATACACGACACATGAAACATCCTTTTGTTGAGCGGACACCCAATAAGGAAAGAATGAATGTTTGGATTTTAAACATAATTTACGGAATGTAAAATAGAGTTCTGGTTTAAAGAGAAAGGATTTCTTTTGAAGCGTGAACAATCACTCTGGTTCGTTTGAGAAATTGCACAGTTGGCTCTTAAAGTTTATTTGGAAAAATAAAATGGTTTCTTTTGGTTTTATAAAAAAAATGTTGGCAGCCTATGAAGTGGTGTTTTTGGGGTTGTTTAAATGGTTTTAAACTGGGTTTTGACTTATAATGAAGTTGTAATATATTTTTTTGATTAGTGATGGTGAAATGTATTAAATGCCCGTTTGACACTTTATGGAAAGAGATGAAAATGTTTTGATAAAACCCTTCTTTGGACAACTCTCATGCCTTGGTCCCAATTGGTTGTTTGGGAGGCTGTGCTTAGAGGCTCCCAGGTACGTGAGTAGTTTAAAGGCATGAGGTTGTTCCACAAAGTGGCTCGGGGTGATTCTTATTGTGCTTTATATATATATGTATATGATTGGATGCCCAGTTGGCATCAGTTGGCTCAACCCTTTTTACAAACATTTGGGACATGGGAATCTGGCATATTGAGAGAATATTGTAAGAATGATTTCTGCACTGGTAGATTATGGTACTGACCACTGGCCCATAGTAGGTGGACATATATTGGGTTTATTACTATGGGATTTTCCCTAGACCTTCCTGAGAGAGGATGGTTGAGCGTGTTGTGTGTTTTGATTTCATCGTGACATGTCGATACAGATGATTTCTCAGGTATTGGTGTCTTCTGGTTTATTCTCGATCTCCTAGGTTCACCCATGTCTATTTAGCTTTTGTTGCTGACTGTAGTGATTATGATGCTCACATGTATACCTACATTTCCCCTGCTGTATGTTTTACTTTGTGCATTCTGGTGTATTGTTTTCCTTGGAAAGTGATAAATTGATTTTTCTTAGGTTTCTAAAAATTGTTTTCAAATGGAAGTGTTTAATCCCCTTTGTACAAATTTGAAAATTTAAACCATCATTTTCCCCTTTCCTGAAATGTCATTGACACTAATGAAATGAACTCAAATTTGGAAATGGCTAAGGGAAATGGTTCGTACTTTGTTTTTATGTAGAATATTTAGAAAAAACATACTTTTATAAATTGTAGTTCATACTTGAAATGATGTTTCTTTTATTTTAAAGGTAGTTCATTGGGAATAGATATCGGGATAGCCTAATGTGTTTTAATACTCACGCCTATAGTTATTTTCTGTTATCAGTGTTTGTGTAGGTTATAGCTTGAGTGCGCTCGCCTAGGGCGATGCTTGATCGTTGAGTCGGGGAGCAACCCGCGAGGTCGCATGAAGTTCATTCGGACGTCGTGTTTGGACAGTTTGATTTCTGTTTGTTCCTGTTTAGTCACATTATTTGGGTTGTCCTTTCTACGCTGCTCTGTATTATTTTCGCTGTCTTATTTGTTTGTATTGGGCGAAATCGTTCCCACAGCCTCTATTGATGACATGGGGCTTGTCGCTAGCCCGGGAGGATCGGGAACGCCTCTCTGGCCATGTCGCGGACCGGCTCGGGTGACCGGTTCAGGGTCGACCCGGGTTGGTTCATGACAAAATGGTATCAGAGGCAGGTTAGCTCTTAGCATACCACACTTTTTCAGAGCGCCCATTGTTATTTGGGATGTCAAGGTATATGGAGTAGGATTTTCGGGACTTGAGGGGTAGGTGCGAGAAGAGCGTCACGAACTCTTACCCATACTAATCCTCAGGTTTCCATGGGAAGTACTGTTTAATTTGCTTGTTTGGATTTTTATGGAAATGTTTTGTGATTGGGATATGACAAAGGGAGTTTGGGCCACTAGTCCTCCTAACCCGCATGGCCTGGAAATCCATGTAGAGCTAGGGGCATGGTCCAAGAAGGCTCTATGTGTCAGTGACATGTTTGGCATATGGCCGCCAACCATATGGTCAAGTCACCCACTGACTCCAGTCCCCTATTTGAGTTGTTTTGGGTTTCCCTTGATTTCTGAAAGTGGTTTGAATCAGAAAAGTTGGTTTTGAAAAAAAATGGCTGTTTGAAATGACATGTTTAATTTGTGGATGGTTTTAAAAGAAGTGGTATGAATGAATTGTTTTTGGAAAATGAAATTGCTTTGTTTTGGCCTTGGTGTTCCGATGAGTACTCACATGGATTGTGGTATGTTGGAAATGTGGATGGATCTCTGGTATGGTGGATGGATGCCCAAGGTGGCACAAATACATGCATGTGAGTGAGACTCTAAGGGATACCAATGGCAAGGGTTTAACTCACCAATTTTGTTTTAAATTAAATATTTTTTCAAAGAGAAAAGTTCTAATGGTATGATAACTTGTTTCCTTGTGTTTTAAGCTTATTACCCATGCAGTTCCTGATTTTGAGGTTTTTATTCACTCATTGTGTTGGCCTTGATTGGGTTTTCGACTTTTCCTTGTCCAGTGGTTATCCCTTTGAAGCTTTGATGGGTGATCATAGTGTGGTTGATCAACCTATGGATTTTATGCTTGAGTTTTGGATGTTGGATCCACCTCTCTTTTATGGTCAATCAGAAACTTCTGTGGCAGAGTAGTGGATGCGAAAGATTGAAAGGTACTTTAACCTCATTGAGTTTCCCGAGTCTTTGAAGGTCAAGTTTGCGACCTTTATGTTTGAAGGTTCACCGTGGATGTGGTGGAAGTCGGTGTCTCGGAACAAGCCCCTTCATGATATTACATGGGAGTTTTTCAAGGCCTCGTTCATTTGTCAGTATTTATCTGAGGAAGAAAGGGTGAGAAAGGGGATGGAAATGTGTTGTCTGTAGCAGGGCGACGGATCCGTGTTAGAATATTTCCATCGCTTTGTGGAGCTAGTCCCTTATGATTCAGAGTATGCCACAAATGACCCCATGATGGCTCGACGCTTTGAGGCAGGTCGCTGCCCTGATCTGTAGTCGAAGGTGTCAGAGTCCAACCTAACTTCTTTTGTCGATGTGGCAAGACAGGCTTTTCATGTCGAAGCCACGATGGTAGTAGTGCTCGAAGTAGTTCTCCCTCCTTCGATCCCTATGTGCAGTGGTGATGATTCTGGAAAGGAAATGAGTAATCAAATGAATGTGGATGGATCAGGTCGTGGAATCAAGAGGCCTCGGGATCTTTCATCAACCTCTTCGGAGCGAGAGATTATTGTGTGTTATCAGTGTGGAAAGCGGGGTCACAAGAAGTCATCGGGCCCAAGCACTCTGAAGCCCTTCCAGGCATGTGGATGCCTGGGTCACTTGCGATGATTTTTTCGGGGCATTGCAAGGAAGCGTCACATCAAAATTTCTCAGAAGTAATGTGTTGTAGGGTCTTTGTTCAAAGTTTCCAGTATAAGTTTCCTTTCAGTGAAAGTGATCTATTATCGTGGCCTTTGTATGGGTGTTGTTTTGGGTTTTAAATTTATGGGAACTTCATGGGTCTTTTGACGAACCTCGACTTTCAATGCTGGTATGTTTTTAAATTTTAAAATCTTATCCTTTCCTTTTGTTAAATCAAAAGATGTATGTATCTCATGGGGATTTTCAGAACCTGACTGCGAGGTAGAAGATGCTTCATCTTTCAGAGCTCCAGCCAAAAGGTCTCGGAGTGAAGCCGGTGCGTAGTCAGGAACCCCCGGGGGGGGGGGAATTTAAGAAGTCTGGTTAAAGTTGTGCCTCTACCGTTTGGTGAGATAATTCTGGTGTTGCTACTCTGGTTTCTCTATATTTTTAGTTTTCCTCTTGTCGCAAAGCGCACGATGGACTTATCCCTCGCGTAGTGTCGGGAATCTTGCCTCATGGATGTAATTTTCTGATCAGTGACTTTGCATGGGCCACTGATGTAAATCAGTTGCAGCCATAGTTTGTGTCCATCTTGAAGTGATGGTTCGTGAGTAGTCGTACGTTGTAGTTTCAGTGATTTGATCCTTGGGGCCACCCTCCCCACCCATGGGGTTAGGGTTTACTGTTTGTATGGAGTTTTGATTCATTTCTTATCCCATTCAGATGGAAGTGAATGTTTTAAATGTTCTTCTGTGCACTTTCTAGCTTTGGTAAGGCCTGATGCAGGTCTAAATTGGTTTTCTGGTTGGGCGCTAGTAGGTCAGTTCTTTATGGTGGGGAGACCCACCATGAGTCTCTTTGGGTTTTCTCTTAAGTCGTTATCGGGGGCTAGTGGAGTCCTTATGGTGGGGAGTCCATTCTGGCCTCCCCTCTACCGTTGTTCTGTTTCGGGAAAGTAGATGAAATTTCCTTAGGTTAATAGGTTGGATCTTGTTAATGTAGAATCCTTAGGCATCGATCGATCGGCAGGAAAATGTTGTGGCTTTCCGGGGGAGGAAAGAATTATAGTGGGGAGAATTGTCGCACCCCGAACCGTGATTTTATTTTATTTTATGATTTTTTTGGTATTAAATTATTTTTCTCTGGTTTGCGATCAGTTTCAGATTAGATTTTTGAGTCTTCGATAAAAAACGCATATTTGGGTTCAACAACGTTGGACGCGTGGGCAGAGCGCGATGCCGCGCGGCTTCGCCCACGAAATTACGTGGACTTTCGTTAATTTTAATATTATTAAAGATGATATAAATTCAATTATTATTTTTATTTTATTATTAGTGGTTACTTTTATTATTATTATTAAAGTTTGACAAAAATTTCTATTACATAAGTTTTATTAGAATTATTGTTATTAATGAGGTTTATAATAATGATTATTGTTATTAATAATAGTACTACATTTTTATTATTACAATTAGAATTTATTGAGGTTTTTATGGAGGTATATTAATACATTATTTATTTGTTTATTCATTATTATTATTTTTCTTTTCTTTTCCTTTATGTTTCGTTTTTTTTCTATTATATTTCTCTCTAACCCTAGCGGCCCACCCATTTTTATTATTTTTCTTCTCCCCCGCCGCATCCCTCCTCATTTCCTCCTGCTACCCATCGCTCCCCCAACTCAGCTTCTTCCCAGCGGGCTGTCCGCACCCCGCGCGCCCCAGCACCCGGCCAACCTCCTACATCCAGCTCCCGCGCCCCACTGCTCACCTCCGCCTGTGCCCGCTCTCCACCCGCCAGGCGACCTCCCCTCCCGGTGCTCACTGCCCCTGGCTCCATCTCGCCCCCTACATGCGCTGAAACTCATCTCCTCCAGCAGCCGTAGCACCTGGTTCCCCTCCCTCCTCTGTCCGCCACCGCACAACAGCCCAGCCGCAACACCCTCCTCTCCACCATCGACCTGAACAGCGCCAGCCCGGACCTACTCCCTACTCCTGGACGCGCTCCAGCCTCCTGTAGCCACGCCCCGATCCCCTTCACCTGCTACGCAATAGCCACCGGACCACCCCTGCTCCTGCTCGGTCTGGCGTACCCCTCCTCTCATAGCTGCATCTCCGTTTTCTCCCTCCTTCTTTCCGTTTCAGCACACCCAGCCTCAGCTCTCCCTCTTCCTGCAAGCGCCGGCCTCCTCTGCTCCATGTCCAACGCCGCACAACCAGCACAACAGTAGTGCCCGACCAGCTCCTTCGGGGCGCCACACCCCTGCCATGTTTGCTCCGCCGCACCGCCTCACCCCTTCAAAGGTTTCCTTGAATTTTTTTAATTCTTATTATTCTTATTTTTATTATTATCATTATTTATATCATTAATGTTATCATTATTAATTTTATTATTGTTATTACTATTATTTTTACTATTATTATTATTATTTATTTATTTATTATTATTATTATTATTATTGTTATTATTATTATTATTTTTCTTATTATTATTATTATTATTATTTTATTATTATTATTATTATTATTATTATTATTATTATCTTCATCATCCTACTCTTGTTGGATCATGGGTTTAAATTGATGGTGGGTTTTTATTTGTTGGCTTAGGACTTTTAGGACCCGCGCATGGCGTTTCCGAGTGAGCGCCATCGCCGCGCCTTGTTTCCGAGGTTCCGTTGTTGTCGTGCTTCAGTTCCGAGGTGAGTGTTTCTTCTCGCCGCTTGGTTTCGTGTTCTCTAGTGAGTTTTTGTATGTGTCTGAGTCCTTGGTATTGACTATGTAGAGTGTCAGACTTTATCACGTAGCTTCGGACACACGTTGTGCCATCACGCATTGGTTCCAATGTTTTTTTGTCGTCGTGCATTGATCTTGAGGTAGGTTCCCTTTTCACTGCTTTTAAAATTTAAGTTATATTATTTCATATTGTTTGCACACCCTAATTGCTCAAAATAAATATTTTATTAATTTTAATAAATATGAGATAATATACGATAATTAAGTTTTAATATAATATAGTTAATTTCTAAATGGTTACTTATTCTAAAAAGTGCCATTTATTTTATACACGACACATGAAACATCCTTTTGACGAGTGGACACCCAATAATGAAAGAATTCCCGTTTGGATTTTAAACATAATTTACGGAATGTAAAATAGAGTTCTAGTTTAAAGAGAAATGATTTATTTTGGAGCGTGAAAAAGCACTCTGGTTCGTTTGAGAAATTTCCCGGTTTGCTCTTAAAGTTTATTTGGAAAAATAAAATGGTTTGGTTTGGTTTTATAAAAAAATGATGGCATCCTGTAAAGTGGTGTTTTTGGGGTTGTTTAAATGGTTTTAAGCTGGGTTTTGACTTATAATGAAGTTGTACTTTTGTTGAGTAGTGATGGTGAAATGTATTAAATGCCCGTTTGGCACTTTATGGAAAGAGATGAAAATGTTTTGATAAAAACTTTCTTAGGACAACTCTCATGCCTCGGTCCCAATTGGTTGTTTGGGAGGCTGTGCTTAGAGGCTCCCAGGTACGTGAGTAGTTTAAATGCATGAGGTTGTTCCACAAAGTGGCTCGGGGTGATTCTTGTTGTGCTTTATATATATATGTATATGATTGGATGCTCGGTTGGCATCAGTTGGCTCACCCCTTTTTCCAAACACTTGGGACATGGGAATCTGGCATATTAAGAGAATATTCTAAGAATGATTGTTGCACTGGTAGATTATGGTACAGACCAGTGGCCCATAGTAGGTGGTTATATATATTGGGTTTATTACTATGGGATTTTTCCTCGACTTTCCTGAGAGAGGGTGGTTAAGCGTATTGTGTATTTTGATTTCATCGTGACATGTCGATAAGGATGATATCTCATGTATTGGTGTCTTTTGGTTTATTCTCGATATCCTAGGTTCACCCATGTCTATTCATCTTTTGTTGCTTGCAGTAGTGATTATGATGCTTACATGTATACCTACATTTCCCTTGCTGTATGTTTTACTTTGTCCATTCTGGTGTATTTTTTTCCTTGGAAAGTGATAAATTTCTTTTGATTAGGTTAATAAAAATTGTTTTCAAATGGAAGTGTTTAATCCCCTTTGTACAAATTTGAAAATTTAAAACATCATTTTCCCCTTTCATGAATTATCATTGACACTAATGAAATGAACCCGAATTTGGAAATGGCCAAGGGAAATGGTTTGTACTTTGTTTTTAAGTAGAATATTTAGAAAAAACAAACTTTTATAAATTGTAATTCAAACATGAAATGATGTTTCTTTTATTTTAATGGTAGTGCATTGGGAATAGATATCGGGCTAGCCTACTGAGTTTTAATACTCACGCCTATAGTTCTTTTCAGTTTTCAATGTTTGTGAAGGCTATAGCTTGAGTGCTCTCGCCTAGGGCGACGCTTGATCGTTGATTCGTAGAGTGACCCGCGAGGTCGCACAGAGTTTGTTCGGACGTCGTGTTTGGTCAATTTGATTTCTGTTTGTTCATGTTTAGTCACTTTATTTGGGTTGTCCTTTCTGTGCTGCTCTGTATTATTTTCACTGTCTTATTTGTTTATATTGGGGTAAATCGTTCCCACAGCCTCTATTGATGCCATGGCGCTTGTCGCCAGCCTGGGATTATCGGGAACGCCTCTCGGGCCATGTCGCAGACCGGCTTGGGTGACCGGTTCAGGGTCGACCCTGGTTGGTTAGTGACAATGGGTATTCTAAATGTAACTCCTTACGTAGATGTGAATGTTGCAATATATGTTTGCTTGGATGCCACAAGTTACCTTTATGATTTATGATTTCCATCTGTTATTTATAAATCGCATGATTTTGTGTGGTGTGTTAATGATTGAAATGTATGATATCATTGAATTGTATGTATTGATGGACTATGGTTTTCATTAATTTTTTTATAACCATTACTGGGATTTTTATTCTCATCCCATGTTTGTAAATTTTTTTCACACGATAGAAGGATGAGAAAGGGAAATGAAGAATTCAAGATGATTTCTGTCTAGAAATGAACTCTGGTTTTATTTTAAGAGTTTTTATTTTATGATAAAATGGACACTAGGTAGAAGATCATACATTATAAAAATTGAGATGTATTTCTATAGTTATGGCCCAATTCTATAAAATTCTAAACCTGAAAAGATCATAAATTTTAATTATTATCATAAAACAATATTATGTAATGTATTAGGACAAGTCCTTATAGTTGTTCTCAAATATTGGTTTAGACAACATTAGGGATTTGTTTTCTCTATAGACACACGGTTAGTCTCCATGTCTACTCCTTAAGTAAAATACTTATTTTATTACATTTTCAAATCAACGAATGTGTGTTAAAAATGAAAGGAGAATCTCAAACATCATTTCTATCTCTTCCTGATGAATTTCTTTCAATAGTTACTGCAATGTCATGTCTAGATGACTCTGAAATAATTTCAAACATAAAACTAAATTCCATGAATTTGATTGAGATATTATAAACCTCCACTATTACTCGATACCATTGTTGATAATGTGTTGTATTTAATCATATTCCATTTTCTCAATATTATGATATTTTCAATAAAGGAAAATATAATCAATGCAGTTTCAAATACATTAACTCATCCATGATTTTGAAGCATATTATGATTTTCAAAATTTTTATGAAGAATGAGACCCTTAAGAAACTTATATATATTTGAATTTAAATTACAGTCATTTAGTATGTACTTATAGTATTTTAAAAGGACCACTGATTGAATGTTTCATCTCAAACTCAGTCAGACTATTTTATAGAAATCATGTTTTATCATATGTTTTCAAATTATATGTCATATAAGATCACTTTCCAAAACTATTTTTTTGTGATCACCCATATGACCCAAGTTTTATGAGGTGTATTTGGGAAAATAAATAATTTGGTTTTGAATGATCTAAAAATCATTGTTGCAATACATCAACCATCTATCTACAAGAACAAGATGATGATGTAACCAAGTGAACACCATGATCATGATATGATGTCATTTCTATTGGGAATTGTTTAATTTTATCATATAAAAGTAAAAAAATACTATATATAAGATGTTGAGTTATAAATGTAATGGGATGAAAATGAATGGTATAATCAAACCATTGAGGTTAAAACATGTTAAAGTTATTTTTGAGTTTTATATAAAGGGAAACCCGAAATACGGGTGACAAGCCATCATGTCTGACAAGGAGAAAGGAATTGAATCCACATCCAATGTGTGATTAGGATTTATCACCAACCAATGGGTTATGTGAATCTGCTAGATAATATAACTTATTATTTTTTGTTTTTTGATTTCATTGATAAAAAATATGTTAATTCTAGATCTTATGTTTTATCAAATGGATATCCATAATATATTAAAATGATATGGTGATTAAGAGGTAAATGTTGTTTTGGAAGACATTATATATTTTTTGAGCACTACATGATTATGGAAAATAGAACACTAATGGATTTTGTTTATAGAGTAAGGGAAAGAATTATATTTGGAAGAATCTATGTTTTTATTGTGGACATATGGTGATTTTTTTTATTTATAGAAATTATTAGCCTATAATAGAAAATATGTGATTAGGTTCATTACACATAAGTATGAGACTTTAAGAGTAGTCATTGTTATTTGGATATAAATGTTAACATTTTTGTGGAAGATTATGTGATCAATTTCGATTGAGATTTTGGGTTTCAATCTCATTGTGGATTATATTGAATTATTTAATGGACACCTATTTATTAAATGGTATTTATTGAACTTGGGTATTGATTCATCATTTTTGGAGATTAAGAGTAGTATTTTTTTTAAAAAGCATTATCATTTTTGAATATTATCTGATCTTGTAAAAACCATTTTTTTGGTTGATGTCTAATGACAAAGGAAATATATAGTTCATCTTTTTTGGATTATATGATACACTATATGTTGATTCTATCACTTTTTATGTGACCAAGTCATCTTGAATACACCACGTTTGGTGAAAATATTTGTTTTTTGTAGAATCATATTATAGGATGAAACTCTACTTTAAAAGTAAGTATATTTCCTTATGTTTTTATTCAATATCATATATGAATTCTACAAAATTATGAAAGGGAACTTAAAATAAAGGTTATATGTTAACATTTCCTAATGGGGAATGAAATACAATTTAACCTATCACATGTTGGTGGTTTTCCTGTTGTTATCTTTGTCATTGTCATGTTTTCTATAACTCTATATCAAAACATGAAACATAGTTTCTCTTTTAAATCCTTGTTTTCATACATGGAATACTAGTATGTGTTATCTCAGTTGACCTTTGTAGTTATCTTTATTTCATTTAAACTGGTTGTTTTATTGAAACATTTTCCAATGTCGGACTTTTAATGATGTTTTTGAGACAAATATTAAAATTGTGAGGACGCAATTCCCAAAAAGGGGGAAGGATGTAACATCCCAGGAAAAAAAATTATGATATTTTCATATTAATTAATATTTTTCAATTAGTTATTAATTTTAAATTAAATACAATGCTTTGATCAATGGAGTACCTGAAATAGAATAATGTGTTTATCTGAAATCTCATGTTGGTCAGAAGGTTGAGTCATATTGAAAAATAATAATATAATATTATTTTAAATGGTAGTTAACACCTAGAAGTTGTATTGGAGGGAATGAACAGAAGTAACTTCAATATGATTACATTGGGTTTTAAATGTTTTTACAATTATCCAATAAAATTTAGTGTCTCATAATGAAAATGAATCCAATTTTATGAATAAAAACTCCAATATTTTAAAAAGGTAATTATACCACCTTTTGATTGAGAACCAATATTAAATATATTTTTTGTTACTTTTATATTTTCTATTGGATAAATAAACATCTTCTTTATAATTGGTGAGTAAAAATATACTTAGGGTAAATTTATGGTATTTTTCTGGTGAGGTTCATTTTTTATGAATTGTTATAAATACTACATTTTAATTCAAAAATACATTTTAATCGAATTTATTTATATAGTGAGTTTGTTCATTAAATTGGTTTTGATGTTTAATTGGGTTATATTTTTTAAATTTAATCCAAATTTGGTCATTGGCATTAATTTCACTCTTAAATTGGACATAAACACAGGTTAATCTTCGGATAGGTATTATTTCATTAAAACACGCTTTTAGGTTTTGACAAATAAAATTAATTTTAAATTAATTTATGCCACTTATGTGTTTTGAATTTGGAATAATGGATTCCATATATGTAATTAGGAGGGCAAAATTTTGTAAATCATAACTTCTGATTATAGGCATTATGAATCATTACATCAGTTTATATTTTATTTACCGTGGTTAAATGGTATATATGTTAAATAAGTGTGCAAAATAGCATTACAATAATATTAAATTACACATAAAATTGTCCTAACCCTATTGGATGATACATTGCCGACCATGGTCATAAATCTGTCGATTTTGGGACCCAATGGGGCCACATGGGAGTGATAATGACAATTTATATTAATTAATATAATATAAGGACAAAAAGTAACATAAACCTGAATCATTTTATTTAAAAAAATTATATGGTGTTATATAAGTTATCTCTTTGACTAAAATTATTCTATGGAAAGATAAAATTATTTCTTCTATCATGGTATTTTATTTATAATTTTTATACATTGAATAAATAAATTTAATTATGAAACAATGGTGATGTAGTAATTGCATTATTAATAAAGGATTCAAAAAAATGATATAATAAATAATAAAATAAATTTATTATTAACCTTTTAATGAAATAAATTAATTTTATTGATATATATGACTTGTTACCTTTTAATTAATGACGGGTTTTCTAAAGAATCATGTTTGTGTGGGTTTTGTTAAAGTCTTGAAATGAATAATTTATAAAGTGACATAAATTAGATTTTAAAACAATCAATATTTTATTAAATAATAAAATAGTCATAGAAATATAAGATTTTGAAAATGGATATATATGATGCTATATATTTTATTAAAGATCCATTTTCGGAGACTTGGATGTTTTTATAAAATATATTAACCATATAGTTTGAATATATAAGAGGACATCGTAAAAGTTAAATAAGTAAACAAATGGTAAAATAAAAACTATTAGAATTAAAAATATATGCAAAAAATGTCCATTTCTTATTGGAAGATTTTATTCTACTTATATACACCATATATTTTAATTACACAAGTTTTTTGATATTTATAAATAGAAAATTATTATATAATAAAATAATATTTTCAAACATTCATAAAGAGCCCCACCTCCCCCTCATAAAAAGAAATCACCAATAACCCTTACTCACACCTCTCAAGACACCTCAGATCATCCAACATTGGATCAAATAATATCTCATGCTCCATATATTACTCCTATAAGCATTACTTTAGGCAGATAGCACTTCAAAAAAAGTCGTTTGGTTCTATCCAAAGGGAGTTCCCCGATTAAATGGTAACATCTTCCCTCAAGATCTATTCTTTTATTTTACATATTAACTCCCAATTCTCTTCTTATTATTATTTTACATTAAAACACCAGTATCCAAAATAAAATATGATGTTGTTATTATAAGTATTCAAACTACAGTTACACACCCCTCCATCTAATAGATACGAATATATTGTTTATGACTTGTTCATGCCAAACGTGGAACATATAAAGGACGAGGATACTAAAAAGTATATATTATATTATATTTTAATTATAATATACCTATGTATCATTATTTTTTCAATCCACTAAATACAAAATAGATATGAAAGTAGCATTCATGCATACGTACGGCCTATCATCTCCAGGAATGGTTCATTTCTTTTATTATCTCCAAATGTTATGTTCTATATTATATACATATATATAATGGATATATATGATATATATGATATATAATTCCTGAATATCATTATATAGATAATGGAAATTTTACCACATTGACAACATGAAATTATAAGATGGTCATTTTGGAATCATGTACCAAATACCGACAAAAGTAACATTATAAACATAAATGATTATTTAATTTTTATATTGTGGTAATAAATAATATAAAAGGAATAATAACCATGAAAAATATTCTTTAAAAAGTATAAATTAACATCCTTTTATTATTTTTGTGATTAATGAACGATCTAGTCAAGTCAGACACGAGGTAAGGGAAATCTTTAACTCAATTTCCATTCCTTGGGGTAATCTTCTACATCTTGATTATGTCATTTCATGAATATGTTTGAATGACCAATGAATGTTTTAAAATTAATATATAATTATATTGTATGTATTTATATTTTTCACACATTATTATTTAATTGGTTTATCTTTAATGTAATGATATGATCGTTGTAATCAGATTTTTTATCCCAAATTCTATTCTTTCGGTTAAACAATGAATTATTAATTATATCATTATACGAACATGTGTGAATGACCTATGATTTCTATAAAAATAATATATACATATATTAAGGGTATTTATTTTTTTCAAACATAGTTATGTCATTGATTTTCCCTTAATATAATGATATGATCTTTTTAAGAGAACTTATCACCATCCTTTTCTACTCAAATATATATTCAATGTTACATCTTGGTATTTCCATTCTCTTATGTTAGGATATGTTATTCTATGTCATAATTGTATTACATTTCATGTTAATGTGATGAGAGACACTTTTCTCTCTCCTGAATTCATTTTTATAGTTTTTATGTGATGTCATTAGGCTGATGAATTTTCGTAAGGGATTTCAAAACAAAATTTCTACTATCTTGATTCTCATTATTTATCTTGATATTATTAGCTTTGTTTAATGTTATTGGGAAATTTCTTTTATTCAAGTATTTTCTCAAGGGGTAAGTGACTCTTTAACTAAAACATATTTTTAATTTTTTTTAGATTTATTATTCTAAATCATTATAGTTAATTTCCATGTTTTTAAATTGGTTATAAATATTTGATTATATATACATTAATGCTTTAAAATGACAATCCCTTTAAAATATTCAATGTGTTATGGGACACGTTGACTGAAAAAAATATTCAATAAGTATTTTAAATGTTTTTATAATTATATTGGATATACCAGTATCTTGAAATTTAATATTGTTATTGGAATGTGTAAATTTTATCTTTACTTTATGATTATGTTATGTGTTATGATTAATTTATGGATCATGTGCATTATTTACGCATACAGGTGGCTCTTTGATAAACCTTGGGCAGGTGTGCTCGAGATATCTCACCAATTCATTGGGTATCATGAGGGGGGTAAATGATAATGTTTCTCCTAAGATATTTATGGAATATAAAATGATGGGTAATTTAAATGTAACTCCCTACATAGTTGTGAAACCTACAACACTGGTATGTTATAGATTCCATAAGTTATCATTTTTATTTATGATTTCCATGTGTTATTCATAAGTAATATAATTTTTGTGGTATGTTAAATATTGGGAATTATGATTTCATTGAATCGTATATATTTATGATCTACTGTCTTCTTTCCTAGTTTTATAACTATTAATGATCATTTTATTTTCATCCCACATTTATAAATATTTTCACAATATATAAGGAAGGGTAAGAGGAAGTAATAATTCAAGAATATTTTTATCATGAAAAGAAAAAAAAAATTCTTTTATGTGTTTTTATTTTATGAAAAAAATGGTTACTAAGTATAAGGGTCGACTTAGTAAAAATTGAGATGAAATTTAATAGTTATGGTGTAATTCTATAAATTTTTTAACATGAAATGATTCTCAATATTAATTATTAAATTAAATCATGATTATGTAATGTTTAAGGACTACTCTATATATGAAGACTGTCAAAAGCATGCACTAAACTTTTTCCAACAAGATACGGAGTCCTATAGAGTTCGAGGATGGAGACCAGGTTTTCCAACAAGTCTCACCCCTATAATGATTACAGATATTGGGTAGAGTGGCAAGACATCTCCAAGGATCATTGTACCATTTCAGTATCAAAGTGGAGTTGTTGAGGTGGCATACCTCCTAGCTCTTCGGCCACATATACACCAGGTCCATGATGTTTTTTTCACATGTCGGAGCTGAAGAAGATCGTGCATGATCTATCATATGTCCTCGATTGTAGAAAGCTAGGAATTTGTAATGGGGTAATGTTTGTGGAGTTCCCCATGGAGATAGAGGACCGACAGGACCATGTCCTTAATAGATGGTCAATTCCTCTGGTGCACATTCGGTGGAATAATTGGAATCTTCAAGAGAGAACAAGGGAGTGGGAGGATTAGATTCATGCTTTTTACCCCCATTTGTTTGTTTTTAATTGGTTTTGGCTTTCTTGTACATAAATCCCTAAGGTGGGTAAAATTTAATATCCCATAATTTCTGTATATTGTTTTATTATTTTTGATTATTATGAGTCTGTGAAAATTTAATGCTCATTATTTTGAGTCCTGGTGTGGCAAGAATGGTTTTTCAAACTTTTTTTAAGGAACGTTCAGTAATGGCGCGAGCGGCATTTTGTATATTTTGAAAAAGTTCTTGGACTTGATATATGATATCACTATTGAATCCACCGTGGCAAAATTCTCTTAAGGGAAGCTTCACATAGACTATAGTAGGTTTGGAGAAAAATATTTTTTTTAAGACTTTTAAAAGAATATAAAAATAACATCTAACTCCTATTGTATTTTTCTCCATCAGTTGAGTAGCGGGGGAAAGACTGTTGGGTTGCCAGGCCATTTAATGGATCGAATCTCCATTATTTGTAACTACACCATTAGATAATTAAGAGGTCCATTCATTAATGAACCTTATTAATTCCACGGTGCGTTACTCTCCATTTACCTTTAAAATTAATTGATGCACGAGGTGGAGTTTTGACAAATCTTTACCATGTACAGAACCTCTGGATATGTGACGCAACATTTACCACCTATGAGGAATAGAGGCATGGATGTTTATGTTGAAATCAAACCGAGATTTTCAAATGCTGGAGGCTTCAATGGACACAAACTCTTCATCCACCACTGCGATATCCCCAACGAATCACAAGGTTGGGGTTGTTTGATAATTAAATAAATTCCCCTGAGTCTATTCGTCATTATTGAATTTTTGGGAGGATGTTGTGGGGGATTTTAATAGGGTTTAAACAATATCTATGTGATTTTTTTATTTTATCCCCTTACTTATTATGCTAAGGCGGAGGGTGCAGGCCAAACGAAGAAGGCCCGGACACTTTACCGCTTTGGTTTGGGGTCATTCTTTGGTGAATAACTTCTAAGAAGACGACAATTGGAATATGATATCCTCACAGAAACGGAGGCATTCTGGTAGGCCTGAAGGTATGTGTAGAAATAAGAATGGAGCGTCGGAGCTCACCCGGGGGCCCGTGGAAGATCTTCTGGTGCGGCGGCATCGGTGACCTGCATCGGCGGAGAAGGCACCGGCCATCACTGAGGGAATGCCATCGCGTGCCGTGGAGAAGGGACTGTGACATCGAAGTCACAGGGCACTATTAACCCAGGGTGTAGGTCCTCTTTATGATGTTCTACAATAGAGTCTGTACTCCCCTGACATGCCTGGGTTTAAGTCCTCTAGCCTAGGGTCGGTAATACTGTGACGTACTGGGGAGCGGGTCCCCCACATGGAAAAAAATACTAGAGTTGTACTACCTTGACATATAGGGTGTAGGTCCTCTATGTTATGAGTTGGTACTCCCTTATTAATCTAGAGTGTGTTTCCTCCTTTTACAGTGCTACAACAGAGTTGGTACACCCCTTCAATGACATTGTGTGGGTCCTCTAGAAATGGGTCGGTAATCCCCTGACTTACTAGGGCCCGGTCCCCCCACAGTTAGAAAACTACCAGAGTTGTACTCCCCTATCGGGTAGGGTTCGTGTCCTCAAATATGGACTTGTACTCCCCTGTCTCCAAGTAGTGACGTGGAGTTGGTTGTTCCAGGGAG
Organism: Viscum album; assembly: GCA_963277665.1. Taxonomy (NCBI): domain Eukaryota; kingdom Viridiplantae; phylum Streptophyta; class Magnoliopsida; order Santalales; family Viscaceae; genus Viscum; species Viscum album. Next base: position 127,863,789 of record OY728151.1, on the reverse strand, counting down.
TTGGAGCTCCCTCTATAGAAGGACGTAGTTATAAGGAGCGGGCTACTCCACATAATGTAATCAATACCCATGGTAGAAGATAGTACTCCCTCGATGGAATAAGGTGTGGGATACTTCTTATTGGGGAGACTATGATATCGCGGTTTAGACTAGAGCAGTGCTCCCCCAACTGAATGTAGTGACGAGGAGTGGGCCTCTTGAAATAGTTTCCATTGGTCTAGCCTCGAGTGCAAGGCTGTGATTTTGAGACCTATGGTGTCATGCAATAGATGATGTTCTTGAATAATTCTCCTAAAGAATCACATCCTTTTAGACGTTATGTTAGCAATGATTGAGTTGTACCTGATGGATTTCATCTCTCAGATAGGTTCCTTTAGGGATGGATAGTTCATGGAGTGTGTACTCATGATCCTTCACTTACACTTTGATCCTTCTTTGTAAATCGTAGAAATGGCTGGAGGTTGAGGCCTTATGTTGAATTGTGGCTGATACGAGTATATCTGGATGACCTAGGTATTTGCAATAGCATATACATGATTAGAGTTGACTACGCATAATCTTTTTGGTATAATTTTTGGTTGTTTTTTTTGTATTTTTCCATTATTGATTTCTGAGAGACCATCTACGGTCTCTATGTCCCCTACAGATTACTATGTTACTCACCACTTCATAGGACTCTCCTATACGTATTTTGTTAGGTTTAGAATTTTGACGTTTCGATAGGGTCGCTCAGGAATACGGGACTGATGGACGTTACGAAGGTGGACTTAGTGGACTAAGAATAAGATGGGTCCAATAGGACCAGGAATACATGACATACTACATCAGCTTCCAGTAGATTCACTACTCCATCAATTAGGTGGGATCTTTCACAGACGGTCTTCGATGCTCCCTTTATACCTTGCTGTTTTTAGTTCTTTAGTTGTGCTTGTATATTGGCCCAGTTACACAACTCAGTTATTTACTTGTTCTTGTACTCCGGTTTCCAATTACATAGTGTTAACCTTCCAGCTTTGTGGTTTTCATTTGTGAGATCATGTATGTACGTGTATCCCGAAAAATTCTCCCCACTTTCAGGTTGATGCCTTCAGCGCTAGTCGCCAACCCCTGGACTTTAAGAGGTAGTATTGGGGTATGTCACGACATAGGCCCCGAGGCCGGAGTTGTGGCCATTCCATAATTTAAACCATTTCTTATATATATATTCCTTTTACTACTAAAACCATGGTTTATCCTATTATATTATCTTAAGATGATTTTCTATTATCCCATTCATTTAATGAGATGTGGATATTCTTTATCATTCATTATATTTCACTATTACTACATCATGTCACCATGGTAGACAACCACTTACATGATTTTGTGTTTTCTAACATCAATAGAAGAAATATATTTCTCATTAATTCAATAAATTATTTTGGTTATCTTACCCAGGATGATCACATAAATTGAAAATTATGTTCAGATCCTCATATCATTGAAATTTCAAGATCACATTTATGAACTTTTATAGTGATAGATAATTAAGTCAAATATAATTATGGGAATACCTCGAAAATCATATACCTATATTCTATACAAAAATATCCAAAAATATAGTTATCCATGAGCTGATTTAATTATTTATAATTTTATATATATCAGCCTTAAAATGAGCAAAAAATTATTTGTTCCCAACATTATAATCCACAATCTTGTCATCTTCCATTGGATCTCATTTATAATGATGGAATTCATCAAATTTAATTTCAAAACTCATTTTACTAGGGGTAAAATCATACATATTTACCACTATACCCATTTTATAAACATTCTCTCGGTATTGTTTTTAACATCTACCTCATCATAGAATCATTTGTGGACATGGATGATTATTGAAAATTATTGATGTTTGATGAATATACTAGTTTCAAAGAATATTTTTCTTTTTTAATCGATTATCCCACATGTCCTTCTTTCCTAAAATACATGTTATAATAATTAAATATATAATTATATCAAAAACTAAAAGTAAAAATAGATCTAAATATCAGGCTATATGGTCTCTACATTAGAATAATGTTCTGTTAGTCTTCCTCACCAATTTTCACCTATATCTCAATTATACACCTTCCAAACCAGATTTTGTTATCCCAAAAAAATACAATAACACAGTTAAACTTTATATCTCTTTCTAATAAATTTAATGAAAACCCGTGGAATTTTATTGTGTATTAAAAATCAGAAAATATATGATTCATTGTCAATGTGAGTTATATATTTTAACTATATCATGTGATATCAAACTAGTTTTTCTGCTATACATAAATATATATTTGGTTCAAATTACTATTATTCTTGATTATTATGTCAATATTATGGAATATATCCAACAATTTCGAGGGATAAAGTCATCCAATTATTCATGATACACAATATAATATTTATGTTCAAATTTCATATAAAATTAAATCATCACATTTTCACTCATGTGACTATGTATATCATTCCATGAAATTATTTTTTTATGATAATAAATTCAACAAGAATCTATCCATTTGAATTCTAGGTAATAAAAAATGATTCATTTTTTAGAAAAAATCCATTATTATGGACCCCCTTCTGATTATTCACCATACTCTAAAATGGATACTTAGATTTCCACAAGATACAATTATCATAAAATAACTAATTTCTCAAATAATCCCTTTATGTGATTGACCCCACCCAACACTTCTATGCATAACCTATTTATTCAAATGTTCATATCAAAATGATAAGAAATATCAATAATTTTTTCATTGAATAGATATGACATTATAAACAATCAAAATTTTTAAATAACAAAAAATTGCATGGACCCAACCAAAAATATTTAATAATCTTTTGTTTTTATACATGAATTCACATTCATTTATTATAGATAATAAATTTATGTTTACTATTTTAAAAAATTTGGTCAAAACTCATACATAAATTACCATAAATCAAAATGAAATAACCTCTAATCACTTTACATTTTTCATCCAATAAATGTAAATTGAAATGTAACGAAATTCAATTTCATGATAAATATTCGGGACATTAATTTTGACATATTTTTTAAAATATGTTATCTATAAACACTGTGACAAAATTTAATATATTATGATGAGAAAGAAATTAGTATAAAATATAAATGGTAGAAATTTAATAGTATAGTGGAAAACATGAAATAAATGATTATTTAAATTCATATATTCTTCTTTCATTGTATAAAATAACTTAAATATACATGGGGGAAAATATTTTCTCAATGAATTCATATAAACAATGTGTATGAAATTTGAATTCTTTATATTTAGTTTGGAATATTTTATTCATTAAATGAATTCAGTCATGTTGTAAATATTTTCATCCAATTTAAATACATTAGATAATACTCCATTTTCAAATACAATATTCAATCCCTTAATGATAGGAAATTTTACACAATGTATTGATGATTTATACTCATCTCACCCGCCCTATAAGATATGTACAGATCACGAACATTATATGTGATATTGTGTTCATCTATCATCATATGTAACAAAAAAGGACCACATAATTGATAAATAATTTATATTATTTCACCTATTCATCATAAATCAATTGAGAAAATATGTTTTAACCATACAAAAAATATTTTCATTTATCCCAGAATGATGAGAAAAATTTTATATTTCCAAAGAAAAAAAATTTAAAATAATAATCATATAATTATTTGATAAAAATATTTTATTTGAATATATAAATATAAAAATTTAAGGGAATATTCTTAATTAATAACTTATATGTCCAATGTAAAAAGTGGTGAAGGCATATTCATTAAAAAACAAACATTTTCAATTTTTTCAATAAATAAAAATTTACCCATATTTAACATATTGAAAATAATACACTATAAAACATGCTAGAGAATGTAGAATACATTAAAAAATATACATTATTCATATTTAAATAATACATAATAACATTATGTAACCACAAAATATTACATTCATATTCTATAGAAGAAGATTAATTTTTTCAAATGCATTAAATAAAAATAATTTTCCATAATAAATTTCATGATTCGTTCATTAAATAAATCATGAATAATAGATTCATTTTTGTATTGTACATAAATCATAAAAAAAATTTATTTTTATTTTCATTGAAATTATAACATTTATTTCATTTATTATGATGTTATATTTAATTACATAAATCTGTAATCAAAAATTTTTCTTTTAGGGTCATTAGATTTATAACATCCTAACCAAATTGGCGTGTTAAATGTTGTCAATGGTGTTATGTTTCCATTATCAACATAATAGTACACATGTATGATTTATCATATTTATACATTATGTAATATTATAAAATTGAACATGTATGGTGGTCATAAAAAAAATAAAAAATTGTTTCATAAAGATGGTATCCTATTCATACAAATCAATGATATTTTTAGTTTTCTAATTGGTGGAAAATAAATAATTAATACCATATTATACATTATTTAAAAAATAAATATGGTATAAATTTAATATTTATTCTATATTTTTATCCTTAAAACTATGATATTTAATTTATAATTAAAAATTAATCACATAGATTCATATAAGTTGTATTTCACACTAACACAAAAATAAGGTTCTAATTTTTTAATAGATTGAATTGTAAGAAAATATATGATATATTGTATTTATAAAAAACAATTATTTCATTTATATCATATATATTTAATTTTTTCTATAATATAATCCAACCGTATGATCTTGTGTAACACCCCGAGCTTCCACGATACGCTTCTCATTCAATAATACAATAGCTTGCATTGTACGCAACTTCGAGTTCTAAAACATCGCGACAAATCAAAGTAGCCGTTATGAATAGTAATAACCACTTTCTAAAATTATATAAATTTTATATTTCAAAATGGACTTCATTTTTGTATTCCTAATATTGAAATTAGCCTATGTTGAATTTTTTGTAATTTTCAGAGAACTTCAAAATTTTTATGAATAGTGAAAAATACTTAAAAAAACTTTTTTAATCAAAATAATTCATAGTGATAAATTATACTATTGAGGGGTTTTAGAGTATAATTAGAATATATTTTTACCATTTTATCCAATGATGGTCATTATAATTAATTTAACATTGAAATTGGACATAAACAATTGCCAATCTTTTGATATAAATTGTTTCTTAAAAACACGCTATTTGTTGTGACAGCGGGAATTAATTATAAAATTAATTAATGCAACTAATATGTTTGGAATTTTTTAAAATAGACATCATTTTTGAATTCGTAATATCAATTATAGCTTAGGGTGAAATTTTGGCCTTATTCTGAAAAACTTCAATTTTTGATGAATAGTGAAACCACTAAGTGGTAGTTAAATAACTGATTTTTCGTTTAAATGAAATATTACCACTTCTGTGATTTGATTTTCAAAAATCCGACATACATGGTTGTCATTAAGAAGTAAAATGTGGTTCAATGGGGTAAAAATATTTTTTTGGTGAATAGTAACTTATTAAGTTCTTAATCGCGATTAGAGGTAATTAGTGTAGTTTAAGGTAAAAACAATGTTTTATTAATATGATATGAGCTTGACACTTGTCCTACTCCTATTGGATGAGTCATGGCCGACCAAGACAACCCATGGGTCAACTTGGGGACCCCATGGAGCCACTTTAGTTGGAAAATGACATTAATATATATTTATTTAATGTTGAAATTAAATTGACAGAAACATGAGTTGTTTTACTAAAACAATTTTTACGTAGGGTTACACAAGTCCAAATTTTGACTATAAATATTCATTAGAAAGCTAAAAATATTTCCTACATCATAGTATTTGTTTTATAATTTTTAGATATTAAATAAATTAAATTATTTATGACATCATTATGATGTGGCGATGACCTCATTATTTAACGATTTAAATAAAATGAGAAGATAATGCAAAATCCAAGGCTTACACTTGTCCAAATCCTATTGGATGAAGATATTTCGAAACCTTATCACCTTAGCCTAGAATTATATAAGTTTGGGACCTTTATAATCCGAAAAGCATTTTGAAATAATGTAACATTTCAATCTTTCCAAAAGTGCCCCTCCTCTCCACTTATAAAAGGCCCCCACCTCTCCCACTTCATTTACACTTTCAAGCCATTTGGCTCGGCCAACCTCTGCCCAAATACTCTCCCAACATTCCTCCCTTACTCCTAGAAGCCTCACTTTGGGCAGAACTCTTTCCAAGGAATCCTTTAGCTCAAATCAAAAAGAGTTACCCGATTTTGAGGTAATGTATTTTCTAATGTTGTTTTGTTTTATTTTTCTTCTCCAACCCCCTAAACTCTTTTTATTCATTTCTTTTGTAACAACACCAGTATCCTCAATATACTAGGATGTTGTTATAAGAAGGATTCGAGCTACACTTACACACACCTACATCTAATGGTTAAAGAACATACGGTTTCTGTGGATGGCGAATTTCTGCCTCACGAAACGATGATTGTTCAACACTCATATAACACCTTCAAAGGTGGCCATTAAGATGTCACTATTTTTATATATGATATATAATATGTTTATGTTTTACTTATGCTTCTGTATTTCTCATTTATGGCATACTTTATGATTTCCATTATGGGTAAAACGTGATAATTTCATTTTAGGAAGTGCGGACTACCGCCCCCTCAAAGTGATTTGAATCGTTAATGCCATATGTGGGATGTATAAAGGATGGAGTAAATGGTATCATACACTATATTATACTGTAATTATATTATACATTTATATAATTATTATTTTGTTCCATTAAATAGGAAATTGAAATGAAAGTAGCGTTCATGCGTACGTACGGCTTACCGTCTCCATGAACGGTGCATTTCATTTCTTACCTCTAAATGTTACGTAATATTATAAATGAATGTATATACTGGATATATAAGATATATATGAAATCTAAATCATGAATATAATTCTGGAGATAATGGATATTCTACCACATAAACAACTTGTAATTATAAGAAGTTTATTGTTGACTCAAGTACCAAAGATCGACAAAACGACCGTTATTAACTTAAATAATTACATAATGTTCATAACATTGTAATAAGTGATATAAAAAGGATAATTAAATTTAAAATGGTTCTTAATAAGGTAGATATTAACTCTAGTTTATTATTCAGGAGGTTAAAGAACGGTTGAGTCAAGTCGGACACAAGGTAAGGGAACTTCTTAACCCAATTTCTATTCTTTGGGTTAATCTCCTACTTTCAAATTATGTCATGATATTGTTATGTCATATCTTGTATTTGTACTTTCTTTATGTGTAATTATTGTGAATACACATAATAGATATATTTTATTTAAATGATATTTGTAAGGGAACTTCTTAACCCAATTTCTATTCTTTGGGTTAATCTCCTACTTTCAAATTATGTCATGATATTGTTATGTCATATCTTGTATTTGTACTTTCATTATGTGTAATTATAGTGAATACACATAATAGATATATTTTATTTAAATGATATTTGTAAGGGAACTTCTTAACCCAATTTCCATTCTTTGGGTTAATCTCCTACTTTCAAATTATGTCATGATGTTATTATGTCCTATTTTGTATTTTTACTTTCTTTATGTGTACCTATAGTGAATACACATAATATATCTATTCTATTTTAAAAATGATCTTTTTAAGGACTTCGTCTCAATCTCCTTTCATTGAGGAATATTTTGTTTTATACACAAATTTCTTTTATACGGTGTATAATCCCCTTTGACTTTTACGTTTATTCAAAAGAAATATTTTTATACGAAGCATTTTGCTAAACGACAAAAGGGAATGTTTTTCTTTCCGTACTTATGCGGCGACAATGACTTCTCCGCCACCGTGACCATTATTTGAGTTTCGGATTCCTATACAAGCCATCATTGTTTTTAATGAAAAATAAATACAAAGTTTTAACTTTCTTTTATTTTGGTATTGAAAATGGTTTTGAAAGAGTTTTTATGATATCAAAGTGTTGTATTGATATCTTGTGATTGAAATGTGGAAATGTTATGTTTCCTTTATGCATGTTTTATGTGATACGATTTTGTTATGGTTTATGATATGTTTAAACCTATTCATATGAGGAATGCATTGGACTTAATAAGTGGCGGGTGGAGCCCGCTATAGCTCCTCGATGCATCGGCAGGTCTCATGAGACAAACTAGTGTCTTGGAACGAGGCCTTGACAAAATCTTATTTGTGGTCTTGGAACGAGGCCTTGACTACGTGGTTATGATAGTCTGGCATTATGCATTCCATCATTATGAAAGTGGTTATTGATATTGCATGTGATTATTCGGCCAGTAGAATATCCATGTGAAGAAGTGAATGGCATTATCTCATTTTACTTTTGCCATATTATGTTGAAGTTCATGTTTAAAAGGCTTTTGTTTTAGTTATACATTGCCTTAAATGTTAATGTTTATTTATGAAAGCTTCCGCAATATTGTTATCCTTACTGAGCATCTGAGCTCACCCCTTTCAATGTTTTAATGTTTTCCAGGATTTGAAGAAGTATATTATGAATGACCTGCAGGGATAGTCTGAGGGGATATGAAGACAATATGTTGTTGTTGTTTTGGTTTACTTTATGATGTAATGTAACGTTTACAAATGTATCTAGTGTTTCCAAGGCTACTAAACTAATCGGTCTTTCGAGACTTGATCTTTTGTGATCATGCCAATGTTACGAAGTAATGCACCGACTCTGGGTAGATGGGGTCGGGGCATTACAGTTGGTATCAGAGGCAGTTTAGTACTAACCTTGGAAGCTAGATTTAGATAAACTCTGATTAGAGCACATAGCCCAAAGATAGACTTTGAGGATTAGTATAGAAGAACTTCCTAGAATTTTGGTATTATAGAGATGTTATGAGTTTTCCGAGAAATACATCCCTGTCTGGATACGAGCAGGTAGAGGCGGCTCTGGCACAGATGTACCTAGGGGTAAAACCCGAAAACACCGCTTTGAGCTAGACTCGAACGGGAACTGGTGCACGACAACGGGCCTTGCTGCACTCTTGGTTACGACACTCCCGGGGGATATGCTTTGGATAATTCTCATTTTATTTACAAACCACTATGAAGGGTTATGAGTACATACTTCCTCAAAGAAAACATTTCTTTTTATGATTATGGATTATATCCATAAATAGTTCAATTTATGTTAAGTGTTTTACAAGTATGGAATTATGTATTTTGACTCATAAACTAATCTAGTTTATGCCATTGTTTAGAAATGGCGCCTAGTGGAAGGAATGGAAACTGTATCAATGCACGCACTCCGTGTAGGAATTTCCCTCCTACTCAGGATAATTATGGTGGAGCTAGTGATACAACTGGTGCTGATCAGCTTCTCACCGTACTGGGACAACTCACGCAGGTTATGAATAACAACCTTACTCGTATGGAGCACCCTGATCCGCAGCGTGGAGGATCAATGTTAGATCGATTCATGAGGCAACAACCACCAACGTTCAATGGGAGTACAAATCCCTTAGTAGCCGAGCAATGGATAAATTCCCTAGAGAAAATATTTCAGGCTTTGGGGAGTAGTGAAAGGGAGAAGGTTGTCATGGCAGTTTACCGCCTCACTGGAGATGCCGATCAGTGGTGGTCGCTGATTCGAAACACAAAGGAAGATGATGAATTAACAAACATGGAATGGCAGGAGTTCAAAGAGCTGTTCTTAGAAAAATACTTTCCTCGAGACCATCGAGCGGATATGGAAAGGCAATTTCTGAGTCTGAGGCAGAAGGAGGATGAGAATGTCGCAAAGTATGAGGCTAACTTTACAAGGTTAGCAAGGTATGCTGCAGATTACATACGTAACCCAAGGAGTAGGATTGATCGTTTCTTTGATGGGTTAAAACCATTTCTCCGTCGAGCTTTGGTATCACAATCCTTCTCATCATACGAAGATATTGTCTCGTGTGCTATCAAGACAGAAAAGGAATTCTCTAAGTCTTATGACAACAAAGTAAAGCAAGAGAAGAAGAGAACGGTGGAACAAGAGACAGATAAAGGGAAAAAGGGAAAGAAGGATTTTCCATTATGTGATAATTGTGGGAAGAATCACCCTGGTACTTGCCTAAAAGGAATGGGAGTCTGTTATAAATGTGGAGAAAAAGGTCACCAGGCACGTGATTGCAAGGGAAAGAAAGAGGCTGTCAAAGTTGAATGCTACAATTGTAGAGAAATGGGTCATTATGCAAATGAATGTCCTAAGCGTCAGGGAAACTTACCTCAGAAAAGGCCAAGGGATCAAGGACAATCTTATGCTGTTACTACAGTTGAAGCAGAATAACTAATGTATTGGTGCTTTTGGACTCATGGATTATATTCTGGTTATTAGAATAATGTGATCTATATAAGGATTGTACTGCAGTACTTGTTGGTTTCAGTAAGGTTTTAATATGATGAAGGTAATTATATTTTTAGTATGTGACAATAAAAGAAACTTTACTTTGTTTGGGGAATCTGATAAATTGATTTTGGAATTTAGAGACCTTTTAGAGAAAGTCAGGACAGAGGTATTTTGGATAACTATAAAGGTTGGAGTGGATTAAGTTGATTTTTGGATAGTATGGTTTAAGGTTAAAAAATTTATGAAGATTATTTTTGGAGTATTATAATACTATAGTTTTAGGAAAAGGACAACCTGCAGGGTGGGGCATAACCCGTCGCGTCGGACAAAGCTGCAGGAATCGAACCCACAACCATAGTGCGACAGGCCTTTATTTCCTACCACTAGCCTACAGGAAGTCCCTGGTTATTACAAAATAGTTTTACTAATCTAAATGGTATGTGTTAACATTTTGAACCTTATACAATTAGGATAAATAGAATATTTTTGAGTTCCGTTACCATTTGGAGTAAAAGTTAGGTTTGTGGTAAAAATTTATTAACGAATGAAAGTATGCATAACAAGTATGTATATTCCCTTACGTTCTTAGTAAATCTCCTAAATAAATTCCTCAACATTATAAAAGGTAACTTAAAACAAAAATGTTGTCGGTTAACTTTTCCAACTGGGGATTCAATGACCGTTTAACCAATCACAAGTTTGTGATTTTCTTGTGGTTAAACTTTCTCCTAATCCTGTTTTCTATAACTCTCCATCAGACCTTGATGGTTTGTTTTTCCTCCATATCCATATTTTCATATAATCCCAGAATGGGCTATATCGGGTGACCTTTGTACTTATCCTGCTTTCTTTTAATGTTATATATTTATTAACCGTATTTCCGATGTGGGTTTTCCACAAAGGTATTTTCTATTTTCAACCTCTTATTTTTAAATAAAAATATCAAATTGCGAGGACGCAATTTATTGAAGGAGGGGAGAATGTAACACCCCGAGCTTCCACGATACGCTTCTCATTCAATAATACAATAGCTTGCATTGTACGCAACTTCGAGTTCTAAAACATCGCGACAAATCAAAGTAGCCGTTATGAATAGTAATAACCACTTTTTAAAATTATATAAATTTTATATTTCAAAATGGACTTCATTTTTGTATTCCTAATATTGAAATTAGCCTATGTTGAATTTTTTGTAATTTTCAGAGAACTTCAAAATTTTTATGAATAGTGAAAAATACTTAAAACAACTTTTTTAATCAAAATAATTCATAGTGATAAATTATACTATTGAGGGGTTTTAGAGTATAATTAGAATATATTTTTACCATTTTATCCAATGATGGTCATTAGAATTAATTTAACATTGAAATTGGACATAAACAATTGCCAATCTTTTGATATAAATTGTTTCTTAAAAACACGCTATTTGTTGTGACAGCGGGAATTAATTATAAAATTAATTAATGCAACTAATATGTTTGGAATTTTGTAAAATAGACATCATTTTTGAATTCGTAATATCAATTATATCTTAGGGTGAAATTTTGGCCTTATTCTGAAAAACTTCAATTTTTGATGAATAGTGAAACCACTAAGTGGTAGTTAAATAACTGATTTTTCGTTTAAATGAAATATTACCACTTCTATGATTTGATTTTCAAAAATCCGACATACATGGTTGTCATTAAGAAGTAAAATGTGGTTCAATGAGATCAAAATAATTTTTTGGTGAATAGTAACTTATTAAGTTCTTAATCGCGATTAGAGGTAATTAGTGTAGTTTAAGGTAAAAACAATGTTTTATTAATATGATATGAGCTTGACACTTGTCCTACTACTATTGGATGAGTCATGGCCGACCAAGACAACCCATGGGTCAACTTGGGGACCCCATGGAGCCACTTTAGTTGGAAAATGACATTAATATATATTTATTTAATGTTGAAATTAAATTGACACAAAAATGAGTTGTTTTACTAAAACAATTTTTAAGTAGGGTTACACAAGTCCATCTTTTGACTATAAATATTCATTAGAAAGATAAAAAGATTTCCTACATCATAGTATTTGTTTTATAATTTTTAGACATTAAATAAATTAAATTATTTATGACATCATTATGATGTGGCGATGACCTCATTATTTAACGATTTAAATAAAATGAGAAGATAATGCAACATCCAAGGCTTACACTTGTCCAAATCCTATTGGATGAGGATATTTCGAAACCTTATCACCTTAGCCTCGAATTATATAAGTTTGGGACCTTTAGAATCCGAAAATCATTTTGAAATAATGTAACATTTCAATCTTTCCAAAAGTGCCCCTCCTCTCCACTTATAAAAGGCCCCCACCTCTCCCACTTCATTTACACTTTCAAGCCATTTGGCTCGGCCAAACTCTGCCCAAATACTCTCCCAACATTCCTCCCTTACTCCTAGAAGCCTCACATTGGGCAGAACTCTTCCCAAGGAATCCTTTAGCTCAAATCAAAAAGAGTTACCCGATTTTGAGGTAATGTATTTTCTAATGTTGTTTTGTTTTATTTTTCTTCTCCAACCCCCTAAACTCTTTTTATTCATTTCTTTTGTAACAACACCAGTATCCTCAATATACTAGGATGTTGTTATAAGAAGTATTCTAGCTACACTTACACACACCTACATATAATGGTTAAAGAACATACGGTTTCTGTGGATGGCGAATTTCTGCCTCACGAAACGATGATTGTTCAACACTCATATAACACCTTCAAAGGTGGCCATTAAGATGTCACTATTTTTATATATGATATATAATATGTTTATGTTTTACTTATGCTTCTGTATTTCTCATTTATGGCATACTTTATGATTTCCATTATGGGTAAAACGTGATAATTTCATTTTAGGAAGTGCGGACTACCGCCCCCTCAAAGTGATTTGAATCGTTAATGCCATATGTGGGATGTATAAAGGATGGAGTAAATGGTATTATAAACTATGTTATACTGTAATTATATTATACATTTATATCATTATTATTTTGTTCCATTAAATAGGAAATTGAAATGAAAGTAGCGTTCATGCGTACGTACGGCTTACCGTCTCCATGAACGGTGCATTTCATTTCTTACCTCTAAATGTTACGTAATATTATAAATGAATGTATATACTGGATATATAAGATATATATGACATCTAAATCATTAATATAATTCTGGAGATAATGGATATTCTACCACATAAACAACTTGTAATTATAAGAAGTTTATTGTTGACTCAAGTACCAAAGATCGACAAAACGACCGTTATTAACTTAAATAATTACATAATGTTCATAACATTGTAATAAGTGATATAAAAAGGATAATTAAATTTAAAATGGTTCTTAATAAGGTAGATATTAACTCTAGTTTATTATTCAGGAGGTTAAAGAACGGTTGAGTCAAGTCGGACACAAGGTAAGGGAACTTCTTAACCCAATTTCTATTCTTTGGGTTAATCTCCTACTTTCAAATTATGTCATGATATTGTTATGTCATATCTTGTATTTGTACTTTCTTTATGTGTAATTATAGTGAATACACATAATAGATATATTTTATTTAAATGATATTTGTAAGGGAACTTCTTAACCCAATTTCTATTCTTTGGGTTAATCTCCTACTTTCAAATTATGTCATGATATTGTTATGTCATATCTTGTATTTGTACTTTCTTTATGTGTAATTATAGTGAATACACATAATAGATATATTTTATTTAAATGATATTTGTAAGGGAACTTCTTAACCCAATTTCCATTCTTTGGGTTAATCTCCTACTTTCAAATTATGTCATGATGTTATTATGTCCTATTTTGTATTTTTACTTTCTTTATGTGTACCTATAGTGAATACACATAATATATCTATTCTATTTTAAAAATGATCTTTTTAAGGACTTCGTCTCAATCTCCTTTCATTGAGGCATATTTTGTTTTATACACAAATTTCTTTTATACGGTGTATAAACCCCTTTGACTTTTACGTTTATTCAAAAGGAATCTTTTTATACGAAGCATTTTGCTAAACGACAAAAGGGAATGTTTTTCTTTCCGTACTTATGCGGCGACAATGACTTCTCTGCCGCCGTGACCATTATTTGAGTTTCGGCTTCCTCTACAAGCCATCATTTTTTTAATGAAAAATAAATACAAAGTTTTAACTTTCTTTTATTTTGGTATTGAAAATGGTTTTGAAAGAGTTTTTATGATATCAAAGTGTTGTATTGATATCTTGTGATTGAAATGTGGAAATGTTATGTTTCCTTTATGCATGTTTTATGTGATATGATTTTGTTATGGTTTATGATATGTTTAAACCTATTCATATGAGAAATGCATTGGACTTAATAAGTGACGGGTGGAGCCCGCTATAGCTCCTCGATGCATCGGCAGGTCTTATGAGACAAACTAGTGTCTTGGCACGAGGCCTTGACAAAATCTTATTTGTGGTCTTGGCACGAGGCCTTGACTACGTGGTTATGATAGTCTGGCATTATGCATTCCATCATTATGAAAGTGGTTATTGATATTGCATGTGATTATTCGGCCAGTAGAATATCCATGTGAAGAATTGAATGGCATTATCTCATTTTACTTTTGCCATATTATGTTGAAGTTCAAGTTTAAAAGGCTTTTGTTTTAGTTACACATTGCCTTAAATGTTAATGTTTATTTATGAAAGCTTCCACAATATTGTTATCCTTACTGAGCATCTGAGCTCACCACTTTCAATGTTTTAATGTTTTCCAGGATTTGAAGAAGTATATTATGAATGACCTGCAGGGATCGTCTGAGGGGATATGAAGACAATATGTTGTTGTTGTTTTGGTTTACTTTATGATGTAATGTAACGTTTACAAATGTATCTAGTGTTTCCAAGGCTACTAAACTAATCGGTCTTTCGAGACTTGATCTTTTGTGATCATGCCAATGTTACGAAGTAATGCACCGACTCTGGGTAGCTGGGGTCGGGGCATTACATCTTGTGTTCAAAATTGAAAATTGTCACTTCATGTAGATGTTAATCCACATATATACATGGGAGATGATTTTGTTTCCAATAATATTGAAATGTTTGTGAAAAAGTATTATTTTGTAAATATAAATAAACACTAGTATATCGTATATACAAATAGTTTTATATAAAACAGTTATGATAAGTTTAAATGATATAAATTAATAAATATAATGTAAAATGTTAAATTATCAACTATATATGCTCTTTGGACAACCACTTTATGTTGACAATTAAAAACATTATAAGACAATGTTATTTTTAAAAAAGATTTACAATTTGAGTTATTTTTATGAAATTTGTTTGGATTTTATTAGAAAATATATTGGCTACCAAATTTGTGGTGATGTGAGTAGAGTTAGAGGCCTTAAATTATCTATGGTGGATACCTAGTATGAAATTTTTAAAATAATAAAATAAATTAATGTGTTTCTCCAACCAAATTGATCCAAAATGAGTCATATTTATATCTATGATTATATAGGGTATACATTTGACTGTTTAATTATATTTATAAAATTTTTAGGTCATTTTAATACTTATACTTTTTCGTTTTAACCATTTTATCCAATTTTTTAAGTCCATTTTATATAACTATTATTCAATATGTTTCATAAATTATATTTAAAATTAACCCACAAAATGTAACAAAAAATGTTTTTCTTGAAAAGTGTCTTATTATGTATATAGATGATTAAACCAAAATGAAATGTAATTTGGTTGTTATAATCATTATAAGATAAATATGAATAAAATTTTAATATTTAAATTTAAAAAAAATTAAAATGTAATGATACTCATTATCTTAATGAATGAAATAAAATTTCATAAAAACTATTTCATTCAACTATTCACCAAAAAATAAAAAACATCATGAAATTATGAAATAATCACCAAATCGTATATCCCAATTCATGATAAAAATTTGATATAATTTTATTCAAATTAAAATGATTTTTTTTAATTTAATCTATTAAAAATACTATTTAAAAACAATGAAAATTTTATAATATTAAGACAACGTCATTTTTTATTGAAATTTACTTATTGTTAAAATACATAATATAGCTCCATAAATTTTATTTCATAAATATTAAAAAGAAATATATTTCATTTTATTTTTTAATTTCCCAACCTTCTAAATTAATTACCACTTATTTAAATTAATCCCCTATAAATATATTCATTACATAAAAACATTGGTATATTTTTCATCATATCGTTTCTTGATTACCATATGTCTTATGTAGCCATATGTTTTCTATAAAAAATAAATCAATGAATCTCTTAATTCTAAATTGTTTCTCTATATTATCATGAATATATGTCAACTACAACATATATGAAATAATCTCTTCTAATAGAAATACTTTTTCCCTCTAATCATGATATGCATAATGCAAATACTTCCTTAATAATGAAACAAAAAACAAATCACGTACATGGGATAAACATGGTAGAAAGGCTACATGATAATAAAATAATCAAAAAATATCAAGAATTTCAGAGTTTTTAATGATCTATTGAATTATCATTCGATTTTATATAAAATTCACAACACATTTCCATAGATAAAATTTAATTAAAACATCACCACAAACCTCGAATTAATGATATTTCATTCTCTTGTTTATATAAAAATTGTGTTTACTCTGATTGACCCCCTTATATTGTTGAATAATCCTTATATTTTCATCAGTATCTTCAACAGAATATGGTCTATACAACATACCTTAATCTATTTCATATCAAAAATTTGTACCCCAAAAACAAAATTTTATATATGGCCTCAAAAATTTTATTATTTATACTAGAATAAATAATATTATTATAAAAACCCAAAACAATGGAATATGTTGATAAAATATTACCTAGTAATATATTGAAAAATATTAATGCGTATAATCTAACATATGAATCATTATTTATGACTATATAGTACATTGAGGAGGAATAGTTATACTGCAAATTAATTCAGTAACCATATACATCTAAAGGGAATCCAGAAAAATATAAATTAAATCAGATTTTCACGTTACATAAAATAGATAAGGTAATTATTTGTTACCTTATTATACCTTATGTAATTTCCAATAATCCTTATCATATGATATATTATATTGAATCAGATGTAAATTTACAAATTTAATCAATTGATCAATCTTTACGAACATTCTTTATTTCCTCTAGATTTATTTGTTAATACCTCCCATAAATCCATAGATATATTTTATTATTTTCACATTAGCACTAGAAAGTATTGAATCATCCTGTTTGATTATTATCATTTTGATATAACCTATTGACAAGTCAAATATTTCATGTTAAAATATGAAATTTAGTTCTTTATTCCATCCCACTATTAAAATTCTTAAATTATTTGTAAAACATATTATAATTAAGATAAATAGAATAAGGTGATCTATGTGATTCTGTAAAAATTATTATTTTAATGAGGAGATATCTAAGATAGAAATCCTTTTTCAAAATCTGAAATCACATTCATTATAGATGTAAAATTAATGTAATATACCATTGTAGTCAAGTTCGAACATTTATTAATTATATATAACTTCCTTCTAATTTTTTCTAAATTTTTCCTATATTATGACTATAATGAAATCTGAAATAAAATAAATTATTATCTAGGATATATAATTTTCAGTATCACATTCATTGAATCATTTACCAAATGATTCAATTTTATGTATATAATTGTAATTGAGGAATTAACTTTTTTTATTAAAGCATTAACTACTTTTTTTCATTGATGGTAATGAATAATTAAATATTAAACCTTTATTTTTACATTAATTATTTTATAAATAATTTTAACCTCATTATTAATACATATATTAATAAAACAATTACATTTAGTATATATATCAAATTTTATATAATATAAATAATAGAAATAGTTTTTTATAGAAAAAAATATTATCAAATTCCTAATAATATGTTGGATAATTTTTCATATGATGTTTTTGATGACATGTGGAATAAGAAGTTACCTGTTTTACATTAGTAAACAATGAATTCCCATTAAATTTGTATCAAATTCAATGATAAATTGTCTGTTTCTCGAGGTTTGGGGAAAAATGGTGCATTCCCAAATAAAATTCCCAATTCATGAAATATTTATCACATTATTTCATTCTTATGATTTCATATCCTTTTCATGTTAACATAGATAGTACACTATATAACTGATCAATGCTCAGGTCAAACCACTATTAGTAAACTATGTATCCAAGAAAAAGGCTTCAAATTTTTAAATTCAAAGTACATTGCAGTTTTTTGACAATAATAGTTTAATCGGGGATAATAATTATTCTATATTTTGAAACAATATTCTCATAGAAATACATCAATTCAAACCATAAATCACATTTCCTAGAATAATTATAATTTTTTTGTATTCCAAAAAATCTTTAGGTATCATTCATTACCCTCTTTCAATTCATAATATTCCAGAATATCATCAATAATTAAATCCACCAACTTATAAAAATAGTTAAAATGACACTTAATTGTATTACTAATATGTTGGAAAATAAATTATGAATATTTGTTTTCAAAACATAATAATAAATGATATAATTATATAAGTGTTTCTCATTTGGAAACATATAAACATAGAAAACTTGTTCATTGGTGAACAATATCATCTACTATTATAAACTTTATAAAATGGTGAATATAAACATAATAAAGATTTGGTTCATATGATTAGTAAGGGTAAATAAGAGATATATCAAGATAACATGATAATAGTGTTTATGAGAATAATTGAATAACATTTTAGAGCATACCACTCATAACATAGATCATAAAAATGATTCAAAGAATAAAAACTGATAGTTTAGAAGATGTGAATAATAGTTGTATAAAAACAATTATCCTAGGGATATTAACATTGGAATAATGGATAAATCTTTTCCTACACATATGTATAGAAAATAATTTCCTTAGTATCCAAGTATAATTCTCAAAATATTTGTATTTAATTTTTTCCACTTTCCAAATCATCATAGAAGACAATGTTCCTTCCAATGAATAGAATAGTAGAAAAATTTCCTCACTAAATCAATTTCACAACCAATTTTATTATTGTTAGTATAATAAGATATCAATATTTACCCAGTTCATTCAAGGGAGATATATGTCCCACCCATCATATAATCCATAAATATTTTGGATAAAACTGCATAAATAGTCATCATAATATAATCTATAGAATAAAAATGTTCCTTGTAATCAATTCATCATAGAATAACCCATTGAAATGAAATTGAGTGAATAATAATCACATCAATTCATCATAACATAACTGATGGATATATAATGAGTTTCTTAAAAATATCATTATAATAATCATAAACCACCTATAGAAATAATATTTACTATACCCATCAAATATATAACATTCTAATATTATATAACAATAAAATATGTAATTTTATATAGAAACTGACTTTTATTGTTATTTTTTAGAATTTAATTGTGGAAATAGCAATTCCATATTGATAATAAAATTTATAAAAAATAAAAAATTTAAAAAAAATTGAATATAATATTGGAATAATATTATTTATTTTTCATAACATTGAGAGGTCATGATGGTGTCAAGGACAATCCATGTCATACATGATAAAACTATTATTGATATCACATTTTCTAAAAAATTGAAAATGTACCTCATTATGAAAATATCAAGATAATAAATTGAAAAACAATATGTTTGAAAATATAAACATTGTTAAAAATTTCATTGATAAATCATTTTATATAAATTAAAATAATATTCAATTTTTTTGAAAACATAGACAATGATGAAAATGGATTTTCTATAGTATAGGGAAATAAATTTTGGTTTCATTAAAATCATTATTTGGGAATCAAGTGTACATAATGGGAGGAAAATATATGGAAATGTTTTTATTTTTTTGGATTGATAATGAAATATAATTATTTTTTTAGAGGTATATCATAACCACTCAATATTGGATGCATAATAATAAATGATCACAACAAACCAACAAATTTTAACATAATGTCATTGCCACATTGGAATTATTTCAATCATAATTATTATGAGATAAATTACATTGTATGAATTTCTATATCACATAGATTTCATTATAATTATGATAAAATACTTTTATATAATGCATATATAAAAAAAATAAAATTATTGTATAAGTCATGTGTCCACAAATAGAAAAATGATACAAACCCCAAAAACATAAGTCATGACTTACTTCATACGAGTAAGAACATATATTATAAATAAATATATCAAAAACACATATATAATATAAAATAATTATATATTTTATAAAAAATATGATTTATTGATAACTTTTAATTGCATGGTTATTAACAATTTCTTATTTAAATCACATTTCATGTCGTATGTCATCAGTTATATACGTATATTTTGATTCGTTTTTTGTGGAAGATTTGAATTGATCATGGTTCTATATTAAAAATTGTTTTCAAGAACACATAAATTTCATATATATTCATTACATATATATTGTTTTTAATCTATGAATGATATATTTAATAATTTATTAAATTATTCATGGAGATAGTAGGTCATATTTATACATGAACAATGATTATATTTTCTTAATGGAAGGATCGAAAGGAAGTTAAATAATATACCACATTCAATGAATCATTAATATGTTACATATGTAACATTCGTGAAATGTATTTGATATTATTTATTTCTATATAAATCATATTTAAAAAATGAATCAAATTTCTTAATGGGGGGATACACCTTCATTCTCAAGAGTGACGTTATAATACTCACAAGGAATTGAAATTAAGAAGTCATATTTTATCTCACAATTCCCAAATAATAATGGAATAAAAAATATAATATTAATATATTATACCCATCATTATATCATTATGTGATAGGTGGTGATGGTGATTAAAATACATTAGTTAGCAATGTGGTATTCTACCATACACACAATTGACGGATTTGATTCCAATTTGATGGAAGAGGAGTTTGATACAAATTATTTCACTAATTCAAAAAATATAAACATATATTGACTATATATTTATTATTTTATAAATATCGTTGTAGAATACATAAATGAGGTTTAAGAAGAAATAAAACAAATACACATGGTTTATAATGTTACTAATTATTTAAAGAACCTATATAGGTTTATACAGAATACTTTCATTGGAGGGTTTCTAAATTAAATGATGACCTCTAGGATAATTTTATGGAATTATGGAAGTTATTTTCCTTGGTTGTGGATGAATTAATATTTTTTGGTACTCTCAATAGAAGTGAATAAGGAGTTTTCTTCATTTAAACAAAAAATTGTTTTTTGAATTGTTTTTATTTAAATGTCTTAATAAATGTCTTGTTTATCACTCTGTTAAACTTGTTTTAACATTAACTAAGTTAATTAATTTTGACCGAATTTTTTCTGTTTATTCTTTTTAAACATGATTTAAATTATTGTAAATTATTAGTACTGATTTTATAAAATATTTATTCAATTTTTAAAATTTTCAATCAATATAATGGAACAATATAATTTAAAATGAAACACTCAGTTGTGATAAAAAATTAGGTTTTCAATGGGGAAATTTTATTATATATGTGTAGTTATAATATAAATATTAAACAAGTATTTTATTTCTATTAATTTAATGATTTTAATAATGACATAATTTATGTAATTTCACTTTTAAAAAATTTTAATCTATATGGAACATTAAGATTGATTTAACCTAAAAGGTAGTATTAAATAAATGTCTGTATTTTTTTTCATTGAATAAAAAATATTTGACAATTTTATTGGAAATTCAACCTAACATATTTTTTATTTTATTTTTCCAAAATAGATATTATATGTGTTATATTATTTTCCATTTCTTAGAAAAATATTCTTTGTCATTTTAACTAACAAAAAATAAATTTTTTAATGAAAAATATTTTCGAAGAATATAAAGACATTACTATAAATTAAGTACTTAATATTAACTATATTTTATATATCAAAATAAATTATATATAATTTTAAGAATGTGGTTTTATTATTCATACTATCATATTTGATGTCTATGTAATACTCTTGTTTAAATAATAAAATTTTTACTATATCATGTTTCCTTATAGCATGGTTTTGTGTCTTATTTAATCAATATAATATATTAAATTTAATTTAATATGTATTTCAAAAAAATTAAACGTTGATACATTATATCCCCATAATATTAATTTTTTAATAATGATTACATTACTTTGATAGAAGAAACCAATGATTATTCTTCCTCATTACACTATTAGGAACCCACATAGCATCCTCATGTTTGTGGTTTCTCCTGATAACCTGAAAAAGTGAGTAGTCTAAATCCATAGAACATTCAATGCACAATCTAGAATCTATATTGGTTATTCCTCATAAGAAAGATAATATTATAATGAAAATAACTATGAGTTCACTAGATGGGATAGTCTTAGATTGTACTTAATTACTTGAGATACATGGAATATATCATGAAATTGAGAGTTATTTGGTGAAACCACCAAGAGATAAACAATAGTCCTAATATGATCCTGAATTTTAATGGAACTAATATACCTTGGGATATTACTTGACTTTTTTCAAAATTTTGTAAAATTATCCCATTGAGAAATTCATAGAAACACATTTTCACCAATGTCATATTCCGGATGAGCCTGTAAGGGGCCTATCGATGCTAGGGTTCCACTGGACGCCTCCTTCCTCTCCCCCATTGATGATCTTCCATGGAGTCTCCTTCTACTCTGCTCACTTGTGGTTTGTGGGATCTTCCAGTGGCGGTGGCTTTCTATTTCTGTAGAACATCCTTGCTTCAGTGCAATCCACCTATCCATTTCTCTGGATAGGGCTTCCCATGGCGCCACGATGTTGGTCAAATGTGGTTTCTAATGCTTTGGTCTGGGTGTTTCCATCGTGATTCGCGTCGTCTGTGGGTGTGATGGGTAGATCTGGCCACATGTGTGGTTTTGAAGGCGGTGACAGGATTTGCAGCATAGGCTTGTAGATGGGTCCCCTACCAGCGATATTTGGTCTGATTTGTGTTTGTTCACTTTTTTATGTGTGTTTTAATTTGTTTAGTGGTGCGATAGTTTTTCCAGCACATGGTGTGGACTTGGCTTCAATTCCGGTGACTGTTGATGCACTATTTATGAATGAAACCTTGGATTCGGGTGATGTGTGACATTATGTGATTGCTTCATGGTGACATATCAATATTGAACAGACTTATTGTGGCGGTTTTGCAGTATGTGGGATGAATTTGTGATTATGGTTTAGTTTTTTGTTGTTTTTTTTGTAAATTTGTTTAATGGAAAATGGTTATCTGGTATGTGGTCTGTGATGGTTGGTGTTCTCGGAGATAACATGACAACATCGGAGGTGAAAGTCGATGATGAGATCGAGAGGTAGAAGAGATTGGAATCTGGTGATGCAAATTGTGTTATGTTTAATTTCATTAGGTTCTCAGTAACACAAAAATAGACTTATTTGAAAATCAAAAAAAATCATAAATAATAAGCTATCCTTATGTGTTAATGAATGAATCAACCATCTCTAACATTTAATATAATTTATATACTACTGAAAGCTTTATTTTATAAACATCATCCCAACCAATTTTATTTCTACAGTTCATTACATATAGAGATTCATAATGATCTAACTGAATTATTCAGTGAATGTAAATATATTCAAAAAAATAAACTAGAGGACATTGTTGATCCCCAAAAATATTAAAATTCAATGAATAATATATCAGGATATTCTATATTGTTCTAAAGGATCACTATAATTGATGAATTATGCATAAAATTAAGGTAAACATTGAATGTTGATGTGATATAATTATATGTGGTAAATTATGAAAAATAAAATATTCATTAAAATATATTCTTGAATGATTAATAAATGGGAGATATTATCAGATGGAGAGGAAGAGTGTTGATATTGAATGGTGATCAACAACAACCCATATATAATTATTACATTTCGATGTTTTTGGGAGTCAAATAACAAAATCTATAATGGTTTTTTCCATTTAAATTCTAGTAAGGGTAAGGGATATAAAATTACCTCATAATTTTTCTATCAGCCGTAACTTTTTGATATAAAAATTATTGATGTTACCGCCTACAATACCCCAACTCATTCCATACATTTAGAAATGACAATTTAGATATCTGTACATATTTTTTCATAATGGATTAATAGATAATAATAGACTATCAACATACACTAATTACTCAATCTTCATATCTGCTATAACATAACATATATGGGGTTTCTAGCCACATCAATACATATTATCAAGGTTAAACATTGAATGTGTTTTTATATTTTTCTAAAGCTCAATATTACCATTCTATGACTCTTTAGTCTTCATATAGATAAATTCTTGAACACTAATTTGAGAAATATAATAACTTCCCAATTCCTATATAATTTATAGATCCATCCATTAAAAGTCATGAAATATTATTTCATTGGTGATCTTCACCATAGCTTATCTATGTTGATTAGTTCAACTCAAACCATTGGAGACCTTGTTCAAATTCCTAGGGTGAAATTTTATTAATTTGGAATAATATTTAATTATTTCCAAAAACAAACTATTTTGTGTATTAAACTACATAAAATTATATATATACATTAATTATATATATATATATATCACATTCGTCCATAAATAAAATGCATTTATATGTTAAATTTTCAAATTTCCACATCATACACCAAAACATGATATTTGATTATTTTATCTCAAATCATAAACTTTCAATATGTGTAAGATAAAACAACTTCATTACGATAGAGAACACACCCTAGTTTCATTTTTGATGAATTACTGTATATTACAAACCCTGATTTGGAATACGGTAATTTAAGAACATGTTTTCTGGATAAAGATGTATTTATTTCTTATATATGTTAATCAAAATAATATTTTTAATGGAATATGGATACCTTCTATGATAACATTTTGAGTGGTTTATAGAGCTATGAAATGTTCTCCTCAATCTATCATTAATATCAATCATTACTAAGATAAAAATATATCCTAGTAAGTGTGGTTTTTTGGGGCCAAATTTCAATAGCATCCATCTATGTTATATTTACTGATACACCCATCATGTGATTATATGAACAGAAAATCCGAAATTTTGTTCAAAAAATTACACATTATGAATTTTTATATAATTTCTCCATCCAAAAGTTATTTATTGTACTTATAAATTGATATTCATGACCTTCATTTCCATTTAAATAATTGATAATATCATATAAAATTTCTTCTGAAAAATGATCACGATAATTTCTAAAGAATATATTATTATAATTTGGTAATATAGAGGGTGAATTTGTATGACCAAATGGAATCATTATATACTTATATTGTCTATAAGTTTTATGGAATGATGTATTTCATATATCGTAATTTTTAACCCCATTTTATGATATCCAAAATGTATTTCAATCTAGTAAATGCATTTAAATTGCAAAATTTTATAAAATTAGTCATCAATATGAGGTAGATGATACATTTTATTTATTTTGATCCTGTTTTTCACTTGATTGTCTACGTATAATCACATTGATCCAGATTTTATATTTTTACAACCAGAATTGGTAAACCCTAAGCTATCACAAAAGGTCAAATGAATCATGTATGATGGTTATCATTGATTACTTTTTTAGTTCCTATAACTAAATCACATACACATTATTTAGTGTCTTCTAAATTGTCTTATAACTATAACCAATTCTTATTAAGAACTCATATTCTTATTTGATTTCAAGACAACAAAAATATTTTATAAAAATAATAAAAAACATAGATATAATATGAATATAATTAATTTTTAGTCTCTATTCAGCAATATATGATAAATAAAACTTTTTAATGGAAACGAAGACCAATAAAATGGGTGAAATGTCCATTGTATTTTCATATTTTTTATCCCACTACTAGAAAGTAAAAAATTAATTCAAAATTTAAAACTTGAATTCCCATTCATGAATATTGTTGTTGGATTTGTATAGATAATTCCAATCCATGATGAAGATAACATAAAAATCACACATAGAGAGAATAAAAAAATATTACTGAATCAAATTCTCACAAACATCAACACGGTGAGATTAATAGATCTGAGATACAATCATTATAAAATTAAGGGGTCTCACTTATAATTCAATATCTGATCATTGGGTATTGGATTTGTAAGTAATTAATAAATTTCATGATATATTGGAATTTATATAATTAATTTCAAATAATATACTTAGATATATAAGAATATATATCCCCACCCCAAATTCATAGTTCTATCATCCATCCATTATAAATCCCAAAATTGTATATATGAACATGAAGCATCTTTGACTAAAGTGTTCAATCATTCATAGGATGTCAATATTTTTCCATTTTATTCTTAAGTCGTGAATCCATTAAAAAAACATTGTCCATTAAAGGTTATTATTCAAAATATGCATGATGGTTCATAAAGAGTTTGTGAATTTACAAGGAATATAACATTGTTCTTTTTAGTCCAGGCATACAGTAGGGCTCATTGTTATTCACCTGATGAAGATAGAATCGTACACAATGCACCCTTTCAAATTTATTACCCATATGGTTAACAATTCGATATCCAAATCCATAAGTATTGTTAATACATAGATTTAGGTATGTGGAAACCACTCACTATGTCTGAACTAAAAATTCCAAGACACTTTATACATAGAAGTTTATCATTTTTTCCTCAATATTGTTTTATAAACCATGTATCCCAAGGATAATTAAACAATTTCATAGATCGAGCTAAAATGAAAAACACTTCTAATACATATATATTACATCTTAAAAAATGAATATTCATTACATAATATAAAGGTAAACAAATTTTTTAAGTCTAATTCTTTTGGAAACATGGATGAAAACACACTTTTTCATAGGTGAAGTAAATCATCTCCGACTATGTTCATCAAAATTATCTCCCATTATTGATATATCATACATAATACCAATCATAACAACCTAGAGAAAATAATCCTAATAATGGGTGATATCATATCTCAATAAGAGTAAACAAGGTATAATCAACATAAAATGACTATAATGGAATGAGAAAAAAATAATAAATTTTAAAACCACACCCTGCATATCATAGATCATTATAAAAACTCATGTAACAAATCATGGATGTATATTGGAGTTGAATAATGATTAAATCAAAAAACATTATCCATGATTGAATAAAATTCCTAGATTACATAGATATGTTGAATATATATATGAATATAAAATAATTTCCTAAGAATTCAATTATCATTACCTAAATGATCATTGTTGAATTTATTCATCCCAAAACTATTTTAGTTTAGAAGGCTCACACTGAAGACTACTATATTGGAAAATATTTTAATAATATTGGTTCACTCCACATTCATGTCCTATTTATCTCATGAGATATCAATATTATCCATGTACACTAGAGAGATATATAGGTTCCACTCCTCACATAATCCATAAATTTATATGCATCTAGGTTATAAAACATTTGTCATATCATAAACTAAAAAAATGAATGGGTTTAATAAAAATTACAACATTTAATAACCAACATAAATGATATGGTTTTCATGATCATCCTAGGAACTAATCTTATTATAACCCCATAAAAACAAATGGGTTTTAAAAACATCCCTTCATCATAATAATAATCAATCTAAATCATGATTATGAATGGAATATAAGGTTTATTTACACATTCAAGCATATGGGACATCAATGGATGTCATGTAATATGGAAATTGACTTTGATTATTTTCTAGGAGTGTTTGATGATAGAAATATTGATCAAGCATAGAAAATAATTTTAGTAATAGTATTTTATCACAATAAATTTTGAAAATTATACTCATTGAAAAAAATAATTGAGACATATTAATGCTGATTTTAAAAAAAGTTACGTTCATGATGGTGGAAAATATAGTTCATGTCGTGAGTGTTAAACAAATGGTACTTTTCATATTATCATTAAAAAATATAAATACCCCGCATTCAGAAATCATCTAGAATATATCTATTTAAAAATAATAAAAAGTAAAAAATGGTTAAAAATATCTTACATCAATCATTAAGGGTAAGTTAATCATTAATTGAAACATTTTCAGAAAATATAGATAATGAAAAAATCCTTTTTTATTGAAGCGAGAATTAATGTTGGTTTTCCATTAAAGAAATATTTTTGGACTCTTGATTACATAACAAGATGAAAATGAATTGAAATATTTTATTTTGATGATGTAAAAATGGATAATAAAATTAATGTGTTTCCTGAGTGGTAGATGAAAATACCTAATCATAGGAAGCATGATCATTAAAATTATCAATTATCGAATATATTATAGCATTAATCTACTACCACATTTGTATATTGTGACTTTCTAGCCACATGAAAAAAATTATAACAAACCACACTTTTCAGACATAAATAAGACATCTATGTGGATGAATATACATTACATAACATAATGCTCTTGGATTGAATTGTTTATCAATTATATCATTGGAAAAATAGAATCATTAATATTTATTTCATAATATATCTAAATAATAAACAAATTATTTCATCAATATTATCACCATTATTAGAAAAATCAAACATAATACCATTTTTCATAACCTAGGGAACATAAACATAATATAATATTTGGCAGAGATGCTAATGGAGAATAAGCAAGGTAGGTATCAATGATCGTAAAATCATTAAAAGAGAAAAAGTATATTAGAACATGAGATAAAAATTGGAAAACCATACATTGAATATCATATATAATAATTTTGGGATCTATTATGAATATTGGAAGGTTTTATGAAATGAATCCTAAGGGAATCAAATAAAATAAGCAACAAGATTATATAATTATCATAAGACATAAAATTGTGGAATAAAAATAATTATAGAAAATCATTACATTAGTAGTTAAGGATGTTTTATAGACTATAATAATGTAATGGGATCTCTTTCCATACCATGATATTAGTTAAAGGTATTTCACAATAGTATAATAGTAAAATAATTTCATAAGTAAACATAGCTTACACTATATTCTGGATGTGTTTATCTTATGAGATTTCAGTCTTTATCCAATGCATTAGAAGCTGATATAGGTACAACCCATAAGATAATTGAAATAAGTCATATTTGTGACACAAAATGAGAATGAATTCATCATATTAGAACAAATGAAATGAAATGGGTTTTATAAAAATTTTATTAGAGCATACACAATTATAATAAATATATTTCATACACATATCATTATTTCATTCTAGAATATCTCTTTAAAATAAATATTTTTCATTAAAATTGTGTTATCATATTTATAAACCATCCAGATAAAGAATAAATTTGGAATCGTTGTTTCATATCCCAAGTAATGAATAATTAAAATGTGGTTCATTATATTTTATGAATAGAAATATAACTAAAAAATTATGAAACAATTATTGAGGAAAATAATTTCTCTTTTTTGAAAACAATTATTTTTAAAAAAACTCACTAAATTAATAGGAAAAAATCATTTAAAATAAACATGAATATTTTTAAAGTAATATTAAAAAAATTATTGTAAATGTGGGAAAATCCCTTCCTATTGTTTTATTTTAACAAATATCCCTTTTACACTTTATTCAATAAAGTTAAAATGTTCTTCATTTGAAACTTATAGAATTATTTTTTTATACCAATATTTAAAAAGTGAAATTGTTTTAAAAGTCAATTTTTTAAATCATAATATAATATGAGAACCAATATTTACTTATTTATTTGAAATCATATATGCTGATGATGACGGTTTTTTGTATAAACATATAAATATAGCAGATTTTTCATTAAAATTATTTCTAGCCTCTTGAATGAATAAATGAGGAAAATTAGTGTAAAAGATTTAATATTATGATATAAACATATGATATGAAAACAATTGTGCTTAATGATATTTATATAATACCATTTCACTATCAAATGTTACTCATTCAGAATCCCAATAAACCATTATATTGTAACATAAAACCCAATACATCATGTTCCCCTTACATCAAAATAACTCCAAACACCATTATAACAAATTTAAATTTATTCTATAGATCCAACATAATAATTTTAATACGTAAAATATCATATATTCTCCATTTTTATAATTTCAACACCTATTTTTATAAATAATTCCTTATTAAAATCATCACTTCTTGGTGTTATCTATTTTTTTAACATGATGATTTTAGTTCGGTAGTTCAAAGGAATTTAAATTTATCACTGTTACATAATATAAATAATAATGATTATATAAAAATATCATAAATTTATTTTATAGATATTTAATTTATATCATAAAATTTATATATAGAAAAATTAAATTCAATAATTATTGAGACGGTAGGTAGTACCCACAAGTGAATTTTATTTCCATTTTTTAATGGATGGAATTAATGAAATGTAAATATTAATTTACAATTATTGGATCATTATTATATCATATAAGGAATATATATTCATCATATTTGTCCCCATTACAATCATTAATAATATAAATGAAAAATTAATCCCATTGCATCATAGATGTTGTAATCCACACATATGCAGATACAGAATTTTTGTTTCGTAATGGATTGGATGGTAAGAATGTAGAAATGATCTGATAATTTATAACGATTAGTTGAATTATAAATATCATATATAAATATATATATTAAACAAATTATAATAAACTTACAAAATATATGGTGATGTAAAAATGAACTGTATTTCTATATAGAGATAGTAATTCATACATACGCAAGAGCGATACTTTTACTTCTCAATTGATGGGAATGAGATTTTGTACTGGGTTTTTAATATTCCCAATAACATATCACCAAATATATGTTACATAATTTATTATTCATTATAAATATAATATATTTTCCGGTGTTTAAAAAATATTATAGTATAATGTGATCAGTTAAGGTGATTATTGTATCATCCTGTTATTATTTTATGGTATTAAAAATCCACCCACCCCCCTTGTTTCCGCATTGGTTGGGTTTTTTTAGAAGTCGTTCCATGTGAATTTATGAGAATTATAGAGATTTTTTTTGGCAGAGTCACAGTTTGTGCTTGGACTACACAAGATATGGGAAAATCGTGTGCCATGGCCCTGTTTTGATAGAAGGATACACACTGCCTACACACAGTTTGACCTATCCATGCACAGTTTCCCAGCTACCTGTGAGGATGAAGACTTTTCTATTAAAATATATAGAGCCCTATTTTTTTCTCAAATAGACCTCCTTCAGCCGTAATCCAGTTCTCACATCTGTATATCTCCCAAAAAAAAATTCGGTTCCTATAAATGCTCCATTATTTGATTAGAAGCTTGAGGAAAGTATTTCAATCTCATTATGGTTTTTTTTCTCCCCCACTCACTTCATTCATCATTATCAACCATTCTCCTTAGGCTTACATGGACCATTATATTGATTTTTGTAACTAGTACCCATTATTCTGTGGATCTGAAACCTATGTTTTATTCTCGTTTGACTGATCATCATTCATTATGGTCAAATCCTAACTAGGATTTGGAATTGCGAGATCCATTGTTTTCTCTAGGTGGATCTGTTATGTTACCCAATTTTAATTAAACCTAATTTTATTTTTTAATTTTCAATATTTAGAAATTAAAAAAATTTGTCGATATTTTAATAAAATGGAATTCAATCATTTCGGTGAAAGATTACCATTCCGATGAATTTGGGATTTTTAAGGGAAAAATGGGTATTTGGATTAGAATTGGAATTTGGTGAGGTTTTAATTTTTTAATTTAAATTTTCATTTTGATTGGAATTGAATCAATTGAAATGTTTATTTTAATTGAATAAAATTCATTTGATGTAATGTTTGTGAAAATCCTTAATTCGTGTGAGTTGAGTTTTGTGATGAAAATGATGGAATTGGTCGATTTGTTTACAAATCCTAATTTTGTGAAAAGTGGATTAAAATATGTTGATGGAAACCTTAGGGTATCATTGGGGATAAGAGGTATTTTTATTACAAACACGTTATTGGGTTTAATGAGAATGTTGGAATATTTGAAATGGTGAATGGGAGGAATTTCATTTTCTATTAGAAAATGTATTTCCCATCATTGATTTGTACTTGGGAACATGATTTTATTAATAAGTTAGTGATAGATATTGAGTGGAACTTTATGATTATACAATGTTCTAAAGAATCATTTCAGTACATCTTATTCCATAGGCAATAGTGATGAGATCCCTTTACCTTAAGCCTAATGGGGTTTTGTGCGCACTTTTCTATATTCACAGTGTTGAATCCATATAGAATAGAATTATCATACCTATTTGGAAAATTACCATATTTCTCAATTATTTTCATTTTTAAATTCATATATATGAAAATATTATAAATTTTTTTACATGCCTTGAGAATTTATATAAACTGTTTATATAAAGTGTTTATTTAATCTATTAGTGAGAATTGTTGATTATGAAATATATCATTTGATTAAGGAAAAAATCCAAATTTTGAAATGTTTTCTATCATTTAAAATGAGTAACATGAGTTTTTAAAGAAAATAACATATTTTAAACTATATAGAAATATTTTTTAAATATAATCTATTAGTGTGAAACATATATATATATTAAATTGAAAGTAGATTTTGGTTAAATTGTTATTGTAATCTTTTATGGAATCCATGTTTCAAATAATACTGCTATATGGATTAAATCCTACTAGTACCTTCAGGTGTTCATATATTATCTCCTTCTATGTTTGAGAAATAGAAAATTCTCTCTTGGGAGTGGATCCAACTACTGAACATTGGTCTTTTTTAATTATGTCCTTATGGACATTAGTCTATTTTTCTCCTTCTTGAAATTTGGAAGTAGTACATTGGTGGTTCTGTGTGTTTTATATTATGGTCCATTACTCCCAATGGATTATTCTGTTGATATACATACTACCTTATTTTTATTTCTTTACGCATTGTTATTGGAAAAATAGTTCCCACAATTAGTTTGTATGAAGACAGGTGCTTCTCGTTGACCCTTAGGGATCCAGAATTCCCTCCAAGGTACATTAGGATTGACAATGTTATTGGGATTATTGGGTACCATGTTTAGTTAATGAAAAATATGTATTAGAAGGTGGTTTAGGTTTTTTTCTTGAAGATAGAATTCGATGTGAAATTTTTTCGGGACATAGGAGGTAGTTGCGAATGATTTTCTGGACCACTCTCACAGCAATGAACATTAAGTCTCTAAGGGTGGTATGGGAAAGATGTATTCTATATTAGATCTATTATTTTGTCTATTTTTATTTTGATAGAATGAAATTAAAATTTTGGGCACCCTATCTATGGGGATTAGTTTCCATCATCGAACTGTCTGAGATTTGCCTAATGTCTTTCTTAATTTTAACTTATTTTTTACAGCATCATGCCTCCGAGAAGACGTGTGGATTAGAAATAGGAGGATGCTCATGTAGAACCTTAGGTATAAGATCCTATTATTTATATGAATATTATTGAGGTGATCATGTGCAATGTCTATGCTCTTGGACCTGAACTCCCTCCAACTCTCATTCAGGCAGTAGTTGTGGAACGTCAGAGGGACCAATTTAAGATTAGTTCGCAAGAGTTCCTTTTCCAAAAACTAGAACCATTCAAAGGCTCAAATGATGACCAAGAGGATGAAGAATTCATGAGTAGTTTGGAATCATTTTTTGTGTTTTAGATACTCCTAAGGGGATAATGGTAAAGTGTGCCACCATCATGCTGGAAGGACCGAGAAAAAGATGGTTGGTCAATTTGGTGAAATTGAAGAAACATGAGGGATTAGTGTGTGATATCTTCAAATTTGTTTTCTATGAAATGTTTAATGTAGATTTGATGTTGTTGGCCTAGTCTACAGATTTTTTTAGACATGATAAGGTTGACAGGTCTATGGAAGAGTATGAAAACTATCTTGCTAATCTTGTGCATGTCTAACTTGAGATTGTATCTAATGAGAGGATGAAGGATCGGTGGTTTTAGTTATAGCATGGTTAGGATATTATTTATCATATATTTTTGATAAAGTTTACATCCCATCTAGATGTACTGGATAAGGCACTAATGGTCAAGATAGACTTGGCTGGTATGTTAGGGTTTCCGAGAGTTTTTTTTTCTAGAGGTAGTGTGAGTTCCTTCAAGGTAAAAAGGAATTGTGATGATTCTTGTAGTCATTCATGATGGTATCCTTTTTCAAAAACTATGAATGATCCTGGTATAGTTCCTTTCATTTGTTAGCAGTGTGGAAATACCCGGGAATTCTGTGAAGGGTTTCAATAAGTCACAAATGAATTATGCCTCCAACATGAGTTTAAGGAACATATATTGGTTAACCAATGTTCATTCCACTCTAAACAGTGGAAAAAATAATCAACTCCCCAGGAAACTATGGTGTGATTAGATACAAAGGGTGTAAAAGGGTTCCAGCAATATAAATTTTGAACAATGCTTCTTCATGCAGTGTAAGTGTCTCTAGATGATACAGAAATAGGTCCAATGATTGTGAGGGGTAGCATCACTGTAGCTTCACCACATGTGACTGTTTTATTTTATACAAGTGAATCTCATTAAATTATATCAACATGTATTGCAAATATTATTAATCATTCAATGGAACAACTATCTTTCGCAATGGATATTACAACACCCATTATTATGAAGAGAGAGAAGGGTCTCCAAAGCCCCTATTGTGTTTTCTCTCTATCTAATGATGAATTATCTTGGATATTTCTTGTTCTTCATATGAAATATTTGGAAAAATCATTGGGATGGATTGGATCATCGCCAATAATCACATATTTATTTCTATCTTCGATGGTTCTCTATCACTACCCTTGGTGGTGCATCTCTTGAGTTTCCAAGAGAATGATACATGAGGTCAAGTAGGGCCATACCTTCTTATCAGGATGTGGGAAAATTAATATCAATCATTTACTTTTGAATTATAGTGGGAATATTTATTTGGTGATCTCCCCCTAGTCATCATTGTGTTTCAAAACAATTTTCCTTCTCAATTCACTGATTTTCCACCTACCTGGGAGGTTTACATTTCTATTGCATACATTTGTGGTACTCAACTAGTTTTTATTCCCTCTTACCCTAAGATAATACATGAGTTGAATGATATGAATTCACAGTTGGAAAATATTCTTGGCATATGATTTATTTTCCCGATCAGGTCAGCATGTGTTGTGTCGGTTCTCTTTTCCAAAAGGATGATTTTTTAATCCACCATTACATTGATTATTTAAATATAAATCAAATAATGATAAATAAT
Organism: Viscum album; assembly: GCA_963277665.1. Lineage (NCBI taxonomy): Eukaryota > Viridiplantae > Streptophyta > Magnoliopsida > Santalales > Viscaceae > Viscum > Viscum album. The sequence continues at coordinate 127,827,863 of OY728151.1, read as the reverse complement.
AAAAATTTATTTTTATGGATTGATGATCCATTTAATCATTTTTAGGGGGTGATGTGGTTTTTAAATATTGAACATTGGTCATGTTACCATCAGTTGAAGATAAAAGAATCTAACATTCTGAAAACCTCCTTTTTGAGATGGTATAGCCATTATTATTCCCTTGTCATGCCCTTTGGTCTAACTAATTCATTGGATATTTTCATGAATGAAATGGATAATATTTTCCATTATTTCCCAATACCTTTGTGGTTGTCGTTGTGGATGATATTTTTATGTACTATAAATATGAGGAGGATAATGTGCATCTTCTAAGAATAGAGATGAGTTTATTGGGAAATCTGTGACACTATGCAAATATTTCAATGTGTGAATTCTCATTTTGGTATGTGTTGTTCTTGGGACATGTGGTTTTATAACATGGGATATCACTTGACCGTGAAACGATGAAACCATTTATGACATGAAAACCACTACATAATTTCTTCTAGATTTAGAGCTTATTTCGGTTTATTTGGATTCTTTTTCAGGCTCATGAATTAATTATTTATATTTATTTCTTAGATGAATTCCCTTAATAAAAAGGGTGTGAAGTTTCTGTGGAGCTATAAATGTCAGAGTTCTTTTGGTGAGTAGAAAATGATTTTCACTATTACACCAGTGTTGACTCTTATAGTGGCTGGGTAGGGCTATGTGGTCTTATTTATGCATCAGGTTCATGCTTGAAAGCCGTTCATATGTTGGGTGATCATGTTTTTTCCTACAGATCTTGTCAGCTTAGGCTATATAAGAATAATTATCTGAACCAGGACCATGAACTGGTAGGTATGATGCATTATCTCAATATCTGGTAGCTATAAAATTATGGTGATGATTTTTCTATGTTCTCAGAAAACATAGTGTTGAGTAATATCTTCTCTAAAATATATTTAAATCTCCTCCAAAGGTTTTGGGGGGAATACATATTGTATATTGAATTGGACATTACCTATACCACATTGAAAGGGATTGTCAATGCATATTCTTTGAGCAGGAATATTCTGACAGAGATAGTTAAAGAATCATCAAAAGAGTATATCATTATGGATCCCTTTGTAGAGTTTATATTTCAGTTCATGAGACAAGGGATGAGGTTTCCATGGAAAGGGTTCAGTTGATATTCTCTCTTCTTGAAATGATTCTTAATGATTATAAATAGGATGATGAATTATAGAATCTTATAATGGTGTTGGGATAGTTGCATATTGGTCTTTATCCAAGGAGATAATTCTATTCTATCAAAATCATATTGTGTTACCGTATTTGGTAAGTAAAGAAGTAATGGGAGATTTCCATAAGTCTTAGTGGGTAAAGCACCCAGGAATCACAAATATGTTCTATTACATAAGGTTGTAGTTGTTGTGGACATGTATTATGTGAGGCATTTCTGAGATTGTCACTTGTTTCTATACATGCAAACAGATGATTGTTGATCACCAAAAACATTTGGGGTTGCTTCATCCACTATTAGACCCTACATGGAAGTGGAATGATATATCTATGGAAATTTTATTTGCTTTACCATGTACCCATAAAAGGAATTAGTTTATTTGGGTTGTTGTTGATAGGTTGACAAAATCAACTCACTTCATAACCATTCATGATATAGCCAATGATGGGGAGTATGGGAGTCTCTTTGGGAATGAGATTCTTCTATTTCAGAGAGTACCATCTGCTAAAGTATCTGATAGTGATCCTTAGTTTACTTCTCACATCTAGAGAGGCATTCAAGAAGTTTTCATATTTCATATCCATTTGAGAATGGCATACCATCCGTATTATGATGGACATATAGAAATAGCTATATAGATTCTTAAGGATACACTCTTCTCTTTCATTCCTGCCATTGGTGGATTATGAGGTGATCATTTGGGGATGGATGAGTTTTCATATAACAATAGTTACCAGTCCATGATTAGAATAGATCGTTTTGAGGACTTGTGTGGCCATCAATTTAATATCAATTTTGTTGGTCGAATATCGGTGAGTGTTCCTTGGTTGGACCGAGCTTGGCATAAGAGACAACAACAAAGATTTAGTTGATTAATCAAATAATGATGACATCACCGAGTTAATACATGTCATATGATGATCATCTTCATAGACCATTGGAGTTCTCAGTTGGTGACTGGGATATCTTGAATGACTCACCCTAGTTGGGTCATCGATGGCTTGAGAAGAAAGGGAATCATCGTCCCCATTTTTTGACCTTTTCAAGTTGTTGGAAAAGAGGTACAATTTTCATACCAGTTATCACTACCACTACAAATATTGTTGATACATAATTTTTTATGTATCCCATATTAAAATGTATTTATATGATCCATATAATGTATTTAGTTAGCATGATCTGGAAATGGAACTTGATTTATCTATGACTGAATGAAGATTCAAGATAGTTGATTCTGAGACCAAGGTATATTGTGGTAAAATGATACCTTTGGTATATGAGATATAGATGCATGGTTCTGATACTCATGAGTCATGAGTGATAGAGGCACTGATGAGAGAGTGTTGGCCTATTTTTTTTAGGTTGGATGCTTTATCACAGGATTTCTAGGCATATAATGTATCTATGGTGGGGAGGTTATAACTTCCCATTACTATTTTCAAGTATTCTTAACCTCTCATCTTTTTTAGTCATTGTTTGGAATTCTATTGTGGTCATTATCGGTGAATTTCTATAATTCACGATGTTTATAGGAAGGGGAATGTTTTTCACATGGATTGCACATTGTTAGGGAAAACTGTGCCCAGGGCCATGTTTGGATAGTAGGCTTCTCAGGGCCTATGCAGGGTTTGACAAAACTGTGGGTAGTTTCTCAGATAATCGTGTAGAAAGAATTTTCTTGATCTTTGTTTTTATTAAAAAAAATTGATCCCCCATTTGGTCGGGAATGGACCTCCATCAACCCAAATCAATTTATCTATTACTTAGAGCTCCCAAGACAATTTTTTGTTTCCTCAAACCCCTCCCTATCGTGATATGATGCTTGAGGAAGGACCTTCACTCTCAACCCCGTTAGTTTCCTCCTTTCACTCACTTCCTTGAGCATTATACCTATTTATATATATAGATAAATGGACCATGTTATGGATTCGTGTATCTAATAAAGTTTGATTTGGGATCCTAAAGCTAGGATTGATTCCTGTTTGTGTGATGTTTGTTCTTTTGGAAAAAATGTTGACTACATTTTGGCGATGCGAGATCCACATTTTTTGGTATTTGGTTCTGTAACATTGCCCAGTTTTTATTGAAATTAGTTTATTTGTTAAAATTTCAATTCTTTTAATTTAAATTCAATTATTAATATTTGATTGAAATGGATTTCAATCCTTTTTTTTTCAGAAAACCCCAATTCCGATGAATTGGGGTTTTTGAGGATAAAATTTTAATTTGGCATGGAATTGGAATTTGTTGAGATTTAAATTACTTAATTTAGATTTTTGTTTTGATTGAAATTAAATAAATTTAAATGTTGACTTTAATTGAAGTAAAATTTATTGGATGGAATTTTTAAGAAAACCTAAAATTCATGTGAGTTGGGGGTGTATGATGAAAATGATGGAATTGATTGATTTGGTTTTAAATCCTTTTATGAAATGCGACTTATACTATCATTATGGAATCTTAAGGGCCTCATGTTAAGTTAAAGGGGAGAATGTACATACTTTTTTGTATTCACAATGCTATATCATTTTATCATGGAACTATCATACATATTTACAACATAACTATGTTACTCGCTTGTATGGATTTTTGACTATGTATAAATTCCATTGTTATGAATTGTTTTTGTCATGACCCGTCCTCTGGGGCCTTGCCGTGACTACCCCAATCCCGCCTTCCATAGGCCAGGGGCTGGCGACTAGCACCAAGGCGTAAATCCCAGTAAAAAGGGAAGGCATTGCCTTTTAAAAGTAAACAAGCACCACAGATTAAGCAAGCAGAAAAGTAAACACTAAGTAAAAACTTTAACAAGCTGCTGAAAGTAAAAGGGGCCGGAAATACAAGCCCAACTGTAAAGTACAACTGAAAGGGAAAAACAACAACTGAAAAGAAAATCCGTAGCGTCGAGCCATCCTCTGGAAGTCCCACCTGATGGGTGGGTACAGATATCCACCACTGATCCTCGGGTCCACCTGACCGCTCCGAGTACGTCCCGCCCAGTGGTCCACCTCCAGGTATCGTCCTGCTCTGCATGCCTTCACCACAATCAGCGATGTCCATCGTCTGTAACCAATACAAAGAAGTGCGGGCATAGCCCGTGCAGGGGTGAGTATAAGCTACCCAGTAGTGACCCAGATACCCCTGAAGGTCTCCCAGAATCCACAAAGGATAATCCACAAAAGAAAGATACAATCACAAAGTAACATCCGACACATCTTAGGTATATGCCGATACATATACCTAAGTCCTCGATTCCCATTCGGCTCCAACGTCTGAGCCCATGCACAACCCAGTCCACACAGGAAAGCAAACGTATACCCGCAGAGGATAGCACAACACAATCCACAAAGGAGAGTAAACAGTAATCCACATAGGATAGCTCAACACAATCCACAAAGGAGAGTGAACAATAAATCCACACAGGAGAGCTCAACACAATCCACAAAGGAGAGTAACAGAGGATTCAGCTCACACAGGTATACTTCTTCGGATGACGATAAAGATGATCACTGATCCATCTAAGTCGTCGGACCCACAAAGGATCGATAGGTACTATCCCCCGTAAAGACCCACACAGGATCGGGCCCACACATGACCTGTAGGCGCTGGCTCACACATAACCGCTGAGGGCTGACCCACACAGGATCGGGCCCACACAGGACCTGTAGCACTGACCCACAAGGGATCGCTGAGTGTTGTAGTCGTCGCAGTCCATTGAGGATCTCTGCACAGTGGTCGTCGCATTCCACTGAGGTTCTCTGCACAGTCGTCGCTGTCGAAGTAGCAGTCGATGCCAGCTCTAGGGTTCTCGCACACAGCAAGATCGTTCGGGAGGGTCCGCTCCACGAGCCGAGAGGCCGATACATCAACTGACACAATGTCCGAAGTTGATGTATCTAAAAGTTCCGTATCGTCAACAGGAACTCAACGTCGCAGACGGCGCGTCAATCGGACGCCCGGTCTGAGAGTTATTGGCTTTTTCGTCCAAGGGGCCCGGTTGGTTTTTAAGGAAAAACCAACCCAACCATACTCCAACTGCGTCCAAACCTCGGTCCGAGTATGGGAAAAGTTCCGTCTCACTTAGAATAATTCAACAAAGTCGACGACACGTCAATCGGACGTCCGGAACTCAAGATATGAGCGTTTCCGCTCCGAAGGCCTGGTTGGTTTCGAGTACGAACCAACCCGGCCAAACCCAAAGTCTTCCGAAACCTTGAGTGCGATATACCAAAACGACCGTCTCGATCCGAGGATCACGTTGTCGCTGACGGTGCATCGTTCGGAGGCACGTAGCTCAAGTTACTGGCAAAAGAATGAAAATAGTCCGAAGATGGGGGGTCCGGGCCCGGGCCGAACCGGCCCGACCCCCCCTGGTTCGGCTGAACCGGGTCGACCCGGTCCATCCTGGCCGGACCCGGTCCGGTCTGGCCTGGGCGTGGCCCGGCCGGTCGGATCGGCCTGGCTCTGCTCGGCCGAGCAGCCTAGCGCTCGGGTGCCACGGGGCGCTTCCCTCGCGGTTTAGAGGTGTCGCGGCCCCGCGTGGGGCCGCGCTGGATTAAGCGGACGTGGCTTCTGACGTGTCCCGTGCGGGAGAGCCGGACCTGTGCGGCTGAAGCCGCGACGGCTCTATCCGGCGGCGCACCGGGGCGCCGCTGCCTCCGGCAGACGGCGCCGCCGGCCGCTTCCGCGGGCTACCGGAGTTGCTCCGGTGGTCCGTTTTCCTTCCCGTCTGTGCCGTTGTTCCTCCCGGGTTCCGTTCTTCACTGCGGGATCATCAAATCGGCCTTGCGTCATGATTTACTGTCACCCACCATATCCTCACAACCACAAATAACGACGGAGGGTTGTCGGGCCGTGTTCGTTTAGCCCACACCCTCCGCGTTAGATAAAAACAACGGGAGAATTATTCAACACAAGAACAAAAAATTTTAATAAAATAAAATTGTTCATATGAATCCGATTATTTAATTTTTAAGAAACATTCACGGGAATATAGAATATTCACAACAACCCCTACCTCGCCAAATCGTCGCCTGCGGGTTCTTCGTGGATTTGAGGATCGTCGCGTCGTCGCGGTATCTGGCGTCGCGTCGTCGCGTCGACGAACTCCGAGGTTCAAGAACAAAAAGATTTAATTAATAACAATTAAATCCTTCTTGAGTCAAAACCCACAAAGGAAGTTTAAAAGGAAACTGGAGATCTCTTACCTCATGTAGTTGGTGATCGGAGATCAGGGCAGGGAAAAACGTCTCGGATGAAGCGTCGCCAAACTCCGAGGGTGACGGCGTTCTTCGCGTTCTTCGCGTTCTTCGCGTTCTTCGCGTTCTTCGCGAAGGAGGATGAAGGCTCAAGAATTCTGTCAAGGCCTCTCAATGTGTAATCCTCCAAAAGTTGGGTTGGTCATATTTTATTATTACGCCAACAAACGAAAAAGAGGTAAGTAACGACCCATTAATTCATAGAATTAATTCAACGGAAGAAACTGCCCATTTAATTCACGAATAAAACCGCCCAATTAAATGGTGCGTTAAGAATTTAAGAAAACCTGTCAGTTGACTTTCATAATGATGGGTTTTGGCGGGTGCGTTACTTAGCAGAAAAGAAATGGCGGGGCTCGTGCGGGTCCCACCTCACAAATATCCTACTAAGAGGGTAGGATATTTCTGGATAGCATCCTATCCGGATCAACTCAGCTTGAGCCGCTTTTAAGTGGCTCCAAGTGCCTTCCAAGTGGCTTAAGTGAAAAAAAATAAAGTTTTTCGTACAATCATTTTATTTCATAACTTTAAGCTCGAAAATTAAAAACCACAACCGAGCAAACGCAACTCCAGAAGAGGCGTTTCTAAGCAAATACTGGTGCTGTGATTTCATTGGTGCCCTCAGAAATCGATTTCGGGCACCTGTTCAAATTTTAGAAAAACCCGCTCATCCGTTCACTGAACGTACCCGAGACAAACTTCAGAAAAAGATTCTGGGCACACCGGGCCTCGGAATCAGGTGCTGTCAGAAACTGCGTTCTTGTAAAATTCCAAAGAAAATTAAGAAAAAAAAATTCCTTTAAATTTACGGGTCTTTAAATTACTCCCACCTCATGGATTTACGTCCCCGTAAAGATACATCATAAACTAGGGAAACAAATGTGGGTACTGAGCACGCATCTGAGCCTCCCGCTCCCATGTGCTCTCCTGGAGGTTCCCGTGCTGCCATCTGATGCGCAGAAGAGGAATCGATCGCCCACATAGGACCCGCTCCTGTCGATCCTCTATCTCCACCAGGACCTCCGTAAAAGTCTCCCCATCATCCACGTCTATCTCCCCATGGTCAATGATGTGTGTCGGGTCGTGCACGTCTCTCCTCAGCTGAGATACGTGGAAGACGTCGTGCACCCGGTGCAACTGAGGTGGCAGATCCAGGCGATAAGCCACCTCGCCAATCCTGCTGAGGACCTGGAAAGGCCTGATGAAGCATGAAGACAACTTTCCGCCTCATCCAAATCTTCGTAATCTACGTCGAGGTGAGATATGCAAGAAGACGTAGTTTCCATCCTCGAACTCTAATGGCCCCCGCCTCCTGTCAGCATAAGACTTCTGCCGGCTCTGAGCTGTCCTTATCTGCTCCTGGATGACCTGGACCTTCTCTGTCGTGGCCCGAACCATCTCTAGTCCCACAAGTGGTAACTCCCCAGGGTCTGTCCAGCACAAAGGAGATCTGCAAGGTCTGTCGTACAACACCTCGTATGGTGCCATCCCGATAGTGGAGTGGTTGCTTTTGTTGTACGCGAACTCCACCAAGGGTAGGTGGTCCTCCCAGCTGCGACCAAAGTCGAGGACACATGCGCGGAGCATGTCCTCGAGAGTCTGAATGGTCCTCTCTGTTTGACCATCCATCTGAGGGTGAAAGGTGGTGCTCAGACGTAGGTGTGTCCCGAACGCCTCCTGTAACCCCTTCCAAAGCCGGGAAGTAAAGCGAGCATCCTGATTAGAGACGATAGACGATGGCACACTGTGAATCCATACAATCTCTTGTACGTAGAGACGCCCCATGCTCTCCACTGACCCCTGCTCTCGGATGGGTAAGAAGTGTGCCGACTTGGTGAGTCGGTCAATAATCACCCAAATGGAGTCGTGACCTCTGGAATTGCGTGGAAAACCAGTCACGAAGTCCATAGATATGCCGTCCCACTTCCACTCTGGGACCTCCAAGGGCTGTACCAAGCCTGCTGGTACCTGATACTCTGCCTTCACCTGCTGGCAGGTGAGGCACCATGAAACGAACTCTGCCACAACCTTCTTCATGCCCGGCCACCAGTGCTGTCGTCTGAGGTCCTGGTACATCTTCGCCACTCCAGGATGTACCGCCAGAGGAGAAGTGTGAAACTCTCTCAGCACCTCCTCTCGCAATGCGACTGATACCAAGGTACGTCCTCTAAAAAGGACGTCGTGCTCTGCTCCAAGGGAGAAACCATCAGGTGCCTGTCCCGAGGATATCTATGCACGCCGCGTCTCACAGTCTGCATCCCCACGCTGTGCCTCTCTGACCTGCTACAGTAGTGGAGGAGTGACTATGAGAGACTGAAGGAAGGCTTCTCCATCTCTATCCACAAAGGATATCTGCAAGGTGACTGGTTGCTCTGTCGCCTCCTCAAGTAGCTGAATGCCCGTCCTCCTGCTGAGGGCATCGGCTACTACGTTCCCCTTCCCAGGAGTATAGAATATCTCAAAGTCATAGTCCTGGAGGAACTCGAGCCATCGCCGTTGTCTCAGGTTCATTTCCTTCTGAGAGAAGATGTACCTGAGACACTGGTGGTCAGAAAAGACTATAAAGCGCTCGCCCATCAGATAGTGTCACCATGTCTTCAGAGAGAAGACCACTTCTGCTAACTCCAGGTCATGGGTAGCGTAGTTCTGCTCATGCGGCCTCATCTTACGTGATCCATAGGCGATCAGGGCCTGCTCCTGCATTAGGACACATCTGAGTCCGGTCCCTAATGCTTCGCAGTAGACTACATATCCAACTCCCTCCTTAGAAAACCTCAAGATAGGTGCGCTGGTTAATCTCTGTCTCAGCTCCTGAAAGCTCTGCTCACATCATTCTGACCACACAAAGGGTTTCCCCTTCTTCTTCAAAGCTGAGAGTGGCGCCGCAACTCTAGAGAAGTCCGGCACAAATCTCTGATAGTATCCGGCTAGGCCCAAGAAACTCCGAACCTCCGTCATGCTCCTGGGTGGCTCCCAAGTTAGCATTGCCTCGATCTTCGCAGGATCCACTGCAAATCCCACCTCAAAAATGACGTGCCCCAAGAAGTGGACCTCACGTAACCAGAACTAGCACTTCGAGAGCTTTCCATAAAGCTGGTGCTCTCAGAGTGTGTCTAGTACAACCCGCAAGTGGTAGGCGTGCTCCTCCTCCGTGGTCGAGTACACCAAAATGTCGTCGATGAAGACCATGACAAATCGATCGAGGTATGGCTGGAAGATCCTGTTCATGAGGCTCATGAACACTTCTGGAGTGTTTTTTACACCGAAAGGCATAACCATGAACTCATAGTGGCCATACCGTCACCTGAAGGCCGTCTTCTGCACATCCTCATCTCGAACTCTGAGCTGATAATAGCCTGACCCGAGATCTATCTTCGAGAACCACCGGGCTCCCTTGAGCTAATCGAAGAGGTCATCAATCCTCGGTATTGGATACTTCTTCCTCACTGTCACCTGGTTCAGGTGACGATAGTCGACACACAGTCGCAAGCTCCCGTCCGCCTTCTTGGCGAACAATATCGGGGAAGCCCAGGGTGAAACACTAGGTCGGATGAACCCCTTGACCTGCAAGTCCTCCAACTGTACCCGTAGCTCTTGAAGCTCAGCGGGGGCCATCTGATATGCTGGAGTGGATATTGGGGCTGTCCCGGGGTACAGATCAATATAAAAGTCTACCTCTCTGCGAGGAGGTATCCCTGGAACGTCATCGGGGAAGACGTCCGCATACTGATCCACCACTGCAGGAAAACTAGGACTCCGCACGTCAACTGCTCCACAGATGAGGCTAGCCAAATGATGAGTGATGGGCTGTCCTATCCTCTGCGTGAGTCCATCATGTGCTGCAAAGGATCCCTTCTCGCTGGTGAAGGTGAACCTGCTCTCGTCAGTGCATACACATCGCAACTTGCACCTAAAACAGTCAATCTGAGCATGGACTATAGATAACCAATCAATGCCCAAGATGACGTCGTAAGGCCTCGACGCCGCAACAAGAAGATCCCAGCCGAAGATCTCGCCTCCTAGAGTAAGCTCACACTGCCGGCACCAGTGCGTAATCGCCGAGTCTGCTCCCGTAGGGGTCTCTAGCCGTAAGGATCGAGCCAACGGCTCTGTCAGAATCTCCGAGCTCCGAACAAGGGCAGTGGCTATGAAAGAGTGACTCGCTCCTGTGTATATAATAACTGAATCAAGAGTGGAATAGATGCAGATCGTAACTCGAATCATCTCTTGCGCGCTGTGGTCGTACGCCTCCGCTGCCTGGAGCTGTGCATGTCTCTGCCCGGCAGCTCCCTGTGGTCGGGGCGGACCTCCTGGTGGTGGTGGTGGCAGAGCCTCAAAGCGTCGCCCACCACCTGTTGTTCGGCCAGATCCTCTGCCTCGTCCGCCTCCTCCCTGCGGACCACCACGGTTGACCCTCTGCCTCTGCCTGGGTGGCCCCTCCACCGTCTGCTACTCCTCGGTACGGCGGGTCGGGCAGTCACGAGCCATGTGGCCCTGCCCGCCGCACGCGTAGCACTGCCTGCCTCTCAGAAGACTAGCTCCGTGTTGTGTGCCCCGCACTGCTGAGCCAGTGTCCTAAGGTTGTCTACGAGAGGGTCTGGTCTGTCTGGAACCCTGAGTCATCCATCGGCTACCTGCTGCCGAAGACTCCGCTACCTGCAGCCCTGCGGTAGGTCTCGCTGTGGACTCAGCGAGAAAGCTCTCGATCAGAACGGCTCACTCCAGTACTCCTGCCTGGGTCAGAATGCTGAGGGAGATCAGTGATGCCCTGATCTCGTGTCTCAATCCATGCTCGAAGGTCCAGGCCCGGAATAAGGGGTCCCGTACCATGTCGGTCGAGTAGCGAGAATGATCGGTGAACCTCGCCGCGTACTGGGCGACCGTCAAGCTTTCCCGCCGTAGCTGAAGAAGCTCCTGAATGCGCACCGCACGGAGGGTGGACGGGACGAACTCTGAGTGGAAGAGGCTCTCGATGTCTGTCCAAATGAGAGATGCCTCAGCATGCACCTGGAGCATCAAGCTCCACCATCTTCCTGCTGCTGTGTGCAGTAGGCTCGCCGCGAGGATCACCATGAGGTCTGCTGGTGTCCTCACTAGCCTGAAAACTCGAACGACCGCCTCCAGCCAGTCCTCGGCTACCTGGGGGTCCGTCTCCCCACAAAACCTGGGTGGTCACTGGCGCTGGAACTCGTGCAGAGCTCCGAGGCGACGTGCATCGTCAGCGGTCGGTGCTGGAAGCATCGGGGGCTCAGTGGGTAAAGGTACCGCCGGTGCCTCTGTTGTCAACGGGCCCTGTACCGAGGCCTCGTCGCTCGGCGGGCTGTCATCACGCTCTACTCTCGGAACCCTAGTTGGCTGCCATCGTGGGGACATCCGGAAAAGGAAACAAGTGTGCCACGGTCATAACAGTATACCTGGTGAGCTGACACAAGTAATCACAAAGAAAACTTGAAACACACATGCAATCAATGTTTTCGTGCATTATGTCGGAAATCAGAAGTCAGGGTCCTGGTGTACGGATACGTCGGTCGCCGCACCAACACTGGACTCCCTAGACTGATAACCACACTCAATACGCTAAACACTATTGCTTCACATAGAAGGAAGATCAGAGTCTGTGGTAGAACCGACCACCTCTGATACCAATTTGTCACGACCCGTCCTCGAGGCCTGTGCCGTGACTACCCCAAGACCGCCTTCCATAGGCCAGGGGCTAGCGACTAGCACCAAGGCGTAAATAATAGTAAAAAGGGAAGGCATTGCCTTTGAAAAGTAAACAAGCACCACAGAGTAAGCAAGCGGAAAAGTAAACACTAAGTAAAAACTATAACAAGATGTTGAAAGTAAAAGGGGCCGGAAATACAAGCCCAACTGTAAAGTACAACTGAAGGGGAAAAACATCAACCAAAAAGAAAAGCCACAGCGTCGAGCCGTCCTCATGAAGTCCCACCTGAAGGGTGGGTATATATAGCCTCCACTGCTCCTCGGGTCCACCTGACCGCTCCGAATACGTGCCGCCCAGTGGTCCACCTCCAGGTACCGTCCTGATCCGCACGCCTTCACCACGATCAGCGCTGTCCGTCGTCTGCAACCAACACAACGAAGTGCGGGCATAGCCCGTGCAGGGGTGAGTATAAGCTACTCAGTAGGGACCCCGAGAGCCCCGAAGGTCTCCCAGAATCCACAAAGGATAATCCACAAAGAAAAGATACAATCACGAAGTAACATCCGACACGGCTTAGGTATATGCCCATACATATACCTAAGTCATCGATTCCCGTTCGGCTCCAACATCCGAGCCCAAGCACAACCTAGTCCACACAGGAAAGCAAACGTATACCCACACATGATAGCACAACACAATCCTCAAAGGAGAGTAAATAGTAATCCACATAGGATAGCTCAACACAATCCACAAATGAGAGTAAACAGTAAATCCACACAGGAGAGCTCTACACAATCCACAAAGGAGAGTAACAGAAGATTCAGCTCACACAGGTATACTTCTTCGGATGACGATAAAGATGATCAATGATCCATCTATGTCATCGTACCCACAAAGGATCGATAGGTACTAACCCCCATAAAGACCCACACAGGATCAAGGCCACACAGGACCTGCAGGCGCAGGCTCACACAGAACCGCTGAGCACTGACCCACACAGGATCAGACCCACACAGGATCGGGCCCACACAAGACCTGTAGCACTGACCCGCAAGGGATCACTGAGTGTTGTAGTCATCGCAGTCCACTGAGGATCTCTGCACAGTCGTCGTCGCAGTCCACTGAGGATCTCTGCACAGTCGTCACTGTCGAAGTAGCAGTCCCAACCAGCTCTAGGGTTCCCGCACACAGCAAGCACGTTCAGGAGGGTCCGCTCCACGAGCCGAGAGGCCGATACATCAACTGACACAAAGTACGAAGTTAATGTATCCAAAAGTTCTGTATCGTCAACAGGAACTCAACGTCGCAGACGGCGCGTCAATCGGACGCCCGGTCTGAGAGTTATTGGCTTTTTCGTCCCAGGGGCCCGGTTAGTTTTTAAGGAAAAACCAACCCGACCATACTCCACCTGCGTCCAAACCTTGGGCGGAGTATTCCAAAAGATCTGTCTCACTTAGAGGAATTCAACAAAGTAGACATCACGTCAATCGGACGTCCGGAACTCAAGATATTAGCATTTCCGCTCTGAAGGCCCGGTTGGTTTCGAGTACGAACCAACCTGGACGAACACAAAGTATTCTGAAACCTTGAGTGTGATATACCGAAACGAGCGTCTTGATCCAAGGATCGCGTGTCTGCTGACGGCGCGTCGTTCGGAGGCCCGTAGCTTAGGTTACGGGAAAAAGACTGAAAATGGTCCGAAGACGGGGGGTCCGGGCCCGGGCCGACCCAGCCCGACCCCCCATGGGGAAGCCGAACCGGGTCGACCCAGTCCAACCCAGCCGGACCCGGTCTGGTCCGGCCTAGGCGTGGCCCGGCCGGTTGGACCAGCCTGGCTCGGCTCGGCCGAGCGGCCGAGCGCTCGGGTGCTGCGGGGCGCTGCCCCCGCGGTTTGGAGGTGCCGCGGCCCCGCGTGGGGCCGCGCTGGATCAAGCAGACGTGGCTTCTTCCGCGTCCCGTGCGGGCGAGCCGGACCCGCGTGGCCGCCGGTCCGCTGGCCGCCGCCGCCGCGACTAAAGCCGCGCCGGCGACCCGCGCCGCCGGCCGCTTCTGCGGGCCACCGAAGTTGCTCCGGTGGTCCGTTTTCCTTCCCGTCTGTGCCGTTGTTCCTCCCGGGTTCCGTTCTTCACTACGGGGATCATCAAGTCGGCCTTGCGTCTTGATTTAACGTCGCCCGCCAAATCCGCACAACCATGAAGAACGGCGGAGGGTTGTCGGGCCGTGTTCGTTTGGCCCTCACCCTCCGCGTTAGATAAAAACAACGGGAGAATTATTCAACACATGAACCAACAATTTTAATAAAATAAAATTGTTCATATGAATCCGGTTCATTAATTTTTAAGAAACGTTCATGGGAATATAAAATATTCACAACAACCCTACCTCTCCAAATCGTCGCTCGCGGGTTCTTCGCGGATTTTAGGATCGTCGCGTCGTCGCGGTATCCGGCGTCGCGTCGTCGCATCGACGAACTCCGAGGTTCAAGAACAAAAATATTTACTTAATAATAATTAAATACTTCTTGAGTCAAAAACCACAAAGGAAGTTTAAAAGAAAACCCGAGATCTCTTACCTCAAGTATTTGGTGATCAGAGATCGGGGCGGGGAAGAACGTCTCGGATGAAGCATCACCAAACTCCGAGGGTGACGACGTTCTTAGCGTTCTTCGCATTCTTCGCATTTTTCGCGTTCTTCACGAAGGAGGATGAAGGCTCGAGAATTCTGTCAAGGCCTCTCAACGTGTAATCCTCCATAATTCGTATTGGTCTTATTTTATTATTACGCCAAAAAACGAAAAAGAGGTAAGTAACGACCCATTAATTCGTAGAATTAATTCAACGAAAAAAACTTCCCATTTATTTCACGAATAAAACCGCCCAATTAAATGGTGCGTTAAGAATTTAAGAAAATGTGTTAGTTGACATTCATAATGACGGGTTTTCGCGGGTGCGTTACTTAGCGGAAAAGAAACAGTGGGGCTCGTGTGGGTCCCACCTCACAAATATCCTACCAAGAGGGTAGGATATTTCTGGATAGCATCCTATCTGGATCAACTCAGCTTAAGCCACTTTTAAGTGGCTTCAAGTGGCTTCCAAGTGGCTTAAGTGAAATAAAATAAAGTTTGTTGTACAATTATTTTATTTCTTATCTTTAAGCCCGAAAATTAAAAACCACAACCGAGAAAATGCAACTCCGGAAGAGGCATTTCTAAGCAAATACCGGCACTGTGATTTCATCGGTGCCCTCAGAATTCGATTCCGGGCACCGGTTCAAATGTTAGAAAAACCCGCTCGTCCGTTCACTGAACGTACCTGAGCCAAACTTCGGAAAAAGATTCCGGGCACACCGGTCCTCGGAATCAGGTGCCGTCAGAAACTGCGTTCTTGTAAAATTCCAAAGAAAATTAAGAAAAAAAAATTCCTTGAAATTTACGGGTCTTTACAGTTTTACGTGCCATAATAATTTTTATAAAATATTTATATAAAGTGTTTAATTAATTCATTTTTGAGAATTTCTGTTTATGGAAAGTATCCATTGATTAAGAGAAAATAATACATTTTGATATGTTTTCCATTAATTAAAATATATAGCATTATCTTATAAATTTAATTAATTATTTTTATTTATAGATTATTATTTTTTAAATATCCTTTTTTAATTCCAAACCTTTTTGTATTGAATATTGAATGAAAATTTTGGTTAAATTGATATTAGCATCTATTATAGAATCCTTGGGAGAAATCCTATTGGGATTTGTCTCACACCATACTAGTGCCTTTGTGTGTTTGTAGATTATCTCCTAACATTTTTGAGAAATGGAAAAGGATCTATCATAGGGGGATCCAACTAATGAACTTTGTTCATGATGGGATGTGTCATTAGGGGCATTGGGTTTTTTCTATTTTTTCAATTCAGTTGTAGTACATTGGGGGTTATTCTTATCTAACTTTTGGTAAATTCCTCCTAGTGGAGTTTTCATTTGAAATCAATACTATATTGTTTTAATTTCATTAAAAAAAATTTGTGGAGAACTCATTCCCACTTTTAGTTTTTATGATCACAGGTTCTATTCACCGACCTATGGGAATCCGGAATGCACGTCTGGCTATGTCTTGACTAACTCGATTATCAGGTTACTAGGGTACCCAGGTTGGTTTGTGACAATTTCCTCTCTGTTAAAATGATATAATTAGATATCTCCTAACGTATGAATGCTATAAAATCAAAACCTCCACACTGGGTTTAGAAGAGTATTAATTGGTACTTATCCATAAGAGACATCCCAAAGACACAAAAGAAAATAAATAAAACCCATGGTCTTCAATAGAGTTGTGAATGTTTTTCCAAATAAAACAACCACTAAATTGTGTACTAAAACCAAACTTTCAGTACATAATGCATCATAACAATGTATATAACTTATTAATACGAAATCAACATATATACCATTAGAGTACAATGTGGAAACCAAAACCAATTTCAAAATTATATGCATAATAAAAATCCAACAAAACTCAGACGTCAATGATACAAACTCCACATCTCCCAAAACGCTCCAATATCAAAATCCACAAGTCAAGATCAATGTATCATGATACATCAAGGAATAATTGAGATAAATTCCATTTCCCTATGTCTTAGTAAATAATATCGAAAAAATCACCAGTATTACCAAGCATTGGGTGAGTAATGAAAATCATTTGGAGTATTCAAATTAATTCCCACCTAAATCCACTAGGATAGAAAATTATATAATACTTATATTAAAAAGTTTATATTGAACTATTTATTTGAATTTCAATAGTTTATATAAAAACTGATATATTATAAGTTGAACTGTTTTCTGTATGAAAAACAATATAAGGGAAGTTACCAAAAATTCATTAAATACTATTTCCAAAAATTTCATAGTCATAAACCATTTCAATTCACACAAAACAACACACACATAGAAATATTAAATCTTGGTGCTATGATTGAATGTTTAATATCATCCTTATACTCTCTCCCTTCGATGGTGGTTCGTCATGAAAATTATTCTTCCCATTAAACACACAAATTTTTTATTTAATCCAGCAACCATTACAACCCAATTCTGTCAGACCATTTCAATAAAATCCATACATTTATTTGAAAAATAGAAATATATCAAAATTAATTATCTATTTTAAAATAATCACATTAAATCTATGTTACCAAATTATCTTTTCATAAAAATATTTATTTTTTAGAATTTTGTACGTCATCAATAAATTGGGTTTCCATATAACATTACAAAAAATATAATTAGTTTCATGAAAAACAATCATTTTGAAATAAACCATTTTAATTCTAGAATGAGGAGTTTATTTTGAAGCTAGATAACTCAAAAAATATGAATAAAATAATAAATGACTTAAAAACATCAATGAAACTTTGTGGAAACACCCAAAAAATCCTTACATCATGTTCTATACCTCAAACATTGTCTCATGAAATCATAATTGGAATCAAATAAAATATATATTTCCTCGATGGACATGGTTTAAAAATTCATTAGATTGAATACTAATATATCTAAGGAAAACAACAAATAATAGAGACATACCATTGAATCAATCCTTTGATGCACCCTTATTTTTCAATAAATCCCCCCCCATATTGATGAAATCGATTTCCACATCCACTAGGAGGATAAAAAAATATTTTAGAATCATACTAGAGTCAAAATGTTCCATGAGGCAGAAAAAATGAATTCTATTCAAATTTTTTTGTTCTAAATTTACTTCGTGCATGGATAGGGTGAAATATTTGGAAAACCATTCCCTAATCGTGCCCATACCTCTGCCTTAATAATTATCTCACATTGTCATATCACATAGTTAGGAAAATTGTACACTCTCAATTCCAGTCCCCTTTGTCCCCATATTCATAGGTTCTCAAGGGTGGCCACATGGTTAGATTCAATCATGTGAAAAATGTGAGCCTACCCATAAACAACAGCCATATATTTCGTAGTTTTATATAGGAGATGAATAGTTTTTACTAACCATTCTTGAAATGTAAACCTACAGAAAATAAACAAAAACTATACAAAAGTCCTAAAAATAATCTAAAAATCCACCGAGACACTTTACATAGATAATATATTTAAATAATGTGACACATAGTCCAATCATGACATCAAAATTCTCCCCACAATTGGACTTTCTGTCAAAAAAATTAAAAAACCATCAATTCCCAAAATGTGTTCAGACCATTTCTCAAAAAATTCATTATATCATTACCTAGCATCTTCCCAAATCCGTCCATGTTTCCTCAAAACCCACATTAGACCAATGTTTTTCCAATGATAGAATCTATATTTCCAATAAAAAATCTTCACTAGCACATGAACCATGAAATCATATAGCTCAAGGATAATATTATCCTAGAGAATCATATAGATAATATAAGTAAGATAGTTTTTCAAATTAAATACATGAAACACATTATGCACTCCTCTGAATGGTGGTGGAATTGGCAAAATATATGCCACCTCACCAACCCATTCATGAATCATGAATATTATTATGTATCATGAATATAAAATTCCTCAATATCTGAATGAAAAATTAAAAGGACAATGATAAATTCCCAAAAAAAACATGGTCACACACTTCTAATGAAAACATACATAGATTATGATCCATATATAATTTGTGATGACTCTTTCAATCTATATAATTTTTATAATCAACTGAATCTTCTCCATTATCTCTTGTATAAGGCCTGAATGAAATGGACACCCATATAATGCTTTAAGAGAAACCCCATGTATCGATTCTTGATAACTATGGTTATAAAATAACTCCACTAATAGTAAATTCTTTTCCCTTAATCCACCAATATTTATTATAGAAGCACACAAAGTGACTTTTAATGAGTTTTTAATTATTTCAGATTTCCCATACATTAGAGGATGATACACCATTATCATATACAATTGATACCCATGGTATTTTTGTAAGGAGTTCTAGAGAAAAGATGTAAGCCTTGAGACTCATTAAGATATCATCGAAACTAGTAATCCATGCCTCTTTACCACTTCTCAGATATATATTCTAAAAACATCCTCCATCGTATAAGATTAATAAATAGATATAAAATGGTTTGACAATGTGAGTGGATCCACTATCACCCATTTCATATATAATTTAAAAACTATCCTTGGGAGACCTAACATAAAATATATGGATATTTTCAATCATTTCCAATGAGGAATTTCTAATGAACCAAATATACATATTTTTTGCTGATGATATGTGATAAAAAAATATTTTTTGAATATTTTATTGATAATTAATGATATAATTTCCTCACATTGTGCTAAATATATTCATTTATGAAATATTTGAGATTAGATCATTCATTTAAAAATTTGTTGAAAATTCCCGTTTTACCCTTTTAGAATGTACTTTAGAATTTTGTAGATAAATAATTTAATATTTTTTATTTGAAATTATTATTTTTTAATAGTGTTTCTAACATAATTTTAAAAAACTTTTATTCTGGACACTGGAGCTAAAGAGTGCATTTGGGTGGTGTAAATGGGCCATTAATACAATGGTGGTCTGGAATCAGAAGAATGGATATGGGTTATGTATTTGGGCTATATCTTCTTCATCCGGGCTAGGATTGAGCCCAAAGTTTGAGGAATGCTCGAGAACATTATTTGACACAAATCATACTTCTAAATGGGCGGCCAATTCACGCGTTTAGAAGGTCAACTAGGTTGTTCACCATGGAATAAAATATTTGGCCGACTTTTTCACTTCACACTTAAAAATTTATGTAACCCTAGCCCTCAAAAAATATATTTAAAGGGGGTTTTAACTCTTTGAGAGGTCTGGTCGAGGAATTGGGAAGGTGTGGAGGAAAGGGTGTCTCTTGGGAGCCCATAAAAACTCTTGGAATATGTAAGGCTTTTTGCAAACCTCTCTTCCAAAAGGCTATCCTCGCCCACCTCCTCTTTGTATTTCTTTTCTTTCATGTTTGTTTCATGATTTTTTCGTAAAATAATCTTATGTGTTCTTCCCTTTTATTATTCTATTAATCATATTAATTGGATTGGAATCAATATTGGATACGAGATTTGGTTCTACCCTTTGAATCCTTTGCTCATGAAAAACATCTCCACGATGACTACACCGCCCATGGAAGAGTAACTCTTTTTAGTAATCAATCGACCTCTATCCTTCTTCATTTAATTATTTTGAATCTTTGAGATACTGTAATTCACATAATACGATCCATGAATTGTGTTTTCAAATTGTAAGAAACTAATTAAGAAATTTAATAATTAACAAAAAACACGCAAGGTCGAGATTTTGTGTAAATTATGAGAGCACGATCTTATTCGGTAATATAAGACCACACAGGATAATTTTGTAGAGTTCAAATATAATCCCTAAAAAAATCCATCCTAATTTCCAGAATGGACATGTCATCTAATTAACCACTGACCATAAGCTAACCTTAGAACAATAATCAAAGTAGGGTGCTGCGATTGCGTGTTCCGAAGCTAGCCCGGGGTTTAAGAAATTCCATCTTTGTGGTTAAGTTAACTCTTATAGGGTTCAAGGGTTAAAAAATTAGGGAATCATAATTAAGTGGATATTTTTAAATTATGATTATTAACAAGTAAATTAAAAGGTATAGTTATATCGATTACTCCTTTTAAAATATTTTGTAAAAAAACATCTTCTTGTTGTGTAATTTTAATCAAAATTCATTTCTAAACTAAAAATAAAAAAATATACAATCTTCTTCCAGCAAACTTCTTTAAGATTCATAAACTATAACATAACCCAATCCTTTCAGGTAGTGATTTTATTATATTCTATTTTATTTTTTAGGATACCATTAATAAGTTGTTAAATTCACTTCCTCCTTTAAGAGACGACCTTGATCAGCTACTCTGCTGCACCTAAGTACCCCAAAAACAACTAATCATTTGAGGGCGCCCACAACATCGATCTTTCAAATTTTCGTCGTTACCGGGGAGGAAAGTATTTTATTCAACTAATTGGGGGTATTTTTTTACTTTTATTTTAATATTTTATCTTCTCTTCTTTCGTTCTTCTTTCCCATTTCTCAATTATCTTTTTTGTTTTCTATTTTATTTTTGGTTTTTTTTGGACCATCAAATCAAGATTCTTATCATTTTATTATGGTCAAATTTTCGTCACTTAATTTTTATATTTCTTTTATTTATGACACAAACTATTACCAAGGATCTCTTAGATCTTGACCCTGAGATTGAACATAGCCTTGGGGCATGAATCGGTCATTCTCAGTCTACGGGAAGTGTCGACATTTACCCAACTGGGGAATTCCTCCACTCTAGGAATATTGAAATTGTAAACACTTCTAAATCCAAATTAAAACAAGAACCAATGGCTAAAAATAATGGAAATTAACTTAATAGAGCCATTCTAGAATTGTCTACACCAGATATTAACTATCAACCAAATTTTATTGCATACCCAAACCTCGAATCAGACTTTGAATTGAAATCTGGATTGATTCACATTCTTCCAATGTTTCGTGGATTATTTTGTGAGGATCCCAACAGAAACCTTAAGGAAATTAATTTGGTTTTCTCAACCTTAAAACCAAGATATTTTTTTGAAGATCAAATAGAATTAAGAGCATTCCCATTCTCACTTGATGGAGCTACAAAAGATCAGATGTATTATTTGCAACCTGAAGATGTAACATGTTGGAATGATTTGAAACGTCTTTTCTTGCAAAGATTTTTTCCATCCTCAAGGACCACATCTATTTGAAAGGAGATATAGGGGATCAAGCAAGACCAAGGAGAGTCAATGTATGAGTACTGGGAGTGATTCAAGAAGTTGTGCGCAAGCTGTCCGCATCACCAAATCAGTGAGAAAATCCTCATCCAATACGTCTACGAAGGACTCACACCCATGGATAGGAGCTTGGGGGATGCTGCAGCTGGAGGAGAATTGGTGGACAAGAATCCATCATTTGTATGAGCATTTATCAACAAGATATCCCAAATCTCTGCACAATTTGGTGATAGAGGTACACCACATGTTAGGGGAGTACATCAGGTAAGTCCTTCCTCTCTTGAAAGTCATTTGATTGATACCAAGTTGGAAGAATTGACCACTATGGTGAGGCAGATTTCTTTGGCACAAAATGCATCCCACCCCCCTCCTTCAAGGCCTTGTGAAATTTTCACTATGAAAATCCATCCAACTGACTTTTGCCCACAACTACCAGAGATAGAGGATTGTGCAGCAGTATTCCCTGGGAGACCATATCAGCAGCAACAACAACAACCATATTCCCAAAAGATGTTTAATCCAACATACAACCATGGGTGGAAGGATCAATCAGACATGCGGTATGGCTCTTGTAATCAACAAAGGCCCCCTTTTCAACCAAACTTCCAGTCGCCTCCACCTTACCAACAGGGTTTCCAACAACCCCAAAAGAGATTCAAAGCTCAAACATAAAAAATTCAGTAAAAAGGGAATCTCCAATACAAGGTAGACTCTAACATTGATGATCTTTTGAAAAAAATTGTTCTTAATCAATAGAATGTGCTGAAGAGTCAAGGTTTGGAGCTGAGAGAGTTGAAGACTCAAATGATCCAGATTTCCCCCACCCTCCATGAACTTATGAGTAAGAATTCTGGAAATCTACCTTCCCAACCCACTCCAAATCCAAAGGGGAATGTTAGTGCCATCAAATTGAGACGTGTGAAGCAAATGAATGATACATCTATACCTACCATTACACCGGGATTAACCTCAACTCCGGAGAATCCGCATTCCATACCAACTGATTAGCAATCCAAGGATAAAGATAATGGTAAGAAAAAGATTGATGATGTTCCTCCTAAACCACTTACTTTTCCAAATAGGGTTGTTCAAACCAATAATATGGTTGAAGAGGCGATGCAAAAAAAGGGTTTTGGACACATTAAACTGTGTGGAGATCAACATTCATCTACTTGAAGCCATTAATCAAATTCCAAGGTATGAGAAATTCATAAAAGAACTTTGTACCAATCGAAGAGAGATCAAGGGAAATGAGAGGATCAATCTCGGAAGGAATGTATCAGCACTCATTACACCAACTCTAACAATTTTAACAAAGTGAAAGGATCCTGTGACATTCACTATCCCATGTACCATAGGGGAGTTTCACTTCTCGGATGCTCTTTGTGATTTAGGAGCTTCAATAAATGTGATGCCTCTCTCTATATTCTCTTCTTTATAGGTTGGTGTGTTGAAGACGATGAGAGTAGTGGTGAAATTGGCGAATTGAACTTTGGCATATCCAATGGGAGTCCTTGAGGATGTACTTGTCCAGGCAAGAGACATGTTCTTTCCATCAGACTTCTATGTGCTCAAAATGGAGGATGATTAGTTAAGTTCTCATGCTACCATTTTCTTAGGTAGACCCTTCCTCAAAATTGAAAAAACTATCATAAATATTCACGAGGGTACACTTTCCATGGAGTTTGGAGATGAAGTTGAAATTTTTAATTCTATGGACTCCATGATGTACCACTCTGAGGGCCATTCTGCTTTTGTTATCTCCCATTTTGAACCACCAAGTAAAAACCTCATGGAATTTGATTGTCCTATTCTTAGGAAGATTATGAGTATTGGTTCCAGTTTGATGTCTAAGAGTACTTCCAAACCAATTTCTAAGGAACAAGAATCTCTATGATTTGATTTTGAAATGGAATCATATTATGATTTTGATCATGTGAACTGGAATTATGACATGGCTGTTGAATATACTGATGGATTTGTTGCTTTATTCTCTGATTTTGATGATGTATATTCTGATACTGATGCTCTTTGTGCAAATATTTCAATTTCCTCTATGTCTCCATCCATACACCCCCCCTAAACTGGAACTCAATCCATTTCCACCAAATCACAAATACTCATACTTTTTATGTGGTGACAAATTACTTGTTATCATTGCTAATAATCTCCCTATTGAACATGAAGAAAAGCTTTTGAATCTTTTGAGGGAGAACATCAGGGAAATCGGGTGGACCTTGGCTGACATATCAGGTATTTGCCCCTCCATTTGCATGTATATGATTCTTTTTGGGGATGAGGCTAAACCGGTGAGGCAACCACAAAGGAGACTCAATCAAACCATTCTGGAGGTTGTTAAAAAATAAGTTGAAAAATTGCTCGAGGCAGGTATAATCTATCCCATTTCAGATTCTTAATGGGTAAGTCCTATTCAGGTTGTGCCTATGAAAAGTGGTGTTAATTTTGTTAAAAATGAGAAGGATGAGTTAGTTCCAATTAGGGTGAAAATAGACGGCGTGTGTGTATTGATTATAGGAAATTAAATCAGTCCACTCGCAAAAACCATTTCCCCATCCCATTTATTGATCAAATGCTTCAGAGAATAGCTGGGAGCACACACTATTGTTTATTAGATGGATTTTTTGGATATTTTCAGGTTCCTATAGCTCCGGAGGATCATAAGAAGACTACATTCACCTGTCCCTTTGGCACATTTTCCTACCGGAGGATGCCATTTGGACTTTGAAATGCCACATGTACCTTCCAGAGATGCATGGTGAGTATTTTTTCTGATTTTATTGAGACCTTTATGGAGGTATTTAAGTGTGATTTTACAGTTTATGTGTCTTCATTTGATGAATGTATAAGTAGTTTGGTAATGGTGTTGAATCATTGTAATAAGAAGAATATGGTCCTGGACTTTGAAAAGTGTCATTTCATAGTAGAGCAAGGCATTGTTTTAGGGAATGTAGTGTCAAAACATTGGATACAGGTTGATAGATCTATGATAGACATTATTTCATCCTTACCCTATCCTTCATGTGTGCGTGATGTTAGATCTTTCTGAGGGCATGCAGGATTTTATCGGCGCTTCATCAAAGATTTTAGTAAGATTTCTCTTCCAATGTCACGATTACTTCAAAAGGATTCTGATTTTGTGTTGGATGATTCTTGCAGGACTTCCTTTGATGAGCTAAGAATTGTCTGACCACTCCACCTATCATACACCCCCCACGGTGGGAGATTCCTTTTGAGCATATGTGTGACGCCACCAACTTCGTGGTTGGAGCGGTATTATCTCATAGGGTGGAGGGACGTTCACATGTGATTGCTTATGCATAAAGGACGTTGGATTCTGCCCAATCAAACTACACCACAACAAAAAATGAGTTTCTTGCTATTATATTATCTTTAGATAAATTTCCTTCAAATTTACTACGATCTAAAGTAGTTGTTTTTTCTTACCATGCATCATTGATGTAACTTCTAAAGAAGCTAGATGCAAAGCCATGACTTTTCTGTTGGATGCTTCTTCTTCAAGAGTTTGAAATCAAGATAAAGGACATGGGGTCAGAGAATTCAGTGGCAGACCACATGAGTAGGAATACTCATACACTAGAGGATGACACCTTAGACCAGGTACCACTTAGGGAGACTTTCACCGATGAGCATCTTTATTCCATCTAAGGTACACATCCTTGGTATGCTGATTTAG
Source organism: Viscum album (assembly GCA_963277665.1). NCBI lineage: Eukaryota > Viridiplantae > Streptophyta > Magnoliopsida > Santalales > Viscaceae > Viscum > Viscum album. The sequence continues at coordinate 127,802,182 of OY728151.1, read as the reverse complement.
ATAATTACATTGTTTCCTCTAAAATCATAGAAAATTTTAAGAAGCATCAAGTCCAAAAATTAAAAATTGAGTCTAGGTTTAATGTGTGGGATGATCCTTACCTCTGGCGTATGTGTAGTGACCAAGTGATTAGGAGGTGTGTTCCCGATCATGAGTTTGAGTCTGTTTTGCATTTCTGTCATACACTTGCTTGTGGTGGACACTTTGGACCCCGACAGATAGCTAGGAATTTTTTGGACTCTGTATTATATTGGCCTAGATTATTCCATGATGCCTATGTGTTTTTTAAGTCATGCTCTCATTGCCAACACAATGGGAACATTTCTAGGAGACATGAGATGCCCCAAAAACCCATACTATTTTGTGAGATTTTTGATGTATGGGGAATTGATTTTATGGGTCCTTTTCCTAGTTCATTTTTATTTTTTATATATTTTGGTTTCTTTTGATTATATGAGTAAATGGGTGGAGGCCAAGGCTACCAGGACTGATGATTCTCATGTTGTAGTGGAGTTTGTCAGGGCTCAAATTTTATGCAGGTTTTGATTACCAAAGGCAATCATCAGTGACCAAGGGACACATTTCTGTAATTTGAATTTTTCTTCCCTCCTTCGAATGTATGGAGTGACACACAAAACATAAACACCAAACCACCCCCAAACAAATGGCCAAGCTGGGGTTTCAAATCGTGATTTGAAACAAATTTTGGAGAAAACTGTGTAGATAAGTATGACGGATTGGAGAAAGTGTTTGGATAATGCATTGTGGGCTTATAGGATAGTATACAAGACACCAATTGGTATGTCCCCATAACAGATTCTTTTTGGGAAAGTGTGTCATCTCCCTGTGGAAGTTGAGCATCAGGATTATTGGTCTATAAAGAATTGCAACATGGATTTGGCCGAATATAGAATCCAATGGAAGTTGCAAATTCAAGAGCGTGAGGAGATTAGATTGTCATCATATGAGACTCAAGGATTTAAAGGAAATATGATAAGTATCTCATGATAGAATGATCCAACAAAGAGAGTTTCATGTTGGAGAGAAATTCCTTCACTACAGCTCACGACTGAAGCTGATGCCTGGTAAGTTGCGTTCCAGATGGTTAGGTCCTTATATTGTATCTAATGTTTTTCCTAATGGTGTAGTGGAGATCACACAAGAGGACACTGGAAGTATATTTACAGTAAATGGGAAACTTTTTATGAGAAACATTGAGGGACTTCCTACTGATGTAGTGGATTTTATCACACTGCATGACCCCATCATCACTTGAGCACATCAGGCTGTTCCTAACCCATTCACATTTATATTATTTGTTCTATTTAAAAATTATACAATTCATGTGCATATATCATCTCATGGGTTCAAATTGAGGACAATTCAATATTTTAATTTTGGGGGAGGGATCCTATTAGTTTATTAATTTCAATTGTTTTCCTATTTAAAAAAACCAAAAAAAACAAAATAAATTGTGTTTTTTTCAAATTTCGTGTGTTTATTTTTCAATTTTATTTGTGTTTTAGGAATTTTTTAGCTGAAATTATTCTCATCACAATTTTTATGTGCATATCAACAAGTGAAACAATTTATTCCTAGAAAGTAAGATTAAATGAATAATGAAATAACTTTGTTTGAAGTTCAAATATTTAGTAATTTCATGAAAAGTACACCGAATTTTGAATCTCATGCCACATCTCACTGTCTTTATATTTGAAATCAATTTACTTTGAGGCTTCTGAACCATTATTTTCATATTCATTACACTCACCACACTTCTTGAGAGAACCAAACCATGCTTGATTTAACCAGAATTTGATCTATTCCTGTCAAAACATAAGGGTTGGAGGTACTTATGTTTAAATGATTAAGGAATTTGTTTGGTATTAAATCCCATGTTTCAAATAATCCATTTTTATAATGTCCTACCTTGAACATTTAATCCTTTTATCCCTTATAATCTATGCACATCCTGTTAGGTTAGCCACATTACAAGAAAATTTTCCCTATCCAACCAACCCTTTAAGTGAAATTGCATAATCTAGTTGAGCTTATGTGTGGGGGAATATATCTTTTGTTGTGCTACCACATTCTGTGATACATTGGGTGGAAAATTAAATTCTGAAGATATATGTTTTTAGCTGATGGAAATCATTATATTGAAAGTTGTTCCTTTTATGGAGTTTTCATGACAAGTGAAGCTATGTCTTTTCTGGACATCTAGTTGAGGTGGAAAGCTGTGCCTATCTGGAGCTTTCAAGAAAATCATGTTTGAGAAGATTGAACTTTTTTATGCTGATATGATGAATGGTGTAAAATTTTCATGAATTTTCATGATGATGGAGCTGAATTGATACTAGGGGTATTGAGGAGCAGACCATATATAAGTGAAAATTAGATTAATTCAATTTTTTTCAAAAAGAGTCATGCCCTCCTAATTCAGACTCAGAGTTTTTCACATCTTAATCCTACCAATCGAAAGCCACAGAACAACCCTGAAAAGTCCTCATGATAAACATGAGTCCTTGAATCACATCGGGTAGCGATATAGGAATTTATCAAGCATATGGTGACCCTTCTATGAGTTTGGATGAGAAATAAATTGAAAAAATGACATTTGTGTGATAAGAGAAAATTCAAGTGAGGTTAGTTTTTTGTGCATGAGAGGATAAATAAAGTGGAAATATAATGAATTATATAAATGAAGAACTTGAAATAATGGTTTTATATGAGGCATGATATATTTTGTTTCTTGGTGTCTAATTGTTTGATCTCAAGGATATGTGTTTTAAAATTGGTTTTGATTTGATATTGATGTTTACATGACATGAGATTTTGCCCAGGAGTGCAAAAGGGTAAGTGTGGGGGAGTTGATAAAACACTATTATTTTGAATATTTTTTTGATAAAAACTGATATAATTTCCTCACATTGTGCTAAATATATTCATTTATAAAATATTTGGGATTAGATCATTCATTTGAAAATTTGTTGAAAATTCCAGTTTTACCCTTTTAAAATGTATTGTAGTATTCTGAAGTAAATATTTTAATATTTAATATATGAACATAATATTTTGTAAAAGTGTTCCTAACATAATTCTATATAACTTTAATTCAGGACACTAGAGATAATGAGTGCATTTGGGTGGAGTAAATTGTCCATTAAGCCAATGGTGGGCTGGACTCGGCAGAATGGACATGGGTTCTTTATTTGGTCCATATCTTCTACATCCGGGCTTGGATTGAACCCAAATGTTGAGAAACGCTTGAGGACATGATTTGGCACAAATAATCCTTCTGGAAGGCCAGAAAATTCACGCGTTTTGGAGGTCAACATGGCGGTGCAACTTGGATTAAAATATTTTGCCGAGTTTTTCATTTCACACTTAAAAAGTTATGTAACCCTATCCCTCACAAACTCTCTTTAAAGGGGGTTTTAACTCTGTAGGAGGGATGGTAGAAGAATTTTTAATGTGTGGCCGATACGGTTTCTCTTGGGATCCCCTCACAACTCTTGGAAGAAGTAATGTTTTTTGCACGTCTCTCCTCCAAAAAGGCTCTCCTCTCCCACATCCTCTTTGTATTTATTTTCTTTCATGTTGGTTTATTGAATTTTTCTTCAAATAATCATATGTGTTATTCCCTTTTATTCTTCTATTAAACTTTTTAATTGGTTTGAAATCAATATTGGATATGAGATTGGGTTCTTCCCTTTCAATCCTTTGCTCATGCAAAACGCCTCCACAATGACTACACCGCCCATGGTAGAGTAGTTCATTTTAGTAATCGATCGACCTATATCCTTATTCATTTAATTATATTTAATCATTAAGGTAATATAATTTACTTAATATGAACCAGGAATTGTGTTTTTAAATTGTAAGAATCTATGTAAGCAATTGAATAATTAACACAAAAACACATGAGCTTGAGATTTTGTGTAAATTGTGAGAGCGCGATCTTAATCGGTAATACAAGACCACACGGGATAAATTGGAAGAGTTAAAATATAATTCCTAAACACAATTCATCCTCATTTCCAGAATGGATATGTGCTCTAATTAACCACTGACCATAATCTAACCATAGAAAAATAATCAAAGCATGGTGCTGCGATTGCATGTTCTGAAGCTAGCTCAGGGTTTAAATATTTCCATCTTTGTGGTTATGTTAACTATTGTAGGGTTCAAGGGTTAACAAATTAGGGGATCATAATTAAGTGTATGTTAATTTAAATGGTAATGACTAATAAGTAAATGAAAAGGTAGAGGTAGATCGATTACGCCTTTTAAAATAATTTCTAAAAAAAGATTTTCTTGTTGTGTAATTTTAATCGAAATTCATTTCTAAACTAAAAACAAAGAAAATATGCAATCTTTTTTGAGAAAGAATCTTCATGATTCAAAAATATAACAGAACCCAATCATTTCATGTAGTGTTTTTATTATATTCTATTTTATTTTTTATAATACCTTTAATAAGTTGTTAAATTCACTTCCTCCTTTGAGAGAAGACCTTGGTCAACCACTCTGCTGCACCTAAGTACCCCAAAAACAACTAATCATTTGAGGGCACCCTTGATAGTGCTCTTTCAAAATGTCATAACCTATTAACATATATTGAAGCTCAAAAAATTAACCACTTTCTATTTCAATCCATAAAACAAAATTTGTGCATTGAATGTATTAAAAAACATCAATTTTAATGGATGAATTTTTCGTCTCGAATGGAGGAACACATAAAGAAGTTTTTTTTGATAAGACATAAGCACGCCCATCACATATAAATACAAAAATATGAACTCACATCCAACTTTTATACTTATATTGTCTCCACACCATCATTTTATGACTTATCCCAACAAATTTTTAATTGGATATCTATGACACATTAATAGTGTTATTGAAATATGGAATGAAACAAAATGTGAAGAAAATTACAACATTTCCTTTGACATCAAAATCAAAGTGAATTTCTGTTATCATCAACATGAATATATATTGATCTAAAGCATCATTTCCATATGAATGTATGAATTTCTTCTTAAATCACATGCTACTAAACTTACTTTACCCATTGTGTAAATCTTGACAAAGTAAAACATTTGAAGATACTTTATCCATATTAACTGTCTTAAGTACAAATATATTTCTGATTAAATGTATTTCAATATCTTATGATCTGTAAAAACCATAAATTTTTACCAAAGAAGAAAAGAAATCAATTTTTCAATGCATAGAATACATCAGCTAATTCCAAATCATGTCTTGTCTAGTTATTCTCATGCTACCATCACTATGATTATCCATAAGAAAAAACTTGATATCCTTATATGTGAACACATCCCATGCCCAATCTTGAAGAATCACAACAAACCAAATACCCATATTCTGAATCTAGAAAAATCAAGATAGGTAAAAATGTGTGAAAAACCTTCAGCTATTGAAAATACCTCAGACATTCCTCGTTCTATTAGAATAGAACAATATTAAATTTCAATGATATCTTATGTGAATGTTTTCATGAAAAATCATGAAAAAAGTATAATAATAACCATCTAGGACAAGGAGAATACATATCTAATGAAATTATTTTGTGATTTCCAATAAATAACATATTTTATAATTTCTAGATCCAAAGAAACACATCATTAAATGATAACATGGCCAATGATATGAACTTATTGTACCCAAAAAATCACGCTTTGATAAGGTGTAATATAAATGAAGATCCTCCATAGTCCCAAATACATTCATTAATAATTCTTCTAGCTCATCCCTTTTACATGAATACACCAATTCTTCATCCACAAACACCACCACAAAAAAATATAGATACCTATGAAAAATTAATTAATCAATTCCATAATTAGAGTTGGTATATTCATAAGACTGAATAGAATAGCCACATAAATGTAAGGGGAATATTTTTATTTTGAATATTGTCTTACGAATATTATCTCTCTAAACCCACACTTGGTGATATCATGAGTACAATTAAATATAATAGATCCATTGGGTTCCCCAAAATTGATCTACCAGTTTATCAATGCATGGAAGTGGATATAATTATTTATCATTAATTGATTATGATTATGATAATCCACAGAAAACAATAGTGTTATATCAACAATTTTGATAGACGCGATAGATACTTCACAGATATTCATGTTAGGATAAATGAACCATTTAATTTATAGCTCTTCCAACTACAATTTAAATAACCTTAATTTTATTGGCTTGCATAGAATAATGAAAGGGATGTAAAATTGGTCCTTAAAAGGAAATAAATCTAAAACTGAGGATCTCTTTTGTGTGAAAACGATGAGATATTCTTGGAAAAAAACAATAAACATAACAACCATTTCCTGGGAATTTATATTGTCAAACTCTTATACAGATCCAAAGGTCTGAGATTCCAAATGTTTTGAGATCCTTCCAACTGTTGGTTCCAACAAACCCAAGGAACCTTCCGTTATATTCCAGTATCCTCTAATGAGATTCTTGATACCATAATTATACATAAAACTAATCCATTGAGTAAAATAGTGGATGTGAGTGTTGGTCATTTTCAACCAATACTTATCCACGATTATGTCAAAGGCATCAATATCAATCACCTATAAATCCCATATCAACTCATCTCCATCAACCATTATAGAAAATAATCTATACAGTAATATTCAACATTCCCTATGGCCGAGTGGAGTTTGATGTTTCAAAATAGAATCCATAATCTCAACATGAGAACCCATCATGAAAAAAGTATGACAATGAACAAATGAACGTGACCCACCCATTTCAAAAAGAAAAAATAATGGTAGAAAAAAAATAATTATAACTCTCACCATTGATAGTCTAGGTCAATTATCTGAAATTAATTTCTAATATTCTTATAACTAATTACTGGATGTACATTTTTATTTATTTTTTGTATTTACATTTCACTTCCCAGGGAGTCAGTGTATTATTATAATAAAAATGGCTAGCTCTATTCTTCTGATTATTCGTATTCTACAACCCTCATTCATTAAAGGATTATGTAATCTATGAAACATGAGATGTTTCCCAAACAGTAGACCTTCAGCACCAGGACACTTCCATTAAAGATTCCCCATCTCATTTTAAATGTTGATGCACAAAGTGGTTCTGTAATATCTCACATGATATAGTATACTGAAACACAATTAATATAGTTGGGATTACCCATGAGATTTGGAAAATTATTAATTAATCTGTCTTTTTTATGCATAATCTTCATCTACATTTAAAATAGGCTTCCCTCTTCCACTTCTTTTTATATTTAGAGTTCCCACCTTTTCCCATAGGTATAAACATTCTTCCTCCACCCATATCTCCTCAGATGTATCTTTTTTTCACCATCTCTCTATCGACCCTCCCTATATAGTATATTTCAACAATCATAGAAATATTCGAGGGAATCTCCTAACTCAAATACAATTTTAATTTTATTTCATAATAGACGAACATGCATCAACATTTGGTGTAATCAGTATAAATTCATAAATTTAGAACTGTAATCTATAATCGATATTTTATCATGACTCTAGAGGAAAAATTATTTCCATAATGATATCCTGAGAGTGTGGGGATATAATTTTTTTTTGAAAAATTATTCAATTTCATAAAATAAAATGTGGTGTTCTACTTGAGAATTAACTCATAACTCCCACCAATGGAATTCATGACTATCTAGAACATATGTTTACCACTTTATGTTCTTCTTTCTTGGTGTAATAAGGAAATAGAATATTTTATTCATTAAATAGAGCCACACCTATGATTTCTCATGATTTAAAATTCTTTAAAATATGGATGAATTTTGCTTCGTGAATTTGACAAAATGAACCACTTATAATAGTTTATACATTTCTTTACCGCTATCCATATCTTGAAACACATGGAATTTAAAATGAACTAGTTGTTAATTCACCAACAGATTAGGTGAAACAACATTCATAGTAGATTATTCTAGTCGGTTTCTACAATGTATAGTATGTGCCATTTTATTTTGATACAACCGACATCATATGTCTCATTCTATATAAACTACATGCATTAATATTAAAATTAACAACTTAAAAACTATCATTATAAAACCCCTGAAAGACTGACACTTTTTTTCAATCCATTTTTTAATTTTCATCAATGATTTTTGATAATCAAATGATATTAATAATACCACGACTGTGAATTTGTAATATATGACAACTGAATTTTTTTTTCAGCACTATTATCTAAAGTCAACAATGATTAACAAAATCATTGATCATTACTCTAATATTAAATATTCCCTAATAGTGGTAAGTAGTTTCTATCACTCCATATCATGCTATTTTCATTAGATAAACCCATTATAATGACGTTACAACTCCTATTAGTGTCTGTAAAATGAATATATTTCCAACACCATGGTAACTTGAGGTTTAACATTAATTGGTTAGCTATTCCTTTTTATTTCATTATATTTAATGTTATGATAATCCTTCTCCTTTCTAACATACCAACATGAGAATTAAAACAGAATAATTTTTAACTCCAACACTAATAAACCAATATCATTTTTTCCAAAATGAAATATTTACCATCCATGATTAATACTGTTATGAAATCCTACCCCTCCACATTGTGTTGAGTAGATGAATAATATATTAATGTATATAGGCAACACCACCAATATTTCAGAAGATGGAAATAAATTCCATGGTATTCAATATAGAATGGGGACAATAATTTTTTTGGAAATAAATCAAACACAAAAAAGTTTACTATAAATTAAAATACCATATGATTCCTGATCCCAAATTATACAACTAAAGAATATAAAATCCCACAAAATACCACTAATGTACATTGCAGAAACCATAAAACAATATCAGATAAATATGAATAATTAAATAACAACCAAATCTCATATAATCCAATGATGAAAACTACACAAATCCAAACATGCTTCAATATCCAACTCCACAAGTCATTATTAATATATCTCAATTCGTCACTAATGAAATTAGATACATTCCCTTTAGATGTGACATAGTAAATAATATCATCAAATGCCCCAAATTTTCCAAGAATGGGGTGAAATTTTCATTCTAGTTGGTTTTCATTAATGTACATCTATAATCACACCAATAGGATTGAACAATTTAGAACATCTATATAAAAAAATTAAATAAAACTATTTCGAATAATATTAATTTTTTACATCAAAACTGATAAATTATAAACAAAAAAGTTTTTATACTAAATTAGATTTCTAAAAGAAGCAACCAAATAGGTCATTCATAAGCTTTTTACAAATAACCATGGCATAATACATACAATTTCATACTACTACACACAAAAGAACACTCAAGAATGGTGTTACCATTGATGGTGGGAAGTAAAATCTATACTTGATCATTATTACGATTATACATCTCCACCTTTATCAATCCAATTCAACTAACAATTATGATTTAGGAAAACAACGTTTCCAACCAAACTATGTCAATCCATTTTAATAAAACCATACTTTTTTTGATAAACACGTATATATTTTGAAACCAAACATCCATTTTAAAATAATCAATTGAAAATATTATTATCACTTTAATATTCTACCATAAACACACAATTTTTAAAATTCCATAAACTGTCACTAAAGATGGTTTGCATGAAGAATTATAGATATATTTCACAATTAAATTTAATAAAAAATTCAATTAAAATTCATGTATTCTATTACTAGTAAGGGTAATTGAGAATGATTCCATAAACATCTGAAACTATAGAGAAAAAAATAAAGACATAATAACATCAATGCAACATGGTTCAAACACCAAAAAACCTTCCATATATCTTGTTTCCTAACATAAAAATTGGTATATCACATCATGATTGAAATTAAATAATATTCATAAATTCCCAATGAACAATATATATGAAACCATGAGAGGGATGAATATGATATCAATAATAAACAATGAATGGAGACTCAATAATGAATTCATCCATTAGTGCACCATGGATTTCAAATAGATCACTCTAAGATCAAATAATAGGGTTTTCACTTTCAGTAGGTGGAGATAAAAATTTGTTAAGATCACCATAGAGGAAATATGATCAATTACGGATAAAAACAAAGTAAGATCCAAAAAAATTAGATCCATCTTTTAGATATTCATAGTTAGGGAACCCATTTAGAAAAATAATGGGCTAACCATGCACATGTGCCTACCTCAAGAATAACCTCATAGAGATGGATCACATAGTTAAACAAATTTGAGAAAAACAAGAAAAATCCACCTAGACCATTTGTTATGGTTTATTATAGGTGGCTACATATTCTGTCAATAACATACCCATATATAGAGTCCACTTCCTGAATTTTAACAGAATTTTGATGGAGTTTAATGGGTTCTATTAATCACTCTAAAATAGTATACCTCCATAAAATCCACCAAATATTCCAAAAGTTTTCCGAATTCTCCAAAACATCACACAAAACAATTAAAAACAAAATAATAATAATAAAAGGGTTACTTACATGAAATCTAGGGTAGAAACAAGTGTTATTATTTTTGGAAGAAAACAACCTCTATAATGTGTATATAGATGTGTATAAGAAAAATTGATAGAGTTTTTTAGGATATAATGCTACAAGTGTTGTAAATAATTTATAATGGTGGATACACTTTCTAATTGAGATGAGGTAAAATTTTGTAATTTTTTAAATGATTAAATTAAAATAAATTCATTAAAAAATTAAATTCATATTAATGATCATATATTTATTGTTATGTAATGATAGGTTAAAATCCCAAAAAGAAATAAAATTTATATAAAATCATGTTTCATTTAAAACCATATCATTTTGATCAACCCTTAGTTATAAAATTCAAATTTAATAATCGAAACGACATTTCACATATTTTATTGCTATATTTATTATTTATAAGGTGAAAATTGGAACCTTATTGTTCATTTATAGAAATTATTGACCATATCAAATTGAAGTTTAATTGTTTGAATATTTTATGGTCAATAATTTTTTAAATAATTTTTTGATAAAATATAATGATTTTCAATTTAAAGTTATAAATTTAATTATACTTAAAATTAGTAATAAAAAAACATCGACTTTAGAAAGAAGCATTCATCCTAACAATAATATTCCAAATTTACCAATAATATTAGTCGAAAATAATAAAATAATATATTATATCACTTTTAATATTATCAAAATAATTTTATAATTAATTGAATAAATATTTATTTGGATTTTTTTAAGAAGATAATGTTATGATATACTAAATAAAAATTAAAAAAAATCCATTATGAATATAATCTCATTATGTGCTAAATTAATATTCATATTAATTCATAACATGTTTCATATCCAATGTGGACACAATAATGATATTTTATACAAAGATTGTAAAATTATGAAACATTTGTTAATTTATAAGATATATAAGTCATTTTCATAGAAAATTATCCTTTTATAAAACATATTTTAGGTCCTAGGGTGATATGGGTCAAATTAACTTCCTCTATTAAGCATCTTTATATAAAATTAGGGTTTTATAAATAATTTTTATTCTTGTTTTACATGATTTACCCGTAAGTAAGATATTATGTTACAATAAGTATACAATTCATGTTGACCAAAAATAAAACCATACTATTATAAAAATTTGATCCACATATCTAAAGAAAATAAATTAATTTTATATAATTCAATAAAAATCAATGAATGTTATAAATATTAAAATATATTCCCAAAATGTTAAAAAATATTATTTTTAAAAAAAATCTAGTTTGAATAATAAAATTTGTTTTATTAATATCACATTCATATATTTTTTTTTTGAAAGTTTACAACATTTGATCAAGTAATAATATTTCAATTTCATTAAAATCATTCACCAATAGGGATTAATCTATTTTACTAAAAGAAAAAAATACATTGCATTTATAAAGATAGTTTTCCAAAAACAATCACACTATTATTTCCATAAAATATATGACATTTAATTCTAATTATTATTTTACTATTTAATTATTTTATAAAATTTATAGAATATATATTTATCTTAACACAATTTTTACTCTTCAAATACATAAATCTAATGGTTATGAAATAATGGTCCCGTATTTGTTTTTAAAAATTTCAATGTTTAACTAAAATATATTTTTCATGCTACTCAACAATTAAATGAAATATAATAATATAAAGAAAATTATTTCATAAATAATATATGGGTGATGAATTATAAAACCCTTAAAATAAGTTTCTACATTACTATTAATTAAATTAATATAAATAGATGATGATACTTCTTCTTAATTATATCCTTGGGTTCAGACATATCTTTCAAAAATTAGAGGTTTTTCCACAAATCATTGGACATGTGAGTGGTATTATTTTATCACACATTATCTTTACAATATATAATGTAAACACATTTTTCTTTTTCAAAATGATGGTTTACATGTTTTAGGACCTATTATTTCATTACATGTGAAGGTTCAGTTATATAATTACTCAAGATATATACATGGAACACATCATTAACATAATAATGATTTGGGAATACTTACAATTGATAATCTATCAGCTCTATATGATGAAAAATTTAAAAGGATTTTTATAATGATGGAATAGTTGTCTTTTATTATGAATCACACCTCCCAATTCTAGGTAGATAATTATATGAATACCTTATCACCAATATAAATCATTGTATATTTTTTAATAAATTAATTATAACATTTTTGTCAATGCTAAGCTAATCTTATGATATATTGAATGGATATAGCCTTATCAGACATTTCCTTAGAATGATCTATTCCAAATAGCATTATTTATCTTACTCCATTCCATCACATTGGTGTTCCTTACTTACTGCCATACAGGGATTCATAAATATCCATCTAGGGGATGGTTTGAGCTCTATTGTTGTATAAAAATTCATCCAATGGTCGGTGTTGATCAAACCCAAATTTATAATCCAATGAGAAACCTCTCAACATTTCTTAATGGGATTTAATGGTATTCTTAGACTGACTGTATATCTATGGATGATAAGTTTTATTGAAAATAAACACTTTATCATGAGTTTATAGAAGAATTATCCAAAACTATGAGGTAATCTTTGGTTCCCAATAAGATTCAATTGATAGAGGTATACCATGAAATATTTGTAATTATTTTTTTATAATTGAGTAAGTTGATCATATAAGAAATATTCTACAATTGAAATTAACTGTGGTGAATATATTTGGGTGTTAAACGATAATCCAAATAGAATTATGTCACTTATATTTTTTTCCAGTAGAAAATATATGTGGTGATGTTTTCAAATTTTCAATATTTTATGGGAAAAGGTTTTGACATCCCCCTAGAATTTTTTCATTCATCTTTTTCATAATAAAATGCCATAAACTAAGAAGCATACTCTATAATATCTCTCTTAATTTAATTACACGAATAATATAATTTCAAATAACATTAAATATTCATATATCCATAATTATGGAAGGATGAATAATTTTTCCATATCCATTGACACTTTTAAATATGGTACTGAAGCAACACTTACATGTTTCAAGGAACATACACATCAATTAGAATCTTTGTTCAACTCAACAATATTCCTCACATTATTTTTCATCATTATATCATCCTTATTTAGGAAATTTATCTTAACTTGTATACATGGTTTTCCACTCAATTGATAAGGATAAAATTTCACCCCTTGTTTCATGATTTTGTGTTTCAATCATTTCTTGAACTGAAATATTGGATATTTTATAATCATCATCAATGAAAATATATAATAAATTATGGAGTCAAAGCATCTACAACATGTTTCAATTTCCATCTATGGAAACATATATGGAATTGATAACCTCTAATAAAATATAATAATATTCGTCAGTTAATTTTCAGCTCATTTTGAGTGAAACAATACATTAAAATTATTATATCAGTATATATGTCACACCATTCTCTTTAGATGTTATAACTCAATATAAAAAATTACAAAGAACCACAGGTAATTCCAAATCATTATTTGGGTAATTATCGTCATGGATAGACAATTTTCATAGTTATTAATAAATATCTATATTTATTTAAAGAGAACCCAACATGTTTTTTTCTCTGATGTATTAATTTGATTAAAATATCTTCTCTACTATAGGGTAATTAATGCTCGGTTCTTGTCAAATGTCTTATCTTTGGGTCCTCAAAACATTTATAAAACATCTCCATCTATAAAAACACATCTAAGATTAATGAGTACATGGTTAGTTGATTAGTTCATGCATTAAAAGTGTCGAAAATAATATATAATATAAATTTATACAATGAAATCATTATATCTCAATCACCATGGTTGGATCAAGAAAAAATTTAACAACTTTTATCTTTGAATGGTCTGATGATATACCCCCAAATGATATCATAAGAACCAATAATGAATCATACTAAATCTAAAATTCATATACAATAAATTTAACAAAAATATTATCCATTATTATGGTCTTTTTCAAAATCATATTGCAATAATTATGCTATAACTTATACTCTGATTAAATAAGTATGTCATCTATAAAGACCACCAAAAAAAATCACGACAATTTTTAAATATTCTATTTATTCAATAATTAAATATATTCATATAATTAATAAGCCTAAATGGAATTATTATAAATTCATTGATTCAATACATTATATAAAATACTGTCTTGCGAATATCCTTATACATTACCGTAAATTTTTGATACCCATAAAGATGATTTATCTTGGGAATGTATTGATATCAATATTATTTTTCAAAAAAGGAATCAATACAAGGTATATGAAACATGTTGTTGATAATTATTTTATCATGTTCTCGATAATCACAACATATTTTCATTAATAAATTTTTATTCGTAAAGGAGAGAACAAGTGCACCCAATGATGAACGGCATTGTTGATTTAATCTATTTTTAATAATCTCTTAGAGATTCTTCTGCAATTTGTACAATTATTTTGGGTCCATTTAATATGGTGTACTGGAAATAGGTCAAGCACATTGTAGTAGGTCAATTTAAAACTAAGCATTATAATTTAGTTTAAAACATGAAAAATATTTCATAATGAAATATATAAAAAACTTCAAAAATTTTATATCATTCCATTTGTGTTTTACCAAAACCATCTAATATAGAAAAAACCCATTAAATAAGAACCTCGATCCATATGATGGATCTAATTTCCATTTGAAGTCCATTTTTTTAAAAACACTAATAGTAGATCAATGGTTTATTTATAATATCTTACATAAAAAAATATTCTCTATAAATTCATATTTATTTAATGGAATAAAATCAAATCCATAAATAACCATAAAGTTGAACTATAAATAGTATGAAAAATCATTTGGAAATAAATTCAAAAAATATTCAAAATGAGAAGAATTATATATATAGTATTTTATCATCATACCTTATGTGTTTTTAATGATATCACATAAAAAAATATTTTATGTGTTACGATGATTCATTTTTAAAATATTATCAATGTAAAAGAGTTAGTAGATCCATAATTGAATATGATATTTGATGTTTTTAGTGGATTGAAAGTGTTCCTTTCACCACGACATTTTCATTCCCCTCATCAGAAATTGTTATCAAATGAGATTTTCCATTTCCTACGAGCATGAAAGAATGCTGACATTGATCCTAATCATTAACCATCATATTTGGGTAATGGTTTTCAAAATTTTTATACACCATTCATTTAAATCAATGAATTATATGTGGTCTATTTTTTGGATCAAATTGTATATTAATATAATCAAATATCTATTTTTCATCACTTCTACCTTCAATCATTTGATGAAAATTTTTTCCAACATGAAGCATTTAACTATTACCTTAAGTCAATTTCTCCCACATTTCCTTCCCCACCTTAGGAATAAAGGAAGACTCAAATAATTCTCTGTACAGTTTTTTATAATTTCAATTTAATTCCATATTTCGTTTGTAATCAAAACAATGATATTTATAGGTAAATATTAAATCCATATCCACTGATATTTCTCATAATATAATTTCAAGAGATCTATTGAAGTCCCTTATGATTAAGAAACTTTATAGTATTGAATTCAAGACCCTAAATAATTTATCATCCTTTATTTCAGGTTGGATGATATTATAATAAGTGTACTACAAAATTCATGTAAAATGGTACTCAAAGGTTATAATATATTCCTTTATATTCTATTATCAGTTAAATTAATTCTATTTTCATTCTCATACAAAAAATACGACGAAAATACTTATTGATAAATAATATTGTAAACACATGAATCTCCTTATAGTAAATTTCATATTGATGCATCATGTTCTTAATAAGTGCCAACCAATGAAATGTTTTTTCAGGCAAATAATAAAAATACACAATAATTTTTTCATGTACTAAACAATAGAGAATATAATATATATTTTTAGTGGTGATGATCTATATCTCATTAACCAATGGATCAATAGACCATATAATATTTCAAGGATCATTCCTCTTGAAGAACCTCAAAAGACATTTTCCCTATTTTTTTGGAATATCATTATAATACCATAGAAATAAATAAATTTTAGTTGAAAATTATATTGGATTATTTTGAGATCATGATCTAAGATGACACGTATCTTTGAGGTTCGGAGTGGTTGGACCATATTTTTTATCTGTTTTTAAAGTTCAATAACGTGTGTGCAGGTTTTTTCAAATTTCAAAATAGTACCCAAATACAAAATCTATGTACACCATTGAACATTAAGTGTCGTGATATTCTTAGAATGAGGATAACAAAATATAGAATAGTTTAACTGAAAATTTTAATTATTTAACTTTTTTTAAGAAAAATAAATAATGTAAGATGTTTTTTTATTTTATTTTCTTCTTAATTACTCCATGAATCATCAAGGTTGGGTTGAAATGAAGATGAGACCCTGAATCCAATTAATGAACCTCATTAATGGATCATGGTGTTGAAGTTCCAACACAAACACACACACACACATAGACACACACACATCTCCTTTCCTTAATTAAATTGGGAATTCCTGGTTGACAAAATACGCTGGAATTCCATTGACGAATTTTGAATGAAACCTCTCCGTGAACTAACATCTGTGAATCAGATGATAGATTCAAAAACATTGGAGATATAATTAGGGACAAGAGATCTACAAATGATTATGAAAGATCATCCTTGAGAAATAACTTTTTAATTTAATGGTTTGTTGCTTTTCTGTGTGATTTTTTTCTTGTTCTTTCTTTTAAACATCAAATGTGAGTTAGATCACATTCAATATATAAAAAATCACTTTTTATTTAATTTAATAAATAATATTTTGGAAATTTTTAATAATATGATGTTATGATATATTAAATAAAAAATAAACATAAATTACAATAATGAATATAATGTTATTATGCACAAAATTACATTTACAATTTATTCATAACTTGTTTCTTCACCATTGTGAACACAATAATAATCATTTCTATTAAGAGTGTAAAAGTTTGATATATTTATTAATATAAATTTTATATAATCAATTTTCATATAATATTTTCCTTTAATCAAGTTAATTATGTCATATTGTGATATGGTTGAAATCCCACTTTTATAGTAGTCATCTTGATGTAAATGTATGGGATTATAAATAATTTGTAATCACAATTTACATGATTTACCCTTTAACTATATGGTAATTTAAATTATTCTTATTCTTATTTTTGACCAAAAATAAAACCACCATATTCACCAAAATTGATCCACATGACTAGTGATTACCAAATATTTTTATATAATTCAATAAAAATAAATGAATGAAAATATTTCTAATATAAGAGCACAAAATAATACAAAATATTCTTTTTAAAATAAAATTCAATTTACCAAATAAAATTGGATTTATTCATATCCACTTCATTTAAAAATAATGAATGAATGTTTAAATCATTTTATCATGTAATAATATTTCAATTTCAATAAAATCATTAACTAATACGAAATAATCTGTTTTATGAATAGAAAAATTAAATTTCTTTCATAAATATTATATTATGAATAGATATAACTATTATTTCCATTAAATATATTATTTTTAATTCTATTTATTATATTACAAAGGAGTTATTTTATTAAAATGTGTAGAATATAAATTGTGTGTAACATAGTTATTACTATTAAAATACATCAATAAGATGTTGAAGACATTATAGGCCCAATGTTTTTAATAATAGTTCAATGTTCATCTTAAATAAATTTTCCATGTAGCTCATTAAATCATGGAAATATAGTTACATGAAGAAAAATATTTCATAAAAAATATATGGGTGTTGAATTATACAAACCTTATAATAAATTTCTATCATGAAATTCAACACATTAATATAAATAAATTAGGATGATTTTACCTCATCATATCCTCGGATTCCCACAGAGATTTATCAAATTGGAGGTTCTTCCACAAACAATTGAACATGTGAGTCGTCTTCTTTCATCACACATTATCTCAATAAGATATAATCTCAACAAATTATTCTTTATCAAAAAGATGTATTTAATGTTGTATGACCTATTAATTCATTACACGAGAAGGTTAATTTATGTTCTTCTTCAAAAGAGATACATTGAACAAATCATTTTCATGAGATTGATTTAGTAACGGTTCCAAAAAATAATCTATCATCCATATAAGATCAATAATTTAAAATGGATTTTTATGACTAGGGCGTAGTTTTCCTTCATTCCAAATCACACCACCCAATTATTGGTAGATATTTATATGAATACCTTTTAACCAACATCTAACTCTAGATATTTTTAAAAATTGTCAGTATATCATTTTTGTCAAAAATAAAATACTCTTATGATCTATTAAATTGATCAAACATTTTTAGTAATTTCTTTAGACGGATCTACTCCCAATATCTATCTATATCTAACTCTATACTATAACATTGGTGTTGTGTATTTCCTATCATATAGGGATTCATAAACATCCATCTATGCGATTGTGTCAAAGATATTGTTGTACGAAAATTCATCCAATGGATAGTGTTTATCTAAACCACATTTAAAATCAATTGAGAAACCTCTCAACACTTCATAAAAATATTTAATGATCGTCTTAGACTAACGATCTATATGAGGATGATAATTAGTAATTAAACACAAAATTTTATCTAGAACATGTGAATGAATTATCAAAAACTATGAGGTAGTCTTTGGATCAGGATTAGATTCAATTGATTGAGGTACACCATGAAATAATAAAAATTCTTTTTTTTATCTATATAAGTTGATGAAGTGGGGAATCTCTTGAACATAAAATGAATTTTAGTGAGAATATAGTGTGTTAAACTATAATCCAAATAGAATTATTTTACTAATATATATTTTTTTGTCTGGTAAAAAAATATATGTTAATGTTTTCTAATTTTTGTTATTGTATGGGAAAAGGTTTTAACATCCCCATAGAATTTTTTTCATTAGTCTCTATAATTCTTAGCTTACTATACACTATGTAGGATGATCTATAATATCAACCCTCATTAAATTCCAAAAAAAATATAATTTCAAATATCATTACGTATTCATACATACTGGATGAATACATGATGAATAACTATGATAACATTCATTAACTCCTCCGTTAAATAGGGTACTGAATGAACACATAAATGGTTCATGGAACATATAATTCCATCCCAATATTTTTTCAACTCGCCAAAATCCCTCATCTAATTTTATTCTATATATCTTCTTTATGTAACACTTTAATCATCACTTGTATACAAGGTTGAATACTCATTTGAGATGGATAAAATTTATCCCCTTTCTTCATTATTTCAAGTTATAAATAATGAAATCCTAGAAATAGTGGATATTTTTTAATCATCATCATTAATAATAGAGAATAATTCTTTTCAAATAGAGCATATACCACTTGTTTCAATTTCCTAATATTGAATCATATTGAGAAGTCATAATCTCTAACCAAATAAAACCATATTCTTCTCTTTATCTTTTTCCCATTTTGAGTGAAACTATACATTGAACTTATCTAATAAATAAATATGCCATACCTTTCTCCATTAATATAATTCCACCATATAATTAACAATGAAATTACCACATCAAAACAAAAATCATGATTTTCATATTTTTTCCTCACAAATAGTCAATTTTTACAATGACTATGAAATATCTATATTTCACGTGAGAAAAAATCAAAGTACATTCATTGATGCATTATTTTGACTAAAAGAAATTCTCTAATATTTTATAATTAGTTCAAATTTCATATCAAAATACATTTCTTTGGTTTCTCTAAAAAATGTATAAATTTTTTTCTGTCTAAAAAATATCATCTCCCTTTCATGTTATCAAGATTTGATGATTTTATCATCCTAAATTTTTTTCCAAAAGAACAAATAATGTAAAGTGAAACAATGAAATCAATAAATATCAGTCTAAGTGGTTGGGTGAAGATAAATTTCAAGAAAATTTCTATTATATGGGTTTTCTGATATACCCCCACATGAGATTATAAGAACTTATAATGAATCATTATTGAATATAAAATTCATATGCTGTAAATTTAACAAAAACATTCCCCTTAATGTTGTGTTTTCACAATCCTATTTCAATCTTGATTACCGTAATTAAATATTTATTAAAGAATAATTTTATCTATTAAGACTACCACAAACTAATAATGGAAATTTTTAACGATTCTATATATTAAATAAATAAAAATACTCTCCTAATTAGTAAGAAAAATGAAATTGGTAAAATTGGTTGATTCCATCCATTGTAAAGAATATTTTCTTGGGTATATCTTTCTTCTTTACAAAGAATTGATGATTCCCATAAAGATAATTAATATTTGAAATGTAATATGATCTATACTCTTGATCAAAAAAGGAATCAATATGTGGTATATGAAACATGTTTTTGAACATGATGTTATCACGTTCTCAATAATCACAACACATTCACATTAAGGAAAATTTATTATAAAAGTAAAGAACATGTTCACCCAATGAAGACACACATGGATGAATTAATCCCTTTTAATTAACCGATTAGAGATGTTACCTCAATTTAGAAGACACTATTGGTTCCATTAAATATGGAATCCTCGAAATTGGTCTAGCAACATAAAAGTGGTTAACTGAAAACTCATCATTATAATTTTGATTAATATTAAAAAAAATATTCTCTAAAGAAAAAAATAATATATTCCACAATAGTTATACATTTTATTTTGAGTTTTACCACAACCATCTCAGATAAATAACCCCTTTAAATATGAATCATGATACTTATGATGGATCTATTTTTCATTTTCTGTTCATTTATTAAAGAATGAGAATAATTGATCAATAGTTTTTTAGAATATCGTGCAACAAAATCCATACCCAATATTTGATGTGGGTTCAATGTAATGAAATAAAATGCATGAAGAAACTATCAAATTAATATTGTGAAAAAAAAATATTTGTAGGAAACATCTTTAAAAAAATCATTAATTTTACAAGAATCATTGATACAAGATGTGATCATCATACCATTATGGGGTTTTAATGATTACCCAAAATTATATTTTATATGTGTTACTATAATTAAATTTTATAATATTATATATGTAAAAGAGTGGGTAAATATATAATCAAATATGAAATTAGAATATTTAGAGTGGATGGAAAGTATACCTTTCTCCACAACATTTTCTTACCACTCATCAGAAAGATTTATCAAATAAGACATCAATTTTCCAAAGAGAATAACAGGATATTAACTTCGAAAATCATCATTAACAATCACATAAAGGTAATGGTTATCATAATTCTTAAACATCATTCATTTGAAACAATGGACTCTCGGTGGTCCAATTTGTGGATCATGTTCTATGTTAATGTAATTATTTATCTTCTTCTCATCATTTCTACAATCAATTAATGGATGAACATCCTTTCCACACATAAAACATTTACATGTGGTTTTATACCAATTTACCCCACATTTCCATCCCCGTTTCGTGATTAAAAAATGACTCAACTTCTTCTCACTACAATTTTTATAATTTCAGTTGAATTCCATATTTATTTTTTGATCAAAAAAATGATATTTATAGGTAACTATTAAATCCATATACACCTAGATTTCACATAGAACAATTTCATCGGAGATACTGAAATATTTTATGGTTAATACCCTTTGATGGTTTGATTTCATGAAACTGAATAATTGATCATCCTTTCATTTAGGTTGGGTGATATTAAATGAATCATACTACACAATTATTGTAAAATTGGACACATAGGTTCAGATAGATTCGTTATATTCTTATTTCAATTAAATGAATTCATTTTTTATTTTCATAAGAATAATATGAGGAAAATAATTATTCATTAATAAGTCTATGAACTCATCTAACTCCAAATAGTGATTTTCTTCATATTGCTTCATGTACCAGATAAGAGTCGATTAGTGATATGTTTCCCTTACAAATAATAACAAACATAATACCGTTTTCATGTACTAAAAAATATAGTATAGAAAATATATTTTCATTTGTACTGATCAATTTCACAGTGACGAATAGATCAATGTACCTTATAAATTTTGAAGGACGTTTACACTTAAAGGACCACCACAAAATTTTCCCTATTTTTTTAGAATCTTAGGGTAATAACCTGGACTTCCATGATTTTTTTAAAGGTATATTGGATTATTTCGAGATCATAATATGGGATGACACATAATTATGAGGCCTAGATTAGTTGGAATGTATTTTTAGAATATTTTGGAAGTTGAGTAAATAAAAGTGCAAGAATGTTTTTCAAACATTCAAGCATGTTTCTGGATCAAAAATATGATGACACTGTTGAACACATGGCATCAGGATTCATTGAGTGTTATCCAATCATGGATAGGAATGGGTTGATAGAAATTGATAATTTTCAGAACTTTCTTTAGAAATATAATATGACATAAAGAGTTATTTTAATTTATTTTCTTTATTGTTACTAAGTGAATCATCAACACTTCGATGGAACAACGAGGTGATGCTGAATCCCATTAATGAACCTCATTGTTTGAGCAGGGTGTCAACTCTGCAATTGGAACACATATTTCATCTTTAATTAAACAAGGGAATATGGCGTTGATGAACAACCATTGAATTCTTTTGATTAATGATGACGAAATCCACTCCAATGAGGAATTCCAGTGAATCAGATGACCGTGTTGACTAACATGGAGAGCGGATTCGGGACAAGAGATCGAAGATCGATGAAAAATGATCATCCATGGTAATTCTTCTTTTCCAATTAGGGGTTTAAATCTATTCTATGTGAATTTATTTTCCCTATTTATTCAATTAAATAAAAATGCAGGCTAACTCATGAATATGTTAACCCATGAATTGTTCATTCATGAAGGACGGTTAATGATTTGGGATAAAGGGGATATCTATCTTAGTATTATTCCACCATTTTTGTTCTTTGTGATCTTGCTAATAAGAACATTTTTATGTCTATACAAACAAATACCTGGATCATTATTAGGGTTTTCTTATGGGAGACTACATAACCTACCATCATTTAGGATTCTCCACATTCTTTGTGGTGTAATGAGTTTGGGGGTGATGGTATCTATGGTCCATATGGGGTTGTAGTGGTGTATTGACCTGTGGTTGGAGGCCGTGGGAGATAGCGGCATCGGGCGGGAAGGTTCGCAGCCTGGAGGGCCGCAGCATCTGCGAGAGGTCGCTGCGCAAGGCTGTGACATGAGGTAGAGGTGGTGGCATAAATCCAAGACACCTTGATGCTTAGAGACGGTATCATAGGTCCATGACACAAATTCTATGATGGTAGTAGGGGGAACGAAGACCATGTCCTGCGACATGCGAGAGATGGTGCATTGGTAGCGTACTGCGGTTGCAACAGGCAGCAACGTGAAGCTGTGACAGATGGGGACCTACAATAATGATGCTTGTTGGTGATGGCCAGAAAGACCTGTCGTGTTCCTCGGATGGGTGAACCCCTGTGGCAGCTGACCATGGGGTGAGGGTCAATGTGGATTTAAGATGAATTGAATGTAAAGGTGAACATGGTCATCGACTGTGTCATTCCTTTTGAATAATGGTAAGATTCTCAAGATGTTGGTAGGAGCGATCATACTGTTAGGAGGGATTAGCCCGATAGGCTGGACCCGACATTAGACTGGGCTGATAGTTCACATGGTGCTACTGAGAAGCTCGGCCTGCTAGACCGGTGATATAGAGAGACTTGTCCAGAAAGGCCCATTAGGCTGGGCCGGACCAGGTCTGCCTATACCCATCCATGTCAGGTCGGGTCAGCTGAACCGGGTCAGGTCAGGTGAGACCTCGGGCTGGGTTGGTCAGGTCAGTCTATCCATGTGTGACCGGGCCAATACGCAACCAACCGATATTTACTAAAACACCACAATCATTCAAACCATGCATTTGATTTACTAATCATCTATTTCATTGAGTCCCTTATGAAATGATGTTCCATTAGGAATACACTATGTGAGTATTCATAAAATTCAAAATATGAACCATGGAATCGGGATTAGATTCTCATGAAATCAACTACTCTAAAGAACAAGAATCATACAGTTGGATGTGACATGAATGATATGACGGGAAGACCTAAGTGATTCAATAGATGAGTGTACCAACCTGTTTTAGCAGATGATCAGACCTTAGTTTTCCAGCAGATGATCGAACCATAGTTGTCCAATTGAAGATTGGATCATACTGGTCCAGTAGATGAGGGCACCTCAATGGTCTATCATCCGAGCAGACCTCAATTTTCCACCAACCAATTTTCTCATATGTGGTCTAGTGGCTGAGAAGTACTTAGTGGCTTATCAAGTATGAGTCCCTGATTATTAAAAGATGATGTTACCTTTGTGATTAAAAATTATAATATCTATTCATTTTGTTATAACAAGTGTGATTTGTCATTTCTTTGTGGTATTAATGTTTGATCTTTTTGTGTATTCTTTCATTGTGGTATTTCCTTCATCATTTTAGGTTCTCACTTTTTATTGTGATACTCACACCTACATGGGATTTTCCCAAATGTGTTGTTCCTTATGCAGGTGAGTGATGATTCGATGGAGACTTTGGTGTTCCAGGACCAGGTGGTGCCCAGTGAAACGGGACAGACGAGACATTCTTCTATTCCTATAGACAGCTACCCTCAAACTGACCTTCATGATGGGTTTGAGGAGATGGACCTTGGAAGCAATACATTCTTTTTTGGTTTTTGTCTTGTATTCGGGACCATTTTTACTTTTTAGTTTTCACTTTAATTTCATTATTTGTCTAAATTAATGTTGTGTTTTACATATTGTTTTCATTTCCATGGTTTGTGTTGTGTTCATGTATACAAGTTTAAAGGTGATACCTTCCCTTTTTTGGTATATTCCTTCTCAGTTCTAGTCGCCACTCACTGGCTTATAGAAGGTCGGTATGGGGTAGTCTTTACACCAGCCCTAGGGGAATTTTTTAAAAAATTGGTATCAGAGGGTGGTCAGTCCTACAAGAAGAACTATGTGTCTGATATTTTTTATCGAGAAATGATGTTATGTGTTTATAGATCTTTTTCCAAGACACTAAATCTACTACTAATGTAACATCTGACGTATCCATACACGAAGACCATAAATTTTGCTTTCTGACTTGGTATATAAAAATTCTGATTGCATGTGTCAATGAATGTTTTCTCCAGAACATTATGTTTCATAGTAATCCCCCAAAGTATAACATATTAATCAGGATTTCTCGCGATCTATATTAGGATGCATCAATGAAAATTTCCATCAATTTATCTTGTGCATGAAAACAAGGATCAACCACAAATTGATGTGGATTCAGAATAGAGACTATCGTCTGAGTTGGTATCTTCATGTAGTGTCTCATTGATACCACCACCTATTGGTCAGAAGATACTACCAGTAGAATAAAATCATGGGATTAGTTCCTTACACAACTTAAAAATATAATGATCGCATATGTTTAGTGGTGATATAGATCCTCAGGTAACTGATGATTGGTTGGAGGTAGTGACATTAGTCTTCCTCTTTGTGAGGACACCACTTTACCAGATGGGAGTTCTAGCTATAATTATCAATAAGGGAATGGAAATGAGATGGAAGATTTTTACAATCTACATACATGAGGAGGCGACCGTCACCTGGTTTGACTTTTAGTGGCTTTTTAGGGAGGTATTCTTTCATATGATTTTGAGCTCAGTGCGTATACAAATGATGCTTCATCTACAACAGGGAAACCTGATAGTGGTTGAGTACACTGCAAGGATAATAGGACTCTACCATTAGTCTATAGATATGGTATGAGCCCTTTTTTAGGACCTGGTAAAATGATAAAGGACTCTTATAAGAGATCAGGGTAGCGATGATTTCCCTCAAAATCCCTACGCATGATGGGAGTGCGGAAGTGATCTCTACTATTAGAGAGCTTCATCACGGAGAAGGAACCTAGAGTGGGAGCTTCCATTAGGTGACAGGTGGATGAGTCAGCTGTGACGGCTAGCCGACAGATGACGGATAGGCCCAAACATATCAGATCTTTCTAAGGAAAACCTCAGGACATAGGGTTAGCAGTACATGGAGGGTGAAGAAATAAGAATCATAAGATGAGAAGAGTATTTTATGCATGTGGTGTGAATGGGAACATGGATCGGGATTTACCAACTCACCATACATAGAAATAAAAGATGGTCTTTTGACCGATGAGGAAACAGAAGAGACACGAACATGGGGGTTTTCTAATTGGTAGTCATGGAAGAGAAAATAGATGAGTGGTAGGAGTTGTTCTCATGTATGAGGAACTACCACCACCACCCCTATGTGGTTCACCATAATCTCCATGAGAATGTTTACATCTAAGGGTCAGCTCCATGAAATTTATGACGATAGTAAAGACATCAAAATGATATTTCGAGTAATGATACGTGTCTTATCTACCAATGTTTGATGTTATTATAGACAGATTTTCAAATCATTATTTTTTTACCACAGAACTTGTTCGGAACTCAGAGATTCTGATTGAGCACTTTGATCGATCCTTATGATTAGAGACCCCAACGACAGGTGTTTTATGGATCACAGACATGTGACAATAGTTCTTTCTTAATCTAAAATGTGAGGGAATCGAATGGGATCTCCTCATAGTGGAATCGACTCCTTACGCTATCATTCTAGGTATGGACTGGTTATCCATAATCCATGCTCAGAACGAATTCCATAGGAATAGATTGTGGTGTGTCCACATAGATGGAACTAGAATCTTCTAGACTGATGTAAATGGATTACTTGTTGTATAGGACTGACTACCATGGTGGAGGGTGCAGTCGACCACAAACCAATTGGATATCCTGGCACATGTTGCAGCGGAAGAGACGAGTCCACATTTTCTATTAGTGTTGGAAAAGTATGAGGACTTCTTTCCAAAAAAAATTAAAGGAAATCCATCTCACAGAGAGATAGAGTTCTTCATTGATTTTAACCCTAGTACGACTCTGATATAAACACCTATATATCAGATGGCTCCTGCAGGGCCCTGGGAACAGATGGTATTGTAAGAGGATTTTAGAATAAGGGGTACATATTGCCTAGCATTTCACCATAGGCAGCCCCAATGTTGTATTCCTAGAATAATGATGGAATATAGAGGTTGTTTTGGACATATGTTTCTTGAACTTGGTGATTGGGATGAACTGGTATCCTCTACCGGGGATTGATGACCTATTTGACCAATTGAAGGGAGTGAGATGGTTCTTGAATGTAGACCGTAGATCAGGATATCAGCAGTTGTGAGAACAATATAAAGACATCTCAAATATGTAATTTAGATGTTTCTATGGACACTACATGTACATAGTGATTTCATTTGGTGTGAAAAATTCCAAAGCATTGTTCATGGGACTGTTGAACAGGATCTTCCAGCCGTAATTAGACTAGTTTGTAGTGTTCTCTATTGATGAAATCTTGGAGTATTCAGTGCCTATGGAGGAGCACATGATACACCTAAAGAAGCATCAAGGAACACTCTGAGAGATCCATCTCTATAGAAATCACCCATAGTGTGTTTTTTTATATGAAATGTTCAATAATTTAGACGTTTCTTATTAGAGGCTAGTGTTGTTGTGGATCCAACAAATACCAAGGAAATGCTTTCATGGGAACCTCCCAAGAGAGTTATAGATGTGTGAAGTTTCTTGGTTTTGTTGGGTACTATATATGGTCTGAATCATACTTCAAAATTCTAGTGGCACCAATGATGGAAATGAAGAAAAATATAAAACCATTCATGTGGAAGAAAGTATTCATGTAGAGCTTTCAGTAGCTGAGGCAGAGCATGATGAGTTCTCATATATTTGGGTTTTTTTAGGAGGTAACTGACTACGTGGTATACTATTAGGCATCAAGAACTGGGCATGGTTGTGTCCTGAAGTAGGGTTAAGGATTAATTTCATATGGATCATGATAATTCACAAGGAAAAGCATAATTGTGTAACTCATGACCATGAGTTGGTAGCTGCAGTATTCTCACTGAAGATGTGGTCACACTACCTTATTGGATAACGATTCGTCATATACTCTAACCACAAGATACTCAAGTATATCTTTTCTCAAAATTATCTAAATTTGAGATATGGATATTGGCTAGAGTTGTTCATAGAATATGACATTGTGATATTAAATACTCCTAGGAAGGGGAATGTGGGGGTAGATACTCATAGTAGGATATCGTGTTCACAACTACTGAATGTGGCCTCAATGTAATTTGTTTCACATCAGATATACTTTATGGATAGAGATGAGGAAGCTGATCTTCAGTAGATGGTAGTTTCCCATCCACTATTATAGAGATGTGTGGTGTCAAAAATCAAGGATGCCAGTATGATGATTACACATGCATATATATACACAGGTCATGCCCTTGATCAGTATTCTAATGGTGGGGATCATGTAATCCATTTTAGAGTAACCACCATAGTGTCAGGGGCATTGTGGGGTGAGGTGTTGAGGTAGATCGATAGATCCCTTATGAAAAAACATCCAAGAGTGAAAAAGATGTATAAGGGCCTTTGACATTAGTAATGGGGGATATGAATGAAGAAGGATGTGGTAGAGTCTGTCTCATGATACCTCACATTTCAGAAAGTGAAGGATAAGAACAAGGTTCCAATAGGTTTGACACAACCCCTTGAGTCACCAGAATGGAAGTGGGATGGAATAATGGAAGACATCATGATAGTATTACCACATACTTATAAGGGGTATGATACTATCTGGGTGATCATATAACGAGTCAATATGTCGGCCCACTTATTACCAATTTGAGTGAAGGGTTTAGTAGATAGTTTGGGGTGCCCTTATGTGATAGAGATAATTCGAATCCATGGATTCCCATCAATGATAGTCCCAGATCCTGAAGAAATATTAACATACATGTTGTGGAAGGAATTGTAAGGATTACTTTGGAATCAAATACACTTGATCAGAACCATTCTCCCAAATATGGATGGTCAAACGAAGTAGACAATAATGACCATGTATGATATTATTCATTCATGGGTTCCGGATTTTGGTCACAGTTGGTAGGACTACTTACCACTGGTGGAGTTTGTGTACAACAACTGATACCACTACATAAACGGTATAGAACAATTTGAGGCACTGTATGGATGAACAAAAAATTCACAGTTATACTGGACAAACTAAGGGATGTTAGGAATCATGGGTCCAGGGATTGTATTGGATAGTACTAAGAATGGTTAGGTAATACTAATAGAGGATGAATTATTTACAAAGCAAATATAAGTACTATGATGATAGAAGATATTGACCCTTGGAGTTCAAATAGGGGCACCATATATTCCTACGTGTATCTCCTCAATAAGGGATATGGGAATTTTTCAGGTTTGGAAAGTTATCTCTGAGGATCATCATACCTATCCTGATACTATGTAGAGTGGGTGAAGTGGTATACCACTTATGTTTACCGCTGCAGTTATAGAGGGTGCATGAAATCTTCCATGTATCCTTGATAAGATGAAATGTGTAGTCCCATTACCATGAAATTCACCATGGATAGTTGGAAAATTATGATGGGATAACATTAATAGAGTACTGGGTGGAGACAGAGGATCGACATGATAGGATCCTTCTTGGACAATTTATTCATATGGTGAATGTTCGTTGGTAGCACAGTGAATCTACAAGAGAGTACATTGGGGTGGGAGGATTGTATTATTATTTAGTACCCCTATTTGTTTTATTAGAAAATGTTTGGGCTTATGAGGATGCATAGCCTTAAGGGGGGATTAATGTAACACCCATGAATTCCATGAATTTTTTTTTAAAAATAAATGATATTATCTTGAGAGTAGGTTGTGAGACGACACATAATCTTGATATTTGGAGTGGCTGGAACGTAGTTTTGAACTATTTTTAATGATCATCAATGTGTTTCAATGATGAGGCGACAATGAATCCCATTAATGAACCACACTAATAGAGAAGTTTGATGATGATACAGTGCACACATTACATCATTATTTAATTAAATAGGGAATTCAGGGTTGATGAATTCCCCTAGAATTCCTCTGATGAATGAAGAAATAATCCTATCAAATAACAAACCCCGGAAAATCAAACGGTGACATTGACAAACATGGAGAATGGATTCAAAACTAGAGATCAATGGATGAGGAAAAAATATCATCCTCAAGCAATCTTATTTTACAAGTAGGGGTTGATGATTTTCAATGTTCATTTATTTTCTATGTTATTTTCTTTAAATGACGAACTCGAATCATGTGGATCGATAATTTGTATGAGATGGTTGATGTTACGGGATAAAGGATATATCCATCATATAGATTATTTAGCCATTTCTTGTTTTGTGTGATCCTACTAACAAGAATGTATACATTTCCATACAAACAATGATGTAGATCATTCTTTGGGTGTACTTATGTGGGACTCCTTCTGCTATTATCTTCCATCATTCTTCCCATTCATCGTGGAACAATGAATTTTTTGGTGATTGTACTTGCAGTCATACTGGGACTGCAGTGGTGTGTTGTCCCCTGGATGGAGGTTGTGGGAGGTGGAAACATTTGGTGGGATGGGTCGTGACCATGAAGGCCATAGGAAAGGTCAATGCATTGGATGTAGACCGCATCAGTGGCACAAGGCTATGATACCCAACCACATTCTGATGAAAGATGAGGGTTGTGACACTAATACAACTACAGTAGTAGGAGCCTCCATCACCAACATTAGTTGTAGGAAGGAGGCGGTGTGCTGGTAGCACACTACAATAGTGAATGTAAGCAGCATGAAGTTGTAGTGGATGGGTGACCGATAGAAGTTCCACATGTTGGTGTTGGGCACACGTAATGGCTGCATGACACTTGGACCTACCACATTCATCCAGTGGGAGAACCCTCGTGGTAACCAGCCATGGGGATCATGTAAATGTGTATTTAATCCACGTTGACTAGGATGGGTGACACGATCATTGACCGCATTTCCCAATTTGAAGAAGTGATAGCCACTCAATCAGGTAGCTAGAGAAATCAGACCAGCACACCCCGCCAACCAAGCTAGAGCGATAGGTCGAACCCGGCATCCGGTCGGGCCGGTAGTTTGGATAGGGCTACTAAGAATCCTGAAAGGATGGACATCTAGGCCCAATCGCCTTTCCAATGGGCCATGCAGGACCATGTTGGTTTGGGTCGGCCGAACCAGGATTGGTAATGGGGGAACCTCATGCCGAGTTGGTCGGATCATTCCAAGTTGGTCGGGTCAGCCTGACCATGTCGGATTAGGCATGCATGAAACCGACCAATGTTTACTAAAACCCCAATATCGTTCAGACCAAGCGTCCGATTGACATGACCTCTACGAATTTGTGACCCATCAGACGAAATGGTCTATTGGGTATACTTTAATGTGTTTTTATGGAACTCGAGATATGAAAAATTAATTTCTGTAAAGATTCTCCTAGAATCAAGCACTGTGGATTGCGAAAATCCTACAGCTTCATGGGTCACGAAAAATATGAAGATCATATATAAGTGGGAAAGAAGATGAGCAGACCTTAGTTGTCCAGCAGACGAGCAGACATTAGTTTTCTAGAAGATGATAAGGACTCAGTGCTCCAACACACGAGCAGATCTTAGTTGTCCAGCAATTGAGTGGACCAATGTGGTACATGAGATGAGAAATCCTCGTATGTCCAATAACCTAGAGGGCCTCAGTGGTCCAACAGCCAAGACAACCTCAGTAGTCCAATATCCAAACACACCTTATCGATCTACTGGCCATGTGGACCTCAGTGTAATTTCATGGATTGAGTCCCTCAGCAGTACTAAATGATTTCATCATTATGACTAAAAATATTACATTTTATACCTTGAGTTATGTCGAGTGTGAGATTTCTTCTCTTTGAGGTCTTACTGTGTGATCTTACTATGGGGTCTTTCTCTGTGGTATTTTCTGTGTGGTTTTGGATCACTACTAATAATTTTTTACTCACCCTTCAACAGGCTATGCCTGCACATGTCTTGTCTGATGTAGGTGATTGACTCTTTGATGAAGACCTTGGTGTTCCTGGTTCAGGTGGTTCCCAGTGAGATGGAATGCATGGGACAAACATCCACGTCTATAGAATGATAACATACTTCTACACTTAAGGTAGGGTTTGAGAAGACATGCCTTGGAATTTATATATTCCTTTCTGGTTTAGGTATTATATTATGAACCCATTTTACATTTCAGTTTTCACTATACATACAATAGTTTTCATAGTGATAGTTGTGGATTTATTAGTGTTTACCATTCCGTGGATTGTGTTGTATGCGTGTGTACATGTTTAAAGTTAATGACATCCCTTTTCATGATATGCCTTTTGGTGCTAGTTTTTATCCCCTAGCATATTGAGGGTAGGATTGGGGTAGCCATGACATGAGTCCTACGGGCGGATCATTACACTCAGCATTATTTGTAACTTGATAATGTCGTCTGAGAAGAGAAATAATATTTTCAATTGCATATCCCGTTAATTTATGTTTTTCAAGAGGGAAATAATTACATAACACATCATAAGTAGCGTTACCATGATTCCTTTAGGTTATAACCATTAATTAAAACCAAAAAATAGGTTGAGAAACAATAATTATTGGGGGAAATCAAATAATCATGAAAATGATTTATAGGATGTCTAAATACATATACATTATTATAAGACACAATTCGTTTTAACTAGTGTATTCATCATTATTGCCATGATTTTTGGATTTTATCCCACACATATAAATATCCAAAAGGTACATATAAATTTTTTGGAATCCAATATTCTAAAGGATAAATAAACCATTCACTAAAACCAAATATATAAATCCGAAACATTAAATCTTGAATAATATATAAATGTATAGGAACAATCATTAAATAAAAAATTCATGCCAAAATTATTTAGGTACAATATCATTGAAAATAAAAATCATAAATAAATAGGTTAAAAAATATCTACATTGTCTTTAACTTATTTCATCATAACTAAAACCCAAGCTAGAAAATTCATTCATAATACCTTTCATCATAACTGAGGAAATACATCATTAGAAAACACTGAACTTAAAAGATCATCATGCGTAAATATGGGTGAAATAAATAATCATATAAGAAAAACAATAGAAATATAGTATGATAACCATATATAATAATTTGAAAACCTATACATGCATATAATGGATCATAATTTGATTCATGGAACAAACCATGTATGTTTATAATATATGGTACATAAAGGAATCAAATAACCATATCAATGATATAAAAACATTTATATTTGAAAAAAATTGGTACACATATAATAATAGGAAATTATTTCATTATAAATAAATTATATTTTCTATTAATATTGTTTTTGATATGGATCGCTTCCCAAAAAAAATTAGTCTGAATTACCCCAAATACTATCATAGTCGAAAATTAAATTTACCAAATATGCTCCTTATCCATTCATGCCTTTTTTATGTCATCAAATATCAATCCTTACCCGAAATATTAGACGGAGAATTGAGTTCCAAATATTATATAACAAAAATAATACATATGAGTGAAACAAGATCATAAAAAATTCATCATTTCATAACCTATGTAAATAAATAGGATTTAAAAACATTTCATCACATAATCAATACAAAACACATGAGAATATAACTGTTTTTCCTGTTAATTATTCAATCATATTCAAAATATATTAAGGTCAAGAATAATGACAGTATCAATATTAGATAACAATTTAGATGATTGGTTTTCATCTTTTATATATAGAAATACAGTTAAAATATTATTAAAAAATTCTTTAGATAATTAAAGCATCCATTTAAGATCACATATTTAATAAAACTATACAAATATAATGGAAATCCATTTTATTAAAATGAAACCTGAAATATTTTAATGGAATCATCTAATTTAAATATTATTCATAATTTTGTGAGAAGAAATTTGTGCCTTATTTCATAATAAACATTCCTTCTATACTTTTTTTATAAAACTAATAATTCACCTTATTTGAAATATGAAAAAATATTCCCTTAAACCAATTTTTAAAAAGTATAGATAAGGTTAAAAATGAATTTAAAAAATTAATTGGATAATAGTAAATCATTTATTTTAATGATTTTTATAAAACATGGAAATGAAAGAAAACGGTTTTCAACCCAAAGAGATAAATTATGTCATTTTTTTTAGTTAAAACATATATTTCAACACCTGAGTACATAAGATGACGAAAATAAAATTAATTGTTTTAGAAATACATAATGTAGAATAAAATTCATATTTTTCATGAATGGTAGTTCATAATATGAATTCATCATTTCATAATTATAAACAACCGCAATTAATAATGAGATTATAACATATAAACATTAACTTGAGTCTTCTTTACTTATAAATCACATGATCCTCCTCTATAATAAAATTTTATTAATTATAATTATATAATATATAAATATTAATACTAAAAATATGATATATATTATATTTTTAACATTTAAACACACCCTTTTATCAATAATTCTATGATAAATATTTATTTCCATGTGAGAACTGTTTGATTTAGAAAGAATATGTCATCTTTGTGCTCCTTA
Organism: Viscum album; assembly: GCA_963277665.1. Taxonomy (NCBI): domain Eukaryota; kingdom Viridiplantae; phylum Streptophyta; class Magnoliopsida; order Santalales; family Viscaceae; genus Viscum; species Viscum album. Next base: position 127,766,868 of record OY728151.1, on the reverse strand, counting down.
TCATTGTAAATTTATCTTCATTCCATAAAAAATAGTATTCATTATATAATATATATATATATATCTAATATATATATAGTATTTAACAAATTTTACATATAGAAAATAAATTACACCATTCATGGATAGAGTAGATCGTTCGTAGGAATGAACATTCATTTCATTTTACCACATCAGTATAGAATGATTTTTTTGTATACATTAAACAATAAAGGATAATTTTAATGTAATACATTTAATATATAAAAAATAATTACTCATTACAATCCATGTAAAATTTAAATGAAAAAGAAATCACATCACATCATATAGGTGGTAGGCACTATAAATACACAGATGACTTTATTATTTCCAAAAGGATTGGGTGTTAAGAATGATGTAATGAGATTATCAATATAGAAATATAATTGATTCATAAATAAAATATTTAAATATTATATTCGTAATAATAACCATACATAAAATATGGCGATGATAAATTATTTGTACCAACTATGTGGAGACAATAAGCCGTATATACGCACGAGTGATACTTTAAATTCCTATTTGATAGTAAAATTATGTATAATGAATATTTCATTATCATAATAGAAATTATGAATTTTTTTATGTTGAAGTACTTATTTTATGATAAATATAATTGATTTATATGAGGTAATGAATATTGTAAATGAATATTATCGAGTAATGTGATTACTTATTCATTGAAATGTCTCCTTATATATTCTCTAAATGGATCTTGGTTTGTTTATATAGGATGGAAACAATCTATATAAGGTGCATTGATAAGTTTAAAAATGAAATTAAATGAATTTGTTCAGTATATAATGGTAAGTGTGGTTTAAATAACTGATGGAGGAGGTGGCCTTTTATAAATGAGATGAGGTGGACATTTTAAATTCCTAAAAATATAAAATTATAGTAAATTATTTCTTATCCCAAATGCCTCCAAATAGATAGATATGTAAAGATAGTGTATAATAATAATTTAATACCATAATATAATAACATTTAGTAAATTTTTAGTGTCATTTTAATCTTAATAATTTTAATTAATCCTAGGAAACGAATTTTATCTATAACTAAGATAAATCAATTATTAATATTAAAGGGTTGTAATATTTACATATAAATATAAAATTTGACATTAAATGGATATGATGTGTATTTTTAAACCATATCATATCCACCATGTATTATTTAATGTTTCTTTATGATAATTAAATTATTTAATAAAATATTATTTTGATAAAATATCATTATGTTCTAATTTTACATTATTCATTTAATTTGACTAAAAATACAAAAACAAAAGGTTGGAATTTGAATATATTATTTCAAAATTATGATAATATTATATATAAAATTATTAATGACATGTGACACTATGATATGATGAATTTATATAACTTTTAATATTTTCAATATCATTTATTTTATTTTCCCATTTACTGAATAAATATTGTTTTCATGTTGTGTTAGAATTGATTATTATTATATAATACCAACAAATTATTGAAAAATTGCCACCATGAATATAATTTCATTTTTAATATAATTAAAATCAATATTCATTAATATATATATATTTTTAACCTATGTTTACACATATATTTTATTCGAAACTAATACAACGTTATTTTGTTTTTTTCATTCACTTAAATAACATATATGAAATATTCAAAAAGAAGTCGATTAAAAGTATCAATTTATACCCTAAGGTTATAAATATAATATTAAAACAAACTCAATAATAACTTTAATGAATAATTATTTTATTATCACTTATTTTTAATCTATATTAAATCGATGTATCATTTTATGAGGTGATAAATTTTACCACTGACGGTATTAATATTGACGAAAAATACAAGAGGCATATTTACCAAATTTTAACAACATGATTCATAATATGTAATTTATTTTTTCTAATTAAATAACAATAAATGATTGTATTTAATTTTATGTTCTGATCACAAAATGATATAATAATAAATTTTAAGTAAAAATAAATTCTAAGCATAAAAATTGATTTATTATTATGTTATGCCTATAAAAATATTTTATTAATGAATAAAAATTATGATAATGAACAAAATATAAAAATTTAATTTAAATAATCTTTAAATATTAATTTATTTATTTTATTAATAAAAAATTATAATGATTTCATAAAGAAAAATTTTTCTTAAAAAAATCAATTTTATTTTCAATTTTTTATTTAATTCTATTACTTTGGAAACTACTAATTTATTTTTATGAATTTATAGAATATATATTTTTATAATTTATTTATAAAAATTCACACACATTAATACAGTTTCTTGTTGATAACATACCCATACAGTATTTGAAATGTTATGTGGAACCTTGAAACATGTTTTTTGTATTTAACATAAGGTATCTTAGAAAAACAATTTTTAAAATGGAATTATATATTACACAAAAATGTCATGGTTTCAGAGAAATTACATTATGTCGATGTTTATAAGGCATAATTTCTATGATAATAGTCATAAAAAAATATTGCGTAGTACAAACACCTCAATAGAGAAACAATTGGTGTATAATGCATGTGTCCCCTTTTAAAAAAAAGTTATAAGAAAATACATTTCTTATAGTATCGACATCCATAATAAAAAATAAAAACATGTTTTATGTTTATATAGGAATATTATAAATATAATAAATAACCATTATTATATATATATCATACAATATATTGTGTAATAATGGCCATTTATTACACTTTTTTAACTAATTCTTTGTTAAAATATAAATTCATCTAATAACTTATTTTTTCTCATTAGTGTTTTAAGTGGATAAAATTGATGTATTTAACTTGATAATTGATACATGTTAGCCATAATTTTAAACATGATATAAATATCATATATATTGATTACATATGTATTTATAGTAGTCCATAAAGTTTGGAGATAGAAAATGAATATCACTCTTCATAGAGATGACATCTCGTAAGAATGTGCGATTTTTTTTATTTTTCAATCATATAAATGAAGGAAAGGTAAAATTGTATATAAACATCACTATGTTGTATTTATATTCTATATATCATGTATTTTTAATGAATTTATCATCATTACCATCCCTGTAATTTTTTTTTGAATAATGAATCACATTGCTTAATGAGAAGGAAGTTCACCATGCACACGAGCGACGTTGTCATATTTCATAGAATAGAGTGCAAGATGATATTTGAGAAATCCTAATTAGAGAATAGAAATTATTTTTTTAATATGACAAATATATATATATATATATCATTGTGTCTATGTTTGTGAGTGTTATTTACATCTTCATATCTAGTCTTAAGAGATGGTAATGGAAAATGAAATTTATCTATCATTGAGGTTATAGTTCATCATACACATGATATAAAAATTTGTTTCCCATTTAATATAAGAGGATTAACGAATAGGTTACATTATGCTGATGTTAAGAAGTAAAAATAATCAATAATTTGTTTAATTGGACATTTTGGGATAATTATATTGTTAATTTAATATATATATCAATGACATAGTGTTAACGGAGTTGAAATAAATGATATAGAACTCAAGATATTTTTATTTCTATTCAAATCAAATTGATACTACACTAATCTTCACCCCAGTCACAATCTCGTAGTTATGGTACCTTATATAACAAATATAGTGGATTCTTACATCATATTGTAATCACATGGAATCATAACTTGATTATAAATCAGTGTGTATCGTGATAGATAATCCCAATCCAATTCTGTCTTTTTCTACCATGAGCCATAACCAAAAAATCCTCTTTTCTTAAACCTGGATGCATAACACATAATAGTAATTTTTTTAATGTGTAGAATATCATGGAATAAATATACACACATATAATAATAGGAATAAGTAAAAACTATGGAATTAGATAAATGATTCAAATATTGAGAATCATAAAAAAACAAGTTAAATTTCTAGAAGAGAAGAATAAAATATGTCATGTTTCTCTAGTTGTAGTAGTTGTTCATCAGAAAAAGGAATCACATATACTATTAAATAAAGTCCTCAACATCATAATTGTGTTCACTAGTTCTCAAATCTCTATATAAATATATTTTCATCATTCACAACAATATTAAAATATGAAGATGATTGGGTCTTTTATTTCCACAAAATACGACTCAAGCATGAAGCTTTAAAAAAATCAGAGTTTTCCACATCTATTTCCCACATGATATTCTAGATTTATATCAATTAGAAAGAAAAAAAATTTACGAATGTTCACCAAAATATTTTATTAAAAAAATTACAACTTAGTAAAATTAACTAGAATGATTAATATAACATTAAATAAATTTTTTAATATACTTGGAATATATTAATAATTATTGAGGGGGAATCATTAAATTTCAAGTGATCTGAATATTAATATTTCACATTCCATATTTTTCTTCATTAATATAGGTAAACACAAATCCCATGTAAAAAATATTTAAATAATCATTAAACGAGACTAAAACACTTCCAATATATCCAAAAAATTAATAGATAATTATTAAATAACTAAAACATTTAAAATATATAAATAAACTTCTATAAAAATAAAACATCAATAATTAAATAAAAATATAAAACGCCCATTTTTTATTATATCCATTATAAAATCACTACACCATATAGGTAATTACATATAAGGTATTCATATAGGGCATTCACATAGGCAAACCATATAGGCAATTATTCTCTTTTGAAAATTCATTACATATACAATAAATATAAATAAAAATATTATTATAATTGTAGATAACATGAAATTTAAATTCTAAACAATTTGAAATTCATTAAAAATCTGGAATCATCATTAGTTAAAGATTAGTTAATTGTATAAAATTTATTTATATTTCCCATGAACCAAGAATCATCTTAATTTTTCTATTAGTTCCCATGTTTTCCTCAATATATAGTAGAATGTTATTCAAGAACACTACAAAATTCATATTGAAATCATTCATTGACTTCACAAAAAATTTATTACATGAGAACAATCAATTTATAATTTTATTTGTGATAATGATTCTTATATAATTTTTTCTTATTTATAGTAGTATATTAATAACGAATTTTGAGTTATATATATCATGTAATGGTTGAAATATAGAAATTAACAAATTTTGGAAAATTGGAAATGTTGTGAAAAATAAATATCTTACTTATATTTACAATTGGATACCTAGATTGAGAATTGGATATATGGTGAGCTATATACAAATATGTAAGGAAGATATTCTAAGTTCCCAAATGACTAATGTTTACTATGAACTCAACATGAAACTTGTAAAAAAAATTATCACCATTTTGAAAAATAAATTTAATGATATTTTTTAGAATGAATAAAAAAATATAATAAAAATTAATCACAATTTAATCACTAAAAAATGAAAAGTATCAATACACTTAAATTTAATAAAAAAAATAGATTTTTATAATTACATGACCATATTTCGGTTCAAAGATCCTAACAACATTCTCATTCTCTATGATTCTTACAAAACAACGTAATATTAACAACAATCTCCTACTTTTTAAAATTGTAAAAAATATGGAATTTATTAAATTTGAAGTGACAAGGATACTTTCTCTATTTTATAAACATATTATTTTTCATAAGAATATATATAAAAATTCTAAAAAAAATAATGAAAATTATACTTTAAATCTTTTATCAACTATCCAATCTAAATAGAGATAATTTTAAAAGTTATTTATCGAAAATAATTAATGTTATTTCAAAATATAATATTTTATAAAAATGAAAAGTTTATAAAGTATGTTTTCATCTCATAGTATGTATGATAAGTATTGAAGCTCTAATATAATTCTAAAATGTGTAAAAAAATAACAAAGGGTAATTTGAAAAATAGATTCAAGATTTCACCAATATGAGAATTTCTGTAAAAAAGCTCACAAAAACACCACCTAAATTAATTTGATATAAATTTAAATTTAAATCACCATCATACCATTTTAATAATTGATTTTATAAAACGTTTTAAAATCATGGTGATTAATAATGATATCAAAATGATTTTTCTCTATTCAAATAAGTTACAGTGATATATTTCATTTTACATGATCAATATAAAATTAAAATTTATCATTACTGTGTATGATACTATATAATATTAATGGAATTTTTTGAATATAAATTTCATAAATATTTTAAAAAAATATAGGAATCTTATCAAAAAAATAGAAATTGTTTTTCTAATCCATCATGATTTAGAACAACGTGATGCATATTCTATACATTCATATTCATTGGTTATTATTGAAACATAGTTTTGTTCCTTTTATGAAAATGAAAGTAAGGATTTAACATCTAAAATGAACCTAATTGAAGTGAATATTCTATATATCATGAATACAAAAAATTGAATTTTGAATATCATTTCAAAAAAAGATATCCTTATAAGGACAAAATAATCCATGATTAAAATATCCATTAACAATTCTAAAAATATTTATAAAATATTTAATATGAATTTCCATAGGGTAACATTTTTTTATAAATAATATGAAAATATAAAAAGTTAAATTATACCATGAATATGTCAGATATAGTAGAAATCCAATTATTCCACAATGTAATTTAGCATCAATTAATTGAAAAGATTTATCTATATGTTACTTTTATGTATTAATCATTGGATTATTTCTACTTTATGTAGATTCTAATCCAAATTATTAACTAAAGAATTGTCAGATATATATTATTTAGATAAACACAACAATCTATTTGAATGATTTTTAAACTAATGAAATAAAATATAATTCCATCATCATAAACTTACCAAATTCATATGTCAATACTTTTAATAAATATTTACATTGACATTCATTTAAAGATATAAATAAAATATTATTAACATGAATATATATTTTTAATATATCATTAAAAAATTTAGTAATAAAAAATTTAACATCAACATTTCTTTTCTCGTAATTTATTTCCAAAGGGAAATTTTTTAACTATTCATACAAAATCAATGAGTTTTTTTGAACCATATAAACAGTTAGATAAATTCAAAACAAGATCAATATTATTTTAATTTTCAAAACCTCTAGGTTTTTAGACGTATACTTATTCATAAATATAACATTTCATAAATTATTTTTTTGTATCTATTTGAAATAACATAGAACCCTGAAAATTCGTATAGGCTAATAATATTATAATTTCCTTTAACATGTAAATATATACATAATATTACTCAAAATAAATTCCTTCACCATATAAATATCCCTATTAATCTAAAATATATTAATTCATAAGTATATTTCCAAATTCATCGAGTATATTTCAAAATATAATACATTTTTTTCATATAATATGATATTTATTTTGGTGAATAACACAATTCTACACAATATTCATTTTAAACATATTTAATTCATATATCATATGTAAAATAAAATTATCATAATATAACGATTTTTCATTATTATTTTGTAAAAAATAAGAAATAAAATTACGATAAGAGAAAACATTCAAAAAATATTTTTTAGTTTGAACTATTGATTCAACATTACCAATGACCAAAACAATGGGAGAATTTCTATGAGTCATAAATGATTTTTCCAGGAATATATTCATATTGGAAATAAAATTCCAATCATATAAATCATAAAAATTATCTTGAGGTAATTTTATAAATTATTATCTCTAAATTCATCTTCAAATTGAACAAAATCATTACATCTTTTATTTGAATATTTTGCATCAATGTTAATATCAAAATATTCTTCAAAAAATATTAATATTTTATTATATACTTTACAATCTCTAAAATTATATGATAATCCTAAGAAAATAACTTTATAATATTTTACATCAAATTTATCAAATGAATCGACATTATTATGAATACAATCTCTTCAACCAAAACCAATTAAATAGAAAATATTAGGGTTTCAACCATTACAAAGCTTAGAATGTTTATTTTTAGACATTGGTATCAAAATATTTCTATCTATAACATAACAATATTTATTCAATGAATCTTCCAGAATAATTATTTATGTTATACTAATATAACTTGGTTCTATCCCTTTCATGAAGTGGATTATTTTTCATTTCAACAAAATATTTTTTTCATGGTTTACTAGTGGATAATAAATCTTGAAATTACCCCTTTTAAACACAAAGTGTTGTAAATTATAGATTCCTGGATTCACCACCATGATCACATGTAATTTAATTAATTATGTTTCATTTCTCATACTAAAAAAATTGGCATAATGTAATAAACATACATAATGTTATTGTTTGAAATGTATGAATATAATCTTATGTGTATAATGTATTATCATATATAATACCAATGAAATAAAAATTCCCACAAAACAACATAGGTATAATAGGGATAAATAAATATTAATAAATGATATCAAGAGGCCTTGTATTTTTTACTTCATATATTTACATGGAACTAATTTTGTGTTGTTTAACTTTCATCGAACATTCACATAAAAGGATGTTGTCCCCATTCATTTTTTCTAATTAAATAATAGTTTGGTTCATAGAATAACATTGTATTAATGTATAATTATAATATCATGACCTATTATGCACAAAATTTTCTAATATTTTATTGAATTTAAACATTTTATGTTTTAAAGATTTTATTATAAAAATATAATTGAATGAAATTATTCTTTTTATTTCCATAATAAGAATAAATTTATCACTAAAAATAACGAAATTTAGAATTATTAAATTTAAAAATACTCTAACCACACATAGTTGAGAAATTCATATTAATTTATGTTTCAAACCATGCAAAAATATTATTTATAAGTAATAATAGAATTATAAATTATAACTTCTCTGAAACCATTTGGCTTTCCATTTGAATTATAAAACAAGTTCAAATTAACTCAATCACATTTAATTATTGATAAAAAAATTTAAATATCACCATAGATGTGTCTTGATCATCCATTCTACATATAAAAACTATCCTTTTTGAATCTTCCAATACATGGTTAATAAAGGAATATATTTAAGATATTATTGTTGCCTTTGGATATTTGGGTTTTATTGGATTAACATAAGTTGTTTGAATACATACTAATTGAAAATATATATTTCTACAATATATTGAACTTAATGATTTGGAAATGACATAAATATCATTTAAATGTGATTTTGGTAATATAAATGAACAACCATTAGAATAATGATTCTTCATGTGAAATATAAAACAAGTGACAAATGATGTACATGAATTTGAACTCTTAACAAAAAAATCTTTGAAATTTTTGGTAAATTATTATAATAACCATGAAAAATATACCTATTTTAAAAATTATCAACACTAACTATTTTATAAATTTATTATTTTAATAGAACAATAATGGTAATATTTGACAACATATAATAAAAATCAAACTTTTCTATTTACACTATTTAAGAATTGTATAAATGTTTCTTTTTTTAGTTTTAGGACACAATGATATAAAACTAACCAAAATATATAATTTATGATTTATATATAGAGAACATTTTACATTTTATTATAAAATTCATAAATCCTAATGAGTTGAATTTTTTTCATCATAGAAATATTTCTTCAAATTACACTCTCTTTAAGAGTATCCTTATTATATATCTCAATAATCTTATTTAAACTAGTTAATTTTTCAAATTTGTGTTTATGTAGATCAAAAAATTTTAAAAATTACTCAACAGTGAATTTTTTATATTCTGATTCAGAATAAAATTTATAAGAACAATCACATAATTTATTTGATTATACCATTAATCACATGTTTGTAAAAAAGTTTTTAGATTTGTATTCATTATTTTTTATTGAATCGTCATTATGAATCCATCTGGATTTGATTAACTTCTTTCCAATAATTTTTTTAATCATTTTATATATTTCCTTATTTGGCCTTGGCATATTGCCCTTGATGTTCACCCTTTTACTTTACGTATAAATTATTAGAACATAAAAATCATTTTAAATGGAATTTCATTTCCATTTAACCTTATGGTCATATTTGGTAGAGTCATTTTGAGTTATCATTTAGTAAACATTATTTTGTCTATATTAATATTTTTAAAATATTTGTTCTATAATTATATTCACTTTATTATAAATATGAATCATAAGAGTATGAAATAATATTTTATTTATAATAATTTATTTTTTTCATTGAATTTTATTCTTTAACAATAATTTTCCACTCTAATTCATATTATACTAGTGATAAAATAGTATCTTCAAGTATATATTAGAAAAAATTTATACATTAATATATAAAAACTATATTAGTATCCCACATATAAGGATATTATTTATTCATAGATTAAATATGAACTTGAGTTTCAATATTTTATCTTAAAGTACTTACACCATTGACAATACTTATGAATCTATGAAGGTTTTTGTTAATAGTTTTTTCTTATCCCTTTTTAAGTTCATGATATTAATATCTTTACATGAACAAAATAGTTATAAACAATGTATCTGGATGAAAACCAATTACATCAATGTTAACCATCAGGTAGATTTTATTTATTTTCCATAATCATCCAATAAATTCTAAGAAAGTACTTCAAGAATGGTTTGGTCTGTGATTGCTAGTGTCCATAGAAAATTCAAGGAATATTAATTTTTGAGGTATCCATTTATCATTTAATCTTTTGTACTTCAATATAAAATACATATTTTATAGTTTATGGTAGTGTAAAGAAATTTTTGAAAAATAAAGTTAAAACATATAATTTTTGGGGTCTACATATAATTTTAAATCATTGTCTAGAGTTATTATTGAAAAATATACAAGGTTGGGGGGGGTTAATTGTGATTCTATAAATTATTAATTATTATTTTAAATGTTATATAAGATTTATAATGTTTATTGAGTGGATAATAAATGAAAATGAACAAAAAATATTTTATTAGTGGTTCGAATCAAAATGATCAAACTACACTCTTCACCTCTCCCATGTACTATGAGTTATAGTTCCCCATATTGCAAATAGACTGGAAAATTATAATAATTTTACCACTTATAGTCAAAACTAGATTATAAAGCCTCTACCACTTAATTTTTATACCCAAACCAATAGTGTCCTTTTCTACAAAAAGGATCAACCTGAATAATGTACCTTTTTCATCATAGAGAAACAACCTAATGAATAACATTATATTCGGAGTCCCAACCAAAAATACCATGTATTAATTGGTTGTATAACAATTGAAATTTTGCACTCTGTAAAGAATAATATAATGTTAAAAATTATAAAACATGATAAATTCTTCTTAGTCTATTAATTGGACTACCAATCCATTATACAACTGAAACAAATCAACCATGTTCATTTCAACTCTAATTAATATTTGATCAAAATAAAAAAATAAACATATATAATTTTGAATAATATCCTCAAACTCATAATTTTTTCATTGGTTATGAAAATTCCCTATAATTGTAGTTTTCTTTCACATACAAATATTAAATTATAAACACTATTTCATATTTATTTTTCTCATGGTAGTAATCATAAATGAAGCTTCAAAAAACTACTTCATATATGGGGATGCCTATTTCATAGATGATAATCCATTTGTATATCATTAATAATAAACAACATTTCTAAATTTTCACATCCATATATTGTATTACAAGATAAGATAAATAGAAAAATTAATTGGAATAATTAATAGTGAATTGGATAATTAGAATTAATATTCTTTGAAAGTACCTTAACAATAATGGAGCATAAATATTCATAATTCAGATAATTTGAATTTGAATATTTCTATTTAAAAAAACAGTGTTAATATAGATACATGATAAATAAAATATAATTAATATTTAATTGAATATTAAATAACATAAAAAATATGCTCCTGGATACAAAATAATTATTATGTATTTATATGTCATGACTCTACCATTGTGGTCTGGACCATTACTACTCTAGGCCAACCTCTATTAAGAAAAGGTCTAGTGACAAGTACTGAGAAGGTATATCCCACCCATAGGAGGAATTATCCTTATACATATGTAAACAAGAACACATCTACAAGAATAAATAATAATGGAATGTATCACAACTAAATCCAATGCATGGATACATATATGATTGCATGAACATATTATGACAGTAAATTACTTATTGAGAAAAACTGGGTCTAATAGAAGGCATAACCAAAAACTCTAAAGAGCCCATCCTACTCCAAGGTAAAGTTCTATGGAAATAATTCAAGAACATAAAAAACACCATAATTTATCAAGAACAATTTATGCTCAATCATGTCAATGTCCTCCTAATACACAGTAAACATGATACTAAACATGATGCATCATGAAAATTCATTAAAAAATGTAATGTGATACTAAATGTAATCAAGTGAAACCTAAATATACTCATGAAGGACACTGACCAACCAAGTTGTTTCCACCAACTACTAGAAACATCATTCTGATCGATGTAATCCTCATTCTGGGAGAATCTACTCCCTGATCACCAGGGACAGTCATCCAAAACACCTTGATCATTATGACTCACCATGGAAATCAAAATAGTCTTAAAAGATCCTTATACATATAATGAGGGTCATAAATATAACACGAGTGACACCACAAAACCCATCTTGATCAACACTCTATATAAGGGATCATATTCAAATGATTCTTCAAACCCTACTGATACAACTTTCTTTATAGAGGTTCAATTCCTTACTCAAAGAGTTCAGGCCAATTCCAAAAAACATAGCATGTGTATAATAATTATAGAGGATCTCAATTCATTCACATTGAGGGACAGCAATAACTCTATCTGAGAATCATCCTCTAGAGAGGATTAGAATACTAATATTTGGATGTAATTATTTACATTACCCTTATGGTAATGAACCATGGGAACACACTCAATGAAATCATTCCTAGACTGAATAAATGAAGGGCCATAAACAAATTCAAATTGGGTATATGACACGTACTATAGAGTACACTAACTGTCCCACTAACCATTGGTACTCCCTTGTTGTAAGTCAGAAATGAAATGTAAAATAAAATATAAATGGCCTATGAATGATCACCCATGAGAAGTATAGGTTTCATGGAACCATGACCAAGCCATATGTCCTTTATTATATACATATTGTTGTTCCTAAGTACTAACCATTTTAATCATAATTGTACACATGTACACAGTTCAATATTAATCTTTGAGTAGACATCATGACTATATCTATGTACATAAAAGAAAATTTCCATGTTTTATCTTATGTACATGTCGAGAAATAATGGAAGGGTCACATGATGTTGAGATCTATTGCACATCGTGCAATTTTGAACACCATTGGAAACCTTAGCACCATTGGCAGGGGATCCCACACGGTGTGTGGTCTAAGGAAACACACCTAGTCTAATGGTTTTTTCTATATCTACTAGGATATCTTCCATGTCATTGTACACATCATAGAAACCATTTCACTCATTGGAATATATGGATTGATGTTTTTCTAACCTCATTGAGCCCTTCTCACTAGATTTTTGTCCTTGATATTATCAAAAAATTATCATTCAATGAATCTTTAACCACATGATGCAAAAAGGATGTATACTAAAAAAAATCTCTTATGATTATCCACAATTATTTTTCCATCAAAATGACTCCTTTATTATAGCATCATCCTCGAACCACACCCATGGTATCGATATGTTGTGTTGAGTAATGGGGGTTTAATAATTGAATACACCATATTTAAGGAACCATGTTCTATGAGAAATTTACATCAATAAAGTGTGACAAAAGGAATAAAAAACATATAAAACAATGAGGAAATAAGCTTGTATTTTTTTTATTTGAACACAATCTTTTGTTAGAGAATTAGACCCAGGAAGAGAATAATGTACACAATAAAAAATAAATCCATCTCAATTAACAATTTCATCGATACATGATTGCATTGTATTATTAAAATTGATATATATTTAAATGAGACAAACAAAGCGATGTAAATAAAAAAAATCAACATCCAACCTATAGTTAATATTGATTGATGATAGTGAACGTTTTTGCATTACCATTATTGGTGATATCCAATAACTTTGATGAAACAACAATTTTTAATATGATCTAAATTTCTCATTTTCACTGATATCCACTAAGTCACTAAATGGGTCACAATTTTTTTTTGTTTCTTGTAGATAACTATTAAAATTAGAAGATACATCATTTAAATACATGAGAATATAAGTCATTGTTTCAATAAAACTAAGATAAATTTATTTTTTTATATTATTAATTACAACCTAGGATGATTTTTTCACAATCATCAATAACAGATAAATGTTACGTCGTGTTTAGGGTATAAATCATGTTTTTAACTAAATAAATACATTATATTTCTTATTCCACCCCCCATTTAGGAGGTTATTAAACATTTTCGTGAATGCTTCTCACATAAGATATTGAATACATTAAATATATTTCAAATATTTATTTAGGGAACACTAGGACTCTAAATCACATTACCTCTCAACTCTAGGTCAGGAAAATAATCCTTATAATACATAATAACAATAAATTGAAAATATGTGTCACTAAATTCCCTCAACCATTGGGTGTTTCCTCCTATAAATAGAAAAAACTACTAAGAATGATGAGGGTCTTGGGATCGCATATGGGTCTCCCACTCCCTAGTTCACTTATAAAGACTCATATTCCACTATTGGACACACACTAAGTGAATCATTCCACCATGAATGATCCTATTTTATCGTTCTCGGAAGACCAATTAGTACCCACCAATGGTAGCTTTTCCCATTATATCCATATTCTCCAATCAATAAATTGGGACGGGTTATGCGCATACCTCCTCAGCTGTGAGATGTGAAACACATCATGTACTTGCTCGATAAATTATAGTAGAGACACGTGTTATGATCCATCACTAACTCTATGAAATATTTGGAAAAAATCAATAAAAAATGGAGATAATTTGTCACCTCATCGAAATATCTAAATTCCAAATATAAGATATACCCTTAGGAAAACATGGTCTCTATCCTCAAACTCCAGTGTTCTCCATCATCAGGCTGAATAAGGATTATGATATATTTTCACTATCTTCATCTACTCTTGGATAATATATACCTTTTATGTAGTATCTCACTCCAACTCTGGGCCCATGATTTCTAACTACCCAGAATAAGTCCAAAAAACTGGTTTACTGAAAATTTATCCACAAAATTACTCAAATGGTGTCATACCAATGAAGGAATGGTAGATTTTGGTGTAAATTAACTCTACATAGGGAAGATTATCCTCCAAAATCTAGAAAAAATTCAAAAATTCATGAACACTACATGTCTTAAAGAACTGAATGTTCATCACATTAATGAATTTAGTATTGGGTTCAAACACCACTGGAATGGATAAATGAGTACCAAAGACATCCTAAATTCCTCTATATAATCATCGCATCCAATTAGTATCATTTAAGAAACAAACAGTTATGGAACACTATATAGTCAGAATATTTATTCCACATACATGAATCTCATGCTTCTTAAAGAACTTTTCTCTCGAATATGTGGGAAATGGGTTGACTTGGTGAGTCGGCCAATGATCAAACAGATGGAATCATTTCCCATGTTTATACATGGTAATCGCATAATGATTTCAATAGAAATACAATCCTACATCAACTCTGGAACCTCTTGGGGATGATCTAAACCAAGTCAGAATATGCTACTCACCCTTCACATGATGGAAATTAAGGCATCGAGAGAGACATTATACAAAAAAAAACTCATCATGTGTGGCCAGAAGGCTAATATAGTAGGCACTAGTATATCATTCCAATACATAGATATATCATAAATATAGATGTATAAAACTACCTATTATCCTCCTTTTTATGATCCACTTATAACATCATTTTTCCATTGAATTGGATATCATTCACCCACCTTTATATTATTCATAATGAGCTTGTCCAGTTGATATCTTATTACATATGGTCTCAAATTTAGTATCTCAATGATGAGAATCAATGAAATTTTTTATAGTTGTAGGATAAAAACAATAAATTTATGATTTTAAGCACCATCATTTTCTACTAAGGAGTAAAACAATGACGATAAATTCTTTGACACATCAACAAACAACTGAGAATGAGATATTATGTAGAGAGAATTTGTAACATTGTTCTCATTCCTAGGAGGATAGAAAATCATGAATTCATAGAATATGAGTAACTCTATCAATTTATTCCACCTAATGATTATATCATTCTGAAAGAATATATACATTAGATGCTTTTGGTCTGATTAATGGATAAATCACTCACCCATTTGGTAGTTTCTCCCCATCTTCATTGAATAGACTATTACTTATAACTCAATATCATATGTCACATAGCTATGCCCATGTGGTCTCAAATATCATGAACCATAAGAAATAAAAACCTACCCAAGCATCTGAACAGAACCATGCCCACTCTTATATGAATCACAAATCACTTCTTACATAACACCCCCTCCAGAAATCTCATGATGGGGGAATCATCAACTATGTAAAAACTCTTAAATGAAAAATTGGAGCCTTAATTTCCACATGAAATACAACCCCTTTTGGGTCAATGCTGTCAAGGGTTCAACCAATCTATATAAATTGGTCACAAACCTCCAATAGTACCCTATCAACCCATGTAATCATCATACCTCAGTAACCTATTAGATGCCTCCAATGAAATTACTCCCTGAACCATTTCTAGGTCCACTGTTACTCCAACCTCTTAGAGGAACTGCCCTTCAAATTAGTCATCTCAAATAGAAAAATGACACTTCTAGAACATCCCCTAACTCATGTTCTATTAGAGTGTGACCAAAACCATTCTCAAGGGTCTTCTGTTCTCCTCATTGGATTACAATTACACTAATTTATTGTTAATGAATTCCACAACGAATTAATAAATGAAGTGAAGAATGATATTGTTCATGAGTCCCATGATCACTATTGGTAAATTCACAACAAAAAACTCTATCACAATGAACTCATATTCACCATATAGAAAAATAAATTTCACCTATAGTATATACCAATTGGTAAATCACAACTGGTTATACCATGATTATAGTAAAATATTTTAGAACCATCACATGCCTATAAATTGATAAAAGATTTCATTGATCCTTAGTATTTGATAATTATTCTTCATGGTATCCTATTTCAAGAATTAGTAATCTACCCATGACCTCATGCTCCAATCCTCCTCCTTGTGAAAAACACTAGTGATCCATGCCACAAAGAACTATGTATCACATGCCATTATATTTGATTTATTCTAACTTCACCCTTGGATTACAAAGTTCTACGAGTGACATTAGATATTCTGGTGAATATGTCGAGGTCATCCTGGGGTGTAATTAAAAGTATAGGTCTAGCTCACTATGGGTATTCAAACCTGGAACATCCAGATGAATTACATCCTCATACTCTTCTACCACCATTGGTAAATGGTATCCCATGACATCACCTTCACCAATAATCATTATTGAAAAATGGTAAGTAATCAACCACACTTTCTTATGCTTGAGATCAAATTTCCCTACCATGTTTTCCATTTCCACCATAAAGGAAAACCTCATCCCACCACTACCAAAACATTACTTCAACTACATAAAATAATATATTTGGTTTTGAAATTTGGATATTTATTCTAAAAAATATGAAATCTGAATGTCTCATCACTATTATAATTTTATCCCATTATTAATTTTTACATTCAACCGACAGATCACACTCTCAGTAGAAGTGAAAAATATATGAGTAAAATCCATTCAGAGTCTCTAAATCAAGGGTTGGGTTGATGGATCATATATAATTTATATGTCTCAAACTACAGAAGTGGAAATAATTGAATTACTCACACATGTGTCTTTTAATACAGTGGATAAGGTAAAAAAGTTACCGTCCGTATCTCGTATCATCCCTAGGGACACGGGGTCATAAGACTCTATATCCTACAGTTATCCTCATCCCAGACCAGAGCTCCAAAAGTCTAACACATACTAGATGGGGTTGGTAGTGGTAATCATAAAAACCGTCAAATATCTTCTTCTACTATTTCAATCTCTCTACCTCATACACCTCCATGTGGACCACCTTTCTTCTACCCATTTCTCTACCTTGGTGGTCCCTCAACCATCTCTTGGCCAGCAATACGATAGGTCCAAAAATCATGATCTATATATCCTAAACTATTGTATCTGAAACACTGCCTCTATATTATATAATTTAAACCATAAAAAATGCCTATACTGCTAACCGCATGACCTAGGATTACCTCCTGATGAATCTGAGATGGCTGGATCACTATGACTACCATCACTCTTGAGGTCTCATCCCATGGGTTCCAACTACCAATATCCATTTTCAATGCTTTCTCTGTCCAGATTTTTTACACCACTAAGGCGCTCTCCATCACTTTAATATATGTGGGAATGTATATAGAAACCACTAAATCCCTTATATACGAGTGTAATACTTGATTAAAGATGTATTTTTTAATAATGGATCTTGATAAATTTTCATTGAATATCATGATAGTTTATATAACATTACCAAACAGTCCAACACAGTTAATAAAATTTATCATCGACATATAAGGTCATGTACGTGAATTAATAACAACATTTATTAACAAAACTACTCCCTTAAGAGAGGCTCAAAGTCAGACTGTGAGATAGGGTTGTCGTCGTGTGACTCAATCACCTCACTCCACCATCACCAAGTAGATCCTAGAATAATAAACATTTTGAGGATTTCAAGATGATATACACACATACTCAAAATGAGGAAAAACATTGTTATTGAATCTAGCCAATACACATCCTCATGGGGTTATAGCTCGCACTATAACATTTGAGGTCGCTAACTCTAAAACTCACATAGTGAACTTATCTTCTATGAATCCTAAAATGGAACTCCTCAAACTAGAGGCATCTCAAAGGGTGGGACAATAGCTGGAAAACCACGCAAAGGTTATATCTATGGTATATTCCATTTGTACTGAGGCCTTTCATCTCAGTGGATCATCCTCATGATTATGATGTGGAATCCTGGATGGATTTCATCAAAGATTCATACTGAAATTAACATGTTGTACCGTGGTAAAAGATAATTTCATGTTATTTGAATCAAGAAAAATATTAAAACCACAAATATTTCCTATATGATTCATGATCCAATGTTTTTACCTATATAATATATATATATATATATATATACTATGTCAATATGTTTGTGACCATAGTCCCGGTGTATGTATATATTGGATGCAACACCAATACCAATGAAAACTCCCAAAAAAATAAATTCAGAACACTTAAAACTATTTCCCCAAAACAATCTATCAGTCATTGATCCAAAAGGATAATTGAGTTCTTTGATACAACTGAATGAAATCCCAACCCACCATTTCATTGAACGAAAATAACCTATGCCCAACTCCAATAAGATAAGGTATAGATACTAGAATCAAGTTGGCATATCCATCAAATGATAGGCATTATCCTTATATACCTATACACATGTACACATCATCAAACCCATATAATGCTGAAATGAAAACCAACGGAATAAAATTCATGAATACATCTATGATACAAAAAATATAGTACTATAATAATGTATTGAATGAGAACAAGGTGGTAAATAAAATCCCCACAAAACCTATAAATATCCTATCCTCATATAAGGGATCCAAATAGAGTAAAACGAATATACATCGAAAACGCATCGTATTTTCAAGATCATGCTTTTCCCCACCCACTCCATATCCTCCCTGGACACTGCCAAAAGGCTATTTGTTTGCATACTACATTACACATATTGGTAGAGATTATGAAAGGGTGAGTACATAAATAACTATTAAGAAACCCCAAAACACTAAACATTTTAAATAAATAAATTATATATCATTAATGTAACAATGTACTGATAGAGTCAGAGAACACCTAGATATATATAGGAAGGATATTGTTCCAACAAGTGGTCAGAACCAAATACCACCTATAATAATATGCTCAGATCTATCCTTATTATGAGTGAATCTAGTCTATAAGAAATAAAATATCCAGATATAGTTTTCCAAGAGGATTAGATCATTCAAAACCTTGCAAAAAAACCGAATATTCTAATAATAACTTGATACTCATAAAGGGGATCAAATGTAGGATTTTTGGGGGACACCATGAACCTAGTCTAGATCATACAACAATATAGCTGATTATATACCAATGATACTGAAATCCATACCAATTCAACTTGCTATATAGATGACGAATTCCTTTCTCAATGAGTTCATACCAGTTCCAAAATCCCAAATTTGAGTAAAATGATTATAGAGTGTCTCACTTTTGTCTCATGGATGGAGCCACAAATTATATCGGAGACTTGTCTACTAGATGGGATCAAAATCATGATATGTAGACTAAATTATTTATTATATCCTCATGGATTTGACTATGTGAACACAGTAAATCGAAAATGGTCCAAACCAAATAATGTAAGAGTGAAAATTACCTTCCAAGAGTGTAAATAGTGTTCACTAGGATGAATACAGTGTCTACATATTACCCCTAGTCTACCCATGTGATAACGATATGCACAACATGTAAAAATAAGCAAATAGTCATGTGAGTGATCAATCAAGGCATATAGCAGTCACATGTCACCCTTTTCATCCCATATGTTTAGGCTTGTGTATCATTGGTTATGCTAATGTTCCAACCCATGTACACATGGTTGTGACCATGTACACATAGCCATGTTCATTTCTGAGTACACGGAGTGTTCATGCACATGTACATTCTGTCTGTGTCAATGTACGATCTGAGGTACATGTCAAGCTATCAGGTAAGGGTCACATGACGTATGACCCACTCACTTAGAATGTCATATTTTTCTCCTATGGAAACCCTAGAAACAAATATAATGGGACAACACTATGGGTAATCCCAAAATTCACAACATGTATTGAATAATTTGATAGATCCTCTAGGATATCTAATGCATCTTCAATCACATCACTGGTGTGAGCCCCATTTTTCAAAACTCTTTACTAGAGATCACCCAATATCATTGATGCTTGCTCATTTGATTATGGTCCTCGGTCTACCTGTATAACAATCTTTCAATCCAACCCATCACATTGAATGAAACCTGGTATGAATTGGAACTATAAATTAATTATGATACACTTCTAATCATCCTTCATCATCATCCCACCCCAATCATAGCCTTGATCACTAACCTCACCCATGGAATTAATTTGTTATACTGAATAATTTTTGAATAACCATAATTCATTTACCCACAAGAGAAAAGAAATGATTGTGATGAAAATGTGAATATACTTTGTAGAAAACAATATGACATAATATTCGAGTACCAAACCCCATCATTTTCCTGTTTATCCTTGATACATTTTCAATGAAATAGAATCTTTATTTAAATAATTAACACAGTTAAAACATTAATACTTCTCAATTAAATCCACCATCTATGTGAAAAACCATTATATTTATCAAATTGACTTGTGTTCGATCAGATTAAATAAATGGTTTATAAATCAGAAATCCAAATTTTACCTAGAGTTTTGAACAATAACTATTGAAGAACATTCTTACATTAATATCTTTGGAATGATCCATGAATGATTATGGTCAAATTCCTCTCTATCTGACCTCGGTATGTCCACATTCTCCCTGAATTCCTACAATTCAATCAATGATTCCTCACATTTTTTTCAGGTTATAATGCTATCCAATAAAATATTCTATAATGGAGTTTTAATATTGGATAATATATATCAAATAGGAAATTTAATAAAATAAATGTATTTATTTATTTATTTTAAATATCTATTTTGACAAATTTTCACCATAAATCACAGACCAAAAATGGTTATTCCATACCTAGGGAAAAACCTACATTTTGAAGTCAATGGTGAACACATATTTCATATATGATCAACCCATTCTGTAGTTATATTGCTTTTTGTGGAAAAAATACACATATAATATATTTAATATATTTAAAAAAAATTATTTTGGAAACACTAGGCTTCAGAATTATATGTCTTCTCATTGCATGGTCTTGAAAATAATCATTATAAAATCCAAACATAAAAAATTGAGTAACTAAGTCATTAAATTATTGAATATAAAATATATTTAATATAATAAATATAAACATGTAAAAAATATAAATATCAACTACTACATAATATCATGATAATTTAATTATTTTAGAATACCCTCTAAAAGATCACAAAATAACTTTTAAAACATACATATTGTATTCAAATAGGGGTAACCTAATGTTGAATCACATTGGGTAATAATTACAAAATCAATTTGATCATGCATACAAAAATAACGGTAACTGAATTATAAAAATTATAGATAGCTTGTCTTATAAAATTTCATTCTAGAAAGGGGCCCCAATAATGATTTAATCTTATATATCTCAATGTGATTTATATTTAAATAATTTATTTTATTTCCATATAATTAATGGTCACCATATTTTTATTTTTATAGTACATGTTATCATCAAAATACTGATGAAAAATAATTTTTGAAGAAAGATAATTTAGATAAATAATATACAATAAAATCTAAAATAATTTAGTACATAATAATGATTTATTTTTAATATTGTATATTCTAACAAAATATAGTTGTTTTTATTCAAGAATAATATAAATCACTAAATATAGAGTTCTATAACTCCAGTTTTGGCCGATATAAAAAAGAAAAATAATTCTAGAAAATTATCTACTTTGTAAACATTAAATTTTCTTAGTGGATTTATAATTGGCTTCGTGGAATTGGAAATTTCTAAGTGCTGAATAGTATAAAAACATTTAAAAATTATTTTTATGGCCTCTAATGATTTACATTTCCTAGGAAATCAACATTAAAATTATAGAAAATGTTATCACCAATCGGGACATTAATTAGAATGAAATTATTTATGATGAATAAAATGATATAATCAATTTTAGGAAAAAAAATAAAGAATACAAATAAATATGTATCTATACTCTTAATAGAAATAAAAAAGATGATCATTGTAATTATGAAAACATAATGTGGTTCAAGGATCAACTCAATGTGTTGTTTCATTCACAAAATAAAATATTATTATATGGAAGATAAATTTTTTATTATATCTTCATAGTTAAAGAATATTTGAATAATTTTAATGATGTAATAAAACAAAATCACATATTTAATAATTTTAACTCTTACTGAAAATAAAACTATTTATAATTATAAATAAAAATTTCAAAATAGATTTTCCTAATCAACATCTAGTATCTAGGATATACAGAGGGAAGTAATTAATCATTAAAGGATGATATTTTTCCATAATGAAGGTTATTATTAATTTTATTATTAGAGGAGAGGGGTCTCCATTTTATTTGTGGGGGAGAGGGAAAACATATATTTTTTAAAATGGAAAAGATTAACCCATGATGTTTATATTTCAAAAGGATCCAAAATGGTACAATATTAACCCTTATATGACATAACGTCAATATAGTTCCCTAAAACTGACGTTGGACTTGTTTTGAAGTCATTTTACACATTATATATTTAGTTTCATACCATAGTAAAATTGTTTTAACAATTACTATGATAATTAATTTTACACATTTTATATATCATTTAAGAAAAAGCATGAGTATATTATATAGTATTAAATATTTGGATTCCAAATATTTAATATAAATTTTACTAATTTTCTTTTTATATTTTCCCAAAATTAATTTAATATTTTTCATGTTTCCCTAACGAAAAAGAGGATTTCTAATGTGAATTTTTTCAATAGTATAAAACGTTATATGATACAAAGGAATCATGAATTTAATTAAAATGACTTAACTATTAAATTAATAATATAAATAATATAATTTTACATTTAAAACCTTTAAAAATTCAATATTTGTAAATTATTTAAACAAAAGGATATTTTTTTATTGGAATTTTTTTCCACAATACAAAATTAATTTTTTTTTCATAATATTATAAAAAAATAAACTTGAAATATTTTTGTAAAATTTTTATTTATAAAATAAAAATAAATTTTAAAATAAATTTTTCATGTGATTGGAAAATTAATTTTTTTATCTTTTCACTAAAAGAAATACATATCAAATTTTGAGAAAAAAATTATTTTTTGGAGAATATAATGACCTTAATAATAATTATGCGCATATTTATAAATATATTTTCATTATCTAAAAGCATAACACATAGTTTTAAAAAATTTATTTATATTCACAAATTATAATTTAGCTGTTAAGTAATACAAATAAATTTTTTTTAATAATATTAATATAATACCACAGTTTGTTAAAAATGGTGTTTTGAGAAATTATTGTATTCAAAAAAATAAATATATATAAATAATATAACTAATAAAGGTGTCTGATTTTATAATAGAAATCATGCAATCTATTAATATGATGCATGAATATATATGGTGCATTTGAAAACCCATGTAACATTTCCTCAAATTATAAATGCCCATATGTATCCCAAAAAATTGTCTTTATGATATATTCCCCATTCACTATTTATTATTGGTATCCCATGTTATGATAAATGTTTGAAAAATTAGTCACTAATGGGTGTTGATAAAAAATCATTGATATATGAAAAGTGATAATTGTTTTTAAGAGTGATTTTATTTAATTAAATATAATTAATTAATATCCTCACTGAACAATCATTCTATTTAGGATATAAAATATTATAAACCCATTATGATGTTATATGATTAATTATACCATTATCTATAAATTAATAAAATAAATTTCTCTTTTAAAAATTGTTTTATGGGATTAATTCAATAATGAGGCTTTTATTATCTAATCATTCACATATCCAAGACTATAATCAACCACACTATGTGTAATAAACCCATGAATATAATAAGTAAATGAATATATATATTTAGTTCATCTAGAAAATATTTATTCTCAAAATTTTCATTCTATTCAAAAATATGATTTTGATATAATTCAATACAATAATGGATTTGACAGTAGAGTCACAATTTTTGTGGTTACATTATTATACTATAATAAGACACAAGTAATAAAATCCCAAATGAACATATAGATTAGTATTCTTGAAACTAGTAATATATTTCAATCTTACATTACAATGGTAATATAAAATACATAATTATATTTTCTTCAGGTGAATCCTTATTTCCACCAGCATATCCATATATATCAATCATAATACTCACCTTTCCATCATTGGGATAGAATCATAAGAAAGAGGTGAGAAAAAATTATTAGTAATGAAATGCGTAAAAAAATTATCATCAATACATAATACATAGTCAAAACAGAGTACTAAATTATTCAAACAAAATCCATTTAATCAATAACATAATCATTAGCTTTGATATGAATTGATCAACGGATGATGAAAATAATGTAATATAAATAATCATGGGTCTTAAAACATACCCATGGATATTAAAAATGAGAAAATAATTTCATGGAACTGAATAACTAATCTCATAATGAGGTAATGAAAAAAGTAGGATACATAAAATATAATGTTAAGAACATTCACAACACTTTGTAAATATATAGGTAAAACCTCATCTAATTTCACCTACTGATTTGCCTTATGAGGATGGTCGAGGCATCATGGAGATATCTATATTGATTAACTAAATATCACATACTATTTCAAATTCATTTATATTTTGAAATGGAATAAAAATAATCATCTTAATCATTCATTATGTAAAAAATAAATATGAGGTTTTATTGCATACCCCCAATAAAATAATCATTACCATAAACCATCTATAGTAATATTTATAATGATAAAAAATTGAATATACACAGTCAAATATATCAAAATATTTCAATTAAATAATATATATTATATCAATAAATCATATCTCTAATGGATCATTGCTTATATAAGTGGGTTATTTCACTCATAAAAAAATGTACCACAATAATATCATTAATTTTTAAAAAAAATATACCATTCACTTTTATAATATCATTTTAAAATAAAATTCAATATAATCTTTGTAAAATAAGTTTATTTGGATATAATATTTGAAAAATATAAGATATTATTTACAAAATTTTGTGGTAATGATGGTAGGAAGTTCCATTCTTTTCGTAAAGGTTAAAATAATATTCATTTCATGTATTTTGTAAAATTCATAAGGGAATAGTTTAGAAAAATGATAAATATAATCATTTAAAATAATTATTAATCAAATTAAAATATTGGTAATAATTTCTCCAATAACTTATTTTTATTTTATTAAAAATAATTTATAAAACTTTATTAGAAATCATTGATTTGGAAGAAAATTTATTTTCTACTGATGATAAAAATGAAGACATATTTTCTAAAAATATATATATCATTAATTATTAGTAATAAATAGTGGTAAAATGGAAATATTAAAATATATGTTCATGAACAACTAGTGGAGGTTATAAAATACAATTTTTATTATAAGAATACAAAATAATTCCCCCAAGGGATAGTAAAACATAAACAGTCTCGTATAATGAAAAGATTATGAAATAAACACAAACCAATTGGTAATATCTAAATTGTACAACTAATAAAAGAAATAATAATATAATGAAACATAAAATTACATAAATTTTAACATATTAATGATATGTTAAATTAAATGGGTTGTGTATATACTAAAAAAATTAATTTTAAATGAATATGGAATATGTCCATTGGAAGTAAATGTGAGATGAGAAACCCTTACCACATTCCTGATTTTATTTACACGTGTCCAAACATACAATATAAAAAATATTGGTTTATTATTAATATATTTCATATATATAATAATATATTTTATAACATATGATAATTACTTATTGTTTTTATCACCCTTTTATTATCATTTCGTTGATAAATCCACTGCTTCTAGTAAAAATTTATTCACTTCTCAAGTATGTTTTGGTTTGTTAATTTCATCACTTTTTAATTGATCATGAATAAATTATATCCAAAACATTTACCATGATATAAATATCATATATATTCATTATGTATGTAATTATACTAATATATAATATTTTGAGAGAGAAGATGGATTAAACCATTCACGAATATGGTATGTCTTATATATGCATGAATATTGTTACCATTTTTCATGATGAATGGAATGAATGAAAAATAAATTTCATTTCACTGTTATAGAATAATTATTATAATATATATTGAATTGATATTAATAAAATCCATCCATTTTATCATTTATATTAAAATCAAGTGAATAAAATTTCACATCACTAGATGGAGGTGGTAGTACACACGTATGAATGTTATATGTTATTGATATGTAACGGATTGGAAGGTAAGAAGTTAGATGTCATGTTATATTTCATGAATTATGGCATGTTCAAAAGTATCACATATTTTTTTATATAAACATTAATGCCTTTTATATAATGTATTGGCATAAAAATAATCAGTTCTCATTGTGAGGCAGTAATCCCTCGTACACACAACTTCCATTATCATATCCACTAGAGAATGTAAATTAATGAGGAATATGAGATTTCAATATTCAAAAATTATAATAATTTCATAAATATAATTTTAATGTTTTAAAGACATAATTATATACATGTATGATGGTTGGCGATAGAAACACATTATATCGGTTCTAGAAAAGGTAGTCCAACGTACACATGATCAACAGTCTAATTTATCATTAGATAGAAGCGGATATTGATATCTCTTATGAAATTAAAATAATAAAATATATGTTTATATGAATTAATATGGTTTTTATAGTTTCACAAATAGAAACTATTTGAAGCATGTGGAAGAAGAATTAATAAATATGCATGTTTAAAAAGTTTACCTCTTCTTAAGGGAGACTCTTTTGATTTATAATTAAAGCATTTTATATAGATAATAATAATGAAAATAAGTAATTATGTATGCCTATAGTTATGTATGGGGTATATTCTAGAAAGAGTATAATGGAAAAATGGGATTAATGTGAGCATATGGGTGGATGGGTGGCGGCCTTTTATATGATGGGTAGATGAAACACAAAGAATTTTATCAGATATAAAAGTGGTTTCCATGTTTTTATAAACTTCATTCATCCAAGAAATGACATTTCTGAACCACAAAGGTGATATGTTCTATATATAACGATAAAATGTTTTTGGATATTATTTAGATAAATTTTAAAATTTATCTTCATATTTTGACCGCCCTTCAAACATATTTACCTTTTTCTCTGGTAAAAAAAAATTACTATTTTTACAATTCATTAAGGTCAAAAAATGTTCATAATAATAGATAATTTAAATTTTATTATATCATAATATTTAATCCATTATTCCAAATTTAATCCATAATAGTGGATGAATTTAATTCATAATAAACCTCTTTCGACATGTAAAGAAAGATGAGATTTCCAAAGAAAAAAATTCAAAAGTCTATAATTGTATTATATAAAAAATATATACAAATTAATTTCAGTGGACTTATATAGTAAAATTAAAATATAATTGAAATAATTTAACCTTAAAAAAAATTAATTTATATTTTTACCTTATATATTATTTAATTTAAAATTTTGTACTAAATAAAAATAAGAATTTATCACTACTCATAAAAAATTTCAACATTTCTTAAAAATTCAAAATATTGACCCAATGAAAATTGAGAAATATATATTTCATTAAGGATTTTTTTAAAAGATAATAATCTAAAATTCGAATATATTAATTTTATATTATTTCTACAAATTATGACTGAGCCTTCTTTTAGAGAAATAAAGTCATTTTAAAATAATTTCATTTTCATTAAAAAGTTTCTTATTTTTTTAAATTAGTATATAAATAATAAAATTCTTATATACACGTTAAAAAAATATAATTTTTATAATTTAGTTATAACTATTCATAAATTCGAACATAATGATATAGTTATTATGTTCATGTGTAAATAACAAAATATTAATTAGGAGATTGTTTTGTTTAAACTCGGAGATGCATTCATCACAATATATAAAATATATATTGAATTTATTTAAAATATAATATATGACAACTTATTGGTGTGTTATATTCTCTTTTAATATTTTCATTTTGTTTCATATAATATACCAATTATGTTGTTTCATTTTTAAAATATCTGGGTGTTACATTCTCCCAACTAAGAATTAATTATATCAACACAATTAAATTTTAATATCAGTAATCACAGGTTTGAGATTTTAAAATAAATCTTCTAAAAATACAACATCATAAAATGGTGGATAAATCATCCCCTTCATAAGAGATAATGGAAAATACTATAGATATTTTAAATAAAACTTAACTAGGATTCCAAAGTGATGCAAATTTCTAGGAATTGGGGATATTGACATAGAATAAATCAAAAATAATTATAGATAGTGGTTGAAATAATTGACCATAAGAAATAATTTGATTCAAAAAATGTTAAATAACCAAAATAAAAAAAATAATTAAAAGGTGAATAGTTAATGGGTTCATCATAAATTAATGAAAAGGATATCTTTTTTTGTTGAATATCCTTATACTAAATATAAGGAATTATTTTACATTCTATTAAGATACTGAAATATACAAGCTTTAAATATTTATATTTCATAATACAATTTCATCCATTGGTTAGTCATTAATCAATTTAATCTTTATCTCTTTTTCAGTTAAATGAATTTCCAAAAACTAATTATTTATCATTGATTTAAAAAAATTAACATTTAGAAGATAATAAGATCAAAAAAGAGTTACATGGTATTCCTACTGTATTTAATAAAACAAAAATTGTTAGTATATGTTATAAAATGAAAAAAATTAATATCTAATAACTCAATAGAAACCTTATAAATTGAATAAAATCCATATCATATGTGGTTATCCTTTAGAATAAAAAAATATGTTTAACTAAATTGAAAGCCAAATAACATAGAAGGACGATCTATGAATAAAAAATATATTACACCTATACTATAATGTAGTAGATTATGTAAAATTATATATATGCACATACCATGATCACCATAATACCATAATAAAAAAATGAATGTTTCATAAAATAATACCTCAAATAGTTGAATATATTCTATAAATATAAAAATGCAGAAAACTCTAGCCAATTTAAAATATAAATCAACTGTCTAACCA
Source organism: Viscum album (assembly GCA_963277665.1). Classification (NCBI taxonomy): domain Eukaryota; kingdom Viridiplantae; phylum Streptophyta; class Magnoliopsida; order Santalales; family Viscaceae; genus Viscum; species Viscum album. The sequence continues at coordinate 127,736,579 of OY728151.1, read as the reverse complement.
CATTTAATATCCTCAATTAAACCCTATATATGTATCTTTACTATTATTATCTCAACATAGATATCAGATTGATGGTTATATTTCATTACTAATGTTTTTTCCATAAATACCAACTTTCCACTAAATCAATTTTTCGGTCCATTAATAATATTCAAAATAATATCTTAAATACATAAAGAAAAAAGTACGATAGTAAAAGAAATATATATTTAATAATTATGAAAACTAAGAGATCATTGATAAAATAATCATATACCATAATTCTTCAATATAAAAAATTAATACTAATCATATTACATAATCAATTGAAAAAACACGGGCATTACCTTTATCCTTTTTCTTCTTTTTAGGTATATTCCATTGATTTAGAAGAAATTCATTTGCGTAGTTCCCCACACATACATTGGAAGACTTTCACATTGGTATATTATTTATTCCCAATTGAATACTAACAATGGTGGACATTCACTACACATGTATAGTTAACTCTCATTCTCTTCAATCATGTACAAAAGGTTATTCATTCTACAATTATTACATGTGAAAAATTATTTATTCCCTTCCTAACCATATACATTTTTTCCAAATCATCCAATAATCCTGTTACATCTCTATGAATATATAATACCTAATGAATTGCTTATATGCGTTTATATCACCTGATAATATCTTCTCATATGATAATAATTTTTGGGGGAATGTTCCATTCAATGTATTGTATTAATCCCGTTAATGAAATGATCATTCATATAGATTGGAAAGTGTTCATTGATATAGTTATCATTATTTCTGCTCAGAATCATTTCTATATAATGGAATTCACTATATTAGATCAGAAAACTATGAAAAGAATTTTTTTTCCCAAATCCAAGAAAACAAAAAATAGATATTGGAAAATTTTGGCATGGATTATTTTATAATCATAAACATTATTTCATAGGAAAAAATTCCAAATCAATAAAATATTTTCAATTCTATTATAATGGATTTTAGTATATTGTGAGGTATAATTAGATTAACCCCCATGAGTTTCACACATAGTGCATCGTAAAGATAATTGTCAGGTAAAATGAAATTATTGAGTCAAGAACAATGTTCCATTTTTATAAGTACTACCCCCAGTTACATTCATTCCCTACCAATGTCAACATAAAAATTCCAAAATTTGATATATATATATATATATATCTTGGAAAACCTACATAAACACTATGGTAACGAAAAATATGATAATGGTCAACAATTATACAAAATTTCAATCATAGGTTTATATTACAAAAAATATTTTTTCCCTAAATATATCGCTATATTTTTTACTAAAACTCGTTTGATATCAACAATAAGGATGCTAAACCTATCATCATAAACTTGGTGGTAACATTATTATATTGTAAAAAGTTACAATGATTCCCATCTAAATTGACCATATTGCTTAGCACTATTGTTTACCTAGATACACACATTAATCACAATGTATTAATTAAAATATAAAATAAAATATAGAATTTTGATTTTGATCATCATAATTTACTCATACAGGACCCCCCATAACAATCAAAATAGTCATTTTGGAATCCATGAGAAAGAATTGAAATAGTGAGGTGAGCTCAAATTCTCTCTAAGGGTATGTGTATAATGAATCTTATCATGAATAAATAATATATAATTTCTCTGGAATGATTAAAAACTGAAAAATGTGTCATTTATTAAATTACATAGACATGATGAACAATATTGATGGAATAAATGATGATCAAATAATTCTATATAAATAATCAAATGAGATTGAGAAATAAATGTGGATATTATAACAAATAGAATAATCTCATGGAACATCAATATCTACTATCAAAATAAGTAAATTAACAACTCTAATCATCTGAATCATATTGACCAAACCTTACACAAGATAATTTAAATCAATGTGAAAGAACCTATCAAATTTTTCATATTAATTTGTCTCATGAGACATGTCTATGCATTAAGGGGCTATCAATAATAGGGAAACACCCTTAATTGAAAAATTAAAATTCTTTCCCCAATTTAATGGGGTGATAAATAATTAATATAAACATTCTTATTTAAAAAACTAAAAAATAAAATTTTAATACATAACCTAATCAAATATACATAATCATAAACTATCCATAGTATATGGTGAATGGTAATAATATTATACATGTTTATTCATACTAATCATAAACCATGCTAAGATAGAATAAAAATGATATCAATAAAACATATACCTAGTGGATCATATGTACTATAATGGTTTGTTGTCATTGATGAATACAAATAGAAATATAATATCATTAAAATTTTTTTTGAGGAAAATAATAATTACACTTTTAAAATCTATTATTCAGTATATAAAAGTTCCAAAAATATTTTAGAGATAATTATCATTTAAAGTAACCTTTTAAACATATATATAATGTTTCATATAACAATTTGTGCATGGAAACCCAAAAATATTTTCATGTCATACACATTAAAATAGTGATTCCTTTATAATTTTTGGAAAAATATGAATGAGATTTTACTGGAATGTGATACAAATAATCCCTTCACAACATTATGAACAAAGTAAAACATGTCCATAGACTTATTTCAAAAATCATTTTTATAGTTTTAGATATTTTTTATAAAAAATAAATAGAATGATTTTTTTTGAAGAAAAATTATTTTCTCCTAAAAGAGGGAAAACGAGTTGAAATTATTTAAAATATTTTATCAATAATTTTTAGGACCAAATTATAAAAAAATGGTAATATTCCATGAAAAGATAATGAATAATAATAGGATATGAATTTATATTGGTTTTCTGATATGATGAACTTATAGTTCTTATTGATGATACATAGACATGATCATCCATGAATAATGAATAGATTTTAGAATAATCACTATCCACATAGGTAACTTCTAAATCATAAAAATGAAAAAGTAAAAAATAATAAAATAAAAATTATATTCCACGAATATAAATTTATTCATGTTATAACAAATAAAAATGTGATTCATATTCACCACTTATGTAAAGACCAAGAAATTTAAAGGAAATATTTTTTCATAAATTCATTGGAATTTTATGAGTCTGTAGTTTTTGACGGTGCGTGATTCCATGCCGGGAGTGCCCGGAATGATCCGTCGAAGTTTTGTTATGCTTAAATTATTGCGCATATGCAGTTTTCCTAAAAAAGTGGAATAACCTTTAAACGATTACTTGGAACAGAAATATATGGCCACTGTTGCGCTCAGAGTGGTGGGTTTACCCTGGGCGTGACTTATGTTTAGTCGGCGCATACCTCATGTGAGAAAACCCGAAAATGGCATAACCGTAAATAAAATAATTAAATAAAGTTATTTTATTTTTCAAATGTTTATAAATCACAAATGTTAACTCGAATTAAAAATATGAGACTACCACTGAACTCTTGGGGGTATGGTTTCCTTAAGTAGATACAAACATGGGTCGACAAGGGCTACTAGAAAAAGATAGTTTTTGGCCACAAATAAAATAATTCGTTGAAAATTAAGTTATTGTAAAATTCATAACTTTTAAACGGTAACTTGAATTGGAAATCCGAGCTACCGTTGGGTTTTCTAGGCCGTCTTTTTCCTAGGCAGAGCCTAACCTCAACCATAGTGGGTCAAGGGTGCCTGTTAATAATTTTTCCGAACCTTTTGTCTGGTACATTCTGTAAATGTACCTTTGGGATTTTATATCTTTTAACTCAGTGCTCGGAATTGATATCAGAGGGCACCGATTAACTCGCAGCACCAATATTCGCTTAAGGGGACCTTTACCGTAGTTGTGTTTTATACAAGTTGAATGTAAATTTTTTGTAATTCTTGATAAACTAAATAAAAATTATGTGTTACAAAAGTTTTTTTAAGGGGTGGTTATTTTCTCCAAAGAGGAGTTGGAGGTGGGGCCCACATTCCACATAACCTCCAATGAGAGGATAATGTATGGTGGGGCCCACACGAACACAAACCACTCAAATCCCCTTGAATCCCCCCATTAAATCCTTGAACCCCCTATTTACTTTTGAACTCCCACATTATGGTAGAGCCTCTCCACCTACCATCCCTAAATTATGCCAACACAATTAATTAATATCCTCATTAATTAGTTTAGTGTTTGATTTAATTTGAATTGCATTCCAACATTAAAATAATAGGGGGTCTATTATTTTACGTGGGTTGGTGATTATACCTTGGTAAAGATTTGGATAATTAGAAGAAAACATTCTTCCCCTGAAGAACAACTTCTTCTCCATGAAGAACGCGAAAAACATTCCCTCTATTTCTTCAACTAGGGAAATAACGTGAGGTGACTCCCACAAAATACTCCATCATCCGTCCTCTTCCTCCGCGTCAAGCGAGAAGATGCCGCCCACGAAGAACGTCGCGAACAACAAAACTTCCTTTTCAGATGCACCCCGAGGTCAATGAAATCGATGTCCGTCTTCCATGATGCCCGACGTCCGTGACACCGTCTTCCGTGGCTCGTTGATGTGAAACTTAAAATACAAGGTAGGAGTTGTTTTGAGTTGTTCATATTTTCGAACATCATCGTTCTAAATATTGATGGTGAATTTCCAACTGTTAACGGCGTAACGAGAAGGGTTCGATCCGCATGAACATGTCCAGAACCTCCCCCATACTTGTTGGTTTTATTGGAGCCGGAGGCGGAGTCAGAAGGGCAAAGTGCCCTCACACCACGCAAGAGGAAGGAGGTTGTGACCATGTAAGCCGTGGCGGTAGGAAGAGGCGACTGCGTTCGATGGTGGCGGCGACTGATGGCCGCGGCCAAGCTGGACCACGACGACGGTGGACTGGCACCATCCTGTCGGCCATGTGGAGGAAACCACGGCCCGCATCCACGGGCCTCTCAGATGAACCGAACTGGCCAGCCGTAGCTTGCCGGGCAGGAGGACGGCAGCCTGCAATGCGGGCTCCTCGGTGGGCTAACCGACCGACCAGGCTGATGAAACTATGGCGCCACATGGTGCCGAGTGTGGAGGAACTGCATCCCACAACCGCGGGCCGCTCGACCTAGACAAAACCGGCTGACATCGGCCGGCTGGCCCGCAAGGAGGGGCGGCGCCGCATGGCGCTTCCAGGCGAGCCGAACCAGCCTGCATTACGGGTTGGGTCCGCGGGTGGGCCGCGCCCCACCGGGCCTGGCCGACCCCCCATGCGGGTCAGACCCGCTGTTCTGGGTCAATGGGTGGGCCGCCCTCTAATGGGCCGGGCCGAATCAGCCGAGTTGAACCCACTGAACCGGATCGGGATGACCCGTCATCCCACTGGGCTTGACGGGTCAGACCCGTCTTCGCTTAAACACAAATATCATCTGGACCATGCATCCGATCGACGCGCTGTCTATGGCAAAAAGACCCTCGCGATGAGCCGTTCCTTTTTCAATAATCTAAGTGAGTTTTGGAGAACATTGGAAAACGTCTGAGATTGGACCGATCATAAATCCAACCGGGCCCCTAGAACGGAAAATCCAATAACTCTCAGAATGGCCGTCTGATTGACGTGCCGTCTGTCACGTTGGGTTCTTATTTGTGAGTCAAAACTTCAGGATACATCAACTATGGACTTTGTGAATGTTGATGTATTGACCCCCTTTTCTTGAGGAGGAGACCCTCCCATAATCAAGCATGCTGTGTGCGGGAACCCTAGAGCTGGTTGCGACTACGATGACTACTGTATTGGACTACTCTGTGGGATCAACGACAACGACTACTGTACCAAAATCCTATGTGGGTTCGATAGTTTTGACAGAGTATCTGGCCCTGTATCCTATGTTGGACTGGCACCATAGATGAATCAGTGACTACATCTGATCATCTCAATTACTCTAGAATAGATGGACTGTAACCTGTGTGGGTCTGATAACATAGACGAGATAGCTGGATTGTATTCTGTGTGGGTTCGACAACATAGATGAGATTGCTGGCATGTGTCCTGTGTGGGTTTGACAGCTTAGTTGGCATGTATCCTATGTGGGTCCGACAGCTTAGATGAACTATTGGATACACCTGATAATCTATATCTCTCTATAATTGTGTCATAGCTATGTGAACTGAGTCATGTGTTTCAAAAATTATCATCATGGGGATTGACTTTACTTCCTTTGTGGATTTTGTTTGTGCTTGGGCTCGAGAGTTGGAGTCGAACTATGATTGAAAACTTTGGTATATGTATGGGCATATACCGAAGTAGGGTTGGTTGAAACTTAGTGTTTATATCTTTATTATGTGGTTTATCCTTTTTGGATTTTGTGAGACCTTGAGAGTCTTGGGGTCCCTACTGAGTATCGTTATACTCACCCCTGCATGGGGTATGCCCGCACCTCATTGTGTTGGGTGCAGATGACGGGCAGTGCTGACCGAGGCAGAGTATACGGGGACTGGACGGTACCCGAAGGTGGACCTCACGATGAGTTGGTACCCGGAGGAGATAGACAGACATCGATCACTGAGGAGGATTTCTATACATACCCTTCTAGTAGGATTTGTGGTAGATGATCTAGAATCTGTTAGGAATCTTCTAGCTATTTGACTTTTTAGTTGTACCTATTTGTCCTTTCGTTCTACTTTACTGTTGGGCTTATATTTCTAGCCACATTCCTTTAAGAACATTGTTTTATATTTAGTTTTATTTAGTGTTTAATTCCTATTGTGTACTCTTTTGTGATTTTTTACTTTTATAATGGCAACACCTTCCCATCATAGAGTTTTATGCCATTGGTTCTAGTAGCTAACCCATGGCCTATGGAATGCGGGCATGGGGTAGTTACGACACGGGCCCTTCGGGAAGGTTTCTGACAAATGGGTATTAGAGTAGTCGGATCTACCGCGGATCTTAGAACTCTGATATGTCTTACTATGAAGCAATAGTGTTATGAGTATTGAGTGTGGTTTTCAGTCCATGGAGTCAAGTGTTGATGCGACGACCAACGTATCCATACACCAGGACCCTGAATTCTTGATTTCTGACTCAGTGCACGAAAACACTAATTGCGAGTGTGTTTTTCAGTGTCTTCATTGTGAGTCTTTGAGTCATCTCACCTAGTATAAATTTTTGACAGTGGCGCACCTGTTCCTTATCAGGATGCCAATACGAAGATAGCCAGCTAGGGTTCCTGAGAGAGTACACGATGATGGACCACTGAGTGACGATGCTCCGGTTTAGGGCTCTTTTTATATGTTGGCACCTTCGGATGGTGTACCAACTGCACCACCACCCGTTGGGAAGAGGATGCTACCAGCCGTACTAGCAGATGATGGATGCTGACAAAGCGCATTGTACGAGTTCCAGCAGTAGAGGCCTCCGTGGTTATGAGGCAAGACAGATTCCCAGGCAGTAGAGGATGGGTTGGAGGCGATTCCTAGAGTTTTATGCCTAGTTGAGACAATAATAGATTAGATGGTGATATTAGTTACTAGTATTTCTCTGTGAGTGACTGTGAGGATTATCCATATAGTGATAAGACATCAGTACATGGAACGTTGCCTGAGATTGTACATTATGTAGTGTGTCAGCTATATCAATGCTTGTTGGTCAGTAGTTACAACTGGTGGTACTAGTAGATGACGCATGTAGGCTTAGTACCTTACATGTGTTTCAGCATCAGATACCCCTAAGGTTCCGAGGTGATCCCAACACATAGGTGGCTGAGGACTGGTTTGAGTAGGTGACTAAGAGTTATCTAGAACTTATAAAGCTTCATCAAGAGGACATGTCGGTATCTGAGTATTCATTGATGCATACCGATCGTTATGGGTACTCGATGAATAAAATACGATCAGTTCTTTAGTGATTGGACTACTGAACGAGGTGTGTTTAAAGGATATATGAGCCAGAACATTTTCACCATGCATTCCTACTTATGGTATGGTACTTGAGAGAACCTTTCTGGTTGAATGTTATTTGGATGAACAGATATAGCTAGTGAATGTTAGCAATGGGAAAGCAGGAAACTTATACCAGTCTCAGAGACATGGGCGTGTAATATGTTTCAGGAAGAGGAAGTGTAATGGACAGATGAATCTACTAAGTAGCAGACCTGGAAGCAGATCTAGGAGGGTAGCATATGTTGATGTACATTTCGACATGGTACAACAACCCGACATTGTAGTCACCGCTAGGATCAGGGAGAAGGAGGGAAAGGGAAGAGATTAGCTGCATGCGGTCATGGAGTGTGACTCAAGGGCTCTAGGAACGATTCGAGGTATGGTATGTGTCTTATACTAGCTGATGTATCAATAGATATAGGTACCAATAATTTCATCCTTCCATAGACCTTGTCCCAGAGCAAGAGTTCTGATTAAGTTGTTGACTTGAACCTCCCTTCTGGAGATAACTCTTGTAGGAGACTAGATAATCACACATACGCCGACAGTGTTATCTGACCCTTTAGGCGAGAGTTTCAGTTGGAACCTCTTGGTTACAGCGTCGAGGCCTTATGAAGTTAGTTTGGGTATGGACTGGGCAGCCACAGTTTATACACAAATTGACTGTATTGGAAAAAATTGTTATCGTTTACCTAAAATTTTGGGATGGGTTTTACTTGGTCAACGAAAAAACCCCCCCGAGCATCACAGGATGGAATCATGTATAAGTGGGTGTAGTCGATCACTCATGAGTCAGACAGACTTACCATTATGTTAGATATCTCCAGAGATGTAGCACCACATTCAGTGTTGACGAAGAAGTGGAAACCCTTCGTGTGCTTAGAGAGATGCTAGCAGAGTTTTCAGGAGCTGAGGCAGAGGTTGACTAGTGCCCCAATCTTGAGGCTACCAGAGGAGGGTGTTGACTACGTTGTTTACTGTGACGAATCAGGGTCCGGACTCGGGTATGTCCTGATGCATGAGCGAGTAGTGATCACGTATGGTTCTCGGTAGCTGAAACAAAGACAATGGCTTCAGTTCCTCTAGGACTATGACATCGATATGGTTTATACTCATGGGAAGGGGAACACTATAGTAGATTCTCAAAACAGGGGTTAAGGAATTCAGCTTCTAGGAGAGGCGACAGAGTATCTGGACGCATTGAAGATATTATTTGTGGATAGAGATAGAACAACATTTCTGCAGTCTCTCGCAGTAACTCCACTTCTTCAGCGAGTCAGTGAGGCACATCGTGGGGACGTTGACTGTGAGACACGACATGCTCAGATATCGACAGGGAAAACACAAGATGGATTTTATGAAGGTGGGGAGCACGTCATTCTCTTCAGAGGATGTACCATGGTACCAGTTTCACTTCAGGAGGATGTGTTGAGGGGGTTCCACACATCTCCTTTAGTGGTACAATCTGGAGTGGAGAATATGTAATAGGACCTCTGACGACATCACTAGTGTCTGGGAATCAAGAAATTAGTGGAATAATTTATCTCACAATGCCTCACTTTTCAGCATCTAAAGGCGAAACAGTAGGTACCAACAATCTTGGAAAAGCATTTGGAGGTCCCAGAGTGGAAGTAGGATCCGATATCCATTGCCTTCATGATGGTAATTCCACGTAAGTCTAGGAGACAGAGTCATCTGGAGTTCGAGGATGGTGACCACATCATTCCATGGGTCTCACCTCGACAAGTCTACAGAGATTTGGCTAAAGTGGAAAGTTATCTCCGCTATTAATAAGACCTTTCCATTTCCTCTATAGGGTAGGTGAGGAGGCATATCGCTTGTCCCTTCCTCCTCAGTTGCCCCTGGTGCACAACTTCTTCCACTTATCTCGGTTGAGGAAACACGTGCACGACCCGTCCCACATCATCGACCACGGACAGCAAGATATCGATGAAGTGATGACTTTCACGGAGGTTTTAGTGGAGATTGAGGAGATACAAGAGCAGGTCTTGCATGGATGGTCAATTTCTCTGGTGCACGTTCGATGGTAGCACATGAACCTCTAGGAGAGCACATGGGAGTGGAAAGATCAGATGCATGCTCAGTACCCCCATTTGTTTCCCTGGTATGTGTTGTAGCATATGATGACATATAGACTCTAGGTGGGGGTAATTAAATGTCCTGGATATATCAAGAAATTTTTTTTCTTAAATTCAATGGATTTTTACGAGTCTATAGTTTCTAACGACATGTGATTCTGAGGCCCGGAGTGCCCGAAATGATCCGTCAATGTTTGGATATGTATAAATTATCCTACGTATGCAGTTTTCATAAAAAATTGGTATAAATCCTAAATGGATACTCGGAACATAAATCAAAGTCCACCGTTGCATTCAGGATGGAGGTTTTACTCTAGGTGCGACTTGTGTTTATTCGGTGCAGGCCTCCTTTGAGAAAACTAGAAAATTGCATAACCGTAAATAAAATAATAAAATAAAGTTATTTTATTTTTCAAATCCTTATAACTCCGTAAAGGATACTCAGATTATAAATCTGATACCACTACTGAACTCGTGATGGTATGATTTCTTTAAGAAGATTCTAACTTCAGTCGGCGAGGGCCACCAGAGAAACATATTTTTTTGCTGCAAATAAAATAATTAAGTGACAATTATTTTATTGTAAAATTCATTACATTTAAACGGAAACTCGGATTGGAAATCCTAGGGTACCGTTGGGTTTTTTGGGCTGTGTTTCACCTAGGTAGATCCTAACCTCGACCGTAGTGGGTCTAGGATGGCTGTTAATAATTTTTACGAACTTTTTTTTGTGTGCGTTCAGTAAACGTATGTTTGAGATTTTATGTCTTTTGAACTGGTGCTCGGAATAGAAATATTATGGCACCGATTAACTCGTAGCGCTGGTATTTTCTTAAGGGGACCTTTACAGTAGTTGTGTTTTATACAGGTTGAAATTTAATTTTTGGGAATTCATAATAAAGTAAATAAAAATTATGTGTTACATAATTTTTGTTAAGGGGTAGTTATTTTCTCCAAATAGGAGTTGGTGGTGGGGCCCACATTCCACATAACCTCCCATGAGAGGATAATGTGTCGTGGGGCCCACATGAACACGAACCTATCAACTCCCCTTGAAACACCCCTTTAACTCCTTGAACCCCATATTAACATTTGAACACTCACATTATGGTGGAGCCTCTCCACCTCCATTCCCTTAATTATGCCAACACAATTAATTAAAGACCTCATTAATTAGTTGAGTGTTTGATTTAATTTGAATTGAATGCCAATATTAAAATAATAGGGGGCCTATTATTTTACTTGGGTTGGTGATTATAACTTGGTAATGCTTTGTACAATTCGAAGAGAACATTATTCCCACAAATAACAACTTCCTCTCCACGAAGAACGCAATGAAAATTCCCACAACTTCTTCAACCGGGGAAAGAACTTGAGGTGACTCCCAGAAGAAATGCGATCATCCTTCCTCTTCCTCTGCGTCAATAAAGAAGACGCTGCCCATGAAGAATGTCACCAAAATCAACGCTTCCTCTTCAGACACACTCCGACATCAAAGAAATCGACGTCCATCTTCCATGATACGCATCTTCCGCGACACCTTCATCTATGGATCGTTGACGTTCAATGTCAAATACGTGGTAAGGGTTGTTTTGAGTTGTTTATATTTCAGAAGTTCATCATTCTAATTACAGAAGGTGAATTTCCAACTGCTAACATCGTAATGAAGAGGGTACGGTCCACACAAACATGGCCCGAACCTCTACCATACTTGTTGGTTTTATTGGCAATGGAGGAAGAGTCTGTAGGACGTGGTGTCATCGCACCATGCAGGAGGAAGGAGGCCACAATCATGTAGGTCACGGTGGTCGGAAGATGCAGCGACGTTCGAAGGCGGCGGCGACCGAAGGCCGCGGCTAGGCTAGGTCGTGGCGGTGGTGGACCGGTGCCATCGCGCCGGCCGCGTGGAGGAAACCACGGCCCGCATCCGCAGGCTACTCGGATGAACCGAATCGGCCTGCCGTAGCCGGCAGGGCTGGAGGACCACGACACACTCTTGGTGGCATGCTGCGGAGAAGACCATGGCCCGCAATGCGGGCCGCTCGGTGGGTGAACAGGCCGGCATCCTGGCGGCATGGATAAGTAAACCGCGGCGCCGCTTGGCACTGTGTACGGAGGAAATGTGGCCCACAATCGCGGACCAGTCTTGCTGGACAAAAACAACCGGCTTCGGCCGGCCGAGAAGCAAGGAAGGGCCGCTCCCCACCGTGCTGAGCTGATCCCCCAACCGGGTCAGAACCACCGGGCTGGATCCACGAGTGGGTTGTACTCCACCAGGATGGGTTGACCCAGCCGGGTCGGACCCGCCAAACCAGGTCAGGCCGACATGCCAACCCACTGGGCTTGATGGGTCGGACCACTCATCTCTTAATCGAGAATATCTCCTAGACCGCGCGTTTGATCGACGAGCCATCTGCGGAATTGGGACCCATGCGACGAGGCCTTCCTTTTGAGATACTCTAAGTGAGATTTGAGCATCTTTGTAAAACGGCAGGGTTTGGACTGAGCATAAATCCAACCGGGCCCCTGGAACGGAAAATCGAATAACTCTCTGACCGGGCATCCGATTGACGCACTGTCTGTCGTGTTGGGTTCCTTTCGATAAGTCGGAACTTTAGGATACAACAAATTTGGACTTCGTGATATTTTATTAATCGATCCTATTTTCTTTAGGAGCGGACACTCCTAGAATCCAACGTGTTGTGTGCGGGAACCCTATAGCTGGTTGCGACTGAGACGACTACTATACTGGAATTATCCGTGGGTTCGACGATGACGACTACTATACCGGAATCCTGTGTGGGTTTGACAGTTTTGACAGAGTAGCTGGTCCTGTATCCTATGTGGGTCTGATAGCATAGATGAATCAGTTACTACATTGGATCATCTATATTACCATAGAATAGCTGGACTGTATCCTATGTGGTTCTGACCTCTTAGACGAGATAGCTGGACTGTATCCTGTGTGGGTCTGACAGCTTAGAAGAGATATCAGGCATGAATCTTGTGTGGGTCCGATAGCTTAGTAGGCCTATATCCTATGTGGGCCCGACAGCTTAGATGATCTAATGGCTACATCTGATCATCTATATTTCTCTATAATTGTGGAATACCTCTGTGAGCTGATTCATGTCTTTCAACCATTATCATCGTGGTGATTCCCTTTACTTCCTCTGTGTATTTTGTTTGTGCTTGGGCTCGAGAGTTGGATCCAGACTGTGATTGATAACTTAGGTATATGTATGGACATATATCTAATTAGGGTTGGTTGATACTTCTTGTTTGTAACTTTGTTTTGTGGTTTTTTTTCTTTTGTGGATTTTGTGAGACCTTGAGGGTCTCAGGGTCGCTACTGAGTATCGTTATACTCAACCCTGCACGGTTTATGCCCGCACCTCATTGTGTTGGATGCAGACGACAGACAACGCTTACCGATGCGGAGTGTACGAGGACTGAACAGTACTTGGAGGTGGAAATCATGACGAGTCGGTACCCAGAGGGGACAGACGGACATGGAGTACTGAAGAGGCTATCTGTACCTACCCATCTTGTAGGATCTGTTATGGACGATCGAGGAGCTGTTAGGCATCTTCTAGCTATTTTTCTTTTTAGTTGTACATGTTTGACCTTTACTTGTACTTTACTATTGGGATTGTATTTCTGGCCCCTTTCCATTCAGAACTTTCTTTTGTATTCAGTTTTACTTAGTGTTTACTTCCTGTTGCGTACTCCATTGAGTTTGTTTACTTTAATAATGGAAATGCCTTCCGAGCATAGAGTTTTACGCTATTGGTGCTAGTCGGTAGCCCCTGGCCTATGGAAGGTGGGCTTGGGGTAGTTACGACACGGGTCCTGGGGGATAGGTCATGATAACTTAAATGAATAAGTAATGAATATGGCATATTCCCATAGAAGTAAAATTGAGATGAGAAATCCATGCCTCGTGTATGATATCCAATATACATGTTAAAACCCCATGTATAATTAAAATATGTTTGTTATGAATATATTACTGAAATATATTAACATATTTCATACGATACATTATTTACATAATTTCTTACTTCTCCCATTTATTAATAATCGTTTTTAAATTAACTATTTTAGTTGATAATTACTTAGTTTTTTATGAATGTTTTGGTTCTGTAAATTTTTTCTTATTACAACTACCATAGTTCCATAATATATGTAATATTATACATTATTTAATTATAATGAATATTCATTATATATATATTTATTGTAATATATAAAATTATGTTACTATAATTGATATATCTCGTTCATGGAGATGGTTAGTAGTACGTACACAAGAACAATCATTCCATTATTTTCAAAAGATGGCTCGAAAGGAAAATAAAATTTTATTCACCTTTTATGAATAAATATTATCGTATATATAAAATATATATTCACAAATTCCATCATTATTAACATCTATTTTAATGTAAAATGAAATTCATTTCTCATAAAAATGTGGTGGCAGTTGTCCATATGTACACACAAGCGACATTATTATTTTTCATTAAGATTGAAGGTATGAAAATAGATTTTTTGTTATATTTAATGAATTAATTTTATGGATATTATTATCATATAAATTCATCATTTTATACATTACTTCCTTCCATGTAAATTTAATGTTCAAAAAGGATCCCATTGTTATGTGAGATAATAGTATGTCGTACAAACAAGTGATGTTATCGTATACCATGTGGAAGAGAACGTTTGAAGGTATATGTCGTAACAAAATTAAATAACATTAATAATTTCATAAATATCCTAAAAATAAGTTAAATAGATCATCATATAGATATATTAAATTTATAGATGGAAATTGAATTACATTACTTCATGAGGAGGAAGTATGTTGCACACATGATTGACTGTTTCATTTGAAATTTGAAGGATGTGTATATGGAAACAGACTACTCTATAAAAATATTATAATATATTTATTTCTTGGAATATTTTTATCATATTATATTTTTTTAATATGAGTTTCTATATTTTAAAAACAATATAATACTAATAAGAATATTTGACAATTTTACCTCTTCTTAGAGACCCTCTTCTAGTTTTTACAAAATACTAGCCGAAGAGATAATTCTAAAATAGAATAAGTCCATTAGGATGAGGTAATTAACATAAGGAAGATATTTGGGTAGGTCTTGACTGATCTAAATTATTTCGAATGTGTTAATAGGGAAGAATAAGGGGTGACCTTTTATAAATAGGTAGAGGATACAAATGGAATTTTCAAAAAGATAATCTAATACCCTTTTATCATTATAAAATAATAAATTATGTGACATTATTGAAAAAGGGAGTACCCAAGGCCAAACAATATCATCAAAATTGTATTTTTATTTTTTTAAATCATTTTATGCATTATATAATATTTTTAACCCTGGATAAACCCATTTTTAAATTTAACTATTGTAATTAATTAAAAAAAAGTAATTATTACTGTTGAAAAAAATCAACATTATTATAAAATTTTGAATTTCACGATTAAAAAAATAGGACTCATTTATCAAAAATATATTCATATAATTGGTAGAATTTATTTCAAAATAATATTCTTAGAGGCGTCGATATATAATGTTTTCAATGAAAAACATTCAAATTATTAAAAACATATTATATTATAATTCATTTTTAAATTTAATAAAATTATCCAATTCAGTTAAATATTAATATAAATGAATTATTTTTAATTTTATACAAATTTAAATTATTATTTAGACTTATAAATTATTTAATCAATTTTTTTTAATAAAATGAAATTTTTTCTATATTCCTAAAATAATAAATCTGTACATAAAACTCTTAATAACTAACCAAAAAAAATTCATTTTTATTTAAAAATTGAACATTATTTTACCAAATATTGTTTTTAAAATAGTTGAAATTTATTTTATGATATGTACACAAACAACGACTATACCATATTTTATAAAAATATATTCTTCCAAAAAACAAATAATTTTCATTATATTCGTTATTGTTTTATCTAAAATAAATTTTTAACAAATGATTTTAATTAATACATGTGAAAAACATGTTATTTTAATAATTTAGTTTTTCATATTCTCACCATCCAACATTATGCCTTGGTTATAATGGGTGTTCTTATATAAAAATATTTTTATAGATTATTGTGTTTTAGTTAAACCTTGTGTTTCCTACATCAAAATCTTTTAAAGGTTGAATTTATGTTAAATGATAAATATCACAATGTTTTATATTGGTACATTATATTCTAATCTTGATTTTTACATTCATATATATATATTTTCATTTATGATGATACTCTATTAAATTATTGAGGTGTTACATCTACCATGTTTAATAAATTTCATTGTTTTTAGATAAGTTAATGGGCATTTTAAATAATTCAATATAAAATTATTAGCTCTATGATATATTTTAACATGATTAACTGAACTAAAATACATTCACAATATAATATAAAACTCTAATATGTGAATTTTACTAACATTTTTAGGAAAAATAAATTCCAATTGGTACATATATAATGATTATTATATATTTTTTATTTAATGATTACTCTAGAGGGTGACATCCAATCACAATTCTTCATTCCATGAGGTGAAATTAAAATTTTAAAAGTAAATTTCTGAGAAATAAATTAATTTGATGATTATGAATCAAATATTTCATTAGTTTAATTAAAAAATAAATCACTTTATTCGTCACCAATGAATTGTATGACCAAAAATCAACTGTAACAGTATAAAATGTTCCTATACACATTTTTCCATAAGATTATTCTAATTTACCCCATGAGTAAATAACATCAAAAGCATGATATCATAATTCCCTATCTAAATATAGTTAAAACCCCACATCATTAGACAAAAATAAACTGCACCATTTGTGGATTGACCAGAACCCTTTTCTTTGTAGTCTTGAGCTATGTGACCAAGCATGCCATATTGTATCAATTTATAGTTCCCTTCAAATTTTCCATACATTTTATTTTACAATATTTAGAACGTATGAAGAGAATACCTTTATTTATCAATATTAATATCTTCTCTATTCCTTTCCACATAGATCACTTCATAAACATATCATCACATGGAATATACAAGTGACTGAAGTTCATATAAATATTCATTAAAAAATTAATAATTATCTCTTAACTTTTAAATTACCATGAAAAAAATTCTCTGAATGAAAATTGTTTTAATCATGAAAAATAATAATAATTTAACTATCATGTTCATTAATGTTATCTAGTGGAAACATGGAATATCATGAAATGTTTTCCTTACACACGACTATAAGATATTACTCACTTTTCCATTATTCCATAATTGTTTCACTTTTTCAATTAAAAAATCCCTAGGGTTATATTTCCACAGTAAAGTATTTTAAAATTTATCCCATTCTATGCCATTATAATCATCTCACTATTAAATTTTCATAACCATTCCGTTACATCATTCACCATCAAAATAGAAATGATAAATATCAAGGGTTTCCTTTTTCCAATTTGAACATCACATGGAATTCAATATCATTTCATGAAAAATATAAATCAATTGGATACCACTAGACAATGGTTTCATCAAATTATAGAGGTCGTAGTCCCATGAAATTATCAAATATCAATATATTCTTATGTGGTAAATATTATTACCCCATAACATGTATTCAGCAAACATTTATTTCTTATGTCAACTGATCCATCAATAGAATGTTCTAATCATTTATAATTCCAATTATT
This sequence comes from Viscum album, assembly GCA_963277665.1. Lineage (NCBI taxonomy): Eukaryota > Viridiplantae > Streptophyta > Magnoliopsida > Santalales > Viscaceae > Viscum > Viscum album. The sequence goes on along the minus strand of OY728151.1, from coordinate 127,718,844 downwards.
GTATGTTATTAACATATATGAATATATTACTCTTAACAACTTCTTTCTTTATCATTTTGAAATCCTATGTGGACAATCATTTTGAATATATATATATATATATATATATATTAGATGAATCTACATGGTAATATTCAAATGAAATATTATATCAAAATAATAATAATACATAATCTCCCAATGGTATTTTATAAACATTATCCAAACTAATAATACTATCTAATCATTCCCATGATACAAACTATGATGTCCCCACATTAAAATGGTAAATAATATTGACTTTTTTTAGGAATCCACATCCATTCATTCCCCATTAACTTATTCGGTTTTTTATTAAGGATAATTATATCATAACTCTTAAATAAAAAACATTATATTAAAATATGTATAGGTCTCCCCAATTCAATTTTGTCACACAATATTCAAAATTTAATCATAAATACATTTTCATTTAAAAAAACATGACTTTCAACATGAAATTATTTTTCCCAACTCATCCTTAAATCATATGAACTAGATTTGAAAATTTTGTATCTGAACAAGAATCCCAAAAAGGTATATTAATGAACAGAATATTTTAGTCATGTGAAAACACTAAATTTCAACCTTTTCTATTTTATTATTTTTCTCCATATAATAAATCATATCCACATGGGGGCGCACTTTTTGTTAAATGAAATCAACAAAACCAAGAATATTAAATTTGAAATAATTATAATAAATTTATATCATTATGTTCATAACCTATGTTTAGTCATGTTAAAAATATAATCCCAATCAATTCATTAGAGAAACCTAATCAGTAAAATTATGAATTCCTTTGTTCATACACTGTCATTATTTCCAATTATAATGTAGACATATATCACGCTCACAAATATTATATAATTTTTTTTGATCAACAGTAATATAAGTTTTATCTGGATATCTAATCATTATCTATAATTCAAATGTATCATATAAAGAGAAAAAAGATACAAATATTCTTTTTTATCATTAATCATATCAAAAAACCCCTTTGAACACATAATAAAACAAATTATTTATCTCATAAATAAGATGAATATATTATATTTCCATATATTTTTTTCAAAAATTGAAAATTTTATAAATAAGGATAAAATATATTTCTATGAAATATATCTTTAAAACATTTAAAGGATATTTGATAATGATTAATGAATAATACATCATGAAACATTTGGAATATTAATATGTTAAAAAATCATTTTTTTATTTTCTAAAAAAATAAACTGAACCCATATAAAATACATTAAAAACATTCCACATCCATGATTTTTAGAGTAATTACAACAAATTAAATATAATTAAATAAAAACCATTATATAAATAAATAAATACATTCATGAATATATTATAACTGAAAGGGTATACAATAGAATGTGTTTCAAAAAAATCTTACTATTTTAAATTTACATCCTATTCAATATATCATGTCATGATTCATATGTTCTCTACCACCTAAATAATAAAAAAAATATTTTTATTTTTACATTGTTATCATTTTCAAGATTAATTTTTATTTTTATCCCTTTAATTAATTTGTTAACAAATTTATTTTTATTATATAAATAGTTAATCTAACATTAGATGTTTTGGGATCGTTCAATTTCTAACCACAAAACCACATTGATGATTTTACTACAGTAAAAGGGATTATTTTAACATTATAATTATTTTATAATACATGTTATATTTAATATATGTATTCAACAAATAAAATCCTAAAACCAACCATATATACAGTCAAGAAAAATATACCACATTATTTAAGGGAAATGATAGTCTTTTCACATGTATGATTGAAGGTTTTATATTTATAAAATGTTTTACAAAACAAAATAAAATAATATTTTACTTTTAAAAATCAACAAATATATTATTAATGATATATTAATTCATTTAATACATTCTTATGTTCATTATAATAATGTCAAAATGAAAAATTAATCTTATAGATTCATGGTGATGGTATTCAATATGTACACATGAATGTCATTATAATTTTTTAATAGATGGTATGGAAGGATAATATATTATATATTATACCTATTGAATGATAAGTATTACATTAATAAACAATGTATTAATTTTTTCAATGATTTTAGACATCTATATGATTCAGTGATGAAAAAAATATAGTTTATTTACCATGTATTACACATGTACACACAAGTAGTGTATCCATTTCCCATACTATGGAAAAGTATATGAAAATGATTTTTGAAATTATCAAAATAAAAACTAAATACATGTGAGACACTTATGTTTAAAATAATGATTTACTTGAAAAATTTATTTTTTATACACATATTTACATAGTTATATTTTATTTTTTATTGGGATTAAAATGTTTTGAATTATTTTTGGTTAAACATAATCAAATCAATTTCATTTTAATGTAAATTTCACATTATTTTTTTAAAATAACCATTTTGAACATAATTATTCTTTTTTCTAGAAAACCATTTTTCTTCAATTTTTTTGATTATTTTAAATGGGATTTATACCACAAAGGAAAAAATAATTTCATAAAATATAAATCTTTTATTGAATTAGAATATAAAAATTTATATTTGAAACCACATTTATTTTGAGTAATATTTTACCGTAATAATTGAAAAAAATGAGTAACCATTGTAAGATGTAAAAATTGTAAAAATGTTAAAAACTAAATTCATAATATTTAAAGCTTACTAAAAATACATCTAAATTTTATTTGATGGTCAATTTAAACAATATTATGTCTCATTATTTAATGTCGGTATTTTTAGGGTCATTTTTCTTGTGCAAGACATTAATATGATTACATCTTTTGAGAAATACCATGGTTTTCCTATCCTACGATTATAAACAGAAATCACATCTCCTCTACTTTTCTCACATTAATATCATACTCTCTTAGAAAATACTAACTCAAAAAACTTACAAACATAAAAAATGATGACATGGAGGTCATATTTTGACCAGAATACCTTCTTATAGAGATGTTATATATAATCCAAAGAATATTGTTTAAATACGAGATAGAGTTATTCCCTAATATTTTTCATTTTATTCTAAAATTATAAAAAAATAATCACTTTCATTTATTTTCAATTTAATATTCAATTATTTTTAATTTCATTTTTAGATAAAACAGAAGAATATATTTAATGAAATTTTGTAAAAATGAAATCATATTCATTTTAACTGGAAAAATACATAAAATTATAATAATTAATTAAACCCTAATAAATATTATTCTATAATATATTAATGTCATGAAATTTATTTAATATTAATAGAAACATTCTTGTTACCTGAATATTATCTCAAATATTGAGTAAAATGATTTTAGTGAGTTAATTATCCATTAATACACTGAATTGTAAACATTGAAGAAACAATATCTCATTTCCATTTGAGGTGTTAATAGATGATCATCCTAAAAATTAAATTCCTCAATGATCCATAAAGTATATGATATAAGTTTTTTAATTATCATATTCCCATATATCCATCATATGAGTTCAGTCCGATCCCATTTCCCATACCTATACCCTTTCTTTGTTTCACCCTTTTGTGAAGATTTTATTTGATGTAATGTATTATTCGATTGAAAAAATATGATTCTAGTAGTATACAATAATTTTTTTAACAAAATATTATTATTAAAAATGATATCAAAGATGTTTTTAAACACATGTTCATCTTACTTATTTATATTCACCTAACAATAACTGTCTTATACAATGAATATGCTACAGATGATAGAAGTCAAAAAGTCCACTGTAATCCATCAAACATAAACAAAAATGATTTTAAATAATTTTCAATAATTATGAAATTATATATGTAATCCCACAATATTATTAACTTCAATAATTTGAGGATGAAGTACCTCAACATCGGAAATAATTTGTTCATTTTAGTAGGATTTTAGTATGAAAACACACTTCATTAATGTATATTTGTTTATTATTTATTATGTAACCATAAAATTAAAAAAATACAAAATTATTAAAAGGAATATTTTTTTCAAATTTGATTCATTAAATTATAACATGAAATAGGGTCTCCAAAATATTATTTAACACTCTTTAATATGACCATAAAAATTAACAACATTTCCCAAATTGCACGGGATAACATGTGGATTTACATAAGAATGCGGTGATCTGAAAAGCCATGTATGTGAACAATAAATTAATAACATGATATAATTAAAACTATTTTGGTAAATTGGAATTTATATGTAATACAAAATTAGTGAGATTCCAAAACATGAACAACATAGAATGATTTTAGAAGATTAAATCGTAGAATCATAAGAATAAGGTAACAACATAAAAAATGACATCAAAAAAATAAATCAAGTATAAAAACCAAGAAATAGGATTAATTTTATATTATGATAACCTCCAATGCACCATACATGTAATATAATGAGATTAAAACATTACCCAAATCATTGGGTAGAAATATAATTCATTTGACTTATAAAACATAGATAATATACATGAATATGGGATTCACATTTATCATAAAACAAAAAACCACCTTTAATCACATTTAACCCAAAGATTAAGTAGTGTTTGTTACATACAAATAATTCCCTTATAAAATAATGATATTTGGAAATAGGTGGATACCGTTGAGTGTAAATGGGGATTGGTATTCACAATGAAAATTCTTTTCATTGAGAATCATTTTATAATTTCCTATATATAATTGTTGTCTATAATTATTTTTTGGAAAGGACAATATGATTAAAATGTGTTTATAATTACATTTAAATCATCTAGATAGTAAATGTATTGTTAAAAATTCATTGAAACATGGAAAATAAGAATCCATTAGGGCTTAGTATGGACATAGTATTTGAATAAGGTAGAGAATGAGATAATCCCTTTAATCAATAAAAATTAATATCTATTTTATAGTTTAAAAAAATCTAGATAAAATATTTATCATTCATATAACATGAATTTCATATTTATTGAATATTTATAGTGACATGAAAATATGTTGAATTGAGATTAAAAGTTCATAATAAGAATAATTTTCATGAATGTAAAATATTGAAGATAGATCCCTTACCTGGAGGTGGTTATTATAAAAATAAAGAATTTGATTTAATAGACCTCTAGAATGACATGGGAGTGATTTATTATGGTATGTAGTTAAGAAAATCCTGATCAATGTGTTTTTTCTGAATATGAGTAAGTATATGGTTGGGTATTTATATAAAAATAAGGGGTATTACAAAATTATTTTCTAAACATAGGATTCAGATACTACATGAAAAAATAATCATAAAAATTACATTTATGATGTTTTCGAAAGGTTAATTCTAAATATGAGTGAATTTCAATATTTTATAAGTTTTTTTAATGAATTACTTTAGATTATATGCTTGATGATGTCAAAGTGAGTCTTTTTTTTAGAATTGAGTTTTGAACCATTAAATTTGACATAGGTTGTGTAAGATTAATTATGTTTATATAAAATTAATAAAATAACCAAAAAATAACATATTTTCAATGATAAATATTTATTTATTCATAGATTCATTTCATATCAATTTTTAATGAACTATCCATACATTACTGTATTATGATACAAAACATTAATTTATTCTATATTTTAGTATTACTTAAAAAATTTTACTCTCTAAAAAAATTACAAAATTTTTTCCATTTGATAAATTAAATCCATTGATCTCAAAAAAATATTTTATCAAAATAATATTCTAAATATGATATTTTTCACATTTAAATAAGAAACCATATTTGATAAAAAAAATAAAAGTTTTAATGATAATAACCACCTTTTGACCCTTCTAAAATTAGATTGGAATTCAATAATTTATATCATCATTTATATTTAAATAATAATTATAAAATAATAATTTTTTATTAATATTTAATTTATTTTTAAATTTTTTTATTTATCAAAATGGAATGTTAATTGAAACTCATTATTTTGTAAACAAAAAAATTTATTTAAATGTCTAAATATTTAATTTTTTTTCAAATAGAATATATAAATATTGAAAAATGAATAATTAATGTGTATAAATATAAATAAACTATTAAAATGGGAAAATATAAAAATTAATATTATTTATATATAAGTATAGAAATTTTGAATACACTGATACAAACATTATGTGTAGGTTGTGATATGGTGAATCTTTCTTGGAGTAGTTTGAAAACATGTTTTGGACTATGATCTCTATAATAAGTAACATTTCCAACAAATAGTTTATCTATGATATGGTTTTTATATCTCATATTTGGATAAGTCAATGTAAAAGTCATGTTATTCCATCTCTACATTAGCTTAGATAAATAGGATTCATATGGTACAATACTATTTTTTTAACATAATCACTCCTCTCACTATATGTTATTAATTATCTTAGACATTAGTTTCAAAAATAATTAAAGTCACTGTAAAATGGGTATTTATTGATGTTTATGATGTTTAATGGTCTTTTAAATCCGAATGGCTATATTTTATAACATCTGAAAATAAAAAATGATTTTATGTTTTTTCTATAATTTATTTACAAAATGACATCATTATTAATTTTAAATTTTATTTTCATTTTTGAAAATTGGTTGTCTTTACATGGTTCATGTTATCCAAAACATATAATGATTTAAATAAAATTTTCACTTGATAGATGTTTAAAGACATTATTTGTGTAAATATAATTAATTTTTTTTAATTTATTTCTTATCATAATTTCAAAATCTAAAATTTTCATTGAATCAATTTCAACTAGAATTAATGAATGTTAAATATATATATTTCTAATACATAGTATTCATTATAAAACTAAAAGGATTATAAATCATAACCATTAATCTACTAAATTTTATTCATTTCTTATTCTATAACAATTAATTAAATAATTATCTGAATAAAATACAACAATAAAAGAAATGATTTTATAGATTCACCAAATAAAAATAAAACTAGACAACTATCCCTTATTTTATTTACTTTTTGGGCAACACATATAGAATCCAATCTTTTCTAAAATGTGTTTATTGAAAAAAATCATCATGATACCCACAATATCAATCCTCAACATATGTAGAAATGTTTAGAGGATCTAAAATAAATAGAAATATATTTCAATGTATAAGGATATGGGAACAAGGAATCTAAATACTATAATATATTTCACTATAATTCCCACTTTAAATCCTATTTGAATTAAATAGTAACTCAACGAATCGAAAAATAGTCACAAAAATAGAATTGTGAACCTTGCATGGTTTCATTCCTTCTTCACTAAAAAATAAGAAGATGTTATAATTTTTTTAAATTTATATGTAGATAAAAAAAATCATAGTTTCAACTTCCTTAAACTATAATATAATCCAAATAAAAAGAAATTTAATAATACATCAGATTGTTAAAATCATTGATTTGAACCAAATAATCTTTTATGAAATAATTCCTACTATAATATATTCTTCAATATCAATATTATTTATATTCTCCAAAGTTCAAATGACTAGGGATCCGAAAAGTAACCCACTACTTCACCATATTATCAATACATTATAGAAATAGTGAATTTCTCCCTAAACTAATCCATCACATTCCATTATATTTAATTTTGGAAAACCATGAGTACAAATTTTCCATTCCTTTTTCCAATATGAAAAATTATGTTGTTACTACTTTAATAATTTTATTTTATAAGTATAATTAAACATATCAAAAATACATATAATTAATGTTAATGAAGATTCTCCTTTTGATGTTTGTTACATGTTATATGGATTATGATTAAACAATAAAACGATTATACTAAGGAAAATAATTGAGAATTTTGTTTTTATATGTTGAGTGTGATGTTTTTATATTATTAATAAATCATTTATAGATGATTTATATTTTATATTGATACTAGTATATAATGGGATTTAATTTGTTTCATTCATAGGATATGTCTTAGTTATGTTTTATGTTAAATTAATATAAGTTTTGGATAATGGAAATATTAAAATGAAAGGAGTGGGTAAAAAGGAAAAATAATTACGACTGCTTTCTTGGAAACTATTTTTCATTTTTATAATTTTAGGATAATTTATTATAATTATTTATATAGTTATAATTATTTAATGAATAGTGATATAGAAAATTTGGTTGTTGTGAACTCTAATTGTTATTGGTTATAATAGTTTTTGGAACATCATTTAATTATTATTTATGGTGGGGAAGATATATAGAGGCATCTATATTGTATTAACATTTAGTAATTATGTTGTTATGTTTGAGAAATATTTTCAATGATCTATGTCCTACAAACTTTTATAAATAAATGTAACACAATCAATTAGTAGTTCTCACTTTAATTTACATAGGGATTATTTTTTTTGTGACTCTATAGAAATCATAGTAGTGAGTTTATAAATAAAGAATGAAAATTTTTTACATTGTAGTTTTATATATCAATACTAATAAGTATGTAGTAAATTATTGATGTTATTGATGTATTGGTATGTGAATTGGTGATAATATAGATTAATATTCTAGTGTATTATCAACTATAAGTGTTAGATAGAATTGGGTGGGATATAGAGGTATAATTTTAAGAATCCTAATATAGTGGTGTTGATACAATAGAATGTATTCAATAAGAAGAATACAATAGTGGTTTCTTGTAACACCCCGACCCTAGTTACCCAGGATCAGTGCATTATTACATAAAATTGGCATGATCATAAGGAAATGATGTCTCGAGAGACGGATCAGTTTAGTATTATTAGAAACCAGATTCATATATAAGATCAACATTACAACTTGAAAAGAAATACAACAAAAACTTATTCCATTAGAAACATCCATGCCTCATCGATTATGCCTACAAGTCAATCATAAACATCTTTATCGTATCCCAAGAAAATGAATCAAAAGAAAGGGGTGATCGCAGATGATCAGTAAGGGTATGCAATACTACGAAAGATAACAAAGATAGTAAGCTTGGTGAATAATTGAAACCACATTACTTTACCGATAATAAACATGAATAATTTTATGGAAGGAATATGAGCTGAGTAAATAAAGCCATAATAAAACATAATCATTGGTATTCTATTAGTCAAATGTCCACATGAACCATCAATATTATTTTCATAAAGAAGTAATGTATAATGATGGAGATTCTGAAACATTTTTTCATGGCCTAGGCCAAGACATCTAATAAATTATTAAGGCCTCATTCAATACCATATATCAAAATGGTAAAGGCCTTGACCAATTCCACTTCAAGTTGTCTCATGAGACCTACTAATGCATCGAGGAGCTATACTGGGCTCCACCCATCACTTTCTAAGTCTAATACTTTCCTCGTATGAAATGGTTGAATTATAACATAAACATTTTTGTTAAAACTATCATAATAAATTTCAATACTTTAACCATAAATCATGAATGGTGTAAAAATAGAACATCCATAGTCAAACATATCACAAAACCATCAATCAAATATGGATGTTTTGTATCATAATAAATCAACTTCAAATAAAATTAATATCCATCAAAAGATGATGACATAGATGAAATTAAAACCATTTCTAGAGAAATATCTATTTATATTTTGAAATCATTTAACAGTCACAAAATTATAAAGAAAACATTTATTTTGAAAATATTTTCATAAGCTTGTAATGGAATCTTTTACAATGTTATAATGGAAGAAAATAACCGCACCTTCTATATAAGTTAAAAAACATTCTTACCTTAATTTTGTCGAAATGGTCATAAAGTACCTTGTTTGGAAAATGATGGAAAGATTCATTTCAATACATTTTATAAAAAGTCAAATAAGGGTATAAATTTATTAAACCCATTTTATAATAAATAGTAAAAAAAATTTGAAATACATTTTTAAGAAACATGGTTGTGGATGATTAAGATGTCCCAGTAGATACTTACATAAAAACAACCTCGGATAAAAATGAGATTGTGAAATTAACCCATACCTTGTACTTTTCCTTGGTCGAGGGTAGGTTAATCTCATGTATAATAGTGAAATAATTGTTATTAAATTATACAATATTCCTATAAATTAATATGATATCATATATGATCTTCAAATATTTCTTTGTTAATAATGTTTTAGTATTATCATCATTTTAGGTGTAAAATGATTCGTTTCCTTTATATGAATTGTTACGTAGGTATTGTTTGTTATGGATAAGATATATCTTATTCATATTCATAATGATATTAAGTATTTAAAAATTATTTTTAATCATAAAATTTAAATTATTCTTGAATGGATATGATGGGGAATAAATCTCTTCATGTTCGTGGAGACGGTAATCCGTACGTACACACGAGCGCCAATTTCATTATTTTGATATTAAAATAATATATAATTGTATGGTATATCATATATATATATATTAATTATCATGTTATATTTATTATTTACATCAATTACACATCATTATTATACCCATCCAAATAATAACGTATTGAATAATAATTACACCACGATGTGGAGAGAGTATGTTGTACGTACACACGTATGGTGACATGTCATTCAAAGTATGGATATTGTAATGGCCCGGACCTCTCCGGTCCATTACATTGTGAAATTTTGGTGTTAGAGGTGTTCCGGGAGGTCAAGGGGACTTATCCCCAACACATTGCCAATTTTCCAGTTCGGTGAACAGTGATTCCAGTTTCATGAACAGTAACAGATCGGTCTCACTGATTGGTCTGACAGATCGGTCTGACAGATCGGTTTCACAGATCGTTTTGACAGATCGGTTTCACAGATTGGTTTCACAGATCGGTCTGACAGATTGGTTTCACAGATCAGTCTGACAGATCGGTTTCACAGATCGGTCTGACAGATCGGTTTCACAGATAGGTCTGACAGATCCGCTTCACAGATCGATTTCACAGATCAGTTTCACAGATCGGTTTCACAGATCGGTTTCACAGATCGGTTTCACAGATCGGTCTGACAAATCGGTTTCACAGATCGTTCTGACAGATCAGTTTCACAGATCGGTTTCACAGATCGGTTTCACAGATCAGTTTCACAGATCGGTCTGATAGATCGGTTTCACATATCGGTCTGACAGATCGGTTTCATAGATCAGTCTGACAGATCGGTTTCACAGATCGGTTTCATGTACAGTAACGGTGGGTGAACAGTGTTTCCAGACTCCTACAGTTTTTTCCCTTTTGACGTTTCCTTTGACGTAAAATACATTTAATGCGTTATTTTAAGGACTCTTAAGGCCGATTCAAATTCCATAATTCCTATATTAATTATTCATATGGTCGGGATGTATTTACATGGTCAAACCTTGTGCGTTAATGCGATCTGTTTTTAATGGAGAATTAATCGGATCTTAGACCTTCACCCCATTAAATCTTAAAAAGGGACAAGATATCATTCTCCATTGTTATTTCCCTTTGTTCTCAGCTAATAGACTCTAGAACCTTTCAATCATTCCCGTAGGAGTTACACAATCAATCTTTACTCCCTGGATTGGTTCTGCTCTATTTTGGATGCAACCGAACTCTGTCGGTCAATCTTCCCAATAAGGTATGTTTTTAACGTCGTTCCTTTGGGGATCATCTTCTCTTGTTTCTCCCTTCCATATTATACCATGTAATTTCCAAGATTCTAATGGGTTTTTCTTGGGGTTGGTTGGTACTGTCGTACCATGGCATCCTCCGGTGAATGCAGTTGTCGTGAGAGGAGGATTTTGACCCGTTGTGTGGATAAAGGACTTCAAGAACTCTTTGAGGTAGGGGATTAATGGCTTCTCTAATTTTATATGTGCATTTGTAGAATTAGCATGATTTAGTCCTTTGGATCACAATGAAATTGACCTAATTAAATACTTGAACCGAATTAAAAGAATTGGTTGATCGCATGTTATTTCTTTATACGGTGATAATGTTTGGCCTCATGTTTTTCTAGATAGAGTGATATCTATGGTTTCTTTGATTTATTGTTCTTTCATGATAGAAATTGATAATTAATGTAAATATGGAATTAATTGTTAATTAATTGGCTAAATATAAAGATGCATATAAATTAATCTGGTTATTGTCGTTGTTGTAGTTGTTCTAATTTGAGGATAATCAAATTAGGGAAGTAATCATGGTTATTAAATTGTGATAGATTACTGATTAGGTATCCCGGAATTGGAACCTACGAATAACAAATCTGCTAATTTCATATGGATTAAAGAACAGATTGTGTGGGAATTTATAAAAGGGTTCTCAGTTACCCTCTTGTTTGTTAAAGGGTTAAGAGCCCATGGTTGTGATTTTTGTTTTTCTGCTGCTTGTGGTATGATGTGACCCTGGAGGGGTGTTTTGATATGTGGATGTGTGGAGGCCTTGTGGTTGTGGTAGTGGATGATGCCTAGAGTGGTGAGATGCATCAGTTTATGCATGTGGGTGTCAGGGAGGAAATTAGGGGTGATGGAATGGGATGGATGTGGTTGCTGGATGCTTGTGGATTCTTTGAATGATTATCTGCTTTTATTTTCCCCACTGCGCAAGGCAGCTGTTCTTGCTACCCTTCTTCCGAAGGAGGCGAAGACGCACGGGGTATGCCACATACTGTCCGTGTTTAGCCTCTCGAGGTAGAATGAATCTATGCTCTTTCTATATGCGGAAAAGACTCGACGGGTAGTATATCTACTCACCATGTTGAGCCTCCTCTGTGTTTAGTAGCATAAGATGCTTTTCTAGAATTCCTGGGAATATGGAAAAGTAATTATGTAATGAATGTTTGATTGAATGGTGAAAATCCACGGGGATGGGGATATTAGAATTTAAAGGTGATGTGAATCTTAAAAGGAGCAGTTGATTTTTGGGTGTGATGCTAATGAAGTTTAATGTAAAATTGTTCAAGGTTAATTAATGTTTAAAGAATTAATTATTGTATAGTGGAACTGATAAAATGAAAGTAGAGTAATATAATAAATCTCTTCAAATGGTTGTGTGCTTATAGGACACCTAGTCTTAGAAGTAGTAGCCTGGAGTCTGAGAAACGTTACCTGTAGTTGTATCTAATACTATGTAATGCCCATAGTGTGGATGTGAGTTATATATATATTCTGTATCTTTTGTGTTTCTATACGCTACTCCACTCTGTCGGTAAGGGAAACTGACACCCCGGGGATTCTGAGCCCTCGGGGGGTGTTTTCCCCAACATTCTGATGGGAGGTCGAATGGCTGACTACCCCCTATGGCCCCGCTCTCTTCTCTTGGTAGATACTTGTGCCATGAGTCACAGTGGTTAGTTACCCCATATATGTGTGTAGAGGGATTAATGGATTGTGGTTATTCACACACATATATTCTGGATATAGTATCCTAAGGACTACTATAGGTGTATCGTGTATAGGCTATGATGGCTTGAGGATCCTTACTCGGAGTATGGGCTGTAATGGCTGAGGTATTATACCCGACCTATGATACACGTTATGAGAGCTGTGGTGGCTCCTAGAAACTACCTGGTTACTTTTGGTTGTGAGGACGGTGCGGTGTTTCGCCCAGGTGTCTGCGGGCAAGCCTATGTGGTACACGAGGTGCAGATTGTGGAGCTTAGCCCAGGTGTCTGCGGGAAAGCCTTTGGAGAGAGAAGCACATGACGTATGTCATTGGGGAAAAGAGGAAAACCAGTGGGGATGTAGTAGAGGGGTACCCTTTATATTCTTTATTATATGCTATATTCTTGTATTCGTTACTTGGTGAGAGTAGCCATGGTGAGGTTGGGAACTTAGTATACCTATATAGGTGACGAGTTAGTTTCACTTGTTGTTCACTGGGCTTTAACATGATTTCTTTACTTTTGCACGAGAGGCTTGGGGAGGATCCTACTAAGTATACTGTTATACTCACCCTATGTATATATAAACTATTTTTCAGGTCACTTGGAGCAGGTTGGGGATCAAGTTGGTTACTACTTGCTTGTGGTTGGAGGAGGAGCTGTTCAGGCTTGTGGTCGCAGCCATTTTACATTCTTTTGGGTACTTTTAGTTTCCCATTTCAGTTCTAGTACTTTTTTATGACATTTCATATATGTACTTGGGTTTCTTTTATATTTCAGTTATGATTTGGATTTGGTTGGAGTCTATCCTATCTCTCTCTTCTGCATGTGTTCTCTTAGAGGTTAATGCCTCCCATTTTTATTTTTATTATACCCTCGGTGCTAGTTGCCGACCCGGGGCCAACTGGAGGCGGGACTCGGGGGTCATTATCTCTCTTCTCACATTGCCAGCCCAGGAGGGGTACACTTTGTGGGGAGGGGGTCGTGACAGAGTGGTATCAGAGGTCTGGTTGAGGGATAGGATGGAGTTTGGAGTTAGGCACAGGTGAGGATGCAAGGGATGGTAAGGCAATAGTGTCATTCATGTTTAGCAAGTGGGGTAAACACTGGAGACCGGCAGATACATAAGTGTTTAAGGCCCCCTATGATCTGTTGCACGGACCTCTAGGTTTATGATGGCTACTAAACAAATTGATACTGGTTGCGTGGTAGAGACCTAGGAAAGGATCATGCATCATTATTCTTGATGTCTATGTTTCAATGGGTAGACCTTGGGATAGGTAACCTAAATTTAATATAACAAAACAATTAATTAATTAATGTTGAGTCTTCCATATTCTAGGCTTAGGATCTCTAACAGTTGTTATTTTATAGGTATGGCTCCAGTTCGACGTCCCCGTCGGGTTTGCGCAGAAGATGCCTAGCAGGCTGTTCCAGCATATCACCACCATGTAGAGTTTGACGACGATGACACTTGGAGGAAGACACTCCGAGAGTTTCAGCGCCAGAGTCTACAGAAGTACGAGGGCTCCATTTAAGATGCAGTCACAGAAGACTGGTTGGAGGAGGTCGAGATAGGCTTCAGTTCGATTCGTGCTCGGAAGGAACACTGGGTGTCCTTGGTTGTGACGATGCTGTGTGGAGCAGCGAGGCAGTAGTGGTTCTTGTTCCTCGGGGATCGTGAGGAGTCAGTGATCTCATGGGAGGAGTTTCAAGATATGTTTAGATTCGAGTTTCCTTCTTTGACTGTGAAGGCGTCCAGTCGCCAGGATCTTCTTACCCTTCGATAGGGGAGCTCCAGTGTTTGGGAGTTTGGAATCCATTTCATGAACCGTCTACGATATGATTCAGACCTGTTACCAGATAAGGAGGCCTGGGCGAGGCATTTCAAGGAGGCTTTGCATCTAGATATCCAGTGCCTGGTCACCCCATTTATGCTAAATACATCTCTTGAGGTGCTGGCGAGGGCAGAGGTTGTTGAGAGGACTTTGGCCAGTACCGGGTCTTCACGAGAGGGGAATCGTCATGATTCCTCATGAAGCAGAGCTGTGGTCCGGGGTTCCCGGTTTTCAGGGCAGAAGAGTTTTCGTTCACCTAGGGGTATGTCCCGGCCCTTCGCATCTCGTTTCTCCAAGGGCACCAACTCTCAGGCCTATGCCAAGGGATCGAGAGCTTGTTTTTCTTATGGTGGTCGTGGTCATCAGCAGTGGGAGTGCCCGACTTTTCAGAGCAGTCATCATGCATCGGGCGCTCCGCTCCAGGTTCCTCCATTGAGGCAGTTCGAGTCGAGGCAGTAGCAGCAGGTTTCACCAGCTTTAGATCACCAGAGGGTAGATGGAGCAGGCAGAGTACATCCCCATGATGCTCCCCGTCCTCAGAGAGCAGAGCGCAGCTGTGGTGGTGGTCGTCATCATGGTTAGAGAGGCTGTGGAGGAGGTCGTGGTCAGCTTCATGCTCTAGCGTTGCCAGCCCCAGACGAGCCAGATGTCGTTCGAGGTACCCTTTGCTTATTTTCTACCATGATTTATGCCTTGTTTGATTCAGGAGAAACGTTCTCCTTCATATCACCTACCCTTGTCCATGCTTTGGGACATGAGGTAGAGAGGCTTCCAGTGCCCTTGCCGTTGACTACGCTAGTTGGAGGTCGAGCCAACTTGTTTGATGTATGTACAGACTGTGATCTAGTGTTGGGGCAACGCTGCTCTTGGGGAGATTTCCTATGTATACGAATACAACCATATGATGTCATACTCGGCATGTATTGGTTGTATTCAGTGTAGGCTACTGTGGATTGCTACAGGAAGAAGGTCATTTTCTTTGATGCATATGGGGAGAAAGTGGTGTTTGTTAGTGAGAGAGATCCTCAGATGAGTCATAGACGAATTCCATCCTTATCATCCATGATGGCTGGGATGATGCTAAGTTATTTAGAGGTTCCACAGTTGGAATTTCCTAGGGTCGTAGAGGAGTACCCTGACGTCTTTCCAGAAGAGGTTGTATCCTTACCCCCCCGATGAGAGATCAAGTTTGGGATCGAGCTACATCCAGGAGCGTCTCCTATCTCTATGTCTCCGTATAGGATGGTCCCTTCTGAGTTACGAGAGCTACATATTCAGCTTGATGGTCTGTTGTAGTACGGTTTTGTTCGTCCAAGTGTGTCACCGTGAGGAGCGCCGGTTTTGTTTGTGAAAAAGGCGGACGACAGTTTGCGGTTGCCTGTTAATTATCGTCGATTAAACAAAGTGACAATAAAGAACCAATATCCCCATCCACGGATTGATGACCTATTCGATCAACTGAAGGGTGCAAGTTGGTTCTCAAAGATCGACTTGCGGTCAGGATATCATCAAATGCGTGTAAAGGATGAGGATATCCCGAAGACTGCATTCCGTTGTCGTCATGGGCATTATGAGTTTTTTGTAATTCCATTCTGCGTGATGAATGCTCCAGCTATTTTCATGGGGTTGATGAACGCTGTGTTCTGTTAATTCCTGGACAATTTTGTTTTGGTTTTCATCGACGACATCCTTGTGTACTCCACATTTTAATAGGAGCATGCAGAGCATCTACAAGCCTTTTTGGGAGTTCTTCTCCCACATCAGTTGTTTGGAATGTTGTCGAAGTGTGAGTTTTGGGCTCGAGAAGTTCGTTTCATGGGGAATGTTGTGTCCCAACAGAGAGTAGCTGGGGATTTGTCGAAGATAGAAGCAGTGGTGTCTTGGGAAGCCCCCAAGACCATATTAGAGGTGCGATGTTTCCTTGGTCTCGCAGGCTATTATAGGAGGTTTGTAGCCAATTTCTCCCGAGTTGCGACTCCTCTGACAGCTTTGACCAGGAAGGATCAAGCATTCATATGGACTGATAAGTGTCAGAGAGCTTTCGAGTATCTAAAAGCGAAGTTGGTAAGTGCTCCAGTCCTTTGTCTTCCAGCGGAGGGAGTCCAGTTTGATGTTTTCTATGATGCTTCACATCTGGGGCTAGGTTGTGTTCTCATTCAGTAGAGGTCAGTTGTTTCTTATGGGTCTTGGTAGTTGCGTCCCCATGAATGCAACTATTCCACCCATGATCTTGAGTTGGAAGACGCAGTGTTTTCTCTAAAGATGTGTAGACATTACCTCATTGGTGAGCACATTCTGGTTTTCACCGATCATAAGAGTTTGAGGTATGTTTTCTCCCAATGTGACTTGAACTTGAGGCAGCATCGGTGGATGGAGTTCTTGCAGGAATACGACTTTGAAATATCGTATACACCCGGAAAAGGGAATGTTGTAGCTGATCCACTAAGCCGAATGTCACTTAATGATGTTGTGCGTGAATCTGGTGATTCATGGAGAGTGGTGGAAGAGCTATCACCTTTTCATCTTGATATGGGAGAAGTTGGGGGTAAAGGATGTCTTTTCCAGATGACAGTGCAATCATCCCTGATACAGAAGGTGGAAGAGTCTCAGTTGGGTTATCTAGAGGTGGAAGTATGGAGAGACAGAGTTGTTTGTGGTGAGGCCCCTGATGGTTGGTCGGAGGATGAACAAAACTGAGTGTTGTATCATGGAAGGATTTTTGTTCCCTTGGTGATGTGCAAGAGGGTTCTCCGAGAGTTCCATAGTTCACCCTTGGCAGTACATCCTAGTTTCACAAAGATGTACCGATCCTTGAGGAGTCCGTTTTGGTGGCATGGGCTGAAACGTGTGGTTGCAGAGTGTGTGTCTCGATGTTTAGTCTTCCAGAAGGTGAAGGTCGAACACCGTGTTCCTGGTGGTCTGCTCCAACAATTAGAGATTCCTCAGTGGAAGTGGGAGGACATATCAATAGACTTTGTTATAGGTTTACCTCGAGCTCCGGGAGGAAATGATGCTATATGGGTGGTAGTGGATCGTTTAACAAAGTCGGCCCACTTCATAGTGATCAAGGATTTGAGCTCGGTGGAGGTTTTGACAAGGCAGTATCTAGAGGAGGTGGTGAGACTTCATGGAGTACCTAGGATGATCATTTCTTATTGAGATCCTAATTTTACCTCCAGGGTGTGGAGAGGTCTCCAGCATGCTTTTGGCTCTCAACTATGCCTTAACACTACTTTTCATCCTCAAACAGATGGTCAGACAGATAGAACCATCCAGACCCTTGAAGACATGCTGCGCACTTGTGTTCATGATTTTCGAGGTTCATGGATGAAGCACTTACCCTTGGTAGAGTTCTCTTAAAATAATATTTTTCACTCTACCATCGGTATGGCACCGTTTTAAGCCTTGTATGGACGGCCATGTCGTTCTCCGTTTTGCTGAACTGGGGTCGGAGAGTTAGCAATTCTCGGACCAGAACTAGTGTAGAATACAACAGAGATGGTTCAGGTGATTTGTTAGAGGATGAAGACATCACAGGATCATCAGAAATCATATGCTGATCAAATAATGAGACCCTTAGAGTTTAATGTTTGGGATCATGTGTTTCTGTAGGTGACTCCCCATCGTGGGCAGTGAAGGTTTGGTCGTGGAAGTAAGATTTCTCCCCAGTTTGTTGGTCCTTTCGAGGTGTTAGCTCATGTTGGAGCTGTGGCGTATCGAGTAGCACTTCCTCCTCATATGAGTCGGAAACATGATGTTTTCCATGTATCACAGCTCTGTCGTTGTCTTCATGACGAATCTCATGTTATCGATTGGGGAGAGAACGATATTGATGATGATGCAACCTTCGAGGAGCGACCTGTGGAGATCCAAGAACACAGGTAGAACGTGTTGTGTGGGCATTCTATCCCCTTAGTTCGTGTCTTGTGGCGACACGGTGGCATGGAGGAGAGTACATGGGAGCGTGAGTCATAGATACGTGCTCAATATCCAGAGTTGTTTAATGTTTAACTCCTTTCATGTAATGATGTTTTCTTTGTGGTGGGACCTTTAATATTTTATTTATGTACTTTTCATGTGATTTTATGTTTGAATTGTTTGGATATGGATTGTTTGTTCCCATACTCTCGGATGTCGTAGTTGTGTTCCAGCTTTCGAACAACTCATGTTGGTTTTCCCCTGAGAGGTATCTTACAGGGTGGTTGTTCATACCCCTCTTTTCTTTAGGTCGGTTTTAGATTCTCAAGGATGAGAATGTTTTGAGAGGTACCTGATGTAATGGCCCGGACCTCTCTGGTCCATTACTTTGTGAAATTTTGGTGTTGGAGGTGTTCTGGGAGTTCAAGCGGACTTATCCCCAACACTTTGCAAATTTTCCAGTTCTGTGAATAGTGTTTCTAGTTTTATGAACAGTAATAGATCGGTCTCACCGATAAGTCTGACAGATCGGTCTGACAGATCGGTTTCACATATCAGTCTGACAGATTGGTTTCACAGAACGGTTTCATAGATTGGTCTGACAGATCAGTTTCATAGATCGGTCTCACAGATCGGTTTCACAGATCAGTCTGACAGATCAGTTTCACAGGTCGGTTTAACTGATCGGTCTGACAGATCGGTTTCACAGATCGGTTTCATAGATCGGTTTCATGGATTGGTCTGACATATCGGTTTCACAGATCGGTGTAACAGATCAGTTTCACATATCCGTTTCACAGATCGGTTTCACAGATCGGTTTCATAGATCAGTTTGAAAGATTAGTTTCACAGATCGGTCTGATCGATCGGTTTCACAGATCGGTCTGACAGATTGGTTTCACAGATCGGTCTGACAGATCGGTTTCATGTACAGTAATGGTGGGTGAACAGTTTTTCCAGACTCCTGCAGTTTTTCCCTTTTGACGTTTCCTTTCACGTAAAATACATTTAAAGCCTTATTTTAAGGACTCTTAAGGCCAATTCAAATGCCATAAATCCTATATTAATTATTCCTAAGGCCGGGATGTATTTACTTGGTCAAACTGCGTGGGTTAATTCGATTTTTTTAATGGAGAATTAACCAGATCGTAGACCTTCGCCCCATTAAATCTTAAAAAGGGATGAGATATCATTCTCCATTATTCTTTCCCTTTGTTCTTAGCTAAGAGATTCTAGAACCTTTCAATCATTCCTGTAAGAGTTGCACAATCAAACTTTACTCCTAGGATTGGTTCTGCTCTGTTTTGGATACAACCGAACTCTGTCGGTCAATCTTCCCAATAAGGTATGTTTTTATCGTCATTCTGTTGGGGATCATATTCTCTTTTTTTTCCCTTACATATAATACCATGTCATTTCCAAGATTCTAATGGGGTTTTCTCGGGGTTGGTTGGTACTGTCATACCGTGGAATCCTCCGGTGGATGCAGTTGTCGTGAGAGGAGGATTGTGACCCGTTGTGGGGATAAAGGACGTCAAGAACTCTTTGAGGTTGGGGATTCATGGCTTCTCTAATTGTATATGTGCAATCATAGAATTAGCATGATTTAGTCCTTTAGATCACAATGAAATTGACCTAATTAAATACTTGAGCTGGATTAAAAGAATTGGTTGATCACATATTGTTGTTTATACCGTGATAACGGTTTGCCTCATGTTTTTCTAGATAGAGAGATATCTATGATTTCATTGATTTATTGTTCGTTCATGATAGAAATTTATAATGAACATAAATCTGGAATTAATTGTTAATTAATTGGATGAAGATAAAGAGGCATGTAAATTAATCTGGTTATTGCCGTTGTTGTAGTTGTTCTAATTTGAGGATAATCATAGTAGGGGAGTAAGCATGGTTTTTTAATTATGATAGCTTACTGATTAGGTATCCCGTAATTGGAACCTATGAATAACAAATCTGCTAATTCCATATGGATTAAATAACAGATTGTGTGGGAATTTCTAAAAGGGTTCTGAGTTACCCTCTTGTTTGTTAAATGGTTAAGATCCCATGGTTGTGATTGTTTTTTTTCTGCTGCTTGTGCTATGATGTGACCATGGATGGGTGTTGTGATATGTGGAGGCGTGGAGGCCCTGTGGTTGTGGCAGTGGATGACGCCTAGAGTGGCGAGATGCATCAGTTTATGCATGTTGGTGTCAGGGAGGACACTAGGGGTGATGGAATGGGATGGATGTGGTTTCTGGATGCTTGTGGATTCATTGAATGTTTATCTACTTTGCTTTTCCCCACTTCCCAAGGTAGCTGGTCTTGCTACCATTCTTCCGAATGAGGCGAAGACGCGCGGGGTATGCCACGTGCTTTCCATGTTTAGCCTCTCGAGGTAGAATGGTTCTATGCTCTTTCTATAGGCGGCAAAGACTTGAAGGGTAGTATATCTACTCACCATGTTGAGCCTCTTCTGTGTTTAGTAGCATAGGATGCTTTTCTACAATGCCTGGGAATATGGAAAAGTAATTCTATAATGAATTTTTGATTGAATGGTGAAAATCCACGGGGATGGAGATACTAGAATTTAAAGGTGATGTGAATCTTAAAAGGAGAAGTTGATTTTTCGGTGTGATGCTAATGAAGTTTAATGTTAAATTGTTCATGGTTAATTAATGTTTAATGAATTAATTAATGTATAGTGGAACTGATAAAATGAGAATGGAGTAATCTAATAAAGCTCGTCAAATGTTTGTGTGCTTATAGGACACCTAGTCATAGAAGTAGCAGCCTGAAGTCTGAGAGACGTTTGCTGTAGTTGTATCTAAGAGTAGGTAATTCCCATAGTATGGATGTGAGTTATATATATATTCTGTACTTTTGTGTTTCTATACGCTACTCCACCATGTCGGTAAGGGAAACTGACACCCCGGGGATTCTGAGCCCTGGGGGGGGGGGTGTTTTCACCAACATTGTGATGGGAGGTCGAATGACTGACTACCCCCTTTGGCCCCGCTCTCTTCTCTTGGTAGATACTTGTTCCCTGAGGCACAGAGGTTAGTTACCACGTATATGTGTGTAGAGGGATATAATGGCTTGTGGTTATTCACACACATATATTCTGGATATAGTATCCTATGGACTACTATAGGTGTAACATTTATAGGCTATGACGGATTGAAGATCCTTACTCGAAGTATGGGCTGTAATGGCTTGAGGTATTATACCCGACGTATGATACATGTTATGCGATCTGTGGTGGCTCCCATAAACTACCTGGTTACTTTTGGCTATGAGGACGGTGCGGTGCTTCGCCCAGGTGTCTGCGGGCAGGCCTATGTGGTGCATGAGGTGCAGATTGTGGAGCTTAGCCCAGGTGTCTGTGGGCAAGCCTTTGGAGAGAGAAGCACATGAATAATGTCGTTGGGGCAATGCGGCAAACCAGTGCGGAAGTAGTAGCGGGGTACCCTTGATATTCTTTATTATATGCTATATTCTTGTATTCATTACTTGGTGAGAGTAGTCGTGGTGAGGTTGGGAACTTAGTATACCTATTTAGGTGACGAGTTAGTTTCACTTGTTGTTAACTGGGCTTTAGCATGCTTTCTTTACTTTTGCACGAGAGGCTTGGGGAGGATCCTACTGAGTATAATGTTATACCCACCCTATGTATATATAAACTGTTTTCCAGGTCACTTGGAGCAGGTTGGGGATCAAGTTGGTACTACTAGCTTGTGGTTGGAGGAGGAGCTGTTCGAGCTTGTGGTCGCTGCCGTTTTACATTCTTTTGGGTACTTTTAGTTTCCCCTTTCAGTTGTAGTACTTTTTCATGACATTTCATATATGTACTTGGGTTTCTTTTATATTTCAGTATGAGTTGGTGATGGTTGGAGTATATTCTATCTCTCTCTTCTTCATGTGTTCTCTTAGAGGGTAATACCTCCCATTTGTATGTTTATTATACCCCCGGTGCTAGTCTCCAACCTGGGGCCTACTGGAGGCGGGACTCGGGGGTCATTATCTCTCTTCTCACATTGCCGGCCCAGGAGGGGAACACTTTGTGGGGAGGGGGTCGTGACAGATATAATAATGAATACTATTTTACAATATTTATAATAACATAAAATTATATAAAAGATACTAGAGTTATTATTTTTGAACGGAAACAAAAAAGAAAGAGGAAGTGGAAGAAGAAAGGAAGTTGAAAGAGGTGATGAAATATGTACCTCTTCTTTGGGGTCTTCCACTTTATTTGATCAAAAGGCATCCCTAAGTTGGCTTTCTGACAAAATGATGGCATCTAGGATTAAGGGAAGACATTTGATAGGGTATTTGGATGGGGTTTGGCTAAGCCAAATGGTTGTGAAGGTTTGAATTGGAGAGAATGGGGAGTTCATTTTTTATAAGAGGGGTGAGGGGCACCATAGGAAATACTACAAATATTATTTTATAATAAAATCATTTTCGGTTTCTAATGGATCCAAACTAAATTATCTAAAGGATAAGGTGGGCATGGGTCGAAAACCAATGAACCAATTGGTTTTAGACAGGTTTGGGTCACTATATCAACCTTATATTTTAGATTTAACTCTTAGTTAAATAGTTTGACATTTACCATGTCTCGTTGTATTTTTATAATAAATGGTTAATAAAAATACTATATACTTCAAAGAGATCCCCAAGTGGTTAATTAGTGATACAAATATCATTATAAAATACTTTGGGTTGATCCTCAGATTTTTAGGAATATAATATCAATTAATAATATGATATTTGTTTTAAAAACTCTTTTATGTCATTTTTGACACTATTTGGTATTTTGTTTTTGCTAAATTCATAACAGTACTATTTCATCGAAAAAAATTCAATTTAACAACCCTAATATGTCATAGTAACATAGGAAATCAGTTGAAATCATTAAAATTCTCAAATTACATTTATTTTTATATTCATAATATCATTTATTTTAATATTTCATTAATTAGGTAATTACTGCATCATCATTTTGTCAGAAATAAATTTTATTATATAATGTCCAAAATATATATATATATAGTACCATTATGTAAGAAATATGTTTATATTTCTAATTAATATTTATAATCTAATTTATCTTATGTGTAACCCTATATTAAAAATGTTTTATTTATTAAACATTGATTTTAACTCTTTTATCATTTCTTTGAATTAAATAATAATAAATGTTCTAATCTAATCCATGAGGACACAAAGGGTTCATATATTATTAAAAAGGATTTTTTGATCTATTTATACTAATCCAATTGAATTATGACATGTGTTAAGGTAATAATCATATCATTTTTACCCATAATTACCATATTTACTTTTTACCATGGTAAATAAAAGTAAATAGGTACTATTCACCAAAAATCATTTTCATCTTATTGAACCAAATTATACACACTGATATCAACCAAGTCTCTTGGATATTTTAAATTCAACTCACATATGTGGTAAAATTATGTTGTATGTAATTTTGAAAATGCTCCTAGGAGGTGGGTAAAAGACGGTTAAAGGTTCAATAAAAATTTTATATATCTAAAATTATTATAATATGACTCCAATGAATTATATTGAACTTATATTGGTATTATGTATCTATTTTGACCAAAAATAAATTTAAATAAAATAAATAAATATTTAAATAAAAATTTGGTTTTAAAATATAACTCGGTGCTTTTCTCTATTAATAAAAAATTCTATGTTTTTAGAAAAATACCACAAATTTATCCCAAGTTAATTTTTATATTCAAAATCCAGAAATGAAGTCCATTTTGAAAGATAAAATTTAAAAAATTTAAAAATTGGGTATTACTATTCATAACGGCTAGTTTGATTGGTTGTGGTGTGTTAGAACTCGAAGTTGCGTACAACACAAGCTATTTTTTTATTCCAAGATAAGAGTTCCGGGGAAGCTTGGGGTGTTGAAATTTTGGTTACTATCTTAATACCATCCATGTTCCGTTTTTAGTGTAGATATTTACTTTATAATGGGTGTTTTTTAATTTTGATGTGTAAACAGATAGTTGAAAAACTAGTAGAGGGATAATTTTGTTCATCCTAAAATCATTGAATGGGAGATCTAGGATTATGGGTTTAGTTATAATTATTTAATAAGTAGATACCATATGTGTTATCCCAAATTGAATGATACTATTTTGGAATGAAGGTATTGGTGATATAATAATACATGAAAGTCTATAAGGGTGTTTTAATAAAAGTATTTTTTAGAATGACTCGAACAATGAATTTTTCTAGGTTCTTGAGTGGGTTTGAGATTGAACGTATAATTATGATGGGGAATTTGATTTATTTAATTTTTCATTATGGTGAATGTTGGTAAATTTTATCCACTACATCATTATATAGATTTATCAGATTTATTTATAATTAAATGTGGAGTAAAAAATTTATTATGGTTGATTTAGAGACTATGTTTTCCATGTAAGACATTAGTACATATTATGAAATATTTTTTTGAACCAGGATTTGAATCAGCATGTGATTCAGAGGTTCGGTGGACCTATAATTAATATTAAAAAAAATATTAAAAACAATTTTATATCAATCACATTTTGTATTCCCAAAATAATTTTTTATATCTGAAAAACAGTGTCAGATTAGAAATATAAGACAAGTGTTTATTTTTATTCTTAGGGATTGCCCTATGTATGACCTAATTTGGCTCAGCAACAAAAATTCAGATTTGGTATCTATTTTTAGATTTTTTACGTGGATTTATTTATTTATTTATTTAATCCATTAATGCCGAAATCTTATTCGCCTCTATAAATATCATGTTATTGACAATTTATAGGGTATTCCTTCATAATAGTAGGACTATTAAAAATAGATTTCATCAGTATTTATTAGAAAATTGCGATTGGATGATAATCAGTGATTAGATCGATGTGGATTGATAGATAATAAATGCTAAAAATCATCCACATCATTGAAAAAATAAATCATCACTAATAATTGATCCAAAATTGGGGTATGGATCGCAAATTGTAGTTTCCAACCATTATAATAATATAGATATTTTTATTATTTTTTATTATTTTATTTGGGAATATTTGATACCTTCGATCAGACAATTTATCGAATTAAATTGATTGGACAATTTATTTTTGATTATTTGAGGATTCTCTCCATAAATATCACAAATCCATGATCATTGTCCAAAAAATATTGGAATACATTGATCCAATATAGTTCATCCCCATTCCTATATCTAGTTCTTCCACATCATCAATGTTGCGATATAGGGTCATAGTTTGATATTTTTGGACATGTTTAACCATGATCTGTCCCCTAGATTCAAGGAGGATTTACATTCAAAAACCAAATCATAGATGCATAGATGGATCATGATAGACCATTGATGACACTCTAAAGATCTGTGAGTATGGGAAATGATGAAAGGAGAAGTAAAAGGTGTGTGTTGGCTTCATGTTGTGGATTTGAAATCTGATTTCCAAATACTAGATATTAGTAATAAATATCAGAAGGTGATCCCTTGATATTTTGGGTGGCTAGTTTGTTGAAAAAATATTAGGATACCCAATATAAATTCCTCATGAAATATTTAAAGTCTTATGAAATTCAGACAATAAAGTGAATTGTGGGGTGGAAAAATTGTATTCTTGATGGGTGAGGGGAAATCCCCCTTTGATTAAGAAATAAAACCCCTCTGTTAGAATTGGAAAGAGGAAAATCATTACAAGATGGACACATGCCATAAAACCAAATGCAACAACAATGTCTTAAGAAACAAACACCCAAGTGGACATCAGAAAAACATCATAGCCCCCCTTTCCAAACATCGCAATGTATGCCCCATCAAGAAAATGATATGTTTTTTGAGTTTTGATAGGTATCTATTTCCATGTGGGACCCCCACAATCCATGCAACCTAGTGCTCGAGGCCCCAATGTAAACATGGTTTAAGTGTTCACATACACATCTAGTCACACTGATGCTGTTAAGTTTATAATAACGACTCGATGGAAATGGACATGTCCTATAGCATGTAGGAATGAGTCTGTTCAATGATATATGTGGTGTGGTCTCTGTACAGGTGTTTTACAATGAAATTCAACCTAATACATGTCCATGGGATTCATGACTAGGTGATGAGGTGGGGTCACACGTCTTGTTGTCGCCCATATATGTAGTGTACCAACAACTACAAATTCCGCCCTCAAATCTCATTTAATTCTAGATGGATTTTTTTTGAGAGTATTGTATCATAAGTAGTATGGAAAATATAAAATTATGGATGAAATAAAAGATCCTATTGAGATATGATGT
Source organism: Viscum album (assembly GCA_963277665.1). NCBI lineage: Eukaryota > Viridiplantae > Streptophyta > Magnoliopsida > Santalales > Viscaceae > Viscum > Viscum album. The sequence continues at coordinate 127,691,406 of OY728151.1, read as the reverse complement.
ATATTTTTCTATGTGTCATTATTTTTTAGGAGATGCATTACAATGGAATTGATCGTTAAGGATCATTGGAGAGTTGTCAGGTATTGAAACCCCATGTTGTACCAGGCTGTGGATCACTAATAATCCTTATACTACTATGATATTAATACCCATAAGGACTATTTAATGTGTCATATAGCTATTATGTATCACCATTTGATGGACTAGGGAATGGTTCCTCTACTAACTGAGTGGAGCCACCTGACATCCTAGAGCATGGGTCCTATAACTAACTAGGGGAACCCCCAAACATTCTAGTAAATATTTCATATAATAAATAAATTTTACCACTAATTAAATTTTTAATGATTCATATACCTACATTGTGTCACCACAATGAAGTATAAGTATTTTGGATCCTCTAACTACTGAGTGGAATTCCCAATCTTACTAGGGAATGATTCCTCTAGCTATTAGGTGGAATTTCCAATATGTAATATGAAGTGATCCTCCACCTACTATGTATAACCCCACAATAAAACTAAAACATGTTTAATCTACATTGATATAGTTCCCCCAAAATTGTGTGACTATGTGGGATGGTCTCATTCCCCCATGAAATTACATCATCCGACACAAAATATGTTGAGGATCTGATATGGACTTCATAGGGTTGTTGTAAGTCAGATCAACCATGAATGGGATGTGAAATTAATATACAATTTCTCTCTAATCTAGTATTCTAAAATGTGGATATATATCATTGTTATTGGGTTTCATTTTTCTTTTAATCTGGGAGGGTTTGATTAAATATATCATGTATCTAATTGACTCCCCATACATTGTTGTGATATCCTATTAGGCATATATATACTCACACATGACTAGTCTTTTACCACAACCGAAATTTATTATTAAGATTATTTATATTTCATGACTAATTTCACACGATCATTGAGATACCTCGGTGCATATAACTTATATGGTTTTTCAGCTAGGGATCTCTTGTTATGAACCCTCAAATTTTAATTTCTAGTTGTATTCAGGTTGAGATAAAAAAATTTAGGGGGATATATTTTTACCTTATTCATTTCATTTTACTCCATTAAACACATTTTCATAACCTTGAGATTGTAATAGTAATTATTTTAGCTCTAAAAATTAATATCTATTATAATTATCCTTTTGTGATTCTGCACAGTAATGGTAGGGTGAATGGATTCATGTACTTGAAGAGAAGGTGTCCTCTTTCTGTTATGAATTCTAATAATTTGTCCCCATCCACTAGCCTATATAGTTTTTCTTGGGGTTGTAGCAACCCAGTATTCACCTTCAAGGAAGGATCTAGTCAGTGGATTCATTATAAACATAGTATTAGATCTAGTTGACATCGAGATGGTTCTTTTTTCCCTCTTCTATAATTTGGTTGGGAAATCGGGAAATAAATTCAATGGTTTTTAAGTGATACTGTCAGCCCTTGGTAGAATATTTGGTGATGAAGATTATGAATATATATATTATGACTATGATTAACTTCTTGTCAACTCAGAATATTGAGACATTGGTTATAAGGAACATTGGTACATGCTTTATATAAGACTGTATCCTTTGAATTTACAACTTGAGACAACTCCCCAAATATATGCTCATTTTTTCAATGGTATGTATTAATTACATTAAATATTAATTGATTAGGTAATCAATCTGCGTTACCAAATTTTAATAGTGAAAAAATATGACTACAAAAGATGCATCCGTTCCATGGACATATCAAGAGGTATTTCTTCATTGAGGGAAGGTAGAAATATCCTCTCATATTGTATATTAATTTATACTATAATTGTTGGATGGAAATGAATATACTCTTATAAAACTATATTATTTTTAGTTTCAGATACCTCTAAGGTTTGGCAGTGATTCAGATCCCCAAATAGAATAATATTTACTTGAGTTTAGGATCTATGATTTAAGTCTTGCAGTGATCCTGATAAACCTGATATTTATACTCCTAAACATTTCTATTCATAGTGATCACTGTTGTTTTATTTTTACAAATGGATTATGAACCTAGTTTTAGTGTACATTTTTGGTTCTAGATATAGTGATCTACTTCGTTTCGTGATGATATAGACTCCCTTATTAGGTGGTTGAGTTCATACAGAACCCTATGTTTGGGATATTCTACTTAGATATGACCAATTTCGATGATTCTTCATAGGATGTGATCTCTCCATTACTAAATTGTGTGTCACTAGTGCCATGTGTGAAGATTTTTATCATAGATATAGAATTTTATGGAAGTTGGAAACGTCCCCCACATAGACTGGTTCTCATATCATGGTTTAAAATCATTGATATTATGTCAGTTTCACTCAATAAAAATTGTGTCATGGTGTCACTGATGAGTTCATTTTTACTTTTGTGTTTAGGGTTGGGATTGTGATGAAGTTTTAGAGAAGTACATATTTTAGTATAGTAAGTGAAAAAGGAAAAATATGGGTGTTTTAGATAATGTTTTTATGACTACGAGTCTTGAGTGTGGTTCAAGTAATGAAATATGTCACCAATTTTAAACCATAGTCATAAGTCATGTATACTTTGATATATCCCCTATTCAAGACCCAACAATATAAATGATATCCTTTTGGTCATCCCTTATGTTGGAGTCTCCTACAGAGAGGATCAAGGATCAAACATTTTTCTTGACGGTATGACGGTACCCTATGAGGTGGAAGAGGCACACATAAAAAAATTTATATAGAAGAAGTCGAAAGAAACAATTTTTTCCTCATAATTAAATTTTCCATCCACTCTCTAGGTACAAATATTTTCTAATAATTAATATGTTAGTGCATTCAGTTTGTGCGATATAGTTTTTATCCATTGATAAGTAGTGATCCCCATGTAGATCATGAAAAGATCATTCAAGTGAGGTTAAATAAGATATCAATTTTTGGTAGATTAATCCTTTTACTAGCAGATGTTATGTTCTCTCATCATTCAGAAATGATTGTATGGTATAGGGATATTAACTGGGTTATGGACTAGATATCCCTAGTTTGATTCGAGAATGAATATCATCTAAGACAATTCAATTTTTCTGCATATATTGGAAATGATTTAACTTTTTTGGTAAAGGAGATATCATGGAAGATCATGTCGTTAATGTGAGAAGGAAACTATGAACCATCACCTATAAATATTCATATATATCCCTTAGTGTAGTTGGATCTTCATTCATTTATGTTTCATCAATATTAGAGGATTATTTGGGTGTCTCCACTATTTGGGTGTATATATAAAATTAAATCAACCACATTAAAGGTATTCACTAAATTAAATGAATGAATATCCAACAACAGTATGGGATAAATATGAATATTGATTGGTCATGGTTCACAGTTTCCTTCTCACATGAACGACATGCTTGTCCATGATATCTCATTTTTGGGTAATGGTGAGATCATGGAGGTGTGTATCCTTAATGTGAGAAGGAAACTCTGAACCATCACCAATCAATATCCATATTTACCCTTTAATGTAGTTGGATCTTTATTCATTTATCTTCCTTCAACATTAGATGATTATTTGGGTGTCTCCACTATAGAAATTTAATGAATACCTTTAATGTGGTTGATTTAATTTTGTTTATACATCCACCATAGGTTAGTTCCAATTTCAAGTAAAACATATTAGACATACCCTTCTAAGCTCCATGATTTGAGGATGTAGTTGGATGCCCATTGAGAGAATGGTTTTTCTCAGAACCAATTTTCCCCTGGGAATCACTATTTTTTTTAATGGTGGATATGAGATTCTATTTTAAGTTATTTTTTTCCTGAACAAGGCCATGATAATGAAAACATACCTCTTACAAATGATTGGGGACCCTATAGACCAGTTGTGAGTCACAAGATGGTTGTAAAATATCGATCATTTTTCTGAATACAAATAGTTGGGGGTTCATGTTTCAGATATTCTCATATAGGCCTTCTAATGTCGATATGTAAACTAGATGCTCTTAGAGAATATTTTTTGTGTGATGAATTCTCCCACTGTGGCGATGAATATGATGAACTAGATTTTCTATACATATATGTATATATTTATTATCATCTTCATTTATGAAATTATCATCTACCCTACATCATAGGAGGAGCATCCAGAGCATTTGAGGGACTCTCTACTAAGATTCATTGACTATGAGGTACTACATGACCAAATATTATCAGGAGATTCAACATATGGATTCATTTATGGAGGGAATAAATCCCAATTTTGAGGTAATTTTGTGGTTTTGGTCACATTTCAATAGGAGGTGCTGAGAGAGTTTTACATTTTTCATTAGTAGTGAATCTCAATGAGAGGTAATATGTACATTGACATTTAGGTGTAATTTTAGAGGAATGAATAAGGTGCATAGGGACCATGTTCATATCATGGTGTCTCACACGAGAGTAGGTGGAATTTTAGCACAACATTTTGGTATGTTTTATTACATTCTAATGAGATCCCAAAGTGTAAATGGAACCCCATATCAATAAATTTTTTGAGAAGGCTACCACAGAATACATGTCTCCCTAATTCCATCTAGGCGATGGTTGACGAACTAAGAAGTCGTTTTACATTCTTACTATATAGGAGTAGATATCATTAGATATGTTGGGGTAGTTCTACATGCGGAATATCATAATTCATTATATGGTTCCCTCTATGATGATCGTATACAACGATGTGTAGTGTACATCATGGTTGTATATAGGCATACAAGAAATATTTGAGAGACAATTTAAATGAGTACAACTTTTCACCAAAAAATGGATGGTAAGATCAGGTTAACTATCCATGTGGTAGAGGATATGATGGTAAATTGTGTGTTAGACTTTATCCAAAGTAGAAAAGATCGCATTATTCTGGTATTGTTTTCTTATAATAATAGTTATAACTCTACTATCAACATGGAATAATTTGTCTCCCTGTAAGGTAGATCTTGTTGGTCATCCATATAGAGAGAAGAGATCCGGGAGGAACCTCCTGTTATGAGACAGATTGAAAAAAAAATAATTCAATGAATTTTTCTTTTACAATTAAATCAGATTATATCGAGACAAATCACTGAGACATCATGCCATTCAGAGTCCCAGATTGGCCAGAAAGTATTTCTGAACTATTTAAGGTTTATTAAATAAATAATCATGTAGGTTATTTTAAATTGTAAACCAGTGTCCAGATCAAAAATCTGAGGGATCCATTGAACTCTGAGTGTCAGGATTCACCTAAAAAGGGACTATCATTAGATGGCATGAGCCAATAGTGGAAATTAGTTTTTGGCATAAAATAAAATAATTATGTTTCAATTAGTTTATTAGAAAAAAATTATAGAATCTTAATGGTAAATCAGATTGAAATACAGGAGTACTGTTGATCATGTTATGACCTTCTTCACTTAGGTGGAGCCTAACAATGGTTAGTTTGGGATGGAGGTGAATTTTTTATTTTGGAAGTTACTATAAATAAAATTATTTAAATAAAATTTATTTTATTTTCAAAATCTTTTAACGAACAAATGGTATATCAGGATGAAAAATCGAGACCACTATTTAGTTCTTAATGATACGCTCTCTTTAAAATGAAGATAAACTCAACCACTTTCGGTCGATGGGAAATGTTATTTTTCATAATTTTCAAAATGAAAAATTAATTACATTGAAATTTTATTTTTAATCATTTCTTCATTATTGATCATTGGAGAATTTGTGTCGTGGCGCAATGATGAGGAGATGATGAATCTCATTAATTAACATCATTAATCAGTCATTATAATGATTTTGTAATGCAGTGTTATTGAAACACTGCATCACGTTCACTAATTAATAGGATAAAAACAAATGTAGAATTGTTGGCATAATCATAGAATTTCTATGAGTCTTTGGTGGGTGGCGACGATGAATGGAAAACTCCCTTCTACCACCCTTCCCAAAATTTTTATGTAACTATGGGCTGTGAATTATGAATATAGAATGAAGGAACACAATCTTTTTATTCCTTCAACATTAATTTTATACCTTGTAAGGGGTTTTATATTATGTGAATTCTGGCTCTTCCTTGTTCATTTTTTCAAAAAAAGTACACATGTTAAATCAAAAAAAATGGACCCTCGAATCAATAATTCATGCGGGGAGGTTACTGACGTAGAGAATATTAAAATATTTATCTTAGTGATCATTATACCTTATTTATGGTTCTATGTGATCCTCTTAACAAGAATTCATTTGAGTCAACATGACAAAAAAATAGATTGTTCTTTGTGTAATTCTATGTGTGACTCCTTCCACATTCCCCTTCTTTCTTCCTTCCTGTTCTTCGTGGAGCAATAGCAGTGACACCTCTTCTGATGACATAATATATGGAAGGTCCACAACCTAGCGGGCCACCGCACTATGGAGAGGCCGTGATGTGGGGAAACTACCCCTTGCAGTGATGGAAGAACTAAGTCGGGGAACCACATCTTTGACGGTAGCTAGGGAAACCGACACAGAGGATGGCAGCTGATGGTAGGTGGTTGGGGCCATCCGTCATGTTAGAGGTTCCACACTTTGCAAGGTCGTGGACCGCAGATAGAAGTAGTGAGATGGACCCGTAGTAGAGATGCAGGTCACAAGGAAGGACTCTTCCATATGAGTGGACCAAGGCTATAGGGAAGTGCCGCCCGATCACCACATTGGCTTGGAGGTTCAATCTGTCGAGCCCTGACATGAAGAAAATGGGAGGTTGTTTTCTTCTATCCTCATGCATCATGAATCTGACACCCAAAGGGCTTCTGGATAAGGGTAGGACCACCCCACCATGTGGGCCTAACTGATGGCACAATCTTGGACACTAGGTGGGCTGGGCCAGAGAATAGTAAGCATGACAATTCAGGCCGAGATAACGAGACAAACCAGACCACTGGGTGGCCCACCCTAGGAAAGAACTTACCCTGTCAGTTACGGGACGAGCTGGAGGAATCCGAGTCGATTGGTAACCTGGTGGTATGGACCTATAAACGAACTGATCCAACCTAGAAATCACTTGGTCATGTAGGTTCAACCTAACCTGGTTGGGTAACGCGGGTCTCCTAGACCATGTTGGTATGGTCTGTCCGACCAGGTCGAAACGGGCTCAGACACAACCAGCCCCTATTTACTGAAACACTAATATCTTTCATACTAGGAATTTTAATGTTGCATCGCCTACAACGTTGGGATCCTTATGACAAGTATTTCCATCACAAATACTCTAAGATAGATTTTGTAGATTTTGAGATGATACCGAGGTCTTGAAAATTATATTCCCCTAGAATCAAGCACATGATGTGTAGGAATCCTATGGATGGATGTGATTCGGAGGATATGATGAGTGATCCATAGTGATCTAACTGGCCAAATGGTGAACAAGCCTTAGTGATCCCGCTGGCCAAGAGATGGGCATGACTAACTTATATACATGGACAAGATATGATTAGGTCATATAGGTCAAGCTATCATAGAGATGGGAGGGTCTAAGTGACCTATCTTTTACATAGACGAGTGGGTCTATGTGATCCAACTGGAACAGAGACGATCAGTTCTATGTGATCCAGCTCGATAGAGAGACATGTGGGTCTAAGTGACTAATCATTCCTATAGATGAGCAGGTCTATATGATTTATCTGGCACAAGTGATGAGCGGTTCTCAGTGATCCCACTGTACTAGGTGAATAACCCTAATGAGTATAAATTTGTATCATTATGACTGATTATTTTTTTATATACATTGAGTTATACATGGTGTGATCTATCATTTCTTTTGTAGTCTTGATTTATGGTATTTCTTTGATGACATTCCTTTGTGGTTAGGGGTACCAACTGAGTATTTTGTTACTCACCCCAACACGGGCTTCTCCTTCATGTGTCGTGTCCATGTGTAGTTGATCGATGCTTTGACATAGACCTTGGTGGTCCAAGACCAGGTGGTTCCCCATGAGACGGGATGGATGGGAATACATATATGAATACATGTATCTACCCTTCTCATACCATTTAGGTGGGGTATCCAACGGACATATCGTGGATGTTATACATTAATTTTTGGTTTGGGGAATGTATTCTGACCCCTTTGTAATTATTGTTTTTATTGAACTCTCTATAGTTCTCTCAGTGAATATTGTAGTTTATATGTATTTACATTATGAAAATTTATCTATCTTCATGTGTAATGGTTTAATGGAAATTTCCTTCCATACTAGTATATTCCTATTCGATTCTAGTGGCCAGACCATAGCCTATGAATGCAGGCAGGGGATAGTCACAAAATGAGCCCTTGGGGAAGGGTCTTGAGAAAGTGATATCAAAGGGTGGTTTGTTCTACCACCAGAACTACGAATCTATATAATTTTATTTTGAAATAGTGTAAAGTGATTTGAGTTTGGATTTTATTCCATGGGTTCCACTGTTGGTTTTGAGACCGACATATCCATACTCTAAGGCCATGAATTCTTCTTTCCAACTCAGTACATGAAAACCCTGGATTCATGTGACATTGAATGATTCCTTAGGATCCTTTTGATTAAGAGGCAGATCACCAGGTATAATCTATTTTATAATGGTTAATATTGATACCCATATGGATGACTCCACTCTTATAGATATCGATGAATCAATTTTGTGACCATGAGGATGGTCCACAGAGTTAAAAGGATTTGTTGTACAGACTATTTCTTGAGATGGAACCTTTGGGCGGTGTCCTAGTGATATGACCAGTAGTGGGTCACCAGTTACTACTGACTCTAGTAGTAGTGGATACACATAGTCTTAGTTTCATACCCAATTTCAATTTACAAAGACCTCTCAAATTTTGGGGAGAGACAGATCATTAGTTTGCTAAGGATTAGACGAAGATGGTTACATGAGTATTCTTGTTAGTGTGGAAACTACTTGATTGATTTCAGTTTTAGCTGCAAGACTTCTATAGGTCATAGGATTGAGATGGTAGAGTTTTACTTTCTAGACCCATGTGAATGTAATCCTCACCTTGACAAACCTTGATAATCTCTTTAGATTTGATTTATTTCCTAGTGATGTTGCGCTCAGTGCGCAGACAAGAGATAATTCACTTACAATAGTGCAGCCTATCAGCTGCTCAGTACTCATGGTGGTTAACATTCCTCTTCTATTACACTATGGATATGGTGTAAGACCCTTTCATCAGGACATGTACAATTGAGAAGGGAAATTGATGTGAGATTAAAGAGTCATCTATGGATAATATTCTTCTACCCATGTGGCTTGTAAGGGAACATAGCTCAAGATTGCCTGACTTGTCATGAAAATAGCCATATGATGATGGAGATATTACTGAGGTAGAAACATAATGTCCTTATGACGTCATTATAAGTATGAAATAGATATTAGCAGTTCATACCCATATCGACTATTTTAGAAACACACTTTGTTGTGTCTATGGAGATAGGATGAGGTTATCCTTTATCAGTGAAATGGAAAATAGAGTAGAATGGTATAAAATCTCACATATGAGGTTTTGGTTTATCTCTCAGCAGTTGGATAGCATGACCCTCAGTGAAGTGGAAGATAAATGTCCACAAGTCTCCTACTATGGTGTAAGAGTATGAGGATATCATTCAAGAAGTTGTTCCCAGACTACCTCCTTTCATAGAGGTAGTATTTTATATTAATCTATACCCTAGGATGACCCAGATATCTACAACTACATTTCATATGGATCTCGTATAGCATCGGGATCTGAGGGTATAGTTGAAGGACAAGAATAGTAAGAGGTTTGTAAGGCCCAACTTGTCACCATGGGTAGCACCAATGTTGTTTTCCAATATGGTAGAAGGAAGCTTGACACTACGCATGGATTACTGGGGCCTAAACTAGGTGACCATGTGGAACATATATCATAAACCAAGGATTGATGACCTCTTCAATAACCTGAATAGAGTGACATTGTTCTCGAAGATAGACCTCAGATCAGGCTTTCACCAGCTTTGAGTATGAGGTGAGGGCAACTCGATGATTTCTTTCAGATGTGTCTATTGCTAGAATAATTAGATACTAATGTCTTTTTGTGTGAAGAATTCCCTAGCGGTGTTAATGGGACTCATGAACAGGATCTTATAGTTGTTATTAGACTACTCTACAGTGGTATTCATTAATGACATTTTAGTGTATTCAGTGTCTGAGTAGGATCATGCGACACACCTAAGGATGGTTCTTGACACACTCGGAGAGCAGTAACATTACGTAATGCCATCAAAGTGTGAGATATGGATACTAAAAGTACAATTTCTAGGACACGTATTATCATACGCTTCATTAGCTATGGATCTAGTGAATATCAAGGTTTTTATTTCTTAGGAACCACCCAAGGGCATTACTGAGGTGCATATTTTTACTTGGTTGGCGGGGTACTATCATAGGATTGTACCCAAATTCTCTATAGTAGCATTACCCATGATGGTATTAACGAATAAGGGAAAACCCATCGTGTTCACAGAAGCATGAAAACATATATTTCAAAAGATATAGAATTTCTTGATGAGTAATTCTATATTGAGTTTTCCAAAGGAGGAAACTAACTACATTGTTTCCTAAAACACATTACGAACCAGCCAATGTTGTGTCCTGATATATGGGAATGTAGTTATTTATTATGGATCAGGATAGTTGGGACCCCATGAGGTGAACTATGTGACTCATGAAATTGATTTCATAGATGTAGAAACCACAATGAAGATGTGGAAACACTACCTTATGGTTGAACGATTAATTTTATACATTGACCACAAGAGTCTCAAGTAAATATTTTCATAAAAGAATAAAAATCTTAGGAAACGATGTTTTTTAGAGTTCCACCAAGACTATGATTTTGAGACAGTCTACACTCCAAGGAAGTGGAATGTGGTGGCTGATGCTCTAATCTAGAGATCGAGTTCATAGCTACTGAACGAGGCATCAAAGCAGGTGGGAAATCTTTAGATATCATTTTTGGATAGAGATGACCAAGATTATCTCCAGTCGGGGGTTTTCTCATCCACTTGTATATTGAGTCAAGGAGGAAAAACTCAACGATGCAAGCTGCAAGAATAAATATGCCCATATATCCATAAGGAACGCCCCTATTAGATATTCAAACAGTAGGGATCAAATCATTATTTTTTATAAGACGCATTGTATTACTAGTATCATTGCAGGAGGAGGTGCTGAGAGAGTTACATAAATATCCTTTGGTGGTACATTCAACTGTTACGAAGATGTACTAGGACCTAAGATGTTAGTATTGGTGGAAAGGGATATTGAATCCAATACTAGAGTTTGTCTCAGGATGCCTCACATGTCTGCAAGTGATGGATGACCACCAGGTTCTAGCAGGTTTGACACAACACATCGAGGTATGAGAATGGAAGTGGGATGGAATATCGATGGACTTTGTGATGGTCTTTCTGGATATGTCCAGGGGGCACGATAATATTTTGGTAATCATAGACTGAATCACCAAGTTAGTCCAATTCCACCTATTCTATAGCAGCGTTCAATAGAGAGCTTCTGATGCCTCTATTTGTAGGATATTGTATGACTCCATGATGTCCCATCAATGATAGTCTCAGATTGAAATTCTTGATTTACATCATAGTTATGGATGGGATTGAAAGATGTTTTTAGGACTTATCTATTCTAGAGCACAACCATTCACCCACATACTGATGGTCAGACGAAGCGAACCATATACAATAGGGAGGACAGAATTCATTCTTACGTCCTTGATTTTGGTTTCATTTGGGAGGACCACCTACCACTACTATAGTTTGTGTGCAACAATAGGTACCACTCCACCATGAGTATGGAATGTTTTGAGGAATATTACAGATGAAAATGTAGGTCACCATTTTGCTGAAAGAACCAAGGGAGCTTGATATCATGGGTATAGAGAAGGTATATTCTACAACTAATAAGGTTAAGGTCATCCAAGAGCGAATAAATACTGCACAGAGCTGACATAAGTCCTGTGATGAGGGGTGATTTAGACCATTGGAGTTTGAGTAGGGGACAACATTTTCATATGAGTCTCTCCTCAACGAGATATACCAAGAATTGTCTAAGGTGTAAGGTTATCGTTATGGTTCATCAGACCATTCATGATACTCCATTGATTGGGAAAGGAGTCATACATCTTTTATCATCATCAATTATTATATAGGGTGAATAATGTCTTCCACGTATCACAGTTGAGGGGATACATGCATGATCCTTCTCACATCATCGACAAGGGAGAGATGGAGATTGATGATTGGGCATCATTTGTGGAGTACCTTGTGGAAATACTTGATCATTAGTAGAGGATATTTTGTGGATGTTCAATACCTATTCTGTGTGTTCATTGGTAGCAGGGGAATCTCCAAGCGAGTTAGATCGGGAGGCTCAGAATAATTCTCAATACCCCTATTTTTGTATTAGCCCTTTTTTGGATTACGAGTACCTAAATCTATAAAGGGGAGAGTAGTTTAAAATCCTTTAATTCTGTTAATGTTTTTTGATAATTAAATGGGATTATTTTGAGGCCATGATCTGAGATGACACATAATTATGAGGCCCAAAGTGGCCAGAAAATATTTTTTTACTATTTATATGGTTTATTAAATAGAAGTACGGGAAGGTTTTTATATCTTTTAATCAATTTCTCTGATAAAAAATATGAGGCCACCATTGAACTCCATGTATATAGATTTTCTTAAAAAGGGACTAACAGTGGATGGAATGAGACAATAGTGGAAAGTAGTTTTTCTCCATAATTAAAACAATTATGTAAAAATTATTTTATATTCAAATCCTTGTAACTCTTAAATGTTAACTAGAATTAGAAATATGATAGTATTGTTGAGATCTTGGGGGTGGGCTTACCTTAGTTGAACCCTAAAATCAACTGACTCGTGCCGGCTAAGAACATTAGTTTTTGGGATTTAACCATAAATAAAATAATTTAAATCAAATTTAGTTTATTTTAAAATATCATAAACTCATATTTAAAATATGCATCCACCATTTAGTTTTCAATAATATTTCCTCCTTATGTAGGACTTAACCTCAAATAGAACAAGTCGAGGGGAAGAAGTTATTTTTCATACTTTTTAGAAGAAAAAATTATATTACAAAAAAATATATTTTAATTATTTTCATCATTATTGAGAAGTGGCATGTTATCACTGTGGTGCAGCAATGAGATGACGAAGAATCTCATTAATTATCCTCATTAATGAGTCAGTGCAATGATGATGCAACACATCCTAATAGAAATAAAGAATCAAATTCATCAATTTTTAGCCTAAAAATCAATGTAGGATTGTTGGAATAATCCTAGAATTTCTCTAAAGATTAGGTGGGTGGTGAATACGAATGATGAACACCCATTCTACCACATTTCAGGAAATGTATAGAAACTCTTGGATGCAGATCAACAACGAGGAATGGAGGAACATGGTCAAGTTCATCCTAAACAAAAATATTTATCTCAGGTATGGGGTTTATTGTATATTAATTGTATCTTTTACCCATTTTTTTCATTAAATTATTTATGTGGTTGAAATCATAAACATGGTTAGCCCCCCCCCACCCAATTGATCATTCATATAAGGTAGTTAATGATGTGGGGAAATAGAGAATAGTTATCTCAATGATCTTTACACTTTATTTGTGGTTCTCTATGGTGATCTTATCAAAAACACATCATGGTTAACAAGAATAATGCCTCAGGTCATTGTATGAGTGTTTTTGTGTGGAGATCCTTTTCCTCACATCTCCTTTAATACTTCCTATTATTCATGGACAAATGGCAGTGACACATCGACTAGGGAGGTACCTGGAAGAGGGGTCACGACAAAGCCTAAAACTGGACTGGCTAGAGGCTACAATGTGAGGCTATAGTTCAAGGTAATAGTTGCTGCAGGAGGCCACAGTGGCAGGGCCTAACTAGGGGGACCCTTGCCATGTGTGACATGAACCAGACATGATGCAGGATTTTTGGTAGGGGGAGTACCGGCCCACTATGTGGGATGGGCCGATGGCAAGAAATGGGCCGATGGGTAGCGTGACGTGGAGAAGAGACGACCTACTAATATTGGCTGAGCAGAAAAACAAAACTGGGCCATTGGGCTACCTGATCATGGATAAAACTTTCCCTCAAGGTTATAGTTCAGTCTAGATGAAACTGGGTCACTGGGAAACGAGGCAGGTTGCTCCCATGACCGAATCGGGCCAAGTCCAGCAAGGCCCAGTGGTCCTATCCGAATGACCAATGTGAACCAACCATCCTAGACCCCACTAGGTCAGGTCGGCTCATCTGAACTGTGACGGGTCATGTGTGATCCCTGGGCATTATTGGTTCGGTCAGAAAAATCCCAAACACAGCCATCCAATGTTTACTATAACTCCAATATAATTTACACCTAGCATCTAATTGTTGATCCATCAATAACATTATAACCCTTACAATGAGGATTTCATTTGGGAATACTCTACGTATGATTTCATGGAAATTGAGTTGAAACTGATGGCTTGATGAATATACTCCCTCAAAATCACGTACACTAAGAGCAAGAATCCTACAGTTGTCTATGACATGAAGGATATGTTGAGCATGTGTTAGTGAACCATCAATCCAATAAGTGAGATTGTATTATGGATCTATATGGACATGAGATAAATGGTTCTATGTGATCTAGGTGGCCTAGAGACATGTAGTTCATAGTTATCTAGCTAGCCTAGAGACTAGAGGGACTAAGTTATCCAGCTGGCCTAGATACGTGTAGGTCTTAGTGATCCAGAAATCCCAGTTAAAAGAGGGTCTTCTATGATCTAGCTAGCCTAGAGATGAGTGAGTCTATGTGGTCTAGTTTCCCCAGAGACAAGCTTGTCTATGTTATCCGACATGCCCCAGAGATGATTGCATCTATGTGAATAAAATATCCAAGAGATGAGTGGGTATAAGTGATCCAGCTGGCCACATAGATGAGTGGGTAACAATGACCCTGTCAGAATAGGTGATGATTATGTAAAGACAATGAATAACTCATCAGTATGAATGATCAACTTTACAACTGATAATTGAACATTCTATAAATTAAGTTATACCTAGTGTGAGTTGTGTTTCCTTTTTTTCATCATATATGGTTTTCCTTTGTGGTCATTCCTTTATGGTATGGGGTCACTAATATGTTTTGTTTTACTCACTGCTACACGATATTCTCCCGCACATGTCCTATCATGTTCAGTGATTGACAATTTGATAGAGACCTTGGTGGTTTGGTGCAAATTGGTTTTCAGTTATATTGGATTGAGTGACACATTTCTTTGGGTACATGCATCTACACTTCACCTACCCTTCTGGTGGGGTCTCGAGCATATGGACTGTGGCAGTTATAATTTCTTTTTATCTTTTGGGAATGTATTATGGCCCCTTTGTAAACATAGTTTTTACTATACTCTTTGCATGCGTCTAAATGATTGTTATGGCATACTTGGCATTATATTCCACAGTTTCGGTTTTGTGCATGTGAAAAAAATTTATAGGAAGATTACTTCTCATTTAAATATATTCCTTTTCAGTGCTAGTCTATATGCCCTATCCTATGGAAGGTTGTCTTGGGGTAGTTATGATGGGGGACATGAGAGATTGGTAGTGATAGAGATGTTATATTTGATCATCGATATGGTATGTGTAATCCAAGATCATATGACGATATGCTAAAGTCGATAGAAAATTTATGAAGATTAATGTTATAGTTCGCTGGTGTTAGAGCATGGAGATCGTGTTTTTTACGATCTCCCTTAGATAAGGTTTTGTATATTCATCTTGGGTGGAAATATATCTGTGTTCTATATCATGCATTAATTTATCTTATAAAGGATTTTAAAGGGTTATTACCTCTTAACCATGCCCCAATAGTCAGTGTGGGTGCACAAAGAATTATATAGGTCACAGTTGAGGAGATATAAGCATTATCCTATGAAGGACATTAACGTAGATGAGAATGAAATTTTGAATGAAAAAGCCATCATACAGTACCCAGTGGTGATCATGATACAGTAGGATAAGATCAGGTAATGATGTATGAATCTCTTTGTTCTTGTGTTGTGGCAACATTGATGAATTCTAGATAGGTCTGGGGAACAAAAAGGCAATTTGTGAGATTAGTATAGAATCAATTTTAGATAGAATATGATTTTTGGAAGATAATATTAAATTATATAATAATTTAGTAACTTCTTTTTTCTCTTTATAAGACATTAATATTTATTAATACATATTTTTTGAACCATGATAATTGAAGGTGGGAGATTCAATGTCCCGATGAGGATGAAAATTATTATTTAGAAATATTAAATTTATATTATATCACAGAAGTGTTTTTAAAAAAATAATAGAATATATCATGAATGGAAACTCATATTAAAAATATGATACCATTATTAAATCTATTCCATTGGGATTACCCAAGGTATGTCCTTATAACCAAACGTTCGGATGAGACTGACATTGGTTGGAATGTTTATTGGATTAATTAATTAATTAGTTAATTTCATTATTATATTTAATACCCAAAAGATATTTTACTCTATAATTACTATATTATGGAAAACCCCTTGTGAAATCCACATTATCAAGAGATCATTTTGGGGAGGTTTCATTTTTCACCCTCGATGTATTGAGATCTTATGATGATCGATGATTGGATCAATGTGGATCGATAGACATTAGATGATGAAGATCATCTTCATCTCTAAAAAAAATTCATAAATTATTGTTTCAAAATTGAGTAAGATCTCAATAATTTGTCTTTCCTCATTTTATTAAAATATTTAACATGTTCTTATTATTTATAGTTTGATTTGTGATTAATTGATACTTCTCAGAAGGCAATATATTCAATTAAATTTATTATTTGATTTATTCATGATTATGACATTTTTATCACCCATTATATTACCAATCAATTATTTATGGACATTAATGATTGTAAAATGATTTATTCACCTATTTTATAGTTCCTTTCACCCACCTTTTCTTCTCCCTCTTCTTATTTAGGCTACATGTCCACAATTCGACATTATCATGTGGGTCTGAATGTGATAAGATTCTTGGATTCATAGTGCATGTTCACAAAATAAAAAAATTATAGATTTATAGATTGATTTAGATTTAATGTTGGTAATAATCCATGGATATGAAATCTATAGTAGAAACAATTAAGGGTGGTTCACAGGTCTTGTGGCAGCATCGACTAGAGGATCATAAATTCAATATCCATCCACTAGAGACTGGGAATTGATAGCTAGAGGTGATACCTGTATATTGGTGATGTTAAAATGATGGGAAACATTATGGGAGATCATAATTATTAATATTTGTTATATGTATATCATTTTGTAAATTTTTTTACTACACAACATATATTGGTATGAACATGCGACATGTAGTCCCTAAGATGTTAAGTGGTTTTAGATGGAGAAAATATCATCTGTCGTGTTGTACGCCAACTTGTCATGTGAACTATATTTGGAGTTATGTAGTGTGATCATGGAAAAAAAAGGCATTAAGACATGCAAAAAAATGATGATGGGTAGGTAAACATACATGACCTAAAAGATATAGAAATAGCGATGTAGACATGGAGATGACCCTAGGTGGCCAAAAAAAATGTGGACCCCATAAATTCTATATATGATATCATGGACACCATTCCATGTTTATTGGATAAATTTATTTTGTAAAATTAGGGTCACATGCAATGTGTACCCCACATACCCCTCGTGTACTTCCCTATAAAACTTTATTCCATCATTTCATATTTTTGTGGACATTGATTTTGGACAATGAGTAGATAGTACTGTGTAGTTTTGCACATAATGCATGACGGATTGATTCATTGTGTATTTTGATATATGGAGTGTGATTTTTATAGTGTTATTATAATTGTGGAAATAATTTATTAATATTGTGATCATGCAGGATCATCAGATAGAGGGAGATTTTGTGTTCCCCTATCCTACATTGGTGTGTGTCCCCCATTCTCTCCCACTAGTATGAGTGGAACACACTTATGAAATAGGGTTTGGGTTAACTACCTAATTGGTGGAGTCCCCATCATGGACTAGATTATGGATTATATACCTACTTGCTGGCATCCCTATGACAGACTAAGGAATGTGTCAATTACATACCAATATTCAACCATAATGAAATTCGGATTGGGCCATTTAAATACTGATTTAAACCCCATTATAGACTATAAAATGGGTCATATTCATACTATGTTTACCCCCACAATTATTGATAGAATTTTTCATATATCCACTAATTAGAAATCCACTGATTTTGAAGGGAGGGAGTCCACCACCTACCGAGTGGTTCCCATTTTTCTTACAATAATGTTACTATTTTTCATAGTCATTTTCCACAAATAATGCATGACATAGTGGTGATGTTTATCCTTCATGAATTTAATTAATCATATATATTAGATACCAAGAATAAAATTGGTACTTCATGGAGTTATTGGTGGTATCAACAATCCGAGAACGGATGTGAGATGGATATCCCCATTTCATCTTATTTGGGTTTTTTATATAATATGATATATCCAAGATTTTGGGTTTCATTCTCCTATAACATTTGGTTATGATGGATACATATATAGCGTCTCCTATTTCATCCCTTTTTTGAGGCCTCTCCACTGGGTATGTATATACTCACCAATGCAAGGGATTTCTCTACATGTGTTGTCCCTTATGTATAAGACATACAAGTCGGTAGTGATTCGAAAGGAACATTTTGATATATAGGGCGCATTAGATATGTTCATTACTCATCCATGTATATATTTATTATGTCACTCTCATCATTTATTTTCTAGTGAGTTTTTTATGGAATCTATTCTATTTGTGAATTTTTATTTTCTATTTGGATTTAGTATCACACTATCAAAATCTTTTCTATTTCCTAGATATTTTTACCTAAATGGGTGTCACACTAGATGATACTATAATTTATTTTTATTTAAATTCATGTATGTATGGATATGGTTTTTAATTTTCATATTTGGAGTAAATAACTGTCCTCTAATTTTAGTTATGCCTTCTTGGAACATGTCTCCACCTCCTATCCAATAGAGGAGGTCTTGGGATGTGGCCAAGTCTTCTACTAACTATCTGAGACCCTGTGGATAATGAAATTATAGATTATATGATATATATTTTGTGGCATATATATTTTAATAATAATTTATATCATATTTATTTACTTATAAGCAAAAATATGGAAATTCCACATTGGGTTTTATTATGGACTAAGGAATCTAAATGGGATTTAGGAATTAATTTGGACATTGTTGGGAGGTTGTAATCATTACTAAATATTCGTAGAGTGTTTAAAGATATGTATAATGATTTTTTATAAACAATTTTGGGGTCATGATAATTTTTAATAATATTAATGAATGAAATGATTGAATAATGGTAATAATATGGGAAAAAATAATGAGGTAATAGTGATGAAATATATTTCATTCTAGATGCTAATTCAATGATTGAACAACTATGTTAGTTTAACAATTGAATAATATTTCTACCAATATTTTTATGGGAGATTATCGAATGTAATATTTTTAAAATTTTGGAGTGAGTAGTTGAAATGTATTCTACTAGAGAATTTTGAAGTTTGGGAACACTGTCTGGTCTATTCGGGGATGAGATATTGTATGGGGGTGTTATTATTTTAATATTTTGTCACATTATTAGGATATGAATGGAAATTTGAAATAAAATTGAAACTATGATACAGTTTTAGTTATTTAGTGTTTCGGATGGGTTTTGAAGCACTATTTATTTTGTTGATGATTTTTTTATTAATTGGTCATGCCACATTTTTAATATGAATATGAAAAGCTTCGGTGAAATTTTTCTATATTAAAAATTATTACATTATTGTGCCAAAAGTTACTTAGTTTCGGGAATTGAGTACTCTATAGAAGAAATATAATGGGAAACCAACTATTAAGATCGTCATATGGGTACTTCCATTCACACACAGTCATTAAATCACTATACAAACCTTGTAACTATAGTAAGATATTGGATGAATCATAAGTGTTTTTTATGGAATAAATTTTTTTTTCATTACTAACCCCCTCATATTTTAACTATATGTTAATTAAAAATGAGAAATATTGGTTAGACCACACCCATTTTTATCACAGCAAATTAAACATTGAAACAAAAATGGATTATGTTTAATATGATTTTAATTGGCCATAATAAATCATGGTAATCCCTTAATCCATTCCTCTATATTCCAATTATCAAACTTCTTCATTTATTTTATGCATCTTTTTAGGGATTTTAGAATAATTCCATTCATGTATAGTGGAATCAACTTAAAATAATATGGAATTATAGTTTCATGATTATAGGTTGTAAAATTTTGGTTTCTGTAATGATACTCTCACATTCGCATTATATTATTATATTTAATAATTTTTTTTTATTTTAAAAAAATATTGGAATCAAAGTGAGTGAAATTATATATAAAATTTTGGATTTACCCAATATAATTTTAATGATGTAATCTATGATTCATTCCGCCAATGAGATGAGGTTTTAAAAATTGTATGTAACCCCATGAGTTTATGATTTTATCATGTATGAAATCATAATAATTTAATTGTATTATTTTTCAATAAATTATTACGGTTTATTTAGAATGGTAGAAGCGTTGGTTATTAATGATGCTTTTACTGATCTTTTATGTGGTTGATTAGTTCCCGTTAAAGAATATATAGGTCTAATAATTTTATAGGAGTTATAATTAATAATTAACAATATGAGGTGTATAAATAATATTTCCCTTTCATGTTATAGTTTTTTATTCAATATTATTATTTATGTACATGGTAGCTTCCAATGGATAATGAATATTCATTTAATGGAATTTTCAGTTGTAAATTAGTATTATATGTAGTGTATTGGAACTATATGGCTCATATATATTACATTTCAATGAATTTTTATTCTCAGTTATGATTTATAATCCCCTTCCAAGTAATTTTTGAAATTTGATTTGGGAATCTCAAAATTAGACTCATGATTTTCCATAATATTTAAAATAAAAAAATAAAATAGGTGGAAATTTTTTCTAAAATAAGACTTTGAATATTTACTCTATAAAATATGTAAACTAATTAGACGATATAAATTCTAATCAAATAACATAGATCCCAATATAAAATAATTATAAATATATGTATTTGGTGTTAGACTAGAATCCAATAAATGAAATTATTAGAACTGGTAGGATTAAAAGAAAATAAGAAAATAATATCCATTTAGATAAAAATAGGTAAACCAAGAGAATATTATTATTATAATAAAATTTCAATAAAAGAACATTTTATTTTTATACCGAGGAGTAATGTGGTTTATCACATGGACACGCATATCTAACATTTTGAAATGTGAGGTCCATCCAATGTTATGTTTCTAAATACAACAACCTACACCCAAAGATTCTCAGGGATTAGACTTCATAAAACTACCATTGGTAATGTATTAGAACTAAATTCATAAAATTTATTAGACTCATCACGATCAAGGGCCCCAAGCATCAAAAAAATGAAGCAAATCAAAATGGATCACTCATCCTATCCCTGAATACCAAGATCAACTGGATAAAAAAATCTCTATTCCCTCTACGATGATTATAGACCTCAATGATAATGCATTGAATAATCAAAATTTAATGATTAATTGCACTAATATCTTACCTCAGGTAATTTTTCACTTAGTTAACATAAAAAAGTAGTAATTTAAAGGATAACAACATTTAAAGGGATGATTTTCTTCATGATTTACCGTACTATTATCACCATGAACTTGTTATTTCTTATAACTAATTCCATTAGATTATTATATTAACATCATTTCAATAAACTCCATTTCATATATTTTTAGTTCTATAGGATTAGTTGGAATATAATCTAATGGATTAAAAAAAATTCTGATGGATATTGCTTCACTTTTATATTCTATTTTTTTCAATGCCATCATATAGTACCTATGTATTTTGAATTTACATTAGAAAAACTATAAGGGGATGATAGCATAGATTGTTTTTATAATTTTAGTAGTAATCAAAATAAAAGACATTAAGTCATTCAATGAATGTATATAATGAAAAAATACCATCAAGAAAAAACATATGACTTTTAAATTTTAAATAGTAAATAAAATGAATGTATATAATTTTTATCTAGGTAAAATATGACGTTGAATATATAAAGGGTATTTATAGTTTTTTCTTAAAATTGATTTTAAAAATTCATTTACCTTAACCTGAAACATATATATTATACTAAAAATTCTCTAATAATAAAAATTATAGAAACATGAAAATAAAATATACCTAACTATTTAAAAAAAATAATCACATTTTTTATTTTAAAAAACAATAACATATAAAATATATTATAGAAATAAAACCCTATAGATGTTTTTAGAACTATTATTTTGAATTAAAAAAATCAAATGTTATTAATAAATTAAAGATTCAATAATTGTTTGATATTTATTAAAAACAAAAATGTTAAATGGTACTAATATTTAGAGGAAAAAGGAAGAACATGAGAATTCAATATGTTTCAATATCAATAAACTTATGGGAGTTCAATTGAGTATTTTGACGGATATACTATCATCAATAGTTTAATTAAAAAAATTAAGGTGTATTTGATGGGAAAAAAGTTGTATCCATTCATTTTAATGGATTTGGAAAAACAATTCTATTGATTTGTAATCATTTTACCATAATACTAGGTATAATTTAAAGTCTCCTTGAATGAATTTTATTTTCTTCCTAAAACATATTATTATTCTATAGCTCCTCCTTATCCATCTATATTGAATTAGTTATACTGAAAACAAATTCTTCTTTAAATCTTTATCATAACTCATAGTTTATATATTAAAAATTTTATCTAGTAGATATTATTTTTTATCTTCCATTATTAATTTAATTAATTTCTATTATGCAAATCATAAAATATATTCCTAATTTTGAATGGTGTTTGTATTTATTATATTTTATTTTATTCTTTATAATACATTATTTTTCAACATATTTTAAGAATCATTAACAATATAAAATATAATTTCTTCTAAATATGTTAAATTTTTTATGTTAAATAATCTAGGATATATAGATTTTATTTATTCCAAAAAAATTATTAATATTGAGTTTTTTAATCCCTTAAGGTGAATCTAGAACACACATATCATTATATTTTATAATATCCTTATACTTTTTCTATGTAATAAGAAAATTCAATACAAATAAATGGTGATTCTTCCTTTTTAATGTAAAAATTAGATTTTTTTTATTTTTTTCTTACCAGTACTAGGGTTTACACATGCAATAATTTTTTGGAACAATAATGTGGTTTCTTTAAGCTTCTAAATAATAACATGTTATTATCCTCCCAATAATGATGAAATAACATGAACAATATTTTTCCAATAAAATACCAAATTTGTATCATGAAATATATATATATATATATATATCATCATGAAAAATTTGGAAAATAATATGGGGAGTAAACCTATCAAATTGGTCAAGGGTAAAAATAAACATGATTCTCAAAAGGAAGGGATGTTGATCCCCATTATTTAAGATTAATGGAAGTCTTTAAAAGCTACTAATGTTTATAAACCCAACATAAATAAATTATTATTATTTTAATATTTTACTTAATATATATATCCTTATATATATTCATATAATTAATATAATATGATTGCATTGTTATGAAGAATTAAAAATTCATGAGATTTTGTTATTTATATTTAATGTATGCAAAGTTAAACATGGGGGACCATACCATTCTATTT
This sequence comes from Viscum album, assembly GCA_963277665.1. Classification (NCBI taxonomy): domain Eukaryota; kingdom Viridiplantae; phylum Streptophyta; class Magnoliopsida; order Santalales; family Viscaceae; genus Viscum; species Viscum album. The sequence goes on along the minus strand of OY728151.1, from coordinate 127,667,455 downwards.
TTGAATCCTCACTCGCAATATATATGAAATAATAGTATGAATATGATGTAATAACACTTGAAGTCAGGATGTTAAACACCTTTTGATAAATTAACATTTTGTTTTATAAAAATATTTAATACCATTTTAATAAAAAATATTTTCTTGGTAACAAATATCCTTCATTTCATTATGTATATAGAATAAAAAATTCAAATTTGAAAATAAGGATTCCATAAAATCATAATAAATCTATTTAAAACTTTGGAAGGTTATATTCCTTAATTACTCATTGTTATCAATAAATTTAAGGGGTTTTCTATATTGATATAAACAATATTTTTATATATATTGTATACATTAATTAAATATAAAAACATTTTAAAATAAATATAAAAAACCTTTAAGAATCAACCATTGATGGGATAGTTAAAATTAATTTTTTTTAAATATTAAGAATTAGAAAAAAATAATAATAGTTCTAAAATTTTAAATGTTCTAAAAAAACTAATTCTTAATAGGTCCCTAAAATATGTTTTTAATTTATAATACACGATGGCATCAATTGGTCAAAATTATATTTGAATAATCCCGAAAAAATTGGTCTTCGTATGTCATGAAAGAGTTTATTTATTTACAAAATATTCATATATATATATATATATATGATTTTAAATATAGGTATAGTACATTTAAATTTAATCAGGTTTTTTAAAATATTAAAAAACATTTTTGGGGAACCAAATTATTAAAATAATTTTCTTTCTAAAATTTTACAAAACAAGGTGTAATTGTTTGAACAGGTTAGTAATACTGCTAATATATTATTAAGGTGGTTTGGTATCCTAGTTTTGAACTAGACCATTATGGTTTAATCTATTTTATATTTTCTCAAAAGATATTATTACCATAGAAAAATGGATTAATTGTTAATTTAATCTTTTAAGATTATATTATTTTAAACACTAAATTATTATACCCTATAAAAGAAAAAACAATTATCCTTATATTTAGATTTTTTATTTTTCAACAATAAAAATCAATTTATCATTTTTAATTACATTATAAAAATTTACATTTATCACATCATTCTTATTAACCATTACATTTTCAAAGATAAATTTATTTTTAGTAATTTTAGTTTTCTGTTTGGTTTTTAGGAGGAAATGTAATTTCTATATATATAAATATATATATATATTACATAATTTATTTTTTAGTTTGAGAAAATATTCATCACTATCATTAAAGAGTGATTCATATTATTTTGGATAAATAATATAATTAGGAAATGAAAATTAAGACATTGAATCTACTTTTCGATCACTAGAAAGACATTATACATCTAATAGAGTAAACATATATAATTATTAATATAATTCCTTTATTATTATTTTCATATTAATATTTTATAATAAGTTATTAGATTTTGTATCTTCACCAATTATCACAATATATTATACTATAATTTATTTTCTATCATTACTATTCAAACATCAGATTCATTATTTGTTCTATTAATTATAATGTCAGTTAATGTTGTAGAACATATTTGGGTTTTAAACATTTATATGGAATATTTTATATTGATTAATTCTCTCAATGATTTTATATTGTATCCATCATATTGTTAAACATGACATTTTGAGGATAGATTCTATTATGATCCCATGTGTATTCTTCTTCATTTCATTCATGATTGTTGTTTTCTGACCAAATCTTTGATATAGTTATTTTTGATATAAAAGGATAACATTTTCAAACCTGAGGATTTTGGGATCCAGATATTGATGATCATGTGGAAAAATTCATTTTGATCTGATTTTTTTCCCTCGTGAAATCTATTATATATTTCATAATCATAAAAATAATGTCAGAATAACAATTCTTCGAATATTCTTTGTCCCATCATTAGATATTCTCATGTAATCCCTCTAAATTTGTGTTATTCTGATGATTATTTTTAATTAAAATATTAAATAATATTTATTTCATTATAATATTTTAGAGGATAATTTTCATTCTCATAATTAAATTATTTATCTAGGAAATGCTTTCACGAGGTACTATATTGATATATTTATTATTATCCATGACCATATTCTATATAGTTTCAAAAAAATAAGGCACATAAATGAATACCATAAATGTTTTAAAATATATTTTTCTTTCCAACAATTGTATACATTATGGAAACTAGTTCACTAAATTTCATATAGTAGAGTACTTCTCACACAGAAGAAGGCTTTTATTCATTATTCTTCAAATGTTGTCAACCCCCTGACGTCATCCTTATGATTTTCATGTTTTAATGATAGAACTAAAATTTGAAACACATGTATTGATCAAATATGTCCCTATATATTCCATCAAGTACTCATACTCTCCACTATAAATAATCCCATTTATTTTAGGATTGAAATTTTTAATCAAATGAAAATGAATTCATGTTACATTCATACCAAAAACATTAACTTTTCCATAATAGTGTATAGAATAAAAATTAGGTTTCAATAAAATTTATTGATGAAAATCATCTAAATAAGAATTATAGTAATTATTTTATAGTATGATATATGATATTATACAATACAATTTCCTAGATGATAAAATATTGAATTTTCTGTGTCATGTGATTGGTAGATTAATATCTGAAAATATATTTTCTTCTGCAACATTGAGTTACATAATAAAATAATACAACTTCCAATCAACTATATTAGTATTGATAATAAATGTTGTTGAATTATATAATATGAAAATTATATTATTGTTTGATAAGTTAAATTTATTCATATATAAGAATATTTTAATTTATGAAAAAAATATAATCATGGATAAACATATAAATACCCCAAATTATTTGATTTCAATAAATAAATCTCAATAAGGGGAAAATTCTCATTTAAGTAACTATGGTAGATGTATCATAAAAGTTAACAAGGAATCCCATAAACAAAAATATCTTTTCTATACTAAAAACATCATTTGAAACATATTGTGGGATATGAATATATTTGATAGTGGTGTTAGACAATATTTTACTTCTTATCCTGAAATGAACTCAATATCATTTTCTAAACACATGAATATATTATTCCTTGTGAATAACTATCTATAACAATATTAATTGGTATTTTTCTATATATCCACTAATTTAATTTTATCATTTGGATAAATCAATCAACACAGATCCCTGAAATCTAATTGATCTCAATGATTAGAGAGAATATAATTTACAACTGAAAGAATAAGAGATTTAAAAATATAACACATATTGTATATATATTATTTCACATTAGAGTGTACAACATGTGGAATTGAAAAATTGAAATGTAATGACATAAAAAATTACTCAATATTTTCTTATATTAATGTTTCAATTACTTATGTTGTATGATTCCTTAAGACAAATTTATAGAAATTATTATAACCAAAACCAATTATAATTGTTTTCATACATCTTGTTTAATTTAAACCACATCTAATTTTACACTTTATTGTATAATACATGTTTCACTTGTTCCATCATCCAATGTTATCAACAATGTAATAGTTTAAAAATTTCTATTGAATTTACATCATTATAACTCTCACTTATGATGAACACAAACAACTCTTGTGACATTACTGCTATTGAAATAAATGACCATTAAAAATATAATATATTAAATATTCCTAAGCAATATGAATATAAAATAACCCATAATTTTAAAGAAAAACTAAATTATATGAAATATGTAATTGTACTAGCATATTTGATTTATGGGTAAAGGAAATAATTGTTGGTATGTTTTTAGGTGGTTATTTTGTTTAGTGTTTTAATTGAGATGTTTTAGGAAAAGAACTATAGAGGTGTCCATAGAATCATAGAAACAACATTAAAGTGATTTCTTGGTAGTATTTTCTTTTTTGAAGATAAGTTATATAGGTTTTTTTGGTATGTGCTAATGAGATAATTCTAAAAGGGGTAATTATGTGTGACCAATTATCATTTGATTAAAAAGTTGGACGAATATATAAATATAGAAGTATGTTTTTCCATGGTCATTTCTCTATCATTATATTGAGGATTTGGGATATGAACTTCATGTGAGGTTATATTAATTCTTTATGAGAAATGGATAATTTTGTTAGTGTTCTACCTCAAGGTAATTTCTGAAGTGTTTTTTAATTTTTTCTATAACATTAAGAGAATTTTTGAGTGGGATGTGCGGTCAAATATAGAGATCATTGTGGAAATATTTCTTTATGTGGGAAATCATTATGTAATACCCCAATTATATTACATGGATGCTAGATAAGTCTCAAGATATGAACCATCATGGTTGAATGGTTTGAAAAAGTCAAACAGGTGGATCTATAATAGTGGAAAGATATTAGACAGAGGGATTTGGGATCCTCTAGAAGAATTCCATAATATCTAGATTAATTTTTGAGATCCTTTCTGGGTGGGATGATCCATAAAATTTATTTTTGTTATCATAGTAAATGTAGAAGAATTAGATTGGTGGGTTTATAAAAAATATATATGGTGTTAAAATTTAATATTTATTCATGTCAGGATCATCCTATGTACATTGATAAAATATATCATTTTATTTTTTAATATATGCAAATTTTTTCAAATCATTAATATTTACATTCATTTTACAGTACATCGATTCTAGAATACTATGGTTTGGCTCTAATAAAAATTTCCCTAGATGGGTCTCTTACATGTTATTGGTCTTGTATGCCCATGTATTTTATTGTTATACATTTATAGATGGTTTTACATTAAATTATGGTAAAAGTATTATTTAGACATCCTTGTAATTTAATTCCCATGATTTGATTCATATACATGAGTCATACTATGTAACTCTATACATAGATGAATTTTTTATATGAGATGGGGGATTTGTATTCATGACAATTAAAATTATACATTAAGAAAATGTGTTTCTATTATGTTATAATGAACATATAACTTGGGTTGAAAATGATCCTCACATAAAATATTGGATTCCAATATGTAAAAATGGCTATGTAACACATCTCACATATGAGAATTCAATAGGATGTTATTATAACATGTGAGATTAATAGTATCAAATGATATAATAGAAAGTATTATTGGTTTTTTTTATTATGAAAATACTTCCAAATGTGGTATATTTTATTATAATATTTATATTTTAAAATATATACACTATATATCTCATTATATATATTGTCTATTATTGAGGGATAAAAATTTAATAATGTTTTTTGAAACCCTAGACAAGCACCATAGTTGACATACTGATTTTTTTAATGGAGGTCATTTTAGTGTTCATAATGGTGGTCATGATAATGTTACGTGATAATTTGATGATAAATAATTAGGGGTATTATTGGGTCTCTTAGGATGTCTCATATTGCATTCATTAATTATATCATATAATTATTTTTCACTTTATTTTGATGGGAGGGCACTATTATGTTTGTTTGTTTTTTCAATGGTTAACATAATTACGGTTACATGATCTTATTAATATTTTTAATATATTCATCACTTATAAAAAACAATTGTTCATTCTCTAATTCATTTGTATGAATTTTAAATATTCATGTTCTATTATATAATGATACACAAGAAAATTCAACCAATTTGTTTTATAATACCAACTCTACTTTGAAGACTAATGTGTATAGACCAGAATATATGAGGTCATTAATAAACCATGGACTATATATGGATTGGTGAGAATGGGTTGTTGTTATACAATAACTATTAAATATATATTTACCACCCTACCCCATCCTCTTTCAAACTCTATTTTTCACATTAGATTCCCCCTTTCTCATTATCTATAGATGATGTATCATACGGTGGATAGATTTCGAAATATTCTAGATTTATTTAATTTGTTGGGTTCATGAACAATTGATTTTTTAATGTTTTGATTATTTTTCCTCCTGGAAAACACAATTTTATTATAGGGTGAAGCAATAATTGGATCATAAGGTTCTCTATTTGGTAAGATCATTAAAAAGATATAAATAAATTGGGATATTTGTCTTATTAATGAAACATTTATCTCAAAATTAAATATTATATATGATATAAGAATCTTTTTTGAAATTTATTTAATTATATCAAAAATAAAAAATAATCATTATACCGCCTTATAATTATTATTAGTAGAAAGCTAAAATTGATAATAGATGTATACCATTAATAAATGTTAGTTCACACACACATCCTCTCTTTTTATATCTCGTAAATTGATAATAAAGTAGTAATTATCATTTTATGTTAATATATAATTAATCATATAACATTAAACTATAATAAACTAATAATTTTATATTTTATACTAATGAATAAAAATTTAATTGAATGTCACACTATATTTTTTAGATCATCCATATTTATTTCTATTTTTTATAATTATAATGTAGAATTTTCCAAACCATTAATCCTTAAACGCATACCCCACATTCCATGGGAGGATGTTATGGTGACCTATGAATAACATACGTAAATATTAAATAATATTAGATTAATATAATATATACTTCATTATAATACGTACCAAACATATTAACCCTAACAGAACCACCCAGTCCTTTCTAGAATGCCACATAACCTCATGCATGTCTACCCATATGATTGAGGATTACTAATAGTAGTTATGGTTTAATTCAATTATTGGGGTAACTATACCAATAATTAAATATCATTCAAAATTATAATATAACATAATATAAAAAAATTATACAATCAGAGTAAACATGAAAAATTTATATTGACTAAATACTAGTAATATATTATCATATTGGGATGAAAATGTAGAAAGACTAATAAGATTTTAATTGATGTGAGTAAAAAAATTAACAAATTATGGCCTCCTCTGTAGTCTATAATTTTCTACCAATATCTCAAATATTTTTTACTCAACCATCAACTATGACCCCCTTTCCCTGAATTGGAACCCTATACATGATGTTTACATATTCATTTAGATGTCTGTGCATGGAGTGAGTCATAAATCCCAATAATACACCAAAAAGATATCATTAAATATTTTACAAGTATAATATGTGTATTCCACCACATTAATGAATGTGTAAATTGTTATATCAATCATAAAATCACATGTTGAGTGGATTTTGACTAAAAAATTTACCATAAAACCGCAAATTTAAATTCATCACGTTAATGATTGAAGGAAAACAAGGAAATTGTGGATGTAACAAAAAAATTCCTTGGGGATAGAGTATATGTTTCTCAAAATAGAATTATTATTTCTTACATGGATTCCATGTTCCTTAAGTACATCAATTTTCATCAAAACTTTATAGGCATTTAGTGATACTAATAAATCAATAGGCATCGAGAAACATGATACATTACATCTAGAAATTGATTTATTACTCAATATGGAATTCCATGTAATAATAACATCTCTTCCATATTAATAGGTCTATTATCTCCCCCATCATAAATCATGTGTAATCCTCCTATCTGGGAAAATCATAGATCGATGGACAACTTATTCTTAGAACCAGGAATAAAACCACTACAAAAATGGAAACATACATAAAAGGTAGATAATATTAGTATATATTTAAATAATTGAAAAAATCTAACTAATTATTTACATGTTGTCATCTCCTGTAATGTCCCATCATGACTCAATAATTCTCACGGATGTAAGCATCATAAGTAGCCTTTATGGTCTTCAAAATGGGAAATGTCATCATTATAAATAATGGGAAAATGTACTACAAATAAAGATTAATATAAAGGCCATCATGTTTCTACAAGATCCTAAAATGATAAGGAACTTTTAAACTTAATCCATTCAATTTTAATGGTGAGGTTTATCTAAGACAGATCACCTAAAGCATGTCCATGTATTTGTCTTCTCAAACCACTAACCAAGGATTCTTAGATACTATTTCAACATTATATTTCAATAATAGAAAAAATAGTACATGTGAAATGAAATTCCATCAACTAGATAATTATATATTTTTTAAATTTTTAATGAGCTAACATATCTATTGAAAATCAAAATTTGCATATGATAAAAAAAATTACAATAGTATTATCAAGGATAATATTGAGATAATAAATCAATTTCACTAATCAAAAATATCTAAAATATTATCATTTAAATTTTTTTTAACATAAATTCTAAAATCTCATGAATAACTTGATTTAATATTACTAAATAAAATTAGGAAAATGATGATAAATTCCACCTTAGAATTATTACCTTAAAATGGAGCGCCCAAATAATGGAAATTGGGTGAGGGTTCTTGACGCACGCCTGTCGTAGGGCATGGAAAAACAATTATTTCATAAGTTAAAATGTAGTATTTTGGTTGACCCAGGATGTCTCCCGAAAAGGAGTGCACACAAAATGGGTTGTCACTTTAAAACGGGGGTAAAATTGTTGTGAAAGAAAATTTGAAATTCAAATGATTGAAAAAAATGAAATTAAAAGGGTGATTAGTTCGGGGTTGGTTTCCTAATTATAATTCTATCATTGTTCAATTTAATTCAATCCTCTTCTTCTTAGTTGATTAATGTGAGTTTCCACAATTGTTTCCTCTCACTTCCTTGGTGAAATTATTATTGTGAGAGAAAACCTTACCATGATCTTGGTTTGGTCAACTCTTATTCTATGTGTAAAATAGTTGTTTTGAATATCCTTAATTTAAATGGGAAATACCCTATCGGGTTTTTATTATCCCAAACAATCAAAAACATTCATTACACCTTTTACACGTACTGACGATCGTCGAGTACTTCACCACTAATTCCTGGTTTATTCCATCATATATAAACCAGAAATTAGAGGAGGGAGATATTGATTATTTTAGAAAGGCAAAAATAAATAACAGAATTAATATTCAAGAACGATAAAACATGATAATAAAATCCGCTCTAAGAAATTTAAAACAACATTGAAGAAGAATGAAATTTATTCAATTGCGTCCAAGAACTCAAGCATTACAATGCAGAAAACCAACCATTCTTCAATCACTCCAAATGTTTACCCCACCATGGTAAAGGTAATCGAGTTGAATGGGGAAAAAGAAGGCATTAAAAAACTTTGAAAAAGAAAATAAATAAATGAGAAAGCTGAAAAGATCACCTTCTTGGTGTCCCAGAAGGAATGCGATGGAGAATAGATTGGAGAATGGATGCTTTGAGAGGGTGGAGCTCTCCTCCTTTTATAGCCAGAATGCTTTCCCCGAATGTCGACGCATTTTATCCCCATTAAATGATAACTTCACGCGTTGAGACCTTCTTTAATGTTGTTCATAATTACCTTGGACGTGTCTCCCCAAAATTTATTCGGATTTGGGCATGTATTCCGAGAGTTATGGCCGTTTTACTATGAGCATTTATTCTGTCTAGTCAGACTCTCCAAAACGAAATCCTCCAGATTAGGGTGATTTAATGACCCCATAAACGGCCAATTAACTCAGTTCTTCGTTTATAAAAGATGATTCAAAACTCCTTGTGCGTCCACCCATCGAATTTCACAAGCTTTGGGCCCACATTGTATGAGTTATGGATCAGACATCAAAACTAGGAAGAACTGAAAACAGTTTTCTGGAGACAACTTGTGATCTTCTTTTGAGATTCCATATGGCCAATTCAGATTTTAGTCAAAAAATAGTAAATGAAGCCCTGGATGTGTAGAATCTGAAAAAAGGAATTTTGTAATTTGGCTCAGTGTAGATAATGTTATGACCAAACTACCGAAATAATTTAAAACTGTTAAAAATCCAAAATGGCCAATTTTAACTATTCAGCTCAAAATAACACCATTATCATAAAAATAAAACAATTCATCTTAGAGGAACAATTTTGTGGGTTTAAAAAAAATTTATTCAATATAAATTAATTGCAAATATTTTTTCTATCAATTCCTCCACACTTAGCACTTGGACTCATGTACATGTAAAAATCAAATCAAATCAAATCCAAAACACATATCAATGAGATCAATCAAATCAATTTCAAGAAACAAAAAGATATGATGCCTCATAAAAAACTGTTATTTCAAGTTCTACATTTAAGATTTTAATATATTTCCACTTCATTTCTTATTCCATGCACACAAAACACCTACCTCACATGAATTTTCTCTCATCTCACAAATGTAAAGGCTGAACAAGGCTTTTCTCATCCAAACTCACACAAGAGTCACCATAGATTTGATAAATTCCTACTTCTCCACCCGATGTGAATCAAGGGCATTTGATTCTCATGAGGACTTTTTAGGGTTGTTCTGTGGCTTCCGGTTGGTAGGATTTAGATGTGAAAAGTACTGAGGCTGAAAAAGGAAGGCTTGGCTCTTATTGAAGCAAAATTGCAAGATTCTAATTTTCACTCAAATATTTTCTCCTTCACTTCCACTTTGTTGAAAATCGGCTCCATCATCATTCAGTCAGCTCAGCAGCAAACATTACAATCTTTTCAAACATGATTTTTTTTAATGCTCCAGATAGGCACAACTTTCTTTTTACATTGGAAGCTCCAGAAAGGCACAACTTCACTTTTCAAAAAAGCTCCAGAAAAGGCACAACTTTCAACAGAATAATTTTTCCGCATCACACACATATCTTCCACAATTTATTTTCCACCCAAAGTATATCCAAATGAGGTAGTACACCATAAGACATCTTCCCCCACACTTAAGTTCAACTAGATCATGCAATTTTACTTCAAGAGCAGGTATGATAGGGAAAATTGGCTTGTAATGTGGCTAACCTAAAGGGAAATTCATGTCTACTAGGGGCTACAATGAAGGATAAATGTAAAGATGGGTCAAAATGAAAAGGATTATTTTGAAAAGGGGGCTTCAATCAAAATAAATTCCTCAATCATTTAAAACACACGTACACCAACCCTCAATTTTTGAATGGAATAAATCAAATTCTGGTTAAAGAAAGCATGGTCTGCTTCTCTCAAGAAATGAGTTGAATGAAAAGAATATGACAAAAATGGTTCAGAAGCCTCACAGGAAAGATATATCAAAGATATAGATAGTGAAATATGGCATGAGATTCAAAAATCAGTTCACTTTTCATGAAATTCCAAAAAAATGAACTTGAAACAAATTCATTTCAGAATTCATTTAAGCTCGGTTTCATGAAATAGATTGGTTCACTCATTGACATGGGTTTCAAAAATGGTATTGATAATATTTTCAGCTTAAAAGTTTCAGAAACACACCAAAATTTGAAAAATAAACACACAAAAATATGAAAACACACAATTTTTTTTGAAAACAAACATCAAATAAAAATCCTATACTATAAAGGTTCCCTCCCCCACACTTAAATGATGCAGTTTCCTCGATGTATTCAAGTGGATTTAACATGTAAACCAATTTTCAAATTAATCACAACATCAAGAAAGTGTGAAAGAGAGGTACAACCTGATGGATCTTATTGATAAATAGGTTGGAGGTGCGTGATCTCCTCCACTGGATCTGATGGCAGGGTCCCAAGGAATTTCTTTAACCTATGTCCAGTCACAGTGAATTGATCCTTCTCTCCATCCTTCATAATCTGCACTGCACCAAAAGGATATACATGAGTAATTATAAATGGACCTTTCCATCTGGAACGAATTTTACCTGGCATCAGCTTGAGACTTGAGTTGAATAATAACACTTTGTCTCTTGGAGAGAAGTCTTTTGGTTGGATCAGCTTATCATGGGACACTCTTGTTCTTTCATTGTAAATCCTTGAATTTTCAAATTCTTCCATTCTTATTTCATCCAGCTCTTGCAACTTCAATCTTCTCTCCTTCCCAGGACTTTCAAGGTCCAAATTCATTTTCCTCACATCCCAATACGCCTTATGCTCCAAATCCACAGGTAGGTGGAAGCTTTTCCCATAAATCAGCCTATATGGACTCATTCGAATCGGGGTTTTCTAGGATGTCCTATAAGCCCGTAAGGCATCATCCAACCTTTGGCTCCAATCCTTCCTGTTTGGATTAACGGTCTTTTCCAAAATTCCCATGATTTCTCTGTTTGAAACTTCAGCTTGCCTGTTAGTTTGTGGATGATTGGGAGTTGATGTTTTATGATGCACCCTATACTTCTTCAACAATGTCTCCATTCTCAAATTGCATAAGTGAGTCCCTTGATCACTGATGATTGCTCTGGGCACTCCAAACCTACAAAATATGTTAGACCTGACAAAATCACAAACAACTTTAGCATCGTCAGTTCTGGTTGCTTTTGCTTCCACCCATTTGGAAACATAATCAACTGCAAGCAAGATATAAGAATTTCCAAATGACATCGGGAAAGGTCCCATAAAATCTATCCCCCAAACTTCAAAAATTTCACAAAAATTCAATGGAATTTGGGGCATTTCTTGCCTGTTTGAAATATTTCTTGAAAACTGGCATTTTTCACATATTTTTCAAAATTCATTAGCATCTTTAAAAATGGTGGGCCAATAAATTCCAGATTCTAAAACCTTCATTGCATTCCTCTGAGGTCCAAAGTGTCCTGCACAAGCTAATGTGTGACAAAAATCAAAGACAGATTTAGCTTCACTTTCAGGTAAACATCTTCTTATAACTTTATCATTGCAAATCTTCCAATGGAATGGATCATCGCAAATGTAATATCTAGATTCAGAATTTAGTTTTTGAATTTGGTGAGAATTGAAATGAGATGGGACCTGAGTTGTTACCAGAAAATAGACTATGTCAGAATACCAAGGCGCTTCTCCTTCAATCAAGTACAACTTTTCTCCTGGAATTTGATCATTCAGTGGGTCTCTTTCTGGAACATCAATTTCAGTAGTGTTTGGCAGTCTACTTAAGTGATCAGCCACTAGGTGCTCAGATCCCTTCTTATCCTTGGTATCTATATTGAATTCCTACAGTAGTATCATCGATCTCACTAACCTTGGTTTAGCATCAGCTTTCTTCATCAAGTACCTCAAAGCTGCATGATCATAAAACACAGTGATTTTAGTTCCAAGATGATATGATCTAAATCTTTCTAAACAAAAAAAACTGCAATGAACTCTTTTTCTGTGGTTGTATAATTGAATTGGGACGCATCTAAACTTCTCGTGGCATATTAAATGACTTGTGGTCTTCCCCCAATTCGTTGAGAAAGGACTGCTCAAGCTACTTGGTTAGAGGCATCACATAGTAGTTCAAATGGTTCTTCCCAATTTGGAGGCCGCATCACGGGTGGTGAAATCAATCTCTTCTTCAACTCATCAAAGGATTCCCTATATGCACCATTGAAATCAAAATCAGCATCTTTCAAAAGTAATCTAGAGAGAGGGAGAGAAATCTTACTGAAATATTTGATAAACCTCATGTAGAATCCTACATGTCCTAAAAATGATCTAACATGTTTCACACAAGTAGGGTAAGGTAATGAATTTATCACTTCAATTTTTGATTTATCCACTTCAATTCCATTTTGGGAAATGTCATGACCAAGCACAATTCCTCTTTGAGCCATGAAATGACACTTTTCAAAATTTAAAACAAGATTTTTTTCAATGAAGGTTTTCAAAACTTTTTCCATAATTTTCAAACAATGATCAAAAGAATCTCCAAAAACTGTGAAATCATCTAAGAAAAGTTCCAAGAAATTTTCAATGTGATCCGAAAATATACTCACCATGAACCTCTGAAATGTACCTGGAGCATTACATAATCCAAATAGCATCCTTTTATATGAAAAAGTACCAAAAGGGCATGTAAATGTCATCTTATCTTGATCCTCGGGAGCAATAGGTACCTGAAAGTAACCTGAAAATCCATCCAAAAAGAAATAATGAGTTCTCCCTGCCAATCTTTCTAACATCTGGTCAATGAAGGGGATGGGGAAATGATCTTTTTGAGTGACCTGGTTCAATTTCCTAAAATCAATGCACACTCTCCAGCTATTTTGAATTCTCATAGGGATTAACTCATTCTTTTCATTCCTCACAGTGGTCAGGTCATTTTTTTTTGGAACGACATAAATAGGGCTGACCCACTGCGAATCTGAAATGGGTTAGATGATCCCAGCTTCCAGGAACATCTCGATCTCATTCTTCAAAACCTCCATCAAGGAGGGATTCAGTCTCCTTTGGGGCTGTCTAACAGGTTTGGAATCTCCCTCAACAAAAATTCTATGTGAGCATATTTTTGGGTTAATTCCTAGGATATCACCTAAGATCTATCCTATTGCTTGGACATTCTATCTCAAAATCTCAATCAATGATTTTTCTTGGGTTTTAGAAAGATTATTAGCAATTATCACTGGTAGTTTCTCTCCCTCCCTAAGGTATACATCTCTCAAATCAGTGGGGAGTGGTCAGAGTTCTAGATTAGGGGGATGCTCAAGGGATGAGACTAAATTGAAATTTTCCACTTCCAAATTTTGGACCTCCTGCACATAAGAAACCATATCATCTTCCTCATTATTTAACAAATCATCAAAGAAATCAGATTTTACCTCTTCCTCCCACATGAAGTCAGAATCTCCAACATCTTCAACATCCACATGTTCAATGATATTTTCAAGGGAAGAAGTCTCTCCTAAGTCTAATAATTCATAGAGCATACCTGATTCTTCAATTGGTTCTGCACCGACTTCATGGGAAAGAGAAAAGAGGGAGTGATCATCTTATGGATGCCTCATGGATTCAAAAATATTGAAGTGGACCGTGATTTCTCCAAACTCCATGGTGAGTGTCCCCTCGTGGAAATTGATGTTGGTTTTGGCTGTCTTCAAGAAATGTCTCCCAAAAATTATGGGTGAATGTGATGGGATCCTATCTTCTTCCATATTGAGAATGTAGAAGTCATCTGGGAATAAGAGATCTTTCACATTCACAAGGACATCCTCCAAAACTCCTGCAGGAAACACTGTGGATCTATTTGCAAGCTGGACCACCACTCTTGTGGGCTTCAATTCTCCCATCTGCAAAGAAGTGTATACCGAGTGAGGCAATACATTAATTGAAGCACCTAAATCACACAAAGCATTAGTTAAATTTAATGAACCAATGGTGCATGGAATGGAAAACGTCCCTGGATCTTGGCATTTGGTTGGAATCTACGGCGTGATACAGGCTGAGACACTTTTTCCCAAGATGATTATTTCATTCCCATGAAACCTTCTCTTTTTGGTGAAAAGATCTTTCAAAAATTTTGCATACCTTGGAATTATTTTAATAGCTTCATGTCGGGGGATATTGATTTCCACTTTTGGAAGGTGTTCAGAATTTATTTTTGAAGTAATTCTTCATGCAATTTCTTTGATTCGATCGTCCTTGTTGGAAATGGTGGGGGTAATTCTTTCTTCTCCCTTTTTTTCTTTGCATTGGTGTTTCTTTTTTCTTATTCTGTGGCCTATCCTTCTCCTCCTTCTCTTCCTTTTCATCTTCTTGGTGGATTCTCACAAGACTTTCTGAATCATTCTCCCTTAGAATAAGTGGTATTATTTCAGGTTCAGGGTTGGATGGAGGTGGGATTTCTTTTCCACTTCTTGTTATGATTACACTAACATTATCTTTAGGATTTGGCACTATTTGGGATGGAAGCTTCCCTGAATTCTTGGACATTATTTCAAAAAGACTTCCCACTGTGTTTACTAGCTTGTCAACCTTATCTGCTAGGCCCTCATACTTGTATTGTAGCTGTTCCACAGAAGGTTGTGTGCTGGTGGATGGTTGTTCATATGTCTTTCTTTGGAATGGTGGTGGATGAAAATATTGTTGTTGTTGGAAGGGTTGTTTGTATGATTCTTGGATGGGAGGGGGGTTCTGGTATTGCTGGTGGTGGTAAGAAGGTTGACTGAGGTGCTGGTTAAACGGTCTCATCTGGTTTTGTTGGTTCCCATATCCTTGTTGGGATTGCAGTTGATTTTGTTGGAATTGTATTGGTTGAAAGGCTGCAGAACAGTATTCTATCCCCTGTATCTCAGGGCACTGGTCATTATAATGAGTGGAAGAATAACATAAACCACATACCTGAGATGAAGCTTGTTGACAATTTGCTTGTGTTACAGCCATTTGACAGACTAATTATGCAAGGTCATCGACTTTGGTTTCAATCAATGTAGATGAATCAGATGTTTTTAACTTATGTATCCCCCTGGTTCCCAATTCTCTTAGTCCAAATTGTTGTGTGTTTTGTGCAATCTTCTCAATTAGTATTCTGATATCTGCAGGAGACTTGTCAATCAGGGACCCCCCTGATGAGGCATCTAGAAGATTTCAATCATTATCCATAATTCCTTGGTAGAAGAACACAAGGAATTGGTGTTCCTCCATTTCTTCATGTGGGCAGCTGGAACATATCTTCTTGAAGCGCTCCCAGTACTCGTAGAGGGTTTCTCCAGTTGATTGACGTATGATGTAAATCTTCTTCTTGATGGCAGTGCTCCTCGATGTGGGAAAAAATATTTCCATGAAACTTCTTTTTAGTTCTTCCCAATCACTGATCTCCCCTGGTTGTAGGTTGTACAACCATTCTTTAGCTGTTCTTTCAAGTGAGAAGGGGAATTCCCTCCATTGAAATTGGTCTTTGGGTGCTTCTCTTGGACTGAAGCTTGAGCAAGTGTATCTGAATTCTTGCATGTGCCGATTTGGATCTTCTCCTGCAAGACCATGAAACTTTGGAAGCACAGGAATCATATTTACATGTAATTCAAAATCATTTGGTTCAGTGGGTGCAATTAGTTGGTTATTTTGAATGGAAAATTTTGGTGCGCATAGATCACACAGGGTTTGGTTGGGATTTCTAGCCATGATTTTCAGGTTCAGAGTGAACACTAATAGTTTCACTTGAATCTGAGAGATCTATTTATTCAAAGATTTCTGGTAGATTTATTTTTCTTAGTTGGGTTAATGTTCTTTCAATTTCTGGATCAAATTCAATTAATGGTTCTTTTGAGGTGCGGGTCATTCAATTTTGTTTTTGTTTTTGTTGTTGCATTGCCTCCCCGGCAACGGCGCCAAGTTTGACGCACGCCTGTCGTATGGCATGGAAAAACAATTATTTCCTAAGTTAAAATGTAGTAATGTGGTTGACCTAGGATGTCTCCCAAAGAGGAGTGCACACAAAACAGGTTGTCACTTTAAAACGGGGGTAAAATGTTGTGAAAGAAAATTTGAAATTCTAATGATTGAAAAACTATGAAATTAAAGGGGTGGTTAGGTCGGGGTTGGTTTCCTAATTATAATGCTATTATTGTTCAATTTAATTCAAACCTATTCTTCTTAGTTTATTAAAGTGAGTTTCCACAATCGTTTCCTCTCACTTCCTTGGTGAAATTATTATTGTGAGAGAAAACCTTACCAAGATCTTAGTTTGGTCAACTCTCCTTCCATGTGTAAAATAGTTGTTTTGAATATCCTTAATTTAAATGGGAAATACCCAATCGGGTTTTGTTTATCCCAAACAATCAAGAACATTCACTATACCTTTTACACGTACTGATGATCGTCGAGTACTTCACCACTAATTCCTGGTTTATTCCAACGTATATAAATCGGAAATTAGAGGAGGGAGATATTTATTATTTTACCAAGGAAAAAATAAATAACGGAATTAATATTCAAGAACGATTGAACTTGGTACTAAAATCCACTATAAGAAATTGAAAACAACATTGATGAAAAATGATATTTATTCAATTGCGTCCAAGAACTCAAGCATTACAATGTAGAAAACCAACCCTTCTCCAATCACTCCAAATGTTTACCCCACCATGGTATGAGTAATCTAGTTGAATGGGGAAGAATAAGGCATTAAAAAACATTGAAAAATAAAATAAATAAAAGAGAATGCTGAAAAGTTCTCCTTCATGGTGTCCCGGAAGGAATGCGATGGAGAATGGATTGGAGAATGGATGCTTTGAGAGGGTGGAGCTCTTCTCCTTTTATACCCAGAATGCTTCCCCCGAATGTCGACACGTTGTATCCCCATTAAATGACATCTTCACACATTGATCCCTTCATGAATGTTTCTCATAATTTACTTGGTCGTGTCTCCTCAAAATATAATCGGATTTGAACATGTATTCCGAGTGTTATGGCCATTTTACTATGATCATTTATTCTGTGCAGTCAGACTCTCCAAAACGAAATCCTCCAGATTAGGATGATTTAATGACCCCATAAACGGAAAATTCACACGGTCAATCATAAAAGTTGCTCCAGAACTCCTTGCGCGTCCACCCATCGAATTTCACAAGCTTTGGGCCCACAGTGGATGAGTTATGGATTCCACATCAAAACTAGGAAGAACTGAAAACAGTTTTCTTGAGCCAACTTGTGATCTTCTTTTGAGCTTCCATATTTCCGATTCAGATTTTAGTCAAAAAAAAGTAAATGAAGCCCTGGATGTGTAGAATATGGAAAAGAATGAATTTTGTAATTTGGCTCAGTGTAGATAATGTTATGGACAAACTACCAAAATAATTTAAACCGTTAAAAATCCAAAATGGCCAATTTATACTATTCAGCTCAAAATAACACCATTATCATAAAAATGAAACAATTCATCTTAGAGGAACAATTTTGAGGGTTTAAAACAATGATATTAAATATAAATTAATTCAAAATATTTTCTCTATCAATTCCTCCACAGTTAGCACTTGGACTTCTGTACATGTAAAAATCAAATCAAATCAAATCCAAACAACATATCAATGAGATCAATCAAATTAATTTCAAGAAACAAAAAGATATCATGCCTAATCGAAAAATGTTATTTCAAGTTCTCCATTTAAAATTTTAATATATTTCCACTTCATTTCGTATCCCATGCGCACAAAACACCTACCTCACATGAATTTTCTCTCATCTCACAAATGTAAAGGCTGAATAAGGCTTTTCTCATCCAAACTCACACAAGAGTCACCATAGGTTTGATAAATTCATACTTCTCCACACGATGTGAGTCAAGGACATTTGATTCTCATGAGGACTTTTCAGGGTTGTTCTATGGCTTCCAGTTGGTAGGATTTAGATGTTAAAAGTTCTGAGGCTGAAAAAGGAAGTCTTGGTTCTTATTGAAGAAAAATTGAAAGATTCTAATTTTCACTCAAATATGGTCTCCTTCACTTCCCATTTGTTGAAAATATGCTCCATCATAATTCAATCAGATCAGCAGCAAACATTTCAATCTTTTCAAACATGATTTTTTTTAAAGCTCCAGATAGGCACAACTGTTTTTTTACATTGGAAGCTCCAGAAAGGCACAACTTCTCTTGTCATAAAAGTTCCAGAAAAGGCACAACTTTCAACAGAATAATTTTTCAGCATCACACCCATCTCTTCCACAATTTATATTCCACCCAAAGTATAACCAAATGAGGTAGTACACCATAATACATCTTCCCCCACACTTATGTTCAACTAGATCATGCAATTTTACTTCAAGGGCAGGTATGATAGGGAAAATTGGATTGTAATGTGGCTAACCTAACAAGAAATTGATGGATACTAGGGGATACAATGAAGGACAAATGTAAAGGTAGGGCATAATAAAAAGGATTATTTTGAAAACGGGGCTTCAAACAAAATAAATTCCCCAATCATTTAAAACACACGTATCCCAACCCTCAAGTTTTGAAAGGAATAAATCAAATTCTGGTTAAAGCAAGCATGGTCTGGTTCTCTCAAGAAATGAGGTGAATGAAAAGAATATGACAAAAATGGTTTAGAAGCCTCACAAGAATTTTATTTCAAAGATATTGATAGTGAAATATGGCATGAGATTCAAAAATTAGTGTACTTTTCAAGAAATTCCAAAAAAATTGATCTTGAAACAAATTCATTTCAGCATTCATTTAAGCTCGATTTCATGAAATAGATAGGTTCACTCATTGACATGGATTTGAAAAATGGTATTGATAATCATTTCAGCTCAAAAGTTTCAGAAACACACCAAAAATTGAAAAATAAACACAGAAACATTTGAAAACACACAGTTTTTTATTTTTATTTTTATTTTTGAAAACAAACATCAAATAAAAATCCTATACTACAAAGGTTTCCTCCCCCACACATAAATGATGCAGTGTCCCCGATGCATTCAAGTAGATTTAACATGTAAGTCAATTTTCAAATTAATCACAACATCAAGAAAGTGTGAAAGAGAGGTACAACCTGATGGATCTTATTGATAAATAGGTTGGAGGTGCGTGATCTCCTCAACTGGATCTGATGGCAGGGTCCCAAGGAATTTTTTTCAACCTATGTCCAGTCACAGTGAATTGATCCTTCGCTCCATCCTTCATAATCTGCACAACACCAAAAGGATATACATGAGTAACTATAAATGGACCTTCCCATCTGGAATGAATTTTACCTAGCATCAGCTTGAGTTTTGAGTTGAATAATATCACTTTGTCTCTAGGAGAGATGTTTTTTGGTTGGATCAGCTTGTCATGGGCCACTCTTGTTCTTTCTTTGTAAATCATTGAATTTTCAAATACTTCCCTTCTTATTTCATCTATCCCTTGCAACTTCAATATTCTCTCCTTCCAAGGACATTCAATGTCCAAATTCATTTTCCCCACAGCCCAATACGCCTTATGCTCCAATTCCACAGGTAGGTGGAAGCTTTTCCCATAAATCATCCTATATGGACTCATTCCAGTCAGGGTTTTATAGGCTGTCCTATAAGCCCATAAGGAATCATCCAACCTTTGGCTCCAATTCTTCCTGTTTAGATTAACGGTCTTTTCCAAAATTCCCTTGATTTCCCTATTTGAAACTTCAGCTTGCCCGTTAGTCTGTGGATGATAGAGAGTTGATGTTTTATGATGCACCCCATTCTTTTTCAGCAATGTCTCCATTATCGAATTGCAGAAGTGAGTCCATTGATCACTGATGATTGCTCTGGGCACTCCAAACCTACAAAATATGTTAGACCTGAAAAAATCACAAACAAATTTAGCATCGTCAGTTCTGGTTGCTTTTGCTTCCACCCATTTGGAAAAATAATCAACTGCAAGCAAGATATAAGAATTTCCAAATGACATCGGGAAAGGTCCCATAAAATCTATCCCCCAAAATTTAAAAATGTCACAAAAATTCAATGGAATTTGGGGAATTTCTTGTCTCTTTGAAATATTTCTTGAAAACTGAAATTTTTCACATATTTTGAAAAATTCATGAGCATATTTAAAAATGGTGGGCCAATAAATTCCAGATTCTAAAACCTTTCTTGCTGTCCTCTGAGGTCCAAAGTGGCCTCCACAAGCTAAATTGTGACAAAAATCAAACACAGATTTAACTTCACTTTTAGGTAAACATCTTCTTATAACTTGATCTTTTCAAATCATCCAAAGGAATGGATCATCCCAAATGTAATATCTAGATTCAGCTTTTTGTTTTTTAATTTGGTGAGAATTGAAATTATATGGGACCTGAGATGTTACCAGAAAATTCACTATGTTAGCATTCCAAGGCACTTATCCTTCAATCAAGTACAACTGCTCTCCTGGAATTTGATCATTCAGTGGGTCTCTTTCTGGAACTTCAATTTCAGCAATGTTTGGAAGTCTACATAAGTGATCATCCACTTGGTTCTCAGATCCCTTCTTATCCTTGATTTCTATATTGAATTCCTACAGCAGTATCATCCATCTCACTAACCTTGGTTTATCATCATCTTTCTTCCTCAAGTACCTCAAAGCTGCTTGATCAGAAAACACTGTGATTTTAGTTCCAAGAAGATATGATCTAAATCTTTCTTAAGCAAAAACAACTGCAAAGAACGCTTTTTTCGTGGTTGTATAATTGAATTGGGCCGCATCTAAAGTTCTCGAGCCATATGAAATGACTTGTGGTCTGTCCTCAATTTGTGGATAAAGGACTACTCCAACTGCTTGGTTAGAGGCATCACAATGTCGTTCAAATGGTTCTTCCCAATTTGGAGGCTGCATCATGGGTGGTGAAATCAATCTCTTCTTCAACTCATCAAAGGATTCCTTACATGCACCATTGAAATCAAAATCAGCATCTTTCAAAAGTAATCTAGAGAGAGGGAGTGAAATCATACTGAAATCTTTGATAAACATCCTGTAGAATCCTGCAAGTCCTAAAAATGATCTATCATGTTTCACACAAGTAGGGTAAGGTAATTAATTTATCACTTAAATTTTTGATTTATCCACTTTAATTCCATTTTGGGAATTGACATGAAAAAGCACAATTCCTCTTTGAACCATGAAATGACACTTTTCAAAATTTAAAACAAGATTTTTTTTCAGTGCAGGTTTTCAAAACTTTTTCAAGATTTTCCAAACAATGATCAAAAGAATCCCCAAAAACTATGAAATCATCTAAGAAAACATCAAAGCAATTTTCAATGTGATCAGAAAATATACTCACCATGCACCTCTAAAATGTACCTGGAGCATCACATAATCCAAATGGAATTCTTTTATATGCAAAAGTACCAAAAGGGCATGAAAATGTCATCTTATCTTTATCATCGGGAGCAATGGGTACCTGGAAGTAACCTGAAAATCCATCCAAAAAGCAATAATGAGTTCTCCCTTCCAATATTTCTAACATCTGGTCAATGAAGGGGATGGGGAAATGATCTTTTTGAGTGACCTGGTTCAATTTTCTAAAATCAATGCACACTCTGCAGCTATTTTGAATTCTCATAGGGATTAACTCATTCTATTCATTCCTCACAGTGGTCAAGCCAGTTTGTTTTGGAACGACATGAATAGGGTTGACCCACTGCAAATCTGAAATGGGATAGATGATCCCATCATCCAAGAACATCTCGTTTTTATTCTTCACAGTCTCCATCAAGGTGGGATTCATTCTCCTTTGGGGCTGTCTAATAGGGTAGGAATCTCCCTCAACAAAAATTCCATGTGAGCATATTTTTGGGTTAATTCCTGGGATATCAGCTAAGATCCATCCTATTTCCTGGACATTCTCTCCCAAAAGCTCAATAAATGAATTTTCTTGGGTTTTAAAAAGATTATTAGCAATTATCACTTGTAGTTTCTCTCCCTCCCTAAGGTATACATATTTCAAATCAGTGGGGAGTGGTTTGAGTTCTATATTAGGGCGATGCTCAAGGGATGAGACTATATTGACATTTCCCAATTCCATATTTTGGACCTCTTATACAAAAGAGACCATATCATCTTCCTCATTATTTAACAAATCATCAAAGAAATCATATTTTACCTCTTCCTCCCACATGAAGTCAGAATCTCCAACATCTTCAGCATCCACATGTTCAATGATATTTTCACGGGAAGAAGTCTCTCCTACGTCTAATAATTCATAGAGCATACCTGATTCTTCAATTGGTTCTGCACCAACATCATGGGAAAGAGAAAAGAGGGAGTGATCATCTGATGGATGCCTCATGGATTCAAAAATATTGAAGGTGACTGTGCTTTCTCCAAACTCCATGGTGAGTATCCCCTCGTGGACATTAATGATGGTTTTTGCTGTCTTCAAGAAAGGTCTCCCCAAAATGATTGGTGAATGTGATGGGCTCCTATCTTCTTCCATATTGAGCACGTAGAAGTCAGTCGGGAATAAGAGATCTTTGACTTTCACAAGGACATCCTCGAAAACTCCTGCAGGAAAAACTGTGGATCTGTTTTCAAGCTGGACCACCACTCTTGTGGGCTTTAATTCTCCCATCTGCAAAGACGTATATACCGAGTGAGGCAATACATTAATTGAAGCACCTAAATCACACAAAGCATTAGTGAAATTTAATGAACCAATGGTGCATGGAATGGAAAACGTCCCTGGATCTTGACATTTGGTTGGAATCTGCGGCGTGATAAGGGCTGAGACACTTCTTTCCAAGTTGACTCTTTCATTCCCATGAAGCCTTCTCTTTTTGGTGAAAAGATGTTTCAAAAATTTTGCATACCTTGGAATTTGATTAACAGCTTCAAGTAGGGGGATATTGATTTCCACTTTCCGGAAGGTGTCCATAATTTATTTTTGAAGTGCTTCTTCATGAAATTTCTTTGATTCAATCATCCTTGTTGGAAATGGTGGGGGTAATTCTTTCCTCTCCCTTTGTTTTCTTTGCATTGTTGTTTCTTGTTTCTTATTCTGTGGCCTATCCATCTCCTCTTTCTCTTCCTTTTCATCTTCTTGGTGGATTCTCAGAAGACTTTCTGAATCATTCTCCCTCAGAATAGGTGGTATTATTTAAGGTTCAGGGTTGGATGGAGGTGGGATTTCTTTTCCACTTCTTGTTATGATTGCACTAACATTCTCTTTAGGATTTGGCACTATTTTGGATGGAAGCTTCCCTGGATTCTTGGACATTATTTCAACAAGACTTCCCACTATGTCTGCTAGCTTTTCAACCTTATCTTCTAGGCCCTCATACTTGGATTGTAGCTGTTCCACAGAAGGTTGTGTGCTGGTGGATGGTTATTCAGATGTCTTTCTTTGGAATGGTGGTTCCTGAAAAAATTGTTGTTGTTGGAAGGGCTGTTTATATGATTGTTGGAAGGGAGGGGGGTTCTGGTATTGCTGCTAATGTTACGGAGGTTGACTGAGGTGCTGGATAAATGGTTTCATCTGGTTTTGTTGGTTCCCATATCCTTGTTGGGATTGCAGTTGATTTTGTTGGAATTGTCTTGGTTGAAAGGCCGCAGCACAGTATTCTGTCCCCTGTATCTCAGGGCACTGGTCAGTATAATGAGTGGAAGAATATCATAAACCACATACCTAAGCTGAATCTTGTTGTCCATTTGCTTGTGTTATAGCCATTTGAAGGACTAATCTTGTAAGGTCATCAACATTGGTTTCAATCAATGTAGATGAATCAGATATTTTTACCTTATATATCCCCCGGTTTCCTTTCCTCTTAGTCCAAATTGTTGTGAGTTTTGAGAAATCTTGTCAATTAGTATTCTAATATCTGCAGGAGACTTGTCAATCAGGGACCCCCCTGATGAGCCATCTAGAATATTTCGATCATTATCCATTAGTCCTTGGTAGAAGAACACAAGGAATTGGTGTTCCTCCATTTCTTGATGTGGGCAGCTGGAACATAGCTTCTTGAAGTGCTCCCAGTACTCGTAGAGGGTTTCTCCAGTTGATTGTTGTATGATGTAAATCTCTTTTCTGATGACAGTGCTCCTCGATGTGGGAAATAATCTTTGTATGAAACTTCTTTTTAGTTCTTCCCAATCACGGATCTCCCCTGGTTGTAGGTTGTACAACCATTCTTTAGCTATTCCTTCAAGTGAGAAGGGGAATGCCCTCCACTAAAATTGGTCTTCGGGTGCTCCTCTTGGCCTGAAGCTTGAGCAAGTGTATCTGAATTCTTGCATGTGCCGATTTGGATCTTCTCCTGGAAGACCATGAAAGTTTGGAACCACGGGAATCATATTTACACGTAATTAAAAATCATTTGGTTCAGTGGGTGCAATTAGTTGGTTATTTTGAATGTAAAATTCGGTGCACATAGATCAGGTAGTGTTTGGTTTGGATTTCTAGCCATGATTTCAGGTTCAGAGTGAACACTATGAGATTCACTTGAATCTGAGAGATCTATTTCTTCAAAGATTTCTGGTAGATTTATTTTTCTTAGTTGGGTTAATGTTCTTTCAATTTCTGGATCAAATTCAATTAATGGTTCTTTTGAGGTGCGGGTCATTCAATTTTTTTTTTGTTTTTGTTCTTGGACTGCCTCCCCGGCAACGGCGCCAAGTTTGACGCACGCCTGTCGTAGGGAGTGGAAAAACAATTATTACCTAAGTTAAAATGTAGTAATGTGGTTGACCTAGGATGTCTCCCGAAGAGGAGTGCACACAAAACGGGTTGTCACTTTAAAACGGTGGTAAAAATGTTGTGAAAGGAAATTTGAAATTCAAATGATTGAAGAACTATGAAATTAAAAGGGTGATTAGGTCAGGGTTCTTTTCCAAATTATAATGCTATCATTTTTCAATTTAATTCAATCATCTTCTTCTTAGTTGATTAAAGTGAGTTTCCACAATCGTTTCCTCTCACTTCCTTGGTGAAATTATTATTGTGAGAGAAAACCTTACCAAGATCTTGGTTTGGTCAACTCTCCTTCCATGTGTAAAATAGTTGTATTGAATATCCTTAATTTAAATGGGCAATACCCGATCGGATTTTGTTTATCCCAAACAATCAAAAATATTGACTACACCTTTTACATGTACTGATGATCGTCGAGTACTTCTCCACTAATTCCTGGTTTATTCCATCGTATATAAACCAGAAATTAGAGGAGGGAGATATTGATTATTTTACCAAGGCAAAATTAAATAACGGAATTAATATTCAAGAACGATCGAACATGATAAGAAAATCTTCTATAATAAATTGAAAACAACATTGAAGAAGAATGAAATTTATTCAATTGCGTCCAAGAACTCACACATTACAATGTAGAAAACCAACCCTTCTCCAATCACTCCAAATGTTTACCCCACCATGGTAAGGGTAATCGAGTTGAATGGGGAAGAAGAAGGCATTAAAAAACTGTGAAAAGAAAATAAATAAAAGTGAAAGCTGATAATTTCTCCTTCTTGGTGTCCCAAAAGGAATGTGATGGAGAATGGATTGGAGAATGGATGCTTTGAGAGGGTGGATCTCTCCTCCTTTTATATCCAGAATGCTTCCCCCGAATGTCGACGCATTTTAGTCCCATTAAATGACATCTTCACCCATTGATCCCTTATTGAATGTTGTTCATAATTCCATTGGCTGTGTCTCCTCAAAATCTCATCAGATTTGGACATATATTCCGAGAGTTATGGCCGTTTACTATGAGAATTTATTCTGTCCAGTCAGACTCTCCAAAATGAAATCCTCCGTATTAGGGTGATTTAATGACCCCATAAACGGCCAATTCACTTGGTTCTTCGTTCATAAAAGAAGCTCCAAAACTCATTTCTCGTCCACCCACCGAATTTCACAATCTTTGGGACCACAGTGGATGAGTTATGAATCCCACATCAAAACTAGGAATAACTGAAAACAGTTTTCTTGAGCCAAATTGTGGTCTTCTTTTGAGCATCCATATTGCCGATTCAGATTTTAGTCAAAAACTAGTAAATGAAGCCCTGGATGTGTAGAATCTGTAAAAGAATGAATTTTGTAATTTGGATAAGTGTAGTAATGTTATGGCCAATGTAAAATCCCAAGTAAGTAACGAATAATAGATATTTTTATCTATGTCTATTAATGATTAAGATAGTTTTATAGAGGCTTAAAATGAAAATAAATACAATCTTATGCATGGAATACAGTAATATTCTTAAAAGATTGTTTTACTACCTTTTGATGGCAAACCATTTTTGAATCTATCTTTTGACAATTTTTTAAACTATTTTTGTCAAAATAAACTTATTCTTTATGATTGGGACATCAAAATTTACCTTGTGTGAATTTTTGGTATTTTTCTGACAATGTTCATTTTTTAATGAATAGTGAAAAATACTGCATTTTACATCAAAACTGCTTTTTAATCTAATTTGTTTATATGATTAGATTATGTTTTGAATTGGTTTTGAAGTGAAATTAGAATATATTTTTTTACCATTTAATCCAATGGTGGTTATTGGAATCAATTTCACTTTGGAATTGGACTTAAACTCGTGTCAATCTTTTGATACTTATTATTCCATAAAAACACGCTATTTGCTCTGACAGCGGGAATTAATTATTAAATTAATTAATGTGACTTATATGTTTTGAATTTTGTAAAATAGAATTCAATTTTTGAATTCAGAATATCAAATATAGCTTAGGGTGAATATTTGGTAATTTTCTGAAAAACTTCAATTTTTGATGAATAGTGAAACCACTAAGTGGTAATCAAGCAAACTGATTTTTCAGTTAAATGAAAGTTTACCACTAATGTGTATTGAATTTTTAAAATCCGACATACATGGTTGTCATTAAGAAGTAAAATGTGGTTCAATGAGATTAAAATAATTTTTTGGTGAATAGTAACTTATTAAGTTTTTAATCATGATTAGTGGTAATTAGTGTAGTTTAAGGTATAAATAATGCTTTAATAATATGAAGTGACCTAGACACATGTACCAACCTTATTGGTTGTGTCATGTCCAACCAATACAATCCATGGGTCAACTTGGGGACCCCATGGAGACATTTTGGTAGGGAAATGACATAAATAACTTTTTATTTAATGTAAAAGTAAAAATGACACAAACATAATATGTTTCACAAAAACAATTTTTACATGGGGTTATAAAGATCATATATTTGATTATAAATAGTCATTGGAAAGCTAAAAAGATTTCCTACATCATAGTATTTTTTTTATGATTTTTAGACATTAAATAAATTAAATTAGTTATGACATAATCATGATGCAGCGATGACATCATTATTTGACGATTTAAATAAAATGGAAAGATAATGTAAAATCTATGAACTACACATGTCCAAAACTTATTGGATGAGTGTATTTCGAAGCCTTATCACCTTATCCACTAATTATATCAATGTGGGACCTTTTGAAACCGAAACACATTTTCAAATAAAGTAATATTTCTTTACTTTCCAAAAGTGCCCCTCCTCTCCTCTTATAAAAGGCCCCCACCTCTACCTCATTTCACACACTACTCAAGCCTTTGGCTCGGCCAACCCCTACCCATTTAATCTCTCCATATCCCTCTCCTCATCCTAGATTATTCCCTTTGGGCAGAATCCTTTCAAAGGAAGCCTTTAGACTCAAATCAAAAGGAGATACACTTTTAAAGGTAATTCATTTTTTCATGTTCATTTGTTTTATTTTGCTTCTCCAACCCCCTAAACTCTTTTTATTTACTTATTTTGTAACAACACCAGTATCTTAAATATACAAGGATGTTGTTATAATATTTATTTGAGCTACACTCTCACACAACTACATCAAATGGTTAAAGAACATACGGTTTCCGTGGATGGCGAAATTCTGCCTCCTGAAACGATGATTGTTCAACACTCATTTAACACCTTCAAAGGTGGCCATTATGATGTCACTATTTTTATATATGATATATAATATGTTTATGTTTTCCTTAAGCTTCTGTTTTTTTCATTTTGGGCATACCTTTATGGTTTCCATTATGGGTAAACACGATATCTTTATTTTAGGAAGTGCAGACTACCGCCCCCTCAAAGTGATTTGATTCGTTAAATACCATATGTGGGACATATAAAGGATGGAACTATGATATTATATATGATATTATACTGGAATTATAATATACCTTTATATCATTATGATTCCATTCTATAAAATACGAAATAGAAATGAAAGTAGCGTTCATGCGTACGTACGGCTTACCGTCTCCATGAACGCTGCATTTCATTTCTTACCTCTAAATGATTATGTAATATTATAAATGCAAGTATGTACTGGATATATATGACATATATGATATCTAAATCATGAATACCATTCTGGATATAATGAACCTTTGACCAAATTAACAACATGAAAGTGTAAGAAGTCTATTTTTGACTTAAGAACCAAATACCGACAAAATGAACATTATTAACTAAACTGATTACATGATGTTCATAACATGGTATAAAAGGAATAATGAACTTGAAAAAGATTCATAAGAAAGTAGAGATTAACTCATGTTTATTATTCAGGAGATTAAAGAACGGTCGGGTCAAGTCGGATACGAGGTATGGGACTTCGTCTCAATCTCCTTTCATTGAGGCATATTTTATTTTATACACAACTTTCTTTTATACGGTGTATAAACCACTTTGACTTTTACGTTTATTCAAAAGAAATCTTTTTTATACGAAGCCTTTGCTAAACGAAAAAAGGGAATGTTTTTGTCGTACGTATGCGGCGACAACGACTTCTCCGCCGTCGTGACCGTTATTTGAGTTTCGGCTTCCTCTACAAGCCATACCTTCTTTTTAAATGAAAAATCAATACCAGGTTTTACTTTTCTTTTATTTTGGTATTGAAAATGGTTTTCATAATGTTTTTATATCAATGTGTTGTATTGATATCTCGTGATTGAAATGTGGAAATTTTATGTTTCCTTTATGCATGTTTTATGTGATATGATTATGTTATGGTTCTTGGGCATTATTATGGAGACGGGTGGTTCCGTGATAAACTAAGGGCGGGTGAGCCCGTTATAGCTCTCCAATGCATTGTGTAACGTGACGGAGTGAAACGTTAAGGTTTCTCCGATGAGATTTTAGGGAATATACTGTGATGGGTATTCCAAATGTAACCAAGAGGGTTACTCCCTACGTAAGAATGTTATGAATGCATCAAGTTACCTTTATGTCTTATGATTTCTATGATTTATTCATGATTTTATGAGGTATGTTAAAGTGCCTATGTTTTATGGGTAAAGTATGATTTCATTCTTATGTATATATGAACTCATGTTTCATTTCCATGTTTTTTTATAACCCATACTGAGTTTTTATGCTCATCCCAAGTTTTTTGAAATGTTTTTCACAGGTCAAGGGAAAGGTACATGATAAGATGATAGAGTCAAGGATGTGTCAAGAAATAATCCTTGTTTTATTTTAAATGTGTTTCCATTGATGGGAATGAAGAATACTATCTTTATGTAACCACTTTGTTTATATGTGGAATGTAATGCAAGTTTTATGATTTAATTTTCTAAAACTCTAAACATGAAAAGATCCTCAACTTGTAATCTTGTAATAACTCAAGATTAAGTATGGTTTAAGGCTGGGGCCTTATAGACAAACTACCAAAAAAATTTAAAACTGTTAAAATTCCAAAATGGCCAATTTTTACTATTCATCTCAAAATAACACCATTATCATAAAAATGAAGTAATTCATCTTTGGGGAACAATTTTGTGGGTTTAAAACAATGATATTCAATATAAATTAATTGAAAATATTTTCTATATCAATTCCCCCACACTTAGCACTTGGACTCCTGGAAATGTAAAAATCAAATCAAATCAAATCCAAAACACATATCAATGAGATCAATCAAATGAATTTCAAGAAACAAAAAGATATCATGCCTCATCAAAAACTGTTATTTAAAGTTCTACATTAAATTTTTTAATATATTTCCACTTAATTTCTTATCTCATGCTCACAAAACACCTACCTCACATGAATTTTCTCTCATCTCACAAATGTAAAGGCTGAACAAGGATTTTCTCATCCAAACTCACAGAAGGGTTACCATAATTTTGATAAATTCCTACTTCTCCACCCAATGTTAGTCAAGGACATTTGATTCTCATGAGGCCTTTTCAGGGTTGTTCTGTGGCTTTTGGTTGGTAGGATTTAGATGTTAAAAGTTCTGAGGCTAAAAAAGGAAGGCTTGGCTCTTATTGAAGCAAAATTGCAAGATTCTAATTTTCACTCAAATATGGTCTCCTTCACTTCCCCTTTGTTGAAAATAGGCTCCATCATCATTCAATCAGCTCAGTAGAAAATATTTCAATCTTTTCAAACATGATTTTTTTAAAGCTTGAGATAGGCACAACTATCTTTTTTACATTGGAAGCTCCAGAAAGGCACAACTTCTCGTGTCATAAAAGCTCCTGAAAAGGCACAACATTCAACAGTATAATTTTTCAGCATCACATAAAACTCTTTCACAATTTATTTTCCACCCAAAGTATAACCAAATGAGGTAGTACACCATAAGACATCTTCCCCCAGACTTAAGTTCAACTAGATCATGCAATTTTACTTCAAGAGCAGGTATGATAGGGAAAATTGCCTTCTAATGTGGCTAACGTAACTGGAAATTCATGGCTACTAGGGGATAAAATGAAGGATAAAAGTAAAGGTGGGACATAATGAAAAGGATTATTTTGAAAAGGGTTCTTCAATCAAAATAAATTCCTCAATCATTTAAAACACACGTACCTCAACCCTCATGTTTTGAAAGGAATAAATCAAATTCTGGTTAAAGAAAGCACGGTCTGGTTCTCTCAAGAAATGAGGTGAATGAAAAGAATATGACAAAAATGGTTCAGAAGCCTCACAGGAAAGTTATTTCAAAGATATAGATAGTGAAATATGGAATGAGATTCAAAAATCAGTGTACTTTTCATGAAATTCCAAAAAAATTGAACTTGAAACAAATTCATTTCAACATTCATTTATGCCTGGTTTCATGAAATAGATTGTTTCACTCATTGACATGGGTTTCAAAAATGGTATTGATAATCTTTTCATCTCAATAGTTTCAGAAAGACATCAAAAATTGAAAAATAAACACAAAAAAATTTGAAAATACACAATTTTTTTTGAAAACAATCATCAAATAAAAATCCTATACTACAAAGGTTCCCTACCCCACACCTAAATGATGCAGTGTCCTCGATGCATTCAAGTGGATTTAACATGTAAGAAAATTTTCAAATTAATCACAACATCAAGAAAGTGTGAAAGAGAGGTACAACCTGATGGATCTTATTGATAAATAGGTTGGAGGTTTGTGATCTCCTCCACTGGATCTGATGGCAGGGTCCCAAGGAATTTCTTCAACCTATGTCCAGTCACAGTGAATTGATTCTTCTCTCCATCCTTCATAATCTGCACAACACCAAATGGATATACCCGAGTGACTATAAATGGACCTTCCCATCTGGAACGAAGTTTACCTGGCATCAGCTTGAGTCTTGAGTTGAATAATAACACTTTGTCTCCAGGAGAGAAGTCTTTTGGTTGGATCATCTTGTCATGGGACACCCTTGTTCTTTCTTTGTAAATCCTTGAATTTTCAAATGATTCCATTCTTATTTATCCAGCTCTTTCAACTTCAATATTCTCTCCTTCCCCGGACTATCAAGGTCCAAATTCATTTTCCTCATAGCCCAATACGCCTTATGCTCCAATTCCACAGGTAGGTGGCATCTTTTCCCATAAATCAGCCTATATAGACTCATTCCAATCGGGGTTTTGTATGCTGTCATATAATCCCATAAGGAATCATCCAATCTTTGGCTCCAATCCTTCCTGTTTGGATTAACGGCCTTTTCCAAAATTCTCTTGATTTCCCTATTTGAAACTTCAGCTTGCCCATTTGTCTGTGGATGACAGGGAGTTGATGTTTTATGATGCACCCCATACTTCTTCAGCAATGTATCCATTCTGAAATTACAGAAGTGAGTCCCTTGATCACTGATGATTTCATTGGGCACTCCAAACCTACATAATATGTTAGACATGACAAAATCACAAACAACATTAGCATGTTCAGTTCTGGTTGCTTTTGCTTCCACCCATTTGGAAACATAATCAACTGCAAGCAAGATATAAGAATTTACAAATGACATCGGGAAAGGTCCCATAAAATCTATCCCCCAAACTTCAAAAATGTCACAATAATTCAATGGCATTTGGGCCATTTCTTGTCTCTTTGAAATATTTCCTGAAAACTGAAATTTTTCACATATTTTGAAAAATTCATGAGCATCTTTAAAAATGGTGGGCCAATAAATTCTAGATTATAAATCCTTCCTTGCTGTCCTCTATGTTCCAAAGTGGCCTCCACAAGCTAAAGTGTGACAAAAATCAACGACAGATTTAACTTCACATTCAGGTAAACATTTTCTTATAACTTGATCATTGCAAATCATCCAAAGGAATGGATCATCCCAAATGTAATATCTAGATTCATATTTTAGTTTTTGAATTTTGTGAGAATTGAAATGAGATGGGACCTGAGATGTTACCAGAAAATTGAATATGTCAGTATACCAAGGCACTTCTCCTTCAATCAAGTACAACTGCTCTCCTGGAATTTGATCATCCAGTGGGTCTCTTTCTGGAACTTCAATTTCAGCAGTGTTTGGCAGTATACTTAAGTGATCAGCCACTTGGTTCCTAGATCCCTTCTTATCCTTGATTTCTATATTGAATTCCTGCAGCAGTATCATCCATCTCACTAACCTTGGTTAAGCATCATCTTTCTTCATCAAGTACCTCAAAGATGCATGATCAGAAAACACTGTGATTTTAGTTCCAAGAAGATATGATCTAAATCTGTCTAAAGCAAAAACAACTGCAAAGAACTCTTTTTACATGGTTGTATAATTGAATTGGGCCACATATAAAGTTCTCGAGGAATATTAAATAACTTGTGGTCTGCCCTCAATTCGTTGAGAAAGGACTGCTCCAACTGCTTGGTTAGAGGATTCACAAAGTAGTTCTAATGGTTCTTCCCAATTTGGAGGCTGCATCATGGGTGGTGAAATCAATCTCTTCTTCAACTCATCGAAGGATTCCCTACATGCACCATTGAAATAAAAATCATCATCTTTCAAAAGTAATCTAGAGAGAGGGAGATAAATCTTACAGAAATCATTGATAAACCTCCTATAGAATCCTGCATGTCCTAAAAATGATCTAACTTGTTTCACACAAGTAGGATAAGGTAATGAATTTATCAATTCAATTTTTGATTTATCCATTTCAATTCCATTTTGGGAAATAAAATGACCAAGAACAATTCCTCTTTGAACCATGAAATGACACTTTTCAATATTTAAAACAAGATTTTTTTCAATGCAGGTTTTCAAAACTTTTTCTAGATTTTTCAAACAATGATCAAAATAATCTCCAAAAACAGTGAAATCATCTAGAAAAACTTCAAAGAAATTTTCAATGCGATCAGAAAATATACTCACCATGCACCTCTGAAATGTACCTGGAGCATTACATAATCCAAATGACATTCTTTTATATGAAAATATACCAAAAGGGCATGTAAATGTTGTCTTATCTTGATCCTCGGGGGCAATGGGTACCTGCAAGTAACCTGAAATTCCATCCAAAAAGCAATAATGAGTTCTCCCTGCCAATATTTCTAACATCTGGTCAATGAAGGGGATAGGGAAATGATATTTTCGAGTGACATAGTTAAATTTCCTAAAATCAATGCACACTCTCCAGCTATTTTGAATTCTCATAGGGATTAACTCATTCTTTTCATTCCCCACAGTGGTCAGGCCAGTTTTTTTTGGAACGACATGAATAGGGCTAACCCACTGAAAATCTGAAATGGGATAGATGATCCCAAATTCCAAGTGCTTCTCGATCTCATTCTTCACAACCTCCATCAAGGTGGGATTCAATCTCCTTTGGGGATGTCTAATAGGTTTGGAATCTCCCTCAACAAAAATTCTATGTGAGCATATTTTTGGGTTAATTCCTGGGATATCAGCAAAGCTCCATCTTATTTCCTGGACATTCTCTCTCAAAAGCTCAATCAATGATTATTCATGGGATTTAGAAATATTATTAGCAATTATCACTAGTAGTTTCTCTCCCTCCCTAAGGTATGCATATTTCAAATCATTGGGGAGTGGTTTGAGTTCTAGATTAGGGGGATGCTCAAGGGGTGAGACTAAATTGACGTTTTCCACATCCAAATTTTGGACCTCCGGAACACAAGAAATCATATCATCTTCCTCATTATTTAATAAATCATCAAATAAATCAGATTTTACCTCTTCCTCCCACATGAAGTCAGAATCTCCAACATCTTCAGCATCCACATGTTCAAGGATATTTTCAAGGGAAGAAGTCTCTCCTAAGTCTAAGAATTCATAGAGCATACCTGCTTCTTCAATTGGTTCTACACCAACATCATGGGAAAGCGAAAAGAGGGAGTGATCATCTGATGGATGCCTCATGGATTCAAAAATATTGAAGTTGAACGTGATTTCTCCAAACTCCATGGTGAGTGTCCCCTCGTGGACATTGATGATGGTTTTGGCTGTCTTCAAGAATGGTCTCCCCAAAATGATGGGTGAATGTGATGGGATCTTATATTCTTCCATATTGAGCACGTAGAAGTCAGCTGGGAATAAGGGATCTTTGGCTTTCACAAGGACATCCTCCAAAACTCGTGTAGGAAAAACTGTGGATCTGTTTGCAAGCTGGACCGCCACTCTTGAGGGATTCAATTCTCCCATCTACAAATAAGTGTATACCGAGTGAGGTAATACATTAATTGAGGCACCTACATCACACAAATCATTAGTGAAATTTAATGAACCAATGGTGCATGGAATGGAAAACATCCCTGGATCTTGATATTTGGTTGGTATTTGCGGCGTGATAAGGGTTGATACACTTCTTCCCAAGTTGATTCTTTCATTCCCATGAAGCCTTCTCTTTTTGGTGCAAAGATGTTTCAAAAAAATTTCATACCTTGGAATTTGTTTAACAGCTTCAAGTTGGGGGATATTGATTTCCACTTTCTGGAAGGTGTACAGAATTTATTTTTGAAGTGCTCTTCATGAAATTTCTTTGATTCGATCATCCTTGTTGGAAATGGTGGGGGTAATTCTTTCCTCTCCCTTTGTTTTCCTTGCATTGGTGTTTCTTGTTTCTTATTCTGTGGCCTATCCTTCTCCTCCTTCTCTTCATTTTCATCTTCTTGGTGGATTCTCACAATACTTTTTGAATCATTCTCCCTCAGAAATGGTGGTATTATTTCAGGTTTAGGGTTGGATGGAGGTGGGATTTCTTTTCCACTTCTTGTTATGATTTCACTAACATTCTATTTAGGATTTGGAACTGTTTGGGATGGAAGCTTCCCTAGATTCTTGGAAAATGTTTCAACAAGACTTCCCACTATGTCTGCTAGCATGTCAACCTTATCTGCTTGGACCTCATACTTGGATTGTAGCTATTCCACAGAAGGTTGTGTGCTGGTGGATGGTTGTTCATACGTCTTTCTTTGGAATGGTTGTGGCTGAAAAAAATTTTGTTGTTGGAAGGGCTGTTTATATGATTGTTGGAAGGGAGGGGGGTTCAGGTATTGCTGCTGGTGTTAAGGAGGTTGAATGAGGTGCTGGTTAAATGGTCTCATCTAGTTTTGTTGGTTCCCATATCCTTGTTGGGATTTTAGTTGATTTTGGTGGAATTTTCTTGGTTGAAAGGCCGCAACACAATATACTATCCCCTGTATCTCAGGGCACTGGTCAGTATAATGAGTGGAAGAATAACATAACCCTCATACCTAAGCTGAATCTTGTTGTCCGTTTTCTTGTGTTACAGCCATTTTATGGACTAATCTTGCAAGGTAATCAACTTTGGTTTCAATCAATATAGATGAATCAGATATTTTTACCTCATGTATCCCCTGGTTCCCATTCCTCTTAGTCCAAATTGTTGTGAGTTTTGATCAATCTTTTCAATTAGTATTCTGATATCTGTAGGAGACATTTCAATCAGGGACCCCCCCTGATGAGGCATCTAGAAGATTTCGATCATTATCCATAAGTCCTTGGTAGAAGAACACAAGGAATTGGTGTTCCTCCATTTCTTGATGTGGGCAGCTGGAACATAGCTTCTTGAAGCGCTCCCAGTACTAGTAGAGGGTTTCTCCAGCTGATTGTCGTATGATGTAAATCTCCTTCTTGATGATAGTGCTCCTCGATGTGGGAAATAATCTTTGCATGAAACTTATTTTTAGTTCTTCCCAATCACTGATCTCCCCTGGTTGCAGGTTGTACAACCATTCGTTAGCTGTTTCTTCAAGTGAGAAGGGGAATGCCCTCCACTAAAATTGGTCTTCGGGTGCTCCTCTTGGCCTGAAGCATGAGCAAGTGTATATGAATTCTTGCATGTGTCGATTTGGATCTTCTCCTGCAAGACCATGAAAGTTTGGCTGCACATGAATCATATTTACACGTAATTAAAAATCATTTGGTTAAGTGGGTGCAATTAGTTGGTTTTTTTGAATGGAAAATTGGGTGAACATAGATCACGTAGGGTTTGGTTGGGATTTCTAGCCATGATTTCAGGTTCAGAGTGAACACTAAGAGTTTCACTTGAATCTGAGAGATCTATTTCTTCAAAGATTTCTGGTAGATTTCTTTTTCTTAGTTGGGTTAATGTTCTTTCAATTTCTGGATCAAATTCAATTAATGGTTCTTTTGAGGTGCGGGTCATTCAATTTTGTTTTTGATTTTGTTCTTGCACTGCCTCCCCGACAACGGTGCCAAGTTTGACGCACTCCTGTCGTAGGGCGTGGAAAAACAATTATTTCCTAAGTTAAAATGTAGTAATGTGGTTGACCTAGGATGTCTCCCGAAGAGGAGTGCACACAAATGGGTTGTCACTTTAAAACGGGGGTAAAAATGTTGTGAAAGGAAATTTGAAATTCAAATGATTGAAAAACTATGAAATTAAAAGGGTGATTAGGTCGGGGTTGGTTTCCTAATTATAATTCTATCATTGTTCAATTTAATTCAAACCTCTTCTTCTTAGTTGATTAAAGTTAGTTTCCACAATCGTTTCCTCTCACTTCCTTGGTGAAATTATTATTGTGAGAGAAAACCTTACCAAGATCTCGGTTTGGTCAACTCTCCTTGCATGTGTGATATAGTTGTATTGAATATCCTTAATTTAAATGGGCAATACCCGATCGGGTTTTGTTTATCCCAAACAATCAAGAACATTGACTACACCTTTTACACGTACTGATGATCGTCGATTACTTCTCCACTAATTCCTGGTTTATTCCATCATCTATAAACTAGAAATTAGAGGATGGAGATATTGATTATTTTACCAAGGCAAAAATAAATAACGGAATTAATATTCAAGAATGATCGAACTTCTTAATAAAATCCGCTATAACTAATTGAAAACAACTTTGAAGAAGAATGAAATTTATTCAATTGCCTCCAAGAACTCAAGCATTACAATGTAGAAAACCAACCCTTCTCCAATCACTCCAAATTTTTACCCCACCATGGTAAGGGAAATCGAGTTGAATGGGGAAGAAGAAGGCATTAAAAACTGTGAAAAAGAAAATAAATAAAAGAGAAAGCTGAAAATTTCTCCTTCTTGGTGTCCTAGAAAGAATGGGATGGAGAATGGATTAGAGAATGGATGCTTTGAGAGGGCGGATCTCTCCTCCTTTTATAACCAGAATGCTTCCCTCGAATGTTGACGCGTTGTAGGCCCATTAAATGACATCTTAATGCGTTGATCGCTTCTTGAATGTTGTTCATAATTCCCTTGGTCGTGTCTCCTCAAAATCTCATCAGATTTGGACATGTATTCCGAGAGTTATGGAACGACATGAATAGGGATGACCCACTGCGAATCTAAAATGGGATAGATGATCCCAGCTTCAAAGAGCTTCTCGATCTTATTCTTGAAAATCTCCATCAAGGTGGGATTCATTCTCCATTGGGGCTGTCTAACAGGTTTGGAATCTCCCTCAACAAAAATTCTATGTGAGAATATTTTTGGGTTAATTACTGGGATATCACATAAGCTCCATCCTATTGCTTGGACATTCTCTCTCAAAAGCTCAATCAATGATTTTTCTTGGGTTTTAGAAATATTATTAGCAATTATCACTGGTAGTTTCTCTCCCTCCCTAAGGTATACATATTTCAAATTAGTGGGGAGTGGTTTGAGTTCTAGATTAGGGGGATGCTCAAGGGATGAGACTAAATTGATGTTTTTCACTTCCAAATTTTGGACCTCCTTCACACAAGAAACCATATCATCTTCCTTATTATTTAACAAATCATCAAAGAAATCAGATTTTACCTCTTCCTCACACATGAAGTCAGAATATCCAACATCTTCAGCATCCACATGTTCAATGATATTTTCATGGGAAGAAGTATCTCCTAAGTCTAAGACTTCATAGAGAATACCTGATTCTTCAATTGGTTCTACACCAACATCATGGGAAAGAAAAAGAAGGAGTGATCATCTGATTGATGCCTCATGGATTCAATAATATTGAAGTGGACCTTGCTTTCTCCAAACTCCATGGTGAGTGTCCCCTCGTGGACATTGATGAGGGTTTTGGATGTCTTCATGAAAGGTCTCCCCAAAATGATGGTTGAATGTCATGGGCTTCTATCTCCTTCCATATTAAGCATGTAGAAGTTAGATGGGAATAAGAGATCTTTGACTTTCACAAGGACATCCTCCAAAACTCATGCAGGAAAAACTGTGGATCTGTTTGCAAGCTGGACCACCACTCTTGTGGGCTTCAATTCTCCCATATGCAAATAAGTGTATACCATGTGAGGCAATACATTAATTGAAGAACCTAAATCAAACAAATCATTAGTGAAATTTAATGAACCAATGGTGCATGTAATGGAAAACGTCTCTAGATCTTGACATTTGGTTGGAATCTGCGGCATGATAAGGGCTGAGACACTTCTTCCCAAGTTGATTCTTTCATTCACATGAAGCCTTCTCTTTTTGGTTCAAAGATCTTTAAAAAATTTTGCATACCATGGAATTTGTTTAACAGCTTCAAGTAGGGGGATATTGATTTCCACTTTCTATAAGGTGTCCAGAATTACTTTTTTAAGTGTTTCTTCATGCAATTTCTTTGATTCGATCATCCTTGTTGGAAATGGTGGGGGTAATTATTTCTTCTCCCTTTGTTTTCCTTGAATTGGTGTTTCTAGTTTCTTATTTGGTGGCCTATCCTTCTCGTCCTTCTCATCCTTTTCATCTTCTTGGTGGATTCTCACAAGACTTTCTGAATCATTCTCCCTCAGAATAGATGGTATTATTTCAGGTTCTGGGTTGGATGGAGGTGGGATTTCTTTTCCACTTCTTGTTATGATTGGACTAACATTCTCTTTATGATTTGGCACTGTTTAGGATGGATGCTTCCCTGGATTCTTGGACATTATTTCAACAAGACATCCCACTGTGTCTGCTAGCTTTTCATCCTTATCTAATAGGCCCTCATACTTGGATTGTAGCTATTCCACAGAAGGTTGTGTGATGGTGGATGGTTGTTCATATGTGTTTATTTGGAATGGTGGTGGCTGAAAAGATTGTTGTTGTTGGAAGGGCTGTTTATAAGATTGTTGGAAGGGAGGGGGGTTCTGGTATTGCTGCTGGTGGTAAGGTGGTTGACTGAGGTGCTGGTTAAATGGTCTCATCTGGTTTTTTTGGTTCCCATATCCTTATTGGGATTGCAGTTGATTTTGTTGGAATTGACTTGGTTGAAAGGCCGCAACACGGTATTTTGTCCCCTATATCTCAGGGCACTGGTCAGTATAATGAGTGGAAGAATATCATAAACCACATACCTAATCTGAATATTGTTTTCCATTTGCTTGTGTTACATCCATTTGACGGACTAATCTTGCATGGTCATCAACTTTGGTTTCAATCAATGAAGATGAATCAGATGTTTTTACCTCATGTATCCCCCTGGTTCCCATTCCTCTTAGTCCTAATTGTTGTGAGTTTTGAGCAATCTTTTCAATTAGTATTCTGATATCTGTAGGAGACTTGTCAATCAGGAACCCCCCTAATGAGGCATCTAGATGATTTCAATCATTATCCATAATTCCTTGGTAGAAGAACACAAGGAATTGGTGTTCCTTCATTGCTTGATGTGGGCAGCTGGAACATAGCTTCTTGAAGCGCTCCCATTACTCGTAGAGGGTTTCACCAGTTGATTGTCGTATGATATAAATGTCCTTCTTTATGGTAGTGCTCCTCAATATGGGAATGAATCTTTGCATGAAACTTCTTTTTAGTTCTTCCCAATCACTGATCTCCACTAGTTGCAGGTTTTATAACCATTCTTTAGCTGTTCCTTCAAGTGAGGATGGGAAGTCCCTCTACTGAAATTGGTCTTCGGGTGCTCCTCTTGGCCTGAAGCTTGAGCAGGTGTATCTGAATTCTTGCATGTGCCGATTTGGATCATCTCCTTCAAGACCATGAAAGTTTGGAAGCACAGGAATCATATTTACACGTAATTCAAAATCATTTGGTTCGGTGGGTGCAATTAGTTGGTAATTTTGAATGGAAAATTGTGGTGCACATAGATCACGCAGGGTTTGGTTGGGATTTCTAGCCATGATTTCAGGTTCAGAGTGAACACTAAGAGTTTCACTTGAATCTGAGAGATCTATTTTTTTAAAGATTTCTGGTAGATTTATTTTTCTAATTTGGGTTAATGTTCTTTCAATTTCTGGATCAAATTCAATTAATGGTTCTTTTGAGGTGTGGGTCATTCAATTTTGTTTTTGTTTTTGTTGTTGCACTGCCACCCCGGCAACGGTGCCCATTTTGACGCACGCCTGTCGTAGGGCATGGAAAAACAATTATTTCCTATGTTAAAATGTAGTAATGTGGTTGACCTAGGATGTCTCCCGAAGTGGAGTGCACACAAAACGGGTTGTCATTTTAAAACGGGGGTAAAAATGTTGAGAAAGGAAATTTGAAATGAAAATG
This sequence comes from Viscum album, assembly GCA_963277665.1. NCBI lineage: Eukaryota > Viridiplantae > Streptophyta > Magnoliopsida > Santalales > Viscaceae > Viscum > Viscum album. Next base: position 127,625,242 of record OY728151.1, on the reverse strand, counting down.
ATTGAAAAACTATGAAATTAAAAGGGTGATTAGGTCGGGGTTGGTTTCCTAATTATAATTCTGTCATTGTTCAATTTAATTCAATCCTATTCTTCTTAGTTGATTAAAGTGAGTTTCCACAATCGTTTCCTCTCACTTCCTTGGTGAAATTATTATTGTGAGAGAAAACCTTACCAAGATCTTGGTTTGGTCAACTCTCCATCCATGTGTAAAATAGTTGTATTGAATATCCTTAATTTAAATGGGAAATACACGATCGGGGGTTTTTTTTATCCCAAACAATCAAGAACATTGACTACACCTTTTACACGTACCGATGATCCTCGAGTACTTCACCATTAATTCCTGGTTTATTCCATCGTATATAAACCAGAAATTAGAGGAGGGAGATATTGATTATTTTACCAAGGCAAAAATAAATAACGGAATTAATATTCAAGAACGGTCGAACTTGATAATAAAATCCTCTATAAGAAATTGAAAACAACTTTGAAGAAGAATGAAATTTATTCCATTGCGTCCAAAAACTCAAGCATTACAATGTAGAAAACCAACCCTTCTCCAATCACTCCAAATGTTTACCCCACCATGGTAAGGGTAATCGAGTTGAATGGGGAAGAAGAAGGAATTAAAAAACTATGAAAAAGAAAATAATTAAAAGATAATGCTGAAAATTTCTACTTCTTGGTGTCCCAGAATGAATGGGATGGAGAATGGATTGGAGAATGGATGCTTTGAGAGGGTGGAGCTCTCCTCCTTTTATAGCCAGAATGCTTCCCCTGAATTTCGACGCATTGTAGCCCCATTAAATGACATCTTTACGCGTTGATCCCTTCTTGAATGTTGTTCATAATTCCCTTGGACTTGTCTCCTCAAAATCTCATCGGATTTGGAAATGTATTCTGAGGGTTATGGCCATTTTACTAAGAGCATTTATTCAGTCCAGTCAGACTCTCCAAAACAAAATCCTCTGGATTAGGGTGATTTAATGATCCCATAAACGTCCAATTAACTCGATGCTTCGTTCATAAAAGATGCTCAAAATCTACTTTTGCGTCCACCCACCGAATTGCACAAGCTTTAGGCCCACAGTGAATGAGTTATGGATCCCACATCAAAACTAGGCAGAACTGAAAACCTTTTTCATGAGCCAACTTGTGAGCTTATTTTGAGCTTCAATATTGCCGATTCAGATTTTAGTCAACAATTAGTAAATGAATCCCTGGATGTGTAGAATCTGGAAAAAAAAGAATTTTGTAATTTGGATCAGTTTAGATAATGTTATGGCCAATCTACCCAAATAATTTAAAACTGTTAAAAATCCAAAATGGTCAATTTTTACTATTCAGCTCAAAATAACACCATTATCATAAAAATGAAAAAATTCATTTTAGAGGAACAATTTTGTGGGTTTATAAAAATGATATTCAATATAAATTAATTGAAAATATTTGCTCTATCAATTCCCCCACACTTAGCACTTGGACTCCCGGACATGTAAAAATCGAATCAAATCAAATCCAAAACACATATCAATGAGATCAATCAAATCAATTTCAAGAAACAAAAAGATATCATGCCGCATAAAAAACTATTATTTCAAGTTCTCCATTTAAGATTTTAATATATTTCCGCTTCATTTCTTATCTCATCCACACAAAACACCTACCTAACATGAATTTTCTCTCATCTCACAAATGTAAAGGCTAAACAAGACTTATCTCATCCAAACTCACACAAGAGTCACCATAGGTTTGATAAATTACTACTTCTCCACCCGATGTGAGTCAAGGACATTTGATTCTCATGAGGACTTTTTAGAGTTTTTTTGTGGCTTCTGGTTGGTAGGATTTAGATGTTAAAATTTCTGAGGCTGAAAAAGTTAGGCTTGGCTCTTATTGAAGAAAGATTGTAAGATTCTAAGTTTCACTCAAATATGGTCTCCTTAACTTCCCCTTTGTTGAAAATAGGCTCCATCATCATTCAATCAGCTCAGCAGCAAACATTTCAATCTTTTCAAACATGACTTTTTTTAGAGCTCCAGATAGGCACAACTTTCTTTTTACATTGGAAGCTCTAGAAAGGCACAACTTCTCTTGTCATAAAAGCTCCAGAAAAGGCTCATCTTTCAACAGAATAATTTTTCAGCATCACACACATCTCTTCCACAATTTAGTTTCCACCCAAAGTATAACCAAATGAGGTATTACACCATAAGACCTCTTCCCCAACACATAAGTTCAACTAGATCATGCAATTTTACTTCAAGGGCAGGTATGATAGGGAAAATTGGCTTGTAATGTGGCTAACCTAACATGCAATTCATGGCTACTAGGGGATACAATGAAGGATAAATGTAAAGGTGGGACATAATGAAAAGGATTATTTTGAAAAGGGGGCTTCAAACAAAATAAATGCGTCAATCATTTAAAACACACGTACCCCAACCCTCATGTTTTGAAAGGAATAAATCCAATTTTTGTTAAAGAAATCTTGGTCTGGTTTTCTCAAGAAATGAGGTGAATGAAAAGAATATGACAAAAATGGTTCAGAAGCCTCAAAGGAAAGTTATTTCAAAGATATAGATAGTGAAATATGGCATGAGATTCAAAAATCAGTGTACTTTTCATGAAATTCCAACAAAATTGAACTTGAAACAAATTCATTTCAGCATTCATTTAAGCTCGGTTTCATGAAATAGATTGGTTCACTCATTGACATGGGTTTGAAAAATGGTATTGATAATCTTTTCAGCTCAAAAGTTTCAGAAACTCACCAAAAATTGAAAAATAAACACACAAAAATTTTAAAAGACACAATTTTTTATTTTTGAAAAAAAACATCAAATAAAAATCCTATACTACAAAGGTTCCCTCCCTCACACTTAAATGATGCAGTGTCCTCGATGAATTCAAGTGGATTTAACATGTAAGACAATTTTCAAATTAATCACAACATCAAGAAAGTGTGAAAGAGAGGTACAACCTGATGGATCTTATTGATAAATAGGTTGGAGGAGCGTGATCTCCTCCACTGGATCTGATGGCAGGGTCCCAAGGAATTTCTTCAACCTATGTCCATTAAAAATGAATTGATCCTTCTCTCCATCCTTCATAATCTGCATAGCACCAAAAGGATATACATGAGTAACTATAAATGGAACTTCCCATCTAGAACAATGTTTACATGGCATCAGCTTGAGTCTTGAGTTGAATAATAACACATTGTCTCCAAGAGAGAAGTCTTTTGGTTGGATCAGCTTGTCATGGGCCACTCTTGTTCTTTCTTTGTAAATCCTTGAATTTTCAAATGCTTCCCTTATTATTTCATTCACCTCTTGTAACTTCAATCATCTCTCCTTCCCAGGACTTTCAAGGTCCAAATTCATTTTCCTCACAGCCCAATATGCCTTATGCTCCAATTCCACAAGTTGATGGCAGATTTTCCCATAAATCATCCTATATGGACTCATTCCAATCGGGGTTTTGTAGGGTGTCCTTTAAGAACATAAGGCATCATCTAACCTTTGGCTCCATTCCTTCCTGTTTGGATTAACGGTCTTTTCCAAAATTCCCTTGATTTCCCTATTTGAAACTTCAGCTTGCCCGTTAGTTTGTGGATGATAGGGAGTTGATGTTTAATGATGCACCCCATACTTCTTCAGCAATGTCTCCATTCTGAAATTGTAGATGTGAGTCCCTTGATCACTGAGGATTGATCTGGGCACTCCAAAACTACAAAATATATTAGACCTGACAAAATCACAAACAACTTTAGCATCGTCAGTTCTGGTTGCTTTTGCTTCCACCCATTTGGAAACATAATCAACTGCAATAAAGATATAAGAATTTCCAAATGACATCAGGAAAGACCCTATAAAATATATCCCCCAAACTTCAAAAATGTCACAAAAATTCAATCTCATTTGGGGCATTTCTTGTCTCTTTGAAATATTTCCTGAAAATTGACATTTTTCACATATTTTGCAAAATTCATGATCATCTTTAAAAATGGTGGGCCAATAAATTCCAGATTCTAAAACCATCCTTGCTATCCTCTGAGGTCAAAAGTGGCCTCTACAAGCTAAAGTGTGACAAAAATCAAAGACAGATTTTACTTCACTTTCATGTAAACATCTTCTTATAACTTGATCATTGCAAATCTTCCAAAGGAATGGATCATCCCAAATGTAATATCTAGATTCACCTTTTAGTTTTTGAATTTGGTGAGAATTGAAATTAGATAGGACCTTAGATGTTACCAGAAAATTGACTATGTCAGCATACCAAGGCACTTCTCCTTCAATCAATTACAACTGCTCTCCTGGAATTTGATCATTCAGTGGGTCTCTTTCTGGAACTTCAATTTCAGCAGTGTTTGGAAGTATACTTAAGTGATCAGCCACTTGGTTCTCAGATCCCTTCTTATCCTTGATTTCTATATTGAATTCATGTAGCAGTATCATCCATCTCACTAACCTTGGTTTAGCATCGGCTTTCTTTATCAAGTACCTCACAGCTGTATGATCAGGAAACATAGTGATTTTCATTCCAAGAAGATATGATCTAAATATTTATAAAGCAAAAACAACTACAAAGAACTCATTTTCCATTGTTGTATAATTGAATTGGGACGCATCTAAAGTTCTCGAGGCATATGAAATGACTTGTGGTCTGCCCTCAATTCGTTGAGAAAGGACTTCTCCAACTGCTTGGTTAGAGGCATCACAAAGTAGTTCAAATGGTTCTTCCCAATTTGGAGGCTGCATCACGGGTGGTGAAATCGATCTCTTCTTTAACTCATCAAAGGATTCCCTACATGCACCATTGAAATCAAAATCCGCATCTTTCAAAAGTAATATTGAGAGAGGGAGAGAAATATTACTGAAATTGATAAACCTCCTGTAGAATCCTACATGTCCTAAAAATGATCTAACATTTTTGACACAAGTAAGGTAAGGTAATGAATTTATCACTTCAATTTTTGATTTATCCACTTCAATTTTATTTTGGGGAATGACATGACCGTGCACAATTCCTCATTACACCATGAAATGACACTTTTCAAAATTTAAAACAAGATTTTTTTCAATGCAGGTTTTCAAAACTTTTTCCAGATTTTTCAAACAATGATCAAAAGAATCTCCAAAAACTGTGAAATCATCTAAGAAAACATCCAAGAAATTTCCAGTGTGATCAAAAAATATACTCACCAAGCACCTCTGAAATGTACCTGGAGCATCACATAATTCAAATGACATTATTTTATATGCTAAAGTACCAAAAGGGCATGTAAATTTCGTCTTATCTTGATCCTTGGGAGAAATGGGTACCTGGAAGTAACATGAAAATCCATCCAAAAAGCAATAATGAGTTCTCCCTGCCAATCTTTCTAACATCTAGTCAATGAAGGGGATGGGGAAATGATCTTTTCAAGTGACCTGGTTCAATTTCCTAAAATCAATGCACACTCTCCAGCTATTTTGAATTCTCATTGGGATTAACTCATTCTTTTCATTCCTCATAGTGGTCAGGCCGGTTTGTTTTTGGAACAACATGAATAGGGCTAACCCACTGCGAATCTGAAATGGGATAGATGATCCCAGCTTCCAAGAGCTTCTCGATCTCATTCTTCAAAACCTCCATCAAGGTGGCATTCAGTCTCCTTTGGGGTTGTCTAACAGGTTTGGAATCTCCCTCAACAAAATTTCTATGTGAGCATATTTTTGTGTTATTTCTTGGGATATCACCTAAGCTCCATCCTATTGCCTAGAAATTCTCTCTCAAAAGCTCAATCAATGATTTTTCATGGGTTTTAGAAATATTATTAGCAATTGTCACTGGTAGTTTCTCTCTCTCCCTAAGGTATACATATTTCAAATCAGTGGGGAGTGGTTTGAGTTATAGATTAGGGGAATGCTCAAGGGATGAGACTAAATTGACGTTTTACACATCCAAATTTTGGACCTCCTGCACACAAGAAACAATATAATCTTCCTCATTATTTAACAAATCATCAAAGAAATCTGATTTTACCTCTTCCTCCCACATGATGTCAGAATCTCCAACATCTTCAGCATCCACATGTTCATTGATATTTTCAAGTGAAGAAGTCTCTCCTAAGTATAAGAATTCATAGAGCATACCTGGTTCTTCAATTGGTTCTCCACCAACATCATGGGAAAGAAAAAAGAGGGAGTGATCATCTGATGGATACCTCATGGATTCAAAAATATTTAAGTGGACCGTGCTTTCTCCAAACTCCATGGTGAGTGTCCCCTCGTGGTCATTGATGATGGTTTTGGTTGTATTCAAGAAAGGTCTCCCCAAAATGATGTCTGAATGTGATGAGCTCCTATATTCTTCTATATTGAGCACGTAGATGCCAGTTGGGAAGAAGAGGTCTTTGAATTTCACAAGGACATCCTCCAAAACTCCTGCAGGAAAAACTGTGGATCTGTTTGCAAGCCGGACCACCACTCTTGTGGGCTTCAATTCTCCCATTTTCAAAGAAGTGCATACGGAGTGAGGCAATACATTAATTGAAGCACCTAAATCACACAAAGAATTAGTGAGATTTAATGAACCAATGGTGCATGGAATGGAAAACATCCTTGGATCTTGACATTTGATTGGAATCTGCTACGTGATAAGGGCTGAGACACTTCTTCCCATGTTGATTCTTTCATTCCCATGAAGCCTTCTCTTTTTGGTGTAATGATCTTTCAAAAAATTTGCATACCTTTGAATTTTTTTAACAGATTCAAGTAGCGGGATATTGATTTCCACTTTCTGGAAGGTGTCCAGAATTTCTTTTTGAATTGCTTATTCATGCAATTTCATTGATTCGATCATCCCTGTTGGAAATGGTGGGGGTAATTATTTCTTCTCCCTTTGTTTTCTTTGCATTGATGTTTCTTGTTTCTTATTCTATTGTCTATCCTTCTCCTCCTTCTCGTCCTTTTCATATTCTTGGTGGATTATGACAAGAAATTCTGAATCATTCTCCCTCAGAATAAGTGGTATTATTTCAGGTTCAGTGTTGGATGGAGGTGGGATTTCATTTCCACTTCTTGTTATGATTGCACTGACATTATCTTTAGGATTTGGCACTATTTGGGATGGAAGCTTCCCTGGATTCTTGGAAATTATTTCAACAAGACTTCCCACTATGTCTGCTAGCTTTTCAACCTTATCTGCTAGGCCCTCATAGTTGGATTGTAGCTATTCCACAAAAGGTTGTGTGTTGTTGGATGTTGTTCATATGTATTTCTTTGGAATGGTGGTGGCTGAAAAGATTGTTGGTGTTGGAAGGGCTGTTTATAAGATTGTTGGAAGGGAGGGGGGTTCTGGTATTGCTGCTGGTGGTATGGAGGTTGAATGAGGTGCTGGTTAAGTGGTCTCATCTGGTTTTGTTGGTTCCCATATCTTTGTTGGGATTGCAGTTGATTTTGTTGGAATTGTCTTGGTTGAAAGGTCGCAGCACAGTATTCTATCCCATGTATCTCAGGGAACTGGTCAGTTTAATGAGTGGAAGAATAACATAAACCACATACCTGAGCTAAAGCTTGTTGTCCATTTTCTTGTGTTATAGCCATTTGACGGACAAATCTTTCAAGGTCATCAACTTTGGTTTCAATCAACGTAGATGAATCAGATGTTTTTACCTCATGTATCCCCCTGGTTCCCATTCCCCTTAGTCCAAATTGTTGTGAGTTTTGAGCAATGTTCTTAATTATTATTCTGATATCTGCAGGAGACTTGTCAATAAGGGACCCCCCTGATGAGGAATCTAGAAGATTTCGATCATTATCCATAAGTCCTTGGTAGAAGAACATAATGAATCGGTGTTCCTCCATTTCTTGATGTGGGCAGCTGGAACATAGCTTCTTGAAGCGCTCCCTATACTCGTAGAGGGTTTCTCCAGTTGATTGTCGTATGAGGTAAATCTCCTTCTTGATGGTAGTGATCCTTGATGTGGGAAAGAATCTTTGCATGAAACTTGTTTTTAGTTCATCCCAATCACTGATCTCCCCTGGTTGCAGGTTATACGACCATTATTTAGCTGTTCCTTCAAGTGAGAAGGGGAATGCCCTCCACTGAAATTGGTCTTCGGGTGCTCCTCTTGTCCTGAATCTTGAGCAAGTGTATCTGAATTTTTGCATGTGCCGATTTGGATCTTCTCCTACAATACCGTGAAACTTTGGAAATACATGAATCATATTTACACGTAATTCAAAATCATTTGTTTTAGTGGGTGCAATTAGTTAGTTATTTTGAATGGAAAATTGTGGTGCACATAGATCACGCAGGGTTCGGTTGGGATTTCAAGCCATGATTTCATGTTCAGAGTGAACACTAAGAGTTTCACTTGAATTTGAGAGATCTATTTCTTCAAAGATTTCCGGTAGATTTATTTTTCTTATTTCGGTTAATTTTCTTCCAATTTATGGATCAAATTCAATTAATGGTTCTTTTGAGGTGCGGGTCATTCAATTTTGGTTTTTTTTGTTGCACTGCCTCCCCAGAAACGACTCCAAGTTGGATGCACGCTTGTCGTAGGGCATGGCAAAAAAATTATTTCCCAAGTTAAAATTTATTAATGTGGTTGAACTAGGATGTCTCCCGAAGAGGAGTGCACACAAAATGGGTTGTCACTTTAAAACGGGGGTAAAAATGTTGTGAAATGAAATTTGAAATTCAAATGATTGAAAAACTATGAAATGAAAAGGGTGATTAGGTCATGGTTGGTTTCCTAATTATAATGCTATCATTGTTCAATTTAATTCAAAACTCTTCTTCTTAGTTGATTAAAGTGAGTTTCCACAATCGTTTCGTCTCACTTCCTTGGTGAAATTATTATTGTGAGAGAAAACCTTACCAAGATCTTGGTTTGGTCAACTATCCTTCCATGTGTAAAATAGTTGTATTGAATATCCTTAATTTAAATGGGCAATACTCGACCGGGTTTTGTTTACCCCAAAAAATCAAGAACATTAACTACACCTTTTACACGTACTGACGATCGTCGAGTACTTCACCACTAATTCCTGGTTTATTCCATTGTATATAAACCAAAAATTAGAGGAGGGAGATATTGATTATTTTACCAAGGAAAAAATAAATAACGAAATTAATATTCAAGAACGATCAAACATGATAACAAAATACTCTATAAGAAATTGAAAACAACGTTGAAGTAGAATGAAATTTATTCAATTGCGTCCAAGAACTCAAACATTACAAGGTAGAAAACCAACCCTTCTCCAATCACTCCAAATGTTTACCCCACCATGGTAAGGGTAATCGAGTTGAATGGGGTAGAATAAGGCATTAAAAAATATGAAAAAGAAAATAAATAAAAGAAAAATCTGAAAAGTTCTCCTTCTTGGTGTCCCAGAAGGAATGGGATGGAGAATGGATTGGAGAATGGATGCCTTGAAAGGGTGGAGCTTTCCTCCTTTTATAGCCAAAATGCTTCCCCCGAATATCAATGCGTTTTATCCCCATTAAATGACATCTTCACGCGTTTATCTATTCTTAAATGTTGTTCATAATTCACTTGGCCGTGTCTCCTCAAATTCTCATCAGATTTGGAAATTTATTACGAGAGTTATGGACGTTTTACAATGAGAATTTATTCTGTCCAGTCAGACTCTTCAAAACGAAATCTTCCGGATTAGGGTGATTTAATGACCCCATAAATAGCCAATTCGCTCAGTGATTCCATCATAAAATATTCTCCAAAACTCCTTGCTCGTCCACCCACCGAATTTCAAAAGCTTTGGGCCCACAGTGGATGAGTTATGGATATCAGTTTACCCAAATATAACCTAGAGTTACAAATATGAGGAATTTAAGAACTCGAAGGTACCCCTGTGTAGTTTATCCATTAACCTTGCATAGCCTTTAATAATTATATATTACCTATAAAAATATCCATTTTAACCATGCATAACCATTAAAAACATTTACCTACCTTTATGAGTACCTAATTTTACCATTATGTGACCATTAGAAACTCAAAAATAACCATACCAAGTGTATATGTTACCCATACACAACATAAGGAAACCATAGGGTTACCCTTATGTGAGGATTTTTGGTTTCTTATACAATGCATAAAACAAGGGGGTTACTTTATGAATGTCGTAACAAATCTTATGGAATCACATGAATTAGAGAGTTACTCATACATATAGAGTAACTTACCTAGGTACACCCCATATGTAGGGGATGATAAAAATATGTAGCATATAGAAAAATTAATTTACCCTTTAAAAACCTATGAAATCCTTACCCTGACCTTATAAATCTCACGTGGTTGATGAGTTTCCAATATAAAAATCCCAAGAACCACCATGTGTAAGGGTAGAATAAAAAAACTATTACATATGATATATACCATATATAACAGTATAAATTTAATTGTATTTTATTATTATTCTACCAAAAACATATAAACTATAAATAAAAAAATGTCACACATATCATTTATTGATTTTAAAAAATATAATTCTCACCCACCAATGACTTCTTATCCATATTAATTGCCTCTATTTTTCGTAGTCAAACAACATAGGTATATAATATTAAAAATCATACTCCTAATCCAATATATCCTTATGGATCCATCCATTATTAATTAATATTTTTAAATGTTTCATCATTGTACCTAAATTATATTTCAATATTTGGCCTATAATATATATAAAATGATCTTCATAATATTAATTTACCCCCAAAAAATTTCATTATAGTCTATAACATGCATATGATTCAAAATTTACCTCCAATGTTGTGATACATGGAACACTATATGTATGCTCAATATAATGTATGATGTTGTAGATAAGATGAAAACAATAAAAAAACTATTTATTGTTTATAATGGGTAATTATGTGAATATGAAAATTTTAATTCCATAATAGTTTATAAATGAAATCCCATTTTTATTATGTATATAAAATATAGTTATAGAAAACACATGAACCATAATGTTTATTTTGATTGATAATAAAATATATCTAATCAGATTTGAAAGAAGGTTACAATCTTAAACATTGTAAATATTCCCATTGTACAATAAATATTATGAACATGATATTGATGATTTTCATAAAGGATAGTTGAAACCAATGGTTTGAGGGATAACATCACCAAGAATGAGTGGACCTTATGAAGCTTATTTATTATATATTTTAATGGTGATTAGACCACCTATATATTCTATTAACCAAGACCAAGGAAATATTAAACATCAAATTCCTGAGATAAACCATTTATGGATAATGTTCTTGCATATCATGATCCTGACCCAACAAATGATTATTGAAACCCCTGATGAAAGAACCACCATTGTATATCATATCCTAGGAAAATACATATGTGTAATAAGTTGTTATTTATCTATACCCCATATCCATGAATTTTTATATATTTATTTTCTTAAAAAATAATTATATTTATCTTTTTTTATTATTAATTTAACATTGATTATATTATGAGTTTGACGATTATTTTATTTGTAAATAATGAAGGAATAATTTTGTTTCTTGAAAATATATAGTATTAATAATGAAATACATTTTATAACATATTGAATACATGAAATGACTGAAATTTCAAAATAAAATTATTATTATATAATACTTATTACAATATAAATGTTGATAAAAGTAATTAAGTATAATAAAATTATTTTAATTGTTTGTAACTGGTTAATACCTTGAGAACTATTACATTAAGTACATAGGTATTTTTATTTCAAAAAATTATTATATTTTGAAATATTTATTGTTAAAATTAATATTAATTTTGAAATCATCACAAAGAAATTTATCTAGTGGAGAATTTTTCTTAATATTCTAAGATTGTTAATGTTTTTGGTAAAAATTATATTATGTATAGATATATGCTATATATTATGAAACAATAATTTAAAAAATGTGTTAAAATAGATTCCAAAAAAGTAATCCAAGACCAGAGCTTCTAAAATAATATAATTTTGTTGTTATTTGAATATTTTTGTAATAATTTTACGAATCCTACAAAACATTTGAGATATTTTATGTGTTTAAAATAATTTTATTATTAATTAGACTCACTTACACAAGAAAAATTCAATCATTTTATATTTGTCACCTCTCAAAATTTATTATTTTTAAAACCACACATATTTTTTAGATAACACTGGAATGCAATGAGAATATTTATGTTTTTAGTTATTTTACAATGTTGAGTGGAAAACCATTGTTCATAAATTAATAAATAAACATACTTTTTTTACTATTAATTCGTACTCATCCCCTATAAAATATTAAATAAAATCCATTGATGATTAATTTCCTCTACCACTACCACTGTAACCCCCCATGGTATTCTTAAGTTCCTATAAATCTTCTCTAAATATTTTTTATGCTCCCTCCTATTGCATAAGATTTTATATTTCTCTATATTCATGATATTTATTTTTAATATTCTATTCTATTATAATAAATAATGTTTTAAGATATTTTTTCACAACACTTTTTATATCCATAACATTTAAAATTAATGAGTCACCACATTTCACCATCGTTAAACATTATTATCAATGTTTTTTAACCCTATTATGATACTGAATATTTCCTCTAATTTTCCATGATTTTTTTGTTGTGAATACTCATGACCTATTCACTCAAGAGAATTTACATTGAAATAATTATCCCCAATTAATTTAGTTATATATATATAACCTAATAACCTTAATTGTGGAATTAATTCTTATTAAAGAAATCCTTTGATTTAATAGTGGGACACTTTTGGGAGTATGTGATATGAATGTAATGGTAGGAATTAGAATGAAATATGCATTTATTTACTTTTTAATGTTTTTATCTCATCAAAAACCATGTATGTTGCATAGTATTTATCCTAATATCACAATGTTATGATATATCAATATTTAGACCATAATAATTTATATGATGTTATTATTTTCTGTTACATCATTTTTTATGATTCCATTATCTTATCATTTAATTTGATTATTTGATGTTAATTATTATGATTATCTCCCAATTTATGTCCCCTTGAAATACCTATTATATCAAATATATTACTTTTTACAATGTAATTATTAGATTATTTCATTATTGTCTGTATAGCTCGCCCCTTTCTTACGTACATTCCCATGTTACCCCATGCATTTTTAGAAGATCAATGGAATATAAATGAATTATAATGATTTTTAAATAATATTGTTATATTCGGATTTCATGTACTTATTTTAGATATCTAATTACACAAATATAATATTTTGATTATTTTGATGGAATATATGATGTCTAACATTATGTATTATATCATGATTTAAGGTTTATTAAACAAAATGGTTTTCATAGTTGGTATTAGTGAAAAGTCAAGTAATTTTAGGGGATTATGAATATAAAAATATTTATTATTCCCTATACATACTAATGAATATACAAAAATATACATAAATAATTGTAAATTTTAGATAATTTGGTTTCCATCAAACAAAATTCATCTCAAGAATATATAAGTTGTTGTGTCTAAATAACAATTATAAAAAGTTTTAGAATCCAAAAAATGATTTATTAGGAATCTAAATGATTGAAAATTACTTTGTGGCAAAAATACCTTGATATAAACCATATTTGACAAATTTGGAGATATTATTCAGGAAATTTTCATTCTCTTTCAAACCATTATTAGGGTAAAAGAAAATAAACATACAATTTTAGGTAATGAAATAAACCACCCAGAAAAAAATCAATCAAAGAAATTAGTATGTTATAGAATGTTTGTAATTTTTATTGACCCCATTAATGTTCATATATTCCCTTTTATATTTTCAATAGTTTATGAATTCTCATCCATAATAATTCTTTTTATTTATATCTAATGACTATTAATTTGAGGTGTTGATTAAAAAAAGAAGGCCATTAAAAATTCCCATGAGAGATTCCCAACCGAATTAGATTTGGAGTTAAGAAGCTTGGGAAAATTATTCCATAACTCATTTTATAAACGAGAACATAAATTCTTTGGGAAAACACATGCCTAAAATAAATAGAATGTTCCAATTGAGTCTTTTTTGTTATAAAGGCATGTGACATTCACATGGCCTTCAAATTAATTTTTCGTGGATCAATGTATCAAATATATTGAAAATATCATCTCTGTCATTCACATCTATAATATAGATAATTTCATGTGGGATTCTTGTCATATAAATCAATATGTTGATTAGTGCTGTAATTTTTTCAAAAATAAAAATCATGAGGATCATATCCAAATAATGGAGTGGAAATAATTTTGGAAAAATATTATTCAATAAAATTTTCCCTCAATCTCATTGATATATAATGGACATATATTCACTTGGAAACATCTAAATGTAATATAAATCAATCTGAGAGTATGAGTATAGCATAAAAATAATTTTAGGATATATCTTTTTCTTTTCAATTTTCCATGAAAATAATATAGACTGATTCTTTTGTTTGGTGATGTTGAGTATTTGAAATGATTTTGAAATTTAACAGTTTGATAGCTATGTGTATTTTTTTGACGTACCTTCAAGATAATAATAGAGAAAAATACATCTCACATGATGAATGGGTTAGAATATTGGATGTGGATAATTGATTTTAATTATAATGGTGCAACGGAGTAACCTCCATGTGGTATGAAAGACCAATATCCCATTTTTAAAAAGTGTGTGATGAAGCATACAAGAAATTTCTTGAATGTGATAATAAAATTTTTTATGTGATGGATGGATGTGAAACTTGTTGGAAAATGATAATGTGATAACCCATTTAATGCCAAGGAAGAATGGAATCTTTTATAAAACCCTAATCCTATTTCATAATATTTTAAAAAAATGAAAATTATGACTATACTAACCAATTCAATAATCCTTGGGTACTTGGTGATGATGGATGAAAACATCTTATAATCCATAGAGAGAAATGGTGTGGTTTGTCGATCCCAACAATTTATGTGGATTTGAAAAATGATGTAGTGATAGGTAAGCGGGCTACTCATTCAATAATATAGAAAGTACTATTAGAATATAGCCTATACATTATTTCATATCCTGAATTTATATTATAACTATTCCAACACCACATAAAAACAAAGAAGTTGAGCAATTTTTAAAAACATTAAATTGGGGGATTATTTTATCCCATTTATATAAATTCTCCTAGTTCAATATTTTTTATCTTGACATCCATGTGAATATTTTCATTCATCAAATTATTGGAATCAATTCCAATCTATTTATCGATTTGATTTTATTATATAAATATAATATAATTCGTCAATAAATTGAAATCACCCTATATTAAATGAATAAAATTCGAATTGGTATCAAACTATCATAAAAGTGTTTTATATATCTTTGAGAATGTGTATCCTTCCAAAATATTAGAGACTAAGTGAAATATCATTATAGTTGACATCCCCATTATAAATGAATATGCGGATGTGTTTCTTGAATAATTGTTTCCCTACCATCAAGATGTGATGATTCTTTCCCAATTGTATTCATACCTTAAGATTTGAAAATATTCCATAATATCTATTTAATTTCCAATGTTGTTCTATAATTTTTTAAGAATAAAATATTATATAAATTAGGGAAATATTATATGTGCAATATAGATTCAATGTAGGGTGTGTCTATCCACCTCATTGGGAAGAACATTCTGTAAATGGGCCTCTATATTGATTATTAGGAGCTCAAGAAGATCAAAATAAAGAACAAATATCCTCTTTTGTATATTGATGAATTGTTCTATGGGGAACATTTCACATTGTAATTCACTAATGTATATCTATTGTCACAAAATAATTATTTTAATGTGAAAAATGTGGATATCGATGAGGATATCACTAATGTAGATTTTCAAACAATATATTGGAACTAGGGGTACATTTTGATTCCATTTGGATTCAAAAATTATAATGTCTTCTTAATATAATTAATGAACAATATCTACAAGGATTTACATGATAAAATTGGTTTAGTATTTATAGATAATATATTTATCAACTCCAAAAGAAATGATGATCATAATGGGCATTTGAATGTTGTAATGAGGAAATTGAAGAAGGAAGTGTTTTGTTAATTGTAATGAAAATGTTTGTTTTGGATGGAGAAACTAACATTATCGTTCCATTTTATGATAAAAAAAGGATGTATAGGGATCCTTCAAAAATTCAGGCAATGGACAAATTTTGTGGAACAATATATGAAACAATGATCCATAGATTCCATTGATTTTGTGTATAATATCTTCAATTTGTAGATAATTAACATGATATTCAATACCACTATCCATCATAATTTGAAGGAGGGACTTTGTTAATAGTAGATGAATTATATGATATTTTTATGTAGTATATTAAAAGGCTAATTGTTGGTGCGAAAATTTGGGAATAGGAAGAGAAAACGTGATGCCCTTGGAGATGATTTGTGAAGCTTGTCCATGGATCCCTGCCACACCGCGGACGATACAAAGCTACCCCCTATGAGAAGCCACCGCAGAGTAATTATGTGGAATTCCTTGAAAATTTAATTAACATTTGCAGAACCTCTGCGAAGGAAGGAGGTAGGAGGCTCCACGAATAGGATTGAAATTGGCAAAGCCGCCACAAAACAAGGAGGTGGGAGCCTTCGTGAACCAGATTGACGTTTGCAAAGCCTCTGTGGAGCAAGGAGGAAAGAGCCTCCCCAATTTGATTGAATTTTGCGATGCCGCCTTAGATAAAGGAGTTGGGAGGCTCTATTAATCAGATTTACGTTCATTAATCAGCTACAGAGCAAGGAAGTGGGAGGCCCCATGAACCAAATTGATATTTTTGAATCATCCGTGGAGCAAGGAGGCGGAAGGCTCCGCGGTTACGACAAAATTACATGTTTATTCGCACAAAGAGATGTCTGCTTCATGGTGCCACTTTCCTATAAATACAATTCTCCCCTAGTACCCTATGGATAGATCCTCTGCACTCTCCCCTACTTATCTATCAAATTATGAAGAATTTTTTTCTCTACGAACCATGTGATGTTTAACATACTTTAATATCATGGTGTGCCTTTCCCATTACTTAAATTCAACCAATCATCAAAGAGGGATTCCCTTAATGGAGCCCATGTGACTTCAATAAAGAAAGGGATCCCCAAGGGGACTCAGGTCTTCGTGGAGCACTTATTCTTCATGAATTACCCTCTATATAGATGTAACCCACATGCTAAGGTTGGGTAAATATGCTTCTTGAAAAACCATGCTTTGTAATGCTGCGCTTCATAGGGCACCCTTGATTTGCATAGCCATTTTCCATGAAAGCCTTTCCACATCACAAAAACCATCCATATGAACAAGTTATCTATGCCTAGGCTAGGACGCATCACTTGGAAAATCATTACACTTCATGAAGCCCCTACCGTACATGAAGCACGAGATTTTCACAAGGATTCTTCTTGTGATCCCCTTTTCACATAAAATCATTTTCTTGTGCGACCCTCCAAGTTTTCACGAAGAGATTTAAATGTCCCCTTTGAGGTGTTTCCTATTGCATTTCTTTGCCTCATGCTTCTTCGCATAGGCATGCTAACAGATATTTATTCTTCTCATATCCACGCTAACGTGTACCACTCAGTGGATCACTCCACGACACCCCCCTCACGATGGAATTGTTAATGGCTTCCCTTCTTAAAGGGATGGTAGGTATCAGTTATGTATATCCTAGGGGTGATGAGTGAACTCGCCTCATCTGAGAAGCAGAATGTTAAACTGCCAAGAACCATCATCTTGAGAACATGACATTAAACTGTGACCTCACCCTATACACTATACTAATTCCACATTGATTTATTGAAACAATTGTGGAACTATGAATGCTTTATTTCAAAAACTCAACATCCCAGTTCATTAGTAGACTAGAAAATTATTTCAGATAATTATAAAAAAACATTAAATATTGGAATATCCTCAATTTGGAGTTTCTCCCCTACTATTAGACATAAATATCTTTCCTAAATATTAATTGTGACTCTTATAATGAATTTAATATCTAATGGAAGCTTGTATTTGTCCTTAAGCTGAAATTGGATCCTAGGCTGATTAAAAATATCAATCCTAAGTTATATTCCATATATAAGGATTTGATCTCTATATAAAGATATCCACACACTTATCGAAATCATATTAAAGTCTAATAGTGGGAGAATAATAAATTTTTTTGGATATATATTCTTAAGAACATCCATTAAAGGTGATATCAAGACATGAGATGAAGTCATTATATGATAATGTATTTTTAATCATTCATCAATATATAATCATAAATGTGGTGATGTGTTACCCTCAAAAAAGTATTTGGGTATAATATTTTTTAAGATCATGTATTTATTAAAACATTTTTAGTTTTATAGTGGAAGGATACTGTATCATTCACCAATACGTTATTATTACCCACTTCAACTATTTTTTATCTCATGATAATTATATTTGTCAAATTTATTTAGAGGATGATGGTGATTATTATCAACATTAACTATGTGATTTATTCACAGATTATTAAAATTTCAATTTAATTTGAAATAATTTTGTTTGATTTTAGGATTCATATTTTTTAAAGATTTTTCACAATTCATTTCCATGGATTTTATCTTCAAATAACATGGGAATTATTTTTCCAAATGGTATTTTATTTCACACATAAAATAACCACCATACACCATAAAAAATTTCCATCTTTTTTTCTATCCGCACCTCTGACATATATAACTATTAATTTTTATTCTATCATTTCATTTATTATTAAAATTTCCACAAAATTCCATATTTCAAATTTTGTACATTAAATGATGAGGACACTGAGAATATTATGTTTTAATTTCTAGATAGAGAGATCGTAAAATGATTTCATCAAAGATTTCGATGTCTATTATGGACATTAAATTTGGAAGACATGGTCTCATTCAATTAATGAATTTATCTATTTTTTATTCAGGGTCAATGATATTTTTAGAAGAATACGTTTCATAGATAACGTAATTTTATACCTAGTTTCTAATTAATAGATTTTTTTGGTTTATATCCAAAAATTCCTTATCTAGTTTATTGTCACACATTTATGTAAATTACTTATTGAAAAATATATTCTTCATTTAATGCAACATATTCTTTATAATAGTCCACCATTTATTGGTATCCCACACTAAATAAAATATGAACAAAATAACCTTCACCTGGTCAGGGAATTTTATAATATAGGATATCATTTCTTAAGAATTGATAAATTTCCCCATAATATGTGGATCTAATAACCATTGATGTAAGTTGGAATTTTTTTCCAGAAATGCACAATAGTATTGTGTTTCATGTGTTTGTTATTTGGGCGTTCTACTAGATCTATGTTTCAATTCATATATTAAGTGTGTTAGCTGACCATTGTCACATCATTTAACATCCCACATTTGATTTCATTTTAGTTTCTCATGTGGAAGGTAATTTAATCACCCATCAGAGTAAAAATTATTACGATTACTCATTTTTCTATCCACTAACTAACAGAAAAAAATAATTGTGTTAGTAACATGAATCAAAGTGAGTAATAAAGATATCTGGAATGAAAATTTCACAGGATTTCTAAATCATGATCCCATATATTTAATCTATTACACCATAGTTTCAACCAAGGATATTAATGTTTAATATTAATTATAATTCTTCCTCAAGGTTTATATTTAAAATTTAATGTCTCACAATCATATCTCTTATATTTCTAGATAGTTTTATATTCATAGGCTCTCTCATACTTATTAAATGATGAATATGATCCTACCGAATCCAACCATTTTAGTGTTTTTTCTCATTGGTGAATTGATTAAATTTCTAAAAAATTAATTCTAACCAAAAATGGATTTACAATCTAGGAATATATCACAATATCTCTTATTCCAAGTGTTATTATGGTTTCCTATATATACACTTACCCACTAGTTTTTCCACAACTCATTCCAATTATAATAAAGAATAAAAAATAATCCCTTTTTAGATAAAATATAATGGATATCCAACATAAAATATGTATATATTATGAAAGTCAAATAAATATTCAATAAATATCATAATAATATAGTCTATATAATGATAAAGGAGTAATTTTATTATATACTGAATACAAAAACATCTTCTTTAATGAAGACACGTCATAATATTTCAAAAATAACATATCATGATATACACTTTGTATACATAACTGTCATAAAAATTATTGTATCTCAGGGATATGAAACTTAATAAAGGGTGAATCATATTAATTGTAAGTATTAACATAATTGAAATTATTCAATAATGATAACTAACATGATGATTGGAATAAGTGTATCAACCAATTAACATAACCTAAATTTCATACAGAATCATAAAAGATAATTAATTAAAAATAACTGTATAAGGATTTTTCATTACAAAATACTTAATTAATATTTGTGAGGAATAATAAATAATTAATCATGATCCCTTGGAACAAGTCAGAATAGATAATTTTTTTTTCTTACACATAAGAATAGAAAAATATTTTACCAGTAACCTCTAACAATGATGAAAATAAAATTAGATTTGGTTTTCCCCTGATTACATCATTTCATCAGTCAATATATACTAAAATGACGTTCATAATGGGTAGAGTCCCACACCAAACTAGGTTCACTAACAATTCTTGTCCATATTATGTCATGAGATATCCATCTTTACCCAATGCATTGGAATACTATATAATTCAAGGCCCAACCCTCACATAATGAAAACCATATATATGCGTTACATATTTTCATAACTAATTCACGTATAATTATATATCCATATAAAAAACACATGAACATAGATTATTTTCATAAATATTGAAACATTTTATCATCACATTACTAATAGAAATGAAATTTGTTTCATTATGATTTCTTCAAAAATTAGTTTCCACATGAGAAATAACTAGGATTAATAGAGCCAACATTAAATTAACATACTTATAAGCTATATATAAACAAAAATGGTTTTTTGAATATGAGCATACTATAACAGAATAATGAAAATCTTCAAATATTACTGACCCAGATTATTAATACATGTAAATAATTTTTATTCCAATCTATAAGAAAATTATTGAAATATTATTTATTTTGATTATATTTTAATTGAAAATAAAGAGAAAATGAAAATATATATATTCATTATTAATATTCATGTATTCTTATAATTAATGATTTATATTAAAAAATGTTCTTTATGGTGTGAAATTTATTCACAGTAAATAAGTTAAAAAATAATTTTTTCACCCTTTTATAAAATTTACAAAATGATCAATTTCAAAAATGTTTTTAATGAAATTTCATTTTAACATTTTCAAATAAAGTAAAATTGAATTAATTTTTTTTAAATTTATTTACTAATTAAAAAATATTTATATGACAGTTTCTAATATTATAGAATATGAATTAAAATATTAATAACTAAATAAGAAAACAGATCCACTTTTCAGTAACAAATATTTCTCTACAACTATAAGTATCAATGGGTAGGAAATAAATCAATTAAATAAGAATTATTGAAATACCTACTAATGAATAAAATATATTATGTTTAAATGAAGTGATAAAAATAATTTTCCTTGATGGTAATTTCACAAATACATTCTAAAAAGAAATGATATTTAAAAAAAATTCCACAAGTCTCATTTTTTTTCATACTCTTTAAAATAAACTATGTAACTAATATATATTTGATATAAATATATTATAGAAACCTAATCATGTATATCATACAATCTATCATTCATTTATTATTTCTAATAATCCCTTTACAAAAAAAATTATTCCTTAAAAAATATTATGGTCAAAATATGACCATTTCTTATTCATGTTTTGTTTAATAGTTCTAGTTTGATCACCAAAGTTAGAGATTAATTCAATAAAAAATAAATTCAATTAAAAAGATCTATAATTTTTAATAATATTATGTTTTTTATTATCTATTGAAAATTTCCATGAAAAATGATTCTCGTAGTTTGATAGATGTGGTAGTCCACACATACGCACAACCAATGTTATCATTTTACAACATATGGAATGGATCGAAGGTAGATAAGATCTCATAAATGATGAATTATATTAATAACATAAATTTAATACATAAACATTGAATAAATTAAAATAAAATTCCAATAATTATGGTTACGTAAAATGAATCATATCTCTATGTCGATGTGGTAGTCTACATATATGCATGATTGATATATTTATTTTCAATTTGATGGAAAATAGGTATAAAATTGTTTATAGATCACAATAATAAGAATTAAATAAAATGTAAATGAATAACATATTATTTTAAGATAGATACAATTTATTCATTGGTGTTATATGAATAAAAATTGTGAAACTACTCGGTTATGTGTAATTCATCTTTGTTGAGAAACCACCTTTCACTAACAATATAAGCCACAAAAAACGTATAATGATCAATAAAGGAAAAGTAGGTAATGGAAAGGATTCCATGGAAATAAAATGGTACAGTTTTGGAATAGATATTAGAATTTTTATGTTTGAGGATGACAATATAGGTGTTTTTCTTTTAAAATGATTCGAGGGGATAGACATGAAAAGTTAAAAATGTTAAAATATAGTAATTTATTACATAAAAAATTATCAAAATTCAGAAGTATTAAATGTAAGTATACTATAGTTTATAAATTTCAATATAAAATAATAATTAAAAAGTTTTAATTGGAAATTATATCATTACAATTTGGTTGAACACCGTTAGTATGCTCATTTTAACCTTATATGAGGTGACGATGTTTTACTATTTTAACTATTCATTATACAAACAAAATGATAGTGGAATCCAAACAAATTTGAAAAAAATGATTCCAAATATTGAATAAATTTTATAAATTTATATTGATATATGATGAATAATAAATTTTTAATAAATGTGAGAAAAATACATTTAAAAAATGGTTTTCGTAAAAAATAAATTTTTTAGTATAAAAATATTTTTATTGGAGAAAACCCAATAATTATTATTCTAATGAAATTAATTTATTTTTTATTAATCTATCAGAAAAAATTATATTATAAAAAATATAAAAAAGGGAAATTAAAACAAACATCAATGGAAAAATATATCTCATTATGAAAAAAATATTTTTCACTAATAAGTAAAAATAAATCCTTTCAAAAATAGTAAGAGTTTCTGTAACAACCCGAGATTTTTTGACATAGATTCTTTTTTATTTATTTGATGTCATATATTTTACACAACACCAAGATTATCTTTTACTATATGAAATACCATATTAGCTTGCAGTATATGCCACACTATTCTTGGCTCGTGTTACACACAATTTCAAGTTCATTTTGTAGAAATTATTCTACAAAAAATTAATTATAGATTTTGTTTAATGTATAAATGACATATTTTTTTATTTTGTTATATGCAACAACAATGGGAGATTCCACTACAGGAAGCTCTGACTTGGCTTGCGTTACACTTAATCTCGACCTTCCTCGATAGCGTGTGTAGTACACAGTACCAAGTTTCACTAAAAAACTATATATTGTTATAATATTATTATGAACTAAACGTTATGAATAGTATTAACTAAATTCTGAATTTTATGCCATTATTATTCATCTTAAACATTTTCTAGAACATGGTATGAGAACAAAATAAATTTTTTGGGTAAAATAAATATTTAAATAAAAATGTAGTTTTTCCCCTTTTGATGGCGCACACACTTAAAATATAGTTTTTGAAATTATTATAAGTTAAATTTGACAAAATAAAATTCTTCTATGGAATCAGGATATAAAAATTTACTTTGGATAAAATTTTCATATTATTCTGATAACTTTCTTATTTTAATGAATAGTAAAAACACAATATACTTTAATTAAAAGCTAGTTTTTTCATCGTAATAATTTCTATGGTTAAATTATAAAATATAATGTTCTTAAAATATAAATAGAATATATTTTTACTATTTAATATAATTTATGTCATTATCATTGATTTTACATTGAATTCATAGGTAAAATCATTTCAATCTTTTGCAATGTTTTAACTTTTAAAACTCATTTTCTTAACAACGAGGTTAATTTTAAATTAGTTTCTGAAACTTCTATCATTTGAATTTGGAAAAATGGATTCCATATTTGGAATAAATAGTTCCAAATTATGTTAATAGGCTAATTTGTTTTGGGAACTATGAATAGTAACTACGGTAAATTTTATTTAACATTGTTAAAGCTAAATCGGGTATTTAAGGGTAAATATTAAATTTAAAAAATTACCCTAAAACTTGTATTAATATAATTTTATGATTATATTTTGTCCTAAGGGATATTTGGGTAAAATAGAATCCATTTAAACCCACTTGGATGTGATTACGGCCTCTAATTTATTTTATTTAAAAAAAAAAGTGAAAAATGTCTCACTCAATCATTATTAATTAATGTATTTTTAATATATGGTTGTAAAGAATATAAATCATATTATAAATACTAATTTGAAAGCTAAAATGTTTTTCTTTATTATGGTAAATTATTTTTAATTTTTAAGTGATATTTAATTACCTTTATAGCTTATACATTAATGATGCATTAATTATTTACTTAGTGAAAAATCCATAATATAGTTTTTATTAAAGTAATAATATCCATAAAAAGGCCAAAAAACATGACAAAAACCAATATTTTGAGTATATATATACCATAATAATCCGATGGTCTACATTGGGACTATTCAGATGTGAATAAAAGAGATTATGACATTTATATAATATTATTTTTAATAATGTCAATGTTGTCACCTTCATAACTAAATAAATATAACAATTTAACTGTTGTTATTTTAAGATAATAAATTCATGTAAAGGTATTATTATTAATGGTAATAGATTTATATTCATCATATGATTTTATTTTTAATTTTTATGCAACAAATATGTATGTTAAATAATTATACAAAAAATTTATAGTAATTATTTTTTTAAGAGAAATATTAAATAAATGGTTTTAAAAATATTAAGATAAATATTATATGAACTATTTAATGTAATAAAAAAAATTATAGATTCACATGACATATTATAAATCTATTAAATATGTTTTTTTGAATATATATTCTCTCTGGATTTTATTTAAATTCAAATAATTGAATAGTGTCAGAATTGACATAATTGATATTTTATAAAAATAACATATTATTAAATTGTTTAAAAATCAAAATATTACATAAAAATTACAAATTTAAATTTATATGTCCAAAAATATAATAAATTATCTAATTATGTTATATTCACATCACATAAGTAAGTATTTTTAACAATTTGAAAACTATAATATTATTAAAACAAATACATTTAAATATATTAAATAAGGATAAATCAAATTGATAAGGTTTAAAATAAATTCTAGACATGTATGAATTTTATTTATTGATGATATTAAAGCCCTATCTCGTCTAATATTATAATTTTTGTCATTTTTGTTTTTTTAAAGTGGTGTTTTAATTTATTATAATTTAATATTTCTTGTGTTTCCAAAGGTGTCCCTTTCCTCCCATATAAAAGGGCACCTCTTCCTTATCCTCCTCACACCACTTTGAGCATTAATGATTGGGAAACTCATTCTCATTGATCTTTTACACTTCCCTAGAAACATACTACTGGTCCAAGTCTTCTTCCAATACCATGTTTAGTTCCTTAAGAGGATGTTTAGAAGAGGCGCGTCGAAGAAGAGGTAATATCCTTTACCGATTCTTTCAAGTTCATTTATTCTTCTACTTCCTCTTCTTTTGATGTTTCAAAATAAAGTAATAACATCAGTATATCTCATATACTGATATGTTATTATAAATATTAACCAACTATATTTCACCTTATATCTATCCTACGAAAAACAAAATCACCCCACGTGCGTACGTACGGAATACCGTCTCCAAGCCGTGGTGTATTCTTTTTTTCCACCACCACATTACATGGATGATTATAATGGTGTAAATAATATCTATATATTGTTGTTATAACATGATACTAATTATTATATATTATATCATCCACTCTGATTCCATTCAATAATTATGTAAATGATATCATCGCTCGTGCGTACGTACAGATTACCATCTCCATGACGCGATGAGATTAATTCTCCAAGTTAACCATTCAAGAATGATTATAAAATATATATATATTAAATAATTATGAAGTCTATGAAATATTAATGATACTGTATTTATTAATATGTTATTTACTTACTTCCATTAAATTTAATAAGGAAACGAAAATAGTGTTAATGTGTACATACGACCTACAGTCTCCTTGAACGGTGTATTTAATCCCATTAATTGATCTATTATATATTTATATGATGAATATATATTATATATAAATTAGTTTATACATTATGGAAATATTTAATCATGATCTAAGTAATCATATGAATAATTAAAAGAAAAAACATGTTTGAGAAATGAATTTTTTTACCTAAAATGATGCTTTAACATGGAATTGACAAAAGAACGGGTTATATAAAGTCGTAAGTGAATCATATATGATATCATAAATATTTTTATGATTCTGTTACAAGCTAATAATATGTTTAAACCCATTATACAGGAGTCTTAGACACTTGTGAATGAAATTGGACATAAGGTATGGAAAATTTTTTCAAATCTCATTTTTATCCGAGATTGATTATACGTAAGTATTTACTAGGGTTATGTTTATCATCCATGTCCATGATCTCTAAAAATGTATTCATAAAATTTTTAGTATTCTTCCATGTATTTTTAATTTCATTTTGTCCCTTTGTTGAATTTTTTACCACATTGTATGGAAGGAATCTTTCCTTTGGTAACCATATAAGGTACTTTTGGACTTTTCTGAAAAAAGCACGAGAAGAATGTTTTTTAACTTATACGGCGTGAATGGATTTTTACAGTTTCATAACTACTTATTTCAATGAAGATTAATCTATCATATTTCATGATTATTTTCAACAAAATCCTTTTCTTTTAAAATTTCATGGAATTTTTAGAAAAGAAAATGATTTTGAAAAAGAAAGGATATTTTTCTCGAGAATTCATTTAAACTATTTTATCAAAACTATTTTCTATATAATATTAAGTTATTCAGTATATTTATGTTTAAATTATAATGTCTCTATTATTTACATGGTTTTATTTTTCTTATGATAAAATGATATCCATTTCTTTTATATGGATTATGTTATTATGAGATTTTGTTTATGAAACCCATTTTATTCTTTCATTATAATGAATTATGTATATATATTTTCTAGCACACGAAATAATGATTTCATTATGAGATGGGTGGGACCATTATCTCCCTCCAATTAAATGGGTAAAGGTTTATATCCCATGAGATTGACATGGATGGAATGAAAAGTTAATTCGGTTCAGTGATACAGGACTGGAACTAGCACTGAACTCGATTCAGTAAGGGGATTTGTCCACTATGATGGTCTTGGTAGAAATGCCTTGGCTACTATGAAAGTCATATCATGTTATTAATGGTTTTCTATAATTACATGTTTTATTACCATGCTATTTTTTCATGGTTAGTGTTACTTTATGATCTATTCCTTATACAATTTCAATATTTATGTCATTACTCCTGATTTTGATGTTATATGTTCATGTTCTTACATTCCAATGTTTATGTATTGTTTTAGGTTCTCCATGCTTACCCTTAATGAGCATTTGAGATCACCCTTTATATGCTTTTCCATAGGATATAATGTTATGTTTTAGGTAAAAAACAAAAGGAGGAGGTCTTTATAGGAGATGTTGAATATATTTCACCATGATTAGAATATTATGTTCCATGTTTCCAAAGACACTAAACTAATACAGTCTTTGGGCATATGTTTTTTGTCATGTATTAAGTATTCTGCAAAATTAATGTAATTTCTATGTATGTCATGATATGGGTCACAACAGTTTCACCTTATTTTTTTTTGATTACATAGAAAATCATATCATACATATAAAATAAAAATTTTAAATATGGGATAAAATATTAAAAATATCCAAATTTAAAATTCATTAAAACAAGTTTTGAGAGAAATTTTTTTTGAATCATAACATGACTTTAAAACAAAATGAGAACTTATTTATTATGAAAAAATTAACTAATTTCAAGGCTATAAATCATTTATAGAAATGTTTTCATAATAATTGTTTTATTGATATAACATATTTAATGGAAATTTTTTAACTATATAATATATCATGGTTCCTTTGGACTCGTGGATATTTGTAAGTCAAGCTATAAAAATCAATAAATTTATTTAATATTGAATATAAGATAAAATTTCCTAGAATTATATAGGATCAAAAAAATAATCAAATATAATTAATGTATAAAATCTTTAAACAAATGTGTAAATACTGAGATATCTCTTAGTTGGATAGTTGACTAGAAACAAATCACATCTTGATAAATTCCAACAATATTCAATACATTATTTTAAGGTATAAAAATGTTATATAGAAAAATTTACTATAAAAACATATCATAAAAAATTTTAATTTATTTTACTATATGAATGGTCTCATGATTTTTAATTCTCTAAATACCCATAGTTCATTGTTCTACGACATCATTAACAATGAGATATTATACTATAATATACTTCAAGATGTTAGGATATTATGGATTCATTTCAGTGTTGAAGGTCCCTGAATAATGATTCAAAAGTATAAGATGATTTAAGGCATACTAAACCAACTCCATAATAATCCAATTTTAATCCCCATTTCACAATACATTCTAACTAAAAGGAATTATACCATAGTCATGGAAAATCTAATATAAAATACAGGATTGATATAAATAACATATCTCCTTTAACAACACTAAAAATATCAAAAAAAATTAAATAGCGGATTTATATCTATCATAATTATATAAAAAACTAAATCTAAAATACCATTAATTGTGAACTGTCATATTCCATTACATAATTATATATCCATGATCATAATTATAAATCATCAATTTCATTTAACAGTATTTAAACCATTCCATCATTAATGTTAAATATATTGAAAAATAAATTCCACATAATGATATATTTTTAGGAAATTAAAACCCATATAAATCAACATACAAAACCATTATAATTCATACTATAAAAAATATTCTTCCTCTCGGTTTCAATATAAAAACACATCATAGAGTATTGAACTAAATTTTAAGGATGTAGTTTTATAAATATAAATATCGTGTATCATGTCGATAATTTTAATGATATTCCTAACATAATAGCCCATTTATTTTCAATCCATCCCATTAAATTTATCTATGGTTCAGAATTCAGGATTATTAGTGTCATGTCCTTTATATCAAACTCACAAACCTATGGTTCAATTGAAATAAAAATTCTATTTTTTTTGGATCACACAACCATTATGTTATCACCATATAATTTAATAAAAATATTGTTATTATCATCTAAATCCTTTAAATATATTGAAGTATCATATAATTTTTTCCATAACTATATCAGATAATATATGAATACAATCACATATACAAATATATTTGAGTCAATTTTCATTTTTAAGGAAATTAATACTATAGGAAAATGATATTATATATTCCTAAATATATAATGTGTTCATGATAGAAAATGTCACGACCCCCTCCACACATAGTGTACCCAACCTGGGACGGCAATGTGAGAAGAGAGATAATGACCCCCGAGTCCCGTCTCCAGTAGGCCCCGGGTTGGCGACTAGCAATGAGGGTATAATAAACACACAAATGGGAGGCATTGCCCTCTAAGAGAACACATGCATAAGAGAGAGATAGAATAGACTCCAATCAACTCCAACTCAGAACTGAAATATAAAATAAATCCAAGTACATATATGAAATGTCATGAAAATGTACTACAACTGAAAGGGGAAACTAAAAGTACCCAAAATAAAGTAAAACTGCAGTGACCAAAAGCCCGAATAGCTCCTCCTCTAACCACAAGCTAGTAGTTACTAGGTTGATCTCCAACCTTCTCCAAGTGACCTGAAAAACAGCTTATATATACATAGGGTGAGTATAACAGTATACTCAGTAGGATCCTCCCCAAGCCTCTCGTGCAAAAGTAATGAAAGCATGCTAAATCCCAGTGAACAACAAGGGAAACTAACTCGTCACCTAAACAGGTATAATATGTTCAAAACCTCATCATGGCTAATCTCACCAAGTAACTCATACAAGAATATAGCGTATAATAAATAATATCAAGGGTACCCCGCTAATACTTCCCCACTGGTTTACCGATTTTCCCCAACGACATATGTCTTGTGCTTCTCTCTCCAAAGGCTTGCCCGTAGACACCTGCGCTAAGCTCCACAATCTGCACCTCGTGCACCACATAGGCTTGCCCGTAGACACCTGGGCGAAGCACCACACTGTCCTCACAACCAAAAGTAACCAGGTAGTCTCTGGGAGCCACCATAGCTCACATAACATGTATCATACATCGGGTATAATACCACAAGCCATTACAGCCCATACTCCTAGTAAGGATCCTCAAGCCATTATAGCCTATACATGTTACACCTATTGCAGTCCATAGGATACAATATCCAGAATATATGTGTGTGAATAACCACAAGCCATTACAGCCCTCTACACACTTATATGGGGTAACTAACCGATGTGCCTCATGGCACAAGTATCTACCAAGAGAAGAGAGCGGGGCCAAAGGGGTAGTCATCCATTCGACCTCCCATCAGAATGTTGGGGAAAACACCCCCCAGGGATCAGAATCCCCGGGGAGTCAGTTTCCCTTACCGACAGGGTGGAGTAGCGTATAGAAACACAAAAAGTACATAATATAAATATAACTCACATCCACACTATGGGCATTACCTAGTCTTAGATACAACTGCAGCTAACATATCTCAGACTCCAGGCTGCAACTTCTAAGACTAGGTGTCCTATAAGCACACAACCATTTGAATAGCTTTATTAGATTACTCCATTCTCATTTTATCAGTTCCACTGTACATTAATTAATTCTTTAAACATTAATTAACCATGAACAATTTAACATTAAAATTCATTAGCATCACACCCAAAAAAACAACTGCTCCTTTTAAGATTCACATCACCTTTAAATTCTAGTAACTCCATCCCCGTGGATTTTCACCATTTAATCAAACATTCATTACAGAATTACTTTTCCATATTCCCAGGCATTCTAGAAAAGCATCATATGCTACTAAACACAAAGTAGGCTCAACACAGTGAGTAGATATACTACCCGTCGAGTCTTTGCCGCCTATAGAAAGAGAATAGACCTATTCCACCTCGAGAGGCTAAACAAGGAAAGCACGTGGTATACCCCGCGTGTATTTTCTTCCATAATAAGAAGGGTAGCAGGACCAGCTACATTGGGT
Source organism: Viscum album (assembly GCA_963277665.1). Lineage (NCBI taxonomy): Eukaryota > Viridiplantae > Streptophyta > Magnoliopsida > Santalales > Viscaceae > Viscum > Viscum album. The sequence goes on along the minus strand of OY728151.1, from coordinate 127,593,728 downwards.
AGTGGGGAAAAGAAAAGTAGATAAACATTCAATGAATCCACAAGCATCCAGCAAACACATCCATCCTATTCCATCACCCCTGGTGTCCTCCCTAACACCCACATGCATAAACTGATGCATCTCGCCACTCTAGGTGTCATCCAATGCCACAACCACAAGTCCTCCACGCCTCCACATATCACAACACTCCTCCCGAGTCACATCATAGCACAAGCAGCATAAAAACAACAATCACAACCATGGGCTCTTAACCCTTTAACAAACTAGCGGGTAACTCAGAACCGTTTTAGAAATTCCCACATAATCTGTTCTTTAATCCATATTGAATTAGCAGATTTGTTATTTGTAGGATCCAATTACGGGATACCTAATCAGTAAGCTATCACAATTAAATAACCATACTTACTTCCCTACTTTTATTATCCTCAAATTAGAACAACTACAACAACGACAACAACCAGATTCATTTGCATGACTCTTTATCTCTTGCCAATTAATTAACAATTAATTTTGGCTTTACGTTTAGAATCAATATCCATAAAGAACAAACAATAATCAATGAAAACATAGATATCACTATATCTAGCAAAACATGAGGCAAACCATTATCATGGAACAAAGAAACAACATGCGATCAACCAATTCTTTTAATCCGGTTGAAGTATTTAATTAGGTCAATTTAATTGTGATCCAAAGGGATAAATCATGATAAATCTATGATTGCACATATACAATTAGATAATCCATGAATCCCCTACCTGGAAGAGTTCTTGACGTCCTTTATCCACACAATAGGTCAAAATCCTCCTCTCGGGACAACTGCATCCACCAGAGGATGCCACGGTACGACAGTACCAACCAACCCCAAGAAAAACCCATTAGAATCTTGGAAATTACATGGTATAATATGGAAGTTATAAACAAGAGAAGATGATCCCCAAAGGAACGACGATAAAAACATACCTTTTTGGGAAGATTGACCGACAGAGTTCGGTTGCATCCAAAACAGAGAAGAACCCATCCTAGGAGTAAAGATTGATTGTGCACCTCATACAGGAATGATTTAAAGGTTCTATAGTCTCTTAGATGAGAACAAAGGGAATGAATAAGGGAGAATGATATCTCTTCCCTTTTTAAGATTTAATGGTGTGACAGTTTAAGATCCGATTAATTCTCCATTAAAAACAGATCGCATTAACCCACCCGGTTTGACCAAGTAAATACATCCCGGCCTTAGGAATAATTAATATAGGATTTATGTTATTTTAATCGGCCTTAAGAGTCCTTAAAATAAGGCTTTAAATGTATTTTACGTCAAAGGAAACGTCAAAAGGGGCAAAACTGTAGGAGTCTGGAAACACTGTTCACCCACCGTTACTGTACATGAAACCGATCTGTGAAACCGATCTGTTAGACCGATCTGTGAAACCGATCTGTCAGACCGATCTATGAAACCAATCTGTGAAAATGACTTGTGAAACCGATCTGTGAAACCGATCTGTGAAACCGATCTATGAAACTGATCTGTGAAACCAATCTATGAAACCGATCTGTCAGACTGATCGGTGAAACCGATCTGTCAGACCGATCTGTGAAACTGATCTGTGAAACCGATATGTGAAACCGATTTGTGAAACAGATCTATGAAACAGATCTGTGAAACCAATCTGTTTGACTGATCTGTGAAACCGATCTGTGAAACTGATTTGTCTGACCGATCTTTGAAAACGATCTGTCAGACCGATCTGTGAAACTGATCTGTCAGACCGATCTGTGAAACCGATCTGTCAGAACGATCTGTGAAACCGATCTGTCAGACTGATTTATGAAACCGATCTGTGAGACCGATATGTGAAACCGATCTGTTAGACCGATCTGTTACTGTTCATAAAACTGGAAATACTGTTCACAGAACTGGAAAATTGGCAAAGTGTTGGGGATAAGTCCCCTTGACCTCCCGGAACACCTCTAACACCAAAATTTCACAATGTAATGGACCGGAGAGGTCCGGGACATTACATCAGATACCTCTCAAAACATTGTCGTCCTCAAGAATTTAAAACCATCCTGAGGAAAAGAGGGGTCTGAACAACCACCCCGTAAGATACCTCTCAGGGGAAAACCACCATGAGTTGTTCGAAAGCTGGAACAAAACTACGACATACGAGAGTAAGGGAACAAACAATCCATACCCATACCATTAAAACATTACATCACATTAAAAGTACATAAATAAAACATGAAAGGTCCGACCACAAAGAAAACATCATTACATGAAAGGAGTTAAACATTAAACAACTCCGGGTACTGAGCACGTATCTGTGACTCACGCTCCCAGGTACTCTCCTCCATGCCACCGTGTCGCCACAAGACATGAACTAAGGGGATATAATGCCCACGCAACACCTTCTCCTTGTGGTCTTGGATCTCCACAGGTCACTCCTCGAAGGTTGCATCATCATCAATATCGATCTCTCCCCAATCGATAACATGAGATTCATCATGAAGATAACGATGGAGCTGTGATACATGGAGAACATCATGTATCTGACTCATATGAGGAGGAAGTGCTACTCGATACACTACAGCTCCAACACGAGCTAACACCTCGAAAGTCCCAACAAACCAGGGAGAAATCTTACTTCCACGACCAAACCTTTGCTGCCCACGACACGGAGTCACCTTCAGAAACACATGATACCCAACATTAAACTCCAAGGGTCTCCTTCTTTGATCAGCATATGATTTCTGACGATCCTGTGCTGTCTTCATCCTCTCAGAAATCACCTGAACCATCTCTGTTGTATTCTGCACTAGTTCTGGTCCGAGAATTGCTGACTCTCCGACCCCAGTCCAGCACAATGGAGAACAGCATGGCCGGCCATACAAGGCTTCAAACGGTGCCATACCGATGATAGAGTGAAAACTATTATTGTAAGCGAACTCTACCAAGGGTAAGTTATTCATCCATGAACCTCCAAAATCAAGAACACAAGAGCGCAACATGTCTTCAAGAGTCTGGATGGTTCGCTCTGTCTGAACATCCGTTTGAGGAATAAAATTAGTGTTATGGAACAGTTGAGAGCCAAAAGCATGCTGGAGACCTCTCCACACACTGGAGGTAAAATTAGGATCTCGATCAGAAATGATCGTCCTAGGTACTCCATGAAGTCTCACCACATCCTCTAGAACAACCAACTGAGACTCTTCCACCTTATGCATCAGGGATGACTGCATCGTCACCTGGAAAAGACAACCTCTACCCTCAACTTCTCCCATATCAAGATGCAATGCTGATAGCTCTTCCATTACTCTACAGGAATCACCAGATTCACGCACAACATCATTACATGACTTTCGGCTTAGTGCATCAGCTACAACATTCCCTTTTCCAGGTGTATACGATATTTCAAAGTCGTATTCTTGCAAGAACTCCATCCACCGACGCTTCCGCAAGTTCAAGTCACGTTGGGAGAAAACATACCTCTAAATCTTATGATCGGTGAAAACCACAAAGTGCTCACCAATGAGGTAATGTCTCCACAACATTAGAGAAAACACCACAGCTGCCAACTCAAGATCATGGGTGGCATAGTTGCATTCATGGGGAAGCAACTGCCGAGACCCATAAGAAACAACTGACCTCTACTGCATGAGAACATAACCTAGCCCCAGATGTGAAGCATCACGAAAAACATCAAACTGGACTCCCTCCACTGGAAGAAAAAGGACTGGAGCACTTACCAACTTCTCTTTTAGATTCTCGAAAGCTTACTGACACTGATCAGTCCATATGAATGGTTGATCCTTCCTAGTCAAAGCTGTTATAGGAGTCTCAACTTGGTAGAAATTGGCTACAAACCTCCTATAATAGCCTGTGAGACCAAGGAAACTTCGCACCTCTGACATGGTCTTGGGGGATTCCCAAGACACCACTGCTTCTATCTTCGACGGATCCATAGCTACTCCCTGTTGGGACACAACATGCCCCAAGAAACAAACTTCTCAAGCCCAAAAATCACTCTTGGACAACTTTCCAAACAAATGATGTAGGCGAAGAACTCCCAAAACGGCTCGTAGATGCACTGCATGCTCCTTTTCAGATGTGGAGTACACAAGGATGTCTTCGATGGAAACCACGACAAACTTGTCAAAAAATTCACAGAACACAACATTCATCAACCCCATGAAAACAGCTGGAGCATTCGTCATGCCGAATGGCATTACAACAAACTCAAAATGCCCATGACAACAACATAAATCAGTCTTTGAGATATCCTCATCCTTTACACGCATCTGATGATATCCTAACCACAACTCGATCTTTGAGAACCAACTTGCACCCTTCATTTGATCGAATAGGTCATAAATCTGTGGAAGAGGATAGCGGTTCATTATTGTCACTTTGTTTAATTGACGATAATCGACACACAACCGCAAACTACCATTAGCCTTTTTCACAAACAAAATTGGCTCTCCCCACGGTGACACACTTGGCCGAACAAAACCGCACTTCAATAGACCATCAAGCTGAATACGTAGCTCTCATAACTCAGAAGGGGCCATCCTATATAGACACATAGAGATTGGAGACGCACCTGGCTGTAGCTCGATCCCAAACTCGATCTCTCGTCGAGGGGGTAAGGATACAACCTCTTCTGGAAAGACGTCAGGGTACTCCTCTACGACCCTAGGAAACGACAACTGTTGAACCTTTGAATAACTCAGCATCATCCCAGACATCATGGATGATAAGGATGGAATTCATCTATGACTCATCCGAGGATCTCTCTCACCAACAAACACCACTTTCTCTCCATCTGCATCAACGAAAACGACCTTCTTCCTGTATCAATCCACAATAGCCTGCATCAAATACAACCAATCAATGCCGAGTATGAAATCATATGAATGTATTCGTAAACATAGGAAATCTTCCAAAGACCGGCGTTTCCCCAACACTAGCTCACAGTCTCTACATACTTCAAACAAGTCGGCTCGACCTCCAACTGGCATAGTCAACGCCAAGGGAACTGGAATCCTCTCTACCTCAAGTCCCAATGCATGGACAAGGGTAGGTGATATGAAGGAGTGCGTTGATCCCGAAACAAAATAGGAATACACCAAGGTAGAAAACAAGCAAAGGGTACCTCGATTGACATATGGCTCGCCTGGGGATGGCAACACTAGAGCATGAAGCTGACCACGACCTCCTCCACGGCCTCTCTGACCATGATGATGGCCACCACCACGGCTGCGCACTGCACTCTGAGGATGGGGAGCTTCATGGGGTTGTCCTCTTCCTGCTCCATCTACCCTCGGGTGATATAAAGCTAGTGCAACCTGTTGCTGCTGCCTCGGCTAGAACTGCCTCAATGGATGAACCTGGAGTGGAGCGCCCGGTGCACGATGACTGATCTGAAAAGTAGGGCACTCCCACTGCTAATGACCACGACCAACACCAGAAAAACAAGCACATGATCCCTTGGCATAGGCCTGAGAGTTGCTGCCTTCGGAGAAACGAGATGTGAAGTGCTGGGACCTACCCCCAGGTGAACGGAAACTCTTCTGCCCTGAAAACCGGGAACCCCGGACCACAGGTCTGCTTCATGAGGAATCATGACGATTCCCCTCTCGTGAAGACCCGATCCTGACAAAGTCCTCTCAAAAACCTATGCCCTCGCCAGCACCTCAATATATGTCTTTAGCATAAATGGGGTGACCTGGCGCTGGATCTCTGGATGCAAAGCCTCCTCGAAATGAATCACCCTAGCCTCCTCATCTGGTAACAGGTCTGAAGAATATCGTAGAAGGTTCCTGAAACGGATTCCAAACTCCCGAACACTGGAGCTCCCCTTTCGATGGGTAAGAAGCTCCTGGAGACTGGACGCCTTCGCAGTCGATGAAAGAAACTAGACTCTAAACGTGTCTCAAAACTCCTCCCATGAGATCGCTAACTCTTCACGATACACAAGGAACAAGAACCACCACTGCCTTGCAGCTCCACGCAGCATCGTCACAACCAAGGACACCCAGTGTTCCTTATGAGCACGAATCAAACTGAAGCCTATCTCGACCTCCTCCAACAAGTCTTTTGTGACTGCATCTGAAACAAAGCCCTCGTACTTCTGTAGACTCTGGAGCTGAAAATCTCCGAGTGTCTTCCTCCATGTTTCATCATCATCAACCTCTACCCGGCGGCGATCTGCTGGAACAGCCTGCTGGGCATCTTCTGCGCAAACCTTACAAGGACGTCGACCTGGAGCCATACCTGTAAAATAACAACTGTGAGAGATCCTATACCTGGAATATAGAAGAATCAACATTAATTAATTAATTTTTTTGTTTTATTAATTTTAGGTTACCTATACCACGGTCTACCCATTCAAACACAGGCGAAATGATTAATGATGCATGATCCTTTCCTAAGTCTCTACCCTACAACCAGTATCACTTTATTTAGTAGCCATCGTAAACTTAAAGGTCCGTGCAACAGATCATAGGGGGCCCTAAACGCCTATTCCTCTGCCGGTATCCAGTGTTTAACCCACTTGCTAAACATGAATGACATTATTGCCCTACCATCCCATGCATCCTCACCTATGCCTAACTCCAAACTCCATCCTATCCCTCTACCAGAGCTCTGATAACACTCTGTCACGACCCCCTCCCCACATAGTGTACCCCTCCTCGGACGGCAATGTGATAAGAGAGATAATGACCCCCGAGTCCCGCATCCAGTAGGCCCCGGGTTGGCGACTAGCACCGAGGGTATAATAAACACACAAATGGGTGCCATTACCCTCTAAGAGAACACATGCAGAAGAGAGAGATAGAATAGACACTAATCAACTCCAAATCAGAACTGGAATATAAAATAAATCAAAGTACATATATGATATGTCATGAAAAATAACTACAACTGAACGGGGAAACTAAAAGTACCCAAAAGAAAGTAAAACGGTAGTGACCACAAGCCCGAACATCTCCTCCTCTAACCACATGCTAGTAGTAACCAGCTTGATCTCCAACCTGCTCCAAGTGACCTGAGAACAGTTTATATATAAATAGGGTGAGTATAAAAGTATACTCAGTAGGATCCTCCCCAAGACTCTCGTGCTAAAGTAATGAAAGCATGCTAAAGCATAGTGAACCAAAAGTGAAACTAAATCGTCACCTAAATAGGTATACTAAGTTCCCAACCTCATCATGGATACTCTCACCAAGTAACGCATACAATAATATAGCATATAATAAAGAATATAAAGGGTACCCCGCTACTACTTCCCCACTGGTTTGCCACTTTTCCCTAACGACATACGTCATGTGCTTCTCTCTCCAAAGTCTTTCCCGTAGACACCTGGGCTAAGCTCCACAATCTGCACCTCGTGCACCATATAGGCTTGCCCGCAGACACCTAGGCGAAGCACCACACTGTCATCACAACCAAAAGTAACCAGGTAGTTTCTGGGAGCCACCACAACTCGCATAACGTGTATCATACGTCGAGTATAATACCTCAATCCATTACTACCCATACTCCGAGTAAGGATCCTCAAGCCATCATAGCCTATACACATTACACCTATAATAGTACATAGGATACTATATCCAGAATATATGTGAGTGAATAACCACAAGCCATTACAGCCCTCTACACGCATATATGGGGTAACTAACCGTTGTGCCTCATGGAACAAGTATCTACCAAGAGAAGAGAGCGGGGCCAAAGGGGGTAGTCAGCCATTCGACCTCCCATCAGAATGTTAGGGAAAACACCCCCCCAGGGCTCATAATCCCCGGGGTGTCAGTTCCCATACCGACAGGGTGGATTAGCGTATAGAAACACATAAAGTACAGAATATATATATAACTCACATCCACACTATGGGCATTACCTAGTCTTAGATACAACTGTAGCTAACATCTCTCAGACTCCAGGCTGCTACTTCTAAGACTAGGTGTCCTATAAGCACACAACCATCTGAAGAGATTTATTAGATTACTCCATTCTCATTTTATTAGTTCCACTGTACATTAATTAATTCATTAAACATTAATTAACCATGAAAATTTTAACATTAAAATTCCTTAGCATCACACCCAAAAAAAACAACTGCTCCTTTTAAGATTCACATCACCTTTAAATTCTAGTATCTCCATCCCCGTGGATTTTCACCATTTAATCAAGCATTCATTACAGAATTACTTTTCCATATTCCCAGAAATTCTAGAAAAGCATCCTATGCTACTAAACACAAAGGAGGCTCAACACGGTGAGTAGATATACTACCCGTCGAGTCTTTTCCACCTATAGAAAGAGAATATACCCATTCTCCCTAGAGAGGCTAAACACGGAAAGAACGTAGCATACCCCGCGCGTATTCACCTCCTTCGGAAGAAGGGTAGCAAGACCAGATGCCTTGGGCAGTGGTGAAAAGAAAATAAGATAAACATTCAAAGAATCCACAAGCATCCAGCAACCACATCCATCCCATTCCATCACCCCTGGTGTCCTCCCTAACACCCACATGCATATACTGATGCATATCGCCTCTCTAGGAATCATCCACTACCAAAACCACAAGGCCTCCATGCCTCCAAATATCACAACACCCCTCCAGGGTCACATCATAACACAAGTAGTAGAAAAACAACAATCACAACCATGGGCTCTTGACCCTTTAAAAAACAAGAGGGTAAATCAGAACCCTTTTAGAAATTCCAACATAATCTATTCTATAATCCATATTGAATTAGAAGATTTTTTATTCGTAGGTTCCAATTACGGGATACCTAATCAGTAAGCTATCACAATTAAATAACCATGATTGCTTCCCTAATTTTATTATCCTCAAATTAGAACAACTACAACAACAGCAACGACCAGATTCATTTACATGCCTCTTTATCTTTATCCAATTAATTAAAAATTAATTTCGGCTTTTCGTTAATTATCAATTTCCATCAAGAACGAACAACTAATCAAAGAAAACATAGATATCACTATATCTAGAAAAACATGAGGCAAACCGTTATCACAGTACAAAGCAACAACATGCAATCAACCAATTCTTTTAATCCAGTTCAAGTATTTAATTAGGTCAATTTAATTGTGATCCAAAGGGATAAATCAAGCTAATTCTACGATTGCACATATACAATTAGAGAATCCATGAACCCCCTACCTGGAAGAGTTCTTGACGTCCTTTATCCACACAACAGGTCAAAATCCTCCTCTCGTGAAAACTACATCCACCAGAGGATGCCACAGTACGACAGTACCAACCAACCCCAAGAAAAACCCATTAGAATCTTGGAAATTACATGGTATAATATGGAAGGGAGAAACAAGAGAAGATGATCACAAAAGGAATGACGATAAAAACATACCTTATTGGGAAGATTGACCGACAGAGTTCAGTTGCATCCAAAACAGAGCAGAACCAATCCTAGGAGTAACGATTTATTGTGGAACTCCTACGAGAATGATTGAATGGTTATAGCATCTCTTAGCTGAGAACAAAGGGAAAGAACAATGGAGAATGATATCTCGTTCATTTTTAAGATTTAATGGGGTGACAGTTTAAGATCCGGTTAATTCTCCATTAAAAACGGATCACATTAACCCACACAGTTTGACCAAGTAAATACATATCGGCTGTAGGAATAATTAACATAGGATTTATGGCATTTGAATCGGCCTTAAGAGTCCTTAAAATAAGGGTTTAAATGTATTTTACGTCAAAGGAAACGTCGAAATGGGAAAAACTGTAGGAGTATGGAAACAATGTTCACCCACCGTTACTGTACCCGAAACCGATCTGTGAAACCGATCTGTCAAACCGATCTGTGAAACCGATCTGTCAGACCAATCTGTGAAACCGATCTGTGAAACCGATCTGTGAAACCGATCTGTGAAACTGATCTGTGAAACCGATCTGTTAGACCAATCTGTGAAACCGATCTGTCAGACCGATCTGTGAAACCGATCTGTGAAACCGATATGTGAAACCGATCTGTGAAACCGATCTATCAGACCGATTTGTGTAACCGATCTATGAAACCGATCTGTCAGACCGATCTTTGAAACCGATCTATCAGACCGATATGTGAAAACAATCTTTCAGAACGATCTGTTAAACCGATTTGTGAAACCGATCTGTCTGACCGATCTGTGAAACCGATATGTGAGACCAATCTGTCAGACCGATCGGTGAGACCGATCTGTTACTGTTTATAAAACTAGAAACACTGTTCACAAAACTGTAAAATTGGAAAAGTGTTGGGGATAAGTCCCCTTGACCTCCTGGAACACCTGCAACACCAAAATTTCACAAAGTAATGGACCAGAGAGGTCCGGGACATTACAGAAAACATATATATTTCTCCACCTATATAACTATAAAAAATATCATCTAAATATGATGATCTAAATATAAATTTAATATATCACACATTTAATGAAATACATAAAAAAATGTTTTATGTCTAGTAATCAGACAATAAGTTTCATTTAAAATAATAACTTCATTCTAATCATATATTTCCACAACCAGTCTCAAATGACATCTATATACATGGTCATTTCAATAATATTTTATCTAAAGAACGGATAGATTTTGAATGTAATTCCATCCATAATGAAATGAGTCATGATCTTATATATATCTATTTATAGTAGATTAATGTTCCAATAAATTATCTTTATCCATGGGTATACATCTAGACTCTCGGATTCATCCCTAATGAAAAAATTCTCAACATCATCTATCTATATTTGGTATGAAATATTTTTCTTAAAGATCTTGTTTGAGATTTATATTTGTTATTTTTTCTTATAGGATATTTATTATTGTCTTATCTCAATGAATTCTCTATCATCATTGAGTAAAAATAAAATATACTAAATGTGATTTTCATTGAGATTATTATCCACTATAAATGTTTTATTTTATATGTTTTACTTCTCTATAACTCAATTAATCTACTTATACGCCATGTTTTATTATGAAATATTAATGCCTTCTTATGTAATGGTTGTTGGTAGTGGAATCCCACAGAAAATACCCTATTACACCAATATTTTATACAATATATATACATTTTCTACACCACAATTACCATTTTCATACTTCACATTATTTGAAGTGTGAATATATGGGTAAAAATATATATTTAACCAACAATAATATGAGGGATTAAACATTATCCAACTCAGGAATTTTTTAAAATAATTTCATTTTTACGAGATATATTTATTGAAATAAGGCGATTTTTATGAAATATTCCTTAAATATATTAGAAACATTTAATTTCTTCGACATCATCATTATTTTATCCAACTCATTTTGTAATCTAATAATATTTAAAATTATGATTATATTTTTATTTCACTATATGATTTCTCTTAATTCTATCTCATTGAATGAAAATATAAAAAACCTCTCTTGTATATTATAGATTATATTACTTTTTCATATGCATAATTTTCACTCAATATTCATGTTCCATCAATGTAGTAAATGTTTTTATAAATTAAGAATAACAACCTTCCTTTCATTTCAATATGTAGATATTTAATAGAACAATAATCCATTAATTATATAATGTAACCTTTTGTTCATGGAGATATAAAAGTTGCATAAAAAACGTGTCAGTTGATAAATTCTAAAATATCAATATTTTATTTTATTTACAATGAAATCTTTAACCAAAATTTATTTCTCAAAATAATTTCTCAAAAAATGGTAATGATATTTTGGTAATACTAGTTAGTTATTTATGATGAGATTAAATCATTACACCCTATTAAACATAATGATAATACTTTTACATTATGATGTAATCAATGCTTTTATCTAGGTAGTTTATATGACTACAATATGTACCTTCATGAATATTTTTTTGTATAGTACATAAATTTTATTTGAAATTTGACATATATTAATGACTAAATGATTTCCCATCATAATCATAACATCTTATTTTATTGAAAATGAAATATACTAAATGCAATCAAAATATCCCAAATATAAAATATTCTCTTCTACGCCCTACATAAAGCATGCACCATTTTGGATTTTTTCCATCACATCATGAATATTAGTTTTATCTATTCTATCACAAATATTAGTATGGTGTAGTCATATCCCATATATCACATCCCATCAATAATAAGTTCATACTAAACTGAACAATATGTTTAATATATACAATTTATTTTCATTATGAATTAATTATCAATGGTTAATTAATATTTTTATCCTTCAATATCTATTAACACTAAAATAAATATAATTTCCCAATAAAGACAGATCATAAATATATTTTGTTAAAATAATTTGGAAACTTTCCAATAAAAATAATTCAACTTTATTATCCTACTTTTAAAGTAGCCAAAATGTGTGAATTTGAATTTTTTCACATTGATTTGAACCTTATATTTTTATTTCACTAAATAAAACAATTGTCCAAAATTTTTCATTAATCAATTTAACGATTCATCCCTTTTTAGAAAATTATCTTATTGTTTTTATTTACATTTTTTATAATTATTGATTGAAAATACCAGCTACAAAATCATTTAAGAGTAGAATACCTATTTGGACAATGTTTATGAAATTTTATCAAAATTGGAATATATGATCTTCGAATATTTTTTAAGACAATGTATCCTTACTATGTTCCATCTATTTAAATTATAACACCTTGAGATGAATAAATATGTTAATAAAATTTTTTTTCTTCCGTATATGATAATGAATCCTCTATTACAATGGTGTATAATTTTCCTTTAAAAGAAATATAGTTCTATTGATATTTTTCTTCCTACATTATCTTTATATTTTTACAAGCACCATCCATTATCCACTAAATTGAAACTATTTATAACATCCCATCTACCAAATATAAAATAGACATTAGTAACATAATTTTTCTTTTTGTCATATTATTTCTTCTTCATCTTTAGAATTGTTAGTTTACCAATTAAATTTAAAAAATTATCCTTAGGAAACAACACTATAATCTTTATCATATATAATATAAAATTATTAATGCTGAATTCTTCCAAAATAATTTCTCAATATTTACATGTTTTTTCATAAAACACTAATGCTTCACAATATTATATGAATAAATGTTAATAATTTTTATCTTATATGAATGATATAAAAATTTAAAAATAAAAAATCATAAAAATTTCATTTAAAAATATTAATTTCAAAATATATAAAAAAAATACCTCAATGTATAACTACTTTCTGAGACCATAATTATCAGTTAATAGTGAAAAATTAATATATTCGGAAAAAGTTAACAAATAATGATGAAATATAATTTACATCATATTTATATAATGATAACCCCCTTAAAGTTATGTGGGGGTAAAATCACAAGAAATATAAAACAGTTACTATAGTAAATATGGGAACCCACAGTCTCTTGATATTACATTGTAAATAGAATTTTAACATCCCATGTGAATATGTTGATTAAATTAACCATAAAATAACATTGAATAAATATAATTTTTTTAGGATCTTTGGTTATGTTGAAACATTATGGATCCATCAATCATTTATAGTCTTCCCCACCATTCCATTATTCCACTACTATACTATATGACTAGTTGTGTCTACCAGACACCAAACATAAAAATGATGAATTAATAAGGGGATTATGTTTCAATATTTTTTTTAATGGTTTGTAACCCACCCATATAAAACCCATTGAAGATAAGAATCATTACTAATATGATTTCATAAAGATAATATATAAAATTTCTACTCATAAGAAAAAATTGGTTGACATAATATTTATGAAGTTTTTTGTCATTTCTAAGGTGGATCCTATGAACATTTAAGAGTGATTCAAGACTAGAGTTATTTTGGGATTAGTATTTTAATATTTTAAGAGGTATAATTATGATTTTAGAGGGGTATGTTTTTCTGAATTTTTAACCTTGGGTTTTCTTTTAGGGTTTGTATTTTTTATTTGACATTGAGTTTTATTTCATCTCACTCACTTATGTTTTTTTGTGTAATTCATTATCATGTGTCTAGGTATCAGTTGGAGCTTTCACCTGAAATATTTATTTTCCCCTTTATTATCAAGTGTTTAGTATATAGATATTAAGTCGATTTGGGATGCTCCATTTAATATAATGTTATTGTATAATTAATATAATACTAGGGATAATGATTTCCCTTCTATAAGTTAGATTATTTTTATTATTCAATAGAAATATGTCAATTGATTAGCAAGTATGTTATGTTTTGAATTTAATTAATTATTCATTTTGGTATTCAGGAATTATTTTTTATTTTTGTTGTTTTATTGTCCTTAGATGAATCTAAATGAAGATTCTGATCATGGATGGGTTTATTAAGAGTGAAAAATAATGTTCTCCAAATTCAATTTTTATTTGGTGGGTTGTTCTGCATTGTTGTAATTTCTTATAGCTCGTTATTTATATTCTGATTTGGAATGGTTTATGTTTGGTCAATTAACGACCAGTAACTATAAGAAATATCTTACAAACTGTTATAATGGGAATATATTAATTTTAGTACATCCTTGATGGTCCCCAGTGTCTATATAGAATTTATCATTTTAGTTTGTAGAGTTAAAAAGATGTAAGTTATGATGATAATGTCACTTTGAATTCCATTAATTTTTGGCTCGTTTTATCATCTATTTCTCTTATATTATTCATAACATTTCATTTTATTTGTGGTTTATCTATGTGGTCAATATCACAAATTTTATAGTGATGATGATTCCTGTATTTTTCACATGAATCTAGTGAATAAATGGGGTTAACACAATAGTATACATGAAATAATTCTTCTTATAATATACTCTTGAACAAAATTTTAGTAGATGATAAAAATATAACTGTCTTCTTTTTTTAAATGGTGTTTGAGTTGACGACAAATATACAAATTTTACATGGTTTACGGGATATTTTCTTCTTTCTTATTAACCAAAAATCAACCTAATGCAATTTTTTCTGTTAATTTTCATTCAATTATTCTTTTAGTTTTGAGGTGATATTTTTTCTTCTAATATGTTCTCATGAAGTGTCGGTGATTTTCAATAGGATTCCGCTAGTTGAAATCCTAATTAATAGCATTCCTACTCATGATTATATATATATATATTATAATTTCCCATATTGGATTATAATTACATTATATTTGACCTAAAGGGTGATGTATATTGATTTTATGAGAATTACAGGTTATTTTTTCATTGTTTTTCGATTTAATTATTTTAATTAGTTGTATATAATACAGATTTTTTTATCATAAAAATAATTGATAGTGAATTTATCTGACATTGAAGTTTAGGATTTTAACTACTGATTTGGTGATGAAAACATTATAGAAGCTTCAATATAATAATATAACCTTATGGGTTTTAAGAATGATTACTATTAAAAACCCATTTTCCAGGATCAAAATTTTTAATAATAATTTTTAATAATTAAGAAATAAATTTGGTTAGTTGGTACTTATTTAATGCTAACCAATAAAATTCTGTAGGTATATTAATAATATATTATATATAAATATATATGTGTGTTTTTTCATAAATATTTTAATCCAATCAAGTGATATTATAGAATTAAATGATATATGTGAACTAAATAAACTTTTTTCCTTTTTAATTTTCATATTAAAAATACAAAAAAAATTAGGACATTTATATTATTATTGAAATTTATGACTATATATAGGGTAATTAATTTAAAATTAGAGGATTTAATTTCAAAAAAATGCATTTTATATTGTATTTTTATAATATTTAAATATATAATTTGATGTTAAGTAATTATAATAACAATTGCATTAGTCAATTATTTAAATTGAAAATTAAACCATATCAACACACGTGAATATGTTATTATATTTTTCTCAGGGATGGAATCATGTCAATATTTCATTAACAATTTTAATATTTTTGAATGACATATCTGACAAAAAATAATTTAGTATTCATAAAAATTCTATGTTAAAAAAATATAAACTAATTAAAAGATAACATCGTGTTTATGATATTATAATCATTATTTATTCATTCATATAACAAGATTTCATGATTGTTTCCATGAGAAATTTTATGTTTTATGTTTGGTGTATTAAATCATGTATTAGTGGATATGTGACCGGTATGAGGTTCTATCTTTAAAACTCTTCCTATTAGATTATCATTGGTAATAAGATACTCCACACAATATGTGGTGTTTTAAAATGAAATCAAAATATCAAGATGAGTCTTATAATTTAGTTTAATTAATAATGTGTAGGCTAAAAATGATTGTTGTTTCCAAAACATTTTTACCAAAAAAACATGTAATACGGTATTGAATTCTATTTATCAATCCTACAAAATGTGTTTTTGTCAATTCATTTGTGTAACTGGAAAATATTATTGTGTAGTCGATGCTATCTTATTATTTATTATCTAATTCTCAATAATTATCAGGATGTTTTACAATAATTAAATAAAATTTAATCTAATAATTTGGGGGATTTAATTGATGGTTTATATTAATAGATGAATCAAACCATTTCATTCTACTATGTGAACATGGTAAAACCCACTAACCTTTAATATTGATTGAGCATAGCTGTTGGAATGATTTTATACTATTTCGTATTTTTTCTCATTGATTTTACAATTGTTTCATCTTAGTCTGGATTTATTTTTACTAATACAACATTTCTTCATAGAGATATAACATGAAAAAATTAAGGGTATCAATGCTTTTTTTTGATGAATTGATAATATCAAAATAAATTTTGAAAAATTATTTTCTTATTATTTTTTTTTGATGAGTTGGAGGTAAAATAATCCCATTGTCCATTATACAATTTTTCATAGTGGAAATATGTATCAATCACGATGTCATAAGTACTAAAAATAGGAAGGGTATATTTAATAGTCAATTCATTATATATGTTATTATACATGTAAATCATTATGTTCTGATAATCATAACAATTCTATGTTTTGAACAAATTATTATTTTCTCTGAGTCATCATGATGAAAAATCACATCATTTTGACTTTCAAAATTCTAATTTGGATTATTATAAAAACAAAAACAAAAAGTATAATGTTTATTTCTTTCATGTTATCATTCATAGTCTAAAAAAATTTAATATCTGTTGGACTATATCATGTTCAATTAGAAAAAATTATTGACCGAAATGGCATGTTGTGTTTGATAATAGAGTATAAAATATAATTTACATCAATTTTGAAAAAACCCAATATTATTTCCCATTTTTGTAGTGGAATATGGTTGTCTTAATAAATAATTCATAAATATATTTTCCTCTATAAACCATCACTATCTGGGACTAAAGGGATCACATATAATCTATTTTTATTTTATTTATATCAAAATATATATTATTAGTATAATTTCAGAAATATATGATATATCATTTTAAAAAATAGATTTTTTCACTTATTTTATATTGAATATTTAAAAATTTATATATTACATAATTTAGATATGATATGTAGAAAATTTAAATCATTAGTGAAAAATCCTAAATTTTTTCTTGAATTTCATATATGAATACCATTTTTTCTATGATAACATAAAAATTAGTATCTTTCTTCCTTGAATTTAGAATATTTTAGATTGATTATTTTTAATTTCTCTGTTATATATTTATTACACATATTATGTTTTAGAATAATGATTGAATTAAAATAATTTTTTGGAAAAGAAACATCTGTAGATAGAATAATGGAAAAACATATCACTATCGAAAAGGATTTTTCCATATAATAAAAATTAGGGATTGGATAAAAATCACTCCAAGCTTATTCGTTTTGGGATTTTATGATTTAGAAAATTCTAAAAACATTAAATAGTTTTTTTATCATAAGCTTATCATGATATACATTAGTATGTGCAAGTATACGTTTTCATTTTATTGGTAATAACATAATCATTAAGGTTTATTAAGAGTTAGATATTAATATATATTAACTATATTACTTTTTTATATAAGAGGAATTCAAAAATTAAAATTAATAATTCGTAAAAACACATTGTTATTACATGAAAAATAATTATTATAAGATATTTATTAATTATATATGATACATAAAATATGATTATAAAAATAATGAGACATTTGAAATGAAAATAAATTATACCTCATAGATTAATATTAATGAAAAACATATAAATAACGAGATTATTTTTTATCTATGACCCTAAATTTTTTGTGATTATAAATTATTTTCGTTTAGGAAAGAATATTATTGGTGAAACCAGTATTAGATTATTATTTTGGATGTGATAATTCAATTTCAATTAGCTATGAATCTTTTTAAGCAATGATATCAGAGGAAAATTGCAGAGTGAATAGATATGATGGATTCTAATAAAGGGTTATACAATCATTGTTCACTTAATCATGTGTAGTAAAATGTTTTTGTTTTCTCTCATGATATATTCATGTGTTATTTTAAATGAATAATAAGGATATTCCATGATGAAATATAGATCATGATATTGTATATATATTGAATTTATTTGGTTATCATTTTTAGTTAGTGTAATTTAACTAAAAAATAATAATGAAAATGTATAAGACATGATACTCACATGGGGATTAATATTTGTTATAGATTATGAATCGTGTTTATTGTTTAATATATCTTATAAGTATGAAAAAGAATATACTATTATACTGTTATATAGAATGTGATGTGTCCTCGTGTAGAATAATTATGAACATATTTTTGTGAATCATATAGAAATCAATTTTATGGATTCTAGCTCAAGTGAATTGGATATTTTTTGGGATAAAAAATTTCAAATATCGTGAACCTACATCACTAAATCACTTATTTGTTGGCTATAAAGATAAGAATGACTCATGATTCCTAGATCCAATAACATACAAGATAGGGTACAACATTAACGTATCATTAAATTCGATGACTGCATCAATATGATAATTCCAATTAATAATAAGGTGAGATTCCAAATAGCTTCATAAATTCAAAAAATTTATTAACAATATATATTACCATCATGAGTAAATATTAATTCAATATTTTTTCTAGATTCTATGGTTTAAATTTCTAGGACTGTTTATGATTTATATATATATATATATATGATTTTATTTCAATTTGGGATTATGTTTCGGGTCTCATATGACAATTGAATTAATACAATAATTGTTTTAAATATTTTTAAAAAATAAAAGTGTTTTCTTTTATAATTAATTTAAATCCAACTGATATGAGTCTTTAATGTTGAAACTATATCTTCCATTGGATTTTTATTGTAGTATTTATTCTAGGTACAATATAATTTTGTTATCCATTATGTTTTTGGTTCAAGCATTGCTGCGAGATGAAACATTTGATAAATATTAAAAAATTGAATATTTTATTTTTTTACATTACCTAATGATATCCCCTAAATGATATATTATATAGAGTTATATTCATATCCCCGCATAATTTGAGATAATGTGAGCTTTTATTGGCTGGATTATCACTATACTATTGTTGAATTCATGTATTGATGATCAGGTAATGAAGAGTGCATCAACTAAGTAATTTATTAACATTAATCACTAGTGATTGACCAACTATTGAGATTGGAATTATTATTTTCTGGATTAATTCCCTACTATTGGATACTTCAATTATAGATCTATTATATTTATAATGTTCATGGTATTTATTGATTTATAATTATTCAATTGTAATTTTTATGTCTATTCCTTCAATTAATAGGTTTCACTGTGATTTTATGATTCTATATATGATTTTATGGTTATTATTTATTCCATGGTTTACAATTAAAATTAATTATACCACTATTTGTATTTATTATATAATGACCCAATCCTGACATACATGGTTATTACATCATTTTAGATGAATATACAGTACATTACAACATTACATGTCTATGGACCGTGATATATTTGTATATTTAGAAACATAGAGACAAAATCATATATCCTAGTGAAAGATCATAAACATCTCCCATAATGATATCATCATTCAGTACTTTTCCTTAAACCATTCTTCGTAACTCGGGGAAAGGGAACATAGGAAAGGGTTGAGCTCAAATGATCAGTATGGTTAAAAAAAATAGAAACATAAAAATATCATCATCATAAGTGTATGAGAATATGATAAAAATAATAGAAAATCATATCCTAAATATAAATTATCATAAACAATAGACATGGAATAAATATATTTAATGTTCATATGTCATGAATCATAAGAAAATCAAAGAACATAATCAATATGATCATAAAATTGACACAATGCATGAAATTGTGTCCTACACATCCACATATAATATTCTAAAAATGTATAAATAGTAACAAGTTCACGTAGTAAGGACATGAAATAAAGGCCCTACATAATAATATAAAAAAGAAAACCATGTCCATGTATGAAATTATGGACATAAAAGTTGCTCCATATATAGAATTATGGACATGAAAACCTGATTCATGCATAAAATTATAGAAATGAAAACCATTTCCATGCATAGAATTGTTGACAAGGAAACGAGGTCCACGCATACGATTTTAAACATGAAAGTAGTTTCGCACATAACATAAATAACTCATCAGTTTCCCATATTTACAATATACATAAAATGAATATATAGGTCCCACTCATCTCATAATTATATCATATATACATGTTCTATAATAATATTAAAAATACTAACATAACCCGTGACATGAAATCGGTATAATAAAAATATAAATCTATCATAACTTTTGGAATGAGGTAAAAGATTCATAATAATTACATTAAAATAATAACCCATAAAATAAAGTGGGGTTTTTAAATATCATTCCATCAAAACATAAACAATCCAGTGAAATAATATTTATGTTATCCTTGGAATAAAATAATTTATGCCATCATAGGTGGGTAAAGATTTTGAAAGATCACTTGGAACATTAAATTTACATCAAAATAAATTTCATAAACATAAAAAACATTCAAAACCATTTTCATTGAAATCACTTTGGAAACATATAATGTAGTCATGAAAATCCATTAAAAGTGTACTTGAGTATTTTTTTTTCTTTTATAAAATATATTTCTTATCATAAAATGTTATGAAATATTAAAAGAATATATTTTATTAGAAAATAAACATGTAATATTCTGGAGGATTCCTCCAATAAATAAGGTGTTATGTATTTTTAAATATTCTTTTATTCCATATAAGTAAAAATAAAACATTCTTCTCATACATTTAATGGGAAAATCCAAAAGTAATTTGTTTGAAAAATGAAAGAAAGATTCATTTCAAACTTTGTAGTAAAAAATTAAAAAAATGTGTTAAAATGAAATTAAGAATCCAAAAGAAAAATAATAAATTAATTTATGAAAAATTTTGGAGAAATTATGGAGATAGATAAATATTACCCAATGATTACATAAAATGAAACAATCCCAGCTATAGAAGACATTGTGAAATCACTTATAATCAGTTGAATCATATTCTCCATGTAAAAATGAAAATTCTGAGAATATATAAATATCATAATAATGTTGAAAATAATCATAAAACACATTCATGGTCATTATATACAAACGTCATAAGAAACAAGTTGTTTATGAGTCGTGTGTATCACAAAGATAAAGGGGAGACAAAAATCCTCTTACCTTGTGTCTGGACTTTCTTTGTACACAATGTATCTTCCCATAAAATAAATATAAGTCTACTAAAATTAATTTAAAAAATATTATAACTATATATAATACCACAAATTGTTTTATTAAGACATTATATTACCCAGTTGTTAATGATATTATGTTAAGGTTTTACTTTGGGTAATATTTTCTATGTTCTTAGCATGTGACATAATTCATTATATCATTAGAATTATTATTATATAATGATTATAGATTATAAATCATACTGTAAATATGATTTATAACTATTATATGAATATTACAATACACTATGGGCTAACTAATTGTGAAATGGTATACACAGTTCATAGAGATGGTAAGTTGTACATACCCATGAAAGATGTTTCTGTTTTTATTGTTGTATTGAAAAAAAAATATGTAAATAAAATATGATTAAATATGAAGATATACATATATATATAATTATCTATGTAGCATTATTATATCATATATATCATAAATTTTTATTAAACCCTCCATAAAACATTTCATGTGGTGTGTGAATGATCACAACACTTTGAGGGGACGGTTGTCCACTCTTTCTCAAAATAGATTATCATATTAACACCAAAGGGAAATTAAAATAGAAATATGAAATAAAACGGAATACATAAAATTAAATAAATTATAGATAATACTTATATCATATATAAATATTTTATCCATTATAATGGTCACAATGATCTATGGTAAAGGAAAAATGAACAATCATCATTTTTTGAGAGAGGTGTTCGTCGTACATAGAAATATTATATTCTATATCGATTATATGGATGTGTTTTTAAGTGTATTTATAAGCCATAAAATAAAAAAATCATTGTATATTTTGGATATAGGTGTTTTCATAAAATAATTTTTTAAAGGAAATGTACGAGGTGGGGAAGGAAAATTAAACAATTTTCTTGAGAGAAGATGCAACTTCTTAATCGGGTAAGTACATTTGGTTTGTGCGAAAAGAATTCCATGAGTTCCCTTCATCCTAAGGTAATTATTCTAGGATTAAGGGAAGGATGTTAGTAGGATTAATGTGCTAGTTTTGGTGATGAAAAAACATTTTAGATGTGTCAATAAAGGTGAAGGAGAGGTGAGGTAACTTTAGGGAACTCAAATTTATTAATTTATTTTAAATTGGTTTCCAATTTCAAATATATCCAAAGTGAGTTATTTTATTTATTAAATTATTATTGGACAATTTCCCCTCACCCAATGAATTTGGGTAATTTTTGGGTCACAAAATGAACCTTACCTTTTTTCTTTACCCCTTAGTTAATCAATTTGACTCTTACCGTGACAACTTGTAATTTTACACTCTAGGGATAAAATTTATACAATCAAATGTCAAAAGAACTAAAATTAGATCATTTATGAAATAAAAATAACTTAAAATTGATTTTTTCTGAAATAAATATACATATTTTATTTCATTTAATATATTATTATTTATTTTGAAATAACTTTTCTATCAATATTTACAATATTTATAACATGACTTTTTGTAAAACCATAAAAACATTATTTCTTAAAACAAGATACATTAAAGCATCACTAAAATGTCATATTCATCCAAAAAAATTCTTGGATGGAATCAAATAGTTAAAATGAAATATATATTAATTTTATTAATATCACATAATTTATTTTTCCTTTATTAAATTTATTACTCCATCATCATTGAGTCATCATAAACTTTATTTATATAATTTATTAAAATTGTAAATAATTTATCAAGATAAATAAATTTTTTTTATATATAATAATTATTTATATTCTAATTTATCTTATGTATGACCCTATATAAAAGTTATTTAGGAATGAAATTTTGAATATGAAACTTTTAACTTTTCTTTAAATATAACATAACAAATTCCATAATATTACACAGGGGATATAAAAAGGATAAAATTTTCTAACTAAGATTTATTTTATTCAATAATAATTATTCAATTAAATCAAAAAAAGTATTAGGATAATTTTATATTATTAGAATATTATTTTTACATATAATTATCTTGTTTACATTTTACCATGGTAAATAAAATTAAAATGTTACAATTCACCAAAAATTATTTTCATTATATTAAACTAAAATTTTCCTACTAATTAAAACCATGTTTGTATATTATTCAAAAATCAATTTACAAAAGTTGTAAAATTATGTTTACTACTAATCCTGCAAATGTGGCTTGAATGTGAGTGAAAGAGATGTTTAAATGTTTAATAATTTTTTTTATCAAGTTATACTATAAAAATGATTTTAATAACATAAATTTGATTAATATATGAATTTTTTTTATCTATTATGAATTTAAAAACAATTTAATGTAATGTAATTATATATATGAAAATGTTGGTTTTTAACTACTAAACAATATTTTTCACTATTTATCAAAATTTGTAACATTTTCTTATAATGAAAAAAATCACTCTAATATAATTTTGAAACAAAAAATTAATATATAATGTTTATTTTGTCAATAAAAAATTTCTATGAGTGTCTAAAATTAATTTTATTATTTTTCATAGAAGTACATGAAAATAAGTTCATTTGAATAATTAGTAGTTTTGATCATATAATGTCTTTGGCGAAATGATATTTTTCTTTATCAATACCATTATATTTAATATTTTGAAATTATTTATTAATGTTCATATATTATGTTTAATTGTTAGTTTATAACTATCCTATTTAAATGATTATAATACTAATGTTTTTATAGATACATGGTGTTGCATTTAAAGAAAGACAAATTTTTGTTGCATGTAAATAAAGCTTCCCTTGTTGCTCCATATAACATAATCCAAAAAAGATTGTTATTATATAATAAAAATATATATATTAAGTATTTTGTGAAGTGAAAATATCAAATGATTATATTAATTCAAAATTATAAATTCCCAAAATCTAGGGGTGTTACATTGTACCAGCCTTAAAAAAATTCCTCCCTCAAAATTCATCTGAGTTATAAAATTGTGAATTCTTGAAAGATTCATTCATAGAAACCCACATCCCAATAATTATGTCTAAAACATCCATTTAAAATGTAATAATTTGAAAATAACAGTTCCCAAAGAAAATCATGACTTCATCTCTACCTATTAGAACATATGTAATGATTTGGGCATGGATGAAAATGTAAATAATAATAGATATTGATAAAGATCACTGATCCCAAAAATGTGTGTGCTCTAGATAATGTTAACAAAAAAAAACCATATTGTAATGTAACATGAATGAGGCCATTGAGTTCATCAAAATGATTATATGATTACTTAACTTTATGTCATGATCACTTTTCATATTATTGAAAAATATTTATGACAAGATATAGTAACTAGATTTCAGAATAACATCATACTTTGTTGTTCCATGTTCAATTTACACATAATATCATATTCCAAGAAATGTATTGGAATTTGGCATTCCAAAAGCATTATAAAATCATGAGAAGAACGACTGTCCATTCAATATATCATAATTAAAAAATATAGCACATACTACAAAATATATATAAATGTACCAATGGATATATAAAACATTAATACCAAAAAAATTCCTGATGTTTAACTTAATCATTTCATAAATGGATAATCCCATAATTAATTCAAAATATGGAAATAAAAATCAATATAAATAATTCCACTAAATCACATTATCATTTTTCTTCAATATATCAAAAGGTAGTTCTTGGTTGTAACATTCCAAAAATGTGAACTCCATCATATTTTCTTCTCTTGAGTCATTGTAATAACCTATATTAACAAATTTATTTATTTAAAACATGAATGTTTCTTTATTCAAAATCGTATTGGATATATTATTTGTGTCCAAAATAGTTTAATAATCCAACCATGATAGAATAACACTCTTGAAATAAATACATAATTAGTTCCTAAAAAATGAGTATCATTTAATTTACTTATTTTTATCCAACACATCTATATAAAAATATAATTAACTCATGATGAGGTTCAAATTAAGGGTTATCCTTCCCATAATTTTGTGTTTTCAAAAAATATAACCATATTACCTCAATCACATTTCATGTTTACAAGTACAATTCAAAATATGTTTCAATAAATAGATATTTCATTATTCCTTATTTCTATATATGTACTTTTATAAATATTTTCTTAAATATAAATACATAAAAACATTAATAACCTTGTCTTATGACTTTAACAATGATACTTCATCTTATTAGATAATACCTTTTTCATTTCACATTTTATCTATAGAATCCTCATCATCAACAATGTAACAACTACTCATAGCACATTATCGGTTCCCATTAAGATCATTCATATTGGGACATTTGGTTGCATAATGATCATTTACTCCACACCTAAAACACATAAGCATTGATAATATAATAGGGAAAAATATATTCTCATTCATTCTATTAACCTAACTCTAAATTTTTCATTTTCATTCACTTGACTTATGACATTGTTTTCCAATGATAAAAAATCATTTGCTTCCTAAAAGACATTAAGAAAGGTTATTCATTCCATATTATTGACATAATGGAAACCAAATCTTTATTCCTTCACGGTCTCTATTACCTGAAATCTCAATTATCTCCATCCTTCTCTTCCTTGGGGAGTCTGAGAGTTGTTTAATGTACACAATGTTAATCACATTCCTTGAAAACTTGTTAGGAATGACCAAAACATCATTCAATCAAGGGATCATTCCATTTTACTTCTCATCAACTGATTGTTCATCATACTCAATGTTAATCTCCTTCCTTCTGGTACATTCATAGTCTAAAACCATGTATAATTTAGTAGAAAAAATTTAACATTGAATGGAATAAGAAATTAATTAAAACAATCTATATGATGTATAAATTATAACAGGATTCTTAAAATATGACTCCTCAACTTTATCAAAGGTTATTCATAACCATCTAATATTTAAATACATTTATATGGTTAATTAAGATTTTTTAAATTACCAATGAATATCCCCTTGGAGTATCAAACCAAGTGTGAAACAATTCATGTTGTCATATATCAGATTACCCCAAGTAAGGCCTTAAACATCTATTCAGTGTTGTTACCCCTAGGAACATCTATATCAGATCCAAATCCATTGGTAGTATCCATACTGGTATGTATTTCAAAAAATCCACTCACTCTATCATTTTCCCAAAAATTTAACTAATATTTCCTAATCATTGACCCATACTTATACATATAATTATAGAAATCCCTAAATGTATGCATATAAATATTCCAGGGGATCTCACTAATTTTTTCTCATCCTTGTTTTAAATGTTTGACTAATCCATTCCATTGATACATCTATAATGACACAAAAATGGCATAAATTGATAATAGATCATTTTAGATATGTATACAATACATTACAATAATACATGCCTGAGGACCATAATTGTTTAGAGTCATTGGAATCATAGAAATAAAATTTCTTATCTTGGTGAAATAAGATCAACATCACCCATAATGATTCCACCTTTAGTACTTCTACCTAAAACCGTTCATCAAAACCTAGGAAAAGGAATGATATGAAATGGGTGAGATCAAGTGTGCTATAACAGTAAAAAAAGAGATACATAATCATATCATGAGCATAATGGTATGAGAATATGTTCAAAACAATAGAAGATCATATCTTTCATGTCAATGATGGTAATCCGGAGACATTTTATATTGATATGATATGTTCATAAGACCAGAATCATAATTAATTCAATGAAAAAAATCAATAAGATCATAAAATTTAACTATGTGATAAAAATTTATAGTACATATCAACTTATAAGTTTGTGAGAATCTATAAATAGTAACATGTTCACTAATTAAGTACACAAAATTAGGCCCATTCATAAACATATAGACCGGAATACATTGTCCTTTAAAAACATTTTGGAAATGAAAACTAAGTCCATGAATATAGAATGGATATTAAAAGTAGGGCCATTCATAAATTATGGACATGAAAACTAGGTCTACACCTTGAATTGAGGACATGAAAACTATGTCCACACATATAATTGTGAACATGAAAAAAATGATCATGAATAAAATATAAACATCATTATTTTTTTTCTTTACCCTATGCATCAGAGGTAGAAATATGTTCCACCCATCACATAATGAAATTTTACATAAATTTTCCACAAGGTCATTAAAAATAATAATTGACCACATGAAATGAAAAAAAGTATTATAATCATGTAAACATGTCATAACCTATTGAAAGAGATTCATGTTTTATACTAATTTAATCAAAATCATAACCCATGAATAAAGTGTGTTTCATAGAAATAATGCCATAAAATCATTATCCATTAAGATAATTAATATGAATGTTATTATTGAACCGTAACAATGTATGTTATAATTGGTGGGGAACGATTATGAAAGATCACTTGGAATAATAATTTTCCGTAAAATTTATTTTTTAAATCATTAAAAATTTTCATAACCTTTTTCATTTAAGAAACTACAAAAACATATAATGGAATCTTAAAATCATTTAAACCCATCCTTTAGGAAAATTAAATTCATTGTTAAAATAGTTTTTTCCATAAGATATAATTTAATTTTAAAAGAAAATATTTTATTTTAAGGAAATAATATATTATTCTATTGTAATCATAAAGGTAATAAGGCATTATGAAAGCATAAAAATACATTCTATATATATAATTTAAAACAAAAAATTATTCTCATACTTTTATTAGAAACTTCAAAAAGTACTTCGTTTGGAAAAATAAATAAATAATCATATCAAACAATGTATTCAAAATGAAAAAATGGGTAAAAAGGGCATTAAACGTCATTGGGACTAAAACTTTTTATGATTTTTTTACAAAACATGGACATGGATAAATATTATCCATTATAGAATAAAAATAATACAATACAAAATATGGAAGATATTTTCAAATAACATTGTAACCAAAAGAATTATATTCCCTATAGCCACCCAACTTTTCATACATTACATTAACACCATTTTAAAGAACAAAACTAAAAGCATTGCACCATGGGGATCCAAAGGATTAGTGTCATGAAAAAACTAGGACCATATGTAACTTATAAAAAATAATGATAAATATTTATTTAATTCCTTGTTATATACCATTATATTTTCCCTCGTGTTCTCTTATGTACACATATTCACCTGAAGATATTCATCAAAAATGGGTGAGATAAAAGCTAAGTAAGAGGATTAGAAAATGATACAATATAAAATGGCTTAATAATAATTATTATTATCATTACATAGGAATATAATCAAAAACATGATAGGAAGAATTAATAAAAGGTTTGAAAAGTGAAAATGAATAAAATTAAACATTATGTCTTAGTGGTAAACTACCACACATATTTTTGATCAAAAATATAATAATTTTCATGCATATTTCACTTTTAAACATTATATTCATCACATTACCCAAATCATTTGGTTTATTTATTATTCTAGGTGCACATGTCACATTATAACATCAACATTGCGATATATAATTCTGGGCACGCCCGTCACATCATAACATTAACATTAACATGCATTCCACAAAGAATGTATATCAGTCATGAACATTAAAAACACCTAGAAAGAAATGGGTTTCACTTGATAATGTATACATTCATAAAAATTTATTTCCCAAATTAAATAGGGAATAACATACTTGATACAATCACTATTAACATTCAGGGGGATGTAAAGGGTGTGTTTTAGAAAGAAGATCTCTTTTGAAAAAATTTCTTATTAACATAAACTCAGTGAAAAACATATATATAACATGAAAATTTTTAAAATGATGGATAAATTATTTTTATGGAATAACCATACTAAAAATGGATTGGAAGATGGAAATCCCAAAGAAATAATGTTGGGTTACAGAATTCCCCTTAACTTGTATCCAGATTCTTTATTCAATTTGATTTCTTGTATAATGACATTAGATTCATTAATTAAAAATTAAAGATGAATTTATAAATTAATATAGTTCATTATTTTTTCTTTATTTTCATTTATGGGCCTATGAATTCTTTATATGATTTTAATTTATTGTTTGGGAGTGTTATTTTTCTTAGTTTTCAAAAATGTTTTACTTGTACAAATGAAGGTATGTTCGTGTAGAACATTTAAAAACATCCATAATTGCTATTAGATTTTTTTATGATCTTATAGTAGTTAAAATTATCATGAAATGAATTATTTTATATGTTATGTTGATTAAATTTTAGTTAAAATTAAATGATGATCATTTTAGGTTAATTTGGTTAGTTTTAGGATAACGACAGACCTGTTTTCATTTATCATTATGTATTATGTATAAATGTTTTTTTAGAACATTAAATGGCTTAAATAATAAATATTAAAATCAATTTTCATCCATGTAATGTTTTTTGAAATCTTTTAAGGATTTGAAGGAAAATGGTTGTGCATCAACCATGATGTAGGTAAATTAACACATCACGAGTAACAATTTCATTTTGATTAATAGAGAGAGGGAGGAGTATAATGAATAATATTAAAATAAAATGATATAATGAAATTATATACATAATACTAATGTTATGATAAAATTTGGATAAGATAATTTGTGGATAATATAAGAAAGGAATAGATATTTGAACAGAAATTTAATGAAATGATAAAGTGGAATTACATCATGAGATCCTCCTTAAGAAACCTAGGATTTGACTTTTTATGAGACCAATATCTATTTTAATCGGGGGAGGGTCTCAGGAAGTGGTTTGGGAATAATTTATACAAGGAATTAATTTTGATATGTATGTGTAAATAATGTTATTAGGGATCATATTTATAGTTGAGGGGAAGGGGGTTTCTTATTATTGTTTTCATAAATTTATTAGTTCTCCACAAGACAAGGAATTGTGAATATTAATGCGACTAGAAATAGTAATAAGTTTATATTATTTCAAACCAATGGCCATTTTCATCATCCCTGACATAAGAATGACGTATATGTTCATTTATTTAGCATATTTTGTAAAGTATCAAATTTCAATATATGGAAAAAATTCCGATATTTTAGAAAAATATAAAAAATTTACACCACAAATTATTATATGTGTGGAATTAAAAAATGACCTCCAATTTATGAAAATAATTATACAAATATGATTAATTAATTTTTTAATTAAAATAACAATTTACATGAAAAATATAAATTTCAAAATTAAAAACTTTTTTTCTTACAAATTGAAAATTTTATTAAGCTCTCATTAAATTATCAAAAAATCATAAGACATATATAATCTAGTTAATGAATTCAATTTATGAAAATATTTTTTATTTTATATTATTAAATTAATCATTAAATATTCATGAAATACAAAAATACTAACACAATAATGTAATAATATCATATTTTCACTTGAAGGATGGATAATAAATATTTATACTATCATTTGTAAGGTTCCAAATAACTTGTCCAATTTAATCATGTATGTCAGATGTTAAAAATTCAAATCATAAAAATGGAAAATTTATGTTTAATGGCCACATTGTAGTTCTATTATGCATGATGTGGAATTGTGTTACCTAATGTGATTTTATGTGATTATTAAAATTACTACATGAAGGGGGAAATTTAATTTAAAAATGCTTTGGTCATTATCCATCCAAACAAAATCATATTTTTATTCAAGAGAATGAAGTACAGAGGGAAAAATAAATAGAGAATCAGTGGTACCCTTGTATTTTATAGTCCTTATGTAATACTAACCAAGCACATCCCCTCTTATCAAATTAACTCCCCTAAGCTTCAAATAGTTTGTGTTAAGGAGATATGTGTTGATGGGACCCTGTAATGAAAATAAAGCAAGGTGATCTGCTACCTTATTACCCTAACACGTTTAGTAAATTACATGATTTATGTAGTTAAGATGGGCTATAAAGTTTTTACTATGTAAGAAACAGACCAAGGTGCAGAACCATTTCCAAGAAAGGAATCATGAATGATCTGGGAGTCAGTCTCTTTGCATGTATTTTCATGCCTCTCTTATCTACACAGATTGAGCCTGGTAGGAATATATTTGGCCTTGTCTAGATAGGAAGATCCCTAATTAGAGAATGCAGTGATGTCCAAAAAATAATCCCCTCAGAGTCCCAAACCACTCCCCCACCAATCATTTCACCCCTATAGTACGAGACGTCCATATTAATATAGTAAGCTACATCAGATGGGTTCCAAAAAATCCACTATCTCTATGGTCTATAGTTAAAGAGATAAACCATGGGATGGACAACATGAAACACACACAGTATTAGAGGTTCCGTCCTATTGGTGAGAAGCAAGACTGTGTCGTCTGTTATGTTCTTCATTCTCACTATGATGGCCCGTTCTTTAAGAATGGGTCCTTTGTTCTTGGCCTAGTTTTTGGAATTCCATAGAAACTAGTAGGAAGCACTAAACACAATGGATAATGCCACCATTTCAAGACCAACATTATTAGACCCATAAAACCAGAATTCCAGTAACGAAACATCACCAATATCACGTGAGGAAGGGCCTATAAAGCCTCTAATGAATGTCCAAACACCATAAGTCCATTCCCCTTTGAAAAAGAGTTTATTTTTCAGTCTCCTACTATGGGTTATTACAACAATAACACCTTGAGACAATACTAATACCCACCCTCATAATATTATCATCGGTAGCCACTTCATTATTCCTTAATATCCACATGAGGATGTTATAATTT
This sequence comes from Viscum album, assembly GCA_963277665.1. NCBI lineage: Eukaryota > Viridiplantae > Streptophyta > Magnoliopsida > Santalales > Viscaceae > Viscum > Viscum album. The sequence goes on along the minus strand of OY728151.1, from coordinate 127,561,280 downwards.
TCTACAAACCTATTTCACAAAACCACATCATTCCAGCTATCATAAAGGTCGTATGAGGATAATATCTTACTTAATTCCATAGTCGTTAAAGTCTACGAAGTGGATATAGTGAAAACATAGTTATCCGGTTCGTGGTTCTTTGCAAAAAAACTCAAATATTTATTGTTCACCCTCATCCAAGTCTACCTTAGAAAACATGGGGTAGATGTTTTCCTCCATAAAATTGATCGTGGGAGCAGAGCATCAAGGGAAACGGATAATAGAGGATGCCCAATTACAATTATATAAAAAAATATCTCCCTTTCCCACCACCCATCGATAGTGAAGTTGAAGGCTTTGGAAGAGAGGGTAGATTTTGGACATGATGGGAGAATCATCTCTATAGACTTCCCCCTCATTCCTTGCATAGTGTAGGAACATGGTCTTCTCCCAATGCGTACTTTTCTCAATAATACCCCATTTGAGGTTAGCATGCATTCATTATATTGTGTCGATGATACTACTTAGGATAGTTTCTCTATCATGAATGGGCCACACCATCATTTCCCATGAAACGCAATTCCTCCAACCCTCTGAGAGAGCATCCAAGAGGAATTTTTTAAGGATTTTTTCAATGGTATTTATATCTTATTTCAGGATGTAGGTAAAATCAAAATCATATATTTTAATGACCAACATGATGCTATTCGCTGAATAAATCATCCCCCTAAACGATAAGAATGAATTCTTCCATTTAATGACACGACGCATGATCATACTCAAGATGTAACAAATTTCTTGAACATGAAGTCTACCAAGGTAAATTGGAATGCAGAAGTATTCCTTGGGGAAGGAACCTCCTTACAATACCATTCGACTATATATGAAAGACTCTTGACTGGAAGAACACATTTTAGATATTTAATGGTTTCTTTTGAAGCTACCGATGATCTGTCCACTCCATTAGTAGTACATGTCAATGATATTATTGATACCATGGATGGTTACACATACACCATCTATAAAGTTAATAATGTCATTAGTGAACATCAATTCATAGATAGATGTGTGATTCTGTTTCCTTTGGGAAGGAAGAACTCTTCTAATCGAAAGGCTATGATTAATGATTTTCATGAGAGTATCTAGTGCAAGGATGGGGATGCATGGTGATATTGGGTCCCCTATAAATGTCATCATCCATCCATGATTAAGTGGTGTGCCATCCCCATGAACAAAAATATCATCCACTAGGAGCAGAAAAAGTTGATGATGAGATCCATGTACAAGAGAGAAAACCCAATTGTCATGGGAACATGGTTAAAGAAACTCTATTAAATTCGATCAAAATCCTTATTAATATTTACATTGATCAGTAAGTATGATCCATTGGTATTAATGTATATGTTCCTCATTATTTCTTATTATAATTAAAATTCACTGCGGATGGACCTACACTTCACTAAGCCATGGTACTCAATGGAGAACCACTATGGGATACACCTTGCCAACCTCATATTAATAACTCTGACAACAATATTTTTGGAAATTTTAACATGCTGACATGCCTATAGTTCATGATTGAGGCGGGATCCATTATTTTTCGTGTGAGCACCATAGTAGTGGAACATGAGACCCATGTAATTAAACTTTTCTGAAATAATTCCATAATAGTATTAAAAATGTCACCGTAAATAACATCCCACATTCCCCTATAAAACATTTATAGGTGCCCATCATGACATGATGTACTCTCATGATTGATATTAATCATGTCCAGTTAGATTTTATCCTACTTTGGTATCCACTCCAGACACTCATTTCCACATTGGATACAAAGAAATGCAATATCATCCTACATATCAGTATCTACAATTGGGTAGACCCTACGAATTCATTGATTTGGGTATGCCATAAGATCATACATGAAATCCAGTGACATGCTACCCAATGTGTCTTTATCATCTATGCACGATCCGTCCTCAATCAATATATTTGTTTTGATCAGATGAATTTTCCATATAATGCATGCCTGAAAAAACATGGATTTTATATCCCCTTGATGTATCCATTTGATCATGGATCTATCTTGTTACATAAGTTAATATTTGAGGATCATTTAAGATCATCAATTATTTTTGGGAGATAGTTCCTAAAATACAGTGTTGTGACATTACTCCTCTAAACTAGATTCCTAACAATCAATACTTGGCTTCATGGCCTCCATCATTTTATTAATTGGAGGAAATTTTTTTTGTCCATGTATGTAGCCAAGTCTTGATATTCTGTTTCTTGTTGTGGAGGGCTACCCATTTGTGACCTGGAGTGTTCTCACCCCAAAACTTACAGATAGACTGTATATAAAACCTGATATTGTTCTATGAATCCTACATAGGGGATAAAGAAAATAGATGCCAAGACTAGTCCGAAATGTTGCGAACTAAATTTGTTACCTTGGCATTCGAAAACACATCAATATCATTGATGTTGTCATGGAATCGATCAATCCTTCTATAGCACCACATTCTCCCCCTATCATTGATGCACCATGTATAGCAATATTTTTAGTATCCCTTGTCCATAATCCCCTTACCATCCATGAATTAGGCATAATTTAATCTATCCCTCTGTGAAAAACCACCCCTTACTTTATTCTCATTAGGATTCATGATTATATTGAAGTCCCCACCACACGCCATGGTATCTCCTCCAGGTCAAAGAAACTATGATCAATCCAAATCTGTTACATTCCAATAGCATCAGAACATCAATACATACTGAAAAGAAATAAGCTGACCATTCCTTTAATTTCATACATAATGATGAATTGATATCCTATTTGAATTTAAACTATCGATATATCATTGTCCGAGAAAATAAACATTTTATGGTTATTTAGATCCTCATGCATAGAAGCATGCATATTGAAATTGTGACAGAACTCATTAATAGTATCTTAACTCTATTTATTTTAGATAATAACAATAATTAATACATTGTTTTTCTTGACCTATGATGTAATGAAATCAATTTTCACCGGTTCCGCAATGCCACATGAATTTAAAATGATCATTGGTAATATTAAAAAAGAATTTTTTCTAGCTTTGTCCCATGGCTACACAGTCTCATTGTTGTAGGATGAAGAACACTCCCATGGCTAGCTCAGTCTTTCTCCCATGCAGACTCTGGAGCTCCATGTGGGGGAAGATGTAACTAATGGTGTCCCTATTTAAGGGAGGTCATGTAGCTTTAATCTCACCATACCAAGATGTTAAAGGGTATATGGGATTTTGTTTTTACTACCATTATACGCTGGATGACCTGATTTTCCAGGCTCATCCATGCAAGGTTCAAACTTCTAGCAAACAACCTAAAATGTGGGAGGACAGAAATAAAGGTGGGGGAGAAATCCCCCTACCTTATCTCACGAATCACTTTGTACTCAATGTAACATCCTATATTATTATTATATGTTTATTATACATATTTTATATAATAATATTCATATATCTAATCCAACATATGGATTTATTTTTACTTTTTATTGCCCTTTATTTTATGATCCTATGTTGGGGTTTTACATCGGAAAGTATTTTCCTATGTTCTTCGCATGCTTCTTAATTTGTTATATCATTTTTCCTTAAAATTATATAATTAATACATAATTTAAATCATGTTATAAATTTATTTTAGTTATATTATATCTATATTACAATAATCAATGGTATAAATTATTATGAAATGAAATACATTGTTTATAGAGACAATAAATCTTACAAACGCATGAATGTTGTTTCTTTTATTATTATCATCTTGAATGTAATTTTTTAAATTACATATGAATATATATATATATATATTATAGTAGTATTATTATATCATATATATCATATATGTTCACTAAAACCATCCTTAATACATTCCCTATGGTGTGTGAACAAATCCCAACACATTGAGGGGGTTATAGTTCACACTTCCTCAAATAAGAGTGTCGTATTAACACAAAATGGAATGAAAAAAATTTATTTGTTATAAAAGGTAATATAGATGATTATATTAATAAAAAATATTATATATAGCCTCTATTAATATAGTTTCCATCATAATGTAAACCAAGATCATTATGAAAACAAAAATGAACAACCATCGTTTTGTTTGGCAGTAGTTAGCCGTACACAGAAACAATATGTTCTATATCTATTAGATGGGGTTGTGTCTAAGTGTAGTCCAAAAAATTAGGATAAAAATTCATAGTATATTGTGGATACTATTTTTGATATTAAATAATTTATTATCGATAGTCTATGGTTGGGAGAAGGAAAATTAAGAAAGTTTCTTGAGAGAAGACATTATCTCTTAGTTGGGTAACAACATTTGGTTTTTTCCAAAAGGATTCTGAGATATTCATTAAACCCACGGGAAGGATTCTAGTAGGAAGGTAGGGAAGTTGGGAGTAGATGTGTTCAGGTATTTTCTAATCGAAAAATATTTGGAGGTGTAAATAAAAGGGAAGGATATGTGCCGTTTTATAAGAGGTAGGAGGGGAACTTTGGGAAACTCCAAAACTATTAATTTATTATAAATTGATTTTAGATTAAAAATATCTACAAATAAGTTATTTTTTAATTATTTTGATGTAGGTCTAAATGAACTCATCCTGTAAATTTGGGACTTATTTAGGCCACAAAATGAACCCTGTCATTTTTCATTTATCCCTAATTAAACAACTTAACTCTAACCATGACAACCTATCTTTTATAATATATGGTTATTATAGTTTATATTACATTCCAAAAGAACCCCAATTGGAGAATTTATGACATATATTAAACTATCCATGTTTTTCCACAATATAGTTTTTTTAAATTTCTTATCATTTAATAAAAAATTATTTATTTTAAAATAAAAATTATGTCAATTTTAACACAATATATTAGATTACTTTTTTATAAAATCATAAAATCTTGATTCATTATAAAACGATATAATAACTCATCCCTAACATGTCAGAGTAATAAAAAAAATTTGTGTCATATTGCTCAAATGATATATATTTTAATATTATTAATATCATTTAATTGATTCTTCCTTTAATAAATCAATTACTACATCGTCATTGTGTCACAACTAAATTTATTTATTATATGTATTAAAATTAAAATTAAATTATCTTGATGTAGATAATTTTCTTCTATTTCATATTAATATATATAGTTGAATTTATCATTTTTAAAACCCTATATAAAAGTGGTTTAGTTATTAAATCTCGAATAATACAGTTTTAACTCATCTTTATACAAAATATAATAAAAGTATTAATATTAAACATGTGTCTTAAAAATTTTCATAATGTTTAACTAAGATTTGTTTGGGTTGAAAAACAATTATCCATTTAAATTCAGACATGTGTTATGGTTATATTATATTATAATAATATTTTTTATAACTTTAGTTACTATATTTACCTTTAATTGGGGTAAATAAGATCCATAAATATACTATATTAAAAAAATATATTTCTTCATGTTGGAAAACAATTTTCAGAATTATTATAAACATTTATGTTAATATTTCATAATTCAATTCATAGAAGAATTATAAATGTCATTAATTTTAATCTCACATATATGGAAAGAAGGGGAGTAAAAGAGAAGTTCATAAGTTTTATAATTTTTAATATGTATGTATTTTATAAAAAAAATTCTAAATACATAAATTTGATAGATATATTTATTACATATCTATATTTACATTAAAATAAATTTGATTTATAATAATTATTTAAATGAAAAAATCGGTTATTATCTACTATGCAGTAGTCTTCACTATTCATCAATAATTACAACTCTTTATAAAAATCCAAAAAATTTACCCTACGCTAATTTTTATATTATGAAGTCAAAATAATATTTATTTTTTCAAAATAAATTTCGATTAGTGTGTAAAATTAATTTTTTTTATAGAATAACAGGAAAGTCAGATCATTGGAGAAAAAAGTTGTTTTAAACATATAATGGATGTGCAAAAATATATATATTTTTAATTATCCAGACCTTTATAACAAATATTTAAAAATTATTTATTACTTTTAATATCATATGTTAAATTTTTTTTATGACTATACTATTTAATTAAATATATTAGTAATGTTTCATTTTGTAGAGACTTGAGGTTGCGTCTTACAGAAGCCAAGTTGGTATTGCGTGTAGTGGATGCTTCCTTTGGTGTTCTGTATAACATAATCCAAAACATAGTTCTAATATATAATAAAAATCATATTCAGTTTTTCCAAAAGTGAGTATATAAAAATATAAAATTAATTTGAAAAAAAATGAATTCACAAAAACTCATGGTGTTACAATTTCTTTATCCCATTGATTGCCATGTATTCTTCATTAACATGTTGTGGTGTTGAAATTCAAATATTTTTATGAGTTGAGGAATGATCTAATCATGGAACCATTAGGTTTTTATTCATTGATGATTTCAATGTTTATTGCAAAATGTGTTGATGATCAGTGGATGATTTTGGTATTTTGATAGAGGGACAACCCCATTTTGGTAGAAGGATTCCAAAAAGTCCTAAATCAAGTTGAGGTAAATTCTATTTTCATACCACTGAAGGTCACATATTGATGATAAGATATTATTACATTATGATTGTGGAATTTATTACAACACAATATTATAATTGTGGAAAAATAGTCGAACATGAGATGATTTTTAATACCAAAATTTGGAATTTTTGAAAAACACAACTTCAAAAATGGGATTTAGAATAGCACACATTTCATAGAATTCTTTTCTATCATATTTAGGTTTTTATACCATGTGAAATATTACATGATGAGTTTTTAGTCCCCCACACTGTGTGAATTTACCTAAGATTCAATGAATTATATTTATAGTACACTCTTACGACCATGCATTTTATTATATTTCATGTTATCTAAGGGAGATTAGATGTGGCACTGTCAGGAAAAGTCTATCATGTTACTTGATGGAATTTAAAAGGTACTTTAGTAGTCAAATTCATTGTGTACCATAGATTAATACAAAATGTACTTCCCTCATGATGTTCAACCTCCCATATATCCTTCCTCACGACATGCATTTTGGAAATCATGTATTATATTCAAAGTAGAACTTTTCTTTTTGTGTGATAGTGTTTTTTTTAGAAAATAGACATATGAATCCCCATGATTTTGGTGAATGTTTTATTCCAAAAATTCATAGTTAGAAATATGGTTTGGGTGAGATCCCCAGAGTAACTATACGATCATTACTCACATGATGGATTAGTTCCAATGGTGCAAGTATGATATATAATATATACACATAGTGTTTATATTCCCCAATATTTATAACGTTGTGTTCCCTATATCTATTGGGATGTTTTACCTCTCCATTGTGCACCGATCAGAAGTGTGACCACTACTAGAAGCTATAACCCCTTCTTTTTCATACATAAGAGAAAGGTATGTGCCCTCCATTATTATTCTGTTGAGTATTTTCATGGTGTCTGGTATTTATGATATGACCATTCGAGATAGTTGATACCTCAAAATTAATAACATTATGTATAGTTAAAGATTCCTCTCTCCACATCATGGGATCCTTTATGATCAAATATGTTGGAGGGGTTCTTTTCCAATTTATGAAATATGGGATGATATTAATGATTTATTATATTTAATCCCTATTGATTTTAAAATAATTTTACTAATTATGCATATACTATCTCATACATGATCAATCCCTAATGTTTCATGTTTATTATGAGGACGTATTGATTAGTTGATACCCTGAGAGACATCATATAAGTGGACAAAAATAGTACATAAAGTAATTTACGACATTTGGTGGTAAAAAATGAGGATCATTAGTTGGTCTCTTCTATGAATTTCCCATTTTTGGTTTATGATATGTATATAAATTTTATTCATGTTGGATTAGTGTATATTTTTTCCTTTTATATTATTTGGATACTTATATGATACACTCAAATATATTTTTGTGGAGGATGTATCATTAATTATTTACATTCTAGATCGTTAAAATTAATATTACTATACGTTTTATCAAAAAAATGGTTTTATTTTTTGTGTATTGGTAAATTAGTCAATGTGATCCCATTTTAGTGATATTTAAAAATGGGGCTAGTTTCCAACCATGGGCTTAATAGAGGTGATATTATAGTGTAAATTTTGGTAGACTATTTATCTTGGAATTTCTACATTTGTTTTTTTCATGTTAGAGTTGTATAAATGGATGGTATCACCTATGATTGGTTTTTGGGTCAAAATGTGTCATTATGATTTGTTAAGGAACTTCGGAAAATGATGTTAATGTTCATTGAGTCAAAATCTCAATCTCTGGATCCTCGAGACAATGTTTCATCCAAGATACCCATACACCCAAACTCTAACATCATTTATGTCTATAGTTTTTAATGATGAATTTATTTTTTTGAAACAAAAGGTTCCTCCCTAAAAAAGTAATAATTATTTAATTTTATGACATTTTTCATTAAACACCCCATGTAATATTATATTTTTATGATATGTGTTGTTAATTTTAATGAATCCACCAAAATACAATTCATTTAAGATTCAATGATAAGGTCGAAATAATTATTATTTTAGTGATGATTCTGGCATATTAATTATTTGTTCCCTCTCTGTGAGAATAGCTTTAGGCATACACCTAATGAGTGATTTTTTTCCTCAGTCAAGTGTTTTAGGAGGATGTTAATATTGATATTTTGTTACTATAAATTCTAGTGTATTAGGATGGTGTGGAGAATCGGAATAAAGGATTATTTGACTCATAGATAGAGATATTTCCCAATATTCAGGATGAAAAAAACCCTCAATAAGCATAGGATTGTCTCAGATAAGTAGATACTATTTTGGAGATTGTATTACCTATGATTGATCATATGGATGTTCACAAACTTATCCATCGTTAAGGAGTGGTTGGGTGGTAGTGAGGTATAGAAACTCATATCAATGAAGATGTGATTTATCTCATGGGAAAAACATCAAATCATGTTCCTTGATATGTATTATACATTGATATTTTTCCTTATGAGACTCTATTGATTATTTATTAATGGTAGGCTGATATAACGGGCACTATATATTTGTAGTTTTTTTATTTCATTCCCCAAACCATTGATATTGTTTGATAAGGGTACATATAGGGATGGATGTTCACCCATGGCCTTTGTAAGGACAACCGAGCTATAATTTTATTTTTATGGATTCACTCTTATATTGTGGTTTTGTGAAGATAGTCCGGTTAATGATCTTAAATATAATGGATCATAAATCAACTAGATCTAAGATATGAAATTTTATGTTTTTGTCTTCTGTAAATTCTTGTAGGTTTTAATTTTTCAGATATCAACATAGTATTCATAATCATTTTGAGTCAAAAATATATATATATACATCCAAAGGATAACATTATGGATCTATTTATCCTTGAGATAGATGATGTAAATTATAATAGTTTTTTATGGTAAATAATTCCTAAATTAATACCTATTATAATATGCAATATTATAAATTCAATACATAATGAAACAACAACACATTATATTATTAATTAAAATATTAACATTAGTCAATGCATAACCCCATTTAGATTGTAATTATTACAGTGGGATAAATAAACTATATAGAGAAAATAATATGTGAATGTATCGATCACCTTGATCACCTAGAATCATCCTTCCCATGAACAACAATATAAGAAAGTTATATGAAATTATTAAAAAATAACCATTATAAAAGAGGTAAATATATAATAATTTGATTAATTAAGGAAAATAATGAATGAAGGAATGATGTGTAATTTATTGGAATTAATGTGAATACTAAATTTGTAATTTTTTATTTGGAATATTAACCTGATTATTAGGAATAGTAACCAAATCGTTGGAATTTTAATTTCACATCAAAATAATAAAATTTTATAAAATATTAAGATCATGATTAATTTAATTGAATATAAATATTAAAATTTCAAAAAATTATATGCATGATTTATAAATTCCAATATAATATGTGTTCAATTTTTATAAACAATACTATCAATGATTTAAAAAAAAATCATAATTTTTTTATTAAAAAATTTTAATTACCTATGTTAGAAATTTATTTTGATAAAAAATTTATAATTATTGAAATCAAAACATATAAATTTTTTTTGGGTTATTTTTTCTAATTTTATGAAATGCATCAATTTTCAACTGAACAATAAACATACAATGTTTTCTCAAAACCTATGTATCATGAATAACATTCTTCATGAGGTATTAATGACAAAATAAATTCATTCATGCGAGGTTTGAAAAAATATATTTAATTTCATAAATTCTTCATTATAATAGAATAATCTGAATTTACAATCATAAAAGCATTTTCCAAAACATAAATTCAAAAGGGTTTCCTTAAAATAATAATTTTTCAATCAATCCACTTTCCATTTTATAAAACCATGTTAATTATATTGGTAATGGGCTTTAATGTCTTAAATAAATAAATTATATTTTAATTTCATTTATATTATAAAAAAATCACTATTTTAGGTTTTAATTTTGATTTAATTTTTTTAAATACCTCTATATTCGTGTAAAATTACCTATCCATGTCTCCATAGAAAACCATACTTTTTTATCTTTCCAAAAAAATATCTTCCAATATACTCACTCAAAATCCAATTATAATATATATGGATGTAATGGAAAAAACAAACTCCATCCATTAAAATATTTATAGTGTCAAACAAGAGAAGCTACGCTGAATAAATAATATGTTTTTATTACCTTATCTCAGTTTTTCATCTTCTTATTATTTTTTCCACAATTCATTTAAAAAAAGTATAAAATTAATTAATATGTTTTTAAAAAATATATAAATGAGTTTAACATAGTTTAATATCATATTTTTTTTCACAATTAAATTTCAAACATCACATTCCCTCTCTTTTGATAATGTCCCATCAACTGTTGGTTAATCATCATCTAGGAATTTTCCGATCCTATAATTGTCAAAAAAAAACCTATTTATGGTTAAATAAATTATATATGATATATAATTTAGTAAATTTATTTATTTTGATATTCATTAATTTATTAATCTTATGTATAAATGATTTTGAAAGCAGTTGTATAATTAATGAAAAATATGAAATTCTTAATGAAAAAATGTGTTTAAAATGACTTCCCTATATCTAAAAAAATTAGGAAATATAATCATATAATAAAAAACAAATTAATAGTGTAAAATATGAAAATAATTAACATCTACATAAAGTATTTAATACATTTATTTTTATTATCTAGGTGGCACAAAAGCACTAATATAATTCCTGATTTAAGAGGAGGGTATTCTAGAACACAATTACATTTCTTTATGTTCATCCTATATAACAATGTCATCAATTTTTTTATTCCATTAAGGTACTTTAAATATAATATATTAATTATTACCAACTAATTTTTGACTATAAATGCTTCCTCGTTAACCATTAATCCAAATATAATCAATTTCTAAAAATTATTTTCTTTCCAAAATAGTTATTCAACTCCTCATGTGTTGTTTCATTTCGAAAAAAATTGTCATTTATTCAAAAGTATTATATTGATTTATTCTTCTCGAACCCAAATGATTATTCATAAATATAATAATTATTAAATTCTTATGAAACCTATTCATTTCTATTGGTTATTTCATGACTAAGAGTGTTATACATTTTATGATTCATGAATTGTTATATAAATATTATGATGTGATGGGTGTGCAGGAAATTATATAACCCTAAAAGGAATTTGATAACATAGTTTATCTCATTAGAAGATTTTTAATAATCATGTTAGTGATTTAAGTTTTGTTCACAATGATGATGTTACAATTATTCACATATGTTATGTCTGAACATGATGATATCATTGTACACAACTATGTATGGTATTTTCCAAATATGAAGTATTTTTTCATATTAATTTATTTCCACATGACATGGTTATATAAAACATTACCTCATTATTATGTTGAGGATCCTATGATTATTATATTATGATGATGATTATTCTTACCAATGTTATATTGATTTATGTCCAGAATAAATCTCATTACTATGCTTTCAGATCACCCCTTTATTGGTTTTATATCATTTTGTGACTACATGTACGAAGGAGAGTACTATATTTTAGATTGATAAATAAGGAAAAAGAAAAAGATTATTTATGTTTTATTATGCATATATGATCCATATTTTCCATAGATAATATACCATTTGACCCTAAAATATATAATTATTTTGCTTTTTACCATCAAATGATATAATAGTCATTATTAAAAAAATGGTTGTAATAGTTAGTATTAGATGTCCGGTTTAATTAATTTAGGAATTAGTATTAGAAGAAAAATATTGAAACCCATATGTATGATCATATGTATATGTAAAAAATAGCAGACAATCATTTTAGAAAAATGCAACGCATAACAGTTTGATAATATTATTTCATATTTAATTTCATAAAAAATAAATTATTCTTTCATTATTTGTTGAATTATATCTTCATAAAGCCAATTATATTTTATATAATTTTTGTGCTACGAGAAACAAGGGAAAATATCATATTAGGGTCTATACAATGATTGTCTAGAAAACATCCCAAATTCCATAGGAGGTGGAGTTCAAAAAATAATGGCAATGCTTACCCATATGTCACAAGATATAAAAAAACAACCTAAACCACATGGAATTTCCTATTTTCCCCAAGATGAGTAAAATTGATATTGAGTACATTATATATATAAAAACCTCAATTCTTAGTAGAACATATAATAATGTTATCATAGAAAAGTTGTTTGACTCAATAGAGGAGGTATTTTTTGTGATCCACTATTATGATATTAAGAATGTGGCTCTGGAGAAAAATAATTTTTATAGAGTTATCATCCAATGGTTTGAATTAATTAAGAAAACACTGATGAATAATGAAATAATATTGTAGGAGTGGAATGAATTTATCAAAATATTTTTTTAATAGTGTTACCCTTGAAATATTTGAACATAGATGGTGATAAAATTCATAATCCTGATAGAAAATGAAGATATATATATTTTAATTCATCAGGATATATTCATAAGGATTGATATATATGCCATGTTTTTTCAAGGATGTTTTAAAAAAGAAATATTTTTTAATAGTTTGAAACCACACCTTTAAAACGATCTAGCTATCCGAATCTTCATGAGTTATGATGAAGTGGTTCACTATGATTTCAATGTATAAATATGCATGAATATTTGTACTTTCAATATTGGGATATGAAGAAAATAATTTATTTTCATAATGTTAAGTTAAATGGAAATGGAGAAAAGAGTATACAACCACCCACATGATTAATTTTCTGAATAAAATTCATGTGAATTTCATTAAAGGTAAGATTAAATTACTATAGTGTTGGATAGAAATCCCCTAATCTCTTGAATATAGAATAGATATGGTGAAATTGTACAACATGATAGATGAAAAAATGTCACCTCATAATATGCATCCTATGGTTCAATGATTCAATAATAATAATAATGATTTCTGTGAAGGCCAGTGCACTAAATCGTTGGTCCTTATTGGAAATCATCATCATTAGCATCCAAAGACAATGTAGATAGATATAACTTATTTTATCACTACTGCTGAAGAGGATCATGATAATAAATTCATAAAATATAAACTTCCAACTCAATAATTAATAGTAAATTATTTATTTTATTTTTTATGTACACCTTCCATTATATACTCTAATATTTCATTAACTATTGAATCAAATCCCAGAAACCATGATCTAGAGATATCAATAAAAATACCAGAAATAGAAATAATTCTGACCCATGTATTAGAAACATTACATCCTAGCCTATGTGGGAATATTCTTCATGTATTTCTCTTAATACATACCATAGTAAAATTTGATATTATATTTTCTTTGGGTTTTTTATCGTTATATTTAGTAGTCATCAATTATTGTTAAAAGGAAATATATTTCATGATTATACACCTTAAAATTTTCTTAATTTTTTTTTGGACGATCATAAATTGCCTTTGGAATATCACTTGATGGTTTGGGTGATGTTGACCTATAAAAAGGAAAGCCTGACCGAAATGGATGAATTGTAAGAAAGAATCAAGCTTGCTGAAAACCCATTGTCTGTTAATACAAAAAATGTATTTCCCTATCAGTTTTCAAGAATACTCTAAGATCATGATGTAGAGTTATTAATTAGGAATTGATTTGTACAAATTAATATCTCATTATTCCCCTACTAGATGTCCCCTATTAATCTAGAGGAGTTAAATAATTATTTATAAGATCATTTGGGAAAATGGTTTATATACCCAAAGTGAATCACCTTGGGTCATGCTAATGATCTTTATAAGGAAAGTGGATATTCCAATGACATTGTGTATCGATTTTTAGGTTCTCAAAGAGATCACAATAATTTATAAGTATCCCTTTCATGGATTGATGGAATTTTTTATCATATATGTGGATATTAGTACTTCTCAAATGGGGATCCTCATTCTGGATATCATTAGGTGAAGGTGAAGAAGGATGATATTAATAAGACTTACATATATACAATGTATGATAACTATGATTTCATAGTGACTCTCTTTAATCCTATAAACGCCCCTATAATATTAATGTATTTGATAAATAATTTCTATATATACTAACTTGGAAAATTTTTGGTGGAGTTTTCAGATGATATTCAAATTTAATTGAATCTAAGAAATGAATATGAATAACATCTAAGGATTGTGATGGTGAAATTATGAATGTACATAAATGTAATCTATGGTTATAAAATGTTAATTTTGGATGCATAAAGTCTCATTAATGGGTAATTTGACCACAGTTTAATGAATTTATATTTTGTTTTTAATGAAAAAATAAATTGAGGAATGGCCTCGACCGACTAGAATCATGGAAATCAATAGTTTTTGTCACTTACTAGGTTACTACAAATGTTTTGTGATAAATATCTTGTGATATTCTATCCCTCTTAATATATTATAATGAAATTTCGTAATTTATGTATTTGAACAATAACATGATGAAACATTTTTGAATCTTAGGATTAGGGTATTCATTGTGAATAAACTATCACTAACAACAAGTGGTGAAGGTTCTATGAAATAAATATTTTCTTCAAAAAAATACTTAGGTTGTATACTTATGTTGAATGATATTGTTATATCATATGTATCATGATAGTTGAAGATCACTAATAATAAAACAAAATCATGATATAGATTTATTATCCATGATATTTTACTCGAATATTTGGTGGCACTACCTTTATGGAGACAAGTGTAAAATTTATATATATTATAATAGTCTAATGTATATATTCATACATAAAGAGCACAACATGCTTCCAAAGTATTTTTATACATTAAAATTTACTATTTTTAATCTTTGCACTAACATCCTAAAAGTAAAACAATGTTATTGATTCACTTATAATGAATATTCATATTACGCTATCCATTTTTCAGTTTTAACAAGACACTATCATAATGGTCATATGGAGGAATGAATCTGAAATCATTACAGTTTTTTATAAAACCATCTATTCCAAAATGATTACACTAAAATAAATCCATGTAGTGGTCAAGAGTCACAAAGGGGTGATATAGAGATTCAATATATGTTGTAATATGTAATGGATGTAAATCTACATGAGAATCACAATGATGAGACTGATTTTATTCGATTTGGAAATATAACATTTCTTCTTTAATCAATGGAAATATAATACTGTGATATTAAATAATGGGAATATATAATATCTCTATATACACCATTAAATTTCTAAGACATACCATGATTAATTGGTGTATTTATTTTTGGAAAAAAATGATGAAATTTATTGATGGGTATATCTAATGATGCTTGGTATGTAGAAATGTTAAATTAGAGTGAAAAATGATAAATGCGATGATGAATCTATTTCTAATCCCCACAAATAAATAGGATACATCACCATGTAATTCATCACTAGTATTTTAATGACATCAAAGGTATATATTTTGAAATGGTTTGTGGTAGATCTATACACCAAGAAATACCACCTCATTGCAATTATGGAATATTTCTATAATTAACAACATGCTAAGATATGAGTTAATAATGTTAAAAGGATGCCTGGGGTACCACATTCGATCATTTTAGATCATTATGTTCGCATACCATCATAATTTTGGATAATAATTCAATATAATTTAAAAACTAATATGAATTTTAGAAATTCATATCATCCAAATATTGATTACTAATATAAAAGGACTATTAGGAAATTGATGGAAAATCTGAGATCATACTCAATATAATTTAATGAATGATGGGATCTGTATCTCCCATTGGTTGAGATATCATATAAAAAAGGCCTCCACTAAAATAATCAAATAGAACCATATAGATATCTTTATGGGAGTAATTGTTGAAATACAACTTTATGAAATGAGGTTGGTGAATGAAAGCTACTTAGAGCTGACCTTGTGGAAGAGATGGCATAGAAAGTTCATTCGACATAACACTATATAAATGTATAACAGAGGTGGAAAAATAGCTATGTTGACAACTGTTGATGAGATTTAGATTTATATGATTGATTCAATGTTTTATTCTAAATATCACCATGGTAGAGTGTCATATAGTTTGGAAACAAACTTAATATTATACCTATTATCAATTTACTCACTAAAAGTATTAGTGACATAGAAGTTGTGTCTTGTTATAATTCACTTCAAAAAAATATATAGATCTTGTTCCTAGAGTCTCCAATGTTACACTCCCAATGATGTATATAATTGAATCCTCACATGTACCATATCCAGAGGTGGTATAACTGGACAATGACCTCTCATATAAGGTTCAAATGGTGAATATATTGGACAGTGGAGTCAAAGTACTATGAAATAAAAATAATCATCCTTTAAAACTATTATGTTGGATCCATTATCATAAACATATGACATGGGAAAAAGGTGAAATAATGAAAAAAATGTACCCTCACCTATTCTCTATCAAGAAAACCAGTTTACATATTAGGGATGGAAATTAATAATGGGGGTAAAATGCAACAACCAAGAAATTTTAATTAATATTTTCTTATAATAAATAAATATTATATTATATTATATTATACACATAATTGATATAGAGAAACCAAAAACACATTATTTCATTAATATAATCATTACATTAGTATATTAAAAAACGAATTAAAATTCCCATTATTACATGGGGAAAATTAAAAAATAGAAAAACAATAATTCAAAAATATGGATCACCTCTGTCCAATAAAATCATCCTTCCCATGAGAAACACTACCAAAATGAATTTGAATACTTTTAGACCAATTGAAATTATATAAAATTTAAATATATAAAATTGAGAGGAATTGGGATGAAAGATAATTAAAATAATTAATAGAAACTTATAATAACTATTTTGATCATTGTAATGGAAATGTGACAGTATTAATTGATATGGGATTATTGGAATTGTAACCAAAACATTGTAAATATTATTCCAACTATATATAATAGTATTTGGACCATTGGAATAGTAATGTGACTTAAAAATTGTAATATGTAATACAAAACATATTTTTAATATTTATTCAAGAAAATATAAAAATTATAGTTCCTAAAAATAACAATCATTATTAAAAAATCATTGAAAATATTTACACATTTTCTATAACATGTATTATAATGTATTTCGTAATGAAACCTAATATTTTATGTTAATAAATTAAAATTACCTATATAATAACAAATATTTGATAAAATATGTATCAATTTTCAAAATAGACCACAAAAATTATGTAGGGTAGGTTTTTTTGGAAATTTTTTGAAAGACATTAATTTTCATGTAACAAGTAAAAATATATTTTTTCACATAAACATTTTATCATACATTACATCATTAATGAAATAATAATAAATTTAGAATTTATAAAAAATATATTTAGGTAAAAATATATTTAATTTCTTAAAATATTCGTTAAAATAAAAATAAAATAATATTCAAAACATAAAATGAATTTTCCTAAAACATAATGATATTGGGGGTACCAGAAAATAATTTTTTTTATTTTTCAACATTACTTTTTATTAAACTAAGTGAATTCTAATTATAAGTGGGTTTAATGACTCAAAAGAATCAATTTAAAATTATATATGGTCTACATAAAAAAATATTCACTATTTAATGTTTTTCCATTAGTATTTTATTTTATTAAATACTTAATTATAAAAACCATCCCATCACGTATAAATAATATATCTCCCTATCCTTGTGAAACTACTCCTCTTCCACAGGAAAGATTTATTTCTCTACACAAATCCTCTCTTTAGTTCCCATTATAATACCTCTGGAGGTTCTTGAGTAAAAACACAAAATATCATTCTAGTTTTAGAATGAAAGAAGGTAAGCTATATTGAGGAAAGTGTATGTTTATATAAACCCTTCTATATTTTTAATCTTCACTAAAATGCCAAAACCCTAGAATCCTTGATCCGGATCCTTAATTTATTACACTGTTACATGACATGAGGAATAAAATAAAAATGTACTGAACAGTTTAGTAGTCTTGGTAAACTTGAATCCTTAAAGAAATCCACATAAAATTTTAATTCATAAAATATTAAACAATTTTCATTATGACTTCCATTATTCTATCATTGTGTAACCCTACATGTCAGTAATAATATACCTCTTGAAATACTAGAAAAATTAAAACATATTAAATGGGTGAGATAAAAATCGTAGAAAGGATAAGCAGACTTTGGATTCTTTTAGTAAATAAGTCATAAATAATATGGAAAATGAAAATAAATTAATCAAATTCCATTTAAATAATTACACAGGCTTGAAAACATAACCATTTATATTATAATAGTTGAATAAACTCATGGAATATCAATAAATAATCTCATAATGTTTGAATCTAAGATTTGGGATATCTGAAACTTATATTTGAAGCCTCATCCAAGATATCTGATAATAAAATGGTAAGGCCCTGACCAAATCTATATATTATTTGTCTCATCAACCTTACTAATGTAACTAGGGGATATAGTGTCCCCATCCCATCTCTAAAAAATTTCACTTCATTCAAAATATGAATGGAGAAAAACATAGACAATATATATAAATATTAAATGAAAATAACTCTCCCTTATCAATAAACATAATCACACACCATTCTGAGTAATATGGTGAATGGTATTAACTTATCACATCTATACTCAAAATGATCGTAACCCATTTAATAAATTATTGTATATGGTATCATAATAGATATAAATAAATTGGGCACAATATTCAGAAAATTATTTTTACATAGACGATGATACTTATAAATGAGACCACTGAAAAAATCCTAAGTAAAATAATATTTAGACATTCTTTTCTGTCACATATAACATTAAAAATTTTAATCACAATCCTAATAAATTAATTACATTAAATAAAACATATAGTGTCGTGGGAATAATATTATTAATGATATTAAATATCAATTTTCATAAATACACCACACACAAGGAATAAGTGGTGAACAAGGCATATATCTCACAGAGGTACAAGTGAGATGTTAAAACACTTACATTGTTCATTACATATGATGAATGTTATTTAAACAAAGATATAACAATTTAAATCATGTTATTAATTTATAATAGAACTATATTCATATTTATGATACCATATATGATCCTATTATATCTTCGTATCCCTTTTTAATGAATATAAATTCATTATAACCCTATTTTTGGGTGTCAACATCATAATTTTCCTCTTCATATTTTTTAATGTAAACCAAAGTTGATGTTCCAATGATATAGTTCAGTAATCTCCATAATTATATTAAGGTCATAAATATCATATTTCATCATTATATATATTTTTAAAATCATTCTATAAGGGTTATCATTGAAAATGAACTGCATCACATCATGGAGATGGTATGTCGCACGTATGCACGAGTACTGATATCATTCCCTTAATGGACAATTTTTAATGATATTAATTGTATAATAATTTTTATAGAAACAATTTCATGTCATTATTATCATATATATTCATAATTTTAATCATTATACCCATCAATGTTTAATGGTGATGTATAACTTATTATACCAAGGGGTGGAGATGGTATGTCATACGTATGCACATGATTTGGTTTAATTTTTCCTAGGATGAATAAAATATAGAATATTGTTGTCCAATATTAAAAATAACACCTATATATATATATTATACTAGAGTTATTACTTTATCATGGATATAATTTATGAGTAGGAAGTGAAAGAATAAACAAACATAAGGAGTCAATAAATAAAGTTACCACTTCTTTAGCGGACTTGTTTCATCTATTCATAAGTGATATAGGGTAGGTATTTTAGAAGGACCCTAACTTATAGATAATAACTAAGTATTTTTAGAAGCTAAATTTCTTGTTTTTTATATAAATAGCACAAATATTTGTGAGGATGTGAGGGAGGAGGTGTCATTTAATAAATTATGTTAGGGGTGGCTTGGATATCCGTAAAATATTTAAAAACACTACCTCTATTCTAGATCAAAATACCTACAAATAGACAAAAAATTATTACGGTACGAAATTTTAGATCATATATTTTTCCCATTTTTTATTATCCAACATCGATGTTATTTTTATAAAATTTATCATTATAAAAATTCATTAAAATATCATTATTTTCAAATTTGATACTATTTATTTCATTTGACATAAAAAACATAATGCAATGTGGGAATTAGAGTAAAAATCTTATCAAATATCTATTTTATTTAATATATCTATAAAATTAATTATAAAGATTAACACATCCAAAATATATCAAAATTTATATTTTTAAAATCAACAATTAAATTTTTATGTTAATTAAATAAATAATGTTATACAATTACAGAAACATGTTTGTAATTTTAGAATTTATAAATATTAAAAATAATATTAATGGAAATAAATTCATTAATATCAAAAAATTAATTCAAATTCAATTATAAGATTAATTTTTATCTATATGAACACACAAATTATATTATATACAAATAGTGTGGCATTTTTTAACTATCATTGATGTAAATAATATAAAAGTTATGTTGATGGAAAAGTGTTCATTAAACAACTGCAATTTGATAATATGGTGATGATGATATAATATAATATTTCCAATGATTATTTATATGTTTAGGTCAAATTATTACCCTTATCATTTTGTATTCACCCATATTTAAATCTTTTAACAATTTACATTTAGAAAAGTTTTTTACTCTTAAAGGGTTAATATAGTTACTATAACATACCAAAGGAATAATAAATAGAACTTTTATTAAATTTTTATCATTATCCAATTATGTTTAATGAATTTTATATTTTAATGAATTGTTTAATAATTTAAAAAAATATTTTTTACATTCAAATATCTTAAATGATTATTCTGACAATATTCATCAGATTAACGTTCAAAATTTATATATACACATGATAAATTTGAACTAAAATTTAGTATATATAAAATATGATACGGTAATCCAGATAATTTGTGTTTTATATTAATTATCGAAATTTATTTATTTTTATATTTTTAATAACATTTATTCGAAATTACTATTACATAAACAATTATTGAATCATATTGTGTATGATTTTAATTTATTAATTCCTTACCTAAATGTTTTAAAAAATAGATATCATTACAATTATTGTCATTTAATATTTCAAATTAATATTTTAAATAAATGATATATACAAATAGACCATATATAAAAAATGAAACACTTAATAAAATCATGATTATGACATATTGAAATTTCTATAGAGTAAAATATTAAAAACAATTAATGTTACCCAAGTATATTCAAGGGAATATAAAATAATCCCAAAGATGATTTTGGTGTGAAACTAAGACATCCAATAAAATTAATACAAGTGTTATTGTAATTTCATCATACTTATAATATTATATTACCCATAATTACACGATTTTCCCTAAATTGTGGTAACTAAAAAATAGTAAAGATACTATTTATAATGCCATAAAATAAATGGTACCTATTTAAAAGTTATATAAATTCTGATTTAAATTATAAAATCCATTTCTCAAAATAAAACAAATATATTTGTCTCTAATTAAATTAGAATAATTCCCAAAAATGGAACAAGAAAAATTGTTTTTAATGAGAAAATGTTCAAAAGATTGAAATTTTTTATATCTAAATTCAAATTGAAATTTATTCTAATGACCTAAATATTATTCAAGGATAAAAAAATTTATAATACATTAAAACCAATCAAAAATGTCATTTCCCAATGTATGTTAATTATAGAAAAAAGTTTTTTTAAATTAAAGTGAAATATTTTATCACTATTAATCAAAACATTACAAATATCTAAAAATTACTAAAAATAATCCACAGTAATTTAATAATTACCAATTTTTCTTATGATTTTTTTTCAAATAATATATTTTTATGTCTCCATAATTGGATATAAAATAGGTTCTACGAATAAAGCCCAACCCTAGTATCCATGAGCTGTTTTTTTCTTTATTAAATTGGAATAATAAACAAAGAAATTCAGTCTTGATGAACCAAATAGATTAGTAGATTTGTAAAAATAAATTAAAATCTAGGTATTAAATTACAAGATTAAATGAAATCTAACATACAAAATCTATTTTAAATTCCTATATACTCATAGATTATCCATGCATGTCATTCATAATATACATCTTCACATCCTATAGAAAAATGAAACATAATAATGGGTGATATCATATGATCAGTAAGGTTGATAAATTTAGAGATAACCATAAACATATAAAATACGGAAAGGATAATATCTATAAAGAAATGTCATTAAAACATTAACTTGATCATAATATGGAATGAATAATAGTTTATCAAAAAAATTATATAATCCCATGATAATAAAACATGACCATGGATATTATACTAGTCAAAAAATCACGTGGATTATTAACTACTAAAAAAATAATGAGGGAATTAATAATTCCACAAATCAGAAACATTCCATCAAGGCTTCGTCTAAGACACTGTACATAAATGGGTAAGGATCATAGCTAGTCTATTTCATGAGACCTACTGACGCGTCAATGGGAAAAATTAGGCATCACCTATAACATACTAAGTCCAATGTATTCCTCATATGATTGTGTGGAAAAATAAAAGACATAATAATTCATATTGAAACAATTATAATAAAAGATAATTACTTTCCCAAAATAATAAACATAATCATAAACCAACATTAATATTATGTGGAATGATATATAGATAGTACATCCCCAATCAAAATGGTCATAAAAAAGTAAATAAAATATGGTTGATTGTAAGATATGATATAAATTTCAATAATTCAAATTATTATATAGATTTCATTGAATTATATTAAAATATTCTAATATAATCATTGAGGAATTTCATAGGTGAATGCCCGTTTCTTTTTGAAAGACGTCTTTTTTTGAAAAATAATTTTCGGTCATAAAATCATATTATAGAAATATGTATCCCAAAATAAATATGGAAAGGGAATTAAATTATGTTTTAGGTATATAAAATGTCAAAATTAAAAGAAAACACGTAATTTTTTTTAAGATACACTATAAAAGGGCTAGTTCAGTGAGGTTTAATAGAAACTAAAAAGGGGTCTTTAAACTGGAATATTGATTAATTGTATACATAAAACCACAAAAGATATAATTTGGGGTTTTATTTTTAAAATAGTGATTTTGGAAATATTTTTTTAATAAACCATATTATGATTTGTAATTGAAAATGGGAAAGAAATTGAGAAGTTCATTTTAATGGGTCATGCTTATCCAGAGAAATTAAAAATTGAACCTTATAAAACATGTATTTCCCCATAAAATAAAGATTAAAAGATCCGGATACATGATTCAAAAAAATATATCATGAATTTATAATATTTATAAAAAATCAATAGTAATTAAATTGGTATAATTGGATAGAAATTGTAACCACAATAAAAAATAGAGGTTCGGGGAGAATATGTTACCTTTTGTCTAAAGACATTCTACACTTGTAAGTAACTTCTTGGATAACAAAATTAGGTTCATTACTAAATAAATTATAAACTTATTGACATGTATTTGAATTATAATACACTTATGTAGTATATTTATGCACATTTTGATGAGTTATAAGATTCAATTTCATCATATGGGATTGTTTGTTTCCTTGATGGTCGTGATTGGATCACTTGTATAATTGTACAAAAAGCCACGTAAAATGGAAATATTTAACTATAATAAGAATAATATATTATTATGGAAATTAAATGATATTTCTTCTCCATATACATCATTTTCACATATTAGAGTTATTAATTTGAAAAAATTCTAATGATAGTCATTTAGATTATTTTACGTTATATTGATCACCACGAATTATTTTTTCCTTATGACTCAAATTTATGTACATATACTAGTTATAGAATATTAAATAAGTTGTATTAAATATATTAATGTATTTTTTTAACAAAAATAATGTTTTATAACCATCCTTCAATGTAGAATATAAAAAGTAATAATCGTCGTTTATATGGGTGGTAAATCGTCACATCATGGATAATGATTTCATTTTTAGAATAAAATGTAAAAAACAACAGAATTGATGGTGGATATCCCATTATCATAATAAAATTTTTGTATATATGAAAAAATTTAGTCATCATGTATTCTGGGATGGAAGAGATAACGAAAGGGTATGAATAGAAAAAATTTAAATGAAAATCAAAAGAATGAAAGGAGATTTTAACTCTGGAATTCCTATCATTGAGAACCTCCTAAATGAACATTCAAATTCTCTTCTGGAGAGGCAAAAAAATAATAGAACGTGTGGGAGTGTTTTGGGAGATAAATTGGTTATAAATTATAGAAGATTCCATCAATTAGAGGTGTGTGGAAAATATGTGGTGTGGGGTGGTATTTATAGTGGAGAAGTGGGGTGTTTTTTATTGTTTTATTCATTAGTTTGTTAGTTTGGCCCATAAATAAGAATAATATTTAGATTTTAAAAAAATATAACAAAATAATAAATCAAAGTTGAGGTTTATGGGCATAAATCATGTATACATAATCTATGGATAATTAATACAAGTATGTTTTAATACTATAATTTACATTATGTCACTATTTACTAAAATATCATCTATGAAAGAAAAATAGAAAACTAATCCTTAACTATTTTTCATAATATAAAATTATAAAATGGACTCAAATTTATGATAATAATTTTTAAATATGGTAACTTTTAATTTTCAAATATGGTCATCATTAACTTAAAAAATAAAAAAGTTAAAATTATAACCGATCTCATGACAGTTAAAAAAATATTTAAGGTCTCATAAAATTATATTATACTAAAATGATAGAAAAATATTTTTTTATGAATATATTTGATGAAAATAAATATTAATTTAAATAATTATTTTAATTAAAAAATTGTAAATAATCTTTTATGTTTGACAAAAAATATCAACACATAATTTGTCATTTTTAAAACAGTTTTTTACATATTCCAATATATAAAATAACATAATTTATAATTTAAAATAATGAAAATTTATTTATACTTCCAACGGAAATGTTACTATTCATTTAGTCATATTACTATTCCAAATAATCAGATTACTATTCCAACTGCCATATTTAAAAGTTCATTACCATTTTAAACTAGGTGTCACAAAGTGAATAAACTATTAATGATTCTAAATTTTAATATAGATATACCACAAAATGTACGGGTATTAAAGGATCCATTAGAAGGTGGTTAACCAAAAATTGGATATATATCGATTTTTATGAATAAAATTTGGTTTGTTCATAACATATGCCTATTAAATCTATTGGATGATTGTACCAACATTTTGATTAAATATATAATATATCAATTACATTCATATAATTAAAAATAATAATTATTGTAATCTTTTTTGATGAAATCATTTTTTAACATAAAAATATTATTTTATTAAATCAACCCTTTTATATTCATTTGGTTTCTATATTAATTTCTAATTAATTTGTAACAAAAGAAATTATAAATATATTTTTATCAGTTTGGTAAACCTATTCATAACCACAAACTTTTTAACTGATAGATATTTTTTATTTATTATAATATTATAAATAATATATCATGGTACGTTTAGGCGTAATGTTTCATGATACATATTCTATCGATGAGATTATATTTTAAAATATTAATTCCATAAAATCCTCTATTATCACATTCTCCCATCATTAAATAAACTGTATGCTCACATTTTGATATTTCACTTCAAACATCAAGGATGAAACATGAAAATTCATTTTTGGGAAATCCACACCATCAAAGGGTTAATGATATATCCAATTCATTATAGATAAATGTTATTGTGAAGGTCCCTAAAAACTATTGTTTTGAATAGTAAATCAATAGGATAAACTGAAAATATAGTCATAGAAGAGAATTGAAACAATAAAATTCTAATGGTTAATGTTATAGAACATGGTCATCCGATAGTATACCATCACAAAATAGTAAATATTTTATGTTTTATAGAATATATTGATTTTTCAGAAAAAAATTAATTTGAATAATTTTTTTTTAAATTAATTTCCTATAGTTGATAGATTTATTACATTCTAGATAAGAACATGAGAAAATACTATTACCTAATCTCATTATATAATATAGGAATGATCTTATCTATTGGTTGTTCTTTGATCTATTTTATCATCATATATTATACATGGAAATGGATATTTAATTAGAATATTTATTCTATGAAGCACATCAATGAATCATATGATCCACCATCCATACCTTCATACATTAACATTTTATTAAAATAAAATTTATTATAATATAATATCCAATAAGTCTTTCTTTAACGTCATACAATAATATCCAATGTTCATATTAATCCATTCTAATAATTAGACATATAAAAATTACTTCTATTCAAGTTCACTGTGAAAAAATGTCTCTAAATTTCCAAAATAAATCATTACATCATATTCCTCAAAATATGTAATGTAGATCTTATGGTCACATACAAAATATTTGATTATTAAAAAAAAAATTTCTGAAAATATTAATATTTCCAAATCCTTAAATAAGAAGTTCTATAGTGCAATCCATATGTATATCAGGATTCATGTAACCATTTCACTATTGAATAAATAGTTATTGGATCCAAAAACATATGAACATTAATCTTAATTATTCATTATTAAACTATTAACTATATTCCATATTTTAATTCAAAACTTCATCCTTCCATCATTTCATCATTTTTTGTATCTTCATCATCTGTAAAATTACCATTACATGTATAATCATTCTAATACCTTCCCATAAAAAAACCCCAATCACAATGTGATCTACATAATTATAGACAACTAGTCATGATGAATTATTTACAAGTTATTTAAATCATTAAATATTTTCCGAATCTATTTAGTCCATAAGAGTGACATAGTTAATCAATTATCATTAAAAAAATGTATTAGATGATAGCTTATACAAAGTAATTTCATCATAATCAGTCATACAGTTATGTTTTAAAATCCGTGATTCCATAAATCAAGAGGCTAATGTTTATTAAAAACAAAATTTGATTCCAATTATAACACCCTTACCACAGAAACTCAAAACTAGTGCCTTACATTATTACATTGGTACTTAATACAAGGAATCAAATTCCAATGAACAAAATATTTTAGAATTATTGGTCAAATGTTTACAAACTAGTAATCCACATTACATTTTAAATGATAAAAAAGGATTCATTGAGTATTCCATTATTCATCGTTTCTATAACCCTTTATATTAATAATAAAATTATTCTAATAATTTTGGAGAATATTGAATCATATGAAATGGGGTGGGGGGTCAAATGATCAATAAGGGTAACTCTAAAGTTGAATTTAGAAGTAAATAAAACATATAAAATAATTAATGTTAAATAACTAAAAATCATTTCATTTAAATAAAAACATGAGCTTGGAAATATAACTATGGATATTATACTAGTTTTATAATCACTTATAATATCAAAAACAAATCACATAATGATGAAAAACAAAATGTTGTAATTATAAAACATATATTTAAGGAAGTGGTAATGTCATCTACAAATAAATGGCAATGCCAACATCTAAATCCATATATGGAAATAAAATGTTATGGCCTCAACAAAATATATATATCCATTGTCTCATGAGACCTACCAATGAATTGGGAGAGGAAACTATCCACTCTCATCACATATTATGTCATATTAATTTTTTATATGAATGGGGTAAAATATATAGAACACATATATATATATATATATATATCAATGAAAAATATCTTTACCCAATCCATTAACATAATCAAAAACCATTCCGGGTAGAATAGATAATGGTATAAAAATAGCACATCCTTAGTCAAACTGATTGTAAACCATTATCTGACATATGAAACATGGAATGAAAAGAGATAAATATCAGTTATCTACTATATTAATCAATGTTTATTTATATAGATTAAGGTAATTTTAAATGATACCATTGAAAAATTCTTGATGAATATAATCATTCAACATTTTAAAGTGTCTCATTCCACATTGAAACATTTAAATCATATTACCTATGACTGAATAATATTGATTTAAATTAATATCATTAGAATAATGAGATTCATGATATGATATATCAAAGTTATTTACATCCACCACCCATTAGTAACAAGTGGTGAACAAGTCATATATCCCACATAATTAAAATTTAGTCGAGAAAACTGTTACCATTGGATTTTCATTAGACCAATGTTCTTTAAAAACATTATAAATAATTTAAATCATGTTAATAATTTATTCTATAACCATATTCATATTTATGATATCATATATGATCCCCTTATATCATATTATCTACCCTTTAAATATATTATTTTTTATAACCCTTGTTTTTTATGCAAACGTTTTCATTTTCGTATGCTTGCTTTTGTCGTAAAATGATGGTTTATAGGTAGAGGATATAGTTATATCATTGAAAAATTTATTTTAAGTTCATATCTATCATATTTATTCATTATATACATTTTTAACATCAATCTTGAATGATGAACAATGAAAATGATTTGCATCACATCATGGAGATAATAGGTTTTATGTACGCGAAAGCAACAATATCATTCCCAAAATTATGAAATGTTAAGGAATTTTATGGTAAATACATTTTACATAAATCCATATCATGTCTTAATTATCATATATGTACAATATTTCTATCATTATACCCATACAATTAATGTGGTGGTAAAAAATTAATTACACCACGATGTGGAGAAGGTAAGTCGTATGAGCACATGTTTGGTGATTTCATTGGGAATTGTATCCTAAATATTGAGTACAGTAAACTAACCATTGGGATAGTAATTTGACCTCAAAATAATAGAATATTAAAAAAAATTATCACAATTAATGTATGCGAATATAGATATTAAAATTCCAAAACATTATTTTCATGATTTAAAATTTAAATATAATATGTTTTCATTATTTTATAAACTATATTTAAAAAAATTCATTAAAATATTAATTTTTATATTTAAAAATTAAAATTTAATATATCTAATTTTCTTCTTATAAAAATAGTATAATTATTGAAATGAAAACATATAAATTATCTAAGGTTTATTTTCTTAATTTTATGAAATGCATAAATTTTCAAGTGAACAGTAAAAATACTATTTTTTCTCATAACCGGTGTATCATAAATAACATCCATCCTGGTTTAATAATGGACTAATAAATTTATTAACATAAGGATTGAAATAATGATTTTAATTACGTAAATTATTCATTATAATACAAAAATATGAATTTACAAACATAAAATCATTTTCCAAAACCTAAAGTCAAAATTGTTACTTTAAAATAATAATTTTTCATTTATTCCACATTATTTTTTACAAAACTATGTTAATTATATTTTCAATGTGGTATACATTCTTAAAAAATTTAATTTTATATAAATATCATTTATACAATTAAAATTTCACTATTATAGTTTTTACTTTTGATACAATATGCTTTTAAAAAACCCTTATATTAATGAACAAATATATTGTCCCCATCCCCCTAAAAAATCATCATTTCCACACTTTACAAATTAAATAATCTTCCAATATCCTCCATTTAAATCCTCTTATAATAAATATAGATTTAACGGAATAAAAAAACAAAATTTATTAAGTGATTCTTAGTGTCATACAAGAGAAGCTACTCTGAAGAAAGTGTGTGTTTTTATAATATTTTCTCCCTTTTTCATATTGCCATTCATTTTCTCACAATACCATTATCAAAAATCATATAAAATTAATTAATAAGTTTCTTAAAAAACATAAATTATGTTAATGTAATGTAATATAAAATTTATGTCACAAAAAATTGAAACATCCCATTCCCTATCTTTTGATAATGTAATATAAACTGTTTATTTATTTCATCTAAGCAATTTCTAATACTGTAATTTTCACCAAACCAATTATGGTTTAAATAAATTATATATTATATATAATTTTCTAAATAATTTTTTAATTTGTGTTAGTTAATTAATATTATATATAAATTAATTGGAAATCAATTGTTTAATTAATATAAAAGATGTTACTGTTATGGAAAACATGTTATTTAAATGACATCTGTAAAACCGTTGAAATTATGAAATATAATAAAATGATTATAATTGATATATAGTGTAATAATATTAATAATTATCTTCTAGATAAATGTTTTAGTAAAACTATTTTTATTATCCCGACGACACAAAAGCTCTGAAATAATGCATGATTTAAGAGGAGGGGAT
The DNA here is from genome assembly GCA_963277665.1 of Viscum album. Classification (NCBI taxonomy): domain Eukaryota; kingdom Viridiplantae; phylum Streptophyta; class Magnoliopsida; order Santalales; family Viscaceae; genus Viscum; species Viscum album. The sequence goes on along the minus strand of OY728151.1, from coordinate 127,530,295 downwards.
TCTAGAACCTAATTACATTTATTTATGTTATTCCTATTTTATAACATCATTAGTTTCAATATTCCATTAATTTCAATTAAATATAATTTTTTAATTATTACCAAAAAAAATTCTATAAATTCTTCCACCTCAATCCTTATTCCGAATATAAATATTTTCCAAAAATTATTTTCATTCCAAAATAGTTATTCAACTCTTCATGTTTTGTTTCATATAAATATAACATTACCATTTATTCAAAAGTATGATATTTATTTTACATTTGAGAAACACAATTTTTATTCATAAATATAATAATTATTAAATTCTTATTAAATCAATTCATTTCTATCAGTTATTTCATGACTAAGAGTGTTATATATTCTATGTTGTAAAAATTATTATATAAATATTATGATGTGATTGGTGGGCCTAAAACTATATACCCCTATAATAAAATTTTTAACATATTTTATCTCATGATAGTATTTTTAATAATCATGTAAATGATACAGGTTTTCTCACAATGATGATGTTATAATTATTCACTTGTGTTATGTGTGAACATTATGATATTATTGTTCATAAAAATGTGTTGTATTTTCCTAACATAAAATGTTTTTTCATTTTAACAAATTTAATCTTTCCAGGGCTATATAAAATATTATATCATGATTATATTGAAGATCCTATGATTATTATATTTTTATGATGATTATTTTCACCCATGTTACCTTGATTAATGTCCACCATAAATCTACTTACTATGCTTTTAGATCACCCCTTTATTTGATATATATCCTAACGTGACTACATGTAAAAATTAGAATATTATATTTTAGAACGACAAATATGGAAAAATAAAATAATTATTTTTGTTTTATTATGTATTAGGGATGTATGATCCAAATTGTCACAACCCAACCCAATGGGGCTCGGTCCGTGACTCCCCAAGCCCGCCTCTAATAGGCCAGGGGCTGGCGTCCAGCACCGAGTAGGCTATCACAAACATGGGAGGAATTAGCCTAAGGTACCTGTACAAATGCACCCACATACACCTCCATGAAATAGTGCAGAGATATAGAAAACTGAAAATTTAATGCATGCACACAACTATCCCACAACCATAGTACACCAGAAGTACAAAAAGGGAAAAACATGTCCCACTAAAAAAACTACAAAATTATCCAACCTTCTTAGAAGGAGGGAAAACACTGCCAGAACACCTCTCGGTAAGCTCCTCGACATAGCTCTGGTAAACACCCCGGTCAATCCCTCTAACTAATCTCCCCCTACTCTAGGTCCTCATGGGACTCCGTCGAAAGGCATGTGGTCTGCACAAGTCACAAACATGTACAGTCAAAGCCCATGCATGGGTGAGTATAACAATACTCAGTAGGCACCCTGAAAACCCTAAACAAATGAGAGAAACTGAAATGCGATAGTCTGCTCATCCTAGCTAAAGGGAACACAGATGAGAGAGAAACTCCATCTCGTGACCATCCTCTTCAAAACAAAACTAGTCAGCACAATCTAGGTGTATTTCCATACATACAGCTTGAACAATCCAGATATACTCAACTCATGCACCAAGCCAAAAGAGGTACTGACCTCATCACCAGCAACTATCCACAACCAAGAGAGCACACTCCATGATAACTATCCTCACAGATGACACTTGTTTGAGAGATACATTCCATTGGGTTCCTCACAAACCTCTCAGACGCTCACCCGAGAGATCACGTTCATCGGATAACATCCCAGAGGAAACCTTACTAAAACAACATAAACACCAAACTCATTGGATATTCGATCACTCCTAGGGTCCTCTAGGGGATAACAGATCCCACACCGGTATACGAAGATCTATCAAATAGGGGATCACTCCCAGGGTATGCTGGGGGATACCACAACCCGATCTCGCGTTCGTAGAGCTCACAGATAGTGGATCACACCCAGGATCCGCTGGGGGATACCACAACCTGATCTGGTGCTCGACAGAAGCACGTCACTCAGAGAGAGGATCAACTCCCATATAAAGGTGGTCATGATGATACCAGAACCCTATCTGGTATAACTCGCGATGTAGGGGATCGAACTGACAATGCAGAAACCCTACAGAAACAACACGTAGTGTAGGGGATCGTATAACCATGATACCAAAACCCTATTAAAAACCTCATGCTGAGCAGGGGATCATATACCCAATTACCCCACAACCCTACTGATCATGGCTCACTATATAGGGGATCATATTCCCGATGATTGCACAATCCCAAACGGGGTTAACCTACTAGATAGGGGATCACCGCATGTGGATAAGTGGTCACAACGATACCAATAACCTGATCTAGGGTAATGATTCTAGAGGATCCCACTCTTGGTCCATCGGAGGGATACCACTAATCTAACATATTAGACATCCCATCGAGATCATCACAAGCCTGGACTCGGGTTGTGATGTCGCGTGAACCCTCGTTGGAATGAACCAAGGGAGTACCATCAACTACTACTAGTCCCAACATAGCAAACCAGATCTACCAGACACAACACCACCCCTCGCACCTCCAAGGCCCATACTGAGGCCACCGTCTTGATCCTTACAGAAAAGCACACAGGATTGGCTATTTACTCGACCAAAATGGACAACCGGTGAAAAAGGCTCTATTCATCGTAGCAAGCCCTTGTGGGACCCACACAACGATCCCAAAACTCATCATGCATATCACACCATGACGATCCCCTCTAAAAAACACACATGATCCACTACTTGATCGTCCGAAACAGAAACCCGGTGAAAAAGGCACTATTCACCGAAGGCAGCCTAGGCAGGGTCTATGCCATGATCCCAAAACACATCGAACATATTGAACCATTGCAATCCTATCGAAAAAACACACAGGATCGACTATTCATCCGCTAAATTCAGACTCCTGGTGTGAATGTTTCGTTTCTCTAAAAATGCTAAAACTCGGCCTCATGGGGCCCGCACCCAAAACTCAGTCCCACCACTTGGAAACCCTCATGAAATTTCTTCCATATCATCATGGTCTCAACGCCACTGAGGCACGTCAATCGGACACCCCTTGTAGAAGATACAATGGCTTGAGTCAAATAATAATAAAATATCATTATTTTATTTGACATTTCGAGCTCCCGGGCCACGATCCCAAACAATAAAATTCCAGAACCCACACCAAAAGGTTCGCCTCATCCCCAGGTTTGTGTCTCCATAGACGGAATGCCAGTCCGACTCCCGGATTGCAAGAAACGTGGGTTTTAATAAGCCCCGTGTATGAAAAAGGGGTCGGACCGGTCTGAACCGGATGGTCCGGCCGGCCCGGACCGGCCTACAGCCACTGGCCCGCCCTGGCTGGCAGCCCTCGGCCACATGGCGCGTTGCCGCCCTGAGCGTCTGGCCGCCGCGGTTCTTCTGGCGCCAGCGCCGCCATGTTGGGGTCACGCCGGCGGAGCTTCCGTGGACCGCCGGGGGCACCCCGGGGGTCTGTTTTGTGATCTGATGGTACCAACGCGACCCTTGGGATGAGATCTTCTCTTCTACGACATAAAAACGAAAAAACTCACAGAAAAATGGGATAGTGTGATTAAAACTCAAACCGCCTACCTCGCAGGCGAAACACCGACGTTCTGGCATAGATCTGCACTCCAAATCTCCGGTTGCACAATCCTGGAACATTCACCATCGAAATCTGAGCTCGATGGCACCTTAATCGGGCTATTCAGCCATCGATTCCCCATCAGAAATGGAGGAGAAAAAGGATTAAGGAGGAGTTACTCCCCATATGCACATCACAGATCCTATAAGGGGGGGGGGATAAGAAGATATTTATTTTTTTAAAATATCTCTGACTCCCGACGCGCCTCTACCTGATGCCTGATGCAGACAAAAGTAAGGCCACCCTTTAGGGTAAAAGCGTCATTCTTAACTCAATGGTGGACTTAGATTTGCGATCTGAGACTCCGTTCAGATGTTATTCGAGCTGATGCTCGTAATTATACTTCTCCACTTTTTTACGAAAATGCCCCTGGTGGCGTTTTCCACAGCCAGCCCGCACCCGCAAAATTTACACCTCGCCTAAGGTAAAAGGCACATTCGGGAAGCATCCATCCCCTAAGATTCCCATTCTTAGCTACATATTAAGAGATATCACACCCCTCCTTGTGTATAATATAAAAATACTTAATATTTTTATAAAATAAATTTTGGCACACTAGGCCTCAGAATCGCACCTCGTCTTCGCGCATATCTCTTGAATTATTCGTAGAAATATTCCAAATTCTGACATGGGACAAAACCCTAGTAGATACATCCTACCCCCTTAGAATTTTTCATCCCCGAAAATCCTTATGTATATGGAAAGTGACTGGACTCTCAACTGGGTCTCCCACACCAGCAAGTTCACTGACAAACACCCATGCTCGAACACATAAGTCAGAGGGGCTCATCCACAAAAACTCAACACTATCCACCTTGGGCGGAACTAACTCACCCATAAGGTTTTAATCACGTCACAAAAATGCATCTCGATGGGGAAGGATCTCTCTTCCTTACACATTCGAAGCACAATGAACAACACCCACAATGGGTCTTACCAATGCCATGAACAAAACTCGAGCAAGCAATGGAAAGGGAAGAGTACTGCTAAATAGTGACTATCAACTACTGCATAAAGTAGAATGGACACTAGGAATACCTATATCTATCAGCGGATCCTCTGAGTCAACAATCTCTAGGGAAGGCAGTGGTCCTTACCCTTGTCCACCATCTCCCTGAGCTTGGCATGGACCACCTGTGGGTGGGGTGGTGGCAACTAATACCGCCTTCCACCTCATACTGTTGTACAAGTTTCATCACCAGGTCAGCCGCCCAACGAGCATCCTTGCTCGAGACGCTACCTCTGCCATGGTGGTCTGTCGACCGGCTCCCTCTAAGAAGCACGACGGGTCGTAAAATTTCTATCAAGATGTCCCTGACCATCCCAAGCATTACATAGCCTCTCCTGCGGCAGAACGAAACTGGCCACTGAGCCCTGTGAGCCCTGAGCCTCAGATTCTCCATCCTGAGCTCGCCTCCTGAAATGTCGCCCATGACCAGTCACCTGTGTCTGCTGTCAGCTACTAGATGTTGACTTGCTTGCTCTCATGTTCCCATCACTAACATGGGGGATCTACTCAGCTAGAAACCTTTCCACCACCAACGCGTGCTCCAGCACTCCAGCATAGGTGGGTAGGCACAAGGAAATCACAACTTCTCGGACATCTCTGTGTAAGCCATACACGAAGGTCTGAGACCTAAAGAACGGGTATCTAACCATATCCAGTGAGTAGTGAAACAGGTCTATAAACCTCGCTGAGTACTCCGACACAGTCATTCCCTCCTGCGGAAGCTGTGGAATCTCTTGGATCTGCACTAATCTCAGCGTCACCTGATAGAACACTTTCCTGAAGAGCTACTCAAACTCGTCCCATGTGAGCGTCTCCTTGTCGTGGTACTGCATCACTATGCTCCACTATCTCCGGGCCGAACCATGAAAAAGGCTCTCCGCTAGGACCACCTTCTAATCTAGGGGTGTCTTCGCCAGGTGGAAAAATCAGGTGACTACCTCAATCCAGTTATCAGCTGCCTAGGGGTCTGGATCACCCTGGAACCTCAAAGGTTGATTCCCCAAAAACTCGTGCAGTGCACTCAGCGTGCGCGTAACCTCATCCTGCACTACTGGAACAACCAACTACTCGAAAAGTGGTGGCACAAATAGCGGACCACCTGGAGGTCCAGTCTCAGAACCTATGACCTGGTCCCAAGCCTCTACGCGGGGAAGATCTTTACCACATTCCTGCTACGAAACCCTCACTGGCTGTCATCGTGGAGGCATCCTAAAATACATTAAAGACTCACCATATTCAAATAGTATATCTGGAGAGCTGACTCAAAAAGGAAAAGGAAAAAACCCAAAACCCAGTCATATATGATGCATCTACCATTTTGTCCATGCGACCAGTGTACGAATGTCCCGATTCGAATGGCTGGTTATCAGAGTCATGGTGTATGGATACATCAGCCGCCGCACCAACATTGAAGTCCCTGGCTTGAAAGCCGAGCTCAAAACATTCTAACACTGCCGCAATGCAACCCAAACCAAACTAAGAGCTAGACCAGCTATGCTCTGAGATCACAAAGGTGGAATCTCCTCTGATACCACTCTGTCACGACCCGACCCAACGGGGCATGGGATGCGACTCCCCAGGCCTGCCTTTAATAGGTCAGGGGCTGGAGTCCATCGCCGAGAAGGCTATCACACACATGGGAGGCATTATCCTAAGGTACCTTTACACAAGTACCCAGGTACACCTCTATGAAACATTGAAGAGAAATAGAAAACTGAAAAGTAAATGGATGCATACAACTATTACATAATCAGAGTACAACAAAAGTACAAAAAAGGGAAAAACAGGGTGCATCGAAAGAAAACTGCAAAAGTGTCCAACCTGCTCAGAAAGAGGGAGAACACAGAAAAAACACCTGCCGATAAGCTCCTCGGCACAGATCCGGTAAACCCCCCAGTCAATCCTGCTCACTAAGATCTTCCTACTCTGAATCCTTCTATGACTCCGTCGAAAGGCATGTGGTCTGGAAAAGACACAACCATGTGTGGGAAAATCCCATGCAGGGGTGAGTATATCAATACTTAGTAGGCACCCCAAAAACCTAAAACAAAAGAGAGGAACAGAAAGGAAACAGTCTGATCATTGCAACCAGAGAGAACCAGACAAGAGAGAAACTCCATCTCATGACCATCCTCGGCTAAACACAACTAGTCATCTCAATCCAGGTGTATACCTATATATACACCTTTAGAAACCCATATATAATCAAATCACACACCAAGACACATGAGGTACCGACCTCATCACCAACAAGATACACTCCATCAGGTTTCACACAAGCCTCCAAGATTCCCACTCAAGAGATCATGCTCATCTAATATCATCACTGAGTAAAACTCGCTGAAACAACATAAAAAACAAACTCCTGAGATAGGGGCTCACTCTTATGTTTCTCCAGGGGATACCAGAACCCACACTAGTATACTAAGATCTCACATATAGGAGATCACTTCCAGGGTCCTATAAAGGATACCACAACCTGATCTGGCATTTCTAGAGCTCACATATAGGGGATCACACCAAAAATCTACTGGGGATACCACAACCCGATCTGGCGCTCAACAGAATCACGTCATTTAGATAGAGGATTGTCGCCCTGATAAAGGTTGTCATGAAAATACCAGAACCCTATCTGGTATAAATCGTGATGTAGGGGATTGAACTGATGATGCCAGAATCCTACAGAAATCACACACTGAGTAGGGGATCATATAACCACGATACCACCACCCTTATAAAAACCTCATTCTGAGAAGGGGATCGTATAACCAATGATTCCATAGCCCTACTCAGCAAAGCTCACCGTGTAGTGGATTGTATTCTCGATGATGCCACAAACCCTACGGGGTTAACCAGCTATATAAGGGATAGATGCCTATGGATAAGTGGTCACAATGATACCAAGAACCCAATTTAGGGTAATGATGCTAGAGGATCCCGCTCTGGGCCCACTAGAGGGATGCCACAACTCTAATAGATTAGACATACCATCGAGAGGATCACAAGACTAGACTAGGGTTGTGATGCCGTTCGAACCCACGTAGGAACGAACCAAGGGAGTACCCTCAACCACTACTCATCCCAACATCTCTAACCCGAGCGACCTGCCACAATTCCACCCCACGGACCTCCAAGGCTGGTACTGAGGTCACCATCACGATCCATGTGAAAAAACATGCAGGATAGGCTGTTTAGTCACCCAAAATGGAAAACCAGTGAAAAATACACTATTTACCATAGCCAGCATGTGCGGGACCCACACAACGATCCTGAAACTCATCAAGAGGAACATACCACGACGATCCCCTTCGAAAAAGTCACAGGATCCAATAGTTGTCTGTCCAAAATGGACACCCAGTGAAAAAGGCACTATTCACCGATGGCAGTCCAGGTGGAGCCCATGCCTCAATCCTGAAACACATCGAATAGATCACACCGTTTCTATCCTCTCGAAAAGCACACAGGATCGACTATTCATCCGCCATAATCGGACTCCTGGAGCGAAAGTTTCGTTTCAACGCAAACGCCAAAACCCAGCCTCGTGGGGCCTGCACCCCATACTCTATCCGAACACCTAAGAAAACATCAATAAATGTCCGAATTATCATCAAGGTCTCAACGCCACTGACGGCACATCAATCGGACGGTCCTGGAAGAAGATACAACGACCTCAATATGAATAATAATAAAATATATTTATTTTATTCGACGTTTCAAGATCTCAGGCCACGATACCGAACCTTAAAATTACTAAACGAACATAAAAAGGTTCGCCTTATCACCAAGGTTGCATCGCCATAGATAGTAAGAAAATCCGACTAGTGGATTTCATGAAACAGTGGTTTTAAAAACCCCCATGTATGAAAACGGGGTCGAACCGGACCGGCCTACCGCTGCTGGCCCGCCCTGTGCAGCTCCCCTCCGCCACGCGGCGCCCAGCGCCACCGCCCCGGGCGGCCGACCACCACGCTCTGTCGTGGGCCGCCGTGGTTCCGCCGGTGCTGGCGCCGCCCCACCGGTGCCGCACCGGCGGCGCTTCAGCAGACCGCCGAGGGCATCCTAGGGGTCTGTTTTGCGATACGAAGGTACCAGAGTGACCCTCCGGACATGATCTTCCTTGCTACAACACCAAAAGAAGAAATTCATAGAAAAAATGGGATCGAGGGATTAATACTCAATCCTCTTAACTCGTGGTCGAAATTCCAACGTTCCGGCTTAGATCCGCGCTCCAATGGTCCCGATGCACGATCCTAGAACGTTTGTCGTCGAATTTTGAGCACGACGACGCCTTATTCGCACGATTAGGCCGCCGATTCGCCATCATAAGGGGATGAGAAGGAGGAGGAAGGATGTATAACTCATTCTCTATGCATCACACGTCTAAAAAAGGGGGGAGATAACAAGATATTTATTTTTTAAAAATATCTCCCGCTCCCGACGCGCCTCCGCCCGATGCCTGATGCAGACAAAAGTAAGGTCACCCTTAGGGTAAACACGCTGTTCTGAACGCAACTGCAAACACATATTTGTGATATGAGACTCTATTTAGAGTTTATTCAATCCGAAACTCGTAATTAACATTTTCCAATTATTTACGAAAACTCCCCTAGTAGCGTTTTCCACAGGAGGCTCGTGCCCGCAATGTTTACACCTCGCCTAGGGTAAACGTCATGTTACAGACACATCTATATGCTCAGATTCCCATAATGAGCTACCATTTAGGAGATATCACACCCCCTCCATGTGTATAGTATAAAAATACCTAATATTTTTATATAATTAATTTTGGTCACACTGGGCCTCGGAATCACCTACCATCTTCGCGCCTATCTCTAGAATTATTCGTAAAAATATTCCAATGTCTAACATGGCCAAAAACCGAGTGGCTACATAATGTTTCTCAATATAATAAACCGTTTACCCATCAAATGTATAATTATTATGTTTTTACATTCAATTTTATAAAATATCCCCTAGTAAAAAACAATGGTTGTGATAGTTGGTAACATATGTATGTTTTAATTAATTTGTGAATTCGAATTAGAAAAAAATATTTAAAACCATTTGTATCATAATATGTATTGTAAAAAAAGAGTATAAAATTTATTTTAGAAAAACAGTACACATAACTATCCAATAATATATATTTTAGTGTTAATTTCAAAAAATAAAAAATTATTTATTCCTTATTTTTTGAATAATGTCTTTATAAAACAATAATATTTTATAAAATTATGGGAAAATAAATAAAAAGGAAAATGTACCATGTTAGGGACTATACCATGATTTTCCGAACAACATCCTAAATTACATGTGAGGTTGATTTCAAAAAATTATTTTTATGCTTACCCAAATGTCTTAGGATATAAAAAATTACCTGAACAACATGGAATTTCCACCTTTACCCCAGTTAGAGAAAATGGATATTTAATCCTTTATTCTAAAATGACCATTGATGTTTAGTATAACATCTAATCATGTTTTCTAGAAAAGTGTGTTAACTCAATAGAGGAGATATTTTATGCGGTCCACTATTTTGAGAATAAAAGGTTGACTCTTGGGAAAAATAATTTTGATGGAGTGTTCATACAATGGTGAAATTCATTAATAAAAACATGAAGAACAATGAAATAGAAGCTATGGAGTGGGAAGACATTTTTAATATATTTTATTATAAGTACTTCCCTTGAAATATTTGAACATAGATGGTGATAAAATTAATAATCTTGATACCAGATGAAGAATAGTATATTGTGTTTTAGGATAAGGTATTCATAAGGATTGATATATATTCCATATTTTTTAAATGATGTTATAAAACATATATATTATTTAGTGTTTTGAAAAAATGCCATTAAAAGGATCTAGCTATCCGAATCTTCAAGAGTTATACCGAAGTGGATAAATTTGATTTAAAAATATATATGTGTATGAATATTTGTACATTATATATGAGGAAATGAAGAGAAGAATTTATTTTCATGCTGGTGGGTGAAATGGAAAAGGAGGAAATAGGATCAAACCACCCCATGATTAAAATGTGGGAAGAAACATCAGGGGAATTTCCAAAAAAGGAAGAGGTAATTATTTCATTGGGGGTGATAAGGCCTCCAATATCATGAATATTAAAGATAAATGATGAATCTGGCCAATATGATAGTGAAAAGGATGACACATCTTAATACACCACATATGGTTCAATGCAACAATAACTGGAATAAAGGGAACTATACAAGCCAGTTCACTAAACAATGGGTCCATGTGGGTAATTTGTATTAGTATCCACCAATGAAATATAGATAGGTAATGATTATTTCATCACTACCTTTAAAGTAAATCATGATAATGAAGTCATAAAATGTACACTTAATTTTCAATAAGGAATAAAAATTATTCTTTTATCTACACATTCCATTATAGACTATAATATTTCATGAAGTGTTGAATCAAATCCAACATAACTTGATGTATAGATATCTATAAAAATATATACTAAAGAAATCATTCCATACCATGTGTTGTAAAATTTCCCTACTAACTTATGTGGGAATATTATTCTAGTGATTCTCTTAATCCTTACTTTATTGTAATTTGATATTATAATGTCCCTGGATTTTTTATTATTATATTTAGTTGTCCTAACATATTGTGAAATATAAATATAATTCAATAATATAAACCTTCAATGTTTTCTAAAAAAATTGAGGAAGATAATGAATTTCCTTTGGAGAATCAATCTATTATTTGGGTGATGATACACAATGATGATGCAAGCCAGGCCAAAATGGTTTCATCAATGGAATGAATAACACTTGTTGAAAATTCTGTTGTATGTGAATATAGTAATGTATTTCACGATGCATTTCCAAGAAAACTCCAAGATCATGTTGTAGAGGTATATAGATGGAACATACTTGATCAAACTAATATCTCATTATTCCTCTACCGGATATCCCCTATCAAACTAATGGAGTTAAATAATTAGATATAATATTAATTGAATAAAGGGTTTAAATGCTATTTTCAACCACCATGGGTCATTCCATTGATCCTAATGTGGAAAAACGGATAGACCATTGAAATTGTGAATCGATTGTTAAGTAATAAAAAAGATCATCATAATTAATGAGTATCCCTTACCTAGGATTAATGAAATTTTTGATCATGTATGTGGATATTAGTACTATTAAAAGGTGGATCCTTATTCAGGATAACATTATTTGAAGGGTACAAAGGATTGTATTGAGACGATTTAAATAAATACATGGTATGAGAACATTGACTTTATAGTGATTCCCCATTGTTCTTAATAATTCCTTTACAATCTCCATGAATTTGATAAATAATTCAAATAAATATGACCTCGCAATATTTTTGGTAGAGTTTAGAGATTATATTCTAATTTACCATGTGTTAAGAAATGAAAATGATGAACATCTAATGAATGTGATGGTAGAATTAAGCAAGTAAAAAAATTAATACATGTTTAGAAAATGTGAATTTTGGATGTAGAAATTCACATTCATGAAGTATGTGACAAAAATGGATGGATTTTATGCTGATCATTCAATAAAAAAATAAATTAAGGGATGACCCTGACTGACTAGTGTCATGGAAATCCATAGTTTAATTTTCATACCACGGTAATACCAATGTTTTGTGATAAATTTATCGTGATATTCTATCCCTATTTCAATGTTTTCATGAAACATTGTAAATAATGTATTTAATAAGAATTTTATGAAACATTTGAGGATATCATGAAGAGTGTATTCATTGAAAATATACTGAAATTACCAAAAACCATTTAAGGTTCTGTGATATAAATGTTTTTATCAAAAAATGGTTTGGGTTGAGTACTAATGCTTAATGATATTGTTATAGCATATGTATCATGGTAATATTAAGATACCTAAAAAACCAAATCATGATCTATATTTATTATCACTAATTGCATAGTTTAAAATTTGGTGGCACTACCTCTATGGAGACAAGTGTGAAATTTATATATATTTTAATAGTCTAATATATATTTTCACTCATAAGAATCACAACATGGTTCAAATATATTGTTATAGATATCAATATAATATTATTAATCTATCTACAACCATCTTGGAATGTAAAATTAAGTTCTTGATTATCTTAGAATGAAAAAACATATTACTTTATCCATTATTTAGTTTTAAAAAGACACTATCACAATGGATATATGATGGAAAATATATGAAATCATTTTGGTTTGTTATACATCCATCTATTCCCAAATGATTACCCTAAAATCAATCCATGTATTGGGCAAGAGTCACAATGTGATTATCTAGAGATTCAATATATGTTTTATGAAGTAAAGGAATGAAATATACATGACAATCAAAATTATGAGAAAACTATTATTCTATTTGGAACTATAACATTTGTTATTTAATCAGTGGAATATAAATTATTTCTACATGCTTCTTGGAATGTAAAAGAAATACCATGATCATGGAGTTCAATTTTTTTTGTAAAAATGATGAAATAGATTGACGGGTTTATCTAATGATGAATGATATGTCAAAAAGTTAAATTAGAGTGAGAAATGTTCAAGGCGATGATGAATCCATTTCCAATTCCAACAATTAAATGGGGTACATCACCATTGATGTTTTTACTAATATAGTATATACATCCAATGAATACAACTTGATATGGGTTGTGGTGAATCGACTCACCAATATATCATGCCTCATTGCTATCTGTGATTATTTATCTCAGGAATAACATGCCATGATATGTGTTAATGATTTGGGGAGGCTGTACGGGTTACCACATTCGATTTTTTTATCGTGATTTTAAAATCCTATCTCAATTCTATAAAATCCTTTTATATTATTTTTTATGTAATTTGAATTTCCTTAAGGTATATCTCCCATAAATGTATTACAAATTTTAATGGGCTATTTAGAAACTCAATGAATTTCTGAGAGCCTACTCAATAGAATTTAATGGAGGATGGGATCAGTATCTCCCATTAGTTGAGTGATCATAGAGAAAAATTTTCCACTCATATATTCAAATAGAACTATATAGATATTTATATCGGGAGAATTGATGAATTAAAACATTTTTGAATGATATTGGTGAACAAAAGCTAGTTGGACCTATCCTCATAGATGAGATGACATAGAAATATTAATGCAAAAAAACAATATAAAAGTAGTAATGAGGTAGTAAAAGAGCTATACTGACAACTATTGAAGAGATTTAGAGTTACATGTTTGAATCGATGTTTTCTTCTAAATATCACCATGGTAGAGAGTCATAATTTTTGTAAAGAAATTGAATACTATCATTGTCTTCATGTTACCAACTAAAAGTATTAATCACCTAGCTTTTTTGGCCTATTAGATTTCAGTTCTATGAAATATTGATCTTGTTCTTAGAATTCTCTATGTACTACACCAAACAATGTATTTACCTGAATCCCCACATGTACTGTATCTAGAGGTGGTATAGCTAGAGAATGACCCTTATATGACGATCAATTTGTGAATATAATGGATCATAGATTTAATGTACTAAGAATTAAGAAAACCATCCCTTTAGTGTTATTGTCTTTGATCCTTTAGTATGAACATGTTACATGGGAACGTGAATAATAAATGAAACAACTATTCATAAAATATTCTAAGTCTAGAAAATATGTTTACATATAAGGGAAGGAGTTTAAAATGGGGGTAGAATGTAACAACTATGGAATTTTAAATTTTATTTGTTACATAAAATAAATATGTATTATATTATATAATATTATACACATAAAACACATATAGAAAAAAATGAAATATTATTTCATTGATTCTAATAATTACATTCGTAAATTAAAGAAGCCAATAAATTTCCCATTATTTCAAGAGGAATATAAAAAAGAGAAAAACTGTAATTTAAATATATGGATCACCCATATCGATTAAAATCATTCCTCTCATGACAAAAACAACAAAAAATAATACATATAATTGTAGTCTAATAGAAAATATATAGAATAGAAATATATTAACAAGAGAGGAATTGGGGTGAAAAATAAATTAAGGAATTATTAATTTTTTATAGGAATTAATGTGATCATAGTAATGGTAATCTAATAGTAGTTATGGTAATGTGATTATTGGAATATTAACCAAACCATTTAGAATATTATCATAACTATTCAGAATAGTAAATAGACCATTGGAATAGTAACATGACGAAAAAATAGAAAAATTTTAATAAAAATATATTTTAAATATTAATTCACGTAAATATAAATGATTTAATTCTAAAATAATTACTATCATGATTAAAAATCCTACAAAAATATATGCACATAATTTTATAATATCTATTGTAATGTATTTGTTAAAGAAACATAATTTTTATGTTTAAGAAATTAAGATTACCAATGTTATAAAAATTATTTGATAAATATTTATCACATTTGAGAATATAACATAAAAATCATGCAGGGTTGGTTTTTTTCCAAATTTTTGAATAAATTTATTTTTCTCCTGAATAGTAAAAATACATTTTTTTTCTCATAAAATTTTTATCATAAATTACACCATTCATGATATAATAGTGAATTTAGAATTTGTAGAATAATAATTTAGATAAAAATATATTAAACTTCATAAAATATTCATTAATTTAATAATAATATATAATTCCAAACCTAAAATGATTTTTCCAAAATCATAATGATATATGTGGTACTGTAAAATAAAATTTATTCTTTTTTCCATCTTCATTTTTATGAAACTAAGTGAATTAGAATTATAATGGTGTATAATTTCCCAAAAAAATCTATTATAATTATATATGATTTATATTGACAAATAATCACTATTTAATGTTTTTAATTTAATATATAATTTTATTTATTATTTATTTCTAAAATTTCTCCCCTCAAGTATAAATAACATATCTCCATATCCATGGAAAACTACTCCTCTTCCATATGAAAAATATATTTCTCTACACACATGCCCACTTTAATTACCATTAGAATACCTATTGATATTCTTAAGAAAAATATCCATTAGCATTGTAGTTTTAGCATCATAGAAGTGATGCTACATCCTAGAAAGAGTCTGTTTATATCAACTCTTGTATATTTTTATTCTTCTCTATAATGGCCCAACCCTAGAGTACTTGATCTGGTTCCTTAATTTAATACATTGTTTCATTTTTTAATGGTGAGGGGAAATCCCCTGATAATAATGAAAGAAAAAACCTTTTTTAGCTTGGGAAAGAGAGAAACCATTACAAGCAGAACTGAAACCGAAAAAAACCAAATGCAACAACTAAGTAAAAATGAAAAAAACATCCTAGTGGATATTAATAAAACCTCATCACCCACCTAAAATTCCAAGGTACAAAATATTTTAGTAATCTCGGTAAAGTAGACATATACTAGAAATTTACATTAAATTTTAATTAATAAAATATAAAACGAGTTTCATTAAGTCTTCCATTTATATATATTTATGTCACCCTACATATCAGTAATTATATATCTCTTAAAATACTAGTTAAATTTGAAACATTTTAAAAGTGTGATCTAAATTTCATAGTAATGGTCAGAATAATATGGATGCTTTGAGTAAATAAGGCATAAACATTATAAAAAATAACATAATGAAATTCCATTTAAATAATCACATGAGCTAGGAAACAAAACAATGAATATTCTACTAGTTGAATAATCTAATTTAATATCAATATCTAAACTAATTATAATGGAATTAATGATTTTGTACATCTGAAACATATATTTGTTTCCTTACCCAAGACATCTGAAAATAAAAGTGTAAGACCTCAGCCAAATCCAAATATTATTTATTTAATTAGACCTACAGATATATCATGGGGCTATAGTTTCCCCATCCCATATATAAATAATTATAATTCATTCATAATATGAATGGAATGAAACATAAACTATATATATATATATATATATATTAATTGTAAAAAACATCCCTAATCAAAAAACATAATCATAAACATTTTGGAGTAATTTGATGAATGGTATTAAAACATAAAATCTATAATCAAACTGACCATAAAACATTTATTGAAGTGTGGTATATTTTATCATAAGAGATAATAAGAAATTAGGTACAAAATTCAGTTTTTTTTAAAACGAGGAATATACTTATAAATGATACCATTGAAAAAATCTTGAGGAAAATAATATTTAAATATTTCTTACTGTCCCATATAACATTAAAAATATAAATCATAATCCCAATTAAATAATAACATTAATTAAAACATATAATATCTTGAGGATAATGATATTCACGATATGATATTTCATATTTATGTACATACACCACACATGTGGAATAAGTGGTGAACAAGTCATGTATCACACCAGAGTATATATAAGAAGAGAAAATCCTTACATTGTGCATTCTATTTGATGAAAGATATTTGAAAACAAATATAAAAATTTATATTATGTTTTTAATTTATAATAAAAACATATGAATATTTATGACACCATATATGATCCTATTATATCATCTCTTCCATAGTTAATGAATATTATTTCATTATTACCCTTATTTTGGGTATCAAAAAAATTATTTTCCTATGTTTGTCTTGTAATGTAATTCCAGGTTGATGTGCCTATGATATAGTTTTGTAATACCAAGAATGATATTATGGTCATAGATATCATATATAAGAATTATATATACTCATAATATCTTTCTATAATGGTTTTCATTAAAAATGAACCGCTTCATTGTCATGGAGACGGTAGGTCGTACGTATGAATGAGTAATGATAGCATTCCATTAATAAAGATTTTTTAAGGATATTGATGTTATATTAATTTTTTATAGAAATAATATTATGTATATATTAACATATATATCAATAATTTCAATCATTATACCCATCCATGTAAAATGGTGATGTATGTCTTATTACAGCACAACATGGAGATGGAATGTCGTACATACACACATGTTAGGATTTCATTTTTAATTGGATGGATAAAATATAGAATATTGTTGTACCAGAATAACAACAACACCTCAATATATATATATATATATATATGTTATACTGGATTTATTACATTATCATGAAAATAATTTCTAAATCGGACGTGAAATTATAAATTAACATAAAGTGTCGATAAATATAATCACATCTTCTTTCGATGAATTTTTTATCTCTTCATAAGTGATATAGGGTATGTATTTTGGAAGGACCACTAATTCTATAAAATTACATCGAAATTTTAGAAGATAAATTTCTAGTGTTTTTTGGAGGTATATTGTTCAAATAGAAGTGAGGAAGTTATAGAGGATGTGTTGTCTTTTAATTTATGTTAAGGGTGATTTTGTACATCCAAAAAATATTTAAATACAATATCTCAATTCTAGAACGAAATACTTAAAAATGAAAAAAATTATTAATAGGGTAAGAAATTTTATAAGATATATTATCCAATTTTTTATTATTTAACATTGAAGTTATTTTTAAATAATTTTACATTATATAAATTCAATAAAATTTTTAGTATTATCTTGTTTGATAAAATTAATTTCCTTTGACATAAAAAAATATAAGGCAAAGTGGGAATTCGTATATAAATCTTCTAAAATATCTATTATATATTATAGATCCATAAAATTCATTATACACATTAACACATCCAAAATATATCAAATTTTATATTTTTAAAATAAATTATTTTATTTTTATGTTAATTAAAAAAATAATGTTTTACCATTACATATAATTTTTTAGTAATTTACTAATTTATAAAAATAAAAATAAATTATTAATGAAAATAATATAGCAAATATCAATGTAGGAATTCACATTCATTTATAACACGACTTTTTATCATTGTAGACACATAATTTATATTAAATAAAAATAGAGTGGCATTTTGTAACTATCTTTGATGTAAATAATATATAAGCTATGTTCATGGAAAAGTGTTCGTTAAAAAACTGTAATTCAATCACATGTTGTTAATGGTATAATCACATTCATAAAATAATTTTTATAGATATTTGGGTAATATTATTAACCTTATTATCTGACATTAAGCCTTATTTAAATAAATTAACTATCACCATTTTAAAATGTGTTTTTACTATGTAAGGGTTAATATAGTTACACTAAAATACCAAAGGTACCATAAATAATTTTTTTATGAAATTTTGAACCTTATCCCATTTATTTTTATGAATTTTATATTTTTATGAATTTCTTATCATTTAATAAAATATTTTCAATTTTAAAATATCTTTAATGTCAATTTCGACAATATTCATTAGATTGAGTTTTATGAAATATATATACACATGTTAACATTGAAAAAAACATTTATTAAATCCATAATATGATATATAAATTCTAAAAATTATGTATACAATTACATAAATCAAATTATATTAATTTTATTATTTTAAATTTCAATTATTTGAACTGTATATTAATTAAACAATTATTGCATCTTCATTGTGTTTGATTTTAATTTAATAATTTCTTCCCAAAATAAATTATAGAATTGATATAATTACGATTTTTATCATTTTATATTTAAAATAAATATTAACAATAAATTATATATTTATAGTAGCCATATATAAAAAATCAAACATTTAATAAAAACATGATTATGACATATTGGACTTTTAATAGAATAAACTACTAAAAAAGGATTAAATTCACCCAAGTGGATTCAATGGGCTATAAAATAATCCCATTGATGAATTCTGTTTGACAATAACACATCCAATAAAATTAATACTAGTGCTATGTTAACTTTAAGATACTTATAGTATTATTTTTAAACTTATTTACCAGATTTAACATTAACCATTGTAATTAAAAAATAGAAAACTAACAATTTATAGTGTCCTAAAATAAAATGTAACTTTTTAATAAATATATACTTAATGATTCAAAATATGGAATCCATTTCTCAAAATAAAACAATCATAATTGTTCTAAAATTAATTTAGAATAAATCCTAAAAAGAGAAGAAGAAAAATATTTTTTAATGTGAAAATAGTCAAAATATTGAAATGTTTTTATCTAAATTTAATGTGAAATTTATTCCACATAAATAAATATTGTTAATGGATTAAGAATTAATAATACTATAAAAACAATTACAAATATCATTTCACAATTCATGTTAACTATATAAATACTTTGTTTTCAATTAAAATGCAATATTTTATCACTATTAACCAAAAAATGAAATATAACCGAAAATTACTAAATATTCCGCCATAATAAATTTTTATATTATAATTTATGTAATGAAATTTATTTTTTAAAAATAATAGAAATTAAAGTGTCAATAATTAGATTTAAAATAGGTTCTCTATAAAGAGCTCGACCCTAGTAGCCTAGATTTGTTGCCTTACTTTATTAGATTTGCAAGATAAACAAAGAAAGTTAATCCCAATGAAGAAAATAGTTTAGTATATTTTTAAAAATAGATACATGTATAATTATAAAATTATAACATTAAATGTAATAAAACATACCAAATCCAATGAAAACACTTATAAACTCTTAGATTATCATTACAAGTCATTCATAATATATGACTTCACATCCTATGAAAAAATGAAACATAATATTGGGTGATATCATATGCCCATTAATGTTAATCAATGTAGAGATAACTATAAAAATAAAAAATAAGCTAAGGTTAATATATAGCAGGACTTGTCATTAAAACATAAAATGGATATTAATATGGAAAGAAAAATATTTTATCAAAATAATTCCATAATCACATGACGATAAAACATGTACATTGATATTATACAAGTAAAAAATTCACATGGACTATTGAAAAATAATACAACAATGAGGAAATTAATAATTCCATAAATCATAAACATACCATCAAGGATTCATCCATGACACCGTATATAAATCGTTAAATGCCATATCGAGTCTTCCTCATGAGACATTCTGATGCATCAAGGGCCTACAATATGCCACATCTATCATATACTAATTCTAATGCATTCCTTATATAAATGTGCTGAAAAATAAACAACCTATTAATTAACATTGAATCTAGTATATGAAATGTTATCAACTTTCCACCAATAATAAAAAAACATAAACAAACCATTATAATATGGGAAATGGTATCAAGATAGTACATCCCCAGTAAAAATAGTCATAAAACATTAAATTAAATATTATATATGGTAACATAAGAGGTAAATTAAAATAAACCAAAATATTATATAGTTGTTTTTTTAAATATATTAAAATATTCTAATACAATCATTACATAATTTCTGTGAGGAATACCCATTTTCTTTTAAAATGAAGATTTTTTTTGGAAAATCCTTTTTTATTTGTAATGAAATCATATTATCAAAATATATATCAAAAAATAAATATGGGAAGGGAATGAAAATTTGTTTTAGTTATATAAAATTTCAATATTATTAAAAAAATGTAAAAATATTTTTTAAGAGACATTTGAAATAGGCTAGTTTAGTGAGGTTGAAGGGAATATATAAAAGGGTATTTAAAACGTAATAATGATTAATTGAATACATTAAACTAGAAAATATATAATATAGTATTTCATGATGAAAATATTGATTTTTGAAATATTTATTTAATAAACCATATTATAATGGTTAATTGAAAATGGGTACGAAATTGGGATGTTCCCATTATTAGGGCTCTCTTATAAGTAGGAAATGAAAATAGAACATTATAAAAAATTAATTTCCTCATAAAATAAAGATGAACAGATCTGGATTCATGATTTAAAAACATATATCCAGAATTTAAAATATTTACAGAAAATGAATCAGATATAAATTGGAGAAGCATAGAGAAATTGTAACCATAATTAAAAATTGAGGTTCAGGGAGAATTTGTTTCCTTCTGTCTGAAAGCATTCTACACCTATAATTAACATCTTGGATAATAAAATTAAGTTCACATATAAAATAATCTAGAACCTCTTGACATGTATTTGATTAATTATACTCTTATCAAGTTAATTTATGGACTTTAATAATAGTTAAAATATTCAATTTCTCATTTTGGAGTGCATGTTTCCCTGGTGGTCATGATTTGATTACTTTTATACATGTACCAAAAATAATTTAAAATTAAAATTGTTATACAGAATTAGAATTATATATTATTAATGAAATAAAGAGATATTTTTTCACCTTATATGTCATTTTTATATATTACTGTGATTCATTAGATAAATGTTAATGATATTCATTTAGATTTTTTAGGGTATTTTGATCATCAAGAACTAGTTTTTCTCTATTAATTTAAATTATGTACATTTACTAGTTATAGAATATTAAATAATTTGTAGCAAATATATTAATGCATTTTTTCACTGTATTAATTATTTTATAATGATCCTTCATTGTGGAATTAAAAAAATATGAATCGCCATCCATTTGAGTGGTAAATCGTCACCTCTTGGATGGTGGTTTAATTTTTTAAATAAAAATGGGGAAAGAACAAAATTGATGGTGGATATCCCATTATCATTATAATATTTTTGTATATGTAATAAAATGTAGTCGTCATGTTTTATTGGGTGAAGGTGATAAATAAACAGTATGGATAGAAATTTGTTTAATGATATTTAAAAGAACGAAATGAGATTTTAACTCTTGAATTCCTATACTTGAGAACCGTTTTAAAGAACATTTAAATGGCTTTTTGGTGGGTCTAAAAAGACAGAACGTGGGGGGAGTTTTCGGATACTTATTGGGAATATATAACATATGATTCTATGGTTCAGATGTGTGTCGAGAAGTGGTGGGAAGGGATGGGAGTTAGAGTCGAGAATATTGGTGTTTTTTATTATTTTATTCGTTAGTTTATTGTTTTTCCTCAAAAATATTAATGGTTTTAAAATAATAAAAAAACATTAAAAAAAATATAGTGTTTGAGTTTATGGGAAGGAATAATCCATACATCATAAATGAATCATTAATACAAGTATTTTTCAAATACCATAAATTATAATATTTAACTATTTACTAAAATTTCATATATGTTAGAAAAATAACAAATATTAACCATTATTATTTTTCAACATGTTGAATTCAAAAAAGGCATCGATTTTTTGACAATTATTTTTTATATGTTCTATTTAAAATTTCAAATATAGTCTTCAAAAACTCAAAAAATAAATTTTTTTAAATTATAACCGATTTTATGAAAAATTTAAAAATTATTTATGGTCTCCTAAAATTATATTATAATAACATGATATAATAATAATATTTTTTGATTATATTTGTTGAAAATAAATAATTTTATCTCATTATTTTAATTTTAAAATTGTTAATAATCTTTTCTGTTTCATAAAAAATATCAACACTTAAATTATCATTTTTAAAACCTTTGTTTACTTATTCTATTACATAAATATACTATAATTTATATTATAAAATACTGATATTTTATTTATACTTCCATTGGTAAAGTTACTCTTATTTTGGTCATATTTCTATTCCTAATGGTCAGATTACAATTCCAACTGTCATATTTAAATGTATATTATCATTTCAAACTAGGTGTTTCATAAAGAATAAACTAATGAACATTCTTAATATTAATAAGGTCATAACAAAATATATTGGGATGTTAAATTCTCTATTAGAAGGATGTTAAAATTCCATTAGAAATATATTGGTTTTATGCCTAAAATTTTGTTTGTTCTTAACATATTCCTATTAAATCAATTGAATGATTCTCTCGATTTTTTTATTGAATATATAATTTATCAATTACATTAATATAATTCAATAATTATTTTTAATTTTAATTAATTTAAATTTTTTGGATGAACTGATTTTAAGTTAAAATATTATTTTATTAAATCATCGCCTTTATATTCATTTGAATTATATATAAATTTCTAATTAATTTGCTACTAATGAAATTAGAAATATATTATCATATGTTTGAAAATCCTGTTCAAAAAAATTGTCTAAGAGTTAATTTTATTTTTAAATAATATGATAAATAATATATCAATGCCCTTATAGGCTCAATACTGCATGCAACATATTCTAATGATGAGATTAAATTTTAAAATATACAAACCATAAAATTGTCAGGTGTCACATTCTCCCATAATTAAATAAATTGTGTGCCCACAAGTTTAAATTTCACTTCAAACATCAAGGTTGATACATGAAAATCCCATCCGGGGAAATCCATGCTATAAAATGGGTTAATAAGACATCCAATAAATTATAGGGAAAGGGTATTATGAAGGTCCCAAAAAATTATTCTTTTGAATAGTAAATCAATAGAAGAAACTAAAAACCAATATATGGAAGGGAACTAAAAAAACAAAATTATAATGGATAGTGTCATAAAACCTGGTCATCTAATAGTATACCATCATAAAACATTAAATATGTGATTGTTTAAAGAAGAAATTTAATTTTTTAGAATAAAATTTATGTGAATAACATTTTTGTTCAAAATTCGTTTCATTTTGTTGATGGATTTATTACTTTTCAGGTAATAACATGATACAATAATCTTAACTAATCACATTCCCTGATATAAGAATCATATTATCTATTGGTTGTTCTTTGATCTATTTTTTATTTACATATTATTCATGGAAATGGATATTTAATTTTAATTTTCTATATATGAAGCATGTCAATGACTCGTAAGATCCACATCCAATTCCTTCATCTATTAAATATTTATTAAAAAAATGGTTTGAAATGAGTATCCAATAAATCACAAATTAACCTCATACAATAATATCCAATGATAATATTAATCCATTATAATATTTTGACCTATCCAAAATACTTTTGTTAAATTTCACTATCTAAAAATGTCTCAAAATTTTCAAAATCAATCATTACATTAGATTCCACAGACAACGATTTATAGATCTTATAGCCACATTACAAATATTTGATCACTGTAAAAACCATTCTAAAAATATTAATGATTCCAAATCCTTAAATAATATGTTCTATAGTACAATCATTTTATATCTCATGATTCACATAACCAGATCACCATTGAAGAAACTTTTCTTGAATCCAAAAACACATGAACATTAATCATAATTCATGTTTTTTAATCCATTAACTATGATCCATATTTTTATTCCATAATACCTATGTTATTTATTTTATAATATTTAGTATCTTAATCATCTAAAAAATAACCATTACATGTATAATCATTCCAATTCCATTCATTTACCAAAACCCAATGTACAATCTGATCCACACTAATCATAGACTAATAGTCATGAATAATTATTTACAGGATGTGTAAATCATTACATATTTTTTCATGATATTTGTCCATAGGTGTATCCTAGGTTATCTGTTATCATAATAAAATGTATCAGATGATATAATATATATAGGAATTTCCTCACAATCAGTCATAGGGTTATATTTAGAAATCTATGATTCCTTAAATCTAGAACCTAAGGTTTATTGATAACATATTTTGATACCAACTATAACACCATGACCATAGAAACATAGTTCTAGTGCCTTAATTAATTACATTTGTTCTTAATAAATGGAATCAAAATCCCAGTGAATCAAATAGTTTATTAGTTTTGGTAAACTAGTTAAATACTAGAAATGGCATTACATTTAAAACAATAATGAAATGTTTTCATTGAGTCTTCCATTATTCACCTTTTCTATTACCCTTCCTATCAATCATAATATTCTTCTAGTAATTGTGGGGATAATTGAATCATATGAAAGAGGTGATATCAAATACTAAGTAAGGGTAACTGTACAGTAGAATCTATGTGTAAATAAGGCATAAACAATAAATAAAGTTAAATAACTAAAAACCATTTCATTTTAGTAATAATATGAGCTAGGAATCAAAACCATGTATATTATACAGGTCAAATAATCACATTGAATATAAAAAAACTCACATAATAATGAAATGAATAATGTTTTACTTAGGTAAAATATCATAGAGTTATCATCCAAGTTATAAAAAAATAATTGGGCAAGGCAACATCCAAATCCTTATCTGAAAATTAAATGTTATGGCCTCAACGAAATATATATCTCTTTTCCTCATGATACATACTAATGCATCGGGTAAATGAAATAGGCCACTACCATCATAGATTAAGTCAACTAAATTTTTCATATGAATTTGGTGAAACATATTTAACATATAAATATCAAATGTAAATATCTTTCCCCTATCCATAAACATAATAAAAAACAATTCTGTGTAATTTGTAGAATGGTATCGAAATTGCACATCCATAGTCAAACTGGTCATAACCCATTTTATAATATATGGAACATGAAATCATAATATATAAATATCAATTAATTAAAATATTCAACAATGGTTATTGACATAGATTTTGAAACTTTTAAATGAGACCACTAATGTTTTTTTTGAGGAATATAATGTTTATAAATTTTAATGTTTCTCATTTAACATTGAATCAGTTAAATCCTAAGACTTATGACTAAATAATTTTGAAAAAAATTAATATCTTTATACCAATTAGATTAATGATATGATATAGAAAAGGGATGTAAATACACCTCCCATATGTAATAAATGGTGAACAAGTCATATATCCACCATAAGTAAAATTGAGATGGGAAAACCCTTACCATTGGATTTCCATATGATCAATGTTCCTTAACCACATTATAAATAATTTAAATCATGATATTTATTTATACTAGAACCATTAAAATATATGATATCATATACGATCCACTTATATCTTATTATCAAATCTATATTAATATTTTTTCTTTACTACCCTAGTTTTTTATGTTAACTAAATCATTTTCCAATGCATGTTTTGTTGTCAAATCATATTTTTTAGGTAGAGGATTTAGATCCATCATCCAAATAATTATATTATGGTCATATATATCTTATTTATTCTTTTTATTAATTCTTACTATGATTCTTGAATAATGAACATGTAATATTATTTGCATTGCATTGTGGAGATAGTAGGATGTATGTAGGTGAAACCAATAATATCATTCCCGTAATGGTAAAATGATAAGTAATTTGATGGTATATAAACATTACCAGAATCAATAACATGTCTTAGTTTTCGTATATATCTATTATTTCCCCCATTATACCCATACAAATAATATGGTCGTGAAAAATATATTACACTAAGACCTGGAAAAGGTAAGTCCTATGAGCGCATGTGTTGTGATTTCATTTTTTTTATGGATAATGGGTGGAATACTATTGTCCCATAAACATAATTAAATAATATAATACATTTGATACTGGAATTATTATTTTATAATGGATAAAACATATTATAGGGAAGTGGATGAAATAAAAAACTAGAATGGATATATATAGATTAATACCTCTTCTCAAATGGACATCCTTTAATCGCTTATTACGTGATATAATGTAGGTATTTTAGAAGGAACATAACATATATAACCTAAATAAAGTCATTAAAGAGATACATGTTCGTTGTTTTTATGAAATATATGACTCAAATCTATGTGAGTAGGCGATGGAGGAGGTTCTCTTTTGTAATTATCGAGAAGGGTACTCTTAGAAATCCTCAAAATATTAAAATATAATAGGGATATTCTAGATCCAAATATAAGGACCTAACCTTCAACATTACAAAATATTGAATTTTATTCAAGAAAATAAATTAATATAGATTGATGATATTTTCATGATTTTATTTATTTAAAATTATAACAAATTACATACATAGCATTGTAAATTTAGAGAGCGTGGATACTACTAAAAAGTATTCATTTACTTTAAAACATATAACTTTTCAAATAAAACATTATTTTGTAGAAAAATCTTTATAAAATTTTTCTGGTTTTCCTTGTTTCTCCTACACATACTTATTACTAGGGAAAAAAATCAAAAAAACATGGGATGAGAAAAAAAGATCAATAAAGGATGTATAGAATGAAATCATTAGTCATGTGATAATATTAAAACCTAATGAAACACA
This sequence comes from Viscum album, assembly GCA_963277665.1. NCBI lineage: Eukaryota > Viridiplantae > Streptophyta > Magnoliopsida > Santalales > Viscaceae > Viscum > Viscum album. The sequence continues at coordinate 127,502,589 of OY728151.1, read as the reverse complement.
TTCCTTTATAACACAATATCACTCATGGAAACATAAAGTAGTTTCATTGGGTCATATTTACGATATCACTATTATAATCACCCTTTCACATGAAAAAACCATTCGGTGAACTTCCATATCTAGAGTACCCAATCCATTGAAGATTTGTAGTGGGGCTCACCAATCATATCCTGAGATATAATGGGATCAACTCAACATATAATGAGTTATAATTGGATAAACCCAAAATAAATTGATCTATAACGAGCTAAACCCTTCATAAATATGTCCATAGAACATAGAATGAATAAAAAACTAGATAACTCATTTAAACCGTTGATCAAAACACATTCAGAGTTTAAAAAATTATTTTTGTAAAAAATAACATTTAAAAAATAAAAACCATGAACATAATATTGAAATAATATTCATAAAAATAATTATGTAAAAATATAATTGAAATTTTTTTTTAATAAATCCGCATGAAATCAAGAGAAACTACTCATACCATAATGAAGACAATATTTTCGAATTTCAATAAAGAAACGTTTATAATTTTTTAAAAGGTATGTCCCTTAATAATATAATTTCAATAGTGTGAGATTTAATATAATGTAAAAAAGTATGTATAGAAACTGTACATACACTTAATTCAAGACACTATAAAAAAATAAAAAAATATTAATACCACTTAAATAAGTATAATTTAAACCCAAAAAATGGAAATTGGGTTTTTAAATCCCTTACCTCGGGTTCATCTCACATAAAATGAGATTAAAACTTTTGTATAATTGTTAAAAAAGATTTGTTAATATTTTACAGAAACATATTCTTGTTTATAACACCTTATATGATCATTTAATTACATTATTCCCTTAATTAATTAATAATATTTAGTTCCTTACATTTTATTAGATGAATTCATTACATGATTTTTATGGTTGGTTTGTAATTGATTTTTTCTTGATGAATGGTTGTGAATCTCCAAAATTTTAATGGAATGGTATTAAAATATTTTCAGAATATTATATTATACCATAAATCTTTTTTTATCATTTATTATGATGAATTAGTAGATAAAATGATAAGAATATTCATTTGGATCATTTTGTTGGAACTTTGATAACAAAAAGCAGTTTCATCACATAATTTACAAACATGGATATCTGTTCATTAATGTATATAAAAAAGATTATATAATAAATTATAAAATAGTTTTAACCCAATAAAAATGTTTTATAACATTATTTGAAATAAGTAATGTATACTGAATACACAACCTCAACAATTTTGGTAAATCAACACCTGAGGGTCAATGTTTTTATTTTTAGAAATTGATGGAGAAAAGAAGAAGAATGGTGATAAATTTTTTCAATAACATGATAACAATATAGCATATATAAGATACTGAATCTTCCATGGATATTTGATAATGGTAGGTGAAGAGGTTATAAGAATATAATGAATTGAAAAAAAATACTAGAAAATGAAAGTGAATTTTTACCTCTTGATCTCTTCATTTTGAGATCCTCTATAAGTACATTGGTTTTGGCCTTTTGTTGAGCCTTGGAATAAGATTAGGCATAATTTTGAATAATTTCCAATCCTAATTTGTGTGAGAGGAAGAGGGTGGTGATGTGGGTATTTATGGTGGAGGTGTGGAGGGGTTTTACATTATTTTAGTAGTTAGTTGAATATTTTTTCTCATGAATATGAATAGACTTCATTAATATGGTTAAAAAAGTAATTTTTTATTATGACTTCGAACAATGGGTTCATACCTCTTTAAAACATCATCAATGACTTAATGAATCATGTATTTAGCATATTTCATATATTATCATATTTCACTATTCACCAAAAAATCTTGTTTTCATAAAAATCCCAAAAAATCATCCCAAACAATTTTCAATGTTTAGAATTAAAAAATGATTATTATTTTATAAAAATACTTTTCTTGATTTAAAAATTTAGTTTTAAAATAAAACAACAATGTATTAAAAAAATAACTATTATAAAACTATAATTGATTTCATTACACCTAGATGAGTTAATCGAGGTAAAAAAAATTTATCTTATAACAATAGAAAATTAAATAATAATTTCTGATTTCATATTATGAATATAGATTTTTATTTAAATTATTAAATTAATCATTAAAATGAAAATAAATAATTATAACATGTAAAAATACCTACACATATACTATGATCTTATTGTCACATATAAGGATCGTATGTATTATTTATACATTTGATGGTGCAGATACTATTAATGTGGTCATTAAAATATTTTTAAAAGTCACGTTAATATCCATAAGGGTAACATTACTATTAATAAGGGTAAGTTACTATTCACCAAAAAAATTAGTTACTCTATTCATACTCCAAATAACTTTTTGATAGTGACTATGTATGTCCGTTTATTAAATCGAATCATATAAGAGGAAAAATTATGATAAGCTGTTGGGTTAAAACTATCTTCAAATAAAAAATAGTGTCATTATGTATAGACATAGTGTTTCGTTCATAAAATTTAATATATTTTTAAAACCTTTTTGTGTTACATTCTCTCCACCTTCTTTAAATTTCATCCTCATAATATTTTTTTACATGCAAAATAATTAAAGGTACCTTTCCCTTGTATCGTTTTTAGATTCCCTTGTTTTTTCTTCAACCACATGGTTTTTCCAAAAACCCATTACATGGTGGAATACAGAATTTCGCAATATATGTTCTCTTCGACCAAGAATATGAACATGTTTCCCTTCATAAGAATGTTTCTCTTCTAGAAATTTTATTTTTGGGCTCAAAAAATGAGATGAATATGCCACATTATTTCTCTACATCAAAACACATAAAACATTTTTTATCTGAGATAATCTCGAGGACAATGAAACTCAGTAGGAAACGGGTCCAACATTATCTTTGTTTTCATAACATATAATGAAATTTGGACATAGATTTCGTTCCATGCAAAAATTTATAACACTTTTACATGGTGAGTTTCTATGAAAATCATGCCACATACCTCAAAATAATAGTATTTCCTCATGATTTATCCATATGTATTATTTCTACACTGATCTTTCCACATCGATTATTGGATCATTGTCACTTTATTATCCACATCCTCTACTAATTATGCTCCCATCATCTTCCTTTCCATTACTATATCCCAAAATACTAGAGTTCGACACTGCTTCTCATACAATGATTCACAATTTTCCATATGTATACTGGAATAAAAATATTATTATAAGAAAATTCTACTAATGAATGATGTTGATTCCAACTTCACTAGTAGCCCACTAGAAAAAGCTAAATGAAAATCTTCTAATGTATGAATTGTTCAGTTGATCTATCCATTACACTGATATGAAAGGAGGTGCAGAAATTTATTTATGTTCCTATCGTCTTTTATAGGCCTTTCAAAATGATGGAATTGAAAATTTCAAAACTATCAAATTCAACAGAAAGTGTTAATCTATGTAACATATAAATGCATTTATGTATATTATATAAATTTGATTCAATGACATAGTATGTTGAATAGTAATGGAATTAAAAGATTTAGTCTGTTGATCAACAATATCCCAAATATCCTTGCAACCTCAAGATGTCTTTGGTAGTCCTACGACGAACTCCATAGATATATTTTCCGATTTACACTATGGAAATGAAAAATTCTGAATCATCCCCTTCATTAACTACCACTCTACTATAAAATATTAAAATGAAAAAAGGTCACATAAAATTTAGAAATATCAATTTTCATTCCATACCACCAATAATAATCTCAATGGTCTATACATATCATTGTGCATCCAAGATTAACTAGAAATGGAGAACTCTAAGCATCAAATAACAATTATTTCTTCAAATGAGAATTGCAAGAAACACTTAATCTCTTATCAATCCTCAACACACTATGATTATATATTATAAAGTCTTGAAACTTTACCACTTTAACCAATTCTACATTTTTTTTAACATTCCATCTTCCTTTCGATCATTATTTATTCAATCTAACATAGATTATTTTGTATATTCCTTCAACTAAACATAGGTATTTTCTATACCAACAAATTCCATGATTATATTCTTCAAATCAGTAACCAAGGGGTCGCAATATAAATGTATCAAGTTCAATGTAGAATTACATTTCTGACTCAATGAATCAGATAATGTTTCTCTTTTCAAGGGTGATAATGAATCATGAAATAATAATCATTAAGGATCTATCCATCATATATATCTCAATTGCAATTTCTTATGAGTAAATATATACTTCAAAAATTCTTAGTCACAATATATATCTCATTTTAATCCATACAATTGATTCTTCCAAATTTTTATTTCAAAAATTACATAAATTTAGTCCAAATCATTGCTTTCATAATTTAACATGTGGGGATTTAAGTAATATGAAGCATAAGAAATTATCTTATCGTTATGCCTAAGAAAACATCAAAATCCCTTCAATGAAGCTTTGTTGTAGGCAAAAAATTCACTAGCTCTGGAAGGTAGGTTCATAACTGATGAATCCACAAAACTTTTATCATCTCCAAAAACAATCATCACATCCATTTTTTATATTAATTTTACTCCCTTCCATGTTAACATAGTTAGTGGGATACAAAATTGTGAAACATCTTCAACAATACTAGAGTAAAATCCTATAAAACTAAGAAAACTATGAATATTTGTTATATTAATGTGCCTTGTAAATTACTCAAAAACTTGTGTTTTAGTATTACACATATTTATGCCAACATCACAAAAAATGTGACCAAGGGTAGAATTTTGTTGCAACCAAAATTCATAATTTCTGAATTTTCCATACAGTTTTTCTTTTTGCATGGTTTGAAAAATAACCCTTTGATGTTATTCTTTCTCCTGTTACCTTTTATAATATAAAAGAATATCATCAATAAATATAAGAAAAAACTAATCTAATAACTCAGGAAATATACTATTTATAAGATCCATGAATAGAACAAGTTCATTAGGTAACCCAAATAAAATAAAAACAAATTCATAATGCCCATATCTAATGTGAAACATTTTTGTTGTTGTGTATTTTTCATTTACATTCAACAGATAGTACCCTGGCCTAAGGTCACCCGTTGAAAAATATTTTTCTCCAAGGAGATGATGAAACAAATCATCAATATGAGGAAAAAAATACTTGTTTTTAATAGTGATGTAATTCAAGGATCTATAATTAATTCATAGACTCATTAAACCATATTACATTTTATCAAACAAGATAGAATAATCCAATAGTGATTTTCTAGGTCAGATGAATCATTTATCTAATAATTCCTAAAACATCCTTTTAAATTCGAGAAGTTCTATTTGATCCATTCTATAAGTGGGTTTAGAAATCAGCATAGCATCTGTTATTAAGTCAATAGTAAAATCAACCTCTAAATCATGAATAACACCATACAAATCATCATGAAATACACTATGATACTCATTCACCACTGGAACATTATTATTCTAAATTTTTCCCTTGTTTTCAACAATGCCTACATCATAACATTAATTTCTCCATTTTAATAATTCATTAGCTTATTGATATTATTTAAATAGTATTGGTTGATTTTTGTACACAGACTAAAACAATTTCTGAAAATATATTCATTCTCTCTCTAATCTATCTTAGAATGATAAAAAGAAATCCATTCTTTACCTAGAATTACATAAACTCCAATAGATTCCCTACAAACAATGGTTGTAGGTAAACACGATCCATAGAAAAGTATAGGTATATTCTTATAATTAATGTTTTCTATAATATTTCCTCTATTTGTTTTTACAAGGATTTCTAGTTTCTTTTCATAAGGTAGAATTCTCAATTTTATAGAAAATTTTTCAAAAATAAACGAAGGTGTAGTTCCTATATCAAACAACACATTACAAGAAACTATAATAACAAGACATGTAGATAATAAAACCAAATTTAATGACTCAAAATATACTATAGTGGTTGAAAAGGATTTATCCACACCCTTATACGTCCAATCTGGTTGATTTCATTCCAGAGTAACAACCTTCAGACACACATTAGAAAAAGGATCACATTCTTTATAGTTGAAGCATCACACTATCATCTTCTGGTTAATTTTCAGATAATTTTCCTTGCACTAATGAGGAATATTATAAAACCTTCCATATTAGTATTGTATTATACAATATAATAGACAATCTCTAGGATGCATCGTACCACACATTACACAAGAGGATAAATTGATTTTCTTATCTCCAGTTTTTTTTATGACATCTTTTCGGGTTCCTTTCAACATAACTACTTCTTATTCTTATCATAATGAGTCATATATTTTTTAGAAAACACCATATAAACGTTTTCAACACAATTAAAAAAGTTTATCATAGATTTTTATCTCTCATTATGCCAAAGCACTTCGTCAAAAAGGTTTCCATCCAGTGTAAAGTATATTAATTTTAATATAAAAATCCTTTGTAGAATCTGGTCTATACCTAACAAACTGTGTAAAATTATCTTCACATTCATACATTAAATCATCACCTCTCTACCTCAATTCCAATAATTGTTTCTCCATTTTGAGTCGAATAGTTTAATGAAAATATTTTTCTTGAAAAACATTCATAAAATCATCACATTCTATAATGTCATGAGCATATATTCCTATCATATTATAAATCAGAGACCCCCATTGATCATATTCAACATAAAAATGATATATGTATTCTATTAACATTTGATGTTCTAAATATCCCATGATAAAAAATATATTTTCTAGAGAATAAGTCCATCCTTCACCAATCACAAGATTCGTGGTTCCGATTAATGTTGGAGGATTTTTCTTCGTAAAATGCACCAAAAATGAAATGTTTCTTCACAGTATGTCATGTTCCTCTCTAACATGGATACGAGAAAATTTTATAACCACAATAAATGGATCTATTTTTTTCAAAAAATATTTGGTTCTGATTCTAACTATTTTAGGCTACATATTGGGATAGATATCAGCCTTTTAGTGCCTTCCTACTCCAGATTCCTCGTTTATTCTATGAAAAACCATTCTAAATAGAAAAATATGAGGAACTAACCTTACACATTACATAATAATTAATTTTAATCAATAAAATACTTTCATTTACATTGAGTATCTATTCAGGTTTAGAGTTATAGAAAATTAGGATATATTCCATATAAAACATTTCACATTTATATAGAGTGTGTACTACTAAATGGTTGTTATTTATTCAAAAACATAAGAAAAATAAAATAAAACATAATTTATTTGAATATTTTTCGTAACATTTACCTTTACATCATTATTTCTATTACACATCCAATAAACTATTAAAAAAATTAAAATTGTGGGATGAGAACAAAAACATAAATACATGATATATAAAATGAAATCATTAGTCATGTGATAACATAAATACCTAATTAAATACATTTCATAAAAACCCCTTAGAATGCATAGAATCATTATGTTGTTTAGTAAGGTAATATTTAAGATATCACAGTCAAAATCACCCTGATACATTGAATAAAAATTTGTTCAACTTCCATCTCTAATGTTCCTTATGCATTGGAGAGAAATAATGGGGCTCACATATCATATCTTGAGCAATAATGGGCATAACTCAACATATATTGAGCTATAATGGGATAAAACTAACATATAATGAGCTATAATTGTTTTTAACCGATATAACTATGTCCATGGAACATGTCATGAATAAGAAAACTGATAACTCATTTAAACACTTGAGCAAGACACATTCATATTTTCAAAATATTAATTTTTTGAAAGACAAATCAGTTTTAAAATATAAAAACCGTGTAAATAATAATGAAATAATATTATTAAAAAATGTTAAAATTTAAGGGAAAAAATATTAGCTAAATTAAATGAAATCAAGAGAAAGTACTCATTCCAGAAAAAGGAAATATTTTTTAATTTCAATAGAGACATTTAAAAGGATTTTTAATAGAATATTCCTTACAAATTTAATATAATCAGAGTGAGATTTAATTGTATGTAAAGAGTATGTGTATACACTGTAAATACCCAAAATAAAAAATCTATAAAATAATTTTTCACATAGAAAATATTAATAACACAAAATGATTTATGTATAAGGTTGACCTTAAGAATGGAATTTTTGACAATTAATTTCTTACCTCAGGTTTGTATCACATAAAAAATGATTAAAACTCTTATATAATTGTTAAAATATTGTTATTAATATTTTATAAAAACATATTCTCATTTATAACATATTATGTTATTATTGTATGACATCAGTCCATCCATTATTTTACAATAATTTGTTCTTTAGATTTTTTCAGATGAGTTCATTACATGATTTACATGGTCAGTTCGTAACATACATGTATTTTCAAATGAAAGTGAAAATACATAATTGGAATCAAATAGTGTTATATTTTTTCTATAATATTAAGTGATATGATAAATCATTTTCATATCATTTATGATGATGAATCAATAAATAAAACATTAATGATATTTTTCAGGATCATTTTGGTGGTGAATTGATTACCACAAAATAGATTCATTAAATAATATAAGATCATGAATATAGGTTAATTATAAAACATAAAAAAAAATATCATACAAATTACAATAATTTTCAACTATTAAAATTATTTTATAACCATATTTGATATATATAATGTAAATTGAATACACATCTACCAGGATGTTTGTAAATCGACACATCATGGATGCTATTATTATTTTTTAAAAGATAGTGGGAGGAGAAGAAGTATGATGATAAAATTTTTCAATAACATAATGAAAATAAATAATACATATGATAATAAGGAATTCATTTATCTTGGATAATGGGAGATGAAGATTGTATAATAAAGGAAACAATTGAAAATGAAATATAGAAAAATGAAAGAGGATATTACCAATTGATCTCTTCTATTTGAGATCCACCTAAGACCATTGGTTTTGTCCTTTTGGTGAGAACATCAGGCATTCGATTTTCGGAAGAGAAATGGGAAGATGACTAGGAATACATTAGATAATTATCAAATCATGAAAGGTGTGACAGGAAGAGGGGGTGAGGGTGCTATTTATAGTGGAGGAGAGGATGAATTTTACATTATTTTTTCCATTAGTTAAATAATTTTACCCAATTATATGAATAGTCCTGATATATGTGAAAAAAACTGTATTTTCAGTATGTGAGCTAGATCCAAGGGTGCTTACCTCAACATAAAAACATATATGACTCAAGGAATAATGTATTTATCTTATTTTTATTATTATCATGTTTCAATATTCACTAAAATAAAATACTTCAGAATAATTACAAAAATTCACCCAAACCATTTTTAAATGTGTAGAATTCAAAGATGAACTATATTTTAACAAAATTATTTCCTAAATATGAGAAATTTAATTCTCAAATAAAATAATAATTTCTTAAATATATGACAATTTTAAAACTATTTCCTCATTTTAGAACACCTTGAATAATTAATCATGGTCATCTAAAAATATCATAAAACCATAAAACAATAAAATTATAAATTCTGATTTAATGTTACGAAGATACATTTTTTTAAAATTATTAAATTGTTCATAAAAATGTAATTAAATATTTTTTACATACAATAATACCTAGACATATACTATGATTATATTATCTCTTATAAGATTACTATATTTTATTTATACATTCATCGGCAAGTTTACTATTAATTTAGTAATATTACTATTCATAAGGATCAATTTTCTATTCATTGCTGTAACATTAATATTAGTAAGGGTATGTTACTATTTAAGAAAAATTTAGTATCCCCTATGAGACTCAAAATATCATTCTAATCGCCAACACATAGGTCTATTTTTTGAAAATAAAATATTTGAAATGGAAATATTTTGATTTTTAACTAGGTTTAAACCATATTCTTATAATAAAGCGCCATTATGTATAGACACATTATTTCCTGAATTGAATTAAATTTACTTGTAATGAAATGTGGTGTTAAAACAATGATTTGATAATAGACAATAAAGAAATATGTGAATAGATATTAAACCATGTATTATTGCATTTGTGAAAAAATAACAGTATTTTATTTTATAAGGAATTTAATAATATTATAATTCAACAAAATATAATTTTTGTCAAATTTGATAATATTCATTTAATTTGATAAAAAATACATAATATAAATGTGGGAATTAGAATCTAATGATTTCAAAAAAATATAATATATCTTATATATATAATTTTTAAACACATTAACTCATACAAGAATTTCTAAATTAATATTTTTAAATTCAATTATATTTTCATGTGAATTATATAAATAGGGTTTTATAATTCAATAAGTATTTATTGTGATTTTATATATTAAAAAATTCAAAATAAAATCATATAAGGAAACTAATTTACTTAATATTAGTGCGGTAATTTAATTTAATTTAAAATTTGAATTTATCACTATGTGGAAGTATAAATGCTATTAAATAAAAAGAGAGTGGAATGTTGTAACTACAATCAATTTAAATAATATATAAGTTATGTCAATGGAATGGGGTCTAGTTTAATACTCTAATTTGACATCTAGGTAATGATGGTCTAATAATCTACTACTAATTATTTTTTGACATGTTTAAGTCAGATTCCTAACATTATCTTTTGGAATAACCCTTATTTAAACTCGTTAACTATTACCATATAAACATGTGTTTTTACTCATTAAGGGTTAATATATTTACTACAAAATAACAAACGAACCATTAATGGATAATTGGTATAATTTTGAACATCATCCGAATTTATTGTTTGTATTTTAGATTATTATAAAATTTATATAATTTAATAAAAAATTATTTATTTTAAAATATCATTATTGTCAATTTTGACACTATTTATTAGTTTGAATATTAAAAAATATCCATACACAAGACGAGTTAATGATAAAAAATAATGCATCCATAATGTGTCAAGGTTGTCCAAAAAATTTGGTTATGCAATTAATCCTTTCAATGTATATTTATTAATATTTTTAATATCATTTATATGATATGTACTTTAATTAATGAATTACTACATGATCATTGTGCAAGATTTAAAGTTAACTTTTTCTTCCCTAATATATAAAAATAAAATTTAATGTTGAATATATACATTTTATCGTCCAAGTGACTATTAATAGTCAAATATATTACATGAATATGTATATATAAAATATAACAGTTAAAAAATCATTAGAATGACATAGTGCACATTCCTTAGAATAGAATACTATATAATTTAGAAAGTCACCCATGTGGATTCATGGGAACATATAACCATTCCAATGATGATTTTGGTTCAAACCAATTCATAAAAGATTATTACATGTTTAAGAGTAATTTTAGAATACTTATAATAACTTCATTTACCCTTAAAGGTGGTAAATTAAAAAATGATTCAATTTATAATATATAAAAATTAAATCAACATGTTATTTGAATTTTGACCTTTGGGTTGTAAATATTTAATCTATTTTTCAATATAAAAAACATATTATTTGATAAAATTAATTTAAAATTAAACCTGTTAATGGAATGTGAAAACAACTTTCTCATGTGAAAATGTTAATATTATTTAAACAATTTTATATCAAAATTAAATGTAAAAAATAATTTTAATGTACTAAATTAGATTAGAGGATAATTTTTTTTAAGTATACCTTAAACTGGTTAAAAATATAATTTAATAATATAAATTATTTAGATGGAAAATGATTTTTCAATTCAAATGCATCTTTTAATCACTATTAGTCAAAAGAAAAACATTATAAAAAAGTGGAAAATATTCAACCAAAATAAATTTCTATATATTTTTGAATTATAATTTTATTTCAATATATGTATATAAATGTGTCAAAATTGGTATTTAAAATATCTTCCTCTTAAAATGGTTGTGAACCCGTCTTTAGAAAAAAATGGATTTTATGCAAAAAAATGGATTCCTTATAATCTTATTCATAATAAATATATTCGATTAATATAAAAAAATTATTAAATATTATATATATATATATATTTCATTAATATAATTTAATATCTGTAATTAATTTATTTTATTAGGATAAAAAACATATGATAAAAATAGTTTTTTATTTAACCATACCCTTTATATTAATTTGTATTCAATATTAGTTTACAATTAATTGGTATCCAATGAATTGAGCTATAAATTTTCCTATGTTAGATAATCATATCCATAACATCCAATTTATTGTATATGAGATATGTATAATTTATGAAAATAATATAAATTGTATATAATGTTTCGATTAAGCTCGATGTCCAATCCAATAGAAGTTATCAAAGAAATTAAATTTAGAAATGTATATATTACAAAATGATGTGTTGTTACATTCTAATTCAATTCATCCAATAAATTTTAAACAAAATTACATTAATATAATATTTATTTATATAAAAATTATATTAATGATTTTATACTGCTATATGTACCATATTTATGGAATATATAAATATCAAAAATCTTATTCCCACACTTTTGATAATATCTAGTCAACTGTCATTTATTATGTAATGGGGAAATTTAGACTACTTTTATTTTCAAAAAACATGTAGTAAAAGTATTTTTAATTTACATTTATATATTTTAAATATTGTTTTAATTATTCATCGTAAAACTAATATGGAATCCTAATGGGATCAGATATGTTATATAGGTTTCTTGTGCTTGTTCGGAGCTTCGAATCCCAACCTATGGGAAAAATTGGTAGGCCTCGTGTATAGATGAAACCATGAAAGATAGTATTTATGGATTCCCTAATGATATGAGGGTAAGATAGTGGGGTAAATAATGAATCATACTTTTGCCAAACTGTTTTCATAGTTCCACATGCCAATATGGAGACCTCTATAACATTTAGAAGATGTGGTCACATGGGTGGATATGGGATTGGAAAATTATGCTCCTTCTACCTTACATAGCCCCTCATTAAATAGATATAGGCACATGGTTTGATCTTAGTTTTCATATCTATGTATTGAAACCATGAAACACTATTATTGTATGGTTCTAATGAACAAAATTTCCATAAATGGTTTACAATATTACCCCTTACAAACTTTTTCATTACCAATTCTAGTAGAGCCTTTAACATGTAAAAATATATCAAAAACCATTTTATAGTATTTCATAAAATTCCTCCATGTTATTTTAGATCAATGATATATTATACAAAATTTATTCCAATAATTAATCTATAAAAATCATGAGCTCGGTTCATTTTTCATCACTGCCTCAAAAACTCAATTTATATGTAGGATCAAAAGCCATATTTTTAGGGTGTTTATTATTATGATAATATTATTTGGATACAATATAAATTAAATAATGATAGAAGATGAGGTGATTTATGTAAGTGTACAGTAGGTTGTCTATGAATCATCCCTTACGTCTCACCATTTTATATGCTACTATCATTGTGTGCATGATGATTTCCTAGGGTATTTCCCATTATATTCATTTGGATTTATTATAATCAATTTTATTCATATTCTAGAGGATATTCTATAAATGTTTAATACATCTTTAGATTATATAACCTCATCAAAAACCTCCCAAAGTTGGGTATTTCCATAATTATACATTCATGACCCTTGTGGGTTTACCTATGATGTCATTCATGTGTGTGGCATGACCATTCTAATTATAAGACACATTAATTAAATGATTGATGAATATATAATTGATATAATATATAGTTTCCACTTTACCCTTTCTAGATGAGTGCATAAATCAATTAATAAATATATAAATTTTAGGTAGAATGTTGAATATATGTATCAATTGGCCTATTTGAATGTAATTGAATTGGTTGGATGTATGTCCATCTCACACATTTCCATTCCTAATATAAGGAATCATAGTGAACAAATTAATTATTATGTAATTAGATGTAATAAATGTGTTCCTATATTTATCAGCCTTTCCACATTGTGTTAAAGGTAATTTGATGAACCTATTGACTTTCTAAGAGACGTGAGTATTACATGGACTAAAAGAAATAAATAATCAAGTATATGGTGCATATTGAATATTTACTAATTCATTCGCGCCGGTGTGGTCAGAAATGATTCTAACTTGTATTCCAAAGGGATTTTTTTAAGAACTTACATGATTTAATTCTTCTTCATAGAGTAGTTTTACAAGGGATATAACAACTATGTAACCTAAAAATTGTCTTCTAGTGGTTTCACGACAGGACACTATAGGATCACTTCATTATCATTTAGATATTATGATCCCTTGCATACACTCTTATAAATCATCCTAACTTCATATACATTTGTCTCAATGGTTACACCCATTGGTCCTAGTTATTTTTTATCTCGTACTAACATAGAAAAAGATACATGGACTTGGGTAGAATAAATTTACATTGGAATGACATTGAAATATTCCCTTATATTACAGTCACACACCTTATAACTTGGATACATGATGTTACTAAGTTGTATTGATCCCTCATGTCCTGGAATCCTTGGATGTTACTTTGGAACCTCTTTCCTTAAAATCATTATAAGGGTTTCCATGTAAAATTTCCAATCATACCTTATCATTATTATTGTATATGGGAATTGTTGTAATATCTCACATGACATAATTATATAAATTGGAAAATAAATAATAAAATTGTTATATTTTTAGAGAAATTACATGAAAGGGTGAAGTAGGTATTAGAGTTTTTACATTTCCATATTTTCCTTCCCAGCATATTTATTTACCTATAGATTTTTTCATTTTATTTTTCAAAAAATGAAATGTATTGACACTATTAGTGGTGCCATACAAGGATTTACATCACACCCTACCGGGCTATTGATGTTACCCTATTAATTTAAATGCATATAGTTTTTGATAAAGGGATGTGTCCTATTTACACACCAAATCATTATTACATTCATTAGGATGGAGGTTGGTAGAAGATGACTAATTCAGCACTACAGATACTGGATAGTTTTTGGATTCTTTTTTGATTTTATTGTATAGCATGAATTTTTTAATTCAATGAATCAAAGTTTTACAGTTTTGTGGAAACATGAAATATACTATCATCAGCTTTTTTATAGGATTCGGTGTCCATATTTTTAATGTTATATGTTCAATGAATGTTAATATCATGCTCCCTCTACAAAAAATTATTATTCTAGTTTTATTTTTTTTGTTGTTTATTATTTAAAAGTAATTTCATATCCAATTTAATTTATTGTGACATGAGGGTACAAATTCCCCACTAACACACCCTAGGAAATTACTTTTATCCATAATCCACATGTGTATGGAGATGCAAGGTTCTGGTCTTGGGGCATACACATCTTGGGAACCCATTTATTGGCACCCAATACTTGGATGTTACAATGTCATATCAGATGATTTGTTTCTATGGCAGACTATTTTGAGACAATAAATAGGAGATTATTAATGTTTTATAACTTAGTTATAATATTTTCTGGGTCATAGCTCTCACAATTTATTAGTAAATTCAACATTGCAGTAGTAATTATTTCTTTAGTGTCTTTTACTTATTATTGTTGTTAGAATTTAACCATTGGGTGGTTCACATGAAATGAAAATGTAAAATTATAATTTTGTATGATAATATTAGTATACTCATCCCGATGACATGTTTGTAAGAGGAATTTTTATGTGAAACATCATGGGCATCTAAATATCCTATTCCATTAAAATGTCTATGCCATATATATGCAATTCACTACATGCATTTTCTTATATTTCACGAAATTTATGACTGAGATATGTTTTCTATATATTAATGTGATGCAAAATTTCTTATGAAATTATATGTTATTGTTTATTCAATGTGTTAGCATAAATAGAAATATATTTTCTGGTATTGGTTTATGAATTAATCTTATATCACTGGTTTATACACATGTCGATAATTACCTTTGTATACATAAGCTAATATTTTTAGTGATTGAGTGATTTAAAAATTCAATTGATGAAGTGTATGGTACATTGATGAATTTAATGGGTTATTTACCAAGTTTAATCATTTAATATTACACATTAAATTTATACACTGAATGTATACAAAGGTAAATTGGAATTAAATGAGTGAACGGTTTAGTGATAAAGTGCATGTACCCTTATTCACTGGGAATGGTGAAATATTATAATCAGATAATGAAATATGTATGTATTTAAATAAATATATAAAAGGTGAAACATGAATTATAAGAAAAAATGGATACTAGTAGATGAAGATTCAATTCGTATTGATCCTTCACCAAGTGGAACCCCTTTGAATTAAACAGTAACACTTTCAATACTTGGTCTTTTGATAGGGTAGTTGGGGCAGTATACAATTTCTAGTGAGACCTAATTTTCATTTGATACTTCTATTAGTGTTTATATAACACTAAAAACATTTTCATAGACATGTTCATAGTATTTTTAGAACAATTCCACCATAATATAATCACGTAACACACAAGGTGGGTGGAAACGACATTGCTCAAGAGGTGGTGGGCCCTAAGCCTTTATCCATACCAAAAAGAGTGACACATGATGAATCACATTATATTTATGATTTGGAAACTACTTAAAAACATTTTTATGGTTGTCTATAACTCATTCTGTCAATATAGGGTGCTCCAAGACCTACACCAATGATGTGTAATCTTACTTGTGAGTTCTAGTAGCAGGATCCTAAAAGATTTTCTGGAGGATGGAAATCCGTAGGTGGCTCAGCCTGGTCTAGAGTCTGCATAATATATCATTGAGAATATATATAAACCAATATAGATGATTGAAATAGTTTCCACCTATATGATGAATGATACATATAAGCACTAGTGGGATGGAATTACCTAAGCATGTTGTCATAAGTTCATGGTCTGATATGACTTTCTAACATCCTAATATGATAACTTCTATCCTCAAATGCTAAGAGATGATAGAGACTATGATTTCAGGCACCTGATGTTGGTATCTGGTAGATATATGTATTATTAATATTATTTAACTATGTTATAGGTTTTTTCCATGCTTGTATATGGTGATGAGCTATCGCAGGAGTTACATTTCCAATGTAAGAACCCGTGTTTTCAATCCGGTATGGATCCATTAAATTTCAGTCTAATTTATTATTTTAAAAATAATATGGATTCCTAATAAGTTAGAAATTTTATTATTTGGGTTAATGAATTTTTCGGATCCTAAAACCAATCTTTTTGGTGAATCTGGCCATGTTGGATGGTTGGCACACAGTCGATGCATGGTATGCCTAACCGTATGAAATGTTTATTTTCGAACATGTCCATATCACATAGTTTCAACATGACCATGTTTCCTAACAGTGTGAGTTCCCTTTCATCATATCTACTCATTTAGGGTTTGCACAATGATTGTAATGTTGTGTGGAAAACCCATGCACATGCAAATTTTAGGGAAAATTTAATATTTTTCCCTTAATGATCTAATTAAACCACCCCTTCTTCCTAAACATAAGATAAAATGGTAGGACTTCCATTTTTCTATCAATTTTGATATTTCTATGTCTTATGGTATGGATCGGGATATTTAGTTTCTCTTAGAATTTATCGAGCATTTTTTCATCACGTTGGATGTGCAATGGTTAGTACTCGAGTACTTTACAACCATTAATCTCCTCTCTTGGTGTGGTCCTAGTTATATAGGTGTGAGAATTTTCCCATTTTCGATAATCTACAACATTCTATGATAAAATAGAGGCTGATATCAATAGAGATGAATTTTATGAAACTAGGGTGGGTGGTCTAAAATTTATCCCTCAAGTTTGTTTTTTTGGAAGTGTAGTGTGGGGCCCACCGATTTCATTAGTTTTCGTTTATTTAATTTATATGACATGATTATAATCTTTATAACTGTATGATTATTTTATTTCCATATATGTGAATATATTTTTGTGGTTATTCCCCAATTTTTTTAAATCCCATGTTGTATGATATTCCATAATTGAGTTTTTAATGTTTTGATACTTTTGAGCCACTGTTCGGATGTGCTCAAGCATGACCGCACTATTGGTAGGCCTCTTTATCCTAAATTCGTGTGATATTTTGTAACGGTGAATCAAAATTACTGTGTGTCTTTTTAATTGTGTAGGCTAATATAACTAACTAAAATTGATAATTAAATTTTAAAGGAAAGTTGGTAGGTATACTAAGAATATGAATTAACCCTATTAAATATGAATGATTAATAAGATTCATGTATATAAAACCCCTCACCAAATTAATAGAAGTTTGTGTATTGAACATTAATTATTGAATATTATTTAAATGTAATTAATAAAAGTTTCTTTCTACATAGCCTTGTCACAATAATGAAATGAAATTCCAGAACCAAATTGACCCATGGATTATTTATGACTTGATAAAAAGCTTGCATTCTACTTGACATTATAACACTAATGAATGTAATGGATGGAAAATAATTAAATATTAAATGACTTCATAATAATATAATAGTGTCCTAACTCAATATCTCTTTTTATTATTGCTGGGGAATTCCATGAGTACTCAGGAACCCCGTTCTGATTCAAGGATATGTCTTGCATAGGATGAGACACACCTAAGTCATGATCATTTTCTATTATTAGATTCCTAGTATGAAACCAAATGATCCCTCACATAATAATAATGGCTGACATGGATATACTCTTTGGATCTAGCATTGATAAGTAGGTTCAGTGGTTACACCTCATAAGGCCTCGTCTATACATAGCCCCATTTTACAATGGACGATATCCTATGATTCTGCTGGCATCATATTGTGTAATTCCTTGGAATATGATCCTTGGATTACTCTTTTAACCTTATCTATGAAATAGTCATTACTAAGATAGTGACCCATTATGTCAATTTTTATCTTTGGTTATTACCTTGGAACATCATTATTAAATGTCATTACATGTTTCTTTGTCACAACGTGGATACTTCACTATTGTTAACATGTGACTCATTTATGAAAAAGTAAGAATAAATTAATTGACTAGTTACATTTAGACACCAGTTGAGGGATAAACAGGTTTTTTGGGAATTTACATACACTTTACTGATTTACATTATATAAGCATGCATGCATGCCGTTATATTTCCATAAACGGGCAAGCAGTTATAGACAGTTTTGGGGGTGACCCATTGATATTTATCTCACATCCTCTCTGAGTTCTATTTGGTACGTAATTTTGATTACATGAATTAATTTTTTATAAACGGATGGATATAGTTTCAAAAATTTTATTTGTTATCGTTTGGATGGAGCTTAATAGAAGATGATTGAGGCGGAGCTCAGGATGCAAGAGATTGTCTTTTGATTTATGTATTTCTTTGGTGGGACATGTTATTACTTCATTCTTTTATCTATACTTTTTGGTATTATAGTTACCTGAAATATCATAATTAGTTGGCTTATGGGTGTATATTTCCATCGTTATTTCATTAATTATTTCTACAATCGATATTTTCTATTTTGAATTCCGTTTACATATTTTTATTCCACTATATACCAATGTTTATATTTACATTCTACACTATAGTTTAGTAATGAAGGAATATTCTTCCAGTGAATACACTATAGGACTGCACTGATATTCAGTAGCCTCGAGCGTTTGGGGAGATTCGATTGAGCTCATGTGTCCCACTAGGCCCAAGGAAACTATTAAGTTGTATCTGGGTACAAGATGTAACAATGTGGTATCAGGTGATGTTTTTTTAATTATTTACTATATTGATATTGTATATTTGATATTATAAACCACGTGAACCAGTTCATGTGATTTCCAATGGTGTCACGAACCAATGTTCAAGGTAAAATCCAACTTTCCTATATTATAACTTTTTTCTGGTTTTATCTATTACATTTGACAATTTTTAACTATTGGGTGGTGCACATGTTGGGCAGTGCTTCTAATTATTACTCTGTTTGAGGATATTTTTTCATCATTTGACTGATGATATTTAGGTTGAGATAATTGTTACATCTATCATTATAAAAACCTATAAATTGCATGTCATTCATATTGGCATACCATATAAGTTATTTTCAATGAAATTCATTTTTTGGTATGCCATTGATTATTGAGTTATGATTTCACTATTAGATTATGTTTATATTACTCTTGGTAGACATTTAGTGATTTCCTATATCAATTCATGAGGTGTATGGGACCCTTGGTTTGGAATGATTAATTTACTAAGTCGATCCATTATGCTATAAGTAAATGTGTTTCATTTCCATTGATAAGGTGTATGGGAACTGAATCAACGGAAATGACTATCCATTATAATTATACTCGTGACTTATAAAATGAACTGGTTGAAAATATTTATCCATATTATCATGTTTAGGTAAGGTGATGTGGTGAACATGGTAAATAAATTTAAAATGAAATGAAACATAAACATGAGATCTTACTGATACCTAGTCATATATGTGGGTTATTGGGGTAGTATACCATGGTTAGTGAGTTTTCCTATGATTAGTTTCTTCTAGTGATGCTGTGATTTTACATGATATTTGACAAAGGTATGTTCTTGGAATTTGTAGACCAATTTCTCTATGATGTCCTCAAATTGTTCACCAAGAGGGTTCTGATGAACATTCTCCAGATGTGGTGGGACTAAGATGCATGTCTTATCATTATGAGTGTCACATGAGGCACCATCTATTGTACATAATATGGGAACTAATTCCCAAGTTAATGATAACTTCTTACAACAGATGCAATACATTCATGGTGCACTAAGGAATTCACCTACGATATCTAATATGACTTTTGAGTTCCCACAGTTGTATCATCATACTTTTTTAGGGTATTATAGTCCACTTGTGATTGAGTCGTGGTAAGAATCCATCCTTAATACCATTGATAATATTGAAATTCCTCCATAGTGGATTGTCAAGCCTTCCACATTCATGCTTCGAGATTCATCCATTAACTGGTGGGATCTGATTACCCAGATATTCATCATCTGGTATCGTTATGGGTCGATTTCTAGACTTCCTTATATGATCTGATATTTCTACAGACACAGAGAGCTGATATATCCATAGAATTCATGCATCTCAAGTAAGGTTATATGTCATTTATGAAATATTAAGCATGATTCATATAGTTGAATTGATATTAAGCAATTTTAATCGATGATGAGATTTCATGTGCTAGATGTTTTTACGATGGGATCCAGTATGTCTTCGGTATGCATGTGAATGTCTTTCTCCTGGAAACCATTTATCCATTAGTCAATCTGGGTCATATCACTATGTTTAACTAGGGGGATGCAAATAGCGTTGGGTATAGGGTACTAGTTCCATGTTAGACCATTATTTCTTTTATTACCACAGAGCATTCACTTGAGGTATCTCATCAGGGTAGTGACTACATGAGTTCTAAATTTTATGGATCCAAATTTTTTTCATCAGTGTGGACGACGGGGGAACCTAATGCCTCATTGTGGTGGATACCCAATAGAATCATGGCCATGTATCCATATGTGGAATCTCAAAAATATCCAATGGATCATTCCACCAGCTTCGAGTGTAAAAGGATTTGTTCCAGATCCACCATAAGGATTTTTTTTCTTTTGATCCACATTATATAAGATGTTGGAATAGCTCCAGCATGAGTGGCCAAGGAAGAGTTCATGGCCATGGAAGCCAAACCCCGGACCTCCATCTGCACCAACAGATTAGTTATGAACATGGTAGTCCATCTATTTTGTAGGGTCATAGATCAGTTCAATTGCATGCACTACAAATGTTACATGAGGATCTAGCTATGGAAACATCCATAGTATGAGGTACTATTCATGTGGCATCTACTATAGTATCTACATCAATAGATAAATCTGTTCAAAATATTTTATCTCTATTCATATCACGGAATTTTTTAGACTCTAGATACATTATTTATATGGTGCAATGGCCCTAGAAATATTGTTAAGAGTATTTATAGAGGGTATATTTCAGTGTAGGGGCTGTATCCTTGAGGTAGGAAGTTTCCCATTCATATCGAATATATTTGTTCTTGAGATGAAGAGCTTCAGTGTCATACTCATGATGGACTGGTTGGTTCAAGATCATTACTTGGTATAAATATAACACTGTTGGGTATCATTTACATAACTACATGGTAATAGTTATCCAAATAAGGTTGAGTGAGATATCTAGGCTACAAGAGCTGGATAAAAGTATAATGAGCTAGGTGGAGTAACCTCCTAGATTTCAAATCACATTATAGAGTATCGACGATTACATAAGGATTATTTTCTTATATTAGTGGATCATTTTAGGGATGTCTTTCCTGATGAATTTTATTTCTTACCTCCTCACAGAGAGGTAGAGATTACAATTGAACTTTTTCTGTGATTAGCTATAGTGTCCATTCCTCTATAAATGATGTAACTAAATGAAATTAAAAAGATCAAGTGTTTTTTAGAATAACTTGACAACCGATGTTTTATATGGACCAATACATCATCAAGGATTTCACATGTGCTTTATCCAAGAGGAATGATTGAACCTTATGAATATTCTTGTATCACAGAAGGTTAAACCAGCTTATTTTCATGAACTAATATCCACTCCCTCGAATAGATGATCTATCTGGACATATTTTAGGAGAAACAGTCTTATCTATGATTGAACTAAGATCGAGTTATTATCATGTGCAAGTCAGGCCATCAGACAGAACTTGTACAACATTCACTAGTAGTTTGGGTCTGTATGAATACCTTTTTATGTCGTTTGGTTTTATGAATGTGCCCGAAATTTCCATGGATCTAATGAATAGGGGTTTCCACCACTATTTGTATTTTTTTGTCATGGTCTTTATGGAAGAAATCCTAGTGTATTATCATACTCAGTATGATCATTATAAACATCATTTATATAATTATGAGTACTCTTGGAGAGCATCATATTTACACCAATATTGCTATGTGTCACTTCTAGAGAGAGAATGTTCACATTTTGTGCTATATAACATCAAATTCAGGAGGATCTGTTGATAAAGAAAAGGATTGTGCTTTATATTCTTAGGATAATCCCTTGAAAATGATTTACATACAAAAATTATTGGGTCTGGATGGATATTATAGGAATTTCCTACAGGATTACTTATGAATTTATTCACATTTCAATATACATACAATGAAGGGCGTCATGTTCATATGATCAGGTGCATGTGAGAAAGCCTTTCAGGATCTTAAGGGGAGGATTGTATCATCACCTATTCTAATTATTCCAAATCTAGGTGTATGTTATACCATCTTATGTGATTCATCTTTCATTGACCTTGGATAAGTGTTAATACAGGAGATAAAATTAAACGTATATGGATCTCATCATATGAGGCCTTATGATATAAACTTACTGAAGCACAACCTTGAGCTAGAAATTGCTTCCTATGACCTATATTCCTAGATACATAATCTATTAGGTGAGATCATTATGGTGTATAAGGAACAAAAGAGGCTTAAATATATATTTTATTATTGTGACTTGAACCTCACAAAGTAGAGATAAGTCTAATATCTACAATACCTTGATTTTTAACCTTCCGATATTCCTAGTAAGGGGAATTTTGTGGCATATTTACTCATTTGGAAAACATAATCACAACTATTTTTGGATGCTGGTGACGAAGGGATGTTAATGGCCCTTTTATCTGAGCTACACCTAGGGTTTCATGATATTCATGAGTAGTCTTATCAATCATCATTGCAATTTACCTATTACAGCCTTTATAAAGTGAATAGTGTATAATTTTCAGATCCTGATGTATTTGTACTCCTTGAGACTATATCATGGGATAACCCACATTTGGATTGATATATAAATTGAGATGACATATTGTGTATTCATGGACTTTCCATGGTTCGTAATGATATGATAGTTGAGTTGATGAAAGAGTCACATGCATCTCAGTGGGTAGTTTATCCACGAATCTCAGAGATGTACAATGATATGCCACACTAGTAATGGTGGCCTAGGATGAAACATTATATATCTATCATTATCAAAACGTGTCGCATATTCGAGTAGGTTAAGGCAGAGAAGCAGAGAAAAATAGTTAGGTTACAACCGCTTCTAGTCTCTGAATGGATATGAGAATATTTTTACCTAGATATTGTAGTATGTTTGTATTGGTCGCCTGTAGGTAGTTATTCTATTTGGGAAGTCATTAACAGACTAACAGAAGTGGTTCACTTAATACCAATTCAAGATACATTCTTAGTTGTTGAGTTGGGTAGATTGTATGTTTGTGAGATAATATGGATACACAGGTTCCCAGGTATGATCACTTCAGATATGGATGCTGATTTCATATCATGGTTCTGGATGGAATTTTAGAAGGTTGTGTGAAAAAATATTCCTCTATGTATCGCTTATCACCCATAAATCGGTGGGAAATAAAAATTGATGATACAAATTTTAGAGGATATTCTAAGAGCATGTCCCCTTGTTTTTTGTGGTTCATGGGAAAATAATATCCCACTCATTGAGTTTTTATATAATAAAAACATTCCGAAAATGATTTAGGTATCTCCTTCTGAAGCCTTGTATGGTAGTTTTTTCCATTCAACCATGTTCAAGACAGTGGAAGGTAAGGCTTCCCTACTAGGTCCTTGTCTTGTTTGTGAGGCTTCTGAGCAGGTTCAGTGGATCATGAAGCATATGAATGCAGCTCAATCTAGACAGAAATTGTATGTAGATCATCATTGATAACCTCTAGTGTTTGAGGTCAGGAATCACATTTTTTGGGTATCAATAAGGATTGGTAATAGACAGTTATAGAAGAATGGTATGATGTCTCCACATTACATAGGTACATTTGAAATCCTAGAGTGAGTCGAGCTAGTATGCAATCAGTTACTACTACCTCGGAGGTACCATTCAATTAACTACATCTTCTATATTTCACAACGTCAAAAATAACTGGACAACCCATATTATACCTTTGAACTTGGGGAAGTGGATTTAGATTCTAATTATACTATTGAAGAGTATCTAGTACGCATTTTTGAATAAAGAATGATGTATTGGTGAGGCTGGTATGTCCCTCTAGTGTGTGTGATATGGTAACATGGTCATGTGTTGGATGAGAGTTGGGAGGATGAGGTCGACATACATTCTTAGTGTTAAGAATTGATCTTCGACATTGTTTATATTCCCTTTGAAAGTGAACATATGGATATGTTCATTTGGGGGGAGAGAGTATGATCCAGGTTTTTAAAAAATGTTTGGATCCTTTAAATTTTGGTCTTATTATTATTTTTTGAATTTAATAAATATGCATAATTAATTTGCAAAGGTCATTGGCATGTGTGGGGATTTTTTTTGGAGCATAAACCCCAAATGGTTTTCAATCACGACATATCACATGGTTGATGTGTGGTTGGCACACAAGTTTCCTTACTGTGTAGATGGTTTATTTTCATGAAGAACAATTTCGCACGGTTATCACACGGTCGAACATCCTAACAAGGAGAGTGGCCGTTTTTCCTTGGAACCCATTCATGTTTTTTGGTGGATTGTCAAACTATGAGGAAAAACTATGCACTATAAAATTTCATGTTATTTTTAAATTTTTACCTTAACGGCCTAATTATGCCCCCCCTTCATCCCTAACATGGGATATAGTGGGAAAAACTCCATTTTCTATCAATTTGGATCATATTGATGTCTTAAGGTAAGGATCCAGAGACCTCCTTTGTATAGGATCTGATCGAGCTTATGTTCACCACATTGGATTCACAATGGTAAGTACTCAAGTCCTTTTTAGCCATTCTCCTCCTATCTTTCCCTCAACCTAGTTTTTGAGGTGTTATATTTTTTCCATTTTTCATAGATATACTCCTTTGTAAACTAAATTAGATCCCGATATTAGAGGATAAGTGTCATAAAACCCAATGGTGGGTGGTCTGTAACTCATCCTCCATGTGCATTGATTTTGGAATTCTCATGTGGGGCCTGATGATTTCATCAGGCGTCATTAATTGAATTTATATGTCAAAATTATAATCATTATAACAATATGATAATTATATTTCCATATATGTGATTATTTTTGGGTGACTACACCCACAAATCCTTCCATATCATGTTGGATGATATTCCATAATTGAGTTTTTAGTTTTTTGAAAAATTATGAACCACTTTTTGAATGTTCTCGAGCTTAACCAGACAAAAGGTATGCCTCCATATCATAAATACCAAATTTTTCACGTAATGGTTACTAGATGTATGACATTACTTCAACTAGACCATCCTATGGTAAGTGATTCATATTTATAATTTTTGTGGAAGGGAAATTGAAATGTATACTATAATATATCACTTCCCACTATTAAATTTTAATGATTAATAGGTTTCATGTTAGTTTCACCCCTTACCACATAAAGGGAAGGTAGTAGAATGAACATTAATTTTGGAATATTTCATAAATTGAATTAATAACGATCGACAACTACTTGACCTTGTCACACGACTGAATGGAAAGGAATGACCAAAATAGAATTATTTATTAATTAAGACATCATTAAATGGTTGTATGCAATATGACCTTATCAAACTAATTAAAGGAAATGAAAAAAACCAAATTACATTTTACAAGAATTTATAATTAACCATTATAGTCCTAACTCTTACTCTCTTTGGATTCTTATTCAGAAGTGCCTTAAGCACATGAAAACCCCATTCCTATTCAATGATAGAAGATGCTTATGTTGATACCCACCAAGATCACGATCTCTATCTATTCGTAGATGTCTGGCGTGACACTTCAGTATTCCTCACTTATTTTTAATGGATTCTACGGATACATTCCTTCGATCCAGTAATGAAAATTAGGTTCTATGGTTACATCACATGGCGACCTATCACTGCTTTTCCACATTTTACCTTGGGTGAGGACATTGGATATGGTAGGAAAATTATTTTGGAAATTCCTTTAATATTCTCATTATATTACACACTAACCCTTATCTAGACTGTAATAACTACTGAATTGGATACCCTTGAGGTCTACATTTAATTAGGTATTACATTGGAACATCATTATTAAATGTAATTACTGGTTTACTTGGCACAAATTAGTACCTTCACTATTGTTAAGATGTTAATCATTTATAAACTAGTAATAATAAATTAATGGACTGGTTACGTTTAGATTCCAGTTGAGGGATAAATAATGTAATTGGTTGTCTAGATGCATTGTACTACATTACTTTATATTTCATTATTGCACATAGTTACATTTCCATTACATGGGATTAATGTCATAGACATCATTGGTGGTGGCCCACTGATATTTATATCACAACCCATATGGGTGCCATTTATTACCTGAAATAGATTAAACAAATGTAGTTATTGATAATGGTAAACATACATCTTCAAACAATTGATTTCTTGTCTTTTAGGGTGGAGTTTGATAGAAGATGAATGAGATGGATCTCAGGATTCTTGGGATAATATTTTTATTTCCTTATTAATTTAGTGGAACATGTTTTGTATACTATCTTTTATACGTATTATTTGTTATCTTATGACATGAAATATCATCATCAATTATTGAATGCCTTTATGTTACTATATTTTAATTAGTAATTTGTACCATTGTCTATATTTTTTGGTATGCCTTCCATTTAGAATTTTTACTTCCCATATTGACCTCTGTTTATATTTATTATATTTTCCACACTTTAGTAATGAGGTAATAATCTCCCCACTGACATACCCTAGGCCCTCAGTACTAGTCGTGAGCCCCAGGTGTTTGTGTTGATGTGTAATTACCCAAACCATCATTTTTGAAAATTCATCTTGATCTAAATAAATGTCTTATTAATGTTATATAAAATTTGAAAATCATTGGTTTCATGATTTGGATTATAGAATACCATTATAACTTGTGATTGTTGGTAATATAGCCATTTAATAGTTATTACATGATTAGTATAAATATATGGTTTTATCAAACCTATTTTACTCAAGAAAAGGAAGCATTAGCCTCATCCAGTAGACTTTCCCCATACGAAGCCCATTTTTCAGAGCTCGGAAACGAGGTTCTATCATTGGGCTTCGCTCTTGACCAATCCCATCATGAGCTTGAACACATTAATCTTAAGTGGAAAAGACTATAAGAGAAGTGGAAGTTATTAGATATTACCACCCAAGAAGTGTTACCAGTGCCACCTCAAGAGTCTATCACCATTGCACACCATACCTTTCAGTCTTATGCAGGTGTTATAGTGGGTTATGTAATAAGACCCTAGCACTATGACTATGTACATTATATTTTTATAAATAATGTGCATTCATTTTTATTATTATCACTTTGTAAATAGTTTTTAACCACAAATAGTATTTTTAGTTAATATTCAACTACGATATCTATTTTCATATTTTAATGGATTTTAGATTTAAGTAATATTTTTAAAAAAATATTATTATTAATATTAAATTAATATTCATTAAATATAAATGATCATAATATTTTATGAAATGCTATAGTAATTGTTATTAATGTTTGAAAACTGTTTTTGTCAAAACCCATGAATTTATTATAAACGACGGTTTTTATTTTTAATTTAAAAATTCAAATTTCTGGAAATTTATTTAGATAGAATAAATATAATTTTTTAATCAGGAAGTCAAAATTATCCAATGGTGAGTTTTTCAAAACTTTCTAAAAATGTCGGATTTTTGCGTAAAAAATAAATAATGTTTAAATAAATAATGTGATTTATGTCTCCATAATGAACCAGTAGTGATGTAATAAAATACTAAAAAAATTATTTTTGGCCAATACATTTTTTTCCATTAAAATAATTTGATTTTATTTTTGTTAGATTTATTTTACAATGATTTTGTTGACCCTTCAAGGACTATAAAACATTTTGTATTTTAAAATTGTTTTCTTTGAGAGTGTGACTCACCCCTACAGAATCCAACCTATCATTTTAAGAAATTATGCCATTGGGATTATAAATTATTGTTTTCCACTCCTGTTTGGAAAAAACCATGGTATAGTTTGTGGTTTTGAATTGTTTTATGTTAGGTGTCCTAAAACTAAATAATATAGAATTCCCTCTCCTTTCATATAAAAAATCAACCAAGCTCCCACATCCCCTTAAATCAATGACTTTGGTGTTAAAACAACCCCTACCATACTCTTATTATAATCCTCCCAAGTTTCCTAAGCTCCCATGAATCCTATCTCAATCCTCCTCCAAGCCTTTTGGATCACACGTCCAAGTACGAGATTCCCACCTATCTCTTTTTATCCATGTTTTTTAATATTGTTATGAAGTTTTATTTTCAATTAAAAATGTTGGGGTATGATTATTCAGCTTTCACATACATCCCTTTTTATTTTTATAAAATGGGAGTCCCATTTCACTCTCATTAATGCCTCCATTGTACACATGTTACCATGCCAAAATTCTACGAGAGATTTCTCTCTCCTCATTTACATCCAATTAATGCTTTTGTATTATGCATCTAAATTCTTTTAAATTTGTTGGTTAATGTATCTATATGACTGACATACTATAAATTTCATGTAAATATGATGAGACACCCCTTTATCTCTCATCAACCATTTTCATTAATCCTTATGACACGTTGTTATGCTACCGAAATTGCACCGCGTTTTTTCAATCCAATATCATTTTGTATTGAATACCATACGCATTTATCTATGAAGGGTATTCACCTTTATGCACATATTAATATTGAATTTTACTTTCATGTATTTATTCCACATTACTTAATCATGGAATAACTTATGATGCTGAGGGATTCTGTGTTATATGATCAATGTAGCACACATATGCATGAAATGTAATGTTTAAGAAAGGGTGTTCCCTTATAGTACTCCAATTCATTGGGTAAAGTCTAGTATAATTATATGCCATGTGAAATGGGTGTTGAATCATTAAAATTCAAATGAAATGAGGTTTTACTAACACTTCATCTGCAATGACGGTTTTTTCATGCTCTATGTGCAATGATATGTGGTTCATGTTAATTCCATGTTAAGTGTTGTTTCCACATTTCCATGTTATGATTATCATGCATTATCATGTGTTTATGATTATGTTTATCTTATTCTCCATTGGTATTTCTATTGACTACATTTAATTGAATTCCTCATGTTATTCCATGTTTATTCCTTTATTTGGCTTTATATCTCACCCAATTCTTTTGCATGTCCTTAGGTTATCCCATGCAATGCTAAGTACGAGGGAATGTAGTGGTCAAGTAAATTATGTTTTCAATAAATATGTTGTGTGTTTTATGATCTATGATATTATGTAATGTTCCTAATCCCCAAATATTCTAGACCTCTCGATCATCTTTGTTGTATCAAGTGAGTAGTTTATGTAATAAATAATGTTTAAGTTTGTAATAAAAGATAAGGGTCGTTTTATTTAGTATCAGAGGATATGTTCAGTTATAATTGAGATTAGGATTAGAAACCCCTAGTAAATACATAGAGAAAATAATAACAAGAATAAAAACATACCTATGTTCTGGTGAGTATTGATTAACTGGTTTATCATGAAAATACATCCAGGTCTGGATATAAACAGGTAGAGGTGGATCTGGCACAGATGTATCCTAGGGGTAAAACCCGATAACACTACATTGAGCTAGACTTGAATGGGAACTGGTGCATGAAAATGGGCCTTGTTGTATTCTTGGTTACGACACTTCCGGGGGATATGCTTTTTTAATTTCACAAGCATTTTATGAACCCTTATTAAGGGATTTAATGGAAATGCCTCTAAGAATATATGATAAAAAGTAGATCCTGATTATCATAGATTGAAGCATATGGATTCAAATGTTCAGGAAATAAAAGTTATTTATAGGTCATCAGTTTTTCCCTTGATTACCGTTTCTGTGTTACCATCTAAATTTTCATTTATTCCATCCAATGGCCGGTAATAGGAAGACTCGGTCTAACAAAAGATGTGAAGATCAATGTAATGAATGTGCTAATGAGATACCCAATACTATAGGAGTGGTAAGCATGAACTTTTTCATGATTCTATCTGAGTTAACTCATGATTTGAATACAAAAATGGTTTAAGAGAAGCATCCAACCCCCACCCCCCCCCCCCCCCCAATTAAAGAACAAGTCACTATAATGAGCTTCATGCAACAAAGGCCTCATACTTTTAATAGAACATCTGATCCCTCATTCGTCGAAAAAAGAATCAACTCCATTGAAATGATATTATCCATCCTTCAATGTCCTGAAAAAGAGGAGTCTCTTCTATCTATTTATCATATGGTGGGTAAATCTGATAAATGGTGGACGTTGAAAAAAATACAAATCCTAAGGATGAGATCAAGCCGTTGGAATTGAAGGATTTCCAGAAGTTGTTTTTTGATAAATATTCTATTCACACCCACCGACTTAAGATGGAATGGGACTTCATTTTCCTAAATCTAAAAGATGATGAATCTGTTGGAGCGTATGAGGAAAAATTCACAAGGATTTCATGATACACCTCCAGAATTGTCGTTACCCAGAATACATGGTTGACCACATCTTTGGTGTGATTAAACCTAGCCTATGGAAAGCGCTGGTGATTGTGACTTTGAAAACTATGAGTAAGTTTTCAAATATTCCCTCAAGGTTGAAATGGAGATTGAAAAATCTTAGGGGTATCATGGGGATAAGAAGTGTATGTTGGAAATCACTGATGGTTGTCCAATAGATAAATACAATAGTTCTATGATGATCCAGCACCCCACTTGCCAATGTTGTAGAAAGAAACACCCATGAAATTTCCTGAATGGGATGCATAATTGATATAGGTGTGGAAGAAAAGGACACCTAGATGTTAACTGCCGAAAAAAACCGATGCATGTAATAGAGGAATGAAATGCTCCATTCTGACCTCATCGTGTTGTTAATTGATACAAATGAAAAGAACTAGGTAATATTTCAAATCATTTCCATAAGCCAATGGTTTTTGGAGGCAACCAACAACCTCCAAGTAAGCATGAGAGTGCTTTTACAATAACTAATTCAGAAGTGAACCCCAAAACCGATGTGGTGATAGGTACTCTAGTTTTTCATTCTAGAATAGTGAACATAATTTTTAATTTAAGTTCTACACATTCTTTTATATCCCAAATACATAGTAGAACAATCCCCACACCACCACGAATCGTGGAAGTAAAGATGTCAGGGAGTGCGACAAATTGGTATATCATTGCATCCCATTAATATAACTCATACCCTATCATAATTTTTAGATTGAATATCCTGGACTACCTCTTCATACTCCCTCTTGTAGAATTTGATTCTAGTCAGGGCATGGATTGTCTTTCTTTATATAGATCCAACATAAATTCCCATGAGAGGGAAATCACTCTCCATATGGAGAATCGACCCTGGATTCTATACAAGCTCTAGGAGGAAGATAAACCTTTTTTAGCTCCATCATCTCAAACATGGATATTAATGCCCTATGAGCATGCGTATCTAGCTTAGAAGATTGAGTCTAAGGAGGAAACCATCTTTGAAGACTTGCCTATTATGGTAGAATTCTATGAATTGTTTCCGGAGGAATTTCTTGGCCATCCCCCTAGATGAGATGTTTAATTCCAAATTGATCTTATACCTGGGGCGTTGACAATATCCAATACTCCTTATAGAATTGATTTAGTGGAGATTGAGGAGCTGATGAATCAACTACAAGAGAATCTGAATAAAGGGTTTATACGCCCAAGTGCTTCACTATGGGGAACACCAGTACTCTTCATCAAGAATAAGGATGGGTCAATGGACTTTTGGATCGATTATCATGATCTTAAGAAAAAAAATAAAGAACAAGTATCCTCTCCCACAGATTTTTGACTTGTCTGATCAACTATGTGGAGAAAAATACTTCTCCAATGTGGATTTTTGGTCGGTATATAATCATGTAAGGGTGATTAAGGAAGATATCACTAAGACAAATTTTCGTAAAAGATACAGGCACTATGAATTCATTGTAATTCTTTTAGGACTCACTAATGCTCTAGAAATATTCATGAACAAGATGAATAGAGACTTTAAGGATTACCTTGACAAATTTGTGGTAGTCATTATAGGTAATAATCTAATAAACTCCAAAACCAAGGAGTATCATGAGGAGCATCTATGAACTATACTAGAGTCCTTGCGGAAGGAGAATCTATATGAAAAGTAAATCGTGTGTCAGTTTTTGTTAAAGGAGGTCTCATTATTGATCTATATCATCACAAGAAATGGGATATCTGTGGATCCCTCCAAAACAGAAGAAATTGAGGGATGGATGAGGCCATCACTGGTAATGGATATTTGTATCTTCTTTTGGTATGCTAGATATTATCGATTATTTTTGAGAAATTTCTATCGATTGTCCCATCCACATACCAAGATAACTTGAAAGGGGGTAAAGTTTTCTTGTAGTGATGAATGAGAATAAAGCATCAATGAGTTAAAAATGAGGCTTACCACATTGCTATTGATCACTTATCCACAACTGGAGAACATTTTGTGGTATTCAGTGATTCTTCAAAGAAGGGCATGCACTGTGTGTTGACGCAAAATGACCAAGCCATTACCTATGTGTCAAGGCAATTTAATGTTCATGAGCAGAATTATGTCACACATGATTTGTAGTTGGCTGTAGTGATCTTCGATTTAAATATTTGGTAGCATTATCTCTTTTGGGAGAAGTGTGAAATATATAAAGGCCACAAATGCCTCAAATATATATTCATACAAAAAGAGTTGAACATGTGCCAATTAAGATTGTTTGAGCTGATCAAAGACTATAATTTCTCAATCCATTACCACCCTGGGAAAGAGAACAACGTGGAAGATGCTCTATGTATAAAATACTGATCAATTATATAATTTATGACAATTGGGAAGGATCCAATAATTTTTCAATTTATGAATATGGACATGGGATTCGTAAATGAGGGAAAATCATTAATCCCTTCACAAATGATTACTCAATCATCTATTTTGGAAAGGTTAAAGGATGCTCAAAAGCAGGATGTTGGAATTCCGAAGAGAGTGAAAGCTATCAAAAAAGGTAAATCTTCGAAGTTCAATGTTAATGAAGAAGGAATTGTAAGATTTGGGAAAACACTACGTGTTCCATCATGTTCAGTTATGAAGAAGGAGCTTGTGGATGATTCACATAGTTTAAATTTCCCTACTCACCCAGGAAACAAATATATGTATCAAGATCTACGAGAGAATTGTTGGTGGGATAATATGAAGAATGATATCACTGAATATACATCAAATTAGCTGGTGGGTCTACATGTGAAGGTAGAGAGGCATACGTCTAAGGGGACGATGCAACCATTTCCCATACCGACATGAAAATGAGAGAACATCACTATGGAAATTGTCACCGGACATCCGAAGACACCCAACGGAAACAATGCAATCTAGGTTGTTGTAGATCATCTTACAATGTCTGCACACTTCATTGCAATTTTGGAGGATTTCTCATTGGATCAACGGGCAAAAATATATATCAGAGAAAGGGTGAGGCCACATAGAGTACCACTATCTATTTTATCTAATCAAGATCCCAGATTCACCTCTTAGTTTTGGATGAGTATTCAACATGCTTGGGATACTGGGTTGAACTTAAGTACTTCTTATCATCCTCAAACTGATTGTCAATCTGAGTGGTCTATCCAAACACTTGAGGTCGTGTTGAGATCATGGTCAAAGTGCTTCAAAGGATGATTTGATTAGTATCTTCCTCTGGTTGAATTCTCCAACAATAAAAGTATCCACTTGAGCATCCTAATGGAACCGTATGAATCCCTATATGGGAATAGGTTCAAAACATTATCATAATGGGATGAAGTTGGTGAGTATAAGATGTTAGGACCAGAAATGGTCAAATAAATGGTGGGGAAGGTGAAAACTATCCAGCATCATATCAATGTAGCTTAGAGTCGATAGAAGAGTTATGCAGATAACCATTGACGAGAGCATGAGTTTAAAGTTGGAGACATGGTATTTTTATGCATATATCCTTGGAAGATGTTCTTGAGGTTTGGAATGAAAGGGAAGATAAGTCCTATGAACATCATCCTCTTCGATATTCTTGACCATGTTGGGGATATGGCTTATCGACTAGAACTTCTACCTACAATGGCTGAAGTACCTAATGTCTTTCATGTACCCCTCTTAATGAAGTACATATCATCCCATAGACATGTACTTTCTTCAGATCTATTACACCTAGAGGATGATCTTTCTTATGAGGAGATACCAGTGAAGATCTTAGATCGAAGAGATAAAGTTCTATGAAAAAATATTATGCCCCTCATCATGGATTTGTGGAGAAACCACAAGTTTGAAGAAGCGATGTGTGAATTAGAGGAAATGAAGATAAATAATTACACACAACTATTTTTCTGTTAGAAAATAATATTTCAAGGGTGAAATTTCAAAAGGGGGGAAGATTTTAACAACTCAAACTATCATTAATATAAATTCCTCTAGATCTAATTAAATGAAATATTCTGGTTATATAAAATTTTTACATCATTGGTTTTTTGTTTCTAGATTTTAAAATACATTTATGAATCTTGACCATTTCTAATATTTTCTGTGAAGGGTGATCACAAGATTAGAATAAATATAGGACTTTAACAAATCAAATTTACTCATACAAAGGAAGCGATGACCGCTTCCACTAGAAATGACCCATAGGAAGCCCATTTTCCGGAGCATAGAAAGGAGGTGGCATAATTGTGCTTCTCTCTTGACCAAGCCCATGTAGAACATGAACACGTTAAGCTTGAGTGGAACCGTCTATGGGAGAACTAGAAGTAAATAGAGATTACCACACAAGCGATGTTATCTAAGCCACCACAAGAGTTTGTCACCATCTCACACCTTACCCATCAGTCCTATGCGGGTGTTATAAGGGGATATGTAACAAGACCTTATAACTATGTCTTTGTACATTATTTTTGTATAAATAATGTGCTTCCATTTTATTATTGTTACTTTGTAAATAGTTTTTAAATCCTAAATATTTTTTTTCTAATATTCAACTAAGAAATATATTTTTTGGAATTAATAGATTTTTGAATTAAATAATATTTTAATAAAAAAATAAAAAAATTAATTTTTTTTAAATATAAATAATCATATAATTTTATGGATGCAATTGTATTTTTTATTATGAATTGAAAGAAGTTTTTGTCAAAACCATTGATGTTTTGATAAATGTCAGTTTTTATTTAAAAAGTTAAAATCCACATATTTAAAAAATTATTTAGATAAAATGAATATTATTTTTGGAATATGGATGTCGAAATTATCCAATGGGGAATTTTACATAATTTTTTGAGACAGTCAAATTTGTGGGTAAAAATTAAATACAGTTTAAATTAAAAATGTGTTTTATGACAGCGTAAAGACCATATACTGATATAATAAAAAAATATAAAAATTATCTTCGTCCAAAATATGTTTTACCATGACTATAATGTGATTTTGGGTTTGTTTGATTTATATTAAAATGATTTATTGGTCCTATCAAGGCTTATTAAATATTTTTCCGTTTTAAACTGTTTCCTTGAGAGTGTGACTCACCTCCACATAAAAAATCCTTTTATTTTAAGAATCTAGGACTTTGGCCTTATAAAATATTGTTTTCCACTCCCATTTGGAAAAACCCATGGGCGAAAACCATTGGATGGTTTGTGGTTTTTGTATTGATTAATGTGAGGTGTCATAAACCTAAATAATAATGAATTCTCTATCCTTTCCTAAATAAACACACCCAAGCTCCCACTTACTCTTCACTCAAAGCCTTTTTATATCGACCAACCCCTTCCCTCCTCTCTCTAAAATCCTCCCAAGGATCCCCATGCTCCCTCTAAGCCTCTATCAAGCCTCCCCCAAGCCTTTGGGATCACACTTCCATGTAAGTGATTCCTTCCTTTCCCTTTTTATACATGTTTATTAATATTGTTATTATCATTTATTTTCAATTAAAAATGTCACAACCCGTCCTCGGGGCCCGTGTTGTGACTACCCCAAGCCCGCTTTCCATAGGCCAGGGGCTGGCAACTAGAACCAAAGGCGTAAATCCCGATAACTGGGAAGGAATTGCCTTTATAAAAGTAAACAAAAACCACAGAGTACAAGCGGAAGTAAACACTAAGTACAAATAGAAGTGCTGAAAGGAAAATGGGCCAGAATACAAACCCAAAAGAAAGTAAAACTACAACTGAACAAAGTACAACATAAAAAGACAATAGCTGGAAGGACGGAAGCGGCTCCTAGGTCGTCATCCTCGGATCCTACCTGAAGGGTAGGTTCAAATGGCGCAGCTCCTGGATCGTCCACCACAGATCCTACCAGAAGGGTAGGTACAAATAGCGCATCTCCGGGATCGACCGCCACGGATCCTACATGAAGGGTAGGTACAGATATCCTCCTCAACGCCCTCGCCCGTCAACCTCCTCCGGATACTGACTCGTCGTATAGTCCACCTCCGGGTACTGACTCCTCGTGTAGTCCACCTCCGGGTACTGACTCGTTGTGTAGTCCACCTCCGGGTACCGTCCAGTCCTCGAACACTCGGCCTCTGTAAGCACTGACCATCATCTGCAACCAACACAACGAGGTGCGGGCATAGCCCGTGTAGGGGTGAGTATAACGATACTCAGTAGGGACCCCGAGACCCTCAAGGTCTCACTAAAACCAACAAGGATAACCACATAGAAGATCTCAAAAGATAACCTCTACATAGGGATATGCCCATACATATACCTAAGTTATCAAGTAACCCATCTCAATCATGAAGAAACACAAGGATCATGAAATCAATGGATAACCACTACCCAGGTATATGCCCATACATATACCTAAGTTATCAAGTGACCCATCTCAATCATGAGGTAAACACAAAGGTCAAAAGTCTCAGCTCAAACCAGGATGTTCATTATCAAAATCATAACTGTTGAAGAGCCCCATCTCTGGAGTGTACAGTGGTCATGTCACGACTCCGAGGTACTGCTCACTAACCTAATACTGCTGAAGTACTCCTCCTGTCGAGTACCACGGGTCAGCCACCCAGACAACGTAGTGCTTCCCGCCGAGGTATGCCACCCAAACACAGTAGTGCACACCCCCTAGTATCCTGCTGAGGTACTCTCCGGATGAGTACCGCGGGTCTGCACTGTCACACCGGTAGTGCTCCGTCCGCCATGGGTCTGCACCTCATAAAGTAGTGCTCCGTCCACTGGGCTAGTCGACTCACTCCATGTTGAGTCGGTCAAGCAGTCGTCAGGTCTCAGCTAGCTACACGGTCTCCGTACTCCGCACGCTCATCTCTAGGAGGTTCCTCTGAATGAGCTACGGGTCGATACTCCATGTATATCAAAGTCCCACGAAGAAGTATCTCAATGGACCGCTTCGTCATAGGGGTCTCAACGCAACAGACGGCGCGTCAATCGGACGCCCGGTCTGTGAGTTACTAGCCTTTTCTTCCCAGGGGCCCGGTTGGTTTCTTGAGCGAACCAAATCCAGCCGTATCTCAACTGTACCCCAAACTCTCATAGGGTATACTCATAGGGACCATTCTCAATTTTATCAACAATTTTGTTGCCTGTTTGTCAAACGGACATTCGGTCAGAAAGATATCAGCTTTTCCGTTCCAGGGGCCCGGTTGGATTTTGGGTAAAATCCAACCCGGCCATATCTCAACTGCATCCAAAACTCGGCGAAGTATGCCAAAATTTCTGTCTTAACAAGAGGAAAACAATGAGACAGACGACGCGTCAATCGGATGTTCGGCGTGTGAGTTATTGGCTTTCTCGTTCGAGGGGCCCGGTTGGTTTCGTGAGCGAACCAACCCGACCGCACTCCGTCGGCATCCAAACCTTGAGCGGAGTGAGCCAAAAGATCCGTCTCACTTAGTGAAATCCATCAAAGTCGACGGCACGTCAATTGGACGTCCAGAACTCAAGTTACGAGCGTATCTGCTCCGAGGGCCGGTTGGTTTCGTGTACGAACCAACCCGGCGGAAAGCAAAGTAATCTGAAGCCTTGAATGCGATATACCGAAACGACCGTCTCGATCCAAGGATCGTGTTGCCTCTGACAGCAAGTCGTTTAGAGGTTCGTAGCTCATGTTATGGGCATTTGACCGAAAGTGGCCCTAAAACGGGGGTCTGGGCCCGGGGCGACCCGGCCCGACCCCCCCTGGGTCGGCCGAACCGGGTCGAACCGAATAGAGTCGACCCGACCCGGGTCCAACCCGGATGGGCCCGGCCCATCCCGGCCCGAATCAGTCCTGCTCGGTCTGGCTCGGTCCGACCCGACCGGCCGGCCGTGGCTCGGCCAGCGTGGACAAGCCAAATCGCATAGTGGAGGGGTGCGCGGCTCCCCCGCCATTCGCTACTGATTGAGGCCGGCGGCGAACCACCGGCCTTCTCCTTTCTGGCGGCGCGCCACCACCGCCGGGTGCCTCCGCCGCCGCCGCCGCCTTCCTTGGACCACCGGACGTGCTCCGGTGGTCCGTTCCTCTTGCCGTCTTCGCCTATGGTCCCCCTGGGACCCCACCTTCACTACGAAGGGATTCAAATGCCCAAACGGCATGCTTTGTCATCACCCGTCAAACCGCACGTCAAAAACAAAACATGCCGTCTTCGTGGTTCTCCGGCGCGATGCGTTGGCGCCGCACCCCTTCGCCGTGGCCCGACTCCGTCCACAGATGTTTTCGGGTTTCTCCGCCGTGACGCGATGGCGTCACGCCTTTGTTTGTTTTTCACGACGCGGCGCGACATCGCCGCACATTACATGTCACACGTTTCCGCGCGGTGAGATGGAACTGCACAAATCCGTTTCAATCCACAAAAGAATCCAACATGGAATAAGGAGGAGGGTCGGCCGTGTTTTTGCGGTCTGGTCCCCCTCGCGTTATTCGATAACAAAAGGTCATATTTCACGAAGTTCGTCAAGGAAATAAACACGAGAAATTTAAATAATAACCCTCAACATCAAACCGCATGATCGAACGATCCGCGGATCAACCCGGTATTGGTTGGTCTGCGCTCGTCGTTCTTTTCTCAAAAGATAAGAGAATTCCAAAAATAAATTCCCCTACCTCGTGTCATCCTTCGTTTGTTGACAAAGTCGAGGGATGGTAGTGTCGATATAGAACGGTATCAATTCCGTCGTCGTCAGAGTGAGCGCCGTCATTGATGGTGACGTTCCCCGCGGTGATGCCTCCTCCCTTGACGCAGAGAAAGAAGAAGAGAAGGCACGTCATTGGTGCCTTCGCATTCTCCGTCAGAGGGTCGGTGTTCATCACATTCTTCGTCAAAGTCTTGACGTTCTTCAACGATGGTGATGGAGTTCTTCAAAACTAAGAGCTTCCTCTCTCAAAATCCTCACTTAACCAAGAAACCTAATAAAATAAGGCCTCCCATTATTTTATTAACACATGCCAAGCTTTTCAAATTCCAAAATTCAAATAACTTAATTAATTTAAGAAGTTGAACTCATTAATTAAAAAGTGTTGGCATGCACTTAAGAGGGGGAGTGGAATGAGACGAGTTTTCATTAATAAGGGGTAGAAGTTCAAGAGTTAAAGAAAGGGAGATTAAATGGGGGGGTTAAAGGAGAGTTATAGGAATGTGAAAGGTTGGGGCTCGTGTGGGCCCCACCTTTTAAGTATCCACTCATGGGAAGTTGGTTGGTCATGGGCTCCACCAAAAACATCCCATGGGATAGAATAACTCCCAAGGACATAAAATAAAATTGTTCACACAATTTTATTTATTTTAAACTAAAACCCCAAAAACAAAATCTCAACCCGCTTAAAACGCACCTGTGGTAAAGGTCCCCTTAAGCAATTACCGAAGTTGCGAGTTCATCGGTGCCATCAGATTTCAATTCCGAGCACCGATTCAAAAGATAGAAATCCCCACTCGCTCGTTCATTGAATGTACCTAAGCCAAACTTCGGAAGTTGATTCTGGGCACTCCGGGCCTCAGAATCAAGTTCAATCAGAAACCACGTTCTTGTAAAATTCCAAAGAAAATTAAGAAATTTTTTTTTTGAAATTTACGGGTTTTTTACATTACTACTTACCTCAGGTCTTTACGTCCCCGTAAAGCTTCAACACAAACTAGGGTCACAAAAGCGGTACAAAGCACGCATCTGAGCCTTCCGCTCCCATGTGCTTACCTGGAGGTTCCCGTACTGCCAGAGAAAGTGCACCCAAGGAATCGATTGTCCTTGTAGGATCTGCTCCTGTCGATCCTCGATCGCCATAGGAACCTCCGTGAAAAATACCTCATCGCCATCGTCCAGCTCTTCAAGGTCGGTGATATGCGAAGGGTCGAGCACGTGTCTCCTCAGTTGAGATACGTGGAAGTCGTCGTGCACCTGGTTCAACTGCGGTGAATGGGTCAAGCAGAAAACCACCCCTCCTACCCAGCTGAGGACCTAAGAAGGTCCACTGAACCTCGGAGATAACTTGCCGCCTTGGCCACATCTACGTAAACCTTGTCGAGGTGAGACTCGTATAAGGACGTGATCTTCATCCTCGAACTCTAGAGGTCTCCATTCTCTGTTAGAACTGGAACTCGAAACGACTTCGGCTACGAGGGTAAGGTTGACCGACTCAAGAGTGATCGGTCGCACCCTCCTATGAAAGAGTTCATCCCGTGCTGCATGGGGTTTCCTTTTCGCTGACCAAGGAAAACCCATCCCGACGTTTGCCTAAAACCGTCAATTTGAGTATGAACAGTCATTGCCCATTCCATACTCAAACTAACGTCGTAAGGCCTCGACGCTGCCACCAAGAGATTCCAACCATAACTCTCACCTCGAGGGTCTGACCACACTGTCGGCGTAAGTGTGATTATCGAGTTTCTTCCCAAGGAATCTCCAGACGTGAGGGTCAAGTCCACGGATTACCAGAAACTCTAGGTCTAGAACAAGATTTGTGAAAGAAAGGAATGATTCATTTCGACGTCCGTTACTACAACAGCTAGTAGTGGACACAGACTGTCCCTTGAATCATTTCTAGAGCCATTGGGTCACACTCCTTGACTGCATGCAGCTGCACTCTTCCTCCTCCCTCCAGCTCCCTGAGCCTGGAGGGAATAACTAAGGCGTGTGGTTGTACCATGTTATGATGTACACCACCTCATGCTGTTCTCCTAGCTCTGCCTCCACGTCTGCTACTTCGTAGACTCATCTCTCCTTTAAGCTTCCTCTTATTTAACATTTAAAACGCCCAAGTCTCTAAGACTGGCACTGGTTTCCTGTTTCTTACTGCACTGTGCAG
Source organism: Viscum album (assembly GCA_963277665.1). Classification (NCBI taxonomy): domain Eukaryota; kingdom Viridiplantae; phylum Streptophyta; class Magnoliopsida; order Santalales; family Viscaceae; genus Viscum; species Viscum album. The sequence goes on along the minus strand of OY728151.1, from coordinate 127,460,166 downwards.
TCTTCTTCCACTCTTGGATGACCTGGACCTTCTTTAGTCTCACAAGAGCTACTATGATTTCTTCCATTCCGATAAGAGAAATCTGGTCTCATCCCCTGGATGAACCCAATTCGTTGCCTAATACAGTCAATCCCAACATGAATGATGCATTCATGCCATGGATGACGTCGTAAGGCCTCGATGTAACTACCAAGAGATCCAACTGTCACTCTCACCTCCAAGGGTCGAGTCACACTGTAGGCACCAGTGTGAGGTCACTGGGCCTCCTCTAGTAGAAATCTCGGAGGTGAGGGTCAAGTCAACAGTCTTAACCAGGACCACTCAGTATCAACCAAACAGAAGGACAGGAAAGAAAACATCTCAAATATAAGTGTATTTTTATTATTGAAAATTATAGTACAAGACACGAATACAACAGAAACATGGAACTAGAAGTACAAGGGATGTATCCTCTAGTTCCGCTCCTGTCCATCTGCTCCCGGAGCTCTACTTCCTTGTCCACTACTCGTCTGTTTCTCAAGCACTCGCCGCTTCTTCTGCCTCGGTGGCTCCTCCAAAGCCTGCGGATCAACTGTACGAGGAGTCGGATAGTCACGTGCCAGGTGACCCTTTCCGCCGCATGAGTAACACTGTCTGTTTCTGGCACGCCTAGCTCTGACCCCACCCCGGGTGCCCCGCACCACCGGTCCTAAATCCCGAGATTGTCCAACCACTGGTCTGGTCCTCCTGGACCCCTGCGTCATCTGTCTACTGCCCACAGATGACTCAGCTACTGATCGAAAAACAAGTGGGAAAGGCAGAATCTCCTGTACACGCTCGGGGTGTAGAGATACTGGCACAAACTCCACCCTAAAGAAGGTCTCGAAGTCTTCCCATGCGAAGTCCATCCCGTCGCAAAACATAAAAAAGTGGCTCCACCACCTGCCTGCTGCTGCCTGAAGGAGGCTGGCAGCAAAGATCACCATGAAGTCTGCCGGCGTTCCCACTAGCCTGAAGACTCTCACCACAGCGTCTAGCCAATCCTCAGCCACCTGCGGGTCCGTCCCTCCCTGGAACCTGGGTGGCCTCTGTCGCTGGAACTCATGTAGTGTGCTCAAGCGACGTGCACCCTCTACTATTGGGGATGGTGGCATCGATGGCCCAACGGGTAGCAGTACCGCTGGTGCATCAACTGAAAAAGGGCCATGTACTGAGGCCACGTCGCTCGGCAGGCTGTCAGTACGAACCACTCTCGGGGCTCTAGCTGGTCGTCCGAGAAAAGGCATACTGATAGAAACAACGTAACTTGGTCAAACGATTATACCTGGTGAGCTGACCTGGTTTGAGCTGTTTTAAGGGTAATCCTTTGAAAGCACACACATAATCAGTGTTTTCGTGCACAAAGTCGGAAATCAGTTGTCGGGGTCCTAGTGTATGGATACGTCGGCCGCCCGCACCAACACTGGACTCCCTGAAGAGAAGACCACACTCGGTACCCTTAAAACTATTTCTTCACAGAAAGAAAATATCAGAGTTATAAGTTCTATGATAGAACCGACTCCTCTGATACCAATTTGTCATGTCCAGTCCTCGGGGCATGTGCCGTGACTACCCCAAGCCCATGTTCCATAGGCCAGGGGCTGGAGACTAGCACCAAAGGCGTAAATCCCGATAACTGGGAAGGCATTTCCTTTATAAAAGTAATCAAACACCACAGAGTACAAGCGGAAGTAAACACTAAGTACAAATAGAAGTACTGAAAGGAAAATGGGCCAGAATACAAACCCAAAAGAAAGTACAACTACAACTGAACAAAGTACAACAGAAAAAGACAACAGTTGGAGGGACGGAATCGGCTCCTAGGTCGTCCTCCTCGGATCCTACCTAAAGGGTAGGTACAAATGACGTAGCTCCTGGATCGTCCACCACAGATCCTACCTGAAGAATAGGTACAGATAGCGCAGCTCCTGGATTGACCGCCACGGATCCTACCTGAAGGGTAGGTACAGATAGCCTCCTCAACGCTCTCTCCCTTCAACCTCCTCCGGATACTGACTCGTAGTATAGTCCACCTCCGGGTACTGACTAATCGTGTAGTCCACCTCCGGGTACTGACTCGTCATGTAGTCCACCTCCGGGTACCGTCCAATCCTCGAACACTCGGCCTCTGTAAGCACTGCCTGTCTTCTGCAACCAACACAATGAGGTACAGGCATAGCCCATGTAGGGGTGAGTATAACGATACTCAGTGGGGACCCCGATACCCTCATGGTCTCACTAAAACCAACAAGGATAACCACATAGAAGATCTCAACAGATAACCTCTGCTTAGGTATATGCCCATACATATACCTAAGTTATAAAGTAACCCATCTCAATCATGAGGAAACACAAGGATCATGAAATCAATGGATAACCACTAACCAGGTATATGCCCATACATATAACTATGTTTTCAAGTGACCCATCTCAATCATGAGGTAAACACAAAGGTCAAAAGTCTCAGCTCAAAGCAGGATTTTCATTATCGAAACCGTAACTGCTGAAGAGCCCTGTCTCTGGATTGTACAGTGGTCTTGTCACAACTCCTAGGTACTGCTCACTAACCTAAGACTGCTGAAGTACTCCTCCTGTCGAGTACCGCGGGTCAGCCACCCAGACACAGTAGTGCTTCCCGCCGAGGTATGCCACCAAAACACAGTAGTGCACACCTCCTAGTAGAATGCGGAGGTACTCTCTAGACGAGTATCGCGGGACTGCACTGTCACACAGGTAGTGCTCCGTCCGCCATGGGTCTTCACCTCAGAAAGTAGTGCTCCGTCCACTGGGCTAGTCGACTCACTCCAAGTCGAGTCGGTCAAGTAGTCGTCAGGACTCAGCCAGCTACACGGTCTCCGTACTCCGAACGCTCTTCTCTGGGAGGGTCCGCTCCACGAGCTACAGGTCGATACTCCAAGTATTTCAAATTACCACGAAGAAGTATATCAAAGGACCGCCTCATCATAGGGGTCTCAATGCAACAGACGGCGCGTCAATCAGACGTCGGGTCTGTGAGTTACTAGCCTTTTCGTCCCAGGGGCCCGGTTGGTTTCGTGAGCGAACCAAATCCGGACATATCTCAACTGTACCCCGAACTATCATAGGGTATACTCATAGGGACCGTTCTCAACATGATCAACAACACCGCTGACTGTTCGTCAAACGGACGTTCGGTCAGAAAGATATCAGCTTTTCAGTTCCAGGGGCCCGGTTGGATTTCGGGTACAATCCAACCCGACTGTATTTCAACTGCATCCAAAACTCGGCGAAGTATGCCAAAAGTTCCATCTCAACAACAGGAAAACAATGAGACAGACGGTGCGTCAATCGGACGCTCGGTCTGTGAGTTATTGGCTTTCTCGTTCCAGGGGCCCGGTTGGTTTCGTGAGCGAACCAACCCGACCGAACTCCGTCGGCATCCAAACCTTGAGCAGAGTAAGTCAAAAGATCCGTCTCACTTAGAGGAATCCATCAAAGTCGACGGCACGTCAATCGGACGTCCGGAACTCATGTTACGAGCGTTTCCGCTCCGAGGGCCCGGTTGGTTTCTTGTACGAACCAACCCGGACGAACCCAAAGTAATCTGAAACCGTGTGTGAGATATACCGAAACGACCGTCCCGATCCAAGGATCGTGTTTCCACTGACGGCGAGTCGTTTGGAGGCGCGTAGCTCACGTTACGTGCTTTTGACCGAAAGTGGCCCGAAAACGGGGGTCTGGGCCCGGGGCAACCCGGCCCGACCCCCCCCCCCCCCCCATGGGTTGGCCGCACCGGGTCGACCCGACCCGGGTCCGACCCGGCTGGGCCCGGCTCAGTCCGGCTCGGTCCGGCTAGGTCCGGCCCGACCGGCTGGCCGTGGCTCGGCCAGCTTGGCCGAGCCGAATCGCGGAGCGGCGGGGTGCGCGGCTCCCCCGCCCTTCGCAGCTGATTGAGGCCGGCGGCGAACCGCCGACCGCCTCCTTTCCGGCGGGGCGCCGCCGCCGCCGGTCGCCGCCGCCACCGCCGCCTTCCAAGGACCACCGGACGCACTTTGGTGGTCCGTTCCTCCTGCCGTCTTCACCTATGGTCCACTCGGGACCCCACCTTCACTGCAAAGGGATTCAAACGCCCAAACGTAATGCTTCGTCGTCGCCCGTTAAACCGCACGTCAAAAACGAAACGCGCCATCTTCGTGGTTCTCCGGCACGACGCCTTGGTGCCGCGCCCCTTCGTTGTGGCCCGACTCCATCCGCATATGTCTTCGGGTTTATCCGCCGTGACGTGACGGTGTCGCGCCTTTGTTTGTTTTTCACGACGCGGCGCGACGGCGCCACACATTACTTGTCGCATGTTTCCGCGCGGTGCGAGGCACCACACTATTCCTTTTCAATACACAAAAGAATCCAACATGAAATAAGGAGGAGGGTCGGCCATGTTTGTGCGGTCTGGCCCCCCTCGTGTTATTCGATAACAAAAGGTCATATTTCACGAAGTTCGTCAAGGCAATAAACACGAGAAATTTAAATAATAACCCTCAACATCAAACCGCATGATCAAACGATCCGCGGATCAACCCAGTATTGGTTGGTCCGCGCTCGTGGTTCTTTTCTCAAAAGAAAAGATAATTCTAAAAATAAATTCCCCTACCTCGTGTCGTCCTTCATTTGTTGACAAAGTCGCGAGATAGTAGTGTCGCTGTAGAACGATTTCAATTTCATCGCCGTCAGAGTGAGCGTCGTCGTTGATGGTGAAGTTCCCCGCGGTGATGCCTCCTCCCTTGACGCGGAGAAAGAAGAAGAGAAGGCACGTCGTTGGTGCCTTCGCGTTCTCCGTCGGAGGGTCGGTGTTCATCGCATTCTTCGTAGAAGTCTCGACGTTCTTCAACGATGGTGATGGAGTTCTTCAAAACTATGAGCTTCCTCTCTCAAAATCCTCACTTAACCAAGCAACCTAATAAAATAAGGTCTCCCATTATTTTATTAACACATGCCAAGTTTTTAAAATTCCAAAATTCAAATAACTTAATTAATTTAATAAGTTGAACTCATTAATTAAAAAGTGTTGTCATGCACTTAAGAGGGGGAGTGGAATGAGAAGAGTTTTCATTAATAAGGGGGAGAAGTTCAAGAGTTAAAGAAAGGGATATTAAATGGGGGGTTAAAGTAGAGTTATAGGAATGTGAAAGGTTGGGGCTCGTGTGGGCCCCACCTTTCAAGTATCCACTCATGGGAAGTTGGTTGGTCATGGGTTCCACCAACAACTTCCCATGAGAGAGAACAACTCACAATGACATAAAATAAAATTGTTCACACAATTATATTTATTTTAAACTAAAACCCCAAAAACAAAATCTCAACCCGCTTAAAACGCAACTGTGGTAAAGGTCCCCTTAAGAAATTACTGGCGTAGGGAGTTCATCGGTGCCATCAGATTTCAATTCCGAGCACCTGTTCAAAAGATAGAAATTCTCTCTCTCTCGTTCACTGAACGTACCCGAGCCAAACTTCGGAAGTTGATTCTGGGCACTCCGGGCCTCGGAATCAAGTGCTGTCAGAAACCGTGTTCTTGTAAAATTCCAAAGAAAATTAAGAAAAAAATTTCCTTGAAATTTCCAGGTCTTTACAAAAAATTATAAGGTATGATTTTTCACCTTACCCACACATGCATATTTATCATTGGATGATGGGATACCCCTTTATCTCACATTAATTCCACCCATGTACACCTGTTACCATGCCCAAATTTCATGAACGATTTCTCTATCCTCTTTTACATCCAAGTATTTTTTATGTATTATGCATTTAAATTCTATTATGTTTTTTGGGACATGTATCTATATGGCCCCCATACTGTACATTTCATGTACATATGATGAGACACCCATTTCTCTCTCATCAACCGTTTTCATGAATCCTTTTTTCATGTCATTATGCTGCTGAAATTGCACCACGTTTTTCCAAGCCAAGATCACAGTGTAGTGAATACCATACCCATGTCTCTATCAAGGGTATTTACTTTAATGGGTATATAAATTTTTAACGGTACATTAATTTATTAATTCCATATTACATTATTGTGGAATAACATATGAGGTTGATTGATTCCATGTTATATGATCCTTGTGGCACACTTATGCATGAAATGAATTGTTTAAGGTAGGGTGCACCTTGATAGCACTCCAATGCATTGTGTAAAGTATAGTATCATGATACATCATCTGAAAATGTGTGCTGGTTCATGATAATTCAAGTTAAACATGGTTATAGTCATTCTTCATGTTTAATTGGGGTTTAATCAAGCTCCATGTACAATGAGCCTTGGCTCATGCGAATTCCATGTTAAGTGTTGTAGCCACATTTCCATGATATTATTATCATGCCTTATCTTGCATTTATGTTTATGATTCTCTTATTCTCAATTTTTATGCCTATTTACTAACAGGTAATGTATTTTTCATGTTATTCTATGTTTATTCTCTTACTGGGATTTATAACTCACCCTTTTCTTATGCATGTCCTTAGGTTATCCCATGAAATGCTAAGTACAAGGGAATGTAGTGATCATGTAAATTATGTTTTCTATATAGATGTTGTGTGTTTTATGTTCAAAGCTATTATGTAAGGTTCCTATGCCCCAAATACAATATAATATTCTATCTTCCATGTTTTATCATGTGAAGAGTTTATATAATAAATCATTTTTTACGTTTGTAAAAAAAGAGGAGGGATGTTATAAGATGCACTTGAGGCTCTACAAACAATAAGGATTCAGGAAAATATTGCGTGGAATATAGGTCTAGGGTGTGAAATTGAGGATAGTTACATTTATTCCATCTATAATTAGGTGAATATCTTTCACATATATAAATTTTCTAATATTATTGATCATTCTCTTATCACTGAGAACATCCTGATGTAAGGAAATAGTTAATTGAAATGATGTTAAATAATGAGGCATAACAATAGTTTCTCTTGTAGAAGGAATTTTAGAATTGTGGTTTCATATTATAGGAGTCTTATTTAGAGTAAAATTATTGAAATACCTATTATCTTCCACCAGTTTTGATGTTAGGGGCTTCTGATTTTCCATGTTCATAAATTTACCTGGAGTGTCATGCTTGTGGAAGAATGGTGAATCTATATAGATTCTATCAGACAATTCCATTTGTTTCTAGTAGAATTGGATTTTCACCCACTCTATGTTTACAATAAGGATTAGTTTTGCCATGTCATGCTCGGTGTTGGTGTAGCAATGAAAGGACTGCCATTGTGGAAGGCCGTGGATTTGGTTTCAATATTACGGATCATCAACACCAGAAGTGAGATCAAACTTCAGGTAGTATTGATATAGAACAATGTCTTAGAATAGGCTAGTTTCATGATTTATATCTTATACCAATGGATTAGTGTTTAATACCATCTACATGTTTAGGTTCTTTTTTAGTACCGCCCCCTCTCGTCTGAATTCATTATTCAATACGTGTTATTCACACTCATTTATATTAATATCAACCATGTAATGTATCAGTATGGGAATTAAATATTACTATGTTGTAATGACCTATTACATAGTAGTGGGAGTGTGGTCAGAGGTAATAAGACAATGTTGGTGCTTCCCCCTTGAGGTTGAAAGTTATCCTTTATTATGGGATCTTTTCATCCTCAAGATGATGAGCATAAAGTTTATTTTTGAGAGTGATTTTCCAGTTCTGCATCACGCCTATGTGGACTGATATCACTTATGGGTATCTTTTAGTATCACTAGAGGGAAATATCTATCTCAATAAGGGTTTGTTTATTTTTTTGGTCTGTATAGATGAATAGAAAATCATGGTCTTGGTGCAGCGACTACCCAGATTGTTAGTCTCTTTATGGAGTATCTTGTATTGCCTCATAATTGTTTTCCTCCAACAGTATATCATTTCTAGAATTTCATTCCTAACGATTCTTATTTATTACCTCATGTGATAGAGGTATAGTTTATGATTGTGCTCATTCAGGGAGAATATCAAATATCCATTCATCTGTACTTGATTGTTCCTAATGGGATATAGGGGATTAAGGGAATGTTGGAGGATCTGGAATATAATTTCTTCATTAGACATGATACTTCTTACGGCTGTTCACTAGTTACTTTTTCAAAGAAGGTGGATGAGATCCTATGTTTATTCATTGATTAACAATAGTTCAACCATATTACATATAAAAACAATTATGCACTACCTATAAGAGATGATATCATTGAATTGTTTTGAGGAGCTATGGTGTTTTCGAAGATCAACATGATTTTATTATTTCATTAGGTTTGATTTATGCCATCATACAAGACTCATACAACTTTTCATGGTAGGTGTGTTTTTATGAGTATCTCTTTATTTCATTCTATCTCACGTACACCCCCCCCATTTTCATGGATCTGATGAATATGGGTTTCAACCAAATATGGATTTTTTTTGTGGTCTTTTTCGATGACATGATGGAGTTTTATCAAAATTGTAGTGACCATGCAATACACCTAGAGAAATTTTTTAATATAGTGAGGTACAATCATATTTATTCAAATTAATATAAGTTCCAATTATAGATCAAGTATTTTTACATCTTCGGTCATATTACCTCAAATTCAGTAGTATCTATTGACCTTGAGAATGTGAATATTGTGGTTCCCTTGGAGTATCACCAATATATGATTGATATATGCAATTTCTTGAGGATGACTGGATATTACATGCATTTCATATATGAATTCTCACAAGATTCTCACCACTTAATGGTATGAAAATATTGGTGTTACTTTCCAGTTTTTTCAAAGCATTTGGGAAATCGCATCATGAGCTAAAAGAATGTTTTTTCACATTTATTCTAATCATTCTAGATCATTAAAGAGAATATAAATTATTTATTGATGAATTAGGAATAATTGTGGGTATAATGATGACACATGAGGATAGATACATGATGTATGGATCTTTATAGTTGAAGTCATATTGGAGAAACAACCCATCACATGACCACTAGCTAGTGATAGTTGTTAAAGCCTTAGGATGGTGGAGACACTATATTATGGGGGGTTCTTTGAGGTGTATTCATACAACAAGATCATACAATATATCATTCAAAAGAATAACATGAATATAAAATAGTCTATATGGGTCTTATACATGCACTCATTCGATTTTAAGCCTCCTTTTATTGGTGGAAAGGGAAATGTTGCAGTAGAAGCGCTCTGTCAGAAAACTACAACACTTGATGTAAACGAATCTAGTTATGAATGGGAATTGATGTCCCTATTATCATACGTACATATAGAGTTTCATGAGATTACAAATAATTATTATATTATAGACATAACCATTACCTATACATTCCTTTATAGAGTGAAGATCAATTTGTTTTTAGATCCAAAATGTTGGTTTATATGAGATTTAATTTATCCTCATGACCCACTTTCCTATTGGTTTGTGGATGTAGATGATGTGCTACATATTCATGGGAATGTATGGATTATTACCGGTATGAGAGGAAATACGATGTGATAATCACATTCAACTTAGTGGATATCTCATATTAGAATAACTAAGATGTATCATGATATTTGATGCCATTGTTGGTGTCTGAGGAAGAAACATTAGAGAACATGCTTTGTCACTATGTTTTCCACATATGTATATGTAAAAGTAGATCCCTAGGAACCTGTAAGCACATTACAACAATTTTTAGTCCCTAAATGGAAATGTATCGATGTTTCTATTGTGATCCTATCCTTTTACACATAACAATACATTTTTAAGAATAATTAATAATCAAATTAAGATCCAAGGATCATGATGTCTAGTGTCATTGATGACTGGGTACATAAAACATAAAACATGGGACTAAAAAATCATTATTTAATCTAAATATATATACCCTAACTTCCATTGTGCTTAAAAATCAACATAGGGTACCCTGGGGAGCACATGAACAAAGGGATGAGTTTAATAGACCAATAATAGAATATCCATAAGAACAAATAATTAGAACCTGCGATAAAAGGCATGGTATGATGATATAAAAAGTCATGTAACATAGGGAATCATAACATATAAAAAAATAATCATATAAACAAGGATTCATAGTAATGTGATAGAAACATAAATCATTACATTAACACAATTTAAGGATAACCACCCAGACTGTTTCACATGGTAGAACAGGCTGAGGCTAACCGGAAAATCCATCACACAAAACAAATCATGAGACTCAATGTTACCCTATAAATTGGAGTGTTATCTTGGTGAACACAACTTAAATTATCATGAAAATTATTTCCATATAAATAATCATACACAATCAATGTAACATAAATATATGGTTTATACATGAAAGAATTGGGCACCACAATCATTTCATAAAGAAAAAATGGGTGTATCATATAAGTGTCCATGAATAAAAAGATCTAAAATTTACATAGAAATTAATTTGGGGTAACATGAATTCATAATGGTATGAAATTTAATTTATAAGTGATAACATTTATGAAAAGTATGTATGAAATTTTGGCACTAAATTTTTTACTGTGGTTTTAAGGAAAATAATATAGAGCCATTAAAATAGAAAAGGGAAAAATATTTTATATACAACAAGAAGTTAAAAAAAGGATTTAATAGTAATATTAATAATTTAATTAAGATAGTGGTGTCTTAAAATAAGGTATAGGGTGCATTTGAAATCATGTAACAATTCCATAAGTTCTTATAACACTAGTTTTCTTATCGAGAAGTATTGAGGTGGGAATAACAGAAAGGCATATATATCCCCAAAAATAGATGAGGAATATATCATGAAAAATTATTTTACAGAATATAAAAATAATTTAGAATTTGTGAATGAAAATTATTGACAACTTCATTGGGGTATAATGAAATATAGAGAAATCCAATAAGTTGAAATAATGAAAGGTAAATGGATATATAATATTTTAAACATCATGACAGAATTATGGTGAAGCTTTAAAATCATACCCCATTATTAGGAGTAAAACATAATATGGAATAACATATAGGAAATTGTTGAATAAACGTGAAATAGAATATATGTCTTACCTTAAGTCTGATGGTGTTTTCCACATGATATTAAAGAACTGAATAATCAAATTTGGGTCATTAGTTAATAATTTAAGAACATATTTTACATTTAAAAAAAATATTATAACATTATTGAGTTCATTAATAACCTTTTTGATTTTTTATGATGTTCAATTTCATTGTTCGAGTCCATTTCATTCCTTGGTTTTAAGGATTAGTTCACATATATTCTTCTTAAGATACATATGTATGATGAAGGTGGTTGTCCATAATTGATCTGATATATCACTACTGGGCATCCATAAGATTAAATGTTTTTCAAATTCCTCTTTTTATTTATAGTTAATATGAATCCTTATAGAATACATTAATATTAAACAATTAGATTAACTTATAAATTTTGTTCATAATTAACTTGTTTTGTGTTATAAATTTTCATAAAGTGTGTGAAATTATTACAAAACAACACATATGATAAAATACATATCAAATAGTCTAGTTTAACCATATTTTTTTCATGACCATAATTGATGATGGAAGTAGAAATTGATAAGTCATCATCCTTGAATGTGATAATTTAACACATCTCCGAAAGTATCTTCGTTTATTTCCTATAAATGAATGGAAAAGAGGAGATGATAATGAATTATCCGATTATAATAAGAAAATTCTACTAAATTTATGTTACTATAGTTATCATACAATTTTTGTTATGGGAGGTGAGGAATGAAAAAAGAAAATAAATGAACATGAAAGGAAATAAATGAATCAAAAAGAGGAATTTACCTCTTGAATTTATCTCCATTGACTACCTCTTAAAGGGAGAGGATTCGGTCATTTGAGGAGACCAAGGGATGATGTATGTGTGGGAGGATATTGGGTAGAGGATTGATAATAATTTAAATAAGTTAGAAGGCTTGAGAAGTGTGATGATAATAGGGGAGTGTTGGTGATTTTTATGTTGGATGGTAGGAGGGTTTTCTTGATATTTTAATCATTAGTTTTTTATTTATTTCAAAAGAAAATAAATAATAATGAATCTTGTTACCAAAAATAGTAATATGTTCTTGTTAGTTCGATCCAATGGCCATTTACATCATCCATGACACAAGCATGATGCAGAAATTCTGGTTTTATTATTTATTGGGAATTATCATATTTCACAATTCATCCAAAATTCAACTATTTTAGAAAAATCCCAAAGAATCACATTAAAATTTTTCCTTCTGTAGAATCCAAAAAATGAACTCAATTTTTAAAAAATAAATAACCAAATAAAATAAAATTATTTTTAATTAAAATAATAATTTAATTGAAAATTACAGATTTTAAAACAATAACTGATTTTTAAACACCTTTGAAAATTACATAAGGTCTTATAAAATAATCTGTAAAATTGAAGACATAAATTTTTTGATTTATGAATAAAATTTAAAAAATATAATTTCTATTAAATTAATTATTTTTTTAATTAATTATTTGTGACATACAAAAATACCAATACTTTTACTATGATCATATTTTCACATATAAGATGCTTAAATTTTATTTACACAATATATGTAGAGGTTACTAATAATTTGGATGATGTATAATTCATATGGATTATATTAGTCTTCATAAAGGTATGTACTATTCATAAGGGAAGGATATGCACAAAAAATATATTGTATTATCGAACTCCAAACATCATACTGATTGAAATTGTGTATACCATATTTTAGAAGTTCAAACCACAAAAGCGTCAAAATGATGATTAAAGGACACATTGTAAATATTAGTTCATTGTGTTGTGATTTCATGTGATTATATGAAATAACTATAAAAATGGAATTTTCATTGATAAAACATTGTGTCGTTACATTATTCCCCTTTATGAAATTTCTCCCTCAAAATTTCATATTAAATTTTTAGCTATAAAATGGTGCAGGTACTTTTCCTTCAATTCCTCCTCCAGTTCCGATGTTGCCTCTTTGTACTTATGGTTACGCCATAGTAATTTGAACATGTGAGTAATATTGTTATGTAGAACATTACCTCCATGATCCAAGATCTTCACACGTTACTCCACATAAGAAATATAATCCTCTATCATTTCCACATCTGATAAGACTACAAGTGTAGGGTATGGTATGTAATTCTTTAAGATAGAAACAAGAAATAAATAATTCCGTTTGGACATAGTAGGTGGATGATCTAATTGATATGAAAAATCATATACATGATGATGGATTTTGAAGGGGACGATTTACATGGGTGGTAGATTTCATTTATTCCTAATTATAATGACCTTCTTCCACGGAGATATGTGGATAAATAACATCTGTCCAATTTTTTACTCAAGGTCTTATCAATGATTTCCTACATAACTCTTCTTTCAACTTTGGGCTTCCTTGATGTGATGTTGTATGGTTTCCATCTTATCCACCATTTCTTCAACCATTTCTTGTCCTATTAACTTACACTCGCTGAATTAATCTCAAAACGCCTATGTTCTTCCCCTTCTCACAAAAATGGAATCGCAGGGTGACATTCAGATTCTCTAGTGGAAACAGCTGTTGTAGGAGAATTCAACCAGTGGAAGATATTGGTCACATCCTCATTTGAATTCCATAGAACATTTTCCCAACATAACTTCCTGAGTTTAAAAATCCGGCTAAAATTGGCCATCAGTTTGAGGATGATTGGCTGTACTGATGTTCCGTTCAATGCTTATATCATGTTGGAGGGTTTTCCAGAACATCATGGTGAATCTCAGATCTCTATCAGATACAATATTTTTTATAAATCAATGCATCCTTAACACATATTTGATATATATTTATGCGATTTGATATAATTTAATGTCCTCTTGCATCATATTTAATGTGATTTGTCTTTGTGTGACAATCCACAATGACCTAAACTTCATTATTTCATATGTATGACCTTGGATGTCCTGGGAAAAAGTCCATGGTAATGTTTTCCCCCATAAATGTTGGTATGGGTAGTGGTTCCATCATCCCCTTAGACTTCTATCTTTCATTCATCACTTATTGATAAAACAAGAACTTTTATATATACTCAGCAATCACATTCTTCATATTATCCCACCAAAGATCTCTAGGAGATCTTGAAACATATTTCTACTCCCTTGGTGAATATTGAAGGATTAGTTATATGCATCATTGAAAAGGTCCTTCATTATATTTGAATAGTATGGTACACATAATCGTGATCCAAAAAATAAAACTCATTCCTCATAAATCATGAAATTAGAGGATTTTCCATTTCTGATAACTTCTACCCATTTCAGAATTTTAATATAATTTCTTTTAGAATCCTATATTTTATCCATGATATATGGTGGAGAAAAAATTTGAGAAAAAATTTATGAAGTTCCACCATTAATGATTCCCATTTCCAACCTCTTAAAATATAAGATGATGAAATCCTTTCCAATTGTCATCATTGAAAAAGATGCATGATCTTTTCTACATAGAGCATCTACCACATTGATTGCCTTACCGATAAGGTTGTGGATTGAGGATTCATTATATTTGATGAGCTCTATAAATCATCACAAATGAATATTAATCTCTATTTGTGTGAATAGATATTTGAGACTCTTGTGGTTATAATATATCTGACACTTCTCCTCATAGATATAATGCCACCATATTTTTAACGCAATGATCATAGACTCCAACTACAGATCATGCGTTTGATAATTTTTCACATGTATTTTTACTTTCCTTTAGGTATAGGATATCACTTTATCATTTTTCATCATCACACAACATATAACCTTCTTCAAATCATCATTTTACACCACAATGTGTTCTCCTCTTTTTGGGAGTGTGATTATTATTGCAATGACTATCCTCTTTTTCAAATCCTTAAAATAGTCTTCATGTTCCTAATTCAATAAAAACATTAATCCCTTTTATTTTATCTTGGACATTTAGTTTTTTCAATCATGGAATGTTCATAATAAATAATTTTCAATACCCTGATTGACCTAGAAATCTGTAAATCTCTATTACAAGATATTTTCTTGGGCCATTATTCAATTGGAATTTTCTTAAAAGGGTCAATATATATCCATTTTTTTGATAACATGCTCCAAGAATGATACTTCCTCCATCCAAAACTATCATTTAATATACATTTGATATAGCTTCTCCATTTTCAAAGTCATTAACAGAGTATTCAAATGCTCGTCATGTTCCTCATTTCTCTTAGAGTATATCAGAATATCATCTATAAAGAATATAAAAAATTTATTGAGTGAATATCTAAAGCCTCTACGTATAAAATCCATGAAAATTTCTAGAGTATCATTGATTTTGAAGGGAACCACTATTAACTGTTAGTGTGAATACTTAATTAGAAAAGTGTTCTTTGGAATATCTTCCTTCCTCGCCTTTAATTGGTGAAATACCAACTGAAGTTCCATCTTAGATAAATAACGTCCCCCATTATTCTTATTAAACAAGTCATCTATCCATGGTAATGAATAATTTTTCTTTATCATGATTTTATTAGGCTCATTATATTCCTTTTATATGATCATTGGTCAACCCTTCTTCTTGAAGAAGTGCACTGTCGCACCCAACAGTGAATCACTTGGGTGTATAAGACACTTTTCCAGATTACCCTGTAAGTAAATTTTCAGCTCTTCCAGCTCTATTGTGGAAATTCTGTTGGGTGATATTGATATAGGAAAATATCATGGTATATGTCCAATTATGAACACAACCTCTTGATCAGGAGGATGAATCAAAAACTCTTCGAGAAATACATTACTATAATCCCTCACGATGGGTATGTATTCAATCATGATTCTCTCCATTATATCAAAAATTTGAACTATATATTCTTTACCATATTGAATTAATATCCACACATGAGATAATGGTTCTGAAGGAGATTCACCTTTCTTGGTACACTTGTAACGAAATGGGGGATGTTTCGTGATGTGAATATTGATATCCCTTGGTAGATAGTTGATATTTCTATTTGTATAAATGTATCCAATACATACCCAAGATAACATTAAACTCAACTAATGAATGTATAATAATATTTTTTGGGATTTTCATTCCACAACAATTTACTATGGGGTGTTATAAACCATAGACGTAGTTGTTTCAGTATTCTATATTCTTACAGATAACATATCCACGAAATATTTAGGTGGTGTTTGAATAGTTCTACTAAAATTTCACTATATCAATGAATTTGTAGAACCAGAATCAAATTTTACATTATCAATTCATTAATGGATGACTAGCATACCATTCACCACATAGTTATCTGGCTCCACCTCAGTAGCATTGATAGCATAATCCATTCCTTGATCTCTTGCAGTTTTTGTTGATTTCCACTGACAACTCTCATATTAGGAATATTTTTCTCATAATTCTCATTATCCTTGTATTTATCACACTAAAAATAGGCTGAGTGTTGATCTGAACCTTCATTTATTCATCTACATTACCACAAATCTTCATATCCCATTGGTAGTTTTTAGGCACATGTCCCAACATTTCACATTTAAATGAATTCATTGTTCCCTATATATAGTTCCCAATATCCTTCTTCCACAAAATTTTACAAATGTTATGGTTGATCTTCATTTCATCATGGAAGTAATTGGCATAATCTCCCACATTAGATTCCATTTTCCTCTTCATTTCATCGGGCCCATGATACCACTGAGAGTCTCAAATCTCTATATCAACATTGAGGGCACAAAGAACAATATCATTATTACTGCCAATGTCTCGAATCACTAACGCTTTTCATAAACTTGGCTTTAGCCCAATAAAGAATAGATCCACCAAGATTTCACTATTCATAAAAATCCTTGATGTGTACCTCAATTGGATTTTTTTTGTTTTCTTCCAATGTCCGGATGAAATCATATTCCTTATGCATGTGTCTGAGGAACTCTCTTTCTATCTTGATACAGAGGGCTCCAGAAAAATATTTATTGAAAAAACATTCTCTTGTATTCCTCCCGAATGATGGAATTAATTCCTTCCTGGGGCTTCTAATTCAAGATCTGTGTACACCATTGATCATCTTCCCCATCAAAATGATTTTCTACAAGAACATATTTTACTTCTTCTATGTACTATAGGATTGAGAATGTATTTTCAATGGAGTTGTTTCACTATTTTTGGAGGAGGGGAAATAAAGAGTCACTAAAAAAGGGTGGTATTTTCATCATGATGGATTCAATGAAAACATTATCATTCCATGGAGGATGAGGTTGGTCCATGTGATAATTGTTTTTATTCATAACATGAGCTAGCTGAGCAAGTACTTTAATGGTGATTTGAGCACCTTTCACTACTGGAAAACAGGTCTATACCCACAGATTTGCAAAAAATCGTGGGTATAGGGTACCCCTATACCCACACTTTCCCATAACCGTGGGTATAGGAATAATATGTGAAACTATACCCACGATTTTCAAAAACCATGGGTATATGTCACCTATACCCATGGTTGTTCTAAAAACCGTGGGTATAGTTGTCTTGCAATACCTATACCTACTGTTTTACAGAAAACCGTTGGTATATGGTATTTTCTGAATACCTATACCGATGGTTTATCAAAACCATGGGTATAAAGAATTTTTTTTGAAGACATATACCCACGGTTCTCTAGAACCGTGGGTATATATTTCCCACATTATGGAGGGGTGAAAAAACATGGCGGGACCCTGAAAAATATGGTGGGAATTCATTTTTACAAGATTTATTTTAATATATTTACAAAATTATAAATATATTAATTCAAAAATTATTTTTCTTGGTTGGTAAACATATTTCAATAGGTTCTGTAAGTTGCGGGTTTGAATCCCACTACCCAGTTTTTTCAATTTTAATTTCTAACATAAATTTTATTAATATATATACGGGGATATATGTATACATAATAATAGAAAATTCCAGGTCAGTTGGTCCTTTGGTGCGGCGCGCCCAAGAGAATCTACGTGAAATATCTAGTTCGAATCTCACCGCTAGTGTTTTTTAATTTTAATTTACCACGTATTTCATATTAATATATATTCGGTGATATATGTATACAAAGAAATAAAAAATCATTGGCAAGTTGGTCCTTTTGTGCGGCGCGATCATGAGCTTCTGTGTGAAGCGTGGGTTCGAATCCTGGTGGCTGGTTTTCAATTTTAATTTCCCACAAAAATGATATTAATATATATACGTTTATATATGTATATATAACAATAAGAAATTACAGGCCAGTTGGTCCCTTAGTGTGGTGTTCCCATGAGCATCTGCGTTAAGAGTGGGTTCAAATACCCCCAGCAGCGGAATTTTTTAATTTAAAAAATACCCCACGGTTTCAAAAATGTGGCTCTGTTGTGTCCCACGCTAGAGCTGGTGTGCCACACTTTAGACTCTCATATAACCATGGTTCTCCTAAACCATGCGTATAGGCTGAGACCCCTATACCGACGCCATTCCATCCCACGGTTCCCAAAACCGTGGTTATAGGCTATACCGAGGGTTTTGGGGGATATACCCACGGTTTTGAACCGTGGGGATAGGCCGTATTTCTAGTAGTGTATTCCCATCATATCAAAAATATCATCAAATTTCATATTACATTGATTTTTATCACAATTTCTTTTATTTATCTACATTATCTATGAAAAAGAACAAACAATTTTTGGGCTTGAATAATTATCTATTTATCATTAAAAAATCAGAAACATTAAACATAAGATGATAAACTTGTAAAGGAGAAGTATATCATAAATATTGATTCTCAATGATTCATTCTAGGTTATCATTGATATATTTCATTACTTATATTAATTTGGGATTTTTTATTCCCTTAATAATGTTTTCTACCATGCTCATTAATTTACTAAATCATATCACATGGAAATGTCAAACCAAGGGTTCAGTAAAGCCCATTTCTGTGCACCAGTTCACATTCGAGTCAATCTCAAAGTTGTGTTTTCAGGTTTTACCCCTTGATACATCTGTTCCAAAGACACCTCTACTCGTTTTTATCTAGACATAGATTTATTTTTTGGTAAACCACTTACTCTATACATACTAAAATTTAATGTTTTTTCTTATACATAGTATCATCATTAAGGCTCTTACTAAAATAAATTATTCCTAATCTCAGAAATTAACTAGACCATCCTATAATACCAAATATTGTGATACTATCCTTTTACATGTAACATTACATGATATTAAGCATAATTAATCATCATAGTAAAAGACAATGATTGCGAAGTCTAGTGTCTTTGAAGGATATGTATATAAAACCTAAAAAATGGGACTTATGATAAACACATTATTATATAATCCTAAAAATGATCCTATAACATCAATTGTGATCAAATATATTAATAGGTTGCCCTGGGGAACACATGACGAAAGGGATGAGCTGAATAGCCCAGTTAGGTAATAACCATAGGAACAAATCATTATAACATGAGATAGAAGGTAGGACACGATGATATAAAAAGGCATATCAAATATGAAATCATAGAATATAAACATGGATTCATATAAAAATGTATTCATAGTAATGTGACTGCAATATATAACATGGATTCAGCATGAGTCAAGGCTAATTCCAAGATGTTGTACATTGAAGCACAAGCCAAGGCTAATCGCCAAGACTGTCACACATAACATCTCATGAGATTAAGCATTAACCAATGAATTGGAGATCTATCAGGGTGAAACCATATTAAATTTTCATTAATATGTTTTCCATATAATGAATCATACATAATCAATATTACATTATAATAATTGACACCCTTAGAAGAATTTGGGTACCACAATAATGTCATAAACCATAAAAAATGTGTGTATCATAAAAGTGTACATTTATGTATGGAATTGAAATATACATTGAAATTCACTAGTGAATATATGATTTTATCATGGTAAGTTATTTCATATAGAAATGACAACATTTAAGAAATTTATTTATGAAATTTTAGCATTAAAATATTTTTTTACGGTTTTATGGAAAATAATATAGACCTTTTAAATTTTAAAATGGAACAATATTTTATATGAAATAATAAGAAAACCATGAATTTTTTCAAAATAATAGGACTGATTTTATAAAAAAAAATTGTGGCATAAAATATGAGATGCGATGAACATGATATCTGGTAATAATTCAGGATGTTCCCTTAAAACATGTTTGCTTGTCATGAATTATTAAGGAGGGAATCAGTTTAAATCACGTATATCCCCAAAATTGAATGAGGGACATATCTAGAAATTTGAGTTTTTAACATATACACTATATATTTATGGTTTAAATAATAAAAAAAATCAACTTCATTTTGGTAAAAGAAATATAGAAAAGCATGAAGGAATAAAGGTTGTTTGGGAAGAAGTCCATACAGAATATCGACTTGGTATCCAGTGTACTTAAGAAGGAATAATGAGAGATAAAGGGATTTTTATATATTTTACATTAGAGGGATGTATGGGTAAGGTGAAAAATCATACCCCATCATTAGTAGTTATACATAAATGGTAATAACATAGAGAACATTATTGAATGAAAGTATAATCGAGAGGATCCCCTACCTAATGATTGATGGTGTTCACCACTTGATATAAATGAAATGAATAAAAAAAATATGTTCATTAATTTGTAATTAAAAACTAATTTTACATTTAAATTATTTATTATAACCTTTTGTAATTCGTTCATATCCATGTTGAGTATTTATGGTGTTAAATTTCATTATCCGGGTCTGAATGTTTCCTATGTTTTAATGATTAGTTCACTTATATTCATGTTTGGATACACTTTTATGATGGAAGTGGTTGTCCATAATTTAATTTATATAAAATTACTTATAAGCTATATGATTAAATGGTTATAAAAGTCATTTTATTATTTTATGTGATGCTGAAGCTTTATATAAAACATTAATGTTAAACACTTGGATTAATTTGGCTATTTTGTACATAATTAACTCGTTTTGTATTATTACATTACATAAATTTTGAAGAAGGACTCTATAAAAAAACATAAGTTAGAATTAATATATAATATCCTGGTTCAACCATACAAATGGTTTCATGAATATAATATAATTTGGTAATAAAAATTTATGAACTATCATCATTGAATGTCATAAAATAACCCAACTCAGATAGTGTTTTTGTTTTTTATAAAAAATAAGAAGAAAAGAGAGATGAAAATGAGTCATCCTCTTATAATAAAAATATTATATTACATTCAGTTAACAAGAGATTTCATCACATTTGGGTTAGGGGATGTGAGGAATGAAAAAAAAATTAAAGAACATCAAAGTAAATAGAAGAATCAAAAAGTATAATTTCACTCTTGGGTTTATCTCCATTCAAAACCTTTTAAGGGGAGAGGATTTACAATTATGAGTAGAAAAAGGGTTGAAGACGTGGGGTAGGATCTTGGGTAAGGATTTTGGAAAATTTTTGGGAATTCTCAAGACTTGAGAGGACATAATAGAAGAGGAGAGTGTCAGTGGTTTTTATAGTGGATGAGATGGGGGTTTTAATAATATTCTAATCATTAGTATATTATTTTTTCATAAGACAAGAAATAGTAATTATTATTCTGACAAAAAATAATAATATGTTGATGTGATTTCGAACCAATGTCCATTTACATTATCAATTACTCAAGTATGATGCATAAATTCATGTTTAACATTTATTTTGAATTATCATATTTTCCACTTCATAAAATATTCATGTATTTTAGGAAAATCCCATAAATTCACCCTAACCATTTTTGGAAGTGTAGAATCAAAAAATGAGCTCCATATTTCAAAAATATATTTTTAAATATAATTATTTTATTTTTTATTTAAAATCATAATTTACTTCAAATATATATATTTTTAGACTATAAATTATTTTATAATGCTTTCAAAATTTACGTTATATCTTATAAGATTATCATAAAACCAAAAGAAAAATTTTTCATAATTTATGAAAAAAATTTATAAAAAAATATTTTCTATTACATTATTTAATTTATTTTAATTAATTATTTTTGACATACAAAAATAACAATAATTTTACTATTGTCGTATTATCACTTATATGATTAAAAAATAATATTTAAACCATAAATAATAAATTCACTATTTTTTTGGATGATGTAAAACTCATAAATTTCATATTACTACTCATAATGGTTTGTCAGTATTCAAATGGATAGGCTACTAATCACCAAAAAAATTCTTATCACACTTAAAAAATCTTACTAATTGCAACCATGTATGTCAAAATTTAGAAATTCAAAATACAAAAGTATCAAAGTTATATTTAAAGGTTTCATTATACTTAGTAGTTCATTGTGTTGTGATTTCATGTGATTATATGTCATAATTATAAAAAGGGAATATCAATTGATAAAACATTGGATCATTAAATTTTTTATGAATTTTCTAGTTGTCTTACTGAGGTCTCCAAGGGTAAGAGATGCAATTTGGGTAGGCATGAATTTATTAACAAAGTTATCCCACTTCATTCCTATCCGGGAGACATTCTCAATTGAAAATATTGAATAAATATATTTTTGTGAGATAATATGACTACATAGGGACCATAATATAATTAATTCAGATAGGGATTCTCATTTCACATCATGATTTTGGTAGTGGTTACAATGAGTTATGTATAAACATATGGTTTTAAGAACAACATTTCTACCTAGACACAATGTCGGTCTAAACAGTGCATAGTGGTGTTAGAGGTCTTTATCTAAGAACGTTTCCATGATTTTTGTGGTTCATTGGGGATACGAACACCTATATTCATGATAAAATATGATAATATCATTTCGGTTTAGATTAATATTGCTAGATATGATGCCCTATATGGTAGCCTGTCAATTTCAACCCTGTGCTGGTTAGAGGAAGGAGTTGTTGTAATACTATGTCCTTGACTCATGAAGATGAATTCAAAGTAGGATCTATTAAAAATGAAGTGTATTTTGACAACTAATTCGTAAAAAAATTGTATTCTAATATCAATCTATGACCTATGAATTTGGAGGTCTTGGATTCTGTCTTATTCTGGGTATCATCCAAACATGGTCATAGATGTGTGTAGAGCCAATGGAAGTTGTGGTTGTTCTTGTTTAGGTAATTTTTTATTTTTGAGGGTTATAATTGTATCTTATTAGTTTATGATACTATATAGGTATCAGTTCAATAATTATTTATTCCAAATTTCATTGCTTTATCAATATCATATCGACCCGTGTCATAGTTTTTAGCCAAAGGAGGCTATGTTAGATGTTGATGATTATTTTGAAGAGTATAATATATGCAACTTTGACCAGAACAAAATGGATATATAAGGATAGTTCATTCCATTAGTATAGTGGTTATTTCAACAAGACACTATATAGGATTGGACTTGGGAGAAGGAGGTAGACATACACGTGCAGTGGATATAGATGTTCTCAAAAAGTGTTTCTCCTCCCATAGAAGATGAACTCAGGAAAGATTTATGTTATGTGGCAAGACTGAATGAAACAAATTCTAAACTAAGATTTATATCCTTTATATTTGGATCTAATACATTATATCGGACCTAATATGGATGTGAAATGGGTTCATGGTGGTTATATGGATGTTCAAGTCTTGTTCTGATATTGGATCACCGGGTGGTGGAAAAAAGACAGTGGTCACCTAGTTAGTAGAAACTGTGTGATACGGTCTTCATGGATCACATAACCATGTGAGGGAAGGATTGAGTGGTGAATAAGGGTTTATTGTTTCCCCTAACCATTCACCCGGGGCCACCAACTATGTGAGGAACTATTCATCATTTAGTAGAGGATGTTTCATGGGAATATTTTGTTTTGGAAAATTATACTTTTTGAACCATATATGGCCCCTCTTCAAAAAGATAGAGGCTTTTTGTTATCTTTCAGTTTTATTAATAATGTGAAGCTGTTTTTTTGGGTCAAATGTCCAATATGAACATAATTGATTAATAATCTTATCATTTCCTCCATTTTTTCATTTACATCATCATGAGAGGCTTTCATTCTCTAGTAATAATATATAAATACCTGTTTGATTGTTATTGATCATGATCCGTTATCATTTATTTGATCAAATCATCGTTGGACTCATTGGATTACTCCATGTACCCTCATAAATAAATTTTCTTGGTTTTTCATTAATCCTTCCATTAATGGAACAATTTATATTCAGTCTTATATACCCTATTTAAAATGTGTTGATAATTTCATTAGTTTAATTATGATCCATAAAAAAAACAATATGCTATTACTGGACAAATATAATTGTACGAGTATATTTTAGGTTGATTATGACTCACCCCTCAACTCTCCAAATTTTATTAAATATCAATTTTTTGTATGCTGATTTTATTGAGTGTTTCCTATTAAATTAATACACCTTGCTTGTAATAATTGTGGTCGTGTTCTATAGTCCCCTTAATAAGTCTTAATTAAATCATTGTAGGTTATAACCACAAAAAAAACCAACCCAAGTAAGGTATTTCTATAATTATTTCTTGTTAAACCCTATGAATTTACCATAATGTCGTTCAGGTGTGTGGATTGTCCCTTATAATAGTAACACCATTTAATTAAATGAATTTTAAATTTATAATAGCTTGGATGTGTTGTTACACATTGAATTTTTTTTGTATGTGGTTAAATAAATTTAATAAATTTTAAATTTTAAATGGTATTTAAAATATATGTAATGATTGGCCTATTTTAATGAAAATGATGAAAATTGGTACATGTTTGTAATACACAATAACATGCCTAATGGATGGAAGTGGAGGGAGATTAATTAATTATTATGTTACAAAATTTAATAAATGGATTCACTTCTTTTTTATTCGTTCAACATTATATGGATGGAAAATGCTGGAACCAGTTGATTTATTATGTGGAATTATTATTACACGTCCTAAGAAATATATTAAATCATGTATATGTTTCTTATTGTATATAGAACATTTCTACTTCGCATGAGTTGTCAAACCTGATCCATCCTTCGATTACTGAGGTAATTCCTTTAGAACATATAAGATTCCATCGTATTTCATGGATTTTAATTCCACAGGAGACACCCACATAGGAACATGAAACTTCTCTACTAGGGGATGATAATAATTATTCCATGGGATCCCTTAATTGTCATTTAGATATTTGGATTACTTGGATACACTCCTTGGATCCATCTGGATGTGTTTGACATGTGGTTCCATGGTTGCACAAATTTTCCCAGTCATATCTTATCCCATTATTACATTTGAAATGATACATGGAGTCAATTAGAATCATATTACTATGGAATTTTTTGAGATACACCCATTGGATGACATATAGACACGGAATACTTGTGATTCCAGTTCTTATAGAGTTTGATCAACCACTATTGTCAAGGATTCCTTTGGTATTACCTTGGTCCCCTTTTTATTTTAATCATCAAATTGGATTTCGTGTTATATCTGGGAACCATCATTATCCTTAATATGGTATATTGATAGTTCTTTTATATCTAACATGACATATATATATATATATATATATATAAACTATAACACAAATAATGAAATGGATTTGTGTTCCGATACATTACCAATTGAGATAAAAGTAGGTGTTAGGGTATTTACATTTATGTACTCTATTTACATTCACAAATATATATTTATCATCATAATCATTTAGTTATTATTTCATAAATGATATATTATATATGCCACTAATGGTTCCCAGAGAATAGTTTTCCAACATGATATTCATCCATTTACGACACCTATTAAAATTATGTGTATTGGTTTTTTTGATAATGGTAAGCATCCTTCTTTGGACAACTAATCCAGATTTTTTTAATTAGGATGTAGCTCAGTTTCAGATAACCAAGCTAGTGGTCATGAAACTGAACTATTTTTGGCTGATTTTTTATTGTTTTGGTTTATAATGTATTACTAGATTATAAATATCCTTATTTTTAAATAATGTAGACACATTACATAAATGGTCATCATCTTTTCTATATTATTTTGTTTCAATAATTTTATTATTATCTGTTGCTTATATTTTTTTATCATTCATCCATTAAAATAGGATACTTTTCTAGTGTTATATGATATTATTTTTCTATTATAATGTTATTATCTATCTATTGTGATCTACTCTGAAATGTGGTCATATTTCCCCCATCGACACACCGTAGGCCCTCAATGATATTGAATATCCTTGGGAAAACTGGATTGTACACTTGAGGTCATTTGTCCAACTGAGCTCGAAGAACCTCGTGCGGTACCCAAAACTAGGATATCACAAAAAATATAGTTTTTAATATATTTATGACATATTATTGCTTAAATATATTTATTTTATTCTTCTGTAACAAATTATACTTATTTATAAATCAATTTGACAAAATAAATAAATCAGAGGGCAATGTGAAATATTTATAGAAAACAGTATATCTAAATGACATTCCAACTACCAATAAATATAAAAATAAATAATTAATTTATTAATATTTACAAACAGTGAAAATAATCTCAATAATTTTATTCTAAAATAATTCTTAAATATATATATTTTTAATATTCTTAATGTTAAATTTGATGAAATAAAATGAGTTTTTGAGTTTGGGGATTCTCGAACAAAATTACTTTTCTTTGAGATATTCCTATTTAACAACATTGTTGGTATATATATTAATTTAATATCCTTAAATGGAATTTGTTTATTCATCCCTTAAAATTTTTGAATATACATGTTTTTTCCTACATTTTTATGATGAATATTTTCTTTTACGAAAACAAATTTCCTTCTAAAATAAATTCACTCTACATGTGTTATTTCTTCTCCAAAAATGATAATTTATTCCAAACTATTTTCTAATTTTTTTCCAGTACCCCATTTTTTACTCTTTAATATATGAATTATGATATATATATATAACCCATTCTATTCTATGGTTTAATTCATATCAATGATTTTTATACATTCTATATAGCATTCATGTTTATGTAAATATTATGATGTGATGGGTGGTATAAGAATAATATAACCATACAATTAATTCTGTAATGGGATTTAACTAATGAGATGTTATGTATTATACATGGACTTGATACATCTTATATAAAAATTATGTTGTTATAATTATGAACATATATTATGTGTTGATATTATTCTATATTTTTCCAAAACTATGGATGGTATTTTACCATTATGACATGATCTTTTATTTTAGGAATTTGGATATCCAAAGCCTATATTATTTATTTAATGAAGATATTTATGATAATAACATGATTATCATAAAATGAAGAATATTATTCATACCCATGGATCATTTATTTTTGCTCATTATTCCTCCTCTTACATATCTTTTATCTCATCCCTTTCATTGATGTATATCCTCATGTGAATATGTGTACTAAATAGAAAATGATATTTTAGAAAGATAAAGTAGTAGTTTTTAAATAATTCATTATGTATTATAATTTTTTTTGATGTATGATCATAATTTTTAAAATAAAATAATCCCTTTGATCCTTGAATGTATAAATAATAATTTTTTTATCCTCATAATGATGTAACATTAATATATGAATAAGAAGGAAACCTATAGGTTGTTTTATTGTAACTTTTTGTGAGGTCTCATAGATTAGCATTTCTTGACCTGACTAGTTATAGATCATCAAAATATAGTGGATAGACCTTAGTAGTATAGGAATAATTGGACCATGTAATTTCTAATTGTGGTAATGATTTACCTTGTTAGATCAAGATAATAGAGTGTCTAAATGTGTCCAATAAAGAGGTGTTGTAGGAAATGGATGATTTTATGACCTATACACAACATAACCACTTGGTTTACCTCATTATTATTAATGGGTTTGTGGTTTGGTTCATTATTAGATCCAAATTATGGAGGGGTTATGATTGAGCTATAAAATAGTTGACTCATGGTATGGTGTATTTCGTAATTGATTTATCTCTAGACTGTGTAAAGACAAGTGTATGTAATTTTATCTTCTCTATATCCCTTATGTGAGATCTGGTGTTTTTGTAATATTACTTATCCCCCATAATTTTTTTATGTGTTTTAATAATTTATGATTGTACTATTTGTCACATTTACTGAAAGATCATGTTCACTACATACAGAGGGTGTTTCTTATTTAAAATATTCGTTTTTGTGACCAAACAATATGATTTCATCATTATTTGGGAAAAAATATATGAAGTGTTTTAATATATAGATAATCACAATATGTGAATTATATTCCTACAGTATAATGGGTCATGAATCAGATTAAATTATTTGAAATAACAAATTTCAATAACAAATTGGCCTCATCATTAAACATTTTGAAACCATATCCAATTAATTGGTGATTTTCTCCCATGGTTCTCATGTCCCTATAAATATATCACATCCAATAATAGTGGTTCATTTATTTACATCATCTCAAATAATGAGATTGGATATCCTTTAAGTTGGGATATCAACATATCTATTTACGTTCCTCCTAAGACTTCCCTGATGTATTCTATGGTGTATCAAATAGTCATCGATGAATTCTGAGAGCTAAGGGTGTTGTTAGAGAAATATTATAAGATGAAATTTATGAATCAAAATTTATACCTCTAGGAGAAAATAATTTTTTTATCAAGAATTAGGATATGATCTTGTGGATATGCATTTATTGCCAAGGCCAGAATGAGGTGAAGATCAAGAAAATTTACCCCTTTACACAGATTAAAAATATAATTGACAATTTTAATGATACAAGATGATTCTCAATGATTGATATTAAGTCCATCTACCCCTGTCAAGGTTTCACATGGATCATACATAGAATATTACATCACTATGTCACTATAGTAATTATGAGTTCTTGGTGATTCCTTTTGGTGTGTTGAGTTCCCCCATGGTTTTTATTCTAGTTTTCATATCGATCTTCTATCATTCCATTGATTGGTAATGGGTTTCATTTTCCAATGGAATTATAATCTTTACTTTATTATAAATAGGGTATTGGAATAATTTTATTATGGTCTGAAAAATACCATATAAACACTAAATTTGTTGTTAGATAATGGAATTATACATCATGATTTTTGATGCCCATTATATAGGGAATACTGTATCTGAGAATGGGTTATATTATCTATGAAATGTATTTAGGACTTGATAAATTGTTATCCTCCATTAACTTTCAAAGTGGTGTATAGTTTTCATTTATGTTTTCGATACAATTTTATGACATTTATAGATTTTTATAGAAATTAATAACAATTAAATACAATAATGAAAAAAGGCAATGATTTTACCAGATTTAGGAGTTTTTTGGAGAATTTATGGAGATGAGGTTTATATTTACCTATCCTATTATGTTTAGAATAATAGAGACTATAATTGATTATGTGGTGTTTTTCATTTCATTTTGAGTTGGAATCAGATGTTTTCTTGAACATCTATGGGTACAGATTTCATGTCATACAAGGAAATTGTGGCACATGGAGATAAACTATGAGACCTACAACATGGAAAACGTATTGGTTTTCAACCCCACTAAGATAATGATGGATTTTATCCTTTGAGTAATTTTTTGTTTTTAAGGTCACCAGAGTATCATGTTTATGCTTACCTAGATAAAACTAAATCTCATATAGATGTGTTGCTTGGAATACCTATATGACAATAACGTTGAGATACTCTATAATCTTGAAATGGGAAATGTGGTCATAGATTCCTTTATAAAGAAATTATGTTCATTCATTGGGGCTGATGCCTCAGTGTAACTGACACCACTATAGCAAACATTGGTGGAGAAGATAGGGGGATCATACTATTGTACATGATTGTTACTCCGCCACATATAGTACTTGTGAGAGAGGCTATGTTGGGTGACATTGATTTGGAAATTTTTAATGGCCATATATTATATTAAAATACATCAAATGTAATTTCATAATAGGGGTAACATGTTAAAAGTTTCCATGGATGGATGGTAGTTCAAGAAATTCAATGTGAGGTGGTACTAGAAGTGTTTCATATATCCCTATAAGTTGTGAGTCAAACCTAGAAAATGATATACTAACAATATTATAGATTGTTTTTTAGTTGGAATGGGGAATATTATTTTTGAGTTTGTTAATAAATTACACTATATCTATATGTGAATGTAGAATATAATATTATAATAGTTCTAATAGAACTTATTCAGATGATAGAATGGCAGCGGTATATCATATCCTGGGATTTTGTGGGGGATTTTCCATGGAAAATGATTTTTTTGAAAATATCTGAGTGATTGTGGATAGATATTCCAATTATATAGAGTACCTTCCCATCGAGTACAAATAATATATTCATAATTTTGGGGTAATGTATATGTATGGGTTAATCCATCATTGAGGGGTATCATTGACAATAATATCTAAATGCGATTCGTAGTTCCTTTCAATGTTTCCTAGAGTTTTATTTTTTTTTGAGATGTAGTTATAGATGAAAAAGATATTTTACCCCTATGCTGATATCTAGACTATGAAAAAAATTTAGGTTTTAGAGGAAATGCAGAGAGAACATGTGTTATAATTCTTCTTGATCTAGTATGACCACATAACAGGAACTATTTCACATAAAATTAAAATTATCACTGTACTATTAGAATGGTACCATTCAATTCTCTATACGATAAACCCAATCGGTCATTGTTATGATGGACTAGTATAGGTGACATATCACTTGTTGGTCTAAAGTATCGATAATAGAGAATTTTCTTGTTATCCTTGTGATATGGGGATATCAAATATTCTTTAAAAAACATTCATAAGGAAAATATTTGTCCATTAACATTCGATTTGGGAATGATGTATATCAACAAAAGTATTAATAACATAGATATTACATATTTTAGATTAATATTCAATATATATCCAAATATAAACATGACTAAGAACTATAATGTAGTATTTTACATTCAAAATAGATAAATAAATATCTTGTTTAATTAAAATATTCATCATCTCTTAAATATTTCATTATAAATGATTCCCTTCTATACTCGTCATACATAGTACCCTTATTAATAATATAGTAATAAATTAACACATAAGAAGGGTTGAGATCAGATTCCCTGAATAAAAAAAGATGGTAGATATAAATCATTGGAGATATTTAAGAATACCATGAACATAAAGGTATGATAATGTGAAACTACTAGAAAAAAATAAATTGTATCTATGTTATTAATACTATGTATCTATTTTATGATCTATAATTCATATATCATAATCTTAAATCATGGAATAATGAATTTTTATGTCACCAGATTTAGGAATCATCAAAAAATCAATCATGATATTTATGTTAAAATCATAATCACATCAACATTTGAAAACAGTTTGGCAGAATTATTTTCATCGAAGTTATATGATATTTCAATATTTAATATCAAAACTTTCAAATCTTATTAGATAATGAATCACTAAATGTTTTCAATATGAAACTTGACTAAGAATCTATACTTTTCCCATAGTGTATCGAGAACATAAACTCATTCACAATTAATATCTCAAGAGATATAAGGCATTATCTAATTCATTATTGGGGTATAATTCTATCACCCATCACATTAATAAATCAATACATATGTGTTGCAAAATATAAAAAACCATCCATCCTTTAAAAAATTCATAATACAAGAAAATGAAATGAATTCCACTGAGACCACATTATATCCTAATTATCCTATATGATAGAAATGGGTTTCAACAGATCATGACATTTATAATCCATTTTATGATTTAAACTTTATTTTATAATAAGATCATATCCTTAGTGAAACATAAAAGTACTTAATGTGTAATTACATTTATTAAAAATGGAATTAAAATACCATCCAATCATTTTCTTGAAAATATGTGTAAATGTCCATTTTCATTGATAGAATTGTAACAAAAAATCCAATATATTCATATGAATGTTTTTGTATAAAATAATCAAGTAAACATGTTGTGATAGTTTCAAGGAAAATAACATTAACCATGGTGATAAAATAACTTCTTCTCATATGTGTTAAAAAATATTATTCTCAAACATTTTTAAAATTTTAAAGAGAATTTGTTCAGAATATATTAAGAAATATTCCATCAAAAACTGTATACAAATTTTAATATTACTAATATGAATGTCTTAATACATTAAATTGATATATAGGAAATTTGAACTTTTTTAAGAGTATGGACGTGTAATAAATTTGTATTCATCCAATGATGTAATATAGTTGGATATTTATTATAATTTTTTTCAATCAATTTTATGTAAAAAAGAGGGTCAAATGATACTAAGACATGAAAATTAAAATAATAATTATAGGTAAAAAATATTTTTTTTAAAGGATAATATTCATTAAATATCTCCCAATGTAAATCTAGTATTGACATTTCCAAGAATAAATCAGATTATATCGTAAATACATATACCATGATTCTAATTTCCTTGTACGAATTACTACATCTAATATAAAAATTATAAACATATTTTTATATAATTTTGATAAAAATATATACATCCCTATATAATTTACTTCAGACATTTTTTCACTCTATTATTAAAAATTCATTATTAAATTCATTGATCTTGGTGAGTACAATTTAATTTTTCATCGATGATTATGTTTTGTGGTCCTTTTTAATGTAATTTTATAATTATTACATAAAATATAGACTACTAATAATTTCATGAGTATCATATTTAATGATTATATACACTTTTGCAAAAATTCATATAAAATGGTGAGGAAGAATTAATTTCATCACATCATAGAGATGGAAGTCTCTATGCACACATGTGAAATGATTCTAATTTTTAATGGATGGAATGATCCAAAATTAAAAAATAATAAACCAATCCATAACAATGATAATATCATAAATATATTAAATATTAATTAAATAAATAATTAAATACATCAGTTTGATGTGGTGATGAAAAATGATACACATCACTTCATGAAGGTGGTAGTCCACACAAACGCATGAGGGGAATTTTTTATAAACAAAGGATAAAAAAGAGTAGGAAAATTGTTCTTACATCCTCATAATTAATATAAATTATATTATTGAAAATGAAGTAATTTTTTTAAAATTGGTAAAATTTATTTAGAGGAAATTCATGAAAAATATAATTGAAAGTACTCATCTATGATATATACATCCATTTTTAGAAACCTACTTTTAATTAAACATTAATGTTGATGAGATTTTATTTTTAATGACCACTAGTTTTACGATGTGGGGAAGGAATCTGTTATTGGATTCTGATTTTAATTAGATGAGATATAATGATAAATATTTTTTAATAATGTGGGAGATAAAGATCCCATTAATAAGTTCTAGAAAGGACACACATTGAATAATATAAATTATTTTAATATAATATATATCATAGTCATAAAACTCACAATAAATGGACATGATTTTTTATGTGGTACATTTTACTGGGGTAATCACTTCAAAAAATAGATCTATACATTTTTTTTCTTCCATTATAAACATTATCCTTTAATTTTACCCTCTCATTACTCTATATTTACCTTAACTACGGTAAATAATTTTTTATCTGTTAGGGGTCTAAAATTTACATTTATGTTAAAAATTTAAAGTGTATAATGGGTTATATTCATGATAATTTCATTTAAATATTTTACTATGATTTTTTATTCTTATTTTTAAAATATTTAATAAATTATTTTCTAATGTAAAAGTCATTAATGTTGTTATTGGGGATATTTATTTAATTTTACTTAATATACCCCATTATAAATATTAAATTAAAATATGAAAATATTGACCATCATATATATTTTACAATTACATATAATATCGGTTTCATACTTTACTTCGTCCATACCATAATATTTTAATTATATTTAAAATCCATTTCCATGATTTTTCTACCACACAAACATACACAATATTGATGTTGTGTAAGGGTTTTTTATAAATATATATTAGCAAAAAATTAAAAATAAATTACATGAATAAAAATAATAAATTTATATTTAAAACATTTAGATGATTCTGTGACTTATTTTATTCCATAAAAGAACATATATGATAAATTGAAATAAATCATTGACTTTTTATATTTGTCCATTATATGAAATACAATACATGTAATAACCTATGAAACATAGAATTATAATTCCATATTTGTCAATATAAGTTTTATTAGGTCCAAAAAAACTCAACCATTAATATACAATAAAGTATAATATATTTTTAGGCCTTCTACCATAGTTTATTCCATGTTTTACCCTTACATAGCTAACAAATATTTACCATAGCAACTTTTAATGATGCCAAATAATAGAAGAAAACAACATAAAAAATATGAACTGCATACATCCAAACATATAATACATTTTTATATAATTAATTTCTAGAATTATATTAAATCCATTTAAATATAAGTTCTAAAAATGCACTGAACCCTATTTTTTATTAAAACTTACATTGAGCATAAAACAATATTTATTCTTTATCTATAGCCCATCATAACGATTATATGAATGATAAAATGTTTCATCGAATATATAGTCAAAAAAATTGATTAATATAATTCTGAAATAGTGATTAATTTAATTTATTATGATAAAAACACAATTATTACATTAAAATATATTTTCATTAATATAAATATTTTCACGTCCAAATTCTTTTCTCAACTAATAAACAATATAATGTTTCAAAAAATGTGTAAGAAATACTATTAAAAAAATATTTATTAATATTCATACCCACTAATATGGTAACTATATTTAAATTCAATATTTAATATATGTATTTTAATGGAATATCACGGACATTGTCTAGAGAGTGTTTCATGTAATGTAAACAACAAAATTTATTTAAATAAAAATATATACTGATTTATTATGGTGTTTTATTGTAACCAAATTAATGATTATTTAACTTTATAATATATCATTTGAATACATATATTTTAGAATATTGTATCATCACATCTTAATGTTCCTAAACATCTTCGTAAAATTTATGGTTTATCCACAATACTAAGACCACGTGAATAGTCATGTTTAGAAACAATATATCTCTTTAATAGAAAATATCTATCATTTGTTTGTCATGATAGAGATAACTATCTAGTGGAATTAATTATCTATTTAGTTCATATGATTGAACAAGCTTAACCTTCATCAAGATAGTTACATTGATCACATCAATAAACTAAAATATAATTAGTAGAATGTCCTTAAAATATGAAACTATCATTACATGATAATGAATTTCAAATGGAATTATTTATGTATTGATATATATTACATTTTTCAAAATAATAGAATCATTTAATGTTCATATATTCATAGTAATACATTATCAACCATTATAACTGAAGATTTTACATACAATTATCAATGTAACATTTAATTCAGCTTTGAGCTTCCCGGGTGTGTTTTTGAATACATCTAACCATATTTATTATTTATTTATGTAGATTATGTATCAATAGAATTAATTTTCTATCATTATTATAAAACATTAGATTTCTTCATTTTCACCCATTGGGGGATTAATGAGAATCCAATAAAATTCTCATGTGAAGGATATTTTTAAAATGAAATTCCACTAATGAAATATGTTGATCCCAACAACTTTTGAAATATATAGATTAATCTATCTACATTTCTTATAGAGTTTGAATTATTGACTCAATATGGACATATATTTAAAGATAATATAGAGTATTAAAACAAAACTCTGTAGCCATTACATGTTGCTGACTTCAACAATACATCAATGTAAATCGTTGATCCTAATAAAATATAAATGAGTGTGGAACTCCATAAAATCTTAACACATCCATTATTTATACTCATCTTTATTGATAATGGGATATTTCTTCTATAATATAAATGATATTTTCTATCTTCATAATGTAATTAAATATAACCCAAATATAAATATTTTCTTTTTAATTATTCGTATATGGCATAAGAAAAAACATGGTTATGTTTTCCAATTTTTATTTTTCTATGGGAAATGGTACATACATCCCCTTAAAATTTTTTATCATAGAAATAACCTTATAAAATAACAACCATCAATATACATGCTCTATAGTATGAAATTTTACATTGTCTTATGAAAAACATTATTTTATATATCAATGCATTTTAAGTATATCACTGATAAATATCGAATGATGAACACTAAGAATTATATAATAAATCCTTTATAAATATTTAAATTTAAGGGACACACAATCTATTCCTACACCTTATAATTCCTTCAAAATTGTTGTTAAAGTTGGAAAATTTTCTCACTTTCTTTCGTAGTTCTAAATCTTTTTTTATTCATCTTGAATCCACAAAATGATGGATAGTTGAACAATAATCTATCAATTTTATGATCTACCCCCTCTACTGGGTTTCACATTATATCATTTAAAAAAACAAATATATTGGATTTCATTCAAACAAAATTAATTATAAACTATAGTAATAGTTCATTCATATTGTATTACTCACCTTTTCACCTTTATAGGGTGGTAATTGATTGAGACAACATAATAATTATTCATCCCAAAACATCACAATTGGTTCATATTAAAATATTTCTAGGATAATATATATATATATCATTATTTAATAATACATATATATGTCAGACATTTAACAAATAATATAATGCATCCATATCATTATCTTAAAGTTAATTATATCTCGAAATCAGGTGTCAGATAATATTTCTCATGTATTTTCAATTTGTGAAATGAATATACCATCACTATATCAATAAACATTAGGATACATCCCAGACCATTCTTTATGAACTACAATATGTAAAAAATCCATCTCCGCTATAGGTTATTGTGATAAAGAGTTCAATAACACACCTTCTCATCAACTGTAAGACGTTATCTTTACATTCTTCAATCCACAGAAACAAAAATCTATTCTGAGTCAACATGGGGATGTGATTTGATAGTTGATATAAATATCACAAAAAGAGTTTGTATTATCCACCACCAATTAAATCTATGGATATTTTTTATAGTGGTTACTCTAGGATAATTTTTAATCACTTAAATATTTTAATGATTGACTGATATACCATCACATGAGATTATATAAGCCATTATATAAACCCATATAGGAAAACAATTAAACCTTTTTAAAATGTTACTTAAAAAATCCCTTTATTTCCGATATTTAGATTAAAGTAGAATGAAATTAATAATTTTACATTATAATTAAATATGTAAGACTATAATCCATAAATAGTACAACAAAATGAACAAGGAAATATCTAAAGACTCTATTAAAAAAATCTATGGATATGGAGAAGGAATTATTATGCCCAAATGGAATCATTATAAAAACTATATTTCCAAACCCTCATATATATAATCATATTTTTTATTCCCTTTATTTGAATATTAATTTTTAATTATATGAATAAATGTAAATAATTAAGTGATTTTTTTATCCTAGTAATTGATTAAAAAAATCATCAGTACATGATAGGGGATACTTATTTTTTATATTGATATTGTACATTTCAAAATAATCAATATAAAGATGCAGTGATACATCGTTCTTCTTAACAAAAACAAATGGTTCCCACAAATGTGATACAGTATGGTTTATAGATCCATTTTCAAGATACATCTATAGTTTCATCATGGGATCTAGTAACATAATCAGGGTGGATTTATATTATCATTATTTGAAATAGGTGTTCCACTCAATATGAGTTCCATTGAAAACTCAAATTTATTATTAAGAGTTAAACTAAGAAAATTGTTTTTAAATACATCAAAAAATATTTTATAATAAGAATATATAAAATATTTATTTTCTCCAAAACTATATGAAATAGTTCTAATCAAAGATAAGAAATGAATCCCATAAGGTGTATATTATTTCCATTGGTTTTTTTATTTATCCTCTTATAAATAATGACTTTTAGTTTCATTTTTAATATTAATTGTAAAATCCCTTGCTAAAAAATTAACCGGCGATCTATTTAATGAAATTACATCATAACATACAACCACTTAAATTTATACTAAGAGAAGAATCACAAGATTTTTTAAAATCACATTCCAAAAAAGATCATTTCCAGAAGAACTATCAACTTTATATGTGTTCATATCAACTGTAATAGAATTCATTGCATTGTAAAAAACTAGTTGTTTACGTGGTAATTTTAATTCCATATA
The DNA here is from genome assembly GCA_963277665.1 of Viscum album. Taxonomy (NCBI): domain Eukaryota; kingdom Viridiplantae; phylum Streptophyta; class Magnoliopsida; order Santalales; family Viscaceae; genus Viscum; species Viscum album. The sequence goes on along the minus strand of OY728151.1, from coordinate 127,421,811 downwards.
AAATTAAATAGATAAAATAGATCTGGTATAGCGATAATAAATTAATAAATTAGATACTCTAGACTTTGGGATAAGTGTACCTTTTACAACATCATTCTTATAACCAACTTTTGTAATCATGATCGCATGATATTTCCCTTTTTTGTTGAGATTAATAGGTTGCTGATGCTAATAATCATCATTAATCAAGAAATTCATATATGGGTTCATTAAAATGTCATACTCAATGCATTAGAAAAATTGTAGTGTGGATGGTTATTTAGATTTAATATGAAATTATTTTATTGTATAACATCTCTTATTTTCATCTTTTTACATTAATGAACTTTATAATAAGCCATTTCACAATTAAATGACCTCCTAGTTCCAATAATTAAATTTAAATTCTTTTAATCCTACATTTATTTCATTCTATAGACTATAATATCATTCCAAAATGAGATTTATTTGAGATCTTGTGATACTATGTCTTCTTTTTCGTACCAAATCTATGTGAGTAATTGAAATTTACATCTTTTCATTAAACATTGAGAACATAATGATTAGTTTCATCATATCCATTAATGAATTTTATATATCAAACCATTCATAGTTATTTTATTATTCCACCAAATATGTGATATTTTTATATGTATTATGAATCATATTTATTTATTTTAATTGATTCACTGTGTTCTATAGAATCCAATATACTAATCGATGAGCTTAAATGAAAAACTACATATTATTTAAATTTAAATTTTATAACCTGGAAGTTAAAATAAAAATCACGAATTGAAATATATTTTTTATTTATTTAATATAATGGTCAATATCAATATCTATGTATTTGAAATTACATGAAAAATAATCACACAATTCTTAGTGTAGTTATTTTATTCATAAAAAAATATGTTTTAATCAAAAATGAATTTTTCTTCCTTTTATGAGTTAATATCTTAATTTATAGAAATTATAGAAAATTTATTTCAAAAAATAAATTTATCATTTTAATTATTAATGTAAAAATTATCATTAAAATAATTATTTATATCATTCTGAAAATAATGACATTTCATGTTTTAGTGAAAATTGTTTATTTTTATAGAAAAATAAATTATAAAATATTTACAATGTAAAATTATTTTTACATTAATTTAAAGGGTTTAAAAGCTCAATATTCCCTAAATAATTATCTGATTATGAGTATAATAGTATTTTTATACATTAATATTGTAAAAATAATTTTAGGTTTTGAAATGTGATTTTTTATACTACTATTTTGTGTTACATTTTGATTATTTATTTTAAAATGTAATTTCACAAATTACAATTTATTTATTCTAAAAAATTTATTTTATATTTGGAATTAAAGGGTACCAATTTAGTAAATATTATCATTTTATTATTGTCAATTTTAAATGTAACCTTAGTCATTTTTATTACCACGATAAAGGGTAAATCATGTAATTAATGGTTAAAAATAAATTTATATGGAATATAAAATAAAAAAAACATTATTAAATATTATTTAATAATTATAAAAACATGATAATTAGATAAGGATCTAATATATTACCTTTATAGGCCAATTTTATGAGATTATTACTTTTATTTAATTAAATTTATTGAAAAGTCAAACATATCACACTACTATTTTAAATAAATGTAATACATTTAATATGGTGTTTCTAGAGGATATTATCTACAATAAATGTTGATATTAAATATAATATATATAAAACCTATTAATTTATTAAAATTTTAAAAAATATTTATTTATTTTAAAAACATTCACAATGCTAATGTAGTAATTTTTTAATAAATGAAAAACTAATATAATTGATATTAGACATAATTAAATTAATATTATTTGATAATAATAATGTGATATGAAAATTTAATTTTTTCATTTTACATGATAGTGATATATTAAAATAGTTGGCTATATTTTTAACATTTATTCAGATATTATTAAATTTTCTGTAACGAATAGTTTTAAAATTTGACATTATGGATAGTTTATTGAAAAAAAATATTTAATTAAATGGTATAAAATTTCTTAAAATTGTAAATTCAGATAATTTATTTCCATACGTAATTAAATTTCAACCACATCCTAGTTATTGGTCCTTTCCCATTTTATAGTATATATATTAAAACTCAATGTGTAAAAATCAGTGATTTCACTATAAGAGTTAACAGGGTTTAATAAGGGTTAAAACAAACAGTAATCATAGAAAAAATTAAATGTGTATCATATTTTTATTATATATTGTTATTTTGACCCATATTGATATTATTCATTTAATTAATATTTCTAGTTACATATCCAATTAAATATTATTTTATGTTAATTTATTATTTTGAGAAATTTCTTTAGTGCCCCTCCTCCTTCATAAAAAAGTGACCCCATTCTTATCATTCCATAAAAACTAAAAATTCTTATTTTAGAATGTACCTACAAAACTAAAAACTTATAATATCTATCTTCAATTTATATTTTTTATTTTAGGAATAACACCAACACTAGTTTTAATGATTTTTTATGAAAAATAGATTTTTGGAAGAAGCGATATTTATTTTCATCAAGAATTTCTAATCTATATATCGATCTACATACCTCAAACCATTTTAAAACTTTATAAAAGAATAAATAAATTATCATAAATATGATAATATTTTATTTTGTATGTTTTAGGACCTATTTCATTATCCACATCTATCAAATGGGAAACAATTCAATTTTTCTGTGTACGAGAGACTACCGCCACACAAACGGTTGTAATACTTTTTTCATTACCATCTCCCAAGAATATTTGTATTGATAGAATTAAAGTTTTTAATCTATATTAATTATATTTTTATAATTTTTATCATAAAATATAAATGTAATGTTATTTTCATTCATTTAAAATAAAAATGATAATGGCAGCTGTGCATACATGTTAATTATCACCACTACGAAGCGATGCAATTCATTTTTCATCACCACAAAACATGGATGAATTTTATATGTGTATTTAAATGAGTAATACTATATTAATTATTTAATTTTAATTATTGAAGTATATTAATATTCTCACCTTCTATTTATATGGATCGTTGAATTATTTAAACGTTACCCATGCGTTCGTACGACATTCCATATCCTAGAGTATAACTTAGTTTACCGTTCATAACCATGTTTAATTGATGGAAATAAAATTATTATTTAATGTATAAATAATAATTATTCTATTATTATACTATTGAAATTATGGAATAATTCGTTCTTGGACAGTATTCAACTTACCAAAGTCATTTATAAATTATGAACTGGTTATTTCCAAACCGTCTAACATGAACTTGTGTGAAAAAGTAATTTTACATAAAATAGAAAATAAATTATATAAAAGGACTAATAAAAAAAATACACATATTTTAAATAATTATCCAATTTTAATTAGTCAGGAATATATATATCATATGTGATAAGTCCAACTCATTGTAATGTATATTCTTATAAAATTTGTCTTTAATGTTTCCTTAAAAACAATCATTTTCTTCCATATCTGAATGATTGTTTTATGAAAATAAATTAAATAAATATGTTATTATTATTATATAATTTAATAAATTATTTTTTATAATTTTTTATTTTTTTCATATTGGTTTTAAATGAATATTTGTATCATTGTCCAAATAATGCAATTTGTGACTTTTCTAATAGAAATATGAAGCATTGTTTCCTTATCTTATACAATATGAGTGCATTTTTCATCAAAAAATCTAGCAATTATTATTTATGTTTCTTACATAATTCTACATAGTTAATAAATATTAAAAAAAATTCGGTATTTTGTTCAGTGTTTATTCATCATACAACGTATTTTTAAGTAAAATGGCTATTTTTATTTTCAAAAGTGTTTTGTGTATCATTTTAAAAGTTTTTTCAACGGGTTTATTCATGAAATTGTCGATGTAATTTTTTTATAAAAGATAAATCCCCTTTACAGATCAAGGGAAATACAACTATATAATATATGGTGGGTTCACCAAGATAGAGTGGTAATTCATTGGAAAATATTTTTTTTCTCAAGATAATTTTATTGGAAGCCTACAATATGTCCATTCCAATCTAAATGTTTTCTTTTGAGGGTTTTGTAAAGATTTTTATATCATGATGTACTAATTTACCTACATTGATTTTATATTCATTCTAAAGAGGTCTATTGTAAATTATATGTTATGAAATTGTATGATAATTATTTTTTAATGAAAATTGATTCATTTTTATAGAAAATTTATGTTTGGAATAAAATGTTTCAAATTATTTTTAATTGTTTTAGATAAACTTATATATTTCTTCTTTTAGTGTAACATAAATAGATTTGTGTTCTCACACCATATTTTCTAATTGATTTTCATTAGTTTTAAGCATATTTGAGCGAAAATATAAGTCATTGATGATGATTTTTGAGGAAATGTATTAAGGGTTCCTATTAAAAGTTTAATATGGTGAAAAATTAGAAATGGAGTACAATTTAATAATTTTTCATATTAACATTATTATGAAACTATCCTGTAAATATATATAATGAAAAAATCCTTCAGATTTTTATAATGTGAATTCTATTACAAAGACACTAAAACATGTAAATCTTATGGTTGGTTCCATACTGTTTCCATCAGAGGACAGTTAAGAAAACACCGAGGACTAGGATGTTTTAATGATTGGTAATCATAATATTTATAGGTACCATCATTGGTTAACAATTTAAATGGATATAATCAGTATAATATCATATATATCCTGTTTGGGGATTTAACATAAAATTTAACTAATGGTATTTCTGTAGAATTTATTTTTAGGTAATTATTGGTTATTATATTTATCCTTGAAAAACGAAATGTATAATATTACATTAGAGGTAATAATATTTTTATATTTTTGAATATTTTAAGGTTATTCAAAAGAAATATGATAAAGTATCTAGAATATTGCCAGTAATATATTAATATAGATTTATAAAATGGACATCCTATAGTTTGGGGATAACCTGTCACATATGGTAAGTCCACATGGTTAGAACCCACAACCAAAGGTCGATAATGGTGCAATACTGACCATAGGCATACTTGGGTCCCAGTTTACTATGAAATTTTATATTTAGTTAAAAAATTTAATGGAAGAAGAATCATTTTATTTTGGGAGTGTTTATTTATTATATAGATAACAATGGGACTGGAAATGAAATTTGAAATTAAATGTTTAATGTTATACTATAACATTTTCAATATTTTGGGAACCCTATATGATCAAGGCAATCCAAATACTATGGGATTTTATTTTAGGAAAAATTGTTAAATTTTATTTTAGAAGAATATATAATTTTATTGTTGATTTAGGGTTATTCATGTTTTCTATGAAAATGGTTAGAATATCATGGAGAGTAAGTGATTTAGAAAATTACATATTTGTTTTTCGGCATTAACTTTGATTGATTTAATGTTGATATTTTTTTAATTTATATTTTAGGAATATTTTATCAAATCATAATTACTTTTTGTTTTCAATAATAATCATGAATAATTTTGAGATATATTGAGGATAGATATATTTTGAATTATCTATATTTAATATTTCACATTACTCTTGAATTATAAAAATTAATATAGATTTCAACATGTGATGATTTATTTTTTGGGGAAATTATCTTATCTTGTACAAAAACACATCAATTTTTGATAAAACATAAATAAAGAAGAAATATATAGTTATTATTTTGTGAAATTTTAAATTGGTTGAAAAGGATTATAATTCCAAAAGCATGAAATATTTCATCTTTATTACTCATCCTTTAGAGAAAATGACTATATAAGGGTCATAATTTATTAATTGATGAAACAATACATTTAAATTAATAAAGTTTCCTTTTGTTTGTACTTTAGGGAGTAAAATAATTCCATTACTATAAGAATACTTTTTTGGTGAAAAATAATTTCACGTTAAATTCTTCCATTGATAAATTAATATAATTTTTACACATCATAGATTTACGGTTTTGTGATGGTTAATAATATAATGTTCATGTTATTTATCAGTATCATTCAGTCCTTGGGAGTTATTTTTTCCTACCATATATATGTTTTCATTTCCCACTTATGTTCATCTATATTGGAACCTGGAATGTGTTGTCTCATGTGACCTTCATACTTTCTTTTCTCTATTTTCAAGACGATGATTTCTTAATAATTTTTATGATGTAGGAATTTAACTAAGGTATATTGAAATTAAAACCATTGTTACAAATCATGAGTACAAAATTGAACGGATGAAATTTCATAAAGGGGGATAATTTAACATCCACAAATTGTCCAAAAAGAAATCTCTTTGTTCGATTGCGTCTACGGTAAGAAACATCAAGAATAAATGAATAACAAAATATTAATTAAATGTTACCACTATAAACTGACCACTAAATTAATAAGTATGAATTTTACTAATTGATTTTTTATTTTAGTATGAACTTCCAAATAATTATTAATTTTTCATTTTGTTCTATGAAAATAAATGCACCATTTTGAGTAATGTAATGTTATTATTCAGAAATTTTTCTTTATCATTTCTATTTGTTATTCTTTTAGGAGTAAATATTTTAATTTTGAGAAGTAATAGAATACATATTTTAAAAACATAATATCATTTATAAATTCATAATTTCAATAATATCATAACATGATTTTTTTATTTTATGGAAAATATTAATTTTTCAATGAATAATAAAAAATAATGAACTTTATTCAAATTTAAAATTTAAAATATTTACAATGTAATATTTTTTTTAATTAAATTTTAATTGCATAATTTTTTAAAATAATAAAATTATCTTTTATAAAATGGATTTTATATATTAATTTAGTAAAAAAAAATTTATGTTTAAAAATGGAATTTAAAAAAAATGAATTTTATTACAATTTTCATGTTAATATTTAAATTAAATTATAAAAAATCTATGTGAAATTTTTTGAATATGGGTTACATATTTGAATTCAGAGTTTCTAAATTTATTTAATTCCTCACCTATATTTCTCGTCAATGATAATAGTAAATATAGTAATTTTTATTACCATGATAAAGGGTAAAGTATAAAATTAAATGTTTGAAATAAAATGATATGAACTATAAAATCAAAATAAAACATGATTAAATTTTATTGATAGATTATATTTCATCTATATTCATGAAAGGATATAATATATAATGTTTTAGGTCCACATAGATGAGATTATGAATATTATATAATTTAATTTAATGAAATGTGGAAATTTTCACTCACTTGTTATTAATACGTGGAATATTTTCAATTCAGGGCTATCAAAAATATGGTTGATTATAAATATTATTTTTAAATATAAATTATTTTTATTCGTAATTATAATTTATTATAATTTTTAATGAGATTATTACATTAAATTTTTCCAAAACAGTAATGAGGTAATTATTTTATAAATTTAAAAACAATATTAATAATATTACAAATATTATAATAAATATAATTTGATATAAATATTTTTATAAACAAACTATATTGATTCATTTTAATTTTTTTGATATTTTATAATATTTTTTGTCTAATTTATAGTTTTATAATTATATAATTAAAGTAATAGTGATGAATAGTTCTTAAAATTGACATTGTGGACAGTTTATAGAGATTAATATTTTATTAAGTGATATGAAATAATTAAAAATATTTTATTCTACAATTTTATTAGGGAAATGTTTAAAATATCTACAATTATCCAATTTATTTTTGTTTTCCATTTTATAGTATCTATATTGATCCTCAATATGTTAAAATCAATATTTTCACAGTGATAGTTAAATGTGTTAAATAAGTGTTTAAACCAAAAGATAATAGAATAAATATTGAAAAAACATTGCATATTATTATTGTAAGGGGGGTTTTCAAAAAATCATGATGCTATATTTTAAATTAATATTTTTGGAACCATTTGGTTTTAAAATTTATTTTATATTAATTAATTATTTTGAGAAGTTTCATAAGATCCCAATCTATCTTTTATAAAAAAGAACCTATTATTCTCAGTTACTCACACTTAATACCCATTTTTTAATCCAAAAACCATTAAAATACTATTTTATAATCTATCACTTCATTAAATATGTTTTATTTTAGGAAAAAAAACAAACATTAGTGATATTAAGATGTTAATAATGAGAGATTGTGTGAAAACTTTTATCATATTTAATCATGAGTTTTAATATTTTTTATCCTTCGTCATCTCTAAATTCTTTTTTAACCATGGAAAACAATATATACAGTATAATACATATAAATTTATTCTATTTTGTATGCTTAATGACATATATCCATATCCACTATCGTCAATTGGGAAATTAATTTACTCATCATGTGTATAGAGGACTACCGCATCACAAACTGATATATTTATTTTCTGATCACCATCTCTCAAAATATATTGTAATTAATAAATTAATATATATATATATATATATATGATATTAATGAAATATTCATTATTCTTAAATTCTTATTTAACATTTATATTTTTATCATTCCATGCATAGAAAAATGATTACAGCATTCATGTGTACATGTGAATTATCACATGCATGAAGGGATGAGATTCGATTTTAATCACCACACCACCTGGATTATATATATAGGTTTATTTTAATAACTAATATGATATTATTTAAATTATAGTCATTATGTAATGATTTTATAACACTTATCTTCTTTCAATAAATGTTGTTGAAGAATGGAATTGATACTCATTCATGTGTTCGACCTACCATCTGCATTATTGTAACAAAATTATTCTTTAATGACAATATTTAAATGTTAGATCTAAAATTATAATTTTTTTTATATAAATAATAATTATTTCCTGAATATTATTCCAAATATAATAGAATAATTTTCCTTCTAACAATAGTCAACATACTGATGTCATATAGACTTATGTACCGAATATCATAAAAACAACCGACGTGATCATAAGTGATTAATAAAATATATATAACCAGAAAAAAATTAAATTGAAAGGACTAATAAAAATGAACAAGTTTTAGATGTGGTTAAATAATTAATAATTGTTTATTGTTAAGGAATATAATGATATTACTTTATAATTCATACTGAAGTTAAGCCACAAAAATTTTAAAAATTATCTTTTAACGTTTCCCTTAGAACCCATTTTTATTATATATCCATATGAATTTTATCAACATATTATTTAAAATAATTTTTAATTAAAATTATATATATATTTTTAAAAATATTTCCATTTATTTTATTTTTTTAAAAAAACTAATCAAATATTTCTATCATTTTCCAAATGATGTACATTATAATTTTTTAAACACAAATATGCATGTAATGTTCTTTTTACTAAAAAAATGATAGGATTTTCCCACCATCATGATAACTCAATTTTTTGATGTTTTATGTATTGTTTTTCATAGATTATTCAATAAAAATGAATTCATTTCTATTTGTGTTGTTTATGGAATCAAAAAGTTACTTTTAGAAAAAGGGATAATTATATATCCCAAATTGATTTGTAAAGGGGTTTACAAGAGTATTCAATGGATCCAGAAGTGATATTGTCCGTAAAAAAATTTGTTACGATGTTTTTATTTCTATTACAGCTCATGGGAGAGCTCGTAATAACTTATATGATAGGTTCACCTTTATATCACTCTAATTATATGTGTAATGATTTTGTTTTGTTTAAAATAATATAGGATGTTATCCATATGGTTATTCAAATTTATAAGGGTTCTTGTAAGGGTTTTGTAAGTGGTCTATGATGATGATGTCTCAAGAAAAATAAGTTCCATTTATATACTTTCTAATTCGTTTTCATGGAAATTTTATAATATCATGTGATATGTTAATGAACAATTTAAAGGAAAAAACTGATTCTCCTTTCAGAAAAAAGTGCATTTTTTATGAAACATATTTAAATGAGTTTATATTTCTTTCAATGGATAAATATAATAATTATTTTAATATCTCTTACTAAAATTTACCTTATCATACCATGTTTTAAAAAAAATCATATGGTTTATTGGTGGATAAATTAAATGGATAATTCATTTCATGATTATTTTACAATAAAACAAATCATGTTTTGTTTTATGATATTCATTTTATCAAAAAATTGATATTGTGTATATGTGTCTGTTTTGTAATAAAAATGTTTTTAGGAAATAATTTTCTAAAGCTATAAACCCCAAATTCCAATGAGATTTAAATAAATTTATTTCTATTTTAAAGGCATTAAAACATGAAATTTTTATGGTCATGTTAAAACATTTATTGATTAATCCATGAGAATTACATTAATGCCTTGTTCAATTTAACTCATAGGTACTAATGGATTAATTATCCATCCAAATAGGAATTATAAATTCCGTATAAAATTTTAAATGTAGAATAAGTGGGAGAATATGTTGAGAAAATCCAACTTAATCTTGCCCGATAATGAACCATAATTTTTTAAACAGTATTTTCATTATTCTATATATTTCATCAAAAACAACACATAGAGAAACTAGAAATTGTATTCTGTTACATTAATAATGAAAATATAATTAGAAAACTAACAAATTAACTAAAGTGGGATGATAAAGGGAATATAAGATAATATAATAGAAAAATATAGATATGATCGATCAAATAGAATAACCTCACTCACATACAATGGTGTAGACATAAGACACAATTTAAATAATAAAATATTAATTTAGAATATTAACATATATATAAATTTTAGGATTCATAAAATATAATTATGATACAATTATATCATGGAAAAAGTATTTAAATGTTTCAAAATTAATGATTTATGTGTTGGTTTTGTTTAGAAAAAATTTATTTATAATTTTATAATTAAAATTGAATTTTACCAAAAAAAAATTATTTTTACAAAATATATTCAAAAATTATTATTTTTTTCATGTAATAATATGTTAATTTTAGGAGACTATAATTATTTTTTTAATATTTTCTGAAAAGAGTTATAATATTTAATTTTTTTTAATAAATATTTATTTTTATTTAAATAAAAATATCCCATAATTGTAACAATCTTTTTATAAATTAGATAGCATTTATGAAGTCTACATTTCAAAAAATGGTTAAAATGATTATTTGAGCTTTTCTAAAATATTTGAATTTATTATGGTTGTTAAAATGTGGTAATTTAGTATTTTTATCAAATAAATGACTCTTTCAGTAATTTTTTATATATTGATGAGTTAGAACTCATTATTTTGAACTCACTGAACTAGTTACTTTAATTAATCCCTATAATATACTATTTAATTAAAAATCAAAAAAAAACCCACACCTCTCACTATAAATACCACCCATCATCACCCATTATTCTCACACCACCATATCCTTTTAGTATGAACAATTTCCTCCCAATTCATCTATGAAGATTCTTCCCCACGTCTTCGTATTACATATCTCACCAAAATACCAGTTCTATATTCCTTAAATATCTTCTCAAGGTGATGATATTCCAGAGGAAAGATTCACTTTATTTCTCTGTTATCTTATTTCATTTTTCTTTTCATCTCTTAATCTCTGATATCCAAAACAAAATGAAAAGTCGATTATCATATATAAAATAAAATATTGTAAAATTAATTAAATAACTATCATCAAATCTATTATCTTCCCATTTAATTCAAAAAATGAAAATATCATCTATGATGTGTCGATTCACTACCTTCATAGATGATGGGTATTCTTTTTTCATCACCTCCTTCATAAATATACCTAAAACCATTTTTATGGTTAAATAAGATTTCAGAATTTATATTATAACCTTTTCATTTATTTATCCAATGTATAATCATAATAATAAATAAAATAATACTATTTCTTGATGGTCGTAAAAATATGTAAAACAAAATAAGTATTTTTCATTATCATTTTATCTAATGAATCATTATCTTATGTCTCGATAAAATGAAATATGGGCCATTTGAAATTATGGATGTTTATTAATACAATTCCATTTCACATCCATAATTTTTATTCCATTATTTCATGATCTCTATTTTTTAATCTCAATGTAAGTGATCATAAAATCATAAAACAAACAACAAAATTAAACCTTAATACTCATTTAAATAACCTTAAAATTAAATAATAATGTTATAATAAATATGATATATGTTTAATAGGTTATGAAATAATTTATTGATTCATTTAATTATTTTTTAAAGCACGTTATGTGAATGTTAATAACATGATCACGTATAAGGTATGGGAAATCTATAAACCTCTAAATCACCATTGGGTTATGATATCACTCTATTTAAACAAAAGAATTTCTTAATTGTTATTATATAAGTTTTATAAATTCATATTATATTTTTCAAAAATTATTTATTGAAATCAATTTATATTTAGTTGATGGAGAAATATGTGTTTTAGAATGATTAAATTTTAATTCATCATAATAAGTAATTTCGATTAAAGGGAACTTCTCTGTTACATTCTTATTTTTGACTACACTCCCTATACTATTTAAATGAGGAATTATTCTTCTAAAATAATTAATTTCATCATGAAATCGTGTCTTTGTTAATTTTTGGATTAATAAAATATTATTCTTTCATCGTCTTTAATACTCTATTATATTTTATTTAAATTTCACTAAAGTGTTTCTTTTCTATTGTTTCATAAACACTCGATTTACATGTTCTCACTCCAATTAGTCATAATTGGTCTTTATCAATGAATATTTTCTTATGACTATTCATGTACAATTTATTTCTATTTTATCATAGACACCATTATGATATTCTCTTTGTTTATGCCTTATTACATGATTATGATGCCCATTTATTTCCATAGGTTACCCTTATGGGTAATCCTTATTTTTGGTTATTTATGTAGAACTAATATGTATGAAAATATAATTATGGGTAATCCCGTATAGAAATATGGAGCATTGGTCATTTTTTTAGTCACATAGGATGTCCTGTTAGGGATTAGGGAGTAAACCTAATCTATTAAGGTACATTTTCCACCTTGTGATATATTTCTAGAATTTACCATTGAATTATATTAATGTCAGGTTTTATATTTCTTCCACATTCTTATGTTTCCATTATCACATGACACCATGTTCCATATGGTATGAGTATATATGTCTATTCATGTTATGTTCATTTTTTATGTCACCATGTTGGGATTTCTAAATTATTTTCTATGCTTTCTTCCCAAGTTTATTCGCATACTAGTATTTTTAAGTACTCCATTTTTCATGTATTCATAAGGTTATTCTATGAATATGTAATAATTAAAATTAATTTAGGATCTATTTATTTATATTAAATAAATGGAAATTTTAATCATTCTAACTATGTATCGAAAAATCAAAATACCCTTGACTCTATAATCCGCAGTTTGTATTTTTTTGATATTTATGATTAAAAGAATGAAATATTTTTTGTAAAAGGAATGGGTTCCTAATGTTGGTGTAAAATGATGGACATGTTATTTTTGGATATTATGACTTGAAAAATTTAGTATGAACCTTAAAAACAATTTTATAACCATGGATGACCTATTTCGAATATTATCAAATCTCGATTAAGGATATAATTTTCTATTATAGGTTTAACCTTTTATTTTTAAAATTTACTTTTTTTATAAATTTTTATCTAATTATTTAATCCCTCCTAATTGTATTTGAATTTTCTTAGTCAATATAGGGAAATAGGTGAACATGTTCCAAACTGCAGTGTGATATGAAATGTTTTGATTCCCCTAATGAAATTATAAATATGATCATAATGGGAACTCAAAACATTATGACACTAATAGATCAATTGGATCAAGTTATGAATACTAATTTGAATCATGATGAACATACTAGTTGTCCTATAAAAGGTTTTTTTTCATCAAATCCATTATGTGAAAAATGCCACATATCTATAGTCGATCATCCAATAACATCGTTAATGAACAATGGATTAACTCCATTGATAAGATATTAAATATCCTTAATTGACATGAATATGATAATGTCCCAAGGGTGGTCTATCATTCAGATGGAGAAGATGAACAATGGTAAAAAATGATCAAAACACAATGTATAATGAATAAAATGTTAAAATGGAAGGTGAAGGATTAAGTAAAATATTATTCAATAAATATTTTCCTTGAACACTATATCTTACGATAGATAGGGAGTTCATATAATAAAAGAAAAAGGAAGATGAGCATTTTAAATTGTATGAAGTCAAATTTACAATTCTTATATGATATACAAATGAAATTATCCAAAAAATGATATAATTATTGACCACTTATTTATAAGACTATATCCATGTTTATGAAATGAATTTTTGATTTGATACATTTAAATTTATGAGGAAATTTTCTGTTATTCCCATAGGGTTTAAATGAATATAGGAGACACTCATTGGCCTTGTGGGATTATAGGTTAAAAGTGGGAAATGGAGTTTTTTTGAAAAGAAATGGGAAATGGATTTTAATATAGGAGGATAGATAGATAAATCCCTTGATTGAATGAAAACCCCACTTCCCACGTGTGAAAGATTTAGGAAGAATAATATTATGAACTATCAACACTATAAAAAAACAGCACATTAGAGGTGGTTATGCTCAACCCCCTCAAAATTCATTTTATGTTACATTAGAGGGGGTTCTTCACAACCCGTTATAAATTTTTAGCTTTTTTAATATTTAGATTAATTTTATAGATGGTTATGTTAAAAATTCCAATATATTGATAATTAGTGGTTCAATATATTTAGTTATAGGCATAATATATTAGGTTAGAGGCACTACATAGAAACACACACACACACAAACATATAAATACATATAGTTTGATTTTATAGGTGTTATATATATACGAGAGAGTGTGTATGTTATATGGGTCCTTTGAAAAATGTTGGGGGTCACAAAACAATCTGTGTAAGACATTATTGAGGGTTAAAAACCCCTTCTACTGTAAGACATTAGTAGGGGTTCAAAACCACTTTAAATGTAATAAAATATTTGGGGTTCAAAATCCATTCTAATGTAAGAAATTAGTGGGGGTTCAAAACTCCCTCTTGAACCCCCGCTAATGTCTTACATTGGAGGGGGTTGTCAACCCCCCTCTAATTTAAGAGATCAGAGAGGTTCTGAACTCCTACTATTATCTTAACAAAAATCATAATCTATATTTAGTATATATTGTATATATATATGAATGTATTTATAAAATTTATAATATAATATATTCATATAAATATCTAATATACGTTTAAATGTAATATATATATATATATGAAAAATATATTTTTAATAAATATATATAATATACATGTATTCAAAAAAATATAAATAATGACAAATAAAAATATAAAAACACATTTTCATTTGGGTGTTTTTTATATGAATGTGTTTTTAAATACATAAAAACATATTTTTATTTAAATATATGTAAATATCTAATTTATAGAAGTGTGAAATATATATATATTAATATTTATATGTATATATATATACAAGTTATTTATTTATTTAATTTTAATATATTATGAAAATAAAGATAATATTAATAAACATATTCATATATATTAATACAATAATATATAAATTATATGTTTATATTTGATAATATATATATATATATATGTTTATTAGTATATATTCTTATTTTAATAATCATAATATACATATTTAAATATATTATATTAATAATTGTTATTTTAATAAACATATTTATATATATTAACAAAATAATATATAAATTATGAGTAAATTAATTAATAAATAAATTTATATATGTTTATTAATATATATGAGAATTTTTATAACCATATTATATGTATTTAAATATTTAATGAAAATTATTTATATTTTATTAACATAACAACATATATAAATAGAATAATAGATGTACCTTATAAGAAAAATGAGATTTGGCGTAGTGGTTTAAGTATTATATTTATATAGTGTAAGAGCGTGGTTCGAATCCCATATGGATCAGTATTTTAGAAGCCCAATGTGTTATCCAACCAAGAAGAGACTAGGGGCTGGACCGGAACACAGACTGAGGAGACTAGGGGCAGGGCTAGACTGGGACATGCTTGTAGATACCTGGGGGGTAGACACAGGAGGACTTGGGACTGGAGGAAAGACACGAGGGACACTAGGGGACATACCAGGACAAATGATGATAGGGGGACAGAGACTGGGGACCGAGGGGACAAACATGGAAAGATGGACAAACCGAAAAAAGAACAGACACCGAGGGAGGACATAAATTGGGGAGATTGAGAATCGGTGATTCACCGGAGGGGAAAAGACTATGGGATGAACAAGAGGGGGTAGCAAGTACTGCAGGGGGAATTGGGGTGAACTGGAAAGGCATGGGACATGCACATCATGAATTGATAATGATTTTTCGAAAGCATTAGGGGAGGTTGTGTAAAACCACACCTAATTCAATCAACAATTAGAGGTGATTATAAGTGCCCCTTATCTCACTATTAGAGGTAGTTGGGGTTATAACTGCCTCTAATGACATCCATTTGGGGTAAATTCTAAACAAAATTAGAGAGGATTTAAACCCCCTCTAATGTAACCACTTCTAAATTCACCTCGCTGTTAACAACTCTTTCTCAATACTGCCTCTACTAATAGTAGGCGGTCATATTAGTAGTAGTTCATCATAACAATTTATAATGTCTTTTGATGTGCTTATAACCCATTGTAAATTAAAAAAGAACCTATTTTGGGGGCGAGACACATGTGGACCATGGACCGGGGGATAGACACGAGGGACACTAGGGGACAGTCCGTGACTCATGAGGACGGGGTGACAGAGACAGGGGACCGAGGGACAAACATAGGCCTACAGACAAACCGACAAAGGAACTGACACCAGTGGAAGACACACAATGGAGAGACCGATACACGGGGACACATACGAGGGGTAATGACCAGGGACTCCCAAGAGGGGGCAGCAGGTACTGGAGAGGGATTGGGGGAACATGACAGGCGGGGAACATGCACAGAGTGCATTGGTGAAGATTTTTATTAAGCATTAGGGGTGGTTGGGTAAAACCACCCCTAATTCAATCATCAAATAAGGGTGACTTGATCCTCCCCTAATCCCTCTATTAGAGGAATTTGGGGTTATAACCGCCTCTAATGGCAACAATTTTTGGTAAATTATGAACAACATTAGAGGTGGTTTAAAGCCACTCTAATGTAACCACCGCAAAACTCACCACACATTTACCAATACTTTCTTAAAACCACCTCTACTAATAGTAGGCGGACACATTTGCGGCAATTCCTCATAACCACCTCTAATATATTTATAAGGGGTTATAATCCCTTCTAAAGTAAAAAATATCCTCTTATATAGTGGTAATTTTTTTTGTAGTGCTAAAGGGATCTATGTGGTACTATAAATTTGGATGATATGGGTATCATGATGACTTTTTCCAAAGGGGTATGAAGAAGCCCAAAAATTTTGAATATTAAGGTATGTTTGTTATAATAAGTCATCATATAGTGTAGTGTTTCAAATATAATTATCATAGAAATTATTTGATCTAATAACCTATGTCTACTGTTGTTAGAGGCAATTAATAGAAAACACCACCTAGGAAACATATATGGTCATATTCTATCACTACAGCTAAGGTGCATCCAGAAAAAAGACGTATTGAAAGGTACTCTGGTAATTTATTCCAAAATATAATGCATAATTATTGATTCTATTTATACCCATTCCTTCATATCTTATATGGTTAGTAAATCTACTCAAACACACACTCAAAATATTGAGTTTGAGTGATCTTTGTGAAGTGCAATTTGTGAAATTATTTGATCCAAAGTATATAAATCTCCCTCAATTAATATTTTTTTATTGAACATCCTTGAAAATATAATCTTACTTACTTTGGTAGATTTTGATACTACCTGATTCATGGAATTTTTATCACTATAAAAATCGATCATCAACAGTTGAGAGAGGGAGATTACTCTTCTTATCCCTAGGAATCATCCAATTCTGTATAAGTGTAAGGGAGAGGATAATTTTCATTCATAATAAATCTATAAATTTTGGATATTATTTCCTAAGAATAAATAATATCATTATCAAATTACAAATAAAATTTATAGGATAAAGAAAAAATCCATCCCCATTATGAGGGGTTATACAAATGTGTTCCCTAAATAATTCCATGGGCGACCTCATGGGTTAGAGGATCAATTGAAATTTGATCTTATAATAGGATATCTAACTATATCAATGACTCTTCACTGTATATCCACCATTATGTTAAAATAAATGAATATGTAATTAAATTATAACCTTGACAATGGTTCAATATACATGACAGCATCACCATGGGGTGTACCAGTCCTCTTCATCCAAAAGAATGATGGATCAAGGTGTCATTGTATTAATTATCAAGAGATTAAATATCATGATAAATAAAATGTTCTCATTCCATGGCTAGATGGAATGTTTTATCAACTACATGGGGCCAAGTATTTCTCAGATTGTGACATTAAATCATGATATCATCAATTATAAGTGTAGATAGAAGATATTCATAATAATACATTTCAGACGAAGTATTGAAAATATGAGTTCATAGGGATGCCTTTCAAGAATAAATAATACTCTAAAATGATTCTTGTACATAATTAATAAATCCATTTTAGATTACGACGATGAATTCTCAGTAGTATTTATAGATGATGTCTAAAAGTACTAAATGATCAAGGTAGTACATGATGATAATTTTAATACTATGTTACATGTTTTTGAAGGGAGAGAATATAAGAAGATTATATAAAATGTGAGTTCTATATGGAGGAATTATCAATCTCGGGGCATGTTATCATAAACCAAGGGATATTTGTAGACCCATAAAATTCAATGGAAATCGAAGAGTGACCCTGGCCAAAATCTGTAAAACGAAATTTTAGATTCCTTGTTTTAGAATGAAATTGCCAATGATTTGAGGGGATGTTTTTATGATTATGAAACCAATTAACTAAGCTGAATCAAGATGGAGTAATGTTTTCTGGACTACTGAATGTGAATAATTCATTAAATAACTAAAAAATTGGATAATCAGAGCACCGATTGTTACACAATATGGATGTGGGAAACTACTAGTGGTACAAAACAATGATTCGAATATGGGACTAGCCTGCTTACTGATGAAAAAGGATAAATTTATAGAATATGACTCGAGATAGTTGAATGTTCATGATAAAAATTATCCCATACATGATCAAGAGTTCGTAACTAAGTTCATCACATTGAAATATATTAGTATTATCTCTATGTAGAGAGGTATGAAAAATATAATAATTTTAAGATCCTGAAATATATATTCACATGGAAGGGTCTTAATATTACCATGTGAATGATTATTTAAATCATCGTTGATTATAACGTTTCAATCCAATACCTTCCACATATAGAAAATAATGTAGTATATGTTCTATGTAAAATGGATCCTGCAACATTATCAATGATGAGAAATGAGTAGGATCCATTCTTCTTAGACATTGAATATATAAACATGGGAATCATAAAGGATGGTACTCCATAATTTCATTCAAATATAATTTCTAAAACGTCCCTTATAGGAAACATAATGGATAAAAAAATAATTTCAGTAGAAATTAATAAAAAAGTGGTATTTAAAATATAAGAGAAATACAAAAAATTCATTAGTTATAATTAATGTGTAGTAATAATTGGATCATGATTATTTGAATCATCAGATCCAAATATAAAGATGATTATTTTGAATTATGCATATAGTTTGACCATCTATATTCACCTAGGGAGTACAATTATTTATGGAGATCTCTAAGAGCACTAATGGTGGGACTATAGGGTTAAATATATAAAAAATATATATAACAATGTTCCATGTGTGTTAGCATGTGAAGGAATAAAGAAAAAATCCAAGTGGGATAATGAAACCATTAACCATACCAAAATGGAAATGGGAAAACATCACCATGGACATTATCACCATAATTCCAATGAAATACAAATGAAATAATGATATATTAACTATTATGTATTATCATACAAAGACAACACACCTTATCATAATCCCAAAAGAATTACCAGTAGATTGTCTTTCATGAATATAAATCGAATAATTAGTGAGGTTTCATGGATTTCCCCAGTCGATTGAATTTATTAAGATATTATATTCCCATAATAGCTTTATAAAAGTCTCTAACAAGCTCTAGACACTGAGCTAAACTTAATTATGTCTTTCCCCTCTCAAGCTAATTTTCATTATGAGAAGACTATTCAGAAACTAGAATATATGTTGACATAATGTTATATGGACATCCATTGAAGACGTGATCATTATCTAACACTCTTCTAGTTCTCTAAAAACAATAGTTTCTACTCTATCATTCAAACAAATCCATATATTTACCTTTATGAAATATGATTCAAAAAACTAGTATGGTAGGAATTAGTTAGTTAACATAATCAACCACGACATGAAATGGAAAATTAAATCATAGAGAAGGATAAAAACCATTCAAGAAAACATTAATAAAACCTAAGATATATATAATAGCTTAAAAATTAATCTAACATTGTAGATAGAGTATGAAGTTGGTGATAAGGTATTCTTATATATATCTCTATAGAAGATAGTCATGAGAATTGGGAAGATATAATTCTATGTTCTAGTTACATCGGCCCCCTTGAGATTCTAGATCCTATAGGTGTTGTGGCATATTGAGTAGAATTTCCACAAACCATTTCTCATGTGGCTGACATATTCCATGTATCCCTGTTTATTAAGTATATACTAGAACCATCACATGTATTCGATTCATTGGTGGCACAACTATAAAACTATATCTCTTATGAGGACCAGACAACAAAGATCACAGACTATAGAGATATAAAGGTCTTGCTCCTAAAATTAGGGCCTACGCGGTATGTAATAGGCTAAATTCCCACTGGGCCAACGGGCTATGTAATGGGTCTCCCTCTACCCAGTTAAAGTGGTATTTTCTTTGCTTAAATAATAAAAATTATGCTTCGGCCCCAACCTTTAAAAAAATTATAATTATTTCATCATAATCATCAAATAGAGAATGAAAAAAAAATATTTCCATAATAGAGTAGAGATAAATTAGATAGAAAGAAAACCAATAATTAAAATGGGATTACAAAGAGAATGTATGATATTAAAATATGAATATTTGAATCTTTTCAATAACCTATAATAACCACACTCATGAATATAGCTATAGAAAAAACATAATATTAACAATAATAAGATTCACTGAAAATATTAACTATGAATAGAATTTTCGTATATTATAAAAAAGAATTGAAATATTTCTATCTTGGGATAAGTAAATAAATGTTTTAAAATTGATAAAATAAGTGTTTGTATCTTTCTAAAATGAAAATGTTTAATAATAATTTTATAATTATAATCATTATTTAAAAGGAAATTTATTTTCAGTAAATTGATTCATAAATTTATATTTTCCTTTCATATAATTATAATATTATTTTTGAGACCATAATTAATGATTCAATATGTCATAAAATCGATTATTTTATTCAAATCATTATTCTTCGAATAAATGAGGATTTTAATTAGAAATAAAATATTTTATAATAAAGTTATATTTTTCATAAAATGTATTCTATTTTTGAAATTTAAATTTTGAAAAATTATTTGGGTGAATATTTGAGATTTTTTGAAATAGTTGAATTTTTTGTGGATAGAGAAATATTGTAACGTGGGATATTTGGAAAATAAATGAATTTTTAGTCATGGGTTATTTAAGAATGATGTATTAACACATTATTTTGAACCTTTATTCACCATATACTAAATATGGTCATTGTAATCCACACTATTTATTATCTTCAGCTAAAATAATAAACAGATAAATAAAAAATGAAAAAACACCCCTCTTTTCTCAATATAAGTACCACCCAAACAAAAAAATTCTCCTCATATATTTAAATCCATGTAAATTTTATAAATTATAAAAAAATTACACTCTGATTCCCTTTTGGCATGCCATGGTTTTTATGGTATCACCAAAATACAAATTTAATGTTCCTTAAGAAGGTTCTCATAGAAATGTTATTCATGAAGTAAAATACACCAGCTATCTATTTATTTTATTTCCTTTTTTTCTCTCTACTCAAATGTAATATCCCAAACATCATGATTTACCTATTATCAAATATATACTGAATTATATTTTGTTTATGGAATATAAACCATCAAATATCTTCTCTTATCATTTAATTATAAACATGATAACGTAGTTTGTGACATGTAAATTAACCACCTACGTGGATGATAATTTTTCATTTTTATTTAACATAATAAAATATTTTCATAAAACCATTTTTATTTTTGGAAATTATTCTAAAATTTATAATATATCTTCTTTCATGTTCTGGACAAATATATATTCATGGTATTAAATAAACTGAAAATAGTTTATGATTGTAGTAAAACCCATTGCTATAAAATAATAATTCTTAATGAATATTTTATCTAATGATTCCTCATAATATATAAGAATGAAATAATATATGATATAATTTAAAATTATGAAATTTTATTTATACCATTTCAATCGAATTATGGTGTTTTTCCTTCTTTTGACAATAAAACCCATACTTAATCTTAGGGGACCTGATCATAAAATTGTGAAACAAACTATGAAATTAAATATCATAACTCATAGAAATGACCAAAAAATAACTTAAAAAAGTTATATTAAATAAAATATATGATTTAGAGGATGTGAATTAATTTATTAATTAATATAATCTAAATGTAAAGACCCGTAAATTTCAAGGAAATTTTTTTTTCATAATTTTCTTTGGAATTTTACAAGAGCGCAGTCTCTGAAGGAACCTGATTCTGAGACCCGGTGTGCCCGGAATCATTTTCCGATGTTTGGCTCGGGTACGTTCAGTGAATGAATGATCGGGTTTTTCTAACTTTTGAATCGGTGCCCGGAATCAAATTCTGAGGGCACCGATGAAATCGCAGCGCCGGTATTTGCTTAGAAATTCCTTTTCCGGAGTTGCGTTTGCTCAGGTGTGGTTTTTAATTTTCGGGCATAAAGTTAAGAAATAAAATAATTTTACGACGACTTTATTTTATTTCACTTAAGCCACTTGGAAGCCACTTGAAGCCACTTAAAAGAGGCTTAAACTGAGTTGATCCGGATGGGATGCTATCTAGAAATATCCTACCCCCTTGGTAGGATATTTGTGAGGTGGGGCCCGCACGAGCCCCGCCGTTTCTTTCCACTAAGTAACGCACCCGCGAAAACCCGTCATTATGAAAGTCAACTGACGCGTTTTCTTAGATTATTAACAGACCATTTAATTGGGCGGTTTTCTTCGTGAATTAAATGAGCTGTTACATTCGTTGAATTAATACAACGAATTGATGGGTCGTTACTTACCCCTTTTTCGTTTGTCGGCGTAATAATAAAATAAGACCAACATGTATTATTGGAGGATTACTCGTTGAGAGGAGTTCTTGAACCTTCAACCTCCTTCGTGAAGAACGTGAAGAATGCGAAGAACGCCGGCCTCCGACGAAGAACGCCGAACCTGGAAATCGACGACGCGACGCCGTGATCCGCGACGCCGACGTTCCCTTCCTGCAACGTTCTTCTGTGATGTCTCTTCCTCCACGATGGATCTTCGATCGGCTTCTTGAGGTAAGAGTCTCACATTTTCTTTTTTAATGTCTTTTGTGGTTTTTACCGAAACACGGATTTAATTCTAATTAAATTAAATCTGTTGTTCTTGGTCCGTTGAGTTCACCGACTCAACGCCGAATACCGTGACGATGCGACGCCTTTCCGCGATGACGCGACGATCCCCTCCTTCTGCGACGAACAAATCTGCGAAGAACGTGCGTTCGACGATGACTACGAGGTAGGGATTTTTTTTGAAATGCTCTTCTTTCCCGTGTTGTTTCCGTTCAAAAATGAAGAACCCGATTCATAAAATATTTTTATTTCATTAAAAACTGTTTTCAGATATGTATTCATATGTTGATTATTGTTCCTCCCGTTGTTTATCACTAACGCGGAGGGTAAGGTCCAAATGAACATGGCCCGACAACCCTCCGACGTTCTTCGTTATTGTGCGGATTTGACGGGCGACGACGGAACGTGCCGCAACGGAAGTGTGATGGTTCCGCAGTGAAGAGAGAGTCCCGGGAGGAGCAGCGGCGCAGACGTGAATAGAATCGGACCACCAGAGCGACTCCGAGGGCCCGCGGAAGCCGGTGGCGGCAAGGGTCGTCGGTGAGGCGGCGGCGGTAGCCGGCAGCGGCGGTGCCCCGGCGCGCCTCCGGACAAGGACGTCATGGCAGAAGCCACATCGGCGTCACTCGCGGACCCACGGCCGCGCGGGTCTGGCGCGCATGGGACGCCGCCGAAGCCGCGTCCGGTTGTCCGAGCGACACCCCGCGGGTGCCGCGGGGTTGTCCCGCGGGGGCGGCGGCTCCCCCCCGCGTCGCTCGGTTGACCAGGGCGACACCCAGCTGGTGCCGCGGGGGTGTCACGTGGGGGTGGCTGCTCCCCCCCCCTCACTCGTCGCCCGGCCGAGCCGGGCCGGGCTGGCCGAGCCAGGCCGGTCCGACCGGGTCGGACCGGGTTGACCCGGTTCGGCCGACCCAAGGGGGGGTCGGGCCGGCTCGGCCCGGGCCCGAACCCCCCGTCTTCGGACCAGTTTCGGTCAAATGCCCGTAACATGAGCTACGGGACTCCAAATGACCCGCCGTCAGTGGAAACACGATCCTTGCATCGAGATGGTTGTTTCGGTATATCGCACTCAAGGTTTCGGAATACTTTTAGTTCGGCCGAGTTGGTTCGGAGACGAAACCAACCGGGCCCTCGGAGTGGAAACGCTCATATCATGAGCTACGGACGTCCGATTGACGTGTCGTCGACTTCGTTGAATTCCTCTAAGTGAGACGGATCTTTTGGCTTACTCCTCCCGAGGTTTGGACGCAGGTGGAGTACGGTCGGGTTGGTTTTGCCTTAAAAACCAACCGGGCTCCAGGTACAAAAAAGCCAATAACTCTCAGACCGGGCGTCCGATTGACGCGCCGTCTGCGACGTTGAGTTCCTGTTGACGATACCGAACATTTGGATATATCATCTTCGGACTTTGTGTCAGTTGATGTATCAGCCTCTCGGCTCATGGAGCGGACCCTCCCGAACGAGCTTGTTGTGTGCGGGAACTCTATTGCTGGCTGCGACTGCTACATCGACAACGACGACTGTGCAGAGATCCTCAGTGGACTGCGACGACGACTATGCAGATATCCTCAGTGGACTGCGACGACTACTTCACTCAGCGATCCTACGTGGATCAGTGCTTCAGGTCCTGTGTGGGCCCGATCCTGTGTGGATCTGACCCTGTGTGGGTCAGCGCTCAGCGGTTCTGTGTGAGCCAGCGCCTATAGGTCCTGTGTGGGCCCGATCCTGTGTGGGTCATTATGGGGGTTAGTTACCTATCGATCCTTCGTGGGTCCGACCACTTAGATGGATCAGTGATCATCTTTATCGTCATCCAAAGAAGTATACCTGTGTGAGCTGAATCTTATGTTACTCTCCTTTGTGGATTATGTTGAGCTATCCTGTGTGGAATTACTGTTTACTCTCCTTTGTGGATTGTGTTGAGCTATCCTGTGTGGATTTACTATTTACTCTCCTTTGTGGATTGTGTTGTGCTATCCTGTGTGGGTATACGTTTGCTTTCCTATGTGGAATGGGTTGTGCATGGGCTCGGACGTTGGAGCCGAATGGGAATTGATGACATAGGTATATGTATGGGCATATACCTAAGCAGTGTCGATTGTTACTTCGTGATTGTATCTTTCCTTTGTGGATTATCCTTTGTGGATTTCGGGAGACCTTCGGGGGTCTCGGGGTCCCTACTGAGTAGCTTATACTCACCCCTGAACGGGCTATGCCTGCACTACGTTGTGTTGGTTGCAGACGACGGACATCGCTGATCGTGTTGGAGGCGTGCGGAGCAGGAGAGTACCTGGAGGTGGACCACTGGGCGGGACGTACTTGGAGCAGTCAGGTGGACCCAAGGAGCAGTGGAGGCTATCTGTACCCACCCTTCAGGTGGGACTTCCAGAGGACGGCTCGACGCTGCGGCTTTTCCTTTCAGTTGATGTTTTTCCTTTCAGTTGTACTTTACAGTTGGGCTTGTATTTCCGGCCCCCTTTACTTCCAGCAAAGCTTGTACGGTTTTTACTTAGTGTTATTTTCCCGCTTTCTTACTCTGTGGTGGTTGTTCACTTTTCAAAGGCAATGACTTCCCTTTTGTTGGGATTTACGCCTTGGTGCTAGTTGTCAGCCCCTGGCCTATGGAAGGCGGGCTTGGGGTAGTCACGGAACGGGCCCCGAGGACGGGTCGTGACAAATTGGTATCAGAGCTGGTCGGTTCTACCACAGACTCTGATCTTTCTTCTGTGTGAAGCAATAGTGTTTAGCGTATTGGGTGTGGTTATCAGTCCAGGGAGTCCAGTGTTGGTGCGGCGGCCGACGTATCCGTACACCAGGACCCTGACTTCTGATTTCCGACTTAATGCATGATAACATTGATTGAATTTGTGTTTCATGTTTTCTTTGTGATTACTTGTGTCAGCTCACCAGGTATACTGTTCTGACCGTGGCACACTTGTTTCCTTTTCAGGATGGCCCCACGACGGCAGCCAGCTAGGGTTCCGAGAGTCGAGCGCGACGACAGCCCGCCGAGCGACGAGGCCTCAGTACAGGGACCGTTGACAGCAGAGGCACCGGCGGTACCTTTACCAGCCGAGCCCCCGATGCTTCCAACGCCGATCGCTGACGATGCATGACGCCTCGGAGCTCTGCACGATTTCCAACTCCAGCGACCACCCAGGTTTCGTGGGGAGACGGACCCCCAGGCAGCCGAGGACTGGATGGAGGCGGTCGTCCGAGTTTTCAGGCTAGTGAGGACACCAGCAGACCTCATGGTGATCCTCGCGGAGAGCCTACTGCACGCAGCAACAAGACGATGGTGGAGCTTGATGCTCCAGGTACACGATGAGGCCTCCCTCATCTGGACGGACTTCGATAGCCTCTTCCGCTCATAGTTCTTCCCGTCCACCCTCCGTGCGGTGCGCATCCAGGAGTTACTTCAGCTACGGCAGGGTAGCTTGACGGTCGCCCAGTACGCGGGGAGGTTCACCGACCTTTCTCGCTACTCGACAGACATGGTACGAGACCCCTTATTTCGAGCCCGGACCTTCGAGTAGGGATTGAGACACGAGATCAGGGCATCTCTGATCTCCCTCAGCGTCCCGACCCAGGCAGGAGTGCAGGAGCGAGCCCTTCTGATCGAGATCTTTCTGGCTGAGTCCACAGCGAGACCTACCGTAGGGCGGCAGGTAGCAGAGACTTCGGCAGCTGGTAGTCGTCAAATGACTCAGGGTTCCAGGCAGACTAGACCCTCTTGTAGATGACCTCAGGACACTGGCTCAGCAGTGCGGGGCACACATCGCGGAGCGAGTCTTCAGAGAGGCAGGCAGTGCTACTCCTGTGGCGGGCAGGGCCACATGGCTCGTGACTGCCCGACCCGCCGTACCGAGGAGCAGTAGACGGTGGAGGGGCCACCCAAGCAGAGGCAGAGGGTCGACCGTGGCGGTCCGCAGGGAGGAGGCAGACGAGGCAGAGGAGTTGTCCAAGCAGCGGGTGGTGGGCGACGCTTTGAGGCTCTGCCACCACCACCCCCAGGAGGCCCGCCCCGACCACATCGAGCTGGCGGGCAGAGACATGCACAGTTCCAGGCAGCAGAGGCCTATGACCACGGTGTGCCAGAGATGATTCGAGGTACGATCTGTGTCTATTCCACCATTGCTGCAGTTCTTATAGACACAGGAGCGAGTCAATCTTTCATAGCCGCTGCCCTTGTTCGGAGCTCGGAGATTCCGACAGATCCGTTGGCTCGATCCTTACGGCTAAAGACTCCTACGGGAGCAGACTCGACGATTACGCACTGGTGCCGGCAGTGTGAGCATACTTTAGGAGGCGAGAGATTTGGTTGGGATCTTCTTGTAGTGGCGTCGATGCCTTACGACGTCATCTTGGGCATGGATTGGTTGTCTACGTTCCATGCACAGATTGACTGCAATAGGCATAAGGTGAGATGTGTGCGCACCGACGGGAGCAGGTTCACCTTCACCGGCGAGAAGGGAGCCTTCACAGCAAATGAGAGACTCTCGCAGAGGAGATGTCATCACATAACTAGTCAGTTGGCTAGCCTCATCCTTGAAGCAGTTGACGTGCGGAGTCCTAGTTTTCCTGCAGTGGTGGATCAGTATGCGGACGTCTTCCCCGATGACGTTCCAGGGATACCTCCTCGCAAAGAGGTAAACTTTTATATTGATCTGTACCCCGGGACAACCCCGATATCCACCCCAGCATATCGGATGGCCCCCGCCAAGCTTCGAGAGCTACGGGTACAGTTGGAGGACTTGCAGGCGAAGGGGTTCATCCGACATTGTGTTTCACCATTGGCTTCCCCGATTTTGTTCGCCAAGAAGGCGGATGGGAGCTTGTGACTGTGTGTCGATTATCGTCACCTGAACCAGGTGACAGTGAGGAACAAGTATCCGCTACCCAGGATTGATGATCTCTTCGAACAACTCAAGGGAGCACGGTGGTTCTCAAAGATAGACCTCAGGTCAGGCTATCATCAGCTCAGAGTTCGAGACGAGGACGTGTAGAAGATGGCCTTCAGGTGTCGGTATGGCCACTATGAGTTTTTGGTTATGCCTTTCGGCATAACCAATGCTCCAGCAGTGTTCATGAGCCTCATGAACAGGATCTTCTAGCCATACCTCGATCGATTTGTCGTGGTATTCATCGATGACATTTTGATGTACTCGACCACCGAGGAGGAGCACGCCTACCACTTGCGAGTTGTACTAGACACACTCCGAGAGAACCAGATCTATGGCAAGCTCTCGAAGTTCCAGTTCTGGTTACGTGAGATCCACTTCTTGGGGCACGTCATTTCTGAGGCGGGAGTTGCAGTGGATCCCGCGAAGATCGAGGCAGTGCTAGCTTGGGAGCCACCTAGGAGCGTGACAGAGGTGCGGAGTTTCTTGGGCCTAGCCGGATACTATCAGAGATTCGTGCCAGACTTCTCCAGAGTTGCGGCACCACTCTCAGAGTTGACAAAGAAGGGGAAACCCTTCGTGTGGTCAGACATATGTCAGCAGAGCATTCAAGAGCTGAGGCAGAGATTGACCAGCGCACCTATCTTGAGGTTGCCTGAGGAGGGAGTTGGATACGTAGTCTACTGCGATGCATCAGGGACCGGAATTGGGTGTGTCCTGATGCAGGAGTGGGCCATGATTTCCTATGGATCATGTCAGTTGAGGCCGCATGAGCAGAACTACACTACCCATGACCTGAAGTTAGCAGCAGTGGTCTGCGCTCTGAAGACATGGCGGCACTATCTGATGGGCGAGCGCATTACAGTCTTTTCTGACCACCAGAGTCTCAGGTACATCTTCTCTCAGAAGGACCTGAACCTAAGATAGCGGCGATGGCTCGAGTTCCTCCAGGACTATGACTTTGAGACAGTCTATACTCCTAGGAAGGGGAACGTGGTAGCCGATGCCCTCAACAGGAGGACGGGCATCCAGCTACTTGAGGAGGCGATAGAGCAGCTAGCCGCTTTGCAGATATCCTTCGTGGATAGAGACAGATCAGCCTTCCTTCAGTCTCTCACAGTCACCCCTCCACTACTATAGCGGGTCAGAGAGGCACATCGTGAGGATGCTGACTGTGAGACACGGCGTGCACAGATATCCACGGGACATGCACCTGATGGCTTCTCCTTTGGAGCAGAGAACGACATCCTTTTCAGAGGACGTACCTTGGTACAAGTTGATGTACGAGCGGGGGTGCTGAGAGAGTTTCACACTTCTCCTTTGGCGGTAAATCCTGGAGTGGCGAAGATGTACCAGCATCTCAGACGACAGCACTGGTGGCCAGGCATGAAGAAGGCTGTGGCAGAGTTCGTTTCGTGGTGCCTCACCTGCCAGCAGGTGAAGGCAGAGCATCAGGTACCAGCGGGCTTAGTACCGCCCTTGGAGGTCCCGGAGTGGAAGTGGGACTGGATATCTATGGA
This sequence comes from Viscum album, assembly GCA_963277665.1. Lineage (NCBI taxonomy): Eukaryota > Viridiplantae > Streptophyta > Magnoliopsida > Santalales > Viscaceae > Viscum > Viscum album. The sequence continues at coordinate 127,391,532 of OY728151.1, read as the reverse complement.
CTTTGTGACTGGACATCCACGCACTTCCAGAGGTCACGACTCCATTTGGGTGATTGTTGACTGACTCACCAAGTCGGAACACTTCTTACCCATCAGAGAGCAGGGCTCAGTGGAGATCCTGGGGAGTCTCTACATTCAATAGATTGTACGTCTTCAAGGTGTGCCATCGACTATCGTCTCCGATTGGGACGGTCAAATTACTTCCCAGCTTTGGAAGGGGTTGCAGGAGGCGTTCGGGACGCGGCTACGTCTGAGCACCACCTTTCACCCTCAGACGGATGGTCAGACGGAGAGGACCATTCAGACTCTCGAGGACATGCTCCGTGCATGTGTCCTCGACTTTGGTCGCAGCTGGGAGGACCACCTACCCTTGGTGGAGTTCGCGTACAACAATAGTTACCACTCCACCATCGGGATGGCACCATACGAGGCGTTGTACGACAGACCTTGCAGATCTCCTTTGTACTGAACAGACCCTAGGGAGTCAGCACTTGTGGGACCAGAGATGGTCCGGGCCACGACAGAGAAGGTCCAGGTCATCCAGAAGCGGATGAGGACAGCTCAGAGCCGACAAAAGTCATATGCTGACAGGAGGCGGAGGCCACTAGAGTTCGAGGATGGCGACCACGTCTTCTTGCGTGTCTCACCTCGACGTGGTTTGCGGAGATTTGGCCAAGGCGGCAAGTTGTCTCCATGCTTCATTGGACCATTCCAGGTCCTCAGCAGGGTTGGCGAGGTGGCTTATCTCCTGGCTCTACCACCTCAGTTGCACCGGGTGCACGATGTCTTCCACGTATCTCAGCTGAGGAGATACGTGCATGACCCGACACACATCATCGACCATGGGGAGCTAGACGTGGATGATGGGGCGACTTTTGCGGAGGTCCTAGTGGAGATAGAGGATCGACAGGAGCGGTTCCTATGTGGTCGATCGATTCATCTTGTGCGCATCGGATGGTAGCACGGGAACCTCCAGGAGAGAACTTGGGAGCGGGAGGCTCAGATGCGTGCTCAGTACCCACATTTGTTTCCCTAGTTTTTGATGTATCTTTACGGGGACGTAAATCCCTGAGATGGGAGTAATGTAAAGACCCGTAAATTTCAAGGAATTTTTTTTTCTTAATTTTCTTTGGAATTTTGCAAGAGCGCTGTCTCTGACGGAACCTAATTCCGAGGCCCGGTGTGCCCGGAATCATTTTCCGAAGTTTGGCTCGGGTACGTTCAGTGAACGGATGAGCGGGTTTTTCTAACTTTTGAACTGGTGCCCGGAATCAAATTCTGAGGGAACCGATGAAATCGCAACGCCGGTATTTGCTTATAAACTCCTCTTCCGGAGTTGCGTTTGCTTGGGTGTGGTTTTTAATTTTCAGGATTAAAGTTAAGAAATAAAATAATTTTACGTCAACTTTATTTTATTTCACTTAAGCCACATGGAAGCCACTTGAAGCCACTTAAAAGCGTCTTAAACTGAGTTGATCCGGATAGGATGCTATCCAGAAATATCCTACCCCCTTGGTAGGATATTTGTGAGGTGGGGCCCGCACGAGCCCCGCCGTTTCTTTCCGCTAAGTAACGCACCCGCGAAAACCCGTCATTAAGAAAGTCAACTGACGCGTTTTCTTAAATTCTTAACAGACCATTTAATTGGGCGGTTTTCTTCGTGAATTAAATGATCTGTTACTTTTGTTGAATTAATACAACAAATTGATGGGTCGTTACTTACCCCTTTTTCGTTTGTTGGCGTAATAATAAAATAAGACCAACATGTCTTTTTGGAGGATTACTCGTTGAGAGGAGTTCTTGAACCTTCAACCTCCTTCACGAAGAATGCGAAGAACGCCGGCCTCCGACGAAGAATGCCGAACCCGGAAATCGACGACGCAACGCCGTGATCCGTGACGCCGACGTTCCCTTCCTGCAACGTTCTTCTGCGACGTCTCTTCCTCCGCGACGGATCTTCGATCGGCTGCTTGAGGTAAGAGTCTCGGATTTTCTTTTTTAATCTCCATTGTGGTTTTTACCGAAACACGGATTTAATTATAATTAAATTAAATCTGCTGTTCTTGGTCCGTAGAGTTCGCCGACTCAACGCCGGATTCCGCGACGACGCGACGCCTTTTTGCGACGACGCGATGATCTCCTGCTTCCGCGACGAACAAATCTGTGAAGAACGTGCATTCGACAATGACTACGAGGTAGGGATTTTATTTTTTTTGGAAATGCCCATATTTCCTGTGTTGTTTCCATTCAAAAATGAAGAACCCGATTCATAAACAACTTTTATTTCATTAAAAATTGTTTTCTCATATGTATTCATATGTTGATTATTGTTCCTCCCGTTGTTTATCACTAACGCGGAGGGTGCGGGCCAAACGAACACGGGCCGACAACCCTCCGCCGTTCTTCTTTATTGTGCGGATTTGACGGGCGACGACAGAACGTGCCGCAACAGAAGTGTGATGGTTCCACAGTGAAGAGCGAGTCCCGGAAGGAGCAGCGGTGCAGACGGGAACAGAATCGGACCACCCGAGCGCCTCCGGGGGGCCGCGGAAGCTGCCGGCGGCGCGGGTCGCCGGCGCGGCAGAAGCCTCGGCGGCCGCACGCGCGGACCCGCGGCCTCGCGGGTCCAGCGCCTGCGGGACGCGGCTGAAGCCGTGTCCGGTTGTACGAGCGACACCCCGTGGGTGCCGCGGGGTTGTCACGCAGGGGCGGCGGCTCCCCCCCGCGTCGCTCGGTTGACCAGGGTGACACCCCCTGGGTGCCGCAGGGGTGTCACGCGGGGGTGGCTGCTCCCCCCCGCGTCGCTCGGCCCGGCCGAGCCGGGCCGGTCCGACCGGCCGGGCCGCGCCCTGGCCGGGCGGGACCAGGTCTGACCAGGTCGACCCGGTTCGGCCGACCAAAGGGGGGGGGGGGGTCGGGCCGGCTCGGCCCGGGCCCGAACCCCCCTTCTTCGGACCAGTTTCGGTCAAATGCCTGTAACTTGAGCTATGGGCCTCCAAACGACTCGCTGTCAGTGTAAACACGATCCTTGGATCGAGACAATCGTTTCGGTATATCGCACTCAAGGTTTCAGAATATTTTGAGTTTGGCCGGGTTGGTTCGTACACGAAACCAACCGGGCCCTCGGAGCGGAAACGCTCATATCTTGAGCTACAGACGTCCAATTGACGTGTCATCGACTTCGTTGAATTCCTCTAAGTGAGACGGATCTTTTGGCTTAATCCGCCCAAGGTTTGGATGCTGGTGGAGAACGGTCGGGTTGGTTTTGCCTTAAAAACCAACCGGGCCCCTGGGACGAAAAAGCCAATAACTCTCAGACTGGGCGTCCGATTGACGCGCCGTCTGCGACGTTGAGTTCCTGTTGATGATACAGAACTTTTGGATACATCAACTTCGGACATTGTGTCAGTTGATGTATCAGCCTCTCGGCTCGTGGAGAAGACCCTCCCGAACGATCTTGCTGTGTGCGGGAACCCTAATGTTGGCTGCTACTGCTACTTCGACAGCGACGACTGTGCAGAGATCCTCAATGGACTGCGACGACGACTGTGCAGAGATCCTCAGTGGACTGCGACGACTACTACACTCAGTAATTCTACATGGATCAGTGCTTCAGGTCCTGTGTGGGTCCGATCCTGTGTGGGTCCGATCCTGTGTGGGTCAGCGCTCAGCGATTCTGTGTGAACCAGCACCTACAGGTCCTGTGTGGGCCCGATCCTGTGTGGGTCATTGTGGGGGTTAGTTACCTATCGATCCTTCATGGGTCCGACGACTTAGATGGACCAGTGATCATCTTTATCGTCATCCGAAGAGTATACCTGTGTGAGCTTAATTTTGTGTTACTCTCTTTTGTGGATTGTGTTGAGCTATCCTATGTGGATTTATTGTTTACTCTCCTTTGTGGATTGTGTTGAGCTATCCTGTGTGGATTTACTGTTTACTCTTTTTTGTGGATTGTGTTGTGTTATCCTGTGTGGGTATACGTTTTCTTTCCTCTGTGGACTGGGTTGTGCTTGGGCTCGGACGTTGGAGCCGAACTGGAATTGATGACTTAGGTATATGTATGGGCATATATCTAAGCAGTGTCAGTTGTTACTTCATGATTGTATCATTACTTTGTGGATTATCCTTTTTGGATTTCGGGAGACCTTAGGGGGTCTCGGGGTCCCTAATGAGTAGCTTATACTCACCCCTTCATGGGCTATGCCCGCACTACGTTGTGTTGGTTGCAGACGACGGACAGCGCTGATCGTGGTGGAGGCGTGCGGAGTAGGAGAGTACCTGGAGGTGGACCACTGGGCGGGACGTACCCGGAGCGGTCAGGTGGACCCGAGGAGCAGTGGAGGCTATCTGTACCCACCCTTCAGGTGGGACTTCCAGAGGACGGCTCGACGTTGCGGCTTTTCCTTTCAGTTGCTGTTTTTCCTTTCAGTTGTACTTTACAGTTGGGCTTGTATTTCCGGCCCCTTTTACTTCCAGCACATCTTGTACAGTTTTTACTTAGTGTTTACTTTTCCGCATGCTTACTCTGTGGTGCTTGTTTACTTTTCAAAGGAAATGCCTTCCCTTTTGTTGGGATTTACGCCTTGGTGCTAGTTGCCAGCCCCTGGCCTATGGAAGGCGGGCTTGGGTTAGTCATGGCACGGGCCCCGAGGACGAGTCGTGACACTAAATTACACTGATATTAAGTGCATTTGATGAACAGATTCCGCCATAATTTATGTAATCTCTCTAAACAAATAAATTTCCTTTGGGTTACACACAGACTCACACACACACTCTCTATCTATATCTATCACTACACAGATATACTTCTTAAATATTATTATGTAATTATTCTAAGTTAAAATTACATGTTACAAAATTAGGTATCCAGATCAATTAATCCTTCATTTATGGGTAAATATATGTTTTATAAGGTTCCATAAAACATTTCTTTGATAACCCAGCCCAATTAATGAGAACATATATATTTATTACCCATTTTAATGAAAACACCATGAAATTTTTTAATTCATTGTTATTTTATAAAAATACTAATTTTATAATGAAAAACTATATTAGTATATTTCTAGTTTTGTAGATAAAAGTAATCATTCTTTGTCTTTAATCACTCATTAATATTTTAAATACACGGTTCTAAAGTGTCTAATTTATAATGTTTATTATACATTATTTTTCATGCTTTCACTTCGAATGGACTTTATTTATCATGATTTATTCCTTTTATCCTTTATTAATTATAATTTATGATTAAAATCCATTTTTTGTTGACACTATTGTGATATTATCTTTGGATATGTCTTATATCAGGATAATGATGCATATTTCATTCCATAGAAACCCCTTACTTTTACTCCTAATGTTTGATTATTTATATGGAACACATATGCGTGGACATGTTCTGATTGTTATACCCAGATAATGGTCCAATAAATGGGTAGTTATTTTAGTATCATGAGATGTCATGTATGGAATTAGGTAGTAAGTCTAATCCGTTAGGGAACTTATTTCACCATGTGATATCAGCTTGGTAGTTAGCCTTGACTCATGATTATGCCATGTGATATGTTACTTCCAATTTCCTTTGTTTCCATAATCTCATTATACCATGTTATATATTTTATTATTCCATATGTTTATTCATTTTTAGGCCTTTTTTTGATATCATTTCAGACATTCTAACATAGTTTCTATTATTTTTTTCCACAATTATTTTTTACTGGTATTTTTTTCTCATCACCTTTTTCATGTATTCCTTATGTTATCATATGAATATTTATGATCTCATAAGATGTTAGTATCACATTATGGATGTTAAATAGATCATTACTTTTTTCTTTTCTAATTATGTACCTAATATTTCAAAGACATGAGAAACTATGATACTTTGTATTTGATGGATAACTATGCTTAAAATCAATTAATAATTTGTATAAATGGTATGATCTCTAAAAAACCATATTCCGTTGATTAAATTTCATCATCTTCTATTCTGTTCTTAAAAACTATCCATTATTTGTCTAGTTGACATTTAGAATAATAAACAACTATTAAATGAAATTTGGTAGAAAACACTATAGACTTTTTATCAAGGGTGTTGATCCATCACTCAAAAAAGCGAGGATATGAAGACCTAATAAAATAATATATTTTTTTACACCTGAAAGACCCAACATTACATTCTTACCTCTTTAAAATTTAGGGTACCACTATATGATTCATCTCTTTATAATTTTTTGGGAAACCTTTATCCTCATTTCAGTTCATATAACATTCAGTTTTACTAAAGAAAAATCATTGAATTTTAAATCCTGTTAATTATTAGAAATATTCCACATAGTTACATTCTTCTATTATAATAAATGTAATTATGTAATAATTATGTTAATAAATCAATTGTGAAAATTCATTTAATCATAAAAATAATTTTGAACATGTCCTTAATAGTGGAACCATCTTACCAACCAATGAAACATAATATTCCTCCAATATCACGTTATAATCAATATTGGTTGTCTTAGATTCTACCCCATTAATCCACATAGATATTCTATAGAAATAAAACTAATCTCCATTGATTCCAGCTATTGTGACATAATAATAACATTCATAGATATTATGTCATCTAAATTAATATTGAATACTTATCTTAATGAAATATTCATGATAACTATAAATGATTTTTACACATAGAAGCCAGATAAACAAACATGTTATTTCTGTAAAATATCTACCTTAACAAACACCAATATTTACATAATTTACCCTTCATGATTCATCATAAATAGTAATATTCTTCATAACATGTGGAAAAATTAAAACAAAACATGGGGTGAGGATAGATTCCGCACAAGTTTAAACTTGATATAATTAAACGAATGATAATATGAAATCACTTAATCAGAATTAGTATATAAGAAAATGTAATTATTAGTATAAAATAATACCAAAAAAATCATAGATCATAATGATGAGTCATCACATAAAATATTAATGTTCCACAAGATTGATGAATATACAAAAATCAATAATGAGACATGAGTTCAAATCATAAGAATATCAACATTTATTAAGAGTGGTTCAGCATCATTTTATTTGAAAACGTATCTTATGTCATGTTTAATTAATGATATAATCATATCATATAATATCAATCATAACCATCTTATACCAATCTCATAGTCGTTTTAGAATAACTACCGACTTGATAAACTGTATTGACCACATCAACTCATTCCCCAGAATGATACCATGAGACATATCAATTTAATCGAGAAGTTGGATGATTATAACTGAAAAAACCCATCAATTAAATTTAACAATACATATATGAGACTTAATATATTAAAAAATTCAACAATTCAATAGATCATAAATAACTAAAAAGAAATGTGTTTCATGAATATATCATTGGAATAAAAAACCATACAGAATGAATTTTTTTCATAGAATCTTTCCCATCGGATGCCATATGAAAAATAAAGTGGATTGTATGACAATATCATAAACCCTATGATGAATAGAAATATTTTTTTGGATGATGGAAAAGCTAAAAAATACATTAAATTATTTTTTAAACATTTCACAAAAAACATGAAAAAATATATTTTCCCATTGATTGAATCTTATTTAAAAATTCCATAATTATAATGACATTCATTTTCACTGAATATTATCCTAGAAATTTTCAATGTAAAATTAATTTAAAATAGTGGTTATAATGATAATAAAATTGGTTCATGTTATATACATTAAAACAATAAATCCATTTCATACATTCATAAAAATTAAAAGTCATCTTTTCCAAAAAGAAATTATCATAATATTCATTGTAAAACCATTGAAAATAATGTCAATGGTTGTGAAATTGATCTTTTCCACAAAATTTCACATTTATGTATGATGTATGATAATTTTTTTCTAGATATTTAATATTTAATAAAAACTATGTCGACCAAAAATGAAATATGTTTGAGTTTTTATTAAAAATATTTTTTAAACTATTTTACATAACAAATAGGAAAAATTGGAATTTGTATAAAAAATATTTAAAAATTTAATTAACAATAATATTTTTTATATGTTTTAAATTAAAATATCTAAATAAATTTTATCAATGAACACTTAGAAATGATAATACAAAATGAAATAAGATTGTAACATAATCCCTTACACAAAGTACTTCCTTTCGTTACATGTGTTAAAACCCCATCAATATTAAATATAGATTTATTATAAATGAATTATACAAACATATTAATATATATAAATATATATAATTTACTTTAATCATCTTGTTACCCATATATTATCGATAAATTATTAAAATCGTTTTTTAGGAGACAATTTTTTAGTTTTTAATATAGGTTTCATGTCGGGTTTCTCGGTCCATATACATTGATCATGGTTCCATAAAATCTGAAATGAAAATAATTTCATGATAATAATATTTATTAGTTATTTTAAATTTATTACCTATTATTATGAAGTGGTGATGAAAAATTATTTACATCACATTGTAGAAATAGTACTCTATACTTACACATTAATGATGATTACGCTTTTTGAACGATGGAGTATCGGAAAAATAAATTATAATTCTACATATATGACATCAAAAAATAAAATAAATATCATAAATATTTAGTGAATCCATCATTATAACCATAAAATTTGAGTAGTTATTAGAAAATAAATTCATCGCTCTTCAGATGTTGTTCTCCATGTGTACATACTATCAATGTTTTCATTTACCATATTATAGTAATGGGAATATAATGGTATTTTCATCATCATAATAAAAATTAAAAATATTTAATATATGGAGGAATGTTATTTTATAAATTTTACAATATATTTAGAGTGGTATGAAAATAAATAGAACTAGATGTACTAGGTTAAGTGTAGTACATTATCAATGAGAAACCTATTATAGTATATTCTTTAATCCTTGAATGGATGGAATTTTGGCCAAAAATAGATCTAAAGGATGACTATTAGTAAAATTTGATTTTACTGATTTAGGTATTTTCCATGATAGGGGGATGTAACCTTTAGAATATATGTTGATAGTTGGTGTCCTTTTATTAAGGTTGGAATTGACACAATTGGAATTAAATTAACTATTATATAATAATATATATCAATTTCATGAAATATGGATCCAAATGGAAAAAATAATGATTTTAGGACACTGTAATATCTCAATAAATTCAACAAATAAAATTTCCACATGGTTTTGAATCATTTTATACCATATAGTTTTTTTATCCTTCTCATTTTCCCTTTTTAACCTCATTTATAGTTAGAAATTAATTATCCATTAAGGATAAAATATCTATTTATATGGTGACGAGTGTATGTAAAATGTTACAAAGATTATACTTTTGACCTTATTTAATAACATTTTTTATTTTTGTAGATTTTATTGATTGATGAATAATTTAATAATGTATTATTTAACAAAAAAATACTATTAATTTGTTTTTGGGACTAATCGTTTCGTTTGACATTAAGTATCTCATAAATTAAATGGAATTGAAATATTGAAAAATTTATCATAAAAAATATATTATATTTAATGTTTAAATTATTTTAATTCAAAAATTCATCCAAAACATTTTATTTTTTTTGTATTTATATTCATTTACATTTATTTTTATAATTCATAAATATGAACTTTATCATTTTTCAAAGTGTTTGAGATAAATATACCACCAAAAAAATAAAACAAATTTAAAATAATAATTTTATTCTAATAATCATTAAAATTACATATTATATTCCTTCGAAAAAAAATTTAATCCCTCTTAAAAAAATTAGGGAAATATCAATTAAAAGTGTGACATTTTTTATTTATCATTTTTTTAGTAATATAAATTTTATAATCAATATAATGTTGAATAAAATTACTATATTATTCTATATTATATGGATTTTGTTTTTCATCATAAAAAAATCCGATAAAAATTAATTTTATAGAGATTATTAGGCCACGTCTCATTATTTAAAAATTTTGTTTCCTATTTTACTATTATAATGGTGCCTCATATTTTCCATGGTAATTATTCATATGCAGAAAAACAAAAAGGGTCCTATGTACAAAATAAAAATCTCATAATTAGATATATTGAAATATTTTTTATGATAAAATTTAATGAATTAGTATAAATACATTTTCATATAATCACGCAAAATGTATAGAAAATTGTTTTTTAAATATTGGTTTTTTAAGAATAAATCAATATATATTCCTTTATTATTCACTGTAAAAAATTATATTAATATTAATAAATTTAATTTAATATATAATATATGTATTTTTTAAAAATCATTCATCCTTAGTTATTAAAAAAATTCATTAATATAAATTATGCTTTTAGCCAAAAAATAGTTATTCAGAGGATAAAACATTTTTAACATTAAAATTATTTGATAAATTGATAATAAATTGGTTTATTCTATTGATGATAAAATAAATATTTTTCCCAATTTATTTGGTCTTATTAAAACTCTTAACTGAAACAGATGGGATATAATCATCAAATTGAATAATAATATTTTAATTTCCTATTATTGTACGTTTAAACTCGTTGTTGCGTGTAAAGAATGTTGTCAAATTTATTTGAAGTGAAATAGATCATAAAAATATAATTATATTATAATATTCTGCCCAAATAATTTCTTAATATTGAATATTTTCATGATTTTGTATGGGTAAAAGATAACCTTAGGGATTATTGGTCCATTAATGATTTTACAAATAGTTATTTTGGTAGATTAGATCTTGGCCAAAGCTCTGTAGTCTCACCATGTTCATGTAATCTTAGATTTTCTCTAGCCTAGAAGATATCTGAATTACATAAAACGTGTTGTCTAATAGGGTGATATAAACAATTAGTATGTTTCTAGCTTTCTTAGAGTACATGATGTTGACCCATGATTTTTAGTGAAGGAACCTTTCTTAGTAGATAATTGCACTCGTTTGAGCGCCTCACCAGTATGGGAATGTAAAGGAGCTATTTTGGAAGCATGATTACTAGATGTGGGCTCAATACCCTTCAATAATTATGTAGTTTCTTCATTTCAAAAAATAAAACATGATATTGTTGGGAATGTAAAAACAACAGATTATGTGGATAGAACTGTTGAATATATTTTTGTATATATATCAAGGTTATTTATTGATGGTGTGTTTTTGGAGTGTTACAATACCACAAAATTATTATATTAAAAACACAAAATATATTAATTCACACCCCCAAAGGTAATTTCAGAATTAATTTAATTCAAAATTATTGGATTCATGGATCGGGAAATCATGAAAAACATTGGATTTAGAACATTGGGGTTTATCCAATGATTGAAATATATATTATTTTCATCTGGCTTTGAGAGGATGCTTTATTTTTTTGTGTATATATTGGAAAAAATATATACATTTATTTTAGAAAATTAATTATGTGACCAATGATATGGCCCAATTTTTTTAGTGAATCCTCCAGGTCATCTATATAATCCCACATGATTTGATTGGTAATGGAAGGATTGAATTTGGAGGAATTGTTCTATGAAATATCATTTATAATTGACTATCAATCTGGAAATAGAGGAGAAAGTTGATAACATCTTTTAAGAATCATTATTAATTATTAATTGACTCTTTTATGAACCTAGAATTTTCATTTGGTGGATTTTCATCCAGTAATTTGGCAATTAAATATTTGATCTCATATCTATATTAGTTTCACTCTTTTGTTACAATTAGATAATTTCAAAGATTATCAATTTTCCTCTTGTCCATAAATTAGTCCATTGTTCTATGATTAACCAATTATATATTATATTATTGGGTTTTAATGGGTCACTATTGTTTTAATTCACATCCTTGAACTGACCCTTTTTATTGTACATCTCTCACTTCGTTCAGCATGAGTTCATCATCCTACTATGGTAGCATGATTATGGAAAACCTATTTTTATTTTAGTTATGATTTAATCCTAGAACAATTTTGGTTTTTTGTAAGGATATATCCATAAATGATTTCATAAATTCATTATGAAGGAGATAAATCTCTATATTAAAATTTAAGACCTTTTTTAATTTATTGTTTAATAAAATTGTCTCATCTGTCATATAAAAAAAATATATATTACAAAGTTGAAACATCAATAAATTATATATTTTTCAATAATATAAAAAATTTCAAAATAAAATACATTTTCATTTCATGGAAATTATTCATGAAAACATATTTTTTATTAACCATGAAAAATTCTTAAGAATTAGTTTTATAATTGGATGTTCAAAAAAATTAATTTAGTAGAAATATAAAATTAATGAATGAAATACCATAGTTTTTTATGAACCATGAGATCACATATGTGACATTTCCTTTTACATAATAAACAATTATCATAAATAATCATTAACCTAGTAATGAAATGTGATTTACTATACAATTTTTTTAATGTAAAACGATAAAAAAATAAAATGAAAAAATCATAATCATTAGGTTTTCTGAAAAAGCATAAGAACCCTTGAAAAAATAAAATCATATAAAAAATACCTTTTTCTTAAATGAAAATAAAAAATATCATGCCATTTAATAAAATATAATTTAGTAGATAAGTAATAATAATTAATTGAAACTTAATGTAGGTTTCTTGGGAAGACATCATAATCAAACCCGTATTGAACACATATAAATCCCTTGTAAATTTGAATAACCATATGGTCCACTTCTGATATAATTTCCCAATGCATTTGAGCACTATTTGGGTGTATCCATCCTATAAGTTACATCAGTATCACCATTCATCATGAGATATATTTCCTTCACCCATCATCATTTAAAATTTTTGAGTACAATATCATTAATAATGAAATTTAATCATGTTCTATTTCATTATAAAACCCATGAAAACATATTTGAACCCATGAAAAATATATTTTCCAATAAAGATATACCTTTTTTTGAAAAAATCTTTTCAAAACCTAAATTTCAATAATGACATGAAAAAATATTTTTAAATAAATCATGAAATCATATAAACGAATCCAAACATCAACTAATGGTTAGGGTGGTTTCAAAGGTCATTTTCACTATATTTGATAAAATAGAACATTCATTATTTCATTGTTCAAGAATGTTAAAAAATTAATCAAAAATATAATTTTTTAATCCATTGAATAAAATTTAAAAAACACGTAAAATTTATTTTATAATTCTATTATTTCTATATATTAATGATATATCTAAAATTATACACATAGATGAAAATGAGTGTGAAGGGAAACATTGAAAATTAATTTTAATAGGATAACCATTAACTTGGGTTAATATCATTATCTAAAATTTTAATTTTCGTAAATAATAATATTATTTTTATTATTTCTACCATTAATAATATTTTTCAATTTTATTATTAATTTTTACAAAATTATAGTCAATTAATCAATAAAATAATTTCAGTTCAGATGTTTTAAAATATTTGAATCATATGTCTAAAATGGATTCATTATCTCGAATGTGGTCAAAGAGTTTATTCCACACCATCTCCAACAAATTATTCATTACATAATTGATAATTATACAAATCAATTATACTTTTAAAATCATAAATAAAATATTCTTCAGAATATTGACCCTCAAAATAGTCATATAGACAGTAGGTGGTATGTACGCAGTAGTAGAATTTCCATTTTTCAACAATCATTATGGAAAGAATTTATGTATAATATTATACCTAATTAATAACCAATATATCATAGATAAAACAATATTTATGTTATTAGGTTTATATATATAACATATTTGTAATTTTGTGTTGAATAATTAGTCACATTGATTCATAATGGTTGTAACGAACCATTGTTTTATCAAGGGAGAAATCACATTATATAATTATGTCATATAATAACATGAAATTTCAATATAATGAACTACTATGAACTAAGAGTCCTTTAAGAATAATATTCTCACGTTTGTGATTTCAATTATGAAAATATGACATACAAAGTTGTGATTAGTAAGATGTTTGAAATATGACAAGACAAACATAAATGAGGGTGAATAGTAAGTGACCCTTAAGAATAGTAATGTTACCCTTATGAATATTAATACAAATCTTATGAATATTTAGTCTTCCAAAATAATTTCAACCTCATACATGAATGCATAAATAATATTTAGGCATCCTAGAAGTGATTATATGACCATAGTAAAAGTATAGTTATTTTGTATGTAATAAATAAATAATTAAAATTATTTAATTATTTTAAAATAAAAATTATTTCAGTTAAATGTGTTCATAAATTATCTATTTTATGTCTTCTAGTTTTAATATAATTTAATAAGAACTTGTGTAATTGTTGAAAAAACTATAAAATAAGTTGTAGTTTTAAAATCATTATTTTTCATATAAATTATTATTTTTATTAAAAATTAAATTAAGCATTTATTGAAAATTAATTTTCAAAAAATGGTGTTCATTTTTTATTCTACATGTAAAAAACTGGTTATAGTGAATTTCTAGGATTTTTATAAAATACTTGAATTTATGGTTACTAGTAAAATACAATAATTTCCATGTTAATCTAAATACATGATTTATAGGGTCATGGATGATGTTCATATTATGTAAGCCCTATTGGTTATAACTCACATGCATATCATACTATTTTTTTCAGCGAGTCATCAGTATTTCTAGTCTTTAGGGATGTAAATAAATAATGGAATTTAATATTACGAAAACCCTCCTCTACTCCACAATAAATACAACCACTCTTTACATATTCTCTTAACTCCTCTCCAGCCATGTGAGTATCCTAAATTCAACCAAAATCACTTCCCAAGATCGTACCCCACGTCCAAAAAGCCTTATTTTCATTAAAAGATCAAATCCTTTCCCCTTAGGAGGCTCTCATGGAAGGTTTACTGAGGCGGTAAATTTCTCATGTCAATTCATTTTATTAATTTTCATGCTCATTTTTTTTCTTTCTTATACATACCCCTACTCATCCAAATGTTATAAAAAATCTAGTACTATAGATATAATATAATTTTTTTATGATAATGGAATAAGTTGTTATCATAAATCATTTACTCTTATTTTTAGTAGGTAGTGAAGAAAACATCTAAGATGTGATTATTTACCACATTCAAGGATGATGGGATTTCAATTTCTTTTACCATTTTCAACTCTGGTCATTAAATACTTTTTTAATTTTTAAACCAGATTATTATGTAATAAATATTATTTAAGGTTATATATTAATTTTTAGAGATTACAATAACCTATTTTCACAAATGAGTTCATAGTGATAAAAAACTACCAATAAACCCAAAATGTTATCACTAAAGTTCTAAATAGTGGTTCAACTTCACTCTATATAAAAAAATATAAAAACATGCAAACTTATAGTTTTTTAATAATAAAACATAAATCCAATTATATAGAACCATCCTAATTTTACATGATTCAATATCTATGAAAATAAGTAAACCAATCATAAAAAACAATAAAACAGACAGACCCCAACAATGAAATTGAACAACATAACCAATGAAAATTTTATTGAATGGAATTTAGAAGGGTATACTAAATCTTATACATATAGAAATGTTTCTGGAATTATTAATTAATGAACCCAATTTTATTATTCCATTCAATTTTATCAAATGGAGAACACCATCAATCTTATGG
Organism: Viscum album; assembly: GCA_963277665.1. Classification (NCBI taxonomy): domain Eukaryota; kingdom Viridiplantae; phylum Streptophyta; class Magnoliopsida; order Santalales; family Viscaceae; genus Viscum; species Viscum album. The sequence continues at coordinate 127,375,821 of OY728151.1, read as the reverse complement.
TATGGGATCCTTTTTGTTATACATTTATTCATGAATGTCCTCTATATTATGCCCAATAATGTGTAATCCCAAATAATTAGGTATGAATTCAAAACACCCACCATACATCCCCCATGATGTTTATGTGATTATAATTCCCTTTCTCTCTCATTAAACCCTCTTAATTAATCCTAACATTGTGCTAATATTCTGTAATGGATTCTACTCGAACCTCTATTAATCCTTCGGGTTATTCTTACTCTCTTTTTACCAAATAAAATCCTATACACTATTTGTGTATATATCTTAATAACTATTTATATGTCCAAAATTATTTATCATGTTCCAATCAAAATTATCATTGGACGGTATACATGTTTTTATGTCGTCTCATCCTCAATGCTTCCCAAAATTCAAACACTTTTTAAAAAAATTCCGGATTTCGAATGTAATTTCTGGTGCACTTGATCGCATGTTTTCACTTACAATTGTTTTTATAAAAAATCTGTTTTTATTATGAAAAAATTCCTAGATCACTTTTTATTTTGTGGAAAATATTATTCCATTTTCTATTTTAAATTATTGTATGTTTTCTCCTTAAAAAACACTAATTTTTTTTAAATGATAACAATTTTTAAATACTCTTTTTTACATCTTATAAATTATATTGGAAATAAATTACCATGATATATACCTATATTACCATATTAATTCCCATATATGTTCTAATTGCTTTCTTTCATTGAAACATTTATGATATGACCATTTATTATGCATCATAAAAATATTACGATACCCATTTCATTTGATGGGTTCCCTTATGTTAATTATTGGATATGTATGATTCTATATGTGGAAAGCATATTCCTGAAAATTTATTTATTGGTGTGCCCAGAAAGTGCTCTGATGCATTTGATAGCGTCAAGCCTCATGAATAGTTTTGTGTGACTGTCATGGTGGTTAGCCTTGGATTGTGCTACAATGTGTGATGGTATTAGCAGCAAGCGTTGGATTATACTACCATGTGCAATGGTCTAGGAGGGTATCCTTGAATTGTGATAAATTCATGCTTTATATTGATTCCAAACTATTATGACTCCATGTTTATATATTAGGATTCCATATGTTACATAACTTTTTAAATCATCTTGGCAGGCCTTCAATCTCATGTACTAATGCTATGTTATTTGGATATTCACTTAATAGGCTATTTAGCCCATCCCTTAGTTCATGTGTTCACCAGGGTATACTATGTAGATGATTGAACACAATAAAATTTAGGATCTCAATTTAAAGATAAAATATATAAATGTTTTATTTGGTTCCATGTACTAAATTATATGTACACAATCTTCCAAGGTACTAGAATTTACGATCCTTCTAGTGAACTCTGATGTATAATTATTCTTAAAATAATTTAATTTCATATGTAAAATGTTACATTTGTTATATTTGGTATCAAAGGATGGTGTAGTTTTTTTATGATATTATGAACAGAGAACATTAGTGTGAACATTAAAGAAGAGACTATGTATATGAAAAAAGCCTAAATTTAGATAAGTATAGAGTAAGTTTTTTATCAAGAAAATACATCTATATTAGGATACAAACATGTGGAGGTGTCTCTGGAACAAATGTATCTAGGGGTCTAACCAAAAAATTCATCTTTGAGAAAGTCTTGAATAGGAACTCAGGAACCACAATAGGCCTTGTTTAACTTTTCATTTGACACTCTCTAGGGATATGCTATGGTAAATTCATGATCTTGGTAAAAACCATTATAAAGGGAACTAAAAAATTCCCATAAGAAAATATGTTATGAAATTGATCAAGGTTAAACTAGATTGAATGATGACGAATAAATATTTAGGATAAACTTCACCTTTACATGTTTATCATCTTTTGTTCGATGTTCATTTTTTATTCTCAATATCTATGTATTCAATCCCTCTAATTGTACACTATTTTTCATAGTTAATGGTGGTAAAATGAATAACATGTTCTAACAATCAATATGATAGGAAATGTGAATATCTCCATAATGATATGATTGATCTGATGGAAACACGTGCTCAAAACATCATGATTGTACTTTCTCAGATAGATCAAGTTTAGAATTATAACATGAAACATGAAGAACACCCTCAACCTCTTAAGAAGGAAAAAGTATCGATTGAATTTTTCATGTTGCAATGGGCTACCATGTTTAGTAGATCACATGATCTCCTCCTCAAGGAATAGTAGATTAACCCCACTAAAATGATATTCTCTATATTTTAGTGCTTATAAGAAGGGAGAGTCATACTGGTGGACTATTATTTCGATGGGGAAGCTGATCAGTGGGGGAAATTGATTAAAAATTCGAATCCACATGAGGAAATTGATTCAATGGAATTGAAAAATTCAAAAAAATATATTTCAATATATATTTTCCCTGAACCCTATATCTCAAGATACAAATATAGTTTCTAGGACTGAATTTGAAGGAAGACGAGTCCATTGTGGAATATGAAGAAAACATCACAAGGATTTCAAGGTACACATATGGATTTGACATGAACATGGAATGAAAGGTGGTTCACTTCATTAGAAAGATAATGTTATGTCATTGAAAATTGTTGTCAATTCATGTCTTTGAATGATATGAAGATATTTATCGTTGTGTGCTCAAGGATGAAATAGAGATCAGAGACTCTTTGTAATATCATGGGCCCAGTTAAATGAAGAGGAAAATTATATCTAATATGGATTGTCCCGTAAAGAAATTACATTATGGAATGAATCTCAATAATCACATGTGTAATATTATGGGAAGAAGAATCCTGGGAACTATCTAAAGGGAACCAATAATTTCATCAAATGTGAAAAGTTGGGACATCTTTCTAAAAACTACTGACTGGATGTGAAAAAACCTATTAATTTAGAAGAGGAAAGCATGGTTCAGATCAACATTCACACTATATTATAGTGTCACAACTACAAGGATCATGGTCATTAGGAGAAAAATTTCCCTAATATGAGGGTTTTCAGTGGAAATCAACAAAAACATAATTGGTAACAAAGAAGATATTATGATATCACAACAATTTAGGTTGAACCAGACAACGATGTGGTGACAGGTATGCTAGTAATTAATTCTATAATAGAGAATGTACTATTTGATTATGGTTCCACCCATTATTTCATATCTTGCATGTTTAATAGAACAATTCAAACACCACCTCAAATTTTAGAGGATATGTTATCCATGATAACAATAAAAGGGGAAATTATTGTTTACATGGTTTATAACTCCTCCCCAGTTTATTTTGGTTGACTGAACCTCCCATTGAATATCATCATACATACATTAGTGGAGTTTGATGATCTCTTGTGCATATATTGGATATCCATATACAAATCCATAATTAACTATAGGGAATGGGAGATCACTCTTCACATCCCTATGTATCCTCCATTTCATTACAATTGTACGGAGGAATATAAATCATTCTCAAAATCATTGTATCAATTGTGGATATTAATTCCTTATTATCAAGATTTACTAGCTCAAATGATTGAGGAAAAGGAGATAATAATGTATGATGACATGCCCATCACGAGGGATTACACTGATTTATTCCCTAAATAGTTGATTGGACTTCTTCCGGATCAAGAGGTTAAGTTTTCAATTGATCTTATTCTTGGATCTCTACCTATGACAACGACACCTTATATAATTTCCCCAATAGAGCTAGAACATCTAAATAAGCAGTTACAAGATCATATGAAGAATTGTTTTTCCCGATTACTTCAACATGGAGTGTTCCAATCCTATTGATTAATAATAAGGAGGGATCAATGAGATTTTCATTTATTATCATGAAGTCATTAAAATTGTTATAAAGAACATGTATCCCCTACCTCAGATAGATGACTTGTTTGATCAGCTTTGTGGGGCAAGTTATTTACCAATGTTTGAGCTTCAGTCGGGATATCACCAATTAATGATGTGGAAAAAATTTATTCCCAATATTTCCATTCAAATGAGATATGAACACTATATGTTCATAGTGATTCCACTAAGACTCACTAATGCTCCAAGAATTATCATGGATTTATTGAATATGGTCTTTAGAGATTACATCAACAAATTTTTGGTTGTCCTTATTGATGATATTATTATCTACCCCGATATAGTGGATGAAAATGACAAGCATTTGAATAAATGTTAATAACATTGTCAACTGAGAAGCTATGAGCAATGTATAGTATATGTGTGTTCTTTATGGAGGAATTATCATTCTTGGGGAATGTTGTCACTAAATAATTGATATATGTGGACCCTTCCAAGACAAAGTAAATGGAATAGTATCCCATGCCAACATCTATAAAGAAGATCCATAGTATTCTGGGTCTAGCTGGGTATTACTAATGATTTGTGATGAACACTTTCTGATTGTGAAACCCAATCACCAAGCTAACACAAAAGGGAGAAATGTTTTATTGGACTGTGGAATCTGATTCATGTTTTTAAGTAGTTTAAAAAGAGGCTAATCACTATGCCATTACTCACACTCACAACAAGTGGAGAACGATTCATGGTGTACTGTAATGCTTCAAATAAGGCCTTAAGATTTGTGCGGATTTAAACTAATAAAGTGATATCCTACAGCTCAAGTCAGCAGATAATATATGATAAAAACAATCATATGCATGATTTGGTGTTGGTGATTGTGATATTTGTGTTAAAAAAAAAATTGTGGCATTATCTCTATGAGGAGAAGTGTGAGATATATACTTATCACAGGAGTCTCAAATATATACTCACACAAAAACAGCTTAATATGAAACAAAGAATATGGATATGAGTCATCATGGATTATGACTGCTCAATCCACTACCATCACAATAAAGCAAATAAGGTGGAAGATACTCTGAGTAGAAAGGATCCTTCATCATAATCAATGATATGAGTTCAAAAGGATCCAATATTCATAGATTTATTGAGGATTGACATGTGAATCATTACTTGAGAAACATCATCAATTATTTCTCAATTTATTTCTCAACCATACCTCATGGAGAAAATAAGTCAAGAAAAATGAAAATATTTGGAAATTTTGAAAATGAGGGAAGCTATTAGAAATGGAAAATCATCATAAGACATTTTTTTATTTGGAAGGAGTTGTAATATTTTTGTCACAATTATGTGCACCATCTGATACAAGGATTAAAAAAGGACTTTTGAATGACACACATAACTGAACCTTCTCTATCTTCCCATGGAGTAGAAATTTGTATCATGATTTCAAAAAAAATTCGAGGAAAGTATGAAGAATGAGATTTCTGAATATACATCAAAGTGATTAGTATGACAACAGGTGATGGATGAAAGACATAAGTCTAATGGGATGAAAAAATGACAACCCATACAAACAGAGAAGTGGGAGAACATGACCATTGAATTTTTCAATGGACATCCGAGGACATATATAGGATAAATTTCTATATGGGTAATTTTGTATTTTGTTACAAAGACATCTCAATTTATCGGGATTTTAGATGACATCTAATTGGATCAAACTGCACAGATATATATCAATGAATTGGTATGGATACATGGACTAACATAATCTGTAATTTCTTTTTTGAGATCGTAGATTCTACATAATATTCTGGAAAATTGTCTAATGTGCTCTGAGCACTGAACAGAACATCAATATGACCTATCACCCTCCGCTGATGGCCAATATGAGTGAACTATTAAGAGAGTGGAATATTATTTGAGAGCATATTCTATGGAATTCGAAGGAGCATGGAATCATCATCTTCTGCCAGTTAAATTCAACTACAACAAAAATTTTCACTCAAGCAAATGAATGGAACCATATGAAGCCCTTTATAAGAGATGGTGAGGAACACCGACATGTTTGGAAGAAGATGGTGAACGTAAGATTCTAGTTTCTAAATGGTTGATGAAGTGGTGGAGGTGTTAAAAAACATTCAGCAACACATCAAGGCATCTCATAGTCGAAATAATAGTTATGTAGAAAATCATTGATGAGACCATGAGTTCAAATACAGATACATGGTATTTCTATGCATATCTTTATAGAAGAAGGACATGAGGTTCTAGAAAAAATAAATGTTAAATCTGAGGTACATCGACCACATCGATATTCATAATCATAATGGGGTTGTGGCCTATCGACAAGAACTTCCACATGCAATGGCTGAAGTAAATGAAGTCTTATATGTATCCCTTTTAAAGAAGTAAATATCATACCCTTCACGTTTACTCTATTAAGAAGTTTCAATAATTGGAGAATGATCTCTCTTACAAGGAGCAACCAATGAAGATATTAAAGCATAGAAATAATTTTCAATGAAACAACACTACTCACCTAGTCCAAGTACTCTAGTATTACATAACTATATTGATGCAGCATGGTTACTATAGGAGTCAATAAAAAAATTACACTCACCTGTTTATGGAGTAAAATGTAAAACGAAATTTTAGTGAAGAAATTTCATAAGGGTGGAATAATTTAAATACACCATGTTTTATCAATTATAATTACATTTTCATAATTATGTCATATAATAAAATTATATCACAACACAATGAACTACTAAGAACTATGTGACCTTTAATCAAAATATTGTCACTTCTGTGATTTGAATTTTGAAAATCTGACACACACAGTTGTTATCAGGAAGATGATGGGAGTCCGATAAGACAAACATATGTTGTAGTGAATAGTAACTCAAACATTTCAATAGTAATTTTATCCTTATGAATAGCAATATTACCCTTATAAATACAATGTTTTCAAATATAATAGTAACCTCACTCATGAAGTTATAAATAAATTTTAGACATCATAAAAGTGATAATATTAACAAAGTCAAATTATTTATATTTTTAAAGGCATAAATAACTAATTAAAATTAATTAACTAATTTAAAAGAAAATTTATTTTAAGAAAATGTATTCATATATAACCAATTTTATGTCTTTAGGTTTTAGGATAATTTAATAAGAAATTTTGTAATTTTTATAATATTATAAAATAAGGAATAGTTTTAAATTCATCAATTTTAAGATAAATTATGATTTTAATTAAATTTAAAATTTAATATATCTATAAATTATTTTTTTTAAAACATGGAGTTCATTTTTCTATTCTACACATTGAAAAATTGTTAGGCTGAATTTTTCGGATTTTTCTAAAATACATGAATTTTTTATGTATAGTAAAATATAATAATTTAAATTTTTTTCAAAATGCATGATTAATAGGGTCAGGGATGATGTTATGCTGATTTAATCCCAATATTTTATAAGTCACATGAACATATTACTATTTTTTCATCAAACAATCCAGGTTTTTGGGGTTGAGGGAAATTACTAATCTAAGGAAATAAATATTATTAAAATCCTCCACTCCTCCACTATAAATACTACCCCTCCTAACCTCTTCTCATCACAAATCTCATGCCCTGTGACATGCCTAAATTCTACCCAAATATCTTAAAAATCTCCAACACCATGTCCAATATACCATAGAATATTTTAAAGACAAAATCCTTTCTCTTTAAGAGGCCCTCAAGGTCGATTGATTCCTGAGGTAAATTATTTTTTACAAATCATTTACTTTCTTTTTGAACTTATTTTGGTTTTTTCTATCATTACCTCTCCTCATCCAAATTTTATGATAACATTGATATATTAAATGTACTAGAATTATTTTATGATAATGTAATAATTTATTATTATCTCTCCATTACACTTCTTTTATGCTACTAGCGAACACACTATCTTATAGGTTGTAATTTACAACATTCATGAATGATGGGTAATAAATTTATTTTACCTTCTGTAATTATGGTAATGAAGCCTTTTTAATTATAGTTGAACTGGATTCTTTAGTAACATAACCTAGGTGAGGTTCTATATTCTTTTAGTGCACATGATATAAAATTATAATTTTATATGAATTTGTAGTGATAAAAAATCATCAATAATCCCAAAAGGTTATCACTAAAGTTTAATATAATGATTCAACTTCACTAAAAGTAACCAAATTAAATTTACAACAATGTAACATTATGTATGATAAATAATAAAATATAACCCTAGTTCTAGGAAACCTTCCCGATTTTACCTGATTCTCTATTCATTAAAATATGTAAACTGATCTTAAAAATGATGAAAACCAACAGACCCAAAAAATGAAATTGAGCCACTTAACACGTCAAAAATCTCATGAATGAAATTAAAAATGATATAATAAATCTTTTAAATATAAAATAGGTTATTTAATTATTAATTAATCAACCTAATTAGATTATTCAGGTCATTAATATCAAGTGGAGAACACCATCAGACCTATGGTAAGGGATCCTCTCTATTCAACTTTTATTCAAGTATGTACTCTATGTTATGCACATTTATGTGTAATATCTAATGATGGGGTATGATTTTCCACCTCCCCCAAACATTACCCAGGATGTATAAGCGATAAGAAACCCCTTTCTATCTCACTAGTTCTCCCATAAGTACACTTGATACCATGCTGATAATCTGTAAGTGAATCTACATGAACTTCCATTAATCCTTCAGGCTATTCTCACTGTCTTATTACCCAAATGAAATAAATTATTCTATATATAAATCCTATAATTTCTTCATATTTATTCAAATTCATTTATAAAGATCCAATAATAATTTTCTTTATTGTATATACATGTTTTTACATCTTTCCCTCCATAATGATTCTCGAAAAGAAAACCCCAATATGGGAACTTCCATAATTCATACCCAATTTATAGGGAACACTACCATATGTTTTAAGCCACAATTATATTTATAAAACTAGTTTTTGTATTATGAAAACATTCTATGTTCACTTTTTGGTTTTCAAAAAATATTATTCCCTTTTCTATTTTATATTATTCTTTTAGATTTTCTTAAATCTCCACAAAATTGTTTTAAAAGCTAAATATTCGTAACTACTTTTTTCACATGTTGTCACTTCAATTTGTCATCCCAAACCATGATATATATATATATATTTTACCTTATTAATTTCTATATATGTTATAATATCTTTCATTCATCGATATTTTTTTGATACAACCATCCATTATGCTTTATGACAAGATTATGATACTCATTTCATTCCATGGGTTCCCTTTTGTTTAAGATTGACTATGTATGATTCTATATGTCGCATGAATATTCATGAACTTGTTATGATAGATGATCCAGATAGTTCACCAATGAATCAGGTAAATTTGAGTATCATCAGACTTTATGTGTGACAATCTTTGCAGTTAGCCTTGGCTTGTTCTACCATGCACGATGGTCTTGGCAGCTAGACTTGGCTTGTTCAACAATGTGAAATGGTCTTGGCAGTTATCCTTGACTCATGATAAAGTCATTTTTTATGTTTCATCCATATTATTAAGACTAATTTTTTTATTATTCTAATTTTATATGTTATGAATCCATATGTTACATTCCTTTTTATATCTTCATGACATGCCTTCTATCCCATGTGCTATTGCTGTGTTCTTATAGTTATTCACTTACTAGGATATTAAGAAAATCCATTTTTCCTTCTATTCCTTTTGTTACCCAATGAATAGGTTTGACTAAAATGGAAGATATTATATGAGTTTGATGATTATATAATGAAATTTTTTATTTAGTTCCATTTTTTCTATTTTATATACCTTCTATTCCAAGACACTATACATTATAATCCATGGATTATACTCTGATGTATAATAATACATAAAATAATTTAATGTAATATGTAAAAGGCTAGGTTCCCTATATTTGGTATCATATGATGGTTTAGTTATTTTGGGATATTAGGAATATAAATCATTATTAATAACCTTAAGGATGAGACTATGTATAAAAAAACAGACCTAATTTTATATAATTATAGATTAATTGGTTTATCATGAAAACACATCAATATATGGATACAAAAAGTTAGGTGTGGCCCTGGCACAATTGTATATATGAGTAAAACCTAAAAACACAACTTTGAGCTAGAATTAAATGGGAATCGGTGCATGAGAACATGGATTTCTCACTATGGGTTTGATGCAATCAAGGGATATTGTTTGGTAAATTCAGGATCTTGGTAAAAACCGTTATAAATGGAATGAACAACCCCATATGAATATAAGTTAATAAACATATCAAGGATAACCTAGTTTTAACCATTTGGAATTAGTGTTAAGATATACTTCTCCATGACATGATTATCCTATTTTGTTTAATATTTCCTTTTTTATTCTCAATATCAATGTATTCAAGGCCTCTTATTATATATACCTTTTCTTAGTTAGTTTTAGGAAATATTTAAACACGTGATAAAAAACAATGTGATAGGGAATGTGATGATTTACATAATGATATTTTTATATGATGGGAATGTGTGCTAAAAAAATCATGACAATAATTTCATAACTGGATCTTGTTATTAATAATATCTTGAATAATGTGGAACACCCTATCCCTCCATTGAAATAGAATGTTATCATTATGTCCTTTATTCAGAAAAGGCCTGCAATGTTTAGTTGATCTTCTAATCCCTTCCACATGGAATAGTAGATTTACTACATTGAAAATATATTTTTTTCCTTCTATGGTCATAAGAAGAGAATATCATACTAGAAGTATACTATTTTGATAGTGAAGATGACCAATGCTGGGCACTAATCATGATTATTAATCCCTATGATGAAATTCATTCCCTGGAATTGGTGGAAATCATGGTTTTTTTTAAAATAAATATATACCCAAACTCTTTATCTCTTGATAGAAGAAGAGTTCCTCTAACACCAGAAGAAGGAAGATTATTCCATTGGGATATAAGAAGAAAACATTACAAGGCTTACAAGGTATGAATCTGCCTTTTTCTTGATCATCGAAAGTAAGGTGGATTTCTTCATTAGCGGGATAATGCTGAGAATATGAAAATTATTGGTGATTCAACACTTTGAAATATATGAGGATATTGTTTGTTATTCAATCAAGGATGAAATAAAGATCAGATACTCTGAAGGGTATCATAGGCTCGATTAATAGAGGAGGAAAATAGAATATAATTTGGGTGGTCCCACAAATAAATTCCAATATTGAATGATTCTTGATCATCCCATATGTAAAATATTTGGACATAGTATTCTGGGAACTATCTTGTGGGAATTATGAATTACTTCAACTATGGAAATTTGGGACATCTGGTTAAAAACTACTGATGGGATATGAATAATCCCATAAACATGGAATAAGAATGGAAGATTAAGATCAATACTCAGCTTGTAGTGTAGTTTTACAACTGCAAGGGGCATGGGTATAATGAAAAAAATTTCTCTATGCCTAGGGTTGTTGGAGGAAATCAACAACAACCACCAAGGAAACATTGGAGGGCATATGATAACACTGATACATTGGTGGATCAAAAAAATGGTGTGATGACAGGTACTTCAGTGATTCATTCATGAATAGTGAACATACTATTCGATTTTTGTTATACATGTTCATTCATATCATTAATTTTTAGTAGAACTATTCAAATGCAACCTCAAAATTTTAAGGATAAGTAATCTGTGAGAACATCGGATATGGAAATTATTATGTCCATGGGTTATAATTCCTCAGTGTTTAATGTGTGTGCATTAAACCTTCTGGAAAATCTCATCATACTTCGTTTTTTAGTGTTTGATTCTATCTTGGGAATGGATTGGATTACTTTATTCAAATCCAATAACAATTGTCGAGAAAGGGAGATAACTCTTCATGTCCTGAAGAATCGTCCAATTATTTACAAGTGTAAAGATTAAGATGAATATCCATTGGAATAATTATCTCAAGTGTGAATATTAATTCCTTATGAAGCATAACAAGATCAAATGATTGAGACAAAGGATAGAATCATGCTTGAAGAGGTTCCCAACATGTGGGATTACACTAATGTATACCCTAAAGAGTTTCTCAGCCTCTCTCCTGATCAAGTGGTTGAGTTCTTAATTGATAATATTTATGGATCTATGTCTATATCAAATACACCTCATAGAATAGACATCGTAGACCTGCAAGAGATGAAGAAGATGTTATAAGAGAATTTGGAGAGGTGTTTTCTATGATAGGGTTCTTCAATGTGGGGTGATATAATACTATTCATCAAGAATATGGATGGATACATGCACCACTAAATTGATTATCATGAGCTAAATTAAATCATGATAATGAAAAACTATCCCCTTCCTTTGATAGTCGACTTGTTCGATCAAATTCATGGGGCCAATTATTTATCAAAGGTTGACATTCGGTTAGGATATCACCAATTAATTGTGAAGAAGGAATATATTCCTAAGACTACCTTCTGAACAAGGAATGAAAAATATGAGTTCATAGTGATGCCTTGAAGACTCTATAATTCTATAGTAATTTTTAGGGATTTAATGAATTTACAGTTCAAACATTACCACAAAAAATTTGTGATATTATTTATTGATGAAATGATGATACTGTTTCTTCTAGAAATAGGCATGACCTTGTTTGTTTGAGGTTCAAACATTCCAATCAGTTTCTAATAAGTTTATTTGTAGAACCGGAAATATCCAATGATTCTATAAACATTTGGACCCACATTCCCAAGGTAGGTTCTCATTAGTTTTAGACTGATGAGGCTTAATGATTTTCAATGGTCAAGAGGATGGGAGGCCAGAATCATCACATCGTTTTGGGGGGAATTATTGTTTACACTGGGACTCTCTTATAGATTTAAATTATGTTCACAAATCCTTATTAATTCACCAATTATGAAAATGAGTTTTCCTTTAGACTTTTCAATCAATGATTGATATGTATGGGATTTAAAGAATCTTTTATTTGTATTTTAGGTTCTTCATCAATAGAGAATCTTCTATATTATTTATAGATTATTAGTCAATGATATCCTTCCATACATTATATTTAAATCACTTGGCCACTGTGATGACCATACTAGTTTTACAGCCACTTAGTAGGGCAGTTGAAGTTTATTTTCATTTAAAAAGACATGGATTATTTTAGAATTGGGATCATACCCGCAGATATGCTAACTATGTCTCCTTGTTATAGAAGGAATCAGAATCAAGGTAGTTTGATTGAAGACGTATGAGGTTTATTCATAATTAATGGCCCAAAAAAGATGTCATAATTACCTTTACACTCTTAGGCCATGTGAGTCAAGCTCGGTGTGAGAAACAAGAGGTATTAGAAAATCTAAAAATTGTTCTGTGAATGATGTATTCATAAGAAATGATGTGGGGATTATGTGTATTACAGACCGAGTAAATTATGATCAGGACTTAGTTCAAGAAAACATCCCAGGAGCAGGGTCTATGAAGGTATTTGTGCTTTATAGAGATTTGGAATTTTATCTTGGGACATACTCTTGAAAAGGAAGCCCAAATTAATAGGGACATTTGATTTATACTTATTCATGAGAGGGATGCCCAAATGAAAAGAAAATATGGTTGGGACTTATTTCTGAGATGTAAGCCCAAAGTTAGAGGAAATTAAGTTTGGTACTTACTCTCCTGAGAATGAGGCCCAATGTTAAAGGAAATTATGATTGTGACTTACTCTTGAGAAGAAGGCCCAAATTAAAGAGAACTTATAACCTAGGACATATTCCTGAGAAGGAGGCCCAAAGTTAAAGGAAATTATGATTTGGACTTACTCTTATGAAATAGGTCCATATTAATTCCTCTCAGATAAGGAAGTCAACAAAGGAGTCGTGCCGTAAATGGATTTGATGAGGGGCTTGAATACTAAATCATGAAGAAGAGTGATGAATTTGAGGAATGGAAGTGAATTGGAAGGAGGTGCGCAAGTCCTTGTCCGGTGCGCAAGTTCTGGTATGGCGTGCATGTTCTGGTCACGCACGTACACTTATGTGACATGAGTTCACATGGGAGACAAAGAACCTGTAGGGTAATATTTGTGCGAGACTTGGCTCAGGACCTTAGTTTTATCCCTAGATGCTTCATGACGGGTGGCATGCAAGTTTCGATGAGGGGACATGGTGGCACAAAAGTGTCTTCACTTCCCTTATGGGATGGACACTTAGGCGCACATGTATTGATGAGTTCTAATACTTAGGCCTTATCTGTTCTATTTAGAGCATCCATTCTAGGTAAAGAATTACATTATAAGTGTTCGTATGACTTCAGACAGAGCCTTGGGAGACCAGAGCATCAATCTGAGTTTTGGATTTTTTCTATCCTTGAAATGGGTGGCCCATAGGGGCAATTTATTGGCCACCAGAGTTTTCGAAAAAAGTTAATTTGGGCGTGAAAGTGACTTGCGTGCCCATTACTGGCGCACAAGTGACTTGAGTGCCCAACTCTGGGGCGCAAGTATACTTGCACTCCATAATTCCTTTGTGAAATTCTTGATTTTATTCCCTCTTTTTTGCTCGAGGTATTCCCCTTATTCAATATTTGGACTCTGTGAAGGAACGAAGCAATAACAAAAGTCCCCCCTCAGAGTTGGATCTGAAAAAGGAAAGAGGGTTTAACATTGACTTAAAGAAGAAAACCATTAATTTTGGGCGTGGAGGTTTTGTGTGTAGGTTACGGTGCACTAGTTGTGGTGCATATGTTTCCAGATCACCTATAAATATATGTGTCACTTCATGTGAAACAACCAACTTTAGATCGCTTCTCGTTCTCATCACGCAAGTGATCTCTCATCATGCATGTGTCTTGGATATTATCTCGTATGTGCATCTGTTCATTGCTTCACGTTTCCTCAGTCTGTTTCTGACATACACGCCAATACTAGTTTGTTAAAACTTTCACGACAAGCTTAGACATGGGTGCCATGTTTAGACATTCACACCTTAATGAATTAGCCATTGTTTTCAATTTCGTCACAAATTTTATGAAAAAACTACTTACTTAAAAGTTAATTATCTGATCTTTGTGCAGATTCAATGGATCCGAAAAGAATTTGATCGGATGATGAGTTGGCGAGAAAGAGAATAGATGACATGATGAATATCGTTGGCCATGATTATTAATATATCTGTGATAGTAATATACAAGATTTGGACAATACATGAAGAAATATCATGTCAATTTCCCACAGAGCATTTACATTCTTTTCTATGGACATGGTCACATGTAAGGAGTCAATGTTCTGGAGCCAAAGAACTATATTCCTCATTCTTTATTTCAGACTTACACCAATTTTGCTTCTACAAATGTCTTAGTTGCAGGATCATTTGTAAATGCTAGGACGATGGAGAGGGCATTCATAATGCATCATAGACCTTGTGCTCCAGATCTGAAACCTCACATGGTTGATCTGCAGCCGCATTTGTATTCCTTCATTTTCTAGAATTCTTAGATGGATCAATCCATGGGATGGAAGAAGAGCTGGGATTTCAATTCCAGAGGAGAGGTGAAGACGGCTTGGATGTGGGAATATTGGGTGTGGCAAACCTGTGTATATTTTTTTAATGGATTTGAAAGGAGCTGTGATATATGAAGCCGTCTAGGCTGGGCAGACATATGTCTATAGGAATGATAACGTTGCGCCGGAGCTAATCAGCCGCTGGAACCAAGAAACCGATTCTTTTCATATAACTCATGGATAAGTAGGCATCAGTTTGTGGGATGTCTACAAGATCTCGGGGGGATCCAATTTTGGGAGATATATATGATGAATTCATTCCACCCAAGGTGACCTAGAATGATTCGTAGAAGACTCCGGCTTTGGCACGAGAGTTATTGAAAATTTTCCACAAGATCATGAATTTAAAGTCCACCAAAACTCATTCTAGAAAGGATATTAATTCATAGGATTGGATTGATATGATTCTTATCAAGAAGAAGGAGAAGGGTCCCACCTGTACTCTTCCTACCTGCTACCCTAGAACAGAGTAGAGGGGTGATCTTGAAATATTCAGGACAACTCTAGAAGCGGTAGAGTTTGAAAATTTTGGGTACGAAGTGGACCAAATAATTCCAGAGAAGACCCGTCTAGCGGGATTTTTAGCTTTGTGGCCCAGTTTTTATCATCTACCAGTTAGGGATTTGAAGGGAGACGTCAGGCTAGGGACCTTCGTTGTAGCATCCAAGTTGGTTGAGAGCAAAACGGTTGGGTTGGCCACACCGATTTTGGCGAAGATTCATAGGAGCATACTCCATGTCAAAATGGGTAAGTTTCCTTTGAGAATAGTTAGACCATTCCATGTTTCATAGTGATGGATCGCCACTCACCTCATGACTTATGCTACACAGAGTGGAGTACAAGTTCCTATATATTCTTTTAGGCCATCAGTGCAGGCATATTCTGGAATGTTTCCATTGTCCCTCAAATCATATGATCTAAAGGTGAGGCTGAGCATGTTCAAAGAATTCCATTTCCTTCCTTATGGAAACCCTCTAACTGGCCGGTTTGTTGATGATGGAAAAGATAGAATGGAATTGAGGTCATACATGTTGGCTTTCATAGATGGTTTATTTTTCACCAAAATTGACGGAGAAATTATATGCAAGGCCTATGCTCCATATGGATTTTCACACCAATTCAAGTGTCTGCATCAGATTGTTGTATCCCCTCCTATTCATGTCTGGTCAGAGCAGCATCCAATGGATTCCCAACAAATTTGGTATCTGACAGGTATGGAGAAGGTTGGGGCAGTGTTTGATCTACAAGCTGCTAGAGAGGTGAGTGAATTGACTACATGGTATGCCAAGAACATGGTAGCATCATACCCTGAAGGGATACTGAATCATCCGGTTCCTCAGGTGGGTAAAAAAAAGAGAACTGTGAGGAAAGAAACCCTTCATATGGAAGGTGACTCTTCCTCACCCGGAGCAGATTCACCAGGTTCCTCACCTAGGGCTGATTCGCCAGATTCCCATGATGGGGATGATGAGGCATGACATTCTTCAAAGCGGCCTCGTGCCATATATAATTCTCTTCCCAGAGTCAAGAGACCTACTCCATCGACTCCTGGTGAGTTATATCATTGAGGCAATTTAGTCACCATTATATTATAGAGCAACAAGTTTCATTTTCTTATCATTTATCCGTGATTACAGGATCCGGGAAGAAGTTGAAGTACCAGATTGCATGACCCTCTTTGCGGCCTTCTAGTGAAAATGATGAATATTTATGACGAGAGGCTATTCATACATGGCGTAGTCTATATTGTGATGCTGAAACTGCCTGGATGGACATATGCGAAAGGCTACATATCCCTATAGTGGGGAATCCTCGAGCTTCTGCTAATATCTGCATCGAGGATAACCCCGATGAAGTGCTTTCATGCATTAGAGAGATGGAGATACTCATATATTCCACTGATGGTTCTATTCCTATCACCAAACGGGTGAAGGAAATGATGGATCGTGGCACCACTAAGGGGATCGGTGCTTCAGTAGATGAGGAGTGGCACGATTACATGGATCCTGAAGATGTAAGTCTCTTTCCCTATTCTCATTGCAACTTGATTTTAGTTAAAGCTTTATTACTCAAGGAAATTACATTCTTCATCCTACATCTTGTAAAGAATGGAACTGTTGAGGTTCCTTCACCAAAGTACAATTGTGGTGTCACTGCTATTAAAGCTGTTGAATCTCCTCACGAGCCGGTCGAGGTATCTCGAGGCTGGAAAGTGATGGAAGAGGAGTTAGAAAAGGATTTTCACTCTCCAATTCCTATATTTGGAGGTGACGATTTCAAAACACCAAAAAGTCAAAGAAACCAAGTCATCGAAGGAAGAAGTCCATAGCTATTTGCTTCATCAGTAGTGGTAAGTTAATTGTATTGTAATGAATCCTAACTCATGAAAACATTTCTCATAATTCATGGAATTTCATGGCTTTATTCCATTTCCCCTTCGAGGTAGAGGATTGACCCTCCTCTAAGGATGATGGAGGGTGCTAGAAAATAGTCGCAAATTCATGTTGACCTGGCTGCTCCTAATGAAATGAGGAGAGAAGAAGAGCCTACTTCTATTCCCAGTACAGCTCATGCTGATACTACAAGGAGAGAATAGCCCACTATTGTTAAATTAACTATACTTAATAGAATATTGAATGAATACGTCAACTGACTTCCATTTTGGGTTGCTTTAGTTTCAACACATGCACCAGAACATTTGGAGACTACTGCAACTGACTCCATAATTCTCTTTGAGGATGCTATACGGGGTCGGAGGTTGTAGTAGTAGGGTCATCAAGAAGACATATCAAATGTTCTTATTGGTGAGACTAACCCAGAATCTATGATATCATGGGATGAAATGATGAAAGTTGGTGCGTATTTTGAAGAAATTGTAGATCATGTTAAATTTCCATGTAATTTATAAGATTTTGGATGTGAGTGTTTTCTTTCATCCTGTTAAAATTTTATTTTTATATCTCTGACCATGATTGGTGGAAATGTGCAGTTCTGTCTGGGAAATTTGTTTATCAGATGATGCCTGAAGGGGGTATGGACAACCCAATCATTGTAGAGATGATAGCTCAAGTAGAGCTTAACCTAGCAGAGATTCCTGAAACCCGTCCAGAAAATCCTGTTGAAACAAGGATAATGGTGATCCAATGTGACGATATTTTTTTTTGGGGGGGGGGGCTTCACAAATCCACATCGTATGAGATGCAGGTGATCCGATGTGAAGATGTTCTTTTTGGGATTGATCCTCAAGAGGTTTCCTACGTACTCAGCCTAGAAGGGAAGGTTCAAAGTCCCTGTATTACAATTGAAGAATTAATTGATGACCAAGTTGTACTTGAGGACAATCAAAATATTGTGTTGGGACTTACACAAGGTTAGCGGCCCAAAGAGGGTGTTATGACTGAATCTTACTCTAAGATCATGTGATTCATGCTCGGTATGAGAAACAAGATGTACCAACAACCCTAATAATGCACAGTTTAACGTCATGTAGGATGTATAAGGGACTATTTCACAGTTAAATGAAATGTGTCACATATATGTGGTGCTTAAATATTAACGTCTTGCAGCTCAGACGAACAGTTTAACATCATATTGGACGACAAAAGGGGACACAGTTTAATTTCATGTTGGAAGATATAGGGGACATTAAATTTAATGTAATGCATTAAGGACAAAAAGGACCATGTAGTTTACAGTCTTTTATAAAAGACAAAAATAGTTTTAGTTCATATGCATAGACCAGTGATGCATAGTTTAATAGCATGTAGCAAGGATCATAGGGATGTATTTGTGTTACAAAAAATATTTCTTCAAGAATATTTCATTGGTTGGAGTTGTAATAAGTTATCCATACATTGAGATTAACAAATAAGCTGCATTGCAGTAGACCATATGTATTGAGTAAGGTCCTTCCCACATTGGCTCAAGCTTTGGAGGCTTCTTTAATGGTATCATTGGAGTTATGAGGACTAATACCAATTCTCCTTGAATGAATGAATGAAGATGAACTTTTTTGTTGAAAGCATGTGCTATTTGATTCATACAGACTTCCATGTGGGGAAGGGTGCACAATCTATTTTCATCTAATCATCCCAATTCAACCAATCGGTTTTAAAATTGTTCATCTATAGATGATTGATCAAAAATTCGTAATCTGAGAAAAGGTAATTGAACTTTAATGGGCATGACTACTTCTATTCCATATACCAATGAATATGGTGTTGACCACGTAGTATTGTGGGTTGTGGTCCGATATTCCCATAAAGCATGAAAAAGTTTATTAGGAAATGATTTATTATCTTTATCCACCATCTTCTGTAGTATGTTTGAAAGACTCTTATTGAAGGCCTCTATTTGGCCATTTTCTGCTGCATGATACCAAGAAGAATGGTTGGATTTGACGTTGTATTCTTCATACAACTTCCTTAACGTGGATGAACAGAAGTTTGTGCTATTGTCCATCAATGTAGTATGAGGGACACAAAATCTGGTAATGATGTTAGACTTGATAAAGCTAACAATGTTTTTATATCCAACATATTTGAGAGGTATTTCCTCTGCCCCTTTGGAAAAGGTTCCAATAGTAGTAAGAATATACTTAATCTTATTGTATTTAGCCGAAGGGTAAGGTCCTACTACATCCATTACCTATGTGGAAAATGGCCATAAGTATTCAGCATTATGGAGCAACTCTTGGGGTTGATGAATGAAATTGGAATATACTTGGAAATAATGACACTTCTTAGTGAAATCAACACAATCTTGTATCATTGATGGCCAGAAGTATCCATGTCATCAAATTTGATCAGATAGTCTATGTCTTGAATGGTGGGCACCACAGACTCTGGCAGGAACAGATTTCAGGAGAACCATTGTCTCTTCACCATCAATACAGCTGAAGATAATTTCATCAATACCCCGCTCATAGAGTATTTTTTCTAGGTGATCTGGGCTATCATAAAGAGTAAAATTGAACACACGTCACCAGATTTTTTATTTCCTGGAACTATTAGGTGGGTGTGTTCCATTTTGACGGTACTCCCTGATAGGTGTCATCCATCCTTTAGTATGACTATATGGTTCCGAAATGGAACTGATTTCATCGATTTCCTCTGTTCTGATTTGAACAATAGGTGAAACTACACGACAGTGGGCAATAGTTATGACTGTTTCATCCTAGTTTGGATCTGCCAGGGCTGTGGCTACATTAGCCAGTGCATCAGATTGGGCATTTTGTGATCGTGGGAAATAAGAAAATGTCAGTTCCGAGGGAAAGTCCTCCATAAAATCCATGACATAATCACATAAAGGGAATAATTCTTACTTTCTAATGGAATAATCCCCATTTACATGTTTTATTACAACCTCTGAATCACCTTTAACCTTTAAGTGATTCACTTGTGCCTGAAGCGCCAACTCCAATCCAATGATGAGAGCTTGATATTCTGCTTCATTGTTTTTACCGCCTCCCATCAACAAGAATGAATATGGTAGAAGTTCCTTTTCTAATGAAATAACCACAATTCCGAACCCAACATTGTTGAATTTAGGATCTTCCAATTTCTTCCCTGTTGGAAATCGGGAAGCACCATCAAATAAATTTCCCATGTTTGAAAATTATCTTTAATAGAGAAGAATTTTTTATCCAAAAGTTTGGTATCTAAATATGTATCTTTTACAGATGGTTGTTCAGAAAGGAAATTGGCCAGAGAGTGGCCCTTTATTGCATATTGATATACATACTGGATATCAAACTGCTGAAAAATAACCGCCCACATTGCCAGTCGTCCTGTAAGCATTGGATGATTAAGGATAAATTTGAGTGGGTTATTGTGAGATAAAAATTGAACCTCATGATGTTGCAGGTAGTGTCTCAATTTTTGAACTGCAATGATTAACACTCGGCAACACTTTCCAGTACATGAATATCTAGTTTCTGCCTCATTAATAGTCTGACTAAGATAATAAAGACTATTTTATTCCAAAAATCATTCTTTTGGGCAAGGAAGGCACACAATGATCGCTCTAAAGCTGTCACATAGAGAATATGTGGTCATCCGTCAATGAGTGGCTTCAATACCAGTGGAATCAAGAGATAACTGTTGAGAATATCGAATTCTTCTTTACATTCATCAGTCCACTGGTAGGTGACTCCCTTTTTCATTAATTTGGTGAAGGTTAAACACCTTCCTGCCAAATTGGCAATGAAACACTTTATATTGGCCAAGGGTCCTTGAAGTCCTCTCAATTCCATCAAATTTTTAGGAGGTGAATTACAATGATTGATTTTATTTTCTCATGATCAACTTCGATACCACGATGGCGTAGAACAAAGCCAAGAGATTTTCCTGAGGTTAACCCAAAAGTACAATTCAAGGGGTTTATCTTCAAATTCTGTTGTCGAAGTTTTTTTAATATGAATTCAAAATCATCCATGTGATTAGAATGTTGTCTGGATTTAACCACCAAGTCGTCCAAATAACATTCAACAAATTTCCCTAAAAAGTGTTTGAAGATACTGTGCATGGCACGTTGATACGTTGCACCTGCATTCTTCACTCCAAAAAGCATTACCCGATAACAAAACACACCATGAGGTTCTTTGAAATCTGTATATTCCTAATACTTTGGGTCCATTTGTATTTTATTGTTCCAAGAATAACCATCCATGAAGGAAATAGCTTTGTATCCAGCTGTTTCATCAATTAAGAGTTCTTTGATCGGAACTGGAAAATTAACCTTGGTACAATGCTGATGAAGATCTCTGAAATCAATACAAACTCTAATTTTTCCATTATTATTTTTCATTGGGATAATATTAGCTATCCATTTGGGATATTGAACTTATCTGAAGAAGTTAGCCGTGATAATATTATCAACATCAACTTCAATTTTGGAGGCTTAAGTTGGGTGTGTTCTTCTTGCTACTTTCTTGAATCCACGATGTTCTTCTGGTAGACCCAAATGATGAGTAACAACATCAGGTTGAAGACCGAAAATTTCTGTATAATTCAATGAAAAAACATCTGGATTTTGTTTTTAAAATGAAGTATAAATTTAATTTTCTTCAATGGTCAAGGCCATACTAATTAAAGTGGGACATGGATCCACTTTCTTACCCAGATTTTTTTTCTCTGAGTTCATTCACAGTGGTAGAGATACCTTCTTCAAATGCTATAGGGGAATCCCTGAGAACTTCCTCTTATTCTTCAATATGAGTTACTTCTTTTGTTTCTACTTGAATAGTAGATGATGAAGTAGAATTTCCATAATCAATGAAGAAGTTATTGATTTATCATCTTGAAGAATACTCTACCATTTATGGCCCTATTGATGATGAAGTTTCTTCATTGTGTAGTAAAGAGGAGATGATTTATTGAGAATCGACATCATCGTTCATCTCTTGTATTGTCATAACTTCTTTTTCCCTGGTTGATGAAGTATAGAATTGTTGGATTTCAGCAAATGAAATGAAGTCTTCTACATTTCAGCTTTCATCATTTCCTAGGGAATCAAAAATTTCTACCATGCTTTCTGGATTAGTTGTCGTAATTGACATTATGGAAGTTTCCATTAGGGTATTTTGATTTGGGTCTATCCTATCAATTTGCGTAATTTCCAACACATAATCCATACACACATGTATGAATGGGTTTAGTGGGAATTTTTCCAAACCATATGGAGCATTAATTTTTCTAACCACCTTTGTTGTAAATATCTCCTTTACATCCATGTGATTGAATTATTCCCCAGTGTATTGAGATTAACATGTTTTGAATGGGTATTTATCTCCATAAAATGTCCCAATTTGACTATTGAAACAATATTTGAGACATTGATGGTATGATGAAGGTATAACCGCACGTTGTTGTAGCCAAGGACTTCCAAGAAAAATCTTGATGGATGTGTCATGAAGAAAAACCATGAAATATGAATTAGACAGAAGGTCTCCAAACTAAGTTTAGAGTGTAATCTCACCCAGTTGTTCTTGTTCATTTTGATCATATCCTTGCAACATCAGAGTAGAAGGAGATAAATCATATTCGGTGATGTATAATCGACGTAGTGTACGAATAGGGATGTGGTTGACTCCTGAAACATTATCAATAAAATCTCGTCGGATGTCTATATCATTGTCATTTACAGATAAATTCAAAGGTCTAATATGTCCATGTACAACATCATCTTCATCCTCGTCTGTAAAAGATATCACTGCATGGAATTCTGCAGGATCATTTTCTTTATAGCAGACTTCAGCCGCAGCAATTTTAGGTTTGAATTCCAATGGACGTGACAAATCCTCAATGAGTGCCTCCCGAAGATCCTTTGATAGATTCATGACATCCATAATTGATAACTTGGCCGGTACGTGGCCCAAATGTTTCAAGACATCATAATTTTGGTCCAAAGGTCTTTGTTTCCCAACAGGATGATGTGGTTTTGCAGGTGCCTTAGAATTTGATGCTTTGGAAGTAGATGCATCCCGTATCGGGGTAGGAGTTGGAAATACTACTGGCTTTAGCAGATTAGACCAAATAGGTCAATTTATTTTATGAGAAGAAGAAGGTGTAACCTCCAACCCATCCTCTAATATGACTATGCCAGGACCGAATCTACCATGTGTGGAAGAACATTCATGTTCCTGTTGGGCCCGCTGAAGGTCTTTGCCACAAGTTTCGGCCCCATATACAATTCTGGAAGGGGTAAGATTGAAATAGTGTATTCTGGAATATACACGTCTTCTCCTAAATCCTAGACCTCTGTCCCTTATTCTAATTCCTCTGTTTGATACAGGGAACTAAGGCTCATCAAGATCACAAATATTACTGGCATACAGATCTGTTAAGTGAATCATGTTAACAGAACCAAAGATCAACTCTTCATCTGATGAAGAATCATCCTGATGAACAATTTAAGGATGTACCATTTGGTGGTGTGGTGGATGTGATTTTAAAGCAGGTGGCATAAAATATGCCAGATTAAAAGACGATTTAGGCATTGACATGAACTCTTCTTCTTCTAACTGTTCTTCATTCTCTAAATTATACGCCTCTTCAAAGATTCCTCTACTTATAATGGGGGTTTTGTTGTGGAATTCATAGAATAATACACAATTGGTTGATTCAATTGTGTTCATAAAATTGCATGAGTTTGGTAGATCAATTTCTTAAACATCCAATAATCATATTTTTGTGCATTTTTACTTTTGACTTCATGCCACTCACCTTCTACATCTGGATTAGTAGCAGTAACACATGCTACCTGGGATGAGGAACCTTTCAATTTTATCTATCCAGAGTCCACCATATTTTTCAGGAGGTCTTTGAAGACAAAAAACTCTTTAATGGGATTCCCCAACATCTGATAAAATGTGAAATAATTGAGGTGGTCTTCATCTCCTTCCTTGTTCGGATTTTTGGTCTTTCGCAGCTGAACCATATTATTTTCCATAGCCGAGATGAAGTATCTAGGAACTTGTTCATTCCAGAAAGAATAAACTTTGTTCTTCAAATCATCAAACTATTTCTGCCTTTGATCTCATTGCTCATCTTGATGAGGTGGCCATTGTTGTTGACACTCAAAAGGTGGAGCCCTTCGATATGATGACAGTTTTGATGTGGAAGCAGGTACAGGTGCTTGTTTAAGCATAATTGTAGCAGTCTTTGCATTCTCTATTCACCTTCCATGAACTATGGAATTACACAAGCTTTAGCCTTATTATTTTAAAGAGAGTCTTTCATATGATGAAAATTTTATGTAAGGACTTGAAACACTCCTGTATATTTCACAGGGATCAACGGTGTGCGTAACTCATCATGTAAATTTTCCACACAGATTGGAAACAATTCGTCTTGAGGGAGTGCTAAACTTAAGGAATATGTTAATCCTTTATAGAAAGAAATGAAATCTGAAACTATTTAATTTTCCCTTTTCTTAAAATTTTTAAGATCAAAAACCATAGTCTTTGGCAACATTGAGATAAATTGAAGAAATAATTTTTGACAGAGATCCTCCCACCCAGTAATTGACCTGGATTTCAAGCTTGTATACCAGATGAAAGTAGGACCTTGTAATGACTGTACAAAACACCTGAGCATAAATGCTTCTTTTTGTTGAGGAGATCCCATCATAGGATCACAACGAGAAACAAATTGTGTTAATTGTTGTTCTGGATCTCTTGAACCATTAAAAATTGGGAATGTGGTACTTGAAAAATTTGATGGGGGAGGTATTGAATCCACTCATTCAGGGTAAGCTCTCTTATCTGGTTAAACTGGTGCTCGCTTTCCTTCCATAGCTTCCAACTGAGCTGTTAATGACCCAATGGTAATCATTAATCTTATAGAAAAATTTGCTTGATCTTGGACCTGTGCAGGTATAATAACTGGAGTTTGGACGGTTGTGGTGCCCGGTACTGTTACTGATGGTATTACTGTCGGTTGTTGTCACATACGACCCATAGGATTAGGCCCGTGAAGGTGTACATGTAAAGGGGGATATTCTTGTTCCATTTCAGCATCATCAATGAATTCCCTTGACTGATTAACTCCATAATTCTTAGGAGGAAGACTACCTTCAAGTAGATCTGTATTTATCCTCCTTAACTCCTTCATTTCTACTTTCCACTGTGCGAACCTTTCCACTAATGAGAGTGATTGTCCTTCTCCAG
This sequence comes from Viscum album, assembly GCA_963277665.1. Taxonomy (NCBI): domain Eukaryota; kingdom Viridiplantae; phylum Streptophyta; class Magnoliopsida; order Santalales; family Viscaceae; genus Viscum; species Viscum album. Next base: position 127,349,695 of record OY728151.1, on the reverse strand, counting down.
AGTTAGGGTGGGATGTAACCTAACTTTTACCCTTTTCCGTGGCATGTGACTTTCTGGATTATGGAAGGTCATTACCCAAATGAATATCTTGCCTCTGGGTAGCCCTTTGGCGTCTAGTACGCAGACCTTCTTAATTTATTTCTATGTGTACGGTCTCTTGAATAATAACTTCATCATCTGATTCCTCTAATTAAACCTCATGTTCTGGGGGATCATTGACGACGACATTGATGAAATTTTTCAATGCATTATGCATTGCATCCTTTTTGTCAGCATTTCTGTGATATTGTCTTTCTCCATGTCCCTTATGAGACATTTTATTTTGTTGAGTTGATCCCTCGGGAACTTCTTGATGAACCATAATTTGGATGGAATCTCCTGATAATTCGGCTCTGCGTTCCACTTGTGGCTTCTTCCCTAATCAATAAAACAGTGAATTTTGCTGAGGAAGAGATTGAAGATTTGAAAATGTCCCATGTCTGGTGGACTGAGGATGTTCCTTCTATTCCTGCTCAACTCCTCGAATCCTATCTGTTGATCTGGATGGTTGGATTAAAAGAGTCCCTAGTCTAGCAAGCAGAGGTGGATCTTGAGCTGCTACATATGAGGCTTTCTTAAAATATATCAGGATTTTGTGGAAATTAGTCCAGAAAATTTTCTGAATGCATCATTCGACATCAATTCAAATCACCTGGCTCAGATGACCGTTTAATTATTTCTGACACTTCTGTCACCTAATGATGTTCATGGTCTAAATGAGAATCATGTTTGATATTTTCATTTTCTTGAAGCAAGAGTAATTTGAAAACTTGTTCTTTATATGCCTGACATTCGGAAGAACTACTTTAGGCATGTTCTTGAGTACAAATCTTATTACAGACTAAACCAATTGGTTGTGGCCGGCCATGGGTAGTAACATTGCATGAGACCACTTTTGGCGGGCTTTGTTGACTAGAGAGTATATTGTAATGTAGTGATGCATGAACACCCATCCCATGATATGAATACTAGATAGGGCATTGGTAATAAACTGGAGCAACCTTTTTAGCACGCCATGTCATGAATGTTGAAGGGTTCTCTACTGATTTTAAACCATTGGATGTCGGGAAACTATGAGAGATGCCAAATCAATTTGGTGTTGTAACCCTTCTATTATATTGACCTGATTTTCATATTCATCATAAGATAATATTTTATCCTTTAAATGACAAAGAGTTTTCCACATGTTGAGACGAATATCATGAATAAAATCATTAATCAATATTTCTAGAATATCACAATGAGATTCATCAGGGATATCTTCTGATTGAGAAGGTATTTCACCCACTAGCGGTAAAGCATCAGACATGACTGGCTTCGCATATGCAAGTGCCTCAAGATAAGAGGGCTTTCACATTACTACATTTTACATTGAATAATTTTCCTGGAAAAGAAAATTACTACTACGAATATGACTTTCACAGCTAAATTCATCATCATGGGGAGGACACCCATGGTGGGTTACAACAAAAGATGAAACCTCTTGCTCCTTGGACTTCTGGACATGCACAGGGTTATTGTGGCTCTTATATATAGATGATACTTCAAGATCGACTGAAATGGCATGACGCAAGCCTACATGTGGAAATGTCTGATGAAGACCTTCATAATTTTTGTTGTTACATCCGAATTCTGGAAATGAGTGAGTAGAATCTTGAGTCCTAACAGACAATTGTCTAAGTGCATCATGAACTGTTTCATCGAGAAAGGACTTATTGTAGATTGTCTCTTGATTTATCGACTGTGTTGGATATGTATATTTCTTAGACGCCTTCTCATTGAATTTGGAAACCACTTGTTGATGAAAGTGGTTATTAAGGATAGTTGTATGTGACTTCTCGAAATAAATGGCCAGGTTAGTCTGATTATCTCCATTCAAATAGGGTGTATGTGACCAGATTTATTGTCCGTAAGATATGGGGGAGTATTCCCCACAACCCTAGTAGACTGTAACAGAGGCATGTTTCTACTCAAAAATGATATGTTGATGAGTCACTCCACTGATAGGGACATATTTTGTATTTCTTTTCCTATTATGTCATTGAAGAGGTTATAATATTCTTACAAGCATCCAGAATATGGGCATGGATTTTTTTCTTCTCTTTCACCTTTTTCAGAATGTGCATGGTGACATCAGCTACTGGAACTGGAATATACGTCCCTTAAATGTTTGGAGTAAGTGAATGTTCCTGATCCTGTCCTCCTTTTCCTATCAAAAAATTCTGACAGTACTTATGCATAGGGTTAGAGAGTTGAGTCTACTCTAAATTGGTCATCGTAGCTTTCTGACTGACTTCTCTAGGTGATACCAAACGAGACTGCTTGCAGACTTGATGAATATTGGAAGGTGTATGTGCCTTCTAGATATTCCCCATCAAGTATGGTTGATGAATTTCCTTCAACAATAGAAGATGAGACTACTGACAGAATTAGTGATTGTAAGCAGGTGTATGTCCCTATTTATATGTGGTAACCATATTTGGTTAGTTAGCTTCTTTTGATGCAGTCAGACGAGCCTGCCAACTGGATGATGAATTATAAACAGGTGTACGTTCCTTCCTATAGTACTATGCCAGAATTTTCTGATGGGATTGGTGGGTTTCTTCCAGACAATTCTACTGGATAGTGGGATTAGAATGGATGGGTGTGGGTGCCCGCTCGATGACTACCATTACGTTAGGTTGATGGACCTCTTTGGAGGGGGAATAGGTACGAACCTTCTCCCTGATGGCTGAATTTTGCATCTGGTGGTTCATCTTGCATGCTCAGTTTTGAGGAACCTGAGCTGAACCCCTAAAAGTGATAGCCTCATCATTTTCATGGTGCACTACCACACGAGTCTGGTGGTGATTGCTGATGGGACCCCTCGGAAAGGACTCATGTCTTCTTGAATTTAGGCCTTGAGTGACCTCTTCATTTACATCCCTATAATATGGGGGAAACTGGTTGTTGCATTCCAGGGATAATGACCCGAAATGGTTGGAAATGGGAGATGGAACCACCTTGTTGATGACCACTGGTCATCGCTGCCTTGACAACCGGGGTGAATTATTAACTAGAAGGGCTTGTCGAGTAGTCTCCAGAGTGGGGATGGCGTCGTGATAATGATGTTCCCCCACCAATGCTTTTGAGACCCCACATTGCAGACGCTGAGTGGCTGATTTGGTCCTCAGAGCGGACGAGGATACAACAGGAGTAGCAGTCGAGGCATTCACAGCTGTGAATTTTAATGAATCCATTTCTTATTGAGAAGAGTTCTTGAAAAAGAGTGCATGTTTGATATAGCAGACATAATAAAGATAAATTTGGCCCAAACTATATCTTTTGGATGAGCATATATGTTATTTATTTCTTTGTTTTCCCTCATATTTAATTTAATAGGGGCCTAAAAATAAGTAAAACGTCATTTTAACATGGTTAAGGATTCACGTCGGGTTCACCATTTTTTTTTCTTATGGAAATGGGGATGACCTTGTTTGTTAAAGGTTCAAACATTCCAATCAGTTTGTAATGGGTTTATTCATAGAACTGAAAACATCCAATGATTCTAAATCCATTTGGACCTACTTTCCAAAGGTAGGTGCTCATTATTTTTGGACTGATGAGACTTATGAATTTGCATTGGTTGAGAGTATGGGAAGTCAGACTTATCACACCTTTTTGGGGGAATTATTGTCTACTCCAGGATTCTCTTATAGATTAATGTTATGTTCACGAATCTATATTAATTCACCAAGTATGAAAATGTGTTTTCCTTTAGACTTTGCAATCAATGATTGATATGTATAGGATTTAGAGAATATTTTATTTGAATTTTAGGATCTTCATCAATATAGACTCATCTATATGAATTAGAGATTATTAGAAAATGATATCCTTTAATACATTATATAGAAATATCTTGGTCACTATGATGACTATACTAGTTTTAAAGCCACTAAGTGGGGCACTAGAAGTTTATTTTCATTCAGAAAGACATGGATTATTTTAGAATTTTTATCATACCCACAGACGGGCTACCTACGTATCCTTGTTAAAGAAGGAATCAGAACCCACATTGTTCAATTGAATATGTAGGAGGTTTATGCATAATTAATGGCACAAATAGAGATTTCCTAATTACTTTTACACTCTAAGCCCACGTGAGTGATGATCGGTCTGAGAAACAAGAGGTATTAGAAAATCTTATGATGGTGCCATGAAAGATGCAGTCATAAGAAATGATGTGGGGATTAACTATGTATGACAGCCCGAGTAAATGAAGATCAAGACTTAGTTTAGGAAAGGATCCCAGAAGCAGGGTCTATAAAGGTATTTGTGCTTTATGGAGATTTGGAATATTAAACCAGGACTTACTACGGAAAATGAAGCCCAAATTAAGAGGGACTTTTTATTTTGACTTTTTCATGAGAAGGAATCCCAAATCAATAGAAAATGAGGTTGGGACTTATTCCTGAGAAGGAAGCCCAAAGTTAAAGGAAATTATGATTGGGAATTTCTCTTGATAAGGAGACCCAAAGTTAAAGGAAATTATGATTGGGACTTACTCTTGATAAGGAGGACCATATTAATGGGAAATTATAACCTGAGACTTATTCTTAACATGGAGACCAAAAGTTAATGGAAATTATGATTTGGACTTACTCCTGAGAAAAAGGCCCAGATGAATTTCTCTCAGATAAGGAAGCCAAAAAAGGAACCATGTCATAAATGGCTTTGAGGAGGGGTTTGAAGACTAAATCTTTAACAAGAGAGATGAATTTTAGGAAAGGAAGTGAATTAGAAGGAGGCGCACAAGCCCTGTTCTGGCCTGCAAGTCCTGGTCTGGCACGTAAGTTCAGGTTGTGCAAGTATAATTGTGTGACATGAGTTCACATGGGCGATGGAGAACCTGTAGGGTAATACTTGGGTGATACTTGGCTCAAGGCCTTAGAATTATACATAGATGCTTCCAGAAGGGCGGCGGGAAAGTTTCCATGAGGGGACAAGGCGACGCGCAAGTGTCTTCACTTCCCTTAAGGTTTGGACACTTAGGTGTGCAAGTATTGATGAGTTCTAATAAAAAGGACTTATACTTCCTATTTAGAGATTCCATTCTAGATAATGAATTAACTTAAAAGTGTTCGGAAGACTTTAGACAGAGACTTGGGCGACCATAGCTTGAATCTGAGTTTTGGATTTTTTCCATCCTTGAAATGGGGGGCCCACAGGGGCTATATATAGGCCACCTGAGTTTGGGTGAAAAAATACTTTGGCCGCGCAGGTGACCTGAATGCCCATTACTGGCACGCATGTGACTTGCATGCCCAATGCTAGTGCCCAAGTATACTTGTGCTCCCAAGGCTGGCGTGCATGTATAGTAGCACGCCTTAATGCCTTTGTGAAAATCTTGATGTTCCTCCCTCTTTTTTGCTCGGGGTATTCCCCTTAGTCAATCTTTTGACACTTTGAAAAGACAGAGAATCAACAGCTATACTCTAAAATCATGGAGGAACACAAGGCGCATTTTAATAATATGCTAAAGAACTTGCGAATAGAGAATATGTTTTCCAAGTATAATAAATTTTAGTTCAGGATATAGGAAGTATCATTCATGTGGAATGGTATCTCTAAAAAAGGGATATCTGTGGACTCATCCAAGACAATGTTAATTGAAGAGTATCCCATGACAACATATGTAAAAGATATCTATAGCGTTCAGGGTCTATCCTGGTATTACCAAAAATTTGTGATGAACCTTCCATGATTTTCAAACATAATGGCCATGATGACTTGGAAGTGACTAATGTTTGCCTAGACTCAGGAATGTGAAGACTACTATAAGGAGTTGAAAATGTTTCTAATCACTGCGATAGTTCTCACAATCCAACAAGTGGAGAATTATTTGTGGTGTATATAGATTCCTCAAAGATGGTAATATAATGTGTGATGATGAAAAATCATTTAGTGATAGCCTATGCCCAAAGGAAATTGAAAATCCATGAGCAAAACTATGATACACAGGATCTAGAGTTGGCGACATTGATTATTTCATTAAAAATCTGGATGTATTATCTCTATGGGGATAGGTGTCGGATATATTATAATAAAAAGTGTCTCAAATATATATTCACCAAAAAATAGCTTAATATCCACCAGTGATGATTGATATATAACATCAAGGATTATGACATCTCAATCCACTTCCATCTTGGTAAGAAACATAAGGATGTGGATGCTTTAAGTAGAAAGGATCATGGATCATTATCAATGATAATAATTGAAAAGGATCCAATTTAATTATTTTTTCTTATGATAGATATGAGAATCATTAATATAGGAACACCATGAATCACTTCTCAAATGATTCCTCAACCATCCCTAGTGGAGAAAATAAAGGATGCTCAAAGATATGATATGGAAATTTTTAAAAAAGTTAGAAGTTGTTCGAAATTGAAATTCCTCAGAGTTCATGATTGGTGTGGAAGGAGTTATAAGATTTGGGTCATGATTATGTGTACCATCTGATCTGGAGAAAAATAATGAGATTCTTAATGAAACACAAAGACCAACATTCTCTATTCACTGAGGGAACACAAAGATGTATCGATGTCGTCGAGAGAATATTTGGCGGGACAATATGAAGAAAGATATAGATGAATATAAATAAACGCTCTAGATATGTGAACAAGTGAAGGCTGAAAGAAATAATTATAATGGGATGATTCCACAAAAACCCATTTATACATTGAAGTGGGAGAACCTCATTATGGACATTGTCTCTATACTTCCAAGGACATCGGGCAAATAAAAGGATATATGGGTCATTGTGGATCATCATACAAAGATATCTCACTTTATCATGATTTGAGAGGGCATTTAATTGGATCAACATTCATGGATATATATATAAAATATTGTAAGGATACATAGAGTACCACTATCTATTGTATCTAATTGAGATCCATGTTTCACTTCAAATTCCCAAAAAACTATCCATTATGATATAATCAATGAATTGAAAATATTTACGGGCTACAATCCTCCAACTGAGAGCAAATCAGAGAGAAATATTAAGAAACTAAATAATTTTTTGAGATCATGTTTTATGGTGTTCGATGTAGGATGTAAAAAAATATTCCACTAGTTGAGTTCTCATACAAAAACTAATTTCTACTTTAGCATCAAAATGGAACCATATAAATCATTTTAAGGGAAAAGGTTCAGAAAATCGCTGTTTTGTGATGAATTTGATGAGTGTATGATTCTAGGTCCTAAAATGGTCGAGTAAATGGTCGAGAAGGTGAAAATCGTTCATCGAAGTTTCAAGGTATCCAAATGATGTAAAAAGATTTTCCAGAAAATCATGTATGAGACCTCGATATTGATGTTAGGGAAATGTTATTTCTATACATATCCCCCTGGAGGAAGGTCATGACGTTTCAGAAGAATGGATATCTATGTCCCAGGTATATAATACCTACACAATTCTTGATCATATTATGGTTATGGCATATCAACTACCACTTCCACCTACCATGGACAAAGTATAAGATGTCATCTATGTATCTCTCTTAAGGAAGTACATACCAGACACTTCTTGTATACTCTTTTTGAAGGAGGTACAGTTGGTGAAATATTTTTCTTACAATGAGTAGCCCTTGAGGATCTTCGATCATAGAGATAATGTTATACATAACAAGACTATTCACCTGGTCAAAGTATTGCGGTGGAACCATAAGTAAAAATAGGCCACATGGGAACTTGTGGAAGCAATGAAAGAAAAGTACCTCCGCATGTTTATTGCGTATTATGTAAAATAAAATATCAAGGGTGAAATTTCATAAGGGGGAATAATGTTACAATCCAATGTTTTATCAATGGAAATTAACTTTGTATAATTATTTTTATATAATCACATGAAATAAAAACACAATAAACTACTAATAACTATGTGGCCCTTAAACATAATATTTTTTACTTCTGTGACTTGAATTTTTCAAATCATTAATACTTAGTTATGATCAGTAAGTTATTTGGATTCTGATAAGACAAACATAATTTTTGGTGAAAACTAACTGAACATTATGAATTGTAATTTTACTGTTATGAATAATAATATGACCCTTATGGATATTATGTCTTCCAAAATTATTGTAACCACACCCGTGAATGTATAAATAAAATTTATGTATCTTTTATTTAATAATATCACCATAGTGAAAGTATTGGTATTTTTGGAAGTCATAAATAATTAATAAATTTAAAATAAAAATTATTCTTAAAAATGGTGTTCATACATTATCAAATTTACTTATTCTGGTTTTTGGATATTTTTAAAAGACTTTGTGAATGTTTTTGAAGACATTATAAAATTACTTATTGTTTTTAAAACTATATTTTTCATATAAATTATGATTTTACTTAAAAATTTAATTAAGTATACTTAGAAATAAAAATTGAAAATTGTAGTACAATCTTTTATTCTATAGGATGAAAAATGGTTATGGTGAATTTTTGGGACTTTTCAAAAATTCTTGAATTGTTTATGACGAGTAAAATATCATAATATGCAGATTAAGCTAAATACGTGATTTATATTGTAATAGACGAAGTTATAATGATGTAAGACCAATTATTTTGAACTCATATGAACTTATTAATATTATTGGTCATGGAATCATAATTATTATAGGTATCTAGGGAAATTAATAAACTAGTGAATTAAATTTTATTAAAAACCTCCCCTCTACCACTATAAATTACACCCCTCCTAACCTCTTCATTTCACTCCTCTAAAGCCTTGTATCATTCTTATATTCTACCGAAATATTTCCCCAAGATCCTCCCCCACATCAAATAACCCTTATTCTTTTAAAAACATATCCCCTTAAGAGGATCTCAATGAATATTGTTTCAAACGGTAAATTCCTCTTTTAAATTATATAACATTATTTTCAAGTTAATTTTATTTATTTTATATCCGTCCTATCCACATATAAATGTAATGAATACTAAATTTCCTATAATGTATTGTAATGTTGTTATGATAATTTAAGAAGTTATTATCATCTCTCCATTACACTTCTTTTATGGTAGTAGTGAAGACACCATCCGAGATGTTGTAATTTACCACATTCAATGACGATGGTTTTTCAATTTCCTATTTCATATTCAATTATGGTCATTAAATAATTTTTTGTTATGGTTGAAAAATATTATTATGTAATGTATTCTATTTAAGGTTTTATAATATTTATTTACACATGATTTTAAATTATAATGGAGAACAAGTTTGTAGTGATCAAAACAGCCAATAAACACAAATGGTTATCACGAATGTTTTATATAATGAATCAAATTCAATCCAAGTAACCAAATTATATTAATGAACATGTAAACCTATGAATGTCAAATAATAAAATATAACTCCATCTATGGACTACCATACCAATTTTACATGATTATCTATTAAATAAAATAATTAAACCAATCGTAAAAACCAAGAAAAACAAATAGACCCGAACGATGAAATTGAACTACTTAACCCATCAAAAAGGTCATTAATGAACATAAAAATGTTATAATAATTCTTTTAAATATATAATAGGTTCTGAAATTAAAAATTATTGAACAAAATTTTATTATTCTGGTCATTAATATCATGTGGAGGACACCATCAGACTTCTGTTAAGGGGTCCTCTCTATTCAAATTTTATTCCAGAATGTCCACTATGTTATGCCAATTTATGTGTAATACCTAAAGATAGGGTATGAAATATAACCAATAAATAAATATATATTTATTCATAACTGATGATAAACCCCTTTCACTCACATTAATCCATCTTATGTACACCCGATACTATGCCGATAATCCGTAAGGGATTCTACTAGAACCTCAATTACTCATTCGGGTTTTTATTAAACTTTTTTTACACCAATGATATCATGTATTCAATTTATGTATATATTCATTGATTTTTTATATTTACAATATCATGTATCCTAGTCCAATCATAATTATCTTTTAGGGATATACATGTTTTTAAGTGGTTCTCTCCTCAATGCTTCCCATAAAGAAAACACCTTTAAGAGAACATCTCAAATTCATACCCATTTTTAAGTGCACTATAAAATATTTTTTAAGACACAATTTTACATTTAAAACAATTTTTTATATTATGAATCCTTATTCTGACACTTATGGACTGGAAAAAGTATTATTCCATTCTCTATTTTAAATTCTTGTTCGTGTTTTCCTTAAAATGATCTAAATTGTTTTAAATGATAAAAATTATAATGTACTCTTAAAACTAGTTTTAAATTCTATTTTAAATATATTACAATGATATATAACTATTTTACCTTATCAATTTCAGTATATATTCTAATTTCATTCTTTCAGGCACAATTTTATGATATAATCATTCATTATGCTTTATTAAATAATTATGATACCCATTTCATTCTGTGGGTGAACTTATGTTTATGATTGTCTATGCATGATTGTATATGTGTAAATAATATTCATTCATATGTTATATGGGTGTGTCTAGATATCTCTCAAACATATTGGGTAAAATTGAGTATCATGAGACGTTATGTGAGACGGTCTTGGCGGTTGGCATCGGCTTATGCTACCATGTGCAATGGTCCTAGAGATTTTCCTTGACTTGTGGGACCAAGTGAAATGCTCTTTTTGGTTAGACAAGACTCATGATAAAGTCATTTTTTATGTTTCTTACATTTATTATGACAACATTTTCATATTATTCCATGTTTATATTTTATTATTCCATATGTTTCATACGATTTTATATCATAATGTCAATCCTTTTATCTCATGTCCTAATGCTTCATTCTTATGGTTATTCCCTAATTGGGATATTTTCATCATCCCTTTGTTTATGTGTTCTATAGGGTACCCTATAGAGATGTTTGAGAACAATAGATGTTAGGTTCTCAATTTTAAGATTATATAAAGAGATTCTTTATTTAGTTCTATGTTTTTAGTTTTCTGCACATAGTCTTCCAAGACACTAGACTTTACGATCCTTGGAGTGTACTATAATTTATAATTATGATTAAAATCATGTAATTTTATAATGAATAGGCTATGTTTTCTATAGTTTTTATCAAAGTATGGTGTAGTTATTTTTGGTGATTAGGAGTAGAGAACTATTGTAAAAATATTTGAGATAAGACTAAGTATTAGAGAACACCCCTAAATCATGGTAAGTATTGAGTAAGTAGTTTATCATGAAAATACAATCCTATCTGGATAGAAACTAGTATAGGTTGCTCAATCATAGGGGAATGTAGGTGTAAACCCCCAAAACACTGATTTTAGCTGGACATGAACAAATACTAGTGCATGAAAATTGTCCTTGTCATACACTTCATTTAACAACCCCAGGGGATACGCTTTTCTAAATTTGTGAGCATTGAATAAAACATTATAAAGGGAATGAAAAAAATACAAAAGAATATATGATATTAAATAGATCAAGGATAATGTATATTGAAACATAAGGAATCACATGTTAGGATATACTTCTCTTTTGCATGATTATACTCTTATGATTAAAGTTTCATCTTTTATACTAAATTGATTAGTATTAAAGCCCTCTAAATATATTCCCTTTTTCTTTGTTAATCTAGGGAAATAGAAGAAAACGTTGTTAGAATAAATATTATAGGTAATGTGAATATTTCTTATAATGATATTCTTGATATGATGGGAACTGGTGCTCAAAACATCATGAAAGTAAATTCTCATCTAGATTTAGTTATAAATAATAACTTGAATCATATAGAACCTCCTACTCCACTAAGGAAAGATAATGTTTTTGTTTAATACTTCATATAGAGAAGGCCTCTCATGTTTTGTGGATAATAAAATTCCCCACTAATAGAACCATGGATTGACTCCATTGAAATGATATTCCATGTCCTCTAGTGCTTAGAAGTATATAAATTTTTACTGGAGGACTATCATTTTGATGGGGATGCAAATCATTTTGGAAAACTAATCAAGATTACCATTCCTGGAGAGGAAATTGATTCAATGTAATGTGAGGGATTCAATAAAATATTTTTCAATAAATATTTTCCCCAAACCCTCCATCACAAGGTAGAAAAATATTACCTTGGACTATAGAAAAATGAAGATGAGTCTGTCGGGGCGTATGTAGAAAATTTCACAAGCCTTTCAAGGTACACCACTGGTTTGTCATGAAAACTGATGGCATGGTGGATCAATAATTTCGTGGGCTGGAGCCCATTCACTGAAATGATTTTGAGATTAGAGACATTGAAGGTAGTGAGGATGTTTTTTGTTGTGCCTTCAAGGATGTAATGGTGATCAGAGGCTCTCAGGTGTATCATGAGACCGGTGGAATGAAGAGGAAAATAGAATCTAGTATGGTAAGTCCACAAATAAATTCCATGATTGGATGATGATTGATCAACCTACATGTAAAATTGTGGTAAGAAGCATCATGGGAACAATCTAATGGGAAGCACGAATTTCTTCAATTGTTTAATTATGAGACACCTGTCAAAAAACTGGTGATGGGATAAGAGGAATCCCAATAACATGAAAGAATAGAGTAATGTATAGATGAACACTCATCCTTTAGTGAGATGTCACACCTATATAAAGCATGGACATAATGTGAATAATTTACCAAATATAAGGGTTGTCAGAGGCAATCATTAACAACCTCTGTATAAATAAAGAGTGGCTTATTTTATCACTACTATTGAGGTGGATCTGGACAACTATGTGGTGATAGGTAAAATAGTTATTCATCCAAGAATAGATAACGTACTATTTTATTTTTTTTCTACACAATCTTTCATATCTTTAATGTTTTGTATAACTATTCAAACACATCCTAAAAATTGAAGGATAAGTTATCTGTGAGAACAGAAGATGGGGAAATTAATGTATCTATTTTTTATAACACATCCCTAGTTAACCTTTGTGGAATTAACCTCCCATATAATCTCTTCATACTTCCTTTAGTATAGTTTTATGCTATCTTCTCCATGTTTTGGATATCTTTATACAATTCCATCATCATCTATTCGGAATGAAAGATCACTCTTCACATCACAAAGAATCCTCAAAATCCTTAGACATGTAATAATGATGTTGAATATCTTTTAGAATAATTTTCTCATGTGTGGATATTAAATAAATTTGAGAATGAATTTCTAGCTCAAGTGATTGAGAAAAAGAGATAATAATTCTTCAATACATGACTATCGTGAGGTATTACACTAATGTTTTCACTAAAGAGCTTCCTTGTTTTCATCCTGATTGAGATGTGGAGTTCTCTATTAAAATTATTCTCAGACCTCTTCTTATATCATATAAACCTTATAGAAATTCCATCGTAGAGAAAGAAGAGCTGAAGAAGTAGTTACAACACAATTTTAAGAAGGGTTTTATAAACCATAGTGCTTCACCATCGGGTACGATAGTCCTCTTCATTAAGAGATAGGATAGATCAATGTTCATATGCATTTATTATCATTTGATGAATAAAATCATGATAATGAACAAGTATCCCCTACCTCAGATATTTGACTTTTTTGATCATCTTCATGGATCCAGTTATTTCTCGACAGTTGACCTTTAGTCAAGATATCACCAACTAAATGAGATTAAATAAGATATTACCAAAACGCTATTTTGAACAATGTATGGACACTATGAGTTCATATTGATTCCCTTAAGACTCACTAATTCTCTTAACTTTTTTTATGGATTTAATGAATAGATATTCTATTGATTGCGTCAACAAATTTGTGGAAGTCTTTATTGATGATATTCTCATATACTCAAACTGTATGGAGGTACATGAAGGGAATTTGAATACAATACTAAATACCATGAGAAGGGATAATCAGTTTGAAAAGTACATTATATGTTAAATCTGGATGGAGGAAGAATCAATCTTGGGGCATGTTTTCACCAGCAATGGGATATTTTTAGAACCTTCTATTACAAAGAAAATTAAATAGTGGCCCATGTCAACATCTCTAATAGACTTCCATATAATTCTCTGTATATTTGAGTATTACCAATGAATTATGAAGAACATTTCATGATTTTCAAACCCAATAATAAAGATGGAACTGAAAGGTGTAATGCTTTTCTGGAATCAGGAATGTGAAAAATACTTTAAGGAGTTGAAAAAGAGGCTAATCAGTATGCCATTACTCACACTCCTAACAAGAGGAGAACTGTTTTTGGTGTACTGTGAAGCTTCATATATGGTCTTATGATATGCTATTATTATAACTTATAATGTTATAGCCGACTTATCATGGAAGATGAAAATAAATGAGCAAAAATATCCTAAACATGATCTGGAGTTGGAGACTATAATCTTTGTGTTAAGAAACTGGCAGAATTATCTCTATGGAGAGAATTGTTCAATATATACGGATCTCTAGATTCTTAAATATATATTTAAAAAAAGATCTTAATATGATCTATATAATATGGATTGATCTCCTCAAGGATTATTACTTCTCCATCCACAATAATCTTGTTAAGGAAAATATGGTAGTGGATTCTCTGAGTAGAATAGATCTTGAATCATTATCAATGATAAAATATTAAAAGGATCCAAAATTTATAGATTTGATAATTATGGGCATGTGAATCATTAAATGGAGAACATCATCAATCATTTCTCAAATGATATCCAACCATCCCTCATAGGGAAAATAAGGGATGATCAATGAAAAGATGTGGAAATTATGAAATGGGAGGAAACTATTATAAATGGAAATTGATTATATTTCATGATTGATGATGAAGGATTTGAAATATTTGGGTAGTGATTATGTGTACCATATGATCAAAAAATAAATAAGTAGCTTATAAATGACGCACAGAGCTCACAATTCACTATCCACCTAGTAGGCACAAAGATGTATTGATAATTATGTGAGAACTTTTGGTGGGACAATATTTCAAAGGAGATTACTAAATATATATCAATGTCCCTTATATTTCATTAATTAAAGGATACAATAAAGATATCTAAAGGGATTATGCATCCACTACCCATACAAACATGTAATTTGGAGAACATAACCATATACTTTATTCCTAGACATCCATGGAAATCCAGATGAAACTATGCTATATGGGTCATCGTGGATCGTCTTACAAAGACAGCTCACATTAGTACAAATCTTGAGGACTGCTCATTGGATCAAATTGCACAGATATATAAAAATGAATTGGTAAGAATACATGGAGTACCATTATCTATTATATCCAACCTAGAATCAAGATTCACCTAGATGTTCTGTAAATGTATACAACATGCTCTAAGCAATGAACTAAACTTCTGTATGGTGTATCATTCCCAAACTGATGGAAAATCTCAGCGAACTATTCATACATAGAATGATATGATGAGAGAATTTATTATGGACATTAATGGAGGATGGTACTAACATCTTCCACTTGTTGAATTCTCTTACAACATCAACTTACACTCCATCATTTTAATGGAACCATACAAGTCCCTTTATGGGAATAGGTGTAGAACACCAGCTTGTTGGGATGATGTCAATGAGAATAAGATGCTGGGGCCTGAAAGGGTCTAATTAATGGTGTATAAGGTGAAAAACATTAATAATAACATCAAGAATGCCCAAATTTGACATAACAATTAGGTAAAAAATCGTCAATGATACCTTGAGTTCAAAGTTAGAGACATGGTATCTCTACACATATCTCCAAGGACAAAGTTCATGAGTTTTGGGAGGAATGGAAAGCTAATTACTAGTTATATCAGGACCTTTAATATTCATGATTTTATCAGTGTTGTGGCCTATCAACTAACACATCTATCTACCACGGCCAAAGTACACAATTACTTCCATGTATCCCTCTTAAGGAAGTATTTATTAGATCCTTCAAATGTACTATCTTCATAGGTGGTAAAGTTGGAGAATGATATTTATTATGAGGTGTAGAAAGTGAAGATATTAGATCATAGAGATAATACTCTATGTAACATGACTTCTCACCTGGTCAATGTACTATGGTGGAACTATAAGTACTAAGGGACAACATGGGAACTAGAGGAGGCTATTAAAGAAATGTAACTACAATTTTTTTGGCATAAAATGTAAAACAGAAACTCAAGGGAGTAATATCATATAGGGGAATAATGTAATAACCCTATGTTTTATCAATGGAAATTATCTTTCCATAATTATATAATATAATCACATGAAATCACAACAAAATGAACTAATAAGAACTATGCAACCATTAAACCTACTATTGTCACTTTTGTGATTTGAATTTCCAAAATCTAGGATTGACGGATGCGATCAGTAAGATGTTTGGAGTCTGATAAGAAAAAATATTTTTAGCGGATAGTAACTGACCCTTATGAATAGTAATTTAACCCTTATGAATAGTATTATAACCCTTATGAAAGTTAAGTCATTCAATAGAATAGTAATGTCATCCATGAATATATAAACAAAGCTTAGGTATCTTATAAGTGATACTATGACATTAGTAAATGTTTTGGTATCTTTTAAGTAATAAATAATTAATTAAAATTAATTATTTAATTTAAAATAAATATTATTTGTTCGAAAATGTGTTAATAAATAATAAATTTAATGTATTCTTGTTTTATGATAATTTTATAATACCTTACATAATTTCGGAAAACACTTTAAAATAAATTATAGTTTATAATTATTTATTTTTTCTAATAAAATATGATTTTAATTAAAATGTAAATTAATTATATGTATAATTTTTTTTGAAAAATGTAGTTAATATTGGGTTGTAAACGTTAAAAAATGAATAGGGTGAATTTTTTTGATATTTCCAAAATACATGAATTTTATCATAATAGTGATGTACTAGAATTTTCTTTTTTAAGAAGGTGGTGCCTTGGTTAAAGACCAAAACACTAGATATATTTTTAAAACAAGGAAATACATGAGTCTAAAATACGAGATTATTTTACAATCTCTATCATAAAGGGATAGTCAATAAAAAGGGAGTTCATCCAACCCTAAGGTGACATGGTTGACTATCAGATTAGAAAGACCATGTTCCACCATGTTCACTTCATAGAAGACATGCATAATAATGTAGATGAATTCCATGAGTGAATGAGGTTTGTCAATCCAGCGTGTTGTAAGAGGCCACATGAGGTGCATCACCCAATCCCAAATATCATGAACAATGGTAGTTGAGTCACTTTAAATCCAAACGTCGTTCAAACCATGTTACTTGGAGAACATGATAGTATATATCATTCTCATCATTTCAGCCTCCAGAAATGAGGAGATACCACTAGTTCCATAGAATCATCTAGGAATCTACTCAGAGTGATTTCTAAAAATAGCACTACATCCTAAAGGGCTCGTGTTTCATTTCGATCCCGTTGAAATTCAATTTCATCCATTATGGGATCAGAGCTTTCTAGAACACATAAAAAGTGGTTCTACATTGAGGATAAATAACATTAACCTCATGTCGATGCAAAATCCCAAAGTCAATCACTGTGTTGTTGAAAAATATACATTAAATTGAAATATCTTCCCGAATGGATATGTGGAATTATATTCGATATGCATGTAAACTAAGAGAGTAGTTGTTATGAAAAATAACATTCCTATCATACCATAGTATAAGAAGAAGATACAAAAAAATTATTAAGAAAATTCTATTTATTTTCTGATAGACTACAAGATCTACACAATGATGAAGTCAAGAGTTAATTGTGTAATTAAGAAACCATCATCACTAAAAAATATCAAGTACACAATTACACATAGCATTAGAAGTAACACAAGAGAGAAAAATATGGTTAATGTCTTCGCGATGTAAGTTACAAAGAAAAAATTTATAGAAAATATGGATCCCAAAATAATAAACACAAATGTCAGTGGGAATCAGTTTGTGAGGAATACGCCAAATTAGTTCGAATCTCAATGGTTTTTACCATAATTTATTAAAATTATCAATTCAACTAAAATTATCTTCAAAATTAATAAATCCATGTTTATATAATGTTTTTTATTTGGTAATGGAAATATGGGGAGGTTCCAAAATTAAAAAATCATTAGTGCTGGAAAAAGGGACGTTGTCAATGACATAATTGACGTTGTCATGAAAATTATCGCTGTGAAAGATAAAAAACTCCTTGATAGTATAATTATTGTGACTAGTGAGTTGATTATAGGAAATCATATATATGAGTAGAGCACCATCCCAGTTTTCAAGCCATAAATTAGTGGAAGAGTATTTTCTCACAATTCATGAAGAGTTAGACCTGATATTGGAAAATTAATTCTTAATAGAAGTCCATATGGAAGAGCTCATGTAATTAGAATCTCCATTATTTTATTAAGAAATCTATTTTTATAGAATAAAATGGGAGCCAGATTAGTTATAAAATAGGTTGTATGTGGGAGTATCTAGTAAGGCATCATTAAATAGTTCAAGATTTTTAATAACGAGGCAACCCTTCCCTAAAGGTTTGCAACAAGTAGACCTGTGAACAGTCACCAATTTCTTATCTAGTGTTATTACACTACAAACAATGTTTTTGATGGATATGTTAATTATTTTATGAATACTAGAAGTCCATTAATAAAAAATAAAAGAATTGTCCATTTTAGAAACAAATTTATTTTTGACCAGGAAAATCCTTCCAACCATATAAGGGGGTTTTACTTTCCAAGATTAATGTTAGTGGATGATTTGGTCAACATATTTAGAAAAATAACTACCTTTTTCTAATCTATATAAAATGAGAACTCTATGTTAGGTGAAGGGAATGGATCATACTTTAATACCTAAATCAATAAAAATATTACATTTTCTATTTTCAATAATCAATTCCCAAAAAAGTTAAATTGTTTATTCAAATCAAGTATTTTACAAGAAATATCTTCATCGTGTTTGAGGGAACATGTGATATTTTGGAAATTCTGAATACCCCCTTGTAGAAAAATAATAATATCATCTTAATATAAAAGGTGCATGGGAACATTCAAATTTGTAGAAGCCTTAATCAGCTTAAGATGGTTTTGCTCAAATAGGAGAGTGATCATTCATCTTAGGTAATCTTCTGCAATCATGAAAAAAATAATAGAGAGATGATCTATTTTTTTAACACCTTTGGTGTATTTAAAATAACTCTTAAGAGATTCGTTAACAAGGATGGATATGTTGGCCTAGTTAAAAAAAATATTAATTCTACTGATAAAGGAATAATTATACACAATGTTTTGAAGGACCTTGAATATAAAACTCCAATCCATGGTATCAGAATCCTTATAGATTTCAAACTTAATAGAAATATTTCTTCCCTTGATAGATATATTTAATACGTTAGTGGATTCAAGGGTTAGAAAAATACAATCTTGAATGGTCCTACCTTTAATAATAGTAAATTATATCTATGAAACAATTTCATTAATAATAGAAGAGAGTCTATTAGAATTATGTTTGGTGATAATTCTATAAATTGTATTGATAAAATAAATGGGTTGGAATTGGTGAATTCATGTGGCATTATCCACTTTGGGGATCAAGGAATGAATCCAAGCATTTAACCAATGAGGGAGAAAACCACTAGAAACAAAATTACTATGTAGCATACAAACACTAGTTTTAATGACATCCAAATATTTCAAATAGAATAAATTATTGAAAACATTCGTTCTTGGAGAACTATCATGATTTTAAAGAAAGACAGTGTCCGTAGTTTAATGATGAAGTTGGATTCTAGTAAGAAAAATTTTATCCTATTCATTGACCACAGCCGGGATGACATTTTGTAAAAGGCATTGTAAGTGGCTAGTCAATTAAGGTTATTTTCAAAATAAGAGACTACATGATTGGAATTTCTATTCATAGTATCAAACAGTTTGTCCCTATCTCTCAGGAAGGATAGAGGTCTATTATCTTTTATGCTTCTTTCAAGGGAGTTGTACAATTAATTGTTTCCATCACCATCTGTGAGCCATTTAGTTTTAAAAATATGTTTCCTCGTTTTTTGCTACTGTAATCCCATTTGGTTCGAACTGTCATACACTTATTACTATTTCTTGTGATAGAATAATCATTATTTATAGACATGAGGGAAACTAATAAACTTAGGAATTAAATATTATGTTAACCCTCATGTCCTCCTGTATAAATAACAACCCTCCTTACCTCTTATCTTATGTACTCTCATGACATGTTCCTTGCTTAAATTTTTCACAAATCTCTCGGAAGCTCCACTCCATTTTCATAATCCCTTAGTCTCTTCAAAAGTCCATGTCTGCTCCCCTTGAGAGTCTCTCCAGGAATATTGATTCAATATGTAAATTATTATTTTTAATTCTTTTACTTTCTTTTGAAGTTTATTTGTTTTCTATTTAATCCTTGCCTCCCCTCATCCAAATGTTATGACAACTCCAGTACCAGACATGTACTATAATGTTTTTATGATAATGGAATACTTTATTATAATCCATATTTTACTCTTCATTTGTGTCTATAGTGAAGACACCATCTATTACGTGGTAATTTACCACAATCAAGGATTATGGGTTTTAAATTTCATTTACCACCTTTTATTCTAGTCATGAAACAATTTTTGTTATGGTTAACCTAAATTATTTTTTAATATATCCTATGTAAGGTTAAATAATATTTTTTTACACATGATATTAAATTATATTTCAATATGAGTTTGTAGTGATAAAAAATTTCCAATAAACCCAAAACGTAATCACTAATGTTTTATATAATTATACAAATTCCCTCCATTTTAGAAAATTAATTTCAAAAAATTAAAACTTTTTGATGTTAAATAATAATATATTACTCAATATCTGGATAACCATCTCCATTTTACATGATTCTCCATTCATGAAGATACGAAAACATTTTCTAAAAATGAATCAAACAAACTAAACCAAATAACGAAATTGAACAACTTAACCAATTAAAAATATCATGAATGAACTTAAAAATATTGTAATAAATCTTTTAAAAATATTATAGGGTCTATAATTATTAATTAATTTACCTAATTTGTCTATTCAGGTTATTAATTTCTTATTCAAAACACCATTAGACATAAGGTAATGAATCCTCCCTATTTCACTTTTATTCAAGAATTATGTATATGATATGAAAAGTTTTGTGTAATACATAATGATGGGGTCTGATTTATCACCATTAACATACATCCCTCACAATTTATAAGTGATTAGAACCTTGTTTATCTCTCATTAATCACTCTTAAAAAAGAAAGATACCACGCCGATAATCCGTAAGGGATTCAACCCGAACCTCAATTATTCCTTCAGTTTATTCTTACTCTCTTTTTACCCAAATTAAATCCAATATTCTATTTATGTATATCTTTTATTTTCTATTTATATGACAAAAATCATGTATCATGGTCAAATCATAATTATGTTTATGGGATATACATATTTTTATGTTGTTCTATCCTCAATACTTCCATAAAATATAACACCTTTAAGGGAACTTCATGGATTCAAACCCAATTTAAAGTGTTCTCTGTAATATGTTTTTATCCACCACATTTTTTCATAAAACTAGTTTATTTATTATAAAACCCTTATTGGATCACTTCTATTTTAGTAAAAAATATTATTCCATTTTTTATTTTAAATTCTTGATAGTGTTTTCCTTAAAACTGCACTAAAATGTTTTAATTTGTGAAAATTTGTAAATACATTTTTTAAATGTTGTCAATTATATTTTACATCACATACCATTATATATAATTATTTTACATTTTAAATGCCCTTATATTCTCTAATTCAATTCTGTTATGGATAGTCTTATGATACTCCCATTCGTTAAATTTTATGACATGATTATAATTCCCTTTTCATTCCATTAGTTCATTTATTTTTATGATTGACTACATAATATTTTATATGTAGAAAGAATATTCAAGAACATGTTAATATGAGTGTACCTAGATAGCACTCTTACACATTGGGTAATTGTGAGTCTCATGAGATGTAATTTATGAAAGTCTTGGTGGTTAGGCTTGTCTTGTTCTATATTGTGTAACAGTCTTGGGGGTTTTCCTTGGGTTTTTCTTCTTCAAAAGGTTGGTTCTGAAACCTCAATTTATTATTTAAGGAAATAAAATCTTTAGGAAGAGGTAGAGAGATAACCATTACATATCTTGAAGGCCCTGAGAAAAGTGTTCTCAAAACAAGGCTTGAAATCCCAATTTATGGCCCAACGGGCCCCTCGGTGAACAATACTAATCTAGTAGAATACACTACTATAGTCAGTCGTAGCTACAGTAATCCTAATGTGCCCTTTTATAGTTCCCAAAAATATATCCCTACATGGATTTGAGCCTCGGTCTTTTGGATGCCATGAAGGAGCCTTTACCACTTGGCTTGTGATACCATGTGCAATGGTCTTAATGCTTAGTCATGACTCATGATAAAGTCATGTTTTATGTTTCTATAACATGGTTATGTCTCTATGTGTATATGATTCCATGTTTATATGTCATGATTCCATGTGTTACATGTGTTTTTATATGATCGTTTCATTCCTTATATCACAAGTGCTAATGCATTGTTCTTATACATATTTCTTTACCCGGATATGTAGCTAATCCATTTGTTCAGGTGTTCCCTAGGGTAACCAATGATGATTTTTGAGCACATTGGAAGTTAGGAGCTCACATTGATGATTAAAAAAAGAAATTTTTTATTATGTTTAATGTTTCCATTTTTATGTACAATGTCATCAAAGACAGTAGACATTGAAATCAAGGGCTTGTTCTCTAATGTAAAATTAATCTTAAATTCATGTCATGTTAAATGTAAAAGTATAGGATCACTTTAAAGGTGGTAATCAACACATTAAAACAAACAATGTTAACACTAATCAATAGGTGGAATGTTAATTAATATCTGATCTATTATCATTTAAGAATGATAAATATATAATTATTATCATATATATATATATATGATAAACCCATTTTTTAACCCACCATGAGATATGCTGATTCAAAAATTAATTACATGGCTTTGCAAGGTGGTATTCTTCCATGCATATGTTCAATAGTTTTGATTACCATTTTTGAGAAGAGAAGGATGATATAGGTTATCATATTATCATAATAAAATATTATTATGTAGAATGTTATTTTATATTTATTTAATCCCGGCAAAATAATATTTTATGGAGGTTTAAGATGAAATAAATTAAAAATGATTAGCTAATATCTATACATCTTCTTTAAAAAATGACATACTATTTTTCTTAAAAACATCCATCATTATTTCTTTTTGATAAATAAAGTCATACAATATATGTGCTTGGATGAATGGAATAGATTTTTGAAGATATTAGATGAAACATTCTCTTTATGTTTTATTAAAAGAGGATAGAAGGACCTTTTTTTAAATACGGGGATGAGTGATATTGTTATATTCTAATGTGTTAAATTAATATAAATTAATTACAATTTAAAAATAGCCATATTATAATTTATTTATACGATATATACATTATTGGTTGAAATGATCACTTTTAATAAAATTTTGAAATGTTTAGCAATTTATATCTGTTATATTATTCCATTAATCCTCCATTCCCCTTTTAGATGACTAACCTAAAACATTTTATTTTTCTATTATGGGGTCAAAAATTACTTTTAAAAGAAAAATATCCCATAAATGGACCATGGATGATATAGTAAACCATATCCAATTAATTTGGATGATTATTTTTTATGATTTTTAAATCATTTAATAAATCAGTAATTATTATTAAATATCATTAATCATAATTGTTGAATTAATTCATGAATTTGAATTTGAAATCATCAGGAAAGAAAATTAATAATAATATAATACATTTAAACACATTTAATAAGATAAATTTATTTAAAAGAATCATATAAAAAACAATTAATTCGATATATATTACATTTAATATTTTTTAAATCATTAATTTTAATTTTTCATTTAATTTAATAATTATATCTCTTAGGATAACTATTTCATGGTTAAAAATTTACAAAATAATCATGATAAAAAATCATAATTTATCATTCAAATAAAAATTAATTTATTATCAAAACATATGTTTATCACTATTTCCGAAATTTATAGAAAATAAAACAATATATTCAGTATTTTGACATTTATTTTTATATTTAATATAATGGTCAAAATCATGTCTAAATGGAAATAAAAGGTCATATATTTAAATTTTTTATTAATTTATGATATATAATCATAAAATAAAATTAATACGATTTTTTTGGGAAATTCTGAGTCCTTATAGAATTATTTTTAAACTAAATTACTTGATTTAGCCATATCAAGGTAAAATAAATTTACAAAGTTTATTTTACATAAATAAAATATATAAAAAAGATATATTTACCAAATTATGACTTCATGATTCAAATTATTTAATTTATATTTTAATATTCATTACACATAAATGTAAAAATTTAATTAGAAACTATACTGGGCAAACAAGATAAACCCATTTTTTTAGAAAAATGGATTTTATGAATAATTTTTTTACCTTATTGAATAGTAAAATAAAATTTGATGAAAGTAATTATGTTATTTTTAATAAATATAATATAATTAATTTCTCAATAAATATGAAAAAGTTATAGTTTTTATGTTTCTTACAATAAATACGTGTTTTCAATAAAAATCGTTATTTTTAAATAATCATGGAAAAATAAATCTCTTTAAGAAATCAACTATTTATCCTATGATAAATTTGATATTATGACCTAAAATTGATATTAATATTTCCAAATTCAATATTTATATTATACAAAATAGTTTTCTAAATAAATAAAAATAATACATGAAAACCTCATTTGGATTAAAATAAATATTTTTTATATTTAATTGAAAAATAACAAAATATATATAAATTTTTATAACTAAATAATATCTCATTAATGAATATTATAATGATATGAAAATAATTTATTATGTAATTACATGGTTGGTTAAAATATCCCCCCTTTAATATTACGTCTCTATAATATTATCCACTTATTAATCAAGTGGTGATATCTTTACGTATATAAATTTTTAGATTTTTATATTGCTTCTTCATTCATATGATTTTATAAAGAAATCATAACCTATTAAAAATCATTTTTCTGAAAAACAATCTCCACATATTCAATAATCTATGTGTTATTTTCCTCATAAGAGAGGATGTCTTTCATCTGATATTTCATAACGAATACATATGAGAAACATTTGGAAAATAATTATATCATCATAAAATTAAATACATCATGAACCTATTATTGAGTAAGATACAAGTCCACTCTATAGTCAATGAATACAAATTTATCCCAAATTTAATATGATCTAATAATCTATGTACATAACTTTACCTATTTACTAAAACTCTTTACATTTTTATACTAAATCACATTAAGAAATACATTTTCCTACAGATATCTGTATCCCTTTTTTGATTTATATGATCCATCACAAAATGTTTCTGAATTTTCATCACCTTATCAACAATTTGTTCTACCAACTTTGTTATCATAAACATCATTTATCCTATATCATTTTAAAAAATAAGAAGTATGATATACATTCTATATATTTACTAAAATACTTATATATTTATATAGGAGTGGACATATTTCTATAATAAAACTCAGTAAATGAAAAATATTGATCCAAAAGTCCTTATAAATCCATTGAATAATAAAGAAGCCTATCTTCTATGATCTGAATAATTTAATCTGAATTTATGTCAGCCTGTAGATGAAATGATGTACTGAAATTTAATTCAGCTCTTAATGACATCTGTATTCATTTCCCAAAATAAGAAGAGAACCATGGATCAAGGTCATATATAATTCAGATATTTAATCCGTTTAACAAAACTATATCTTTTAAATATATTTAACAAATATTATCATGAAAACTAATATCTAAAATTGGAAGTAAGTGTAAAACTTTACATAACCAATTAATAATAACCCAAATAGAAATACTACCTTCGGTTGCCTTTGGAAATCCAACCACCATATATATATATATTCCCATTTTCACTATGTAACTATAAAATGATTATGAATCCACATCAGTAACATAAATTATCATTTAACATATTTACAAGTTAAAAATTTCATTCTAATGCCATTTAAATCTCATTTCATTACACCCCACTTATAATACTTTAGAATGTCTATCTATATATTACTATTTCTAGGGTGAAAGGAAAAAAGGTATATTTGATCTAAAATCAAGAATTATAACATCAAATTGGAATCACAAGGCACCTATAATCTATCTTCAAATCAGATAAGACATTCTTCATTAACTGAATTATCTATATACATAAATTTCGGAGTAGATTCTACATTTTCTGGTAAAATATGAACCACTTTGTGGGCATACTCAATTCCATGTGATAAAGATGATTGTATAGTAAAATTAATCAAATATAGTATGATTTTAAATTCGTAAATTCTAGACCAAAATTAATCAAATCACCAATCTATGTGTTTTTTATCAAATATAACATTGTTAATAAAAAATTATCATTTGAACATATTGTATGAGCTACTTTTTTTTATCATTTCCAAGATGGTAATGAATCATGCATGCATAATTCTTAATAATTTATAAGAATATTTTCTTTCTTAGGTCCAAATATTTCTAAATGAATATATATTTCAAATATTTATAATAAGAATATAGTTCACACTTTACTCTATATTAATGATGCATCTAAAAAAAAATATCCCAACAACTAATCGCATATCATGTGTAGGAAAATTTATCCCATTAGGATTTCGGTACCATGAGGCATAATATATTAACAAATAATTAAATATTAAGTCATAACCACATCCTATCAATCAATCATAATTCTAGATGACAAATTCAACATTTTTATAAGGAGGGGACCAAAAAAGAGAACTCACCAATCATCCAATATGTTCTTAAAGTCAATCCTTAAATTCTTTAATCTAGATGAATTTTACTCTGTTACAACATAACATAGTCAGTGGACTAGATAAATGGGAAATACTTTTGACAAGAATCCATTAATAACACTCAAGTATGAGAAAACAATAAATCGCTATAACATTATTACTTCTTGTCCATTATTAAACAAATTTTTTTAGGATGGCTAGAATATATTCAATCATTATAAAAAATATACTAGATATATGAAATTTATTTTAACCAAAATTTCCCCATAATAAATATTCTATTTAGATTCTTCTCTTTTAAATTTTAAAAAAAATTCAATATGTGTCTTTCAAAATTATATATATCACCACAAAACAAAATGACAATTTTTTCAAAATATGATTGAAAAATCTATCCATAAGGTCCATAAATATAGAAAGTTCATTCGAAACAATAATATGAATAAATAATAACTCTATGATTCCCACAAAAGTTTTTGAAAATCACTCTTCATAATAACATTCTACTTTGCATTCAATATATTATACCATTATATGAGATCAATCATCAAAAAATAATCCACTCCCAAGAGCTAATCAGTCAAATCATTGTTATTGTGAAATTGATACTTGTTTATTTCAATGATATAATTCAACACTCTATAATAAATGTAATGTCTAATTGAACCATCGTTATTTTTTAGAAGATAAAATAAAATAACCTCATGGTTATGTTATACGATTAATGAACCCATTATCTAAAAACTAATATAACTACTTTTCAATTCCAGAATCTCTACATGGGATATTCGATGTGGCTATTTTGAAAAATTCTTAGCATTATGTTCTATTACATTAGTAAATTAAATATCTCAATTATAAATAAGACGTGTTATATCATTCGGACACACATACAAAATTTCAATTACTACATGGAAATCAATAATATGGAAAAAAAAAATTCCATCAATATGTTCTACGTAACATTCAATGCCATGTATAATAAATATATTAGCTTCTTTGTTTATTATAAAAGGTATGAAATCATTTAGTAAAAAAATTTGGGAGCTATGAAATATCTTAACCTGATAATTTTAGTGAAATAAAAATAGAAAATAATATTAATATCTATACTTGGAAGACCAGTAACATTCAAAGAAAAGGATATCCCATAAAAAATTTGAATATTCTTATAAATATTTATAGCATTAATATTACCCACATGAGTATTTACCCTATGTAATAAATTCATTTCACTATGTGATATTCCAATTGTAAATTTAAATTTATTATAAATGATTGGATTAAAAGATCCATTGATAAACAAGGAATTGGTATAAATCAAAAAATAGGTATCATACCTTTCCCCAAATAATTATATGTCCCAAAATAAACTGTAATTGTATCAAATTATTTTTATACAACTTATTTTTATTTAATTAATGATTATTTTAATCTTGAGTCTCTATCTTCTAACTCACATTATAATAATTCCCCAACCCATTACAATTAAACTGACTTAGATTCATATTTTGATTATATAATTGATTTATTTCCATACATTCATGAGCCACATGTTAATACATTTTACATCGAAAACAAATAAAATATTTTTTAAAACAATATAGATGATTCCTTAATCCACTCATTCCAAAAGATATGAACATTATTTTTTTCTCTACAATTTCCATTCATGGTTACATCCCTATTTTATACTATCTATGATTTTTCTTAATCATATTTTTATAGGGATTATTATCCAATAAAAATTACAATTCTACCTTTTTCTGACATTGAACAAGTTTCTCAGAAATATTAAATTCAAAATAATCCATTTAATATTGATATATTGGAATTAGGGGTTAGTAAAACTATATATTTTATATATATTTATTGTGAATATAATATGGCATGTACCATTCCATTTTTGTGTTATTTTATTTATATGATTCCACAAAAATAATCATTTATGTTTCTCAAATCCAATATTTTCATCCATATTATGTCTGATAGAATTAAAAAAATATTTATCAAGAAAAATATATGTAAATTTATCTAATCCCATGTCTTCCAGATCATATCTCTATGGTGTTATTAATTAATGACCATCATTTTTCAACTAAATATTCAAATTTATAATTGGAAAGTGTTACTTTTTCAAATTATGAAAATCCCAAGATATAAATAATCATTTATAGAGAATTTATCCACCCTTTGGATTCCATTAGACATAAATTTACACCAACATTCAATTATATTTGTTTAATTAAATGACCGACCATAGAAAGGTTCCATAATAGTGAACATATTCACTATATTTCTTGTATATAAACACGATTGATTTTTTTTTTCAAATGATTCATAACTGTAAAAAACTACTCTGTTCCAATTTAAAACATACAAATTTGATAATATGGATGGATACCATCACCTCTTGGCCATCTTACTTTAGTATCCCTTTTTCCTTGAGAGATTTTTTTAAACAAGCATAATTTTGATGAACAAACATGATGATATTTAAATACAATATCTTTTTAATTAAACAATATTTTTCAATGTATCAATGGTATTCTATTAACATTATCTTAAACAAAAAAATTATTTAAAATATCCACTTATACTAAATATATGTTCCAAGACATATACCATTTTTAAATTGATTCTATGGATGAAAATTCAACCTATTACATTTGTGGAAAATTATAGGATTACTGTTTATTGAATTATTACATTAATCATACAAAAAAAATAAAATGTATTTCACTGTGAATAGTTCTACTAGGTATCCATTTATCCAATAATACTAAAAGTTTTAAATAATATTAATTTTCATCATATGCATTTTTTTAAATTTCATGTTTACTTATTCATTTTCATTATACATAAATAAATTATGTGAAAAAAGTAACAATACATATTATGTGTCTAAAAATATTACTATGGTAAACATAAAAAAAGAAACTCATTAGTCATTATAGAACCATGGGATAATAAAGGATAGTTTTTCATTAATATAATTAAATTTGAAATCAAATAATCATTTCTGTACTCATGAAAGTATCTTTTCGACCCAAATAATGTCAATAAAAAATTTACAATAAATCCTAATAGTGAAATCATAATCCTGAGGATTTTATCAATAACATAAGAACCCATGACAAAAATAGTTTCCTAAAAATAATCCTCTTTATGAAAAGAGGGGTATAATATTTTCATAAATTTTGAAAGAAAAATTTTTCCCTGAAAAATCACAAGGAATACATAGAAAACTAATTTAGTTTGTTTGTTACATCATCAGCATTGAACACTTTTGAAACCATTAACAATAAGAATCATCATATTTTTTGCAAAACTCTATAATTACACAATATAAATTAGTGTTATCTGGGAAAACAAGTTACATATTATATTTTAGGCCCTACCTTCACATTAGTTATATGTGGCTCACCTATTACCAAAAACAATATCCATTGACCACATCGTGGATAATATAATTTTACCTAGTACTATTTCATTGAAAAAACAATCATAAAATATTTTTAACCCATATTCCATTCAATTTTTTCAAATGGATATACCCCTTCATTATAAAACCCGATTTTACAATTCCAGAATACATATAATAAATAAAAAAAGAATTTTTTTAAATAAAACATGAAATAAAATAAGGTATTCACACTATCAAATAATGATTATATAAGTGATAAATGTTTGGTCACTCTATAAATTAGAATAAAACATTATTTTTTATATTCTAAATATGGTCTATAAATTTCAATATTATATAACAATATAAAACCATTGAAATAATGTAATAATAAACATAAATTTTCCATTATAATTATTTTTTTCAATTATTTTATGTTAATTTTTTTAAAATATATATATTGAAGAAAATGTTTCGGATGAGAAACATTAAAAAATGATTTTTAAATGAATCTACCATTCCATGTGATTGACTGATCATGTAAGTTATTTTTCATTTTAAATACTTAAATTTTGTAAAATATATTCTTTCCTAAGAAACTTTTTCTTGTTTCATAATCTTTTTTATTTTTTTGCAATAAATTAGTCAATAAATTATTTCTTGTATGATATATTACTGATATTTGGATTATACATCCTAAATGGATTCATTAGGTTAACTATTATCAATAAAGTATTTACTCCACCATATCAACAATAATCATCATGAAATAATGATATTATTTATCAAAATTATTTATTTTAAAAACCCCCATAAAATATGGTTATAAAAAATTAACTATGATTCTTATACATAGACAGTAAGTCCAACATACATCAGTGTAACATTTCTATTTTCAATAATTCATTTTAAAAAAAAATTTATATTATATTATCCTCACATATCTACAATTATAACGTATATACCATAATATTTTTTAGGTACAATATTATTTTTACCATTAATGTGATTACATAATTAAAATTGAATCACATCACTTTATAGAGGTAGTAATTCACACTTATGCATAAATGATGTTAATAATCTTCAATGGATGAAAAAAAGTAATGTATATGACAAATTTTATTTTAATGATGATAATAATTTCATTAATATAATATATATATATATACATTAAATATATCATTATATGTGTATTTGAGCAACATTAATGTAAAATAAATTACGTTAGTTCATGAGGTGGTAGTCTGTCATACATACAAATGATTCCTTCATTTCCCATTAAATAGAAGAGTAGATGGATATTTGATATTAAAATAACATAATACCATCTCTTTATATTTACAATAATTATTAAATTATTTAGAATTGATAAATAATATTTTATGTAGGTGGAAAATAAATAAAACAAAAAAAACTCAGTTATGAACTACATACCCTCTTTATAGAATATCATATATTTGGAACGAATAGGTTCCCTAAGATGTCATAATAATCAAAATAAGCATTATATGTCTTATGTAGTGATGAAAGGAATAAATTTTGGTAGGTAATGGATGTACCAAAAGGTTTTTTATTTTTTTATGAAAAGAGTATAGGATATTCCCTTTTATAACTTATATGAAGGGAACTCTTGGTGTTAGAAAAAATATTAATTTAATATAAATAAATTACCATCTATAAAAGTCTACAAACTATTATTTTAAACATACAATGAGTGTGGGATATGATAATTTCATAAAATATTATTTGATTATGTTTAGGTTCCCTTTCCACCTTTTCTTTATGTTTTAACCCACTTAGATTTTTTTAGTTCAAGTGGTTACTAGTTTTGCAATGACTTTTTACTATTTTCTGACTGTTACAGATAATTATCCTTTTATTAAATATATAAATATTGAAGCTATGTTTGGTTGGTTAACATTATTTTTTCAGTGATGGTAGGCATATAAGATGGTTTTAATGATGATACAATATGCATTCCATGTGTATCATACCACTGTATTTAAAAAACATTTCTAATAAACATGGGTTACTGGTGTGGTTTTGACTAGTTAACCCTTTTGACGATTGTGAAGAAACAATAAAAAGTACATGATAAGGGTTGAAATACATAAAATAAAATGAAAAGTCCTTTTATATTCCATGGTGGATATCAAAAACACTATCCCATTCATATGGATATATGATATTTTTTTATAATTTTTATATTATTTAGTTAAACATTATTTATTATTAAATATCATTAATGACAATTTCAGATCTATTCATTAAATTTGACATTTGAAAAAAAATAATAGTAATGTAATTATAATATAACCCTTTTATAATTATACGAAATGTTATATTAATCAAAAAAATTCATAAGACATAAATTTTTTTTCTATTTATATTTCTATGATTATTTTAAATTCATTTACATTTTTCGTTAATTGAATAATAAGTATGTTAGTCATGTGTAAGATCTAAAAAAAATTATGTCATCACCAATTTTTTTAGATAATTTACCATGATAATAAGTTCTATATATTTAATTTAACCATTTTGAACAAAACCTATCTTATATTTCTCCCTATTTAAGATAATTAATTACATTATGTTAAATGTGAATGAAATTTTTGACTTCTATTTATATAAACTAATATAAAAGTAAATATCATAAACCAAATTGAAAAATGTTATATATTAAATATTTGTATTCTTATAGGAAATAATTACTTATTGAATAAAATTACAGTATATTTTAGGGTAATTCTAAGTCATTATCATATTATTATTTTCTTAAATTAATATATTTACCAATACCATGGTGATATAAATTTTCTAAAGTGACTATTCATAATAAACATGAATATAGGGGAACTATTTATAAAAAATTCTTTAATCCAAATTTAAAATAAATATTTTATTTTTCAAAACACAGAAGTTGTAAATTTAAATTTAAAAAAATTAAAATGAAAAAACAAGATGAAAAATATGTTTTTCTGAAATATTCCTTTTTTTATCAAAATGTTATTATACCAAAATTTAAATATATAATTCATTTAAAATAAAATAATAATATTTTGATTCATCACATGAATCAAATTTAATATTAAAAACATGTGCATAATTTTATTTTACATTTTAATTTTTAAAAAATAATATAATGTTCTAAATGAAAATCTGTATTTTTAATTATTCAATAAATCATATATCACATTATTAACATTTCAATAATTATTCCTCATATAATTTTAATATTATGATATCAAAAATGAATGATCTTTTCCAAATTAAAATTATATAAAATAAAAATCATATTTCAAAATAAAACCATATAATTAATGAAACCAAAATTTCAGTTGAAAATTATGAGATTTCCATTTGAATGAAAATTTTGAAAATATTTATAATTAATATAAGTATCAAAAATATATTTAATAATTATTATCAAGTCTTCGAAATTAATTAGTTTGATATTATATAGCTATTTATGGTAATAGAAATATAAGATAGTGATTTTGATTCATGGAAGACACAATGGATCCTAGAAGAATTACACTTTTCAACTATGGGT
The DNA here is from genome assembly GCA_963277665.1 of Viscum album. NCBI lineage: Eukaryota > Viridiplantae > Streptophyta > Magnoliopsida > Santalales > Viscaceae > Viscum > Viscum album. Next base: position 127,315,677 of record OY728151.1, on the reverse strand, counting down.
TGAACACTTATTTGTCAATAGTGGACCAAATAAACTCTGATAGGTTGATAAAAATTACCTTCTCCAGCCACATGATAACAATCAAGAATGATGGATACGTTTTTATTTGTTTAATAAAATAGGTAGTAGCTGATATTTGTGGTGAAAAGGACTGATTCATGAAGATCTAGAAAAATGGACACTACTATCAAAAAATATAAATCTACACATTCGGTGTTTCGGAAGAAATCATATTATATATATATATCTGTGTGTGTTAACATGGACTTCATTCTAAGTTAACGATCACCCATTTTGTTCTAATTACCACTTGTTGGGTTGATTTATCTGGGTAGCTGATCCACGAAATGTGTGCACATTTCCAGGAACCCATGTGTTCCAAAGCACTATTCCCCCTTTGGGACATGATGTGGTATGCTATCAAGATAGACCATCATTCTCATGGAATAACATTCTCAGGACCCTAAGCAGTCTATCATGCCATATTCCTATAATTTAAATATTTTGTACATCCCAAAGGTTGGTAAACTATACATATATCATTCCTTAAAAAAATTACATTATAATCCAAGTAATCCATTCCAAATACAATTGCACATAGGATGTGTTGGTGGTTATTAAATTGAAATTAGATATGTGACACGATGTGGGGTTAATTGAAATGTTGATCCATTAATTATTTATTTATGAATGTATTTGAAAGATATCATCTGAGTGATGTGAGGGTCATTTCCCCAAAATAGTTAGTATTATAGGGTAAATGTTCCTCAAATCATAAATATATCAATAGATGATACTCCAAAAAAATATTTTGGGTATGGGATATCAATATATAGTATACTGATTTTCCATCATCCTAACATTGATGGGAGATGTTTCTCTAGTGGAGAAAATAATCTCTCAACTTTAGTATATAGTGGTGATGTGTGGCTCCAATATTATGAATATTGAAAGGTTACAAATAGTGAATGTCATTAGAGTTTGCACCTTTGGAGCATCAGACCAAACACGCATTCTATTTTAGATGTGTATTTTAATATTCTAATATATTAATTTGTGGACTATTTATGAAAATATCTATTTTATTGTTAATCTTCCCCACATCGGCTTATGGGATTAGCAAATAGTTTTAATTTATTTATTCTTAATTTTTTTTATTAGCTTATCATACTCAATATTTTTATACTGATCAATATATGAGATTTCCATAAACATTTCATCTCTTATGTTGGAGATAAATGGATTAGTGGTTGTATTGGTTGACATAGTATTGGTGGACCATAATAGTACATGGAGGCCTTGCTCACATTTGGTAGATAGACTCTCAGATCTTATATAAAGATCTTCATATGTATAAGACATTAAGAATGCTTCTAAGATAGAAATTTTTATTTCTTTAGGTTGGTTGTATGCTTATCCATTTTATATAACCTAAATTTTTAAATGTATTTCTATTTTGTATTATACTAGAGGATATTGCATAGATTTTTTTCACTCTAGAAGTATTAGTTTATTATTAATCTATTTTATTTCATAGAGTTGTGTTGGGGTGTTTATATTAATTTTTTTAAAGGACTCACCTTTCACTTACATTCTTACATGGTGCTAGTCCCTAGCCCCTTTCCAACTGGTTGTGGGATTATATTGTCACTCTCATCTTACTATCATCCCACGTTCTGTCCTTGTGGGCCAGTTTGTGAAATTGAATTCTTATTTTTACATTAATTCCCCTTGTATGTTCTAAAAAATTCATTCATTTTTCATACTTACATGTGTATCAAAATCCTAAATGGATATTTAATAATTTATAAAATCATATCATGACATTAAATGAGATTTAACTATCATAAATGCGTGTTAAACAATAATGAATATCATAAAACAATGACATAAGCAGTTGTAATAATTATGTTCAAAATTTCAATCAAGCTCAATGAATTTTAATAATATGTGTAATGCCTCGATCCTAGAATCCCAGATTCAGTGCATTATTATGTATCATTGGCATGATAACAAATGATCATTTCTCTAAAGGCCGATTAGTTTAGTAGCCTTGGAAGTACTAGATACATTCATAAGGTTTACATTACATCATAAAATGTAATACTACAACCACATTGTTTCCATAGGCAACACCGAGACCCAATAGACTATCCTTGCAGGTCAGTCATTAAATAATTCTCGTATCCTATAAAAAATAAAACATAGAAAGGGGTGATCTCAAATGATTAGTAAATATAACAATATAGTGGAAACATTCATAAATAAGCATAAACATTTAATTCAATGTATAAGACTAAAACAAAAGCCTTTTAAAATTGAAATTCAGCATAATATGGTAAAGATCAAATAAAATAATTCTATTTACATATTCACATGGATATTATACTAGTTGAATAATCACATGGAATATCAATATACACTTTCATAATGATGGAATGAATAATTCCATACATTTATAACCACATTTTCAAGGCCTTGTGCCAAGACTACAAATAATATTTTGTCAAGGCCTTGTTCCAAGACACTAGTTTGTCTCATGAGACCTATCGATGCATCGACGAGCTATAGCGGGATCCACCCGTCACATACTTTGTCCAATTCATTCCTCATATAAAATTTTTGAAACATAACATAAACATTCGAATTAAAAGTAGCATATGAAATGTCAATACTTTGTCCAGAAACCATGAATGGTATAAAAATAGCACATCCATAGTCAAACATAACACATTACATATAATATGGAATATTGTATTGTCACATATTAACCTCAATCAAGAATAATTAATGATGTTGAAATAGATGAAAATAATTATCAAAACTATGAGAGAGAAATATGCCCCTTTTTCCTGAAAGTATTTAAAAGTCACACTATTTTTTTAGAATCCGTTTAAAAATAGATTTATGAATCAAAGTTTCCCATACCACATTGAAACATTTAAAAGTAATTTTAATTTTAAAAAGTTAAATTCCTTATAAATAAATTCTTAAAACCATTTTTAAAACATGGTCATTAATGAGAATGATTTAGAAGAATAAATTTTTAAAACATTTAAAATGATATTTTAGATAGAGTTCCTAACCAAATGGGAGGCATGTGAATACATAAAATTGAGGTAATAAGATAATTTATAATATCTTGAGAATATTTCATTTCATGATATACTATGTCAAAGGAAATAATGTTCACCATATAAAAGTGAATTGATGCATAACAACAAACAAGTCTCAAATGAATGTAAGTTGAGATAAAATCCTTAATAAATATAGTATCCTTAGGTAAAGGATAAACCAAATGACATAATTATGTGTGAAATATAAAGATACACTCAATATTTTTGGATATCCAGTGTAAATAAATCATAGTACATTCACACATATTCATTAAAAACAACACCAATAACACGGATGATTAACTCAATGAATGGAAGAAGACTTAAGATCATGTTTATATCAATGACGTGAGAAATTACCAATGGAGTTATTATGCGTGTCAAACATATCTCTACAAAAAGGGGAGTGAAAATTACAAAATAAATAATAAATAGTGATTCCACACATAATCATGGAGTAAAATAATCAATGAAGTATGGGTAAAGCCAATTGAGTGGAAATTGAAATTTGAAATTCCCTTACAGATTTGGTAGCTTATGAAACATACAACCCATGAAGGAAGGATCATACAATGAAGATGTAAATACCCATAAATTAATTTATATTACACCATGAACACAATCATGGACAACACATACGCCACACAAAATGAAATAGTGGCCAATATAGCATGAATCTCACAGGAATAAAAAGTGAGATGAAAAACCCTTTCTTCATTGTAATCAATCAAGTCGTATAACAAAAATTTAATAACCACAAAATTAATCGAATAATACAATTAATATAAAGAGAATCATGATAATATATATCAAATGGATGTACACAATACACCACAACCAATAAATAAGTGGCGAACAATGGAAATCTCACAGAATTAAAAGAGATATAAGAAACACATTACCTTGTTCTTTTCCTTTGTAGTGGGTAGGTAACGATCCTGTATAGTGTTGAAATAATTGTTATTAATTTATAAAAGATTAATATAGATTAATATTATATATTATATGATCTTTGAATATTTCTTAAATAATAATATTTTAGTATTATCGTCGTTTCGGGTGTTAACTGATTCGTTATCCTTTATATGCTTTGTTACATAACTAATGTTGGTTATGTATAGGATGTATCTTATTCATATTCAGAATGATATTAAGTCTTTATAAATTATTTTTAATCAACTAATAAAAATTACACTTTAATGGATATGATGGGGAATGAATCTCATCGCGTTCGTGAAGACGGTAATCCGTACGTACGCACGAGTGACATTATCATTCGTTTGATATTAAAATAATATATATAGGGATGGTATATCTTATATAAGGAATAATTTTCATGTTATATATTTTATTTACATCAATTATATATCATTATTATATCCATCCAAATAATAATGTATTAAATAACAATTACACCACGACGAGGAGATGGTAAGCCGTACGTACGCACGTATAGTGACATGTCATTCAAAAGATGGATAGAATAGTGAATATGGTTGTAACATATATGTAATAAAATCACAGAATATAGATGATAATGGAGTTATTATTTTAGAATGTAAACAACAAATAATGATTATGTGGAATAAGAAAGGAACTTGAAAGAGGTGATAAAATAGTTACCTCTTCTTCAAGTTCTACCATTTAATTTGATCAAAAGGGCTCCTTATGTTGGATTTCTAACTAAATTTATGACACTAGTATTAAGGGAGAATGGTTGAGTGGGTATTTGGGCATGGTTTCGCTGAGCCAAATGGATTTGAAGGTGTGAATTAGAGAGAAGAGTAAGTACCCTTTTATAAGAGGGGTGAGGGGCACCTTTGGAAAAGCTATAAATATTATATTATAATAATATAATTTTCAGTTTCTAATGGTTCCAAAATGAATTATTTAGAATATATAGTGGGGATGAGTAGAACACCACTCAACCAAGAGGTTTTAGACAGGTTTGGGTTACTATATTAACTTAGTCATTTAGATTTAACTCTTAGTTAAATAGTTTGACATTTAGAATGTCTCTAGGTATTTTAATATTATATGGTTAATAAATATATAATAAACATAAAGAGAACCGAAATTGGTTTATTAATTTAATGGCCCAGACCTCTCTGGTCTATTACTTTGAGAAAATTTGGTGTTGGAGGTGTTCCGGGAGGTCAAGGGGACTTTTCCCCAACACTTTGCCAATTTTCCAGTACTGTGAACAATGTTTCCAGTTTTATTAATAGTAACAGATCGGTCTCACCGATCGATCTGACAGATTGGTCTGACAGATCAGTTTCATAGATCGGTCTGACAGATCAGTTGCACAGATCGGTTTCACAGATCGTTCTGACAGATCGGTTTCACATATCGGTCTGACATATCATTTTCACAGATCGGTCTAACAGATTGGTTTCATAGATCAGTTTCACAGATCGGTCTGACAGATCGGTTTCACAAATCGGTTTCACAGATCGGTTTCACAGATCGGTTTCACAGATCAGTTTCACAGATCGGTTTCACAGATCGGTCTGACAGATCAGTTTCACAGATCGGTCTGACAGATTGGTTTAACAGATCGGTTTCACATATTGGTTTCACATATCGGTTTCACAGATCGGTTTCAAATATTGGTTTCACAGATCGGTCTGACAGATCGGTTTCACAGATCAGCTTCATGTACAGTAACGGTGGGTGAACAGTGTTTCCAGACCCGTACAGTTTTTCCCCTTTTGACGTTTCCTTTGATGTAAAATACATTTAAAGACTTATTTTAAGTACTCTTAAGGCCGATTAAAATGCCATAAATCCTATATTAATTATTCCTAAGGCCGAGATGTATTTACTTGGTCAGACCACGTGGGTTAACGCGATCCGTTTTTAATGGAGAATTAACCGTATCTTAGACCTTCGCCCCATTAAATCTTAAAAAGGGACGAGATATCATTCTCCCTTGTTCATTCCCATTGATCTCAGCTAAGAGATTATAGAACCATTCAATCATTCCCGTAGGAGTTGCACAATCAATCATTACTCCTAGGATTTGTTCTGCTCTGTTTTGGATGTAACCGAACTCTGTCGGTCAATCTTCCCAATAAGGTATGTTTTTATCGTCGTTCTTTGGGATCATATTCTCTTGTTTCTCCCTTCCATATTATAAAATGTAATTTCCAAGATTCTAATGGTTTTTTCTTGGGGTTGGTTCGTACTGTCGTATCGTGGCATCCTCCGGTGGATGCAGTTGTCGTGAGAGGAGGATTGTGACCCGTTGTGTGGATAAAGGACGTCAAGAACTATTCGAGGTTGGGGATTCAGGGCTTCTCTAATTGTATATGTGTAATCATAGAATTAGCATGATTTAGTCCTTTGGATCACAATGAAATTGACCTAATTAAATACTTGAACCAAATTAAAAGAATTGGTTGATCGCATTTTGTATCTTTATACCGTGAAAACGGTTTGCATCATGTTTTTCTAGATAGATTGATATCTATGATTTCTTTTATTTGTTGTTCGTTCATGATAGAAATTGATAATGAACGTTAGGCCAGAATTAATTGTTAATTAATTGTCTAAAGATAAAGTCGCATGTAAATTAATCTGGTTATTGCCGTTGTTGTAGTTGTTCTAATTTGAGGATAATCAAATTAGGGAAGTAAGAATGGTTATTTAATTGTGATAGCTTACTGATTAGGTATCCCGTAATTGGAACCAATGAATAAAAAATCTGATAATTCCTTATGGATTAAAGAACAGATTGGGTGGGAATTTCTAAAAGGTTTCTGAGTTACCCTCTTGTTTGTTAAAGGGCTAAGATCCCATTGTTGTAATTGTTGTTTTTCTGCTGCTTGTGCTATGATGTGACCCTGGAGGGGTGTTTTGGTATGTGGAGGCATTGAGGCCTTGTGGTTGTGGCAGTGGATGATGCCTAGAGTGGCGAGATGCATCCGTTTATGCATGTGGGTGTCCGGGAGGACACTAGGGGTGATGGAATGGGATGGATGTGGTTGTTGGATGCTTGTGGATTCTTTGAATGTTTATCTACTTTTCTTTTCTTCACTGCCCAAGGAAGCTGGTCTTGCTACCCTTCTTACAAAGGAGGCGAAGACGCGCGGGGTATGGCACATGATTTCCGTGTTTAGCCACTCGATGTAGAATGGGTCTATGGTCTTTCTATAGGCGGAAAAGACTCGACAGGTAGTATATCTACTCACCGTGTTGAGCCTCATTTGTGTTTAGTAGCATAGGATTCTTTTCTAGATTTCCTGGAAATATGGAAAAGTAATTCTGTAATGAATGTTTGATTGAATGGTGAAAATCCACGGGGATGGAGATACTAGAATTTAAAGGTGATGTGAATCTTAAAAGGAGAAGTTGATTTTTGGGTGTGATGCTAATGATGTTTAATGTTAAATTTTTCATGGTTAATTAATGTTTAAAGAATTAATTAATTAAAGTGGAACTGATAAAATGAGAATGGAGTAATCTAATAATGCACTTCAAATGGTTGTGTGCTTATGGGACACCTAGTATTAGAAGTAGCAGCCTGGAGTCTGAGAGATGTTAGCTGCAGTTGAATCTAATACTAGGTAATGCCCATAGAGTGGATGTGAGTTATATATATATTCTGTACTTTTTGTATTTCTATATGCTACTCCACCCTGTCGGTAAGGCCAACTGACACCCTGGTGATTCTAAGCCCTAGGGGGTGTTTTCCCCAACATTCTGATAGGAGGTCGAATGGATGACTACCCCCTTTGGCCCCGCTCTCTTCTCTAGGTAGATACTTGTTCCAGGAGGCACAATGGTTAGTTACCCCATATATGTGTGTAGAGGGCTGTAATGGCTTGTGGTTATTCACACACATATATTCTGGATATTGTACCCTTTGGACTACTATAGGTGTAACGTGTATAGGCTATGATGGCTTGAGGATCCTTACTCGGAGTATGGGCTGTAATGGCTTGAGGTATTATACCCGACGTCTGATACAGGTTATGCAAGATTTGGTGGCCCCAGGAAACTACCTGGTGAGTTTTGGTTGTGAGGATGGTGCGGTGCTTCGCCCAGGTGTCTGCGGGCAAGCCTATGTGGTGCACGAGGTGCAGATTGTGGAGCTTAGCCAAGGTGTCTGCAGGCAAGCCTTTGGAGAGAGAAGCACAGGACGTATGTCGTTGGGGAAAATCGGAAAACCAGTGGGGAAGTAGTAGCGGGGTACCCTTGATATTCTTTATTATATGATATATTCTTGTATTTGTAACTTAGTGAGAGTAGTCGTGGTGAGGTTGGGAACTTAGTATACCTGTTTAGGTGATGAGTTAGTTTCACTTGTTGTTCACTAGGCATTAGCATGCTTTCATTACTTTTGCACGAGAGGCTTGGGGAGGATCCTAATGAGTATATTGTTATACTCAGCCTATGTATATATAAACAGTTTTTCAGGTCACTTGGAGCAGGTTGGGGATCAAGTTGGTTACTACTAGCTTGTGGTTGGAGGAGGAGCTGTTTGGGCTTGTGGTCGCTGTCATTTTACATTCTTTTGGGTACTTTTAGTTTCCCCTTTCAGTTGTAGTACTTTTGCATGAAATTTCATATATATACTTGGGTTTCTTTTATATTTCAGTTATGAGTTGGAGTTTGTTGTAGTCTATTCTATCTCTCTCTTCTGCATGTGTTCTCTTAGAGTGTAATGCCTCCCATTTGTATGTTTATTATACCCTCGGTACTAGTAGCCAACCCGGGGCCTACTAGAGGCGGGACTCGGGGGGTCATTATCTCTCTTCTCACATTCTCGGCCCAGGAGGGGTACAATTTGTGGGGAGGGGGTCGTGACAAAGTGGTATCAAAGGTCTGGTTGATGGATAGGATGGAGTTTGGAGTTAGGCACAGGTGAGGATGCATGGGATGGTAGGGAAACAGTGTCATTCATGTTTATCAAGTGGGGTAAACACTAGAGACCGGCAGAGACATAGGGATTTAGGGCCCCCTATGATCTATTGCACGGACCATTAAGTTTACAATGGCTACTAAACAAAGTGATACTGGTTGCAGGGTAGAGACCTAGGAAAGGATCATGCATCATTATTCTTTGTGCCTGTGTTTGAATGGGTAGACCTTGGGATAGGTAACCTAAAATTAATAAAACAAAAAAATTAATTAATTAATGTTGAGACTTCCATATTTTAGGCTTAGAAGCTCTAACAGTTTTTATTTTACAGGTATGGCTCTAGGTCGACGTCCTCGTCAGGTTTGCGTAGAAGATGCCTAGCAGGCTGTTCCAGTAGATCGCCGCTGGGTAGAGGTTGACGACAATGACAGTTGGAGGAAGACACTCCGAGTGTTTCAGCGCCAGAGTCTACAGAAGTACGAAGGCACCGTTTCAGATGTAGTCACAGAAGACTGGTTGGAGGAGGTCGAGATAAGATTCAGTTCGATTCGTTCTCGGAAGGAACACAGGGTGTCCTTGGTTGTGACGATGCTGCGTGGAGCAGTGAGGCCGTGGTGGTTCTTGTTCCTCGGGGATCATGAGGAGTCAGTGATCTCATGGGAGGAGTTTCGAGACAGGTTTATAGTTGAGTTTATTTCTTCCACTACGAAGGCGCCAGTCACCAAGATCTTCTTACCCTTCGACAGGGGAGCTCTAGTGTTTGGGAGTTTGGAATCCATTTCAGGAACCTTCTACGATAAGTTTCAGACCTATTACCAGATGAGGAGGCCAGAGCGAGGCATTTCGAGGAGGATTTGCGTCCAGAGATCTAGTGTCGGGTCACCCCATTTATGCTAAAGACATATCTTGAGGTGCTGGCGAGGGCAGAGGTTGTTGAGAGGACTTTGGACAGGATTGGGTCTTCATGACAGGGTAATCATCATGATTCCTCATGAAGCAGAGCTGTGGTCCGGGGTTCCCGGTTTTCAGGGAAGAAGAGTTTCCGTTCACCTGGGGGTAGGTCCCAGCCCTTCCCATCTCGTTTCTCTAGAGGTAGTAACTCTCAGGCCTATTCCAAGGGATCAGGCGCTTGTTTTTCTTGTGGTGGTCGTGGTCATCAGCAACGGGAGTTCCCGACTTTTCAGAGCAGTCATCGTGCACCAGGAACTCCGCTCCCGGTTCCTCCGTTGAGGCAGTTCTAGCCAAGGCAGCAGTAGTAGGTTTCACCATCTTTAGATCACCCGAGGGTAGATGGAGGAGGCAGAGGACATCCCCATGATGCTCCCCATCCTCAGAGAGCAGAGCGCGGCCGTGGTGGTGGTCTTCATCATGGTTAGAGAGGTCGTGGAGGAGGTCGTGGTCAGCTTCATGATCTAGCGTTGCCAGACCCAGGTGAGCCAGATGTCATTCGAGGTACCCTTTTCTTGTTTTATACCTTGGTGTATGCCTTGTTTGATTCAGGAGAAACGCACTCCTTCATATCACCGACCCTTGTCCATGCTTTGGGACTTGAGGTAGAGAGGCTTCCAGTGCCTTTGGCGTTGACTACACCAGTTGGAGGTCGAGCCGACTAGTTTGAAGTATGTAGAGACTGTGATCTAGTTTTGGGGCAATGCCGCTCATGGGGAGATTTACTATGTTTATGAATACAACCATATGATGTCATACTCGGCATGGATTGGTTGTATTCAGTGCAGGATATTGTGGATTGCTACAGGAATAAGGTTGAATTATTTGATGCAGATGGAGAGAATGTGGTTTTTGTTGGTGACAGAGATCCTCAGATGAGTCATAGACGAATTCCATTCTTATCATTCATGATGGCTGGGATAATTCTGTGTTCTTCAGAGGTTCCACAGTTGGCGTTTCCTAGGGTCATAGAGGAGTACACTAACGTCTTTCTAGAAGAGGTTGTATCCTTACCCCCTTGATGGGAGATCGAGTTTGGGATTGAGCTACAGCCAGGAGCGTCTCTTATCTCTATGTCTCTGTATAGGATGGCCCCGTCTAAGTTACGAGAGCTACATATTTATCATGATGGTCTGTTGTAGTGCGGTTTTGTTCGGCCATGTGTGTCACCATGGGGAGTGCCAGTTTTGTTTGTGAAAAAGGCTAACAGAAGTTTGCGGTTGTGTGTCGATTATCGTCGATTAAACAAAGTGACAATAAAGAACTGTTATCCTCTTCCACGGATTTATGACCTATTCGATCAACTGAAGGGTTGAAGTTGGTTCTCAAAGATCGACTTGCGGTCAGGATATCATCAGATGCGTGTAAAGTATGAGGATATCCCGAAGACTGCTTTCTGTTGTCGTCCTGGGCATTATGAGTTTGTTGTAATGTCATTCGGCGTGACGAATGCTCCAGCTGTTTTCATGGGGTTGATGAATGATGTGTTCTGTGAATTCCTGGACAATTGTGTTGTGGTTTTCATCGACGACATCCTTGTGTACTCCACATCTGAAGTGGAGCATGCAGAACATCTACGAGCCATTTTAGGAGTTCTTCGCCAACATCAGTTGTTTGGAAAGTTGTTGAAGTGCGGGTTTTGGGATCAAGATGTTCGTTTCCTGGGGAATGTTGTACCCTAATAGGGAGTAGCTGTGGATCCATTGATGATAGAAGAAGTGGTGTCTTGGGAAGTCCCCAAGACCGTGTCAGAGGTGCGAAGTTTCCTTGGTCTCACAGGCCATTATAGGAGGTTTGTAGCCAATTTCTCTCGAGTTGCGACTCCTCTGACAGATTTGACCAGGAAGGATCAAGAGTTCATATGGACTGATCAGTGTCAAAGAGCATTCGAGTATTTAAAAGAGACGTGGGTAAGTTCTCCAGTCCTTTGTCTTCCAGCAGAGGGAGTCCAGTTTGATGTTTTATGTGATGCTTCACATCTGGGGCTAGGCTGTGTTCTCATGCAGCAGAGGTCAGTTGTTTCTTATGGGTCTCGACTGTTGCGTCCACATGAATGCAACTATGCCACCCATGATCTTGAGTTGGCAGCCGTAGTGTTTTCTATAATGTTGTGGAGACATTACCTCATTGGTGAGCACTTTTTGGTTTTCACCGATCATAAGAGTTTGAGGTATGTTTTCTCCCAACGTGACTTGAAGTTGCGGCAGCGTCGGTGGATGGTGTTCTTGCAGGAATACGACTTTGAAATATTGTATACACCTAGAAAAGGGAATTTTTTAGCTGATGCACTAAGTCGAAAGTCACGTAATGATGTTGTGCGTGAATCTGGTGATTCCTGGAGAGTGATGGAAGAGCTATCAGCTTTCCATCTTGATATGGGAGAAGTTGGGTGTAGAGGTTGTCTTTTCCAGATGACGGTGCAGTCATCCCTGATGCAGAAGGTGGAATAGTCTCAGTTGGGTGATCTAGAGGTGGAAGTCTGGAGAGAAAGAGTTGTTTGTGGTGTGGCCCCTGATGGTTGGTTGGAGGATGAACAACACTGAGTGTTGTATCATGGCAGGATTTTTGTTCCCTTGGCGATGCACGAGACGGTTCTCTGAGAGTTCGATAGTTCACCCTTGATAGTACATCCTGGTGTGACAAAGATGTACCGATCCTTGAGGAGTCAGTTTTTGTGGCCTGGGCTGAGACGTGCGGTTTAAGAGTGTGTGTCTCGACGTTTAGTCTTCCAGAAGGTGAAGGCCGAACACCGTGTTCCTTGTGGTCTTCTCCACCAATTAGAGATTCCTCAGTGGAAGGGGAGGACATCTAAATGGATGTTGATACAGGTTTACCTCGAGCTTCGGGAGGAAATGATGCTATATGGGTGGTAGTGGATCGTTTAAAAAAGTAGGCCCACTTCATAGCGATCAAGGTGTCGAGCTCAGTGGAGGTTTTGTCGAGGTAGTATCTAGAGGAGGTGGTGAGACTTCATGGAGTACCTAGGAAGATCATTTCTGATCGAGATCCTCGTTTTACCTCCAGGGTGTGGAGAGATCTCAAGCATGCTTTTGGCTCTCAATTGTGCCCTAGCACTGCTTTTCATCCTCAAACGGATGGCCAGACAGAGCGAACCATCCAGACTCTTGAAGACATGCTGCGCTCTTGTGTTCTTGATTTTGGAGGTTCATGGATGAAGCACTTACCCTTGGTAGAGTTCGCTTACAATAATAGTTTTCACTCTACCACAGGTATGGAGCTGTTTGAATTCTTGTATGGCCGGCCATGCCGTTCTCCGTTGTGCTGGACTGGGGTCGGAGTGTCAACAATTCTCAGACCAGAACTAGTGCAGAATACAACAAAGATGGTTCGGGTGATTCGTGAGAGGATGAAGACAGCAAAAGATCGTCAGAAATCATATGCTGATCAAAGAAGGGGACCCTTAGAGTTTAATTTTGGGGATCATGTGTTTCTGAAGGTGACTCCCCGTCATGGCCAGCGAAGGTTTGGTCGTGGAAGTAAGCTTTCTCCCTGGTTTGTTGGGCCATTTGAGGTGTTAGCTCGTGTTGGAGTTGTGGCGTATCGAGTAGCACATACTCCTCATATGAGTCAGATACATGATGTTTTCCATGTATCACAGCTTTTTCGTTATCTTCATGATGAATCTCATGTTATCGATTGGGGAGAGATCGATATTGATGATGATGGAACCTTCGAGGATCGACCTGTGGAGATCCAAGACCACAAGGAGAAGGTGTTGAGTGGGAGTTCTATCCCCTTAGTTCGTTTCTTGTGGAGACACGGTGTCATGGGGGGGAGTACATGGGAGCGTGAGTCACAGATACGTGCTCAGTATCCAGAGTTGTTTAATGTTTAACTCCTTTCATGTAATGATGTTTTCTTTGTGGTTGGACCTTTCATATTTTATTTATGTACTTTTCATGCGATGTTATGTTTGAATTGTTTGGATATGGATTGTTTGTTCCCATACTCTCGGATGACGTAGTTTTTTTCCAGCTATCGAACAAATCATGGTGGTTTTCCCCTGAGAGGTATCTTACGGGGTGGTTGTTCAGACCCCACTTTTCTTTAGGTTGTTTTTAGATTCTCGAGGACAAGAATGTTTTGAGAGGTATCTGATGTAATGGCCCAGACCAATCCGGTCCATTACTATAAGGACCCATCCTTAAACCTTACTTAATCTTGAGTTATTACAAGATTACACATTGAGGAAATTTTTAGGTTTAGAGTTCTAGAGAATTAGATCATGAAACTTGCATTAAATTCCACATTTAAACAAAGTGGTTACATAAAAGACAATATTCATTCTTCCCATCAATGGAAACATATTTAAAATAAAACACGGATTCTTTCTTGAAACATCTTTGACACTATCATCACATTATGTACCTTTCCCTTGACTTGTGAAAAACATTTCAAAAACATGGGATGAGCATAAAAAGCTTAGTAAGGGTTATAAAAATATGGAAAGGAAACATGAGTTCATATATACATAAGAATGAAATCATACTTTAACCATAAAACATAGGCACTTTAACATACCTCATCAAACCATGAATAAATCGTAGAAATCATAAGACATAAAGGTAACTTGAGGCATTCATAACATTCTTACGTAGGGATTAACCCTCTTGGTTACGTTTGGAATACCCATCACAGTATATTCCCTAAATCTCTTTGGAGAAACCTTAACGTTTCACTCCTTCGCGTTACCCAATGCATTGGAGAGCTATATCGGTCTCACCCGCCCTTAGTTTATCACAGAACCACCCGTGTTCATAACAATGCCCAAGAACCATAACATAATCGTATCACATAAAACATGCATAAAGGAAACATAACATTTCCACCTTTCAATCACAAGATATCAATAAAACACATTGATATAAAAACATTATGAAAACCATTTTCAATACCAAAATAAAATAAAAGTAAAACATGATATTTTTGTTTCTTTTAAAAAAAGATATGGTTTGTAGAGGAAGCCGAAACTCAAATAATGGTCACAACGGCGGAGAAGTCGTTGTCGCCACATACGTATGACAAAAACATTCCCTTTGGTCATTTAGTAAACGATTCGTATAAAAAAGTTTCCTTTTGAATAATCGTAAAAGTCAACGGGGTTTATACACCATATAAAAAAATGTTGTGTATAAAACAAAATATGCCTCAATGGAAGGAGATTGAGACGAAGTCCCATACAAAGACGGTATCCTTGGATTAAGGATAAATCAGTTACATTACTATGTATGAAAAATGAATACACGAAATATAAGTGGGTATTACGTGTAAAAAAATCAGAGGACATTCACACATAGTCATATAAAGACATATTAAAGGTGTACAAGTTTATCCTAAAGAATCAAAATTGGTTTAAGAAGTTCCCTTGCAAAAGTTAGACAGCCTAGCGACGTCACTTCAAAATTCAGAAAAAGAGTTGATGAGAGAAAAAAAGGGTATCTCATCACTTGGACATAAAATTTACTTCAATAAGGATATAGAAGAACATATCCCAAAATAATATTATGTGAATTAAAAGACATAACAAAATAAGTCTTTTAAAAATAGGAGGGTGAAAGGTTCCCTTACCGACATGGGTATCTTTCGAAACATACGCCCCGTGAAAGAAGGACAATACAACATTGATTTAAATACTAATAAATGAAATAATATTACACAATGTGTAAAATAATGTTCAGTACATAAACCACTCAAAGGAAATTGAGGAAAATTTAGCATAAATCTCACAGGAATAAAAGTGAGATGAAAAATCCCTTATGAAAACTCGGCAGCCTAACGGCACCACTTAAAACTTCCAAAAATGGACTGATGAGATCAAATAGGGTATCTCATCACATTAAAATAAAATGTACAGAAAGAGGAATATAAAAGAACATCCCCCATCATAACAAAAAGTAGCTTAAATGAAGTGACATAATGGAGAGTACTTAAAGATAAAGAGAGAGGTTAGATCTCTTACGAAAATTCGGCAGCCTAACGGCGCCACTCAAAACATCCAAAATGGATTGATGAGAGAGAATAGGGTATCTCATCATATAAACATAAATATTTCAGTAAGATTAATATAAAATAACATCCCAATAACAAGAATGATGATCTTATAAGGAATGACATAAAAGAGTGTACTTAAAAAGAAAGAGAGGAGTGGGATCCCTTACCTCGGGTCCGACTTGACTCGATCGTTCTTTAACGTCCTGAATAATAAACTTGAGTAAATTTCCACTTTATTAAGAACCTTTTTCTAGTTCATTATTCCTTTAATATCACTTATTGCGAAGTTATAAACATTATGTAATCATTTAAGTTAATAATGTTTGTTTTGTCGATATTTGGTTCTTAAGTCGAAAGTGGACTTCTTACAATTACATGTTGTTCGTGTGGTCAAATGTTCATTATATCCAGAATTGTATTCCTGATTTGTATATAATATATATAATATATATCCAGAATATACATGTATTTATAATATTACATAATCATTTAGAGGTAAGAAATGAAATGCACCGTTCATGGAGACGGTAAGCTGTACGTACGCATGAACGCTACATTCATTTCTATGTCATATTAATGGAATTAAAACTAAATGAGAGGTATGTATATTTTAATTACAGAATTATATTCATCATTTAGATGTATCATTCATCATATATATCCATTATATACATGTACTTATAGTAGTACATTACATTTGGGGATAAGAAATGAAATGCACCGTTCATGGAGACGGTAAGCCGTACGTACGCATTAACGCTACTTTAATTTCTATTTCATATTTTTATGGAATGGAATAATAATGATATAGAGGTATATTATAATTCCATTATAACATCATATATAATAACTTTAAATCCATCCTTTATACCTCCCACATATTACATTAACGAATCACATCACTTTGAGGGGGCGGTAGTCTGCACTTCCTTAAATGAAGATATCGCGTTTACCCATAATGGAAACCATAAAGGTATGCCCAAAATAAAAAATACAGAAGGTTAAGGAAAACATAAAAATATTATATATCATATATAAATATAGTGTCATCTTAATGGCCACCTTTGAAGGTGTTAAAAGAATGTTGAACAATCATCGTTTCGGGAGGCCGAAATTCGCCATCCACGGAAACAGTATGTTCTTTAACCATTAGATGTAGGTGTGTGAAAGTTTAGCTCTAATAATTCTTATAACAACATCCTAGTATATTTATGATACTGGAGTTGTTACAAAAGAAATTAATAAATTGAGTTTAGGTGGTTGGAGAAGCAAAATAATACAAAAGGACTCAAGTGAAGACATTACCTTAAAATCGGGTAACTTTCTTTGGTTTGAGCTCAAAGGCTTCCTTGGGAGGACTTCTTACCAATGTGAGGCTTCAAGGAGTAAGGTAGGGAAGTGGAGAGACAAAATGGGCAGAGGTTGGCCGAGCCAAAGGATTTGGGAGTGTGGGTAAGGAGGTAGAGGTGGGGGCCTTTTATAAGAGGAGAGGAGGGGCACTCTTGGAAGGTAAAGAAAAGTCACTTTATTTTAAAATGGTATTCGGATTTAAGAGGTCCCAAATTGTTGTGTTTCGAGGAGAAGGTGATAAGGGTTCTAAATACACTCATCAAATAGGTTTTTTACATGTGTAGGGCTTAGATATTACATTATCATTTCATTTTATTTAAATCGTTAAATAATGAGGTCATCGTTGCATCATCATGATGTCATAAATAATTTAATTTATTTAATGTCTAAAAATTATAAAAAACCTACTATGATGTAGGAAATATTATTATATTTCCAATGAATATTTATAGTCAAAAATATTATTTGTATAACCCCATGTAAAAATTGTTTTAGTAAAACATTTCATGTTTGTCTCATTTTTACTTTAACTTTAAATAAAAATATATTAATGTCATTTTCCAACCAAAGTGGATTCATGGGGTCCCCAAGTTGACCCATGGGTTGTCTTGGTCAGCCATGACACATCCAATGAGGTTAGGACATGTGTAAAGTTCATTTCATATTATTAAAACATTATTTTTACCTTAAACTACACTAATTACCTCTAAACGCGATTAAAAACTAAATAAGTTACTATTCACCAAAAAAATTATTTTTATCCCATTGAACCACATTTTACTTATTAATGACAACCATGTATGTCAGATTTTTGAAATTAAAAACACAAATATGGCAAAATTTCATTTAAACGGAAAAATCAGTTTTTATAAGTACCACTTAGTGGTTTCACTATTCATCAAAAATTGACGTTTTTAAGGAAAATCCCAAAAATTCACCCTAAGCTATATTTGATATTCTGAATTCAAAAATTAAGTCTATTTTACAAAATTCAAAACATATAATCCACATTAATTAATTTAATAATTAATTCCCGCTGTCAGAGCAAATAGCGTGTTTTTATGAAATAATAAGTATCAAATGACTGACACTAGTTTAAGTCTAATTTCAAAGTGAAATTAATTCCAACGACCACTATTAGATTTAATGGTAAAAATATATTCTAATTTCACTTTAAAACCAATTCAAAAGAAAATCTAATCATATAAATAAATTAGATTAAAAAGTGGTTTTGAATTAAAATACAACATTTTACACAATTCATTAAAAAATAAACTTTATCAGAAAGATACCAAAAATTTACACAAAGTAAATTTTGATGTCCCAATTCTTAAGAAGAGTTTTATTTGGTCCAAAAGGATGTATAAGAGTTAAAAAAACTATATTTCATGTTGCTTCTCCATCAAAAGGCGATAAGTGAACCTTTAGTGAAAACTATGGCATATATGCCTAAAATTGAATTCTTTCCATATTTTATGCCTTTATCTTTTATTGGATAAATGTAAAAAAATTTAAAAACATATATAATAATATTTTCGTTATTTATATCCAATACCACCAATACAATGGCTACATGTTAACTACTATTTAAAATAATATTATTTTATTATTAGAGTGCAACGTAAGATTCCCAAGAAACTTGTTGTTGCGTGTTGGGTACACCATCAAGCATAGCGTCCCCTTTAAAGTAATATTAATATTTTATTCACAAATATGGATAAATATAAAAATTTCATATTCTTTATTTACCTGGGGTGTTACATCCTTCCCCCCTTTTGGGAATTGCGTCCTCGCAATTTTTAAAATTGTGCTTGGAAACATCCTTTAAAGTCTCACATCGGAACAAGAGTCGGTAAAACAATCACATTAAAATAAAGGAAGATAAGTACAGAGGTCACCCGAGTTAACCCATATGTAGAAAAACATGGACATGGAAGAAAACGAAAAGGGTCATGTTCTTGAGGGAGAGTGATAGTAAACATGTCTAGGAGAAAGTTAACCATAAGAAAATCACAAACTTGTGATGGGTTAAACGGTATTCGATTTCCCAGTTGGAAAAGTTAATAGACAACATTTTTATTTTATGTTACTTTTTATTGAGGAATTTATTCATAAGGAAACATAATCACTTATCATGTTGACTTTTAAATTTTACTAGATTCCATAATCAATCTCATATTTGTTTCCAAAAGACGAGTATTTAGGGAGACTTGTTTGCATTAAGAGTACTATAATAAACTTCTAGAGAATCACCTAATCCACCAAAGAGAACTATATACATCCCATGTTGTTAGGCTTTAACCAAAACCAAAACCAAAAAGGTTAGTACAAGGTCATATAATCCAGAAAAGGATAACCCATTAAAAATAAAATCTATGCTTAATCCCCAAAATTTGTCCAACAAAACCCAATGTTCAACAAGGACCATCCGATAAACAATTTGTCCATAAAATTATTCAAAGTAAACCCATCTAATATTGAAACCCAAATATTTGATGGATTTATTCACATATTCTTCCAAGTTAAATCGTAACATTTATCTCCAAACAACATCAGTTGCTCCTAATGTCTCGAATTGAAAAGTAATTAACCTAATCACATATCCTCCATGATATGTTAATAATTTTCATAAATAACCCAAAATCAACTTACTCTTAATTCATAAAATCATATAACTAAAAATAATCAGTCAAACTAACCAGGGAATTCACGTAGTCCAGTGGTAGGCGATAAATACCAGTTGCACTTGGGTTGTGGGTTCGATTCCCGCAGCTTTGTCCGACGCGACGGGTTGTCACACGGTCTGCGTGTTGTGCTTTTTACAAAACTATATAATTCTTAAATCATTCCCCAAAAAGAGATAAAATCATCAAAAATGATCATAACATATTTTAACCTCAAGTTTATCTCATGCCTTTCATTTTCCAGCATATCATATAATAACCCATAATTACCTCAAAAGCAAGGATCATATAAACTCTAATGGTTACCTTGATAATTATTACCTGAACTTCCACATCGATTGGTCATCTCATAAATGATGCATTACAGAACATTCCAAGGTTCAAGTGGTTGAACATGACTCCTTGATATTTGGTTTAGAACAACCACGAGTTTCCTCATTGAATCCTCCATTTTATCTAGTATCTTAATCAGAGAACCACCACAGTTTCCTTCAAACCTGTTGTCTCTTTAGTGCCTGCTAGATCTATCCATTCACTAAAAACAGAAATGTCAGTGTTAGTATATCAACAAAACCATCATGTACTAATGAGGAAGGTAAACACTATGATATACTTACTCATTCACTTTATATAAAACTAGGACTCTTTCTGATATCCTAACCATTATGGTAATGTCACTTATGCTTAAAGAATACCCTAACCTCTAAAGTTTTCTAAACCGACCTTTGATACCAACTATAAGGCCCCAGCCTTAAACCTTACTTAATATTGAGTTATTACAAGATTACACATTGAGGATCTTTTTATGTTTAGAGTTTTAGAGAATTAGATCATGAAACTTGCATTACATTCCACATTTAAACAAAGTGGTTACATAAAAGACAATATTCATTCTTCCCATCAATGGAAACATATTTAAAATAAAACATGGATTCTTTCTTGAAACATCCTTGACACTATCATCACATCATGTACCTTTCCCTTGACCTGTGAAAAAAATTTCAAAAACATGGGATGAGCATAAAAAGCTCAGTAAGGGTTATAAAAATATGGAAAGGAAACATGAGTTCATATATACATAAGAATGAAATCATACTTTACCCATAAAATATAGGCACATTAACATACCTCATCAAACCATGAATAAATCATATAAATCATAAGACATAAAGGTAACTTGAGGCATTCATAACATTCTTACGTAGGGAGTAACCCTCTTGGTTACGTTTGGAATACCCATCACAGTATATTCCCTAAATCTCTTCGGATAAACCTTAACGTTTCAATCCTTCGCATTACCCAATGCATTGGAGATCTATATCGGTCTCACCCACCCTTAGTTTATCACGAAACCACCCGTCTTCATAACAATGCCCAAGAACCATAACATAATCGTATCACATAAAACATGCATAAAGGAAACATAACATTTCCACCTTTCAATCACAAGATATCAATACAACACATTGATATAAAAACATTATGAAAACCATTTTCAATACCAAAATAAAAGAAATGTAAAACATGGTATTTATTTTTCTTTTAAAAAATGGTATGGCTTGTAGAGGAAGCCGAAACTCAAATAATGGTCACGATGGCGGAGAAGTCATTATCGCCACATACGTACGAAAAAAACATTCCCTTTTTTCTTTTAGTAAACGCTTCGTATAAAAAATATTCCTTTTGAATAAACGTAAAAGTAAAAGGGGTTTATACACCATATAAAGAAAGGTTTTGTATAAAACAAAATATGCCCCAATGAAAGGATATTGAGACGAAGTCCCAAACAAAGACAGTATCCTTGGATTAAGGATAAATCAGTTACATAACTATGTGTGACAAATGAATACACGAAATATAAGGGGGTATTAAGTGTAAAACAATCAGAGGAAATTCACACATAATCATAGAACGACATATTCAAGGTGTACAGGTTTATCCCAAAGAATCGAAATTGGGTTAAGAAGATCCCTTGGAATAGTTAGACAGCCTAATAGCGTCACTTCAAAATTCAGAAAAAGAGTTGATGAGAGATAAAAATGGTATCTCATCCCTTGGACATAAAATTTACATCAATAAGGATATAGAAGAACATATCCCAAAATAATATTATGTGAATTAAAAGACATAACAAAATAAGTCTTTTAAAAAGAGGAGGGTGAAAGGTTCCCTTACCGACATGGGTATCTTTCGAAACATACGCCCCGTGAAAGAAGGACAATAAAACATTGTTGTAAATACTCATAAATTAAAGAATATTACACAATGAGTAAAATAATGGTCAGTACATAAAACACTCAAAGGAAATTGTGGCAAATGTAGCATAAATCTCATGGGAATAAAAGTGAGATGAAAAATCCCTTATGAAAACTCGGCAGCCTAATTGTGCCACATAAAACTTACAAAAATGGATTGATGAGATCAAATAGGGTATCTCATCACATTAAAATAAAATGTAAAGAAAGAGGAATATAAAAGAACATCCTCCATCATAACAAATTGGAGCTTAAAAGAAGTGACATAAAGGAGAGTATTTAAAGAGAAAGAGAGAGGTTAGATCTCTTACGAAAATTCGGCAGCCTAACATCGCCACTCAAAACCTGCAAAATGGATTGATGAGAGAGAATATGGTTTCTCATCATATGAACATAAATATTACAGCAAGATTAATATAAAAGAACATCCCAATAACAAGAAATATGAGCTTAGAATGAATGACATAAAAGAGTGTACTTAAAAAGAAAGAGAGGAGTAGGATCCCTTACCTCGGGTCCGACTTGACTCGATCGTTCTTTAACGTCCTGAATAATAAACTTGAGTTAATTTCCACTTTATTAAGAACCTTTTTCTAGTTAATTATTCCTTTTATATCACTTATTTCCATGTTATAAACATTATGTAATCATTTATGTTAATAATGTTTGTTTTGTCGATACTTGGTTCTTAAGTCGAAAGTGGACTTCTTACAATTACATGTTGTTCGTGTGGTCAAATTTTCATTATATGCAGAATTATATTCATGATTTGGATATAATATATATTATATATATCCAGAATATACATTTATTTATAATATTACATAATCATTTATAGGTAAGAAATGAAATTCACCGTTCATGGAGACGGTAAGCCGTACGTACTCATGAACGCTACATTCATTTCTATGTCATATTAATGGAATTAAAACTAAATGAGAGGTATGTATATTTTAATTCCAGAATTATATTCATCTTTTATATGTATAATTAATCATATATATCAATTATATACATGTACTTATAGTAGTACATTACATTTGGGGATAAGAAATGAAATGCACCGTTCATGGAGAAGGTAAGCCGTACGTACGCATGAACGCTACATTCATTTCTATTTCATATTTTTATGGAATGGAATAATAATGATATAGAGGTATATTATAATTCCAGTATAACATCATATATAATAACTTTAAATCTATCCTTTATACTTCCCACATATGGCATTAACGAATCACATCACTTTGAGGGGGCGGTAGTCCGCACTTCCTTAAATGAAGATATCACGTTTACCTATAATGGAAACCATAAATGTATTCCAAAATTGAAAAATACAGAAGGTTAAGGAAAACATAAACATATTATATATCATATATAAATATAGTGTCATCTTAATGGACACCTTTGAAGTTGTTAAAATAATGTTGAACAATCATCGTTTCGGGAGGGCGAAATTCACCATCCACGGAAACAGTATGTTCTTTAACCATTAGATGTAGATGTGTGAAAGTTTAGCTCGAATCCATCTTATAACAACATCCTATTATATTGATGATACTGGAGTTGCTACAAAATAAATGAATAAAAATAGTTTAGGGTGTCGGAGAAGAAAAATAAAACAAAAGGACTCAAGTGAAGACATTACATTAAAATCGGGTAACTCCCTTTGGTTTGAGCTCAGAGGCTTCCTTGGGAAGACTTCGTCCCAAAGTGAGGATTCAAGGAGTAAGAGAGGGAAGTGGAGAGACAAAATGGGCAGAGTTTGGCCGAGCCAAAGGCTTTGGGAGTGTGGTTAAGGAGGTAGAGGTGGGGGCCTTTTATAAGAGGAGAGGAGGGGCACTCTTGGAAGATAATGAAAAGTCACTTTATTTTAAAATGGTATTCGGATTTAATAGGTCCCACATTGATGTGTTTCGAGGATAAGGTGATAAGGGTTCTAAATACACTCATAAAAAAGGTTTTTGACATGTGTAGGTCTTAGATATTACATTATCATTCCATTTTATTTAAATCGTTAAATAATGAGGTCATCACTGCATCATCATGATGTCATAAATAATTTAATTTATTTAATGTCTAAAAATTATAAAACAATTAATATGATGTAGGAAATCTTATTATATTTCCAATTAATTTTTATATTCAAAAATCTGATTTTTATAACCCCATGTAAAAATTTTTTTAGTAAAACATTTCATGTTTGTCTCATTTTTACTTTAACTTTAAATAAAAAGATATTAATGTCATTTTCCAACCAAAGTGGCTTCATGGGGTCCCCAAGTTGACCCATGGGTTGTCTTGGTCGCCCATGACACATCCAATGAGGTTAGAACATGTTTCAAGTTCATTTCAAATTATTTAAACATTATTTTTACCTTAAACTACACTAATTACCTCTAATCGCGATTAAAAACATAATAAGTTACTATTCACCAAAAAATTATTTTTATCCCATTGAACCACATTTTACTTCCTAATGACAACCATGTATGTCGTATTTTTGAATTTAAAAACACAAAGATGTCAAAATTTCATTTAAACGGAAAAATCAGTTTTTATAAGTACCACTTAGTGGTTTCACTATTCATCAAAAATTGATGTTTTTCAGGAAAATCCCAAAAATTCACCCTAAGATATATCTGAAATTCCAAATGAAAAAATGAAGCCTATTTTAAAAAATTCAAAACATATAAGTCACATTAATTAATTTAATAATTAATTCTCGATGTAAGATAAAATAGCGTGTTTTTATGAAACAATAAGTATCAAAAGATTGACAGTAATTTAAGTCTGATTTCAAAGTGAAATTAATTCCAACGACCACTATTGGATTTAATGGTAAAAATATATTCTAATTTCACTTTAAAACCAATTCAAAAGATAATCTAATCATATAAATAAATTAGAATAAAAAGAGGTTTTGAATTAAAATACAACATTTTACACTATTCATTAAAAAAATGAACTTTATCAGAAAGATACCAAAAATTTACACAAAGTAATTTTTGATGTCCCAATTCATAAGAAGAGTTTTATTTGGTCCAAAAGGATGTATAAGAGTGAACAAAACTATATTTAATGATGGTTCTCCATCAAAAGGTGATAAGTGAACCTTTAGTGAAAACTAGGGCATATACGCCTAAAATTGATTTCTTTCCTTATTTTATGCCTTTATCTTTTATTGGATAAATGTAAAAACATTTAAAAACATTATTAATCATATTTTAGTTATTTCTATCCAATCCTTCTAATACAACGGCTACATGTTAACTACCATTTAAAATAATATTATTTTATTATTAGAGTGCAACGTAAGATTCCCAAGAAACTCGTTGTTGCGTGTTGGGTATGCCATCGAGAATAGCGTCCCCTTTAAAGTCATATTAATATTTTATTCAAAAATATGGATAAATATGAAAAAGTCATATTCTATATTTACCTGGGGTGTTACAATTACTTTGTGAAATTTTGGTGTTGGAGGTGTTCCGGGAGGTCAAGGGGACTAATCCCCAACACTTTGACAATTTTCCAGTTCTGTGAACAGTGTTTCCAGTTTTATGAACAGTAACAGATCGGTCTCACCGATCGGTCTGACAGATCGTTCTGACAGATTGGTTTCACAGATCGGTCTGAATGATCGGTTTCAATGATCGGTCTGACAGATCGGTTTCACAGATCGGTCTGACAGATTGGTTTCACAGATCGGTTTCAAAGATCAGTTTCACAGATCGGTTTCAGAGATCAGTTTCATATATCGGTTTTACAGATCGGTCTGACATATCGGTTTCACAGATCGGTCTGACAGATCGGTTTCAAAGATCGGTTTCAGAGATCGGTTTCACAGATCGGTTTCACAGATCGGTTTCACAGATCGTTTTCACAGATCGGTTTCACAGATCGGTCTGACAGATCGGTTTCACAGATCGGTCTGACAGATCAGTTTCATGTACAGTAACGGTGGGTGAACACTGTTTCTAGAATCCTACTGTTTTGTCCATTTTGACGTTTCCTTTGACATAAAATACATTTAAAGCCATATTTTAAGGACTCTTAAGGCCGATTCAAATGCTATAAATACTATATTAATTATTCCCAAGGCTGAGATGTATTTACTTGGTCAAACCGCGTGGGTTAATGCGATCTGTTTTTAATGGAGAATTAACCGGATCTTAGACCTTCGCCCTATTAAATCTTAAAAAAGGGACGACATATCATTCTCCCATGTTCTTTCCCTTTGTTCCCAGCTAAGAGACTCTAGAAAATTTCAATCATTACCGTAAGAGTTTCACAATAAATCTTTACTCTTAGGATTGGTTCTGCTCTATTTTGGATGCAACCGAACTCTGTCGGTCAATCTTCCCAATAAGGTATGTTTTTATCATCGTTCCTTTGGAAATCATCTTCTCTTGTTCCTCCCTTCCATATTATACCATGTAATTTCCACGATTCTACTGGCTGTTTCTGGGGGTTGGGTGGTACTGTTGTACCGTGGCATCCTCCGGTGGATGTAGTTGTCGTGAGAGGAGTATTGTGACCCGTTGTGTGGATAAAGGACGTCAAGAACTCTTCGAGGTAGGGGATTCATGGATTCTCTAATTGTATATGTGCAATCGTAGAATTAGCATGATTTAGTCCTTTAGATCACAATAAAATTTACCTAATTAAATACTTGAACCGGATTAAAAGAATTGGGTGATCGCATGTTGTTGCTTTATATCGTGATAACAGTTTGCCTCATGTTTTTCTAGATAGAGTGATATCTATGATTTGTTTGCTTTGTTGTTCGTTCATGATAGAAATTAATAATTAATGTAAAGGTGGAATTAATTGTTAATTAATTGGCTAAAGATAAAGAGGCATGTAAATTAATCTGGTTATTGCCTTTGTTGTAGTTGTTCTAATTTGAGGATAATCAAATTAGGGAAGTAAGCATGGTTATTTAATTGTGATAGCTTACTGATTAGGTATCTCATAATTGTAACCTACGAATAACAAATCTGCTAATTCCATATGGATTAAAGAACATATTGTGTGGGAATTTCTAAAATGGTTCTGAGTTACCATCTTGTTTGTTAAAGGGTTAAGAGCCCATGGTTGTGATTGTTGTTTTTCTGCTGCTTGTGCTATGATGTGACACTGGAGGGGTGTTGTGATATGTGGAGGCGTGGAGGCCATGTGGTTGTGGTAGTGGATGATGCCTAGAGTGGTGAGATGCATCAGTTTATGCATGTGGGTGTCAGGGAGGACACCCGGGGTGATGGAATGGGATGGATGTGGTTGCTGGATGCTTGTGGATTCTTTGAATGTTTATTGGCTTTGCTTTTCCCCACTGCCCAGGGCATCTGGTCTTTCTACCCTTCTTCTGAAGGAGACCAAGACGCGTGGGGTATGCCACGTGCTTTCCGTGTTTAGCCTCTCGAGGTAGAATGGATTTATGCTCTTTATATAGGCGACAAGGACTCGAAGGGTAGTATATCTACTCATCTTGTTGAGCCTCCTTTGTGTTTAGTATCATACGATGCTTTTCTAGAATGCCTAGGAATATGGAAAACTAATTCTATAATGAATGTTTTATTGAATGGTGAAAATCCACGGGGATGGAGATACTAGATTTTAAAGGTGATGTGAATCTTAAAAGGAGCAGTTGATTTTTGGGTGTGATGCTAATGAAGTATAATGTTAAATTGTTCATGGTTAATTAATGTTTAAAGAATTAATTAATGTACAGTGGAACTGATAAAATGAGAATGGAGTAATCTAATAAAGCTCTTCAAATGGTTGTGTGCTTATAGGAAACCTAGTCTTAGAAGTAGCAGCCTGGAGTCTGAGAGACGTTGGCTGCAGTTGTATCTAAGACTAGGACATTCCCATAGTGTGGATGTGAGTTATATATATATTATGTACTTTTTGTGTTTCAATACACTACTCCACCCTCTCGGTAAGGGCAACTGACACCCAGGGGATTCTGAGCCCTAGGAGGTGTTTTCCCCAACATTCTAATGGGATGTCGAATGGCTGACTACCCCCTTTTGCCCCGCTCTCTTCTCATGGTAGATACTTGTTCCATGAGGAACAGTGGTTAGTTACCCCATATATGTGTGTAGATGGCTGAAATGGCTTGTGGTTATTCACACACATATATTCTATATATAGTATCCTATGGACTAATATAGGTGTAATGTGTATTAGTTATGATGTCTTGAGGATCCTTACTCGTAGTATGGGCTGTAATGGCTTGAGGTATTATACCCGACGTATGATACACGTTATGTGAGCTGTGGTGGCTCCCGAAAACTACCTGGTTACTTCTGGATGTGAGGACGTTGCGGTGCTTTTCCCATGTGTCTGCGGGCAAGACTATGTGGTGCACGAGGTGCAGATTGTGGAGCTTAGCCCAGGTGTCTGCAGGAAAGCCTTTGGAGAGAGAAGCACAAGACATATGTTATTGGGGCAAAGCGACAAACCAGTGGGGAAGTATTAGCGGGTTAACCTTGATATTCTTTATTATATGCTATATTCTTGTATTTGTTACTTGGTGAGAGTAGCCATGGTGAGGTTGGGAACTTAGTATACCTGTTTAGGTGACGAGATAGTTTCACTTGTTGTTCACTGGGCTTTAGCATGCTTTCTTTACTTTTGCATGAGAGGCTTGGGGAGGATCCTACTGAGTATACTGTTATACTCACCCTATGTATATATAAACTGTTTTTCAGGTCACATGGAGCAGGTTGGGGATCAAGTTGGTTACTACTAGCTTGTGGTTGTAGGAGGAGCTGTTTGGGCTTGTGGTCGCTGCAGTTTTACATTCTTTTGGGTACTTTTAGTTTCCCCTTTCAGTTTTAGTACTTTTTCATGACATTTCATATATGTACTTGGGTTTCTTTTATATTTCAGTTATGAGTTGGAGTTGGTTGGAGTCTATTCTATCTCTCTCTTCTTCATGTGTTCTCTTAGATGGTAATGCCTCCCATTTGTATGTTTTTTATACCCTCGGTGCTAGTCGCCAAACCAGGGCCTACTGGAGGCGGGACTCGGGGGTCATTATCTCTCTTCTCACATTTACGGCCAAGGAGGGGTACACTTTATGGGGAGGGGTCATGACAATTAATGACATATATAATATGAGTTAAGACCTTTGGATAAACCTTAGGTTTTTAGGAATAGAATATCAATTAATAATATAATATTTGTTTTAAAAACTATTTTATGTATATTTTGACACTATTTGGTATTTTGTTTTTGCTAAATTCATAACATCATTATTACAATGAAAACAATTCATATAACCAACCCTATCTTGACATATTGACCTAGAAAGTAGTGAAATTAACAAAAAGGCTCAAATTAAATTTATTTGGATATTTATAATATCATTAATTTTAATATTCCATTAATTAGGAAATTATTGCATCATCATTGTGTCATAAATAAATTTAATTATATAATGTCTAAAAAATATAAATAAAATACCATTATGTTGGAAATCGTTTTATCTTTTTAAATAATATTTATAGTCAAATTTATCTTATATATAACACTATATTAAAAATATTTTATTTATTAAACTTTGAATTTAACTCTTTTAACTCTTCTTTAAATAAAATAATAATAAATGTCCTAATCTAATCCAAGTAGAACAATAAGATAATATTTTCTTTATATGGTTGTTTTTGGTCTAATTACAGTTATCCAATATAATTAGGACAAGTGTTAGGGTAATATTAATATCATTTTTTTGTTGAATTACCATATTTACTTTTAACAGTGGTAAATAAAAGTTAAAGTTACTATTCACTGAAAATTATTTTCATCTTATTGAACCAAATTTTAATTACTGATACAAGTCGTGTCACTCGTATTTGGGAAATTCAACTCATAGAGGTAGTAAAATTATGTTTTATGTAAATTTTCAAATGCTCCTAAGAGGTAGGTAAAAGTGGGTAAAAAGTTTAATAAAATTTTATACATCGAATTTTATTATAAAATGACACCATTGAATTATATTGAACTTATATAGTTATTATACATCTGTTTTGACTTAAAATAAAATAAAATAAAATAAATAATTATTTAATTAAAAATTCAGTTTTAAACTATAACGTAGTGTCTTTCACAATTCATCAAAAAATGAATGTTTTCATAAAAAAACCAAGACTTTACTCTAAGGGAATTTTGATATTCCAATTTCAAAAATGTATTTTATTTTACCAAATTAAAAACAACGAATTTCCATTAATTAATTCAAAATTAATTCCTTTAGTCAAAACCGAAAAGCGGGTTTTTAAAAAGTAAAAACTATCAAATGATTGACATGTGTTTATGTCAAATTTAAATGTGAAATTACTTATAACCACATGTATTTTTTTAAATGTTAAAATATAAACTAATTATACTTACAAAACATTAAAATACATAATTTAACACTATAAATTATTTCGATTATAAAAGATGTTTTCAATTAAAATTTAGTATTTTTCATTATTCATCAAAATATTAATGTTTTTAGAAAAGTACATAAAATATATCCAAAATCAATTTTTATGTCCCTATTCTAAAGAATAATTTAATTAAATTAAATTTAATATATAATAGTTTCAAATGTTGGTTTTAAATTGGGTTTTCCATTAAAAGGTGGTAAAATTTCATTCTTTATTTGAAAAATAATTCTTTTATTTGAAAAACGTTATTTGTTCTTATATTTTGTCTAATAAACACATAATATGGATTCTATAAATATATGGAGTATATAAAATTCAAAATTTAGTTAATACTATTTATAACCACATTTGAACAGCTAGTTTGGTAAGTCGTGGTGCGCTCGAACTCGATGTTGCGTGTAGCACACACTATTGAATTACTTTAAAGAAATAACTTATTATGAAATCTTGGGGATGTTACATTATTCCTCAATTTTAGAAATTGTTTCCTCACAATTTTAAAATTGTGCTTTGGAACATCATTGAATGTCCCACATCGAAAAAAGAGTCAATAAAACTATCTCATTAAAAGAAAAAAGATAAGTACAAAGGTCACCCAAGATAACCCATACTAGGATTCCATGTAAGAAAATATGGATATAGAAGATAAAATAAGTGTCATGTTTTGGTGGAGAGTGATATAAAACATCATTATGAGAAGGTTAACAACAACAAAAAAATAAATTTGTGATGAGATAAACATTATTTAGTTTCCTAAAAAAAAGTAAACAGATAACATTTTTATGTTTTAAGTTCCATTTCATAATGTTGAGGAATTTATTTATGTGATTGACTAAGAGAATAAAGATATATATTTACATTTTAAGTAGATTTTCATCCTTTAATAAATTTCTACAACTAACTCATCTTTTTTTCAAATGATGAGTATTCAAGATGGCTTGGTCACCCCTAAAGCGCTAGAATAAACTTCTAGAGAATCACATAATCCACAATGGATAAACTATATTTATTTAAATTGTCTTTAGAGATTAACCAAACCCAAAATGGTTATTACAAGATCAGATGATCCCAAAAAGGATAATCCTTTAGAGAAATAAATACTTATCATAATTTCTAAAATTAAACCCACAATAACCAAACTTCAATAAATACCATTCCATAAACAATTGTCCAAAAAAATCCATAAATATAATACAAACTAATATTTAAACCCAAAACATAGAAGTTTTTGATAACACATTCTTCCATGTTAAATTTTATTCCCAAATAACAGATACTACTCTTAAAGTCACATACTTAAAAGTAATTAACCTAATCACATATTCTATATGATAGGTTAACCATTTCTATAAATAACCTAAATTGAAATAAATCCACAATAAATACATATATAAAAATCCACAATTACTCCTCAAATGAAATCCCATAGTATTCTATTTTTTAGGCATATAGTATTCCCAACAGAGTGAATGTATTCGAAAATAACATTTATTACTTAATCCCAAAATCATTTTCCTATACTAAGGACATGTATTTAACAATACATAAGATCCAAAATATACTTATTATTGATCAATAAAATAATTTAACTAAATATAATAAGTCACACTGACCAGGGACTTGACGTAGTCCTGTGGTAGGTGATAAATCCAAATCGCACTATGGTTGTGGGTTCGATTACTACATCTTTTTCCGACGCGATGGGTTTTCACACATTTTTCCTATTTCCCTTTATAAAAAACAAAATTTTATAATGTTCCCAAAATGAGATAAATTCCTAAAATTAACTATTACATAATTTCAACACAAATGTTATCCCATACCTTGCATTTTCATCAAAAAATTAAATAACATGTAATTTCCTCAAATTCAAGCATCATATAATCCCAAATGGTTATTTATAGCTATATCAACAACAGAAAACACAATTCTTCCTAAAATATCATTTTCACATAAAAAAATGTAGGGTTACACATAAGAGAAAAGACTTCCAAAATAATCCCATCAATAAAGAGCACTAATACTTTTAAATATTTTACCTTTCATTTATTTCCACATATGTTCTTCCTTGACCAAAGGTTTATCCTATAGAATTAGGAAGTCACTCTGGTAATTCCTAGGTCCCCTCCATTTATGGAAAATGGCTCTAAATAGATTCGTGGGATCATTTTTATTTTCTTCCATAATACTCTTCATTTTCCTTGGAAATTCTATAAATTATGTCCTTCTTTCCCACACATAAAGAATTTATTTGTTCCATTTAGACACTTCCCTAGGTGTCTCCTTCCACATTTCCTATAATCCCCCAGCCTTAAACATTACTTAATCTTGAGTTATTACATGATTACACATTGAGGATATTTTTAGTTTTAGAGTTTTAGAGAATTAGATCATGAAAGTTTCATTACATTCCACATTTAAACAAAGTGGTTACATAAAAGACAATATTAATTCTTCCCATCAACGGAAACATATTTAATATAAATCAAAGATTCTTTTTTGACACATCCTTGACACTATCATCACATCATGTACCTTTCCCTTGACCTGTGAAAAACATTTCAAAAACTTGGGATGAGAATAAAAAGCTCAGTAAGGGTTATAAAAATATGGAAAGGAAACATGAGTTCATATATACATAAGAATGAAATCATACATTACCCATAAAACATAGGCACTTTAACATACCTCATCAAACCATGAATAAATCATAGAAATCAGAAGACATAAAGGTAACTTGAGACATTCATAACATTCTTACGTAGGGAGTAACCCTCTTGGTTACGTTTGGAATACCCATCACAGTATATTCCCTAAATCTCTTTAGAGAAACCTTAACATTTCACTCATTAACGTTACCCAATTAATTGGAGAGCTATATTGGGCTCACCCGACTTAGTTTATCATGGAACCACCCGTCTTCATAACAATTCCCAAGAACCATAACATAATCTTATCACAAAAAACATTCATAAAAGAAACATAACATTTCCGCCTTTAAATAACAAGATATAAATACAACACATTGATACAAAAACATTATCAAAACCATTTTCAATACCAAAATAAAATAAAATTAAAACATGGTATTTATTTTTATTTTTAAAAGATGGTATGGCTTGTAGAAGAAGCTGAAACTCAAATAATAGTCATGGAGGCAGAGAAGTCGTTGTCGCCGCATACGTACGACAAAAACATTCCCTTTTGTCGTTTAGTAAAATGATTCGTATAAAAAAGATTCCTTTTTGGATAAATGTAAAAATCAAAGGGGTTTATACACCGTATAAAAAAAGGTTGTGTATAAAACAAAATATGCCTCAATGAATGGAGATTGAGGCGAAGTCCCTTACAAAGACGGTATCCTTGGTTCAAGGATAAATCAATTACATAATTATGGGTGACAAACTAATACACCAAATATAAGTGGATATTAAGTGTAAAATAATCAAAGTCCATTCACACATATTCAAAGGACGACATATTCAATAACTACATGTTGAACACAAAGAAATCGAAATTGGGTTAAGAAGTTCCCTTGACAGCCTAACGGCGTAACATCAATTTTTTTTGATGAGAGATAAAAAAGGGTATCTCATCACGTGGACATAAAATTTACATCAATAAGGATATATGAGAACATATCCCAACATAACAATATGTAAATTAAAAGACCCAACAAAAGAAGTCTTTTAAGAAGAGGAGGGTGAAAGGTTCCCTTACCGACATGGGTATCTTTCGAAACATACACCTCGTGAAAGAAGGAAAATACAACATTGATCTAAATACTCATAAAAGAAATTATATTACACAATGAGTAAAATAATGGGCATTACATACACCACTCAAAGGAAATTGTGGCAAATGTAGCATAAATCTCACGGGAATAAAAGTGAGATGAAAAATCCCTTACGAAAACTCGGCAGCCTAATGGCACCACATAAAACATCCAAAATGGATTGATGAGAGGAAATAGGGTCTCTAATCATATCTACATAAAGTTTACAAAAATATGAATATAAAAGAAAATCCCCCATCATAACAAATATGAGCTTAAAAGAAGTGACATAAATGAGAGTACTTAATACGAAAGAGAGAGGTTGGATCTCTTACGAATATTCAGCGGCATAACGGCGCCACTCAAAACTTCCAAAATGGATTGATGAGAGAGAATAGGGTCTCTCATAATATGAACATAAAAATTAAAGTAAGAGTAATATAAAAGAATATCCCAATAACATGAAATATGAGCTTTAAAAGGAATGACATAAAAGAGTGTACTTAAAAAGAAAGAGTGGAGTAGGATCCCTTATCTCGGGTCCGACATGACTCAATCGTTCTTTAACGTCCTGAATTATAAACTTGAGTTAATTAATATTTTCGTAAGAATCTTTTTCAAGTTCATTATTCATTTTATATCACTTATTTCCCTGTTATAAACATTATGTAATCATTTAAGTTAACAATGTTTGTTTTGCCTATATTTGGTTCTTAAGTTGAAAGTGGACTTCTTACAATTACATGTTGTTCATGTGGTCAAAGGTTATTTATATCAAAAATGACATTCCTGATTTGGATATCATATATATAATATATGTCTAGAATATACATGTATTTATAATATCACATAATCATTTAGAGGTAAGAAATGGAATGCACTATTCATGGAGACGGTAAGCCGTACGTACGCATGAACGCTACTTTCATTTCTATGTCATATTAATGGAATTAAAACTAAATGAGAGGTATTTATATTTTAATTACAGAATTATATTCATCATTTAGATGTATAATTCATCATATATATCCATTATATACATGTACATATAATAGTACTTTACATTTGGGGATAAGAAATGAAATGCACCGTTCATGGAGACGGTAAACCGTACGTACGCATGAACGCTACTTTCATTTATATTTCATATTATTATGGAATGGAATAATAATGATATAGAGGTATATTATAATTACAGTATAAAATTATATATAATAACTTTATATACATCCTTTATACGTCCCACATATGGCATTAACGAATCACATCACTTTGAGGGGGCGGTAGTCCGCACTTCCTTAAATGAAGTTATCGCGTTTACCCATAATGGAAACCATAAAGGTATGACCAAAATAAAAAATACAGAAGCTTAAAGAAAACATAAACATATTATATTTCATATATAATTATAGTGTCATCTTAATGGCCACCTTTGAAGGTGTTAAAAGAATGTTGAACAATCATCGTTTCGGGAGGCCGAAATTCGCCATCCACGGAAACAGTATGTTATTTAACCATTATATATAGGTGTGTGAAAGTGTAGATAGAATCCTTCTTATAAAAACATCATAGTATATTGATGATACTGGATTTGTTACAAAATAAATGAATAAAAAGAGTTTAGGGGGTTGGAGAAGAAAAATAAAACAAAAGGACTCAAGTGAAGACATTACCTTAAAATCGGGTAACTCCCTTTGGTTTGAGCTCAAAGGATTCCTTGGGAAGACTTGTTCCCAAAGTGAGGCTTCAAGGAGTAAGAGAGGGAAGTGTAGATACAAAATGGGCAGGTTTTGGCCGAGCCAAAGGCTTTGGGATTGTGGGTAAGGAGGTAGAGGTGGGGGCTTTTTTAAGAGGAGAGGAGGGGCACTCTTGGAAGGTAAAGGAATGTCACTTTATTTCAAAATGGTATTCAGATTTAAGAGGTCCTAAATTGATGAGTTTCGAGGATAAGGTGATAAGGGTTCAAAATCCACCCATCCAATAGGTTTTCTTCATGTTTAGGGCTTAGATATTACATTATCATTCCATTTTATTTGAATCGTTAAATAATGAGGTCATCGCTGCATCATTATGATGTCATATATAATTTAATTTATTAAATGTCTAAAAATTATAAAAAAATACTATGATGTAGGAAATATTTTTAGATTTCTAATGAATATTTATAGTAAAAAATATGACTTGTATAACCCAATGTAAAAAATTTGTTAGTAAAAAATCTCAATTTTGTGTCATTTTTACTTTAACATTAAATAAAAACATATTTATGTCATTTCCCAACCAAAGTGGCTCCATGGGGTCCCCAAGTTGACCCATGTATTGTCTTGGTCGGCCATGACACATCCAATGAGTTTAGGAAATGTGTCAAGTTCATTTCATATTATTAATACATTATTTTTACCTTAAACTACACTAATTACCTCTAATCGCGATTAAAAACATAATAAGTTATTATTCACCAAAAAATTATTTTTATCCCATTGAACCGCATTTTACTTCTTAATGAAAACCATGTATGTCAGATTTTTGAAATTCAAAACACGAAGATGGAAAAATTTCATTTAAACAGAAAAATCATTTTTTATAAGTACCACATAGTGGTTTCACTATTCATCAAAAATTGAAGTTTTTCAGAAAAATCCCAAAAATTCACCGTAAGCTATATTTGATATTCCAAATTCAAAAAATGAAGTATATTTTACAAACTTAAAATCATATAAGTCAGATTAATTAATTTAATAATTAATTCCCACTGTCAGAGCAAATAGCGTGTTTTTATGAAACAATATGTATCAAAAGATTGACACTAGTTTAAGTCTGATTTCAAAGTGAAATTAATTCCAACGTTCACTATTGGATTTAATGGTAAAAATATATTATAATTTCTCTTTAAAACCAATTCAAAAGAAAATCTAATCATATAAATAAATTATATTAAAAAGAGGTTTTGAATTAAAATACAACATTTTACACTATTCATTAAAAAAATGAACTTTATCGGAAAGATACCAAAAATTTGCACATAGTAAATTTTGATGTCCCAATTATTAAGAAGAGTTTTATTTGGTCCAATAGAATGTATAAGAGTGAGCAAAACTATATTTAATGATGGTTCTCCATCAAAAGGAGATAACTGAACCTTTAGTGAAAAGTAGGGAATATACACCTAACATTGAATTCTTTCCATATTTTAAGCCTTTATCTTTTATTGAATAAATGTAAAAACATTTAAAAACATATATAATCATATTTTAGTTATTTTTATCCATTCCCTCCAATACAATGACTACCTGTTAACTACCATTTAAAATAATATTATTTTATTATTAGAGTGCAACGTAAGATTCCCAAGAAACTCATTGTTGCGTGTTGGGTACGCCATCGAGCATAGCATCCCCTTTAAAGTCATATTAATATTTTATTCACAAATATGGATAAATATGAAAATGTCATATTCTTTATTTACCTGGGGTGTTACATCCTTCATCCCTTTTGGGAATTACGTCCCCGCAATTTTTAAAATTGAGCTTGGAAACATCCTTGAAAGTCCCACATCAGAACAAGAGTCGGTAAAACAATCACATTAAAATAAAGGAAGATAAGTACAGAGGTCACCCGAGTTAACCCATACTATGATTCCATGTAGAAAAACATGGAC
The DNA here is from genome assembly GCA_963277665.1 of Viscum album. NCBI lineage: Eukaryota > Viridiplantae > Streptophyta > Magnoliopsida > Santalales > Viscaceae > Viscum > Viscum album. Next base: position 127,277,569 of record OY728151.1, on the reverse strand, counting down.
ATGGAAGAAAAAGCAAAGGGTCATGTTCTTGAGGGAGAGTGATAGTAAATATGTATAGGAGAAAGTTAACCATAAGAAAATCACAAACTTGTGATGGGTTAAATGGTATTCGATTCCCCAGTAGGAATAGTTAATAGACAACATTTTTGTTTTAAGTTACTTTTTATTGAGGAATTTTTTCATAAGGAAACATAATCACTTATCATGTTGACTTTCAACTTTTACTAGATTCCTTAATCAGACTCATATTTTTTTTCCAAAAGACGAGTATTTAGGGAGACTTGTTCGCATTAAGAGTACTATAATTGAATTCTAGAGAATCGCCTAATCCACCAAAGAGAACTATATAAATCACATGTCCTTAGGCTTTAACCAAAAACAAAACCAAAACGTTTAGTACAAGGTCAGATAATCCAGAAAAGGATAACCCTTTAAAAAGAAAATCAATGCTTACTCACCAAATTTTGTCCAACAAAACCCAAAGTTCAACGAGGACCATCCGATAAACAATTTTTCCATAAAATTCTTCAAAGTAAACAAATCTTAGATAGAAAACCAAATATTTGAAAGATTTAGTCACATAGTCTTCCAAGTTAAATCGTAACATTTATCTCCAAACAACATCTGTTGATCCTAAAGTCTCGTATTGAAATGTAATTAACCTAATCACATATCCTCTATGATAAGTTAATCATTTTCATAAATAACCCAAAATCAACTTACTCTTAATTCATAAAATCATATAACTAAAAAGAATCAGTCAAACTAACCAGGGACTTCATGTAGTCCAGTGGTAGGCGATAAATACCAGTCGCACTTTGGTTGTGGGTTCGATTCCCGTAGAATTGTCCGACACGACGGGTAGTCACACTGTCTGCATGTTGTCCTTTTTCCAAAACTATATAATTCTCAAATCATTCCCCAAAAAGGGATAAAATCATCAAAAATAACCATAACATAATTTAACCTAAATTTTATCTCATGCCTTTCACTTCAATCATAAAAAATAGTAACCCATAATTACCTCAAAAGTAAAGATCATATAAACCCAAATAGTTCATTATAACTATGTCCACAAAGGAAAAGATAACTATTCCTTGAATAAAATTTTCATATACTAAACATCAGGGTTACACATAATATAAAAAGTCTTCTAATGTAACCCCATCATCAAAAGAGACTTAATACTCTTAATAATTTCACCATAACTCTTGAAGCCCTTATATGTTGACATCTTACTCATTCAACACTCTTCATGATCCATTAACCATTACTTTCCAACTTATTCTGAAATACATCTTTCCTACAAACAAAATAATGAATCATATCCTAATATTACAAAATAGGAAAACAATAGTCATGAAATAATACATACCATTGATTGGTCATTGTCAGTTTCTTCATCCTCAATCGGAATGGCATTAGGTATTTGTAAACGAACATTTGTACGCTCTTTGTGACCCCATTCACAAAATGTCTTCATAGGACATGTGTCTGCATAATGACCATGCACACCACATTTAAAACATTCAATTGATCCCTCAGAAAGAACTTCTTTCCCTTTCCGTGAGTCAACTGAATGATTCCTTTTTCCATGGCAGGTTCTTGCTTTATGACCTTCATTTCCACATCTATAGCATATTTCTGTCCCTTTGAAACATTTTCCTAGGTTTTTCTTCCCACATCTTTGACACATAGGTTTTTGAACACACTTACCTTTATGATTATTACATGTACATCTGTAGGGATTCTTTTCTCGCATATATGATGCCTTAGAGAAATCACCAAGGTTTAGGTGGTCAATCATGACTCCAGATAGTTGGTTGAGATTAATCACAAGAGTTCTCATTGCAGCTCCCATATCATTCAGTTGCTTGCTCAAAAAACTGTCACAGTTTCCTTCACATCCATTGTTACTTTGGTGCCTGCTAGATCCAGCCATTTACTAAAACCAAAAAGGTCAGTGTGAGTATATCATAAAAACCATCATTTACTAATGAGGAAGATAAACACTAGGATAAACTTACTCATTCACTTTATCTAAAACTAGGACTCTTTCTGAAATCCTAACCATTATGTTAATGCCACTTATGCATAAAGAATACCCGAACCTCTAAAGTTTTCTAAACCGACCTCTGATACCAAATATAAGTCCCCAGCCTTAAACCTTACTTTATCTTGAGTTATTAAAAGATTACACATTGAGGATCTTTTTAGGTTTAGAGTTTTAGAGAATTAGATCATGAAACTTGCATTACATTCCACATTTAAACAAAGTGGTTACATAAAAGACAATATTCATTCTTTCCAACAACAGAAACATATTTAAAATAAAACATGGATTCTCTCTTGACACATCCTTGACACTATCACCACATCATGTACCTTTTCCTTGACCTGTGAAAAACATTTCAAAAACATGGGATGAGCATAAAAAGCTCAGTAAGGGTTATAAAAATATGGAATGGAAACATGAGTTCATATATAAATAAGAATGAAATCATACTTTACCCATAAAACATAGTCACTATAACATAAATCATCAAACCATGAATAAATCATATAAATCATAAGACATAAAGGTAACATGAGACATTCATAACATTCTTACGTAGGGATTAACCCTCTTGGTTACGTTTGGAATACCCATCACAGTATATTCCCTAAATATCTTCGGAGAAACCTTAACGTTTCACTCCTCTGCGTTACCCAATGCATTGAAGACCTATATCGGGCTCACCCGCCCTTAGTTTATCACGGAACCACCCATCTTCATAACAATTCCCAAGAACCATAATATAATCTTATCACATAAAACATGCATAAAGGAAATATAACATTTCAACCTTTCAATAACAAGATATCAATAAAACACATTGATACGAAAACATTATCAAAACCATTTTCAATACCAAATTAAAGAAAAGTAAAACATGGTATTTATTTTTATTTTAAAAAGATGGTATGGCTTGTAGAAGAAGCCGAAACTCAAATAATGGTCACAGAGGCAGAGAAGTCGTTGTCGCCGCATACATATGACAAAAACATTCCCTTTTGTCGTTTAGTAAAACGCTTCGTATAAAAAAGATTCATTTTTGGATAAATGTAAAAGTCGAAGGGGTTTATACACCGTATAAAAAAGGGTGTGTATGAAACAAAATATGCCTCGATGAATGGAGATTGAGACGAAGTCCCTTACAAAGACGATATCCTTGGTTTAAGGATAAATCAATTACATAATTATGTGTGACAAACAAATACTCCAGATATAAGTGGATATTAAGTGTAAAATAATCAACGGTCATTCACACATATCCAATGGATGACATATTCAATAACTACATGTTGAACCCCAAGAAATCAAAATTGGGTTAAGAAGATCCCCTGACAGCCTAACGGCGTCACATCAAATTTTTTTGATGAGAGATAAAAAAGGGTATCTCATCACTTGGACATAAAATTTACATCAATAAGGATATATGAGAACATATCTCAACATAAAAATATGTAAATTAAAAGACCGAACAAAAGAAGTCTTTTAAAAAGAGGAGGGTGAAAGGTTCCCTTACCGACATGGGTATCTTTTGAAACATACACCTCGTGAAAGAAGGACAATACAACATTGATGTAAATACTCCTAAAAGAAAGTATATTACACAATGAGTAAAATAATGGGTAGTAAATACACCACTCAAAGGAAATTGTGGAAAATGTTGCATAAATCTCACGAGAATAAAAGTGAGATGAAAAATCCCTTACAATAACTCGGCAGCCTAACGACGCCACATAAAACTTCCAAAATGGATTGATGAGAGGAAATATAGTCTTTCATCATATCAACATAATCTTTAAAAAAATAGGAATATAAAAGACCATCCACCATTATAACAAATAGGAGCTTAAAATAAGTGACATAAAGGAGAGTATATAATAAGAAAGAGAGAGGTTGGATCTCTTACGAAAATTCGGCAGCCTAACGGCGCCACTCAAAAGTTCCAAAATGGAGTGATGAGAGAGAATAAGGTCTCTCATCATATGAACATAAAAATTACAGTATGAGTAATATAAAATAATATCCCAATAACAAGAAATATGAGCTTTAAAAGGAATGACAAAAAAGATTGTACTTAAAAAGAAAGAGTGTAGTAGGATCCCTTACCTCGGGTCCGACTTGACTCGATCGTTCTTTAACGTCCTGAATAATAAACTTGAGTTAATTCATATTTGCTTAAGATCCTTTTTCAAGTTCATTATTCCTTTTATATCACTTATTTCCATGTTATAAACATTATGTAATTAGTTATGTTAACAATGTTTGTTTTATCGATATTTGGTTCATAAGTCGAAAGTGGACTTCTTACAATTACATGTTGTTCGTGTGGTCAAAGGTTATTTATATCCAGAATGATATTCCTGATTTGGATATCATATATATCATATATATCTATAATATACATGTATTTATAATATCACATAATCATTTAGAGGTAAGAAATGAAATGCACCGTTCATGGAGACGGTATGCCGTACGTACACATGAACGCTACTTTCATTTCTATGTTATATTAATGGAATTAAAACTAAATGAGAGGTATTTATATTTTAATTCCAGAATTATATTAATAATTTAGATGTATCATTCATCATATATATCCATTATATACATGTACTTATAATAGTACATTACATTTGGGGATAAGAAATGAAATGCACCGTTCATGGAGACGGTAAACCGTACGTACGCATGAACGCTACTTTCATTTCTATTTCATATTTTTTTGGAATGGAATAATAATGATATAGAGGTATATTATAATTCCAGTATAACATTATATATAATAACTTTAAATCCATCCTTTATACTTCCCACATATGGCATTAATGAATCACATCACTTTGAGGTGTCGGTAGTCTGCACTTCATTAAATGAAGATATCGTGTTTACCCATAATGGAAACCATAAAGGTATGCACAAAATTAAAAATACAGAAGCATAAGGAAAAAATAGACATATTATATATCATATATAAATATAGTTTCATCTTAATGGCCACCTTTTAATAGGTTAAAAGAATGTTGAACAATCATCATTTCGGGAGGCCGAAATTCTCCATCCACAGAAACAGTATGTTATTTAACCATTAGATGTAGGTGTGTGAATGTGTAGCTAGAATCCTTATTATAACAAGATCCTAGTATATTTATGATACTGGAGTTGTTACAAAATAAATGAATAAAAAGAGTTTAGGGGGTTGGAGAAGAAAAATAAAACAAATGGACTCAAGTGAAGACATTACCTTAAAATCGGGTAACTCCCTTTGGTTTGAGCTCAAAGGCTTCCTTGGGAAGACTTCTACCCAAAGTGAGGCTTCAAGGAGTAATAGAGGGAAGTGTAGAGACATAATGGTCAGGGTTTGGCCGAGAAAATGGTTTTGGGAGTGTGGCTAAGGAGGTAGAGTTGGGGGCCTTTTATAAGTGGACAGGAGGGACACTCTTGTATGGTAAAGAAAAGTCACTTTATTTCAAAATGTTATTCGGATTTAAGAGGTCCCACATTGATGAAATTCGAGGATAAGGTGATAAGGGTTATAAATCCACCCATCAAATAAGTTTTTGCCATGTTTAGGTCTTATATATTACATTATCTTTCCATTTTATTTAAATCGTTAAATAATGAGGTAACCGCGACATCATCATGATGTCATAAATAATTTAATTTATTAAATGTCTTAAAATTATAAAAAAAATACTATGATGTATTAAATATTTATAGATTTCTAATGACTATTTATAGTCAAAAATATGACTTGTATAACCCGATGAAAAAATTGTTTTAGTAAAAAATCTCATGTTTGTTTCATTTTTACTTTAACATTAAATAAAAAGATATTTAAGTCATTTCCTGACCAAAGTGGCTCCATGGGGTCCCCAAGTTGAAACATGGATTGTCTTGGTCGGACATGACACATAAAATGAGGTTAGGACATGTGTCAAGTTCATTTCATATTATTAAAACATTATTTTTACCTTAAACTACACTAATTACCTCTAATCGTGATTAAAAACATAATAAGTTACTATTCACCAAAAAATTATTTTTACCCATTGAACCACATTTTAATTCTTAATGAAAACCATATATGTCGGATATTTGAAATTAAAAACACAAAGATGGCAAAATTTCATTTAAACGGAAAAATCAGTTTTTATAAGTACCACTTAGTGGTTTCACTATTCATCAAAAATTGATGTTTTTCAGAAAAATCCCAGAAATTCACACTAACATATATTTGATATTCCGAATTCAAAAAATGAATTCTATTTTACAAAATTAAAATCATATAAGTCACATTAATAAATTTAAAAATTAATTCCCGCTGTCAGAGAAAATAGAGTGTTTTTATGAAACAATATGTATCAAAAGATTGACAGTAGTTTAAGTCTGATTACAAAGTGAAATCAATTTCAATGACCACTATTGGATTTAATGGGAAAAATATATTCTAATTACACTTTAAAACCAATTCAAAATATAATATAATCATATAAATAAATTAGATTAAAAAGAGGTTTTGAATTAAAATACAACATTTTACACTATTCATTAAAAAAATGAACTTTATCGGAAAGATACCAAAAATTTACACAAAGTAAATTTTTATGTACCAATTCTTAAGAAGAGTATTATTTGGTCAAATAGAATGTATAAGAGTGAAAAAAACTATATTTAATGATGGTTTTCCATTAAAATGCTATAACTGAACCTTTAGTGAAAACTAGGGAATATACGCCTAAAATTGAATTCTTTCTATATTTGAAGCCTTTATCTTTTATTGGATAAATATAAAAACATTTCAAAACATATATAATCATATTTTAGTTATTTGGATCCATTACCTTCAATACAATAACTACATGTTAACTACCATTTAAAATAATATTATTTTATTATTAGAGTGCAACGTAAAATTCCCAAGAAACTCGTTGTTGCGTGTTGGGTACGCCATCGAGCATAGTGTCCCCTATAAAGTCATATTAATATTTTATTAAAAAATATGGATAAATATGAAAATGTCATATTCTTTATTTACCTGGGATGTTACATCTCCATCATGATGAAAATTGAGCTTTTTTTATCCATGGTCTCCACTGCTGGAGCACTTATCATTCACTGCCTTTCTCTTCTTTATTGAGTTTGGGAGTTCGTTAATATATATGTTATTGATTATATTTTTGTAAAACTGATTCTGCATGAACATGATATCTTTGAAACCTATCAAAATTCCCTTATGTTTCTCATTTCCTCTGTCGTGCCCACCTTGTACTTCAGGATCAATGTTACTATGACTTCCTTGGAATGCTTCCATTGAATAACACAAGAAAGCATAATGTGAGTCATAATATCATTTAAAGAATATCATGACAACATATTTAAAATCTAAAACACCTTAGGATTAATGACGATTATTTATTCTAATCTTATATTAAAATCATTAAACTTTTTTCGTAAAAAAATGTGAATTATCCTAAGCATATCACCCAAGAGTATCGTAACCAAGAGTGTAGTAAAATCCATTTTCGTGCACCAGTTCCTGTTCGAGTCTAGCTCAAAGTGGTGTTTTCGGGTTTTACCCTTACGTAAATCTATTCCATAGCCACCTCTACCTGCTTGTATCTAGATAGGGATGTACTGCTTTGAAAACTCACAAAATCTATACAATACCAAAATTCTAGGAAGTTCATCTATACTAATCCTCAAAATCCATCTTAGGGATATGTTCCCTAATCAGAGTTTATATAAATCTAGTTTCAATGGTTTATAATAAAATTCCTCTGATACCAACTGTAACGCCCCGACCATAGAACCGCAGAGTTGGTGCATTATTACATATCATTGGCATAATTATGAAAGATCGTGTCTTGAAAGACCGATTAGTTTAGTAGCCTTGAAAGTACTAGATACATTCTTTAAGGATTACATTACATCATAAAATGGAAATCTAAAACAAAATTGTTTCCATATAAAACATTGAGATCCCATAGATTATCCATGCAGGTCATTCATAATATACTTTTTCACATCTAGGGAAAAATAAAACATAGAAAGGGGTCAGCTCAGATGCTTAGTAAGGATAACAATATAGCGGAAACTTTCATAAATAAGCATAATCATTTAAGGTAGTGTATAAGAATAAAACTAAATCCTTTTAAACATGAACTTCATCATTATATGGAAAATATAAAATCAAATAATTCCATTTACATATTCACATGGATATTCTACTATTCTAATAATCACCTGAAATATCAATATCTACTTTTATAATTATGGAATGCATAATGCTTGACATTCATAACCACATAGTCAAAGCCTTGTTCCAAGACTAAATATAATATTTTTTCAAAGCCATGTTCCTAGAAACTAGTTTGTCTGATGAGACCTACTGAGGCATCGAGAAGCTATAGCGGGCTCCACCAATCATGTACTAAGCCCATTGCATTCCTCATATAAAATTTTAATACATAACATAAACATTCAAATAAAATTTAATATACGAAATGTCAATACTTTATATACAAACCACGAATAGTACAAAAATAGCACATCCGTAGTAAAACATAACTCAATCAATACAATATGTATGATTGTATTGTAACAGTTCATCCTCAATTGAGAATAATGAAGGATATTGACATATATAAAAATAATCATCAAAACTATTTGATAGAAATATCCCCCTTTTTCTTCAAATCATTTAAAATTCACACTAAGATGCCATTTAAAAATAGATTAATGAATCAAAGTGTCCCATATCACATTGAAACATTCAAATGGAAATTTATTTTTAACACCTTAATGTCCATATAAATAAATCCTTAATACCATTTTTTAAAACATGGACATAAATAAGAATGATTTAGAAGAATAATTTTTTTAAAAATATAAAACGAAATTTTAGTTAGAGTTTTTAACCAAATGAGAGTCGCTAGAATAAAAATAATTGAAGAAATAAAAACATTGTAATATCCTGAGAATAAAGGATTTCATGATATACAATGTCAAAGGACAGTATATACAACATATAAAAGCGAATTGGTGCATAACAACAATGAATCCTCAAAGGAATTTAAATCGAGATCAAATACCTTATAAAGATAGAATCCTAAGGTAAAGGATAAATCAATGACATAATTATGTGTGAAAAATATATATACACTCAATATTATTGGATATTCAGTGTAAATCAATCAGAGGACATTCACACATATTTTTGTAAAAACAACACCAATCACATGGATGTTTAACTAATTGAATTGAAATTGAGTTATGATCAAGTTTATATCAATGAATTGAGAAATTATCAATTATTTTATTATGTGTATCAAACTTATATCCAAAAAATGGGAGTATAAATTACTAAATAAATAATTGATAGTCATTCCACACATAATATTGGAGTAAAATAATCAATGAAGTATGTGTAAAGCCCCTTGAGTGGAAATTAAAAATTGAATTTCCCTTACCGATTTGGTATCTTATGAAACAAACAACCCATGAAATAAGGATCATAAGATAAATAAGTAAATACCCATAAATTAATTTATATTACACCAATAATAGAATCATAGAAAATACAAACACCACATAAAAGGAAATAGTGGCCAATAGAGCTTGAATCTAATGGGAAAAAAAGTGAGATGAAACACCCTTACTTCATTGTAATCAATGGATTCATATGAAAAATAGTTAATAAACACAAAAATAATTATATAATACCATGAATATAAAGTGAATCATGATAATTTATATCAAATGTCAGTACACAATACACCATATCCAATAAATAAGTGGCGAACAATGGAAATCTCACAGAAATAAAAGTGAGATAAGAATACCCTTACATTGTACAATTCCTCGGTCGAGGGTAAGTTAACTTCCTGTATAATGGTGAAATAATTGTTAATAAATTATACATGAATCATATATATTAATATTATATCATAGATGATCTTTCAATATCTTTTTTATTAATATTTTAGTATTATCATCGTTTCAGGTGTTAACAGATTTGTTTTCTTTTATATGTGTTATTACGTAAGTAATGATTGATATGGAAAAATGTATCTTATTCATAATAATAATGATATTAAGTCGTAAAAAATTATTTTTAATCATGTCATGAAAATTAGTCATGAATGGATACAAGGGGGAATGAATCTCATCGTGTTCGCGGAGATGGTAATCCGTACGTACACACGAGCGACAATATCATTATTTTGATATTAAAATAATATATGATTTGATGGTATATCATACATAAAAAATCATTATCATGATATATTTGTTATTTAAAAAAATGATACATCATTATTATACCCATCCAAATAATAATGTATTGAATAACAATTACACCACAACGTGGAGACATTAAGCCGTACGTACCCATGTATGGTGACATGTCATTCAAAGGATGGATTGAATAATGAATATGGTTGTACTATATTTATAATAGAATTTCAGTATATATAAGATACTGGATTTATTATTTTATAATGGAAACAACAAACAAAGAGAATGTGGAAGAAGAATGGAACATGAAAGAGGTGATGAAATATCCACCTCTTCTTCGGGTTCTCCCTTTTGATTTGATCAAAAGGGATCCTTAGGTTTGATTTATTACTAAAGGAAGGCCTATAAGATAGAGGACATATGAGAGGGTATTTGGGTAGGGTTTTGTTGAACCAAATGGAATTGAAGGTGTAAATTATAGAGAAGGGGAAGTGCTCTTTTATAAGAGGGGTGAGGGACCTTATGAAAAAATAGAAATATTATTTTATAATAAAATAAATTTCGTTTTCTAATGGCTCCAAAATGAATTATTTAAACGATATGGTGTGGATGGGTCGTAAACCACTCAACCAAAAGGTTTTAGATAGGTTTTTGTTACTATATTGACATTATCTTCCGGATTTAACTCTTAGATAAATAGATTGACATTTACCATGTCTCTTTGCATTTTTATATTTTATGTTTAATAAAATTACTATAAACATCCAAGAAAACATCCAGTGGTTCACTAATGACATATATAATATTATTTTGGACCTTTGGCTGGACCTTAGATTTTTAGGAATAGAATATCAATTAATAATATATTATTTGTTTTAAAAACTATTTTATGTCAATTTTGACACTATTTTGTTTTTTGTTTTTCCTATATTCATAACTGCATTATTACATCGAAAATAATTTCATCTAACCAACCATAACATGTCAGAGTAACCTAGAAAATTACTTTAATTCATACAATTTCCCTCATTAAATTTATTTGAATATTTATAATATCAATTATTTTAATATTTCATTAATTAAGTAATTTTTGCATCATCATTGGGTCATTAATAAATTTTATTATCTAAATTATAAAAAATACATATAAAATACCATTATGTAGGATATATGTTTTCCTTTATAATGAATATTTATAGTCAAATTTATCTTATGTATAACTTTATATTAAATTTTTTTCAGTTATTAAACTTTGATTTTAAATATTTTAACTCTTCTTTAAATAAAATAAGAATAAATTTCCTAATCTAATCCAAGTGGACCTAAAGGATCATATTTTATTCTTAAGGCAGTTTCATAATGACTTACACTTATCTAATAGAATTAGTACATGTGTTAGGATAATAATAATATCATTTGTACCCTTAATTACACTATTTACTTTTAACAGTGGTAAATTAAAGTAAAGTCACTATTCAACAAAACATATTTTCATCTTATTATACCAAATTTAATTACTGATAACAATCTCGTATCTTGATGTTTTGAAATTCAACTCCTAAAAGCAGTGAAATTATGTTTTATATAAATTTGCAAATGCTCCTTGGTGGTGGGTAAAAGACGGTAAAAAGTTCAATAATTTTTTATACATCTAATTTTTTTATAGAATGACACCAATGAATTATATTGAACTTATATACATATTATAAATCTATTATTACTTAACATAAATTTATATAAATAAATAATTATTTAAATAAAAAGTCGGTTTTAATCTATAACACCGTTTTTCACTATTCATCAAAAATTGAATGTTCTCGGAGAAATACCAAAAATTTACCCTATGCTAATTCTAATATTCCAAATTATAAAATGAATTACATTTTAACATATTCAAAACATATATTTTTCATTAGTTATTTTAATATTAATTCCCATTGTCAAAACCGATAGCAGGTTTTTAAAATGTAAAAACTATCAAAATATTGACATGTGTTTTTGTCAAATTTAAATGGGAAATTACTTATAATCACTTATATTGTATTAAATGATAAAAAAATAATATAACTATACTTCCAACCCATTCAAATACATAATTTAACACTATAAATTATTTCTATTAAAAATATTGTTTTCAATTAAAATTTAGTTTCTTCAGTATTCATCAAAATATGATTGTTATTTGAAAAGTACCAAAACATTTATCCAAAATAAATTTATATGAACTGATTATAAAAAATAATTTAAATTCATTAAATTGAATATATAAAAGTGTCAAATATTGGTTTTAAAAATCGTTTTCCATTAAAATGTGGTAAAATTTCATTTTTTAAAAATTCTTCTTTTATATGAAAAAATGAATTTGTTCTTATATTATGTCTAAAAAACACATAATATGGATTCTAAAATTATATATAGAATATAAAAATCATAATTCAGTTAATACTATTCATAACAGCAATTGAACAACTAGTTTGGTAAGTCGTGGTGTGCTCGAACTCGGTGTTTCATGTAGCGCATGCTATTGAATTACTTTAAAGAAAATAACATACTATGAAATTTTGGGGTGTTACAATATATCGTCAAAGAAATATCTTAACCTCAAGTGAATTTATTCATGATAGTCTCTCAACCACTAAAAATTCACTCATATGTTAAAAAACCATAATATCAACAATTTTTTCAAAACGATATTAATAATATTCACCAATTAATCATTTTATTAATTTCAAAACCAAGTGAATCATCCAAAAAATACATAAATGAAATAATACCACGAATAAATTGATATACATTGGAATTTTTGACAATAACTAACATAAATTCTAGATAAAGACCACTAGAATCATCACTAGACAAATTGAATCCCAAATTAATAAATCACAAGAAAAAAAGACTGTCATGTTAATGAAAAATAACTAATGAAATAATTAATGGGAGAAAGAAACATGAATGGCTTGGTTACAATTATTTCTTATACTCCTCACGGTTATGAAATCACATTGTAATAAGATATCAGATTCATCTTTAGAAATATCTACCAAAAAAATCAAAAGTTAAATCCTAGATGAGGATGAACCTATCATTATATGAAACGATAGAATAAATAATTTTCATATAATTATGTTCCAATAAATAGCTATTGGAAAATATATGATCAAATGGTAATATAGTGGAACACTGTAAATATAATATTTAGGATTTTGATTAAATTTTGACCCGCTTATTTATATAACACACTCCCTCACATATATATATAATTATTGCTAATATAAATTTATAATTGCGTATTATATTATTTTTTATAAGTTGTATTAATGATTTATTATATTATTAATTGGGTTTTGGTTAGTTTTTAAGGAATTCGAAATAATGGGACACAAATGATGAAATAATGAAATATGGAAGAAACAGTGTTTAAATGCCATGTATTTCATACAGGTTGTTTGTTACTCATTGACAGAATTCCTACATATCCATAGACCAACCCATAATTATTTTACATGATATGAATCTCAAACACTTCATGTACATTTAATACATGTGGTACGAATTTCAAAATCATAATACATCATAAAGTGAATCCAATCCATAAAGTATAGAGTATACATGACATGAAAAGATTGAGGTTACTACTATTAAAAAGTTTAGTAATTGAGATCAAACAGATATTCAAGATTTTTGGAGGATATTTTTGATCTAGAGTTCATTCTGTGTAAATATTAAATGTCATGTAAAAGTAATGTAAAAAATTTCACATAAATCCAATACAAGTTCTGAAGGCTTTACACATCATGTTGCTTTCAAGAATATTTATATTCTAGTGAATCTTCTATACTATGAATTTTGTAAACCTATTTTTTCATTCATTATTTTTTCCCATTTCTATCCATTTTTTCCTTTTAATTAACTTTGTTTCATTTCTTTGTCTAATCATTTTTAATTTTACCATTCTACAATCTTTCTTTATCTGATGAATTTACTCCTTCATTTCAAAACATATTTTCAAAACTATTGACCAATATTCACCAAATCATGTTCCATCATAGTTTTTTCTTTATGAGTAAGTGTTTACCTTTATTTTCAATCCCATTGATTTGTAAATCTCGATTTACTATTTTCTCCAATTTAATATTTCCTACTTAAAAATAATATCATGATTATTATTAACATGATTTATATACATTTTCTTTTTCATGTGAGACTAATTTTATTTTGGTTATGGGTCGAGAGTAGGGTGATTCTAATCCTAATGAATAAATGAGTTAAACCATGGTTACCAAATGACTAATAATCCGGTAAAAAATAATTTTTAATCACAAATCATGCACAACATTGACCATGGGAGGTGAAAATCAATGAACCTAACCTAATTGGAATTGAACTGGCTATGACTATTAGCCTATAATTATATCGTCATTAACGATAAGTATAATCCATCATGGTAGTTAGTTACACCTAGACCAAGGTATAATTGTGGAATTTCTAGATCCAATTAGTTCGGCTAAAATCTATTTGCGAATATTCCATTGCTTTGAAGAATAACTCATTGGATTATTCTAATCCACCAAATATCTTATTTTCATTTTAGGGATAAAATAAACTTTTATGGGTGAGTGGGAACCTCATAACAGCCACCTAAAAACAATCTTATACATCATACCAAATACAGAAATTCCATACCAATAATAGAAGGCGTAATGTAACACAACACCCTGAATTCACATTAAAATTTGAAAATATGAAATGCATCCAACATCAGAACATAATGGCATGTTAGCCAACCTTGAGGAGGACACCATCAAAATAGGTCACCATCAACATCATCCCAACCCCCACACTATTGATGTCCCATAAAATCACTATGGAAGCAGTGTACCGAAGCACTAATATACTGAAAACACTCCACCTAATCCTCCATCATATATGTGGTCAAATAATACAGCATCAGAGATACCCTCATTAAATTCCTACTACAACTATAACAACACCATCCCAAAACTTCAGTAGGAACTCTTGCACCCGGATGACCCGGTTTGGCTAGAATGGACAAGAGGCAATAATATAGTTCTGTGAGGGTAGGTGAAAACTATTGGAGGCATCCTTTGACAAAAATGTAGTTCACATTCATTGGATCAAAAAACTTGATTAAGATAATTAATCCATAATTGAATAAAAATGATTGAAGGATAAAAAAACAACAAGAAAATCATCGTACTAGTAATAATATCACCAACCAAATCCAATCAATCATGAAAGCTTGACTGTTCATATTGAAAACAAACCCAAAAACCTTCATTGCTGATTACAGGGACGAAACCCTTAAATAAATGCCTACCAAAACAATATAGGCCGGCTCCGGTCATGCCAGGACTGCCGACTACCAAACCGCCAAACCCAAAACCCCAAAGATACATCTGCACCAGATATTACCTAGAGAGATGAAAACGATCAATGTGTTAGAGATATGGTTTGAGAAACCTTGAGCATCGACATCACACCCTTTTTCAGGATCACCAATATCCATTGGGAATGAACATCGTTGAAGGTAAAAGAACTGAGAACTGGTGAGAAGGCGTCATGAGAGAAGGGGGAAAAGAGTTTCTATGATGAATGAGAAAGGAGGAGAGAGGGAGTAATTGGAGAATGAAATCACACCTAACAAATGTTTCTTCCATTGAGAACCCTAGTCTGAGAGGGATAGGGATTTTATAATCTATATTCATGATTATTTTCCACCAGGAGCCATGAAATTGATCCTGATCCCCTGATAGTTATATAAATGAAATCATAACTACCTAGTTTTATAAAACCAAAATAATTAAGAGTGAATGTTATGTATCATTTTATATGGTTTTCTTTTTTCAAATGGTTGATTTCTTACCAATGATCTTATTAGTATTGACCCCACACTACCACTATACTATTTCATAGTAGTAACTATTGTTTGGGACTATAAACTTGTAGTGCCATTAATTTTGATGTGAATTAAACAAGATGTATGTGAAAATAAAATTACCATTCCATTAGCGGTGATTACTATTACATAGGCACAATATCATTCAGATCATACATGATATTCTCTTGCCCCACCACCTTTCATAATTTTTTCATACCCTTTAAATTTTAAAAATTTCTCCTTCACAAGAACCTAATTCCTCTATCTATCTATCATAATCAACACTAGACCATGCATCAAGGGACTTTAACTTGCTGATAGAGACATTATCCTCAAAAAAAAAAATTATTAGAACACATGATCAACCAGTATAAAATGTATGATGTCACTATGAAATAATTGATCAAACCAATCCTACACATCAAAAATAGATTAATGTGAAATATGTACCACCTTCCATACTCGGAAAGAAACCGTTATTGTTTAGCAAACTGTAATGAAATATGGATTTCCATCCATTAGAGATGTTTCTCTCAAAATTGACTGCACTCCCAATAATGTGAAATCTATTGAGATCAACCAAGGATTAATCTACATGGTCTAGAACATGGCTCAATTCCTTGGTATTCAATTGGAATACCCCCGTGAGAACATTTAAATACTTTTCGAGGTTGATGAAATATTTTTAAACTATGACATCTCATCTATTCTAACAAAACTCTATGAGTTCCAATTCCCCTTCCATGACAGATCTATGGATTGGATAACATGAATTTCTCCCTATTTGATCATTACTCAGATAGATCTAGCAAAAACATCCTAAATAAATACTATTGATCCATCCAAATGTGGAATTTATCAAATTAAATTCAATACATTGACCAAGATGATGGATAATGATATTGGGATGAATATAAAAATATTATGGAGATAAACTGAAAATTCCAATCTTACAAACTAATTGTGTAGATACAATTGAAAATATTCTATAAGGGACAGTAACCTACTACCCGTAGAATGGTAGAAACCATTGTGATTGTGGAGGCATGCCAATGATTCCTGATGTGGGATGATCCATTATTGAAAAAATCTCGTAAATTTTTAATATATATAATGGAGATTAAGGATAGAACCAAAAAATAATACACCATGTGGGTGGGAGTACCCACTTCACAAAAAAATTATAATCCCAGACAAAGAAGATTTAATAATTCAAGTTACCAACATAAAAACACCACTCTAAATATATTTTCTAAAATTATATCCTATGAAATGTATAGATATCTACACTATTGGATAGAGTTTACATATTAAGATGGGGGTGATTTGATTACCCAATAAAAATATCTAGTAAAACAACATTCAAAAAATATCCCAAATAATTAAAATAGCCTAGTTGATCAAAAATTCAAATTGATATATGTTATGATCATTTAAAATAGTTCAAAAAAATTATAATGTATTAGTAAAAATGATATGAATTATATTTTATATTCATTAATATTATTACACAATCAAAACATTATATAAACAGTAATTAAGATTCATCTTTAATGGTGTGGTTTTGTTTAATGTTTAAAATAAATATTTGATAAATTGTTTTCAGTCAATCAATACAAAAAACATAGTGTAAAAAAATAAAAGTCGTTTAGTCTCAATCTAATACCTATTAATATCTACATATAAATCATCTACATAAAATAATATTAAATAAAATAATCTTTATCCACAACCAGGATCAGGTATACACAACAACTAACTAGTTTTCTAGGCTCATACAAGGACCTCTTCAACAATAAGCATTGAAAAAAGAAATCACAAGAAATAGAAGGGCATATTTCACAATAAAGTTGTTAAAAAATGTAAGGAGATATTTAAAAATATATCTTATATCTATATGTTAAGGTGATGGAGTCAGTTTGTGTTTGATATTGAGGTAAAATCACACACTAAAGAAAAATAAATACAAAAATAAAAGAGATAGTGAAAATGTAGAGAAAGTATGGTGTTTCTTAGTCTGATGTTCCTTGAATCTTTATACACCTCATATGTATCAGATATATGATATCGAGTCTTGTCACAATTTTTTTTTATAAAATAGAGAACCATAGATTTCATATTATTTTTGTAATAATTAATTTGAATTTCTATTATGTATAAAATTCTCACAATATTTATCAGTTAATGATGATATGTGTAAACAATATAGTAAGTGCCAAACATCTCATCAAGATTCATATTCTTGCAATACTTTTCCACCCCCCTTCACCATAATGTTTTTTGTTTTCACATGGGAGTTCTCTTCTTAATTTTTGAGCAACATGAAGGAGTATCCATTTGATAAACATTATTCTAGATCTTCTTCTCCTCATACTAAACACTAACAGAAACATTAATTCTTCCCTAAAATATTCTATGAACAACCATTAAATCAGTCACCAGTAATAAATTTGATAACATATCTTTTAGAATAAATTA
The DNA here is from genome assembly GCA_963277665.1 of Viscum album. NCBI lineage: Eukaryota > Viridiplantae > Streptophyta > Magnoliopsida > Santalales > Viscaceae > Viscum > Viscum album. The sequence continues at coordinate 127,258,901 of OY728151.1, read as the reverse complement.
ATGTAAATATCCTATAAACAGTGATGGTAAAACTTGTAGCAGTGAGAAAACTCTTGCAGTTAGTGATCCTGGTGGTTACCTATGTCGGTAGTGAGTCAGTCCAATGGTTGGTCATTTTCAACACTGACTCTGTAACTTATCTCAGTGGTTGTTCATTCCAATACTTTGTTAAATTTCTTAAATGTAGGTAATGTCTAACAGTATGTCATCATCAATCGTGTCTACTCTGTAATGATAAATAATTTCCATGCCTAGAAAAATTGTCATCCTGACTGTGTATAGTCTTTAATCATATTTCCTTTCAACACTTGTTTAATATTATATTCTAACAGTGACTAAACATTCTATCGTTGACTTATCATCAATTATAGGTCATTTATTTTCTTATCCAAATTTCAACTAAAATTCCTTATAGTACAAAAATCAACCATAAAACATAAATCTCCTTAATAAAATAAGAATAATGTTTTATTGATAATTAATACATGGGTCCCAATAATCTCCCATATCTAATGATCACAAATCATGGAATTTTTTAATTCATGTAAAGAATAAATATTGTTTTAAACGTAACAAATTCAAAAGCTATAAATTTTTTAAAAATAAATATAATTAAAATGGTATCTTATATATTAAATCAAAATGTATTTTATAAGAAAATAAAAAAACCATAAAAGTAAATTCCCATAAGTAATGAAGATAGTATTAAATGATGTAATTTAAATACATATGATATCCAACTTATTAAATAGAAAATTTTATGAAAGGTTGTTAATAAATATTTAATCAATGAAATGAATTGAATTCATAAAATATAAAAGGTAGGGCGATAAGAAACAAAAAAAATGGTGGATTCAAATTATAGTTATTGTAAACATAGGATTCAAGTACATTAGAAACACTAACAAATACCATATTCCTTCTCCCCATTTTCGGATTTTCATAAATTTAAAAGAAAACAAGGAATGTGCAATAAATTAAATATGTATAACACTAGATGTTTCATTGAAGGACGAAGATAAATTAATTAAATAAAATAATTAGTACAATAAGAAATCATAAAAAATCCTTATAAAAGCAAATCCTAAATTGAAAGCTTCATGGACTGTTTAGAAGAAACAATATGTGATTATCCCTTATCTATGGAAGTAGTAGAGGAAACATAAGAGGAAGATGAGAAATCCATATTGGGTGTTATAAGAACAACTACAAGAGGAAGTGTCTCAATTATAATAATAGGGTTGAGATGCTAGAAATCTTTTCTAGGATTCATTCTTAATGGAAGAAAATGAGTAGGTAAATGAGCATTGGTATCTCAGGTGACACATATTATGAAAAACTCTTTATCAAAATATAGAGAAGGTAGATTAGTTTTGATTGGAATACCATCCTATTCCATTACTAGAGTACACAAAACATGAAGAAATTGATTCCCAAAATTTATGAGATGGATTATGATATCCCCCCCATTCTGATGAAATAAAAATCAAATTTTATCCTCCAAAAATAAGTTATTAACTACATTCCTCACATTCTATTGATTGACATACAATTTGAAGGTTTAGTCACTAGAGGAATCATACGACTATCTTCAAGGGACATGTAATGATATTTGAGATTATTTGTATGAAAAATCCTCAAATGTTAATACTTTACATTCTTAATGATCTTCTCTCTATTTTCATTCAGATCCTTAAAATATTCTATAATTATCATATGCACATGATCAATGTTTTATTGGATTTGTATCAAATATTCGTGAGGAATATATGGAGAAATCACCTAATACAGCACAATTATCTTCTATAAACAATGACATGACCCACTCTGTATCAAGATAAGGAAATGAAGCACCTAAATTAGAATCCACAGATGTTATGTTCACCACCCTCCATAATGAAAAAATCTAAAGAATATTAAAAATTATATCTCATCTCATACACTTTAGACCTTAATGTCTCACACTCATTTTCTATCATCCTATAATATATCTCACCTTTATGAGTATGGTGCATTATTTTTGGCTAGATGGGATGTATAATATGATCAATCATATATATTATGTCAATATTAATAGTTTTAGAGACAATAATTCCTGATTTCTCAAAATATACCAAAATCTAAAAGATATATCACTCTAAGAGTTTCAATGTAATCACTGGATACAACATCTATAGGCACTAATGCAACATCAGGTTCCTAAAAGGGTGAATAGTCAATGGTATGTGGTACAACAACCTCAACCAGGTAAAAAATATTAGGAATATCATAATAAAATTATTTTAACACACCTAAAACATCTATCTATCATAAAATGGATGCCTTAGGATCAATCTGCACATGGATAATAGGTCTATCATCATCCGAAATAGTATACTCCAATCCCAGTCTAACATAACCACAGTACTTTTCCCATTCCTCAAAGGATGTGGCAGTCAACCTCATTAAATTCTCTCTAGTTGAATCAACAAGTAAAACCTGACTATATTACATTAGAAAACCATCTTCTCACAATCTATATTCACATTAGTAGTCTTCTAAAAAATTGCATGTTCATCCGAGTGACCATCAATAGGGTTTATAGGGTGAATATCGAGACATATACATTTTCCACAACAACTATTGCTTCCTTTTAATCTCTATTATTTCTAACCAAATCATTATCTAACCAAGGTATTTCATATTCCATGATTAATATATATAAAATTAAATTAAACTAATGTCAAATTAATATCATGATCATCTCGTCTATCATGATATAAAACATCACTATCATTACATCCATATTCCCCATAATAATTTATATCTCCCTGATCTTTTTCTTTATCTTCTCCTTTTTCATCTTATTTTTCACCTTTCTCATGATTATATCTGTTTCAATTACCTTTTTCCTCATATTAAATATAACTTAATTTAAATTATTTTCTCTAGAACCCAAAGTTTCATCCTATTATATTCATTATTTTAAGATAGTCTTTTGGAAATTGAGTTCTCTAATAGGGAATGAAACTCCATAAGAAATAAGAAGAGGGATATAGAGAATATGTGGGTCACTACCCTCCTCAAATAAAACACTTAATTCTATTCTCCTGATACATAAGCATAATATTTTTCATTATTTGAGTACTCAACCTCTTTATCCATCCCCAATCCATGACCCACAAGATTCTTCTTACAATATTAGTGACCAATAAGATTAATAACATATAAATTATACCATAATCATCATCCCACATTCACTTCCATGTCTTCCAACATATTTTCATTATCATACAAATCCATTTTGCAATGAAAATACTCCACATTATACCAAAAATTATTCTTCTCCATCAACCAATCCATTAAACCCTATGATAGTCAAAATAAACCTAGGATATGTAAGTGATTTTGATATATAATATGTCTTTATAATCTCCATCATATGAGTCATTTGGTATCGACATATATTAATATTTTTATCTCTTTTCATAATAAATAACATATATAAATTTATGATACCTGAACTTAAATAGCTCGGATATATTGTATTCTACTAATTATATTGTCATGATAAAAAGTAATTAGATCTGAAACGTTTGAGAGTTTATAATTGTTTGAAAACCAGATACCAACATGATAATAGAGTACAGAAATTGGAAAATAAATATCATACACTTTCTAATTAAATAACTTACAGTTTTACTCTAATCCAAATAGAAAATCATTGTATATCAGTCATTGTACAATTCTTGGATTACTAGGGGAAGGAATGATAATAAGAGAGAGCTAAAATTCTATGTAAGGGTAAAATATTGTGGAAGAAAAAAATTAATTTATGCATATAGAAATTATAACATGGTATATAACTAAAATCACCTTCAATATATATAATAAAATGACAAGGTTGTTCATAAATAAAAAGGAATGCTAGTAACTAGAAACACATTTTAACTGAATAAATATATAAGAAAAAATAAAAATAGAATGGTTAGAATAAAAAATAGGTGGAATCTAAATAATTGAAAATCAAATGTATACAAAGATAGGATTATGCAAAATCCCTTGGATTAATAATAACTAAAAATAATTTTATGTAAATGATTGATTATGGGATTTCATGTTTCTTAGGTACATGGTACTTTTAACATCAATAAATTTATCAAGAAGGCTAATAAAATATTTGGTTAAACCACATCTAAGGTGGCTAGCCAAATTAATAATCCCTTGAGACTTCTAATTTTTTGAGTGGATGTCATTAACCAAGACCCACCCATGTCCTACATGTCCCCAAAATTTCTTATATACAAAATAATCAATTTAAAGACTTCCCTTATTAAATAACTGTATTGAATAAAGAATATAGAATTTTCAATATTTTCCAAAATAGTAAAATAGCTATAAATTTAGACACCTTATATAGAATGGTATATGGTATAGAAATAGTATTATCTCTGATAAATGTTATGGATAATTATGTAAAATTCAATGATCATAGGATATTGAATACTTCAATGGGAAAAAAGATATAAATCACGTGAATATGAATATTATCCTTCACCAAATTAGTTATATAGAATTGATATGATGATTAATGACAATATAAATACAAAATAAACGATTTGGTGTAATATAAATGGATTTTGTAGTCGATTAATGGTAATTATATATAAATATATTTAAAAAAAATCATTGAATAAAATATCCTTTTGTTTTGAATGAAAATTAAAAATATTTTTTATCCCTTTTAAAATATATTTTCATTTTAAAAGAACCTTTTAAACATTATAGGGACGATTAAGATAATGATGATGGATAAATCTATACATGTTGTATGTCATAACAAACATTCCTCTTACATGGTAGTAAGCCTTTGAAAAATTACGTTTTTTGGAACGAAAAATTAAGATTAAATTGAAATTTTTTCAACAGTTATAAAGTATAGAAAATACATTACAAAAAAAATTAAATATATTTTTTAAAATAGTTGAAAAATAGATTCTATAAGAAATAATCTTCTCCAACTAATTAGATAAATTAAGTTCGGTTTCATAAAAACATTTTTAAAACACTTTGTGTAACAAAGAGTGTAAGAATGGTACTACTACATGAATAAGGTCATGAATTAATAGTGGATATAAAAATTAAAGTGTTTATTAAACAATGTTAATATAATTACCTCGAACGAAAATAAAATTTAAGGATCATTAATGTTATTCATGAGGAAAGTAATCTCTAATCATTCCAAAGTGTCACAAACAACTTTGAGTCATTTTTAATCATAATCCTCATGAATTGAATAAAATTTAATGAAAGATGTAAATACCATGAAGATTAAGTAATTCATGATATAATATAATAATATGGAAAGAAGATACACCATACAAAATATGTAAGTGGTGAACCAAATGTTAATATCATGGATGTAAAAAGTGAGATGATAATATTTAACCTTGTGTTTCCATTCAAGTGAACATGCATTAACATAATTTATAAAAAACACATTAATTTGAAACATTATTTAGAACCACTTTCATGTTTATCATTATTTTTATTTAACTTTTCACAATGTTGTATATATTGACTTAAACAATTGAGTGTACATTGGTTGTTTTGACCAAATTCGGTTTCTGTTTCAAAAACAACATTGATAGGTCAACTATGGTAAAATAGGTCATTATGTATTATCTACAGAATAAAAATAATTAATTAATTATTATATTTATAAATGAATTATAATTTTAAAGTCATCATTATATATGGTTATGAAAAAATTCAATGTTACAATCATGTAGACGATAGGTCGTATGTTCGCATGACTAAAGTTTCCATTTTACATTGTTCATTATAGAAAGAAGGTATGTGACAACATATACATATAGAATAATCATTATAAAATAAATTCCATGTTATATAATCATATATTCATATATATATATATATATTTATTTTGATGCGAAATGAGTTGCATTAGGTCGAGGAGAAGGTAATCCACACGTTTATGATTATCGTTATCACTTTTTATGTGGGAGAAAATTTAATAAATAAGATGATATATATATATATATTTCTAGAAATGAAATTATTTAATTAATATTATATGTATGTATATGTCTCATATATTTAATTATAACCATCATTTATTTGTTCTATGTATCGTGTGAATGAATCACGTCACTTTAAGGGGCCGATAGTCCACATTTTTTCAAATGATGTTATCTTATTAAAGTGAAATATAAAGTATTAAATGTATATTTCATAAAATGATTAAATAATTATAAAGTCATAATAAATATCTAATATATCATATATTGAAATTTTTTCCATCATAATGGCCACAATAAGAGGTGGTAAGGGAAAATGTACAATCATTGTTTTTTGGGGGATTAGTTTTCCATACATAGAGATATAATGATTGTTTCTCGTTAGATGGAGGTGTGATAATGTTTATCTATAAAATGTATCATAAATATATACTAGTATATTAATGAAATTTTTAATATTATACAAGAATAGAATAAGAATAAATTAGGGTTTTTATAACATAAATAAAACTAAAAAGGCTGAGTGAAGATATTTCATCTTAATAGGGTTAAAACTTTTTGTTTGTATCAAAAGGTTTCAATAAAAAGAATTATGCCTAAAATAAGTCTTATAGGTCTAGGGGATGGACTTTTGGAATCTATTTTTTCATATATGGGATGAATAGATGATGTTTTATAGGTGTGTTGAATGGGTGGATTTGATGGCCTTTTATAGTGTCAGAAAAGGATATAGTTGGAGTTTTTAGAAAGAAATTTTGTATACACATGTTATTACATAAAAAGTCATAAAATAATAAAAAACATATTAATGTAAGTATCATGTACGAATTATGTCATACAATGGGTTTTTTTACATGTGTCTAGGTCATTTGGTCTGTAAGTTAATGGTTTAGTCCTTCATTAAGAATAATTTTAAATTTATAATTATAATTTATTTATTTAATTTCAAAAATTTCTTTGTCATAAACAAATTTTTTATTATTATCCATTATAAATTATTAAAATTCCAAATATTTAATCCTAATTTTCAAGTTATATAACTTCAAATAATATAAATAAATTTGAAATTCATCCTGTGGATGGGATGTCACTATAGGTTTTAAGAGTAAAAACATCCCAAAGATTGATATATTTTCATATTAAATATTAATGTTAAATTTAATCGAATTATAGAAAATATATCAATTAATAAAAATATTATTTAATTAATCTTTAAACCTAATTAAATTTATAACTTATCCATATAAATTAATTATATTAAAAAATATATTTTGAAAATAATATTAATATTTATAACTATTCATTAAAAATTTAAATGTTTAAAGAAAATATAAAAAATTCACCCTAAAATATTTATTAGGTTTAAATTAATATATTTATTTTATTTTGACATATTAAATTAAATAATGTGTCGAAATTAATATTTAAAATTTCTTCTACATTAAAATGTGGTAAAATTTCCATTATAAAAAAATATTGGTTTTTTTCTATGAAATATGGGTTGTTATTATCTTCAGCACATCAATCCTAATGGATGAATATAAAAAATATTTTATTGAATATATAACATATATATTTCATTAAAATCATTCACTAATTGTATTTTATTATGTTTACTATGATAAATTTCTTTTGGAAGCCTAATATTAATTATAATAATTTTTTATTTCCAATTGGTTCTTATTTTCGTTTATCATTAATTGGTAAATAAAAAATTCGTTTTATATTTATAGAAACAATATATTTTGATAATTTAGTTACGTTTATTCAGAACCATTTATATGATCTATATTTTATATCATACAATAGTATATAATAATATTTTAATAAAAAAATTTTATTTTGTGAAAATTAGTGTAGGGTGTAATATATGCTATCGTGGAAGGACAATCTTGCATATAATTAAAGCTATTGAGGAGGGTATCTCTTCTATGTATTTGATGCTAACTCAGTGTTTCATACATTACAAGCCATAAAATATATTATTTTTATTTAATATACTTAATATATTGTAATGCTTTGGGTTATTATATTCCATTTTCACACGTGCTGTTGTGTATAATACAACCATTAAATAAAACATTGTAATTTAGAATTTTGGGGTGTTAAATTCCCACCATATTAATTTAATATTATCCCCATAATTTAAATTCAATATTTGTGATAAATTTTTTTGTCTTTCTTGCATTGAAATCACACATTGTGAGTAGGGTACATAATTCATCCTTTACAATAGAGAGAATGGAATGTGTGAAGGTCACATGCATTACCATGTAAATAGGTATCTATATTGGATAACATTAGTGGCATGTAGGGATCCATACATGAAGTATAATCATAAATATTTATTGGCAGTGAATTATATTATCAATAATAAACATGGAATGTTCATTTTAAATATGAGGGAATAAAATCCATATTTACGTGATGATTTATAAGACAATAAGTTCAACAAGAATTAAGGTATTAAGACACCGTTGTATTTATAAGTCGTTTTTTATGTTGGATTATATTTTTACTAACCAATAATATACAAAAATATCCTTACATTATATGCTTCAATTTCCTATGAAAAATCCTAAATGTTGGTTTTGTTTTCATAAAATTGCAATTCATTCATAATGAATTTTTTATTTCCATAATAACTAAACAATCATTCATGGATTGTAAGGCCAATAAAAGTGTGAGAAGCCTAACTATTTTTCTATAACTTTCTTCCAAAATGATTGTGGTTAATCGAACAATCTCTCATCCATAAAATTCATACTAATGGTTCGTCAATAATATTTGTTCATCAATTTTTTTAAATAAAAACAATTAAAAATAAATCATGATATTTCATAGGTCAGGGGTTGTCATGAAATCCTTACCATCCATCCATCACGGGTTCGAAAACTATAGGCTTTCTAGATTTGATTTGTTCTCACCTGGACTGTAGGTTTTCATTTTCTAAAACAAGATTGATAATATTTTCCAAAATACTATGTTAGAAATCCATTAATTTATGTTAATCAACAAATAGACATTTAACTAAGGGTTTCAATAAAACCTCAAAACCAAAACACATCATAAATTTATTTCGAAATTTGTCCTTCCTTGACCAATGGTTTATCCACAGTATCATTTATATGATATCAAAAAGAAGACAAAATATCCTTAATATAAAACACCATATCTTTATTCCAGGATATTCATTTTCATTACCATTAAAAATATATTATAATGGATTGTAATAAAATTGTGAATTGGCCTTTGTATATCCCATAGGATTTCCAAATCAAATGAGTATTAAGGCTCATTATCAGGTACCAGGTTACTCCATATTAGTCCTGAAACACCTAGTTGGAATTATTACCCTATGTTATATATGTGCAAGAACCACATCCACATGAATTGTCCAGAAAGGGATTTATATACATGAATTCCTTCATAATATATACTATACAAAAATTATTGGATGTTGTTGTATACAAATCCTCATATTATACCTCAATTTTATGTTCTCTAATCTATTATTACCTTAATCTAGTTTCCACATTTGATATTAATCATCCTATGATACCTACACTAGTGACCCGACCCTATATATCCAAGAGTTGGGGTCTACAACAAATTACATTGGAAAGATAACTAGAAATCAAATCACCAAGTAATGTGAGTTTAGTGGTCTTGGTAAATAAGATACATTCATTAAAAATGACTCTAATTACAAAGTAATTCTTTTTTTATTTGTAATTAAATAACATTGAAGATTAATCTAATAAATTTATAAAATCATTTCATACCATCCATTGTATGATTCTTGGATTCCTGGGGGAATGAAACTAAATAAGGGTGAGCTAAAATTCCAAATACGTGATAATATAGTGGAATACATAATGAAATAATGTGAATAATATTTATCATTGGGTAGATAATTAAACTCACATGACATATAATCAATAAATAATGAATTGAGTGTATAAAAACATTTAAATGTAATAAATGGGACCATATTCTAACCAAATAATTAGATAAGGAAAAATAAATATTGCATGTAATGAAACTGAAACATATTCTCCATAAATAACTGAAAATTAAATGAATCCATAGAAATATTGAGAAAAAATATCATAGATACATAATTACTAAAACTAATATGAGGGAAATGATTTATTATTGGACGCCATGTTTTTAGTTTCATGGTAACTTTACCGTCAAGGCAATTAAAATAAGTCAATAAAATATCATGTAAAACTGCATCCAATGTAGGTATCGAAGTAACTCATTCCATGAAATAATCGATGCATCAAGGGAATATTTATAGTTAGGCCTCAGTCTTGTCATACCAGTACATAACATTTTTCATATATTGAATAAAACATTTTACAATGTTCCTTATAAAATATTATTATTTTATAATGAATATGGAATTATAATGATTTTTCCACATAATAAAATAACTATATAGATAGAAACCGCCTGTAAAATGATACATGGTTTAAAAAATAATAATATCTACTAAAAGGATATAGATAAATGTGGAAAATTGCATGACTGTAGAAGAATAAATATTACAAGGTGAAAAAAGATATCTAGGATGATAATGTGGTTATTGTCCTTTCCCAAATTAGTCATAAACCATACATATGAAGAATACAGGTGGTAACAACAAAACATACTCCAAGTGGAGTACAGTAGTGGGGACTTTTTTTGATGAATAGAAAAATTACAAAAAATATTTAATAAATATTCATCATAAATTAATCATTTAGTTTTGAAAAACCATTTGAAAATAAATTTGTTTTTAAAATTAATTTTAATGTATTTTTTAAAAAAATTACCCTATTAAGCATTCTAGGGAATTTTTAGAGAAATGATGATGGATAAATCAGTACATTGCTTATGAGGTTAAAAGAAACATTACTTTTTCCAGGTAAAATGGATTAAAAATGAATAGTTCATAATGAATAAATAAGATTACTTTAAAAAAATTAGTAAAAAAATGTTAAAAAATGTCTTTAACAAATAATATTAAAATCCTTATAGAATGAAAATTAATAAAACATGGTTTTATATGAAATTATATTCTATGGATAAAAAGAAAAATAAAGTCAGGTTTTCTTAAAAATATTGTCAAAACACTTTGGGTATCCAAGAGATGTAAATAAAAGTGTTTATTGAACAATGGTAATACAATTTCCTTTAATTTAAATAAAATTGAATGATTATTAGATGTTTTTTTGAGGTAAATAATTATTAAGCATTCCAATGTGTACCATACCACTTTGACACATTTTAAATCATAAAACTCTTTAAAAATAAAATTAATTGATAGACTTAAATATCATGATGATAGATTAATTCATGATATAAATATATAATAATTATCTATAGATACACCACCCAAAAGATGTATGTGCTCAACATGTCATTTATCTCACAGATATAAAAAAGCGAGATGTGAATCCCTTACCATGCGCTTCTATTTTCATGAATGTAATTTAATATCATATAAAATAAAATTAATTTAATTTATTAATTTCATAAGAATGATATTCATTTTTATCAACAGTTTTAATTCACAATTTATTATTTTTTATACGACTACATATTCATTTTTTTATATTGGGAGTATTGAAATAATTCATTTTATCGGTCAAAAACATCTATTGTATGTCAACTAAGATCAAACTGGTCGTTATAAAATATCTCCAGTATAATAATAATGTCATAATTGACATATTTATAAATCAATTAGTCACTTATAATAAATCATTTCATACAGTTATAAAAAAATGATACAAAATTACAATTCTGGAGACGGTAGGTCATACATATGGACGAGTAACGTTCCCATTTTTCAAAGATCGCTATTAAAATAAGCTAATTAAAAAAATCCTTCCATATTGATCATTATATAAAATATAACTTGTTATTTAATCATATATATCTATATATATAATTTCTGTGATGAAAAAAGAATCACATCATGTCGAGGAGGTGGTAGTCCACATGTCCATGACTGATGTTATCAATTCTTAAGTGTGCTATAAGGTAATAAAAATGATATATATATATATATATCTAGAAAGATAATTATTGAACTAATATGAAATATATATATATTTTTGTCATATGTTTAATTATAACAATCATTTATTTATTCCATGAATATTGTAAATGAATCACATTGCTTTGATGGGGTGGTAGTCCACACATCCTCAATCAATGTTATCATATTAAAGTAAAAAAAGAATGTACTAAATGTATGTGTTATAAAGGTAATAAATAAGTATAAAGACATAATAATGATCATATATATACATTTTTTCCATCATAATGGACTCCGTGATAGGTGGTAAGGGAAAAATGAACAATCATCATTTTGTGAGGAAGTAGTTCAACGTACATAGAAATGGTATTTCCCTTAACCATTAATGGAGGATTATGTAATTATAAGTGGAAACCATATAATAAAATATCCTATTATATTGATGATTCTAGTTTTTTATTCCAAAATATAATAAAAAGATATGAGGTGTTAGAGAATAAGTATAACACTAGAAACCTCGGAAAATGATGATAACTCATAACCGGGTATCTACTTTGGGATTGTACCAAAAGGATTCGTTGGAAGGTTTTAGACCAAAAGGGAGGCTTCGTGGTCAAGGAGAGGGATTTTAGGAATCTATTTTCTTAGATATTTTCTGATCCAAATTGTTTTGAGAAGTGGGAGGAATGGGGAGAGGTGGTCGCCATTTATGCGGAAGGAAAAGGGTACACTTAGAATTTTTATAAACAAGTTAGGTGTACACATGTTCTAACCTAAAAACGTCATACCAATCCAAAAATAACTCAATAAATTAAGATTAATTTTATATTTATGTTATCCAATTGGTGTTGTAAAAGTTTCTATGACTTTTTCCCCCAATGATAAATGTTTCTTCTTTTATTAGTCATGATTTTACATACATATTTTTAATTAATTATAATTTCTCTCACTACTTTTTTGGTTAGTTTATTTTATTTTAGAAATTATAAAAAATGATTAATCAAAATATGGAATCCATTTTTCCAAATTAAATTCATATATGTATTAGAAATTAATTTAATATTTATTCCACATGAGGAAGCACAATGTAGTTTTTTAATGTAAAAAAGTCTCAATGATTTCTCTGTTATAATAAGAAATTTCAATGTAAAATTGAATAAAATAAATAAAATTGTATTAATTGATAAAAATATTATCTAATTAATCATTAAAATTAATCCAATGATTAATTTCACATTATAAATAAATTATATGAATAATCCATTTTGAACTAAAATTTAGTATTTCTTACTATTAATAAAAAATATATATTTAAAAAAAACATTCACCCTAAACTAATAATTATTTTCTGATTTCAAATATTAACTTTAAAATGAAATATTAATTAAATTAAAGTGTGAAAAGTAATATATAAAATTATTTCTCTATTAAAAGGTGGTGAAATTTGATTTATTAAAAAATTATAGGTATTTATTTGTAAAATTATTGTTGTTATTATCATATAAATATTAATCCTAATAGATAATTATAAAGAATTTTTTATGGAGTAAATTTATTTTTTATTTAATTAAAATTATTAAATAAATTTAACTCATTTTGAATATTCTGATAAAAAACTTTTGGAAGCATAAAAATACTAATATTTTTTTTATATTCAATTGGTTATTATTTTTTTATCAATAATTGGTTACAATGAATTCATTTTATATTTATATAAACCATAAATATTCATAAGTTACATAATATTATTCATTACCTATATTATAAATTCTATCTTATAATATGTTATATAAAATAATAATAATTTAATAAAATCTTTTAATTTGGTGAAACTTAGTCTTGTGTGTAACAAAAACTATCATGGAAGGTCACTCTAGCGTGTAATGAAAGCTATCAAGGAAGCATTCACATGTTTTTAATTAAAGATAACTCGATGTTTCATGAATTATAACCTATATAATATTTTATATTTATTTAGGAAATTAAATATACTGAAATGTTCTGGGTTATTATATACATTTTCAACACATGGTGTTCTGCATCTTAGATGCCATTAAATACAAAGGTGTATATTAGAAAATTAGGGAATTACATATATATTGGAACCTCATTGTGGTTAAATTACCTTTCTTCATACATAACACATGTTAAATAATAATGAAAAGAAAATGGCATGTATCATCAATCACATCTATAGATGTTCTTCCAACAATTCCATCCACTATTAACTTTACCAAAGCATTCTCAAACATAATGTTATCATTATAACCTATAATAAGTCCTTTTAAGTCATTTGGGAATCCTCTTTGTGAAAATATCAGGAATATGTACAATATTCTTGAAAAGAATACCGCTTTTCATTTATTTATTATACTAGTAGCCCAATCACCATCTTATTAATGGTTAAAATTGACACACTAATAGAAATTTTACAATAACCTAGGATTGAATGGAATTTCATTATTATAGAACTAATCTACCTATAGTTGTTCATAAATATAAGGTAATTTAAATTTTTTTTGTATGAAACCCATTCAATGTTTAAGTCTTTCTTCGGAAAAACTATCTGATTCGAGATGCACAACTCCACTATGTGAACATATGGAATGCTTGACTCTAATTTCTACTTATTTGAAGGACATTAACCAGTGAGATATTATTCATGGGATTTATTTAATCAAAACATAAATAAATATTCAATAGTTTTAAATGAGTTCGATTTATAGATAACATTCAAAATAGAAATGGTCCTTATGAGGTTCAATTGCGTGAGGGAGAGAATGTAAAAATTTAAAACAATGTCTAATTTATATCATTTAGGGATTTAAGAATATTTCAAATGACACATGAAATAAAATTATCAATTAAAATAAATTAAATACAAATAAATTTTCCAAATTAATTTTAAACCACGATTTAAAAACCAACGGCAAGTTATTCCATGTTTCGGTAGAGACAAATAGTGGGTAAAAATATTTTGGTGGATAAAAACACAATGGTGGATAAAATAAATGATGGGTATACTCTAATGGAAGGTAAACTAAAATGGTGGGTAAACTGTAGTAGTTGGTAAAATTTAATGTTGGGTAACTTTTAATATTGTGTAAACACCAACGGCGGGTAAACTTTAACGTTGGGTAGATATCCAACATTTTATAAAAAACCATTGTGAGATCCAATTAAATAGAACATAACCAGATAAATAAATCCTAAATCATGTTTTATATAGTTCATTCTATCCTAATATAATATCTTTGTAAAAAAGTTAACATGTTGATGTCTAGAACCATTGTATTCAATAGTTATATTACCCATTTGAAAAATGATGTATCAAAAAGTGATGTCTTACATCAATGTGTTTTGTTCAATAGTGTGATACATGGTTTTTATATATTTTTAATGGAACTTGTGTTGTAAAAATATGTTGGGTCAATGGTGTGATTGATATATATATATTCTTATAAAGTGTGTTTTAGGTATGGAATTTTAGTGTAGAAACTACTTAATTCAATGTATTCTGCTTCAATAGTAGATAGTGTAATAGAATTTTGATTCTTAATACATCAAGAAACTAGTGACTTTCCAATTATATTAAACATTCATCTATGCCCTTTCTTTAAAAAAGGAAACCAAGAAAATAATCATCTAAATAACTAACTAGGAAAAATTCTTATACTCAATGGTAGAAGAATCCTAAATTTGTTTTATACTTGATGTATTTAAAAATAATTTTTACAGAAAGTATGTTTGACTGTTTTGGTTTTTCTGGAAAAAAATCACACATACACACAATAAAAATAATTTCATGTTGGATATAATTTTATTATAGTAGACGTCCAGTCTTCCCCTTAATTTATTTGATCCACAGATATCCTAGATTCACCAGGATCCATCTAATAGGTTGTACACAAGGAAGTTTCATTATACATTGTTAAATCCAAATCAAAACATTGTAATAGTTCTTCTGTATTCCTTTATTATTTTGAAATGTCTAAAAACAAAAATAATTATTTTCACCAATTAAACTCCTTTAAAATTCATATTTTATAATATTTCAAATTTCATTACCTAAGGAAATTTTAATATATAAAACTATATTTTAATATACATATTATTGAACTACTAAAACATCTCATGAAATTATTTTAATAAAAATTATAGGATAAACTATATAATTTTAAAATATTTTTCAAATAATAAAATATGTGATCATATAATACAGAGATATTGAAGAATACATAAATAATATAAATATTTTGTTAATTTAAAAATCAAATTTGGAAATTGGGTATTTTTAAATAGGGTTTTAAAGCATACACAATAATATAAAATTAATGAAATCATTTTTTACATCCATTTAATATAGGGTGATATATATTTTTTCTACAATGGAAAGATATATTCAAATTTATTCTACTCTGGCTACAAGTAAGATGATTACCTCAATGTCTATACCTATTTCTAGACTATACACTCTTCTATCATTTCTAGACACATTCTCTACAATTGTGTCTGGTTCATCAACCTCATATCTAAACACCAATTTTGTGCCTATAGTATAAGGGTATTTAGGTCAAACAACATGTTCCCAAAATTTATTTATTTTAAATTGATTATGTACTTTTTTCAGATCCATTGCCAATAATTACACATTAATTAAATCATTTATTTTATTAGGTTCATGCTATGAGAATAAAGGTTGATGTTCAACATAGTTTTTAAGAGAATATCTTGTATTTTTAGCTCGATCTAAGTCTATAACTATTTAATATAATGGATGGTTTTTAAAAGTCCTAAAATCCGTATAAAAATAAGGGTTGTCCACCATAAATACATCTAGAGTGTTTTGATATGGTACTGGATATTCTTAAATTCTATATGATTTCCTTAAATGTTTTAAACAAGAACCATAAGGGTTTTCATTTAAGATATAAGTAGATAAATCATTTTAATGGTCATATAATAGGATTTTAAATTCATGTGGATCTATCTCATCAAAAATTACATGTAACGAATCTTACATTGTATTTTTGTATTCTAAAAAACACTATAATATTTACTTGGTATTTAATAACTAAGGAAAATTACACCATCACTCTCGGAGGAAGTCTTGTCAAGATTATCATTACTCTTACGAATAAAAACATTTCAACCAAACATTATTAAGTAAATAGAATTAGGTTTTATATTATTCCAACTCTCATAATGTGTTTTAATCAAAATATATCAAATTAAAAATCTATAAATTATATAGTAGACTATAATTGTTTCCACTGTGAAAAAATAGACAGGTTGGTAAAATTAATTTAGCCCTATCCAAGGAATCTCATTATGTGATATTTTTATTTTTTATATAACTCCATTCTTCTAATGGGACATTGGAGAGGAGAAGTTATGTTCATATCCATTTGGTGAGAAAAAGGATTCAATTAAATTTCATGAAAAATCATGGTCATGGTAACCTCTTATGGTCTTAATTCCATGTCCTCATTGGTTTTCTATAGATTTAGCTTACATAATAATATAACAGAAAAATTCACATGTGTGAGTTTAAATGGATTCCTATATATTTATAGAAATTTCATCAATTAGTATATATAGATAGTTATCCCCACTTAAACTATAATATCGATATTGTATATATATATATCTCCATGTGAACTAGATCAATTGGGTAATATATTGAAACATGTTTTAGTAATTTAATATATATATATATATATATTGTTATTTTTTTACAGGGGTTACAAACATTATCATTTGGGAATTCACGTTTGGTTATATCCTTTATTAATCCATTCCTATGAATATTTTTGTGTGAGTGGATATTATAGTATCCTAGTATCCAATTCCAAAAAACAAGATTTTCTATTAAACATAATTATGTAATAAAAATATCGAGATATTAATGTGTGAAGATTATTAATGTTGAATTTATTATTATTTTTCATTGTTGAATGTACAAAAAGGTATTTAGAATTAATAGAATTATAATTTTTGTTTTCAAATTTCACATGAAAATTATCTTCACATCGGTATGACATGCTAGGAATATTTTATTGTAAAATATAAAAAATGTATATTAGAACTCAAAACTGAATTTTAGTTATCAATTTTGCCAAGGTAAATTATTAACCTTTTAGAATTATAACCATAGGTTACATAACCTCCATCAACATTTATAAAGTTTCTGAATCTTGATTAATCTCATGTAATCTGATTGGAATAGCCGCTGTCTTTGTATCACAAATATCTACAAGAGCTTTTCAAGCTGTTTCCCAAGAAAATTTATTTATACTATCATTTATTTTTGTACCTATATTTTCATGGGTATAGATATATTACAAATTATCGATTTAAGAACCCATATATTCTTGATAGGATTATTATATTCTTGTTTGGGGACATTCCAAATTTTATATTTCTTTTTTCCAATATAATAAAAACGAGCAGTATAATTTGCATAATTGTATTAATGTAAAACAATGCTCTTAAAAATTATTCTTTTCTAAGGATGGTAACCTAGACTAGAAACATATTCAGTAACAATTTTTGACTAAATTAATGTGTGAGATTTCCTATAACATTTTAAAATCCATATATGAATTTCTTTACCAACTCATTTGAATACTTTAGTTTAGTATTTTCATTGAAATATTATCCATTGTTTTAATTCACAATAGAAAAATCAGATTTAATATTTTCAGATATGCCATGCTGTTTATTTAAATTTTTTTATTTTTATCTGAGCTCTATAAAGGAATCTATAAGATTATTTCAATATTAAAAAATTGTATCCTTTGAAATATCATCATCATTTTCTTCTTAATAAAGATTAGAATTATGTATAACTGTTATAATAAGTACCTTAGATATGTGTTTCATTGAACAAATACTTTCCCTAAATGTTTTTCAATCAATTGATTAATTTTATCATTGAATTATTCCAGATAGGAACTCCATTTTTCATTTATTT
Source organism: Viscum album (assembly GCA_963277665.1). Lineage (NCBI taxonomy): Eukaryota > Viridiplantae > Streptophyta > Magnoliopsida > Santalales > Viscaceae > Viscum > Viscum album. Next base: position 127,239,871 of record OY728151.1, on the reverse strand, counting down.
CATTCTTAATATTTATATCCTTATCCCCATACATTTCTATGTACATTATATTGGGAATTTATTCCTTAACATTCACATTTCTCTTACACTAATAACATGTAATATCATTAGAATTTTCATCACTTTTCTGACCCTCCTTCCAATCCCCCCTATGATATAACAATCCATTGTGTCTCAATTATCAGAATAATATATTCTTCTTATAGAACTTATAAAACATTCTCTACAAATTGGCCATTTCTCATCACTATCTATTGGTGATTCCTCATCATTGGAGATTCCATGTCAAACATTTTCATTTTATTTTATCTATAATGATGTTATCTTGAAGGAAATATATTTCATCTGTGGTTCATCATTATCTTCTCAGTTGAATTTTGGATCTTCCACATACATCATTTGATTCTGAATTAATTTTTTCAATTTTAGATTAATGATTTCATTATATTATCTTATTGAAACTAGTGTATCACTCCATATATCTTGAAGATACAATAGTAATAACATGGTATGATCGTTTTTTATACTAGATTCTTGAACGATATCATGATGTTCACTATCATATTGAACCTGTTATACTTATCATAAATATTCTAATCTTTTTTAACAGTTATTATATCATATAGAATTGTAGAAGTGTTTAGTTTTGTTTTTTCAACATTATTTGTACAATCAGGAGAAATGGATATTATATCCCAAATATATTAATAATTTTCACTATAAAACATGCAACTAAACTATTCACCTCCCAATTGATATTTAAGAGCATTCATATATTTTAAATTGATGATATAAGAATATTTTGTTGCATCAACCCATATTTGCATTGAATTCATTCGAAATTAATATTTATCTTCTATAGAAGATCATATTTCGAAACCCATTCTTTAAATATGAATATTAATTTCAATTTTTCATTTTTCAAAGTCATTATCATTAAATAAAGGTGTTATTTTTTTAGAGTACCATTCATGACTATTATACATTTTGTGATATAAATTTAGAGTTGAAATAAATTTATGATCTTTAAAACACAACTAAAATAATAATTTAATAGATTTTGAAAACACATTGATATAAAACATTGGACGGAGTGTGTATCTTAATATGGGGTTATATGAGTACCAAATATAAATTTATGTTATTTTTTGTTTAAAAATACCTCAAATAATAAAAATAACCTTTTTAATCAAAATAATAGATCTAAAAAAGTTCTGACCTTTTAAACTATTTATAAAAACTTTATTATGTCTTAGTTAAACTAATTTGAGAAAAATATATATTTTGAAATAAATTTTTTCAATAAAAAAAATTTATAAATAGTAGCAAAGATTAACAATCAGTGTATCATTTTTGATTACATATTAGTAGGAAAGTATTTTAAACAATTGAAATTTAAAAAAATAACATTTCCTTAAGCTAAAAGAAGATGATTAGTTTCTAGATAAGATATAATCCTCTCCACTTTTCAATCACTAGTTTCTAAGCATATAATAAAAAAAATTCGTTATTCAATAACTATATTGGGTAATCACATTAACTAAGCATCCTTCTAGGCCACACATGGGACTCATGAAAATCAGTTGTTATAGTAAAAAAATTCATTCCACACAAGTATGTCTTCTACCAAACTGTGGGTGAAAAAATATAAAAGAGAGAAAATAAGATATCTTGTTTCTTCCAGTTAAACTATTGGAATAAATGTGTGTCTAATATTTTGGAATAAAAATGTACTATATGAAAATAAATGCAACAATCATAATGTCTATTTTAAAAGGTAAGGAATGTATGGCATGTCTATGTCTCATGTGATCTAAAGCATTAGACTCATCAGTTATAGCTTAAATATGATATTGAGTCGTTTATTATGAAATTGTAATAAAAACAAACATCATAAGATCTCAGTTTCTATCTCTAGAAAAGAATCTAAATTTTATTATTCATCACATTATCAAATTAGTGAATGTTTGAGGATAACACATGTAATATATCATGTAAATCTCTGACTTCATAGTACCCTTCCAATTCATAAAATATTGTCCCATTTCACTATACCTCTTTTTTTTGTCTGCACAAGGGAATTTTCATCGTAATTTTATAGTATCATGTTGTGGAATCATTTTAAAAAATAAATATCCAGATATTATACTCCTCATGTTGAATTCAAAAAAAATAATTCATCTTTATAATAGTATAATCATAACCATTAATATAACAATCATCATTATTTTTAATAATATAGCCGTCGGATGAATTTAATTTAAATATCAATGAAAATAGTGATGATGATTATTCTAGTGGTGAGAGAACTCTAGAAATGATTCATCTTAGAAGTGACTTATGTCAATATTGAGTTGGGACAATGGTAGGTCATTTTCAATGGTGTCTCATCTCTCACATCAACATATCTCAATGGTAGGTAATTTAAATATCATTCCAAATTTCTTAATGATTAGTACTATATGATAGTGATTCATAATAAATATTAAATTATTTATGGATGTATTTTATTTCTAAACATAGATAAATTTTCATCCTCATGTTGACTCACCACAGATGGTGGGTCATTCCAATTTATTTCCAAAATTTTATTCTAATGGTGACTCTTCTTTCTGGAAGTGACTTACCTTCAGGGGTGAGTAATTTTTTTACCTATCTAAATTTTCTCCAAAAGGACATACTCTATAAATATGTATCATATAAATTAAATATCATTAATAAAATAAAAATCCATCATTTTTTATTATTAAAATAAGGGTTCTAATACACACCCATACAAATATTTTAGGGAGGGATTCGAGGAATATTAATTACAATAATGTAGTTATGTCAACATCAATAATCATAATCAGTAGTACCATCATCCACAGTAATATAACTTGAAAAACAATCAATAGTTACTATGTTAGAATCCAGAGAAATAAAACCATTGTCATTTTATATAGAGTAGTGGATAAGAACATCCATGAAATTAGGGACCACCTTGGTACCCACAACAATTTTATGCTCCTCGACCACAAAAACAATTTGAAAAATATTTTTCAACAGATCAGAATTTACACCAATTTAATAATAGTATTATAAATAATTTACACAAATACCATTGATAAAATTATAATGTTTACAGATCAATAATAAAACCCTATTGGTTGACTTCATGTAGAATCCAAAACAATGGATGAAACCCAAATAGACATAAATGAAAACCGACAAGGATTCCTTAAGAATAATGGAGCATCAAGTGTCTAATATGTCTAAGAAATTATCTAGTCAACTACCATGTACATTTATTGATAATACATAATCTCATCTGATAGAGGAGTATGGAGATATAATTGATAAAAGTGGAATGATACTATACAATCAACTTCCATGAAAAGATGAATACCAGTAGTTTTATAAATCTTACAATTATAACCAAGAGAGAACCCATGAAATAGATTCAAAGGATAGACCTATTTTTCAAGGAATTACTGAAAAAGATAATGTTTAAAGGGATTGACCACTATATAACCCACATATACCTTTATAAAAAAGGTTTCTACAAGATGAAAATGAGCGAAAATATAAATAATTCATCGAATTTTTTAATAAATTTTTATTTAAAATTAAAAATTTCCAAAAAAATTTCTTTAATTCATGCTTAAGAAAGTCTCTATAATTATTTAACTAAAATAAATCAATGATTAAGTAATGTTGAGTCATCTCCCTAAATTAAAAAGTATTTTTTGTTGTATAGTTGATAAATCCACTAATAATGTTAGACCTTGTATGTATCAAAAGTGCTCACAAAATAGGTATATAGATGTTTGAGAGAGACTTCTACAATCAAGGAAAAAATATAAATCCCATGCCTATGAGTTTCCTCAAAAATATATGGATAATATATCTAAAACAATCAATAGTGGAACATTGAATTGATAACTACTCAATAAAGAATACTCAAGGATTTATTGAGGACACCCTAGTTATGTTTTAAATTTCATATCACTAATAGATTTATTTATCCAGGTCATAGAATAAGACATAGATATTCCCCTTAATTTTGAAAGAACATTTATCCCTATGGGGTAGGTGTAGATTGATTCTAACAAAATGAGATTGACATTTATTATTGTCAAAAAATATGTTGTATGATATTTAGTGACATCCATAATGAAAAGTGGAAAGTCATTGAATTTTCATTTCTCCTCTCTTTCTGATAATAATGATGATTCTATAACAAGAAAAAATGGAAATAATAAACAACCTTATTTTTACAAGGCATCATGTGTTTATAAGAATGGAAATTTTACTCCACATCATAGATGGATGGCCATCCCACCGTTCACTCCCATTGTTTTTAATATCCAACATACAAATGGATTCCCCTCACATTTGATGCCTTTTGAATTAAAATGTGTCTCTCTCTTGTTGATAAAAATAACCCACTATAATTCAACACAAGGTATGTGGAATGGTCATGGATAATATAGAATCGTCATTATCAACATTTAATGATAATAAAGGCTTATTAATATGTCATGGCCCAAATGGGGAAAATGAAAAATACTTGTCCTGTAATCAGAAGAAGATGTGTAAATATTTTGTTTCTTATAATTAGAAAATAAAGATTTTTTACTATGTGTATGTGTTATATGATATATAAATTTAGTACAACTTTTACTATTTCAAACACAATATTTCTATCCTCAGCACATCCCCCCAACTAAATGAATGACATCACTTCTCCCTTTAGCTCCCCCAAATGATGCCACATCAATTCCTACCACCCTCACCACAGTCCACCCATAATCTCTCCTCATTATCATCTCCATCCCCTACTCGTTCCTTATTTTATGCCTTCCAAACTGGATGGAACAAAAACCATATACATGTATCCTATTAAAAGAACACCTAAGAATGTTGAGATTCCTTTTCCACCCAAGAAGATGTTGTATACTCCTCCAACACTCACATATCCTTCTTATTACTTGTTTTACTCCTCCTAGTCTTATGTTCATTGTTCTAATATTTTGTATTCAACTTCCAATATGTCACATGGTTTTTTTGTCTACACCTACACACTTTCCACAATTTCTTGATGATTGACCACCAGCTATAGATTGTCCATATTGTGGTGAAGACTTTTAGGAATTTAAAAAAATGGGCCTCATTATGCTCGTGTGCATCCAAATTCATCAGGAGGTCCTTGACATTATCAAATCATAGAATATATCGCATAACACCCTATGTATGTGAAGAAATTAAAGGATATTATCCTCAGTTTCTATACCCTTTGAGTTATATACTAAATAGGTTTGATTTATACTAGTATATGTTCTATATGAGGCTTCCCATGGTAATTTTACTCTTGGCCTCAGCAACTAATCCACAAACTACATTGCCTTACATATACTTCTGAAATTGCGGCTCAATACTAACAAGGGAGATGTTGCACGACCTCATGATATGATCACCACAGCTATTTAGAACCCATATGATCATATCTCAATGAAGAGAACCCATCTCCATGGTTCCACCATGTGCATTTTACACATGTCATTTGATCGTGAAGAGTATAATAGAGAGGATACCCATGGGAACCTGATATAGATTGAGGCTCTAACCCATAAATCTACCATGGGTGGTCCATCCGTCAACATAGACAAACAGTTTGAGGATTTAGTTGGTAACCAGGTTAATGGAACATGAGGTAAGTTGATGGGGGCATTATTAATTACACATATATTTATAGAAACCTTTTTTCCATTGATGTCCCTCGGCCTCACACCACCCTCTGAAAAATAGAGACCCTTAAACTGCTTAATCATCGCAATATAAAGTTACTCATGGAGAGGGGAAGCATCTATCAGTGGTTATTGTCTTATATTGAGGATGATGATGTGGTACCAAATCATCATGTTGTTTCCTAGGTCTTCCAATTATATTTCTCCCCAACAACCACTACCACAACCACCACCATAACACCAACCATGGTGGTCCCTAAAATCCCACCACCCCTACACCAATGCCCCTACATTTTACACCACAACGGTTCCCTGATATACATAAACACCAAATATATCCAATCACAAAAACCTATCCTCCTTTCACTTGGCCATCATAGATAATTATCATCATCTCTATCATGATATATGCTTCCCATACACCGACCAAACTCATTTCATCCCCTTCAATGACCCCTATATCGTATTTGATCCCACATTTAAGGGAAATAGTCGAAAATCTTCATCTGTTCCCACAATATATCCCCACCAACATCTGAACCCCACAAATAAGATAGACCCTTATAACTAACCCAAATACTTATTAGAGCAGGCCAGATGGGAAAAGGGACCCCCTTCCATCTCCATCTAAGGTGACATTTATAGATCAATATGTTAGACATGAATCCTAAGAAAAGGTCAACAATAACCTCCTCCATCATCAACCAAGCTAACAACCAACACATCGTCACTGACCTTAGTGGCCAATCCTAAAACTCCTTCATTAATAGTTGAAATTTATATGATGGAATTGCTACACATACCATCGTTTCTATTGATTATGTTTTATGTGGATCTGGAGGACATTTATTTTATTTCTTATTTTATCATGGTCTACTCCCATTTTCTAATCATTTTGGATTTATATTTTTTGTACTACCTTTATTCCATATTTACTGATGTATCAGTTCTCATATGTGGATGAGATACTATTAATTTATTCACTACTAGTTTAGTTATTTACTTTCTACTACTACATTACTTTATCTATGATGATCACATATTCCTTCTTTATGGTTATTGTTTCTCCTATCATGCCATTATCTTCTATCATTCATATAATGATTCAAAATATGGATGATTTAGAATTCTATCTTACCGAGATCTTAATTGAAATCCATTTTTAGTAGGCGTCCCCTCTATGAGATTCCCAGATTCTCCTCTTACCACAATAAATTCTTGCTCTGTACTCTCTAATAGTGGCTAATCATCCCAATTTTCCTCCCATGATTTATTATAGATCCATCGATTCTTATAAGAGACAACCATAATATATAAATATTGATAACACTTGATTATCCCTTGGTTAATCCATCTAACTAATGATGTTATTTTTAATGGTTTATTAGAGGAAAACCGTATTTTTTTCCTTTTATTTTATTCAAATATTTGTCTTCTTTTTATATAATTATTTTAGTAAGGAATCTCAGTAATTAAAATACAACATTATAGAATTTATCTGAGTAGTTTTTCCTTACAATTTACTATTTTCACCTTTTCAAATTTATACTTTCAAATAGATTAACCGTATAGAAAAATTATTTATCTAGTGCATATATTTTGTAAAAATAATTTATGAATGTCTCTCAATTTGAAATTATCATCCACCATGATTCCCAAAGGGTTGAACATCAATATTAGGAGCTCATAATTCCAATATTTCAATCATAATTTTAATCTAACTTTTTCTATGCTTCTATAAATATATATCCCAATATATTCTCTAGAATAGTGCAAACAATATGTGATTTTATGTGTGATGAATTCATTATTTATCTTTATTATCGGTACACATGGATTATTTCATTTTTTTCACTTAATTAAGAAACATGTTTCATGGAAACAATGCTTTAAAAAATAATTATTATTATATCAATTTAAAAAAAAGGTATTGTTAGGCCATATATTTTTTTTAAAAAGGATTATTCAGGTATAGAATTTTTAGCATGAGTGATGAGTTGAGTAATTATTTTAAATTGATCATTCTTACATTTTAGTTATTTTAAAATATTACTCGATATTATAGTATAAGTGATTTCTAGTTATTTATATTATCCCATTTAAAAGAGGATTCTAGTCTTAAAGTATCATATTCTATTATGAGAATATTTCATTTTAGATACTTTGGACATATAATTATATATTAAAAATAATTGAGATATTATTATGACTATTAAACAACAATAGCATTTTTCAAATGATTTAGAAAATCTTTTTGCACCACATTTTTTAGTCTCATCTGTACAAATTTCCTTTTTTATCATGTAGTATCCCTCACTATCCCTATTATGATGGATCCATTTGAAGTTTATTATGTAATGCCTCGACCCCCATAGTAGGTATTTGATGCCTTATTTTATTATAGGGGACTGACAATAAGGAATAAAATCCTAAAGTGATGAATATTTTTGTAATCTTGGAATACTAGATATAAAAGAGAATATATATAGTAAAATTGAAATTATTAAAACCAATATATTTATTCCTCTAATAGAAATAAATTCCCCATTAATTATCCATTCAATTTAGCCATAATATACCTCCTGAATAATTGGGAAAATATATAATAATAATGGGGTGGGTCTAAATTCTTTGTATGGGTAACAATACAATAAATAATATCATCAATAAATAAGCATAAACATTAGTTCATGGTGAATAACTGATGTAAAATCCATTTAAATATAATCATCATCATAATTTTTCATGATTAAATGATAATAAATTAATGACCTATAAATAATAACACCAGAATGTAAGGTAACCATGGATATTTTTCTAGTTGAAAAATCACATGGAATATCAATAAAAAGTCTCATAGTGAGGTAAATCATAATGTGGGGAGTCATAAACATACCATCAAATATTATTCCATGAAACCATACATATATATGTATATAATCAGCCATTAACAAAACTAGTTTGTCATAATAGAACTACGAATGCATCATGGGGATATAAGAGGTCCCACCCCTCACAGACTAAGTCCAATTCATTACTAATATAAATGGGGTGAAACATAGACATCTTAATCATTAGTATTGACGAACTAGCATATGAAATGTAAATACATTAACCAAAAACCATGCACTGTATGAATATAACACATCCAATTTCAAACTCATCAATAATTATTTAAAAAAATATGATAGATGATGTGATAAGAGATCAATATTAATTGAAGACGTTCTAAAGTGTTATAAAAAAATATTTGAAAACATTTAAATAACTATTTAAAAAAACATAGGAAAGCACTTAATTTTAATACATTTTAAACTGATAAAAAAATATTTAAAAATAATTAAGAGAACATGAAAAGGATGTTATAAAGTGTTACGGAGTCATGATGTTTGGAAAATCTACTATCTCTATATAAGTTAAAATCATTCCTTCTTTATTTTTTCATAAAATTCTCAATGAACGGTGTTTAAAAATTGGAAAAATATATATTTTAATGAATTCTATAAAAGTCTAAAAAGATTTAAAAATAAAATTTAAAATTGATGGATAATAGTAAAGAAAATAATTTTGTTTGGAATAAACTAAAATGGAAATGAAACAAACCCCACATGAGACTTAAATAGAAACAATATCAATTATTTATGAGATTATGAAATAAACCCTTACATTATGTATGATTTCCTCCGAACATGTTAGAAAACAATGTACAGTGGTTTGAGAATTATTATTAAATTACACCAGAATAATTATATATATTATGATATCATATATTTTCCCCTTATAAAATTTTACCACTCGTTTATTAGAAAAAAATTATTTATTTAAATTTTTCAGGTGTTGATTTCCAAATAATATCATCCTTATTTTATCTTAAAAATCTCGATTATATTGCCTTGGATATATATACAAAATATGTAAAATAATATTAATGTCATGAATTTCATATTTTTTAATTAAATACATTTTAGGAACCACTATTTAATGTTCAAAATAGATAATGAATCCCGTCCCATTATGGAGATAGTAAGATGTACATTTCCACAAGAAATAACATCTTCTCTATATAGTTAAAATGTATAGAATCGTATGGTGTATTTATTTTATATATTCAATATCATGTCATAAATTCCATATATATCCAATAGTTCCTTAATTATACACATCAAAGTAATGTGGTGATGGAAAATTTATTACACCAAGCGTGGATAAAGTAAGCCATATATATGTACAAATAGTGCTTTTTTTAATATGGATAAAATAAAGGTAATAATTGTAATATAATCGTAATAACATAAATACCATACATGAATATATAGTAACAACATTATCATGGAAAAATAATGTGAAAAGAATGTATAAGAAGAAATGATCTTGGTTGAGTTGGTAAAAAATATTACCTCTCCTTCGGAAAAATTCCTCTAAGTCTTTTATTACGTGAATAATGGTAAGAATATTTTAAGGGTTATAACCTCTAAATCATAAATAAAGATATTTAGTTGATAAATTTTCTGTGTTTGGTTTATTAAATCACTAAAATTTGTGTGAGGATGAGCCATTTTATAATTGAAATGAGGGGAAATTTTGAAATTTCATAAAATATTAAAATAATGTAATTCTATCTTTGAGACAAAAAAATAAAAATGGACTTTAAATTAATTTTATAAGACATTTTAGACTATATATTACACCCTTTTATCATATTAATGATTTTTAGGTTTTTAAAATAATTAAATAATATATTAATTCAACAAAATATCGTTATTATCAAATGTGATAATATTCAATTAATTTGGCATCAAATACAACAATACAAATTTGTAATTAGAATATAATATTTCAAAACAACTCTAATATATCTTTTATATCTATGAAATTAATTATACACATTAAATAATCTGATATATATCAAAATTTATATTAATAAAATAATTAATTTTATTTTTCTCTTTATCCAATAAATACTGCTTTTGAATTACAAAAGCATTAAAGTAATTGTATGCTTTATAAAAATTATAAATAAATTTATATAATGAATTATATTTCATTAAAATAAATATAAAAAATAGGATCATTAGTATGATTTTTCTCACTTTTTATTATATAAAAGATATTAAATACAATGAGAGTGACAATTTTTAACTATATTCGATTTAAAAAAATATATAATTTATTTTCTTGGAATGGTGTCCAATAAACAACTCCAATAAAATATAAATTTGATAAAGGTATAATAATAGTCATTTAATATATTTTAGACAATTTTATGTCAATTTTATACCCTTATCTTTTGGTGTTAACCTTTTTAAACCCCTTTAAATCTTACTCTCACAACATATATTTTTCAGCATTAACGGTCAATATTGTGTCAATAAAATGAAAAAATAACCATAGATGATTACTGGATGATATTTTAAACCTTATCCCAATAATATTTATTGATAACATATTTTTATAATTTTTATATCTTTTAATAAAAAATTATTTACTATAATATAACATTAAAGTTAATTCTGACACTTCTTATTACATTGAAACTTACAAAAATCAATAAGTCAACATATCATGGAAATAATAGATTAACACATAAATAACATGTAAAATGTATCTATAAATTTTTTGTTACATTAATTATCTGAAATTATATTTATTTTAATATGTTTTATATAATTTATTTTATATCTAAAATAATTAATCAATTATATGATCAACATTATCGTTTAAGGTAATTACTTAATTCCAATTTTATTTAAAAAATATTCCATAATAAAGATAAACATGTTACCTTTAATTAAAATATTTATATTAGAATATTTACCTTAGTTAATATCATATTAAAATATTTTTCTTGTTTAAAAGTTATGATATAATTTAATTTTCTTAAAAATTAACTTCTATAAATAGAAAAATGTCAACAATCTGGTTTCAAAAGCATATAAAATATGTCCAAGTATGATTTTGGAATAAAATATCTCATAAAATAAAATTATTACATGTTTTATGTAATTTTATAATATTTAAAAAAATATTTTTTACCCTTAATTACATAATTCACCATATACTATGATAATAAAAATCACTAACATTACTATTCATGTTTTCTTGATAAATGAACCTATTTACTCAAAATATAAATTATACTACTATAAAATACAGACAAACAAAATAACTAAATTTAATTTAAGACAAATCACTTATATGGGGTGAGAGAACGAGTTTTTAAAGTGAAATACGAAAATTTTGAAACGATTTTGTATTGAAATTCATTATAAAATCTATTGAAATGAACTTAATTGAATTAATATATATTAAAGATATAATATTACATTAAATAAATCTATCAATAATATAATAACATAACTTATTTAGATAAAAAATTTATCCAATTAAAATGAATTATTTTTGTACTATTCATCAACTAAACTAAAAATATCAAAAAATACCAAAATTTCAACAAAAAAGTAAATATTTATATTTATATTTTATTAATGATGTTTATTTTGTAATATATAATTTAAAAAAGTGGGAAAATTTAGTGTTATAAAAATATCACCATCACATGGAGGAATAACTGCATTTAAAAAAATATAAATTTTTTTGAGTAAAATTATATTTATTTTATTTAATGTATTGAAAATAGATAAGAGGAATGTTAAAAGTTATATTGAACATATAAAATATAAATTTCATAATTTTGTTTCAACTATCATTTCTTCAAATTTAACTACTAGGTTATAATTATATTTCATCGTTAGTTTATGCTCGGTTTTACGTGTAATGTAGGCTTCCAAAGATATTAAATGTAAAAGGATACATGAAATACGTTCATGGTGTCTAACATTATACCATAATTCAATAAATTTCATCCTCACAATTTGAAATTTCTCATTAAAAATTAATTTTTTATAAATGAATATTTTTTATTAAAAATCACATAAAAAATGGTGTTAATAATGATTTTTTTTAATAAGAGGGAAAGGGAAATTTGATGGTCACAAAAAAATAGGTTTTTGAATATGAAAAAATTAGTTTAATATAAAAACATATACATGTAAGTGAAATTTATCCATCATGTTCTGAATAAAAGTTTTTGAGAAATGGTCATCATAATGTTAAACATAAGAAAATGAAAAATTTATGATCTGTTAAAAGGTAATAGATTTCAATGATTGAAAAGTACCCTGGTAGCATTTTTTTCAGAATTAATTTCCTAGTTATTATGTATTTATTTAATATATAGATAAAGACATCATTAAATAATATTACTTGATAACTTTTAACTCATAATCATATTCTTATCCATTGGTATTTATTTGATTTATTTTCACTTGATCATCAAGCCAAAGTAGTTGGAATCATGATGGATTTTTTATGTCTTGAGAATATCAATGAATCATAAGATCCAAATTTCATCCCATACAAATTTAAATGTTTACTAAAAACAAATTATGTCACATTATAACCAACATAATAAATCACAATTTAAACTGAAATAAAAAAATCCAAGTTTCAACACAATCAATTCCAAAAGTAGTTAATTTTATGACTCGTCCATAATATTTCTTGGAAATTTTTGAGAGGAAAATTTTGTTAGGAAGGTCACTGAAATTCTAAAATAAGATAAATATTAAATTTTTCCCTAAAAAATAATGTATCTCTTATTTTTAAAATAAACATATTTGAATACCATTATATACCCAGAAACATAATGAAAATATCGATGCTCTGAAAAAAAATCTTATGTTTTTTAATATATTTCATAAATCTATACATATAGAAAACCCAAAAAAAGATTACATAAACTATAAAATATAAAACCACTTTCTTGGTCAAAAATAATAGCCAATATTCATCTATTAATTATTATTACCTCAACATAAATAACATATCGCATGTTATCTTCCACCAATCACTAGTTTTACATATTATTATCATGGAATAGATTAGTGATTCTTTGTTATTTAAACTACTAATCATCTGCTCCCTAATGCATAACGATGAAGAACTGTAGAATAAATTTTACATATCCAGAGTATCATTGACAAAAAATATTATAAAATCCAAATACAAATGTTATTGAATAATTTTACTTCTATAATAAACCACTAACTATGCTTGATCATCTTATTTTTTAATACCTCTATACTTTCCAATTTAATTTTTTGGTTTATTCGGTCATCAAGGATACTTTAATCCATTATAATCATTCAATTCATTAACAAAACATTACATTTTTTCTTGTAATTACATACATTAAATCATTTTCCCACATACCCAAAACATATTAATGTTATATTTATATATTCAATTGGGTATTTTTTCTCACATTATCAAGTTATATGGAACTGAATCATATTTCCTCCATGGATTTCTTCACCCCTCCCCTAATATACTTCTTACTTTACCTTATTTGGTGACTCTGAGAATTTGTTAAATAGAATGTTTTTAATCATATTTCATGATAACATGTGTATTATAATCACAATATTTTTAATTCCATTAGTTATCTAATTTGATTTATCATCACAAAATTGTCTATATAATTCAACACTAACCTCATTCTTTCTGGTTCTATCTAATGATGAAAACAAGAAATCTGTTGGGCAAAAATCCCTCAAGGTATTTTTGGGTTGATTGTGTTTGTTGACAAAGCAGGTTTTCATGGATATTTGTCGAATTCCCGAGAAGTTGTTGACATTCCATGTTGACAAAGAACCATGACAAATGAAAGGACAATCTGGAGGCGGTACAAAAGAGCAGTACAAGGTGGCGCCGTTTTCCAGTGTTTGCCAAATTTTTGGGGTCCAAAATTTGGAGTTTGGTGAGCATCGCGAAAAGAGGATTTCAATGAAGAGCACAATTTAATATGGCAAAGGCATGAATTTCGCGAAGATAGGATGCATGGTTTGGGAATCGCGAAGACCAGAAGAATGGAGGCGGTGATGCTTCGCGATTACGTCAAGCTTCGCGAACGGCAGAGGCTGAAGCGCATCGCGGCGGAGAAGGGCTTTGCGAGAGAACATCGCGGCGAAGGCGCGAAGGAATGTTGGGCTTCGCGAGGGAGCTTCGCGGCGAAGGCGCGAGCCGCGAAGGTAAGTTGACGGTGATTCATCGCGACTACGTCAAGCTCCACGAACGGAAGATTGCGGTGGAGCTTCGCGATTTGGACAGAATTCTGACAGAAACTTTGGAGCATCGCGATTTGAGATGACGTGGCGTTGACTTCGTGCGGAAAGGATGAGGGTCGGTGGAATCGCCTATAAATAGAGGCCGACCCCTTCAGGCGAAGTAGAGAGAATTTTCAGAGAAAATACTTTGCTCTCGATTTGCGAAGGTGGTTCGCGGAGCCAGTGTGCTTCGCGAAAGAGGTGCTTCGCGGCGGCTATTGTAGCTCCGCGAAACCTGCGAGCTCCGCGTTGGCTTACTTAGCTTCGCGAGGGTTGTTGCTTTGCGACGGCTTGAGCATCGCGAGAGTGCTTCGCGAAGGAGCTTCGCGATTGAGCTTCGCGAAAAGGCAGGAGCTTCGCGAAGGCTTGTTTGAGCTTCGCGAAATTGGGAGCCTCGCATTGTAGAGTGCTTTGCGAAGGTCTTTCCAAAGGTTGTTTGCCCAGTGTTTAGAGGCAAAGAGGTATTCATCTACGGGTGAAAGTTGAACATCAACAGAGCATCTACATACAGAGAAAGATGCATTCCTTAATGGAAATGAAGAGACCTACAGGTCTATAAACTGTGAGTGAATCCCTTCCAAGAGCAGTGAGCTTAGGAAGAGGAAGAAGGTGATCCTCTCCACCGGCAGTGATCCAGAGAGAGAGAAACAGGGAGTGACCCTTGGGAAAGCAGTGAGCTGACCCTAAACATTGTATAGGCAGTGAGCCTGGGCATAGAAGTGATCTAGCCCGAACATTGTAATCCACAGCTAGTGAAGTTTAGTGGACTTGGTACGACCGGCAACCTGTCGGCGTATGCTCCTTGGACGTAGCCCTTAGCGGTGAACCAAGTAAAATTGTTGTGTCCTGTGCTTGCTTTACTTTTTGTTTATATTGTGCAGCAGGAAAGAGAGAGAAGAGTGTTTTGCTTAACAGCGAAACAAGATCAGAACGGGCTTTAATTTTTAATTAGTCATACCCTGATTCACCCCCCCCTCTCAGGGTATTCAGCCTAGTGGACCTAACAAGTGGTATCAGAGGGAAAGGTTGAAAAGTTGTTCTTCTCTCAATGGAGGTAACCAATCATAAAGGGATTCCGATCTTCGACGGATATAATTTTCAGATATGGAAGAATCGGATGCAACACTATTTCCGATCCTTGGGAATGGATGTGTTTTCAGCAGCCATGCATGGTATCACAGCTGATATTAACAGTGGTGCTTTATCAGAAGCTGAGCATAGAGAGTTGGATGCCGATTCCAAAGCAATCAATGCCCTAGGGGGAGCCCTTTCCAATCCCATCTACACAAAAGTGATGTCATGCAAAACGTCACATTCCATGTGGGAAAAGCTTTTGAATATATATGAAGGGGACACAAAAGTCAGAGAGGCGAAGCTGCAGGTGTTGTGGAACAAATATGAAGATCTGAAAATGAACCCGAATGAGTCTGTTGATGCATTCTTTGACAGGGTAAACATTGTTGTGGAAGATATGCGAGGTCTTGGAGAAGTCATTGAAGACATAAAGATTGTAAAGCGCATCTTAAGGAAACTTCCACCTCGGTTCAATCCGAAAGTTTCAGTACTAGAAGATAAAGATCCAAAAGAGCTGACATTGGACAATTTGCACAGTACCTTGGTTGCATATGAAATGAGGAACGATGATAATGAGGCTGTGGAAAAGGGGAAGTCTAAAGAGGTGGCATTTAAGGCCATGAAGAAGCTCACCATTGAAGATTCTAATGAAGAAGAAGAGACAGATGAGGTGATGTCATTCCTTTCTTCGAATCTACAAAGAGGAAGAGGAAAGTTTAAAGGTAAACTTCCACTAGCATGCTTTAGATGTGGAAAGGTTGGTCATCTTGCGGCAAGATGCCCCAAGAAGTTTCAAGATGATGATGATGATGATGACGTTGAAATTCCCAAAAAGAAGGCTTCGGCTTTTGTGAAAGGGAAGAAACAATTCAAGAGAAATTTCTTCAAGAAAAAGAATCTTCTTTCACAAGAATTTGAAAGTTCAGATGAGTATGAGGATGAAGAAGTTGAGGAAATTGAAAATTGCAGAGATCGTGGGGTAAATGCCTTGGTGGCAATTGTTGGTAGTTCTCAAAAGGGAGAAGAAGCTGATGATAAAGAAGAAGAAGAAATTGAAGGGAGAATTGATATGGAAGCCGAATTGGAAGCAGCTCTTGAGGAGATAGACGTTTGGAGAGCCAAAACGAAGAAAGCCAATAAAGTGGTTCGTGATGCCAAACTCTATATGCAACAACAGGATGAAGAAAATTCTGAGCTGTTAGAAGAAATTGAAAGACTAAAATCCTCAACACCAGAGAGCTCAGAAAATATTGTTGAGTATAAGCTTAAAATTGAGGAACAAAAGAAGGAAATTGATTGTTTGACTAACACAGGAAAGGAGCAGGTTAGATGTATCAAAGAGCTTGAAGAAGAAGTGGTCAGTCTGCGACAAAAACTCAAGGATCAAGATAAGCTCTTGACCCCCAATGTGTTATCCGAAAAGCAGGCTATTCAGAAGACAGAGAAGATGAAAGCGGAGCCTAGAAGTTCAGCAGGAAAGAAACAGCAATTGAGCTCAGATGTTAAGGTTGATTCAGGGCTTGATAAGAAACAAAAATCAGTGGCAGTTAATGTCAGACCGCAAGCACCCGTTCCGAATTTGAAGGTTGATTTGGGCACAAAACAGAATCAGAATATTTATAGATCCCAAAGGGAAAATCGTAGTGCTGAAGTATCACGAAGGAATGTATCCTATATCAGGTGTTATTGCTGTGGGAAAATGGGACATTCACAGTATGTGTGTTCCATAGCCAAGAGATATAGAAGGGAACAAGAACAGAGATGGCAGCCAAACAGAGAACGGTTTTCCAGAATATATTTTGAAGGTCACTGTTTTTGGTGCGGAGGATTTGGGCACATGGCTAGGTATTGTACTTCGACCATTCAGAGAAATGTGCCAAAGCAGAATCAAAACACTCGCAAGCAGCAGGTCAATAAACCAACAGGTGAGTTAAAAACGGAGAATAGATTTGCGGCTTTGCAAGATGAGGGTGGTCCGTCATACTCTGAGAAAGAACAGAAGCCTCAATCCATGCCGAGTGTGAAAGAAAAAGTATGGACCAAGAAGAAGAAAAATGAGAAGGCTGTGGTGGCGCAGATTGCCCTTAAAGCATCAGATCGATCTGGTGTTTGGATCCTTGATAGTGGTTGCACATCCCACATGACGGGTAACAAGGATCTTGTTACAGGCATCAAATATGACAAAGAAGGAGTTGTCAAATTTGGAAATGATGAAGGCCTGAAGATTGTTGGCTCAGGGAAAGCCAAGTTTGGGGGCAAAGAGATGAGACGCGCTGATGTCTTGGTAGTAGAGGGTCTCAGTCATAACCTACTCAGTGTCAGTCAACTATGTGACTCTGGGCACTCTATCCAATTTACCAAGAAGATGTGTGTTGTGAAAGGAAAAGATGGGGCAGCTGTTCTGCAGGGAAAAAGGTCAAAGGGAAATCTCTATCTTGTAGGTGGGGAAGAAGATATTTGTCTTTTATCCAGAGAGGAATAAAACCAGCTGTGGCATAAGCGACTTGGTCATCTATGCCAACCATCTATGGAGGATCTTGTTAAATTTGATGCTGCTAGAGACCTTCCCAAACTGTCACGTGATCGCACTCATACGTGTGATGCTTGTCAACAAGGGAAAATCATCAGAAAGACATACAGGCCAAAGGAACAGAAATCAACTAGAGTGCTCGAATTGGTGCATGCTGATGTATGTGGACCTATCTCACCACGAGCTATAAATGGGCAAAGGTACTATGTTCTTTTTATTGATGACTATAGCAGAATGGCCTGGGTATTCATCATAACCCATAAGACTGAGGTGTTCAGTTGCATAAAGCAGTACAGGAGGGAATCAGAAAAGATGCTGGGGCAGAAAATTCTGAAGTTTCGTACTGATAACGGTACGGAATTTACAAACAGTCAGGTTGAAAACTATCTCGAGAAACATGGGATAAGGCATCAAGTTTCATCGGTAAGAACTCCCCAACAGAATGGAGTAGTTGAAAGGAGAAATCGGATCATCAACAATATGGCTAGAACAATGCTTATTGATAAGGACCTGCCAGAGAAATTTTGGAAGGAAGCAGTTTTGACATCGGTCTATGTTTCAAACAGGTCCCTGTTATGTCCGAAGAAAGGGAAGACTCCGTATGAACTGTGGTACGGAAAGAAGCCAACGTTGAAGTACTTTCGAATCTTTGGAAGTAAGTGTTTCATTCTCAACAAAGAACATCATAGGAAGTTTGAGGCACGAGGAGATGAAGGGATATTCCTTGGCTATTCCGGGAAAAGCAAAGCATATAAATGTTTCAATAAAAGGCTGGGAAAAATCATTGAAAGCAATGATGTCACTATAGTTGAAAATGAGCAGAATACTCAACGATCCAGTGAACAGTTCCTGGATGAAAGTGATGATGAGGTAAGCAACCCAGGGGGAGCAGAAGTGGCAGAAGCTGACTCAGAAGAAGATACTGATGATGAAGAGGAAAGTGTCAAGTCGGTGTCTGTGAGAAAGCCAAAGAGTCGAGCTGAAATTGATAGGCAGAATATCATTGGTGATCAAACAGCTCCAGTTCAGACTCGAAGAATGAAATCATCACAGCAAGCATCGTTTTTGTCTCAAGTAGAGCCGAAATGTTTTTCTGATGCAGCTGAAGATGAAAACTGGGTTCAGGCCATGAACGAAGAGCTTGATCAGATTGAGAAGAACCAGACATGGGAGATTGTTTCGAGGCCAGCAGACAAGAATGTCATTGGGACCAAATGGGTCTATCGCAACAAGATGAATGAAGATGGCACAGTGATTCGGAACAAAGCACGTCTAGTGTGCAAGGGGTACTCCCAAATCGAGGGAATTGATGTTGATGAGACATTTGCACCGGTTGCAAGGCTGGAGACAATAAGATTATTCCTAGCCATCGCAGTGCAATGAAAGTTCAAAGTGTTCCAGATGGATGTCAAATCCGCATTCTTGAATGGGGTTCTGGAAGAGGAGGTGTATATTGAGCAGCCAGATGGTTTTCTCATTCATGAGGATGAGAACAAAGTTTGCAGGCTGAAGAAGGCATTGTATGGGCTGAAACAAGCACCAAGGGCATGGTACTCAAGGCTTGATCAGTACTTGAAGAAGCTTGGTTTTCAGCGTGGAGGAGTTGATTACAATCTCTATTTCAGCAATGACAGTAATCAAAGGATGATGGTGTTGGTTTATGTCGATGACATAATATTTGGTGGATCAGATGAAGCTCAGTGCAGACAGTTTTCTGAATTCATGAAAAATGAGTTTGAAATGTCAATGATTGGAGAGCTAACGTTTTTCCTTGGTCTACAGGTAACACAAGGAAGGAATGGAACATTCATTTCTCAATCTAAATATGCCAAGGAGGTCCTGAGAAGGTTTGGAATGGAAAATTCCAAGGAGATGAAGACTCCGGTGGCTACCCGGATGAAATTATCAAAAGATGAGGATGGCAAGGCAGTTAATATCACAGAATACAGGCAAATCATTGGAAGTCTGTTGTACTTAACCGCAACAAGGCCTGATATTGTTTTCGCCACATGCCAAGCAGCGAGATATCAGAGTAATCCCAAGGAAAGTCACATGCTCGCAGTGAAAAGAATACTTCGGTATATTAAGGGCACGGTGGACTTCGGCTTGACATACAATGACAAATCTCAGACAGAGTTATTGGGGTACACTGATGCAGACTGGGCCGGTTCAACAGATGATAGAAAATCAACATCTGGAGGTGCATTTTATCTTGGCGGACTATGTATTGCTTGGTTGAGCAAGAAGCAGGATTGCATTTCATTAAGCACCGCAGAAGCTGAGTATATTGCGGCCACTCAAGCATGCACACAGTTATTGTGGATGAAGCAGCAGCTTGAAGATATGGGAGTTGAAGTGAAGTCTCCGATCGGAATCCAGTGCGACAACTCAAGTGCTATAAATCTTAGCAAAAATCCCGTCCATCATTCAAGGACAAAGCACATTGAGATTAAGTATCACTTTATCAAGGAGAAGGTTGAGCAGAGGATCGTGAAGTTGGAGTATGTGCCTACAGAACTACAGGTTGCAGACATTCTAACAAAGGCCTTACCCAAGGAAGCTTTTGAGAGGCATCGACTGGCTCTGGGAGTTCAGTCGACTCCCTGCACTTGAAATAGTGGGGATATGGACCCCCACCGCCCCCCTCTCCCCGAGGTATGGTGTGTTTTTCCCTAATGTGCAGATATGTGTTCTCTACTATGTTACAGACTACAAAGGCGTGACCTTTGGGTTCGTTGACAAAGGGGGAGAAAAGTGCTTGAAAAGTGCTTGACAAAGGGGGAGAAAAGTGTTTGTTCAAGGGAGAAAATAGTGCGGAGATTTGATAAATCATACTTGTTACGGGGAGAAGCTGACAGGTGGAGCAGCCAGAAAGGGGGAGCAATGAGAAAGGGGGAGTGTATTAAATCTGACGATGCTAAACGTGATCGATCAAATCATAGAAATCACGACAGCTGAGGATCGTGATAAAAGCAGAACAGTGGTGTTGGAATGGTGTGAGACGGTGTCCAGCTATCAACAATTGGTATCAACTTAAGAATTCACCAATTGGTATCAGTGTGGTTCAACAACTGGTTTTATTTTAAGAACTGGTATCAGGGTGGAATCGACAACTGTGGTCTGACATGAAGTGATTCATTGATGAACTTTACATACTACTCTTGTTTCTCACGCCGAGCATTGCTCATGTGGGCTTAGAGTACGTGTTAAGTGAATCCTTGAACACTATCACAATCGCAAGAGGCGAATGGTGGTAGCAGCTGGAAGAAGACTCAGTGAGGTATCACAGTGCAGAAAATCATCCTGAGCAAAATTGTGAAGAGTTGTCAACAAACCCAAAGGGGGAGATTGTTGGGCAAAAATCCCTCAAGGTATTTTTGGGTTGATTGTGTTTGTTGACAAAGCAGGTTTTCATGGATATTTGTCGAATTCCCGAGAAGTTGTTGACATTCCATGTTGACAAAGAACCATGACAAAGGAAAGGACAATCTGGAGGCGGTACAAAAGAGCAGTACAAGGTGGCGCCGTTTTCCAGTGTTTGCCAAATTTTTGGGGTCCAAAATTTGGAGTTTGGTGAGCATCGCGAAAAGAGGATTTCAATGAAGAGCACAATTTAATATGGCAAAGGCATGAATTTCGCGAAGATAGGATGCATGGTTTGGGAATCGCGAAGACTAGAAGAATCGAGGCGGTGATGCTTCGCGATTACGTCAAGCTTCGCGAACGGCAGAGGCTGAAGCGCATCGCGGCGGAGAAGGGCTTTGCGAGAGAACATCGCGGCGAAGGCGCGAAGGAATGTTGGGCTTCGCGAGGGAGCTTCGCGGCGAAGGCGCGAGCCGCGAAGGTAAGTTGACGGTGATTCATCGCGACTACGTCAAGCTCCGCGAACGGAAGATTGCGGTGGAGCTTTGCGATTTGGACAGAATTCTGACAGAAACTTTGGAGCATCGCGATTTGAGATGACGTGGCGTTGACTTCGTGCGGAAAGGATGAGGGTCGGTGGAATCGCCTATAAATAGAGGCCGACCCCTTCAGGCGAAGTAGAGAGAATTTTCAGAGAAAATACTTTGCTCTCGATTTGCGAAGGTGGTTCGCGGAGCCAGTGTGCTTCGCGAAAGAGGTGCTTCGCGGCGGCTATTGTAGCTCCGCGAAACCTGCGAGCTCCGCGTTGGCTTACTTAGCTTCGCGAGGGTTGTTGCTTTGCGATGGCTTGAGCATCGCGAGAGTGCTTCGCGAAGGAGCTTCGCGATTGAGCTTCGCGAAAAGGCAGGAGCTTCGCGAAGGCTTGTTTGAGCTTCGCGAAATTGGGAGCCTCGCATTGTAGAGTGCTTTGCGAAGGTCTTTCCAAAGGTTGATTGCCCAGTGTTTAGAGGCAAAGAGGTATTCATCTACGGGTGAAAGTTGAACATCAACAGAGCATCTACATACAGAGAAAGATGCATTCCTTAATGGAAATGAAGAGACCTACAGGTCTATAAACTGTGAGTGAATCCCTTCCAAGAGCAGTGAGCTTAGGAAGAGGAAGAAGGTGATCCTCTCCACCGGCAGTGAGCCAGAGAGAGAGAAACAGGGAGTGACCCTTGGGAAAGCAGTGAGCTGACCCTAAACATTGTATAGGCAGTGAGCCTGGGCATAGAAGTGATCTAGCCCGAACATTGTAATCCACAGCTAGTGAAGTTTAGTGGACTTGGTACGACCGGCAACCTGTCGGCGTATGCTCCTTGGACGTAGCCCTTAGCGGTGAACCAAGTAAAATTGTTGTGTCCTGTGCTTGCTTTACTTTTTGTTTATATTGTGCAGCAGGAAAGAGAGAGAAGAGTGTTTTGCTTAACAGCGAAACAAGATCAGAACGGGCTTTAATTTTTAATTAGTCATACCCTGATTCACCCCCCCCTCTCAGGGTATTCAGCCTAGTGGACCTAACAAAATCACATTATGCCCAATACAAATCATAGTTATATAGTCATAATGAATAATTTTTATGATTTCTAAATAATGAAATCTTTTTATCAATCATTAACTCCAAAGGTTTAACATATGTTGTCCATTTTCATTGCCAAATATATATAATAGCATAATATAATAATAATTATACTCAAATTCAATCATAGGGTATTGTTTTATAATCCATGATTTCATATATCTAGTTCCCACGGTTCTTCTAAAATTCCTCTTATACCAATTATAAAGCAAAAACCCCCAAAGCCAAGAATCTATTCCTTATTTTATAAAATTGGAATTATTATACGAAATCAAATATAGGTGGATTGAATAGTTTTTTTGTTATTGATAAACTATATACATACATGAATCATATAATACCATTTAACATATAAATTACAATATAAATATTCCTCTATGAACACCATATTTCTCTTATAATATCCTTGTATGTCAATCATAATATACATCATGGAATCATGGGAAGAATAAAACATATGAAAGGGATAATTTGAAATTCCTAACAAGGGTAATAGTACACAAGAAACTGTCATGAATATATAAGTATAAAAAATAAGGAAAATTGAATAACGTAAAAACAATCCATTTAAACATAATCTTGAGAAAAATATGGAATGAATAAATGATAATCAAATAATTATATATAAATTATCATATGATAATGAAAATAAATCATATATATTCATATAATTAAATAATGATAGTTAATATTAATAAATAATCTCATAATGAGGTAATTTGTAATGTGGGACTTCATAAACATAATGTTAGGGATTCAACCAAGACACTATAAATAAATGGGTAAGGCCTCATCCAATACCCATACTAGTTTGTCACATGATAAATACTAATTCACCAAGGGGATACAATTACCTCATTCCATCACATACTATATCAAATGAGTTCCTCACATTATATGGGTGATTCATACACAGTATAAATATTCATATTGAAAATCATCATATGGAATGTGAATAGTTTAACTATAAACATTTAATTCTATCATAATCACACATCCAATTAAAAACTAATAATAAAATATTTAATAAAATATTGTTAATGGTATCATAAAATATAAATATTAATAAAGGATGTGATTAAAAAAGTATTTGGACATATATTAAAATAATCTATTAAAATCATTGAAATATTTTTGAGGAAAATGCCCTCCCTCACATTGAAAATCACTAATTTTTAATATAAATAGAATGTATAAAAATTTAATTTTTTTGAAAATAATTAATGAAAAAATTAATTAATTTTATCAATAAATATGGTTTCATGATTCTTGAAAAAAATCATCTTAGTTCATATAAGTAAAAAAACATTACTCCCCTATTTCTATTGGAAAAGTCTCAAGGAACCTTGTATAGAAGATGAAAAAATATAAATCGTAAATTTATTTAAAGAATATAATATTAAAAATAAGAACAAAATAATCATTGTTGAATTTTATGAAAAAAATTTAAAACATTTCTAAAAAATATTTACATGGTAGTTAATTATTCTCCAACAGAGACTTAAATAGAAACAAATCTCTATTAGTGATGAGATTGTGAATTATACCGTTACCTAAAGTCCAATTTCCTTTATAAATGTATAAAAATCATTTATAGTGGGTTTTTAAACATTTTTAACTTATAATAATTTAATAATAATATTTATGATATCATATATGATCACCGTATAAAATTTTACCAATCGTTTATTACCAATATATTATTCATTTTGTTGTTTCAGGTGTTAATTTCCATGTTTTTTCATGATCATTTTTCTTTGAAAATAATACTTCTATTACATAAAATTTATATCCAAAAGAATCAAGAATAATATTAATTTTATAAATATCATATTTCATAATTACATATAAATTTTTAACTACAATGAAATGTTTATCATTGATTATGAATCACATCACTTTATGGAGAAGGTCATACATACGTATGTACGAGTGGGGATAGAATTATTATATGGTTAAACTATAAGAAAGTGTATGGTAGATAAACTAGAAATAATAAATTTTATGTTAAAATTGCCATATATATCCATTATTTTCATCATTAGACCCATCCAAGTAATGTGATGATGAAAAAAGTATTGCAACATGGTGTGTGTATATGGTATGTCGAATATACGCATGTGTTGTTCTTTTTTTTTGTCATAGGATGGGTGAAATGGAGAATATGGTTGTCCCATAAACATAATGACATCTTTGAATATATTTTATACTATATATATTACTTTAACATGAAAAAATAACATGGATGGGAAATATAAGATGAAATGAACGTGGATGAGTGAATAAAAATTGATTTATTGTTCTTTAGTGTACATCCTTTTGATCGCTTCTTATGTGATTTTGGATTGGTATTTTTGGAGGAATAGAAGTTATATAATATAACTATGGATGTTTTTAACCGAAATTTTTTGGTTTTGGTTGAGCTATTCATCTCAAATTGGTGTGAGAATTTGAGGGTGAAGGGTCCATTTTGTAATTGTGGTGAGGGGCATTTCATGAATTACAGAATATATTTAAACATATTAAGGCTATTCAGGAGAAAAATAATTCCAAATGGCCTATACCTGAATAGGGGAATACATGTAACTATATATTATCCCATTGTTTAATATTTTATATTTTTATTCTATTTAAATATTTTAATTAAATATTGGCACCACAAAATAAAATTATTGTGAAATATGATTCTATTCATTTAATTAGACATAAATTGCAACAAAAATATTTTTAATTGAATGTAATTAGTTAAAAACTATAAAACATATATTATATGTCTATAAAATGCATTATAAATATCAACTAATTCCGGAAAATCAAAAATAATACTTTTAAAATCAATTATTTTATTTTTATGTTAGTGAAATAAATACTGATTTATAAATATAGAAGAATTTAAGGTAATTACATAATTTATAAAAATTCAAAATAAATTTCTCTAAGGGAAAAAATTTCAATAACATTAAAATACGAATTTATTTTCATTAATATATTAATTTATTCTCTACATGGACACATATAAGATATTCAATACAAAGAGAGTGGCAATTTGTGACAATCATTGATTTAAATAATATATAAGTTATTTTCTTGGAAAAGTGTCCATTAAAGAATAAAATTAAATATTAAGATGATAAGGGTCGAAAAATATTCATCCAATAATTTTGGAATGAGTTAAGTCATTGTTATACCCTTATCCTTTTGTTTTAACCCTTTATAACCCTTTTTACTCTTATTATGACAACATGGATTTTTTACTTATTGAGTGTAAATAATGTTATTTTAAAATAAAAAACGTTACATACAAGAATCGGGGATAATATATTAAATATTATATTATTAAATTCTTTAAATATTTTAATTTTAAAATATTTATATATTTTAATACAATATTATTTATTTTAATATAACAAAAAAGTTAAATATGGAAGTATTCATTACATTGACTTTTTAAAAAAAGAGATCATCAAATTATCTATTTTAATAAATCATTAACATGTAAAAGGAATATTGAAAATTGTTTTATGGCATTATTTATCTAAATTTATATTTATTGTAATATTTTTAATATCATTAATTGGATTTTTCAATTAATTAAACAATTATTGAGTCATCATTTTGTAAACCTTTAAGGTAATAATTAAATTCATAAAAATTAAAAATAATTAACCATGTTGAATTTAATCATTTTATATTTAAAAATACAATTTAGAGTTCAATATATCCTCTTAGCATCTACATATTAAATTATTTAACTTTTTTAAAAATGAAATATTTTCCTTTTTTAAATAAAATACTATAAATAGATTAATGTCATCCAATTTGGTAAAATTGCACCTAAATTCGGTCTACGGATGCATTTTTTTTATAATAAATTAAAAATGATCATTATTATAGGATATATTGTAATTTTATAATATTTATAACTTTATTTAACACCCTTAATTACTTGATTTACCCTTAACAGTGGTAAATAAAAGTACAATGATTTTTAATCATATTATCTAAACAATCGTCCATTTTTGTAGAAAAATTAAACCTATTGATTCCAAATATAAAATCCATTTCTCATAAATTGGGAACTTAGAAATTTCAAAAAGTAATCTAAAATTAATCAATTAAATGTGGTAATAAAACCTTTTTTATGTTAAACGTCTAAAAAATTGAACAGTTTTTATATAAAAATTAAATATAAAAATATTTCATTGACCATAATTAAATTAAAATATTTATTATTTATATAATGTTACATTAAAAATAATAAAAAATAAAATTTAACTTCATAAATTATTTAGATGAAATGTCAATTATCAATTTACATGAAGTATGATTTTACTATTAATCTAAAAAAATGAAACATATTGGAAAAATACCAGAATTTTCAACAATGAAAATTCTAATATTCTGATAAAGAAAATGATGATTGTTTTTTAAAATATACTTTTTAAATTTTAAAATTTACATTAAAAAATCATATCAAAATATAGAATAACTATACATAAAAAATTGTAGGTTTTCAGGTGTAAAAGTGGTTGCATTTTTATATATTATTTATAAAACAGATATGATTATTGGTTAAATATGTAGGGATCATATAATATAAAATGTTCATAATGTAGTTATCATTATTCTTTCCCTCAAACATAAAAAATATGTTATAATAATATCTCATTTTTTGGTTATGTTTCGTGTTTAATGTAATATAATCTTTCAAAGATATTTAATTTAAAAAGAGACATACCATAATTTCATTGGGTGTTACAAATTATCCCTTCCTAACATGATCTTAGTGTGATGCATAATTATACATTGAACATGTTTGGGGAGATATTCACTATATAAGGACATGGTATGTTAGCATTGATGAGATGTGTGATGGAATGTTCCCTAGACAAATATGATGTTCTCAATGAATGAATTTGGAATTTTATTCTCGTACAATAATTATTTGAAAATTTTTATATATAAATGAATGAAAAGTAAATGGATTTATAGTAAAAATTTTCAAAAATAACTATTACTAGTCCGATGAATCCAATCATGGATGATATGTTGTTTGGTGATGGATTTAAGACATTGAAAAAATGATTTTAGAAATATAAATACAAAAAGAAAGGAAAATATTATATTCTTGATAACTACATGATATACCCATGGACTCACATTGCGTTGTTGGAGCATGAACACACATTATAAAGGAAGAGTCAATCAATTTCACTATTCATGACATTCGTTCATTATACATTAGATCTTACACTTATGTTGTTATTGAATTTTACTTTCTACCAACCTTACCTTACCATCATATGCATTTAAACACTATTGTTGAGGCCCTCGTGATTATTTTGGATTTTTATTTACAATGTGGATATGTTAAAAAAAATAAAAGTCTATTGATAGGAACATGTATTCATAGTATATGAATAACTATAGTTACATTTTACCAATAGTGATGAGAGAATATTTTTGAGGTAAATTGAAAAATTGGTATAGAATTTATGGAATAGTTATGAAATTGAATGTAATAAAATATAGAATATGAATAAAAAACACAACTATAATGAATGACTAAATTTCTCAAAATTATTGATTCTGGGGGAGAAAATGTCTTTTTACACATAGTTTTATTATCGCGGTTTTAATGAATGATTCCTATAATAACATTTTTTCAATTGGAATCCCTGTTGAGATGATTTTTTCTTGAGGACATGAAATTTATTATGTTTATACGAATTTGAGAAGATAAATTTCTAAATACATACTTGATACATTTTTCTAATTCATATTAATTTATTATTCTATAATGCACTGGGTTTTGGTTTCTGATCATGTGTATTAGGAATTTTGGGACTCAAAAGAAAAAATTATAGATAGTTTCAAGAACAATCATTATAAACCATCTATATTATATATGATGCTTATTCCACATTCGCAGTGTGTCTTCATAACCTATGAAAAACCTATGAAGATTTTATGTGATGTGAAGCTCATACACGATGTGTATATTCAATACATGTCATCTGATTTTCAAAAAAAACCATCCTAATTAATGTGAATCTAATGCATACATTGTTGAGTATAAATGGAGTTTAAAGTTGCAATTTCTTTCTTGTCTATGATTTAATCCTGAAGATACCACTACATTTAACAAAATCAGAGAAGGTTATAGATCTTTATTACATGTTGGGTAAATCATACACGTCATGTAATAGTTGAGACAATAAATCCACATAATTACCATACTTGAGGTGAAGTATTTATATGTTGTGTACTTTTTAAGACTATTTATTTTCCAGGGCCTCCCCCGAATGAATAAGTTTAAAGAAAAATATTTTTATATAATTATTATTTTTTCTTTACCATATTTATTCACCTTCAAACACGTTTTTAATTATTTCCTTTAATTTTTTTTCATATCTGTTTGGGTTATTAACCATTCCACATTCATTATTCATTAATTGTGAATCATCCTTTTTTATGCTTTTTTAATTGGAAATATTCAAAATTCCCCATCTCTTGTTTTCATTTCTCCCTTGTTTCATCATTATGAGTATGTTTTTTGTTGTATTTAAATTTCATTTGAATGTTTAATATATTTTTATTTGTTTTATTACAAATTGTAAATCCTTTCATGATTCTGTTTAGCGTTTTTTGTAATGCTTTTATTTTGATCAATACCATAATGAGTGGATAATATACCATGTGTATGTTCTCAAATGAATGGGTGTTTGTAAGTCCATTGAATACATGAGTTTAACAATGGAAATACTATGGATAATAATTAGCATAAAAATAATGGTTCATCTCATTATTGGGAACATCCTTGACCATGGGAGATGTAGTTTAATTAATGTCACCTAATTGGATTTGAGCGGGCTATGACTACTATACTATGATACATTCTTCATAGATTCTAAGTATAATTCGTCTAGGGTTAAAGATAGACTCAAACAAAGGGATTGTTTATGAATTGGTATATCTAATTGGTTTAAACAAAAAAATTAATTATGAACCACTTTCCAACCTTATACATATGGGTATTCATGCTCGATTTTTGATTATATTCTATAATGATATGTGAAATTGACCTTGATCCCTTCTCAATTCATTGACTTATTTCCTAAAAACATAGTTTTTGAAAATCCAAATCATTAGGAGTGAACATGAGGAATAATTTCAAAGGCCTTTGTTATACTGGTTTCATTCCTAATATTGATCTCTATGGCTCCGTCCCCACGTTTCCATAGTACTAATCCCTAATAGAATGTTTGGGACAATAAATTTCTAAATGAGAAATACCCATGTAAATTCAACCACATTTAATGAAACATAAATTATATAAATTTATTACCACATATTAATATTTCATAAATACCTATTTATATTTTTACTCATTCTAAGGGAAAATATCATCATATGAAATATCCATAACGATCAAAATATGATATTTTATTCTAAAACCTTAAATGTTTTTACTATCCAATAGGAATTAATTAGGGTCTGTCACTTAATGTTGTTGGAATTATCTTTATATTTTCTAGATTAAATGTTAAATAACATGTTAAGAACTATTATTTAAAATTTAGAGGAATTATTATGTTCACTATTTTCCCTTTATATGGGATAATAATGACAGTTAAGTCTATTATCTAATTTAATTCAATTATTTTATGTGAACTAAAAAATTATTCTCCATTTGATTTGGATTTCCAAAATGGTTATACTTCAACAACTTCAAAATCTAGATAATAGTATTCTTTATCTTTATTTACAGGAATCTTAAACACTTAAATCTATTGAGATTAAATAAGATACGGAACATCTTGACTATCTTAACCATTTTGATCCCCATAATGACTGATAACCAAATCATGATTGTATATTTCATCATATGGGGTGTTATTAATAGAAGCATGTTTCTTTAAAAACCCATATATTTTAATATAGTATAAATGTTTCTCATTTTATACATTACAATGTTTTTTTAGCTTTATGTTTTTAGAGAAATTGGGAAACCAAACATTATTAAGAAGACGCATACTCTCTATGAAATGGTTTTCCAAAAAAAATTGATTTTATGTAAACATTTATGTTTTATTAATTCTATATGTTCTTATTCTATTATTAGTTTAAAGATAATTTTTTACCTTTATATAGTTCAGGTAATACCACATGTTATGAAATGTTTATAAAATTCATAATCATTTTTCTTTTTCTTTTCATTAGAGAATTAAGACTGATAAATAAAATGAAAAATTAATATATAAGGTCTTTAGAATAAATAAAAAATGTTTTTTGGTGTGTATTAAAAGCCTTGGGTGTCACTAGGGTTCAATAAGGAAACACATAAGATATAATGTCCTCTGGTCTACTATAGAAACCATTATCCCATTGGTGGCCCCACCAGTATTCCAATGGGATGGGTAGTAGCCCTCCCAGAATCTTAGGCTCAACAATAAACCTACGTGACATAACATTCTAATTGTTTAGCAACCAAATTCCTAGTGAACATGAAAAATCTAGAGATTGAAACATTTTAGACATTTTTTATTTGGTTAATCTGGGTCATTGGGAATTGATAACCTCAATATATAAGAGGATTAGGCACATGGGAGAGAGAAATTTGGCCAGAACCTCACTCAATCAATTCTCCCTTGGTTACCCTTGGTCATTTGTAATTTCAATTGATATTTGACACTAAATAGAATGTATAATATAAAATTGTTATTCTTTTTTTTTTAATTTTCATTAGACATCTGTCATCATTTTTTATTTTTAAATGTATTTAGTGACGTTTTGACCAATATATAGTGAAATTTTCATCAAAGAAAGAGTATTTAGCTTAGTTTTTCTAGAGGATTATATAGAAGGATAATATTAGTTGGATACCTAGTAATTTGACTAATTTATGATTCCCTGTGATTTTTAAATAGTATTTCTTTTAAATATGGTATTATTGACCTTAAAAATGTCATTTAATGTGTTTCTATTTCTCATTTAACATAGAGAAGGACCCATGATTATTTCTATAGGTTCTTCGTTGACATTTCATTGGTGTCTATTTCCAAGCCTTCTATATTTTGTTATTCATTCTATATTGGATAAAATAGGTCATTGATTAATGATTTATGAAATGAAATTGATCCTCAAAAGGGTGGATGGTAGACATTTGAGTCAATATTTACATTAATGTGATCAATAAATAGTTTATTAGGATGTGATATAAAGGATAAAGGATTTCTTTAATGCTGGTGGTGCATAATATTTTCCACATAGGTTTCAAAAAAATTTATACATTTATAAGGAAATGTGAATTTTGGTCTTGTCTATGTGAGAAATTTACAATTTTTTAAAATGATTATTTTAAACAAAATGAATTGTTTTTAACTAAATATTATTCCATTTAGTGGAATTAAATATCTGACATGGGCCATGGTGGACCCTTTTGAACTGGACATATATTTTAGATTCTGATTTCCCATTGTATAACTATAGAAATGTACCTTGTAATTTGTGTACCCTATAAGAGGTTGTTAGTAAATAATTAGGTGATTTCCTTCTACATAATATGTTTTACAGACCCCTTTAGTAAGAGTTCATATTGAATTAGGATAATTGGCTATAGTTGGCCCTATTAAATTTTGAGGCTACATAAATAAATCAGTATAGATTAATTAATACATAAATAACTAAACACAGTTTTTCTAGAATGGTACCATTGTAATTTCCTTGGGTTATGAGATGTTATGGACATATTTGGTAGTTCCTTTTGTGTCACCACAGTCCCCAGTATGTGACCTTGTAAAACGTTTTTGGTCCAAGGCACCATATTATGATTTATTGGAGATTGAGTGATGCATTTCCACATAGTGGTAGAATTTTCCTATGAAAAATTTTTGACTATGGATTTAGTTATTTATCATGGATTCATAGGAATATACCATAGATTTTTGACATGAGTTAATTTTTAAATCCATAAATAATTAAATTAATTAAATGTGATAATTTTTATATGGTTAGGTGGACTTTTTTTAATTCAAAGGATCTTATGTGATCATGAATATTATATGATCGAGGGTCATTGATGTAATTCAATATATATTGGATTCCAATTATTAAAATATTGTTGGGGGACCATGAGATGATTCTAAGGATATATAATTTTATTACTATACTACTTAGTGGCCTTTGATAATGTTTCCTTGATCTGGTATTACCATTATGATTATATGTTATTTGGGATAATGGAATTTTTTACTTGTATTAGGTGTGAAAATTATGATTATATATATTTGAGGGATGGAGAACATAGTACATTGACATAGGGTCCCCATAATTTTATTGAACATTTTTATGGTTCGATTGATAGAGAAACATGGGACTTGATTAAGTAAGTATGTTCAATCCTAGAAGTCGTGTTTCACATGAGGAATAGTGATATTATATATATATATATATATATATATTTATTTTTCATTCATATATAGTTGTATATTTATTCATCTTGTTGCTTTTGTATCGTGAATATCTATTTTTATTTGTTAGTATATACATGAATGTGTTTTTCTTCCAAATTTAGTCATATACTAAATCAAATCTTGGAAGACAATTAATTTTTTTTATTGGAGTAGCCTCAGTTATTTAATGGTTGATTATGGATAGTGTCACAATGTTGATCTTCCAAAAAGGATAAATTTGAAGCAACTAGAAAAAGGCATGAGATAAGGCTTGAGGATATGGGATAGCCTCATTATTTTTCTTATTTTTTTATTTTGGACATGTGACATTTGTTGTGGAACCTGAGTTTTTCGTACGAATATATGCTAAACATCATAATTTGTTATTGATTACCTTTCATTATTAAAATTTTATATTTTCTCTATTGTTTAATTATTTCCAAGAATATGTAAGGCTTATTTTTATTATTAATTTCACTCAAATATAAGGTTATATTCCACAAAATTACACATCTTAGAAAATATATACTAGACATTAGCCTTCGGAATATTGGGATCCAAGCAATAGGTTAAATATAATCCAAATATGTTTAGAATATTAGAGTTAACAAGGGTTTGGATGTAAAAGGTTGTATTAGACTACTCCTTTCATTGCCATACTATATTGGGAGTCGAAATACATGACATGTTGAAATATATAAGGTATTATGATGGATATTAAAATTTTATTTTATGAACATAATTCCCAATTATATTGTAAGGATAACATGTTCTTGTGATAGATGTTCAATATGTTTTTATATTCAAATTATATTAACTTATGTGAAAAATTTAACGTCTG
Organism: Viscum album; assembly: GCA_963277665.1. Classification (NCBI taxonomy): domain Eukaryota; kingdom Viridiplantae; phylum Streptophyta; class Magnoliopsida; order Santalales; family Viscaceae; genus Viscum; species Viscum album. Next base: position 127,205,098 of record OY728151.1, on the reverse strand, counting down.
GATTAATGATTAATAAGGTTGTTTGGTTCTAGAACACTGGGAAGATAATATTTTCTAGAATTTTTAAACATGGGTAATTTGATACAGGCATATCATGCATCATATTTAGAAATATGATTATTATGTATTATTTTATTATAAATGAAATTCAAATTTGTAAAAATGTAAAAAACTTCCAAATATTTTTTTTTCATATCCAATATTTCTAACACTAAACTTTTTGTGACCATGAAATATTTTCTTTTATTTATAGGTCTCGTTGATTTACTTCATGGTTCTTAATGATGATGACTATGATGTCAATTTTTTACTGTTTCATAGTGACCCTTAATAAGTCAGTGTAGTCACTTATTTCCCTAGTGGTGAAACCATTTTTTGTAAGTTTTTTTGATAATAGAATCATAAATATTCATACCCAGGACATATATGATTTTTTTATTGACAAAGACTATGATGGATGATATTGATATTTAAATAAACGAAAAATAATATTTTATCATAATTTAGTACTGGAATTTCCCTCCATGGGTGTCAGGGAAAAATAAATATATTGAGTGGTTTGATGATGCAACATATAATGGAAGAGAAGTATATGAATCATGATACCCCAGAATAGGATCATTAAACATGAGTTATCTAGTGATATTTGATATGGGAATAGAGATGTTTTTTATCTTAATTACGACCAACATGATATGTGGCCATGGTTTATGTGAGATATAATAATTCCATGAGACATGATGAAGATATCAGTGATATGGGATTCATGAGTCTGGATAATAATTATTTTTCTAATTCATTATAACAGCAATTGTGTTGATAGCCTTAGATATGGGATATTCTTAGATTTTGTGTTTCTTAGAAGTAGTATGAATGAGTATATTTTTTAGTATATATTACAATTTTACATGGATTAATAATAGTAATATAGAATAGAAATATAATGTTCAATGATTTTTTTCATTGACAAACACTTAGTGTGGCAATACAATTGTAATCAATGTCATAATTAAAAGAAAGGATCAATTGGAATCTTGGACCAGTTGATTTTTTATTCTTATCAATAGTATAGTGAGATATCATGTAGCATTTCTTAATAGATTATATTATATCTAGATCAATGTTCAGTTTATTGAGAATTATAGGTTCAGTGAAATGAATGGATTTAAAGGGTTGAACAAATAGTTCTTAAAATATAATTAGATTAAAATTCCATGATTCATGGTTTGTAAACTAGGCACTAAAATCTTTTTTTTGAGACAAATTACTACTTGTAGCATGATATGGTTTTTCTTCCATTTTTTTTAGTGAATGTATTAAGGGGTTTAGTTGAGATTGAGATAGAGCACACTATTAACCCAAGATATTCATTGAATTTTGAATCAGTGAATAATTTTTAATCATATGAGGACTGGTGGAAATTATAAGATTCCCAAGGCAATAATTTACCAAGGGATATATGATGAAAATTAGATGTGACCTCAGAGTGAGGGATACCCTTATAAATTTTTGATCAGGACCTTTATTTGAAGAAGAGTGTCTGTAAAATGAAGACATAAACACCATAATGGTTTGGTGTCTGGAACAAACTATGATGAGTTTCACTTGGGAGGGTAAACAAACATGTAATTATTGAACCAATTATTTTTTCACATGTGATTGGTATAAGTAAATGTTGATACAGGGGAGTCTTCCATTGGAATCTTGAAAGTGTGACCCCCCCATTATTGATAAGTTTCTGTTACATATTGATGTATAAGATTTCATGAGATGTAAATGGGGATTAATTGATATTTTTTGTTGTTGATCAAGCATGTGACTGATGGAGACATCATTTCTTTATGATCGATTAAAATTTTATCACGTGTAATTATGATCAAGAATTTCTTATGATGTTCAAATAAGTACATGTCACTATTGAGATAATTTCTATATTATTCATGGGAAAATGACCAGTATATAGTAATATTATTTGATATTGTAGGTTCATATGTTAGATCATCAATAGGATATTATAATTTTTCCTAATAGTTAGATTTCATTTTACCTAGTTCATGGTTAATACAATAGTTAAGATTTATATATGATACTTATTAGAGTTGGAATATTATCATTGCTCATGCGATGAAATATAGGCGATCCAAGGTTGTTTTAGATCATTGGAATATTGATTCTCTCTAAACAAAATTATTATTTAATTTTTCATGTTTTTAATTTCATTGAGGAGTTACCATTTTATTCTAGTTTTTAATTTGGTGGGTTTTTTGATATTATAATGTGATGCATCTATATTTTAATTCATCATGATAAGATGGTTTAATATTTCATTAGTAGGTGAAACTGTGTGATTTCAAAAAAATTATTGAAGAAGTACAATTAATGGATTCATGAAATTTTATTTCATGGGTTTAAAAAAATATTGAGTGGGTCATTAGACACTAAAAAAATTGATTTAAAATTAAATTGGCTAGAAATTTCATGTCATTGAAATTGATATATGGGGAATATACTATGGTGTGGACTTCTAATAACTTGTAGTTGAAATGATGGAAGATACCATGGTTTTCATGATATAGATGTAGAAGATGGAACAATCTTAGTGATTCCACAATTATAATGGGATGTTTTTATAGTTATATTTGCTGACTTCCATATATTAAATGTAATGTACATGAAGAGTGTATTGTATTATAAATTTAAGATGACCAATTGGCATTAAATTAATGAAATAGTTAGATAAAAGTTTCCAGATTAATGAAAAATGAGAAAAAAAAATTGAAGGAGATATGTGTTATATTGGGATTATGGTAACACCATATATCACATCATGATAATAAAATTATATAGGATTTTGAATTTTAATTTTGGTGAAGAGTTATTTTTTTATCCTAGATTCATAAAGAAATTATGAGGATTTACGAATCCATAAAAGAAGTGTCTGGACATGGATGAAGGCCCTATGGGTGTTCTAGATTTTGAAAAGGAATGAAAAAAGGGGTTTAGTTGGCTCGGGACATGTAGTAGCCACCAATTTGTAATATATCTAGGAATTGACCTCAAAATATACTTTGGGTCACTAGCTAGTCGGTAAGGATCCTATGATTTATTATTAGGGGGTACCAATATTTTTACTCTTGAAACCCTCTGGCTTTTTGTGGTAGATGAGCATCAGATAGGGCCATTCAACAAGCTTCTCTAGGTCCCCTTCCTTTCTTGGTTCCACTTTTTGGGGGAGATTTTTATGTGTGTTCCATGATTATTTAAAAGTGATTTCATAAATTCTTTTTTCCATCCCCCTTTTCCTTCACTATGTATCTTCCATCAATCTTATATTGGGATTTGATGATTATTTCACCAGAGTGTGGTGAATTCCTCTAAGAATGACGGGTCTTTAACTAGGATTTCCTATGGGTTGTCTTGGTGGATGATTTCAATCCCCAATATTCTATTAAAATTTATGTATACTACAATATTATTTTTATTGTTATTTCTAAGAAATTGGTTACTAATGGACTAGAAAAAGTAATTTAATTTCTAGATTTTCGCATTTTGTTTAGTGAACGAAATGTGACCATATCAACATGTCATTTAATGATTTTCAATTTCTTCTTAGTGGTTGAAAAACATTATCTATATATATTGACATAGTTATTATAAATTTGTGATTTTTTAGTGGTGTGTAGCATGGAATAAGGCCCTTAATGGGTGAGAGATGATTATTTTAGCATATATTATCGCATTCGAGTGGTGATTAAAGTTTTAATGCTTTGATATAGTGGGGATATTATAATTTTAAATTTGGTGGTCCATGTAAATTTCAATATGGTTGGTGACATTAATTATACATTTTATATGACATATGGTCAGTGGTATCTCCACAATGGGTGATTGAGTCATAAATTGAATTATTATTTCATTATTAATTAAATACATTTAGATAAATATAATGTATCTACATGGAATTTTCAATGTGAAAAGGGCCATAATTGACCCTTATGTTCTAGAATTACATTTCAACAACCAATTTTTTGGATGTATAATGGTAATAATATACCTTTTGTGATATAAACCACATGAGAGGTGGTAAATAAAAAATTATATCACAAGTAATACATACTATATTTCAATATTCCCCATGAGTAGCGATATGTTACGAATATGGGTTTCTATATGGAGTTGACCTTATGAAATTGTGAGATTTCTTAGAGGCTTTAAGATATTGGAAAATATTCTGAATGGAATTAAAATTTAGAGCATTTCTAGGATACCCAGTTACTGCCAACATTGGGAATGGTGATGATGAAATTATGTTCATCTATGTGTTTCAAAATAAGAAATTTTTTTATAACTGTTGGGATATTGAAGGCTAGATGTGCCACATTTGTTATGGGATTAGAGCTAGGGATGTTTTCCCCGAAGTGATATGGGTTGTCCAAGGAAATGTTTTGGATAATGATTAAACGATTCAACCACGATCATTCAATCAAAATGTAAAATTAGATACATTAGTTAAAACATGAATACATAATTAATGAAATCTATTATATGTGGTCATTATAATATGTTTGGTGGACCATTATGTGATTTCAAGTAATTTTAGTTTTAGTGATTTTTATATGGTTGGGTTACCTTGACATGAGTCCAAAGATCTATTTTCCTATTATTGTTTTTTGGTTACGGGCCCTTGAGAGTCTTATAAGGATCTATTTTTACTAGTACTTTTCAATTTGTGGAAATTCAATGTTATCCATTGGATCTAGTGCACCCTTCATGATTATATGGAGTTTGGGGACCATAAACCTTGTTTCATTGACTTGGTGTGCTAATTGTGATTATATTTTGTTAAAGGTCATGGACATAGTCAATAGAACAAATGTAACTATTTTTAATTATAAATTATTATGGTAATATAGGAAAAAATATCTTACATTGTCCAAAGAAATTATGTAGAAAATATGGTTCAATATTTTACAAGAGGAATGATGATGTTCTTATTTATTTATACATTATTTGATTCCGTTGTTATAAATTTATTTATTTGAAACTGTATGTCCAATACATATATCATGGGATTTGTTGTCATCATATGAGATTTCATTATTGGTAACCTAATAATATAATCACACCATATACATGTGGGGATCTCTTTTTCATACCCAATAACCCTCCCCTTCTGTGTTATTTCAGTATTGAAAAATGATTACTGAATCATTAAGATTTATGATATATCTTTTGAAAATATAAATTAGGATGAGGTGTGGCTCGTTGAAGTGAGAGATCATAAGTGTATATTTTTTAAATATTTTATTATATATTTTTTCATACTATGTGGATATGAATTGTGTACTATAATAGTATGTTGAACCTAAAAATTTATAATTGATTCCTTTTATTTATTTATTTTATCTACGAATTATGATTTTTTATTATTATTTTTGATGGTTGGTTGGATTATTTCATGGGTTATTTCTACTCTAATATAAGGGAATAGTATCCCCTAATTCAAATCATATAACACCACTACTAGTTGTCAGCCATTGTCATATAAGGAGGTACACAAAATTCCATGTTGATACCTAATGTGATTAAAATTTATAGAGAAATGAGGTGGGGATATTAGAGATATTACTCATCAATAGATGTATTATAAATTATTTTAATGTTTGGAATGAGCACAAAAACTGTAGTTCGTTATTCCGAAAAAAATGAAACTCATTTGACTAGAAAAAAACATGAAAACCCATAAATATTATTTATATTTCTACAAAAATAACATTATATACAAAAATAAAACATATAAACATGTGAAAATAATCCATTTTTCACAGAAATTCTTTTAATAAATTTTCAACTAAGAGGAAGTCCATCATCTCATCTTGATAAATAAGATAACTCAAGAAAATACTTCATTTCAAAGCAATTTATTATTATCTTTTTTATAAAATATAATAGTTTAATTTAATAATGAACCCAAAGTAACCATGTATTTTACCTCAAAGAGAAACATATTCATAACACATGTTCACTAGTTTTTGTACTGTTGTGGAAGAATTCATGGCCACTTAACTTAATATGGGGTGTTATACCACCTTATCTCCCAAATATTCAATTTTGATGACTAATTAGTTACAATATGAATTAGAGGGAAATACCGGTCTCACACATCATCATGAGAATTATCAGGATTTCATTTCATAAATGATGATTCTCAAGTAATATATAATGTAAAAAACATTTTTATACTTTTTGAGTTGTTACTATAAACCCTTTAAATAATATTTTTACACATAAGTGATGCACATTTCAATTTCACATAATATTAAGCATAAATATCATTTTATTTTCAAAAAATTAATATATAATATTACAATATTCATGGGAATATAATATTCTTTTAAATAACCAATTTATACAATTAAATAAATAAATATAAAGTATAATAATTTTAATGGTGATCAAACCATATATATAAAATAATTATTTTATTATCTTTAAACACAAATTCAAATACAAATAATTTGAGGAATTTATGGAAGATTAATTTCTAGTGGGATTAAAAGTTATTACTAGTCAAATATAAATTGACCGTAATAAATCTTGTATAAATAATGTTAATCAAATTAAATATTATGAAAATAGTACAAACTTTTAATAGAATCATTGATGCTAGTACTAATAGAATTTAAATGAAAATAACATTAACTTAAGCCCCATATAGCTTCACAAATTCATTAACTTTTACATAATAAAATTATATTACGTATTTAATTTAATATTTACATTTTTCATGTTTTTTAACTTATAATAGATCATTTTATTTGAATTTACCCCATGATTTATTTGAAAACTAAATCAAAAAACATGAAACTGATTATTATGTGGCTGTTTGATCATTAATTTTAAAAATACCCCTTAAAAGATGGAAAATGGTAAACAGTTCATGGTATTGATAATATAAAAATGTAATAAATACTATATTTATATATTAAATCAACATTCAAAACTAATCACATAAGGATGATACAGAAAATGAATCGTGTCAGTTAATGGAGATTTTACTCCGCATGTACACACAACTCACACTATCATTTTATAAATAGATGGAACAAAAATACATTATTTATAATATTACAATAATAAAATGACAATAATTTTATAAATACTAATCATATTGATTATATTTTTACTTATGACCATCCATATATGGTTTAAATGATAAAATAATCACATCGCATTGTCTAGGTGGTAAGCAATGGGTATTCTTGGGCTACAAAATCATTTTCTAATTGAATGTATTTTTAAAACATAACAACCCTGACCCTTATAACCCATATATAGGGTAAAGTTTATTAAAATTTTATAAGATAAAAAAATCACATCAAGACAGACTGAATGTTATATTGTTCTTGATAATCTAGATACACACATGAGAAATTCTTTATATTTGAAATGACAAATTACAATATTTTTTTTTAAAAATTAAAATTTTAAATATAGAATATCATTTGATATTAATAATATTACCCATCATGGATTCATAAGAAAGGAAAAAAATAATTTTATCATTTAATGATGAATAATGGTTATATAAATTTTAATTTATTTTGAACCACGAAGAATAATCAACATGAAAATGAAAATGACTAAAAAAACATCCCATTTAAAAAATATTATTATCATAATCAATAATTCATGGTAAATAAGTAATAACACATTTCATTTAATTAATAATAATAAAATCATGATTAAATAATAAATAATCATTAGGAAAGGTAAAAAACTAAAATAATATCTGATTTAGTAAATAAAATGATAATAAAATTAATCTAGAGATAATATTATTGCTAAAATATCATGGATAATTGAAACATAATTATTAATAAAAAATTATTAATCATTGGATGTAATTTTCATAAGAACATGAAACAATTACAATTAAGTCCTTTGAAAATATGGATAAAAAATTAATAGAAACTCATTTAATTTTGGATTAAAATTTTTTCTCATGAGAATGATGATAAATGAAGGGGATATCTATAATCATTCCCCACCCATATCTACATGTCCAAATCATCCATCAAATATGTACTCATCAATGTAATTCATGAAGAATATTCACTGAAATTATTTATCTGTATTAATGAATTAATAAAGATAGTAAATATTCACTTTTTATATCAATAATATTTAAATTTAAAACACCATATGTTTTAGTGAGATATGGTTTAATAAATGATATTTTCTTTGATAAATCATATATATATATATATTATGGTAAAATTAAATATATAATGATCACAAGGAAGTTAATAAATCATTGGAGATTTAATGACAACAATAATGAATCAGTGAATTGAATTTTAATAATATCCATGGTCAAAAAATTCAAAACAAATTCATTGTAAGAATATGGATGGTATTAAAAAAACATATCTATAATGGTATATATATATATAATAAAAGGAGTTTTTTTCACTTGTGAATATACATAACATAAAAATATTAGTAAAACATACTTTTGGAAAAGAAATTTATTTTTTAAAAAAATCACCTTTTAAAAAAATAATTTCATAAAAAATTTAAATATTTTAAATTTAAAATAACATTTTAAACATATATCATATTTTTTAAAATATTTAGTGGTAATAACAGAAGAAATATTTTTCATGTTTCACACATTAAAATAATGATTCTATTGAATTTCTCAGTAAAAGACAAAAAAGTCTTATTTTAAAATTGAGTTAAATATTACATTAAAAAACTCAATGGCATAAATGTTAAAAATTCATTCAATATATGTTTTGTAAAATCATTATAATATTTTTGAGAACAATTATTTTAGTGAAAATGGATTTTTCATCAAAGAGTGAAATAATGATTTATTTTCATAAAAACATTTTCTTATTCATTTTAGGAACCATAAAAATTCAAAATGTAAATAATTGTTTAAAAATATTGAATAATAATTAGAGAATAAAATTTAATGGGATTGTTATAAAAATATAAATTAATATCCTTCAATGGTATCTCAAGAAAAAACCTAACTGATTAAAATTTAATTATTAAATAAACCATTAAAAAGATCGTAACATTGAATTAGGAATTAATAAATGACTAAACTAAATATTTAAATTCAAAATAATACAAAAAAGTGGGAAATGAAAATATGACAAAAATTAATACACACATAAGCATAGATTATTAAAGACCATGATGTATCAATATAACATAATAAATAGAAACTATATTATGTAATACTTTGCCACCTGGTAATTATCAATTAAAATAACCATGGATGAATTAATTTACATTGAAACTAAAAATACCATTATTTATGTAAGATAAATTAGATATTAGTAAAAATATTCAGTACATACACAATATATATTTTTAATATTAAAACATTCCTCAGCAAATGAAAATTTAAATGAAATCCCTTTAATCATGATTCCTTTGAGTTGAACATGATTTTACCCCCTATATATTAATTTGAAAGATTTTAATAACCACTAAAAGGAACATATTAATATTTATACTTTAATATTTTTCCTAAAACAATATATTGTAACCCTTTTGTTAATAATCTTTCATTTTATCAATGTTTTTTGTGTTAATTGTCTTGTTCTCACATTTATTCTCTATTATGAAAGTTATTTTTATTTTATATATCATATATTTCAATAACATAACGAATATTTAATGTGAAATACTTATCATATCTTTATGAAATATAATTTTTTGACCAATAATGATGTATCTTTTTGATGGATTATGTATGTTAGGATTTTTTAGATGGTAGGTTATACATACATATGAGTAATGTATCCATATTCTAAGACCAATATAGAAGTTATGTAATTAATTTAATATATTTAATTATGGATAATAATATCAAAAATAAATTATAATTAAATATATCATCCACGTGTTATGGTGATGATATGTGAGTCAGATCACTTCATGGAGGCGGGAGTCCACATATACACGACTGAAAATATTATTTTTTAGAACGTGATAAGGTATGAAAGAAAATAATATATTCTATATTAATAAATGTAAATATTTAATTAATATTATAATTAAATCATTTATATCACATATATTCATTAAAAATATCTCTATTTCTAACCTTTTAAAGAATTCATGAAAATTTAATCAAATCTTTTCGCCATGTGTTATTCCGCCGTAAAAAAAGAAATATTATTGAATCTCCAAGAGAATATAAATTATAAAGTCATATATGATATATTTACTCTAGGGGTATAATAATTATATAAATATAAAATATAAATATATTAATTAAATCCATCATTATACCCAACCATTATAGGTTTTGGTGAAAAAATTGTCACATTAGTTCATGAGGTGGAAGTATGATGTACAAAAAATAGATATTATAGTTTTCTAATAGAGGTTAGAAAAAATATTTATAGAAAATAAAATTAAAATTAAATGATACCATTATTTGGGAGATAATTTTATATTATATAATAATAATTTATGACTATTTGGAGGATGATGATGAAGAAATAAAACAATAATGCATAGTTGTGATGTTTACCCCATCTAAAACCCCCTCTATAAAATAATAAAAAATTAAATACTAGAATAAATTTGTAAAAAAAGTAATATATGATGAAGGTTTGAATTTTTAAAATTTATATAGTAATTTTATGGCCGAAAAACTGGTTTGAATGTCATAATAAGAGAAGATAGTGGTGGCCATTTATAATTGAGATGAGTGGAAGATATTTAGTTTTAGAAATAGAAAATAAGTAACAACAATTTCCACATAATGAAAGGGTAAAATTAATGTATTATCAATTATTTTTAATTATAAGGTCTAAATTTATCCATAGGATATATTTTAGATATGTATTTAGGTTATTGTAACTCTTATCATTTTGGTTTATCCTGTAGTAAATACATTTTTACCTTAAATAGAGTAATTAATTTTTATTGATTACATAATTTTTTTTCTCAAATATTATGTTTAGATTATTATATAATATAATTTATTATGATTATAAAATTTTAATGCACCTTCAAAATTTAATTCATATAAGTTTAAATATTCTATTTTAAATAATACTCCCTGATACGATGAAAATAGAGGGTTCCTTAAGAGATAATTATTAGATGTATAGATGGGGTTTATATAAAACATGATCATTAAATTCATAAAAATGTATTAAATTAATTAAATATTCTTATGATTGATCTAATTTTACATTGATAAATTTTAATATATAATTTCACCATATGTATTATTTAACCAAAAAGAATGTTTTTGATAAAAGTGAGTATTTTTTACTATTCATTAAAACATGAATCTTTCAAGAAAAACTCAAAACATCATCATAAAATAATTTGTATATGATGATTAAAATAATTATGGTAATTTTAAAAATTATTTTTTAAAAATTTATAACAAAATTTAATTATATGCAAAAATCATGACAAAGCAATCGTTTTGAAAAAAATACTATTTATATGAAAAAAATTCAATTTATATTAAATATTTTTGTTATTTATAAAAATAAAATAACATTTATATTCATCATTAGATATATCTATTCATAGCAAAAAATTTAATGTCTATGTTATAATCATATAGTATATAATGCTTTTTCTAGACTCTAGGTTACACGTTCCACAAGCTACAGAAGTGGTTAAAAGAAATTAAATTTATACCTAGAGTTCTTTAAGCTCAGTCACTCATTTAAAATATACTATTGAATATAATATAATTATTTTCAAAAAAATTTGTAGAATTATATTCAATTTAAATAAATGTTTTCTTCCTATTTTTATCTTTCAATTAGATTCTAAGGGATTGATATTTTAAAATTCTTTTATTGAAAACCCACATTTTATAATCTTATACACTGTTTCAATTTAATAAAATAAGAAGTTATGTAAAAGGTAAAATTTAAAAATACATAATTAGGTATATATGTACAATAAATATTTTTAAATTAGAATAGATTTATATTATGAAATGTATTAAAAAAAATTGAGTGATAGAGGTCAATGATCAGAAGAATGTTAATGAACTAAGGAAAGTTATGCACCTCAAAAAGATAAGAATATCATGAATAAAAATACTATTTGGTTCATAAAATTGGAATTTAATATAAGAATTTTATTATCATGGTTTTTTCTCTAATGTTGATTAATTAATTTACTATATAATAATATATTTAAAACTCTTAAATTGATATCTTTTAATTTCATAATTACAATTTTGTAATTTTGTTATGCTTCGACCATTACATAATTCATTGATTACACCATTAAATTACAAAAAAAATTATATGATATAATCACAAAAATTTACTTTTGATGGATCATATGATCCATAAAAGTGTTACTATTATTTCCTTCCATATATAACTATTTTGAAAATTCAATATGTTTAGTAAAATTGTTCCAATATTTTTATTTAATTTTAAACCTCAACAGTAACACCCTTGGTTTATCATTAATATATATATTTTAAATAGTTTAACTAATAAATACATATTAACTATAAATCATGTAGGTTGGTCATAGGAAACAAACACTTATCGTCATTCAGTTGTGGGTTCAATCCCAACATTATTCACTAAATTTAAAAATATATCATTTATCTCAAAATGTATTAATATAATTTCTATAATGATCCAAAATTCTTAGGACTCATTATTTATTCATCAACAATAAAATATTATCCATAAAATATACCGATAACATTAAACATATTCCCAAAAAAATTAATGTGATAATTCAATAACAAGATTTTCCATATACCAAACCAATATGTTATACTCACATAATCGAATTCAATAAAATTCTATAAGCATATTATATATTTACCAAAAAAGTTTTCAAAAGGGGATTTTAAAACATTATACTTATGATCTCCTTTAAATCATAAACCCATTATTGTATACATAATAATTAATTTATTAAATACCTATAGGAATAAAAAAATTTATAAAATCTTTATATGATTCATAATTTTTATATCCAAAATACAATTTTTAAATAAATAAAAATTTTAATTCTAAATTCCAAAAACATTAATATGTAATTAATTTTATTTGTACATGGGTCCATCATTTTTCTAGAGTGGTAACATGTATAAGTGTAAATTGAATCAAATAAATCCTTGTTTCCCCACTTTCGTGATAATGAACTATAAATATACCCCTTTAATGAGATTTATTCCCTTATATCATAGTTTTTTTGCTCAAAATTGTTTCCTTTATTCACTTATTTTCCACATAAAAATCATTTTCACATTCCATTGAGTCAAATTTTTTGTTTTCTATTTCCAAATTTCCTAAATGGTGGAAATAGATCCTTCATTCCTCTATGGTCTTCAACAAACAACCTCTTAGAAAACTACATCTTCTAGTATTTGGGGAGTCAGAAAATTGGTTAAGGTATATTATCATTATTATATTTATGTATAATTTATTATGAATATTCATGAAATCATTCAGAATAATGATTATCTAGTTTGAGTTTTTTTGACACGACATTTTCCTCTATATTCAATGATAAAATTATTCATCAAGGTTCGAACTATTAAAAAAACAAAAAAAAAACATAGTGTGGGAAGCAAGAATCATGGAGGGAAAATCCTTAAACCATTTATATGATGTGTAAATCATTACGTATTATTTTCAATATAATATACCTAATCTTTAACCCACATCATACCTTGTAATCGTTAATTAAAATTCTTCATAATGGTTTTTAATTAAAATGTGGATTTTTATAATATTATCTCATAGGAGTTTCAATCCAGGTGAGAAATGTGGCGCGTTTTCAAGAAGCGAGTGAATATTGAATTATGAAAGATATACCCATTTCAGTGTAATTAACTCAATATAAAATTTTACCTAAACCATTTCCACTTATAGTGCCCATATAAATATGAATTACTATGAATAACCAAGTAATACCAAATATAAAAATTATTTAGGGTGTTTTTATATACAAGTCCTAAAATTTTATCATAGTGTTATGTCACCTAATATATGTTTTCATAAATCCATTTCTCTTCATTTCCGTATAAAATCTATTTATTCGTACTATAAGAACCCTGAACCCAATGGCCTGAATCTAGTGCTTCCATTGTTACACTAACATAAGACCACATGAATCACATCAGGAAATAAATAATAGTTCATTAGTATTTGTATACTAGATTAATATTTGTTTCATTCAATAAATTTGAAATCAAATTACAACATATCTTTTTTTTATTATATCATTATTAACAATTTAATTCTCTTTTACATAAATCAATATATGAATCATTGATTTCTATGAAAGGGAAAAAAATAATGAAACTCTTAAATACTAATTATGTTTAAGTGTAATGAAACCTATCATGAATCAGTAAGAATAATCAATATGGAATTTTAAATTATAGAAAAAAAAAATTATTTAAATAATTCTTTACTATAATCAATATGTTATGGTAAATAAATAAAAAAATACCATTTATTCAAAAACATGACTATCATAACTATATAATTCAAAATCAATTTTGTACTGTAAATATATGAAAACACATGAAATTTAATCAATAAAATGATATTTAAATGACAATATATATAATATCATTATAATAATATTATGGATAATAATAAATGAAAGCCTATTTAATTAATTGTTTAATCAATGTATAACATGTTCTCAAGCACATGATACATATACTATTAAGACATCTCACAATAAATTTTAAAACTACATGTAGACACATTTTTTGTACTAGATTGTTGATTCAACTCATGAGAATAATGATGCATCATGGGGCTATATAAAAATAGTTCACACCCAAATGTATATTTATAAATTATTACTCTTATGTTTAATAATAAATATAATGGAAAAACATTAGGTGTTACCATTAAATATCGATATTGAACAAATAAAACATTTTGAATAAATTTCCCTACTCAATAATATTACATTATAATTATACAAAGTTATGTCTAAATGGAAATTTTTTTAAAAAATAAGTATAATAATGATAAATTATATGGACATTTAGGGAAATTTTATTGTATAATGATCATAAGAATGTGAAAAAATAATGGGTATGTTAATGAATTAAAAAATGAGTCAAGGAATTATGTGTCAATACAATCTTACTAAAAATAATCATAAACAATCTAGAGGAAAACTAAATATTGTATCAATAAAAAATATCACATTTATAATATATATATTATAATGGTGTTTTGATGATGATGAATATAAAAAACAATAAAAATATATATACAAACATTAATGGGTGAAAATATCATTATTATTTTTAATATATCCTTTTAAAACTAAAATATCACAAAAAATTATAATAAATATCATTGATAATATAATTAAAATATTGTAAATTTATCTTCAAAACATAGAATTATATGTTCTTTTTAAATTTTTTTCATTTAGTATAGTTAAAAAAATATTCCAATAACATTTACTATAAAATAAAACATGTCAATTTTTAATAAAAACAATAAATATTCACTATAAAATATTTTTAAAAAATTACAATGGATAAAATTTATTTAAATAAATTATTTTTGGAAATTTTTAAAAACAGTGTTATAATCATTTGAAAAAATATTTATTTTATTGTTATGAAAATTGATATTTGACCATAGAGAAAAATAATGTTTTATTATCTAAATCACCTATTTTTCAATCATTTTAGTACAAATTAGTGTAAAATACCAAAATTACTTGAAAAAATCAGGAATAATAAGAAAATAAAATAATTTAATGGTTCTGTTATACAATTATAAAATCAAAACTTCAATTGAAACTCACATATTAAAATTTCCTATTTAAATAAGATCATAAAATAAACATCCATAAAATCATAACATATATG
This sequence comes from Viscum album, assembly GCA_963277665.1. Lineage (NCBI taxonomy): Eukaryota > Viridiplantae > Streptophyta > Magnoliopsida > Santalales > Viscaceae > Viscum > Viscum album. Next base: position 127,189,206 of record OY728151.1, on the reverse strand, counting down.
TGGGAAAAAATGAATGAATAATTTATGAGTTTCACCAGTAAATAAAACTAAAAAAGTGTACATAAAATAGAATATACCCAATCATTGATAAATTCATATTATTATGATATCAATGAAAATTAAGAATTTATATAAACCAATTAAAAGAAATTATGTTATGAAATACATTTCCACTAGGTAAATATCATGTAAAATCACCAACTGATGATATATTTAAATTAAAAATAAAAATTCCATAAATAATTATTATTTCAGAATGATAAGTATAATTGGTGCATTACATACCCCATATAATATAAATGAGGATATTAATATTACAGTTTTCATCATTAAAGGGATATTGAAATGAAATCAATTACCTCATGCTTTTTTTTATCGAATGTTATTTGAATATATTAATACTAGTTATAATGATTTTATTAACATATTCCATAATCAAAATAGTATTTAAAATATCATATATGATCATTATATAACATCTTAGCATCTATTTTTTAATAATATTTAAATATTTTAATTATTCGTGTGTTGATTACCTTGTTTCACATTCCAGATTTTTAATGAACGATGCATTTCACGTGAATATTTTATTGTTAAAAATAATTATTATAATATAATTGTTGTATTTGTAATTTAATTAAACTATTTTGATCAATTATGAATTTTTTTTTTGATATATTAAGTATGTTACAATCCTGAAGATGGTAAGCCATGCATACTCATGAGTAACATCTCCATTTTTTTAATGAACCATATCAAAATGTAGTAATTAATATTTTTTATCAACATAATGATCCTAATATAATAAATAAAACATAGTTATGTATTTCATCCATGTTATTTGGCCACAAAAAAGGGAGTCACATCTCTTTGTGCAGATGGTAGTCCATATGTACACGAATTACGTAATAGTATTTTAGTGAGGGAAACGATATGAATGTATATGATATAATATATTTATAGAATGATAAATATTTCACTAATATATTTTTAAAAGTATTTAATTTTAAAAATATTGATTAATTTTATCGTTATTACAATTTAGAAAGAGTGTAACTGAAGAAAAAATCACATCGCTATGTGATGTGGTTCTCCTTTGTACAAATGAGTGACTTTAACGAATCCCTGATATAATGGAAATAAAAAAATATACATCATAAAATGATTTATGAGGTATAATTATGTTATATATATCTTATATACAAATTATATCCACCAAAAAAATATATCGTGAGAGTTGATGATTGATAACGTGTCACATCAGTTCGTAAGGTGGTAGTTGGTTATTCACACGACCGATATTATTATATCCCATTTGAATGAAAATGTACGGGATATAGGTCATTAAATTGTAATAAATTTGTTAATGTATTGGGATATATATATTTTTATTATATATTAATTAATTAATATGAATCTATAAAAGGAGAATAATAATTAAAATAAACAACAATAGTTAGGAATTTTATCACATCTCTTACCAACTCTTTATGATTATACAAAAACTATTACTAGAATTGTTCTCTGATCAATCCAAGGATTCATGGATGAGGATATTGATTTATTTATATGATTGTTTAGGTATTGAATAATCCAAATATTTTTTATAGTTTAAAGAAAATATTATATGAGGATTCTTTTTAAAAGTGAGGTAAGTGGCATACTTATAATTTTTGATAAGAAATAAGAATACCCAATCGTGAAACATAAAACAATTTATAAAAATAGAGTATCCATAATTATTATACAAGATATTTTTTGAATATATCTAGATAATATATTTAAGATATGTTATTTTTTTCATTTTAACTCATATCATTTTAGTTTAATCCATATTGGATACATTTCTACCATAACCATAGTAATTAATTTTTCTTCAAATTTCTCTATTTATTTTCTTCTGAAAAAATTATTATGTCACTATTAAATAATATAATTTGTGATGATTTTAAAATTTTAATATATTTTTAAAAATTTAAATCATATATTTGGTTGAAATAAATTTAAAATTATACTCATAGACATGACGATAAAAGTGGATCTTTAAAGAAAACATTATCGTACTTATAGTAGTTCGTAACATCCAAATTAAATATGAAAATTATTCCAACACAATAAATTATTTTAACATTAATATTAATGAAAAATATTGAATTTTGAAACATTTGAGAATATAATTTTTAATTTTATATTATTTAGTAAAAAAGTTGTTTTCAATAAAAATCAATATTTTTCAGAAGTCATATAGAATGAATAATTTAAGACAAAATCCCTAAAGATAAACCTAAAATTATTTTTAAATTTTTTTGTCAAATATTAATACAATTTTTTGAAATAAAATTCCATAAATTGTAAAAAATTAATTTTAATTTATGTACTCAATGCGTGAAAAAATTGTCTTTTAGAAGACATTATAGATTTCAGAAATAATATACATATCATTTAAAAGATTCTTATATTATTTTTAATCAATAAATAAACATAATTGTAATAATTTAGTCACTACTATTTATTCCTACAAAATAATGGATTTATTAAAAATTTATACAATATAACATTTTTTAGTCTCAGGGATACATATTCCACAAACTATCGAAGAGGATAAATTTAATGAAATATTTTTCATGTGTGGTTTTAGATCGGTGTTTCATGTCACGTATGCTATCATAGAAAATGTTGTTCATTTATAATTTATTATTATTACCAAGATATGTGATAATATATTATATTTATATAATATAGATAATTTAATAAATATCATATATAAATTCATTAATTATATATCTATAACCATATATTTTATGTGGTGGTAAAAAATGAAACATATCTCTTTATTGAGGTTATAGTCCTCACATATGCATAAGAGATGTCATCATTTACCATTGAATGGAAACCAATTTAAAAATTAATTTTACTATAAATATATCTAATTATTTTATAAATGTATGTTTTAATATCAATAAAGTTATGATTTTTCTTAGAGAGGTTGAAGTTAATGTAAGCATGAATGCACTCAGTTAAGCTTCATGACTCTTCACATGAAACTTATATTTTTCTTACACCATAGGCATTCATGGAAGGAATCAGGGAGTGACCAAAGCCTCAAGGTCATGGTAACGAGACATGAAATGGTATTTGGATTAGTGCTGTCAAGGTAAATTATGGAAATATTTTGAAGATTTGTATATAGTAGGTTCCATTTTATAATTATGTGAATAAAACTATCGTAATAATTTTTAAATAATTAATATTATACAAGTCCCGATAATGGTAAAATTTATATAAATCAATATAATTTTTAATCAAAAGGAGATATGGTTAAAAATGTTCTTCTACAAAAATATTTATAACTACATTTTTTGATCATATCATATAGTTTTAACCATGATAAACCTTCTTTATACCTTAATATGATTTTTGAAATATACAATTGTTATTATTCATCATAAAAAATTGAATTCACTACTATAAAAGATTAAATTTGATAAACATTTTAAATCAATTAAAAACGACTCAATCAGATTAGATGATAGTTGTTCTATTTATTGATGAATGAAAAATGAAACAAAAAATAGTTTTCCTAAAAACTCATTTTTATGGGATAAATAAATATAATACAAATTCAAGTATACTTATAATTTATAGAGATGATACTTTACTATATTTAGTAATATGGGACTAATATTACCTTAAAAATAGTCAAGAAAATAATTTGGAGTTAGCCTCACACTCTCATCTATTTCATTCTAGTCCCCCCTATGATTTTCAATACCGATGTTTTCATGTTTTGTGTGTGTTTTTGGATGCTCTTTAATGATATTTGGGTCTGTTGATGATTGATTTGTGGTTTCTCATGGTGTAGTTTTGGGTTTTAGGTGTTTCTTCTTTTCCTAATGATGTGTAGTGAGATCAAAAATCTTCTTTCAGTTTTTGAATCCTTGTTATCACTCTTTTTTATGCTATGTGTGAGATCTATAGGAATTTTATTAACTTTGGGTGGATTTTATGGGTCATCATAATCATTTAATTTATTGTAATATCTAAAATTAATAGGTCTAGGGAGTTTACTCATTCTTTAATTATTTTATATATGGTTTTGATGTTATTATGCATGAATATTTACTATTCTGAAAATAATAGTTGTTGGGAGCTTTGTTTTCATTTTTTATTTATGATATGATGTCCCTTGTTTTGTAATTGTGTGATCACACCGATATAAAATGATAAGTTATAAGGACCCTAAAATTCTATGTAATTTTTTTAAAAAAAATTCGTATTATTTCATGTCCTTTAAATTTGACGGTGAATCATTCTGAGGCCTGGTGTTCCCTGAATGAATTTCTAAATTATTTTTAAGGTACATTTCCTAAACATGTGGGTGGACTTTTGAACCAGTGCATGGAATAAAAAAGTGAGGGCACCATTGAATCTGCAGTGATGGTATCCATTTAAGAAATTCATCAATTTGAACAAAGTTAGTCAAGAGAAAAAAATAGTTTATAGACTTTTTAAAGAATAATAAAATATCATGTAACTTTTATTTTATATTTTTTCCCCAATCAAAGAGTTGTGGTGGCAGGACAGGTGACTTGTGAAACCATTTAATATCTGGACAAACCAACTACATAACTCCACCATTGTGAATTAAAATATCAAAATGATTTTATTTTAAGAACCTCGTTAATTCTTCAATGTGTTACTTGCCCATCCCCCTCCAATTTAAATGGAGCCCGAGGTGGGATTTTGGAAGAACTTATTCAAGTGAGGAAACTCTGGCGGAGTTCTACAGCAACATCCAACGATGGAAGATGATATCTCGGTCCACAATGATCTAGATCGATGAACGCTGACTACTCCATCCAAAAGGATGCTCCTCCTGCTGCAACTACGACACCTCTAACTGGTCTTGAGGTAGGGGTTTTAAATTTTTTATACGTTTAAATGGATTTTACTGATCATTCTAGATTAATATGATGAACATGGATAAAATAACTATTGGGTTGATCCATGAATAATTATTTTCTATGGATGGTTGTTGCGGGGATTAATTTTTTGGTTTTGTCAAATCATATGATAATTCTTGTTTCACCCCAATGTTATAACACAAATGGAAAGGGTGAAGGCCTATCCGAACAAGGGACAAATCCTCCTCTAAACCTATTCTTGATGCATTCTTCATGGGAGGATAATGAATTTGATGGAAACACAAGACATAGTGTCACATTTTGACATTGGAAGCCCGAGAGGCTCATAGGCATATACGACACCATGGACGGACCACCATAGCACGTCTGGTGGCATGTGGAAAGAACAGTTGGGGAACCATTCCAGTGGTGGCCGACATGGGCTAGAGGAGGCCTATGGGAATTATCCTAGGGTGGTGGGAAGAAGGAGCACCATCATGCACTGTAGTGGCCATAGATGGCCATACCGAGTCGGCCACGTGTGGGAAGGGTGGCGCCCATAGGTACCGCCAGTGGTAGGAGCTACAACTATCGGGCCATTATTGGAGGGGGTGGTATAGCCTTGAATCGTGCTGCATTGGATGGGGACCAATCAGTAATCTGGAAGACTCGAGAACGTGGTCGGGCAGCACCTCACCAGTCAAATGAAATAAAAACTGCATCCATGGGTTGATCTCGAGGAACAATACACCATCAGGCGGTCCAGGTCGGGTTGGACCCAGTATACAAGAAGGAACCTAACAGGCCAAACCCGGGCAGGGTCAGATAGAACCCGGGACCCGTTGTGTTCGGCCGGCCAGACCGAGTCGGACCGAGCCCAAACCCAACATGCCCCCTAAAAAAAGATGCACTTGAAACTGTAGAAATAGGTGTCCGTTTTAAATTTTGTCTATGTCGTTAGGACCCCTTTTGTGAAACGGTCCCTTTCAAATATTTATCTAGACCTAGACCGAGATGTGATCACCCCTATTTCATTGAATATAGTGTAACTAAGAGACTGAACATCTGATCGATGTGTTGTCTTTTGAATAAATACCCTTCTGACAAGGCTGGCCTTTGGTGGTACTCTAAGTGAGTTTTGACGGAGTTTGACGTGCGACATGGGATTGATCAGACCTGATTATAACCGTTACCTTATTAAAAAAGTTCATATATCTCATTGACAGGGTGTCCAATCGATGTTTCATCTATCACATTAGGACCCCTATTATGAGGCGGTCCCTTGAGTATTATTTTTACGGGACATTGTTCCAATTAAAATATGACCAATGGATTGAAAGTTAGAGTCGTCTAGAGATAAGGCATTCATTGTGCGGGAATCCAGTGGCTGACTATAACATGAAGAAGAAGAGAGACCAATATGGATCAACATAAAAAAATACAGAGTGGGATGATCTGGTTGTACGACTAATCATCTATACCTATGTACTAGCAACTAATACAGGTCAGCACAAGCGACCAATACTGTCATCACTTGTGACCAATACGAGTAAGTACTAGCTACTAATATAGGTCATCACAAGCGACTTATACGTTCAGCACCAGCAACCAATAAGGTCAGCACCAGTGACAAATACGAGTAAGTACTAGTGACTAATACGGGTCAGCACCAACGACCAATAGGTTTCAGCATCAAGAGACCAATATGGGTCAACATACAGGGACCTATATAGGTTTGGATTGGTGTTACTACATATAAGATGAAATATCTTTACAACTAGTCATCCTTATCCCTGTAACCATGATGTTATACCGTTAGAGTGTCTCGTTTCTTTTTCTTTATCCATCATTATTTAGATCATGCTTGTGATATTACCTTTGTGGTATTTCTTATGATGTTTTATTTTGTGGATTACAGAGAGACAATTAGGGATCTCAAGGTACCCTACTTAGTTGTTATACTCACCCCTGTATGGGCTCCACCCACACGTGTGTGTCTGATTCAGACTATTGATGATCTATGTCATACGTTGTAGGTTCGGGGCATGGAGGAGCTTGGTGTGATATGATCAGTTGAGATCATCTTATTTTAATTCATACATATATCTAATACCCTCTAGGTAGTGCTCTAGGGTAGATGTGGCAACTGTTTACGTTCTTTTCAGTTTCTAGGGCTTGTATTCCAACCCATAATTTTTAGTTTATATTTTTACTTGTGGTTGTACATTACTATTGTGGTTATAAATTAATTAAGTGGGGTGTTTACACTAGTGTCCCTTTTTCAGTGTGTACTGATCTCTAAGGCAATTCCTTCACTACTCGGGAAAAGACATCAGGTTTTAGTCTGCAAACCCTGGCCTATGGACGATGGGCTTGGGGTAGTCATGGCCAAGAACCATGGGACATGTCATGTCTTATATAATGTATATTAGAATAATAATTAGTTTCCCCTATAAATTTTAGTTATTTGACAAAAACCAATCTAATATAATGAAGTAATGTGATAATGAGGTTATATTAATGAATGTTGGTTTCTGTGATGTGATATTTTCATATGCTTGTTGTGTTTCCCTGAATGACTTTCGGCACTATGTGTTAATTGATTCCCATATATAGTTGGGCTATATAAAGGGTATTGATTAAGTGGTTAGTTAGAATATATGTGTTTTGGTAGATTTGGGTTGTGGTGTGATGAGTTTGTGGAATAGTGGTTACGACACAGTGGTTGTGGTGCAATGATTTTATAACATTTGATTAATTTGGTTATATTTCATGGGTTATGTGATGCAATGATGGCATTAGATGTTTGGTTTCATGGAAGTATTTATGATTTTTATCCTATTTGAGTTTTGTGGTTGAGACAGTTTCCGAATTATCACAGGAATTAACTATGATAAAAAACTAAATATTTTTCTATTAAAGAAACATGGGGGGATGAAAATATATATTTGATAAATGTATTAAAAAAATTAAATGAATAATTTTTTCCCTGGTAATCGACCTTAATGGTATTGAATTTTATATGTGGTAAATTTATAAATGAATAAATGGGGTTAAACTCATTAGATTAAATTGGAAAATGATTTTTTGTGTCTATTTAGTGTGTTTTATATAATGGTGTTAGCAGTTGTGATGGTTGATGTGATGTACATAGTTGTGATGCATTATTATCTAGTGTTTCCAACGTCAGCCCTTATGTTTGGTATTGTGTTCTATATCGCTAGACTGTATGATTATATTATTTTATATGGGACCCACCTATGTTAGATAACCTTACAAACACAGAGAGGTTTTATGTTCCGAGTATTTTCCTCAGCATCTGATATTGTACTGATACAAGATAATGGATATACCATTTACCTTAATCTTTCATTAGTAGTGATATTTATCCTATGTGTATTCAAGAGATATGTGATGTGTGGTCTGAGGTTTCTTCAAGATGAGATGTTATGTGTGGTCCCATGTGACTTCATCATGAAGAGTGATGTGTGGTCCCAGGTGTTTTAAGGAATAGAGAAGATATGATTGTTTGTTATGTGTAAACCATGGGAGTGAAGTGATATATCAATTAATGTATAGACAAGGTGTCTGTGTGGGGGATGTGATGTGATATGTGAGGAAGGGATGGTAGAATATTTTGTTCGATGTTGGGGAATGATATTGGAAAATTGGTGGTGAAGAGGTAGTGAGGTCCATTTCATTATTATAATAATGATTCAATATTACTATATTCGGTAAGACATTTGGGGAGTGAGTTAGTTTGAGGATGGGTTTGGTTAGATGACATATATCAGCGCATTTTGATTATGTTGTTGGTTCAATAATTCATTAGCATGATCATTTCATATGTGCATTTAATGCCTTGTTTTTTCCATAATGAGTATAACTGTTATGATCACACTACATATATAAAAAAATTAGGTTTCCAAGAGGATATTAGGGACTGAAATTGACATTAATAGTTGGGTTGGAGTTATTTTTTATTTACTTCCATAGTCTATCAAATTCAGTATTTAGTTTACTGTCCACTATTTTCATAATTTTTTTTATTCGTTGATTTTTGAATGTTTATTATTTACATTTATATCACCATCTATATTTGTTTGTTTATTGGTTATCCTATCTCCAGATAATATTTTTTCATAGAGGTTAATTCTTCTTATATCATGATATTTTTATATAGTCAACAATACATCCCATCTAGGGACCTACTAGAGATGAGATATGGGGTTACAATCTCTCTCCCTTCATTGTGGAAATATTCGGGAGAGGGGTCATGAAATATGATCACCACAAAAAGAATAGCCGAAAAATCATAGTGGATGTATATAAAATGACACATTATTATATGTATGAAGTCCTCTTCACCTTCATCTAGTCATACATGGACCTCATATAAATCTTGGAAAAATATTCACCACCAGGGAGAATACCAAATATGTCATCATTATAAGGGAACAACGTTGTTTTTAATAATGATGTTATTTTGTTCACTAAAAGTAAAAATACTTTTGATAAAACATTTATTTTCAAAAAACAATAAATAATGGACATACGAAATTGTGAAAGTGAAATAGAAAATTATCAATAAACTATTATAAATGATTTTTTAGTTGATAATATACTTATAGAGGAATTCATTAAATGGTTAATGAAATAAGATTAGTATACAAAAATAAGGAAAAAATAAATTTAGAATCACAATTTTAATAAAAACAGTGAACATAATAAGGAAATAAATTTATAATTTCATTCACTATTGAAACATAAAAAATTTGTATAGTTCATTTCATTTAAAAATTCCGTTTATGATATCATTCACTACAGAATTAATTAGATTCATAGATTCTTCATATTTTACAAAATTTATGATTACATTCAATTGTAGAAACTATAAATAAATATATAAAATAATTTTTTTTCTCTACAATTTATATTTCCACCCTAACCTAAAATCCACCCATACTCAAAATAAAACCATACTCTACAACAAGAAATGCAACAAGAATTTTTGGGATATCCTCTTCGCAGTTGATAATATTATGAATTATATTAATAATTGTTATCATTGTACTTCCCCATTAGTTTTTTTCAATAGTACTAAATTCATTTCTTGATATGGTATTTATACATTAGTTTTAATTTTCCTGAATATTAAACTAAGTATAGATGATGAACTAAATAATTAATTGGTGTAAGCTAAATAAATATTTAATGTACTAATCACAATCATAGATGAGTTTCATGCATATTGTATGGTATTATAAAAAAAATTGTTTGCCTTTGTTTTTTATAATTCCGATTCAATAATTAATTAACTAATGTTGGATATATATCAGAATTATGAATAAACTCATTATAATTGAAATATATAACTACTAGATGAGTATTTGGTTACCCATTACAAGTCTAATTAAAACATTTTCACTTATAGACACAGTTTAAATTACAATTTTTACCATAAAAAATATTTTTAAAATCTAATCATTCATTTTATAAAATTTATTTTACAAAATTTGGTAAATTTGTGTGAGTACATCAACTTTTTATATTTTTCTTCTTCTCTAATTCATTCATGTTAGAAAACATTTTACTGGTGTAATCATGAGGATTATAATTATCCCAAAAACATCATCGCAACCTTTTCACCATATTAAACAATTTTTCAATAAAAAAATTCCATGAGAGGATGATGATCTTTGTAAAGTTAGTGTTAGATATCTCTAAAATCAATTAATTTTTTATTAATATTCTAGAATAATAATCTTTTGAAACCTAGCAGTGAAGACTAACACTACTTCATATTTCTAAAATTCTAAAATATTATTTCTAAATTATCTCAAAGATCAAAAGGAAAATATATCCAAGGTAATGGATAATTAATGATCGTCCTCCTATCTGCATTGATCATATCACTTTCCTCAGTATTTTTAATTAGAGAGAACCATCAACCTACATCACCTTCAAAATGGTATATATAAAGGAATACTTTTTCATGTTACAGTCATCTCAAAATAGAAAACATATTATCAGATGATTTTATAAATCATTCATCTTACCCAAGGTATCATGATCCACTGAAATTTGGACAGTTTTTCTAGAAATGATCTACTGTAGACATGTTTCTCTAGGTAAAATTTTGTTGTTCCCTTTTAGGATTACCACCATTGATATTTTATCTCATTTTAATAATCCTTACTATAATGTACTATATTACAATAATTCTATCTTTCTAATTTGGCAGGTTGTTATTCCATATATTCCTTCCTTTTTCAGATACCATGATTAATATGGTATAAAACTTTATAAATATTATTTTTTTATAAATATACATGACAATAATAAAAATATATACCAAAAAAACAAGACCAAAAATATTATATTTTAAGAATTTCTTTTACAATACTATTAACTTATATAGTTTTCTAAATGTGAGTATTAATTCCAACTATAAATATATGTCACATTTCCCACTCCCAAATATGAGTTTCATTGTTATAATTTTACATTTATACCCTCACATGATCATTTAGGATTCAAGTATTAGACACTAAGTGAAAAAAATATTAAATAAATAATACCACACTTCTATTAAGTACAAAATCATTTCATAAAAATATAGTATTATTTTTACACACCTATTTCATAGAATACACATTTTAGTTTTTCATGATGAGTCCAAAGTATAAATATTGAATTTAATATATTTTATACTCTTCTTAATTCCAAAACATAATAGATGAAAATGTGGAATAAGTATAAAATTAATAGTAAGAGATATTTAAACAAATGATACATGTTTAATGGGATAAAGCTATGTAATTATTTAGTTATCATCATGTTTAATTATTTATAATTCTTCAAGAAATGAGTGATGTGGTATGCATGGGTGAATCAAAGCAATTAATTCAGTGTGTATGAAAATTACATGAAAATTAGAAAAAATAGAAGAAAGGGAAAAATAGTGATGGTGAAAGTGATGATGAATGCAAAAAACACTAGAAAAATATAAGATACTCGAAAACCAATTGAGTGAGGGGGTTTTATATTTATTTAATTAATAGAAGATGATAGTTCTCTCATATAAAATTAATTTGATGTGTTCTGATATTATATGTAGATGATTTTACAAACTAATATTCCTTTTAAATACTAGCCTTTTATAGTTATACCCCATGAAGTCATAAATCAAATATCTATCAAGTGGAATATGTTTCATCAAAGATAAGAATACACCGCATTCTATTTCTTATAATGAGGTCATTTTCTAATGACAATAAAAAAATAACTCTATATTCAACTGTTAGTTTATAGAGTATTGTAGAAAGATATACTTAATTAAAAGAAAGTGAGAACTCGTTAAAAAATAACCATAGTCAAATTTCAATACAAATATAAGAATAGTTGAAATGTAAGTCATTCAATCCAATTAAAATCACCCTAAAAAATGTTCAACATCTTATTAGAAGTAGATAAAATACTTATATTAAATCTGATCATCTCTGTATAAAAATATATTAACTGAAAGCATTAAATTAAGAATATAATATATTAAGATTTACTTATTCCACCATGATTGAAATAACCTCATGTGATCATTATGGTGAATTGTATTATATTTCACCCTTTTGGTTTATAAAATATTGTTCTTCAAGTTACATACCAATTCCTTCCTCACAACATACACAACATATAACATATTTTAACATAAAATGTATATCACCTATTTAGTTAACCTCACACTATATATCATTTTACTTATTTTTCTTTAGAGAAGCCAATTAGGAGAATTAAATTGTCCCTTATTCCCTTAGTACATCAACATATTAAATGAACCGACTCTTGAGTGCTCCAAAAATATCAATATATTCTATTAATCATATATGATTAGATAAGATCCAATATTATTATATGCTTTCGGATTTACAATTTCATATTTAAAGCATCGTGAGAATTAATTTGATATGTTTTTACTTTTGATTATTTCATGTTTGGTTGGATGAACACATCACATACCATTAATGAATCACGCACATACCCTTTTAATAACATCTAAAAATATCATAACTTTATATATAAAATAAGAAAAATAATTTTTTTGATGAAAGAAACAATATCCTTTCCACATTTATAAAAAATAATTCATGGCCTTATCATACACATAATTCAATTATATGTCACATTCCAGAGTTATTTTTCAACATTTATCATGAAAAATGATTCCACATCCATTTTTTTAGATCAACATAATATCGTGATACATTACACCGTTTAACTTCCATGGAAATAAAATTATGTTAGTTAAATATTATATAAAATCAGGATGGTTTTTTTACTATAATCAATATAATATAAATAATCAATTCTTTGAATTATTTGAATGAAACTCATCATATTCTGTGTTTGGTTCATGTTTTGAATCAGTTAATTGATTGAATCTCAACCAATGATCGTACACATTTTATTCCTACATAGGGATTCTATTTCAAATATGAGATTCCCATTATCAGTTGAGATAAATTCCTTTAATTTATTTTTTTTATCGAATAATCAATGAATTTAATATACAAGGCTTGTTGATCATTGAAAATATTGAACCATATTACCATCATAATCGGTCTTCCAAATGAATATTTAAAAAAAAACAAAAGAAATCCACAAAATGATCAAATATCCACCAAATAATTGATCATCTGTTGAACTGGTGAATCCAACTAAAGTCATCTTTCATTAGATTGAGTGACATCAAATCCATTTCAAAATATTTGTTTCAAATTTAGTTCATTTATTTGGTCATGTTGTGTATTATTTCATCATATATTCATGTTACATTTTATTTCATGTGGAGTTAATATTTAATAAAAAGACAATGATGTTCCTAATTTATAAACTTTCATAAATAAACATCACCATCATCTGAAATCATAATCCTCTATTATACATTGATTTATTTATATAAAAGAGTTGACTTCTTCCATCCAATGCCAATGATTCATTTTCAACCAAGATTTATGCATCAAAAAACCCAATTACTATAGCATAATTTTTTAACATTATTTGAATTGGTTTCAATAGATTCAAATACCAGTATTCGAAAACTATTCTTGATGATCATCTAATTCATCCAAGGATCCAGTTCATTCAGCTACCTAGAATATTTGATAACCCCCTTTCAAGTAGATTATCATTGATCGAAATGATCCTATATAATCTAACATTATTCAATTTATATTCAATATTATTTATTCATCGATAGTAACCATGGAATTTTCCCAATTGGGACTCATGGAATCCATCTGTCTCAATATTAAATCCATGGTAATCTTTAAATCAATATCCAGATTTTTGATAATTAGCATATTATATATGAAATCACTCAATATAATTGGTTCTTTATGGTAATAACCTCCTTCATTTTTATTATATATAATAATTTTCTCAATATAAATGGAATAGAAAGCATATAGACTCATTTTCCATTCCTAAAGTGTATCATGTTTGACCGATTTCAATAAATTTTTCTAATTCCCTCTGTAATCTTTAATAAAGATGGTGAGATTTGAAATTTAGATATAAACTAATGATTTTCGTAAGAATTTTCTATTATAAGATAATTGTAACGTTCACTTTGCTGTTTTATAATAATATGTTCACTAAGTGGTTGGTTGAAATTTCATCCTTTTTAAAGCATCCTCGCAATAGGTTCATGGAATTAAGGGACACTAGCCTAGGGAAATTTTCATTCTATAGCTTAGTGTCAATGAAATATTAACACACTATAGGTTTGATAGCTATGCTATCGTCACATGGATGGCCATGGTCTTCATTACTCTAAAAAAGAACTTTGTTAAATGTGTAGAAGCTTGGTATAGAATCTTGATATCTCATTCATGCATGAAATTTACTCACCCCTTAAAACACATAGATTTAAAATTCTAATAAAATAAATTGATTATATGTGAAAACTAATAGCTTCTAAAAATAAAATATATTTATCAAAAATAGAAATAAAATGGGATACACATATCAAGGTAACAAATGTAATGCAATTAGGAATAAATATATCCATTAAAATAAAAATCCTCAAAATAACTTGAAAATAATTATAGAATGAAAAATAAAAAAATATTATTTCTCACAATTTAATAGATTTTGATTTTATAAAATTTAAATCATTAAAGCACAAAAATATCCCAATTTAATTAAAATATTCAACGAATATGTAATTTGAAATGAAAAATCATCCGATAATAAGAAATTTTACATTGATGGAGAAATTAATAATTTAAAACACATAAAATTAAAAATAAGATATAAGAAAATTTAGTCATCAATGGTCGCATCAAAATACCTAACACAAAATCAATTACCATCTTATCAAATATAAGGAATATCATGTATTTGAAATGAACACTATTAAAAATTAATTACCCAAAATATGTTCAAATACATAAAAGATATGAGTGAATGTAAATACACTTGAATTTTTGTCTAAATCATGCGTCATATATGAAAATCAATCACTTCCAAACATCAATCCTCTTTCATAATTCTATTTTACTAGGGAAATGTATGAATGGAATGTAGAAATAAATGTTTAATAACAATTGCATTCCTTGATCACACGAATAATATTTATTTAAAAAATGATCCTATTTCCACATCCTTGATAAAAATAAAATGTTTTCATATAAGTCAGTTATCCCCTTATTCAACTAGGTTCAATATTCTTCGAAGATAAAAAAAGTCAATTTTTACTATTCGGAACATTATTTTTGTTATTACTAACAATAAATGAGGAATGTGTATATTAAATGTACAAGGTATCTTATTATCATTATTTTTTGTCACACACCTAATGAATAGTATATTTTATGTCTACACGCTACCTGATATGCTACTATTTTATGAATTCCTTAATACTTTTATCTATTCATAAATTTTTTTTCGAGTAGGCTTGCCTACCTCCGAGCCATCAAATTATTTGATATTCACCATGGGATGAAAATTTTACAATTTATTCTAATATCAAATGACTTTAGTGGATATATTTATTGTACACTCGATGTAGTATTATATTTCATAATGGTAAATTTTAATTTTTCAATTTCAGACATCTAGTTACCTTAAATAATAAGTATAACTCCCCAATAAAAAAATTAAATCTGATCCCCTTTTGTCATTATGAGATAAAATCACTATAATATAAATATGCATTATCACATTGTAATTTTGAAAATCTTATAATTTCCAAAAAAATTAAATCCATCAAAATGATATTGTAAATTTTCCCATTAAAGGTTTATATTTTATTTAAAAATTAATAATAATAAAATTTAATAAAAGAAAGAATAATGATAAAAATTTTATATTTTTTTATAACTAAATAGAGAGAAAATTTATTTTTGAAAGTGAGGATATTTGGAAAACAAATTTGGGGTTATTGATGAGTAAAACATTAAAGAAATGATTATAAACATTTTTAGAACCCTATTTCCAATAAATAAAGAAAAAAATTATCCCCATTATTGAATCTCATGACGGAGGATGTACTTAAAAATAATATGGTTCAAAATAATACTAAGAATTCAATAAAGATAGTTTATTTAATGGGTCATAGGGATTTTCAAACACCATTTAGCCATAGAAAAAATTAGATAGATTCAGATCATAAAAAATTGCACACTATAAACTAGTTATACTTTCAAGGGTAGAAATAAATATTCAATAAATAATGAATTCTTCCAATTGAATTCATAAATGATGATAAATATGAATAGGAAAAATCAGGTTGAACATTGATTTTGATCATATAATGAATTATTGATAAAATTGGAGACTAGAATGAATAACATTGATTGTGGCCTAAAAGTAATTTACGTGATGATATGATTAATTAAATAAAATCAAAATTTATATCATTGTAATGATATCATGCATAGATTAATAAGACATAGTAATTAAAGAAATAGACCCATTGATATTGTATCATAGTTCATAAGAGTATATATATGTGTAACCACACTTTTTTACATTATTAAATCTCCTATTTTTGAAATTAAATTCCATAAAAATGTAAATAGTTGAACATTATAATATAGTATGAAAACCAATTTTCTTAATCCATTTTATTATTTTTGGATGATTTTATAGTAATAATCATGTTGATGAACCTTTAGATCAAAAATAACATTTGAAAACCCCAACGATATGTTAGGTTTCAAGGATAATAGATCTATATTCATATGATATCATAATAAAAAGTGGACTTACATGGTCAATATCCCTTTACTTGATATAGATTGAGTGGTTTTATAATTACATGGCCTCCTAGTTACATCAATTCATCACGTGACAACTTACTTTGTGCCTGTAATCGCAAAATGATCAATATAATTGGTGGATACCTTTCATATGTTATATTTTTATCACAATAATTTGACTTACAACAAGACCATTTATTGTACATATTGATAAAACTTTAATGAAATTAATTGTGGGTAAGTATTCATCCTACCATAAAATGTAAACAACTCCTAGTAAATTCCAATAAATTATAAAAATTATAATACAATGTTAACATTTAAATCATTCATTTTTAATCAATAAAACATGTCCATGTACAATATTGGAATTTATGGTAATAAACATTAAGACAAAAATGGTTGAAATAAATTGGTCACTACAAAACATAGAGAGATTTATTTATTTGAAATGAAATCATTATGAAAAAATATAACCATTATATCCCATGAAAAATTGAATTTTATAACTCTATCAAAACAAACCCTATAACATTCATCCATTGATAACTCATGGGTTATGATTTATTTTAATATCCAAATTTACTATATGGTCCTAAAATATTAGCATGTTCAGTAAAAATATTATATACATGATTATTCTATATAATTGTCCTTAACTATTACATGGTTAAGGGATATGAATCATTCAAATAGTTACTAATAACCAAATATATATAACAATGTCATGAAATGATGGAATATATCATTCCATTATTTTTATGAGAATGAACAACATTAATCCTAAAATTTTCTCTAACCATTCAGGTATTTTATACTTCAGAATTAGGTAAATAGTTTATTCAACTAGATAGCTTTAAACTATCGAAACAATAAATTATAAAATTACTTGAATTGTAAAATAGGTTCTACTTCTTATATACTATAATAAATATTTTAATCATGGAAAAAATGCATTATAATAATTGTCTATATTATCAATGATATACCTACAATCCATTTTTGGAAAATTGACCATATCTTCATCTGCGACTAATTTAACAGATTACGATAACTCAATTTCTATAACATAAATTGGAAAAGTATAGAACTGAAATATATCCTCAAGTTTAAAACATTTATCATTATTAAAATTGATGGATATGTCTAAATCCCTGATAAGTGATGAGGTGATGTATCTCTAAAAATTGGGGAGTTAGGGGTTATATTTAATTGACAATTGATAATTAAAAAGGTTTAATTTTATAATAGATACATTCATGAACATTATCATTGAGTCTCCAAATATATCTCTAATGTCACCCCAATAAATCTACTTCATGAATAGATTAAATCACAATATTAAATTCTTTACAATCATAATAAAGTGTTATTTGTAAATTATTTCTAACATAAATTCAATACATATATTTAGTAACAACAATTGGAATGGAAATACAATAAAATATTTATTCCTGAAACTCGTGAATTTTTTCAATATCATCTATAACTTACAAGGTAATTTTCAAATTACATCCATCAATAACTACACCACTAGTATCTATTAATGATCAATCTAGAGTTATTAAGAAAATATACTCAATATTAAGACATAGAAAATAAATTATAAAAGTTAAATTCCCTAATTAGAATAAAATTTCATACACACAATATATATGATTGATTTACATGTCATGATGTTGAGGATCCATAAATGATTTTTCAAGTCCCTTGGACCATGATTATTAAATAATGATAAAGTAAAAAAATTCATTGTTTCTCCGAAATCACATAGGATGTTTTTTCCAACTTAATTTTGTATTGAATTAAAAAAATAAAAAGCTACCTTAATTTTTTAAGAAGCATGTATTACAGAACAATGCAATATCCATCAGTTTGTTATATAATATCACAGTCTAACTAATATCATTTATTATCCATGAACTTCTTAATAAATTTCTCCTTTGTTGTAGTAAATATTAACACATTATAAATATTCATCATTACTCTTACTCTCATGGATCAAAACATGATTGTAATTTCAGTTATTTTGGTCCATCATTCATATAGTCTAATTAGTGAAAAAGTAGGGGAGGTGAATAATTTATCAAAATAGTTTTTTCCATTATCTCATACCAAAATTTTTTCATTGATTTATTGTTCAATACGTAGTTCATTTACATTTTTTCTCAGTTAATTTAGTTGTACTTATATTTTAATTTGTTTTATTATGTACATTGATATTCAGTTTTCCAATATTGTATTTTGGCTCATTATGTTTACAAGATTTTTTTACTCAAAATTTACATCTTTACTATGATGCCCCAAACTAGTTATTGATATTGTATACCAAATCATTAGTTGTTAACCAATAAATATTAATTCTGTTCATAATATTTTATCATGGTAGCTTTCCTTTATCATTGAAATATTGATCTCTAGCCATTTGGGAATCTTATTTCCATTATGTTAATGCTTGTTTTTTATAATTGTTCATAGTGATTTACTACTCAACCAAGCCCCCGAAACCATATTTTGAAATTTAAGGTATAGGCACATCATAATTGTAATTTCATGTTAGATTTTCATAGCCATTGTTTTGTTTAATATTATATGATATGTTATATTTTTTTTCAATATATCATTGTCTATTTTATTCCATATTTTATATGCCATAAAATATGGACCCATATAACAAAATATAGTTATTTTAATGCAACAAAAACAATATTGTCAATTAAATTACATCGCAATGTGTTCTTTTTATCTCTATGTGTATTTTTGTTGTAAAATAATGTAGCCCAAATGTTGTGATATGATAAATTAATCACACTATTTTTTTGATCACATGGGGTATAATTGTTAAGATAAATTCTAAATAGTTATTTATGTCATCTAGAGATAAATTTGAAAACAAAACTAAATATTGAACCTATAGTGTAATATTTTTTTAAATAGTTACTATGGTAAATTTGGCAATAATTTGTTTTTTTAATTACCAATGTAAAGAACAAAATATATCTTAGCGATCGTGGTCATACAATACAATTCCATTGATCATTTACCAAACTATTATAGTGGTGAAACTATGATAATGTTTAAAATAAATATAAATTTTTTTCTCATTTATAATAAATCATCGTATTTAGGTTGTGGAAAATTTTGAAAGACATTATCATTAATTAAAATTTTAACATTCTTATCCTACTATCCTCCCTAACAAATACATGTGTAGGTAATTATTCACATAACTATAAAATTCTCTAATGGATTCTGGTGAATCATAATTGTGTAATGAAATGAATGAAGGTTACATAAAGTGGTTGGAATATTTAATTTATTATTACATTGATCTATGAGATAACCTTATAATATAATAATTGCTAGATTAATATATAAAATATATTCCACTATATCTAGGAATTTTATGGACATGATTTCTAGGATGTGATGGTTTTATATTTACATTTTCATATAGGGATTTTTTTTCTTTAAAATTTTTTATATAATATGTTAAATTAACTGAACTTTTTAGTGGTTTACATGGATTATTAATCTGAAAGGTTAATGTATTAACATTATATTGGTATGCCTATGAGTGAATGGAATAAAATTAATTTTTTTAAAAAATACACAATAAATAGTGAATATTTAGAATGCGTTTAGAATATTTTGTTTTATAATATTTTTATAACTGAATTTTTTAATTTTTTATTATTATTTTTTTGATAATTGTTAATTTAATGTTTCTTTAAAGGAAATTACTATAGAATTTTATATGGGATATGCTTTGTGATTGACTAGTTATTCATAAATATATGTATTTATAAATCTACTTACAATATGTATTGTTGTAAGAAGTATCAAACCATAGGGAATGCCTCCGATTTTTTGTCCATGTTAATAACTAAATACAAAAACACAATAATTCTGAAAAATATAAATTCTAAGAATTATAAATATAATAAAAAAATTATATCGGAAATGATTACAAAATTATTTATTATGTAAAGGGGTGGAACTGGATAAGAATTGAAAGAGTAAGATACCATTTTAATATGGAATCAATCGTATAGGTGATTAATCAATCATCATAATATATTAATAAAAAAATTAAAAGAAAATACTATCTCTATAGATCTGAATTGAGGAATTAAACTAGTAATATCTCCTTATATGGGGATGCTTCTTCATAGAGATGAGCATGCCATATCCACTTCCATTTAAGAACAATTATTTATTGATTTTGGGAAGGATATAATGCTTCACCTCACTTATTAGTACTTGTGGTAATGTGAAAAAATAATATGATGGAGAGAAAGTTAATTATATGGGAATAGATCCATGGTCCCACGGAGTAAACCAAATTAATATATAATAAAAATAATAATTATTTAATCTATTTTAATTCTCCCCAACACTAATTTTTGTGAAATAAATTCATATGAAACACCAATTATATTCAATATAATCTTATCAATAAGGATGTTTTTTTGAATTATAAAAACGTAATAGAAAATCATCCTTCTCTGATAAGAAACTTCCCCTATGATTTTGCATCAATGTACTCTTACTTTAGTATTATTGTGTATCGGGTGCAGCAATGCTCAGAGTCATTTACCTTCTCTTAGAAGTGAGAATAATCAGTTGATCCATAGCTGATCATGATGGTGAATGTTATTATGGATTCCCACTATAGTTTCTAAAATATTCCATCTTAAATCATGATAAAATTTGATCCTCATAGCTTCCATTAATGACATCATCCTTGGGCTTCTAAGGAATGGCCTTTTCATTGTGTGCATGTCACCACAAAACTCCCATTATATGAATTTAGTGAATCCATTCAACCAATTTCTATAAGACCACATACAAATTAATCATTTGAATGTGTGGTGAACTAACTCTTCAATACTCTTAAAATATCATTATATTTTTAGAATCTTGTATTTATAGATGAGGGCTAATGTAATAATGTGAGGTTTAATTATAAATATGAATTCTAGGGTAATGAAAGTTTCTAATTTATATTATTTACCTTTTTTAAAATTTCTTATGATTTAGACCAACCCATTTTTTGGTAGAGTTCAGCATGGACCATTTACCCTTACATAAACCTCTCAAAAAAGTGGATTACTTGAGTTATCACATAATAACTATCCTGATTTTCATGAATGAAGAAATTTATGTTCTATTATTTTAAAAATCACAACACATCCCAAACAATATAATATAAAAAAATCATTTTCATCAGTTAGTCAATGATTATTCTCAGGAAAAAGGAGTCATAAACTACATATTCATATATATTTAATGAATCTCAAGAAACCTAGGTTAAATATTCAACAACATCATCAGTGGTTAATAATTATACAATTATTTAAAATGTTTGTACATTTTCTTCTTTGATTATTACTGCATATATCATATCTTTTTTTATCTGAATTAAACACATCTCTATCAAAGATAATGGAATAAATGGAATCAATTATTATAGTGATCCTTAACCACTAATAAACATTATTTTCCCCGTTTATATCGAATAAAAGTTCAATTACTTGGACTAATATTCAAATATGATAAATTTAATTAATTTATTTAACTAAGGCACAAATGCACACAATAAATATACAATTTATTTTAAGGTTTAGGAATATAGACCACCACCATAATCATGACAGGTCCAAGAATTAAACAAATATGAAAAATAATATAAAACCACAATATCTCAAACATGAATTCAATCATGTTTCTCCTCTAAGTGGAATAAATGTGACCCACTAATTGATCTAAATATTTATCTTATGACTATTTCAATTCAAAAACAGTTATTAAAAATATAGATTATTCATTTTTCCCTCTTGATAATCAGTATATAATAAAATTGATATCCTCTATCATTAAAGGATATTCAATATTTATCATCAATCCATGAAGAAATTTAATTATATCTATGGTATCACACAACATCACAATTTCAACACCTCCTATTCCCCCATCAATAATTATCTTCACTTTTATGCTACATTTACTATTATCATTTTTCAATAGAATTAGTCATATTCATCATTTACTTATTCTTCATTAAATAAAAACATGATATAAATATTGGAAATGTCTACAAAATGATGTTCAATAGCTTAAAATACCATCATTTACTAACTAAACATTAAGATCATACAAATAAAGAAACAAATATTATCTAATTGGTTATCCAGATCATTAACACCCCCACCAACTTTTCACATTTATGATCTATAATATTCATGATCCCCCATTATTGAGAAAATTTGGATTTATATTGAAGATTCCAGATGAAACATCTTTCAACAATATTCATTATCGAACCATTGATCTATGGCCAATCCAGCCTCACTTTATTCTTGATGATCTTCTTCATTTGATATTTTTTATTTCCATAAATATCCATACAGAGTAAAATCTCATGGTATGAAACCAGTTATTAAAGGAATCTGAAAACCTATTTTTTCTATATTTATTTATTTCACTTGAGATTAGTGGTTCAAAAAACTCAAACAAGTTTGATCTACCATCATCAACCATATTTAGTTCCATCATTGTCAAAACTTTTTTTTTTCAGAATTCCATTATTTATTTTAAATAAATCATTTTCATATATTGTAATGTAAAATTGTAATATAATTAAATTTAATTCAGTTGATTGGAATAAATTTTCACAGTAACATTGGTGCTTCCCAATATTATGTACAATGTGTACTTGGTGGAAATTTCCTTCTTATTATAATTGTTTCTTAGAGGTTGAGGGAATTTTTTATAGAAAATTCATACACTATTTTTATTGAATATTGGGAACATTGAAATCTTCATGAACATTAGGATTTCTAAGTGTGGGGTCTTTCAATGGATAGTCATGGTTATCTATACTAATTGCATTTTTGAATTAAATGTGAGGTATCCTAGAATTGTAGGATCAAATATCATTCAAATTATACTTTTATTAGCCGCCCAAAAAAATTACAAATTTAATGAAATAAATAAATTATATTTTAAATTTCATTTATTCTGACATTGAATTAATTTTCTAGAATATGAAAATAAAATGGATTCCACATTTTTTAGACAAAATAAATTTATATAATTACGAAATAAGTAATTCAAAAAATTAAATTCCACTAAAATCACATAAAAATTAATTATCCAATGATGTAGAAAAATAATTCCTTAAAAATTATTGATATTTATTTTGAGATCCTTAAATCCACATTTATCTTAAATATCTTATTTTCATGAGTCTATTAAAAGGATGCGAGTTAAACAAAAAATCAACCAATGATTATATAATCTCCATTGTTGGTGTGTTTCATAATTTAAACTCATAATATCCAATGATTCTATATTATAAAATATATTCCAAAAGGCCACATCAACCACATGTTTCGTCAAAAAACCAAGAACCCCAAAAATATTCTCCATTTAAAAAAAAAATTAAACATATATTCATAACTTATCCACTGATAAAAATAATACTTTTCATAATGAAATCCAATTAAACCCGTTAGAAAGTATATGAAGGCCTTGAATTCTAATTTAGATCACATGAAATCATTTCTTTTTAAATAAATCAATCACATTAAATTTTTAATGAAAATTCATTAGCTTATAAAATCAGTGTATTTCTCGAAACATCCTTTGAATGTATAAATTGGTATTGTGGGCCATCGTATTCAAAACATAGATTCAATGATACGTGACCCATGACAAAATATATAATGATTTATTAAATCAAAATTTTTATCCTACCCAATTATCTCTCTCCTAATCACATTTCAAGACTACATAATTAACAAATTCATTTGAGAACTATATTTAGAAAAACCACCATAATGAGCTATATCATACACATAATCCATCATCCTTAATTCTCATATACCGTATGATGAAGAAATAATTGTTATATAAACTTATTATCATAAAATACGTGCAATACTAATTTGAACCCATAAGAATGCACATTCCATTGTCACAATAATATAATGTTATATTACCTTATATTTTGAATAATAATAAGTTTGAAAATTTCCAATAATTAAATTAATGGTTTTCTCATTGAAAAAAAACCTTGGAAAAATTTAAATGATGAATTATATGCTATTAAATATATGATGATGGGAAAAAATTAAGTTATATATGTTAACAAATTATTCTTCATACCTTTACAGGAATGTTATAAAAACTCATAATGATAATGTTTAGAAGATTTATTTTCGATATTGTATAAGTAATTTAATATTAAATTGGAATTGAATATATTAAATAATGGATGAACATTCTTAAATTATGAATAGAATGTTTATGGATGAGATATGTTTCCTTGGATCTAAAATACATTAAAATATGGGGTTTTAAATAAGAAGACCATAATTCATGTCCAATCAATAATCATACATTATTTAACACAAAAATAATAAAACGAATATACATATTTACATACATATTAACTTTTTTCTTGTTTATTCAAGTATGATCAGTCCATTTCATATTTATATTTTTAGTTTATATTGTAAATATATTATTTATATGTTAGATGTGGTGGAAGCTGTTCGATCATGAATTTTTTTATAACCCATTATATGATGACTGTGGATAATAATTTGTGGTTTAAAAATCATATACATGAAATTTATATTATACATATACCCTAAATAGACTTTTATAATATACCATGTTATCAGGACCTAAAATAGGAATTATATTGATTCATCGATGTAGTAGTCTGTATATAAGCCACCATGGAATTTTCATTTTTATGTAAGATTAAAATGTAAAAAATAATATAAAATCATAAAATTAATCAAAACAATATAATATTTTAAATATGTTATTTATTCATTAAATCAATTCATGTGAACAATAATTTAATGTTTTAATGAAAATATAATCTCATCACTTTACAAAGGACGTGATATCAATGTTTGTTTATGTGACATGCTTATTTTATAATGGATATAAGGCTAGGAAGGTGGATATTTTATATTCATTACATAATAGTTTTAATTTTAATCTCTTAATTTATTCATTAACTATATTATTATTACAATCCATTTAAAGTAATGATCATAAATGAGATGCATCACTTCATGGGGGAGGTAGTCCATATGTATTCATGAGTAATGTTTTTATTTCCAATATGATAAAAAATTGAATGAAAAATATTTTTAACCTAAACATAATAAAATTGCGATATATTATTGATAATGATGATATCATATTATCAGGGTTATGACTAGTCTTAATGAGTCATAGAAAGAAATAAACACAAAATATCATGGTTAATAGTGAGATATATTATTTTGAAAACATCCTTTAACATAAACAATAAACCATATAACATGAAATTTTTTCGAGTAAAATACTATATAGGTAATAGAGTTTGAAATATATTTAGTAGGGATTCATTTAGATGTAATGCATAATTTTTACAGCTAGATGTAGAGAGGATATGCCATTTTATAAGTATGTTGAGGGACACTCCTGTAATTATACTTATCATTAAATATTATAAATGTTATAATCATGTTAAAGTATATAAAATTCCATAAAATAAAAAATATAAAAACATAATGGATTAAATATTATTATCATTAAATTTTAAATTATATCGTTTTCATTATAACAAATCTTCCACCCTAATTCACCCATTTTCACATTATCAACGTGAAATCAATTATTCCCAAAAAATACACATTGTCACCATTATTAAATTTTACACCATTAATAATTTGAAATTATTATTTAAAAATAAAAAATAATTTGTTCTTGATTAAAACTATATATTTGGTAGAAAATATTTTCAATTTAAGAATACCAATCAAAAACAAATTTTTTTTTGAAAATTGTCTAATTAAGCCAAAAATTGATTCAATTACAAAATGAAATATAATATTGATTCAAATTATATTAAATAAAAATATTTTTAGTCAAGGGGTGAATTTTATATTAATTTAATCCAAACCATATTATATGTTTTTGGGGATTCTAAATGAAAATAGTTTTTTTTGAAAAAATATATATTTTTCACTATTAACCCAAAAAATATATATTTTGAGAAAAAACAAAAAAAACTACAATAAAAAATATTATATATAATAAATAAAATAAATAATTCCAATTTACCAATTTAAATTTATATATAGTATGAAATTAAATTTTTATAAAATTTATTTAATATATTGAATATTGTATTAGTTAAAATAATAACTATTGTTCTATAATATTAATGCATATAAATAAATATAATTATTCATTAATATTAATTCCTAGTTTAAAAAATTATTATGTAGTGGTGGATATTTATATTATTCTTTTGTATCAATTTTTATAGAAGATATAGTATGGTGAAACATTTTCAAGTAATACATATTATAGAAGATATGATTTTCATAGTACACTTTGAACTAAATAAATTTCTACCAATTCTAAATCTAGA
Source organism: Viscum album (assembly GCA_963277665.1). Lineage (NCBI taxonomy): Eukaryota > Viridiplantae > Streptophyta > Magnoliopsida > Santalales > Viscaceae > Viscum > Viscum album. Next base: position 127,161,592 of record OY728151.1, on the reverse strand, counting down.
TGGACGAGGTAAAAGATTTGGAAATGTCCATATATATCTTTACCCATGAACAATATGATGTAAAGATTTTATCCATTGATAAACCATGTCTATTAGTTTTTAAAATTTTTTATATTTGACAAATGGTGTCATCAATAGAAAAAGGAAGACTACTAAACCCATCAATCATAACTTGATTACATCTAAATATTTCCCAATATTTGATATATAATTTTGGGATCATTTTATCGTTATAATAAAAAATAAAATGATGAATACTTCATAATTAAACTTTTATTTCTATAAATAAGAATAAATATAGATTCAAAACATATATTTATAGCTAAGAATCCCTAATGAAATCATGATATTCTGGTAGATTAAATTTATCACTAAATAAATTTGGAATACTAATGATGGTAGGATAACTGATATATGTTGGTAAAATAAAGGACTGACTTTATTATGTAGACATGATTTTGTAAAAAATTTCAACTAATTTCCCCATTTAGAAAAAAATTTAAGATAATGTCAAGTATAATAATTAATAGATTTCAATATAGATACTCTAAAAATAGAATCAATAAATGAGATTTTATGTTTCAAATTAATATTACCTTAATGATTTCCTTATGTAATTTTGAATTCATTACTTTTTATTCTTTATTATAATTTTATTATTACAAAAATATTTCTACATAATTTTTGTAACATTACTACCTAATAATGTAATAAATAAATCAAAAAATTATCAAATGAGAATCAAATAAGAGTTACATAGTTATCATGATGTCATATTCACTTCTATCTAATCACATTGATGTATTATATCCAAGAAACTATTCTTTTAAATATTAAAATAAAATAATTCTATGATACTAAAGATGGTAAATTAACAAAAAAATGAAATAAAAAAATATTTATTTTAATTAATGTAATTGAGGTGAAATGTAGAAAATAATCATCCCCTTGAAAAACACAATTTTACTATGCTTAAGAGAAGGATTAATGAATAAATATATGTCATTAAATAAGACAGTATCCTAAATCAATACAAAAAAATATCCTAAGAGAATAATTTCATTGTATAATACATGATGTAAATCGAAAACATTCCATATGGAAGAAACCATCTGACTAATCATTAAGGTAGGGTATGAACTAATCATATTCAAGGTAATATATAGAGATTGGATGGTGTTTACATAATCAAGGGTTGGATTGTTATAAGTAGTATCAACTTATTGGGTTTAGTGGGAGTTTCCAACTATATATCATGTTGTTCATTATATTCATTTTATTATGTGGAGATACAAATATATTTTATTTTGTATAAATGAAGAAAATATAAGAGTAATTAAATTTTATCAAGAAGTATGTAATTAATAATGATAAATTATAATATGATTAACACCAATATCAATGAAATCAAAAAATAATATTTTAATATAAAAAAGGATTATCCTAAAAATATATAGGATGTTTCCATGATCTAGAAAAATAAAATTAATCTAAAAGAAATCAAATATAATATATAATAACCTATCATAAATGTGACGCCCACTAATCCAAGATGAATAAAGATGAGTGATTGAAGGAACTAAGATGATAAGGGTGATGTGACCCACAAATAAAATAAATAACTATTATATAAATTTCGGTGAATATTTAATATAATTAATTATAGTACAATATTGAGAATAGTAACAATTAACTCTATTTATGTACTAGAGACATAGTAAATATATTTCATCTATGATTTAGATTTATGTAACATGTTTTTTCTCTCATATTTCCATTCATAAGCATTTATTATCTAATTGAAATCTTTATAGCATAGGGGAAAATCAAATATATAAAAGGGAGAGCTAAAATGATCAATAAGGGAAACATAGTCTATATTAGTGGACGATCATAATTGAGAATAATCATAATGGTATGTAAATTTGATGATGAACTAAGAGAGTCATACCTAATTAGTCAAATTTATTTCCTAATAAATCAATGAATAAAGATTTCATAAATAAAACTACATTATAATTAATAGTGGGATATTTTCAATAATAAATCATGATCAATGAGAAAAATCATATTCATTTAGATTAAGTTTATTCCATACAATTGAGAATATAAAATTTTTCATTACTACTTTAATGTTTCCAAGGATGAAATAGTGGATTCCATTCACTCTATATTATATTATTTACTTTGTCAATGATTAATCAGGTGACTATTATCATTGATATGTTTTTTAAGGAACTAGGTTTTATAGCCATTCCTATCACAATTATCTGATGATCTATAATTATTTTCCAAATACATTATAATAAAATATATATTATGTCCCACCATTCACATAAAAAAATCCACAAATATGTTCTCTAGATGATAATAAAAAATTCACCATATCATCACATCATAACTAGTGGAAAGTGAATGTGATTGGTAAATATATAATCATCAGATCATCGAAATTAATCAATATGAATTATGTGGATGGTATCATAAGAGAATTCATTATTTCATCATAGACTATTTTTCTCATGGGAATGAATTCAGTTTCATATATTCTTCTAATAATCATCATAATTATAATTAATATATAAATTTTTTGAAATCATAATACCATATATCCATTGAAACCTACTACTCCATAAATTATGATGAGGGAGATGAAAAAGTAATATAAAAACCTCCCTTCAAATCATTGGAAGATATAATTTTCTATTGTTAACATTTCAAATATATAATTAAATAACATTAAAAAAAATTATTAGAATTAAAAATTGGAAGATTTTATAGAAGCATTAGAACAATAATATTCAGGTTGATAGGGAAATATGTTTATAATATATATAATAAAATTGATCATTACTTAGATAAATTTTTAAAACCTAAAAAATTGGTTTATTTATAATATGCTTCTTTCAAATTATTAATATAATAAAATTCTAAGTAAATTATAATACATTAAATTTAAACTATTTATAACATTTCATGTGTAGGATAAGAAAATCATATAAATATTTTGAAGAATGTAGATTTGGAAAAAAATGGTTGTCAACCAAAGAGGAAATATTATATTATTTTCTATAAAAACGCTTTTTAAATATTTTTTTGTAACAATGAATGGAAAATTATATTAATACATAAAAAATATCAATAATAACCAATGTAAGAGAAAATATATCAGTTATAAATAATAAGATATATATAATTTTCATTAATGTAAATTTTCCACAAACAATATCGAAAAGAAATAATATTGTAACATTAAACCATAAACATAAGTCTCATATTTATTCATAAATATTGCATCCACATATAATATATATATATATATATATATATATATATATATTAAAAATATATTATAGAAGAATGAAAATACCTAAAATACTATGAATAATTCCTTTATAATTTAAATTTTTCTTATTAATTACAATTTGCTTTATTAAAATTAACTTTCATGTGAAAATCGGTTCATTTTCCATCCATCTTTCAGTTCTATAGTTTAGGTACATATAACTTAGTAATGGTTTCACCATCAATAAAATATTAATAATGAAATTGGTAAAATAATTATTTAATATAATATTCCATTATTAATAATCATTAAAAGAATAGTTGAAAATTAATTAATTATCTTGATCAAGGAGGTTGTAAGTACATATGCACATGAGATGTTTTCACCTTTTTAAGGATGACATAGAACAATGAGCTGAAAAAAATCATCCTTATAGAGTTATTATTATATCATAAATTTCATATATATTCATTAAATATAACCTTATTAATATTCAATTGAAATTGAAATAAAAGTAAATCATATCACTTTGATGTTCTGGTATTTCACACATACACATGAGCGATGTTGTCATTTTCCAACTGATTAGAAGCTCAGAATGTAGAGATGATATTATAATTAAAAATAATTATTATTTAATTAATATAAAATATATAAATATCAATATTTCATAATTAACCCCCAAGAATAATGGTGAAGGAAAATGAATTTTATCTATATTTTCATGTGGTAGTATATTGATATAAATTTCTTATACATTCGTTTTACATTTTGTGAAAAATGGTGAATAATAGATTCCCATTACCATAATAAATTTTTACTGTCTCTAGGATAATATATATATATTTATTGGATTAATAAAATAAATATTAAGGATGTAGAATAAGATATTTTTATTTAAAGGGTTGTGTAAGATTGTTTATTTTTCTTTGAAAGATGCCTTTTTCTCACTCGTTATGTCGTCTTAATATAGTATATGTGTAATTTAAAAATCCGAAGAAAAAATTCACTGAATATAATAATTTCTTTCCTTGAGTATTGGGTAAGGGAAAGATTTTAATGTTTATGAACATTTTACAATAAAGGGTTCTATTTTATATGTGATGAGAGGTACACATATTGAATTACATCAATGTTTTTTATAATACAATTTAACATGAATGTAAAATTAGATATAAGTGGATTTTTAATCCTATAAAAAAATATAATGTTGATATCCCATATTAATATATGATATATACATGTTTATATGGAACTTTTACCACAATATCTTATTCAAATACCCGGTATTCCTATTTTTAAACTAAATGTTGACATAATTTATTATATTTTTTAATATTTCTTATGAAAAAATGTATTTGAAACAATTTAATTAAAATAGTTATTTTGATTCAAAATATGGATTCCAATTTTCAATTTTTAGTTTTTAGAACTATAATGAATTTAATTTCACTTAATTTATCGAAACACAATGAAACAATTTGTTGAAAAAGAATCCAATTATAATAATAAAAATAACTAATCCATTGTCATGTCATAAAAAATACTTAAATCCAAATGATCAAATATATAGTTTAATTTTTATCTAAATTTTATATTTAAATTAGCCCTCAATTTTGATAAATTTAATGAATTATGATAAAAATCAACACATCTTGAAAAACTATTTTTTAGAAAAACATGTCATTTTTGCTTTAAAATTTATTTATTTCTATTCAAAAAAATATGATTTTCAAAATAATTTCATAGGTAGTAAATAATAATATTTTGTAATTTAAATTTAATATTTTTACACACTAATCATATATCATCATGATTGGTATTAAACAATAGTAAATAAAATTTATAACATGATTTTTATAAACATCGTGTTCTCTACAAAGAATGATATCAATGAAATTAAATTAATGTAAAGTGAAATGTATCATAATATATAATGGTTCTATATTCGAAACCCATATATTTATAAAAAATATATTCTATCAACATTATTATTAAAAAAGAGGATGAATATATATCATCACATCCATGGGTTTCTACATAGCATTAATATATATATTTCCACAAAACATTTAATACATAGGTGATCTTATTCAGTAGCTCATTTAATAACTGATCTATAATATCCATTGGTTATTAATAACTAGATTCATCATTCTATTATCTCATTATCAATGTGATTGTTAGTAGTTAAGGATCTAGAATTTTTTATTTATGAACATTATGTACAATATGTTATCAACATGATAGTGATTTTTTAGAGTCACAAAGCGATTAACAACTATCCTAATATGATCCTCAATTTTAAAAGGGATTTATATTTATAGGAAAATTCTTTCCCACATATCCAAATAAAATAACCATATTCCAATGGAAATTCATTGGATTTAATTTTCTCTATATTTGAACATAATTTCTCACTAGATATTTTCATCATAACATTTTTATTGACCATAACCTACCCTGATGTTATATTGAATGACTCTTTCTAAAACTATTTCCCGCTATAATGGGACTTAATATATTTCATTCCCTAACTTTATACCAACACATTAGTTTTTTTACACCCTCCCATGTAGGGATTTAAAAGGATTCCTCTAAATGAATTATTTAATGTTTTTGATGTTAAAAACATAACCATAAAATGTTAGGGATAAAAAAAGTTTAAATCCATTGGAAACAATGAAATATTAAATGACAACATTGACAGAGTAATTAAATTATAATTTATTAATGTGATTAAAAATAATGATATATTTATACGGGTCATATTGAAAAATAATTTATTTTCTTATTCATAGTAAATATGTACTAAATTTATAGTAAGTACATTTGTTCTTTCAAAAATATGGTTTGTTGAAAAAATAATTTTATATCTATTTCTGATTACATATCATAATTATTTTCTACCATTTATAGATATTTTATTCTTTATATAGTAAATAATTTTTGAAATATTAATATAAAAATTAGCATAGGGAAATTTGTTTGGATTTTTCATCAATAATTTATTTTATATTTAATATGTAAATTACCAATATTTGTAAGACCTAAATTTAAATTCATTTAAATATTCAATAATTTTTTATATTTGATCATTAAATAATTTAACCCTCTACTACTTATAAATAATCATATTAATTACATTTGAATCATATTAAAACATGATTTTAATATAATTATATTTTTCTTAGTAAAAGATCATTTTTCTAAAAACTATTTTTCATTGAATTTTATTAATATATATTAAAATTTATTGCATCTACTTCTAAAAATTGAATTAATAAAAATGGATTCCAGATTTAGAATCAGGATTTTACAAATTGGTAAATATATTTCTTTAATTTTTTAGTGTTATGAATAATCATTATGGAAAATAGTTATAACTACAATAAATGGTAAGTCTAGTAATTTTGGATAAAAATAACATGTTAAGAACTCAAAATAACAATAAAAACATTATATAATATATTTTTTGATTTAATACAATAATATTCATATCTGACTCAGTTATATAAATATATTGTTACATTTCACTTTGAATATGAAAAATATTATTTTAAGTTATGAAAATTACTAAGTGTCACGCAGTTGTTTTTAAATTTTTATTTTCTGTTCACATAGTGATAAAAATAATTTTTAAATGAATACTAAAATTTATTTTATTCATAATGAACTCATTTCTATTTAGATATTTTATTTAATTTTTTTATTCTTTAATGTTCCTAAAAAATATTACAACACTAACACAGGGATAGATTATGCATCATAAAATTAATGTAACTGATTTTAAAAACATAAAAATGAAATATGTCATTGATGAGTTATGATTTCACTTTAATTTTATCTTGAATAATAATTTATAATTATTATATATAAAGTTTATGTTTAGAATCAATTTCTAAATTGATATTTTTAATGTATTGATATGTGAATATTTTTTAAAATGATTGTAATAATATTTTATAAAAATTATTTTTATTAAGTGATTTATAATTCAATAAAATGGTATTTTTGTTGAAGTGAGTGTTATATTTTTGAAATATCATTTTTATCCCATTAATGTGTTATTTTTCCTTATATTTTAAGGTTTTAAAATATGTATTATAAAAAAATTAATATTCTTGTAATAATAAAAAAATGTTAATTGTGGTTAAAATAGATTGATAATGTTGAAAACATCACCAAAATTTGTTTGGAATTTATTTTATCATATTATTTCAAATAATCCTCATATTAACCTATATATATATATATCAATTTTGCGGTAGTTTAGTAAGAAAATATAGTTTTATAAATTTAAAACATTAAGTAATTCCAATAATACCTCTACACTCACATATAAATTTGAACTTCCTCTCCTATCTTAATCACACCATTTGAGAATATTATTTCTGAAAATACCTTACCAAATACCTTACCAACATCCTTAAAAAGTTAGAGTTTTTATTTATGGATAAATGAAATACTTAGAGGACTAATTTTGTTTTGATAAGGCGATATTTTGAAGAAGTTGAATATATTTTAACTAAATGATTCTGTTTTATTTCTTATTTTACCTCCTTAAAAAAAATATTATATACCATTAAATGTGATATGAAACTATATTTTTTTTAAGATGGGATGCTACTAAAAGAACAAATGAAATTAATTTTCCCTCACAACCATATATGAATTAACATAATTACGGATATAATGTGTTTATATGAGAGTCATAAAATTAGATTAACTCTTTAATACTTATATAACATATAATTTCTTAGATTTATATGCATTTAAAAATTATAGTGTCATTGGTGTGAATTTTTGGATTACAACCACCAAAATAAGATGTGATTGATTTCTCATCATCGTATCACACAGACGATATAAATAATGTATTAAATGATATACTAAGAAATTTATTGTATATATAAATCATTATATAATGATAAAATAATACTTTTTTCTTAATATGTGCTGAAAATTAGATATGTTACCCATACGTATATATAGCCAACCATCTTCTTGATCGAAACATAATTGATTTTTCCATAAAATTAATTCATGTTTGGGTTGGATGTATTATAAATTATTAATAATATGATTTCATAATTATTATTTATGATATAATGGAACAATTACCTTTTTCATTATGGTCAGCATATTTATTTTTTTGTTTACTATGAACTAAACATCCTCAAAACACCCATGTTCACCTAACCAATTAGGTAATTAATGTTCTTAATTAAATAAATAAAATATATTTTATTAGGTATAATGTATTAATCATAGAATATTTTATTATGAAATTAAATTATTGATATATTTCTATTATACTGGTGTTTATGTACTCAAATTGATGGTCTGTACTCAATCTAAAAGATAGTTTTTCAATTTATCATATTTAAGAAATATTTTAACGTTCTGCACGTAATTTATATTATACATAAAACATAATTTATATTTTAATTATTATTTAACTAAAACATTTTACATAATTCTCTTTATATTAATGATTAATATTATTTCAACCATGGATATTTTACAGGAATGTTACCATATGTTGAGAGTTTTTTTACATCAATTTTCATCCATTGGATTATACTTCAAATTCATTAAAAATTTTATTCCATTATTATGTGTGAAATTAACACTTTATATATTATGGAATCCTTCCATTTATTTTAGTTTTAATATTAATACACATAATAAATTTAATTACTTATTAAAACATCGATTATATGATTATTGTATGGATTATTCGCCTTAATATTTTATCTTTGAAACACGTCTCATAATATGAAAATACTTCTTTTGTAGTGTTTAAATTCATCCTATAATGATATTGTAAAATTAATTAATCCAATATTAATAAATTTATCACAGCATTGATGTTATATCATTCGTGATATATTGATTTAAAAATTATAAATGTTCCCAATATTTTAATGGTCTAATTTTGAATTCTTTGGGTCATATATTTTGTCACACACCATGGTTTATATTATATGGTGCACTAATTTCCCCATTAAATTTTTATAACCTATTTTCTAGGAGATATTGTTTTTTAGATATTAATCTAAAGTTAGATTATTCCAGGGATTTTTGATTCAATAAAAACCAACTATATATGTGGTTTTCATCTCAAACTACATTCCATGAGGAATGTTTCAGTTGATGAACTTGTATTAATTTACAAGGTGTATAAACCTTTTATTTTCCAACAATATCACGAATGTTATTATTATCATTTTATATTATATAAGTAATAATATTTTTTTCATATCCATTTCATTTTTGATTATTGAGTGTTGGATGAACATAGTGGAGTTTCAAGAGGGTTTAGATGGGATTTTGAGAAAACAAAGGGTGCCACATCTAAAAATGGCATAGATGAGGCATGGGTTAGGGGTTTTATAATAGTGGAGATTGGTATGGAATTAGAGACCTTAGAGGTGGTGTATGTTATATCAATATTAGTTTTAAGTATACTAACACATTAATGGTAGGTGCGCCATGGGTTGTAGGTTATATCTTGGTCTATTTCATGATAGTGGGTGTCTTAGGGAATGGTTCTTATGGATTCATTATATCCCTGAGGTCCACTAGTATGGGATTTACACTAGGTTATATTAATTTCATTTAACTTAGTGTTACAAAAACATAGAAACTATGTCTATTTAATGCAATTAATACTTTAGATATTCTTTTGTTGTGGTGCAAGTGGATGTGCCACAGTGCTTCAATTCCTCAATGGTTCTATAAATACCCTGATACACCAAAAATCCATTCATTTCAACTCTTTATTTAAGAAACCCATGATTCAATGAGTGAATCTTGAATTTGTTTGAATTCATATCATTAGGGTTTGATCTGTGGATTCCCATGATTAATTCATTGTGAACCAAGGTGAGTTGTGTCACTTCTATCTAGTGGTCTCCCATTTATGTTTATTTTTCCTCGATTTTTTTATGAAATATTTTGAATCATGAGTTATAATATAATTTTAGGGTTTAATCTATTTTTTTGATGTGATCATGGCTTCAATTATAAGTCCCCAGCCTTAAACCTTACTTAATCTTGAGTTATTACAGGATTACACATTGAGGATCTTTTTAGGTTTAGAGTTTTTGAGAATTAGATCATGAAACATGCATTACATTCCACATTTAAACAATGTGGTTACATAAAAGACAATATTCATTCTTCCCATAAACGGAAACATATTTAAAATAAAAAACGGATTCTTTCTTGACACATCCTTGACACTATCATCACATCATGTACCATTCCCTTGACCTGTGAAAAACATTTCAAAAACATGGGATGAGCATATAAATCACAATAAGTTTTTAAAAATATGGAAAGGAAACATGAGTTCATATATACATAAGAATGAAATCATACTTTACCCATAAAACATAGGCACTTTAACATACCTCATCAAACCATGAATAAAACATAGAAATCATAAGACATAAAGGTAACTTGAGGCATTCATAACATTCTTACGTAGGGAGTAACCCTCTTGGTTACGTTTGGAATACCCATCATAGTATATTCCATAAATCTCTTCGGAGAAACCTTAACGTTTCACTCCTTCGCGTTACCCAATGCATTGGAGAGCTATATCGGGCTCACCTGCCCTTAGTTTATCACGGAACCACCCGTCTTCATAACAATACCCAAGAACCATAACATAATTGTATCACATAAAACATGCATAAAATAAACATAACATTTCCACCTTTCAATCAAAATATATCAATACAACACATTGATATAAAAACATTATGAAAACCATTTTCAATACCAAAATAAAAGAAAAGTAAAACATGGTATTTATTTTTCTTTTAAAAAAAGATATGGCTTGTAGAGGAAGCCGAAACTCAAATAATGGTCACGACGACAGAGAAGTCTTCATCGCCACATACGTACGACAAAAACATTCAATTTTGTCATTTAGTAAACGCTTCGTATAAAAAAGATTCCTTTTGAATAAATGTAAAAGTCAAAGGGGTTTATACACTATATAAAAAAAGGCTGTGTAAAAAACAAAATATGCCTCAATGAAAGGAGATTGAGACGAAGTCCCATACAAGGACGGTATCCTTGGATTAAGAATTAATCAGTTACATTACTATGTGTGAAAAATGAATACACGAAAAATAAGTGGGTATTAAGTGTAAAACAATCATAGGACATTCACACATAATCATAGAACGACATATTCAAGGTGTACAAGTTTATCCCAAAGAATCGAAATTGGGTTAAGAAGTTCCCTTGCAATAGTTAGACAGCCTAACGACGTCACTTCAAAATTCAGAAAAAGTGTTGATGAGAGATAAAAAGGGTATCTCATCACTTGGACATAAAATTTACATCAATAAGGATATAGAAGAACATATCCCAAAATAATATTATGTGAATTAAATGACATAACAAAATAAGTCTTTTAAAAAGAGGAGGGTGAAATGTTCCCTTACCGACATGGGTATCTTTCGAAACATACGCCCTGTAAAATAAGGACAATACAACATTGATGTAAATACTCATAAATGAAAGAATATTACACAATGAGTAAAATAATTTTCAGTACATACACCACTCAAAGGAAATTGTGGCAAATGTAGCATAAATCTCATGGGAATAATAGTGAGATGAAAAATCCCTTACGAAAACTCGGCAGCCTAACGGCGCCACTTAAAACGTCCAACAATGGATTGATGAGATCAAATAGGGTATATCATCACATTAAAATAAAATTTAAATAAAGAGTAATATAAAATAACATCCCCCATCATAACAAAGAGGAGCTTAAAATAATTGACATAAAGGAGATTACTTAATGAGAAAGAGAGAGGTTAGATCTCTTACGAAAATTCGGCAGCCTAACGGCACCACTCAGAACATCCAAAATGGATTGATGAGAGAGAATAGGGTCTCTCATCATATGAACATAAAAATTACAGTAAGAGTAATATAAAAGTACATCCCAATAACAAGAACGATGACCTTAGAAGGAATGACTTAAAAGAGTGTACTTAAGAAGAAATAGAGGAGTAGGATCCCTTACCTCAGGTCCGACTTGACTCGAGTGTTCTTTAACGTCCTGAATAATAAACATGAGTTAATTTACACTTTATTAAGAACCTTTTTCAAGTTCATTATTCCTTTTATATCACTTATTTCCATGTTATAAACATTATGTAATCATTTAAGTTAATAATGTTTGTTTTGTCGATATTTGGTTCTTACGTCGAAAGTGGACTTCTTACAATTACATGTAGTTCGTGTGGTCAAATGTTCATTATATCCAGAATTATATTCATGATTTGGATATCATATATATCATATATATCCAGAATATACATGTATTTATAATATTACATAATCATTTATAGGTAAGAAATGAAATGCACCGTTCATGGAGACGGTAAGTCGTACATACGCATGAACGCTACTTTCATTTCTATGTCATATTAATGGAATTAAAACTAAATTAGAGGTATGTATATTTTAATTCCAGAATTATATTCATCATTTAGATGTATCATTCATCATATATATCTATTATATTCATGTACTTATAGTTGTACATTACATTTGGGGATAAGAAATGAAATGCACCGTTCATGGAGACGGTAAGCTGTACGTACGCATAAACGCTACATTCATTTATATTTCATATTTTTATGGAATGGAATAATAATGATATATAGGTATATTATAATTCCAGTATAACATCATATATAATATCTTTAAATAAATCCTTTATACTTCCCACATATGGCATTAACGAATCACATCACTTTGAGGGGGCGGTAGTCCGCACTTCCTTAAATGATGATATCACATTTACCCATAATGGAAACCATAAAGGTATGCCCAAAATGAAAAATACAGAAGCTTAAGGAAAACATAAACATATTATATATAATATATAAATATAGTTTCATCTTAATGGCCACCTTTGAAGGTGTTAAAAGAATGTTGAACAATCATCGTTTCGGGAGGCCAAAATTCGCCATCCACAGAAACAGTACGTTCTTTAACCATTATATGTAGGTGTGTGAATGTTTAGATCTAATACTTCTTATAAAAACATCCTAGTATATTTATGATACTGTAGTTGTTACAAAAGAAATTAATAAAAAGAGTTTAGGGGGTTGGAGAAGCAAAAAAAACAAAAGGACTCAAGTCAATACATTATCTTAAAATTCGGTAACTCTCTTTGGTTTGAGCTCAATGGCTTCCTTGAGAAGACATATGCCCACAGTGAGGCTTCAAAGAGTAAGAGAGGGAAGTGGAGAGACAAAATGGGCAGAGTTTGGCCGAGACAAAGGCTTTGGGAGTGTGGGTAAGGAGGTAGAGGTGGGGGCCTTTTATAAGAGGAGAGGAGGGGCACTCTTGGAAGGTAAAGAAAAGTCCCTTTATTTTAAAATGGTATTCGTATTTAAGAGGTCCCACGTTGATGTGTTTCAATTATAAGGTGATAAGGGTTCTAAATCCACTCATCCAATAGGTTTTGGACATGTGTTGGTCTTAGATATTACATTATCTTTCGATTTTATTTAAATCGTTAAATAATGAGGTCATCGCTGCATCATCATGATGTCATAAATAATTTAATTTAATTAATGTCTAAAAATTATACAAAAATACTATGATGTAGGAAATCGTTTTATCTTTCCAATAAATATTTATAGTCCAAAATATGATTTGTATAACCCCATGTAAAAACGGTTTTAGTAAAACATTTCATGTTTGTCTCATTTTTAATTTAACTTTAAATAAAAAGATATTAATGTCATTTTCCAACCAAAGTGGATTCATGGGGTCCCCAAGTTGACCCATTGGTTTTATTGGTCTTCCATGACACATCCAATGAGGTTAGGACATGTTTCATGTTCATTTCATATTATTAAAACATTATTTTTACCTTAAACTACACTAATTACCTCTAATCGCGATTAAAAACTTAATAAATAACTATTCACCAAAAAAATTATTTTTACCCCATTGAACAACATTTTACTTATTAATGACAACCATGTATGTCATATTTTTTAAATTAAAAACACAAAGATGGAAAAATTTTATTTAAACGGAAAAAGAAGTTTTTATAAGTACCACTTAGTGGTTTCACTATTCATCAAAAATTGAAGTTTTTCAGGAAAATCCCAAAAATTCACCCTAAGCTATATTTGATATTCTGAATTCAAAAATGAAGTCTATTTTAAAAAATTCAAAACATATAAGTCACATTAATTAATTTAATAATTAATTCCTGCTGTCAGAGGAAATAGCGTGTTTTTATGAAACAATAAGTATCAAAAGATTGACACTAGTTTAAGTCTGATTTCAAAGTGAAATTAATTCCAATGACCACTATTAAATTTAATGATAAAAATATATATTCTAATTTACTTTAAAATCAATTCAAAATATAATCTAATCATATAAATAAATTATATTAAAAATAGGTTTTGAATTAAAATACAACATTTTACACTATTAATTAAAAAAAGAACTTTATCAGAAAGATACCAAAAATTTACACATAGTAAATTTTAATGTCACAATTCTTAAGAAGAGTTTTATTTGTCCCAAAAGGATATATAATAGTGAAAAAAACTATATTTAATGATGGTTCTCCATCAAAAGATGATAAGTTAATTTTTAGTGAAAACTAGGGCATATACGCCTAAAATTGAATTCTTTCCGTATTTTATGCATTTATCTTTTATTGGATAAATGTAAAAACATTTAAAAACATATATAATCATATTTTAGTTATTTCTATCCATTCCAGCCAATACAACAGCTACATGTTAACTACCATTTAAAATAATATTATTTTATTATTAGAGTTCAACGTAAGATTCCCAAGAAACTCGTTGTTGCGTGTTGGGTATGCCATCGAGCATAGAATCTCCTTTAAAGTCATATTAATATTTTATTCAAAAATATGGGTAAATATGAAAATTTCATATTCTTTATTTACCTGGGGTGTTACATCCTTCCCCCCATTTGGGAATTGCATCCTCGCAATTTTTAAAATTGAGCATGGAAACATCCTTGAACGTCCCACATCAGAACAAGAGTCTGTAAAACATTCACTTTAAAATAAAGGAAGATAAGTACAGAGGTCACCTGATTTAACCCATATGTAGAAAAACATGGACATGGAAGAAAAATCAAAGTTTCATGTTCTTGAGGGAGAGTGATAGTAAACATGTCTAGGAGAATGTTAACCATAAGAAAATCACAAACTTGTGATGGGTTAAACAGTATTTGATTCCCCGGTATGAAAAGTTAATAGAAAACATTTTTGTTTTAAGTTACTTTTTATTGAAGAATTTATTCATAAGGAAACATAATCACTTATCATGTTGACTTTCAACTTTTACTAGATTCCTTAATCAATCTCATATTTTTTTTCCAAAAGACGAGTATTTCGGGAGACTTGTTCGCATTAAGAGTACTATAATAAACTTCTAGAGAATCACCTAATCCACCAAAGAGAACAATATACATCCCATGTCATTAGGATTTAACCAAAACCAAAACCAAAAAGGTTTGTACAAGGTCAGATAATCCAGAAATGGTTAACGCAATAAAAAGAAAATCTATGCTTAATCTCCAAAATTTGTCTAACAAAACCCAAAGTTCAACAAGGACCATCCGATAAAAAATTTGTCCATAAAATTCTTCAAACTAAAACAATATAATATTGAAACCCAAATATTCGAAGGATTTATTCACGTAGCCTTCCAAGTTAAATCATAACATTTATCTCCAAACAACATCAGTTTCTCCTAAAGTCTCGTATTGAAAAGTAATTAACCTAATCACTTATCCTCCATGAAAGGTTAATAATTTTCATAAATAACCCAAAATAAAGTTACTCTTAATTCATAAAATCATATAACTAAAACGAATCATTCAAACTAACAAGGGACTTCATGTAGTCCAGTGGTAGGCGATAAATACCAGTCACACTTTGGTTGTGGGTTCGATTCCCGCAGCTTTGTCTGACGCGACGGGTTGTCACACGGTCTGCGTGTTTTCATTTTTCCAAAACTATATAATTCTTAAATCATTCCCCAAAAATAGATAAAATCATCAAAAATTATCATAACATATTTTAACCTCAAGTTTATCTCATGCCTTTCATTTTCCAGCATATCATATAATAACCCATAATTACCTCAAAAGTAAGGATCATATAAACTCTAATGGTTACCTTAATAATTATTACCTGAACATCCTCATCAATTGGTCATCTCGTACATGATGAATTACAGAACATACCAAGGTTCAAGTGGTTAATCATGACTCTGTGATATTTGGTTTAGAACAACTACTAGTTTCCTCATTGAATCCTCCATTTTATCTAGTATCTTAATCAGAGAACCACCACAGTTTCCTTCAAACCTTTTGTCTCTTTCGTGCCTGCTAGATCCATACATTCACTAAAAACAGAAATGTCAGTGTGAGTATATCAACAAAACCATCATGTACTAAGGAAGAAGGTAAACACTATGATATACTTACTCATTCACTTTATCTAAAAGTAGGACTCTTTCTGAAATCCTAACCATTATGGTAATGTCACTTATGCTTAATGAATACCCTAACCCCTAAAGTTATCTAAATAGAGATTTGATTCCTACTATAAGGCCCCAACCTTAAACCTTTCTTAATCTTGAGTTATTACAAGATTACACATTGAGGATCTTTTTAGGTATTGTGTTTTAGATAATTAGATCATGAAACTTGCATTACATTCTACATTTAAACAAAGTGGTTACATAAAAGACAATATTCATTCTTCCCATCAACAGAAACATATTTAAAATATAACACGGATTCTTTCTTGACACATCCTGGACACTATCATCACATCATGTACCTTTCCCTTGACCTGTGAAAAATATTTCAAAAACATGGGATGAGCATAAAAAGCTCAGTAAGGGTTATAAAAATATGGAAAGGAAACATGAGTTCATATATAAATAAGAATGAAATCATAATTTACCCATAAAACATAGGCACTTTAACATAACTCATCAAACCATGAATAAATCATAGAAATCATAAGACATAAAGGTAACTTGAGGCATTCATAACATTCTTACGTAGGGAGTAACCCTCTTGGTTAAGTTTGGAATACCCATCATAGTATATTCCCTAAATCTCTTCGGAGAAACCTTAACGTTTCACTCCTTCACGTTACCCAATGCATTGGAGAGCTATATCGGGCTCACCCGCCCTTATTTTATCACAGAACCACCCATCTTCATAATAATGCACAAGAACCATAACATAATCGTATCACATAAAACATGCGTAAAGGATACATAACATTTCCACCTTTCAATCACAAGATATCAATACAACACATTGATATAAAAACATTATGAAAACTACTTTCAATACCAAAATAAAATAAAAGTAAAACATTGTATTTATTTTTCTTTTAAAAAAAGGTATGGTTTGTAAAGGAAGCCGAAACTCAAATAATGGTCACGACGGCGGAGAAGTCGTTGTCGCAACATACGTACGTCAAAAACATTCCCTTTTGTAGTTTAGTAAACTCTTCGTATAAAAAAGATTCATTTTGAATAAACGTAAAAGTCAAAGGGGTTTATACACCATATAAAAAAAGGTTGTGTATAAAACAAAATATGCCTCAATGAAAGGAGATTGAGACGAAGTCCCATACAAAGACGGTATCCTTGGATTAAGGATAAATCAGTTACATACCTATGTGTGACAAATGAATACATGAAAAATAAGTGGGTATAAAGTGTAAAACAATCAGAGGACATTCACACATAATCATAGAACTACATATTCAAGGTGTACAAGTTTATCCCAAATAATCGAAATTGGGTTAAGAAGTACCCTTGCAATAGTTAGACAGCCTAACGTCATCACTTCAAAATTCAGAAAAAGAGTTGATGAGAGATACAAAGGGTATCTCATCACTTGGACATAAAATTTACATCAATAAGTATATAGAAGAACATATCCCAAAAAAATATTATGTTAATTAAAATACATAACAAAATAAGTCTTTTAAAAAGAGGAGGGTGAAAGGTTCCCTTACCGACATGGGTATCTTTTGAAACATACGCACCGTGAAAGAAGGACAATACTACATTGATGTAAATACTCATAAATTAAATAATATTACACAATGGGTAAAATAATGGTCAGTACATACACCACTCAAAGGAAATTGTTGAAAATGTAGCATAAATCTAACGGGAATAAAAGTGAGATGAAAAATCCCTTACGAAAACTCAGCAGCCTAACGGTGCCACATAAAACATCCAAAAATGGATTGATGAGATAAAATAGGGTATCTCATCACATTACAATAAAATTTAAAGCAATATTAATATAAAATAACATCCCCCATCATAAAAAAGAGGAGCTTAAAAGGAGTTACATAAAGGAGAGTACTTAAAGAGAAAGAGAGAGGTTAGATCTCTTACGAAAATTCGGCAGCCTAACGGCGCCACTCAAAACATCCAAAATGGATTGATAAGAGAGAATATGGTCTCTAATCATATGAACATAAAATTTACTATAAGATTAATATAAAATAACATCCCAATAACAAGAAATATGAGCTTAGAAGGAATGACTTAAAAGAGTGTACTTAAAAAGAAAGAGAGGAGTAGGATCCCTTACCTCGGGTCTGACTTGACTCGATCATTCTTTAAAGTCCTGAATAATAAACTTGAGTTAATTTACAATTTATTAAGACCCTTTTTCTAGTTAATTATTCCTTTTAGATCACTTATTTCTGTGTTATAAACATTATTTAATCATTTAAGTTAATAATGTTTGTTTTGTCGATATTTGGTTCTTAAGTCGAAAGTGGACTTCTTACAATTACATGTTGTTCGTGTGGTCAAATGTTCATTATATCCAGAATTATATTCATGATTTGGATATCATATATATCATATATATCCATAATATACATGTATTTATAATATTACATAATCATATAGAGGAAAGAAATGAAATGCACCGTTCATGGAGACGGTAAGCCGTACGTACGCATGAACGCTACTTTCATTTATATGTCATATTAATGGAATTAAAACTAAATGAGAGGTATGTATATTTTAATTCCAGAATTATATTCATCATTTAGATGTATCATTAATCATATATATCCATTATATACATGTACTTATAGTAGTACATTACATTTGGGGATAAGAAATGAAATGCACTGTTCATGGAGACGGTAAGCCGTACGTACGCATGAATGCTACATTCATTTCTATTTCATATTTTTATGGAATGTAATAATAATGATATAGAGGTATATTATAATTCCAGTATAACATCATATATAATAACTTTAAATACATCCTTTATACTTCCCACATATGGAATTAACGAATCACATCACTTTGAGGGGGCGGTAGTCCGCACTTCCTTAAATGAAGATATCTCGTTTACCCATAATGGAAACAATAAAGATATGCCCAAAATGAAAAATAAATAATCTTAAGGAAAACATAAAGATATTATATATCATATATAAATATAGTGTCATCTTAATGGCCACCTTTGAAGGTGTTAAAAGAATGTTGAACAATCATCGTTTCGGGAGGCCGAAATTCGCCATCCACGGAAACATTATGTTCTTTAACCATTAGATGTAGGTGTGTGAATGTTTATCTTGAATAATTCTTATAAAAACATCATATTATATTTATGATATAGGAGTTGTTACAAAAGAAATTAATAAAAAGAGTTTAGGGGGTTGGAGATGCAAAATAAAACAAAAGGACTCAAGTGAAGACATTACCTTAAAATCGGGTAACTCCCTTTGGTTTGAGCTCAATGGCTTCCATGGGAAGAATTATGCCCAATGTGAGGCTTCATGGAGTAAAATAGGGAAGTGGAGAGACAAAATGGGTAGAGTTTGGCCGAGACAAAGGCTTTGGGAGTGTGGGTAAGGAGGTAGAGGTGGGGGCCTTTTATAAGAGGAGAGGAGGGGCACTCTTGGAAGGTAAAGAAAAGTCACTTTATTTTAAAATGGTATTAGGATTTAAGAGGTCCCACATTGATGTGTTTCGAGGATAAGGTGATTAGGGTTCTAAATCCACTCCTCCAATAGGTTTTGGACATGTTTAGGTCTTAGATATTACATTATGTTTCCATTTTATTTAAATCGTTAAATAACGAGGTCATCGCTGCATCATCATGATGTCATAAATAATTTAATTTATTTAATGTCTTAAAAATATAAAAAAATACTATGATGTAGGAAATATTTTTATCATTCCAATTAATATTTATAGTCGAAAATCTGATGTGTATAACCCCATGTAAAAATTGTTTTAGTAAAAACTATAATGTTTGTCTCATTTTTACATTAACTTTAAATAAAAAGATATTAATGTCATTTTCCAACCAAAGTGGCTTCATGGGGTCCCCAAGTTGACCCATGTGTTGTCTTGGTCGTCCATGACACATCCAATGAGGTTAGGACATGTTTCATGTTCATTTCATATTATTAAAACATTATTTATACCTTAAACTACACTAATTACCTCTAATCGCGATTAAAAACTTAATAAGTTACTATTCACCAAAAAAGTTATTTTTATCCCATTGAACCACATTTTACTTATTAATGATAACCATGTATGTCGGATTTTTGAAATTCAAAACACAAAGATGGAAAATTTTCATTTAAACGGAAAAATCAGTTTTTATAAGTTCCACTTAGTGGTTTCACTATTCATCAAAAATTGAAGTTTTTCAGGAAAATCCCAAAGATTCACCCTAAGATATATTTGATATTCCGAATTCAAAAATAAATTATAATTTAAAAAATTCAAAACATATAAGTCACATTAATTAATTTAATAATTAATTTCCGCTGTCAGAGCAAATAGCGTGTTTTTATGAAACAATAAGTATCAAAAGATTGACACTAGTTTAAGTCTGATTTCAAAGTGAAATAAATTCCAAAGACCACTATTGGATTTAATGGTAAAAATATATTCTAATTTAACATTAAAACCAATTCAAATGATAATCTAATCATATAAATAAATTAGAGTAAAAAGAGGTTTTGAATTAAAATTAAACATTTTACACTATTCATTAAAAAATGAACGTTATCAGAAAGATACCAAAAATTTACACAAAGTAAATTTTGATGTCCCAATTCTTAAGAAGAGTTTTATTTGGTCCAAAAGTATGTATAAGAGTGAACAAAACTATATTTAATGATGGTTCTCCATCAAAAGGCAATAAGTGAACCTTTAGTGAAAACTAGGGCATATACTCCTAAAATTGAAAACTTTCCGTATTTTATGCCTTTATCTTTTATTTTATAAATGTAAAAACATTTAAAGACATATAATAATCATATTTTAGTTATTTATATCCAATACCTCCAATACAACGGCTACATGTTAACTACCATTTAAAATAATATTATTTTATTATTAGAGTGCAACGTAAGATTCCCAAGAAACTCGTTGTTGCGTGTTGGGTACGCCATCAAGCATAGTGTCCCCTTTAAAGTCATATTAATATTTTATTCAAAAATATGGATAAATATGAAAATTTCATATTCTTTATTTACCTGGGGTGTTACATCAATCCTATTAGAGACTGTAGTTTCTTACTAAGATAGTTGATTAGAAACCTACGATGTTTATTGATTCTCTTGTGATGAACATTGACTAATTCATGGTAGGGGATTCATTACATATCATATTTATTTATATATAATCAAAAAATTAGAATGTCTTATACATTTTTATTGAAATTAGTTAGCTGAATAAATTTTGAACTATATTAATAATAAAATTGGTTGTCGCGATCAGATATATTTTTTCCACCATGAAAGCATTATACCCTTTTTTATTGATAGTGTGCTATATACATTAGATATTTTATCACTTTTAATTTTTCTTTTTATTATTATATTATTATCAATATAGAATTTTATAATTCATAAATTCAATAACATTTATTTGGATGGATAATGAAATAAATAATATGATGTCAAAATAAACTTTACGTCCTTTAAAATTTCATGTTAATAAAATTTATACTGATATTAATTTTTATTATAATGTTATATTCCATGTGATAATTTAATTGATAAAGAATGTGATGAATGTTAATGGTCTTTGGTGATAAAATAAAAAAGCACAAAAATTAAAATAATACATTTCTAGGTTTGTTGATACATGAATTAATTATGAGACAATGTTAAGCTTTTATCTAATTATAATAGATGAATTTGCTATATCATATTTGTTAGCAATTAATAATGAATCATTAAATTATAGGTCTAATAAAAATATATTTTTTCTAATGATAACTCTTTTGTGTCTATGACAGCCTATATTCATCTAAAGGTTGGATGCCTCATGTTGCAACCTTGACAGTCATTCTATGTAAAAATGATGAATTCCTTAGTTTGGCGTCATATTTTCCAATTGACTTTTAAGTTCATATAGTTTTTTTGGATTTTATAATTTACATGTTATGTGTTATAATCCCAATAAGGTTGATCTTGAGATGGCTATTGTGGTATGGGTTAGGGAGGGCTATATTATGTTGATGTAGTCGAAACATTGGATAGTGAGAAGCATCAAGATACGAATGAGGGTGTCACCCATGGAACTAGATAAAGATGGAAGGTGTTAAATATGTTCTTATCTATTTATGTGATAATAAAAAGTTTTATTCAGGATTTTAGTTGAATTATAGTCTCATATATTTGTTTCTAGTTAATCTGTATTATTTTCACCCATAGTTGAGGAAGAGGGATGAGATTGGTTGAATCTTTTGATGGAGGATTTGTATGTTTTACTAAAATACATGGAATTATCGAATGATTATATAGGTGAATACTAAATTTTACCCTTGGGGTTAGTTCATTCTAGAATTTAATTTAATTGTTGCTGCTGATATTCCATGGACTCAGTTTCGAATACTCATTGAAGGAAAATACATGGATTTATAAAATTTTTATACTGGTAAAAAAATTTATGGTAAATTAATATTAAAATAATTAAGTAATATAACTTAATGTTTTCAGTGAAAATATAATAATATTATATAGATCTATTAAGTGGTTATGTTCTAAAATGATATCTAGTATTAGTGAATAGAGTAGAGTGTTTGATTTATGTTACACGAATTTGAATCTATGATTTCATTATACACTCAGTGTGGATGTGAGTTATATTGTATCTTGTATATTCAATGATTTCATATACTACCTTTCCTATATCAGGTCAGTTGATTAAATGAAGTGTTATATTAGGTGGTCATTCCCCAATCTCCTGTTAAGATGGTGGATTTATTATTATCCATTATTCCCCCCCACTCTATTCTCTTCATTCTATAATGTGTTGGTACACACATTGGTTATTTTTAACATATATGTGTGTTTGTGTGTGTGTGTTTGTGTAGAGTTCTAAAATGTATTATGGTTATTCCACACACATAAATTTCTAAATATAATATTTATAGGATTATTATTGAAATAATATGTATCGTAGGTGATAGTTTGAGTTATGTTATATAGTGTGTTTTTAATGGATTGAGGTATAATAATTGATGTATTTTACACATCATACAAGTACTGGTGGATCCATAAAAAACATGGATACAATATGGATATGTGATTAGAGATGTTGTGACTTTTTTATGAAGGATGTTCATGTTGTAGTACATAACATTGGAGTCTAAACAAAGTCCCATTTTGGGGAACAATGGATCTGGATGTGCAATGTGGGGGAACATTAGTAAACCAATGAGTAAGTTGTAGCATGGTTCCCTTGATTCTTAATTATGACAATATATGAATCATATTATTCTATATTTGTGGTGACATAGTCATGGTGTTAATAGGAATACAATGTACCATTTTAGGTGATGAGTTAGTTCCACTTTTGTTCATTGTGATTTCACATTATTTCATTATAATTTTTATGAGTGGTTTATGGGATGATAAATCCAAGTATATTATTATGATTTTCCCACTTATATATAAACTACTATATGTCAGTAAGTGTTGTATGGAGATGGTGTTTGATATTAAAATCATAGGAATTTATGGGAGATGTTTGGGATTAATATTCAGTGTTGACATTACATTTTTGGTCTTTTTCTAGTTCCCATTTTAATTATATCTTATTTTTATGACATATCATATTTTCACCTGGGATTTATTTTATATATTGTATATGGTGTTTATCAATGTATCATTCAATTATATATCTTCCACGCATTCTCATATAAGATAATTCCACACATATATATTTTTATTATATCCTCAATGTTAGTCTCCAGCACATATTCTATTGGAGGTGAGACTCTAGAGGTCATTTTGTACCTTCTCTCAATGTCTGACTAGTTGTGGTATTCTTTTGGGGGGTCAGGTCATGCCAGAGTGGTATTAAATGTTCATGTTTGCTTATTGGATTCATTTTTGAGTTATTCACATCTGATATTTTGGGGTTTGGTAAATAATTTGTTCTATCTAATCATAGTATGTTATGTATACATGGTAGAATGTTAGAGATGGGTATTTAGGTCCCCCTATAAACTGATTTTAGAAATTTTATTTTTTCTAATAACTCTAAACATTTTTTTCTCAATTGTAGGGTAGAGACTTAGGAAATGATCGTGTAGAATTTATATATGTTCCAATGTTTGTAATTAGTAGATTGTGTTATAGGTTCAATGATAAATGAAATAAATTATTAAACAATGATATTTATTCCATATTTTAGGAATGAGATTCATAACTTTTTTTCATTCATTTATGTTTCCAGTTTGACATTATCGTCATGTTTAAGATTAATATTTTCACTAGTATGTGACTTAATATCACCAAAGTGTATTTTTATATGAAGAAAAAACATTGAGGAGTAACCTTGGGAATTTTTGTGTGATATTCTACATATGTACGAGGGATATGTTTCAAATTCAATAAAAAAAACTAGTCAGAAGATGTTGTGAAAGACATAAGTTCAATATATTATCAGAAGGAGAACTGTGCTTTATTATATTTCACATTATTTTTTGTAAATTGATAATGTGGTTCTTTTTATTCCATTGGGATCAAAAGGAGTCAGCAGTGTAGTGGGAGAATTTCTAAGACCATTTCTGGGTAGTGGTTCATTCGTAAATTTTAAGTGTCTTACCACCAAGAGATTCTTACACATTGATAGGGGAGTTCTAATGTTAGATAATTTTGAGTAACTTTCATGAAAATTATAAATTATACGTTAGAAATATTTTCAGATTAGGTGGCCATGTATAGTTATTTTTAAGAATCTTTTCATCGATACATCCATTTCCTGGTCACCCACATTCATGTGGTAGACAAATCTTGAGTTGATGGTCAATGAAACAGATTTTAAGGGGATTCTTTCTAGAATCGAAACATCCCAAGAGGGGAATCATTAGGATTCTTATTGAACTGTAAATTTTGTTAGGGTGTCCATGTTTCCTATAAAAACTCTTTTCTATCAATTAAAAGTAGAAACCAACCCACATCATCTCATTCAACTATGGTTATAGGCTCTCATTACTATTCCATGGAATTAGGTGCATCGCTTTCATGTGTTGGATGATCGCATATGTGTAAATAGATAACTACAATTTAGAGTAATCAGCATTCACCAAATGTTCTTCTCAAGGATATGTTATTGTTTTAGTTTCTACTAAGGCAGTTGTAGTAGGGTGTTCTTGTTTGCAATCTGAAGATAGAAGTTGAGATGTCTAGATAACATCGATGTGATGATCCTCATCCTCAATGAGTATAGTGTGGCCATGGTGGTGGTCATAAAAATTTTCAAATAATTCATGGAGAATTTTATAGTCATCATTATGCTTTAGATTCCTTAGCCCCAAAAGATCCCTATTTCATTTGATGTACCCTTTTCATGTTTTCTACATGGGTGAACAATTTTTTTGGATTTGGATCCACATTTTTTATCACACAACCTACCCCTATCCATGATTTGGAACATGAGGTGGAAAGGATTCATGGTCCCTTGGTGTTTAATTTTATATTTAGTGGATGATATGACTGGTAAAAATGATAGAGTTACTATGAGAAAAATCTAGGGTAGAACCGCACTTCTATAGAATTTATATTTACGAATATATCCTTTTGACATCTTCCAATATATTGATTGGGAGTATTAATTGAAATATATTGTGCATTAATTCATGATATTGGTTGTGTTATATTATTTTTATAGAGATCTAATGGTGTTATTTAACAAGACATATACATACATGGTTCAAACATATGTTTTATCTATTCCGCCCACAACAGATGATCTGATGTTGGGTTCAATGGATTTTCAACATTTTGGGTTTCCGATGGTTTTTTAAGAGTACCATTATGTATTAAAAAATTTATTAAAAAAAATCACCCATTAGAGATCAATATTTGGAAAGATCTATAGCTTGAAATTTATCAAATCATTATTTCATTATATATGATAAAACCTTCTATGTTGTGAGGGTTGTGAGTAAGTCATAATGACTTGTTTCTGTGAGTATTTTGTTGGACATGTGTGTCACCTTGGGGTGAACCATTTGTTTTGTGATGTACGATGATGATATTTTTCATCTTTTACTTGATTATCACCTCTTAAACCATGTGATAGGGAATACATTATATCCTCTTCAATGTATTGATTACTTATTTGATTTTTTCAATGTAGCAATTCATTTCACAAAGATGGGCTTCTATTCTAGACATAATCACATGCCATAATATTATAAGGATATTCTACAGACATTATTCCATTTATTCCATGTTTATTATGAGATTATTGTGATTTTGTTCGATATAATTAACACTTAGACCATGTCCATCAGTTTAATGAATGAGGTATTAAGATCATTCCAAGATAATTTTTTGTTGGTTTCCACGTAAAAAATCATTATGCATTGTTCATCTGAGGAGGAACATGAATAATATTTTCATGAAATTTTGGTATTTTTTCATCATGATATAATATTCAGTATTTTTTGATTTGTGATTTCATGGATCCTGATATCTTTTTCTTAGGGGAGAAAATTTCTTGTTAAGAAGTAGTTGTGGATATGTTGATGTTAGATGTTGTTTTTTCTTGTTCATCCACTAAGAGAGTGGTAGAGTTACGTATCTTACATAATATTTTAGGTAATTACAAGAGGATAATTATCTATTTCTAATATTTTGTTACTATAGTAATATCAATGGCTAGAAAAGATCATGTGTTCATGTAGACTAGACAGTTTCAGGTAGATTTTTTGTACCAGAATGGGACACCTGTTAGCAATCAATTTCGTTGTCTGTAATTAGTGGAAGTTTAGTTTGATATTTTCTGTGAATATTCACATAGTTTTTGGGCATTTATTTTATTCAGTAGAGATCATCGTTTTATTGGAATTTGTGGGTATGAAACACTGAGCTCAACTATGCCAACCAAAATATATAGTAACAACAAGCATTTTTTTTCTTTTAGGCTGTGGTGACGTTAAATCATCAATTATAATTTTCTACTTATTACTGATCAACAAAACCAAAAGTATGTATTATCAAATTGTGTCTTGGAAATATGAATGTCTTAGGGTATAAAATTATTTTTGTGTTTTGGATTCACTATTATTTATAATCTAAGAAAGATAAATGTTTTATTTAATGCGTTGAGAAGGATGCAAAATACTGATGTCATGCGTTAATCACAATATTCCTAGAGGTAGATGGATGATATCTAAATAATGCATCTCAATATGGGATAGGATGATAGAAGAGTTTTTATTCTATAGATAATAGTGTAGTTATATTTGGTGAAATAGGTGGAGGAGTTCCTGTTTGGGTATTATATGGGGTAGAACTAGAGAGAATAAGTTATTATTAGTAAGGACCCTGATTGTTGGTTTATGGATGAACAACATAGGGTTTTTTGTTATGGGAGGCTATTCTTCCCCTCGATGATGTTTGGGATGATTCTCTAAGTTCTATAACCCACCCTTAGCACCACATACCAACATAAAAAATATTTAACGCGCTCTGAGTGGTAATTTTTGATTTCATGGGTTAAAGAATGTTGTAACACCCTAATATTATATAAGAGGAACATATTTTTAGATAGCATGTGTGACATGAACCATAATGATTTTAAGAGAATATAAATCCCTGAAAAATTGTAATATAATAATTAATAAATATATTTAATCCCTTCAATAACATTCAATTCAGACTACACTGTGATTGAATGAAACAAGATACTATAAAAACTATTATTATGTAAACATGATCATTATAACCAAGATGTTAAGATGGAGGGTATCAATATTAAATAAAAAATATTAATAGATTATTTTTCACACATACCAAATATTATCACAACACTTCCCAATGGGGATCATAAAATGACTACCCCTCGACCACATCAAATATTCTACGGGATGACACATAGCGCCTGGTAGTTGTATCACCCACTTGGGAATAATTATCCTAATATACCTATACAAATGAACTCATCATTATCATCGTACATTTATGAATTGTAAAAATTATAATAATGAATATGTAAATAAATCTAAATCCCACCATCAGACCACGACAAAACGTAATGGAATGAAAAAATATTCAAAAATTATCCCACTATAATGAGTCTAAACATAAGTCCAAACTGAAAATATAGGAGGGGTAAACTATCGAGTTAGTGTTAGTGCACACCACAATTATTCTATCACACTAAGATCTACCTCATCCTAATCCCTTTTATGAATCCATCTAAAGGATGAACAACTACATAATATATCACACGTGTAAGAAAAGCTCATTCATATGTTAGCATAAAAGTATTCATTAGGACTCCCCTAAATCACTAGGCATATAAAAATAATAATAGTTAAGACATCATAGGTATAGTTCTATAGAACTTAAAGCAATAATATCATGATATACATGACAATTACACATTTTACCAATGTAATGTCAAATAATTAATGTCAACCTAGGAGTCGTGCTTGGAGATTCCACATAGATCTCATTTGTGAGAACACGCTCCAGGAGTCATACTTCATTGAAAGCATATGTATAATAATTACTTATCATCGAGTCTCCCCATAAAAGGTATACGCTGTACATATGATGAAAATGATACAATGATTAGGATCACCCTTAAGACCATGGGTTATACAAATAACACCATATGCAATAACATGCTGAGTATGGGATCGACACCCACATTGTTTTGGTCACAATGATACTAAGAACTCCTATTAGCGAAAAATTATTATAGAGGAGCTCACCCGCAGCCTTTCAGAAGTATTCCATCAACTCTTTCAATGAATTATCATATGAGGGATCACCATCCTATGTATATTATGTGATTACAGACTAACCCATGGGGAATGGATCAATGGAATTATCCATTATGAATCTTGTTTGATATAAAGTGAAAAAGTGATTGATTCCATTTTTGAAGGAGTACACAGTGTGTTCCTATAGTAAATAATGATTTCTTTTTTCACCTTGTCCTACCAAGGTATCACAGAATGTGCTCATGTCCATGTATGTGACTAAGTATGTGGGGTGTTCGAGCTCACGTACTGCTAGATGTTTCTCTACCGCTATAGTCATGTCCATGTTCAGATAGAAATTCATATGCACATGCCCATGTAACATCCTATGTAAATTCTATGATTGCAATCATGGGACACAGACAGTATGATTGGGATGACACACCATGTGATATTTAACATTCTCATTGAACCCCTTTAATGTCGCAATGGGTCCCACATGATATGTAATCTCATATTACACACCATATTCAGCTGTATATTCTAGAAAATGTTAGTTATTCCTCAATATACTCTTACACATCACATTCATTATATACCATCTTTAATTTCCCTATGGAGCATGGATATTCTTCAGGAAATCCTCTCAATCAACACTCTCTATAATCGATCCTCAAAATACCTGGTAATTGTTTTTATTCATCCCCTTCATCATTGCATGCCACGCTCGAACTGGAGAGCTCAAGTCTATCCTTAATCCATAATTTTCTCTTCTTAACTGGATACTGTCATCGATCCAAACATTAATATGAAATATAAATCTATTGAACCAATAAAAATGTTCAAAACTATTAATTTTTGGTTTTTATTCGAACCACTTATCAAAATGAATATTAGCAAAGAGCTAGTGAATAATATAATAAGAACCCGTGTTTTTTCGGACTGCAGTTTTGAGAAGAAATTTAAATTTTGGCTATTGGACACTCGTGGGGGTTAAAATGATCATTTTATCCTACCATCCGATCTCAGATACTTTTTCTGACAGCTCTGTTGGTCCCAGAATAGTGTGTTTACCCTAGGACATGTGTTCGGAGGAAATCTGAGATATTATAGTTTTGGCGGAATATTTAATATTTAATATTATTAAATTAAATATTAAATTATTTTTTCAGGTTATTTTGGAAATAACTTTTAAACAGAGCATCGCATTGATATATTGTCTGCGTCATTGAGTCTGGAATTGGGATTTTACCCTTTGGAAGGCATAAACTCATTGTCAGGCGCCGGGCTGGCCTGGGCCACTTTTTCTTCCTTTTCATTTCTTCTTTTCTTTTATTTTCTCTCTATTATTTCCTCCTCCTCCTCGTGCATGCTCCATAGGCGTTCCTCCTTGGCCATGTCTCATGGGATATTTTGTAGATCGAGAAATAGGGAGAGAAAGAAGGCAAGTGGGGTACCGATTTGAAGCCCTCGACGCACTGAGTCGGCCTGCGGCATCTGTGGACCGTGAAATCAACCAAATATTTTGTGGTTTATATCCATAGGTAGGCCCGTTTATGATTTATCCATATATTCAATTAAAACATATTGCTTTATTGTATGCTCGTGGGTCTTGATCTGTTGTTTGGGGGGGGGGGGACGGGCGAATCGGGCATTTTTTGGGATTTCATGTCGGAAAACCCAGTATACACGACGTGTGTTCTAGGGGAACATGCCATATGTTCATCCTGTTCGGGAAATATGTTGTTTTTTAGGTAAACTCCATGTAATTTGAGTACACGCCGTGTAGTGGGTGGTCGTGTGGCTAACTGTGTGGAATAGAATATGGAATAGTGGGTTTTTAAGTACATGCCGGGTACAGTAATGTACACGCCATGTAGTGGTACTTGGGCATGTCTTTTAGTGAAAATACATACAGTGTGGCTTTTCGTGAACATTACACACCGTGTACAGTAATGTACACGCCGTGTACTTTTACACAGGCTGGCCCAATGTGCTCTGGCCAAGTGCCCTGGCCATGTACTTCTTCAATTTGGTAATTTTGGGATATATTATTCTCGGGAAGTCAGAATTGGGCGTGTGAGTAGTCGATTCTGAGCATTATTCCACATAGATTGTAGTGGTGGATTCCTTTTTACATTTATAGGTCATATAAATGGGGTTTTTTGGGTTTTTATATAAATGTTGGGGGTTCTTCCTCCTTTTATAGAGCCCAGTCGTCTCCTCAGGGTGAGACTTGGTGAGGTTGTCATGTTGGGTGTTCGGACCAACATAGTTGATAACTTTAATAGGATATTTGATGTGAGCTACATCCCATAACCTTTTTTAGAGTAAATTTCCATTGTGAGACATTCCTTTATGGCTTGTGAGGCCGTGAGACCGGGCGCTTCCAAGGATCCCCAGAGGGATGCCTTTACTTGTGTGCTGACCTATGGAGTCCCTAGTAGGATCTATCTCTGGTTTCTCCTTTGATAGGACCCATGTTATGAAATTCCTATGTTTTCCTTCATTTTAGGATCTCGTGTAGGATTCCTTCCTTACTCATCACTAAGGATCTCATATTGGATGCCTTCGCCAGTGTTTCCCTTGAGGATCCTGAGTATGATGCCTCCTCTATGTTTGACTTGATAGACCCAGAAGGTGCTCATTTTTTGACTGAAACTATGCTGTTACATCAGGTTTGGGTAAAGATGGTGATCAGGTGTCACCTAGAACCTGTGCCAAACTGGTGACTCCTTTGGGATTGAGATGTATTATTGGGTTGGGCGTTCGGGCCACACACACTTGTTTTTTTATATCTGACATGGGTTGATGATGCAGTAGTGGTTACCAGAGGTGATTTCTGGTTGGTTTCTATTGACCCTAATGTGAGGCATATTTCTTGTTTGTTGGGATTCCTACCTTGCCTTGTGTTCCTGAGTAGTAGGTGTTCTGATGTTTAATTTCAAATTGATGAAAGTTTTTGTGTACCGTTGTACTACAAACCAACATTCGGGTGTCGTATGGCTGAGGCCTTGGATGTTTAAATACCTATAATTTCATAGGTTATTTAATGTAATTGTAAAACTGTTGTTTTGGATCATTGCTGTGATCCAGGACTGCCCAGGGGTGCGTTCCTTTGTTTAGTTGTTTGGCCCGGATACCCGAGGGTATGCCATGTTTATATTGAGCATTAATTTTTCCTTGAAAGTAATTGTATATAAAATTTCTTATTATGCATTGGGCTTGGCCTTGTTACTTGTGCCTGGGGGAAGTGCCTTACTTTAGAATGAGGTCGTTGTTTTCATAGCCCAAGTATAATAGTTTTTTAGCCTGAGGGCAATGCATCTTATGCATGAGGGAAATATTCGGTATGCCTGAAGGTGAGATTCCATATGCTTGAGGGAAATATTCGATAGCCTAAGGGCAAGCCTGAGAGAATTTTTATATATAGCCTGAGGGCGTGGTTATTTTAGCCTGAGGGTAAGTGTTCGTTTAGCCTGAGGGAAACGTTTCGTATGGCAGAGGGAAGTAGCTTTCGTGCCTAAGGGAAGGATTCTTATTCGCCTAAGGGAACTATTCGTTATGCCTGATGGTAGTAACCTGAGGGTTTCATTACTGTTCGCCTGAGGGTGATGATTCATATATCTAAGGACAACAATTACTTTTTGATGGATAACTTGTTCTGAGATATATTCCCTCCGTTGGCCGATGTAAGTACATGTCGATGGGATTACGGACCCAGAGATCGACTTAATGATACACAGCTTGAGTGGAACGATGTCCAACTCAATGCCCTCGCACAAGATGTCCGGGAGACCAGAATTGTGGTCCCAAGGACCAACTCATGATGTTGTTCTTGTTATTTAATTCACTTAATCATGAATATTCATATTTATATATGTATGTATAGGTATGGGACTATACATGTTTACGTATGTAGATATGGACATCCTTAGTGGCACTTTCCAAATTGATAGGGATTGCATACCCTAAGTTTGAATATGGTTGCACGTTTGGGTTTACTTCCTCTTTGTTGTGTTCCGGCTATGCTGAGCACATTGTTGTTGCATACACTTTAAGTAGCACAGTTATAGGTTGCATAAAGGGGTACCCTACTGAGATTATTTATCACCTCTATACATGCACCTCACTGTATGTGTAGACCTTATGTCTACTTTTCATGTTGATCACGAATTTCATGTTGGATAGGGCTGATTCCATGTTTTGCATGATCAAGCAGAGCTGCTCGAGTGGTATACTAATCAGGTAGCAGCAGTTTGACAGTTTTTGGAGATTGGGTACGTGGATTGGCTCAGAGTTAGTTCCAGTGCCCTCTAATTTTAATTTTAGTTTATTTTGTACTTGTATTTTTATGGTCGGCCCGTTGGGTGACCAGTGTTGTATAGTATTGCATAGCCGTTTGGGATTTTACATCATTCTACAATTAAAGCTTGTTCTATTTCAGTTTTTTACTACTTCTGCACTCTGTTTACTTTCCACTGTGTATGATACATAGTTATTTCTGCTTTTTTTCTTACTCTGGTATGAGGTCATAGACTCCCCACTATCACACCCTAGTCCCTCACTGCTAGTGGGAAGCCTCTGGCTTACGGGGAGGTGCACTTGAGTCCTTGGGGAGAACCGGCTCGGAGCACCAGTTTAGTGGCTTCTGGGTCGGGATGTTACAAAGTGGTATGAAAGGAGTATTATTTTCTCAGTTTACTATTTGGGATATGGTAGACAGGGGTATTATGAATGTTTCAGAACTTGTGACGGATATTGGGCTGGTGGTTTGAGAACACTTTTTCTGGTAAAAAGTCTTGTTTGCCAGGGTTTGGGATGGCTGTTTTGATTTTGCGATGTTACAGTTGTATTTGATTTTCGCCTTGAGTGGTGCAAATGTTGTTTGGTGTATTGGTTTACTATGGATATCTGGCACTTTTCCATTGTTAAGATGTCATGGATGGATTTTTACTCGTGGTCGGCAAAGGCAAGAGGTGCCTCGTGCCTCATATTAAGCACATAGGATTCGCAGCATATATGTCTGATAGTGTGTGTTTTTACCGGCGACTGTGACCTTTGGGTATTCTTACACATAATTTTTATTTTGATGGTAGGTTATGTGGATCTATGTTGAGGCATTGGTGTGAGGATGATTAATCAGTCCTTGTGCATAGGTGGTGAAGTGA
This sequence comes from Viscum album, assembly GCA_963277665.1. Lineage (NCBI taxonomy): Eukaryota > Viridiplantae > Streptophyta > Magnoliopsida > Santalales > Viscaceae > Viscum > Viscum album. Next base: position 127,126,813 of record OY728151.1, on the reverse strand, counting down.
CCGCAGTTGGCCGATATGGCACGTGATGCCTTTCTGTTTAACCCTTATTTGGTGTTGTTTTTTTAGTTAGTGGTTATCTATTGGGACTGTTGAGTAGGATGCTGATATATACCAAGGATTTTCTTGTGAAATGGACCTCCTTATTTAATTTCTGTATACAATTACCTGATTATTTTCAGTTCAGTTTCACTTATAATTGGGTTGTGAACTCCAGGGAGTAGTTCCTTCTGAGGATATTCGGAGAGGATCAAGGCCCTTGTAGGTTGTGTTTTGGTATTGAATCTCATTGGTCGTTATTATTTGTACCTTATTGTGAGAGTTTTTGTATCTTTTGGGCTAGGTAGTTGGACCTAGTGACCTAGTTGTGAGGCCTTGTGTGAAAGGTTGACCTTTGCTTGAATTCTGGTCGAGTTTTGGCGGGATGTTAGCGTGGCTCAGAGGGAGCTGGACACGCCTTTGGTTAAATCATAGTGTACTCCCATTAGAGAAAATCTTGCGCTATCATGATTCGTCTTAAGTATGATGAGAGAGCATCGACTTTCATCGAGCTACATTTTCTTTCCAAAGGTTCATCCCTGTTGAGGATGGAACATTTTCGGGTTGTGCACTCATAGAGGTATAAGGAAATCCATATGGTGGGGATTTCACCATTGGCCTTTTGAGGGTGGTTTTAGTTGTTTATGTTAAAATTTTGGGTTTTCTAGGAGCTTTTGATCTCAGAGTTTTCTCTAAAGTTGATGACAATGGTATTCCTATGGTGGGGAGTACCAGATCGGTTGTAGTTGAATGTCTTCTGTGTAGAAAGTGGTTGTTAGTGCTATAAGGCTAGTCGTTGGACAGTCCATATAGCTTGGTTGTGCAGATGCTCGGGTTGCTAGAATGGCTGCTGGTCCTTTCACTGGGCTTCTCGGGGATGACAAAGTTTATGGTGGGGAGTTTGTAAGAACCTATGTTATTCTGGACTGCAGTTTTAGGCATAAATTTAAATTTTTTATGTTGGATGCTCATGAGGGGTAAATTGGTCATTTTCCCCTACCAACTGCTCTCAGATAATTTATCTGACAACTCAGTTGGTCCTAGAATAGGGTGTTTACCCTAGAACATGAGTTTGGAGGAAATCTGAGCAATTAGAATTTTAGTAGAATATTTAATATTTAATATTATTAAATTAAATATTAAATTATTTGTGTAGGTTATTTTGGAAATAACGTTTAAATGGGGCATAGGATTGAGATTCCATATGCGTCGTTGAGTCCATAAGGGGGAGTTTAGCCTAGTGAAGGCATAAACTCATGTCGGGCACAGGGGCCGGCCTAGGCCCCTTTTTCTTCCTTTTCTTTTCTTCTTTTCTTTTCTTCTCACTCTCTCTTCATTCCTTATTCTCCTTGTTCATTCTCCATGTGTGATCCTCCTTGGCCATTTCCCATGTGATATTTTGAAGATTGAGAAATATGGAGAGACAGAAGGCAAGAGGGGAACCGATTCGAAGCCCTCGACGCGCTGAGTCGGCGTGCGACATCTATGGACCGTGAAATCAATCGGGGATTCGGCGGATTCTGCCCAATGGTAGGTCCATTTATGTTTTCACAATAAATTCACATAAAACTTGTTGTTTTTTGTATTTAAATCCTTATATTACTTGATTGTATTCCCATGGGGCTCGATCTGTTGTTTTGGGGGAGAAAATGGTCGAACCAAGCATTTTTAGGTATTTCCCTTCGGAAAACCCAGTATACATGTCGTGTGTTCCACGGGAAAACACTCGGTGTACTTTGAGTACATGACGTGTTGTGGGTGGCCGTGTGGCTGGCCGTGGGGAATAGGACACATAATAATAGTTTTTTAGTAAACGCAGTGTATAGTAATGTACATGATGTGTAGTGGTACATGGGCATATGTTGTAGTAAAAATACACACGGTGTGACTTTTTTAGAACATTACACACCATGTATAGTAAAGTACTTGTTGTTTACTATTACACAGGCAGGCCCAAAGTGCTCTGGCCATGTGCTCTGGCCATGTACTACTTCAGTTTGGTAATTTTGGGATATCTTATGCTCTAAAAGTCAGAATTGGGCGTCTGAGTAGTTGATTCTGAGCTTTCTTCTACGTAGATCGCAATAGTAGAATACTTTTGACATTTAGAGATCATATAAATGGGTTTTGTGGGTTTTTATCAAAATTGAGGGGATTCTTCCTCTTTTTATCGAGCCTAGTCGTCGCCTGAGGGTGAGACTTGGAGAGGTTGTTAGGTTGGGTGTTCAGACCAACACAGTTGAGACCTCTAATTGGAGGTGAGTTGTGAGTTATCTCCTGAAACATTTTCTTTAGAGGATATTTCTCTTGTGATACGTTCTCTTCTGGCCTGTGAGGTCCTGATACCGAGCACTTCCAAGGATCCCCGGAGGGATGCCTTTACTTGTGCACTGACCTAAGTAGTCCCGAGTATGATCTCTCCATAGTTCTTCCATTGATAGGACCCATGTTATAAAATGCCTATTTTGTCCTTCCATTGAGGATCCCATGTAGGATTCCTCTCTTACTCTTCACTAAGGATCCTGCGTTGGATTCCTTCGCTCTTGTTTACCTGGAGGATCCCGAGTATGATGCCTCCTCTTTGTTTGACATGAGAGACCTAGTGGGTGCTCATTGTTTGACTGACCCAAAGTTGTTACTTCAGGTTTGGATAGAGATGGTGATCAGGTGTCCCCTTGAACCCATTCCAAACTGGTGATTCCAATGGGATTTGGATGTATTGTTGGGTTGGGGGTTCAGTCCACCCACACTTATTTGTTTATATCTGACTTGGTTGGTTGTTGTTGTAGTGGTTACCAGAGGTGCTTTCTTGTTGGTGGCTATTGATCCTTACGCGAGGAATATTTCTTGTTTTTTGGGGTGCCTTCCATTCCTTTCTGTGCCAGAGTAGTAGGTGGTATAATGTTTAATTTACAATTGGTGAATGTTTTTGTCTACCATTGTGCTATGAACCCACGTTGGGGTGTCGTATGGCTAAGGCCATGGCTGTTTAAAAACCTAGAATTTATTATTTAATTTAATATAAGTTTAAAACTGCTGATTGGGATCACTGCTTGGATCTAGGACCACCCAGGGGGCGTTCCTCTGTTTAGCCGTTGGGCCCGGATACTCGAGGGTATGCCATGTTTTTATTGAGAATTGCTTTTTCCTTGAAAGGAATTGTATATAAAATTTCCTGTTATTCTTTGGGCTTGGCCCGATTAATTGCACCTGAGGGTACTATTTTACTATAGCCTGAGGGAATTGTTTTCTTAGCCCGAGGGCAGTAGTTGTTTAGCCTGAGGGAAACACATCTTGTGCCTGAGGGAAATATTCAGTATGCCTGAGGGAGATATTCTATATGCCTGAAAGCAATATTCGATAGCATAAGGGTAAGCCTGAGGGCGTGGTTATATTTATCCTGAGCGTATGGTTATATTTAGCCTAATTGCATGGTTATATTAGCCCGAGGGAATGTTTTTGTTTAGCATGAGGGAATCGTTTTGTATGCCTGAGGGCAATAGCTTCCGTGCCTGAGGGTAAGATTCTTATACACTTGAGGGCACAATTCGTTATGCCTGAGGGCAGTCACCTGAGGGTTTTATTTCAGTTATCCTGAGGGTGAGGATACATATGTATAACGACAATGGTTAGTTGTTTTTTGGTTAACTTGTTCAGAGATATATTTCTGGCGTTGGCCAAAGTAGGTACCTGTTGATGGGATTACAGACCCAGATAATGACTTAACGATACATAGCTTGAGTGGAATGACGTCTACCTTAAGTCCCTTTCACATGATGTTAAGGAGACTGGAATTATTTTCCCAAGGATTGACTCATGATGTTGTTCTTATTATTTAATTCACCAAATCATGAATATTAATATTTATGTATCTGTGTATAGGTATGGGACTATACCTGTGTACATATATAGATGTGGACATCCATGGCGGCACTTGCCCAGTTGATAGAGATTACATACCCTGAGTTTGACTATGGTTGCATGTTTGGGTTTACTTCCTCTTAGTTGTGCTCCAGCTAAGATGATCACATTATTGTTCCATTCACTTTTAGCAACACAGTTATAGGTTGCTTATCGGGGTACCCTACTGAGATTATTTCTCACCCCTGCACGTGAACCTTGGTGTAAGTGTAGACCTTATGTCTTCTTTTTAGGTTGATCACGATTTTCATGGTGGATAGGGCGGATTCCCAGTGTTGCATGATCGAGCAGAGTTGCTCGAGTGGTTCTACTGATCAGGCAACAACAGTTTGATAGTGTTTGGATATCAGGTGAGTGGATATTCTAGGAGTTAGTAGCAGTGCCCTGTAATTTTATTTTCACAATATTTTGTACTTTTATTTTTATGGTCGGCCTGGTGGGGGACCAGTGTTGTATTGTATTGCATAACTGTTCAGGCTTTTACAGTATTTTACTATTACAGCTTTTTTTATTTCAGTTGATTACTGCTTCTGCACTCTATTTACTTTCCGCTATGTGTGATACTGAGTTATTTCCACTATTTCTTTACTCTAGTATGAGGGCATAGTCTCCCCAATATCACACCCTAGGCTCTCACTTCTAGTCGGCAGCCTCTGGCCTACCGGGAGGCGCGCTTGAGGCCTTGTGTAGAACCAGCTCGAAGCACTAGTTTAGAGGATACCGGGTTGAGACATTGCAAATAGTGGGATAAAATAATGAAACATGTAGAAAATGAGTAAACCATAGTCATGATCAATTGGAATCAATTTTTCTATTAGTACAATGACCAATAATGAACCAAAACCAATTAAACAATTCTATAAAAAATGTCCACAATTTAATCTCGTGATCATAATATGACATATTCATGAATAAATCTGTTAGTTGATTTATTCTTGTTCATCATAAAAATAATATAATTGGAATTAATTAAAATAATAATTCATCCTACATCAATTTTAATCTATCAATATGGAATAACAAATAGACATCATTATCATTGTCGAGATCCTTTATGTCCTTTGTACACTGATCATTTATCCTTGATTTAGTGGTCACTCACAAATAGAACATCCTTCAATGCATTCTAATGGATATTCTTGATTTCAAAGTCTATACAGTTAACCTTTAGAATCCTCTATAACAGATTATATATATATTACTTTTAAATCAGGTAATTAATAAAATGAATAAATTTATTTTATAAATTTATTTAATCACCCTCCATTGATAGTGTATCAACTTGTATGTCAGACACATCCTACATTTATATCATGCCTATGGTAAAAAATGATTAAAATATATGGTTCCCTAAGATATCTGATTTGAGCCTCATTTTATATGTCATTCAAATTTTATAGGAAAACAATGTGGGTATGAATTTAATATATGATAATATATATATAAATAAATAAAAGGCACGTCGGGACTCAAACATTCCCAATGTATCTACACCCAGATCCAAATATATCAAATATTAAATTAAAAAAAATTGTAAAATAAATGTCATTACATTATCCCCACTATGGGGAACTACTTTATAGAAATCCAAAATAGAAGGCTGCACAAACTTATGTGGGGTACTGAGAACTCATCTAAATGTCCTGATCCTAGGTGTTATCCTCAGGATTCCCATTATGGAATTAGATATGCACTTGGGGAATAGATCACCCACAATGTATTATATCCTTACATTCATCAGTATATATAGGGAACTTACCAATGGTATCTCCATCCATGATTTCTATTTCTCCCTAGTCAATAAATTTTAATGGATAGTGCATGTAACTAATTAGATGCGGCTCATAGAAGATATCATCTACCTCTTCTAACTATAGTCATAGAGATATTATTTAAAATACCTCACCAAATATAAAATATATATGGAAATTTAAAATGATTATATAAGATATCATTCTTCCCTAGCAAACCTTCTATAATCCATGATAAGATGAATCCTACGGGAACACATGGTATCCCTCTTAAAACTCCGAAGGACTCCATCATCTGTAAGCATAAGACTTCTGTTTTCAATGTATAATCCTAAATAGCTCATGGATAACATGAACCACCTCAGTAGTGGCTTTCACCAACACTGGTCACATAAGATCTGACTCTCCAGGGTAAGTCTAGTATAAGGGTGACATGCAGGGTCATCCAAACAAGGCATCAAATGGTTCCAAACCAATAATAGAATGTTAGCTATTTGTGTACAAAACTATGCCAATGCTAGTTGATCTTCCCAACTATGGATGGAGTCTAACATGAAATCACAAAACATATAATCCATAATATGAAATTTATGCTCTATATTTCCATCTGTTTTGGGGTGAAAACATATGCTCAGACGTTTCTATGTTACAAAATCTTCTAACAGTCTTTTAAATAAGTAATATATAATGTGAGAGTCATGGTAACAAATTATCATCAAGGGAACTCAATAATGTCATACTATCTCCGGTACATAGAAGAATTACATGATATTTAATGAAAAATTATCTTGGATACATGGTATGTGGGATGATGTGGTGAGTGGGTCTCAGATCACTAATATAGAATTGCATCCCATGGACGTATGTGGTGACCCCATAACAAAGTCCACTCATATCGCATCCCACTTACAATAAGGAAAATCAAGGGGTTGAGCTAAACCTATTGAAACATGATGATTAGACAATACTTACTAACAAGTAACAAATCAAGAGGAAAAGTATATAAATCCTTTCATTATTTTTATCAACATAAGATGAAATTGGAGATGTTGATACATCTTTTCCACACATTTATGTACTAAAATAATATATTTATAAAACTGTTTTAGAAAATGTACCAGCAATGACACTAGTACCATAAGGCATTCTCTAAAATGAACAACATTATGTTATCCTTTTAAAATTCCATTAGGAGCATGTCTAGTGGATATCTGAGTATGTAGTATTATAGAATCAGTATCCCGAAGATGTTCTTCACTTACTCTACATACAGGATGTGGGGTAACAACCAATTACTAGATGTATCCTAATCTATCCCTACCCAAAATGTATATCTTTAATGATTCCCAATTCTCAGAGGTGTCTCTCATCGTCTAAAATCAATATCCCCACCCAAGGGAATCTCTTAACCCGTTCCCCTTCTAAGGTGTATTGAAAATCTCAAAGTTGGTATCTTGTAGGAAATTAACCATCACCTCTATATCATGTTATGATCATTCTGAAAGAATATATAATTGTGACATTTGTGGTCAAAGTAGATGATAAAACACTCTCCCATAAGGTAGTGTATCCATATCATTAGTGAATAGACTATCATTACTAACTCTATATCATAGGTCTCGTAGTTCTTTTAATGTGGTATCAACTATCATCAAACATAGAAAGTCACTACCTATGTCTACATCAATACACAACCACACCTAGTTCTTAAATCATTTCAGAACACCACTTACTCAAAACCAACCCCTTGAAATATCAAGATGAGATCAATCGTATAATATATATCTCCACTTCTATAAATCCAGATAGAACCGCTATGTCCCAATAAAAAGATTTATCATTTTGTGTAAAATCTATCAAGGGTGATGATATCCTTGTCCAATATTGTGAGAATCTTCAGCAATAGCATGTCATTCCCAAAAACACTAACCCTCCACAACACTTTTGGTTGGATCCCAATCAAACAATGGAACTCAATATTTTTGGTCCACTACTACACCATCATCTAATATAACATTTACTAGAAACTATAAATCTTGAATCTAGAACTATCACATTAATAGATTCCCATAAATCTACTTCTATCAGTGTCTGTCCATAACCATCGTCATGTGTCTCATGTTCTCCTTCTTAGACACTGAGTACACTATGACATCATTGATGAAAAATTCTATGAACCAATCTATTAATGGATAAAATATCATGACCCCGAGTCCCATGAACACGGAATTGGTGGATTTCATTCCAGAAATGTATCACCATGTAATCATAGGGAACATAGAAACATATAAATTCCTTCTTCAATATACCCTAATCGTGAAATCACAACTAGTGATTGAATGATATGAGGTCAATATTTGAGAACCATCATGACCTTATCTGATGATTATAAAGGACATTGATCCTTATTAGTAGATATATATTACTTATGGTTGCCTATTTTTGGATACGGTAGTACATAAATAACCTGAAGATCGCTTCCACCTTCTTGGAGGACAATAATGGGGTTACCATGTTTGTTGCACTAGGTCTAACCAAGATCTTTCACTATATGTACTCAAAATACACCATGAACTCATGAATATCTATGGGTTCCATCCTAACATGTGGAGTAGATATCATGATTTTCCGAGGGTGTACATCAATACTGAAGTCTATATCTGGATGATTGGTTTTCTTGGAATGTCCTTAAAAAGACATCCCTATACCCTACCACCAGAGTAGGGAATCGAAAACTCATTGCATCCACTATACCACAGGTAATTATAGAAAACTGATGATTAATCATCTTCACACTCCTATTATTCATTAAAATCCTATGATTCATGGGTTTCACTTTCACCCTCCAAAGTGAAACCTATTCTCATCACCAAAGACACACCCCATCCTCCACAAGAAACAATCTACTGTGGAATGAATGATAGATAACCATTCTATACGTAAGATGATTCCTTAAGGCATCATAACTATTATAAAATATCCCAAATGAAAATATTGTCTCCAATAGTTATTTCACACTATCGAGCCATGTGTTTGATCACTCATTCATCTCTAGTTGGATTCTCAAGTGTTAGGGTCATGCAATGTACTCAACCCGAATATATAAGTCCCAATCTAAAGAACTGGTATTAATGTTTTGAAATAGAGTTGTCACTATATATAATATAGGTATGGTATAAAAGAAATATTTCATACCTCATATCATTCTTGGAGCCTCTAGGCCATAAGCCTTGACTTCCTACACTCGCCCTCTCCCTAAGCCATATATGGACCACCTGGGTTAGGCATTGGTAGAAAATAAAAACATGTACCACCACTATTTACATCCCCAACTCTTATACCACATCAAACGCATATAGAACTAAATTATACTATTTATACCTCATCATAGGTGGCCAATCCATTGTCTTCATGTTAGCCACACAGTGGGTCAGAAAACAACACATGATATGTCACTTGCAACCATAATATTTGGAACACCCCTCATTGGACTGACTAGACCCATACTGTGATCCATGAACCCCAAATACTATATCATGGTATAACCTCCTAAAACACATAATGTTGCCATGACACTAACACTGACTTCAGATGCTGGATGTTGTCGTCTCTTCCCTTTAGTGTTCTTTAAAAGCAAAAAAACACATTGTGTTCTGAACCAGGATTACTTTTGACCTGAAGGCTCTCTCCCATACCCTAGTATAGTTGGTAATGTATTGAGGTATATGGTTCCAATAATGTCTCTACATAGACTTTTATAAATGGTATGATCCCAAAAGAACTTATAATGAACAATATCAATTTTGTACCTAGAGACATTCATGAGCCTACACGGAAACTCAACCACTATTTCACTTCCATATTGATGTTATAGATGTTCTTGGATGTGTACATACATCAACATATTTGTATTTAAATTCTCTATGAAATGATTATTGGTATCTCACCATAAAATATTCACCTCAGCATATGACTAGGAAACTAAACCCAACCATTCTAAGGCAATTCCAATGAAAATGATCACCACTATAACAATTATATGATATTTCAATTTCTTGAAAATATGGAAAAATCATGTCACTACACAAGACAATCCTCATACACATGTGTATTGGGATATCTTTATAACTTGTGGGGTTTTTTCAATAAAACTCATCTAGTATGCTCATCCTACACACCTCAAATCTATGAAATGCTAGTACCATATTCTATTCTACTTATGTTGGTATTAGTATTGCACCACCCAAAGGTAATACATTGGGAACATGTCTTTGAATTAAAACATCATCAATGAGGGGATAATCCACAGGATTCTTATGTGAAATCCTAGCCGGTATGCAATATATAAGAATCCTAAAATACAAATTTGGTTCCCAATTCAACTATAATATTATGAGAGATGACTTGATAAGGTAATGGAAGCCTATACCCATTCATATAAGATATATGTACCAAATGCTTCCCTACAACTAGTGTTTACATGTACCAAGTCAAAAATATAGAAACCAATTTCTTAGTTCATGGGTATGTCATCCACCTCACTAATGTTGTGGTCCCATTACTAAAATACAAACTCTAACCACTTAACATTGTTTCCCTAAACTAATTTCATAGACTTTAAGAACCCTTGCACCCTGATCCATCTCCATCGTTAACTTTTCTCCCACACATATTCTCTATTCATTTCCCCCCTCAATGTTTCTCTTGTTCCCCCTAATTACACCATGAAATATCTAGTGTTATTTTCCCCCATCACCCCCTTAGCCCAAGCCGTCTTCGGCTCATAATTTTCCACTATGTACCCCGAACCTTCTCCATATCCACATCTTGGTCTCTAGTTTCTACAATGCCATGATGATCCTCACCATCTCTATCTATATGGTTTCCCCTGAGCCCACAGAGACATCCCTCTTACCCTCACCACCTGCATCATCCTCTCCCATGAGCCACCCTCAACAGAAGGTCAATAGGTTACATATTCTTTCTATATTAGAAAAAATTAATTTTTAAATGGGATTTAATTATAACTATATAATTTTGTATCATCATGAAAGATTTGAAAATAATTTTGGGCATCACAATTACTGATTTATTGTAAAATATATTCCTTATGATCTTATTCATTATATCATCAATGGTATGTTATTATTGAAAAATAATTTTTTTTCCAACAAAATTGTAAAAAATATTTGGAACATATTAATGCTTATACATCCCATAACAATGTATATTTTTAATTATTAAAAATGTTACTAGGTCGATTTTCTTGGTTATCATTACCAATAAGGACGCTACTTAAAATACATAATGAAAATGTAATATAGTATAATTCTTATATATTCCCTAATTCTTATTACCAATACATTAATTATAAAATAGTCACATGGCGTAATTCATGAATCCGAACATCAGCAGGTTAATCATTCCACTTCATTTGTGGTAGTATAATATTATTGAACATGACCTATTAGGGTCTTTTTTGATATAATCCACTAACACATGAGGCATTGATTTGGGTAGTGTCATATATACTTGGGACATAATCATTGCATATTGGAATATTTTTTTCCCTTGAAATAATGAACATGGTATCATTTTTCTCCAAACATATAACAATTTCTCATTCCACTAAATCAATTACTGAGGTTTTTCATTGCATAATTATCACAACTGAGAAAATAATTCATTCCTTCATTTCTTGTATACATATTTTGATTTATCATCGAATTCATTTCCTGATTTTCTTTGAAACAATAGGTCATGAATAATTCTTCTCCCATGTCATTATCACATGATAGTATGTCCTCATATTATTATAATTTTAGGGATACTATTTTCCATTTTTATATTATATTTAGACCATAAAAGATTTTATCCTTCTTACTCTTTGGATCATGTGCATCAGTGAGGTTCACATTAATTCAACTAGGCACTGTTTTAAAATGTCAATATACACTATATTTGATAACTTGATAATGTTTACTCTCAAAACCACAAGAAATATATAATAATAATTTAAATTTCTATGTTTATATGCTATCAAATTCATACACAAGGATTATTTGGGTCCATATTTACCTTAAATCATTTATAATGGTTTGTAATGAAAATATTAAATATACTAATTGTAACCTTCAGAAGTGTCAAACAAGGCGTACATTAAAGATCGTTGTCATGTATTAGGATATGTATACATGGGCTCGATGAACCTTGTCATAATTATTACTATAATGTAAATATATTCATGACCCACATCCAAATTTTGTGTCTACACATAGATTTATATTTAATAAAACCCCTAATCTTTATCTCACCAAAATTATAGGATGTTCTTGTACACTTATCCTCAATGTTTAACTTAAGGAATTGTTCTCTAATCTATGTTGTCCTAAATCAATTTCCAAAGGATTGTATTAATCTTTTTCTTTTACCAACTACAGTTCCTCAAACCTAGATGCCCATATTAGGTGCATTATTTTATTACATTGTAATGATTACAAGGAATGAAATCCTGAATGACTGATCATTTTAGTAGTCATAGAAAGCTATATTAAATACATAATACCCATATAATATGGGGAAATACAAAATACAATCATGATACCTAATAAAATGAAAAAAATGTCATCCATTAAAATAATTCAAAGGATTCTGCTTCATTATATGGGTAATGGAAAAAAATTACAAGGGTGAGATAAAATGATTATTAAGCTTAAGAAAATTGGAATAAATTATTTATTAATGATAATAATCAACATGGAATGGTATATAACTGATAACTCATTCCATTAAATTATTTATATTAGAAAATATTGAATGGTATTATATAAAAACAAAGGGTATTTAATCAATAAACTGATAATATAGTTCATCAATATATTTTATCATATGAAAAACTCATGGATATTTACATTGATAAATAAAATATCAATGATAGAAATGAGTAATTACATGGATTTATCTCAAAGGCACATTGAAACTTATACCATCATAAATTTCACCCAATAATTAATAATATGTATAGAAACTCATTAAATAATTCAAACTTATTCATCTCAAGAGACATTGTGAAGCATCGAGGGGAAGTATAAAGTCTAGTACCACTCATCATTTCCAATCAAAACCACTCATTTTATCTAATAATAAAAATAAAAAATATTCCACATAACATTATAATATTGAATGGAGAATATAATTTTACTAATTATTTCACAATTTTGGATTAATAATAAAAACGATTTTCGAAATTGGTGAATGGAACTACCCTTGAAAAAAAATCATAGGGGAAATAATCTTTAAACATTAAAAAGTGTCCCATACAAAATTGAAACATTTGAATCATAAATTCCTAGAAGTAAAAACATTTATGAATCTAATAATATAATTATAATGATTAAATTCATGTAAAACATTTCAAATTGTATTATATACACCATATAAAAGGGAATCGGTACCTAACAACAAATATGTCTCAATGGGATGTAAATTTAGTGGATGTCTCTTACCATGCATTACCTTTTGTGTGAAGGGTATTTAACCATGTTTATAATTGTTATATGATATTAATTAATATATTAATAAACCATATACTTGTTTTTAATATCATATATTATCTTTTTATAATATCTTATTACCTGTTTGATATCAATCTTTAATTATTTTCACTATTTCGTGTGTTAATAGCCTAAATTGTTGACTATGTTTTAACTTGTTAATTATTATTCAAATAAATTAAATCATCGTTTCATAATATCCATATTGTAAAAAATTATTTAAATATCATATAAAATACATATTTTTTTATTTATAATAATTCATAGTATTTGGATATAGAAAATGAACTACATCATTGATGGAGATTGTATGTCGTATGTACGTAGGAACGCTATATTCATTTCAGTTTTATTTTAAAAGAATTAAAGTAAAATGAAATATATATATATATATATATATATATATCATTATATTATCATATATACATAAAATGTATTTTATATGTTTGTTAAAACCATCCTTTATACATTCCACATATTGTCTGAACTAACCACATCACTTTTAGAGGGAGGCAGTCGACACTCAATCAAACTGTGTCAACGTATTTACAAAAAATGTAGGGCACAATGGAATGTGTTATAATAGATTTAAATAAGTATAAATAAATTATAAATATAATATTTAACATATTTAAATAGTCTTTCATCATAATTCCCATCCATAATTTATGGTATAGTAAAAATACGGCTTTGTCTCAAGAGGCGGTAGTTCACCATAAACAAAAATAGTAACTTCATTAGCCATTAAATGGATATGTATGAATGTGTTTGTTAAAACCTTAATATTAAAACATATCACTACATTTATTATTATTGATTTGTTTTATAATCATAGAATAATTATATTATTGGGTTGGATAATGGAAATTAAACTATAGAGATCAAGGAATGATGTTACCGCTTATTTGGGTAACTCTTTTTCATTTGCATCAAATCGATTCGTTGGATGGACTTATACCCATGGGGAAGTTTCTAGGATGAGGTGAGGGATATTTAAAAACTATTTGGGTAGATATTGGTCGAGCCATTGTGGCTTGATATGTGTGAAGAAGTGGGATAATATGAGGCCTTTTATAAATTATGAGGAGTGTCAATCTTGTAAATTCCAAAATCTATACATTATTGGGAGGTCTAATTTAACAATCAAATCCCTCCAATGATACCCCTATTGGGTTGGATATTAATAAAGGAAGATAATGAATCATGGGTCCTACCTCCATTAGGCCCTAATTTTGAAATTAGCACAAAGGGTGTGCAAATCTCACAATATGGGAGGCATTAACCTGTATTAGGAAACAAAATCGGGAGACAAGATGAATCACTCACAACAACTCCAAGATATATACAACAAAGAAACACAATCCATCCCATATGAATTTTTATAAATAAGTGATAAAAATAAAATAAATAATTAAATGTAAATACCTAAACTAAAACAATAAAAGTGGCACAACATCTTTAAAGGCTATAATCTTGTAAGGTTTATCGCGATCCATGAAATTTTCATGGAAACCAAAATACAATTTATATATGTATGGTGATTATACAAGTATAATCAGTAGTATAAACAATATCTCTCATTCCCATTGAATAAATTATATCCATGCACCTGTGAGAAAAAATATGAAATAAATAACACCTATATAGGTATATTAACCATCAAAATCTCACTAAGTCATGCCCACTATATAATTCATGATATGTAATATATTATATAGAAAATCACGTCAATGATATGGTACTGAAGACCACTTTCCCATCTTATATCTTCCCTCACCCCAAATTAAATATGTCCTTGTGCTCACACCCATTCCAAATATACCATATCACATCCTTCCCACAAAAACCTATTCCTCACAACACATCGGTTCCACACATATTGGGCCTCACCAAACATCCCAACCGTATGCACCTAGGCCTCACAACACATCACATGTCATCCCAAAAACAAATGGGAGATAACATGAAAACTAATCTCAAATACATCTATGACTTCACATCATAACTCATCCCGAATACACTAAGGATACAACATCTCAACCACCATCTAATTCACTAACAAAACCCCAAACATCATATCTAATGCAATACCTACCACATATTGTAGAGGTTGTTGGGATATTGGGTGGCAATCCATCCATCCACCCACTATGATGTTGGGAGAGACACCCCTCGTAATGTGATACTGGTGTTCGACACATAGTGCTCAACATGGGTGGGATGCACAAATAAATCACAATGAAAATACATACATATATATATATATATATATAATACCAAACACTGAAGCCCAACCAATAGGGTTCTCAAACATACAACCAACTCTTGAAATTTCCAATATTCCTACTACCTTTATATGATCATCACCACACAACAATTCACAAATACCATTTCACATTTCCAACCAATTTCAATTAACAATTTCCATTCATTTAACTAAAAAAACCCATGAAATTCCAAAAAAAGTTAAACAAAGATGTATTTATTCCATCAATACGTGGGAAACTATCAGGCATAAAAAATATCAAGAAACATAGTATCATTAATTAAAGATATGACGAGCCCTGGTAAATTAATTCCACCACACATTCCCTCCACGTCTAACACCGATTAAGAATAAAACATAAAACCACCTCTTTATATAGGGTGAGGAGTTTTAAATGTTATCAATGAAGAGGACTATAGGTGATTATCAATATAAAATATTATTTTTATACATCAAAATCTTCTTTACCATTTAATGTTATCAATTTGACTAACACCCAATGTACAATCATTCCCACAACCACATCACCATACGTACTGACGAAAAATGAATTTTCATAATTGATAGGGAATAACTTATTTAATTCCAATTCTTAATTTATTGTGTTATCACAAAAACTGTATGATCCTGAGGCATTAATTTATTGGATGAATATTGGTAGATTACCAAATATTTATATATATTTGAAAAAAACCAAAAAACATTCCTTCAATAAAACATCTAATGAAAAATAAAGGACTCCAAAATGACATTCCATTTAGTGGGTATTTATCTTATGAAAATAAAAATATTAATAACATCAATCACACAATAAGATCATTTGTTACATTAACCATCCCCCCTATTTATTGATTTCTAAACAAATTTTATTAATATTATTAATCCAGAATCCACTATAGTCATAAGGATAAACCTCTTTATACCTATCCCACATGATGAACCATTAATAAAGATGAAGGAAATCATTCTAGGAAGAAATTTTAATCAGAACATCTTAGTTTCACTATAAATAGGGGACTATGTAAAACATGAAATTCTCTAAGGAATCATGAACAAATTATTACAGCCTAGACACACAACACTGATGGGATGTGTGATATGTAAAATCCTATATAAAGATAAGGAAACAAGGGATGAACATTGAGAAAGATATTTGAGCAATATGAATATTGGATAAGATTGACGAGATTATATACAATTTGGATTTTATATTAATGGATTATCTAGCCAAGGCCACGTGTTTTGACCACATAAAATTCTCCAAGAACATATGGAATTAAATATATGATTTAAAAATTTTTAAATGACAAAAAACCCTTATTTTTAAAAAATAATACTAAATACCATCCTAAAAGTCATAAAAATTGAATCTAAATATAAGGCACCATTAGTAATGAGGCACGGCTAGTGAGCCACTACTAGATGAGGAACTAGAAGTGAGCCACCTCTAAGATAGGACCTGTCATCGAGGCATCACTATTAAGCCACCAATAGTTGAAGCATCTCCAATGTGAGATACTGTTATGGTAAGATACCAATTGTGAGACACCTCCAAGATCAGACACAATTTTGGTTAGCTATAGTCAGTGAGGCACAACTAGGGCGAGACACCATTCAGGTGAGCTACCGTCAACGAGATACAACCATTGTGGGACACCATCCAGTTTACACAACAGCATGGTGGGATACCATTGGGATGAGACAACATTGCGATGTTACATCATTACGGTACATGAAAACATTGAAACTGGAAAATAGGAAATTTTGAAAAGTGTTGAAATGAGTCACCATGAAATCCTAGGAATCCTCAAACACCAGATTACCCCCAAAGTAGCACACAATAGGGTATGGTCCATTACATAAAATAACTATAAAAATATTATCATCCTCAAGAATCTAAAATCAATATAGATGAAATAGAGGATGAATCTAAACAACCATACCTTCAGTTACCATTGAAGAATATCGTCATAAATGAGACCTAGATTTTAACTAAAAACATCATAATTCAATGATTAACAAACTTTTTTGTTATAAATATAGATAGGAAACCTCTGAACCCAAGGACACCTCCTCTGATATCAGAAAACTAGGATTTTTTATCATGTTGGTTGACACGCTAACCATAACAACTAGAAAAAACATTACACTACCACAAGATACCTCCTATCACATTTCCACACTAACAAACATCCACTACACAACCACAACCCAAAACAATCAAATCCAACTAATCACATCGTCTTGAACACATGAATGATGGAATGCAATCCTCTATTATAAGATACTATCTCCTCTTTGTGGCGCTGACTCACCTGCACAGATTTTATCACATCACTATTAATGTGTCATGATTAGGAATCCGGTCCTCCCATTTTCATATATTAGGGCATTATCACACATCCCACCACACACATCATGTTCATTTAAAAATATATCATATCATAAATGATGTTTTAAAAATAAAAAAATCTCAAAGACAAACATAAAAAAAAATTGAGTACTAAGAATGCATCTGCATATCTTTATCCCCTGTACTCTCTTCATTGAAACCATGCCTCTACAACACGTTGGCCAATGTTATGGTCCATCAATGTATCATTTTATTTTGGTGATCATAGATCTCTACTAGATTCTATATAAATCTAGTGACATCCTCGATATCTAACTCCCCCTGGTCAAAGGTATGGGAGTCACCGTCAAGATATCAACAAAGCTGAGAGGCGTAGAAGATGTCAAAGATCCACTCCAACCATGGTTAAAATTATAATTGATGTTTCACATCACCTACTCACCCCAACACAACATAGGTCCCAAATATAATAGAATAAATCTTACTCCCTCTACCAAACCTATGCTACCCACGTCGATGTGAATCCTTCGGCAACACACGGTACCCGACAAAAAAACTCCAAGGGTAACCTCATATGATCAGTATAAGAATTATATTGGTCATATTCCACTTTTATACTCTAACAAACAAGTTTAAATTTCATTGTTTGCATTTATACCACATCAGGATCAAGAACATCTATACCCCCATCATTTATCTAGTACAAATTATAATGACAAGGTCTACTATAAAACGCCTCCAATAGGTTAATTCCAATAGAAGAGTGATAGATTTTATTATAGTAAAATGATAAAAAAAACAAGTGTTCTACTCAATATCTACCAGGAAACATTATAGAAACATATCATATAATGTTTTGATTGTTTGTTTCATCGGTCTATCTATCTGAGGGTGGAAAGTAGTGATGAGGTGTAACTGAGTTCAAAAATCTTGATGCAATCCCCTCAAGAATTGTGAGGTAAAACATGTGTCTGGATATGAGACAATTTACCCCATAACAACATGAAAAAATAACCACTTCATCCATATAACTCTAGCCACAGAATCCACTCGACCTGACTCCTTAATCATTATGATGTGGTCTGATATCATCAACTGATCCATGATCATCCAAAAAGAAATATGACTTCCCTGAGCTCTTGGTATCCCTCTGATGAATTCCATAAATGTTTTATTACATTTCCACTTAGGTAATTCCATGGGATATAAAAAAACTTCGAACATGCTACTAAACTGTTACCTTCATGAAAACTGAGATCTTAAAAATCAAAATCCACCATTATCTATTCTTTTCCGCACCACCAAAATTGTATACACATTCAGTAGTACATCTTGTAAACTTCTAGGTGTATTGAAAAATGTGAGTTACGAAAGTCACTAAGTAATCATTCTCAAATCACCTCCAGGAAAAACGACATACCATGAAACAAAATCTATTTCTCACTATCTTCTGAAAATCCATTCATAGAATCACCTTGTCCAACATGATTACACATTACCCCTGCCTCTGAGTCTCCCCACTAGGACTTCTCCACATGCTGCATCAGAAAATATTTCATCATCATCTAAAATAAACAAACATTACCTCCATATACCCTTTCATCATATTCCAAGGCTTCCGTCTCCTTTAGTGATCTATAAGAATCATCATACATTTGAACATTATCACTTCATGACATTATTCTCTAATAATCAACCACACCATTTTCCATTCTTGATATTGAGGAGATCTCAAACTTATAATCCCCAATAAATTCAATCCACTTCTACTTACACAATTTCATATCACACTGAGTAAATATATATTTCAAGTTCTTATGATCCGTAAAGAATAAAAAATGATCCCTAATGAGGTTATGATGCGACAAATTCATAGGAAACAAAACTTATGCTAGTTCTAGATCATTGGGTCCATAGTTATACTCATGGGGATAAAAATTCCTAGATTGATAAGATTTCAACCCTCACTACTAAATTATCATGATTACCAAACCCAGATGGGATGAACTAGCAAAAACCAATAACATCACCCCTTCCATTGAAAACTATAGAACTGGAGAACAAACCAACACATCCTTTAGGTAAGTGAATGCTTATTAGCACTACTCACTCCATGAATAATATTGTTCTTTTCTAGTAAAAGTATTCAATGGTGATACAAAATAAGATAAATCCTATAAAATACATTGATAATATCTTGTGATACCCTAGAATCTATTATCCTCTGCCACATTATTTGATGTTGTACAAGAAAAAACTGCTTCAACCTTCAATGCATCTACTACCACACCCTGCATAGACAACACATGCCAGTGTAAATTAACCTTTCATGTTCATAAGTTGCACTCGAACAACATTCCATTGATTTCGTGGTTTTAAAAAACAAGCAATAATGTATTGAGATACTGGCCATTCTCTTCCAATTAGTATGAGTAGATCAATATATCATCAATGAATATGATGGTGAACCAATCAAGGATCTAATGAAACATAGATTTCATAAGCCCCATGAGTAGAACTGATGTGTTTGTAGCTCCAAAACGAATGACAACAAACACAGAGATCCCATGCATTCATATAAAGGTAGTCTTTGATATATCTCACATATCTACCTTCAACTGGTGAAATCCAGGCCATAGATTGTTCTTAGAAAACCAATATTCCCCACAAAACATTTATAAAATATTGTTTATCCAATGATGTGGGTAATGGATTCTGACTATCACCTAGTTCAACCTCCAGTTTTTTATAAACACCCTCATACTACCATCCAGATTCATTTCAAACAAAACTGGAGCACCCCGTGATGTCACAATGGGCCGGATAAAACCCATCTTCATCAAATCATCTATCTAATTTCTCAACTCCTTCAAATCAAAAGGTCTCAATGGATAATAATACATCGATAACAGAGAATAAAGGAGATACATGTATATCCCAAACTCAACATCAAATCATGTGGGTTGAATCATGAACACCTTTTGAAAAACATCCATGAACTCCACAACAACAATGGACACCTCTACCATACCGGAGTCTACAAATTCCAGTCACAGATCATCCATTAATAAAATAAGGGGTTCTATATTCTAACTACCCACCTAACAACCCTAATTTCAAATGAAAACCACATGCTGACCATCCAGATCTGAAAACCCTACTCTCCTTCGGAAATAGATCCCAGATGCACCCATTTAATATAACATGTTACTGTTAAGGATAAGATTTTATGAATTTATTTGTAGAAATAGAAGATCCCAAATAGACTTATGGTGTACCATCATCTGTCTACACCCCCATCACACATTAAAAATGATGGTATGGCCTTCAATAGGTATAATCAACATAAGGGGCATAAGAATCCTCCCCATGAAATCTCCTAGTGAATGGGTTAGAGAAGTTGAACAAAGGAGTTTAAATATCCTAAATCAAACAATGTAAAAAAGAGTACTTAATATGTTGATCATGCCATTAATGATATCTGACCCCAATATAACTACTACCTCAACTACATGTAATGGAAAATGTTCAAATAATTTACCTTTATACATTGGAACACCTATATAGACATGAATAATTTATATTATATGATCATGATGATAATCTTGAGGTTGGACACTACCTTCTCCATCTCCCCTTAGTGGAGCAAAAACCACCTTCCTTGGATGCTAAATATTTCTTACTGGAAACAGTTGTTGTGGTTGGCACTGACCCTGCCCACCCTCTACTATACAAAGCTTGGAAAACCACATATCATTCCCTCTATAAATAGAATTGTGCCAAAAAAATCATGGAACACTGGCATAATGCTCCCAGTAATGGAATAGAAACAACATTCTCTAGAAGTATGGAATGCAACCAGTTAAAGTAGACTCCCAATATATTGAATCCTCAATGTTTCTGGAACATTAGACCTTCCACCGAAAACTCTACCCCTCAATGATTATATTTGGATTCCATATTGTGATAAACCTTCTCGCGAGTGATTACTATTGATCACCTTTTCATTATTCTAACACTTCATATATATTGGTAATATAATAAGAGTAAAAAAATACATGATAGATGGATGGAGTGACTTCTCATGAAGTCTCACATGAGTCTTCTTAACTGGAAAAATTTATGGGGAAAATGATTATTATCCTCAAACATGATTACCAACTCCAACATATACATAATCCCATACTGAAAAGAGACTAGTTTCTTGCTCTAATCAGCTTTAATGGTTTGAGAAATGAACTCTACCTAGATCTCCTTTTGGATGTCAACCCAAAATATTTTTTCCAACATTTTCTATCCCTGGTTTATTATACACCAACATTGCTTGTCAGTCCATATCAAACTAACTACAAATGGGACCTAGTACTCTATTGGAGAATGGATTAAATTGAATGTGATCTCGAGATCCTCCATTCAGCTCTCTATCTCGACAATTGAAACAATACACTCATACATCCCTAAACCTTCTGTTGGAAAGAACAAAATACCCTCTTCCACTGTTTATCCTCCTAAATAGGATCAAACCTATATTGACCAATTTAATAATACTATAGAACCTAACCTACCTGATCCACACACACAAAAAATTCATAATACGTTGCTGAAAGTAAACAAGGATTTTATATGTTCGGTAGTGCATTATTTTATTACTATTAATTTTAACACATTTAATTTTTTTCATTTCCATTTCAACAATCCTAAAACACCCAAATAAAACAAAAATATATTTTGTTGTGATGAATGTAGCTTTCTTAGTTCTTCACCCTACAATTAGATTCAACTCTCTTGGTCGTTCAATAGGTTTAGAGTCCATTCACTAGATCGTGGGGGCCCGAGATTCCCATGTATGTGCCACACTACCTATCCTGTGTCCTTCACAAATGTAAACTAGAACTCTCTCCATGACACCCCATGAAATACTCAGCGTTCCTAACTCTGAAAAACATCCAATCTCTCAAATATCTCCACTGATACCGCTCTTTCATGACCCCTCCCTCCAATGATACCCCAGAGTCCCACCTTCAATTGGCCGTAGTTTGGTGACTAGCACTAAGGTTGTAAAAATCTCACAATGTGGGAGGCATTACCAATTATATGGAAACAAGATTTGGATATATGATGAATAATAATCAAAAATTTCTATAAATATAAAATATGGAAACCCAAAACATCCCAAAAAGATGTATATATAAAACTAATACAAATACAATAATGTATCCAAAGTAAATACACAAAATTAATACTAATGGAATGAATCTACAATAGTCAATATTTCATGCTAGTAAGGTCCATAATAATCTAAAAAGTCCGCATAGAAACCAGAATAAAAAATTTAAATATGTTGGGTGATCGTGTAGGTATAATCACAAGGAAAATAAATTTATCTCTTGTGCATATGAAAAAATCATACAAATGCACAAGTGAGAAAACTATAGAAACAAATAGACCCAAAATTGGTTTACACAGCATCTCAATCTCACCATGGTAGGATCACTACATAAACTAATATTATAATATACTATAACATAATTCATGATGATGATAGGGTACCCCAAACCACTTACCAACAGGTTAGCTGCCCTCACCCCAATGACAAACATCAAAGTGCTCACACCTCTTCTGAATATACCACATCACATCATGCCTGAACACACATGGGACTCAATAAAATCCCACTCACACACACATGGTGCTCACAAAAAGTCATACCCATACACACATGGTCCTCAAAACAAATCACATCCCTTCACAAAGACACAAGGGAAATCACATCAAATCATATCCCAATGACACTTGGTATATCACATCCTTACTCATTCTAAATACATGTGGGATAGAACATATGAAAATCCATTTAGTGCACTAACAGTCGTTTTTCCATCGCATCCTATAAAATATCTACCTCAATGAGGAGAGGGAGTAAAGAAGAGTGGGTGAACAACAATACATCCACCGACCTGGTTTTTTGGAAGGACTCCAGTCGTACATCGATGAAGGTGTTCGACACATAGTTCTTAACATGGTTGTGGTGCTTATATAAATCACAAGAAAAATATATATATATATATATATATATATATATCTGTGTGTGTGTGTGTTATCAAACACTCAATATCTACCTATGGGATCTTAGATAAACAACCAAATCAAAATACAATCACATTTTCTACTAGATCTAAATGCACAACACCACAAAACATTCAGCAAATACCATTTCAAATTTCCCACCAATATCATTAAACATTTATATTAGTTAACCAAATATGCTCCATCCATTGCAAATAGTATTAAACAATTTTTTTATTTCCGCCCTACTCGGGTAACTATTAGGAAAGGAACATATCAAGAAACGCATTTTCAATCATTCCAAATATGAAGATCCCAAGAAAAATAATGTGACATCACATTCCCTCCACCATTAACACCCTTTCAGGATACATCATACAAAAAACTCAAGATATGGGCTCAATATTCAAATAAGATATCATTGAATAAGTCTTTTGGAAATTAACCAAACAAACACTACTAACCTTCTTCAAACATGCCTCCACAGTTCATCATATCAATAGAACCAACCACCAATGTACAACCGTTTCCACGCCCACATTATTTCACAAACCAAGGGAAAACATTTTTGAATATTTAATAATGCATCTATCATATAGATCCACTTTTTAATTTGGTGTGTTATCACAAAAAATATATCATCCAACAGAATCAATTTATTATTCTAATACGCGTAGTTAAAAATATTTTTATAGGAATTAAAAAGAAACCAATGATTATTATTTCTCCAAAACTACTAGTGACCAATTAGGTACCCACAATACCCATGATTTTTAGTGGGAATTTAGCCTATACAAATCAAAATATTAATAATATCAATCACACAATAAGATCATACATCACTTTCCTTAACCCCTTGTATATTAATTTTCAATCCAATATGATTATCATTATAAATTCAGAGTCAACTATTTTTCCAACGGAAATAATCCATATACCCATATCATATGATGCATAGTTGTGAAAGAAGAATAATAAACACCTTGGTGGAAAAGACAATTGGCACTTCATATTTTCATTACAAACATGGGCACATGTATAACAGGAAATTATCCTGGGAATCAAGAACCTATTTCCGCATTAGGGACACACAAACACATTAGTAAGAGAGATGTTGCATATCCTGTGTTAAGAAAAATAAAGAATGAATGAACATGGGGATATATATATCAGATGTAGGAAGATCAGATCTAAGTGAAGGGATTAGATATTGTTTTTAATTTTCATTAAAGACATATCAAGAAAAGGCCACATGTTTTTCCAATTAAATGTATCTATACTGTTAGGGAATTAATGATATGAATAAAAAATTGTAACAACACTAAAAACCTTTAATTTATTCATTAAGAATGAATTACATCATTAAATTTTTTAAACTGGAAAACCTGAGATGAGGCATCATTGGTAGTGACACACCACCAGATAATCCACTTCCAGCAATCCACCACTAATTGAGGCACCACCAGTGAGCCACCCCTAGGCAAGGCATCTCCAGTGAGGACCACCATCGATTCACTGCAAGATGGAACACTGTTATTGTGCCACCGATAGATAAGTAACCAACATGAAGAGAAATTTTCAGGGTGATCTATCATTAGTGAGACACCACCTAGGTGATATTTCTTTATGTGAGATATAGTCATGGAGGCACCACAAAGGAGATACACTATTATAGTGAGGAAATCTCAGTGGGACACCGCTAGGGTGAGAAACCATTCCGGTGAGTTACTATCATGGTGATACACAGTTGGGATTAGAAACTGTCGGATGAGACACCATTAGGATACACCAAAGCTGCATAAATAGAAAATTGGAAAAATATAAATTCAGTTATGTGTTGAAATGAGTCACCTTGACATCTAAGAACCCCTCAAACATCATACTTTCAAAAATTTAATAGATCTATTGGTACAATACATTATATCTATATTATAAAATGTACCTCCAAAATTGAAAAATTATGGTGTATACGAGAATCATGGTTGATAAAAATATCCATCACAAAAAATTCATTTCAATAAGTTTTTTCTTAACATTTAATATTCCCCAGTTTTACCATTTTTTTTAAAAAAAATATGTATTTTTTGTAACCTATGTAAAATTACCCTTGACAGTAAATAAAATTGAGATTTATTAGAAAATAAAAACCCACTATAATAAAAATATGATATCTAATTTACAACATTAAAACAACATGTATGTTGGAAATTAATTTCAAAACAAGTATATGTAATATGCAAGAACACAACTTTAATCTGTACTATTCTAACAATGATTGTACTATTTATAGGCAAATAAGTACATTTTAAAAGGTCAATTTTCCCACTAAATAACCATATTGAATATTTATTGATATATAAAATCACTCTAATAAATATATAATTTTTATTAATTTTAAATCACTTAATTAATATAATTTATTATAAAATAACATTAATGTCAATTATGACAATATTAAATTAATTTTAATTTAAATTTATCAAAACAATATTTTAATTAAAACTGATACAGTTCAAAACTATGTATCATGATATATTCATCTAACGAATAATTTAGCATATTAATTTAATTAATTTACTACATTTTTAATATTTGTAGTATCATTTATTTTAATAGACTGTTAAATAAATAATAACTACTTTCAAATATTCTTATTCGGTTTCAATAACTAATTAATCTCTTAAAATTAAGTATAAATTATTATGATAATAATAAAAAATTTATATTCTAAATGGATATATATTACAGAAAATATATTATTTGTTTCATATCTAAAGGTTTTAAAAATTTTAATTGTAAAAATGGTTCATTTTTCTATCTTTTTCCTTGCCTAACTTATCTTATAGGGAACATTAATTAACTATTATCCAAATAACATATAATATTTGAACTAATAAGGGATATTTTCTAAAAAAATTAATTCAACGGCCTTTGGAAAAGTTTTTATGTCATTACGGGCCTTATGTTTTATAGTATAGTCCTTTGTTAAGATAAATTTTAACTTAATCTGTGTCATTTATTTTAATAACTTACACTAATGTTTTTTTTCAAATACCTTCTTGATATTATGAGTCTAAAAGTATCATACTAATTTAAAAATTATATGATTGTTTTTCAAAATTTAATTCACAGAAATGGTTAAATTAATTTTTACGCTAGTACCACTAACATGGAAAGAATGTAGGCCAAAATTTAAAAATTTTCAATAAGTATTTATATCTAATTTTAATATAAAAATTATTCCTATGATATAAATTTTATTATTTTATTTATTAATGATCTATTATGTTATTATAAACCCATTTATAATATAATTTATCATTATTACTCATTTGAAAAAATTTGGCATTTTTTAACTGAAATGAAGTATTTTACACTATTCATTAGAAAATAAAACATATCAAAAAATTTCCCCAAAATCACTATTTGATAATATGAATATTTCCCATTAAAAATATGTATATTCAAAAAAATTTAAAATTTAAAATCTTTACAATTATTTTTTTAAAATGTGTTCCATTAAAATGTAGTAAAAATTAGTTCAGCATATAATGCAAAGGAACTCAGTGTCGTCTGAACCATAATCTTATCATGGTTTTGTAGATAATAATGTTATAATAAAATTTAAATTTATTATTAAATGAAAATATTATATGGTATTGTGGTGTTACACTTTATCTCTACCCAATTGAGATTCTTTTGGATTTTTTTCATGGACAACATCTGTCACATGGGTTGAACCATTCACAATTTAACGTTAGTTGATTCCAAAATGCATTATAAACTATAAAATTAGTTCATTTTTCCACTATAACATACTATTAATTTTAATTCCATTATGTTTCTCATATTTTTGACTAATATAGTACATTTTTATATTACAAAATATCTAAAATATTATCGATTTATCATTATCCATTTATTGTATTTACTTATCAGTCAACATCATTATGAAACATAAATCTATGAAAAATAATACTCCATTATCTTTTTAACAATTATCATAAATATTCAATAGTTTTGTTTATCCCAATTTCAATTTCATTATAGAACCAAACAACATTCACATTTTTAATAGGGTGTTTGAGGGAAATTTTTTCTTTAAAATGTCAATGGGTTTGTTTAGAGACATGTTTCAGTAATTCAACATAGGTGACATTTAATCATTTTAAATGATTTTGAGACCATGAGTATCATTGTGTATTGAAATTTTCTTAAAATTTGTATGTTTATCCCTGAAAAAATAGATCCCTAGAACAAATTGAATTCAATTAATAAGGGAGTCTTTCCTTGAGAACTGATTTTATTGAAATAACAAGATTTATATCATCATTTTTAATTTTTAGTTTGGAAAATGATTTTTTAAGTTCATTTCTAATATACTATATTAGTTTTCTATTTCTTCTATAATAAATAATACCTTCTCTGATTGATTACGTTATTTTCCATTGAGGTTTTGATTAATTATAAGATTCTCTTTATAAATATGTGCATTGGGTTTTTTAACTTATATATATCTCTTCTAATATTTAGTAATAATTATATATTTTATTAATTTTTAATAATGAGAAGGCATATTGTGATATATATGGAAAAAGGATGGATCACATTACATAGGAGAATAAGATCAATATGATAATGTTTTGTAGTAGTTTAAATATTTTTCAATTTCCAATTGATCTATTGATGGGATAATAACATGTCCATGTCTAAAATGTAAAATTAAAAAATCGCTTAAGAGATAAGGTAGGAATGAATAGTTCATTTTGAAGCAATCCCAATGTAAATATAAAAGTTTGATTTAGCATGGATAATGAAAATTATAGAATTTTTGAGCATTAATTTCAATCAAAATAATGATCTCCCAATATCATTGACCTTGGAAAATTAAATAAAAGCATTATAAATGATGGTTTTAAACAATTAAAAACAAAAAAACCAACATCAACATATATTATAAAAATTAGTAATGATTTCTAAAAATAGTAAATTGGAAAGTGTTGCTTTTGGGCTATAGTAATACTTGATCAAAAATGAAACATATCATTAGATACTCATCCGGATTCTATAGAGACCAGTGTATGAGATAACTTCACTAGGAAAAAATTTTGTTTCATGGTTTAGTTGATGATGGATATCAAGAGCTCTAAGGTGGATCATGGATATATTCAAAACATTATTTTCATGTAATGTTTTATCACATCAAATGCATGTGAGGAATTACAAATAAGGAGAAATCAATGATAATGGGATTATAGCATGATTCATTTCCTAAAGATAAGGTCCTTGATTATTTTTATTTAATTGAAATGTTTTTAACAATATTTTTATAAAATATACAAAAATACATGTTTGTCCTAAGGATTGTATTTTTTAGGGAGATAATTCAATCATACATGATTGCAAAAATGTTCTTCTTCTTGGTTGAATTCAATGGCTAATTTTGAAAGTCTAAAAAAATATATATCTATGATGATGAAAAAAATAAAAAACCTAATAATGTTTTATGTTACATTTCTTTAAATCATTTATTTCAAAGATTTTTCATGTCATTGAAAACTGTTAATCACATGATGTGGCATTTTACAGATAAGAACGTTGATGGATTAATGACAGATCCAATATATTCAAAATCATGTATGACCTTTGATTTATTACATTTATATTACTCATATAATTATAGGAATGTGCGATTGTTGTTGGATGTATATGTATTCAACTAATTTGGTACTTTGAGTTCCAGTTATAGCATATGATTTTTTTTGGTCCCATTCAATCCGCCTCTATGGATTTTTATTCAAAACACATCTTTTATCATTTTGATAATTATAAATGAAAAAATGTCTATAATAATAGTGATATATACATGAATCCTATAATTGATGAATTATTGGATTTATATTGAAATGTTGTTGAGGTATATGATACATCATCTAAAATAGTGTTTAAAATTCATACTACTCTAATATGGACCATTAGTTATTCCGTAGATGTTGGATATTATCTGGTTAGAAAACATATATAGGATTGGATTTTCCTTTTTTATTGATTTATTTTGAGCCCAAATGTCTACCGTATAATGAAAAATTGTTCTTATTGTGTCATTAAAGATTTATAAATTGATCTCATATATTTTGGATGAATGGTAAAAATACAATTGTTCTATTGATCCTTGACCACCTCCGATGATTTTGATATGTTGTACAATATTGATAAAACTTACTGTAACATAATTTGGGATGGTGAACCATTTTAATGATAGTTTGAAAATGTGTATAATGTGAATTGTCATGTAAAATTGGAAATCTACAATAGAAGGGAAAAAGTATATTCTTCAATCTTCCGTATTGGTTTTATAATTTGTTTCTTAATAATTTTGTTGTTATGAATATTCAGAATAATGTATTGGACAATTATATCTTCACATTTCAGAATGATCTGGGAAAATATAAAGAACATATCAATTCATTGAATAACTTGAAAACAATTTACATAAAGAATGATCTCTATGAAGATGAGAATTGAAAGTATGTTATGACATTTTTTGTAGTGAAAAGTAGAGATTAATATACCTTCATTACAATTTTACAGAATCTAAAGGTATTTTATTGATATTCAAGTAAAATCACAAGTTTATTCAACTTAAATAATAATATGTTACATCAATTAAGACATCATGTTTTACATATTTTTTTTTAGAAAATAAACTAATATTGGAATTGCCTATATTATTACCTAAATTGGTTTATATTGTTGTACTAGAATTTTTCACATTCCTCAAACAACTACATGAGAAAACTTGAAAACCATCTTTTTTTGAAAAACATTAAGATAGATTTATATTGACACGATTTAAATTTTATATGGTCTCCCATACATCATTTTTATGTTTTCATGATGGATTTAACTTTGAAATTGTTCGAGGAACCTAAATTAATTGCCCACATAAATTATTAATGGATGTTTCAAATTAAGAGGTACTTAATTTATTTTTTTCTTCTTAAGTAAAAAAATTATTTGAACATCATTTAAAACATGAAAATATATTTTATATTATTCCATATCTATGTTTTCCATTCGAAAGCACACATAAAAATAACTCCCAACATGTAGAGTTTATTTCTGATGGATTTTTAGGAGAGGTTTGTCTTTCTGTTTTTTGATACATAGATGACGTTGAGAAAAGATTTCATTGAGTTAAATTTGTTGATTACACATTGAAAAAATATCAAATACAAGGTAAATTAGAAATATTTTATACTATTGGATGATCAGTTGGGAGGATCACAAAAGATACACAAAAATTAATGGAATTATTATAGCATCATAGATATGTTCTACTAAATACTGAAATTTTAGATCCATTTTTAAAAAAACTCTTGACCCAAAAAAATAGATGTATGGTAAGTTGAACAAGGAAATGATAGTTATATAACAATAGATGATAATAAAAAGAATTTAAAATGGCTTCCACATCATGTGTGTTCATATATTTTTCTATCAATATTGGTATAAGGTTGACCCCTATTTTTTAAGTGTAATAATTTTAATTAATTTCTTTAAATCGGTAATATTGATACTAAGGCTATGTTGTTAGAGGATTTGAATTTTTAATCTTTATTTCCTTTAAAACATGCTAGAAAATTTGATGCTTATAATTTGAATGGAATTATATTTAATATATTCAATTTGTATTTGGTTTTTAAAACATGAAATTTGATTATATTTATAGTTTCTGAATTAAGATGTGAATGAAAATTGACTGATAATTTCAAAATTAATCAACCATTGTCATTTTTAAATTTTATTATTAAAATACATGTGGGTCTGTATTATACGGGTTATTAAAAGACAATCCTTGTAGTTTAATTCTATGAAATTATATCACTTGATTTATGTCAAGGATAATGAATTACATGATCTATGTGTCTTTTCATTATAAGAGTGAATTTTATATTATGCTGAAGATGTCGTGGTTGATGGGTGGAGTGTAGATGTTCACATAAAACAAATATAGTTATATGATATGGGTGATCAAGTGCAATATTATTCATCAGAAATTGATGCCCCTCTGAGAAAAGAAACGAACTTATTTTTCCATCGTGATATTAAAAATACTTGTATTTCAAGGGTGGGAGGGATATATGAAGTAATTGTGGGATATGATAATGACATGATTGAAGTATTAAATGATTTTAATTGTAGTGGTCCATTAATTTAACAATAACTAATGTCATATGTGTAGACATTAGCTATCATAGAAATGTATATTGAGTTTTATATTCATTAGTTATCATTTATAAATTTTTTTATGTATGAGTTTTTAAAAATATATGTTCTAATGATAATTTTACATGATTAAATAATTGGAATTATCTGTAAGAATCATTTCTTTGATCCTGGTAAACTCCTAGATGAGAATCCATCAACCACACATATAGATAGTGATCAAACGATCTCACTCTCTATTGTAGTTAAGACACCCTCTATCTACACCCATCAGTCTATCTCACACCCATGATTTTATCTTTGGTTAGAACAACTTTTTCCTCTGTACCATCATCATATTAGTCAATGGAACCCCATTCAGAAGTTTCATAAGTGAAGGACCTAGTTATCAATCCTATTTCTTCATGAGGAAACTTGACTGTGACTATTATAGGTACAAATGCTATTGGAAATAATTTTATTTTGCTTTTTTATATTAATTTTTATTTTTATCATAAATGATGAAAAATATTAACTTTAGAGAAAAAATTAAACAACTCAATGGTCTCTAATCTAATTTAAATGAATATGGTTGTCTCATTTTACTATTATGGGATCCCTACCTATGATTTTATAGGATTATAGTGCTATATTCTAGGCCATCTTGTGGTGGAGTCGATTACTATTTCAATTACCTATTAATATTGGAGGTATGCACATCAATCTAAGAAAAATAATGTTTTTGATTCCTAGATAAAGGTAATTTAAATACATTATGGTGTAGTTAATTATCCTTATATTTTAAAATTTATTCTCTTTTTACAGATGTTATTGCACCTTACCGTTGGTGATATTATTTCCTTATTGTGGACATTGAAAATTTTGTGTATGAAATGGATGGATAATAAATGGATATTATTAAATAAATTAAATAATTATTCATTAGATGCTCAGAAACTATATGATAAGGTACCCTAATTTGTACCTATATGGTAATGGGAGGTTTTTTTGATGGCCATCATCATGAGAAGTATGTGATATTGAAATATATATTATTATTTTAATATCATTATACATATATACATTTATATGAAAAGGATAAAGAATTGAATAAAATACTATTTAATTGTCTGTTATTTGTTTCATGATGGTTAATGTAAAATGAACCATGTTGAGCTAAACAAATCATCACCCCACATCCAAGTGAAAGAGATTTTCTAGTAATTGATCATCTGTAGTAATATTTTCATTAGATTCAATAATTATAACATTAAATTATATGTTCCATGTATTAAATTCATTGTTTATAGATGTTTAATTTATTTATATAATTTATCCCACCATGTCTTCGAGACATAACATTGGTTGGATATTCATACAAAAACTGAAGAGAGTTATGTTAATGAGCACACCAAATATGTTTTGTTATGAATTTCTTTTTATTTTCAATAACATATTATTAGATTTCACTATGTAAATATTTAAATCATAAATTTTCACTAATATTAGCATTATAGGTAAAAATAATAGAAATAATGGATTCCAATATTGTATAGTCCTTATCAGTCACCATGAATGATCTTATTACTCATGTCCTTGGGAAGAATAATCCTAGACATGTGTGTAGGATAGGTTTGTGGACATTACCATCAGAGGTATTTTTCATTCCATTGAGGATTTTTGTAGAATGTACACTTTCGTGTAGTTACACCCAACCTTGATATTATTATATAGAGTTTTTTTCAAGGCATTTCTCAATTAATGAATACTATGAAAATATAATGATTCAATATACAATGTTTTTTTCTCTTACGAGTGTGTTGATTGAATTATATTAGATGAATAGTGGGTCTTCCCCGAGTGATATTTCATCAGTGAATAGTAGTGAGAAGGTAAATTGCACAAAAAAACCAATTAGTACACAATATTTTATTGGTTTTAAGAATAAATTTAAATTTAAAACAATGTTAAATTTTCCACATAATTTTCATGAAGGTATTGGTAGCCCGGTGTGGAGACAAGGTCAGAGAAGGTTTCGATGAAATTTCATTATGTGGTGATTAGTGTTCTCATTGTATTTGGAGAATATGTGTATCTAAAAATATAACTATATAACACTAGTGTGGTGATTCCAAAATCATGATTTTGATTCGGGTAAGGATATCATTATTTCTCAGATATTTTATGAAAATCGATATGCTTTGTCTATTTTATATTTTATATTCCAAATTTTATCTTAGTATTTTTTCCCTTTCAGATTTTGTAAATGATAAATCATGACACACCCAAGACACTATATTATGATATATGATATAATTACTAGTATTATAAATTTTTACATGTTTTTTAATTTAATTATGAATTTTTTAGAACTTTTTATAATGAAAGGTTTGAATATGGTTGTGTGTGGCTATGAATAAAACCTTATACATGGGGGGAAATGAAAAGGATTATTATGTATGGGATTTCACTATATCAGAATGTTAGTTTATGACAAGTTTTGTTTGAGTATTATTTTGGAACTAATCCATACACATGATGTTTTTAGTTAAACTTTTTAGTTCACAGATTATAGAAATTAATGTGGAAAACTATTCTTTTAGGGTAATTCATGTTGGTGATTCATTGATATAGGGTGTTATCATGTTGTTTGGGAATTGTTTCACACGAATTAAAGAACTGTGTGTGCTATAAATATGAGGGGTGAATCATGATTACTCTAACAGAAATATAGTTCTTTCATGGTTTGGTATACTATATTGAAAAACCCACGTATTTTCATAGAATTTTATGTTTTCAATTTCATTATATACCCTTTTTTTCTTATCCCATTTGTATTGATTCCCAGAAATCACTCCCTCAGAAATCTCATGGATTTCCCAATAAATAATATTCATTCTTCCCCGAAGATTATAAAGCCATTTCTTCTTAGATATATATTATATTTGGAAGTTAATATGTATATTTCTGATTCATTATCCCTCCTCCTTCCTCTTTCAAATGATATTCATTCCCCTATATACCCTAATAGTATTTATGGTCTAATTTATGGTATGTGGGATATAATTTTATATAATTATAGAATAAAACTTATGAATATCATTTCATTAGGAGGTTGTTCATAAATATTGAGGGTGATTGGTTTAATATTGATTGTGGTATGTGTTTTGTGAAAATAATATCATAATGTGTTTCTAATAATTCAATTTCACTTATGATGATATCATATTTTTTATTCCCATTGTGCATTGTGTTTGTATCACCTTATAATCATCTTATATTTTTGGTATTACTTATTTATTGTTTTCTATTTTTCTTTGAATTTATTAACATGATTATTCAATTTTTTTATTTAAATTCAATATTTTATAGACTGGATTGTATTTTTATTTATTATGATATTTTAAATTTTCAGTTATTTTAAAATAGAAATTTGTTTTGAGTTTTTTTCATAAACACGAATGTCCACATTTTAATTGATTTATACGGTAATTTTATATTGTTTTTGATAAAACCCAGGTATTGAAAACATCTTCTTTACAGTTAAGGCATTCAATTGAATGATTAATTTTTTTACATGGGATTGAAATATTTTGTTTCAAAATGCATAATTATTTTTATCTAAAAAATATTTTAAAATGAATATATCAAAAAGGAAATTTTATTATACTTAAAATATATATAAATATCATTGGAAATAATATATTTTTTAAATGTTTGTCAATGATGATTTTATGATATTTTTTTAAAATAAATTTCATTGACAGAATAATGAAATGTTATTGGAATTATTTAGAAAACAACCATAAATACACACTAGTATGTTTTTATGTATCTATTATGTTTTATACTTATTATAATGTTGGGAAAATATATTTTATATCAATTGTATAGTTCATGGAAGGAATCGTGATAAAATATATTTGATAAATTTAAATATGATCTTTGGTTTCAATCATGGATCATTTCTGAAATAGAGACTCTAATTAGTAACTTGAGAACTAAAAAATCACAAGGAGATGTTTTTTGTCTGTGAAGGAGGATCCAATGATGGTTTTGGTTCTACTGTGATTGTTGGAGAATGGTTGGGGTGATGCTTTGGTGTAATTTTAGTTTTGAAGAAGATATTACAGCATAACCTTATAGATTTAAGTGTGGCATAATTTATTGATATTTATGATTTTAAGATTATTTTTTAATTATAATTCTTATTTTTATATTTAGTATATTATCTTATATTGCATTTTTTTGGATGTTTTGAGGTTAAAAATTCTACACCATTTTTTTGAAAATTAATATATAGAGGTGGTTTAAAGAGCCACTATATATGACAAAATATAATTTGAAGGCGGTTAAAACCCCTTCTATATAAAGTAAAAATTTATTTAGAGGATCTTATTTTTTTAAGGGTGGATACCCCTTTTAAGCAATTTTGAGGGGATATCAGTGGTAAAACCTGATGATATGTCCTCTATAATTATTATTAGTGGAAACCACGAGTAAACAAACATTTTATGATGGTTCCCAAAAACCATATCTAAAATAATGGAATAGAAGTGATTTATTTAGTGACCCCATTTTTAGTGGTATTTTTTTGAATCCACCACAAAACCATATAGCAGTGGTTTATTCTATTGCCAAATCCAAAAAACCAACTACTATCATTTTTTTTGTAGTGGAATCACACTCAATGCTATGGGATACACCAACATATTAATATAGAGTACGCCTCTTTGTCAAGGATTAGATCCCATTTATTGTTTTTCCGGAAGATATAATGATCTGTACTTAGGGAAAGAAGATGATAAAGGATTTCACTTCATGATTCACAGAATGATTCCATCAACACAATCTAAGAAGTCCCACTATATGGATCATCATCATATGTGTTTTATGGGACTCCATAATAACTCACAGGAAATGGATCAACATAATGGTCGTAAATTAAACTTATCCATGCTGAATTGAAAAATGATCCATTCCATGTTTAATGAATTAATATCATGTACTAATAGTACTTGTTGTAAAACATTGGCACAAAGTCCTACACATGAATCACATCTCGTGCCTGTGTCCACATTTATGCCAGAGTACACAATGATTTTGATCTCATGTACTCCTGGACTTGTCTTTGTTAGGTGGATAATTACTATTTACATCAAGACGTTCCAAAACTCATGCCCATGTACCTTCCAAGTTACATACCGAGACTCGATGTGAGGGTCATGTGTTGTGTTACTAGGGTCACAAACCATGTGGTATTTTAATTTCTCATGGTAACCATAGTTTCCAAAGAGGGGTACCACACATTATGTAATTTTATATTACACAATGTGAATGGAATCATTTTTTCGATCCCATGGATTATTCCCCCACATAATACCATTCTTTTGTCACCTCTGATTTTCCATTAAATCTCACAAGGGAAAATATGCCTACTATATTTGAGACTTGTTGTCCTAAATCATTAGAATATGGCCTCTAAACACATGGAAAAATGAAAATTATTCAGCCTCAACATCGGCACAATTTCTGATAAAACCCAAGATCAAAAATCCATCATCAATACAATATCTATTTCATCACAACTTGATACTATCATCATTCTGAACAAGGATCTATAATATCAATTTATTGCACCATGAAATTGGTGTAATGCGATGGATTTCCAAGAATTTAGTCCAACCCAAAGTCAATATGAATACCAGTGATGAAGAAATGATGATTTTTGGTTAAAAAAAGAAACAAAAAGGGGGGATGAACATCATCCTTGTTCAGTTATCCATGATCCATTTACATTAATATGATGAATGAAAAACCAAATCAAATTAAATAATTCTCCCAAAAATTATTATAGATAAGTTCTATACACATAATATGACTGATTCCCAAATCATTCTATATTCAATTGATTAAAATTATTTGAATAATTATTTATAATGGAATTAATCAATATAAAACATAATCCTGCCAATATTTGGATCCAAATCTGATGAATAATTAATATGTTCTATTATCTTTGGAGACATATTTCATTTTATTATAACTCCAAATGATGATCCTCGGTATGATTTTTATTAAAAACCTAATAATCTGAAAATGGTATTTAAATACACTACAATGTTTCCAATGTTAAGGGGATAACATAAAAATTTTACAAAAATTCTGTATATATATATTTTTTATTAGGTTTGTTAATTAATCATATAAATTAATTTTGTCAATTTATTTATTTAAACGTCCACCCATGATTGTGTCTCAACCCATACGACATGTGCCTTAGAATTTATACCATGCCTAAGGTAAAACCCATTATATAAAGTCAATGATACACTAATATTTCTAGATTTTTACTCTATTTAGATGTTAGTCCACTTTTTAAGGAAAACAATGTATGCATGAATTTGATATATTTTAATATCATAAAAAATTTAATTACAGTCACATTGGGACTCAGAATCTCATGTCGTATCCATACCTAACTATGAAAATTATCTAAATAATATTTTAAAACAATAAATGGAAGAATAATATTCACCCTGAAAATGAATCTTTATCGACCGATAAGAAATAAAATGTGAACAATTTTGAAGATGATAAAATATAATCTGAAAACACTATTTTAATGAAAGGTAGATTTGTTATTCTTATGAATATAATTTAATAGTCCTTGGAATGAAATTAGATAAAAATTTGTTATTTTTGAAATCATTATATAAACATTATCTTCTGTGTATTTTAAAGGATTTTTTAAAAAAGAGTTTTTTCATAAATAATAGAAAATAATAAATTTTATTGAAAATGGTGTTATCATTTGTAAAAAAACATTATAGTTAAAATATTTATTAAATAAAAATTTATTGAAATATATTACAATTAATGAAATTCTTTCCATTGTGATCAATTTTATTTTAATTTTTTTTATAAAATCATTCTATACATAAGAGAATTTTCTCTTTGTAAAACCATAAATGTTCCACATTTTTGAATTAAATTTAAATTGAATTCTTCCACATCATCATATTTAATTACAAAAAATGGATTATATTTTATAAATGCACATAATTTATATTGTCTAATATGGTCAAAATAGATTTTAAAAGTAATGTATATAAAAACCATTTTAAATTGATTTTGATGGTTTAGAAAAAACGTGAATACCTTGGGGTTAAAGTAAAAAAATGCATTAAAATGTCCAAAAACCATTTAAAAATCTATATGGATCAAAAAAATTATACCCTCAGCTTCATAAAAAATAGGTTATTATGTTTTTAGGAAATATTTACATTAATATAACCAATATAATACTTGATGTAATGAAAAAAGAAAGTGTAAACCTCATGCTTTTAAATTCAAATTATGTGTTCTGATAGAGTTGAAATTTAGTGGTGGAAAAATATATACATTAATTTCAAGAATATAAAAATTAATTTATTATGTGTAATTTATTTTTAATATTACAATTCATATTATTAAATTAAATTTCTAAAACCTTCCAATGCAGTAATTATTTTTTTTAAATGAAAAAAAATTAAATGATAATAAAAATATTAAAAGATAAATAAAATTGATTAATTATTGTGTCTCATTAATGTTGTAAAAAAATATAAAATTTTATATAATTTTTTAATAATATATTTAAATTCCATCATTATTGTTCTATTTTTGAATTCAAATTAATTTTTAAATGATAAATTTCTTGATAATGTTATTTTATCAAAAATTATTTTTTAATAAAATGTTTAAAACTTCTAAAAATATTATCATCATGAAAGTTATATTTGAAATGTTATTAAATATTATATATTCTAACATTATGGAAATATTGCTTTCATAATTTCTTTTTTAACCCTAAAGTGTAACAACCTTTTGAAAATTGTTAAGGTTAATGTAGAGTTTTTTCACGCTTCATGCACTTGTTTTAAAATTAATTTTCAAGACCCATATGCTATTTATTTGATAAAATAGATTTCATATTTTAAATATTTGGGTAAAATTTATATAATATGTCTTATTTTCTTTTAGTCTTAAATGATTATTTACATTAGTTTAAAGTATTATTTACTATAGTGAAAAATTCATAATTCTAATAAAACATATATGTTAATAAACAATTTTTAATAAATTTTTGGTTAATCTTATAGAATATTTGTTTTTTGATGATATTATTCATACAAGAAATAAATTAACCATTTTTAATATAAATTTTTTCACACTGATTCATGTTATTGAATAATTTTGGGTATGAAAAAAATGATAGTACTCAATAATAAATGGTAACTAATTCCCCTAATTACTTCACTACTATTATTCCATATTAATTGACCCAAAAATAAATAAATACATACCCAATATTGATATCCATATTCTATGTCTTTTATTATTCCCAATATACCAACCTTATGTCTACTAAGAAGACATGTATAAGACGTTTCTTTTAGACTAGGTAGTTGTCCCCACTGAGATCATTATTTTTTATTTCAACTTTTGAAACTATAAATAAATTATAAAAACATACAATATATTGAAAAAATATCTATCGTGTATTTTGAGGTAATTTTTTTCTGTGTAATAGTATTTATCGATCTCCACTTCCACGAAATGGAAATTGAAATGGTTAATCATGTGTGTGGTAGACTACCACCTCACGAACTGATGTAACATTTTATCCATAAACACATCTCACAATTGGATATAATGATTGATATAATGTAAATAAATAATTTTGGTGATATTTTTATACTTATTTATTTTTAATATCACATATACCTTCTTCGTTTGAATTTTATTTAAAATATCATAAGATCACTCAAGTTTACAACAAACTACCGCCGAATGAAGCGATGTGATTCATTATTCACATACACAATACATGGAAGGTAAAAATAATAAATATAATGAATATATGGGAAATATATGACATGATATCAATTATTTAAATTTAATATATCATATTATATACCATTCCACTGTTAATTGAAGGATATTGTCACTTCTTCATACTATAGACTATCGTCTCCATAAAGTGACACTATTCATTTTTTATGTACAATTATATTGAAGATTTATAAAATTGTATATAATTATAATAAATAATATAACTGTATAGATTATGTAACTATATCCTATGTAATATTATCAAAAAATTTATGAAAAACATTAATGAGAAAATAATGATATTAACAACCAAAATAATAAAAATAATGAAATATTATTAACAAACAAGTGGTAAAGCATTATAATAGAAAAGATATGGAATATGATATATGTTTATGTTTTATTAATATATTTATAGAAATTCTATTTTTATTATATTTGATGTTTGGAAATATATGATGGAATTCAAAGTATATTTTTTAGTTTCTCATCACATCCTTACTTTGGTGAGGCACATTCTATATTGACAACCGATTTCATTTCTATGGTGTATTTATTTCCCCTTGGATAATTTCTATACATATGTATATTTAACTAAATGGTATTTAATGTTTATGTTGTTATTACTTCTATAATGGGTATTACGATTCATATATTACCAAAGTGGAAAGGGTGTATATCACAATCTTCCCATTAGTTAAGAATGTTTTTATGTATGTTTCCTATGGATAATTACATGATATTTATATCATAAAATTAATTTATTTTCGTCTCATATGTCTTTTCATGAACTATTTTATGTAATACTACCATTTTCCACTCTCTAGTATATTAAATGTTTTTTATAATGTTTTTTAGAAGACTCAACATTATTTCTCTTCGATCAAATTTTTTTTAAATGCCATCCTTCTGAAAAACGTCTTCTAAAATGTTTTTATCCATTCAAAAATTATTTATTTAATATATTAATAAATATATTTTAATTAAAAAATTTATGAAATCATTATGTTAATATGAAAAAATTATCTATTGGTTAGTACTGAAAAGTAATAGGAATATTTGTTTAAATGTATAAATAATGAATAATATTTTCTAGTTTCAATATCACTCAATTTTTCAATGCATATTTTATAATATTTCATTGTTTTTTTAATATAAAAATTTTCAAAAAAATAGAACTATTTATTTTAATACAAAATTTTCATAATTTACTGGTTAGTTTACTCAAAAAAATTATTTGAATGATCTTTTTTTGCATTCATATTAGTCAAGAAAATATAATATTTATTGAAATTAAAATTCACAAGGGATATGTTTTTATTATAATATCATTATTATTATTTTTGGAATGTTTATGATTTGTTTTACTGGGGATGATCTGGTTTGAAAACATTTATATTACTGTGGATATATTATGAATATGTTTATAATTTTGCATAATTGTTAACATTGTGTATGCTAGTTTTTTAATATTAATGCTTAAATTGACTATCATTCACTCATTTCATATTATTATTTTGATTTAGAATGTCATTGGTTGAACTACGTTATAGATATCACCTAAATTAATTGATGCGTCTCATGGTAAAAAACTTTTATCCTAATTAGATAGTTTTCAACCCAAAAATATAAATTATCTTGAAGTATATCTTGACATAAATAGATGTCCTAAAATCTAAATTCCCTCATTATGAGATCAATTATTAATTTCTATGTGATTACTCTATTACTTATAACATCCTTGGT
Organism: Viscum album; assembly: GCA_963277665.1. NCBI lineage: Eukaryota > Viridiplantae > Streptophyta > Magnoliopsida > Santalales > Viscaceae > Viscum > Viscum album. The sequence goes on along the minus strand of OY728151.1, from coordinate 127,084,036 downwards.
TGAGTTCTTATATCATGCAATTATTTATATATCCTTATTTGATTAACATTAATATTGTTCATATTTTTTCCAGAGTATAGATTAAACATCATATGTATTAGTTATTTCCCTTTCCATATTTATTAAAATTATTTATTCTGGGTAAAATCATAGATACTGTTATCCTTACTGAGAATTTTATCTCACCCCTTTATTATTTTTTATTTTACCCATGATTCCAGGACTTGTTTTAGATTGATATTCTAAAATAAGTTATAAAAATGATGATGATATATTGGAGAATTATTTTTGTATTTGAAGTTTTAAAATTTATGTGAAATTATAATTTTTATAATGGTTTCCAAGAAACCTAAACAATTTATTATTTTGAATGTTATATATTTTAACATGTTACAATGTAATAATCTAATCAACAACTCATGGATTTATGGGTTATGTAACGCCCTGTTACCAGTCCCTCTAGTATTTTCTAACATTTTATTTTAATTTACTTTTTCATTGAGTGATTATTTTTTACCCCAAATAGGGTGGATACCTGTAATAGTTATTTAAATAAATTGATGGAATTGTAGGAAAAAACCTACAATTTCTTATTGTTGTAGAGAAGTTACTCAACATGAAATGGTATTAAACAATGTGTGTTGGATTTCAGATAAATCTTTTGAGTTTTATACATAGTGTGAGAATGGTTCACGTCGTGAAATGGCTACATGTTGTGTAATGTGAAAAATGTTGTTTTTATTATGATACACCTTGTTTTTTATCATAACTTATATAGATATAATTTTATGATGTTTAAAAATCTTGTACGCAATGTAATTCAATGAGTTTATGTTTTTCGGTGTCTTGGAGGTTCTTATTATACATTCTATTTTTTCCCTCCGCCCTGTAGCCATATCTCTTATCCTAGGAATTTTAGGTTGACTTATTTATTTCTAACAAATTTTTTTGATTTACCACCATTTTGATTGTGTTTATCATATAGAAATATAAAATTATCTTGGTTCATCATTGGTTTTGGTTACATCTATGTTTTGGATAAGAATTTGTGATTGGTTTCTATTACCAATCAATCCATTTAAGCATCTTCTCATGCATTGTCTACTATAGGATTATTTGTGGCTTTGAACCCCAATTTTCAAATTTAGTTATTTTTTCTATGTCTTTTTAGTAAGTGAATCTATTCAAATGTACTATTTTATCAAATTTCATGTTTCAGTTTTGTTTTCCTTGACATTTTTAATAGAATTTCATGGGGTGAAATTCATCAGGGAATGTGTTGTCGCTAAAAGGGGAATTTTTATCGAAAATTTATTTCCCTTGATTTAAAATATTGAATTGATATTTACACCCTAAATTGTATTATATTGGATTTGAAATGGTTTTATAAAAAATTTATCCGTACTTTTAAAATTAAAATTGAAAAAAATTTCACAGTGGTAACCTCGGTTGGATCAAGGAAAAGACACAGGTATCCCTAGTGTGTGTGACACCATTATGATGTATCCTCTTGTTTATTGATGGACTATAGAAATACTTGTTATTAGGTGGATCCAAAATTATTTCATTTTAGGCTCATGATTTTCTATTATATATTATCCCATACGATAATGCATAGATGGTCAGAGAAATATTGATTCTATTAGTTTATTGCATGAATTTTTTTCCAGGGATGTTGGTTAACTTGTATCTCTATATTTAGTATCTTTAAATTAATTGTTTCTCATTTTAGAAAACATGATATGATATTTTTTAACACTAAATGAGTGTTTGAAAATTGTTTTAAATTATTTCCTTACATTAGAACCTATTTACACTAGTTATTAGTAATTTTATAGATCTCTTGGTTGTATTATATATGGATATATTTCTCACACACAACTTCAAAATTTGGGTTTATGTAGACCTAGTTCTATAATACAGAGGTAATTGGAAGGAAATTCTATAGCATTCATGCATCTATACACATTTCTATTTTGGTTTGGGAATGATTTAGTTGTAAAATTTAGTTACATAGAGACTATTTAATTTTGACAAGTCAAACCTCATGGTGTTTCTAGTTTTCATCAAGTGTATCTATATTTATATCTACTTTAAAAACACTTTTTGTATCTTGTTTTCTATACATATGATTCTATTTTTACTGTATTTATTCTTCCTCACCCCATAATGGGCTGACATGGGTGACTGGACTTGTTGACTTATGTTGGCCTATTATAACTTTTTATTAAAGGAGATACCAATCCAAACTTTTTCCAACACTACCTGATTTGGTTCTATGTCTTCTGTAAAAAAATATTAGGATCGTCGGATTTCAGAAAGAATGTGAAAAAAGGGTCCTGGCCTTCTCACTCCCGTCACTGAATTCTAATTTCCATGGGTGGATGAAAAATCATTAGTAAGTCCAAAATCGGATATTTAATCCAATTGAATAGTTTTTTATGGATATTTATTTAAGGTGAAAAATATAAAAGTTCATATCCCTTCGTGTTTTTATATTCATTTGAATAAACAAAGTTGATGTTTTATTACATTTACATTTTTCATTCTAAATATGTTTCCCTTTTCTGGTAGAATTCATATCTATATTAAATTTTTATTATTTTAAAGCACTGTTTTTGTATCATTTCATTGGTACATGGGTTCTAGGGTTTCTCATCAAAAAATGGTTATTTTATTGAGTTTAACAAATCATGACTCACAGAAGATATATTTAGAATAGTAGAGGGGAAGAAACAAGGCATGTTCCATAGACATATCACTACATTGGCCCCTTTAATGGTTTATGTGCGAATCTATAACATTCAATCTCTCGAGTCAGTAGGCTCATTGAACATAGTATGAGTAGTGGATCATGGTTCAGAATTTAACAAGTAAGATCCAACTATCATCCATGTTGAAAAGGGGCACATGACTCAGAGTTCTGGTAGAAGAGATTGAGAGGATATTTGACATCATAAAAACACCTGAAGATTCACATGTGGGTTTGTTCACATATATTCCTAAATGATTAGTTAGAACATGGGGGCACACTATAGTGTAATATTTGTTGCATGATGGACATACCTAGGTATCTTTTCAGAAGATATTTCTTTATTAGATTTATCTTGGTACATTAAATGCATAAAAGTCCTAGATGTTTCTAACCATGGAGAAAGGGGAGTGAACCATTTTGGAGTACTCCACATACATTGCTTAGTTGGTGTATCATGCACCAGAGCATGTCACAAATTATTATCCAATGTCTTGGAGGTTATATATGGGAATGGGGCTAATGTTCAGTAAATTCTAGTTCTTTTATTTATGTTTAACTCATTATTTAATATCATAAAATTTGGTTGACCTATTAGGTTTTAATTTTTATTTTATTCTATTCTGGTGGGATCTTTCTATAGCTTTGGGAATGATTTCCAACCATGGATTAAAATTCCCTACATGTCGGACGATGATTTCTAACGTTGGTGTGGTTTGGGATTTTTTAGTTCTTGATCTTAACAACATTATCAGGATTGTCATCATGGACTAGATAATCTTTGTGAATCACTTCATAGATTTTCTTCTCCGTCATGTATAGTTCATATCTAATTATGGAGTCATTTATGTCTTCAAAAGTGAGTGGGACTATTGATCCCAAAGGGAATGACCTATTTTTTCTTATTATGGTATAATATATTTCACATTTTCATATGTTTTTCTTCATGATGTTTCGCCTTTCATGAGAGTTCTATTACCTACTAGTGTGGGTACATAACCTGATGTCATTTTGGATGATTTTTATTGAAAAATATTAGAGAGAGGGAGGCTAATTCTACTATTGAAATGCTTCCAAGAATGATACCCATTTCTATTCTATCATATTGAATGGTGCCTGCTGATTTATTTAAACTTAAGAACCAAATTGACGACCGAGTGGAGAAAGGGATTATTTTTTCTTGCATGTCACTTTGGTATTTTCATCAACTATTTGTTATGAAGTCATATAGGAACCCTATAAATTGTATTTACAATCGAATGTTTATTTAGATGACTATTATGAGCATGTATCCATTTCCCAGAATAGATGATCTAATTGATCCGCCTTTAGTAGATTGTAGGATTTCAATTATTAGAATGTGGTAGGGGTTCTATAACTTTATAATATGATAAAATTATACACTATAAAATAATATAGGAGTCAATATAGTATTTTTTGTTTCATATTATGTCATTCATACTCAGTAAGAATCCTTCTGTATTTAATGATTTAAGGAACTAGATATTATGTTGTTTCATTGGAATTTTTTGTGTGTTCCTAGATGATATATTGGTTTAATAAATGATAGATTATAATCATAAGGATAATTTGGATATCAATCATCAAACCTTAAGGGAATATTTTATGTATTGTAATATTTCCATGGGTGAGATTTGGATCTGGTAAGTGATGTTTCTATGGCATGTGATTTCTTAGAGGGAATCACATTTTATCATGAAAAGGTAAAGGAAGTTATTTCTTGGGAACATCCCTGAAATGGGATTTATTATTTTGAGCTTCCTGAGTTTTGATGGTATCTATATAAGGTTAGTTTAGGACTTCTACAATAATGGATATTCGATGACACCTTTAACCTATATGGGTGTGATATTTTATTGGAATGATAAGTGGCTTAGATATTTGGAGGATATGAAGAGTGTGTTGAATTCGACATTACTTTTCACTATACCAAAATGATGTTTGGGATAATATGATTTCAATGATTCTTTTGATATAGGTTTGGGGTGCTTATTGGTGTAGGGGGTATATGTTGTGTATTATGGACCTCACTAGTTAAGCCCTCGTGGGATGAACATCCTAACCAATAATCTTGAGATAGAACTTTGTTAAGTATTCAGTCAAACATTTTCATCATTATATCATTCGAGACTGGTTTATAGTATATTCCAATCATAAGATCCTAAAATATTTATTTACCCTTATGGATATATACTTTTGATTGAAAATATTGGATTATATTGTCTCGAGGATTTCTATTATGATATCATATATATTCTTGAGAGAGGAAATGTTGTTGTTGATGCATAGAAATTTAAAATTACTGACTAATTCCATGAAATAATAGGTTTAGTAGTTGTCTGTACTGAATTTTTTTAGATGATGTTGGGAGTTATGGATGATAGGGGAAATATTTCTTGGATTTGATAAAGGTAGAATCTTATTTTAAGGATCGAATTGGACTTCATAAAATGATAGGCATCATGTGATGACACATCGGGAAATCTTAAATGGTGGAGAGTCTTTGAGTGAGATGTCGTAATCTCCCTGTGGAGCTTTGTACTTCCAGTGAAGGGTAATTGATACATATTTCATGAGATTGGAGTTTCAAGATTGTGGACACCAGTCATGTAGTTCAATGCACCCAGGTGATTAAAATATGTACCATAATTTCTGAAAAAGGTATTGATGTTTGAAAATGAGGTGGTTAGTTAAGGATTTTGTAACATAGGGTCTCAGATACAGTATATTTATGGAGGTATATCAGATACCTACATGTTTTTTTCAACTTTACCAATTCCAGTATGAAATTATAATGTTATTTCTAAGGATCTCCTTTTTTTACCACAGTCTCCTACTGAGAAGAATGAGATTTGTGCAATTATTTATAGACATTCTAAATTAGTGTATTTCTTAAAAATAATTGAAATTATGAAAATTTAATTTCTTGGGGACTAATATGTCTTAGATATTTTGAGACTTATAGGATTTACATATAATTATTTTTTCTAAAAAGAACATTAGTTTCGAATCTAGATAAGGGAGTGGTTCACTGAAGGAAATGATTTCCTAGATGATGTTCAGAAATTAGTTTATCATCTATAGAAAATGGATAGACAGATAGTCCATTACATGTTCGAATTTATTTTCTCTAGGCTTGTGTTCATGATTTTGGTGTATCATGGGATGTGAATTTTCCTATTATTTTTGAAATTTCCATTGAAAAAAATTAGGATTAGACCAGGAAAGCACTCTTTGAGGCTTTATTTTGGAGGCTATGTTAATCTCCCATGTGATAGTATAGTTGGAAGAAAATTCAATGGTTTGGAAGTGTATTGTTCAAGATTCTAAGAAGGTCGTTCAAATGATATTATGGTATTTTACCACATCACACATTCATCAAAACAATTACACTGATCATCGTCATGAGCCACTAGATATAGTGTTTTGTGATCGGGTCTTTCTCAAAAATTTACTCATTTGGGACATCATCGGTTGGGTAATCAGGGTAAGTTGTAAATGAGGGGTTTTTTCCTCTTTGATAGAGTAGAGAAAACATGTAATATGTCATATTTGTATCATTTACACTCTTTCTTTACATATATACATAATTTGTTCCATGATTCATAATTTAGGAGGTATATACTATATTGTTCCCATATGATTAGAAGTGGATGTGGATCATTAGACTAATACCACATTGGTTTAAAAGCTAGTTGAGATTGGTTATTTTAATGATAAGGTACTTTTGGGTAGAAAGAACACCATAGATAGGGTATTTTTGAAGTGTAGACACGATCACTACATGATGTGGGAGCTGGATTCATTGATGTGGTAGTAGTGAACTTCTATTTATCTAGATTGAGTATCTTGATCACTTTCAAGGGTCAAAAAGATTATTTAGTGGGTTGATTATAACATCTTTTCACAATTCAATCGGTTATGTTCCAATATATTATTTCTTTTCCTTTTCCATTGAGTGAGTATTATAGACCATGAATTGGGAGGACAAATGTATTTGTGATGTCATGGATTTTTTTTTAAATTTCCATCATGAACTAGCACTTTTCATAGATTGTTGTGTAGTTACACGATGTGTAATGGTATTAAAAAATATTTATTGGATTCCATATATATTGAGTTAGTTGAATATAAAGTCTGATAATGTTATATGTCATTTAAAGGTTACACATCGTGTAATTTGAATAATCATGTTTATAATCTGAGGCATTTTGTTTTTTCACATGACATATGTTGATTGAATTTAAGGACATGTAATGTTATTAAACACCTTGTAGTTCTACAATTTATATATTTCAAGTTGTCATGTGGAATTTGAGGCAGCATTCCTTTTTTGTGACCTCCTCTGTTTCGCTAGAGCTCTTACAATAACAGTTTGGGTGTGATATAATTCAATTCAGATTGATTCGGTTAATGATTGATCTCTTTTAGTATTAGGTTTTCCTTCATAATCTTATAGTTTCTCTTAGATAAACATTATTTTTGGTTGCAACAATATTTTGGCTACAGATTTTTGATAGGATTGGGTTTATTATCAATATTTCTTAGTTGCTTCTCAAGCCTTGTATTTTGATGGTAGAACATGTGGTTTCTAACACTTGTTGTGAATGAAAGTTAGGTTTCTTACATCATTGAGGTGGTGATCTATTTATCTATTCAATTCCATCAATTTAGTATTTTCCTTACTACTTCCCTGATATTTGAAAGTATAATTTTAGGGGTTGAAATTGAAAATGAAAGGGGTTGTCATTTTAAAAGGTATTATTTCATTGAAAATTGAATTTCATGTATTTGAAATCGATAATGGATTGGAGAACTCTGATGTAGATTAAATTTTCTGTGAAATTGTTTTGTAAAAAATGTGTTAGTGGTTATTAAAACAAAAATTGATAAACATTTAGTAGAGGGAACCTTGGGAGTATCGAGAGAGAGATATCAGTAGTCATAGTGTGTGTGACACCCCAAAGAGGTAAACACTTGTATATCAACAGACTATGGTAGAAATAAATATTAATAGCAATCAAACTTATTACATTTGAATTAGGAGTTATTAGTATGTATTTTCCCTTAGGATTGATTCTAGATGGTATATGCTTTGATGTTTTTGGTTATTTATCAAATGATTGATTATTTAATGGATGTTGTCAAATAGGTATAATTATATTCGGCATCTCGACCATCTTTTTTCTCGTATTATCAAACATGATATGAAATTTTTGAAAACTAAAGGATCATTTAAAAATTTCTTTACAATAGTTAATTTTATATAACTTATTGTAAAAAACTTTTTTTAATCATGAACATGTCCATTTTTGTTATTAGAACATGTATAGATCACATGTGGTTATACTACTAGATTCTGTTTCTCACATGCTACATCTTTCTTTGGGAGGTTTTAGACCTTATTTTTCTGTATAAATGTAATGTGAAGGGAATTATGAAGCATTCATGAATCTATTTGAATTGTTTTTTTATTAGGGTTAAGGTTCGTAGGTGATAATTGGTCACATTGAGAGTATTCCAACTATTCATGACATTCTTCCTGGTTTGGCCATTTGGTCTCAATTGCATCTCCATTTTTATTCATTGTAGACTGCATATATGTATTATTTTCTTAATATATAAAACACCTTTTCGTTTATTTACCTCACATCATAATGGGATGATTTGGGTGACTGCTCTAGTTGACCCTAGTTGGTATATGAATGGTTGGGGACTTTACAGTTGGTATCATAAGATGTTTTAAGAGACATTGTGAATAATATTACTGAAAAACAGAGATTAGGGAATGTAACACTATAAATGAAATTGAGGATAATTAATGAATAATGTTATATTTTATTGTTAATGATGAGATTATGTAGATGTTTCCTAGAAATAAAACACTATATTTATAGTATTTATAGAAATTATTCTAGAATTGATGTACGCTGGGATAATTACTCTAGAATGGGTACATTGGGCTTGACCTGATCATTACCTGGTGCTGGAAAATGGGCCTTACAATGAAAAAGGAATCATATTTCAGTGGGATGTTCTATGGATAAATAAAATTTTAATTACCCACTATTATTAAGTATTTAAATATAATTATATTCCTAAATAAACCATGTTTATTATAATGATATTAGTTATTCAAAAAAAATTCTAAATAAGTAATGTGTTTTAATTGTAATGAGATTTTTTATTATTTTACATAATGTTATGATCTAATATAGTGTATCCCATAATTTTGAAATGGATTATGGAAGATTTAATAGAAATCATATCATAGAAAGTAATATACATAGTAAAGAAGTTAATTTATTTTATGATAAAAAGAAAATCATTCAATGGGAACTAGTCTCCTAAAATATATCATCAAACATGGAAATAGTTTAGTGATAAAATGAAGAAATATGAAGAATTATCTAAATAATTTTTATTTTAATAGAATAAAAATATTAATATTATGTTAGAGAAATAAATGATTAAGTAATAAGGGAAAATTGATTTTCCCAAATGTGATAGTTGTTGGATGAAACACCCCAACACATGCTTGTGGGGAATTGAAGTTCATTATCAGTTTGGAGTGAAAGGACCCCATGATCATAATTGAAATGATAAGAAATAAATTTATAAAGATAAATTATTAAACTATAAAGATATGTAGATATATGCTAATGAATTCCCCCTGTTTCAAAGGAATATATCTTAATGGAAACTATGGGATAATTCTTAAATTTATTTTATTACCACAGATGTAAAACCCAGAGACTTTGTAAAAAACATTCAAATTAATTTATTCATTTTTATATTTTCATTACATGAGACATTATATTTGTTCGATTTAATTCTTATTCATTTTTTATTGATTTACATAGAACACCGAACATAGATTACTTTTTTTACAACACTCAATTTAAATGAAACATGACAAAATATATAAATATTGTTATTTAATAAGATAGTTGTCACCTAATCATTGTAAAGTTTTTTTTAATAAGATAAAATAAATTGGGAAATTTTGGATTGCACATTTATATAAAATTAATTCGTTGTTGAAAAATTAATTAGTTATACAGATAAAACCCTTTTCAAAATAAAAAGAAATTATTTTTTCAAGAACAATGTTTATGCGCACTCGCGTGTTGTATATAAATAATTTTACCACGTTAATTTTGAAGAATGAATTAAATGTAATTTATATATTATATTTTCAAAAAACTATTTAATATTCACATTATTTGTTTTTTATATAATAGATAAGAATAAATTTAATTTCACACATAAATAAGAAGTATTTTTTTAATGTGATTCTACCACAATTTTACGGTTTACTAATTTTGAAACTAATTTTTTAAAATCTAAATCGATTTATTATAGAAAATAAAGTTCATTTTTTAGATATTAATATTTTAATTATCTTATGATGATTTTTTTATATTTTTATGAAATGAATCATTTTTCGATGAATAGTGAAAGATACTGATTTTTAATAAAAATTGGGTTTTGTCAGAATTATTTATGTAGATAAATTATATAATGATTTGTTTTAAATAAAGTTAGTTCATTTATAATTTTATTTATACAATTATTATAATTTTATTCATTTTTATATTCAATTAGGATGTATAACATAGTCATGTTTTGGAACATTTTCACTTTAAATACCTACTTTCTTGTCTCGTTTGTATGATTAATTTTCAATTAATGATTTCTAATTATGTGAACAGAATATGAAAACATTTATTCAATTATTTTAATCTGAGTAATTTTTTATTTTATAATATGATCAACATAAATTTTATCCATATTTATTTGTGAAACAGTTAAAATTATGTAACATTTTAATGTTAAAACATTATTTTATGCATTACGTGAATTGGAATTAAAATTATTTTCAACTACATATATTATATTACTATAATGAATTTTATATAATATTAAGAATCAGTTGGTCTAAATCATATATAATAAAATATTCTATGTGAAATCTTAAATCATTAATTTCCACAATGAATAAAAAGATACATGTTTTATTTCTAAAAACTATAATGAAACATTGGAGTAAATATAAAGAATAAGGAATAAATTCATAAAAATGTTTTTATTATATATTGAGGATGTATTTATCTTTAAATTAATATATATATATATATATTAAATAATAATTAAATTTTTGAGACATGTTAGTTAAGGGCGATTTCCCAATAGTGAATACATTGGAGTTTTAACAAGACTGTCACTTCACATCCATTATTAAAGAGAATCCACTATCCCCAGTTATTCAGTCCTCTCATGCCATTATTATCAGAAAATCCAAATAACAAGTCAATTTCTAAAATCCATACATTAATTATATAATCCATAGTTATTGAATAAATCCATCCAAGGATGGTGTAAGGAGGAAACCAAAAGGATATACCCAAAGAAGTGATAACATTATTCCACAAACATTTCTATTTTATTTCTTCCCCATAACCATTAAATAATTATTATATAATGATTATATAATATCCTCATTATATTAAATAAACTTATAATTTTTTAAATCAAATTATATGACCTATAACCACTTACTCTTTATTCGAAAGGGTTACAAAATCATCGTTTTTGTGTTCAAATGAAAACATCAATGTTAACTGATGTCATTGGTTTCTTCAATTACCACTGATTTAGGTTATAAATAATAATGGAAATACTATATATATATATATGATATATATTGTATTTAAGATGTTATTATGAATCGTAAAATAGTATTTCAGAAAACATCCTTTATTATAAATTTGGGGGAATATGATTACTTTGTTTGGGTGTACAACAGAGCACTTACTTCTGAAGCGATGTGATTTGTTAATGATTTAAATGGATTGTATAAATGATGGGATTAATTATTGAAAGTGAAATATATGTAAAAAATTAATAATTTCATGAATATATATATATATCTCATTTAAATTTCCTTATTTCAATATGACATGAAAATTGAAACAGTGTTCATGTGTTTGTTTGGCCTACAATCTCTGTGAATTGTGTGTTCATTTCCTATTGCTAAATTTTATTGGTTAATAAAAAAACTGAATAAAGAAAATATTTATATAAGGTTATCATTATTAATATAACTAAATCATGATATAACAAGGTAGACTAATAATAAAAATGTCAAAACATGAATTGAAAACAAAGCAGTTATTACCTGACACACAAATTAACATGGAATTATTAATGAATGGGTAATATATAGGTAAAAGTATATAATATATGGTATTGTATATATTAACATGGTTAATTTTTATCTATAAAATATTAATATGTTTATTAAACCTGAGTTTTAAATGTGTACGATGACAGTCAAGACATTAGGTATGGAATATTCATCTCACTTTTACTTTTTGTCAGATTAATTCAATATTCACCACATGTTTCCATTATGTACTGTATATTCATCCAATTAATTTTTATATGCTGACTCTGCTAAAATTTCATGGTATTTACATATCCATTTTACAATATATATTTCATTTATTTTATGTTTCAAATGATTCCAAATCAATAAAGGAGTTTTTTCTACATTTTCCCTCATTGAGAAACATTTAATAGTATGCACCTATTTTATTTTAATAACTATATATAAATATACATATTCATTTAATATCATGAATATAATTCATTAAATGATATTTCATTATTATTGAAGTGTTATTATTTAATTTTTATAATGATTTAATGTTACCAATGTAGTAATAGTTTATTTATACAATATCATAATTTATCAGAATTGTTTATGGTTATTCATCTATTGATAAAATAAAATGATCCATATTTCAATAATATTCAATAATTTCTTGTACATAATTAATTCATGATATATTATATTAATGGTACCATATTACCAGTATTCGGTACTTAATATAATAATGAATGTGGTTTTTATGGAATCAAGCCTTTTTTCTCTGTTTCGTAAGAAATATTTTTTATTCAAAATCATTATTTCCTAATTAGTTTTTATAAAATGTGTTAAAATTATATTTAAATCACACATTAAAGGGAAATTATTATATAAGTTTTAAATGTTTTAGAAAAATAATAAATTGGTTTTCAGTTAATTCAATTTATGTCATCGTAGTTAATTTTATAGATTTTTTTTTCAAAATTCTATATGATTTAAAATGATTTTATCAATGATAAAAGGATATTTTCCTCAATAAATGTTATAATGTATTATTAATTATTAATTCATATTTTTTCAGGGTTTTTTAAAATGAAAAATATTTTGAAAATATATTTTTGTAAATTTTTTTCTTTGAAATGTTATTTCAAAAATAATTCTATAAAATAATATTTCAAAATCACTCTTTATATAAGATGACATCAAACGATAGATTTTATGCATTTTAAGAGAAATGATCCATGAAATACATTGTTAATAATTCATTAAATGTTTTATGTTTAAAAGGTCTAGTTATTTATGGAACATATTTTATTCCATGGGTTATACCATGATAAAATTATTATGAAACCTGCTTTCTTACATCTGTAATATTATTATAAAAATACAATGAACACACTACATTTTCACCAGGTTTTCAAATTTTGAAAATTTTATGATACCAATTTTATTTTTTGGATTATGATATGATTTTAATGAAACTCATCTCTTTTTATGGGTCATGATATGAGGAATGATTTATCATATTTTGGCACACGTATGTATTATTTCATTATATGAAGAGTGCGACCTATATCCCCCCCAGTGCATTGCGTGGGGATAAATTATCTATGAAATTTGAGGGTACAAGTGTTGTTAGGCCATGTCTATAAAGGGTGGTACACTAGTGGTCAGCCCAAACCTTTAATGGATGGTAAACTTTTGTTCAATCCATGCCTGAAAAAAATGTTACATGGTTGGTCTTGCCAATCCCAATGTAGTTACACACGTGTTCAGCCCAATCCTAAGATGTTATAAACTCCTTGGTCATTATCAATAACTAAATATTTTAAATTCTTATGTCTCTTCCAAAAATCTATGTCATATACCTATGTTATGCTCTCATGGAACATGTTATTTTTCAATATTATGATATAGAACTTATTATAGGTCAATATTTATTCCATGATTTATGTTTATGATCTTTTATATGTAGCGTATGGATTTAAAATGTTATATTAATGTTATCATACACTTATAATCTTATTATGAATATTTATCCTCCTCATTAACCTTACAAAGAATTTGAGATCACAATTTCTTATATTTCCTTTAGCCATGTAATGAAGAACGTTTTTATTTTCTAGTACTAAATTGGATGATCATTAGGGGATTCATTTAAGATCTTTCACCAAGAAATAAGATTATGTTCCATGTTTCAAAAGACTCTAAACTAATATGTTCATCTATCATGTACCATTGTAATGTACATAAAATTCATCTAAAATTATTTAATATTCATATATGATATTAATGGGACATAATAGTTTCTATAAATGGATTGGTTTGGTCAACAATTAGAAACAAGGATGAGAAAACATTAGTGACATGCCTTGATATATTTCTATGCATATGTCTTAGGATGTCTCTATGGATTATTTAAAGGATAATTCAAGGTATTGGAAAATGTTATATTATTTTTCTATGTGATTGTAAGTTCTATTTTCCATTAACTACATCCCTTTAAAGATAATACATGTGGATGTGGTCCTAGGATATATGTGGCTAGGGGTAATATCCCCAAAAAATAATGTATTGATATGCACTCAATCATGAACTGCATCAAGACAAAATCTCTTAATTTACCTTTGGTCTGAAACACCCATTGAATATGATTTAGAAATTAATAATATTATTATTAACCATTATTATGGATTTAAAAATAAAATGATAATTAATAACATCATATAAACTTAAGGTGTCAAGGAATAAATATGGTTTCATCATTTAGAATTCCTATAAGTGATTTTGCATAATTTTTTGTTTTCCAACTATGTGTTTTGTTGCTCACGCAATGATTTTAGTTTTAGAAAATGGTTATAACAAGAAAGATTCTAGTTAACATTAATTCTTTTAGAAAATTGAGAGATTATGAGGAACCAAATTGGATGTTAACAATACAGAAAGATATTGTGATTATGTCTAACTAGCTATCACAATATATGTTTAACAATGTAATCATTAGTGAGATTATTTTTACATTAAATTAGAGGACCATATTCATTTATAAAAGTTAATGTAATAATAAAAATTGTGTAAATAAGGCAGGGATTCCTACATGTCAATGCATTTGGTGGAAAAACATGAATGAAAATCTTAAATTGACAGAACGATGTTATCAGTTTTATATAAAGTTTCATGGAGTGATAAACTTACGAGTAGTTCAAATTTATATATTAAGAGAATATTGAAATTACCCTTCTCAATTCCCTAACCCATGAATTAACATCAATACCAAGGAATTACATATTTCATTCCAATCAAGGATGTAAAAGGATTGAAGTATATTTGTATTTGGATTCAAGAATTATAAATTTTGAAATATATATGTAATGTATAGTATATGTATTTTATTTATGATTATGAAAGAGAAAAGATTTAATTTCACGGTTATATTTAATTGAAAATAGATGATTATGGTAAGGTAAACCATAATCTTTTCCTGATTATTATAAAATAGTGTTTTTATTGGATAAAGATATTTTGGATTAGATTAAAGTAAATTTGATAGTCTTCATTACCTTGGAAATGGATTAATTATATTTTGACCAAGTGGTGTATTCTATCACACTTCTATAATACATAATTTATTTGTTTAAGGAATATATACCATATTATATGTATTAGGGAGAATGAAATCATTCATGTTTTCAACACCGTTATATAGTTATTCAGTTTTTTACCATGTTTTATGAGAATACATGATGAATGTATTCATATTTTTCATATGTGAAAATCAAAAAAAAATGTAATACAAGGGGCTTCAATGTAGAACTAATTATTAGACCATCCTCTTAAAGTTATGTATTTTGATCATTTAAATGTTCCAAAATAATAACAAATTATGAAATGGTTTATTTTGAACATGGAATTAGTATTTGGAGACTAATTCATTATAACATAATGATTTATCCATATAAAAAACATGTACCAACAATTTTCAATTCAATATTACTAAAGATATAATGAATTAATTATCATTATATTTATGGCTCTTATTATTCACTAGTGATACAAACACCAAAAAATTACATTTATTTCATAGATTAATTAATGAAGTGTAAATTGATCAAGGAAAAAAATTTATATTGGCCATATGAAATGAAATAAAATCATGTTTGTATACATTCCTTTGAAAATCATTAAATATTGGTAAAAGGGTATTGAAATAAAAAAATTTGTTGTTATCATCATTTTATTTGATTTCAATGAACTTATATTATCCGCTTTGGTTTATGTATTTTTTATCAATGAATTTATCCTGACCATGTTCTTTATCACTCTGTTTTAGTATTTGGGTGTCGTTCTTCTCTTTCATGCCCATTTTTTCACTTCCCAACTAAGCTCACCTCACCTATGTGGAAACCAAGTTATGAGTGACATTAATAAACCATTATGATGTCAATATTCCATTTTAGGGGATTTTTTATTATTAATTTTTGTGATGTGGGTTTCTATGAAGTAATTTTTATGTTTTAAACCTTTTATGACTGAGATGAATTTCATGGGTCAAATTCATTTTATAGGGCGTAGAATGTTACACCATTAGATTATGTGGTTATTTTCAAATTTATTTACTATTTCAAATATTTTTTATGTGAGGCACGAATTTTATCCTGAGTTATAGACGATATAGTGTTTCTCATGAGCTATATGCAACATCGAGCATAGGATTCCTTACCCCCAACAATGAGTTTAAATTAAATGTGACATGTTATTAAAATATTATTTGTTAATATCATAGTTGTAACCTAGATGATGATATGATCGTTGGGAAAAATATTATAAAAATTTTCAAAATTTATTTTACCCATGTATATAAAATAAATAATTTTCAAAATAATTTATTATAAAATAAAATAAAACCATTTTAAAAATTAAAGGAAGTAATTTTCCGAAACACTATGTTCAATTAAACACTTATATATTAAATAATAAAATTATCCAAATTACTTTTAAAGAATTATTGTAAATTTATTTATATATTATATATTAATTAAAATATTAAACATTCATCTTAATTTTTTAGATTAGAGATATAAACAAATCTAATTTTTTGCATAAAAAGTTGTATTTTTGTGAAAGGAAGTTTTATTGACTTTTAAAGATGAAATTATTTTAAAACAAATCTATGAAAATTTTATAAATAATATATAAAAATTTAAACACAATTTTTTTAATATAAATTTCATAATTAACTTATGGTAATTTTGTTGTAATTTTATCAATATATTTGTTTTCAAATGAATAGTGAGAACTATTAATTTTAATTGAAAAATGACATTATGTTAGAATAATTTATATATATTAATTATATGTTAAATTATAGTAAAATTAAAACATGTGAATCATTACATATATTAATCAAATTTCTGAAATTTTAAGAATTTTTATATTAATTTCATATATGAAAACATATAAAATTATCTATCATTTTCAAGTTAAAAACTCACTCTCTCACATAGTCTACGAGATTAATTTTTTTCTATCTTCTTCCAATTTTGTAAATTTATTTCAGAAAAATTATATCCATAATAATAATAATAATAATATATCTTATGAAATAAGTTCAGCTTAACTAGTTAATATAATTTTTAATTAAATCATTTAAAATTAATTGACGTGATTAATGTTGAAATACGTTTTTGTGGATAATATGTATTTGTTTTAAAATTAATTTTTCATGGATGTAATATATTAATTTAAAATATTGTAAATAATATTATTAATTAGTAGTTCTAAATTATCAAATTAATAGATTAACATTATATTCTAAATTTTTAAATTACATATGTAAATAAAAATAAACCTAATTACCATGGTAAAATCTATAAATGATAAAAATGAGAAAACATAAAGGAAAAGGAATAATAGTATAAAATGTGATTCTTTTGTGTGTTCGATGTATGGGTTGACCAATTAATCCCTCTCCACCATTATTGTTTAATTATTTCATGAACATGATTAAGGGGAGACCTCCCAATATTCAATACTTTTGGATATATAGACGAATGTAAATACTCCTCCATTATAAAAGAGCATTGAATGACTGAAAATTTGTTTTTTATTAAGATTAGGTAAGTCCCCTTTTAAGGGTAAGGGGAAAACCCAACAGACTTCACAAACATAAAACAATAAAATCCCCAATGTCCAATGTCCAAAGCTCAAAGACAATCTAATTCAAACCTGCAATGAAGATCCCCTCCCTAGTATCAAAATAAATATGTATAACTTCCACAATCTCATCATTGCCCGACAGCAGTACCGTGCACAGTTTCACCGGCACAGAACCGATAGCTAACGTCATTCCCTCTCAAACATCCAAATCCAGAATCCATGATATGTGGAAGCTATTACTCTGCACCTCTTTTAAAATCGTCCCTTACAAGTTAAATGGATGAATTGTACCCTAAACTGCATACTATGGGGCCGAAAAACACAGAACCTATTCACACAATCAACCAAACTAGACCCAATCCACAAAAACCCAATAGCTCCACAAAAAAATCATCAACACGAGAACCACAATCCTAAAGCCATCTTGATTTTCCACCTCCATATAACTAAATCACTCATCAATCCAAATTATACTCAATCCAAAAATCTCCCAAAAACACCACTGCAAAATTCTCAAACCGAGAACCACAATCCTAAAACCATCACGATTTCGCCGTAACCGAATCAGACCTCCAGAGAGACACCACCGTGCGCCTCCAAGAACATTGGATAACCAGAAAAATAGTACAAAAAATCTAAATACACACACCAAACTAGAAGGGGGACCTCCCAAATAGAAGTTCACCAGAAAAAACACCTTCTCAATCCATGGGAGAAGATCTCGTCACCGCCATCATCCTCGCACCCGAGTACCAAATTAACCCAAGCACCCGTATATGGAATGGAACGAAACACCAACCCCAGTGGGCAGTATCTGAAACCCGCACCCAGAACTTCACAGTGCCTTAGAGAAAAACCCTAACCAGTTTGATGGATAGGGTGAGAAGACATCCAGAATGCGAAGTGACTCTCCAAATATGAGCCTGTCGATGCCCCCATGAGACAAAACCATGCCACAGACCTATAGAGTGGAGTGTCGAGGAGATATCCAGTCGACCCGTAACAGTAGGGAAGAAGGCGGATACATGAGAAGACCTAGCGACGCGGATCCCTTTACGGGCTCATCCTTATTAATGAGAATTCAATATCTCAAATTATTCACACTAATCCTACCAATTGGACGGACCAACACTACAAAAAAGGGTTATTATTATGTTTTTTATAGGTAGTTATTCACAACCCCTTATAAAATAATTATTTATATTTTTATAGGGGGTTATGAACCCCCTTTAAATTCATTATCATTATAAATTAGAGGGGGTTATGTGTGACACGTGGCAATCATAACATTATTAGGGGCTTATATTCATAAATTAGAGGAGTTTTAAATTCCATTTAATATTTTGAAATTATTTTTAATAACATCCGGAGTGATTTTTCATGAGGGTTCAACATCCCCTCATTTAAAAAAATAGAGGGGGTGTGTAAATGTCATTAATAAATGGGATTAGTGGTGGACCATAACTCCCAGTAACAGCTTAACATAGTGTGTGTTCAAAACCCCATATAATATCATAAATTAAAGGGGGAGTTTAATACCACCTCTAATGTCTTAAATTACAGGGTGTTGAAATCCATCACAAATGTATTATATTATAGGGATTTGAAACCCCCCTTATAGTGTATTAAATTACCCCTCTAATGCCATTATATTAGAGGCGGATGGGGACCCCCACAAATGTCTTTTAATTACAAGGGGTTATGAACCCCAACTATTTCCTTAAAACACTATCTATAAATGTATTTAAAAATATCATATGAACATATTATATAGAATATTTATACGGTTGTATTTAAACTTATTTGTATGTATACATAAATATAATTGTATTGATTTATGTACATTAATGTATATTTATTAATGTAAATTTATTTTCATATAATATTATTTTTATAAAATATAAACACATAAAGATATTATATAAATAAATATATAAATATTAATTATTTAAAAATATATATCATAGAAAAACAGAAGCATATAATTATTATTGTTTATATTTTTATAATAATGAATATATTTTTAAATAATGTGCTTATGATTTTATATTATATATAATTAATATTATATAATATACAATTTATAAAAATAAATATATAATAATGTACTCAATGTTGTTCCAATAAATTTATATAAATGTATGTCAATATAATATTATATAGAATATTTATACGATTATATTTTATTGTGTTTTTATGTACAAATAATTACAATTTTATAATTTTAAGTACATTAATATAAATTTATTTGTATGAATTTTATATCAAAAAATATTAATTATATATAATATATAAGCATGACCATAATAAATAAATATATTCATAAATATATTTTTTTTGGAAAATATATATCATATAAAAATCGAAGAATGTTGTTTTTGTAGTTTACAATTTAATAATAACTAATATATTTATCAATATTACTTTTATTCCTTTACATAATATATAATAATTATTATATGATATATAATTTATACAAATATATATATATATTAATGTCAACAATATTGTACAAATATATATATTTAAATTTAAATATATTAATGTTCATAATATTATACAATTATATTTTTTGAAATAAATGTATATTATGTGCATAATAATATATATGTGTATTGAAATATATAATATAAGTATCTGTAAAAATTTTAATTCATATAACATTATATAAATATTTTTATAAATCTTATTTCCTATATAATATTTTTATAAATTTTATTTCATTTAATATTAATTATTGATAATGTAAATATTCGTTTAAATTGTATTTCATCTATATGTATTTTATATAATATTATAAAATATATTCTAATAAATGTATATTAATTAAAATAATAATTAATATATATATATATTGAAATAAATTATATAAATGTATTATTAAAGACATTATATTATTATATTTATATACAAATGATTATATTAATAAAATAAATTATAAATTATATAAATATATCTTTATGAATACAAAAAATTTAAATAAATCTATTTATAAATATATAAATATATGTGTATATAGTTAAAATAATTAAAATTATAATATATATTTATTCAAATGAATTTAAATACAGTTCTGAAATATATAGTTTATATAAATGTATAAATCAAATATAAAATAAATACAAGAAATACATAATTTAAAATGTATATATTAATTTAAATATATATATATGTTATATTTTTATATGTATTCTAATATTTATTAAAATAATATTTACATATGTTAGCATCATAATATATATAAATATTTTAAGGTGTAAATGATATGTGTAAATTCATATGGCTTATTGGTAGTGGTGCTAGATGTATACACTGTAGGTATCGGTTTGAAACCTTTTAGAATAATTTTTATGGGTTTTGTGTCAACATGTTATTGTGTACAAGGTTTTCTAATGGGAGGAAGCAGGCGAGATGGTTCACTATAAGGGGAGGCAGCAAGGTGATGGGAGAACTGGAGGGGGAAGTGAGAGAGCGGAACTGGAGGCGTGGTGCTACAGAATGGAATGAGAGGGGATCCAGGTGGATGGGTGGTGGGGTGACAAAGAGAATAGTAGGGGTCAGATTAGAAAAATACTTAAAAAGAGAAACTTCAGTGGAATTTTCCACACCCACCTCTTATGTAATCATTATTAAGGGTAGTTTTGAACCTCCCCGAGATCGCTCAATTAGAGGTGGTTGTAGTTAAAACCACCTATAATTCCAGCTGTTCGCCAAAATTTTGTACAATATTAAAGTGGGTTGAAACCCACTATAATGAAACCACCACTAATTTTGTCATGAATTTACCATTGTTTCCTCATAACATTCCTAACGACAGTAGGCAGTAAAATTAGTAGCGGTTCCTTATAACCATTGTTAATGTCATTAGAAGGGGTTATAAGCCTTTCTAAAGTCAAAAATTACTCACTCTAAACATTTTATATTTTTGTAGTGAAATTACATAAAAACATCCAAAAATACATACTCTCATCCTAGAGGCCTTAATATATTTATAAATCCAACCAATGATGTCATATGTTTAAAACAAAAATGTGATACCTTAAGAAGAGGTAACATTCTTCAATGATCATTTTTGTTTTATTTCTTCCCCCAAAGCCTTCAATTTTATTCATATCATGATTATATAATGACATCAATATATTACATTTATTTATATATTTTATTTTAGTTTTATACATCAAACCACTAACGATTCCATCCAATTGGTTATGAAATCATCATTTATGTGTATGGTGGACTATAGCCTTCGTAATCGGTGTCTTTCATTTTTCATAAATAAATTTTGAGGATTAGACTAACATCAAAAACAAAATTTATATATCATATATATGATATATTTTATATTTATGATGTTATAATGATTATTTTATTTTTATATCAAACATAATTTCTTGATTTCAATTTTTGGGGATAAGATAATCTTGTTCATGAGTGCAATATACTACTAACTCATGAAGCGATGTGATTCATTTAGGCTTTAGAAGGAATGTATTAATGATTTTTTAAATGGGAATAATTGATATGTATATATATCTATGACATAAAAATTAAAATTAAAATAATATATATATATATATATATATCATTTAATTTTCATTCTCTAAATACCACATGAAAATTGAAACAATGTTCATATGTACATACGACATATAATCTCGATTAATAGTGTCCTCTAATTCCTGTCACAAGATTTTATGGGGTAAAAAAACTACCTTTATGATGTATATATGATATATTTATATAATTTTTATAATTATGTATATTATCATATCATGTTATAAGTAAGGGATCCAATAATAAGAAGTCAAAACATGTACGAGAATAAAACAGTTATTTTGCAGAACCAAAATTTAACAACAAAATATTAATTAATGGGTAGTATAAATTCATAATTATATCTTTTATATTATTATATATATTAATATACCTCTATTATAGATTAAAATAAAAAAATATTATTTTAATTTTCAGATTAAATGAGTAAGAAGATAGTCAGAACATAAGGTATGCGATTTCTATCTCACTTTTACATCCCATGAGACAAATTCCATATCCCCCAAAAATTCAATTTATGTGGTTCAAATAATGAAAATAAATTTATATTATCGTTTTAAAAATTGAATATATATATATATATATAATATAGGATCTCTCTTTCTTGGGGATTCTAGTTCAAATGTTTCAAATTCGATAAGTAAATTTTTCACTATTTAACCTTCTTTGAAAAACATGTTTTATTATACACCTATATTTGTTTAGTAGAGTATACAAATCCCGTTATACATGTTATTAAATAAATATACTTATTTTAATGATAATTCAATCATCATTCAATGTTATTATTTCATTTATATGATAATATAATGTCACCGAAGTGTTATGTGTTTATTAGTACAATATCATCCTTTATCTAGATTGTTTATTATTATTATAATGATGATGGAATATTATAATAACTATCTCTAAAATTATCATAAATGTTCTCATATTTTGGTTATTTATCAAATCATCATGTAACAGTACCATTTTTAAACTATATTCAGTAAAAATAATTAAGAATGTGTTTTTCAAAAAATATGACCTTATTTCCCTCTTTAGTGGGAAATCTTTGTTATTGAAAACAATGTTTTCTAAAATTGTATACACTCATTTTTACATGACTTATAATATCATTTTCATAATAAATTATTTCCAAATTTATTTATTTTTTGATTTTTATATTAATAAATCTTTCCCTATTCTTCTTTTATATGGTTCCAATGTTATTTTCAAAGAAAATGTTTTTAAAATTTTTATTAATTACAAAATAATTTCTCAAAGGGAAAGTTATATTTTCTAAAAAATCATTAAAATTAATTTTAAAACATAATTAATAATTTTTAAAAGTATTTTATTTTTTGAAAATGTTTTATGTCCTATAAAAATTTTTAAAATAAATTTTATTTTCATTAAGAAATCCTAAATTGATCATTAAAATCATTATCTGTCTAAGATGACACAATTTGATATAATTTATGGTTTACAATTGATATTATCCAAGTACAAAATTTTTTATGTATTCTAAACATTCAAATTTAATATGAATAGTTTTCTAGGAAATCATTTACACTTCCATAGGTTATACCATAATACAACACATATTAAAATTACATTCATTCATAGGTTATTATCTTTCATTCATAGGTTATTATATGATGACATTGTTATGAAACCTATATCAATTCCATAGTTTCTAATATGTTTACTGGATTATAATTTCCATTTAATTTAATTGGTTATGATATGATATTTATGAAACCAGACACTTTTTAAGGATCATGATATGATTAATGTATTATTATATTATGGCACATGTATGTATGATTTCATTATGTGATTGGTGTTACATATATCTCTATAGAATGAATTCTATAGAGTTAAATTCTCCAAGAGAAAAGAGAGTACATTGGTGTTCATCCCAAGCCTATAAAAGTGGTTACATAGGTTGTCATCCAATGACAATAAAGGATGGTGCACGGTTAGTCAGACCAAGCCCATAAAGGATGGTTAATGGGTAGCTTACCAAATCATGGATCAGGTATACAGGTGGTCATCCCAATCCTAACATGTTATAAAAATATTGGAGAATATCAACATCACAATATTTTCTATGATTGTGTGTATACCATAAGTTAATGTGTTATTCATATCTTACACACTCTAGGAATTTTTTCATTGACTATCATATAATTCATGTCTTATGAAATGAAAATCCTTATTCCATGATTCAGGTTTTTATTCTTTGATGTGTAGGGTATTGTTTTCTAATGATATTCTCATGTTCTATTAATATTTTCATCAAGTTACTCTTCTGTATCTTTCTTTCCAAACCTTATTGTGAATTTTTGTTGACCCGTTCTTATTTGAGTTTCTCAAGTTCATGAAAAATGAATTTAAGTAGTATTACAAAATTTAATGTTCTTTGTAAAATATTTTATGATATTTAACCATGTTAGAATATTGTGTTCCATGTTTCTAATGACACAAAACAATTATGGTCCTCAGGAATACACGTTTTTATTTACTTAATATTCAACTAAAATGATATAATATCCATTTCTGAGAATCTAGGGATTCTATAACCAATAATGTGAAATGATTAATGATTTTCTATTTGGATTCATGAAATATATTATTGCATTATTTCATCAATGATATTTTAGAAACATTAATCTTTAAATTAATAATCATTTTCAACAGAATTATTTATTAATAGTCACGAGAAAATATGATGAATGATATTGATGGCCAATAATGGTGATTCAGGGACATGTTTAACCTTTTGAAAAAAAATATTAAGGGAGGAAAACCCCTTGTATTTTTACGATGGTGTGATAAAAATGATAATTTTGGGGATAGATTTAGTGACCATGAAATTAGTTTGACATTTGATGGTTTGAGCGATAAATACTAGAGTTTACTATAATTTATTCATTTATTTAATATATTCAACAACCCTTGATCACTTTTGAAAAATTTATGTTTTCCTTAATATTTTATAGTTATAAAAGTATTCCAATATTTTAAATGTGAAATTAAGAGACACATTATTTTATTTTTGGAATATAATATTGATTTAGATACCATCCTTCGAAATATTTAAACATTGAATTTGGAATGACATATTATTGGATGAATACAATGTTTACCATATAGTGAAATTATTATGTTGAACATTGGGTGCTATTGAACAAATCATAACATTTTTTTGGAAAATATATATACATAGAAGGAATTAATTATAATTATACTGATTAATTCATTGTACATTGGGAATTAAAACACATTTTTTATATTCTTTCATATAGTATAAAATGAAGTGGTAGTTCACTGGAAAAAATGACAAAATTTTGATTTTGAAATATCAATATCTTATGAAATTATATTTTCATTTTTTTTCTCCACCTAGATGGTAATGAAATTATTTAAATATAAGAAAACGATTCTATATAAAATTATCTAGTACTGTCATTTAAAATGACTAAAACAGTCACATAACACATTGCTTAATTTTAATTTTTTTGGGAGTTTTCTTTCTTATGATCATTCAATTTCTTTTGATCACTAATCTATATCACATTCCACAATTATTTGGGCATTAATATTTTCTTCTATCTGCATATCTAGACAAACCGTCTATGTTCTCATACCTCGAATCATAGTTATGTTATTATACCAAATGACCTTTATACTTCTATTTATATTTTATCAAGAAGATATTTGTAACACAAAATCCTAATGTGTACTTCAAATAAAGGAATTTTCAATGGTCATCCCGTTTTTATTGAGATGAGTATTAAAGTTCATGGGTGAAATTTATTTAAGAGGTGTACAATGTAACAATATGATATTACAAAAGAGGATCATATTGTCTAATAGTGTTTATGACAAGAAGCACTAATATTAGAGGATAATTTTAATCCCTGAGAATTAATGATATATTAATTTTAATTAAAATTCAATCTCTTAACAAGCTTTTAATTCATACAACAATTGGTTTGAATGAAACATGATAATATATTAATATTTTTTTGTTAAAACTTGATCATTATAACATTGTTTTTATTATTGTGTCTATGAATAGTTGTGAAAATATAATTTATATTACATTTTTTAATCAATTATAAACTATATTGAGTGATTACTAACTAATTATAAATAAAATAAGCACTACATTAAAGAGAACAAAATATTTTATGCAAAAACTATATCTTTCTAAATGGTAGATTAACCATTCATTGTGAAAAAAATTTATTAATAATTTGTAACACTTATATAAAATTTATTTCATAAACGAACATCATTTAAAAAACATTTCAAAAACATATTTGGTTTATTTTTAAAAAATTTGAGGAATATTTTATTTATTAGAATAATAGTGAAATTTAATTTTTTTTTGAAAAATTACTTTTCATATAAAAATATTAAATGATAAATTTATTTTTACATTATAGTAAATTAATTATTTTATATTTGAACTAATTTAGGACAATAAAAACAATTTCATTTTTTGATGATTGATATTAAAACATTCCATACTCATGAGAATATTCTATCTGGAAAACCCCTCTTTGGTCGCATATATGTTTTATATTTAAATTAAATTCATCCCATTATGTGAGTTAAATTTTTAATAATTGATTCAATATTTGAAATAAAAAAAATTCATAATATATATTTAGTTAATATTACATTTTTACCAAAATTAATAGTGAATTATGTAATAAATCATTCACTACAATTAAGGTAAATTGAGTTTATTATGGGGATAAACTAAACTAATCAGTGTTAAAATGAACTAAAAACATGTCATATTCTTATTGGATAGCCTTATTTGTACCCTAATCTCCATAATATTAAATTTTTTGATATTTTTTCACCCTTATCAATAAAATTGACCAAAATAATGATTTATGTAATAAAAGATACTAAATGTAACCCACTTGCATTGAAATTTATGTTATGTGTACCCATGGGTAAAAAAGAAACGTGTGAAAATATGGATAATAATTTTGATAATATATATATACATTAATGTGGTTATTTTATTTTTTAATTTTATTAATCATGTATTTTATTTAAATTAATAATAAACATAAAATGAGTTAATATTTTATTAAAATTAATATTAATTAAATGATAACAAAAATATTAAATGTGAAATAAAATAAATGAAATATTATTTTCGATTAATTTTTAAGATACATATATCATTTTATACATTTTTAAAATAATATATTCTAATTACATCATTATATTTAAATTTTATTATTTATATTAATTGAAGAATTTTTAAATTGATGGTAATGTTATTTTATGATATGTGATATTTTATTAAACAATTTAGAATTCATAAAAATCATATCATCGCCAAATTTATTTTTAAGTTAATATATATATAATATTTTTTAAATTAATTAACCAATTTTCCTTGTTAATTTATATCATGATTCTTAATGAGTGAAAACCATGTTAAAACATTTATGTTTAAATCAATGTTCTTTCACACTACATGAGCTTATATTAATCTTTTTTTTCTAAACATTTATGTTTTTTATTTAGTAATTTTAATTTTTTTTAAGTTATGGTTAAATATTATCTAATACATATCATTATATTTATTTCATATATGGAATAATAAAAAGTTAAAAATTTCAGTTACAATAGTGAAAACATTATTGTAAAAAGTAATTCAACATGTAAGTTAGGGAAAAATTCTTTAATATTTTGTTTTATTGTGTGGATGTTGTTTTTCTTGATAATAACAGCCTTATACCCCATTAATTATAATTTTTGGAGCCACTTGGGTTGAGAGTGACATACCATTGTTAAATAATTTTTGGTATTTACAAAAATGGCACTACTTATCAATTATAAAAGTGCACCCACTCCCCACACTTATTGACACCTATCACACAGTATTCCCAAAAAATGACCTACCAAATCCCCTCCAAAACATCCTCACACATATTATTTATCTTCTTTTATTCAAAAAATTTGAACCATATTCTCTTAATGGGAATATCCAAAGGTGGTTCTACTAAGATATGTTAATTGATTTCATTAAAATAAGTATTTTCATGCTACTTATTCTACAATAAATTATTTCTTCAAACATAAAATATAATAAAAAAAAGAACATAATAATATGTTATTTTGTATATTTCATAATACTTATCATATATACTTTCATAAAATGTGATACAGAATCATCAATCATTAGTTTAATTAACAAATTCATCTTATACAAGTATTACTCATTTTCCACCAACACTTATCAATGATGTATATAATGGTGGATTTGATGTAAATAGATAATAATTTATGATATATTTATAAATTTTTATTTTTAATATCACAGATAACTTCGAAATTTTTATTCTATTTAAAATACGATAACATTGGACATGTATACAACGAACTACCACTTTTCAAAGTGATTGTCCCATTTTCCATTTATGATTTGCATGGAATGTAAAAAGGGATATATATATATATATATTTAATGAATATATGTGTTATATAAGATATGATATAAATTATTTAAAAGTAGTATATCATAAAATTCATTACGGTTTCACCCATTAAGGGAATTATATTTTCACTCGTGCGTACGTCCAACGTACAGGTGCCATGAAGATATGTTGTCAATTTTCAATGTACAATATTAAAGAAATGTTATAATGATATATATAATTGAAAGAAAAAATTTAGAAAATTAATATCATTTTTTGATGATGAAAAATTATCTTAAAAATAATTATAGTAACATTCATTATAAAACAATGATGACAAATAATGCAATTAACATCCAAAATAACAAAAATATTTAAATATTATTATCAATTTGATGGTAAAATGTTATTAGAGGATCTTATATCATATTATATATCTGTATATGGTTTTATAATATATTCATAATAATCTTAAATTCATTCTTGAGTTTTTTGGATACATATGAAGGTAGTTGAACAATAGGAATGGGTTTCTCATCACACTTTTACTTCGGTTAGACAAATTCTACATACAAAACATATTTATTTTATTAATTGAATATTGTAATGTCATGGCAAATCTTACCATCGAACCGGTGGTCGGGCCAGTGGGTCACATGGCCTTAAGCACATCCCCCCGTATGCCAGAGGCTACCGACTCACAGTAAGGGTCTCAAGAGCTGATAATGGGGAGACTATACCCTCATATCAGAGTAATGTGTCGGTATTATCAGAGTAAATATCATTCAGTAGTGGAAGAAGTAAACAATTGAAATAAATTAGTGATATAAATAATAATATCCATTTTAGAAAAGGTGTAAAATGCTAGTTACAATGCATGGATGTACAATTGATGATACATTTATGAAAGAAGGAAACATTACAACATGCTTTACAACCAATACAAAAAGAAAAGATAGCAAAGTAAGACATCAAATGTCCTGAGCATCCCAAGCTCCTACTTGGTCCTCTACTC
Source organism: Viscum album (assembly GCA_963277665.1). NCBI lineage: Eukaryota > Viridiplantae > Streptophyta > Magnoliopsida > Santalales > Viscaceae > Viscum > Viscum album. Next base: position 127,053,944 of record OY728151.1, on the reverse strand, counting down.
CTAACTCCCCTAGTAGGACCAGCACAGTACACAACCTATGTCCTGCAAGCAAGAAGGTCCACTCGGGTACCCCAGTGCAATGGCGGCCCGAGTAGGGTGTGAGATATGAATCTCAGTAGGCTGGCACCACCAGTTTCAAACCCAATCCAGACAGTGTATAATAATTAAATAGTGAGCTGTTATAGAGATACAGTAACCAGAAGTACGTAAGTAAAATAACAACCGTCCAAGTACTTAAGGGATACCTGACGGCTATACCAACTTCGGCTCGCTACCAGTAAAGTAACATGATCATGTCACAATATATATATATAAGCATTTAGATCATAGATGGCATGGGATAAGAATGCCTCCCCCCATAAATCGATATTAGCGGGCACGAGGTAATAATGACTCGCATCCCTATATGTCAATTGTCAAGGGGTATGAGTGCCTCCCTTCCATCATTCGTGTTTAGTGGGCGTGAGGTAAGAATGCCTCTCGTCCCGATCGGTCAACTGGAAAGGGGTATGAATGCCTCCCTTCTATAGACATATAGAGAATAGTGGGCATCAGGTAAGAATGCCTCTCATCCGTATATGTCAACTGGAAATGGGTATAAGTGCCTCCCTTCCATACACGTATAGAGATCGCATCTGACGTTGAATAGACATGCCTCCCACCCATACTCAAGTAAGCTGGCATGGGGTATGCACACCTCCCATCCATAATTGTTCAAAGTAGATGGCATGGGGTATGAATGCCTCTCATCCAAAATCATTCATAATCATTATCTCAGTTACATTAGAAAGAATAAGGCAGTACATCTTATGCATTTCAAATAAACATTCCACATTCACAATCAATCATTAATGGTGGGGAATCAGTATGTGCACACTCACAATACAAACATATTTATAGTATACTTCTTATGTAATTACCTCATAAGCATTCAAGAATAATACCACATACACATAAGAGAACACATTCACATTCATACTTAAGGAAACCCATCTTATGTATCTAAATAGAGACACTCACATATTCATTTTACTAACATGAGTCATGCTCATTACGTTATCCCAAATCATGGTTGTACCACCCTATTTCATTCATTCTAATTTATCCATTTCAACTTAAAGGATATGTTTTTATCACTCTTTAACCCTTTGATACCTTTTAGATGAAACATATCATATAGCCTTAGGTCATCCCACTAGGGTTACCATCTTACTCAATTTCCCTAACAAGGAAAATTGACCCAAACACACGTGTCATATCCATTTCATTCCCTTTGTCTCAATAAAGAATTTTCACATACAAAGCATCAAAAGCCACCACAACAATTCAGTAGGAAAGAATAAAAAGCCTATCACAACTTTTTTATCTTGAACGATGCACACCTATAATTGAGGGGTTTTAATATTAAATCGTTAGTTTGGTGACAATGCATCATCTTTTATCTTATTCTGGAAATTCACATGATTTCCACAGAAACATTTAATCGGAACTAAAATTGCTGAATTAAATTATAAAGGCAGTGAAATGTTAATTCACTTTCACATTACATAAATTAAAGGGCAAGGAGAGGGACCCTACCTCAAGGTGGATCCATCCACCCACTCCGTCTCTTGGTGCATTCTAACTTTGAGTCGTAGGTGAGTCGCCTAGTCTTTGGTGACTTGAAACCATGCCAAAACATCGAACGCACTATAAAAAATGTGCTAGGAACTCATAATAATCAAAAGCCCCAAATTTGACAAGTGAGAAACAAATCAAGTGTCAAAAACCTTACCCTGAATCCAAGGCAACATTCCAAAACCACCCAAACCGCGTCGCCTTCGGCGGCGGTTGCCAGAACGCGCACCAACGAGTCCTAACGGACCTTCTACATGACCAAGAATCAATGGAAAACCGAAAAACACATCACCCTTAACCCTAGGGCGTTCGTCGGATTCTCACCAGAGATGTATAGGTCAAAACAAAGCCAAGAATAGAGAGGAGTTGATAGATTGGAGCTTACTGTGGAGATTCGTCGAAGAAACAACCAGAAATTAGAGGGAGGAGCTCGATCGAGAGGAGGCCGAGAGAGGGGTGTCTCGCGGCTCACAGGGGAGAGCCCCCTTGGCTTCGTGCGGGTCGAGTGAGGGTGATGGAGAGATTATATTTGGGTTTTAATCTATTTTATTTTCTTTTATTTTATATTTAACCAAAAACCTAAACTCACCCAAGCGCACGGTTTGACATGCAGGGTTTTCCAAACAGTGCGCAAACAGTGCGGAGTCCTAGGCCTTCAAGACATCTGCTGCATGGGCTAGGCGCATGGTTTACTTTCAAAGCACGCCCCAAGCGTTCCCACGATGCTCTTAGCATGATTTTAAACAGATCATACGGTCGACTCCCTGTAGACCTCAATTCCCAAGACAAGCTGGTTGTTAATATTAGGCATCGGTTGACACAAACCGCACTCGCCTCTACCTGATGACGTGCCAAAAGACGGTATGTCACAGAACACAGACATTAAACAAGAACCCCGAGTGAAGCCATCTCCAGCTGACTATTTACGAGAACACTCGGCCTAACGACCGATTTATTTCAAACAAAACCACAAAACCTTTCTCCAAGGTACCTTAAATTTAGAAGAATCATGTTCACTGAAGCCTACACCCTACTACCGATGATGTTTCCAAGACCAAACCATACAAGAATCCATGCACCCTATATGCAACTCCAGACGAGAACTACCCAAACAAGCCCAACGACTTCAATGCATTAGGGCAGATAAGACTGACTGTCTCTTAGTGCATCTAGGACGAGGAAAAGACAAGGGACATGTTTGTTGCTAAACGGAATACACTAAGAGGTTTGAGCAGATTCAAGTTAATCATACCAGATTACTGGATGGAAGAACAATCAAACCTCAACTGGTCAACTTCAAGAAAGGGACTCGGCTTCACCTGCCGACAAAACCACGCATTTTTAAACTCGAATGCCTCACAAGAATTTAAACACGATCCACCCATTTCCAAAGCCATTACAGGTACCATATATTCTACTTGGAAGGCCATATTTACCATATTCAATTTGACGCGCTCCCAACCTTAGGAGAGTCCTAGTCACCGAAGGAAAAGAAGATAAAACAGCCAATCACAAAAATGCTAGTACCCAAACACCTCAAATGATTGTGTGACGCTCCTCTGCCTCAATCACATCACCAAAAAAATGATGAAGACCCAAAACAAGGAAGCCAACGTGTCAAAACACATGAGTCATTTGAAGGGCATTTCGAAAACTGGGATGAAACAATTATCTAATGTCGGGCCACTCTACAGAAGAGATGACCCGAAGCCGCAATGAATGTCAAAAACCAACGACCACCCATCCGAACAAGGGTGTTATTAGAAAAACAAGGGTCCAACAAGGGACAACGGCACCAGAACGGAACATCATGTTAGAAAACTCACAGTACAAGGAAAGCATTAAAACGCCAAGGGAGCTACCAACCATTGGCTAGCACCATATGAAGCTCAAACATCGACCTTAACATCAGGTCACGCGATACAAGGTCTTGAGGCTCAAAATCCATACATCAAGCCACCGCTAAGGTAAACAACTCCAACAGAAACACCTATGGTCCCGTTCCAAGGCAACTGAATGAGAAACTCAAAACTACCCCTTACACTAGGGTATCAACACACCACTACTGGTTCCATTAAAAATCCCTTGACATTTCATCTCGCTTAAACATTAACCATATCTAAGTTTCAACTACACAACAAGGTAAACACGATTGTTTCACAAAAACATCGTTTAAAAACATTTACATTCAAAGACATCTCGTCTTTATCAATCAAAAGAGAAAAAAAAACCATCTAATAAAAAGGGTGACCAACGACGATCCCATTTTTATCCATCTCAGGTTCATCAAAAAGAAACTCCAAAGCAATTAGTCAAATACTTTTAAAATTAAATCACCCCAACCGATTATCTCATACAACACATTCCAACTGACCTACTCAGGTCCAGTTTCATATTTAACAGTTCGCCAAAACCATTAAATTTATAAATTAGGTAACATATTCCATTTAATCATTTCACAATACAAAAAGCCATTGCATTTCATACAGGTTGACATTTCCCAATTCATGAAGCATCCATACAATTCATGGACTGAAAATTGAATCCCCTTTTTATCAACACTAGATTCCAACCCAGAATTGAACACACTCACATACAACTACACAAGTATACGGGTGGCCATATACCAACCTATAAAGCGCCCATACACATTATAAATTAGCATTTGGCTCCCCTTTTTAATCATGATCAACTTACTTTAGAATTTTATGCTTAGCATCCTTTTATAGTAGTTCTAATACACGAGTTGCCTTTTCGCAATTACAAGGCGCCCATACACCGTACAACTGAAAATTAGCTCCCGTCATATTTGAAACCAAAAGATATTACTCATTCCATGAATTACATGTATAAAACAAAGAAAGTCACTACAAGGAGCTAACACCGAGGCATGTTACAATAAATAATAATGACACATAATTAAGAAAGGAAACATGGAATATTATCACCGAAACATGGAATCTAAATAGGCATGCTAGTAAATACAAGGCATGACATGCAATCAAGGCACAAAATTCTAATCAACAAGAAACCTAAAATGCAACTACATGACATGAAACTATGCATGGCATGATAATTTCCTCTGTGTGACATTTGAAGCATGCAAAGCAGTTTCCTTGCCATATCAGGCTAGGGGTAAAATTTTAGAAATTCTTAAACTATAATCTGCAGAGAATACAATAGTCACTCAGGGTGAACTCATATCAACTGTAATAGAAAACAACATGAACAACAATTCCCAGCCCTAGCCACTTGGTCATTTCCTATACGTGGGGTGATCAGTTCCAAGCATGGCTATTAGCCAAGATCCAAAACGTTCTTAATCTCTTGTCTACCAACCCAAAACCGTAAGGAAAAAAGAAAAGAAACACCTTTGATACCACTTTGTAACGTCTCGCCCCTGTTTACCATCGAACCGGTGGCCGGACCGGTGGGTCCCATGGCCTCAAGAACATCTCCCTGTATGCTACAGGATGCCGACTAGTAGCGAGGGTCTCGGGAGCTGATAGTGGGGAGACTATACCCTCATATCAGAGTAACACACCAGTATTATCAGAGTATATATCATTCAGTAGCGGATGTAGTAAATAATTGAAAGACAGCAGTGATAGACAGAATAATATCCATTTAATAAATGGTGTGAAACACCAGTTACAATCCATGGTTGTACAAATGATGATACATTTATAAAATAAGGAAACCTTATATCATGCTCTACAAATAATACAAAAAAGAAAAGACAGAAAATCCAGACGGCAAATCTCCTGAGCATTCCATGCTCCTACTTGGTACTCTGCTCCTAACTCCCCAGGTAGGACCAGCACAATACACAACCTAGGTCCTGCAAGCAAGAAGTTCTACACGGGTACTCCAGTGTAATGGTGTCCAGAGTAGGGTGTGAGATGTGAATCTCAGTAGGTCGGCACCACCGATGTCAAACCCAATCCAGACAGTGTATAATAATTAATCAGTGAACAGGTATGGAGAAATAGTAACCTGAAGTACATAAGTAAAATAACACCCGTCCATAATCCCAAGGGACACCAGACTGCTATACCAGCTTTGGCTCGCTACTGGTAAAGTAACCTAATCATGTCACCATATATAAATATATAAATATAAGCATTTAGATCATAGATGGCGTGGGGTAAGAATGACTACCACCCATAAATCGAGACTACCAGGAACGATTTAAGAATGCCTCTCATCCCTATATGTCAACTGGAAAGGGGTATGAATGCCTCCCTTCTATCATTCGTGGTTAGTGGGAATTAGGTAAGAATTCCTCTTGTCCCGATCAGTCAACTGGAAAGGTGTATGAAATCCTCCAATCCATAAATGTATAGAGAATAGCGGGCACGAGGTAAGAATGCCTCTCGTCCATATATGTCAACTAGAAAGGGGTATAAATTCCTCCCTTCCATACACATATAGATATCGCATCTGGCGTGGGTTAGACATGCCTCCCACTCATACTCAAGTAAGCCAACATGGGGTATGCATGCCTCCCATTCATAACCATTCAAAGTAGATAGCATGTGGTATGAATGCCTCCCAACCTTTATCATTCATAGTCATTATCTCAGTAACATTAGAATGCATAATGCAGTACATATTATGCATTTCAAATAAAAATTCATCATTCACAATCAATCATTCTTGTTGTGGCATCAGCATGTGCACACTCACAATAAAAACATATTTATAGTATACTGCTTATGGAATTAGCTCATAAGAATTCAAGAATCATACCAAATACACATAGGCAAACACATTCACGTTCATACTTAAGGAAACCCATCTTAAGTATCTAAATTGAGACACTCACATATTAATTTTTCTAACATAATCAATACTCATTACGTTATCCCAAGGCGGGGTCAAACCACCCTAGTCCATTCATTCTAATTTAGCCATTTCATCTTAAACGATATGTTTTTATCCCTCTTTTACACTTTTATACCTTCTAGAGGAATATCACATAGCCTTAGGCCATCCCACTAGGGTTTCCATCTTACTCAATTTTCCTAACATGGAAAATTGACGCAAACACACGTGTCACAGCCATTTCATTCCCTTTGTATCAACAAATCATGTTTACATAAAAACCATCAAAAGTCACCACAAAAATTCAGCAGGAAAGCATAAAAATTCTATCACTACTTTTTATCTTGAAGGTAGTGCACCTCTGATTGAGGGGTTTTATTATTAAATTGTTATTTTAGTGACTAAGCAACCTCTATTATCTTATTCCTGCAATTCACAGGATTTTCACAACAGCATTTAATCGGAACTAAAATTGATGAGGTAAATTGCTAAGGCAGTTCAATATTAATTCACTTTCACTTTACTTATATTAAAGGGCAAGGAGAGGGACCCTACCTCAAGGTGGATCCATCCATCCACTCCGGCTCTTGGTGCTTTCTAACTAAGAGTCATAGCTGAGTCTCCTAGTCTTTGGCGACTCAAAACCACGACAAAACCTCGAACGCGCTATAAACAACGTGCTAGGAACTCATAAACATAAAAATCACCAAATTTGAAAAGTGTGAAACAAAGAAAGAGGTGAAAACCTTACCCTGAAAGCAAGCTGAAGATTCGAAACCCACCAAACCGCTTCGACTTCGGTGGCGGTTTCCAGAATGCGCACCAAGGTGTCCCAACGGACCATCCGCATGACCTAGAATCAATGGAAAACCAAAAAACTTATAACCATAAACCCTAGGGCATTCGGCCGATTCTCACTGGGTGACGAATATGTCAAAACAAATCCAACAGGAGATATGAGGAGATAGAGGGGTGCTTGCTGTGGAGATTCGACGAAGAAACGGCCGTAAATCAGAGGGAGGAGCTCGATCGAGAGGAGACCGAGAGAGGGGCATCAAGCGGCTCACAGGGGAGGGCCCCCTTGGCTTCATGTGGGTCTAGTGAGGGTTAGGGAGAGATTAGATAAGGTTTTTAATCTATTTTATTTTCATTTATTTTATATTTAACCGAAAACCTAAACTCACCCTAGCTCACCATTTGACTTGCACTGTTTTCCAAAACGTGTGCAAACCGTGCGGAGTCCTCTCCCTCCAAGACATTCGCTTCACGAGCTAGGGGAACAGTTTTCCAAACTGTGTACAACCCATGAACAATCCACTTCCTCCTCTAATAAGTTCGCATGTTTTGGTCCGTACGGTTAGCCAAATCATGCGCCAACCGTGCGCCCTCTATAGCTCTTTTAGAAACAAGGCTCTGGCACTTGTGAAACCCTTTGGGCCACCCATGAAACATAACGAGCCTTCACCCACTTTCAAAAACATTAAAAGGGAAGGTTCTAACCTTCAAAACCTTTTTCCGAAGATCGGTATTCAAAAAGACCGGTTCAGTAATCGAAAAGTCCCAATTCCCACGGGTTATAGTCCGGTTCAAAACGCTGGTCATTACATATATACTAAACCTTAGGTATGATATATCTATAATTGATTTATATTCATGGTATTAAATGTTTCATTTGATGTTATTTCTCTTATAGATCATACGATTCAGAAGATTCCAAAGTGGTAAGGGGTTATTTCACAATCTCGTAATTATTCATGATTGTCTTCATATAAATCTCTTTTATAGGAATTACATTATTTTTATATCCTACAATCAATATATTTTTATATAATCTGGTCATTAATTTCTATATCAATTAATATTTCCAATTTTTATCTTTTCTACATATAAAATATAGGTCGAATTTTTTAAAGAAAATATTACGGTATTTGTCTCTTCGATCGAAAACAATTTATCATCAAAACCCATGTTTTTAACACTTTTATAAAAATTATTCTAAACATATAATGATATATTATAAAATAACATTTAATCCATTTTATGATTTTGAATTTTATTACAATGGAATCGTCATGTTATTTTCCAAATTATTCCTATTTTTACAGAAATTATGATTTGAAATTTTGTTTTGATGTGTTTGGAATTAATGAAATTTTCTACTATTATAAACACTCAATAATTTAAAAAATATATTACAATATATCAATGTTAATTAAAAAAAATTATTTTCATAATGTTTTGTGAAATATTATATAATTTTATATTCATTGAGAATACTTTATTTTCCTCAACAATGTTTCAAGAAAACTTTTATAGTATTTATATACATAAAACATCAAACCATTATTGTAAATATTCTCCTTGGGTATATGTTTTTATGATACTATAATAATTATTTATTCATATGGTTTATGATCATTTTTAATGGGTATGTTCTAGTCTGATACTATTTATTTTACTCAAGTTGTTTAATGATTAAGTTTATTAATTGGGGGAATTGTTAAAATTTCATATTCTAGTTTTTCAATAAGAATTTTTCTGTTGATTATGTTTCACCATGTTCATATGTGTAATTAATTAGATAAAATATCTTACAAGTGGGAATTTATTACAGATATCATTTTGATGAATCGACAGGACTATTGAGAAAAATATATTTTCCAAAATAGATAGGTTTCTACCCATAGATTTAAATTGACTTGAGAAATTTCATGATAGTTTATATGGTTATGATTATACATTCCATCATTAAGGAATAAAATATTGATTTGCATGTGATTATTAGTATAGTTATAATTTTCATGGATATGATTTAGGATAATATGTTTATTTATTAGGAATTATTTGACTGTCATTTATTTTGGACATGTTATCATTAGTTTACTAGTAAAATGGAATGGTTTTTAGTTATTTACCCATATATATTGATTATGATTGTTGATTCATGATATATTCTATTTTACATTTAAAGAATATGATAATTTGAGATCACCCCTTTCCTGGGTTTTATATTCCCTAGGACACATGGATGTTTTGTTGATTGATATGTAGAGATACACAATTGGGAATTATTTCATTCTCAAAGAAAACACTTTTTTATTTGATATTTAAATTTTTTTTATTTTTGCATATATATATATATATATCATTTTTTACCAAACTAATAAACTATTATGTAATATATTATGTGATTAATATTATCTCATGAAAATGTAATAAAGTAACCACTCACACTGTGATACTTTGGTTGGGTCCATTACACGTGTATTTGAATAGTTTTTCTCTTAGTGTTAAATCCATTAAATGTTGAAGGATGAGCACTATATTGTCGATGTTCTTCTCCAGCTACCATATGTTCCCTAATAGAAATGGGAGGATATTCAGATGGGATTCATACCAAATTTAACTATAGATAATTTATGGTATGATTCTATATGGTTGATTGTAGATGGTAAGACAAAATAATCCATGTTTATAGATATCAGGTATTCAAGCGTAGTGGATGTTTTGTCGAGGCAGTACAAGGAGGTGGTGGTAGAAACACACAAGGATGTGATTATAAACATCTTTAATCAAGATCCTCATTTAACCTATAGTGTATTAAATGGTATCAAACATTATTTTAAAATATTATTATGAATTATGAATTATTTTCATCCATAGACAGATGGTCGGACATAGTGGACCATTCATAATCATGAAACAAACATGTGTCATTTTGTCTATTATTTTAGTGAATCATATATGAGGCACCTTCTATTGGTCTTGATTTCATAATTTAATATTTTCCTCTCCACCATGGGAATGTCACCAATGAAATAATTTTATAGCCTACCTTTCAATAATCAATTTTCCTAGATAGGGCTCAGAGAGTATATAATTCTCGGGATAGAGCTTGTACATGACATGGTAGATGTGGTTTGGGTGATACAATAATGGATGAAATAATTGCTCGATCAATAGAAAACCTTTTATAATCAAAGGAGGATACCTCCATAATTCAATTTCAGAGATCTTTTTTCCATTAATATCAATCATCATCATGGGAAGTTAAGGTTTTTTCATGAGAGTAATATTTCTCCAAGGTTTGTTTTGACTTTCTAGGTGTTGTCCCTTATAGGATCCATGAAATATCATATAGAACATCCCATATGGATGAACTGGATTCATGATGTTTTCGACATGTTGTAGCTCCATTCTAACCATCATGATGACACTCACACTGTCAATTGGGTTATGATAAATGTTGAAGATGATACAACCTTCAAGGAGTGTCAAATAGTGATCTAGGACCTCTAGTAGATAGAGTTTTTTAGGAATGATATACCATTAGTTTATGTATTTTTGGACACAATGATATTAATAATTGTACATGTGGATGTGATTCATATATACACACTCATAAACCAAGATGTGTTTTCTATATTCTCTTCTTCTAACAGAATTTGTGGTTTTGGAACCTTTTTGGTGTAAAGAGAAAATTGTATCTTCTTTACTTGGTGTAGATTTAATATCATTTGATTGGTACCTACCATAAGATTTTTTTTTGAAACCGGTAGATTCCATTTCATAATTTTTCACTTGTTATCTTGAGTGAAGTGGTTAAGCTCTTTTGATAGAGAGATTCTTGAGAGGTATCTCACGTGGATACTATATGGGTGACACCTTCCATTTTACCTCAATGTTTGGATATGGATTTTTGAAGAAAATAATTTTATTTAATGATTCTTATAAGATTTACTCAATTATTTTAGGATGTTTGTTTTTATATTTTGGGGTTTCAGGAATGTATATGAGGATCGATGGTGTTTGATGAAAACACTAGGGAACTACCAAAAAATTTCTGGACTGTAGTGTGGATTAAGTCATTGTCTCATCATTATGGAGCTTATTGAATAGTTGTACATGGATATTGAATAAAAAATATTAAAAGGATCTTCAAGGTAACATCAAGATTTTTTGTAGCTACACCATGTGTAGTTGGTTCTGGAATTGTCCCTTAATTGTAAGTGGGGGTCTTGTAGAATGGTGTTAATTGTTTCACGATAATCCCTAGATATAAATTCAATGGATTCTATATAGATTCTATGAATCTCTATTAACTGAGTGTTTCTACGTCATAGTCCCTATAGTAGTTTCATATAATTCATTATTCCATAATGTGTAATTGGTGGTCTATGGATCTATTCTTTAGAATTTATTTGTTTTTCATTGTCTCTATAAATACCCTTTGACCTGAAATCAACTTTCTCATTAATCCTTCCACTCAAACCCAAAATATTAGGTGCCAATTTTTAAATTCAATGAATCCATTATGATATGCAATATTCTTTGTCTTTGTTTGATGAATCTATGGTGATCAAATGTGAGTTCTACCTCTTCTCTCTTGTGGGTCACTCCATTCGGTTTCATTTTCAAAAACAATTTACTTTCCATGGAATAGATATTGATCCTTGTTGTTCTTGTGGGGTTTAATATATTAGTTATTAGTATTTTTGTGTCATGGCATATTTGGGAGATCATATTTTCCTCAGGGGATTGGTTATCCAATCTTTGGAACATTGATCCATTATCATGTACGGAATGTTGATTATTTAGTGGTTATAGATTTGTTACACCTCTTTTTTATATATGTAGAATTGAAAATTGATCATTTATTATTGAATTATAGAAAAATGTAATTAAATTAATAAACATTGAACCACATTAATATATAAATAGGTAATAGTTAATCACTTGGGTATCTTTTAATCATTCTAACGTTTTTACTCTTATCATTCAAAATATAGTTCTATATATGTTATGTTTTCATATCAATTTTGGTAATTTAATATAATATCATGTATTACATGATATAATATTGTAGTCAATTTCTATTATATGGTTTTGAGATGGTTATATAAAGAATTAATATAAATTCTCATCGAAATGAATTTGGTGTTCCTTGTAGTTTGATGATAATAAAATTGCTTGAAGTGTGAAATATTAATTGAATATTATTTTACATGTGGTAATGTACTTGATAATTAATTTTAACCAAAGTCAATATTATTGATGATAAAATAAAATGGAATGTATATGATAATGGTACATCACTGCATTTTTTGAAATATTAATTAATTACAACTTCATGTAAATATTTTGATAGATTATTATATCAAATGAAAATGCTTTTCAGTAGATGGATGTTTTGAATACTAAAGTTGTTATTTCAAGTTTGAATAAAATCTATTTTTTGTTGAAGATAATTTTTTTGGGGATGACAGTTTATCATTTATTATAATGGTTGTATGACTTGTATTTGAGGCATGAGGGCGCATTTTTCTGGAATGATTGAATGACTTGTTTTATAGACATGTTGGAAAGTTCTTATTGTTCTTTCATGTTACTTGGTGATTTGAATTGGATATAAAAATTTTCATGTCATTTTTTATTACCCTAGGATCGATGATAGTAGGATGAATGATTTAAAATGGGGTGGAGAGGCCCAAAAGATATCATAGAAGATAAAACCTATGATGAAAAGAAGTATTGGTATATTGTGTTGGATTCATGAATATAAACAAATACTGTTGGAATGGTTTGTGACCAGTCCTTCCTATTGATGTGATAAATTTGGATTGTTTTTTATATGAATAAGTTTAATGTCGGATGGTTGGTTTTTTTATTTATTAGTATTCCATAACCCATTATTGAGGCTGTAGGATGTTCATTTTTATATCATGATATGTAATCATAAGATATTTTCCAAGATTACCCTGATTAATGGAATTATGCTATTAATCAATAATAAATGCGTAATGAATTGGGTTGGTTCTTATGGAATGTAAAATATATGTTACACATGAGATATCATTCACTTAGTTTTATTATTTTTTGAGGGAATGTACTTTTCTTTTATGGTTAGTATTGTTTATCATGTATACATGATGATGATTAATTATTGATAAAAATATATTAATGAAATGTGATTTATTCAATGAAATTTTTTTAATTTAATGGATCTCTTTGAAATGTTTCTGTTCTTATAGAATATATATTCTTAGTTGTGGTATTCAGGATTCAAGGTGAAGTTATCTATAGTTGAGTCTAAGACTAGGATATTACAATAGTGTGGGTTTGAGGTTTATTATATCCATTGTATTCTGTGATATCATATGTTTTCTCACTCATTTTCATCATGGTGAGTGATTTCAAGAAGTATTTTTTTATTAATTATTCCAATATATCTATGGGAGGATGTTTGGAAAATTACCCCTTTTGTCTATGCACACTTCACTTGGAAGTATTAGGTGAATTTATACATGATGGTTAGTTTTCCTATATCATATTATAGTAGGATATAATGTCTTGTGTTAATTTCACACACATAAATCGCAGGATATAATATCCAATGTTTTATTATATGTATTATTTGTATTATATCTAATGGATTGAGGTACCCTACATAGTGTATTGTCGATGTTGAGATGAAGAAAAATAATCAATGTCTGATACACATCATAAGGGCTATAGTGGATCCTAGAAACTAAATGGTTAGTATATGGAAATGTGATATGTTGTGATACGATTTTGTGATTCTTGAGGTGGATGTTGTGGTACATAGACAAGGTGTCTGTGAGATGAATTATTTTGGAGAGATATAGCATAGAACATGCGATGTTGGGGTGGAGAGGCACAGCAGTGGATAACTAATAGTAGGGTAACATTGATGTTTATTTGCGATAATTTATTATTACATTTATTTGATATTTGTTGATATATATAAATATATATATGGTTATCCATCACTATAATTATATCTATATATTTTATGAGGTAGTTTCATTGTAGTTCACTGTGAATTAGCATGATTTTTTATCATTTTCGTGAGGATCCTTAGTTTGGACTATACTGTTTATGCAATTATGATCACCATGTATATATTTATATATATATATTCTATTTTTTGGTTAGAAGGTTATGATTATAGATAATTCTAGACATTACTATATCATGGATTTCCAGGAGCTGTTTGAGCTTCATGTTAACTACTGAGTTTACATTTTGGGTACACTATAGTTCCTTATCGTTTTGTATCACCTTTGTATGAAATGACATGTATGGAATTTTTATTTCATCAATATATCTAATCGTGTGTTTATTGGTTTATGTTTTTTATGTCTATATTCTAAATGGTCTTACATAAGGTAATTCTTCCCATATATACCCATATTATACTCAGGGTGTGGGTATCCAACCAGGTCCCCACTAGATGAGGAACTCGGTATGTTACCATCTTCATTACATAATAAGGACAAGGGTGGGGTACTAATTGGAGGGATATAGTCATGAACTTTTATATTCTGTATTTAAAAATGATTTTTGTTTTAATATCTTAAATGATTTTTTCATAAAAAATTAAAAAATATACAAATACATTTCAACAAAATCTGTCCACATGATCCTGATCGAAAATCAAAAATATGATTTTATAAATATAAATGACTTTTTTAATATTTTTTCCATTATTTTTAAAATTTATTATGAAACGATTGATGATTTTCTGTTTGGATTCTTGAATTATATTATTGGATTATTTCATCAATGATATTTTAGATACATTAATCATTAAATTAATAATCAATTTTCAATAGAATTATTTATTAATGGACACAAGAAAATATGTTGAATGATATTGAAGAAAAATAATGGTGATTAAGTGACATGTTTATCATTTTGAAAAAAAATATTAAGTGTGGAAAACCCATTGTATTTTTGCGATGGTGTGATAAAAGTGATATTTTTTTGGGATAGATTTAGTGACCATGAAATTAGTTTAATGTTTGATGGTTTGAGACATAATTACGAGAGTTTTCTTTAATCTATTAATTTATTTAATATATTCAAAAATCATTGATCACTTTTGATAAATTTATGTTTTCTTTAATATTTTATAGTTATAAAAGTATTCAAATATTTAAAATTTGATATTAAGAGACACGTTATTTTATTTTTAGAATATAATATTGATTTAGAAACCTTCCTTCAAAATATTTAAACGTTGAATTTGGAATGAAATATTTTTGGATGAATAAAATGTTTACCATATATTGAAATGATTATGTTGAACATTGGGTGTCATTGAACAACTTATAGTAACCATTCTTTTGGAAAATGTATATACATATAAGGAATTAATTATAATTATACTGATTTTTTTATTGTACATTGGGAATTAAAACACATTTTTTATATTTTTTCATACGGTATAAAATGAAGTGGTAATTCAAAGGAAAAAATGGCTAAATTTTTATTTTGAAATATCAATATCTTATGAAATTATATTATCATTTTTTTCTCCACCTAGATGGTAATGAAATTATTTAACTATAAGAATACGATTCTGAAAGAAATTCTCTAGTACTATCATTTTAAATGAATCAAATAGTCACACAACACATTTCCTAATTTTCATTTTTTTGGGTGTTTTCTTTCTTAAGATCATTAAATTTCTTTTGATCACTAATCTATAACACATTCTATAATTATTTAGGAATTAATATTTTCTTCTATGTGCATATATAGACAAACTGTTTATGTTCTCATACCTCGAATCATAGTTATGTTATTATACCAAATGACCTTTATACATCCATTTATATTTTGTCCAGAAGATGTTTTTTGACACCACATCCTGATGTGTACTTCAAAGAAAGGAATTTTCAATGGTCATCCCTTTTTTATTGATATGAATATTAAAGTTCAAGGGAGAAATTTATTTAAGAGGTGTACAGAGTAACAATATGAGATTCTAAAAGGGGAAAATATTTTCTGATACTGTTTATGACATAAAGCACTAATATTAGAAGATAATATTAAACCCTGAGAATTTATGATATATTAATTTTAAACAAAATTCAATCTCTTAACTAGCTTGTAATTCATACAACAATTGGTTTGAATGAAACATGATAATCTATTAATATTTTTCTTATTAAAACTTGATCATTTTAACATAGTTGTTATGATTATGTCTATGAATAGTTGTGAAAATATAATTTATATTACATTTTTTAAATAGTTATAAACTATATTTATTGATTACATACTAATTATAAATAAAATAAGAACTATTTTAAAGAGAAACAAATATTTTATACAAAAACTATATCTTTATAAATGGTAGACTAACCATTCATTGTGAACATAATTTATTATTAATTTGAAACACTTATAGAAAATTTATTTCATAAATGAAAATCATTTAAAAAAATATTTCAAAATCATCTTTGGGATATTTTTTAAAAATTTGAGGAAAATATTATTTATCATACTAATAGTGAGATTTTATTTTTTTTTTTGAAAAATGACTTTTTATATGAAAATATTAAAAGAAAAATTGATTTTAACATTATATTAAATTACCTATTTTATATTTTAACTAATTTAGGAAATTTAAAACAATTTCATTTTTTGATGAATGATATTAAAACATTCAATACTCATGAGAATTTTCTCTTTGGAAAACCCCTCTTTGGTCACATATATGTTTTATATTTAAATTAAATTCATCCCAATATGTGAATTTAATTTTTAATAATTGATTAAATATTTTAAATAAAAATAATTCATATTATATATTAAGTTAATATTACCTTTTTACCAGAATTAATTGTGAATTATGGAAAAAATAATTCACTACAATTAAGGTAAATTGGGTTTATTATGGGGATAAACTAAACTAATCAGTGTTAAAATGGACTAAAAACATGTAATATTCTTATTGGATAGCCTTATTTGTACCCTAATCTCCATAATATTAACTTTTATGCTATTTTGGCACCCTTATCAATGAAATTGACCAAAATAATAATTTATGTAATTAAAAATACTAAATGTAACCCACTTGCATTGAAATTTATATTATGTGTACCAATGGGTAAAAAAGTAATGTGTTAAAATATGGATCATAATTCTGATAATATGTATATAAATTAATGTGGTTAATTTATTTTTAGATTTTATTAATCATTTTTTATTTAAATTCATAATAAACATCGATTGAGTATTTATTTTATTAATATAAATATATATTAAATGATAACACAAATATTAAAAGTAAAATAAAATAAATGGACTATTATTTTTGATTAATTTTTAAGATAATTTTACCATTTTATACATTTTTAACATAATATATTCTAATTACATCATTATATTTATATTTTTAAATTTATATTAAATGAATAATTTCTAAATTGATGGTAATTTTATTTTATGATATGTGATATTTTATTAAACAATTTAAAATTCATAAAAATTATATCATCTCCAAATTTACATTTATGTTAATATATATATAATATTTTTTAAATTAATGAACACATTTTCTTTCTTAAATTTATATCTTGATTCTTAAGGGGTAAAAACCATGTTAAAACATTTATGTTTAAATCGGTGTTCTTTCACACTACATGAGCTTATATTAAAATTAATTTTCAAAACATGTATGTTTTTTATTTAGTAATTTTAAATTTTTTTGAGTTATGGTTAAATAATATCTAATAGATATCATTATATTTATTTCTTAAATTGTATAATACAACGTTAAAAATATTAGTTACAATAGTGAAAACAGTATTGGAAAATGTAATGCAACATGGAAGTTAAGGAAAAAATTCTTTAATATTGTGTTTTATTGTGTGGTTGATGTTTTTCCTGATAATAACAGCCTTCTACACCAATAATTATAATTATTGGTGCCACATGGGTTGAGAGTGACATACCATTGTTAAATACTTTTTGGTATTTACAAAAATGACACTACTTCTCATTTATAAAAGTGCACCCACTCCCCACACTTATTGACAGCTATCACACAGTATTTCTAAAAAATGACCTACCAAATTCCCTCAAAAACATCCTCACACATATTATTTATCTTATTTTATTCGACAAATTTGAACCATATTCTCTTTATGGGAATATCCAAAGGTGGTTTGACTATGATATTTTAGATGATTTCATTAAAATAAGTATTTACAATCAACTTTTTGTACAATAAATTATTTCTTCAAACATCATATATAATAAAAACAAAAACTAGAATATAATAATATGTTATTATGTAGATTTCATAATATTTAACATATCCACTTTCGTTAAATGTGATACAGAATCATCAATCATTAGTTTAATTAACACATTCTTCTTATACAAGTATAACTCATTTTCTACCAACAGTTATCAATGATGTATATAATGGTGGATTTGATGTAAATATATAATAATTTAAGATATATTTATAAATTTTTATTTTTAATATCACATATAACTTCGTAATTTTTATTCTAGTTAAAATACGATAACATTGGACATGTATACAACAGACTACCACTTTTCAAAGTGATGTGTCCCATTTTCCATTTATGATTTACATGGAATGTAAATAGGGATATATATATATATATATAATGAATATATGTGTTATATATGAGATGATATACATTATTTAAAAGTATTATATCATAAAATTCATTACGGTTTCACCCATTAAGGGAATGATATTATCACTCGTGCGTATTCCCAACGTACAGGCTCCATGAAGATATGTTGTCCATTTTATATGTAAAATATTCATGAAATGTTATATTGATATATATAATTGAAGGAAAAAGTTTATAAAATTAATATCATTATTTGGATGATGAAACATTGTCTTAAAAATAAATATAGTAACATTCATTACAAAACAATAATTACAAATAATGCAATTAACATCCAAAATAACAACAATATTTAAATATTATTATCAATTTGATGTTAAAATGTTATTAGAGGATCTTATATGATATCATATATCTGGATATGGTTTTATAATATATTCATAATATTCTTAAATTTTTTCATGAGTTTTTTGGATACATATGAAGATATTTGAACTATAGGTATAGGTTTCTCATCAAACATTTACTTCGGTCAGACATATTCTACATACAAAACATATTTATTTTATTAATTGTATATTGTAATGTCCCGGCCTGGCTTACCATTGAACCGGTGGCTGGACCGGTGGGTCACATGGCCTCAAGCGCGTCTCCCCGTATGCCAGAGGCTGCCAACTAGTAGCAAGGGTCTTAGTAGCTGATAGTGGGGAGACTATACCCTCATATCAGAGTAACATAGCGGTATTATCAGAGTAAATATCATTCAGTAGTGGAATCAGTAAACAATTGAAAGAAAGCAGTGATAGATAGAATATTATCCATTTTATAAAAGGTGGAAAATGCCAGTTACAATGCATGGATGTACAAATGATGATACATTGATGAAAGCAGGAAACATTACAACATGCATTACAACCAATACAAAATGAAAAGACAGCAAAGTCAAAAGGAAAACCTCCTGAGCTTCCCATGCTCCCGCTCAATCCTCTACTCCTAAATCCCCAGGTAAGACCATCACAGTACACATCCTATGTCCTATAAGCAAGAAGGTCTAATCGGGTACCCCAGTGAAATGGCGGCACGAGTAGGGTGTGAGATATGAATCTCGGTAGGCTGGTGCCACCGGTGTCAAACCCAATCCAGATACTGTATAATAATTAAACAGTGGGCAGGTATGGAGAAATAGTAACCAGAAGTATGTAAGTAAAATAACACTCATCCCGGTTCATATGGGACACCTGACGACTATACTAGCTTCGGCTCGCTGCCAGTAAAGTAACCTAATCATGTCACCATATATATATATAAGCATTTAGATCATTCATGGTGTGGGCTAAGAATGTATCCCACCCATAAATCAAGATTAGCGAGCACGAGGTAAAAATGCCTCTCCTCCCAATATGTCAATTGTCAAGGGGTATGAATGCCTCCCTTCCATCATTCGTGATTAGTGGGCACGAAGTAAGAATGCCTCTCATCCCGATCGGTCAACTGGAAAGTGGTATGAATGCCTCACTTCCATAAACGTATAGAGAATAGCGGGCATGAGGTAAGAATGCCTCTTATACCTATATATCAACTGGAAAGGGGTTTAAATTCCTCCCTTCAATACACGTATAGAGAACGCATCTGACGTGAGGTAGACACCCCTCACCCATACTCAAGTAACCGGGCTTGGGGTATGCACGCCTCCCATCCATAACCGTTCAAAGTATATGGCATGGGGTATGCATGCCACCCATCCATAATCATTCAAAATTATTATCTCAGTTACATTAGAATTCATAAGGCAGTACATCTTATGAATTTCAAATAAACATTCCACAATCACAATCAATCATTCATGTTGTGGCATAAGAATGTGTGCACTCACAATATAAACATATTTATAGTGTATTTCTTATGGAATTACCTCCTACGCATTAAATAATGTGCTAGGAACTCATACACATCAAAAGCCATAAATTTGACAAGCGCAAAACTATGAAAGAGGTGAAAACCTTACCGTGAAACCAATCCGACGATCCGAAACCACCGAAATCTCTTCGCCTTCATCGGCGGATGCCGGAACACGCACCAAGGAGTCCCAACGGACCTTCCGCATGACCTAGAATCAAAGGAAAACTGAAAAATGCATCACCCATAACCCAAGGGTGTTCGTCTGATTCTCAGCAGGTGAATAATAGGTCAAAAAAATCCAAGAAGAGAGATTAGGAGATAGAGGGGATCTTACATAGGAGATTCGATGAAGAAACGACCAGAAATCGGAGGGAGGAGCTCGATCGAGAGGAGGCCGAGAGAGCTCGATCGAGAGGAGGCCAAGAGAGGGGCGTCGTGCGGCTCATAGGTGAGATCCCCCTTGGCTTCGTGCTGGATGAGTGAGGGTGAGGGAGAGATTATATTAGGTTTTTAATTTATTTTATTTTATTTTATTTTAAATTTAACCAAAAAACTATACTCACCCAACCACACGCTTTGACCCGTGGGGTGTTCCAATCCGTGCGCAAACCATGCGGAGTCCTCTGCCTCCAAGACATCTGATGTACTGGCTAGGCGAATGGTTTTCCAAACCGTGCACAGCCCATGCGCAAGCCACTGCCTCCTCTAATAAAGCTGAATGATTTGGGTTTCACGGTTAGCCAAACCGTGCGCAAACCGTGTGCCCTTTGCAGTTTTCTTAAAAACAAGGGTCTGACGCTTCCGAAACCTCTCGGGCCACCCGAGAAACTTAACGGGTCTTCACCCACGTCCAAAAACATTAAAAGGAAAGGTTCCAACCTTTGGAACCTCGTTCCAAATCCCGGTCATCAAAACGACCGGTTCAGTAATCGAAAAGTTCAAATTCCCATGGGTTTTAGTATGGTTCAAAACGCGGGTCATTACAAACTTCTCACCTTAGAACTTCTCATCCCTGAGAAGCCATCAGGAACAACATACACATCACCCAACCTACAAGGGTTGTGAAGCTTCATTCAAACAATCACATTGCATTCAAAAACATCCAACACACCCTTAACCATCCATTTAAACCCTACGGTACTTAAGCCACCAAAACTCGAACCAGCGCTCATTTCCCAAATGAAACACCACGACGGCTCTTTACCGAGTCCATATACTCATAGACAGGAACCAATCGTCATCCTTCTAAGCATCCATCTACATCTACTTCCCAACATAGATTTTTAACGTTAAACGACTAACTCCAAACTACGGTTCAAACCACCATCGAAGTTTACTTTCAAAGAATGCCCCAATCATTCCCACGACGCTCCTAGAGTTATTTGAAATAGATCATACGGTCGATTCCCCATAGACCTCAAGGCCCAAGACAAGCTGGTTGTTCATGTTAGCATATGGCCGACACAAACCGCACTCGCCTCTACCTGATGACGTGCCAAAGGATGGTAGGTCACCAAACACAGACATTAAACAAGAACCCCGAGTCAATCCATCTCCGTCTGACTATTTATGAGAACGGTCGGCCTAACGGCCGATGTATTTCAAACAGAACCACAAAACCTTTCTCCAAGTACCATAAGTTTAGCACAAACACATTCACTGAATCCTACAACTGACTCCCGATGACTTTTCTATGACCGAACCATACAAGATTCCACTCATCCCGCATGCAATGCCAGAAGAGAACTACCCAAACAAGCCTAGTGGCTTCAAAGCATTATCACAGATAAGACAGATGCTCTCTTAGTGCATCTAGGACAAGGACAAAATAGGGGACATGTTCGTCACAAAACAGAATACACTAAGCGGATTGAGCAGATTCTAGTTAATCATACCAGATTACTGGAAGGAAGAACTGTCAAACCTAAACTGGTCGACTTCAAGAAAGGGACTCGGCTTCACCTTCCGACAAAACCACACGTTTTTAAACTCGAATTCCTCACGGGAATTTAAACACGATCAAACCATTTCCAAAGGCATTCCACGTACCATCTATTATACATGGAAGGCCACATTTACTAGATTCACCGCGACATGCTCCCAACCTTAGGAGAGTCCTAGTTGCTGAAGGAAAAGAAGATAAACTAGCCAAGCACAAACGTTCTAGTACCCAAACACCGCAAACAATCGTGTGACACTCTTCTGCCACTATCACATCACCAAACAAACAAAGAAGATCCAAAACAATGAAGCCAGCGTGTCAAAACACGCAATTCATTCAAAGTTCATCCCCAAAATTGGGATGAAACAATTATCTAACGTCGGGCCACTCTACTGAGGAGATGACCCAAAGCCGCAATGAAAGTCATAACCCAACGACCACCAGTCTGAACAAGGGTGTCATTAGAAAAACAAGGTTCTAACAAGGGAGAATGGAACCCGAACAGAACCTCACATCAGAAAACTCACGATACAAGCAAAGCATTAAACCGACAAGGGTGCTACCAACCATGGGCTAGCCCCTTACGAAGCTCAAACATCGACCCTAATGTCGGGTCACGCGAAAAAATGTCGCTAGGCTCAAAAGCCAAACATCATGCCACCGGTAATGAAAAAAACTCCTACTAAAACACCTACGGTCCCATTCCAAGGAAACTCAATGAGAAAATCAAAATTAACCCCTACACTAGGGTTTCAACACACCACTACATGTTCCATTACCAAGCCCTTATCATTTCATATCGCTTAAACATTAACCATCTAAAAGATTCAACTACACAACAAGGTAAACAATCTTGTTTCCCAAAAACTTTCTTTAAAAACATTTACATTCAAAGACATCCCGTCTTTATCAATCAAAAGAGAAAAATAAAACCATCTAATAAAAAGGGTAACCTACGAGGGTCCCATTTTTATCCATCTCAGTTTCTTCAAAAAGAAACCCCAAAGCAATTATTCATATCCTTTTAAAATTCAAACACCCCAACCAGTTATCTCATACAACACTTTCCAACTGACCTACTCAAGTCCAGTTCCACAATTAAAAGTTAGCCAAAACCATTAAATTTCGAAATTATGCAACACATTCCATTTAATCATTTCACAATACAACAAGCCTTTACATTTCATACGGGTTTCCATTTTCCAATTCATGAAGCGCCCATACACTTCATGGATTGAAAATTTAATCCGCATTTTATCAACACCAGATTCCAACCTAGAATTGAACATGCTCACATACAACCGCCCAAGTATACGAGTGACCATCTACCAACTTATAAAGTGCCCATACACTTTATAAATTCTCATTTGGCTGCCCTATTTAATCAAGATCAACTTACTTTAGCATTTTAAGCTTAGCAGCCTTTTACAGTAATTCTAATACACAGGTTACCATTTCCTAGTTATAAGGAGCCCATACACCTTAAAACTGAAAACTAGCTCCCATCATATTCTAAACCAAAAGATATTACTCATTCTATCAATTACATGTATAAAACAAAGCTTGTCACTACAAGGAGCTAACACCAAGGCATGTTACATCAAAGAAGCACGACACATAAGAAAGATAGGAAACATGGCATATTATCACCGAAACATGGCATATAAATAGGCATGCTAGTAAATACAAGGCATGACATGAAATCAAGGAACATAATTCGAATCAAAAAAGAAAAATAAAATGAAACTACATGGAATGGCACTATGCATGGCATGTTAATTTCCATTGGGCCTTATATGATGTATGTAATGTAGTTTCGTTGCCATATCAGTATACGGGTAAAATTTTAGAAATTTCATAAACTATAAGAAGCAGAGAATACAACAGTCACTTAGCGTGAACTCATATCAACTGTAATAGAAAACAACATGATTAACAATTCCAAGCTCTTGCCACTTGGTCATTTCCCGTACATGGGGAGATCATTCCCAAGCACAACTATTAGCCAATCGCCGACACATTCTTAATCTCTTGTCTACCAACCAAAAACAGTAAGGAAAAAGAAAAGAAACACCTTTGATACCACTTTGTAACATCTCGTCCCAGCTTACCATCGAACTGGTGGCCGGACCAGTGGGTCACGTGGCCTCAAGCACATATCCCCATACACCCGAGGCTGCCGACTAGTAGTGAGGATCTCAGAAGATGATAGTTCGGAGACTGTACCCTCATATCAGAGTAACGCAGTGGTATTATCAGAGTAAGTATCATTCAGTAGCAGAAGTAGTAAACAATTGAAAGACAGCAGTGATAGATAGAATAATATCCATTTTATAAAAGGTGGAAAATGCCAGTTACAGTGCATGGATGTACAAATGACGATACATTTATAAAAGTAGGAAACATTACAGAATGGTCTACACCCAATACAAAAATAACAGACAGCAAAGCCAGATGGAAAATCTCCTAAGCATCCCAAGCTCCCGCTTGGTACTCTTCTCCTAACTCCCCAGGTATGACCAACAGAGTACACAACCTAGGTCCTACAAGAAAGATGGTCTACTCAGGTAGCACATTGCAATGGTGGCCCGAGTTGGCTGTGAGATATGAATCTCAGTAGGCTGTTACCACCGGTGTCAAACCCAATCCAGACAGTGTATAATTATTAAACAGTGAGAAGGTATGGAGATATAGTGATCAGAAGTACATAAGTAAAATAACACCCATCTAGGTTCCCAAGGGACACTTGGCGGCTATACCAGCTTTAGCATGCTTCTGGTAAAGTAACCTGATCATGTCACCATAACTAAATATATAAATATAATCATTTAGATCATAGATGGTGTGGGGTAAGAATTCCTCCCACCCATAAATCGAGATTAGCTGGCACGAGGAAGGAATGGCTCCCATCTCTATATGTCAACTGGCAAGGGGTATGAATGCATCCCTTCTATCATTCGTGATTAGTGGGCATGAGGTAAGAATTCCTCTTGTCCCGATCGGTGAACTGGAAAGGGGTATGAATGACTCCCTTCCATAAACATATAGAGAATAGTGGGAACGATGTAAGAATGCCTCTCATCCCTATATGTCAACTGGCAGGGGGTATAAATGCCTCCATTCCATACACGTATAGAGATCACATCAGGCATGGGGTAGACATGCCTCCCACCTATACTCAAGTAAGCTGGAATGGGGTATGCATGCCTCCCATCCATAACAGTTCAAAGTAGATGGCATGGGGTATGAATGCATCCCATCCATAATCGTTCATAATCATTATCTCAGTTACATTATAATGCATAAGGTAGTACATATTGTGTATTTCGAATAAACATTCCCCATTCACAATCAATCATTCATGGTGTGGAATCAGCATGTGCGCACTCACAACACAAACATATTGATAGTATACTGCTTATGGCATTACCTTATAAGCATTCAAGAATTATACAAAATACACATTGGCAAACACATTCACGTTCATACTTAAGGCAACCCATCTTAAGTAACTAAATCAAGACACTCACATATTCATTTTACTAACATGAGCCATGCTCATTACGTTATCCCAAGGCATGGTCATACCACCCTTATCCATTCATTCTAATTTATCGATTTCATCTTAAAAGATATGTTTTATCACTCTTTAACCCTTTGATACATTCTAGAGGAAACATATCATATAGCCTTAGGTCATCCCACTATGGTTACCATCTTACTCAATTTCCCTAACATGGAAAATTGACCCCAAATACACGTGTCATAGCCATTTCATTCCCTTTGTATCAACAAAGAAAGTTCACATACAAAGCATCAAAATCCACCACAAAAATTCAGCATGAAAGCATAAAATTTCTATAAATACTTTATATCTTGAAGGTAGTGCACCTCTTATTGAGGGGTTTTATTATTAAATCGTTAGTTTAGTGACCAAGCAACCTCATTTATCTTTTTCCTAAAATTCACATGATTTGCACAGCAGCATTTAATCAGAACTGAACTTGTAGAATTAAATTTATAAGGAAGTGTAATATTAATTCATATTCATTTAACTTAAATTAAAGGGCAAGGACAGGGACCCTACCTCAAGGTGGATCCATCCTTCCACTCCGGCTCTTGGTGCTTTCTAACTAAGAGTCGTAGGCGAGTTGACTAGTCTTTGGCCACTGAAAACCACACCAAAACCTCGAACGTACTATAAACAACTTTCTAGGAACTCATAAAAATAAACAGCACCAAATTTGATAAGTGAAAAACAAAGAAAGAGGTGAAAACCTTACCATGAAACCAAGCCAACGATCTGAAACCCCTCAAACCGCTTCGCCTTCGGCGGCGGTTGCTTGAACGCGCACCAAGGAGTCCCAACAGACCTTCCTCATGACCTAGAATCAAAGGAAAACTGAAAAATGCATCACTATAAACCCTAGGGCGTTCGGCTGAT
This sequence comes from Viscum album, assembly GCA_963277665.1. Classification (NCBI taxonomy): domain Eukaryota; kingdom Viridiplantae; phylum Streptophyta; class Magnoliopsida; order Santalales; family Viscaceae; genus Viscum; species Viscum album. Next base: position 127,026,787 of record OY728151.1, on the reverse strand, counting down.
TCTCACCGAGTGACGAATAGGTCGAAACAAAGACAAGAAGCGAGAGGAGGAGATAGAGGGGAGCATACTGTGGAGATTCGATAAAGAAATGGCCGGAAATCAGATGGAGGAGCTCGATCGAGAGTTGTCCGAGAGAGGGGCGTCGCACGGCTCACAGGGGAGAGCCCACTTGGCTTCGTGCGGGTCTAGTGAGGGTGAGGGAGAGATTAGATTAGGTTTTTAATCAAGTTTATTTTATTTTATTTTAAATTTAACCAAAAACCTAAACTCACCCAAGCGCATGGTTTCAGCCACACGGTTTTCCAAAACGCCTGCAAACCGTGCGGAGTCCTCTACCTCCAACACATCTACTGCACAGGCTAGGGGCACAATTTTCCAAACCATGCGCAGCCCGTGCGCAATCCACTGCCTCCTCTAATAAGGCCACATGGCTTGGGCCGCACGGTTATCCAAACCGGGCGCCCTCTGTAGGCCTTTTAAAAACTAGGGTCTGGCACTTCTGAAACCTCTTTGTCCACCCAAGAAACATAACGAGCCTTTACCCACTTCAAAAAAAATTAAAAGGAAATGTTCCAATCTTCGGAACCTTATTCTGAAGCCCGATCTTCAAAACGACCGGTTCAGTAATAGAAAAGCTCAAATTCCCACTGGTTTTAGTCCGGTTCAAAACCCAGGTCATTACATTTATACTACAACTTAGGTATGTTATATCAATAATTGATTTATATTCATGGTATTAAATGTTTCATTTGATGTTATTTCTCTTATGGAGCATATGATTCAGAAGATTCTAAAGTGGTAAGGGGTTATTTTACAATCTCGTAATTATTCATGATTGTCTTCATATAAATATCCTTTAAAGGAATTAAATTTTTTTTATATCATAAAATCAATATATTTTCATATAATCTGGTCATTAATTTTCTGTATCAATTAATATTACCATTTTTCTCTCTTTTCTACATAAAAATAGAGGTCGAATTTTTTAAAAAAAATCTTACTGTATTTATCTCTTCGATTGAAAACCCTTTATCATCAAAACGCATGTTTTGAATACTTTAATAAAAATTATTCTAAACATATAATGATATATTATAAAATAACATAAAATCCATTTTATGATTTTGAATTTTATTATAATTAAATCTTCATGTTATTTTCCAAATTATTCCCTTTTTTACAGAAATTGTGATTGGAATATTTGTTTTGATATATCTGGAATTAATGAAATTTTCAACTATTATGAACACTCAATAATTTAAAAATTATTTTAAAATATATCAATTTTAATTAAAAATAAATTTTTTTTCATAATCTTTTGTGAAATATTATATAAATGTAATATTCATTGAGAAAACTGTATTCTTCTCAACAGTGTTTCAAGAAAACATTTATGGTATTTATATATATAAAACATCAACCCATTATTGTAAATATTCTCCACTGGGTATATGTTTTTATGATACTATAATAATTATTTATTCATATGGTTTATGATCATTTTTAATGGGTATTTTCTAGTTTGATACTATTTATTTTACTCTATTTGTTTAATGATAATGTTTATTAATTGGGGAAATTGTTAAAATTTCATATTCTAGTTTTTCAATAATTTTTTTTTGGATTTTGTTTCACCCTGTTCATATATGTAATTCATTAGGTAAAATATATTACAAGTGGGAATTTATTATAGATATCCCCTCGATTCATCGACAAGACTACTGATAAAAATATATTTTCCAAATTAGATAGGTTTATACCCATAGATTTAAATTGTCTTGAGAAATTTCATGATAGTTTCACAAGGTTATGATTATGAATTCCCTCATTAAGGAAGAAAATATTGATTTGCATGTGATTATTATTATAGTTATAATTCACATGCATATGATTTAGGATAATATGGTTATTTATTAGGATTTATTTGAGTGTCATTTATTTCTAATATGTTATCCTTTGTTTACTAGTTTAATGGAATGGTTTTTAGTTATTTACCCATATATATTGATTATGACTATTGATTCATGATATATTCTATTGTACTCTTATAGAATATGATAATTTGAGATCACCCCTTTCATGGGTTTTATTTTCCCTAGGATACATGGATGTTTTATTGATTAATATGTAGAGATACACAATTAAGAATTATTTCATTCTCAAAGAAAACACATTTTTATTTTATATTTTAATTTTTTTTTTATTTTTGAATATATAAATATATCATTTTTTTCCAAAATAATAAACTATTATGTAATATATTATGTGATTAATTTTATCTCATGAAAATGTAACCAACTGACTACTGAAACTATGATACTTTGGTTGGGTCCATTACACGTGAATTTGTATAGTTTATCTCTTAGTGTTTAATCCATTAAAAGTTGAAGGATGCGCACTATATTCTCGATGATCGTCTCCGGCGACCATATATTCCCTAATAGAAATTGTAGGATATTCCGATGGGATTCACACCAAATTTAACTATTGATAATTGATGGTATGATTCTATATGGTTTATTTTAGATGGTAAGAAAAAATCATCCATGTTTATAGATATCAGGGAGTCGAGCATAGTGGATGTTTTGTCGAGGCATTACATGGAGGTGGTGGTAGAAATCCACAAGGATATGATGATAAACATATTCATTCAAGATCCTCATTTTACCTATAGTGTATTAAATTGTATCAAATATTCTTTTAAAATATTATTTTGAATAATGATTATTTTCATCCATAGATAGATGGTTGGACATAGTATACCATTCATAATCTTGAAAATAACTTGTGTTATTATGTATATTATTTTAGTGGTTCATATATGAGGCACCTTCTATTGGTCTTGATTTCATAATTTAATAGTTTCTACTCCACCATGGGAATGTCACCAATTAAATAATTTTATATCCTACCTTTCAATAATCTATTTTCCTGGACTGGTCTCAGAGAGTATATAATTCTCGGGATAGGGCCTGTACATGACATGGTAGAGGTGGTTTGGCTGATACAAGAATGAATAAACTAATTGCTCGATCAATAGAAAACCGATTATAATCAAAGGACGATAACTCCATAATTCAATTTCATAGATCTTTTTTGCATTAATGTCACTCATCATCATGCGAAGTGAAGGTTTTTTCAGGAGAGTAATATTTCTCCAAGGTTTGTTTTGACTTTATAGGTGTTTTCCCATATAAGATCCAAGAAATATCATATAGAAGATCCCATATGGATGAATCAGATTCATGATGTTTTTGAAATGTTGTTGCTCCATTCTAACCATCATTATGACACTCCCACTTTCAATTGGGTTATGATAAATGTTGAAGATGATACAACCTTCAAGGAGTGTCAAATAGTGATCCAGGACCTCTAGTAGATAGAGTTTTTTAGGAATGATATACCATTAGTTTATGTATTTGGGGAAACAATGATATTAATAATTGTACATGGGGATGTGGGTCATATATACACACAAATAAACCAAGATGTGCTTTCTATATTCTCTTCATCTAACAGATGTTTTGGTTTTTGAACCTTTTTTGTGTGAAGAGATAAATTTATCTTCTTTACATGGTGTAGATTTAATATCATTTGAGAGGTACCTACCATAAGAAAAAAAATTTGAAACCGGTAGATTCCATTTCATAATTTTTCAGTTTTTATCTTGAGTGATGTGGTTAAGCTCCTGTGATAGAGAGATTCTTGATAGGCATCTCACGTGAATACTATATGGGAGAGCCCATCCATTTTACATCAAAGTTTGAATTTTTTTTGAAGAAAATATTTGTATTTAATGATTCTTATATGATTTCCTCAATTATTTTAGGATTCTTTTTTTCATATTTTGGGGTTTCAGGCATGTATATGCCGATCTATGGTGTTTGATGAAATCACGGGGGAACTACCAAAAAAATTTCTAACTGTAGTGTGGAGTATGTCATTGTCTCATTGTTATGGTGCTTATTGAATAGTTGTCTATGGATATTGAATAAAAAATATTAGAAGGATCTTTAAGGTAACATCTATATTTGTGTTAGCTACACCATGTGCAGTAGGTTGTGGAATTTTCCATTTCTTGTAAGTGGGGGTCTTGTAGAATGGTGCTAATGGTTTCACATTAATCCCTAGATAAAAATTAGTTGGATTTTATCTAGATTCCATGAATCTATATTAACTGAGTGTTACTATGTCATAGTCCCTCTCGTATTATGATAGAATTATTTATGCCATAATGTGTAATTGGTGGTGTATGGATCTATTCTTGGGCATTTATTTGTTTTTCATTTTCTCTATAAATACCCTATTACCCAAAAACAACTTACTCATTAATCCTTCCACTCAAACCCAAGATATTAGGTGTTAATTTTTAAATTCAAGGAATCCTTTATGATATGTAATAATCTTTTTCTTTGTTTGATGAATCTATGGTTATCAAAGGTGAGTTATACCTCTTCTCTCTTGTGGCTCACTCTATTCGGCTTCATTTTCATAAAATTTTTACTTTCCATGAAATAGATATTGATCCTTGTTATTCTTGTGGGGTTTCATATATCAGTTATTAGTGTATTTGTGTCATGGAGTACTTGGGAGATCATAGTTTCCTCATGGGATTGGTGATCAAAACTTTTCAACATTGCTACATTATCATGTAAGGAATGTTGATTCCTTAGTCGTTATAGATTTGTTACACCTCTTTTTTATTTATGTAAAATTGAAAATTTTCCATTTTTATTGTATTATAGAGAAATGGAATTAAATTAATAAACATTGAACCACATTAATATATAAACTGTTAATAGCTATTCAATTGGGTATCATTCAATCATTGTAACGTTTTTCCTCTTATCATTTAAAATAGTGTGCTATATATATTATGTTTTCATATCAATTTTGGTAATTTAATATAATATCATGTATTACAAGATATAATCTTGTATTCAATTTAAATTATATGTTTTTGAGTTGGTTATATAATGAATTAATGAAAATTCACATCGAAATGAATTTGGTGTTCCTTGTAGTTTGATGATAATAAAATTGATTCAAGTGTGAAAGATTAATTGAATATTATTTTATTTGTGCTAATGTACATGATAATTAATTTTAACCACATTAACTATTATTTATGATAAAATGAAATTGAATGTATATGATAATGGTACATCACTGCATTTCATGAAATATTAATTAATAACAACTTCATGTCAATATTTTGATAGCTTATTATATCAAATGAAAATGCTTTTCAGTAGATGGATGTTTTGAATACTATATTTGTTACTTCATGTTTGAATAAATACTATTTTTTGTTGAAGATAAATTTTTTGTGGATGAGAAATTATCTTTTATTATAATGGTTGTATGACTTGTATTTGGTCCGTGAGGGCCTATTTGTCTGGAATGATTGAATGCCTTGTTTCATTGACATGATGGAATGTTCTTATTGTTTTTTCTTTCTAATTCGTTATGTGAATTGGATAGGAATCTTTTCATGTGATTTTTTATTACCATAAGATGGATGATAATATGATGAATGATGTAAAATGGGGTTGAGATGCCCAAAAGATATCATAGAAGAAGAAACCTATGCTGAAAAGATGTATTGGTATATTGTGATGGATTCAAGAATATAAAAAAATACTATTGGAATGGTATGTAACTAGTCCTTCTTATTGATGTGATAAATTTGGATTCTTTTTTATATGAATATTTTTAATGTCATATGGTTGGTTTTTTTATTTTTCAGTATTCCACAACCCATTATTGAGGCTATAGGATGTGATTTTTTTATCATGATATGGAATCATAGGATACTTCCCAAGATTACCTGGATTAATGGAATTATGCTATTAATCAATAATAAATGTGTAATGAATGGGGTTGGTTCTTAAGGAATGTAAAAGATATGTTACACATGAGATATCATTCACTCAGTTTTTATTATTTTTTCAGGGAATGCACTTTTCTTTGATGGTTAGTGTTGTATATCATGTATAAATGATAATGGTTAATTATTGATAAAAATATTCTAATGAAATGTGATTTATTCAATGATTTTTTTATTTAATTTATCTCTTTGAAATGGTTGTGTTCTTATAGGATATATATTCATAGTTGTGGTATACAGGATTCTAGGTGATGTTATCTATAGTTGAGTCTAAGACTAGGATATTACAATAGTGTGGTATTGAGGTTTATTATATCCATTGTATTCTGTGTTATCATTAGTTTTCTAACTAATTTTCATTAGGGTGAGTGATTCCATGAAGTATTTTTTATTAATTTTTTCCAATATATCTATGGGAGGATGTTTGGAAAATTACCCCTTTTGTCTATGCACACTTATCTTGGAAGTATTAGGTGAATTTATACATGATGGTTAGTTTTCCTATATCTTATTTTATTATGATATAATGTCTTGTGTTAATTTCACACACATAAATCATAGGATATAATATCCAATGTTTTATTATATGTATTATTTTTTTATATCTAATGGATTGAGGTTCCTTACATAGTGTATTGACGATGTTGACATGAGGAAAAATAGTCAATGTTGGAAACACATCATAAGGGCTATAGTGGATAATAGAAAATAAATGGTTAGTCTACGGATATGTGATATGTTGTGATACGATTTTGTGATGCTTGAGGGGAATGTTGTGGTACATATCCAAGGTGTCTATGAGATGGATTATTTTGGAGAGATATAGCTTAGGACATGTGATGTTGGGCTTGAGAGGCACACCAGTGGATAACTAATAGTAGGGTAACATTGATGTTTATTTAAAATAATTTATTATTACATTTATTAGATATTTATTGATATATATATATATATGGTTATCCATAATACTAATTATATCTATATATTTTATGAGGTATTTTTATTGTTGGTCACTATGAAATAGCCTGATTTTTTTATCAATTTCATGAGAATCCTTAGGTAGGATTGTACTGTGTTTGCAATTATGATCACCACATATATATTTTTATATATATAATCTATTTATTGGTTAGAAGGTTATGATTACAGATAATTCTAGACATTACTATATCATGGATTTCGAGGATCTTTTTTAGCTTCATGTTAACTACTGAGTTTACATTTCGGGTACATTATAGTTCCCTATCCCATTGTATCAGCTTTGTATGAAATGACATGTATGGAATTTTTATTTCATCTATATATCTAATCATGTGTTGATTGGTGTATGTTTTTTATGTCTATATTCTAAATGGTCTCACATAAGATAATTTGTCCCATATATACCCAAATTATACTTATGGTGTGGGTATCCATCCAGGTGCCCACTAGATGAGGAACTCAGTAAGTTACCATCTTTTCACTTAATACGGACATGGGTGGGGAACTCATTGGAGGGATATAGTCATGACCTTTTATATTCTGTCTTTAAAATTTATTTTTGTTTTAATATCATAAATTTTTTTTTCATAAAAAATTTAAAAATATACCAATACTTTTTAACAAAATTTGTTCACATGATCCAGATCGAATTTCAATAATATAATTTTATAAATATAAATGATTTTTTCAATATTTTTTTCCATTATTTTTTTAATTTATTCTGAAGGGAGTAAAATGAAGTTTCCTAAACATTACATTATGGGTCACCTTAGAATATCTCTACATAAAATTGAATGAACGTTTAATATTATTGTTTATTACATGAATGTATTTTACCAATGTCTTGATCATAATCCACTTTAATGATTAAATTCTATGTTTCAATAGATAAGTTCAATAAAATTATTATAACCAATATTTGGGTTTTTTTAAATATTATCAAAATAAATGATATTTATCCATGTTTTCTATTAAATGGTATAAGTGTTATTTTAAATATAGTTTCAATACTTTCAATATTCATTAATTATTCTTCTAAAAAATAGGATTATGATCTATGTTACCATCTATAATCTTTCTCTTGATATATACGGCCATGTATCCAGAAATCCCATTCTATTATGATTTTTGGGGTATGCAAATGCCAAAAGTAGTTACTAGGACATTTAGTTATTGTTTAGATTAAAAAGGGGAATCCCCTAAAAAATCGTGTTGCTATGATGTGGAAGTAGGTGTAATTCCCTTGTGATAATGGATATGGCATAGTGATCCTTAGTTAAAAATCAGGGATCATGAGATGAAAAACAGGGTTACTAATTTTTTAGAGTATGATATGATGTAGTATAGAGGCTATGGGGTATTTTGTTTTTTAGGCTACTAGAAAAAAATGGGCTGTTACTCAATGGGTAGTGGGGTATATCGTAATCCATTTATTATATTATTGAGGTATGTAGAGTGGAGAATAACATAGAACAATAACCTTAGGCACGCATTAATATGGTATGGATTGGGATCTTCGACGACCATTGACTGTGGGAGGATGTGATGTGGGAACTCAAGATACACCATTGAATATACCATTCTAGTAATAGATATGACATAGTCAATTATTTTTTCAATGGTCATCAATTTTTCAGTTGGTATATATTTACCTCAACGACCTGAATCCCATCCTTTCTATAACATTTCACTCTCAGACTCTATGAAACCATCTATCATTTGAAGGCTTTCTGAATACCCTTTCAGTAGTGAGTGATTCCCACATACTAAGATAGATTCAACATGATATGGGGTGAGTACTATATCTCCCCTCTAACTAGTTCTCTCTGTTTGGTTATGAATTAGTCATGTTTCTTCTTTACATTCTTTGTATTCCGATAAAATATTTTCTAATATACCTTTTATTTTAGTTTAATTGTGAATTCATGTAATGATGTGTATTTATGATTGTACAACCTCCTAGGAGAGGTGATCATATCTCCACAACATTGTTCTATTCTCCTGCGAGGAATGTTAAAAATTTTGAGGATGAGAATTAATTAATTCTCTTATTTATTTGTTTGAAATCCTAATATTATCATGTTTATCCTTTTGGATGTAATTGGAATTAACATAGTGTTGATTGAATAAAATTAATAAATAAATTGGTTTTATTGGTTTCATGTAATTTTTTTCACAGTGAAAATGGTTTTACTCTTTATTTTTTAGATATTTTTATATCCATGTAATTGTTACTGGAATGATTGTTAATACTATACATTAACATTTTTTTAATGGAAAACTGTAATGAAAATAAACATGGCGATTCATAGTTGGCTGGATAATGATTTAAACAAAAGTATTGTTATAATTAGATTTATATTAATTGAAATAAAATTTATTCATGTATACATGAAAAAATGATTATGATCTTCCATTTGTTAATGGAAATGACAAATAATATGATGCATTTTAATTCTTGTTGATTACAAAATGATAATAAATTAAAATGATAATGGTAATTTATATGTTTATTAAAACTATAATTAATTCTAAAACCCTATTAAATGATTCATTTATATTTATTTCTACTTCCATAGGATTATTATAGTTGGAATCTATGAATAATTAATAAGTTAATAGAAGATTCAATAAAAAAAAATTTTCCTATGATAAATGTTTTTTGTCGAGGTGTTGTGATTTTTTAATAAATGATGGGTTCCATATTGTGGTTTCATGAGATCCTATTTTTTAATAGGTGGAATGCTTTATTTGACGTCTGTGTTACCCTTTTGATTTTGTTTCTTATTAGTACCTTGTAATGTTCTTGGTATTTTATATTTTCATTGTGATGTCTCATTATCCAAGGATTGCTCCAGAATAATTTTTTTTTATAAATATCAAAACACATTTAGTAAAATTGAGAAACCCAAAGTCACATTGAAGCCCTCAAAGAATATCCAATTAAACAATCACACAAACACCCAGATCATCCGACAAGAACTAAAAACCATAATCTTCAAACCTATCATCGCACCCAAGTAATGTGACAGTAATTTATTCCGATCATGGTGATATGCATAGAGATTTTCAAAACATTTTTGTTGATGTAATTAGTGATGGATGGAATAATATGAAGATGTTTTGACAAGATGATTTGATAAGGATAGATTATTCTATGATATGGATCTGTTGAATGGTTGATGGTTGATTTTATTGTTCATTTATTTTATTTTCCCAAATACTTTAGTTAGGTGATTTTTTTTGTTACATAAATTAATGGTATCATAGGATGTTTTCTTGTAGTAACTAGAATTATAGAATGGTGATAATTATTTAAAATAAATATGTAACCATAAGGGATGGTCCATGCTAGAATGAAAATGACGTATTACTATTGAGAAACCAAGGACACAAATTGGATTATTATAAGAAGGTATGAAATTATTTTTGATGGTTAATAATGTATAACATAGATAAATATGGATGGTTGTGTATTGGATAATGAATTAATGAATAAAAATTGAGTTATTCCAGTAAAATTAGCTAACATAATTTAGTTCATTTAAATCATCGTGTTCTTTTATTATATCATTTCAAAGTATTTGTAGTCAGAATTTTGGTTGAGGATATATTGAGATTAGTCTAAGAGTAGGTTCTTCCAGTAATTGTATTCCTAGGTATATTATATCACATATATTTTGTTAACCCCACTCTAATTATCCCAGAGTAGGCGACCTCTTTAATACATTGTCATAAGATACAATGAATCACACCCTAAATAAAAAAATATTAGATAAGACATGGATAACAATATACATATATGAAATTCAAAATAAATATTATAAAATAAAATATATAATGAATATTCTTTTTGAATTCCATTATTCTATATAGATTATTCAATCATGTCAAAAACAAAACATTTCATCATATATCAGTGTTAATAAAACATTATAAAGTGGTGATCTCAAATGATAATTATAGGTAAATTTACAGTAAAAATATTAATAAATAAAGATTGATCAATATAAAATGGTAGATATCTAAAACACATTCCATTTATTTAATAATTTAGGCATAATATGGAGGAAATAAATATTGATCAAATAATTTAATAAAAACAATCACATAATATTGAAATTTATAAATGGATATAACGACATATTGGATAATCAAATAGACATAAATATCTAATAACATAATATGGGAATATATGATACCATTCATCTGAACTGATATGATTCATTTTCATGATAGTTAATTTCAATATTTATCATCAGTAAAATATAAATCTGTTCGTAGAAACTGATTTAATTTGGATAATTAATTTGTATCATTTGATATGCAGATTCATCAATTGGATATCTATAACTAGGCCATATCCATGTCTTCATTGTCTAAATTGATCCTGATAAATTGAATTATTGATTTAAATCCTAAACAATGGTTGTTATCATCATATATCTATATTATGAAAAAATTGAATTATCAATATTTAGTACATATGAAGATTAAATTCAATGTATAACACCATTGGTAGAAATGATATATATTTTAAATAAAAAACAAATTAATGATAACCGATATAGATATTTAAGGGATATTTAATTTCCAATTATTACAGGAATGTGAATATTTAAATGGAAGTTTATAGACTACATAAATGAATATGGAACGTGATTTTAAATACCTTCCATAGTCAAAATGATCATAAACCATCCATGTAAATAATTATAATAGTATCAACCAAAAATATACCAATTGTAGTAAGAATAATGGTTTCTTTTCTTTTACAAATAGGAACACCATAATTATTTTTAATAACATGCTCGGGTAAAATATACAATTCATTTTGCAAATACATTTTTAAAAAATGAAAATTATGAAAATACTTCTCTAGAAATCACTATTTAAAAAGCTATGAATTTCTAGAATATTAAGGAAAGAATTTACTTTAAAATATCCTTGTAAAATTGAGAAGTAATGTTCAATGAAATTATGGCAATTAAAGGATGTAATTCAATACATTTCTTACAAGATAAAAAAATAATTCCATTTACACAATATAAAAATTACAAAATGTAGAGTTTGTAAAAATAATATTCCTTTATAATATTTTTATTAAAAGTAAAAATATGTAAAATTTTCATTAATAAATCATTTGTAAAAGGATAAATACTATTTAAAATAATATTTTCACAAAACATGGACTCAAAAGAAAAATGATTTCAGAGTGTAGAGTGAAATGATGTCATATTTTCTTTAAAACATTTTCTTAAAAAAATTAAGTACCAAATAGTAGAAAATGGTACTTTTACATGAAAATTTCATGAATAATCATAGAGTAATAATACTAAATGGGTTTATTTTAAAATGATAAAATAATTTACATCAATTTAAATAAATTTATAGACAATCTATATTATAAAGAGAGCATGAAATAAATCATTACAATGATCATAACACTGATGTAAGAATTAATAAATTGATTGACTGTGTGTATAATGTGTAAATTCACATAAATTTTTTTAAATAAAACAAAAGATAATTAATTTTAATTATATACATAATCAAAAAAATATATAAAATAACTAATAATTATTCTAACCCAATGAAATAAATTTGAGTTGTGAAATTCATTACTACTTAGTAATTATCATGTCAATTATATTAGATAATATAATTAAACTTGAGACATAAAATAACTTGAATTATGAATTATTCATGATATTAAATGTAATGGTTACAATATATACCCCATATTAAATAAAATATGTGTATAAAATAATAATATGACTCAATGATAGGAAATTGAGATGATATCCCTTACCATTAGTCTTACTCATCATATATGTTATTTATCATCAGGGAAAATAATAGTAATTTAATAATTCACTTATTTGATAATATTTTTCATGTTTATATTTTCTATTATTTCCTGTATTACAAATCTATATAGGATTACATAATAAATTATGTTTACAATGAATGTTTTGTTGGTATTTGGTTTGTTGTCAAAATAGCTTTGATATGTTGAATATGGTAAAACATGTAGTCATTTAAATATATAATGATTAGTAATAATTACATATTATCAATATTTCTAGATAAATTATAATTTTAAATCCAATATTGAAATTTTTTTATAATAAAATTAACAATGTTACAATCACCAAGAGGGTAGATCATACGTACGCATGAGTAACATTTAAATTTTTCAATAATCATCATGCAGAGAAGTTATATAATATTTTAACATTAATTAATGATCATAATATCATATAGAAATATTATTTCATTAAATATACATATATATATCATCATTTTATGGTCGTTATGAAAATAGATTCACGTCGCTTCATGAAAGAGTTAGTCCACATGTACATGAGCGACGTTATCATTTTTTAATGTAAGAATAAAAGAATATATTATATTTTAAAAATGATAAATATTTTTCAATATATTAATTATTTTTTATATGACATATAATAATTATATTTATACAGTGTAGCTTTAATGTAATATTTTACTAAAAGGTAAATCACATCTCTTCATGAGGCGGTAGTCTATCGACAACATGATTGATATTATCATATACCTTGTGGGATGGAATGTTGAAATGGTAAATATATAACTAGTAATAAATAGGAATAATAATGTTATTAATATCATATATTTACCTTAAATTCATCATCATTACCAACTTTGGGTGTCTAGTTGGAAAAATTAATGACACGTGTTCGTGAGGCTGTAGTACACGATTCCAATGTATTGTGATTTCGTAAATCATTTCATAACAATGGAGATAGTTTTCGTTAATTAAATTTCATTAAAAACATCCAAATTTTTGGTAGATACTGAGGTTATTATATAATCATGGTTTAAAAATAATTTAAGGTTCTATAATGAGAAATTAAATAAAGATATTTGTTCAATAACATTACATCTTCCTCATATATCCTCCTTAGGATTTAACCAAAACCAATCCCATGATTAATTTATAACCAAAATAATTCTTATAGATAATGGGGATGTATATTGGATTGTTTTTTGGTAGGTTTTTTTCAGAAATATTGTGGTTTTATGGTGAGAATAAGAGAGAGGATTTGAATGCCATCTATAAGTGAGGTGAGTGGCACACTAGTAATGTTTTGAAATGATTCAATCATGCCCACATTTTTATCATCCCAAAAGCCTAAAAAATAAACCATTAATGATATTCTAAGCTATATAGTATAAATATGGATTTACATTTTCTGTTTGTTAATTTGGAAGATCATTTATCACCCTTATCTTCTTAGTTTCACCCACTAGTAAATCAATTTTTACCCTAATCATGACATTTTTTTACTATTTTCAATATTCAATATAGAAAACAATTATTTCTGCCCTCTTATAAATTATAAATTATTCTTATTCAAATTAATAAAATCAATTTTTTCATTTTCAATTGACTATAGTGGAAAAAATTAATTTGAAATTAATCTTTCATACATGATAGGAAATAGTGTTTTCAAAGAGAAAATGTTAAAATGTATACAAAGATTTTATAGCTAAATTAAACATAAAATTTATTCCAATGGCATAAATTGTAATATTTTATAAATAAATTAACTAATGTAACATTATATTCAATTAAAAATATAATTTAATTATAAATTATTTTATTGAAATATTATATTTCAATTGAAATTTAGTACTTTTCAGAATTCATAAAAAATGTTTCTTGTTACCAAAATCAAAACAATTATGCCTAATATAATTTTTGTATAAATATTTTAAAAAATTTCTTCATTGTCTCAAATAAATTTTCTAAAACTAGATAAATTATTTTTAAATTATTCCATTATGCAGTGAGTAAAGTAACTTTTAGATAAAATATAGTTTTTCAGAAAAAAATTAATTTTCTTTCAACTGGTTATAATTTACTATTTACTCAACATATATCATTTTTATTTATTTGATAAAATAGTTAGGAATATGATTTTATTAATATATTTATTATTATCCTTAATGAAAATTTTTTTGTAGGTTATACTGGTAATGATTATATAATTTTTTTTAAAGTATACATTTACTCTCAAACCCAGTGTTTGGTCCATTGAATGTTATCTATGATAGAAAATTCATTAATAGAAAAAATAGTTACCTATCTAGTGATTTCATATTATTCTCTATGATTTTTTTCATTTCATACTCACTATAAAATATAATTTTTTTTCTTATATACTTTTTGGGTGTCACATTCTCTCGACCTAGAAAAAATTTCATCCTCATAATTGAAACATTATACTAGTAAACAACTTTTTGATAATTGAAAATATCTTTGTTGAAAACCGCAAATTGTTGAAATTTTAATAAAACGTTCCTGTAAAAAGTAATAATGGGAAGTATAATGGCCATCTGAAATCATCAAATTACTAGGTTTCCATGTATGAAAACAAATGTGGGAGGTTATAAATGATATGGAAGAACATACTAATTCCATTGGATAAATAGAGAGTTATAGTGGTCATTAATAACAAAAGAGTGGATTATCCAGATAAGGTTGATCACCATATTTCCATAAAACCAATGGGTTTAGAAATAGTCATTGATATCATCATAAATTATGATCATAGTATAAAATTTTCAATAAATATAATTTTCCTAATATTGATGATCTATTAAGAGAATATATATTCATTTGATTTCATTCCATTTCTTAAGTACTATCTCATCCTTCTATTGCACCTTTATGAATATCAACATCATCTCTAAATCTAATAAATTTATATGAATTAATTTTATATGGTGCACATGAGAGTAAAAAGGTCTATATTATAGGGATAAGTCATTTTTTTGATATCTAGTTATCATTATAAAAAAATGATATCAGATGCTATCCAATATAAATAAATCTTCATATGGTGAAGTGACAAATTAATATATAAAATCATTTAAAATTTTCATCATAAACAATTTCATAAATTTCAAATAATATAGAACATGAAAAATATTATGAACAATAATGTTCAAGAGAAAGTCCCTAAATTTCAAAATCCAACTTATCATTAATCCCCAAATAACCTGAAGTATTTATTAATCGTCACATACGAAATATGTGAATACCATCACCATGTATTCTATCTAACCATAATAATAACATAAATTTAAATGAATTATATTTCAAAAGATGAATGATTCATTATTTCATAAATTAAACACAGATTATTAGATATATTATTTAAATTAAAAAATTAATTTAACTTCATCAGTGACATAATATATCACAATGTAATGAAATCATTAATTTGTTCCAAGGTAGACAATATTATAAAATTTATGCAATCCATATTTGTCTTGCCTTTATCCCAACATCATTTTACCAAAATCAAGAACATATTATGTATTTTATTTACCTCAATCAGTTGTTTTCCAATGAGTTCAACTTTTCACTGAATTGTTGTCAATGGGAATTATTACTATTCAAAATATGCTCCCAAATCCATAATGAAATAGTAATTTAGAAAAATAATTTTATATTTATAATTATATTGAAAATATAATGATTAAAATACCTTTTCTAAAAAATTTCATTCAATAAAATACACAAGAACCTTAATCAATCCACTTTTCTATATCAATAGCATAATATTGAACATCAACTATTTGGATATTCTATAGTTCATTCCCTTAATGTTTGGGAAGATCATATAAAATGTTCCCAATATGCCTACAGTAAAACAATTATACATTGGATACATTTTTATTATCCTAAAAATCAACATCATGATTTCCTTTCACTTCACACTTGTTGAAAACTCCAATTCTTTTTAATAAATAATTATAGTTTTTTATTTCATAATTATAACATGTTATAAAATCCTATTGTCCCTTATTACATTTATCTATGTTTTTTTCAATAATCCTATTGTTCTACTTTATCCCATAAATGTAATAATACATAGAGAATTAATTCTCAATCTTTTTAGTAAATTATATTATGTCCACTTATAATGACAATGTTTTAGAGACTAGTTTCCATTGAGATAATTTCTTAATCACATTAATGAAATGGTCATTTTTATTATTTGAATTATGTAAATAGATATGGTTCCCATTCCTCATACAAGGTTCCATTTCTAAATTATGGAATAAAAAATATTTGATCATATCATTATGAATCATAATGTATCATTCAAAAACTACTGGAATCCTAAACATAAATTGAAAATATTATTATGTAGCAAATATAGTAATCATAAACCTGGGTTTTTAGAGATATGTCTATTTTCAAATCATTTACAGGGATTTTAAAGAAAATGTGAATTATCCAATGAAGATCCAATAGGAGTGCCAAAACAAGTCTTTGTTAATGAATGTTTTTATAAACTAGGATATGGTTAGTTTAATCCCAATGGTCCCTATTTAGAGATATTTCCTCGAGGTACTAATGTGTGATTTCCACATCCACTTGTAGTATCCATAAGGGATATATATCTAGTAAAACCCCTGTAATAACTTCCTTAACAAAAAATTATTATGTTTTTATATAGTTTTATAAAATGTATATAATAGATATGTGTTCTATAATTAGTGTTTTCCTATGTTTAATTCCCATTGATTCTATTCAACATCCTCTAATGCCAATGGTAGTGACCAAGAGAATAATAGCCCAGTGTTTATGTCTACTTTAAAACATCAGCATCAAATACAAAGAATAATATCTAAAAAGACCAATTTTTTTAGTATTTTTAACAATATAGATACATACATAATGTTTAAAATACATTATAAATCATAAAATACAAAAAGTAGATATTTTTTAATTCCATTATTCCATACAGTGTGTCCCCACATGTCAATCAAAAAATAAATCCTCATAACATAAAGAAAATAAAACCTAAGAAAGGGGGGAGTTTAAATGATCTATAAGTGTTATCATATAAGGTAAGAAAATAATAAATATGGTATAATTGATATTTCAACGAAAATAATGGAATCACATTTAATATTATTAATATACTAAGAAGAGATTGGTATTAATATAAAATTATCAAAAATTTCATATAAATAATCTAATAAACACGAAACAATCACATGTATATTTTTATATATCCTGTGATCACATTAAATTCAATAATTTGATATCATAATGAGGTAATTCTTTATTCCATACATAAGAAATATCAAGCTTAATCCTCAAGATAGTCGATGTCAATATCAATCCTCCAGAAAGATTAAATTTTTGGCTAAAACCCCTTCTAGTGTGCCAAATTTAAATTTATAATGAAAATATTTGAAGTACAAAGGGGTCATTTATAATTTAGACCCACCTATGTCTTCTATGTCCAAGTAAATCCTTATATATCAAATATTTGGTTTAATTTAAAATCAATTTTTCTTTTAATCAGCTATCCTAATTTTGTAAAGAATGCAAATTTATCACTATTTTGGAGATAAAAAGATGACATTAAATTTTGAAATACTATATGTTTTAATGAAGTTTTATTTAAATAATAAGCATCTACATGATAAATGACATGGATATTTTTGGGAAATTTAAGGTCCAATGATTACATGAAGGTGAACCCTTCATGGGAATGTTACTGACAACAAAATGAATAAGGAAAAAGAATATCAATAGTTTCTATTGTCCAAATGATCCTAAATCATCCATAGAAATAATTAGAATAGTAACAATACAATATATACCCATTGGAATAAGTATCAACGAGTATTTTTACTAAGGAATATAAATTCAATATGGTGATATTTAAAAACATTCTTATGGAAAATATACATTTATTTTTTATAAATAAATTTCTAAAATATAATATTTTTATAAATACATCTCATAGATAATCAATTATAAAGAACTAAAAATTTCACTATTATTATGAAAAACATTTTATTTGAAAATATCAAAATTAATATTTAAAGGAATCTTCAATTAAATTATGGTCATGTGGAAATTGTTTTTTTACATTCCATAGAATTTCAAAAGAACATTCCTTTTGCACTGTAAAAATATAATAAAATTTATTGCTTAGAAAATCCAAAGAAAGTTCATTAAAAAAATTAAAACGTAGAAATGGATAAAATTTTCTCAAATAGATCATTATTAATATGTTAAATTGTTTTTAATACATTTGAAGAAAATATTTTTTGGATGAGAAAATATTTATTACTATAGATAGAAATGATGATGGGATTTCTTAAAAACATTTTCTTAAATTTTTATGTATACAATAATGATAAAATGAAACTATTACCAGAATATATAATGAATAAAAATGGTTGAATAAAATTAAATGGTTTTATTTGATAGAGGCCATCTCATTTTCATTAATGAGTATAAAATTATAAGAAATCCAAATTAAAATGAGATTTTGAAATAAACCCTTACAAAGATCATGACATTGATATGAGAATTAATTATTGAATTGATTAAATGTTTAGACTATAAATCCACATAAAAAAAATTAAATAAAACATATGTGAATAAGAAATCCTGGTACACAGAATCATATAATACCCACAATGATTAATATGTAATATGACCCTATATAAAGTAATTGAGTTATGAAATTCTTTACAACACAGAAATTCTTATGATAGAACCGCTTGGATGAAATTAATAAAAATTGAAAATTAAAAAAATAATAATATATGATATAGTCATGATATTAAATATAAATATTGTAATAATATACACTATATAAAATACATTATTTGCATAAAATTACAATATTCTTTA
Source organism: Viscum album (assembly GCA_963277665.1). Taxonomy (NCBI): domain Eukaryota; kingdom Viridiplantae; phylum Streptophyta; class Magnoliopsida; order Santalales; family Viscaceae; genus Viscum; species Viscum album. Next base: position 127,007,192 of record OY728151.1, on the reverse strand, counting down.
ATGCCATAAAATTGAGTCAAAATCACTTGCATTGAGTCTGACCCAACAGATATATTTAATATCATGCTAAATAATAAAAATTGACTTATTATTTATATCCATAAGAAAATTATTAATTTTTATAATTAAATTTTTAACATTATTAATATTCTATATATTATAAAATAATTAATTATTTTTATGTCGGATGTTTCGAGGATATATAGCTTATGTTTCAAAATGAATTTAGTAGGTTGACTGTAGTCAAGGAGAACATTATTTATAAATATAAAAAATAATAACCAAGAAATAATTGTCATTATTTACAAAATTTATTCTTTTTAATATAATCATGAATGGTTTATGTGTTAAATGAACTATGTTACCGTCTTGTAGATGGTTAGTCATCCATATGCATGAGTAACATTTCCATTTTTCAATGATAATTATGGAAAGATGTTAAGAAATATTTAATGTTAAAAAAGTAATCATAATAACATATATAAAATTACAGTACATTAAATATACTAATATATATTATCCATGTAGTATGATTATTAAAATAGAGTCACATTTCATCGTAAAGGTGGTAGTCCACCCATACACAAGAGAGATTATCATTTTTTTGTGTAAGAATAAAATTGATATATTATCTTCAAAAAAGGTAAAATATTTCCATAATCTCATAATTATTTCATTTATATCACATATAATAATTTAAATTATACATATTACATTCTATGTAAAACATTAGGAAAAAATGAATCACATCACTTCGTGAGGCAGTAGTCCTCCACACACTTGAGAGAGGTTTTTATATCCCATATTAAATCGTAAATAAAAATAGGTCCAGAAATGTATGACTACATTGGTTTAATAATTTTCATAAATATCACATACATTATTTATATCAATCGCAATCCCCAATCAAGGGATGTGGTAACAAAAAAACGAATGACATTAGTTTGCAAGGAGATAGTGTACAGTACACATGAATAGTAATTTTGTAGAACATTTGATTGATGTGCTGAATTTTTATTCCATATAAATATCATAAAAACAACATAGTATATGGTAGATACTTTTATTATTATATCATCATATATGAATAAGAATTTAAGGATGCAGAAGAAGAAATAATATAATAACGCTCGTTAAAATACAATACCTCTTTTTCAGGTATCCTCTATAGGATTTTACTATAAACATTACATGTTTTGATTTAGAAATTAAATTATCATTATAATATGATTATTGTGGATATAGGAAGTTATTTGTGTTTTTTTCATAAAATTTTGGTTTCAAGGGGTGTTGAAGAGAGGATAGGGGTGACATTTTATTAGTGAGTTGAGAGGAACACTACTATTAATTGGACAATATTCAATCATACTGATCGTTATATCATGAACTACGATGAAAAAATAGGATATTATTTATAAATGAATGGATATAGTATAAATATTCTCGTAAAAATGTATTTGATTAAATTTTATGTCTTTTGTAACCCCATTCTTCTCAGTTTAATGACATATTAAATCAATTTTTACCTTAACATTGGTATTTAATGTATAATATTTCTAACATTTTTGTTTTCCAAATATATTTTGACCATATTATAAGTTATAAAATATTAATATTCCATGTATGGAATCTATTTATTCTGATTCAATACACAAAAAGTAAAAAATGATAATTTAAAATTTATCTTGTAGAAGCAATGATAATGTGGGGTTTTAATGAAAAGTGTTCCAAAGCTTATAGTGTTTTTATATGTTAATTGGAAAGGAAATTTCATCCGAATAACTAAATTGATTTAACTTATAATTTTTTTACTATTAATAAATTAAACCCAATTAGATATTTAATTTATTATTATAAATTAATTAAATGAAAAGAAAGTTTTCAATTAAAATTCATTATTATAACTATTCATAAAAATTTGTGACTCCTTTTTGAAAAATAACAAGAATTCACTATGCTCATATTTTTGTATTGAAATTTTAAAAAATTCGGGGTCAGTAAAATGGTTCTAATTTCATCACTAATAAATAAATATAGGTTATATTTATTTTATACATGTGCATAACATAAAATATTAAAATTTTAATTATTATTACTATTCATACAGACCAGTTTAAAAAGCTATGTTATAATTGTAATGTTTAAATAATTATATTTTAATTTCATTGTGTCTTTTATTAAAACACAATGTTTCATCAATTGAATTCTATATATGAAATTGTATTTGTTATAAAAATAAATATATATTATTGTATTCAGATTTTATATTCTCTTCTATACTTTTTGTTTCATGTCATGCATGTTATCAAATACAATATTCTTGTTTTTCACATTGGAGTGTTACATATATTCTGTGATTTCATAAACTACCCTACCCATGTCAGTTGGGGAGACTGAAATCTAGTTGTAACTGTGATGGTTGTTTAACCAATGTCCCAGTGGTAGGATTAATGGATTACTACCCCCACTATCCACACTCTCTTCTCTTGGTAGTATTATATGCTGTTATGTAGAGTGGTTAGTATTCACATATATGTGTTTAGAGTTCTATAAGTGATTTTTTTATTTCATACACATGTATCTACATATATAGTATCATGTGGATTGTTAGAGTTATGATGTGTATAAATTTTGATTTATTGAGGTATTTATGTTGTGTATGGGATGTGATATCTTAAGTAATAATAAACTATGGATGATGCACATAATATTATAATTTTTGACTCAAAGAAAAAAAATAGATACATTATGGAAATTTTATATGGGAATGATAGTTATAAAGGGTAACATTAATTATCTATAGGTCTATGAAAAAACGAATTTATAAATAATATTTATTGGTTTATTTTAAAACACATTTTTAAATTATTCCATTATTTTCTAATTTTAGGGTTTGCGTATAGTTGGATTTTAGAAAATATGTCGATTAATTTTTTACTGGTGTTAGAGTTGAGAAGAAGAAGATCCATTTGTCATGGATTTTCCTTCTCTATGTGACAATACCCTATTTCACTTGCTTACGTAATTTATGGTTTCGTAGAATCATGTTTTTCTTGATTGAATATTTAAACTTTTTTCCCTAATGAACAAAATAGTCATTCCTTCTTTAGGGTAGTTATCGTTGATATTTTAATATTTATTTTTCAATTCAATTATCAATTGTCCTGAAAAATGGAAAATAAAGGGATTGGAAGTTGAGGAGTAAATTTACCGAACAAAATAGATGAATAATTAAAATATTTCAATCCTACACACCTTACCCATTCTACTACATTACCCCAACACAATACGGGTTTACCCCATAATCCTAGTAATGATAGGAATACATTGAAGGATATAAGAAAAATAATTCATATAGGAAAGGGAGATGATCTCTAGGAGGACCCTATATAATGTAGTTTTTTGTTCTAAACATTGGTCTTCCAGTGCATCTGGATCGCTAAAAATAGTAATATATATATATTTATATATAGGCATCAAATGGGATCATTAAATAATGAATTTAATAATGGAATGGTTCAAAGGTGGTATGGGGTGGGTCCCACTTTAAAGATCTTGTCAATAACTGGTATTTTTAGAATCTTGGGGACAAAATCCAATTATGAAATTTAAACCATTTTTAATGTAAATACACCATGTTTAATTTTGTGTATTTTTTTTAATTGCATCGAGTTGTGTAATTTCTTCAACATGAACCGGTATCATTCCTTTGAAGTACAATATGATCATCCTCAAAAATTAATTATCATGCCACATCTCTTCCCACATAAATAAATGTTTCTTTCTTATCCCAAAGTATTCTATGCTCTCCCAATTTCCTATGATTCATTGTAGCAATCCAAAATTAACATAACAAGTTTAACCATTCACAATTTTTCAAGAACAGTATTTTAATTACAAAAGTCACAAAAATTAAAAATCTTAAAAAATATGCATGATGTAAATATTTTTGTGTTGATGTGATGCATCAGGATCATTTTTTGGTACATATCTCATGATTCGATGAGATAGTTTATTTTGAATAGAGTTGGATCATGACATGTGATGTTGGGGAAATATTAAAGACTAGAAAAGAAGTAGTTGTGATATACCATTGATATATAATTACTATAATATATGATTAACTATATGTGATATTTAGTGAGAGATGTCCATAATTAGGATATGAACTTAGTAAACATGTATAGGTGATGACATAGTTTTACTATTATCCATCATTCTTTAGCATACATTCTATAACATTTACATTTGAGGCTCTAGGGATGATCCTTCTAAGGATATGATTATGCTCACCCGATTTATATATTATCTATTTTGATACCAATTGGAGAATGTTGGATATTAGGAAGGATATTACTATATCATAGTCTTATAGAATCTTTTCGGGATTTGTGGGCATGATTGAGATTACCTTTTTCATACATCATAGTTTCCTTTCATATTATTTCATCTTTTCTTGACATTACATGTATGTGATTGGGATTTATTTAATATATCATGACATGGTTTAACATGTTGATTTCTCTTAAATAAATCTTTTGTAAGCTCTCATGGAGGGGAATTACTCTCATATATAAAGTTAGTATACCCTTACTGGTATTTTATAACCCATTGTTTACTAGAAGCATGAATCGTGCAATCACTATCTCCCATATATCATTGTCATCCTAGGGGTACTGTTTGGGGAGAGGGTATATTGACATAGTGGTATCAAAGGATCCATTTTAGGGATATGAATAATTTTTTAGTTAATCACATGTGAGATTTCATAAGTTGGTTAAGAAATATTTTTAGTTATGATTTGTATGAGAAGTAATACTTGGATAACCAAATGAGAGAGAAGTATTTAAGCCCCCTATAATTTGATACGATGAACATTAATCTTTTAGATCCTACTAAATAATGTGTTGTTTGTCGTGGGGTATAGATATTGAATAGGTCCTAACATCATTCTTCATTGCACCAATATTTTTAATAGTTAAAACATGGTATAATGTCAAATAAAAATAATTAGTTAAAACATTTATATATTAAATATTATACGATTAAGATTACAAATATTTACTCTTCTAGATGGTATCACTCTTGGTCAAAATCCTCCATAGGTTCATTCCAATGATTATTATAATGATATTCTAGAATATATCTACAGTATAGAGGTGGCCAAGGATGAAGCATATAGAAAGAAAATCCAATTGTATCTACACAAAATCATGAAAAGTTACGAGGGATATATTTCATATTTCTCTAAAGAATATATAATAGTGGATGTTGGGATATACTTTTGTTCAATACTTTTTCCAAAATAGCATTAGCATTCATTATCAATGATGATTCCATATAGGTGCTGTGATGTAGGTTTGGTTCTTATCCCATAGAGATCATGAAGAGTTTCCAGCCTCATTGGAGATATTCTAAGAGTATTTATAAACATTTTTCGTTTCATAATTATGGAAGGTTCCCATCTCCATGATTTTTGTACCCTTCTGTAGGGGATTGAAAATGAGTGATAATGTGGGATCCATTTCTTGACACTCCAATGATATGTTTCTAACCTATTTCTTAATGAGGAGTTCCGAGAATGTCATTTTGTGAAAGATTTACTTCTTGTTATCATGTTATATATCACCTCATAAATATTTTTGACATATCTCCATGTTATGTAAACGGAAATTGTTTTTTAGAGGACTCTGGCTCAAACGGTATCATCATGATATAAGGGTCATCTAGATTCATCAAGATCTAGTGAATCGTTATGGGGATCCTTGTTTCCGAGATAGATGTTTTTTTGTTATTATGGGGTAGTTACCAACATTATTAATCTCATTTATCTCATGATGGTGGATGTAGGAACTATACAAATAGTCCATAAATGTGTTTTTATTATGAATTTAGAGGTCATCTGGGGTGATAGTGCATAAACATTTTTGAGAAATTATCATGCCCCATGTGTTCTGTTTTATTTTAATTTGTTGAGGTAGTTTAAACATAGGTAGTAACATTATGTTGTTCTAGGTTAGGATCACCATAGTATAGAAAATTTTAGTTAAGAATATATCAGATCATAATATCATTCATATAGATTATATTGTGTCCACAAAGATAGTCCTCCGAGAGGAAAAGTATATTATAGATCAGGTCATGGTCACCTTCTTGATTTATTTTTTTTCACAATAATCCAAGACATAAATTGAATTAGTTAACCATTACATGTTTTCTATTATGAGTCACTCTTTATTTGATTATATATCCACACAGTCTTTCATGTCACCTAACTTTTACCACACTTTGAGACTAGACGTTGAGAGGCTTCCAATTCCCATGAAATTAACTATTCCATTTGGAAATTGATATGAAAATTTTAATATATGAATAGGTTTTGATCATTAATTGAAGTATTACTACCCATTTGTATATTTCCTCTATTTACAGTTACAAAAATATGACACAATACATAGTATTGACTAGATGTATTCTAGTGTAGGATATCGTGGATAAAATCAGAAGTCTGGTTGTGTTCTATGATGATGATGGAAATAATAGAACATTCGTTTGTGATTAAGACCCTTATATAAGTCATAGAGTTATTTTTTTCTTATCTTCCTTGATGATTAATTTGATAATTATTACATCAATAGATCATTGGTTGGATTTTTTAAGGGTTTTGGAATTGTACCATGATGTCTTTCATGAGGATTTTTTATTGTTTCTCCCACGATGAGTGATTATGTTCGGGTTTGAGATACTATAGGTCGGGTCTCCTATCTTTATGTCCCTGAATATAATGATTATTTATGAGTTTCCCTATTTTGTGTTAGACTAGATTATATATTCTGACAAATATTTTCTCATTCATTTGTGTCACCATGGGGTTCACTGGTTTTATTCATAAGGATGGATTTTGGCAGTTTGAAACTTTACATCAATTATCATTGCTTAAATTTGGTGGAAGTAAAGATTCTGTATCCTATTTCTTGGGTTATTGATTTTTTTGATCATAAAAATTGATTATGTTCGTTCTTGAGGATTGAATTGCAGTCACTATATAATTATATGTTGGTAAAATATTAGGATAACCTAAAAACCACATTTTTTAATCATGGGAATTAATAGTTCATTTTGATGACATTAGTTTTAAATAACACTCCATAAATGTTCATGGTTTTTCCCTACATGAATTATAATGGAATCCTAGATATGATAGTGTTGGTTTTGATTGATGACATCTTTATGTATTCTAAATTCGAGGAGGATCATGCAGTTCATTTTAATTCTGTTTTTTAGAATTCATATTTATGAGAAAATTATGGACATGTTTTTTAAGTGTATGATAAAGTCTTGGGATGTGTAATTTATGTTGAATGTAATTTAATAGTTGTGAGTAAACATGGACAGTAAAAATATAGTGGTTTTTTTCATATGTATCCCCATGGACTATTATATAGGTGAGGAGATTTAATTTCCTTTTAATATTTTACAAGATGATTGGATATAATTTTTTTTGTGATGAATATATGTTCAATCCATTAATATAAATGAACATTATTTCATTTAAAATTACCATATTATGTTATCCTTTAGAGTACTTGTAGGATAAAAGGGTTACTGCTCCTATCCATTGATTTCTAATTGATGGAGTTGAGTTTGAGGTTTTCTATGATTTTTCACAATATAGAGTGGGATTTGTTCTGATGCAGAATAGATTGTTTTTTATATGGTCTCCAAAGTTATGTCTCTATGAGAAATACTAGTCCACTAATGATATTGAGTTGGAAGTAGTATTTTTTTCCTTCATGTTTTGGCAACCTTAACTAATTGATGATAATTTTGTGGTTTTTAAAAATAATAAGAGCTTAAGTTATGTATTCTAATAGTTTTACATGAACATGTAGTAGTGATGGGGTATAGAGTTGTTAAAAGATAATTCATATGATATTTTGTATACAATAGGTTTGGTAAATGTTGTTTGTGATGCACTTAGTAGGAATTCATGTAGTCATTTCATCCATGCATCTAGGGATTCATGGATGGTAATGGAAGATCTCTAATTGAACTCATCAACATTGCATAGACTGTGAAAAATGTGGATGCATTTTTAAGATTACAATTTTATCATCTTGGGTGTTTTAGGAAGGGTGAGACCCACATTAGGTATTCTAAGGTGGGATTCTATAGATATCGTGTTGTTTTTGGTGATTTCCTATATGGTTGTTCTATGGTTTAACAGCTAAGGTGATGTTCTAGGGGTTTTCCCTTCAAAAATTGGAAATATGGGACTTAATGAGTTCTATATCACACCCCTTCTAGTATATCTAGGCATGCAAAATATGTTCCAACCTATAAAGAAATTTTTTTAGGGAATGGATTAATGCTTGTAGTCGCATTGTTTGTGACATGTTGTTTGATCATTATGAAGGTGAAGGTTGAGTACCTTGTTCCCAGTGGTTTTCTCCACTGATCAGATATTCCCTAATTTGAGTGGGAGGCATATTTAATAGACTTAATCACAGTTTCACCATCCTTTGATGGAATTTATGATTTAATATGGGTGATACTGAATCATTTTTTTTTTGAAATCATCCCACCTCATATGGATCTTGGATTCAATCTCAGTGGTGGTTTTCTCGCTGCATTACATGGAGAAGGTTGTATGCTTCCAAACAGTATTATTTGTGATCATCGAAGATAAATTTTGACGTTTTAACCCTAGCATGTTTAAAAATATTTATTATACAATGTGATATTAGTTAAATTTACAATTCTTTTAATCACTAAATTTATGGCTAGAAATAGAAGACTATCTTGACTCTTGATCAAATTCTATATCCTTGGTATTGGATGTACATGGATAAATATCTTATTCTTTATTTAGTTTTAATACAAAAATAGTTTTCACATATCCATTGGTATGGTTCTATTTGATTATTTATATGGACATCCATTTCATTCTTTATTATGATGGACAATGGTTGGAGGGTTTGAAATTCACATGCTAAAATTGGAATAGTATACAACAAATATAGTTTAACTGATTTATTAAAGGATAAGGGTACTTCATGATAATATGAAATAAAATTTCGATCATTGGTTGGGACCTCTAGGGAACTATTTGGTAGATCATGTCTTCTTTATGGTGATCCTCATTAGGGTCAATGAATGTTTATTGGTGTGAGTGATCTTTCTCCATGTTCTATTTAACCTTTTGAGGTGGTGGCACATGTTGTATCTGTGGTGTATCATATAGAAATTACCCCATATATGATACCTATGTATGATATTTTCCATGTGTTATAGGTCTATTTTAATCTTCATGAAAGCACTCATGTAATTTATTGGGATGATATCAATTTTATTTTGATAAAATTTTCATGAAGAGGCCTATGGAGATCCATTTCATCTAAGAGATGGATATTTAAGTGAATTATATTCTTTTTTTTCATATCCAGTTATACAAAAGTGTAAATTTTTAGAGTATAAGGGAATTTAAATTTTTTAAACATTATAATTTCTATAAATTATTTATTTTTTATCTATTAACATGGGTTAATTCTTCTTATGGATGTTAAACCCTTTCTAGTTTATGATATTCATTTCTCTATTCTCATATTGTCTTTGTGATCTTTTTTGAGAGGTATCTTAGAATATTATTGTTTTATGATGTGGTTGTTGTTTTTGTTTCCTGTTTTTATGCTTGTTCTTATAATGATGTGGTTTAGCTCCCATAATGGAACGATCCTTGAGAGGTATCTCAAGGGGGGTCTACTCAGATGACCCTATTATTTTTCATTATCCGAGGTTGGTTTTTTAATTCTATAGGGTGAGAATTATTTAAGAGGTGTATCAAGAAAAGATAAGTATCCTATAATACCTCCCCTTTACATTTTTCGGGTATTACACGTGACTATATGAGGTTCTTTGACATTTTGTGGGAGTTCATATGAAAAATGATAGGCATATCCAAAAGAATACATGGCTGCAATATGAAGGTTGTTGTTATTCCATTGTTCTAGGGGTTTCAACATGGTAGACCATGACTATAGAGTATGTAGGTTGGGAATAATCATGGATAATTCCATTTTGGTGGTGGCTGCAACATAATATAGAGGTTGTGGAATATATGGGTTTTGAGGCTACTACCAAATTATGGGTATCATGATTGTGGATAATGGAATGTGGTGTAGTTCCATTGTCCTTGGAAGGGGAACTAAAGAATGATGGTTAGGTTATGTCATATCCCTATCATAAACATAAATACGATTGGGCTAACAATCATGGAGTATGAACAAATGCGGGTGGTTGTGAATTTATCTCTCATACTATGCAATAGAATACCTTATATCAAGGGGGTCACAGTAGGGCTCTTAGGTATATGAAATGGTTGTATGTTCTTAGTGGGTCAATACATACCCATACACCCCCAACCCACCAGTTATTTATTATTTTATTTCTAACTATAGGTGGGAAGGAGTTTTCATGATCTTTGAATCCAATTTCAACAAAGATTGAAACAGGCTTACTGAGAGTCATACAAGGTTATCTGATGTGAGTTTTACAACTTCATTCTAGATATTTGATTCCATTCAGTTGAATTATCATATCATTTAATACTTTTATACATTGAATTTTTATATCCTATGTTCTAATAGATCATTCATGTTTTTTTGATTTATCCATGGCTCAAAAATCAATGGGATATCTTAGTTCCTTGAAAGACATGTGATTAGAGATACCAAATATTATCTTGTTCTCTTGAGAGGAACGTTGATGATTTTGAGGTAGGGGATTCGTCCATTTCCCAATTTTATTTACACGAAATTTTTATGTAAGTATATTTTATCCTTTTTGATACTAATGGAATTGTATAGACTCGGAAATCCCATTGAAAATATTTTCTAAAATATATGGGAATTTTACGAGTCTTTAGTTTCTGACGGCGCCTGATTCTGAGGCTCGATTTTCCCAAAATCATTTTCTAATTTTTTTTTCGGGTATGTTCAATGAACGTACGAGAGGGGTTTTATATATTTTGAACCAGTGCTCGGAATTGAAATCTGAGGACACCGATTAACTCACAGCTCCGGTATTCGCTTAAGGAGACCTTTATCGCAGTTGTGTTTGGTTGAGAGCGGGAGTTAATTTTTTGGGGATTCATAATAAATTAAATAAAATTATGTGTGACATAATTTTTATTTAGGTGGTGGTTTGTTCCTCAAAAGGGAATTTGGAGGTGGGGCTCACCCCCTCATGGGAGGATATTTTGTGCTGGGACCCGCATGAGCTCAAACCGCTCAACTCCCCTTGAACCCATTTAACTCTTGGACTTCCCTCTTAATGTGCAAACTCTTCCTTTTATTTAATTAATTGAGTTAATTGAAATTCTTTCCAACCCCCTTGCATTTATTTAAGTGAACAAACTTAATTAAATAATTTGAGTGTTTGAATTCTTTTGAATCCATTTTGCTAACATTAAAATGAGTGATTTTATTCTTTTTTTTGGTTGGCATAAACATTGTGTGGTGAACTAAGGAGAAGAGGAGAACTCTTATATAGGAGTCATTCTTCCCAAGAAGCACATGAAGAACATCTTCGAAAAAATCCATTCATGATAGAGAGGTAGACGCCACCGATGAAGAATGTCACCAACGACTATATCATATCATATCGACGTCAACGGAACTACGCCGTCTTTCCGCTACACCGTCAGGAGAACATCGAAATCAAGGTTGAGGAATTTTTTATTAATATTAAATATGATATTTCACCTGCATTCTTCGTCATATAAAATTCTGGTTTGGAGAACCAAATTTTATTAAATGATGAGGAGGGTTTAGACCGCATGAAAACGGCCCCACCCTCCCCTTTGTTGTTCCCATTTGATGACATCGAAGACGGAGCTAAAATGGAGCGGTGCCGTCACACCACGCTGGAGGATAAACAGGGCCAGGAGGACCGCGACGGATGGAAGAGGAACCACAGCCGGGAGGGCTGCAGTGGATGAAGTGGCATGGCATAGTCGCGCCACGCTGTGGAGCTGAAGCCCACGGCCAGGCCAGGTTGTGGTGGTGGAGGACCGGCGTTGTCGCGCCAGCCGCGTGGAGGGTGACGCAGCCCGCATCCGTGGGCTGCTCATCTGAAACGAACCGGTCGGCCACCTGCCAGCCGGGCTGGAAAACCACGGTGCCCATAGGCATCGCGCGAAGGAGTCGCGGCCTGCTTCCGTATGCCACTCTGCTTGGAGAACCAGCTGACCGCCTACCTGTCTGGCTGGAGGACTGCGGCGCCTGCAGGAGCCACGCAGAGGATAACCGCGGCACACTGTGCGGGCCGTGTGCACCTGGCATAACTGACTAGCTACGGCCGGCCGACCAGAGAAAGAGGCAGCACCACTTGGAGCCGCCGAGCGAACCAGACTAGCCCGTAGAGCTGGCCGGGTCCGCAGGTGGGCTACACCCAACTAGGTCGGGTCGATCCCCTAACCGGGTCAGACCAACCGAGTCGGGCCGGGCCGACCCACCAGCTGGGTCAAACTTGCCTAGTTGGGCCGAGCTGACCCCTAGCCAGGTTGGACATACCGAGACGGGTTAGGCCGGCCAGCCAGCCCACTTGGCTTGACGGGCCAGCCCCGACTTTTTTTAAATGCGAATCTCTTCAAGACCGTGCATCTGAACGACGAGCCGTCTACGGCACTGGGACCCTCGCAACCAGCGGTCCATTTGCAACACTCTAAGTGAGTTTTGGAAATCTTTTTAAAAACATCCAGGTTTGGATCGAGCATAAATCCAACTGGGCCCCTAGAATGAAAATACCAATAACTCTCAGACCGGGCGTCTGGTTGATGTGTCATCTATGGCATTGGGTTCCTTATGATGAGACAAAACTACAGGATTATCAACTCAGAACTTCGTGATAGTTGATGTATGGTCACTTGGATCATGGAGCAGATCCTCCCGAAATCGATTGCGTTTTGTGCGCGAAACCTAGATATAGCTACGATGACTATTGTACAGGAATCCTATGTGGGTTCGACAACGATGACGACTAAACCAGAATCATCCGTGGGTTCGACAATGATGACAACTGAACCGGAATCCTATGTTGGTTTGAAAGCGTTGACTACTATATTGGGATCCTCCATGATTCCAACATTTATGACTTCTGTTCCTGTATCATGTATCGGTCCGACAGAGTAGCCGGTCTTATATCCTGTGTGGGTTCGACAGCTTAGCAGGTCCTGTATCTTGTGTGTGTCCTACAACATCGATGAATTAGTGACTACATCTAGTCATCCCAATCCCTCTACAAAATATGTGTACCTGTGTGGGCTGAGTCTTTAATTTAAATCATTTATCTTAGAGGTGATTGAATATACTTCTTATGTTTATTGGGTTGTTCTTGGGCTCAAGAGTTGAGCCAAACTGTGATTGGTTACATAGGTATATCTATGTGTATATACCTAAGTAGGATTGGTTGATACTTCGTGGTTGAAGCTTTGTTCTGTGGTTTATCCATCGTCGGTTTAGGGAGACCTTCGGGGGTCTCGGTGTCTCTATTGAGTATTGTTATACTCACCCCTGCACTGTCTATTCCTGCACATCTTTGTGTTGGTTAGAGATGATGGACAACACTGATCGAGGTAGAGAGTTGTAGAGCTGGACGGTACCCGGAGGTGGACCACTAGGCGAGACATACAAGGAGCGGACGGAAGGACATGGGGTGCTGAGGAGGCCAGTTGTACCCACCCTTCAGGTGGGATTCCCGGAGGATGACTCATTAGTTATTGTTTACCCTTCTGTAATAGTACTAGCTTTACATTTGTTTCTACATTACTATTGGAATTCTATTTCTAGCCCCTTTCCATTCAGCACTTTCTTTTGTATACAATATTACATTGTGTTTATTTACAGTTGGGTACTCTGCTGCTTTTTTTCAGGCTGTTTCTGTGTTACAGCTTAAAAAGGATATGCCTTCCATTTTTTTATATATGGATTATGCCTTTGGTGCTAGTTGCCAGCCCTTGGCTTATGGAAGGTGGGCTTCGGTTTGTCATGGCACGAGCCCCGAGGAGGGGTCGTGAAATATTGGTATCAAAGGATTTGGTTCTACCACATTGTTTGGACTCAAATTCTTTTAACAGTAATAGTTTTAAGTGTTTTGGGTGTGGTTATTAGTTTAGGGAAATCGGTGTTGTTGCGGCAGCTGACATATCCATACACTAGGACTCTGACTTTTGATCTCCGACTCAGTGCACGAAAACACTGATTGCATGTGTGTTTCCTTTGAAAAATATTTCTTCGTGATCCCTTTCTATCAGCTCACCATCTATACTGTTTTAACGGTGGCACACCTGTTTCTTTTCAGGATGGCCCCATGAAGGCAGCAAGCTAGGGTTCCGAGTTACGTACGAGATGGTAGCCCACCGAGCGATGAGGCCTTGGTGCAGGGCCCCATCACAGTGGAGGTACTAGCAGTATCATTACCCACAAGGCCACCGATACCACCAAATCTAGTAGTAGATAGTGCACACCACATGAGAGTGTTGCATGAGGTCCAGCACTAGAGGCCACCCAGGTTTTGGGGAGATACGGACCCATAGGCAGCTGAGGATTGGCCGGAGGCTGTCGTGAGAGTTTTTCAATTGGTAGGGACACTAGCCAACCTCATGGTGATCCTTGTCGTGAGTCCCCTGCATGAATTTGTAGGCAGATGTTTGAGCCTGATGCTTCATGTGCATGATGAAGAATATTCACTCTAGAAAGACTTCGAGATTCTCATCCACTCAGAGTTTTTTCCAGCCACCATTCGTGCAGTGAGGATTCATGAGTTACTTCATCTAAAGCAGTATAGAATGAATGTATCTCATTACACAGCGAGATTCAATGACCCCTCGCACTACTCCATGAATATGGTACATGACCCTTTCTTCAGGTCCTAGGCCTTCGAGCAGGGACTCAGGAATGAGATCAGGGCTTCGATGATTCCCATCAGCATTCTGATGCAGGTGGGGGTGCTGGAGAGATCCCTTCTAGTGTAGAGTTTCCTCCCTGAGCAGTCACCAGTTGGGAGACCAACCACAGGGATACATGTAGAGGAGTCTTCTAGAGCCCGAAGTAGACAGATGACGCAGAGGTCCAAGCGGACCAGGCCATCGGGAGGGAGACCTAGGATAAAGGTTCAGTTGTTCGGGGAACACAAGATAGAGACAACTATACGCGGACCATGCAGTGCTATGAATACAGAGGGTAGGGCCGCAAGGCTCGTGACTTCCCAACCCACCATGTAGATGAGAAACATATAGAAGAGAGAACTCCCAGCCAGAGGCAGATGTTAGACCGTGGTGTTCCACTGGGAGCAGGTGAACTTGGTAGAGGAGATGGCTGATAAGCTAGTGGTGGACGACGTTTTGAGGCTCTACCACCACCTACCTCCAAGAGGACCACCCCGACCATAGGGAGTTGGCGGACAAAGGTGGCCTCAGCTCTAGCCAGTAGAGGCCTATGACCACGGTGTTCCTGAGATGATTTGAGGTACTATCTGTGTATACTCCACCCTTTCTGTAGTACCAATATACACAGGTGTGAGTCATTATTTTATTTCCAATACCATCGTTCGGATCTCGGAGATTCCGATGGAGCCGTTTGATTGATCCTTATGGCTAAAGACTCTTACGAGAGAAGACTCTATGATTACGCATTGGTTCCGGTAGTGAGAGATTACACTAGGAGGCGAGAGCTTCTACTGGGATCTTCTTTTGGTGTCGTCGAGGCCTTATGATGTCATCTTGGGTATGGACTGGTTATCCACAATTCATGCTCAAATTGACTGCATTAGGCGCAATGTGTGGTGTATCTGCACATATGGTCTCGGGTTCACCTTCCCTGGCGAAATGGGACCCTTTGCAGCGTTGGATGTACTTACTCAAAGGAGGGGATAGCTGATCACACATCAGTTTCCTAGTATCATCCTTAGAGCGGTTGTTGTGCGGAGTCCGAGTTTTACTCTTCTGGTGGATCAGTACAAGGATGTTTTCCCTAATGACATTCCATGACTACCTCCTCACAGAAGGGTAGAGATCTATATTGACATGTACCTTGGAACAACACTGATATCTACTCCAGCATATTGGATGGATCCTGCTGAGTTGTGTGAGCTGTGGGTACAGCTGGAGGACTTGCAGGGGAAGAGATTTATCCAACCCATTGTTTCACCCTAGGAATCTCCGATTTTGTTTTCCAAGAAAACGGATGGGAGTTTGAGACTATGTGTCAACTACCATCGCCTGAATCAGGTGACAACGAAGAATTTGTACCCACTCCTGAGGATTGATGACCCCATTGATTAGCTCAAGGGAGCACAATGGTTCTCGAAGATAGGCCTTAGGTCAGGCTATCAACAGTTTAGAATTCAATATGAGGATGTGCATAAGACGGCCCTCAGGTTTATTTATGGCCATTTGGAGTTCCTGGTTATGCCCTTTAGCGTAACCAATTCTCTAGCAGTGTTCATGAGTCTCGTGAATCGGATCTTCCAGCCTTACCTCGATCGATTTTTCATAGTCATCATCGACAACATACATATTTACTCGACTACTGAGGATGAGCACGCCTACCATTTGCGTGTAGTACTGGACACACACAGAGAGACTGAGCTTTATGGTAAGCTCTCAAAGTGCGATTTCTAGATTCGAGAGGTTCACTTCTGGTGACACGTCATTTCAAAGGCTGGAGTTGTAGTGGATCTAGCGATGATCGAGGTAGTGCATTCTTGGGAGCCACCCAGTAGTGTGATGGAGGTGCAGATTTTCCTGGGATTGGCTGGGTACTTTTGGATATTTGTGGCAGACTTCTCCATAGTTGCAACACCGCTTTCATCATTGATGAAGAAGGGGAAAACCTTCGTGTGGTCAGATATATGCCAACATATCTTTCAAGAGCTCAGGGAAAGGATGACTAGTGCACCCATATTAAGGCTACTGGAGGAGGGAGTATGGTACATAGTTTACTACGATGAATCAGGGACCAGACTCGGGTGTCTCCTGATGCAGGAGTGAGAAGTGATCGCAAATTGTTCATGGCAGTTGAGATAGCACGAGAAGAACTATGCTACCCATGATCTGGAGATAGATGTAGTGTTCTTCGCCTCAAAGATGTGGTCGCAATATCTGATGGGTGATCATTTTACAGTTACTCTGATCACCAATGTCTTAGGTAAATCATCTCGCAGAAATACGTGAACATGAGATAGCGACGATGGCTCGAGTTCCACCAGGACTATTAATTCGAGATTGTCAATCCTCCTAGGAAGGGGAATGTTGTAGCAGATTCTCTCAGCAATAGATCAGGAATTCAGCCTCCAGTAGAGGCGACAGAGCTGCTGGTCGCATTAAATATATCTTTTGTGGATAGAGATGAGTATCCATTCTATAGTCTCTCACAGTCAAACCTCCACTTCTTCAGTGAGTTAGGGAGGAACAACGTGGGGAGATTGACTGTGAGACATGACATGCTCATATATCCTTAGGGCAGGCACCTGATGGTTTTTCTAAAGGTGGGGATAACGATATACTCTTTAAAATACATACCATGGTACCAGTTTCACTACAGGAGGAGGTTTTTAGGGAGTTCCACACTTCCCCTCTAGAGATACATCCAGGAGTGGCGAAATGTATCCGGACCTTAGAAGATAGCACTAGTGGCTAGGTATCAAGAAGGAAGTATTAGAGTTTGTCTCAAGATGCCCCACTTTTCAATAAGTGAAGGCGAAGTGCCAGGTTCCAGCTGGCTTGGTGCATCCCTTAGATGTCCTAGAGTGGAAGTGGGATGGTATATTCATGAATTTAATGATAGGACTTCCACGTACATCCAGAAGACACGACTATATCTGGGTGATTGTTGACCGACTCACCAAGTCATCCAAATTCATACTAATCAGAGAGGAGGGATCAGTAGAGAGTTTGGGCCAAATCTACGAACGAAAGATCGTATGGCTTCATGGTGAACCATCGACGATCGTCTCCGACTGAGATTGTTGTTTCACGTCCTGGCTATGGAAGGGGTTGCCTGAGGCATTCGAGATACAGCTTCGCTTGAGCACTGCCTTCCATCCTCAGACAGATGGCCAGACAGAGAGGACCATTCAGACTCTTGAGGACATGCTCTGTGCATGTGTCCTTGACTTTGGTCGCAGCTGGGATAATTACTTACACTTGGTAGAGTTTGTGTACCACAACAGCTACCACTCCACCATCAAGATGGCACCTTTCCAGGAACTGTATGGCCGACCTTGCAGATCACCACTGTGCTGGACTGGCCGAGGGGAGTCAACACTTGTAGGATCAGATGTAATACCCCGAGCTTCCACGATACGCTTCTCTTTCAATAATTCAATAGCATGCATTGTATGCAAGTTCGAGATTCTAACGCACCGCGACCAATCAAAATAGCCATTATGAATAGTAATACCCAATTTTTGAAATTATATATATATTATATTTCAAAATTGACTTCATTTTTTGATTCAGAATATAAAAATTAGCCTATGTTGAATTTTTGGTATTTTTCTGAGAACTTCCAATTTTTTATGAATAGTGAAAAATACTTAAAAACAACTTTTTAAATAAAAATAATTTATAATGATAAATTATACTATAGAGTGGATTTAATTTATAATTGGAATATATTTTTACCATTTTATCCAATTATGTTCATTAGAATTAATTTCACTTTGAAATTGGACATAAATAATTGCCAATCTTTTGATATATATTGTTTCTTAAAAACGAGCTATTTGTTGTGAAAGTGGGAATTAATTATAAAATTAATTAAAGCAACTTATATGTTTGGAATTTTGTAAAATAGATAACATTTTTGAATTCAGAATATCAATTATATCTTAGGGTGAAATTTTGTCATTGTTCTGAAAAGCATTAATTTTTTATTAATAGTGAAACCACTAAGTGATAGTTAAAAACTAATTTTTCATTTAAATGAAACATTACCACTTCTGTGATTCGATTTCAAAAAATCTAACATACATGGTTGTCATTAGGAAGTAAAATGTGGTTCAATTGGATTAAAATAAATTTTTGTGAATAGTAACTTTTATGTTTAAGTAATCACGATTAAAGGTAATTAGTGTAATTTAAGGTAAAGATAATGTTATAATAATATGAAATGAACTTTACACTTATCATACCCCTATTGAATGAGTCATTCCCAACCAAGAAAATCCATGGGTCAACTTGGGGACCCCATGGATCCACTTTGGTAGGAAAATGACATTAAAATCTTTTTATTTAATGTTAAAATAAAAATGTCACAAACATGAGTTGTTTTACTAAAACACTTTTTAAATGGGGTTATACAAGTCATATTTTTGACTATAAAAATTCATTAAAAATATTAAAAGCATTACAACATCATGATAATTTTTTTATATTTTTTGTACAATAAATAAATAAAATTAATTATGACACCATGATGATGCAGTGATTACCTCATTAATTAACGATTTAAATAAAATAAAAAGATAATGTAAACTCTAAGAATTACACTTGCCCAAAGCCTATTGGATGAGTATATTTAGAACCCTTATCACTTTATACTCGAAATATTTAAGTGTGGGACCTTTAAAATCTGAAACTCATTATATAATAAAGTAACATTTCATTACTTTCCAAGAGTTCCCCTCCTCTCCTCTTAAAAAAGGCCCCCACCTCTACCACCTTACCCACACCTCTCAAGCCTTTGGCTCGGCCAACCCCTGCCCATTTTGTCTCTCCACATTCCACTCTTATTCCTAGAAGCCTCACTTTGGGCAGAAGTCTTCCAAAGGAAGCCTTTGAGCTCAAATCAAAATGAGTTACTCGTTTTAAAGGTAGTGTTTTCTCTTGTGTTCTTATGTTTTATTTTGCTTCTCCAACCCCATAAATGCTTTTTATTCATTTCTTTTGTAACAACACCAGTATCCTCAATATACTAGGTTGTTGTTATAAGAATTATTCTAGCTACACTTACACACACCTACATCTAATGGTTAAATAACATACTATTTCTGTGGATGGCTAATTTCCGCCTCACGAAATGATGATTGGTCAACACTCATATAACACCTTCAAAGGTGGACATTAAGATGTAACTATATTTATATATGATATATAATATGTTTATGTTTTACATAAACTTCTGTATTTTTCATTTATGGCATACCATTATGGTTTCCATTATGGGTAAACACGATATTTTCATTTTAGGAAGTACAGATTACCACGCCCTCAAAGTGATTTGAATCGTTATTGCCATATGTGGGATGTATAAAGGATGGAGTAAATGGTATTATACATTATATTATACTGGAATTATATTATACCTGTATATAATTATAAATTCATTCCATTAAATATGAAATAGATATGAAAGTAGCGTTCATGCGTACGTACGGCTTACCGTCTCCATGAACGGTGCAATTCATTTCTAAACTCTAAATGTTATGTAATATTATAAATGAATGTATATAATAGATATATATGATATATATGATATCTACATCATGAATATAATTCTAGATATAATGTATATTTCTCCTCATGAACAACTTGTAATTATAAGAAGTTTATGTTTGACTGAAGTACCAAAGATCAACAAAATGACCATTATTAACTTAAACAATTACATAATGTTCATAATATGGTAATAACAGATATAAAAGGAATAATGAACATGAAAAAGTTTATTATGAAAATAGAAATTATCTCCAGTTTATTATTCAGGAGATTAAAGTACGATCGAGTCAAGCCGGACACGAGCTAAGGGAATTTCATAACACAATTTCCATTCTTTGGGTTAATCTCCTACTTTCAAATTACGTAATGATATTATTATGTCCAATCTTGTATTTGTACTTTCTTTATATGTACTTATAGTAAATACACATAATAGATCTATTTTATTTTAAAAATGATCTTTGTAAGGACTTCGTCTCAATCACCTTTCATTGAGACATATTTGTTTTTATACACAACTTCCATTTATACGGTGTATAAACCCCTTTGACTTTTACTTTTATTCAAAAGGAATATTTTTATACGAAGCATTTTTACTAAATGACAAAAGGAATGTTTTTTCTTACGTATGTGGCGACAACGACTTCTCCGCCGCCGTGACTATTATTTGAGTTTTGGCTTCCTCTATAAGCCATAACGTTTTTTAAGAGAAAGATAAATACCATGTTTTACTTTTCTTTTATTTTGGTATTTCAAATGGTTTTGATAATGTTTTATTATATCAATGTTTTGTATTGATATCTTGTGATTGAAATGTGGAAATGATATGTTTCCTTTATGCATGTTTTATGTGATATGATTATTTTATGGTTTATGATATGTTTAAACCAATTCTTATGAGAAATGCATTGGACTTAATAAGTGAAGGGTGGAGCACTCTATATCTCCTCGATGCATCGACAGGTCTCATGAGACAAACTAGTGTCTTGTCACGAGGCCTTGACAAAATCTTATTTGTGGTCTTGGCACGAGGCCTTGTCTACATGGTTATGATAGTCTAGAATTATGCATTCCATCATTATGAAAGTGGTTAGTGATATTTCATGTGATTATTCGACCAGTAGAATATCCATGTGAATAAGTATGTGGAATTATCTCATTTTACATTTTCCATATTATGTTTATGTTCATGTTTAAAAGGCTTTTGTTTTAATTATACATTTCCTTAAATTTTTATGTTTATTTATGAAATCTTCCGCTATATTGTTATCCTTACTGAGCATCTGAGGTCACCGCTTTCAATGTTTTAATATTTTCTAGGATGCGAAGAAGTATTTTATGAATGACCTGCAGGGATAGTAAGAAGAGGATATGAGTGTGGACTATGGAGACTTTGTTATTTTAGTTTTTCACTTTATGATGTAATATAACATTTATGAATGTATCTAGTGTTTCCAAGGCTACTAAACTAATCGGTCTTTCGACACTTGATCTTTTTTGATCATGACAATGTTACGCAATAATGCACCGACTCTGGGAAACTGGGGTAAGGGCGTTACAGTTGGTATGGGAGGTAGTTTAGTACTAACCTTGGAAGCTAGATTTAGAAAAACTCGGATTAGACCACATAGCCATAAGAGAGACTTTAAGGATTAGTATAGATAAACTTCCTAGAATTTTGTTGTTGTAGTGATTTTGTGAGTTTTTTGAGAAATACATCCCTGTCTGGATACGATCAGGTAGAGGCGGCTCTGTAACATATGTACCTAGGGGTAAAACCTGAAAACACCACTTTGAGCTAGACTCGAACGGGAACTGGTGCACAACAACAGGCCATGCTGCACTCTTGGTTATGACACTCCCAGGGGATATGCTTAGGATAATTATCATTTTCTTTACAAACCATTATGAAGGGTTTATGAGTATATACTTCCTCAATGAATACATTTCTTTTTATGATTATGGAATATATACATAAATAGTTCAATTTATGTTAAGTGTTTTAAAAGTATGGAATTATGTATTTGGATTCATAAACTAATCTAGTTTATGCCATTGTTTAGAAATGGCGCCTAGTGGGAGGAATGGAAACCGTATAAATTCACGCACTCCATGTATGGATTTCCCTCCTGCTCAAGATAGTTATTGTGGAGCTCCAGATACAACCGGTGCTGATCACCTTATCACCATACTGGGACAACTCACTCAGGTTATGAATAATAACCTTACTCATATAGAGCACCCTGATCCGCAACGTGGGGGATCAATGTTATACCGCTTCATGAGGAAACAGCCTCCAACATTCAATGGAATTACAAATCCCTTAGTAGCTGAGCAATGGATAAATTTCTTAGAGAAAATATTCCATGCCTTGGGGAGTAGTGAAA
Source organism: Viscum album (assembly GCA_963277665.1). Classification (NCBI taxonomy): domain Eukaryota; kingdom Viridiplantae; phylum Streptophyta; class Magnoliopsida; order Santalales; family Viscaceae; genus Viscum; species Viscum album. Next base: position 126,984,308 of record OY728151.1, on the reverse strand, counting down.
GGGAAAAGGTTATCATGGTAGTTTACCGCCTTACTAGAGATGCCGATCAATGGTGGTCACTGATTCAAAACACAAAGGAAGATGAAGAAGTATCAAGTATGGAATGGAGAGATTTCAATGATCTTTTCATAGAAAAATACTTCCCTCGTGACCATAGAGCAGATATGGAAACGCAATTTCTGAGTCTGAGGCAGAAGGAGGATGAGAATGTCGCAAAGTATGAGGCTAACTTTACAAGATTAGCGAGGCATGCTGCAGATTATATACATAACCCAAGAAGTAATATAGATCATTTCTTTGATTGGTTAAACCGTTTCTCCGTCGATCATCATTATCACATTCTTTCTCAACATACAAAGATATAGTCGTGTGTGCTATCAAGACCAAAAAGGAATTTTCTAAATCTTATGAAAATAATGTAAATCAAGAGAAGAAGAGAATGGTGTAAAAAGAGACAGATAAAGGGAAAAAGGGATAGAAGGATTTTCCATTATGCGATAACTATGGGAAGAATCACCCCAACACTTGCCTAAAAGTAATGAGAGTTTGTTATAAATGTGGAGAAAAAGGTCACCAGGCATGTGATTTCAAGGGAAAGAAAGAGGATATCAATGTTGAATGCTACAATTATAGGGAAATGGGGAATTATGCAAATGAATGTCTTAAGCGTCAGGGAAACTTACCTCAATAAAGGTCAAGAGATCAAGGACAATCTTATGCTGTTACTATAGTTGAAGCAGAATAATTAATGTATTGGTGATTTTGGACTCAAGGAGTATATTCTGGTTATAAGGATAATGTGATATATACATAAGGATTGTACTGCAATACTTGGTGTTTTCATTAAGGATTTAATATGATGAAGGTAATCATATTTTTAGTATTTGACAATAAGAGAAACTTTACTTTGTTTGGGGAATCTGATGTTACAATTGATTTTGGAATTTAGAGACCTTTTAGAGAAAGACTGGATAGAGGTATTTTGGATAACTATATAGGTTGGAATGGATTAAGTTGAACCTTGGATAGTATAGTTTAAGGATAAGACATTTTTGAAGATTATTTTTGGAATATTATAGTACTATAGTTTTAGGAAAAGGACAACCTGCAGGGTGGGGGATAACCCGTCGTGTCAGTCAAAGCTGCAGGAATCGAACCCACAACCATTGCGTGACAGACCATTATTACCTACCACTAGCCTACAGGAAGTCCCTGGTTGTTACAAAATAGTTTTCCTAATATAAATGGTATGTGTTAATATTTTGAACCTTGTACGATTAGGATAAATATAATATTTTTGAGTTCTGTTACCATTTGGAGTGAAAGATGGGTTTGTGGTAAAAATTTATTAAAGAACGAAAGTCTACATGACAAGTAAGTATATTTTATTACATTCTTAGTAAATATCTTAAATAAATTTCTCAACTTTATGAAAGTTAACTTAAAACAAAAACGTTGTCGGTTAACTTTTCCAACTAGGGATTCAATGACCGTTTAACCAATCACAAGTTTGTGATTTTCTTATTGTTATCTTTCTCCTAATCATGTTTTCTACAACTCTACATCATACCTTGATGGTTTGTTTTTCCTCCATCTCCATATTTTTATATAATCCTAGTATGGGCTATCTCGGGTGACCTTTGTACCTTTCTTTCTTTGTTTTAATGTTATATTTTTATTAACCCTATTTCCGATGTGGGTTTTCCAAAAAGGAATTTTCTATTTTCAACCTTTTATTTTCAAAGAAAAATTTCAAATTTCGAGGACGCAATTTATTGAAGGAGGGGGGAATTTAATACCCCGAGCTTCCACGATACACTTCTCTTTTAATAATGCAATAGCTTGCATTGTATGCAAGTTCGAGATTTTAACGCACCGCGACCAATCAAAACAGCCATTATGAATAGTAATACCCACTTTTTGAAATTATATATATTTTATATTTCAAGATTGACTTAATTTGTGGATTCGGAATATAGAAATTAGCCTATTTTGAATTTTTGGTATTTTTCTGAGAACTTCAAATTTTTTAGGAATAGTGAAAAATACTTAAAAACAAATTTTTTAATCAAAATAATATATAGTGATAAATTATACTATTGAGTGGTTTTAAAGTATAATTAGAATATATTTTTACCATTTTATCCAATGATGTTCATTAGAATTAATTTCACTTTGAAATTGGACAAAAATAACTGTCAATCTTTTGATATATATTGTTTCTTAAAAACACGCTATTGGTTGTGACATCGGGAATTAATTATAAAATTAATTAATGCAGCATATATGTTCGGAATTTTGTAAAATAGAAATCATTTTTGAATTCAGAATATCAATTATATCTTAGGATGAAATTTTGGCATTGTTCTGAAAAACATCAATTTTTTATGAATAGTGAAACCACTAAGTGATAGTTAAAAACTGATTTTTCATTTAAATGAAACATTTCCACTTCTGTGATTTGATTTTCAAAAATATAACATACATGGTTGTCATTTGGAAGTAAAATGTGGTTCAATGGGATTAGAATAATTTTTGGTAAATAGTAATTTTTAAGTTTAATTAATCGCTATTAAAGGTAATTAGTGTAATTTAAGGTAAAGATAATGTTATAATAATATTAAATTACCTTTAAACTTGTCCTATCCCTATTGGATAAGTCATAGCCGACCAAGACAATCCATGGGTCAACTTGGGGACCCCATGAAGCCACATTGGTAGGAAAATGACATTAAAAACGTTTTATTTAATGTTAAAATAAAAATGTCACAAACATGAGTTGTTTTACTAAAACAATTTTTAAATGGGGTTATAAAAGTCATATTTTTTAGTATAAATATTCATTAGAAATATAAAAATATTTCCTACAACATGATAATTTTTTTATAATTTTTAGAAATTAAATAAATTAAATTATTTATGACACCATGATGATGCATCGATTACCTCATTAATTAACGATTTAAATAAAATAAAAAGATAAAGTAAAATATAAATATTACACTAGTCCAAATCCCATTGGATGAGTATATTTAGAACCCTTATCACCTTATACTAGAAATATATTAGTGTGAGACCTTTAAAATACGAAACTCATTATATAATAAAGTAACATTTCATTACTTTCCAAGAGTGCCCCTCCTCTCCTCTTATAAAAGGCCCCCACCTCTACCACCTTACCCACACCTATAAAGCCTTTGGCTCGGCCAACCCCTGCCCATATTGTCTCTCTAAATCACACACTACTCCTAGAAGACTCACATTGGGAAGAAGTCTTCCCAAGGAAGCCTTTGAGCTCAAATCAAAAAGAGTTACCAGTTTTAAAGGTAGTGTTTTCTCTTGTGTTCATATGTTTTATTATGCGTCTCCAACCCCCTAAACGCTTTTTATTCATTTCGTTTGTAACAACACCAGTATCCTCAATATACTAGTATTTTGTTATATGATGTATTCGAGATAAAATTACACACACATACATCTAATGGTTAAATAACATATTGTTTCTGTGGATGGCGAATTTCCACCTCACGAAATGATGATTGGTCAACACCCATATAACACCTTTAATGGTGGCCATTATGATGTCATTATATTTATATTATATATAATATGTTTATATTTTACTTAAAATTTGTTATTTTTCATTTATGGCATACCTTTATGGTTTCCATTATGGGTAAACATGATATTTTCATTTTGGGAAGTGCGGACTACCGCCCCCTCAAAGTGATTTGAATCATTAATGCCATATGTGGGACGTATAAAGGATGGAGTAAATGGTATTATACATTATATTATACTGGAATTATATTATACTTTTATATAATTATAACTACATTCCATGAAATATGAAATAGAAATGAAAGTAGCGTTCATGCGTACGTACGGCTAACCGTCTCCATGAATAGTACAATTCATTTCTTACCTCTAAATGTTATGTAATATTATGAATGCATTTATATACTGGATATATATGATATATATGATATATAAATAATGAATATAATTCTGGATATAATGTATATTTCACCACATGAACAACTTGTAATTATAAGAAGTTTATTTTTGACTCAAGTACCAAAGATCATCAAAATGACCGTTATTAACGTAAATAATTACATAATGTTCATAATATGGTAATAAGTGATATAAAAGGAATAATGAAAATTAAAAAGGTTATTAAGAAAATAAAAATTAAATCTATTTTATTATTCAGGAGATTAAAGAACGATCGAGTCAAGTCGGACATGAGGTAAGGGAATTTCTTAACCCAATTTCCATTCTTTGGGTTAATCTCCTACATTCAAATTACGTTATGATATTATTATGTCCTATCTTGTATTTGTACTTTATTTATGTGTACTTATAGTAAATGCACATAATAGATATATTTTATTTTAAAAACGATCTTTGTAAGGACTTTGTCTCAATCTCCTTTTACTGAGGCAAATTTGGTTTTATACACAACTTCCATTTATACGGTGTATATACCCCTTTGACTTTTACTTTTATTGAAATGGAATCTTTTTATATGAAGCATTTTTACTAAACAAAAAAAGTAATGTTTTTTCTTACGTATGTGGCGACAATGACTCGTCCGCCACCGTGACAATTATTTGAGTTTCATCTTCCTCTATAAACCATAACTTTTTTTAAAAGAAAAATAAATACCATGTTTTACTTTTCTTTTATTTTTGTATTGAAAATGGTTTTGATAATGTTCTATTATATAAATGTGTTCTATTGATATCTTGTGATTGAAATGTGGAAATGATATGTTTCCTTTATGCATATTTTATTTGATATGATTATGTTATGGTTTATGATATGTTTAAACCATTTCATATGAGGAAGGCATTGGACTTAATAAGTGATGGGTGGAGCCCGCTATAGCTCCTCGATGCATAGGCAGGTCTCATGAGACAAACTAGTGTCTTGGAATGAGGCCTTGAAAAAATATTATTTTTGGACTTTGCACGAGGCCTTGGCTACGTGGTTATGTTAGTCTGGCATTATGCATTCCATCATTATTAAAGTGGTTATTAATATTGCATGTGATTATTCGACCAGTAGAATATCCATGTGAATAAGTAAATGGAATCATCTCATTTTACTTTTTCCATATTATGTTGAAGATCAAGTTTAAAATGTTTTTGTTTTAGTTATACTTTGCCTTAAATGTTTATGTTTATTTATGAAATCTTCTTCAATATTGTTATCCTTACTGAGAATCTGAGCTCACCCCTTTCAAAGTTTTAATATTTTCCAGGATGTGAAGAAGTATTTTATGAATGACCTATAGGGATAGTCAGAAGAGGATACGAGTGTGGACTATGGAGACTTTGTTATTTTATTTTTTCACTTTATGATGTAAAGTAACATTTATGAATGTATCTAGTGTTTCAAAATCTACTAATCTAATCAGTCTTTCAAGAATTGATCTTTTGTGATCATTCCAATGTTACATAATAATGCACCGACTCTGGGTAACTGGGGTCGGGGTGTTACATTTGAGATGGTATGGGCTATGATGAAGAAGTTGCATTTCATCTCAGATTGGATGAAGACTGCATAGAGCAGACATAATTTCTTTACTGATAGGACATGGAGACCAATGGAGTTTGATGATCGCGACCATGACTTCCTACGTGTCTCACCTCGATGAGGTCTATATATATTTGGACAAGGCGAAAAGTTATCTCCACTATTCATCGGACTTTTTTAGGTCCTCGGTAGAGTAGACGAGGTGGGTTACTTCCTGGCCCATCCACCTAAGTTGCATCGGGTGCACGATGTCTTCCATATATCCCAGCTGAGTAGATACGTGCACAAACCATACCACATCATCGACCATGGGGAGATAGACATCGATGACGGGGCGACATTCACAGAGGTTCCAGTGGAGATTGGGAATGGATAGGAGAGGGTCTTGCGTGGACGGCCGATTACTTATGTGTGTGTTCGCTGGAAGCACGAGATCCTCTATAAGAGCACATGAGACTGGGAGACTCAGATGCATGCTATGTACCCCCATTTATTTTCTTAGTGTGTGTTATAGCTTATGGGGATTTAAATCCCTGAGGTGGGGAGAATTTAAAGACCCATAAATCATGTGGAAATGTTTTTCATAAATACATTGGAATTTTATGAGTCTTCGGTTTCTGATGGCACCTAATTCTGAGGCCCGGTGTGCCCAAAATCATTTTCTAATGTTTTTTTGGTACGTTTAGTGAACATAAGAGAGGGATTTTATATCTTTTGAACTGGTGCTCGGAATTGAAATCTGAGGACACCGATGAACTCGCAGCACCAGTTTTCTCTTAAGGAGACCTTTACCGCAATTGCTTTTGGTTTAGATTGGGAGTTAATTTTTGGTGAATATTAATATGTAAAATAAAATTATTTGAGACATAATTTTTATTTAGGTGGTGGTTATTTCATCCAAAGGTAAGTTGGAGGAGTGGCCCACCCCCCACATAACCTCCCTTGGGAGGATATTTTGTGGTGGGGCCCACACAAGCTCAAACCCCTCAACTCCCCTTGAACCCCTTTAACAATTTGAATTCCCTCTTAATGTGCCAACTATTCCCTATATTTAATTAATTGAGACCTTTGAAATTCTTGCCAACCCCCTTTCATTTAATTAAGTAAACCAATATAATTATTTAATTTGAGTGTCTGAATTCTTTTGAATTCATTTTTCCAACAATAAAATGAGAGACTATATTCTTTTATTTTTGATTGAATAAACATTGTGGGGAGAACTAAGGAGAGGAGGAGAACTCTTGGATAGGAGGCATTCTTCCCATGAATAACATGAAGTACAACCCCTACATCCTCTATTTGCGATAGAGGATTAGACGCCACCCATGAATTACGTCTCCAATGACGATGTCATATCCTTCAGACATCAACAGAACGACGTTGTATTTCCATGAAACTGTCAAGCGAACATCGAAATCAAGGTAGGGTAATTTTGTATTAATTTTAAATATGATATTTCACCTTCGTTCTTCGGAGTAAAAAATTATGGTTTGGAGATCCAAATGTTATCAAATGTCGAGTAGGGTTCAAACATCACGAACACGGCCCGACCCTCCCCTTTGTTGTTCCCATTTGATGACGTCGGCGACAGATCAGAAAGGGTGCAGTGCCATCGCACCGTGCCAGAGGATAACCGCGACCAGGAGGACCACATCGGACAGAAGAGGAACCGCGGCCGGGAGGGCCGCCGTGGATGAAGAGGCATGGCGCCGTTGGGCCGTTCTGTGGAGCCGAAGGCCACGGTGGTGGAAGATCGGCATCGTACGGAGGAGAACTGTGGCCCGCTATGTGGGCCTCATGCGTCGGGCAGTACCACCCAACTACAGCTGACCGACTAGAGAAAGTGGTGGCGCCGCTTGGCCCCGCCGAGCAAACCGGATCAGCCCGCAGCACGGACCGGGTCCGTAGGTGGGCTGCGCCTCACCGGGCCGGGCCGACCCCTCAACCGGGTCGGCCCCTCCGAGTTGGTTCGGGCCGACCCCCCATCTCGGTCGGACCCGCCCAACCTGTCCGGGCCAACCCCCGGCCTAGTCGGACCTGCCGAGCCGGATCGGGCCGCCCCACCAGCCCACTGGGCTAGATAGGCCGGGCCCGACTTTTCTTAAATGATAATATCTTCAAGACCACATGTATGAATGACGTGACTTCTACGGCACTGGGACCCTTGTGAAGAGGCGGTCTGTTTGTGATACTCTTAGTGAGTTTTGGATAACATTGAAAAAACAGCTGGGTTTGGATCGAGCGTAAATCCAACGGGGCCCCTGGAACGAAAATGACAATAACTCACAGACCAGGAGTCCGATTGATGCGCTGTCTATCACGTTGGGTTCCTTATGATTATACGGAACTATGTGATACATCAACTACAATCTTAGTGATAGTTGATGTATTGAAACTTGGCTCGAAGAACGGACCCTCCCGAAATCGAGCGTGCTGTGTGTGGGAACCCTAGAGCTAGCTGCGAAAAATATTGTACTATTATCCTACGTGGGTTCGACAATGATGACTACTAAATCGGAATCCTACATGGGTTCGGCAATGATGACTAATGAACCGGAATCCTCCATGGGTCCGACAACGATGACTATTATACCAGGATCCACCGTGGGTCCGACAGTTCGGACTTTTGTTCTTGTATCTTGTGTGGGTCTGACAGAGTAGCTGGTCATGTATCCTGTGTGGGTCCGACAGCTTAGCTTGTCCTGTATCCTGTGTGGTTCGGACAACATAGATTAATCAGTGACTACATCAGATCATTTCTATCACTTCACAAATGAAGTGTACCTATGTGAGATGAGTCTTGACTTTCAATCATTTATCGTTAAGGTGATTGACTTTACTTCATGTGTGGACTGGGTTGTGCTTGGGCTCGAGAGTTGGAGCCGAACTGTGATTGGTAACTAAGGTATATGTAAGGGCATATACCTATGTATGATTGGTTGATACATTGTGATTTAATCTTCATTCTATGGTTTATCCTTTGTGGGTTCTGGGAGAACATTGGTGGTATTAGGGTCCCTATTGAGTATTGTTATACTCACCCCTGCATTGGCTATGCCCGCACATCATTGTGTTGGTTACAGACGATCGACAGCACTGATCGAGGTAGAGAGTTGTAGAGCTGGACGGTACCCAGAGGTGGACCACTTGGCGAGACTGAAACGGAGCGAACAAAATGACTTGGGGGGCTGAGGAGTCCATCTGTACCCACCCTTCATGTGGGATTCCCGAAGTACGAAACTGTAATTTTCTTTAAAATTCTGTTGTTGTACTAGCTTTACAGTTGTTTTTTACTTTAATATTGGTCTTTTATTTCTGACCCCTTTCCTTTCATCACTTTCTTTTGTATACAATATTGCATAGTGTTTACTTCCAGTATCGTACTCTGCTACTTGTGTTCAGGCTCTGTGTGTGTTACAGGTTAAAAAGGAAATTCCGTCCCTTTTTTTATTATAGTGATTACGCCCTTGGTGCTAGTATCTAGCCCCTGGCCTATGGATGGTGGGCTTGGGGTAGTCATGGGACGGGCCTTGGGGACGGGTCATGACTAGAATTATCTTATTAATGATTTAACCGTATTAATAATTAAATTTTTATTGAAATTTTCTTTTTTATTCTTTTAATCATGATACTTGTTTTCACATAATGAGTTAGATAGGGTTTTATCTATAATTTTTTATTTTAATGTTCGTTTATTATCTGGATAATCATGGTTTTATGGAAAATGGAAAAAACATATTTTTGGGAAATTTTTAATTTGTAGTTAAATTAAATAAATGAAATGAATATTAAATTGAATATGGAATTCCTTGTAATTTAATGATAATAAAATTGATGTAATAATGAATATTTAATTGAATATGATCTCTCTTATTATAATGTAACTGATAAATAATGAGAACGAAGTAAATATTTTGAATTGAATAAATAAAAATGCATGTAAATGGGAATTGGTTTTTTTCCAATTTCTAAAAACTATAATTAATTCAAATATTATTGTAAATGTTTCAATTATTTTAATAGATGATTCCATTGGATAACATAAGATGGAACATGTAAATAATTATGTGATTTATTCTATGTGAAATGAAAATGTTTTTTATAATTATAAATATTTTATATTTGAGTGTTCCATTTTAATTATAATTGATGGATACCTTACATTGGGGAGATGATATGTCATTTTTAGAGGGTGAATTCCTTGTTTTATTTCCATGTTTCCTTATTGATTACTTTTAATCATATTTCCTTATGACATTCTTTAGATGTTTTCACTTCCAAGTGATGTGTTATGATACTGGGATAACTGATCCTATGATGTATTATGTGTTGTGGGGAAGGGAGGAATTAGTCATGTGTTAGAAGATGATGCATGAGATGGAGAGATTCAGTGGGATATGCATCATTGTGTTGGGGATGGATCCAGAGAAGATTGGAATGTGTTGAAGATAAGATTACATGTTTAACTGTAAAAGATGTATACATTTTCTTATGAATCTAGTAGATGGTAATGTTTTATTTTTTGGTTATCTATATTCTATTCCTGACTAATTCATGCAGTGAGACGTTCGTATTTTTATATCATCAATGTAGATTTGGTTTTTTACAAACAGTATATGAAAATATTTCATTATTATATTGATGAATAATAATTTTTTAACATATGGAGCTCCTTCATTCTATAATAAAAATGAAATTTTACAAATGAAAAATTGTGGAATTTTTTTTGATTATTTATTTTGGTCCTGGACTTGGATTTTTTTAACACATTACATGGATAAATTTATATAGTTAATTAAATGGTGAAAATTAGATAATGAAAGTTTATTTGATCAATTAAAATAATGTAATTTAATGTAGTTCATTGAAATGGTGTTATAATAGGATATCTATTTGTAGTAGTTGCAGTCGGGGGTCCGTGTGATGTTAAATATTGTTGATTCTATGACAGGGATATGCCCATATTGAGGTTGTGAGCTATATTATATCATATATACTATGTGATTTCATAAGCTACCCCACTGATGTTTGATCGGGAGACATACACCCAATGGAATCTAGGTGGGTGCTTTCCTCAACATCCTAGTGGGAGGATGAATGGATTACTACCCCCTCTAGAGTCAATCCCTTTTATTGGTAATAATTATTCTGGTATTCATGGAATTTAGTTTTACCATATATGTGTTTAGATGTTAATAATTCCTTATGGTTAGTTAATACACATTTATATCTAGATATCATATCCAATGGATCATTATAGTTATATTTTGTCTAGGCTATGATAGATTGAATTACCTTGATCTATTTATGTTTTTTAATAGTTTGAGCTATAATACCTGATGTGTGATACACATCACACAACTATATATAATTCTGGAAACTAATTTTTTGTAATATGGAGGTGTGATATGGGATGATACAAGGATGTGATGTGTGGGGTTTATATCCAATTATTTATACATTGTTTCTATAGGTTAGCGTATTTTGGAGAGAGATGGATCAGGAAGTGTGATGAAAGGACATAGTAGTAAATAAACATAGAAGATATATATGGGTACCTTTTTGAATCAATACTATAATATATTTCTCATTTTATTCAATATTTTCTTGAGTGATACCTTTGGTGAGGCATGAAACATAATATACATGTTTCGGTGGCATATTTCTTAAACTATTGTTCATTGAGGATTAGAATGATTTATTTATCTTTTATAGAAGTGGATATATAGGGGATCCTAATAAGTAATATGGGATACACCAACCAAATATAACCAATTTTCATATCACTAAGAGAATATTGGGGATCATGATTTATATAAATAGATTTAGGATTTATAGGAGATATTTAGGCCTTCTGGTCACTACTATGTTTATCTTTTTGGTTCATTGTAGTTCACATTCGGGTTCTATTATATTATCATGAAATTACATGTATCCATATAGGACTTATTTTATATATATGATAATGTCTTGATTTTTTTATTTTTTATATATCTCCCTTATTTATGTTATATTATATTGTAATAACTCTCATTTGTATGCTTTTTTTACCCATGGAGTTAGTCACCAAATCAGGGCCTACTAGAGGCTGGACTCGATTGGTCATCATCTTCCATCGCTCGTTACAAACAAATAAGGTGTAATTTTGGGATGGAGGGGTCATGAAAAGATATATTAAAAGGATTACATTAAATATATTATAACCAAACTAGTATCAATTATAGGGGAAAATAATTTATAATTGAATGGTGGTTGTTTTCAAGCTCGTTGTGATGGAAAAAAATTATTTTAAAAGCTTTATTCAAGAATGGTACTCTCTAATTATAGATTATGATAAGTGACCTGAATAATGATTATACAAATGGTGATCCCAATACATAATATAATATTGTTGAGCATGATGAAACTTATATGACTAGAAACCCAATATATTTCTCCAAATCATTCAGTAACGATCCTTTTCATTAAAATAATGAACGAGGGACTTTACCAAGGATTTTTTTCTAATGGAGTGATGTAAGCTATTGTTAATTCAGACATGTTTTGACATTGGATATAAAAATAATTTATCCTGATACCAAAACAAAATATATATGGTTTCAATGAATTTAAACAGTTTCATTGATGATCATTAAGATCATATTCCTCATGAATATTGATTCTTATGAGTTATTCATTTGTATATGATTTATTCCATATCCCATTATTATTGTTCTTGGATTTGGTGGCTCTTAGTTATTTTATGTCATTCTCATGCACATTTATTATATCAAAATAGCTTTATTATCATCTTATTCTCACTGATGAGATAGAATTTTAAATTTTGATGTTTACCCTAATTGAGTGTTTAGTTAACTCGTCCTATCATTTTTCTGGGTTATAAAGGTGGATGTTGATTAAATTATACATAGAATAGATTCTTTTAGAAATAATTTTATTAGTGATTTTGAAAACATAATGTGGACTAAGAAATGATTTGTATGATTAATAAAATCCCACCAAGGGATATGAGTATTTTTATATAAGAGTTTATCATGTTTCCTTTAAACACTAAATATAGAAGATATGTGCGTAAATAATGGTTCCAATTTTTTTTATTGTTGTAAATTTTAAATGGTTGAAATTGTGTCACATTAATTGTTACCAAATGATGAGTTGTGTTGTTTATGATTTCCAAAGTGGATTAGGGAGATATTTTTTGGGGTTGTTATAGTTAGTATCAGAGAAAATGTTTAGATTCTATTGGATAATAAGATATATCCCTGTGATAAAAACATAATATTTTGGAATACTCTCATAGGAAAATAAATTTATGGCTAATCATAAGATCAATGTAATCAATACACCATTTAAGGTTTTCAATGATGGGATATTAATGTGATTATAATTATTAAGAGATATGATTTATTATGTTTAGGTATATGTAACCCTGGGTTGTAATGCGTTGAATAGTTTCAGAACAATACTAACAAATTATTTTTGATTTAATATAAAAAATTTTATATAACCCAAGAGTTTAGAATGTTCATTAATGTAGAGGTTATTTATTAAATTTGGGATATAAATTTTTTATTTATATAATGATATAAGGTGGTCCATTAGTGTTATTGTATAAATTTTGATGCTAAATATAATATAATAATTAATGAATTTTTATCCTTTTTGAAAATGAACTTTTATAAAGATAAAAATTTTAGTTATATATATATATATTGGAGGAATACATTATTATTCTTTTCTAGGATATTTTACCTATTTGTAGTGGATTAAAATTTTTTAAAAATGATCTATTCATCTTGAATAATCATTTTTTTGATTAACATATTGAAATTTTGGAGGAAATGGACTGATAATGAAATTATACATGTCAAATTAGAATATAACCATATGTTCATAGTGTATATGGAAATTTAATTCATTATCAGAAGGAAAATGATATGGAAATAAATATTTTATCTTATTACTTTCCTTTTTTATGAGTCAATGGACTTTATAATATCTTATTTATTTATTGTTATTTTTTTATTGAAATTCCCAAGGCCATTATCATTATTGTGAACATCGTTATATATCATAATTCATCATTAGGTAGTCAATAGTATTTCACTCCATGTCAATATTTTCACTCTCAACTAATGGTACCATCTCTTAAAACACTATTACGTGTCAATTTGGACAACATTGGTTTTTCCCTTTCTATATTATAAATTGAAATTTTTGCTGACCCTATTTATAATGTGGGTCATCATAAAAGGTATTTTCATATTTGAAACACTCAATTACCTTAGTCATTTTAAATTTGATAAGATGAAATTTATTAATGTGGGGAGGAATTTAATATATTTATATTTGGAACGAATGATATGTTTGATAACTTACAAGATACAAAACATCGAGCTTAAAGGAAACACAAAATAAAATATTTATATTATAACCTCTAAGTTAAATTGGTAGGCATTAATTAGATTTTTAAAAATATTATATATATATATATATCCCAATTAAAAAACCCATCATTAATTTTCATGAAATATGTGTACAATTTTGTATGATTTTATTTTATTGTTCAAAAATTCATTCAGATCCAAAATAATTTTTGTATGATTTTATTAGAAAAAAATTATTATACTCAATTTTATGAAATTATATTTGAAAAATATTATATATTTTTTATATAAAAATATAAAAATTTCCATAAGAAAAATGGAAGATTATTTATTAAAAGATTGTTGTTTTATGTAATGCTGATAAATATTGAATTTTATAACACTACCAATACATTTCATTTAAAATATCATTATGATTTTAATTTCACAAAATAATTATATATGTATATATATAAATATTAATTATAAATAATTAAATTTAATCCATTTTAATCATCAATGAACATGATTTGGGAAAAAGATGATTTTAGTGAATAAATGTGCATATTTTTTAAAATTGATTTTATTGTGTTTTTTGTATTTATATTAAAAATTCTATAACAATTTTGGTAAATGAATAGTGAAAAAGGATATCATATTTGGTATCATGATCATTAATATATGTAAATATATTTTCTTTTTATAATTATGAATAGTAACTTTGGTAAGTAGTTATTACAATTGTAAACAGTAAATCAGTTCATTTTGGTGAAAAAATATATGATAATGACTAAAAGAAATTATATCACATTTGTAAAATCTATGTCATTAATGGGGGTTTACAATCCACATTAATGAATCAATTTTATGGAAATTTTATTCAATATTTTTGAATTTTTTATATTATTTTATGTAAAAAAAAGGTATAATATAACTCTATCATTTTTTATTTCTATTATTTTTTATCATGTGGATCAAAAGTAATTTATGAATGAATATTAAACGATATGATTAAAATATTTAATATATTAATTGGGTTCTTAATTTTTTTTTCTAATTTTTAGTGGTTATATAATTTCCTTATCTACGTATACCAAACTGACAAAGTGCTTCTAAAATTATTATAATATTAATTTAAAAAATATAAAATGTAATATTTTATTGATGAATTACAGAGTAACATATATTTTATTGTTACTAATAATATATAATTGTGGGATAATTCTTTTTTTTTTTGGAATTCCATAAACCTCTTGGTGTTTTTAATGTCAAAATATATGAATAGTTGTAAATATAAAATTAATGCTATTTTATAATAAATAATATTATATTTATTGATTAAAATTTAATAAAAATATTATCTTTATCCAAGTGAACTGGATATGGTTTTAATTAATACCTCAGTCAATTTATGGTTTAATTTCCCTTTCACTGTAAATGTTTTGAAATTTAATTTTTTCAAACATATAAAATGTTTTAATAATAAAAAGGGTTAGTGGTGGATAAAAAATGGAGGTAACGTTGATATAATTATCTAAATATGCCTAATAGTCATTTTATGTGAAGGTAAAATCTGATATTCATCCTGTATTTAAATTATTTAAATTTTTTTAACTGGAAAATTAAAATTTATTTATATTAAATTAAAACTTTATTAAATTCAAGAGTACCTCTCACATAAAAATAAAAGTGATCCTCTTATCAATTATTCCTTAGACAGTTGTGATTTCTATTTCATCCAATAACTACTAAAAAACATTTCAAACATACCTCCCTATATTCTATGGGAATTAATTGTGACCCAATACCAACCTTAGGGGGCATAAGGTGTAATAGAAATGGGGTTTCTAATGAAAATGTACAATATTAAACTAAATATTTTAGTATTATTTTGAATCATACCTCCTTAAAATATTATTCCACTGTATTTAAATAATAAAATATGTATACTTTTTATACTTATATTTTGTTATGTAATTTTAAAAACCAATATTCAACTCCACTTCAATCATATGGAAAATGAAACCATTGTTCATGTGTACGGTGGACAACTGCCTCTTGAACTGATTTAATTAATTTTCTGTCACAACATCTTATGAATGGTTAAAATTATGGATTATATGTATATATAATATATTAATGAAATTTTTATCAATTTAAAATTTTAATATATCATCTATATTATTATGTTTCAATCCATTCAAAAATTATAATTTCGATAATGAAAATATATGGATTACGACATCTCTAAAGTGATGTAAATAATTAATCATAACCGCATCACATGGATGATTATGTAATTAATTTTATTTATATAATATTATATTTCAGATATAATAATAATAATAGAGTGATAAAAAATATTTATCTAATTTTACTCTTGTTCATTAAAATATGGAAATTGTATTCCCACGTAGGTATTTCTTACCGTCTCTATGATTGTAATCTAAATCAATTTTCCTAACTAAATTTAATCATTATTTATAATAATATAATTTATAGTGACCATGATTTTCTTACGTTACTATTACATAATTTTAAAGATAAGCAATATTATATTGTTACAAAACTAGGTTCCAAAGGATTAGTGTCTTCGGAAAATTAGGTCCAAACATAATAATTTCATAATAAAACATAAACATTATTTAATTCTTTAGTCTATTTCTTCTTAGTGTCCCTTGTGTTTTCATTATTATATTTAATAACATGTTCATATACATCAAAGAATGGGGTGATATAAAATCACGGTATGGTGATAGATAATAAAATAAATAAATATAACATGGGTGAGCATAATCATCATCCACATAGAGTAATCATGAGATCATAAGAAAAATCATGAGTGGTTGAATTAGATATAATCATGGAATGTGGTAGTGAATAATAATGAAACTTCATGTATGTGTGGTAATCTACCAAAAATAGTTTTGAACAATGATATCATCATGATCTGGAAAAAATATCTACTACATCATAAAAACAACATTTTTAGCAAAACTAAAATAATTTTCACACATATTTCACCTTATCTCACTAGATACATCACATTACCCATAATTTTAGAGTTATATATAATTTTGGGCGCACTTATCACATCAAAATATTTACATAATCATGTTTTCCACATAGAAAATATATCAATCATAGAAACAAAATAACATATAAAAAGTGAATGTGTTTCATTCTATACATTCATTTATTAACAACTGGGATTAAAAAATGAGAAATGGAAAAAAAATATTTTGTATTAGATTTGTCATACTTTAGTGAAGAAGAAACAACTCAAGAGAAGTCAAAATGAGTTTTTTTTGGAAATTTGTGTTCTTTTGTAAAATAATTTTATTTAAAAAAACTCAATTATAAACATTTATATACGAGAGAATAATATGTAAAAACGATGAGTTTATATTTTACAAGTATTAAATAACATGTAAAATGAAATTTGGATGATAAAGGAATAACACAATGAATAGAAATTCAGTTCGAGAATCCCCTTGTGTTTCTTATTAATGACTTATTCAGTATAATATAATGTATAACCCAAAGAGATTCATTTATTAATAAATCATGAACATCTTATACATTTATTTTATTTATTAAAAATTAATTATATTCATTTATGTCCCTTTTTATGAGTTATAATGTTCAATATAATCATTCGGAAAGTTCATTTTCTTTATTTTTAGACTAGTTTACTTGTATACATGTATGGAATATAATTTAAAATTGATATAATTGTAAAAATTAATATTATTTTTTTAATCAAGTTCCAGATCTTGAATTATTATAGAATATTATTTATTCATATATGATGATGGCACATTAGTTAAAAAGTGAATGATAATCTTTTAGATTATTTTAGTTTTTTTCAATAATAAAAAACTCATTTTGTTTTATTATTTAAAATTAGTTATATAAGTTATTTTTATAAAAAATTGTATTAACATATATTTTAAAATATTTCTATACCATTATAATATTTTTACCGGCCATGATGTCATTAATGGAAAATGAAGATGTATCAGACATGATGGTTGTAAGATGCCACATCATGGACAATGATTTAATTTTTTTAGAATAAAATGGAGATGGAAAAAGGTTTGAAGATAGATTATTCGATTAATATATTAAAATTTTAGTATATGATTGGTACTAGAGTTATTATTCCACTTTTACATGGGGAGATGTTGAGATAATCTGAAATTAAAATAAAATGAAAATAAATTAAAAGAAATGACAGAGGATTTCACCTCATGAATTATTCTCATTGCGAACCTCCTTCCATAGACTGGTTTTGGTAATTTTTGAGAGAAAATGCTCCTAGAACTTGGGTTGGGGTTTGGTAAGCTTATCGGGAATACATTTGATAGTGGTAATTGTTTTGATGTGTGAGGAGAAGGGGTAGAGAGGGGTGGTATTTATAGGGGGAGGGAAGGTGTTTTTTTATTTTTTTATTAATTAGTTTATTAATTTATCTCAGGACTAATAATAGAATAAAAATTAAGACCAAATATTTAAAATAATTTATTTTAGCCTTATATTATGGTTATTTCATGAGAAATGCCTCAAGGAATAGTTTATTTATCTTATAATGTATATATATCCTAAATTAATGTATTTTACTATTCACTACAAAATCATTCATTATATAAAAATACCAAAAATTAACCCTAACCATTTGTTAACAATTATAATTAAAAACTGAACATCATTTTATTATAATAGTTTTTAATATATTAGAAATTTGATTTTCTATTCAAATCATCATTTATATGGAAAATTTATATTTTAAAATTATAACTGATTTTATTAAACTTTGAAAAATTAAATAAGGTCTCCAAAAATCATCATAAAATCATAATTACACAAAATTATGATTTATAAATCAATTATTGGAAGATAAATATTCTTTGAAGTCATTGTATAACCTATAAAATTGTAATAAAAAATATATCAATTATAAAAATACCAATACATAGTTATTAATTTTTAAAACATTTATTTACTTATTTTATGATATAAATATATAAAATTTTAATTCATAAGATAATTAAATTTTATATATAATTTTATATTTTATTTTATTATTCTATGGGCTAGATTACTATTCATAATAGTAAAACTTCTATTCCAAGTTTTCAAGACACTATTCCATTATTATTAGTCTTAACATATAGAAATAACCCTTATTCCATTTTTTCATCATTTATAAAGGTCATATAATGTTCAATATGTGATGTTTTGTGATTTATACTATATGTAATTATTATAAGGACGGAATAGCCATTGTCAATATTTTAGGACATCAAAAATTTATATATGAAATTTTATTAATACCATTAAAATTATTTATTATGTGATGGAAAAATTACCTTTTACTATGGACTATAACATATATTTTTGAAAAAATGAACCCAATATCCTCAAAACACACAATACACACATGATCGATTATGTAATTAAATTAATCCTTAATATAAATAAAATAAATATTTTAAAGTATAATGGCTTAAACATTTAATAGGTTATTAAGAAATAATATAAGTGATATAATATTATAATATGGGTGTTAATGGAAATAAATATCAATTTTATAATAATTATTTAAACGTAAAGAGAAAAATAACATGAACATGTATTTTTTACAATAAAAATTATATGGGGTCATATTAGTGATGAATTTTAATATAAATAGTAATTATAATTCATAAAATACTTCCAACATAATGATATTTTTTAACCCTACCCACCAGAACCGACATCGAAGGTCTGGGTATATTTTCCCCACAATAGGGTGTACATAAAAAGGAGACTTAAGAATATCCCACAAAACCTCCTCCTTCTACACTGCTAGAACAACTGTGCACCCTCTGAAAATATCGACATGCTCCCCACCATAAGAATATCTATTAAGATCATGTACTATAGATAACATAGAATGTAAAGTGTCATTGTCATGATATACAAGATATGCATCCATAACTCATTCCAATAGTGTAGGGGAAAAACCATTGAATGAAGATAATCTGCATCATCTCCATCCACTATGGATAACTATAGTGAGTCCAACTACTCTAACACCATGCTCATTTCCTAAAAAATCTATTAAATTAATGAGAATCTACCACAACGTTTCCATCCCTATGAGTATAGACAATAGAAATTTCATAATCCTAGTGAAACACCATCCATAACCTCTACCTCAAATTCAGATAATTCTACGAGAATAGGTATTTCAGGCTCTTTTGGTCTGATTAGATGATAAACTTCTTTCCCATCAGGTAGTGTCATACCATCTTCTATGCGAAGACTAACTCAACTAGCTCAAGATCATGGGACTTGTAGTTCTTATCATGCAACCTAAGAAGGAACAAACCATAATCAATCATCACCTATCTCTGAATCAGAACACAGAAAAACCAGATCCCTAATGCGTTCTAGAAAACTACGTACTCAACACTATCCTATGGAAATCTCAATATCGAGGCTCTCGTCAAACTCTATCGAAACTACTGAAAATTCAAATACAACTCCAATTTTTAAATTTTATTATCCCTTTTAGGTCAAATATTTCATCAAGGTTGATATTCAAGAGAAGATAGTAATGAGTCTCCTGTAATATCCTAACTTCCACATGTATCTCCACACCTCCATCATGATCTTAGGTAGCTCCAATGCTAAAACTTCTTCAAAATTTGTTGGGTCCACCACTACTCCATCTACTAAGAATAAATTTCATAGAATCTGGACCTCTTGTATCTATAACTATCACGTCAAGAGCATCACAAAGATCTTTTTTTCTCAGAGTACATCAAGAACCATCTGCAAGTGTCATGTGTTCTCCTCTAACTCCTAGCACACAAGGATGTTGTCAATGAGGACTATTACCAACCAGACTATGTGTGGCTAGAATATTTGGTTCATGAGTCTCATGGACACTATGTGGGTGTTCATCATGCCAATGGACATCACCATTTACTTGTAGTAACTATAGTGGAATTTGAAATCCATCATTGGAATCTACTCATATATTACTTAAAGAAGACGATATCCCGATCGAATGACGCCATTCAAGGAACACTATGCCCCTCTCAGCTGATCAAAGATGATGTCGATCCTCTTTAGTTGATACTTTCACTTCACCATCATCTAGTTCAGGTGTCAGTAATCATCGACCAACCTAAACCACCAAATATCCATCTTGGCAAACAAAACTAGGGCCGCTCAAGGTCAAACACTAGGTCTCCCAAAGACACTCCTACACAAATCCCCCATCATCACCCTCATATCACACAGCTCTATTGGGGCCATCCAAAATGTTGGTGAAGATATCAATGTTTTATCATGGTTTAATTCAATCCAGAAGTCAATATCTTGATGGGGTGGTAACCCTAGATCATATTTCTGGAAGACGTCTATGTACTCTGCGACTTTTGCGAGGAACAAAAAGCTCTTGAAATATAATTCTCCAAGGGTAAGTCTAGAAAAAATATCAGTGATCAGATATAACTTCCATTTCATGAGACCCTATTGTGATTCATGAGACTCCTTTTTTTCCAAAGAAATGAAAACCTCATCCGATCATAGTGGACACACTGCACCCTTCACCAAAAGTAGTCAATATGGGTATAGACAGAAGATAACCAATCGATACCGATAATGATGTCGTATGGCCCCAACACTCTCTCCATGAGGTTCCAACCAAAACAATCAACTCAAATGTTACGATAACACTATAAAAAAAGATACATGATCATCTAGTGTCCTACTATAGGTTTCTCCAAGCATAAGGGTTTATCCAATGACTCTACTGAAATCCGATGGTTTTTCACTAGACATGTTGAATGGAAAAAAATGAATGACACCTTTGTCTATAAGAGTACTAGAAATAGTATAAAACAAACATATGATACATTGGAAGATCCCTGGTATGCCTTGGTCATATGCCTCGACCACATGTTGCTACCCCTGCCCCTGTCCCCCAGCTCCCTTAGCCTGGTGCAGAACTCCTAGGGATGGTGGAAGTATATAAAAACATCTTACACCCCCTTTAGATTTCCCTACTGCTCTCATACCACTCTGTCATGACTCATTATAGTGGTTCCCACACTATGACTCCACAAACATACCACAAATAGGCCTGGGTCTGGTGACTACCATTGAGTAGGCATATTACTAACATGGGATGAATTATTAAATACATGTACACATGAACACACCTCCAATTCCACAAATGCTTAAATTTAAAAACCACTGAGGTAGAAAATGCATTCATACAACAATAACCAACCAAAAGAGTGAAATATAATGTAATGTGGGTAAAATTAACTGGGAAAGAATAAAATCCCATCAAAAGAAAGGGTATATAAACTAAAAAGATAAACATGTAAATAAAAATGGTTCTAGGAATGTTGCTTTATTATGAAGTAACACCTCCACCTGTATGGAATCTCACAATACTCAGTCTCATCTAGGTCTACCCTAGACTCCAAGAAAAGGCTGCTCATCTTCACAGGAAATGAAACAGGGTGGCAATGCCCGTGTAAGGGTGTGTATAATAATACTCAGTATGATTCCTCAAAAACCTAAAAGAAATACAAAAAATAAATTTATAGTCATCTATACATAGTATATTTCTATAGAACATATAACAAGATAAACATCTAGATATACTCAAAACGTAGAACTGTAGTAAAGAGGTTAGTCATAATGACCACATACTCATGCTAGGGATTCTGTTTGAAGATTCCACGATGCACTCATCTGGGATAACTCACATCATGAGTCTGATAGCTCTAATGATGCCCGTTAGATAATAACTATTTATTAGGATGTGTCATGAGATAAATAGACACACTAATAGATCTGTAAGGATAACATAAAATAACATTATAGGGGAACTCACTTTCGATTGGTAAGATCATGATACACATATGAGGATCACTTCTAGGGCATCACAGTATACTAAGACACATCTAGATTCATATTCTAATTAGAGGATCGAAATTTGGTGGGATTGGAGGCATCGATACTGGCCTCTACCGAGGTTTAATATTTGATATAGTATATTTCAAAGGGCCTGAAAATAGAGACTCTAGATCTATCCAGAAAAAACTATAGAAGTGATCATATTCTTATGGATGGAAACGATACTTAGCCTTAAGGGGAAAAAGCAATGAGGGAACTAACAAAAAAAATGACCAATGTACATTGGACAAGGATATCGACCCTTGTACAAGAAAATACATGGCATGTAGGGGTGTCACACGTCGTGTCCTCTGACCCTGTAAACTGCCCATGTACAATGGCCCATGTCAAAAAGAGAAATTCATGTTGGAAAAAGATATACATAGATTTTAGGATAGTTAAAAATTGTGTCCTACTATCCGGGGGTCGGTCCATGTACGATGGCCATGTGCCCATACATGGATTCAATTAGTGTCTTCTAACCCATGTATCAATACATGGGGTAAACTGTGTAAGCTTCCTGGTCTGTCCATGTGATGGAGTACATGTTGTGTACTCCACCCTACCTCCTTGTTTCTTCCATGATACATATCAAGTCTCGAGTAAGGACCCACAATCCATTTGATAGGTGTCAAATGTTGTATCATCATCATCTGTTTCCAAAAACACTATCCTCTTTTGTGATATACCCAAAAGTTGTGTTCTTTTGGATACACTCTATGTTCTTTAGAAATCTCCAAAAGCAATGTTCTTCTCTGACGTGCAACGGCGGATCGTCAGTCCATCAATCCGGCCATTCAAATACCTCAAAACTAAAGATCCTAGTTTCTTTCACCACTAAAAAGATGATTCAGTTTTTTTAGTTCTTTAATCAGCTTGGAAAACTCATTTTGAACATCGTCACAAAGAACAGTTGAAGGTTTATTACTTCCAAATCATATCAATCCGTCCATCGTCATTGTCGTTGCACCAGTGTTGGGTCATCAAAATGTCCAATTTACATTTTATGAAAATTGTGCTATGAAAGAGATGCAAAATGATCTATCATTCATAATATTTTGAAGAATGAAGAATGAACGAGGTTGAAGGGGAGGAAAAATCACATAAGAAATAGTGTAATGAACCCCATCCATTATTTTCTATGGCTTCGATCCACTGCTATTATAAGGATCATGAAAATAAACTTACTATGAATCAAACCTCACAAAATAAGAATGAATATTATTCTATCCAAAAATAATGAACAATCTATTGGTCCACATATTCGTGGGATGATCTGCGTTCATCATTTAAATTCATGATCAGGAAAAGACAAAATTGAAATAAAAAACTCCTACCTCGAGTATCAGGGTAGTCCTCGAAGAGGAATGATATGCTTTCAAAAATGATGAGATATAATCATGATGCGTTACGATCAAAGAGTTGTTGTTTTTCATCGGTCATCAATAATACTCCAAGGATAGATCCTCTGAAAACCCCAAGAGCATTCAAGTAATGTTTTCATGGATTTGATTGTAACCCTAGGCTCCTGGTTATTTTGAACTATAAAAAATTTCACTACATTATTAAAACATTTAAAATAAAATAAATATTAATTTATGTTATTTTCTGTAAAACAAAAAAAAATGTAAATTTTCTATCTGATCTGTGATGATCGGTGATAGGCCTCGCCTAATGTAAATTTGCAGCTCTGAAAAAAACAGTTCCCTTAAATTTCTGATTTGGGCACCTAGTTAAATGTTATTACACATTTTTAGAAAAACTACTTATGAATTCTATTTAAATGTTTAATTTATTTCAAATATTAATTCTACGAACTATAGGCCACAGAATCAAATGTCATTACACATACTTATTTTGAAGTAATTCCATATGATATTTAAAAACAATAATAATACACAATAAAATGGGATATTACTGTATTTCTTTAAATAATTTTCAAAATAATTTAATAAATAGAAATAATATGTCATTTTTTCATTCTGATGAGACTCCCTTCCATTAATTGTATTTACTATCCCCCTCATATCAGTTAGATATTATTTTCCTCGATTGATATGATTTCTATATGTCAAACTTATTCTGGTTCCTTCAATTCATTCACCTCCATTATCCTTCCAAAAAGTTATCAAAGTAGGAGATTGATCCATTTTAATCCAACAATATGATATAACATGGGATCATCTAAAAAACTACGTATTCCTTTTCCAATCAGGAAAACCATGAATAATATCATCATCCATTTCAAATTTGAGTTCACTTTGAACGATATCATCATATCTTCAAAATTACATTATAGACAATTCCTTTAAACAACATGGTTTCTAAAAACTAATATGTCAATTAATTTTTTTGCTGGTTGATGAATAAAATAGAATCATAACATGTATGTCTTGAAAAATTTCTTCATATATACCATTGGATACATCATCATTCTACTGAATCTCAAGTAAGACCTTTTCAATTTTAACATATAGAATATGAGGGATTTACTATATGAAAAACATCATTTTAAAAAATACTAACACATAGATTAAATTTATTTAAATTTTCCCATATTACATATAATACTCCACCATTGATCTTTTTTTCTATACAAATGATAAATTGATTAGACAACTTGTTCATAGTTCGATCATATAAGAACATATAATTAATTTTCTATCAAATTGATCCATTTCTCAGCAACTAGAGTGTCAAAATACCCATTTAAGGAGGTCTATTGTTGTTCTATAATAGTTTTTATTTCATTTTTTTACCACCTTATTGAATTTAAAAGAACATTGTTATCCATGGTAGTAATCATTGATTGAGAGATATGGGGGGGTGTTAAAAATTATTTCATCCCGATTGCTAATCCAAGTGGATTCCCGTGAGAAATAACATTGGACATTCCATTAGATTCATTGATAACATGATTTATTTGTGATAAATCCATTAGATAAATAAATAATATATAGTGTTAAAACCCATTATTCATCGATAGACATCATATAATCATTGAAAATTATTAATTTTATGTCTTAATTCGGACACCTTATTTTCAATATATGACACATTATGCTTAAATTGAAATACATGGATTTTATATATTCAAATACTTCATAATTATTTATAAATATAACATGAGTTCACTGAAACATATCCCCTAGGTCTCTCATACCATGATTATAATAAGGGCACAATTACTTTTTTTTCACGACTTACCCCAACAGGGTCTATGCCAAGACTCCCTAGGCCCACCACCAATTGTCCATGGGTTGGCGTCCATATCCAAGTAGGATTATGACACACATGGGAGTCCTTATACTATGGTAAATATACACTTGAACTCACATATATCCCCATTAAATAGTTTAAACTAAAAAAATTAATGTAAATATATTAATGCATATATCTATCCCACAACCAAATTACAATAGGACAATTTAAGTGTGAATGTGAAAAACAAAAGCCCAAAAAACTGTAAATGCATCCTATATGCTTATTTGGAGGTGATTACTGTCAAATTCAACTACATGTAATCTCCTAGTCCATACTTTGATATATACCCCGGTCATTTTAGGTCACTAATCTCGACATTCTTTGGGTTCTCTCGAGACACCTTCAAAAGGCCTATTGTTTTCGAAAGAGTCAAAATGTGTGGTAAAAGCCAATTCTTTAGTGAGTATAAAAATACTTAGAAGACACCCCCAAAACCCAAAGTTAAATGGGGAAATTAAAGGTAATGGTCGTCTTGACACAGCCAGAAGAAAATGAACGGAGAGAGAAGCTTAAACTCAACCCATCCTCATCTATACATGATGTCTTAGCTTATCCCACATGGGGAGTTAACCATAATGTGTGAGAATCGCATAAAAGATCCAAAAATATCCCAATGAAACTTTTATCAGCCTCAATTTCACATGATGTTTCGATATCATATCCACCTACATGATTTTTCTTGATAGTCTAGTGAAACAATCATTCATAAGAATACACTCCATGAGCTCTACCATCCCATATGAAACCTATCAATGTGATACTCTCCATAAAACAACCCTTCAATCCAATATATCTCATACATGTGTACTCTATCCTCCTATAACTTCTCTTGGTATGACACTAGATCCAGACACCAAAGGTATTATTACAATTGTCACGCTCCATACAAAAGCTCACAAGAACCCATGTATAGAGGAATTTCTTTCACCACTACCCACAAATTAGGGAGTACCACTCTTTCCAATGCACCACGTGACTCCGCTCTACATAGAGTGTATAGATGGAACCACCAGTCATTGTCTCCATATAATAGAGGGATTACTAGAACTTATCCATCCAATAAAATTACTTAGGTTCCCATTGGGAGAGGCTCTCACCTCACCATATCAAAGAAGAACAATATCCTAAATAGGCCTAATGAAAATTAAGTATTGAAAAACACTCCTTGAAACTGATCACTGGAACTGAGGGAGAATAAAATCCCATGGATAACACTGTCTATACGAATATTAAAATATGGGAGTGTACAACTCCAATGATAAGGACCTTCACCCTGGTACAATAAGGCAGTTAAACTCTATAGATAGTGGAACTGCACCCTTACACAGCCAAGGAGTTCAACTCCATTGATAGAGAACCACACCATGATGTGGTAGGGGAGTGAAAAATCATATATTGAGGAAATGAACCCTAAAAAAGGAAGGTAAATATAACTCAATATATCGAGGACCCTCATCTATAAAATTAAGGGGATTACCACTCTACAAAACTTGCCTATGTGGGGGAACAATACCTAGACTCTGTTCTGAAATAGTAACCATAAAATAGATGTCCCTAACCCTGGTATATTAGGTGATTATCACTCAATGTATAGAGCACTCTCAACATGGCACAATAGGGGTGTACCACTCTATCTTATCAATGTTTATGGATGGATAACAAAAATATATGATGGTAGTTCTCTATCCCCATCTATATGAATGAATCGGGGGAGCCACACCCTCATATAACTAAGCCGTACCAACCATTAGATAACTACTCCGTTGCTAAAATACAAGCACCATATGTAAGGGGAGTTATGTCTCTACCGATTCGAGCAGTTAGGGAATAGTACATGATGATATTAAAGGGGAGTATTAGTCCCAGCATATCTCTAGTTTTCCCAATTTATCTTCTATATAAATCAAGCATTGCATATAGGAGTGTGACACATATCATAAATCACATCATAGAATAACCACATGTAGGGTACCTATACCCTGTTATGATATAGGAGCATCACTCCCCAGCATAAGGAGTCTATGGGAATGACATCATAAGATAAAATTGAAGGGTACTAACTCCAACATCAACACATTCGCCCACCCTGATCACATCCCAAGGTCAATAACTACTAATGTAGATTCCTTCTCAAATCCCTCCATGAAATATTCCAAATGACACCGCAAAGGATTAAATCACGTCCTATGTTGAAATATTCATCAGATATGATTTTCTAATGCAGAAATTGGATACTTGAAGAAGTATATACTTTAGGCTAATGTCTTCCTGAAAAAATTAAATTGTGTGTATTGGGCTCTATACTATGTGTAATCCAAATATAAATGTTGGTTGTGCCCTCTAATTCATTTCTAGAAGAGGTATGCAAGCTTACAATTCATATACATGGTGTACATGATGTTTATCACCACCTCAATCCCTTTTTTATGTTCTTCCACACACTAATCAGCCATCCATGTCTCACACATGGTGTGTACCCCCCAAGTACTTGGTGTGTCTCAGATAAATTACTTCTTGGACCTATAATCTTATCATTTACATTTACTTAAACTGGTGTCCATGTCAACATCCATTTACCCACACTGATATGTCTCTTGATTTGGCAACCTTGGCCATGTTTACCGTCCACACGACCTGGGCTCACTACACGGTGTGTAATCATAATTTACGTTTTATAGTCCCTAAAACATCATATTCATAGATCTGAAAGAACATACAACATGAGACCTTTCACTACATGTCATGTAATTGGGAATTTTGAAGTATAATTCCCAACAAGCTACCAAAATAACCTCAGTTTCCCCAAAACCATTCATGTTGACCACATGGGGATATCTTGTAGTCATATTAGGACTCTAAAACCATAAAACAACATAAAATGGTTATTAAGACATAAGACTCAAATAATCTTAACTCATGGTCAAATTTTGACGATTTGGGTTCAAATACACAATCAAAAGTAATTTCACTACGATCCAGGAGTGATCTTGGTCATGATATAAGATCGATGGTGCATTTTCACTTTGGGTTTTTCATGGAACATCCATTGCACTAGGGTTGGAGAGGGTCTTCCTCCTCTCTTTTTTTCACACAAAAAATGGGTGGCATGGTCTTTTCATTTAATTTTATTAAATAAATAGTCATCTATTTAAAACCATTCCAAGACTCACCTTCAACATGATGCTCGGTGCTGGAAAATTTTCTTTTGCACCTATGGCACAACCCTTGTTCACAACTCAACCTCAGTATAATATTTATGATACAAGACCCCTCTTGGGATTTTTCCCATATTTCCCATGAAACAACATGAGAGTGATAAAATATGTTAAATATTTTTAGTATCACAAATCCAAGACTCTCTAAGCCCTTGAATCTTGTGATGACATTGTTCATTGTCTATAAAATATTCCTATAATTATTCCATAGACAAATTGGTTAAATACAGAGTCACTAAATCCTAAAAATAACCAGGATCCACATCATTGAAAATAAAAATAATTTCCATGTGGAATATAATTGAGCTCTCCATTAGTAATTCAACTACATTGAGCTCAATAAGGGGTTCTCATACTACCTAAAAGAATGCACTCTAGGAAACTACAAGGATGAACCAAAACCAACGACTACATCAAAAAATCATGACATCAAGTGACAATAGGAACATGTCTCCCTAGATGTGATATGAGAGAAAACAAAAAACCTCCATGGTCCATATGTTGATATAGGGTCTAGTTGTACACTACCTTGTTAACCTAACATTGTTTCCTACATATCTCATCACAACCCATATTCCACTAGATGAACCTAACCATTCCAACCTCTATAATTTATCCTAATAGTATAATCCTGATGACATATGGGTACCAACGAACAAAAAATGGTTTTACAAGTTCACACACGTGGTATTACCAAGACATGTATCTATAATCCTCAAACAAACATACCCACTATCAGAAAACAAATTGATCATGGATGGTTCAATTCCAATCCACATTGAGGTTGCATTTTATGGAATATTTCTTCCACTATTGAATAGTTAAATCTGAGTTCATCCTTCCACTATGGGCCTCCAATAACACTAGTTGATAAGAATGGCCTCATGAGAAAGGTTTGGGCTAGTTATGACACTATGGCATACAACCACACCCCAAAACAGTAGTACAAAAGATACACTTATGCTACAACTTGATAATATAAACGTTGAATGAACCTAAAATTGCCACTCATTTTTCATATCATATCAAAGAAATTTCATGTAGGGGAATAATCCCACTATCCTGTGAATCTGAATCTATATCAAACAACACTAACGTAGGGTTCCACCATCATCATTATTCACCCAGTATAAGCCCCAATAAAGAAGAGGAAACAAAATAGTACATCATAAAAGTGTATAAAAATACTCTTATAGAATATTTAAGGGGAAAATAATACATCAAATTACTATTGAAACATCCTTTTTATAGGTTTCTTCATTCTGCATCTATACTCACCCCATCCTTCATATCCCTAAGCCTAGCGCATGCACCCAAGCGGTGGTGGTGGAAAATATGAAACAATATTTTGCCTCATGATACCCTCCCCTCTCCTACTCCACATAACCGATATTATGTAACACAAAGATCCAAAAACTACCTCATCTAGGGTGGTTCATCCACCATCTCTCTCTCTCAATCGTACGGTGAGTCTGAAATTTTGAGGAATATGTCTATTTCCATCATATGCTTAACATCACCTATAATATGGTTTACTAGGTCCTAAAAGAATCTCATTCATTTCAAATGCAATTTTCAGAGTCTGGGAAAGGGTATTCCTCTTACTCTGCGACCCTTTCATCTTTTTTCTAAAATCTACGGCGGACAACTAAACCCTATAATCAAGATTTCCTTTCTAATATTACTTACCCTCCTCTAGGATAATCTTTATAACTAGAGATTCCCCAAAACCCTGCATGATAGGTATGGCACATGGTGACCAAAACGACTTTAATATCACATTCATGTCCCAGATTAAATTTCATAGCTCTAGAAAATTTTTCGTGAACCATATACATGTTGTAACAGGAATGGTATATGAACCTAATTAAGTAATATTTCATGGATATTCTCCCCTATAGAAGATGTATATGCTCCTGGATATGCACCAATATCAATGTTTATGTATATAACACTTACCTATAGTCCCTATAAAACTCTACTCATGTTAGTAATTCCTTTACCATGGATTGTTTCACAAGATTCCACCATCAACCAGTCGATCCATACAAATGACTCACTATTAGGACCACCATCTGATCAGGAGTTGTCCTCATAAGGTTAAAAATGTTCTTAACTTCCTCGATAGATTCATAAAATACCTAGGGATCTAGATAAACCAGATACCTAGGATTTCTCTACCTCTATAACTCGTGAATATCAAACATCATATATGCTTCCTTTTTAAAAAAAATTTCAAAAAAATTATAATTGATGGTTGGTGTCTTTTCTAGCAGACCAATTTGTGGTACTGCCTCAGGCCTAGTGCCCTACACGGAAGCCTTATCACTAGAAAAATCATTATTATAATTCAATCGTAGAACCCTTTCAAGATGTTTCCTTGTTTGAATCCTAAAATATAATCAAGGCATTCCATGGTCACAATATATATCAGGGTAGCTGACTCAGGAAAGGAATATGACCCACAACCTTGTCCTATACGATTCATGGAAAAAATTTTCATATAAGAAGTTTCCTAATCAACTTGGTCAACAAGTAGGTTATCAGAGTCTTATTGAGTGGATATGTTTTCTTGCACACTGAAACTAGAGCTGTTGGACTGATATCTAAACTCTAAACACCGCAACATTGACATTGTGAAACCAATACCAGGATTATAGCTAGATAAAGACTAAACTAAATTCCTAAATTATAATCTACTCTGATAAAAATATATCATGACTCATCCCAACATGGACAAATCTATGACTCCCCAATCCCAACTCCAATAGTCCAGGGGCTCATTTCGAGAGCCAAATATGATTATCTCACACATGGGAGGCTTTAGCACATGATAAACGTTCACAAACAGTCACATACATCTCCATTAAATAATAACGTATATAAAAATCATGAAGAGAAATTAAGGAATACATCTATAACAAAACATTAGTAAAATAGTAGTACCAAAATCATAAAAGGGAAACATGAAATCCCACTAAAACCTATAAATGAGACAAACCTTCTCATATAGAAGGGATCTCTCTCAAATGAAACTATTGGTATGCTCCATGTCCTTGCTCCATTAAATAGCATGGTCGGTCTAACTGACTAAGTTATTCCTTCTCCGGGTACTCATGGGACTCAATTGAAATCCATGTATTCTACATAATATTCCACATGTGTGGGAAAATCCTATAGGTGAGTGTAATAATACTTATTTGGAACACAAAACCCCAAAATAAATGGGATAAACATAAATGAAAAAATTTACTTATCGTACCCAGAGGGGAAAATAGACGGAGAGAAACTCCATCTCAACCAATCCCCAGTTCTACAATACTATTAGGCTCAGATCACATGGTGTTTCAACCATGATGTTTAGAAAATATCTATGGTTACACAATATCAGCCAGAGATACTCATCTATGATTTCATGTCTCTTAATGTTCTGAACTCAAATCAAATCACATGATTTTAGATGATGATTTAATGAAACCGTCATCCATGAGCTCTTCCATCCCAGATGGAACCCATCTGATAGATACTATCCATTAGAAAAAACCAACCATAACTAATGGCTCATTCAAGGAAACATACCCCATCTGTAACTACAATATGTAGGATTCTAGTTCCCAGCTCCAGAGGACCTATTACCAATATAAAATTCCCTGTGAAAGCAAATAACAACATAGTTACAGAGGCTAAACCCTTTCCACTACAAACAAATAGGGGATCACTACTCTAGCCTTTGAATCACATTACACATCTCTAAAAAGGATTATGGGGTACCTACACTTCACTACTGACCCATAGTCAATGGATTTCTAGATACAAACCATCCCACAAAACATATGATGTAGCCATAGTTAGAATTCCACACCTCACCGTGTCTTGGGAGAAAAATATCCATACGAGGTGTTAGCCAAAATAAGTGGAGGGACAAACACATTGTAACTACACTACACAATTGATGGAGATTGGACTCCCATTGAGGAACCATTCCTTGCTTCTACTCAATGATGTTGGTGTACCACTCATCAAATGAGTACTTACACACTAGTACAAAAAGATAATACAACTCCATTGATTAAGGTCACATACCATGAAATTCTTGGTGATTACAACTATTTAGTAAGATTCCACCCACCCAAACATAAATTGGGAGAAAAACTCTATATATTAAGGCCCCTCACCCTAACACGAGATAGTAGTACAACACTTTAGATAGTGAACCTATACCCTGACAAAGAATGGTACCACTCTACCAATCTAATCATAAGGGAGGGTCGTCACCCTGACTAGGATGGGGAGTAATTACCCCATAATATATTACCCACACCCTGGTATGGTAGGGGAGTACCAATATGTGGATAAGGACCCACACTCAATCATGACAGGGAATCACCAATCAATCTACTTAAAGATAATAGAAAAATTGTTCGCTAATATGATAGAGGATATGTATCTATATATATAATAATGATATAGGGGACCTAAATCATGGACTGATAGAATATTACTAAACCTAGGATAACTAATTTGTAGGTAAAGGATGCATATCCAATTTAATGAAGGTTCTGTCTCTACCTATGTGAGAGGTCATGGAAACCTACACCCTGATAATATAGTGAAGTATGCATCCCAGTGAATCTCTGATGGACCCAACTAATCACCTGATTCCATAAATTGTTTCTCAATGTAGTGTTACTCTTGTACTTCTCCACATCACAACACATCTAGTTGTAGGAAAATCCCACCCTATTATGATAGGGGTGGACTTTTATTCTGTCCAAAATTGTCTAGGTGACCCACATCCTACGATAATAGGGAAGGGTACTGACACCAAAATCAACTTAGTCATCCATCATGACAACTACATAGAGTATAGCTCTTCTTGTATGGATTTGTTCTTGAATCATGCCATATAAGAGCCCTAAATCAGCCAGAAAATCTTATATCACTATATACATATAAATATCCTTTTGATCGTAAATTCACATGCATGAATCCATGTCTTGATAAATTAAATACCTCTAGAAGGAGTCTCCAAGAAAATGAACCATGCATGTATTGTTTTCCCCCAAGTGTGTGATCCAACCTGATCCCTTGGTTATGTCCTTTGTATCATGGTATGACTGGACATATGATCTTACATGGTGTGTACATGGTGTACGTGGTGTGCCTTACCTCACCTAAGACCCTATAATTTTTTTCCAACATGGCTTTGATATCCTTATCCAATACATCACATGTACCCCCTGGTACATGGGGTGTCTCAGATTAATGGAATCTGAGCCATGTCATCTTCCTGTGTTTGTGTAGTTAACCGAGATTCAGTGTCTATCATCATGTACTTCATAAAAGTTTGGTCTATTAACATGGATACCCTAGTCATGTCATTTGTCCACGAGACCTAGAATCACTACATGGTGGGTACAGTTTGTAGATAGGGTCTAGTCCCCAAAATATCATCTTCCCTAATCAGTAAGTGATCACGGGATGTGATCCATCACTAATGGTCATGTGATAGGTAATTATGAATGGTAATTCCCTACAGGCCACCTAAATCACCTTTGATTCCCCTGAAACCTATAGCTCGACCCCCTTGGGATCTATATGCGTGAATATTATGCTATACAATATTAAAATAACACATTATAATGGGGATTGGGACTTAAAACACATATCACCTACTTCGTGGGAAAACATAGAAGATTTAGGTTCAAATATTCTCTTCAAATCCATTGCAATATGATCTTGGAGTGATTTTCATCATGATAGGGGATCAACGGTCCCCCGACTCCAATGTTTTTCATAGGTCTATGTATCTATCCATTGGGGGGTTCCTACAATATTTCATTCTCACTCAATAGGGGGGAGTTTTATTCATTTATTTTTATTAAATGAATAAACAACCATTTCACTCCACTCAAATTACTCACCTCTTACTCGACACCCAATGTTGAAATATTTTTTGTCATCCCTAAGAAAAAACCCATGTTATTAAGTAAAATGTAGTCTCTAATTTACAATATGATATTTCACTATGAATTTATTCCATCTATCAAATGAAATGATTCATGAGTGAAAAAATATTTTTAATATTTTTAATAACTTTTCCCAGAGGCATTATGGGTCTTGAAATCCTCATCAACCCAGTGTCTAGCATCAGAAATATTCCAATGTCTCACAAGTCAAAAATAGAGTCATAGTAGTGCACCATAATTATGGTTGAGATATATTAGGTCAATAGTTTTTAGCAATATTACTCCTCTATTTCATTCATTCCAAATCCACATCCACTTATAACATGAAGATATAGATATTTTTCATTAAAAATAACCCAATCTTTATATTTAAAAATAATTATGTTGTTTTCATCCAATTAAGATTATTGTAATATTTTTAAAAAACATTTCCTAATTAATTTTTTTTTAAATTATCTAACCCATTATTTAATACCTACTATAGTTATGTAATATTTACTTACACAAATATTTAATAATTTAAGTCACATATTAAACACCCAACATTATGATCAACAAAAGAATAATAATGGATTAGTATCATTGGGTAATTGAACATTAATTCTTCTATTTCATGAAAGATATTACAAATTTCCCACATTCAATACTATTTGGTAAACAATACATAATACATTTTTTCTCATCCATGATAAGAAAAACATAAGAAATGGTGAATTAATATGCTTAGTAATGGTAAACACAAGAGATATAAACCCTTGATCATATATAAGAATATGATATGCATAAGAGTATGAGTTCAAAATACTAAATTATAATGTTTATTCTCAATATATCAAAGATAAAAAATGAGTCGTGGAATTAAAAATTTTCATAATAATATACAATATCCTTATTACTTCAGAACCATCTATAACCAGCCTTGAGCCACGATAGTATAACATAGATTTTAAAATGTGAAAAAAAACATTTTAACATTATAAACATGTTTAAATAGATATAGAAACACTCATTATTTTTGGATAAGGAAATCAAGACCTTGAATAAATATATAAAAATTAGAGGATGTATACACATAATATTAAGGATATGAAAAACGAGGTGAATTTATAATCTTAAAGACATAAAAATAGGTAACTATATAATTTAATGGATATGAAAACAAAGTCAACATATAACATTTATATCATTAAATTAAGGACATTAATAACCTATTTATATAATGAATTACCCATAATTACTAGGTGAACATGAGGGATCTAGTGGATCCTCCCATTATATAGTATTAATACTTTCATATGTACACCGAGATGACTTTATTACATATTTTATTTTATCATAAAATGATTCATGGAAAATGAAACACATTTCATAAACATATCATCACCATAATGAGAAACATCCCATAAACAAATTATTATGGATTCAAATAATCATAACTCCGATAAATTATAATTATCATTAAAGGATTCTATAATATATAAATATACCATAAATGATTCCATGAAAAATTTCTTGCAGAAAATTCCCTATTTTTTATGAAACCACTTATTTCAAATGATAATATTTCTAAAATATCATAGAAATATTTTTTTTTGAAACTAAATATGAAATATTTTAACGGAATCTTAAAATCATTTATTATTTATCACAGTGGGAAATTTTGTTTTTTCTGAGTACATTAAAAAAAATATTTCCTTCAAATTTTTTGTAAAATGTCAAAATTAAATCATTAAGAAAATGACAACAAGATTCCATTAAAATAATAATATAAAATATAAATAATTGGTATATATAATGTTAAAAAATTATATGATTATATTAAAACATTATTTATTTATTTTTATAAAATACATATGTGGAAGATAAATAATTTTCAATAGGAGAATGAAATAAGGTTGATTTTTGTAAAAAAAATATTGTTTCAGACTCTTTAGTGAATATATATATATGGGAAAATGAATAGAAAAACATTATCTCAAAAAAACATAGGATATAAAAATTTATAGGATTCTTGAGAGATATATCATCTAATTTTATCATTTGAAAGATAATCATAAACAATCACTGTGAATAATGAGATTGTATCATATACCCATTACCTGTAGGTAGAATTTCATCAAAATTTATCTAACCAACAATATAATAAATATTAATATATTACAATTATGAACTCTAATAATTTAAATACTTATAATATCATATATGATCAACTTATAAAATATCAACACCAATTTATTGAAATTAATTAGTAAAATCATAATTTCAATGTATAAACTATTTAATTTTTCATGATACTTTTTGTTTGGTGTTTTTTTCCATTACTATGATCATAGTCCCATCTTATAAATAATTTTAATCATTTAATAATTGTATTATATATTAATTATATATATATATATATATTCACACATAAAAATGTTATATTGAAATATGAATTTCCATGGTCAAATAGAAGGTAAACTGTATATATACATGAACATTGTTTTAACTTTTCAATGGATGGAAGATAAGAATGGTAAATAACAATTACCCAAAATAAAATAATTATATTATATTAAATCAAATATTTTTTTTATTAAATGTCCCCTTATTAAAATCCATGTAAATATGATATAAGAAAATAAATCACATCGCATCATAGAGGTGTTTGTCCACACTTCTGCAGGACTGATTTGATGATTTCCAAACTGATTAGAAGGTATGAAGGAAGATATAATATTATAAATTTATGATAATTATTATATCATAAATATAATATATAAACATTAATCATGTCATAATGAATGTCCAAAAAATGGTGATAAAAATGAATAATATCACTATATGAAGGGAATAGTCCACATGTATGAATGAGTGCTAATTACACTACATAGTTTCAGGAAAAGATGGAGATATATTATAACATTATGAGATTTTATGATATTTGACCCTTTATGTAAAATTATTTCCTGAATGTTATTATTTAAATGCAGTTCCATTTTTAAATGAACATTGATATACTATTAGAATATTATTATTTAATGTTATAATTATCACCAAGTCTTTATATGGGAGGGTATAAATAAGAATAATTAATTTATGAATAATTTATTTTTTATTCAATTATAAAATGAATATATTGGTTTATAATTTATTGTAAATGTAAAAACATATTATTTTAATTCAAAAGTTGAGTTTTTGAAGAAACGTATTTTATTAATGAAAATTATTTTTATAATACTTAATTAAATTAATCACTATTGGTGAATGTTTTTAATGAAATTTATATATTATTTATTCAATTTAATGTTTTTATGTTAGTTTAATAATTTTTTAGTAATGGTATAATGAATAATCTATTTTTATACATAATAATGATATTTTCTAAAAATTTTTTTCTCATATTGGAAATTTAATTTTTTAAAAAAAATTACAACTAATAGAAATTATATCTTGAAAATTTTATCACATATTAGGAATACATATAATAAATTCTTTAATATTTTACATTTAATTTTGGTCTTTATGAATTATAATCATGATAAAATTTTATTAACTACGTTATTCTAAACATGTAAAAATAGTGTAAAAACTGTAAGATAATTCTTTAAAATTACTCTACCACTAAAATTTCATTAGATTCAATGGAAATGTGTATATGGTTGATAAATGAGTGTTGGAATGTTATATTGTAATTAGGTAAATGAGTGTTGGAATGTTATATTGTAATTAGGTAAAATGTCATTTGGTGGTTCCTTTTTAATAATGGAATAGTCATATTGTAATTAGGTAAATATATATAGAAGAAATCCTGAATAATATTTAATTACGTTACATAGTCTCTTTCGATTTATTTTTTCTCCTACATCCGATAAAATAATGTTTGTAATTATTAAATAATAACACAATTATATTAACTATAACAAAAAAATATTATTTTTTCCTGAAGAAACCATAATATATGCTCCATTCAATCAAGTGATATTTCCAATTATTTCTCATGAATATGTGTTGACTACTACCTCCACATATAGATAAAATATATTTTTTCATTATCATCTTCTATGCATGGGTATTATGATGGGTTTAATATTTCTAAAAAATATTTAGGAAAGTATACTAGTTGTAGTTTTATATAACCATATCATCCATCTTACATCTTTATACATTATAAAATAATGATTCCACTCATGTGTATATGTGGACTACCCCTTAATTAAGTAATGTGTCTTTTTTTAACATTTTTAATTTAAATGGATGGTAAAAGGAGGTATTTATTTACTGTAGATGATATATACATATAAAAATTAATATATAAAGATTAATTATTAATTGCATTGATTTTTTTCATCAGTCAAAAAGTAAAAATAATTTTCATGTGAACATACATCCTACTATCTCCAAGAACATTGTATTTAATTCTTCCATATCTATAATTTATGTATGAACTAATATATGTATATATTATTAATATGTATGATATTTATATCATTATTATCATTATGGATATAATTTTACAATTATCAATGTAAAAGGAATGAAACTATGATACCGAAATTGTCATGATAAATTAAACAGTTAAACTAAGAATTGAAAATTCTAATAATAAATTATTAATAAATGAGTGTTAGAATGTTATAATAAGATCATATATATTATTATAAATATTTAAATGACATTATTATATACTTTCAAAAAAAAGTAATATAAAAAAGATGATGATAAATCTATTTTAATGCATTTCAAACTCGAGATATGTGATTTCTGTTACAATATCATTATTTAACAGGATTGATTACAATTAAGTTTATAATTGTGAACATTAATGATATACATATTTAGAATATTATTAATTGTCTTCTTCTATAGTTTCTGATTTATAATACATTTTTTCCTTTCATT
This sequence comes from Viscum album, assembly GCA_963277665.1. Taxonomy (NCBI): domain Eukaryota; kingdom Viridiplantae; phylum Streptophyta; class Magnoliopsida; order Santalales; family Viscaceae; genus Viscum; species Viscum album. The sequence continues at coordinate 126,944,102 of OY728151.1, read as the reverse complement.
ATATTAATTTATGTACTCAATAATCCAAAGAACAGTTTTAAAGAAAATATTTTTTTTCTCTCTTTAGTTGATTTTTTTTATCTATATACATGATTTATATAAATTTCATCAAGAACATTTTTACGATTCACTTATTATAGTTTCAAATAAATTTCTTCAATGATTTAATTTTTATGAAAAGGTTTAAAATTAATCAACATGTCGGTTTTAAAATGAGGTACTTATTTATTTTTACACAAAATATCTATGAAATCATTATTTAAATATATATATATACCATAAATAGAGTTTCCCAACTTCATTATCCGTCAAAAATTTGATTTATCTATTAAAAGATTGAATGTTTACATTCTATGTAAACTATTTCCACAATATTGTGATATTATTTAAATATTAATGTTCAGATTTAAAACGGAAAAGGGTGTTATCCTCATGAAATATTAAAATGTTGATTTTAATTGAATTTTATTATTCATTTAATTCATTTAATGTTACTAATTATTTAGTATAGATCAGATACAATGATACCATTTTAATTATTATCTATAATGAATATAGTGATAATTATGACATTTTGATGAAAACCATTTTTTCAACTTATTATGTTGTGATGAATGTATTTATCTTTTCAAATACATTTTAAGGTATTATTAATTATATGATGGGTGCTATAGTAATTATACATCCCTCCATTGAATTGGGTTGAGAATAAGGATTTATAAGCAGTAAAGGGACATGAGATGTTATCCCAAGACCAAAATTGAATATAAAGGATCTTATCAGATGCCTAAATTAAAAGGGTACACATGAAGTTATCTCAATCCCAATAAAGGTACACAAGAAGTTAGCCCAACCCTAACATGTTATAAAAAACATGTTGTGTATACATTAAATAATACTTCTATGATTATTATTACATCTTATTTTATTCTATCACTTTAACATGATATTAAGGGACTTTTATATTATCATGTATCATGATATTTGATCCCATTATGATTCATATCTTCCTAACATCCATGATTTATTCTGAGACAAAATATTATGATCTATGTTATATAGGGCATGGTTAAATATTTTATTCTCATGTTCTCAAACAATTTTGACCATGTCAAACATAAGTGATCATTGACATATCCCATTTTCACTTACTAATCATATGATATCATATTTTATAAGGTTTTCCATTCCCGGAATTGGATGAAAGGTTTTATGTATGATTGGTCTAAAAAAAGTTCTAGATGTCAATAACTAAGTGCAGGATGAAATTAATTTTTTTGTATCCATGTTTCCAAATAAACTAAACATTTACAATTATGGAATAGATAATTAATTAATTTAATTAATATTCATCGCCCATGGGGTGTGAGCTGACTGGTACCTGCAGGTTGTACCCCTCGCCCACTCTAGGAATTGTCCAAAGATCGATTCCCACCAGACTCGGACACTGTTCATTTTATAAATAGGGCGATTCAAATCCATTTGCCTAGTGGGGGAATGTGTGGCGCAATATAGGAATGTAGGGGCCCCCAAGTGGGAGTCCAGTGTTACCCATTAACACATTTTAATCCTAGGAGTCTTCTTTTAGAGTGAGCCTCTCCCCCAAGTTCCACCCACCTTACCTGGTCGGCCGATTTTCTTTGTGGAGAAAATGTGGTGTGACCCAATTGCTAATAGATCACTATGACAAACCATCTCTATTGGGCTATCATCCTCTAGGATTCTCAACCATCTCAGCTGGAAACAGTTCCTTTCATGGCTTAATAACTATCTTAGGGGAGTGACCACTTCATGAGGGAGGGGTGTTCCCATGAGTGGAGGGTTTGAAAAGGCCACAAAATGTAATTCCCTTTGTAGAAATAATATTTAATTAATATTCATCCCTTAAAAATGATATCTATGTTTCAAAACTAAGGGTCTCAAATATTGGTATCATATCTAGGATTAGTTACCTTTGGAAGCACAAATGAGAGAAACATTGTGAGAACCCTTAGTATAATCCCATGTATAGGAAAATATCGTATGTTTTGGCACAAAAATAATTTATGTTTTCCTATTATTTATTCAATGAGTGGATTCTATAAGTATAAATGGATTTGAAATAGATGAATCTAGGGGTAACAACCACAAAATTATTTAGTAGAAGTAAAGAGTTTGGTTAGTGTTCTCATTCTATGTTTTTGGTGTTTGGTTAGTGTTCCTTTACTCCTCACCATGTTTGATAGTCCTAGAAAAACATCATGTTCATGTACATAATTTATATGAACCATTATGAATAATTGTAATAGATGATGATCATTGATGACCTTGAATAAATATAATTCATCATAGATTTAATATATGGTGTCATGTCTTATACATTATATAATTGATTTTTCATAATTACATGGTTTCCCATTTTGATTATTACTTCCTAAACTAGTCTATTTAGTTTTCCTAAATGGATATAACCTAAAGGGATAAGGTTATATGTAAATGTGATAGACAATAGATTTATTTACTTCTAGAGAAATAAAATGTCTTTGGATATGGAATGGAATGTCTCATTTATTTTCTTACAAATAATTCTATATCCATGAATATTATTTATCATTCAAAATAGAAAATTAGGGAAAAACATTATATTGAGTCGTTTATGGGGAATAATACACCCTGATTTTTTGGATATGTGGAACCAGTACATTATAAGAAATTTATAAGTATCATTGAACATATGTTTTCTTCTGTCTTGTGTTCAGAGAAAGAAAAGACTATTTTAGTTTTATATTATTTTTTATAGTGAATCAGATCAATGGTGTAATCTCATGATGAACCTAAGGTAGTGTGAAGAAATTGAATTCATAGAGTGGGATGAGATTATATTTTTTCCCTAATTACTATCCCTATATTCTTCATATGAAAATGTATAAGGAATCCATTATGATAAGGAAGAAGGATAATGACTCATTTTGAGTGTATGAGGAAACTTTTACAAGACATTAAATGTATTGATATTTTATTATCATTTAAACAAAAATAAATATTAATTGAATATTTATTTTTATAAATCCTTCTCTTTGAAGGGTGTTATCATTATGGGACTTCAGTTGTCATGAAAAAATTATTTGATGAGCTATAAAGAAATAAATTGATATTTGGGTGACCCATCAATAATATTGTATTCATAAAACAAACTATTTAATTCACAATAAATTCTCTTATGAAATCATGGTGGGGAGAAGATAATCCTTCAATAATGTTCAATGTGTTAAAGTAAACATGGAGGAAATTGTTTAAAGTTGGAATATGTTTTAATTTATCTGTGGAATTGAATTCTATAATGAAATATAATGACTATGTGATGGGAAGAAGTTATCCAATCATGGAATAAAGTCACCATACAATAAACCAACCACACTCCAAGGTTTCAATTTCATGGAGTGTATGAATTATGGAAACCATTATAGAAATCCAATGTTTATTGATGATACTCAATATAATCAACCTCAATTTGACATATTTATAAAATAAGTCACATAAAATTTCATTAATTATATATGGTAAAATAATTACACGGTGAAAGTAATACATACCATCCACTCTAGAACTTTTAATTTCTACATTCATTATTTAACAACCCACACTTTTATATCTGAAAAATTTCCTACATGTATAATAATGACACCTGAATGATGATAATTATAATTAGTATTGAAAACCCTTAATGATGAGATTATCAAACATATAGATTATGATTATTCTATTATTTAATCTCATGTAAATACGCTTCCATTAAATATCATTATTCTATCACTCATTTAGTCAAATATTATGATAGGAATGGATGCATTTTCTTTACAAAAATAATAAATTCATTTCAATATGATCGATGTAACATTTTTTATTCTATAAAAACATGTCATCATATATTTGTGTTAATGTAAATATGATATTCTGATGGATATCCCATCTATTATTTGGTTCTTGATTCTCATACATAATTTGTTTTTATCTCACATTCTTGCAGAGAAAATCAACATCTAAGATGAGAATACTATATGGGGGTGTGGGTATTTATTTCGAGCTGATTATCCTAGAAGTCATTTGAATTTTGATGTTCTATTTTCAATAGAACTTGTAATTTTTAATAAAAAATTCAAATTATCCATATATAGTGTTCTTAATTAAGATATTGGAATTATATAAAAAACTCTAGTAGAATCATGGGAAGGGATTTACTCGAACATCTGCTTCAACTTGTGGTAGACTTATTCTTTTTTAAAAGAAGAATGATAGATTAATGATTCCATACATTGATTATCAGGTACCAAAAAAGATCAAAAACAAGAAAATGTATCCATAACCATGTATTGATGAACTCTTTGACCATATTCTAAGAGTACAATAGTTTTTCAGGACTTGCATTCCTTCTGTATATCAATAGTTGAGTGTTAAGAAGGATGATATACCAAAGAAAACATTCTATATATGGTATGGACACTGTGAAATTATAATGATTCCATTTGGTATTATTAATTCTCCCACTAAATAATGGATTAAATGATTATATTCTTTAGAGATAACCATAACTAGTATTTTGTAGTCATTTTAGTCTATATTATTATATATTCAATGATTATGGGATTACATGAACACTGTAAGAGTATTTTACTGAATAACCTTATATAAGAGAATCTATATGAAGAATTTTGAAATTATAAAATTTAGCAAAAAAAATATTTATTTATTCATTATATAATGTCTAGTGCAGTAATAATAGTGGATCAATCAAATATAAACATTACTAATTGTTGGTATAGGCCAATAACTATGACCAAGATCAATAGTTTACATTTTTTTAGGATATTATTTATTCAAAATAAATTTTTTTCATGGATATCAAATCTTATCACCATGTAAAATCAAAAGGGAGCCGAGTTCCATTAGAAAGATGAATGTGTATTTCATTTAAAGGAATTTAATAGAAGGTTAGTTAGTGATCGATGGATAAAACAAACCTCTACTATGAAACTATTAGGGACATATTGTTATTTATTGAATAAGGTACTGGGGTTCATCCTTAGGAAGAATGATATAGTGTTATATTATACCTCACACAAATTTAATGTTCATGATAAAATTTATCAAATTCATGATTTAGAATGTGTTGAGGTAATTATTTAATAAAATATATGGTTGAATTATCATTTAGGATAATGGTGAGATAAATATAATAATCATAAAATATTAATGTATATATTCCCTAAAAAGTCTTGAATATACTCTAGAGAATACGGTTTGATTTTGTTGACTATTATGACTTCTTAATATATTACCATCATTTGAAAGATAACATTATAGCCAAAAATTTGATTTGAAATTATAATACAACATTATCTATTATGGGAATAAAAAAGAGCCAATACTTATGAATATTCAAGATATGGATAATAAATTAATTATGTAATTTTATATATTTTATATTTAAAAATTAGAGTTCAATCATCTATCCGTGTGGGGATAAAAGTATTGCAGAAAGAAGATGTGGAAATTCATAAGATGGTAATAAATATTCTTAAGATAATCCATGATTGTAATGTAAGTATAAGGTTATATAAAATTTTATGTTTTCTATCAATAAAAGATTTGAATAAGGAGGTATTATATGTGGGTCATATTCTTTCAGTATCAATTCATCATGGATGTGTTTATAAATATATATATTTGAAAGAGTATTTAAATTTCGATATCATGAAGAGAGATATAACTGAGTATGTGTCTCAATGCTTGGTATGTTATTAGGTTAAAGCTAAAAATAATAATTCAAGATGTTGATAGCAACATTACCCATACCACAATGGAATGGGGAAAATATCATAATCAATTTTTTCATCCAGAACCCCAAAATATCAAAAGTCCTTAGTTTTATTTGAGTTATAGTTAATCTACATATGGATTTTGCACACTTAGTTTCTATCAAATATATTTTCTCTCTTGTGTGATCTTCTTTATAATCATGGTAAACACCCATAAATTATATTTAACAGATGAACATTAGTTGATGGAGATTATAATTGTGTTTTCATATTTGAAAGCAACCCCCCCTAAAATCACAGCAAGAATTTAATGCACCCATCCCTCCATTGATTCCCCTCCTATGTTGTAAATGTGGGAAAACCGATAATTTTTTCCTAATTCATGCCTCCAGTTGTCTCTAAGGTGGATACTAGCACCAAGAGTACAATGATCACACAATATGGGAGGCATGACCCTTTATATGAAAACAAGATCAGATGAAATGATAGTTCATCCCAAAACTACTAAAAATTTATTATATATAATAGAAATAAAAAACCATTCCACATGATTGTTTGAAAATATAAATATTAAAAAATAAGAGTATCGAATATAAATACAAAATAAGGCTAATAATTAATAATAAAACTATCATAAATTCTGAGCAAGTATTTCCTAGAATGATTCATGTAGTCTTCCAATAATCAATTATAGAGTTTCATATATGTATGGTGATCATACAAATATACTAAGTATAAAAAACCATGTTATCTCATGCACAAGTGACAGAAGAATAGTAATTACTCTATTATAAAATAGTAGAAACCAATAGCACCTAACAAGGAATACTAGTCATCTTATCCTCACCTTGGAATGCTAACCAAATAAGACATGTCTTGTAAATTCATATAATAGGAACATCAATGTTTGGGTACCCCAAAACACTTCCAAATGGTTAACTGCTCATAACCTAATGGTAACTATATTGTTAATCCCACACTCTTCTGCAAGCCGCATGACACAACCAGCACTCATAGACTTGTTCATCATAGCTAGTCCCTCAACATAGGGAAACGATGCTCTCCACCTCCCACCCATAGACACCTAAGTGACAACCATACCACATCCGGACCTCAAACACCTAGGCCACAAGAACACCTTTTCCTGAAGACACTTGGGCCGCAACTATACCTTATACCATAGTCACTGAGGAACGATTATCACATAGCGTCATTTAGACACATTGGGAAGCACATCTCACCCATTGACACTTGGGCCTCACCACCACATAATGACTTTCCTGAAGAGTGTTGGGCTACCATGGCCAAGAAGAGGGATTAGGAAAGACCAAGTAACTATCCACATATCCTACCACTAAGTTATTGGGAAAATAGACCTGACCCCATGAAAATAGGCATGTTCGTCACATAGGGACCAAATAGGATGGGTTGCGTATATAGATCACAAGGAATTACAACTTTATATATGGTTATCAAACTCTAATCCAAAGATTTGGGTTTTTAATGGAATAACAATCCCCCAACACTGCCTTTGCATCTACGATTAAATGGGAAAAAATAGAATGTCCAAAAATTCAATTCATAACCCCAGCTAACTCATTTAACCAATTTTCTTACTTTATTAAGAATTCAATTTATTTATTTCATCCCTACCTAGGAAGCTACCAATCTTATCAAATCACAAGAAAAACAACATGAACCACACATAAAAGAAGAAAAATGGTATAACTGATCACTCCAAATTTCCTCTCTAGTTTGCACCAATTATAACCATTATAATCACAATTATTCAAATCCATTCCACCAAATACACCATCTCAAAAACACACCACAATATCCACCTCCCATCCACCCCCATAAACTCACCATATTACAACCATCATTAGCCCCGATGCACAGACACACCTCACCCAGAAACCTATAAAAACACAACCTTGTATTAGTCCCACAGCACAACACTTCTCATATGTTCAACAATCAATCAATATCTAAATCAGAGATTCCATTACACCACTTGAACCACCCCACACATAGTTTTACTCTCAAAAAAATCACCACAAAATCGTTCAAGGAAAAAGTACAATATTTAACAACGTTTTCATTAATTAATTCCACTTTTGAAATTCATGGGTGATCACGGAACATGTTTGATCATGGGTAATCCATTTATTTAACAAATAATTTTTTTTAATCAATTGAATATATATAGTCATTCATCACATGATCAAAAAATCCATCACAAGGAAATATAGGTGTGTACGAAAATTCCACCAACAGTCATGACTTTTAGTGCGTGATTTTCCCAAACAAAAGACAATATCAATAAAAAATAAATATAATACATGAGAATGAGTCACTTTTTCCCAACCCTAGAATAATGATATTAATCAAATTCAATTATAATTAATTATTCAAAATTATTTTATCTTCACAAGAGATACATTCATATTCCTAACCCACATGATACACAAATAAAAGAGACCAGAAGGGATCTCAACATCAAATAATAGACGATTAATAGTTCCTCCTTATGAAAAAATAGGGTGTACACATGTAATAAAAATACATCAAGGAAAATTCAATCTAATTCCATAGCACAAAAACAAAACTCCTTAGGAATAATGGTTCTGGGTAATGTCTTGTACCATGAAAATAGTTAAATATAATGAGATGATGCAATATCAGCTTTAGAAATTCCTAAACCTATATCAATGGGAGGAATAGTTTTTAAAACCCTTAATGTTATATCTTGATTATGAAAAAGTAGTTTGGCTATTTAGAAGTCTGTAGGACTTTTATGAAATTATAGATATGATACTGATCCCGTAAAATGGCTTCAAAACCATTTAAATAAAGTATTTAATTAATTTTATGTCAATGTAATCATTAAAGTGGAGAAACAAAAACTAGAGGAAACTGAAATTTTGAAAAATGGTTGTAAATGAATCTCTGATGGATGAAATTTCATTAGAAGAATCTTCATTACCTGAACTACAATTACATGTGCGTCCATTATAAGATTCATCATTGTAAGAGTCACTATCACGAGTCACAGTTGGATGAGTCGTCATTGTGAATCACTATAGGAAGAGTCACTGTTGATGTCATCATTGAACCAGTCATCATTGCAAGTCACTGATTCTAGAGTCACTATTGTGAGTCAACATTGACTAAGTCACCGTTGGTAACCTACCATCAGTGAATCACTATGGTGACTCATTGTTCTGTGCTATAGGTGGATGACTAAACATTTGGAGGCACCATTAATACTAACTATCATTACCTCCCTTCACCACCTACCAGTGAAACTCATTGTCGGGACTCTTTGGTTCGAACCACCTTAAATGTTCCACAATAGGAAAAACTATATTTTAGGAAAACTCTTGAAACGAGTCACCATTGCCTCCCAGAACACCTCAAACATTATATTTTCAAAATGTAATGCATCCGGGACATCCAGGAAAATACATTAGATAGTTATCAATCTATTCTCATACTCAAGATTCCTACACCAGCTCGATTTAAAGTGGGGTCTGAACAACCACCCAATGAGATACCACTCATGGATACCTTCTCTGTTGAAACATCACTACAGAAAAAACATGTTAAAGTTCAATGATAACCACCATATGTTTCTTGAAATATGTATAGAAACATTATCATCTATGAAAGTGTCCTCTAATTTCTGAAAACACAACCAACCAAAAAAACATGACATAAGAAAAATAGGCACAACACCTGATCACACAAATCAGGGAATCCTATCTTCCATTTAAAAATATTATCATCACATATCATCACTAACTCAAATTCATGGGTTTAATCTCATCACAATTAACGCATCTTGATTGTTAATATATTCATCCCCATTTCAAATGATAGTACTTTATTGTAAATAATGGAACAATGAGAAAACACTTCTTATAACAAATAAGGTTCAATAATCACATGACAAGGAAAAAAAGAAAAATATAAAACTCAGAACTACACTAGGTATTGTGAATGCATCTATTTTTCTCACTACTATTTACACCTCTACATGAAAACATGACTCCACAACATAGAAACCAAAGGAATGGTATGTCCATACAATACCTTATCCCAATGAACATAGATCTCCATCATCCTCTCCATGTAAGACATTTCATCTTCAATATCCAACTCTCCACATTATATTACATGGGTTTCATTGTGATGATATAGAAGAATATGAGAGATGATAAAGACATCATTGATCCTCTATAGCTGTATTGGAAATATTAACTGGTACACCACATTTCCAAATCATCCCAATAACTCAAAGGGTCTTATGAACCTAGAATAAATCATACACCCTCTTCCAAACACCTACTTCCCACGTCAAGGGGAAACCTTTATGAACACATGGCCCCCAAACACAAAATTTAAGGTCCTCATCCTATACCTGCAATACAACTTCTTCTAGCCATGTACTACTCTCATCCTCTATCAAACAAGTTAAACCTTAACATTCATTCTCTTCACAACCTCGGTTCCCAAAAGAGCTATCTCTCGAACCTCTATCTAGAACAAAGGTGAATAACATGATATTATGTACAATATTTCAAACTGAGCCATGCTAATAGATATGTGATAGATATTATTAAAATAAATCCCCTCAAATGGGGGTGTCATACCCAACATTTTCTAATATCCAAGATCAATTCCTATAAAATATCTTTTAGTTCCAAGATAGTCTGTTCTATGTGACCCTCTATTGGAGGACTGATGCCAGTGATGATGCATAAATATGTGCCCAAATCATGTTGCAATACCCTCCAAAATCACAAGGTAAAATGTGTATCCCAAACTAAGAAAATTTATCTCCAACCTATTTTCATATTCACCACCTCATCCACATAACTCATGGCCAAGGAATCCACTACGCTCGACTCCTTAATATCTATGAAGAGATCCAATTTCATCAACTGATCCACTACAAACCAGTTCACATCACAACATATTTGATACCTGGGTAATCCTATATCAAAATACATTGATATTCCATCCCACTTCCACCCAAGGAGAACATAGGGGTGCAACAAATCAATAAGAACATTATTATAAGCCTTCACCTTCTAAAAAACTATGAAATTTTCCACACACTATACAACTTCTATTTTCATCATGGGTCACCAAAATTACATCCCCAAGCCATGGTACATATTTAAAACTCATGGGTTCACCTCTAAAGGATTTAAATGAAACTCATAGATGTATACCTCAGTCGTCGCAATGGGAATAAACATTATTCAACACAACAACATCTGATTCTGAACATCCATTGACCATCCCTCTAGAGCATCACTATGGTCTATACAATCATGCATCACCTATTCGTATGACCCTACCCAATTAGAATCTTCCACATATTCAATGAGATAATAAATCACATTCGTCTAAATAAAATATGTTTTACCATTGTCCACACTTGTATTTAGGTGCAAGGCTGCCAACTCCTCTAATGTCTTCCACGAGTATGCGTAACTTTAAACTAACTCATTTTAAGACATCCTACTCAAGCTTTCAGCCACTAAATTCCCCTTTGATAAGGTGTATGAGATCTAAAAATGATATTCCTAAATAAACTATATCCCCCTCCACTGTCACAAGTTCAGATCATGCTGGTTAATGATATCCCTCAAGTAGTTGTGATATGTGAACATCTTAAAGTACTCCCTAATGAGATAATGCCTCCAAACCATCAATACGAATAAGAACACTTATATCTTAAAACTAAGGGTGGAATATTTATGTTAATAATGATATAACATCCTAGAACCATATGTTATCAGTTCCCATTGTAGAGTTAGAACAAATCCAAATCCAATTTGGTAAGATTAAAAAAACATCAACAATCACCCATTCCTTTAGTAGTCGGAGCATTGGATCACCGATCAACATCCCCTTTAGATATTCAAACAAATCTTGGCATTGTTCTTTCCACACAAATGATAGATCCTTCCGGGTAATGGTTATCAACAAAACTAAATATTTGGATAAAACGGTACAAATATCTAGGAGTTTCATGTCGAACTAAAAAACTACAAACCTCTGCCCTATTATTGGGTTTTTTTTTCAGAAGAAAATTGCATCAGCCTTAAATGGATCGAATAAAAAACCCATAAAATGAAACCGCGTGTCCAATGAAAATCACCTCACATGCCTAGAATATACACTTTGACAGCATTCCATTTTGTTTTTGGTGTTAAATGATTTATAAGACACTCCTAAGGTGCTCGATATGATCCTTTTGTAACCTCAAGTTGATCAATATTTAATCAATGAATAAAATAATAAACTGGTCCAAGAAGTCTAGAAATACAGAGTTCGTAAGACCCAGGAACAAGAATAGTGTGATCTTAACACTGGAAGGAATCACTATGAACTCAATGTTATCTTAACTACATCTGAAACCAGTCTTCCGAATATTGCCATACTTCACACTCAACTGGTGATATGAAGACAACAAATCATTCTTATAAAACCAACGTCCCCCCTAGCTGGTCAAAAAGGTTTTTTTCCTTGAGAAAAGGTATTGTTTCATGACAGTCACCTAATTCAACCTCTTTTAGTCTATTCACAACCTCAGACTATCATTTCCTTCTTCAAAAACTACACTAGTGCACCCCATAGAGACATACTAAGAAATAAAAATCAATTAATCATTACATCATCTATCTAGATATTCAACTTCCACATCTCGAAAGGTGAAATCTAATAAGGATCCATTAAAATCAGGGAAGTACCAGGTTTTACGAATACTCAAAATGCAACGTCACATCGATGGTGTAGAGTCACAAACCCGTTAGAAAACATCAAAAAACTCTCAAATATTTTTGGGAACCTCTTATATATAAGTATCAAATGATTCCATTGACATATCTAAAATGTGATTATGATATGTGTTCATATAGTCATATAGAATAGGTTGAAAAGTATTTTATTGGGTTTCATAGATTGTTGGATGACATATGGAAGTGATATAGAATGCAGGATTTTTTATTGGGGATTGAGGGTGAGAAACTAGAGGGCCAGTAGATGGGGTGAACCATTCTTATTCATATTCTTTTGATATGGGGTTTCATAATTTTAGGCACTAGTATGTTAGAATTTTTGGGTGAGGATGATATATAGTTTTTATTTTTTAAGAAATGATTTTGTTTAATTTTTTATTATCTAGTATTTTAATGACCATTTCAAATTATCATGGTTTGTTTCATGGTTTTAACAAATGACTGTGCCTATTTACTAATAACATATATATAAATAAAATATAGGTCCAAATTTGTTAGCTAGTGAACGATCATGGAGTATCTAGCTCAGAGTGGATTTTTATGAGCTATTGGGTTTTGTAGTCCCTTCTTCGGATTTTCCATGGTATTTTAAATTTATTTAATTTGAATGAAATTTATTTAATTAATTATGATTGTTTATTTATTATTTATGCGACATAATTGGATGGGGGATCTCATCTATCACTAAATTTTAAAAATTATATATTTAAGGCATTTCCTCTAATTTTAATGAATTTTATAGCCTCGGTATCAGTCTCTCATCCATTATATACTGGAGGTGGATTTAGGTATTCATACTAAAATAATGTCTTGACAAAGTGGAATACCAATAGTGTCATTGAGGTATGGAATGTGTGGAATTATAACTGATGGTTGGGGGATATGATAAATATTACAAAAATAAAAAAGGAAGTAATACAAGGGATTATAGTGATATTGTATTTTCTTGTCATTGCAAGTGACATATAAAAGGAAGGATGGCTAGAAAAAAGTAATTTAGGACCCAATTTGATATGATACATATAAAATTAGATTACTAAAAGTATATACTAAGTTGATAGTTCATTAAGAGTTGTTACATTTTTAACGATCCATCAACATAATTTTTTATGAATCTGTTTCTATAGGGTGTACTGTAAGATCCATACCTTTTCATGAGTCTACTCGTCCTTTTTTCATGTACTCATTTTTCCATATCTGGGTAGTGTACGTCTTGTTTATAACATGGGCTGTGTTTGGGTGGAATTTTGAGAAGAAAAATGAATGAAATAAGGATGTGCATGTTTTGTTAATGGTTAGAGTAAACCATGGGCCTAGCCTAGAAAACTGTGTGACCCCAGATAGTGGGGGTCTACACGAATGGAACATGGTCTGTCAAACTATTGTCTATAAAAGGAGAAACCATGAATCCCTAAAATAATAGGTTCTTGGTTGGTGAATGCTGGGAGAAAACTGTGTTTCCCTCCCCATGAAATCATGCACAACTTTTAATGTAGCCTAAAAATCAGGTTTAAATTCTCCTAAACCCCTGAAACTCACCAATTTCTAACCAAACTCAATCCCTTTGAATTTTGGATGATTTCATATTTTATAGCATTCCATATCAATTTTAATTCCTAAATTATATTAATTACTATGAATAATTTATTAATTTTAATATTGAGGAAATACATGAGTAAGTGGAGAATTAATTATAAGATGTAGGGGTTTTCCAATAAATAAATTGTTTGAAGATTATTTATTTGAATTAGGGGCCCTGATTTAGAAATGAATTGGGAAATTAATTATGAAATATCAAATTGTTAGAATTGTGATAATTATTTTTAGAATTAATTATGATATATTGAAATTATACACCGGGATACTAAAATGGGTAATTAATTATGAATATTTGATATTGATAATTTGATATTTAATTTTGGGGTAATTAATGGGAGTTGAGTTTGTTAATATTGATTAATTGGTTATTTAAATAATCTATAATAATGATGAATTGTATAACTTGTGATTTAATTAATGGTAATTATGTGACAAAAGAATTTTTTGAATTAGTAACATAATTTACCTAATTAACTAATTGATCGATTAATTATGTTTTTATGAATAGAATCGTGGTCATTAAAGAATGATGTAAATAATGGGAACTTGGTCATTAAAATGTGTGTTTATGAATGGATACATATTCATTCATCGATAAATTATAGAATGTGAACATTGTCTTTTTAATGTCATGTTTATCAATGGTAACACTATCATTCAATTATGATTTAGAGAACCAGAACATTGTCTTTTTAATGTGTCTCGTATAGATGGTAACATGGGTAGTCAAGTACGAATTAAATAAAGTTAACAAAGGTACTTCATGTTACGACCTAACTTGGGAGAACATTGGGAGCTAATAGAAGTCAAAGAAGTTGTTAAGAAATCATATTACCCAGGAAAATCCCGAAATGGCATGAGCCAAATATGGAGTTGAGGTATGGGTGTCCTCGAGAACCCATGAGTTACTATGGTTAAGTAATGGAAAAAATGATAACATTATAATTGATTAAATATGAATTATACGTACTTTTTTATAAAACTGAAAACACTATTATTTAACTCGATATTGTTTTAATCACCCTTAGTGGTGGAATAATGAGTTGTACTTAAACTCCCTAACCCTAGATTCCCATAGCCAGTACGTTTTTTAAAACATTGTTAAGATTATAAGGAATCTAATCCTAAAGTTCTGATCTATTTAGTAGTAATTAATAATAAATTCTATAAAGGATCATTACATTAAAATTCAAAAAATTAAATAAAAATTAAATTATCATTTTTGACACTAGTGTAAAAATGTTTAACACTTCATAATTTTTCATGTCGGCTCTATATAACCAAAATTCAAAGCAGTAAAAATCATTTTATCACGTTCGTTAAAAAATAACCAACGTGTTACATCTATGAGAATCATTTTATTTGCGTAAGTTATAAAATAAGTGATGTAAATCATATAGAGAATATATTTTTCCCATAAGTTATTTTATAACCGACCTGAATGATCGAATCACGGCGCTTTATCACATCGGTTATTTTATAGCCGACGTGATAAATCAAATATATGCATTTTCTCGCCTCGGTTATAAAATAACTGACGTGATAAATAATTTTCTAATTAGTTATTAAATAACCGACATTAAAAACATTAAAAAAAAGTTTATCACATTAGTATTTAAATAACTGACGTGATAAATATTTTAAATGATTTATCGCGCCTCATATTATGTCATTCTATTTTCATCTATTGGGAAGCTAGTGAGTCATCTCTCGCATGCAGAAAATCTAGAAAGGATTATATTAAGTCAGTCCCTTTAAACATGTGTTCCCTACATCATCCATCATCTTTATTATCACCAGATCTATCATTTCAATTCACAACACTCAAGTATGCCTCTCACGATAAGGTATCCATTTTTATTTTTCGTGATTCCCTAAACCTATGTTTTGAGATTTTATTTTTCTATAGTTGTTATTTCTATCATGGAAAGTATCATAGTGTCCTTTTATACCATGATAAATTATTTTATGGTAAAATAAAACATGGAATTCATATAATGAAAGTTTATGATTTTTTTGAAATCTATCATGTGTGTGTGTTTGTACTTTCATGTATGTTTGGGGGCGTCCGAGGGGTGGGGTTTTCTAGGGTGAGGAGTTATCCAGGTGTGGGGGCGATTTCCAAGGGGGTGGGGTGTCTAGGGGTGTCTAAGGGCGTGGGGGTGGTTTCCAAGGGTGGGGCTATCCAGGGGGTATGCATATCTTGTGGGGTGGGGTGGGTTCTAGGGGGTGCGGGGGTGATCTAGGAGGGTAGGGGTGTCACGGGGTGGGGGTGTTTAGGGGGTGGCGGTTTTCTAAGGGGGTGGCAGTGTCCAAGGGGGAGGGGTGGTTTCTAGGGGTGAGGGTCTTTACAAGGGGGTAGAGGTGTCCAGGGGGTGGGGTTGGTGTCCAGAGGTGCATGAGTTATACATGGGGTAGGGGGTTTCCAGGGGTGGGGGTGTCTGGTGGGGTGGGGGCTGTCCAAGGGGGTGGTGGTGTGCAGGGGGTGAGGGGGCTTTCCAAGGGGGTAAGGGTGTCCATAGGGTAAGGTTGGGGTCTAGGGGTGAGGGGGTTTTCCAAGGAAGTTCGGGGTGTCCAGTGGGGGTGGGTGTTTGGGGGGGATCTCCATGGGGTGGGGGGGGGGGGATGTCCATGGGGGTGGGGGTGTCCAAGATGTGGAGTTTTCCAGGGGTGGGGGCCATCCAAGGGGTGGGGGTGTCTAGATCAATGGTTTATCCAAGGGTTTGGAGGTCACTATAGGGTGTCCAAGGGGGATAAGGGTGGTGTCTATGGAGTGCGGGGTCTGTCCAAGGGGTTATGGGGTGTTCAATTGGGTAGGGGTGCCAAAGGGGATGGGGTGGTGTCTATGTGGTTAGGGGGCTGTCCAAGGGGGTAGGAGTGTCTAGGGGGTGGGGAACTAGCGGGGTGAGTGGGCTATCCAAGAGGATAGGGGGTCCAGGGGTGGGGTGTCATGGGGTGGGGGTATCTCAAGGTGTGTAGGGGGGGTGCTATATGGGGAATGGGGGGCTATCTTAGGGGGGTGGTGGTGTCCAGCGGGTGTCCAAGGGGGTGGGGTGGTGTCTAGGGGGTGAGGGGGAATTCCAAGGGGATAAGGGTGTCTAGGGGGTAGGGTGGTGTCTTGGGGTGATGGGGTAGTCTAGGGGGTGGGGGTTTCAAAGGTGTTAGTGGGTTTCCCGGGGTGGGGTGTACATGGGGTGGCGGTGTGAAGAGGGGTGGGGGTTGTTTAGGTGTTAGGGGTTATCCAGGGGGTGGTGGTGTCCAGGGGGTGTCCATGTGGGTAGGGGTGGTGTCCAGGGTGTGAGGGGTTGTCCAATAGGGTAAGGGGTTGGATACCCACCTCACCCCCCTGGACACCACACCCCATCCCCTTGACACCACCACCCCCATGGACTCCCACCCACGCCCCTAGATAGCCCCCACCCCCTAGACACCCTATACCCCCTTGGACACCCTGGACAACCAATACACCCATAGACATCCCCTACCCCCTAGGAATGCCCCCACCATCCCCTGGATAGCCCCTCCCACCTTGGACACCCCATTGTATATATATATATATATATATCCCAACCATTTCATTGAACCCTTTGGCATATATTAACTTTAGGCAGTATATACCAACAGTTCCTGTAGAACTGTTGGTATAGGGATATTGTAACGACCATCATTCCCACAGTGTGTGAAACCATTGGCATATTATATCCCATCAGTTTCACTGTCTATACCAATGCTTTCAAATCATTGGCTTATGTGTAATTTTCAGCAGTGAATGTATACATATTTTAATATTTAAAGATCATATTTATTATTTACAGAATGGTGAATTTGGTATCCAGATGCACCCGGATGAATTCTTTGTGTAAATTAAGAAGAAATGATCTAAGATAATTGTATAACTGTTATATCTAACTATATTTTCATTTTAAAATCATTTTCATTCATATATTTTTCAAATATTCGTAGATTAGTTTTTTATTTCAAAATTTTTTTATAGTCAAATTATGATATTTTTTAATATAAATATAAAATTGTCTTATCTTAATTAAATGTATAATTTTGGTATTTTTTATAGGTAATAATGACTTAATGATGGATTGTGGATCATCGAACGAGTAATGAATATGTGGAATGTGTAGAGGCCCTTTTGGAATTTCTAAAGAGAAACGTTCGAAGCAGTGACATGTCTTCCTGCACATGAATGAAATGTTTGAATGTGAAGAAGTTGAAAAGTTGATAGATCATCTGATTTTTCATGGTTTAAATTCGACATACATCCCATGGATTTGGCATGGTAAATTGGATATAATGTCATATCTATAGATGACGATGATTTGCAAGATGGTAACTCTAATGGAAGTGAAGAAATTATTTGTGATGTTTCAGTAGAAAAAATTGAGATAGAAACGACAGTTCCATGTCTATATGATGAAGTTGAAAACCCATTTTATCCTGGATGTAGGGAATTTATAGTTTTGTTGGAGTTGTAAAAATTTATTAACCTGAAGGATAAACATGTATGAAGTGACATAAGATTTAGAGAGTTGCTTCATGTGTTGAAAGACATTCTTCCAAAAGAGAACATTCTTCCAGATTCATATTATAAGGCCAAAAAATATTATGCTTGATGTTATTGGGACATAAGATAATACATGCTTGTCTGAATGAATTTATGATATACAGGAAAGAATATGAATTTCTATCATAGAGTTCTAAATGTGGGACATCACGATGTAAGTAGAAAGAAAAATCACATGTTGATGTAGAGATTACTAAGATCCCTACCAAGGGATTTTGGTATCTTCCTATAATTCATCGTTTGAAACATTTATTAGCTAATTAACATGAAGAAAAAAGGATTATATGGAATGTTGATGAGCGGATATGTGATGAAAAATATGGCATCTAGTTGATTATACACAATTGATGAAAATTGACGAGCAGTATCATATATTTGGAAATGAAATTAGAATTCTCAAACATGAGATGGACATCGATGGAATGAATCCATACCGTACCCTCAGAAACACGAATAGTTGATGGACTATTTTATTGGTAATTTACAACTACTCTCCTAAATTTTGTATGAAGAACAAATATTATATTATTAGTATAATGATCTCTGGTCCGATGAAATGTAGAAATGAGATTAATGTTTTCTTATCAACATTTATTGATGATTGGAATCTTTTATGGGAAGATTGTATTTGGATGTATGATTAATTTAAAATGGAATATTTTCAATAGCTTGTTATACTTATGTTCACAATTAATGAAGTACTACTCTAAGGGAATTTGTATGGATACAGTTTTATGGGGCATAAGGAACTTCCAATTTGCAAACAACAGACTACATATTGTAAATTGCATCATGGGAGGAAAAAAGTGTTCATGGGTCATGAACATTTTTGCCTGTGGATCACACTAATAGAATTCTAAAAAAGGAATTCAATGGCTCACATGAATTTGTTATTCCTACAATACCATTATCCCCTAATGTTAATTTTGACAGGGTAAAAAACTGTTATGTGTCCATGGGAAAGACACATATATCTGGTAATGAAAAAAAATATTTGAAAGAAAAGGTCAATATTTTTTTACCAATCATATTGGAGATATCTTGAAGTGAAACATAGTATTTATTTCATTCACATGGAGAATAATATTAATTATTGTTTGATTGGAACATTTTTAGATATTAAAGTAAAGAATAAAGATGGGTTGAATTCAATATTAGACATACTATCAATGGGAATGCGTTTGGAGTTTTCTCCCACACCTAATGAAAGATGAACATTTATTCCCCTGGCCTATCATACATTATCCAAGAGAGAGAACATTAGATATTTTTAGTGTCTTCATGATATAAATGTGCCCCAAGTTTATTCTTAAAAATGTATAAAATTTTGTATCTTTGGAGGATTTAAAGTTGATATGTATGAAATCTCATGATTTTCGCATCATGATCCAACAAATTCTACCAATTTCATCGCATGGAATAATTACCATCATTATCATCAAGCATGGGGGGATGGCTAGTGGGGTGAGGTGGTGTCCAGTGGGGTGGGTAGGAGGGTCTAGGGGGACCGGGGGATCAATCCAAGGGGTGGGGGTGGCTGTTCAATGGGGTATGAGGTGTCCTAGGGTGGGGGCTATCCAGTGGGTGGTAGGGTGTTTAGGGGGAGGGGGGTTTTAGGGTTGGGGTGGGGGTGGGGGTGGGAGGTGCTGCCCTGGGGGAGGGGTGACCAAGGGGGTAAGGGGTTGTCCATGGTGGGTGGGGTGGTTTGTAGGGGTGGGAGGCTGACCAAAGGGGTAGGGGTGTGGTGGTGTCTAGGGGGTGGGGGGATATCCATTGGGGTTGTGGTGGTGTGCAATGGGTAAGTGGGAGGGTCCAGTGGGTAGGGGCTGACCAGGGGGTGGGGGTTGTCCAATGGGGTTGGGGGTGTCCATGGGGTGGGGGATATCTTGTGTGTGGGACGGTGTCTAGGGGATGGGGAGGTTTCTAGGGGCGGGGGTGTCCAGGGGGTGGGTGAGGTCGTCTAGGGGATAGGGGTGTCCAGGGGTTGGGGTTTTCCAATGCGGTTGGGGGGTGTCCATGGGGATTTATAGTCGGTGGGTTGTTGTCCTGGGGGTGGGGGGGGTTCTAGGGGTGGGGTTTTCCAGGGTGTGGGAGGGGACATCTAGAGGGTGGGGGTGTCCCAGGGGGTGGGAGGGTGTCTGGGGGGGGGGGTGGGGGTTGTCTAGTGGGGTGGGGTGGTGTCTTGTGGGTGGGAGGGTGTCTAGTGGAGGGGCTTTCCAGGGGTGAGAGGGTGTCTAGGGGTAGGGGTGTAAAGGAGGGGTGGGGGAATCCAATGTGGTGTGGTGGAGTCCCAATGGGTGGGGGATATCCAAGTGGTGTGAGGTGTTCGGGGGGTAGGGGTGTCCATGGGTTTGGGGGCTGTCTAGTGGGGTGGGTGGTGTCATGTGGGTGGGAGGGGGTGGGTGCTGTCTAGGGGGTGGGGGTGTCCAAGGGGGTGGGGACGTCCAAGGGGGTCGAAGGAGTATAAGGGGTGGGGGCGGGGGCTATCCAATCGGTGTGAGTGTGTCCAGGGGGTCGGGGTGTTCAGGTGGGTAGGCTGGTGTTGAGGGCATTGGGGGGGGGGTGTCCAGGGGGTGGGTGTCAAGGGGGCAGGGGCTATCCATAGGGGTAGGGGGTGTCCAGAGGGAGTGGGGGCTGTCTAAATGTTAGGGGTTTCTTGGGTGTGGGAGGGTGTCAATGGGGGTTAGTGGTGTCTTGGGCATGGGGGATATCCAAGGGGGTTGGGGTTCTCTAGGTGGTGGGGGTTATCCAGTGGATTTTCTCTAGTTTTTGTCTATTTTCCGCTTATTCCAAGTCCTCTTTGGTAGCACATTGTAATGGTTGAACTATTTTATTAAAAAAATTGGGTTTTTACATCAGTTAATTTATAACCGATGTAATAAATTCATAGTAATGGTTTTTTACATTGGTAATTAAATAGCCGATATAGTATATATGTTCTCACATCAGTTAAAAATTAACCACCGTGAAATACAGCTACACAGACTATTTTTTTCACATCGTTTATGAAAATAATCAATGTGATAACCTTGTTTTTCACATCAGTTTTCTCATAACCGACATAAAATATACTTTGGATAGGTTTATTATTACTTTTTTAATTTAGTAATCTATGAATTAAACAACATATTACATCAATTATTTAAAAACAGATGTCATGAATCACATTTCCAAATAATTTTCCATGTCGATTGTTTTGGAACAAATGTGAAAATGGCTTCATATTTATAATTTTTACATCAGTTTTAAAACAACTAACATAAAAAAAATATTTTTAACATCCCTTATAATAATGTCGGCCAAAATCCAATGTATGAAATAAAAATAATCGATGTGAAAAACCTTTTTTCACTACTTTGAAATACATTATTCTATATGATTAACCTTTAATATCAATCATAATAAACATCTTGGCATATTTTCAATGTAACCATAAGAAATGGATGAGCTCAGATGCATAGTAAGGATAAAAATACATCATAAGATTTCATAAATAACCAAAAACATTATTGAAATTATGAAACTAAAACACAATCCTTTGAAACATAAATTTGAACATAATATCGCAAGAATATATCAAATAATTTCATTTAAACATTCACATGGATATTCTACTAGTCAAATAAAAAAATTTAATATCAATAACTAATCTCATAATAAGGAAATGTATAATAATGGATATCCTAACTACAATGTCATGGCCTTGTTCCATGACCATACATAACCATACCATCAAGTCCTCATTCTGTGATACTAGTTATCTTTATGTGACCATCCAATAAATCAACAGGGTCTAGTGGGCTATGGCCATCACATAATTTGAACAAATTATTCCACTAATGAACGGGGTAAATCATAACCAACATAAACATTTTTATTAAAATTATCATACGAAATTTTTATACTATAACCATAAACCCTGAATGTCATCAAAATTGCACATCTATAGTTAAATATATCATAAACCAATCAACCAAAAGTGGTAGATTATATCATTGGAAAAAAACCCAAATAAATATAAAAAAATAATGGATTTTTATAAAGGTGAAAACAATAATAAAAATATTTGATTAAAATTTCCCTTTTTATAGTGAAATAATTTATTCAAAACCTTCACACTTATAATAGAATATGTTTAAATATATATTTCTAAATCAAAGTATCCAATAACGTTGTGTATCATATGAAAGGAATAATCATATGAAAACTTCAATTTCCATATATATAAATCCTTAAAACTGTTTTGAAAACAAGGACATTAATGTGAATGATTTTGAATAACAAATAAATATATATTTTAAAATGATGTTGTATTAAAAGAGTAACTTTTAAAGTGGGTTTTTGAAATAAATTCCATTACATAAAACCATAGAAATATTCCTTTTTGAAAGGATTGAATGAAATTAAAAATAAACATAAAATTTTATTTATAATCATTTATTTACATATAAATAAATATGTACGATTATATCATGACTCTAGAAATATAGAATGAATTAATTCATTAATCACTCAAAGTGTCCCATACCAAGTTGATCCTATAAATAATGATCCCAATATCATAAAATCAGTCTATAAATAACATGAGAAAAAAATTAATCATTATATCAGATATAATAGTTGAATTACATACACCACACACAAGTAATAGTTGGTTAATATGGCTTATATCTCATGAAAATTAATTGTGGGACGAAAATCTCATACCTTAGGTCTGATACTCTCTATACATGTCTTAAACTCCATTATAAAGTTTTCAAACATGTTATTAACTTATAAAAAACTAATTGTAAAATTTTTTATGTCATATATGATTTTTATGGAATTTATAATACTCGTTAATTAATAATTCCACATTAATGAGATGTTTCGGGTAATAATTGTGTTCCTTATCAAACGTGATTTGAATTTTAATTATTGATCATATTATATTGATCATGATTTAATTATGTCAAGAATGAATATAATTATATATATATATATATCATATAAAAATATATATTATATATATATATGAAATGGAATACACCGTTCATGGAGATGGTAGGGCATATGTATGCATGAATGATGTTTCTGTTTTCCTACCATATTGAATTGAATAAAGTAAATAAAATATATGTATATATATATAATGAAAAATTATCTTTTAACATATTTAGTAATTATTCATTATATTTATTTTTTTAATCATTCATGAATGGTTAATGTGGGGGAATGAATTGCACCGTATCGTGGAAATGGTAAGCCTTACATACGCCCGAGTGATGGTATCATTTCTTTGATGCTTTACTGGTATGGAATTGGAGGGTTGATTAACTATAAAGAATAATTATGATCTATATTAATTATTAATATAAATTATACTCATAATTATACCCAACCAAAAAATGTATAGATGAATAAAAGATTACACTACGGCATGGATATGATAAATTGTATTTTCCCATGCATGGTGATATTGTTTTTCGTAGGATGGGTAAATGGTGGAATATGGTTTTCCAATAATCATAAAAACATATAAGAATATATTATATTATTTAGTATTAATTTATTATGGAATCAACTTAGTAAAATGATTTAGGAGAAGAAAATAACATTCAAATAGTTGGTAAAATAATTACCTCTTCATCAAGTGTCTCTATTTGATTTTCACAAAAGGATATTGTATGATAGATTTAATACCAATGTATGGCCTCAAGTATGATGTGATGGAAGTTATGGGAAAACCTATGAAGGGGTCTACAAAGCCAAATGGATTTAGTGGTGTGAATAAAAGAGTAGGTGAGGTTCCCTTTCTTATGACAGGGGAGGGGCACATTAGGAAACTCCCAAACTATTAATTAATTATTAATTTATTTTCAATTTCAAATTCCTAAAATGTGATTTATTTATAATTTAAAATATGTATGTGTTGGAATAATCTCATCCAATGAAATTTAGAATTATTTAGACCACAAAACTAACCTAATCTTTTGGATTTATCCCATAGTTAAAAAGGTTAACTTTTACCATGTCTACTAGTCTTTTTAAACAATAATTATAATATAGTTACTATAAAATGCCCAAAAACAAAAATTGAAGCATTTATGAAATCTAGAAAATTTTCCTAATAGTTACGAGTATTTATTTAGTTTTATGAATTTTATAATATTTAATAATATATTATTATTTTTAAAATATCCTTTATGTCTATTTGGATACTATTCATTGTTTATATTTTTTAAAATATCAATAAAAAATGATTATATAGAGTAAAATATTTAAATATGTAAATAATATGTCTAAATAATCTATACACTTTGTTTATCATATTAATTATAAAAATTTATATTTATTTTAATATTTTTAATATATTTTATTTGATATTTAAATTAATAAAATAATTTCTACATCCATATTGTGTCATCATTAATTGTTGTTATTTAAAACGTAAAAATGATAAATAAATTACTATCATGTATGTAATATTTTTATCTTTATATATACTATTTACAGACAAATATATCAATTAAATATATCCTTGTTAAAATTATTATAGTTATGACATATATGATTATGACGTCTTTGTCTTTTCATTAAATAAAATATTTTTTGTGTCATAATCACATCCAAAAGGAATAAAAAGGCCAAATTTTCAGCCCAATTATTATGCTGACCTAAATTAGCTGATCAAAAAAGAATAGAACAAGTTTTAGGGTAGTTTTATAATATTTATAATATAGTTTAACATTTATTTATCCAATTTACCATTAAATATGGTAAGAAAATAATTACTATAGCTAGTACTCATAATGTTAAAAAATAAAAGGGGACTATATAAATAATATGGACCTTATTAATACAAATATTGAATCCATTTTATAAAATGAATAATGTAGAAGTTTCATTAATTAAATTATAATTAATCTAATAGTCACAAAAAATGGTTTTTTTAATTAAACCATCAAATTATTTACATGTTTTTATGTCTAATATAAATGTGAAATTGATTCTAATTAAATTAATTTGATAAAAGGAATAAAAAATATAATTATACATCAAAAATAAATAAATTAATAATATAACTATGTAAAGAAATTAGATGAAAAAGCATATTTGAATTTAAATGCATTATTTTCACTATTCATAAAAATATGAAATTTATCCGAAAAATACAAAAAATATAACCAAAATAAACATATTTGTCCCAATTCCAAATAAAATAATTATTCTTACATGTAAATCATATAAAATTTTTATAACTATATTTAAAATTGGTGCTCCATCAGAACACAGTAAAACACCATTTTTGAAAAATGTATTTTTATTGGATTTGTTCAAATATAATATCTAGAAAACACAAAAAATAATAAATAATCATTAAATTTCATACAATTTGGTTATTAATATTAGTACCCACTTTTTTAAAAGGCTATTCATTGTATCCTCGAACTCGGTGCTACGTGAAATGTTAGATATCTAAGAAGTAGAGTTTATTTAAAAAGTGTCACTGTGTAAAATCTTGGGGTGTTACATTATTCCCTACATAAATAATTTTCATCTTTGAAATTCATACTCAGTATAAAAAAATTGGTGTTTGACTATTCAAATTAGTTTTTATTTGATTTCTCACATCTGAAAAGTTATTAATGAGACCCCTATTTTAAAATAAAGAAATGAAAGTATGAAGGTCACCATAGATAAAGAATAATATGGTTCCATTTAAGATAAAATGGATATGAATGAAAAATATAACCATCTTATTCTAATGGAGTGTGATAGATAACATGCTTAGGTGAAATTTATTAATCACATAGCTCTGTATATGTGTTGATCTAAGGGAATATTTTATTTATTAGAAAATTAACTAGGATTTAATTTTTTATTTCAAGATCCTCTAGTTATAGTTGAATAATTAGTATACTATTCAGATAAGATCTAAATGATTTTATTATATTTCATAATCATAATCGAATCAATTGGTTGTTCTTTGATTTATTTTCACTCCATCCCTATCTCATGGAAATGAATGTCCAAAATGAATTTTTTCATGCATGAAGTAATTTTGATAAATCCTAAGGCCTACATGTATTTCCTTTTTCCTCTAAAATTATACAAGAACCAATATAGTTATGCCTATGTATCTAATAAATAATAATTTTTCATCATAAAATATTATCCAATGTTCAAATTATTCCATTATTACCTCTAGACACGACCCAATTGTTTCTGTCTAAATTAAAAGTCTTAAAAGGTCTCTAAATTTCAAAAATAAAACATAACATAAATTTAAACAAACAATATAATGATAAAATTAATTACCAATACCATTATATCCTAAAAACCATAATGAAATAATTCACGGTTCCATATAATTGATCCATATTTCCAATAGTATAATCTTTATATGTCTCATGAATCTTATAACCATAGAACAATTGATGTAACAATTCTTTAATCCAAATTCTATTTATCATTAATCATTCAATATCACTATAAAAATTTTAATTAAACTTCAACATCATATTCTTTAATACCTCCTTTATCTCATTTTTATTTTGTAGCCTCTAAATTGTCAGTAGTAAAACATTGCATGTATATCCATACTGATTCTATCAATTGACCAAAACTCATTGCATAATTTGATAAATAGTCATCATAGTTTTGTAGTCATGAAAAATCTAATAATGGATATGAAAATGTTGGAATATTCATCAAATTATTTTTTTCGATATGATGAACCTAGGTTATATGTAACTAAATCTTAAAGATGATATCATATACAAAGACTAATCCTCAAAGTCATTCATAAGATTATGTTTTCTAATCATTGATTTTTAAATATAATTTCTGAGGTTGTTGTTAAACATCCTCTGATAAAAACTGTAACACCTCGACCCGGGATACCCAAATCCATTGTATTATTTTAATACATTGGAAAGATTATAAGGATTTAAATCATGAAGGACCAATAAGATTTTCAATATTTGAAAATATATTACATACAAGAACATTACATTAAAATTAAAAACATGAAAGAAAACATAGATAATATTTTGGTAAATCCATTATTCACCTAGATTAACCTCAAATATCGATTTTAATACATATATTATCTTCATGGGAAAGTATAAATAAAGGGGGTGATCTTAGATCATCAGTAAGGGTAAAAAATATTGTATAATTTTTATAATAAATATAAAATTTAGGAAATTTATAAAACTAAATCACAAGCCTATTAATCATAAAATTGATCATAGCATGGAATGAATAAGTCTGATAATTCCATTTAAACATTCACATGGATATTGTACTAGTTGAATAATATCATATAATATGAAAAAATACTCTTAATATGAGGTAATTCATAATGTCAGCCATCATAACCACACTATCAAGGCCCCATGCTAGGACCATACATAACATAATTTCAAGGTCTTATACCAAGACACTGTTTTTTTTATGGGTCATCCCAATTAATTGACGGGTTATAGTGGGCCCTGAACTTCACATAAAAAGTCTAATTATTTTATCTTATGAATGGGGTAAATCATATCCAAGATAAACATTTATATTAAAACCAGTGTGCAAAATGATAATACATTAAGCATAAACTATGAATTTCATTAAAATAGCATTTCCAAAGTTAATCATATATTAAACCAATCAACACAAAAAGGTTGAGGTTATCATAGTAAAACTACCTTAATTAAATATAAAATCCAACCTAAGATGTTGACATAGATAAAAATTTACAATAAAACACTTTGAGACAAATATTTTATATTTACTTTGAAAACATTTATTCAAAAGATGCACACTTCTAAAAGAATATATTTAAAAATATATTTTTGAATCAATGTTTACTATTACACATAGAAACTTATTACTAGAATTAACTTTTTATGAAGTTCATTCCCATATAAAGAAATTACTTATAACCATTTTAAAAATATAGAAATTAATTTTTTTGATTTAGATGAATAAATCATTAAAACATTTCAAATGATGTTTTAATAAAGAAGTGACATTAAATGATGTTTTTAAAAGAAATTCCCTTACATATAACCATAATAGTATTTCATTTGAATTATTTAACGAAATTATAAATTGGAATAAAATTGTCTTTATAATCCTTTATATAATTATAAATGAATATGAGTGATAATATCAGTAATATTGAAATAGATAAAAGATAATTTATTTAAACATTCAAAGCCTCATATACCACATTGAAAATTTAAATAATTATCCCAATATCTAAAAAAAATCTTTATATACCATTAAGATAAATGAATTCATGATATAAAATATAATAAGGGCAGTAAGTACACTAGACACATGAAATAGGGGTTGAACATGGATCTTATCTCATGTAAATTAAAAGTGAAAGGGAATTCCTTTACCTTAGGTCAGATACTCTCTATACAAATCTGAAACATTTGTATAATTATTTTATATGTATTATTAACTTATACCATAAAAAATAATATTTATGATATCGTATATGATTCATGAATGTCATTAGATTACACATTTATTAGCAATCTCATATAAATCAAAATTTCAGGCAATAATTTATTTGTTTATCATACGTTTTTTTATTTGTTATTGTAGATCATATTACAAAGATCATGATTGAATTTTTGACATATTGTATAACATGATTTATATATAATATATATATTTAGTATATAAATTTATTTATATCTATATATTTATGTAATATTGATATATGAAATGTAATACATCATTCATGGAGATGGTGGGTCGTACGTACGCATGAATGGTGTTTCTGTTTTCTAATTTTACTGAATGGAAGAATATAAATAACATATATGTATTTATATATTAATATAGTATAATTATTAAATCATATATTTCCTAATTATTCATTATATATATTTTTATAATCATTCTTAAATGGTTAATATGTAGAATGATTGTCACCATCTTGTGCAAATGGTAGGCCATACATACACAAGAGCGATGATATCATTCCATTGATGGTAAAATGGCACAGAATTGGATGGTTAGTAAATTATAAATAATAATTAAATGTCAATACTATATAGTTACTTCAATTTTACTCATCATTATACCCATCCATGTAAAATATATATGAATCACAATTTACACCACATTGTGGAAACAATATATCATACATACACATGCATGGTGATATTGAATGTCATAGGCTGAATAAATGAAAGAATATGGTATTAAAATAATCATGAAAACATATCACAATAAATTAAATTATGTATTTATTACTTTATTATGAAAACAACATAAGAAAATAATGTAAAAGAAGAAAATAACTTCAAATGATTCTGTAAAACAATTAACTCTTCTTCGAGTGTCTCCTTTTGATTTGCTCCAAAAGACTCATTAGGGTGCATGTATTCCCAATGTATGGCCTATATGATGAATTTATTGAAGTTGGGAGTTTACTTGGGTAGGTTTTGGCCTTGAAAAGGGGCCTTATAGGTATGAATAAAACAAATGTTGATGTTCCTTTTTTAAGAGAGGGGTTGGGAACTTTTTGAAACTCCAAATTAATTTATTTAGCATTTAGTTTTTAATTTCAAATATCTCCTACATTTTTTTAAAGTTATGTTGATTATAGGTTGAAACACTCTCAAGAAATGAATTCTTGAATTATTTATGCCATAATGTTAAACTTATATGTTGTTTAACACTTAGTTAAAAAGTTTAACAATTACTACGTTGACATGTCCTTTTACACAATAATGATAATATAGTTCCTATAAAATGCCCAAAGAACCCCAATTTTATAATTTATGAAATAATTAATATTTTCATATTATTTTTGTGAATTTAATTATTTTTAATAATTTTATAATATTTAATAAAAAATTATTTATTTTAAAATATCTTTTCTTATAAAATGTGATATTATTCATTTTTTTTATTTTTAAAAATATAATATAAACACGATAAATTCGAATAAATACATTACATATTTCACTAATATGACTAGTTTATCTATAAAATTATTTTATTTAAATAAATTTGATAATTTATATTTATATTAATATTTTTAATATCATTTATTTTATATTTCTATTAATAAAATATTCATTGCATCCCTATTGTGTCCTCATTAATGAAAATTTTTTAATCTCAAAAAATTATAAACAAATTAATATCATGTTAGTAAAATTTTTATATTTACAAATAATATTTATAGTCAAACATATCACTTATATAACTCCTTTATAAAAATGTTATAAATGACAAACATGATTTTGATATAATTGATTAATTATTATGTAAATTATTTTATGTTTTACAATCACACCATTATAGATTTAAAAGGCCACAATTTTTTCACAAGGATTTTCATGTTCGAAATTAGCTGATCCAATAAGATAATAATAGGTTTTATTCCACTTTTATAATATTTATAATATTAGATTAACCTTTAATTAGTCGATTTAACTTTAACCGTGGTAAGAAAAATAATTACTAATTTTATTATTCATAAGATCCAAAAATAAAAGGAAAAATTTAAATAATTTGAACTTATAATTCAAAATTTAGAAAAAAATTTAGAAATAAATAAAATAAGTTTCTTAAATTAAATTTAAATAAATTGTGTTGTTGGAATTGAAAAATGATTCTTTTAAAATTAAAAACCATTAAAATATTGTCATGTGATTATGTCCAATTTTAATGTTAATTGATTCATACAAACTAAATTGTATTAAATGATAAAAAATATTTCTTATTAAAGAGTAAAAACTATTAAAAGAATAATCTAACTATATATATAAATTCGACAAAAGGGTGGTTTCGAATTCAAATGTTTTATTTTTCACTATTGATTAAAATATGAAATTTATTGGAAAATTAACAAAAATTTAACCAAATTAAATTATGATTTCCCACTTCCAAAGATGATAATTATTTTTTAAAATATTACTTATGAATATGTCCAAAAATATAATTAAAATCAGTGTGTCATCAAATGGAAATAAAATTATGTTTATAAAAAGTCAATTTTTAAGGATTTATTCAAATAAAATATCTAAAAAACAAAAAAAATTCGATTATTATATTTTATATAATTTGGTACATAATATTAATACTCATTTTAAACAACTATTCATGGTGCGTTTGAACTCAATGTTGCATGTAATGTATGATTTGGAAGGAGTTGAATTTTTTAAGAAGAGTCATAGTGTAAAATCTCAAGGGTTCACATGTACTCTCACCCAAATATGGATTCCTAATTGGTACCTGAATAGACATTATTATTACCAGACATGTTAAAATAATATACCTAGGGTTAGATTGCTAATTTGGGTTGGAGAATCGCTAAGGGAACCCGAGGTGGTTCAGGACCCACTTGGGAGTTGACTGTGTCTTTATTTTTTCTTTTCTTTTTGGACACATTACATGTACATTAGCATGTCATGTTTTTTTTTGATATCATATATTAAAGTAATAATTATCTTGACATATTTATTTTTTATGATTATGTATTTTTCTTTTATTTTTTTATTTCTATTAGTGTATTACTCTGATCAATGATGGTACGGTATTCCCAAGAATGACATATCAGAATCTTGTTGCTTGTTAGAAGCACATGGAATATGGGAAGGCATGTTTGAGGTCATGTTTTCGACCATCTCATGTAACTGGTGTGTGTCACCTAGTTTTGCACATTACTAATTGTTTTAAAATCAGTTTTTATTTCTTTTTTCTTTTTTCATATTGTTCGAGAAAGGTAGACATGAAACTATGAAGTATCATACCATAGAAATGAGCTCATTCATGGATGATTCAAAATAAAAAATTGGGGATAACCAATTCAACTAGGGTGGCATTGTTATCATTTTAGTGTTATAATAGTTGAATATTATATCACATATAGTGACTCACTTATTTTTAACATGAAAATATGTTTTCACGATTTTCTGTTAATTGACTTATTACCTGTGATGGAATGAGATATGAGTCATTATGACTAATTGTAGGCACTTAATACTATATTGTAACATGCATCATTTTAGACATGCATGAGAAAATGGGTTTTGGGTATGTTTTTAGACTTTAATTATTTTTAATTTCGTGTGAAATTAAATTGAGAAATTGTTCTTAATAATAAATTTAAAATGGTAAAATTTTGAAAAATGTGAAAAAATGCGTGTATAAATGAGAAAGATAATATGATTTTCCCTAATTAAAAATTTACTAGGTGTATGATGGTTAATGGTAGTGTTATAGAATCAATTAAGAACATGGGGTGTGGTTTTCTGAAAGAACGTTGTGTGACTCACTATGATTATTCCTCTTATAAAAATGTGATAAAGTGGTGCTATGAGTCCGAAGCTATGTGTTTGAATTATATAGATGTTCATCCACGATGATGCTTAGTGCGAGGATAAAATGTGATTATAGATGGTAATTCATTACCAGTAGAGGAACATGAGGAACTAAAAGTTCTAGGTGAGGAAGATGGGGAGCCGCTCCGTGAAAATATCACACACATAATTAAATTCATGGGAAGATACCTAGGGTGGATTTAGAAGATAATGACTGACTTAAATATAGTGTTTTTGTAATATAAGCCACATAATTTTAATAGATATGGTGGTCCTAAGGGATATGAGTCTTGGGTTGATTCCATCGAGATCGTACTTGACCATTTGGAGAGTCATGATGAGAGGAAGTTCATGATTTCTACTTATATTCTTATAGGATTAGTGATGTTTTGGTGGGATGTTTATCCATGAACTGCACACACTAAAAATTATTTATGGAAGTTATTATTGGAGAGATTTATGTACTAATTCTATCCATAGACACTGAGGAATGATATAGAAATGATGTTCATGTGGCTATTATAGTTGATCATGTCCATTATATATTATGTTGGACACCTTATAGACCTTATGTGCTTTTCTCAAATGTAGGTAGGAAACTACACAACAAAGGGATATTCCTTGAGAATGGATTTATGTGGAAGGTTAATTTATAAGATAACCTATTTTAGCTAAAAAAGTTTGTTATGGTGGTGGATCATGATATCATTGATTTTGGGAACTTGAAAGTGGCTTCCCATGTTGGATAGAATATTGCAACTAGATGATTAAGGGGGTCTGACTTCCTTGTCAAGAATCACCATCATGAGAACTGTATATAGGGAAGTGGAAAGTTGAGTGGCCAGAAAAGATGATCAATTTCATAAGACCTCATAGGAGTGATATGTCACCAGTGTGGTAGGTTAGACATTTATCATATAAACCTTCATTAATGACCGGTGGAGTGTCAGTCTTATGTAAATATGGGTATGTATAGAGGTTATTCAAGACATAAGGATAGATTATAAGTGAGGGTGTAGCTATACTGAGTCAGAGCATGTGAGGGAGATCTTCTACGCCATATCATTCAATAAGTTTTAGTTCTACTACATGAGGTGGTATAGGTAGTGTATATGGTTTTTTTGGGAATGATATCCCATATTAGTAAAGTGGTGAAACTTAGGGGATTCATTCTACTTCAATTAGAATTGGAGGATGAACACTATAGGAAGTGTTGCCCAAAAATTTGTATAAAGAGGTTGGGCCATCAACTGTGAGAGGTACTATTCTTGTATAATCAACATTATCTATTTCCTTATATGATATGGGTTCCCCTCATTATTTTATATATTAAAAACATTTTTATAGTTTGAGAGTAGTGGGGGATTTTATTAGAGGGGTTATGACTATATATAACCATTTGGATTTGGGTCTAGAGACCTCAATATAGTCAACGAATGTTCTATTAATGTCATGCGAAATATTTTTCAATGGGATATTTATATCCTTGACATGGAAGTATTCGACCTAATTATGTGTATGTACTGGGTAGTCACATACTGAATCAATATAAACTATTACTATATGATAGTGACTATAACAACTCTTATGTGTGGGCATTATATTGACCGTGGGTAGTGGGATATCCACGAAGGATAACTAGGGCTAATTACATTGAAAGTGGTGATCTCACATCCCAAGATTGTAATTTTTTATTAGATGATGGAAGTGTAAACCATGATATCATTCCACCAGTGGTGGAATAGTATAATATAATTTTTCTTAAGTACATATGAGGGTTTAAACTAAGGATAGATTTTGAATTCACTATTGAGATCATGACTAGGGTCGAGCCAGTATCTATTTCATTGTACAGAATGTCATAGAAACATATTTAATATTTTTGTTATTTTCAATCCATAATGAATATATTGGTGTGTGTTTCTTGATTATATGGTATCTTTGTGAAATCATGGGGTTCTAATCATCAGAACATGGGAGGAAGTGAGTAGATATGGGAAAATTATACGCCACATTTTCTAGTGCATTGGGTGGTCTAAGAGCTCGGTTTTTTTCTATTAAATAAAAATTGAATAGCCTAATTTAGGGTTAAATAAATTTCATAGAGGTACTAATATTATCATTCATCTTGATATAATGAATGAATCATCTGGTTGATGTATAATATTTATTCATTTTCAAAAAATCATTTATTGATGTACCAGTGTTAATTAGTTGAGTAAAGTATTTATGAGAATAGGGTTTCATAAATTGGGAATACTGATTGTAGATGGGAAAATATGTGAACAGAAAATTTCATCCAAAATTTTATTTGGTAAATTCTAAAATCGATGAATGATATTAATTGGGAAAATATAATTTAATAGAAGATAAGGATAAGGGAAATTCATTTGTTGGAAAATCCATTGACATGGGAGATATTACATGGGTGTCCCTAATGACTTGGAAAAACGATCATTATAATAATTTATGAATTCAATGGATTAGAAAAATTAGACATGAATGATGAAAATATCTTTCAATACTAATTCATTAATTTAATTGACATTCAAGTCAAAAAATAGAAGACTATATCCCTAGATGGTATAATGGAGGAGCCGATAGTAGTAATCTATGTGATGAAGAGTTATATTTAAAAATACATTCAAAAGTCCATAATATTAACATGGAGTAAATATGGATAAACTATTTCAATCTAGAAAACAAGTGAATAATATTCAATTCTATCAGGGCCAACACATTTTAGGAATTTTCTTCTTAGACTAGACAATAGTGGTGAACAATTTAAAACAATTGGTGTTTTTCTTTATTTTTTTCATTTATATTATTGATGAATGAAAAATAAATATGTCTTTTTAACAGTTAATACATAAATATGGATAATTTATAATGAATATATAGTATTATATGACACCCCAAATCACACATCCACTATTAGGATTTCCCTAGGTATAACTATTTGGATTAGATTTCCTCTTTCCTATATCCTTCCAATCAGGGTGATTCATATTTTCTATCAAATATTGATTCATTCTTGTTTTGATAAAATTTAATTAATTTTTAGTTGTTCAAAATTTTATAAATCATAATAAAAAATATATCAGGACATTAATGAATTGAATGTATTTTGAAGTGAATTTTTTTAAACATTGTGGGTTGTTTTAAATCTATTTATTTTCAATGTATTATATTTTTTTCATGATACAAATCCATTATCAAAAATATTATTCTATTTTATAAATATAAACAATAAGATTAAGGGATGATAAAAATTACCATGAAATTATAAATTTCAATGATGTAGTCCACCTTAAACAACCTCAAGTAAAATTTTCATTTCTCGGTCAATAATATTCAAATGAGAATTTTGGGTGTTAACACTACATTAAATCCTCTAAAAATTATTGTTGACAAAATCCATATATATTTTCAATTTTTTCACCTTTTCTATATACACCTCATGGAAATAAAATGCATTTTTAAATTTCTATTATGTATTTTTTTCATTGTTTTGGATTTTTAAGGCTGTTTCCACTAAATGTGATAAATTTCATTGTTAAAAAAAATAAGATTTGTAAACAAACATATAAATTATCTATACATATTGAATATAAAAAATAATCCTATAAATTAAATTATTCTTAATGTACTATAACAAAAGTTTTTAATTTTTTATTTGTTGTCATTTAGTTGAATATGATATTCTTCATTTTTTACAACATTCTCATTGATTTATAAGCTCACATTGATACTACTCATCCTGATAGCCATCAAACATTATTATTTATTGGATAATATTCTTCATCATTAGGTTTACTATAGACACTTACATGGTCAAGAGGATTATCATATATGGACCAAAATCCCTTAGACATAATAATATAATATTGAAAGATATAAAAAACCACAAGTAACCCATAAAATTTCCACACTCATCTAATAACTATCAAGGTAGTTGGACTAACTCATTTCTAAAAATAAGTTATTGGGGTATTTCTCAATGGTTTTATACAATCCCCCCCCCCCAAGTCACCTTAATAAACATTATCAATGACTGCTTTAGAACAATCTTACAATTCTTGTATTTTTATTCTCCTAACAAACACATTTATGCTAGGATTCTCTAAAGGCTTATTGGCCTAAATTCTTATAGAAACTGGAAGGCCCTGTGACTTATAAGTCTACATGAATTGTAGAGAATTCCAAATTGGATGAATATTAATACTAATATAGTACCATAATACAATAAATGTTGTTATACATGGACATGTATAATGATAAAGTGCAATAATTGTTCTATGAAAATAATTTCCCTCCGTAATTTTAACATGCTTTTTGGGTATGATTATACTATGTGTCCCAATTAAGATAATCTCCAACTATTGTTATAGATTATTTAATAATATAATTTTATTAGATTATCCGTCTAGTACTTAACCTATATCTCATTACATTTATTATTTACATTAAAAATGATATACAATATGTTTTGTGATGTATCGTATTTAATTGTGAAAATTTATTTAATCACTTACTCCTCTCCATAACCTTGAATATATTAATTCTCTTGAGTTCTCAAAAGATGTGACAGTGAAATATTTAAAATTTATAAATTATATGTTGAGTCTCTGCATGTTTTTTCAATGATTTTAAATATTTTCCATTACATCTGTCTACTTTCATATGTATTCTTGAATTTAATCAATATATTTAAATATCATTTACCATTGGTTTTATTTTTTTGAATTCTACATTTCATTTAATAAAAATATTTATTTTAATATCCATTTTTTATATTTATCCAAAAATAATTAAATTAATATCATCATTCTTTCATAATAATTTTCTATCCATATCAAAAAAAATTATTAACATTTCAGAAAATTAATTTATTCAACAATCCATTATCATTCCCAGGCATGAAAATATTCTTGAAACACATCATAGTATAAAATCAAAAATGTATTCTTTTTTCATTATTATACTTTCACAGTAGTCACTATCACTAAATTTATATAAAGGGGTATCATAAGAATTATTAGAATAACTATATTATGATTTATCACCTATATCATTCAAATTTATTTTTTCTACATCGAATTCCACATTATATAATGATACATCATTAACATATAAATGAATTCAACCTCAATTAGATGTTTTATTTGGCATTTAATTCAAGAAATATTTATTTCACTTGTGATAATTAGTTTAAAAAAATTATTATTGATGTTACTATTTTAATAATTAATATTATCTTACCTATGAGAATTAACTGGTCAACTTTTAGTAACATGTACCTAATATCCAAAAAAAATATATAGGGGCCTCCATCATCAAATAATTATATTTTATTTTACGGATCTTTTGGTCTTTTATTCACATATTGTAATGGTGGTTTTCTTATTACCATCACAGTTTATTATGTCAACATCTTTATCGTAATTAAATTAAGGGATGTCTTTCCATAATTCCATAAACTCTCCTATGGATCTCATTTCCATGTTTGATTCTTGAATATATATTTATGAAATTTTTATGAATCACATTCCTAGAACCATCATATTTTGAAAACTAGTACATTAAATCATTAAATCCATGGTAGGTTGAACACATCTATTGGAGAGGATTAGTATTAGGGATTCATTAGACACCATTACATAGACTAGTAATCTATAAATACCATACTCAATATGCGAAATTATATATTATGTTTTTCATCACATAGGAATTTTCTGGTTTAGAACCCATGTGGACATGTTTTTATTGAATAATCAAATTATTTTATTCTATATACAGCCATTGAGTTTCCAGGTCTATGGAAAACCAACCTCAACAGTAGAGGATACTAATTCTCATCAGTTGATGAATCCAACACTCATCATAAAGGGAAACTAGGATTCATATCATAAACTATAACGACCCACACTACACTAGCTCAGATCCACTAGTTAAATAGTTATATTTGCATAATATATAAGGGATTCACAAGGGACCATATAATTCAGCAGTCTTCATAAATTAAATACATACTAGATTCTTTGATTACATTTGAAAACAAAAATTATGACATAGTAAAAGTTTATATTATACATCCATGAACTCATTTATATATTCCATCATCATATCATATCAAAAGGATAACAGATAAATGTTGATGTCGGTTTCTTCTTAAGGTTAACACATAGTTTAAAGTATCCTAAATAAAAAAACATAATCAATATGTAATGCTAAATAACTTATTATTTAAAACATTTAATCAATTACTGGATCACAAATAATAATATGTTATGAATAAATCACAATAATGTAATTCCATGTAAATAAGAACATTATCCTAAAGGTAATCCATTTACAATATCAATTTATTAATCTCAAGGAAAAAAAATTTGAATTTTAATTATATGAAATTATCAACATCATATGTTACTGTATTAAACTTCATGATATCTATACCATAAATAAATTTCACCAATAAATCATAAAAACAGTAGTTATGAACTAAAAACCTAATTAATGCTAGATTAATAATTTTTCTCATGAGACTTATCAATTCATCAATTGGATTTGTAATTATGGACCCATCCATCACTTCACATTCAAATAATTCCTCATATATCAAATGAGCTATTTAATTTATGATCATTAATCATAATCAATAAATTTCATCATTGATTAAAAAATATGGAATATAAATATTTAACTTTTTAATAAGCTAACATTCAAATTATAATATGGTTTTTTAAAATTTCATTTGGTTTAAAAAACAAGAATATCCATTATAAAGAATGTTTATAATTAATGAAAATATAATGGTCAATGGAAAATGATCAGAAGAAATTGGGTTTATTAAGAGAATGTCAAAAACCAAAAAATTAGTCATGTTTTGAGAGGTTACCATTAGTTAATCAAGAATATAGGTCCTTCCTTAAAATAATTTTCATTGTTAGAATAAAAATAATGGAATTAGAATATTTAAGTAATGTTTCATAAATTATTTTTCAGTATAAAACCATTTTTCAAAAAAAAAAGATAATATTTTGAAATGTTTAAAATGGTAGGGATTTAGGTTATCACTAAATACATTAAAAAACATTCCAATATAATATATTGTACGAATATTCTAAAACACCTATTTCAAATCGAAGAAGAAATATTCATTCCAAAACCCAATAAAAAAAATAATAATATAAAATTTCATTAATAAATCAATTTATTAAATTAAAGTATTTTTTAAAACAATTTTTGAAAAAATAGACCTAGGATACAAATTCATATGATTTAATGAGAACTAAAATAGGATTTTATTTTAAAAAATTATTTACTAGATTCAATTCACAAAAAGATGAAATTTTAGAAAAATATAATAGTTCTAGTTAAATAAATATTGTCTAATAAAATTATTGGAGTAGATGAAGTATAAATTATATGATTCCTTCAAGGAAAACTAAAGCATTCCCAAAAGAATGTGATATTTAGAAATAGATTCATACATATTTGGTAAAATATAATTAGTAAAAACAAGAAAACATTGAAATGAATGGAATCATTAATAATCCTAAATAAAATTTTTAATCATGATAAACACATCAAATGGTCAATAACTAGACCACATAAATGTGAATAGGTGTATAATAAAAAATATGTCTTAATATAGTGTAAATTAAGATGAAATCTTTTAAAAAGAGGATGTTAGCCCTTCAACAACTTTCCCTAAGATTTCACTTTCCCCAAAAGTGCCAAGTCTATTCTAGGAGGTTCCCCAGCTATCTCTTCTTACATCAGAGGTTAATAGCGCTACAGATCTGTGTAAGTTCACATTGGTGGCCCGCTTTCATCCCCAAAGGCCCTCGGTGGAGGCATTTGCGTAGTTCGTCTCCAAATATTGGGTGTTTCGTGAGAATGTGGTCATCAAGTTGCTTGATAAGCGACACCTCATGGTTCGATTTAGCTCAGAGGAGGACATGATAGTTGCTTGGTCAAGATCTTTAAGAAGGTGTGGTGCTTCTCTCTTTTATTTCTTTCGTTGGAGCTATGAATTTCATATGTAGCGCGACCCTTCCTTGATCGCGACATGGGTAAGCCTCCCCGACCTTCCACTTTCTTTCCAAAATCCCTCAATTCTCTATGAAATTGGTAACATGGTTGGATGATTTCTTTGTTCTGATCAACGAACAGAATCTGTGTCTTATCCAATTTTCCCGAGGATTTGCGTTGAAGTTGATGTCGCGAGGCCTCCAGTGCGCTGTGTGTGGATAACTGATGAGCATGACTTTCGCTGGAGGCAGGAGGTTGTTTTTGAGTCTTGGATGAAGTTCTGTGTGCAATGCCAGAGGTTTGGGCATACGGAATCTGTTTACCGTAATAGAGGGAGGAGTGGTGAACCGCAAGTGATGAAAGGGCTGGGTGAAGAAGGATGTGCAGTCCGTAGTGCGCTGCGGCCAGCTCAAGAGGCAGTGAGGCATGGATGTTCAGATGTTGTTATGAGTGCAGATGTTGCACCTGAGGTGTGCTTCAGGGCCGAAGGTGGTTCTGGACAGGGTGGATAGAGGGATTCCCTTTGCAGTGAGGATTTCCTTGTTGACGCTGCACCAAAACTGGCATGTGGTGTGAAGGAAACTCAGACAACCGTGAACCCATCGGTGTTGCAAGTTTTTGACAGGTTGAAACATGATCTTGTAGTGGAGTCTCTGCCTACTACGGAGGGGAGTTCCTGTCATCTACATGAGAGGGTTTTGTGATGTTTTTCAGGTGATGAGGAGGAGGTTTTGGAGAAGGGTGCTACTAAGGTAACGAAATGCTCTTATGTGGAATTTCTGGACATTCAGGAGGGGAACACTGGACTTGTTGTGGTGGAGGAGCAGCAGGAAACAGGCGCTTTGCAAGGGACCCATTTGCAGGAGGTGGCTCGCAACTGAATGCAGCCATAGTTGATGTTTGGTTCTGTTTTGGGTCCGGATGCCCATGTTTTGGGGGCTATGGAGGTTTGTATTCCAGAAATGCCGGTTGGGGATAATGGGGGAGTAGAGATCATGATCTACACAGGTAATAGTTTTACGGAATTGGAAAATGAGGAGCTATTGCATGATAAGGAATCTGATGTGGGGCAGGAAACTGGTCTCTTGCAGACTATGGTCGATTCCCTGGAGGTTAAAAATGGGGGAGGTGTGATTGACGTGGTGGATCGACCACAATGTCTTTCTATATCTGCCAACAGTCCGGGAAAGAAGGATTGTGGTTTGGAAGTTGTCTTTCAAAATGTGAAAATACTCAGAGCGTGGGGTGATATCTTGGAGAGTGACAGGGAAGAGGCTAATGGTGTGGTCCGACCTTCTTACAGTAATGCTGTTCAGGGAGAAAGGATGAAAGAGCAAGAGGATGACGGTGCTAAGACCTCCCCACCACAGAGAAGAATGAAGAAGGACTATTCTTATCTTCCAAGGCCAGTGTCCACTAGATCTTCTGTCGGGAGGGACAGTTGGGATATGCAGTCTTCAAAAGAATTTCTTACCTTGGAGAAGATGAATCTTAGATAGAAATATGCCATGGTTCTTAAGCACTATGAAAGCTCGGAATGTGATACAGATAAAGCAGAGGACTTAATCATCCAAGGGGGTGGTGACGAGTATGTCTTCAATGATATGTAGTTGTTCTGGACCTCTTGTAACTTCTTTACTTTTCTTTTATTAATAAATGGTCAGAGGCTTGCCTCTGGCTGAGCGTTTCTGGTAAATATAAGATGGTCATATATACATCATATAAAATAAATTATTAGCACAACATGAAAATTTGTCTCAATGAAGTGAGATTGAGACAAAAAAATTGTACCTCACATTTAACTTCAGTCGATAATGATTTAAACTAATTTATAATGGTGTTAAAAAAATTCTTAACTTATTAAATAAACATACTAATATATATAATATCATGTATGTGAAGGATTTTATGTTTTTCTGTTTTGGATGGAGAGAGTGGGATATATCCTCATTGAGTATGTTAGTTACAATACCTCATTTTTTTCCTTGATCATGATCTCTTCAATTGATTCCTTCAATCCTAACTGAGAAATTTCCTTTTAAAAGGATCGATTTATCTCGATGAATCTATCCAAATCCTTGTAATCTCAAGAATATTTTTCTTTGAAGAAGAAGGTCTTATCATTTTCAGAAGAACTGTTGAGCTTCATAGATCCTTCCAAAGAAGAACTAGTAAAATCCTCCAATGTCACGATAATAGAAGATGATGGTTTTTCTATGGTCTTAGATCTACAGTCCCTTTAACAAGGTTCTACATTATGAAAAACATTTATATTGGGTCAAGTCATTTAATAAAAGGTTGACAGTTCATAGTCTTATTCTAATCCTAAACACATAATATCTCATTATTGGTGCATGTGATATTGGAGGTTAATACTTATAGGAAGAGGATTATTTCATATAATTTTCAATCCAAGGAGGTGATAAATTCTGCCTAGGGCATTGGAAACTTACAAAAAAAACCTATATTTCTCAGGTTATCTATGCAGGAAGTCATTTTTAATCACTTTAAAATTTATGCAATCTAACACTCAAATTTTGGTAAGGTTTCATGGTTGGAATTGGTTTTATAGGAATCTAAAGATCTTGAATGATCTTGAATATTTCATTGGAAATCTAATCCAAATAAATCAAAGATCCATGGATGGATAACTTCACTTCATTGCTCCGATTCTATTGGATATAAATTTGTAATTAAAATGCCCAGCAAGAATTGCGTTCATTTCCAATGGTAGCTAATCTGAGGATAAAATTGAGTATGGGAATGTGCCTCCATTTTGTGAGGTTTGAAAGATGGATGGACACTCAGTATCTAACTACAGAGCTCTCCAAAAAACGATTAGTGCTCCTAAAGGCTTGGAATTTTCTGATGCAAATATGATTATAAAGAAAAAAAATGTTCCTGCTAAGAAAAAGTGGGTCAGAAAGGATCATTCTAGAACATCATTGGTTTCTATAAAGGCTCATAAGGATACTATTTTTGTTATTCAAGGATATTCACA
The DNA here is from genome assembly GCA_963277665.1 of Viscum album. NCBI lineage: Eukaryota > Viridiplantae > Streptophyta > Magnoliopsida > Santalales > Viscaceae > Viscum > Viscum album. The sequence continues at coordinate 126,899,946 of OY728151.1, read as the reverse complement.
TCTTGCTTCTTTTAACCATATTGAGAATCAACCTGGTTCATCTACCTCCAAAAGTAATCATGGGATGATTTAGTTGAAGAGGAGGAGAACATACCTATTGTGGTGGAACCTGTGGTGATTTACCCTGAAATTCAGGATTCCAATGACAATAAAATGATTGAATCTGATTTATCATCTTACATTTTTAATTTGGTGACATTCCTTCAAAATGTAGTAGAGGAAGAATTCATTTTTATGGACTTGTACAGTGAAATCAGAAATCTGGTATTGTGGAAGGCTACTGCATCACACTATGATTTCCATGAAGTAATTGATAAATCATTAGTCTCATCTGAGGGAATAACTCATGAGAAAATCCTCAAAACTCAGAATCTACATATCATAATAGTTTGATCATTCTAGTTGTTCGGAAGGATGTCCAGATCATTGAAGGGCTAGTCAGCTCTGATCCCCTCAATGATCTGGAGCTCACAACCCTAAAAATATTTCAATTTTGCTGCATAGGCAAAGAGTGTTGTGAAAATAAAGTGGATGATTCAAACATCCTTCCAATACATGATATCTAGATAGATCTACTCAGTGTAGGCCTGAAGAGTAATTCCAAGGAGGTTATGACTAGCACGATTGATATTAGTGAGCAGTTGCAAATCTCATCTGTTCCTAAAAATAAGGATGGATGGCCACTAAATTTTATTGGTGGAAAAGGAGACATAACCCGAGTTTTAGTTTCCAATGAATTTTTTTTTGGAATTTCCATTGTCTTGGCAATCAAGAGACCATTAGATCCTTCCGTTTGTTTATCCAGAAGCATAATCCAATTATCATTGGCCTTACTGGAACTAATAAAATTATTTCCTCTTATATCTCCAACTTTAAGAGGATGCGTTTTCACCAAATTGACACCAACATGTGTTCAAATGATATCAAAAGTCTATGGGTGATTTCTCACTCCTCTCTGGACAGCATATCCAGGGTCACTATTAGTGATCAATATGAAACTTGTTCTATCAGCTACTTTGGTTATCAATTTACATGCTCCTTTATTTATTCCCAAAATAGGTATCAAGACTGTGGGAACCTTTGGGTAGACATAGGTGTTCTCATTTCATTAATTTCATGCCCATGGACCATTATGGGGGACATCAATGTAGTTTTAAATCCAGATGTAAAAATAAGGGCTACAAAAAACTCCATTTCCTCCAGAGAATTCAGAGCATGTGTTGGCCAAAATGATTCGTTTGAGGTCAATCATTATAGATCTAGATATACCTGGTACATGAATCATCTTAATTGTTTTTTTCTAGTAAAATATCTAGGGATTCCATAAATGTGGCTTCAATGGACACTTAGGGATCAATATCAAAATCTACCCTATCCATGCTCAATTCTGATCATCATCCAATATTGGTGGATCTTGCTAAAAAGGAATCCTAGCCACCTTTTCCATTCAAATTCAATAGGGTCTGGATTACTAATCCATAATTCAAGGTAATTGTTCAAATCACATGGAATTCGGTGAATTGTAGTAATGATTCCTTTACTTGTATAACCAATCTGAAAATACTTAAAATGAATCCAATACTTTTTATCAATAGTCGCTTTATCTTTCTTGATACCAATATCTTTCATCTCAACGATTCCCTTCAGAATGTACAGAATTTCAACACTAATAATGAATTATTTGATGGGTTTCAGGAGGAATCTCAGTTGACCCTCAATCTCAAAAAATTCCTTAACATAAATTATGCCTTTCAAAGGGACTCGTCTAAGGAAAAATGGCTAATGGATGGAGACAGGAACACAAATTTCGTCAATTCCTTACAGAAAATCAAGAAAGTATCATAGCCTTTTCCTTGATAAAAAATGGGGATAGTTTCATTGATAACATATGGTATCTCTCAGATTATGTCATATCTTACTTCAATGAACTCTTAAATTGATCATCAGTCACCAATGACCCTATGGACAGTGTCATTCTGAAGCTTGTGAATCAAAAGAATAATGACATCATTATTGTTATTCCTCTAGAACCATATATTAAAGAGGCTGTTTTTAATCTCAAACCTGATAGTTCCCCTAGTCCAGACGAATTTGGTAACTTTTTATTTCAATTTTTTTGCAATTTTATTCATGGAGATGCTTGTAGGATGGTCACTCAAAATATTAGAGGGGGGCCTCTTCCCAATGGTCTGAATTTAAAATTTCATGCCCTGATCCCAAAGGTGGAGAATTCCAAGGAAATAAATTTATTCAAGCATGTTTCTTGGCGTAATACCACCTACAAAATCATCTGAAAAATTCTAGCTATTAGGTTTTCTCTTGTTGTTGGAAACATTGTATATGATAATTAGTTCGTCTTCAATAAAGGGAGATCGATTCAAGATTAACTAATAAATACTTTGGAATGTGTCAATCTTCAAAAAATTAACACCAAACATGGAAACATTACCTTCATGTTATATTTTAGGAAATATTTTGATAAAATGGATAGGGTCTTTATATAAAAGATTTTCATCATGTCTGGTTTTGATGAAGTTTTCACCAATTGGGATAAATCTATCTTGAGTTCTTCACATATCTCAGTTCTCATTAATGGTTCTCCACAAGGCTACTTTGATTGTTCGGGAGGGGTTAGTCAGGGGAATCCTCTATCATCGGTCATTTTTTCAATAGATAAGGATTATCTCAGTAGGTTTGATTCCATCATGGCTGAAAAGGGCATGTTGATGGCCATTCATGCTAGGAGAGGGTTTGTTGCCCCGACAAACCTTTTATATTCTAATGACATTATCCTTTTCACTCAAGGGGACAAGGGCAATATCAAAAACATCAAGAGAGATCTTTTTCATTATGAGAGTGTTTCGGGTAAAGAGAATAGTTAGAGAAAGTCGTTTTTCTTCATTGGAAGGAATTTTTATCTTTACAAGAAAATTGAAATCACTTGAGAGTTGGGAATTCGGGAACGGGCCCTCTCTTTCACTTATCTGGAAGAACCCATGTTTTGTGGAAGACCAAAGGTATGACATTTTTCTAGAATTGGTAGCATGATTAAAAGGTTACCCTCATAATGGAAATCAAAACAATTATCCATGGCCGGTAGGGTGTGTCTTGTAAAGTCAATAATTATTTTTAAATTTGTGTACTCATTCGTGGTGTACAAATGGTCAACTACTCTACATAAATGAATATATGTTTCCATAATGAATTTCATCTGGAGTGGTAGAATCATTGACAAGAGTCTTGCAAGGGTTTCATGTAATTATTTATGAAAGATGTATAAGGAAGGGGGCCTCGTAATCAAATCCCTTAGATGCTTTAATGATTCATTGTAGGCAGGGTTTATATGGTGGTTCATAAATATTCCATCTGATTCTCTAGGATTCATTAGAGCCAGATTCATCCATAGGTTCAAATCTGAAAATTTACACTTCTTTAACTTCTTGGTGCGACCTGCATTCAGAAATATGTTCTCCAAAATTGATGTAGATTTACAGTGGATAGTCTTTAGGGATCCTTCCTTAAAATTTGGGAAATGTAATTGGGTTGGAAATCACTTGGAAGACCTTATTCTGGAGGATGAGACAAATCTGTATATGGATTTATCAATCAAGGAACAGCTTGGATGCATTGAAAGTATTCTAATTCCTATTATCTCCATTGTTGAGAAGTATTTCTTCTCATACAAAAGATATTTCTGGGCTTGGGAGCTAGCTTCCAATGGATTAATTTCATCCAATCAGTTCTATAAGAAGACTATTAGTATTAATTCTGACTACAAGTGGATGGGTAGACTCCATAAATGATTCCTGAAACCTTCTCGGTTCAACAATGTATAGGGACTGGCACATAAGAAAATTACAACTGATAATTATCTTCAATCTCGGGGAATATAACTCTGTTCCATGTGTGTGTTATGCCTTCATAATGGAGAGGATATCGATCATATTTTTCTAATATGTGAACCACCATCCGCAATGTGGAAAAGAACTTTATGACAATTTTGAAGTTCATTTTCCACGAGCCAACTCGATTTTCAATTTCTGTATGAGTTGGGCGGAAAGGATCCTATCGCCACAACTGCTATTTCTCATTCCAGTAGCTGCACATGAACTATTTCACTTCATCTGGACTTCCAAAAACAAGGATGTGGATGAGTCTCAGACTTTTAAGGTTGGGTGTCTTATATATTGTATACTCACTGTTGTATGCGAGGTGAGAGTCCCACGATGTAAGTTTTCTGTCAATTCTCTTCATGATATCTAGTTTGTCAACTGGGTTGGGGTCGAGGGTATTTTCCCCTTCCAATTGTGTTTCTTGATGTCCTTTAGGAGGCCCCATTTCATGGATGGATTGAAATCGATTCAGATGGTGCTTCAAGATGGAATCTGGGTCCTTTGGATTTTGGTGCAGTTTTCAGGGACCATTACGGTGATGTTCGTAGGTGCTTTTATGGTTCATGAGGCAATGTATCTTCTCTCGAAGAAGAAATTCATGGGTTTATTTTTGAAATTGAACATTCTGAGCTAAAGTTATGGAATAAGATCTGGCTTGAATGCGACTCTACAACTATTGTCATTGCCATTCGGACAGGTTCTTTGCACCTTTCATGGAATCTCACAAATCGTAGGACCATATGTCTATACCTTATATTTTCAAAGTAGCATATTGTTACTCATGTATATAGAGATGAAAATTATTTGGTAGATGATCATGCTAACAATGGTGTGAATAAGGCTGCTTATCATTGAGATGATCAAGATCTAGGTGATCTTTTTCTTATTTTTAGGAGGGTTCAATGTAAATTTTCTACCTTCAGATTTGTGTAAGTTTTTTATTAATAAAGATGTCTTACTTTTATGGGAAATCTCCCATCCTACTATTAAAAATATTATATCATGTATGATTTTATTATAATATCATGTCACCTCTCAGTAAACAAAATTTTTTTAGTACCATTATTATTTATGTTAACAACTTCATCTTCCCATGCATGTTTTTTCACATATGGTATTGTTCATGTGAATATGATTTAGAACCACAATATCTATAAAGATATTAATACTATACATATAATATTTAATCATTACTATCCATTTAAAAACCATTTTTTGATGTTTTATGTGTAAAATATATCACATCACTTCATAATGTTGGTAGAATATACATATATATTACAACTAAATATTTTCACACATAAAAATCACATATTTTATATAAAGATTCAGTAAATATAAAAAATAAGTGCTTAAGGACCATATTTGTTTTGTTTATTCAAAATATAGATACAAGATATTCTTATTTAATTAATGATATTCAACAACTCCAATAATTATCTTCCCCTATTGTAGACATAGTAAATGAGATGTTGATAAAACCGTTCTTAATAACCTGGTGAAAAGAAACATAACAAATGGAAAGCTCATATTCTCAATATGGTAAGGAATGTGAGATATAATCATATTAACATATCAAATCATTAGATTATCATATGGTTATGTGGTCATTAACATAACTTATACATCTTATACCCAACAATTCATAGCTCATAAACATTAGTTATGCCATTAAGAATTATCATTATAGAATACGTGATTCATATGAAATTGAAATCTTCATAATTACAGAACAATAATCTCATGTCATAATATTTCAGTACCATCAAAACAATATAAACCAGTTCATTTTTCAATATTAACTACCAAGTGGATCATGTCTCATCACTTTTTTCCTATTATGAATCAATCCGATAGGCATGACTCCCATTGTTGATTAGGCCCATAAAATTGTTTCCCAATGTTATCCAATGAGATATAAAACATTACCCAATTCATTATAGTGATATTTTAGTCCCTCCCATACTTGGTTTTAACAAGCTAATTGACTTTTTTATAACATAACCACCAACATAGGTTATTAAAAACCCACCATCCATTGTTATAACATTTCCATCATCCATGTAACGGCGGAGGCCAGGTTCCAAACACCAATTCCCTAAGATGATTTTCCACATAACCTCATGTTTTTCTCCACATAAACTAGAGGATACTAACTAGTAGTGAGGTTTTGGTAAGTAAATCATGGGGAGTCTATATCCTCTTTTAATAGAGTTAACACCAATAAAAATAACATTAAATAGGGGAAGAATACATATAATCACAATAAAATACCAATATCACAAAGTAATCAAATAAGGAAATACAATATCTAAATGAAGGTGAATAAATTTCATGTTAATGTAAATCATCTTGTCTAAAATGAAACCATGAAAAAAATAAAATTACTACACCCTTTGAGTCCTCAACAACGTTTGGTTCCCTCAACCATCCCCTACCCTAAATCTAACATCGGGCACTTGCTATTTTCTTTTAACCTATCCTGCATCCCTGAAATATATTTTACAACTGATTAGTTATCCCAATTAAAGTGTTAGTACGAATTATTAGGACATGAAAAACGATGTCTAAAATGAATCTAGTAAAAAAATAATGTATGTTGTTGTATAAAAAAATAACATAAATTCATAAATAAATTGTTATCACATTATTTGTGAATATTTATTTAACTACATAATCCCATGGATTTCAATGGACACTCGATCCCCAATACCTATTTTGACACATGCCAAAGTATTATCCATATTACATAATCAATTCAAATTTCATTAATTCATCAACATAGCTCAATATTCCATGTCTAAAGTTTTTGGTGCAAAACTACATGTCTAATAAGTTGTTTATAAACCATGAATATATTTATCTTTCACGGGCATACAAAATCATATATATCACCACTATTCTCAATAATCCATATATATCATTGGTCTAGTTCATCATTTCTAGCACCACAAGTAACAATTATGCACATATATCATTGGTTTACATCATCCTAGGTAGCATTCCATTTATCAACCATAAAAATATAACTATCGTTGGTATAGATCTTCATATCCAACCCTCATTTAAAAATTATTCAATTATATCATAGTCATCCTAGATCATCTTGTATATAACCCCATTGATCAACCATTCGTTAATTAATAAAATAATTAATCCAGGCCCATTAATTTGTTTAGTAATTAATTAGTTACATCATTTTTCTTATTCAATTCATTGATTATTGAACCATTATCAAACTCTTAATCTAATAATTATTTCCCCAATTAATTACTCTCATGTTACAAACCAAAAAAAAGTAAAATTAACTCAAAAATTTCTTATCCATTAATTCCAAATTCAATACCTCAGTAACCAAATAATTTATTAATTATCTCAATTCCACAACTCCAAATACTCAATAAAATACTTAAATCCCCAATTCATGTCTTCATAATTAATTCATCAATTAATTATCATAAATAAAAATTTCTTGAATCTCATAATTAATTCTCCAAGTATACATATCTTTTATCGATCCAAAATCTAACAATTAAAAAACCATCAAAAATAATTAATTTAGTGCATTTTTTTGATTCAATTAGTTATTTCAATTGCTAAAAACTCTACTAATTCTAAAAATTTCATACATATAATCAGAGTCAGGAAAACGAGAATAGAAGTTTTTGAAAATGTAACTTTAACTGATGATTCCAAAAAATATCCATTGTTCTACGTCCATGTCTAATGAGGGAAATGGTTGAAAAGACGCAACTAGATGAAGATTGATCTGCATAAAAACCACCAATGCATTATTCTAAGGGGTTTCACTAAATGGGTGAAAAAATAAGGAATATAATTATGAAATCCAACCAAGATAACTTACCTTGTATTGATTTCATGAATGATATGTCCAAATGGGGGAATGGAACTCCAAAATTACATGTAGGGTAACCTTATGTCAGGAGGAGGGAAGATGCAGTGCGCTCAACAAAAATCATCACCAAAACAACATTAAAACTGCAATTCATTAACTTACACTGTGTGTAATCTAATTACATGTCCTAAAATGATTTTTTAATGGATTCCACCAAAATATACATCCCTTTAGATTTATATTATTAAAACCCACCAAAAAATACATGACATTTAATTCCATTAGATGACGTTTAAATGTATTGCAGTTGATTTTTCATACCATTTTTCATTAAAACTCTCTCAAATAACCATGAACCCATTTTTAAAACCATACCTCTTTATACAAGAAATCCATTAATTAAAAATATACATCTCCAATCCTTAGTCCATTTTCTCCCAAAAAAAGTGTCTTTTTTAAACAAGGTCAGTTCACTAAAAAACATTGGGAGAAATGTACCTAAAAAACATAGAACATACAATCTCCCCACGTTATAATAGCACAACCTTGAGATTCACATTGAGGAATCTCAATGATTTTTAGTAAAAAATATCAGTCCATTTTTTCCACATATATACTTCCCTCTCCCATGATTCCACTTTTGTACTCCCATGTTTCCCCAATAATCAAAATATCGGCATGGTATTTCCCCCACAACATATTCCCACCGCGTTCTAAAAAACGTATTAGATACTCCTCAAAGGATGCATCTTTATCAAGATCAACATCTCTCACATCAATCACATGAGAAGGGTTAGGTTGATACTTTTATAATTTTGATACATGGAAAAAATCATTCACAACATTTTATTTCTATGGAAGATCCAATCAGTATTCCAGTAACCTGATACTCCCCACAATTTTGACTTGTCCAATAATCATGGTTGACAACATGCTATACCACTGTATACTATGGTGACCCATCCCAGGTGACACATGATAGAATAAATGATCACCCTTTATAATCTATAAGGATCATCTATATCTTCAATCATACACATTCTGACTACTCTGATCTATATACATACATTTCTGAATTAGGTATGCCTACTCTGATGTCTCCTGAATGAGACTTAGACCCAACAAATCTAACTCTCCATCCTCTATCCCACATAGCGATGATATTTATGTACTATGATAAAAATCCTCATACATAATATCTATGTTGTTTCATTATATATATTTTTTTGGAAAACTCCACAAAAAACTATTATTTTTTCCAAGTCCCACTAAATTCACGAAAAAACACCAACATCATATCCCCTAGTTTGTATATAGTACACTCTAACATCTTTAATTCCATTGTGTGTAAGGTTATAATCAATAATACCAACATTCTATGCGCCTTATTTAATACCTTTTAGAACCATAATGTAAAGAATGGATTTTAGTCTTAAAAAGAAAAATGTGGAACCCCATGAAAATGGACTATCTATTGAACATACAAAACTCCCAACTACTTCATTGAGAATGTCTCTAGTATAGGAATGAAATGATCTATTTTTTCAACTAATATAAAATAACCCAAATAGATTCATTCTTCCCATGCATCTTCATAAGACAAACAAAAATGATTGTAGTCACATAATCTCAATTCCATTAGAGAATAGGTGATGATTAAAGAAAACCACCAGGTCGATGATGTTCTACCATCACCTACAGATAGGTGTAGAATCATTTAATTGACCCTTATATCCCCATATTCATGAATGTACACTGAAATTGTCTTCATAGGTCACATTACATTACGGTCCCACCTAGATGTATATCCCACTTCAAGGAATGAGATTCTAGCATGAGCTTCTCTCCCAAGATCATAGTCACGCTAACCTGATTCTAAGAATAGATGATCTCATCATCATATATTATTCATTGTGAAAGTCATTCCCAACCATTTTTGATTTCTCATAATTTAAAACACTCAAGATCCTCATACTATCTATCTTGGAGTTTTCTCAGATGTGTAGACTCCAATAAAACGGATTTGAGAGTCTTCTGATCCTGACATTCTTGTACCACCACGTACATCACAGCCTATAAAAGCATAATCTTTCACTCATCACTTGAAACCAATACCATATGAGTCAATGTTTTATTACACAATGCATCAACCACACTATTTCTCTTTCTTGGAGTACATTAAAACTCAATGTCAAATGACATTATATATTTAACCCATATCCATAGCTGAAGAGTAATATCTTGTTTCAAGACAATATACCTTAATATCTTGTGATTGGTGAACACTAAAAACTAATCTCCAAACATATAATTCCACAAACACATAAAAACATAAACAAATGCTACAAACTCAAGGTCATGGGTAGGGTAGTTGTCTTCATGTGGCCTCATATTATAAGACCCATATGCCACAACTCGATCTCCCTACATCAAAACTACTTCTAGTTCATTCCCAAAATCATGAAAATTCACTATGTCCTCCTCATAAAGACCAGGTAGGATCAATTATCAAGATGAAATCAAGAACTTCATTAGTTATTTTATTTCCTTTTCAGTTTATCTTGACCATTTAAAATCTATCCCCTTTTGGAAGATCCAAAAAGTGGACCTTCCAAATGGGAAAAGGAATGGATGAATCAAAAATAATATCTACATAACCCCATAATGTTTCGGATATCAAAAATGTTCTTAGGATGATCCCAGGATACCAATGCATAGACCTTATCTATGTTCACAAACAAATGATCCTCTTCGATGGTGTTACCGAATAATTATGCATGATAAATCCAAAACTAACATTTAGTTTTCCTTGAATATTTCTGATTCACTCTCTGTGTTCTCATAAAAATGTAAATCTATTAGGGAATGATAATCATGAGTCTTGAGGTATACCAACATTTCATCCATAAACACTAAAAATACATATTTCGATAAAGATGACATAATATATTCATCAATCCTATAAATTTTAATGGTGTATTTATCAACCCAAACAACATTATGATGCTCTCATATATGCAATACCATATTATAATCATATTTCTTAGTATATCAGTAGCTTGAAATCTCAATTGATGATACCATGATTTCATGTAAATATTCGAGAACACCCAAGATCCTCTAAACTAGTCAACAATTTTGTAAATATTTGGAAAAGGATATCGGTTCTGTGCCATCATATTTTTCAAAATCTAGTAATTTACACATAAGAATAAAATCGTATCATCCTTCCTTGAAAACAATATAGAAGAACCAATAGGTAACATACTCAGATAGATGGACCCTTTATCCTCCAAGTCATGCATCTGAGCCTTGAGCTCTTGAAAATATGTTGATGCCATTATTTATGGTGGACTCAAAACTAGATCATCCCATGACATGGGATCAATGATTAATTATAAATCTATCTCAGGTGGATTCCATTTGAAGTCTTCATGTAAACCATCGTGATACTGTTCTGCCACTAGTGAAAAGATCTAAATCTTTATACCTTCATCATCTAGTAAAAGACTAAAAACCTGGGCTATGTGCTCTGCCATTTCCTGAGTAAATTTTCATACTAAGCCTTACTGGATATCCCATACCCCTAAGAGAATATAATAGTTACCCTTAGGATTTAAAAATATCACCCTCCTTAGGTAACCATTAATTTGGGATTGATATTCAGCTGGCAAGTCCATACCAATAATTAACTCAAAACCTCACATGTCATGAGTATAGAGATCAGACAAAAAAATATTCCCCATATTCTAGATAACATATCTGGAAAAAATATATGTATCTATAGGGTAGTATTAAGAGTGTATCTATGTTTATTTTTTGTCTCATAAACTCCACTGCCTGGCTCAAACCATTGAAAATATTTCCAGATTTAATGGAATGAAAGGCACTAATATTAAAAAATGAATTTTATAATGTATAAAATTAATGAATTTTATTCCCATTATCAATGTCCCAACAACTATGTCGAAAAAGAGTAGTTTTCACAGTATGAAACTTTCCTTCCCCACTTCCATGCGATGTTTCCTGACTCCCCTTAGATTTCCCCCTTTCTGATATGGTTGATCCTTCCAAGATTTCCAAATTATCTACCACATTGACTAGTATAAATCCAACTTACAGACTGATATAGTGCAGATGATCCGATTTCAGCACCCTGGTTTAGTCTAAATCCTACATCACTGATCGTTTTTCATGAGTTCAAGCAAAAATTCTATATATCTTCCACCTTTCCGTAGGATCTACATCTTACTGATGGCCAGGGAAAAGATTTTTTAATTATTATCATCCTACCACACTGGTGGACAATCTATTTGGTATTATCTTGAGGGACTGATCCACCTGAATGTCATATTTTCTTCTCAGTGCTCTAGCCAATGTTCATGTAATTATTCTTCTTATTCTATATGTATTTAGTTCTATATCATCCATATGATACAATATGTCCCCCATTGGAATCCTATATAAAGTACCCCTATGATATTAAGTCATGATTTACAACTTCTAAGAACTTATTTGGTTTGATGACATTCATTTGGGATATAATTTAACATCTAATTCCATCCTAAAATTAGTTTTCTGATGTATCATCACCTTCCACCATAGCTAAAATAAGTCATTTAAAATCTATAAAACATATAACAAATTCCATCAGGGATATTTTCCCCAAATTCAATCTCATGAACTCAGCTTCCCTCTTCTTCCTCAATGTCTCTGGGTATAAGTTTTCTAATAACTAATCTATGATTTCCTTCCATTTTATAACATCAGTCTGCCCAGTATGGTCGTGGACATCCCACCAATTTTTAATTGATCATCATAGTATATATGCATCTAAATTGACCCTCTTCTTAGTAGGGGTCTCTAAATGTTCATGTTTTTTATTGATTGAATCAACCCAGAACTCAGCTTCCTCTGATCCACCCTCTATAATATAATTAGTAGGGTTCGGAGACTAGAATTTCATTCTCAAATCCGATATAAGAACCCGCATTAGGTATCTTCTCATTACTTTCATTAATCGAGCTAATTAATCTCTAAACATCTCCCATACATCCTTACCATGCACTATCAGTGCCTAATGTTCCACCACTAGAGGATAATACATAGTTCTATACTTCAATCCTCCTCTTAATAAAAATCATCATGGATTCATATCTCTACAATTTAAAATACTCATCATAGGTCTCATAACAAAATTTTATCTCATTTACATAAGTGTACAAACATAAAAATAATTCAAAACTCTTATCTTCCCCAAATACCACCACATTTTTGAAACTGATTCTCCATCACTACCCTTATCCACCATACTCCTTTTTCTTGGATCTCAAATGGTATTATCATATCAATTTCATTATTTAAGAACCCATTTATTTAATTTTTTCATCATTTTACCATTTATAATTTCATATCCTACGACATTTTCAATTCAATATCACAAGAAGGAATAACAATATATGTTCAACAACTTTACTAAAACCTATTTTCTTCTTTATACTGGAAATGATGCATTTCCCAAAATAGTATGGAGTTTCTAGAATTATTCAAGAATACACTAATTTCATTCCATTAAGGGCCACTCATCAATTCATACAAATCTAAAAAAACATGTCACAGAAAAAGTGTGTCACTCAATGAGAAATAACATTCAATTATAAAAAAACATTGATAACAAAAAATCCCACCATGAAAACATACTTTTTCCCGTACATGGGTTTGGAACACCCATCCATAATCCCATTACCAATCCCAGACACATCTTTTTGTTCTGTCTAACATTATCAAATAGTATTACAAAATAAGAAAAAAAAATTCTCTTATACAACATTGTAAAGTCTAAACCCATTTTCTACACATTGGTGCCCTGAATCGATTCAGCGCATGACCTTTGATGCACTTACCCATATTCCAGATGCACAAACTAATAGCAACGTTCTAATAAGTCAATAATTGGGTTTATATACCCTCTTTTATCTTATTACAAACCAATATAAATAATAATAAATAGTGGAATAATATATATAATCTTAAACACCACTAATATCTTATAATAAATAGGGTAGGAAATACAATATCGAACTATATAAAAAATGACATGTTAATGTAAGGGTCACTAGTCAAAAATGAAACCCCAAATGAATGACACTAACTAATACCATCATGTCCCAACCCATATCTAATTCCCCGAACCATGCTCTATCCTAACCCAGTCATCTAATACATGCAATTTTACATTAACATTTCATATATCCATGAAATCCATTCAGGTACAAATCTCATCGCCCGAGTAGGGAGTGAATATGAATCAGTAGAACACAAACCATGGTTTTTAAAACAAATACAATCAAATAATAGTGTATTTAGTCATATAAAAAAATAATTACAATTCATAAATAAATGGTTATCATATTATAAATTAATATTTATTTAACAATAGAAACCCTTGAGCTCCCATGGACACCCAAATCTAAATACCTATTCTGGCCCATAACGAAGTCTGATCCATATAACATAATCAATTCATATTTCATTATTTCGGCCACATAGTCCCATATTCCTTTTATAATGTTTTGGGAGTAGATCTCTTTGTCTTGTACATTGTTTATCAAACATGAATGAATTTATATATCTTTCATGGGAATTAAATGTCGTGTCTAGCACCCCTATTCTCCATCATTAATATACAACATTGGTGTACATCATCATATCTATCACCACTGTTCTCAATCACACAAATATATAATTGGTTTTGATCATCATACCTAGAATCCCATTTATCAACCCTACCAATAGATATGTCATTCACCTATATTTTCAGGTTTTTCCCTCATTTGACAACCATTCATGTATATCATCATCATCATAGATCACCATGTCCATCATCCCATTGATAAATCAATAATTCAATCATAAATCAATTAATCCAATACAATTAATTAATTCATAAATTAATTAATCGGATCTATTTTTTAATTAATAAATTCATCAATTAATTAAATATTCTCATACTTAACATATAATAATTAATTCACCAATTAATTATTCTCAATTTAAAACTTCAAAATATTATAAATAACTTGATAATTAATTATCCCAAAATTCCCAATTCAACCCGTCAAAAATATATTTATCAAGTAATTATACCAACCCATAATTACCAAAAATCAATCAAATCCCCAAATCCGAAATTCATGCCTTGATAATTAATTCATCAATTAATTATCCAAATTCAACAATTTCTAGTATCACATTATTAATTATATAATAATTTATCTCATTCATCGATAAAAAATATCAAAATTTTACAACCATATCGATAATTTATTTTACCATATTAACTAATTAAATTAGTGATTTCAATTGAAAAACAACTCTATAAATTCTACAACATACATATACATAATAAAAAATCAAGTGTATGGGAATTGAATTTTTTACAACCTAGTATTTTCCAAAAAAAAACTCCAATAGAAAATTTCTATAAGAAAAGATGTGGATTATTTCAAAGATGCTCCATGATCATGATTGATCAACATCAAAACCAATAATGTAATATTTATGGGGTTTTTACCAAATGGGTTGTAAAAGAAGGAAGAGAAAGAATAAATCCATCCAAGAAGACTTACCTAGGAAAAATCACATGAATGGTACTCCTAAAAGAGTATTTGTATGTCCAAAATCACCTAGTGGGTCTCCATAGGCTGATAAGAGGATATTTTCAGTGGGTCCAACATAAATTAGCCACATATCTACATTAAAGTTGCAATTCGGTTATTTACATGGTGTGTAATACAGT
This sequence comes from Viscum album, assembly GCA_963277665.1. NCBI lineage: Eukaryota > Viridiplantae > Streptophyta > Magnoliopsida > Santalales > Viscaceae > Viscum > Viscum album. The sequence goes on along the minus strand of OY728151.1, from coordinate 126,884,399 downwards.
TTCACTTCATATTTTTTTTAATTGCTTCCACCTAAAAATATGTCACCTAGGATATATTTTATTCAAACCCAATAGCAATTACATGACATTAAGTCCCATTACAATGCATTTTAATGTTCTATAGTTGAGATTTCTTCTCATTTTCCTTTTAAAGCCAAACAACACACCATAAACCATTTTTATGACATTGGTCATTTATAACTATACTCCATTAATTTAATGGAATACATCACAAAAAAATATTTATTTTTCTAAAACAAAGGATTTGAATCTTTGAACAAGACTTGGACACTAAAAAACATTGAGAGAAAAGTACCAGAAAAAAAGATGGGGTATTAAAATCAGGGGTTAGAAAATAACCACCATCACATAATGAAAACAATAAATAAGTTTGAAACAAGAATATAAAACATTCATCATATCATAACACAGTAAAATAAAAAAGGTATCATAAATGTTTCATCATTTTGTGACCTACCGAAAGGAAATGGTTCTGATAATCAGCTCATCAATTAACTAAGGCATAACCCATTGAAAACGAATAGGTTCCAAAAAACAAATCTTCATATAATCATAAACCATCTATGAAATAATATGTATTCTATAGTTGGATCATATCCATAGTAAATAATATTTTACATCAAATTTTCCCATATTATAACAATAATGAATTTGTGTGATCAATTTGAACATTTTTTTAGGAAAATAGACAATCAAAATTGAAAATATTTTTTGAAAAAATATTCCAAAAATATTTTAAAATCAATATTTTTAAATTAAAATTGAATGAAATAAAATATTATTTAATTAATTTATATAAATTGATATATTGTCATTAAATTAATGTAATAATCTTTAAAAAAATTATCTTTCAAATTAAGATAAAATTTAAGGGGACTCGTTTAGAAAATGACATAATTTTTCATTTTATAAGATTTTTAAATAACATGAACAAGGGTAAAAAATTAAAATAATGTTATAATGAAGTAATAATTGAATACATATATAGAAAACATTGATATTGAATAAAAATGTTTTGCTACAAAAAGAGAAAAATAAGAACATTTTTTCTTAAAAACGTTGTTTTGGGCTTATAATATATTTAAAGGGAGAAATTAATAAAAAACATTTAGTTTTTCAAAATTAAGAAATGATGCATAATATAAATTTGATTATCTATAGGTATATCATGATATATCATCATTGAAATCATGTCATAAACAATCCTAATAAAAAATTAGATTTTAACATTAAACCTTTAACACATGGATATCAATTCAATCGCATTCCCCATGAAAAATTTAAAATTAGATGTTGATTTATATACCATATTTATCTTTATAAGAATAATAAAATACATTAATGGTGTTTATATGCACCCAAAAAAAGTAAAAATGTTGTGTATAAGTCATGCCTCTTAGAGAAAATAAATATAGATGAAAATTCATTATGTTAAACCTCATCTACCTTCATACATGATAGAATATCCTATATAATATATATAAATTAATGATAAATTAATTAAATATCCTTTATCATACATATAATGCAATATATGATTTACTTATAACCTTTAATTACACATTAAATAAAAATTCATTGTTAAATTAACGTTTTGGGTTATAAATGATGTTTTTCAAGTATATTTTGGTTTTTATACTTTGGTCCTTTTATTTTAATCATTGTTACATAATAAAAATAATTTTAACCAAAATAATTAAATCATATGTATTCATTGTATATTAATTTAGACTAATCCAATAAATACTGAGATAGAAGTTGAATTGCACTATTCATGGAGATGCTAGGTCATACGTACGCATGAGAGATTTTTCATCTATCTCATTGGATGAAATGAAATAAAATTAAACAATATTTTAACTTTATAACATAATTTTTATTTGACATATAATGTCTGTTCTTTTCACCCATCCTTATTACCTTTCATTCAGATAGTATGTGAATTACTATCCACATAACTCTGTGAGATGATAGTTTGTCACACACACGAGTGATGCTATATTATTCCCCTAAAATGGAATGTTATAATTTTTATATAATATTATAATTGTATAATAACAATTAATCCATAAATATCTTATAAAATTTTTCAATAAATAATTATATCAATCCATGAGAGGTAGTTATGGAAAACATATTACATTGGATTGTGCGGTGGTAGTCCATCATACACCTGATCGATGATTTTTATTACCATTTGATTGAATATGATATTGATATAAGATATTTCATCAAAATAATAAAATAATAATATTTTCATAGAGACCTAACCCCTATAATCCTTGTTTTGGTGTTTACGAGAATTACATTTTCGTGATTACAAGGAATAAAATCATGAAGGGCCGATGAGTTTAGGAGTCTTCGGTAAACCAGATAAATATATGAGTTTTACATTATATTTAGAATATAAAAAATAGCATAATTTTAATTAGGATAAATTTATAGCATCTAAAATATACTTTTACATATTTCTTATTATGTTCATGTAATCCTGTTGAAAGGATTCAAAATAAGGATGAGATCAAATACTCAGTAAGGGTTATCTATAATGAGAAAAATGAATCCGCGAGAACAATCAATATGACAAGGTTGATAACAAATAAAAGTTCCATGTTACCATTATACTAAGAGGAAACACATAAAAATATATAAACCAAAATAATTGACCACAAATTCTATATAAAATTAATATAAAAAGAAATGAGATTATATTTATTTTATAGTGAAAATAAGAGGGATAATAATGGTTATTAAATACTATATGAAAATTGTTATTAAATATTGGATGTTATATTTCCAAAGAACATGATAAATTTACCATCAATATATATCCTCAATAACCATTATTACATGTTTTTTAAAAGCCATCTGATTTGAGTCAATTCCTTTCACAAGACACTACTATCAAGATCTACCCTTCATAGAGTTTAGAATTGCTTAGAAACAAACTTGATTTGTTTTCCACTAACCTATTTCATCAAATAATACTAATGATTGATTGATGTTATTAAATTAACTGGTAGCAAGCCCATGTAATACATGTCTAAATAATACTTCTTAAATCAAATAACAGATTTAACCCATAAACAGTGTGCCTTATCAAATATCTGTATCGATTAAAGGATACAAGTTCTTAAATAATTCTCCATTTAATCAAATAACATTAAATGTACACACAAATGGTCAAAATGGTAAGTGGTTAATGAAATAATTATTTCCATGATAAATCATATCAATATTTAAGAAAATTTTAATTTTTATTGAAAAATTATTACAATAGAAACAGTTTTTAAGAGAATGTTATCAAGTATATATTAATGTGAGATTGCAAAGATAACTTTTACCACGTGGTAATTATTATCTAGGATCCTATTAGATTGAATAATTATAAATTTATGCTTAAAATAAAATTAGTTATGAGTGAGTCATCATATTCAATTAAAATTGGGAATTATATATACCACATCAAAGGGAACTGGTGCATAAACCCAAATAAGTAACAATAAAATGTAAATGATTATAAAATTTCATACAACTTTTAAAATTCTGAATTTATATGCACCATTAAATAAATAATATCTAATAAAAAAATAAATACCATTAAAATAAATTTAATCATGATATGAAATACAATATGTAAATCATATAAATAAATAAAAATAAATAAGGGGTCAAAATTGTGTATACCTTATAGGAAGAAAAGTGAGAGAAGAATCCATTACCTTGAGTATAACTTGTCACGTCTGTCTTTATCTTCGTAAAAAGTAATCATTTGTTTCTTATTTATATGATTTAAATTTTTTTTAAGTTTATTATTAATTTTATTTAATTTATTAACATTTTATATACAATTAATTAATAAATTTCATTTATGCCAACTGTCTTGACCATATTTGGTTTATGTCCGAAAAAACATTTGTAGGTAGATTGTGGTCAAAGGGGTCATTATTTAAACATATCCATGATAATTATCATGAAATAATTATCATATTAATACATAAATTAAACTGTGAAAACCAATCATTTAATATAGTTTTGAAAATGAATTGATTGTATAATCAAGTAGAATGTAGTATGTATTTACATGTGAGTAGAATTTCCATTTTTCAATGATCATTGAGGATAGGAGGTTTGAAAAATTTATCTTTAAAAATGAACATTATGTCTTAAATACTGTATTATTTAATTATAAATACTTTTATATATGATTTTTGTGATGTAAAAGGAATCAAATCACATCGAGGAGGTGTTAGTCCACATTTTCATGAACAACATTATCACCTTGTTAGTGTATGAATGTGTACAAAATAAAATGATATATTATATTAATAAAAACTAAGTATGTAATTAATATATTATTGATATCTTTTATTTCAAATAAATAAATTATATATTTATTAAGATTAATTCATAATATTTTGTAATATTAAATGGAATGCATCGTTCATGGAGATGGTAGGTTGTATGATACATGAACATTGATTGAATTTTATTTTCATATTAATGAAATAATATAAATTATAAATATGAATATTATAATTCTAGTATCATATTAATTTCATATTTATCACTTATGTTAATTCAAATTGTCCTTAACATATTCCACTTAATATTTGAATAAATCTCATCGCTTTGAATAGGAGGTAGTCCACATGTCCACAAATGATGTTATAATATTCCCAAAAATTAGAAAGCATGAAGATATGTCTTATAAAATAATTAATGAATAATATAGTCATTAAAAATATCATATAAATCGTATATAAAATCTAACTTTTTCATTTTTCCCACCCATGAAATGTGTAAATGGAAGGAATAATGACATAATTTTGTGATGCATTAGTCCATTGTACCCAAGAATGATGATTGTGTATCTAATTTGATGGAAGGGTGTTAGTTTAGGTTTTACAATTAACCTAAATAAAAAGTAAATTCTGAATAAAAATTTTTTATATTATAATGATATATAAATAATATATGGAGTATATAATGAAATAAAACAAAATCTCTCGTTGAAGAATATTACATCTTCTTTCGGTAACTCTTTTAAGTTTATAAAAAAACTTCCATATTGCTCTTTATGAATAATGTGAGGCTTTACTAATGTGGTTGGGGATGTTGGGGAAAACTTGTGTCATGTTTGGTATGAGGAAAATTTATTTTCAGGTGTTATAAAGTGATAGGTAGGGGAGAGTTCCATATTATTGTAGAGGGAGAGCGTCATTCACGTTCATATAAAACGTTAAACACTATTGAGAGGTATCACATACATAATTTTCCTCTAATAAAGAACCAAATTATACAAATGTGAGGATATTACTGAAATATGGACATCTAATAGGTTTTGGACATGTTTCATGGTCATTTTGGACCCTAATCTTAAGGTGTAGTCCCTTGTTAAGCTAATTTTTCTATTAATCACTATAATTACATTAACTATTATTTTTGGTCAAAAACATTGTTTCCCTTTATTGAAAATATAATTAATTATGATATAAAATATAGAAAATATTTTTTGAAATTAAATTCAGAAAACATCCATAATATAATTTAAAATAAATCTCATAGACGAGATGAGAAAGAGCGGTTTTAATATAAAACATATTCTTAAAAGTTTGAAATGTTTTTATATCTAATCTCAATTTTATATTTATTAAAATGATTTAAATTGGATAAATATGTGTACAACTAATCTCATTAATCTTTATAGACAATAAAAAATAGTTTTTACCTTATGAATGAATTATATGAAAACAAGTATTTAATTAAAATTTAGTATTTTTCACAATTAATTAAAAGGTAAATTATATCAAAGAAGAACAAAAATTCAACCTAACATAATTATTATTTTATTTTTTCCAAATTTTATTTTATTTTGAAAAATTGGGTTTATAACATTCTCATAATATGTATTCAAAATAGGTTCACCATTAAAATAAAAAACCCAAAAAATTGTTTTTTTCTTTTATGCCAAAAATTAGACTTTCTCTTATCATATGACTCAAATTTATATAGGAACACTTTCAAATATATTTGATTTATTATAATATATATATATCATTACAATGATCCAATAATATTAATTGTGTAAATTGTTTATGATAAAATTCCATTAGAAAAAAAATTTCCTTTTTATAAAAACATTTTTGTTATACATTTTCTATTCATTATTCATCTATAACTAATTTGAAACCAAGGAATTAGACTATATATTTTCATTTTTTTTATACTATTAATTAATAAAAATATAATGTCTAGGATATAATATTCATTTTGTGTAATAACTTTAATAATATTGGGTACGATTCAGTCTTCTATGCAATGCAAGCCATCAAAGAATCTTGATGCGTGAAACCCAGGATAAAATAAATGTTTTGTTAATTTCAATATATAGATTATGTTAAATCAATTTAAAATATTTTATAAAATATAAACTCAATTGATATTATATTCCATTAAGAACTTTATGCTTCATGTCACACAAAATATTAAATATTATGTGATTATTTTATAATTTCTAGGGTTCTACATTCTACCAACCGTTACTAAATTGAATCCTTACAATTCAATCCAAATATAAGTAATCAATTGTTTGATAATTTAAAATAAACTATTTTTGAAACCCCCACATCATAAATAGGTTAAATCACAAATCTTATTAATAAGAGGGAAATTGAAATTTGATGTTCACCACAAAACATTGTTATCGAATAGAATAAAATTATTGAAAATATGGGCACGAAAGAAAAAAATAACAATCATGTTATAATAGATAGTGATAGATAAAATGTTAATGAAAATGTTTTTATGTGAAATCCATAAACCTCATGTGTAAATACCATCACTGATATCATAAAAAATTATTATAATAGAATATTTTTTTGTTACAATTCCCTTTTTCCTAGATGAGGAATTCATTCACTCAATATGAATATATGGAAAAATACTTTTCTATTTTATAAATACAATGTTATCCTTTGACTGTGCCTGGAACTATTTCTACTAGATCTTTTAGTACATGTTTCATCATATTCTGAATTAATACATTGACATCTATAACCTCATCCAGAGATCAAATTAAATCATTTCAAAAATAGATGAATTTCCCAAAATATGATGATAAAAAAATTAAAGATAAGGTTACTAAATTTAAAAAATTAACTTTTCAACCCACATTAAGTGGCTCTTAATCATCACATAAAAACATGTGAATTCATTAATCATGTAATCTCTTGAAGCATTGTTACAAATTTAGTTACTATAAAATTTTATTTAAATATGAAAAATTTCTAATTACATAGGTAAATCAAATGATATTGGACATATTGCTTATATAAAATGTATTTTATAATACATCAATGATAGAATAACCTCATTTCTAGTAAATCATTAATCAGTTCCAATTTTTTCAATGCTATCAAATTTAGTTTATCCAGACTAATCATTTCTTCCAATACCATTATCGCAACATTATTAAAATTTTAAGGATTTTCATTGCCTCAATAATATGTTTTCCTAGAAGTTAAAATTTTACTTCACTCATTTTTTTTGGTTATCAATACCAAACAATATATGAATTCAATTACATAATAAAAATTACAAATATGCTATATCATATATTCCATAAATATTATAACCAGTACATCATTGATAAAATACTTAAATGATAAATTTATTGAATCCAAATATAATCACATGAATCATTCATATTTTTTATGTTAATATAATAAGATTGTACATGATTTTTTATCATCATATAATTTTAATTCGATTGATTCTTGGGAAATTTATTTGTGTAGTTCCCCATTTCACAAAATTTGAAACAAAAAATAACAATATTTTCAATCTTCCCATTGAATAATTTTTCATGGTGACCCTTTTTCGACATATTAAATAAGACCCAAATTTTTTCCATAATTTCCTAGGGAGATTCCATTAAAAATTATCACATGCGAGGAAATAATTCTTTCCCTTATTCCCTTTATCCATCATTTTCCCATCATTACTATTCTTATCATGTTTCTTGACTAATAAATAATACTAAAAAACACTTTCTATGTCTCTTTATCACATGATATTATGTCCTCATATGATGAACATGTTTTTATACAAGTAATCTTATAAAAATTCCCCTAACTTTAAAAGATATGATCCTTATTACTCTGTGTATAATGTGCATTGGTGAGGTTCTCATTCCTTATACTATGTTCTATTTATAAGCGACAAAAAATAGTAAATTATATCATATAATTATAAAACATAACGCATAATCCCAAAACTAGTTGAATGTTAAAAAAAATTGATAAACAAATATTCCTTGCTAATTTCATAACAATAAAATGGTTTATATGGAACTATCTTTTATATGTATCTTAGTGTTATGGTCCCTAATATATTCTTTCCAAAATATAGTTTCCATGGTTTCTTCTAGACTTCCTCTCATACCAAATTTAATAACCCAAACCGAGTAATCCTAGAGATGATGTCCACTACCATTAAAAAAGCATGATTCTATGGAATCAAATACTGATGGACCGATAATTTTAGTAGTTTTGGTAAACTATATATACACATGAGTCATACATTACATTTGAGATAAATAATAAAAAATAATTTTTTTCAAAGATAAATTTATTCCATCTAGAATATAATTATATATCATTCTTAGTAAATAACATGGAATCCTTGGAATAAGAAACAAAATATGTCTAAGTTCAAATTCTATGTAATGGATACGTTTAATTTAAAAATAATGATTTGATGAGAATAATTAATATAGAATGTTAATTAACTAACCACATAATTCATGTAATCTATAAACTGAGATGATGTTCTTAAACAATAATGAATGGGAAATAACTAAACTGACATTCCCAGTAATATATAAACTAGGAATGAAATTCATCCACTTATATTATCATATTGAAAACATAATGGAAAATAATGATAGATAAATAAAAAATTAGGAAACTGATAAATTATCCAACATCATTTTTTCCAAGAATATGATAGCTTTACCATCATGATCCATCCTAAAGATACATTTAAACATACTACATTGATACAAAGGCGAATGGTTTCTCGCCAACTTCTTTTTTCTTGAGAGAATACTGATGCATCGAGGGGATTATATTAGATGGTCCAAAACCAATGTATTTAATTTCCAAATAAATCCACATATAACAAATAATCAATAAAGATCATAATTAATGTCCTTTACCAAATATCTGTATGGAGTAAATGATGAATATTTATCGATAATTCCCCAATTAATCGGATAACTTTCAATGTATACACCCTATTTAAAAAATGTAATATGTTTTGTAAATAATAATACACTTGATATATGATAGGGATATTTAGGAGGAAATTAATTTCTTTAGAAAATTGATTAATATATACTAGTTGATTCATGATAAAGTTAACAATAACAAAAGAAAGCAAGATTGCAATGATAACTTTTACCAGTTCAAACTTTTAATGCTAAAGTTCCATGGATATTATAATTCAAAGTGAAATTTAATATAAAATTAATGTTGTCTAAATAATGATATTAAATGTAAAGGGTGAATAATATAAACCACATTAATGTGAACCTATGTATAATAACAAATTAGTCTCAATGTATGGTAAATTGAGATAAAATTCCTTACCGCTTACTGCAGTTTGAATTTAAAATACACCTAAAATATATATCATCAAATTAAATTATAAATACTATGAATAGAAATATAATCATTATATGAAATTAAATATGGTATGTATATACACCACAAAATCCAAATAAGTAGAGAAAATAGAGTCTGCCTCATGGAAGGAAATGTTAGACAATAATCGCATACCTTTCTTCAAACTTTTGATGTGGGACTATATCTTCAAGGCTAATATATTCATGTTAATTGTTTAAAATAATGATAAAAAATATAATTTTTTTATTTCTTTTACTTAATATTTTATAATGTTTTATAAAATTAATTAATCAATTAAGTTTATGCCAGATGACATGACTATATTTCATTTATCTTTCACAAATGACTTTTGTATGTAAACTATAGTCAAAGGGGTCATTATCGAAACATCACAAAAATGACAAACATGACATAATTATCATATTTCACATTAAATAAACTATTAAAACTAATAACAGAATATGGTTATTATAAATTTATTAACATTTTGATTGTGGAGACTATAGGTCGTATATATGCATGAGTAACATTTTTACTTGTTTATAATCATTGTGGAAAAATTTCATATCGCATTTATATTTCAATAATCATTATTATATCATAAATACCATTTTTTTAATCATATATAATTTTATATAGAATTAATATGATTCAAAATGAATCAGATTGCTTTGATTATGTGGTGGTACACATGTCCACGAACGAGGTTATGACTTTTTTAGTGTGTAAATGAGTAATAAGGAAAATAATATATATATTAACAAAACTTTAGTTACACCGTGAATATAATTATTATGTATTGATTATAGTATATATTCAATATATATGTATTTATAATAATCCACAATATTTGGTGATTCAAAATAGATTGCACTATTTAAGGAGACGTTAGATCGTACGTATATAAGAACGTTGATTCCAAATTAATTCCATATTGGAGGGAAAAAATGTAAACGAAATATATTAATATAAAAATATAGTATGATATTATTTTTATATTTATCATTTATAATAACAAAAACCACCTTTAATACATTCCAAATAATGTGGGAACAATTCACATCACTTTGAGGAGGCGGTTTTCCAAACATCCGCAGACGATGTTATCGCATTCCCAGAAAATGGAAAGCATGAAGATGTATGTAATAAAATAATTAAATGAGCATAAATAAAATACTAATATAATATATATCATATATAAACTATAATTTTATCATTATTCTAGCCATGAATGGTGGAAATGGAATAATGACTGACATTGCTTCACGAGGTGGTAGTGTGACGAAGACACGAATGATGATTGTATATCCCATTGGATGGAAATGTGTGTTGGTGTAGGTATTACCAATAGTATGATAAAATATCATTATACTTATTATATTTAGTTTTTTATATAATAATTAAATGGAATGGGTTGAAGGCGTATATAGTGAAATATAACAAAAGGGCTTGTTGAAAAACATTACCTCTTCTTTGTGTGACTCTTTTTGGTTTATACCAAAATACATCATCGGTTATCTTTTATAATAAATTGTATATTATATAATGAGGTGTGGAATTTTGGGGATATATTTTCTCTGGTTATAGATGTGACAATGGAGTTTCTATGTGTGATGAAGATAGGAATTTTCTTTTAAAGTGGAATAGGAGTATCATTTTTAAAAATATAAAAAGGTAGACACTATTGGGAAGTCCCTCTAACATTATGTTAATAAAAATGAAACAATTAAGATGAAATGGAAGATATGGATGAATGATGGACTGATAATGGTTTTTTTTCTTATTTCTACACCATTTTGGACCTTATGTTTATGGTTTTTTCCCTAGTTAATCTAACTTCCATATCAATCACTTCAATTAATTTTAATAACATTCACTAATATTTTAGGTCATTAACTATGTGAACCATACTTGAAATTTTGTATTATTATTATTATAAAAATGAAATCCATTTTTTCAAAATTTCAAAAACAAATTCGGATGAAATTATTTTACAATTAATCCCATAGACGGGATATGAATGATAGTTTTTAAAGTAAAAAAAATAAACAAATCGAAATGATTTTATATTAAATCTCAATGTGAAAATGAGTCCAATGAAAAAAATTCTATTAATATAGGAATATTGGATCATATTGAACTTTATAACCAATAAAAATAGTTTATACTTACAAATAAATTATATGAAAAAGTAGTTTTCAATTAAAATTTATTATTTTTCATTGTTCATAAAAAATTAAATATTTTAGAAAAAATTCAACATATTCACCCTTATATAATTATTATGTTACTATTTACAAAATTAAATTCATTTTTGGAAAATAATTTTTATAAAATGGATAATAATATAATTTAAAATATGTTTTCCATTCAAAGGTCTTAAAATTCCCTTTTGAAAAATATAGTATTTTATGCCTAAAATTGAACTTGTTCTTTTCATATGTCTGTAAAATGTACATCAAAAATGACAAAAAAATTATTTAATAATTAATATATATTTTTATATATATTTTTATATCATTAATATCATACATTAATAATAAATAAATAATTTTTTTATGATTTAACACCTTTGGGTAATTAAAATTGGTTTTTATAAAAACATTTCCATTATATTCATCTAGTTTTTATATTATTTTATTTTTAATGGAAACCAATGAATTAAAATATTTATTTTCATGAGTTATATAATCCTATTCATAATTTCAAATATAAAATCTTGTAGATAATTTTCAATTTAAAAAATAATATTAATTGTATTTTATAATATTTGATCTTCTGTATAATTAAATTTATCAAAGAAACATGTCCAACTAAATGCATGATAAAATAAATGTTTCATGAATTTAATTATATACAATAGATTGGATATATTTTAAATATTATATATACTATAAATTTATGTGATATTATATTCTATTATGCACTTGGTATGGTGTGTCATATACGTTATCAAATACAATGTTCTTATTTTAGAATTTCATGATGTTACAATGGTAGATATTAGGGTTAATATATATGAATTATTATCACATCAATAATGTGGAAATAAAATAAGTAAAATGAAATAGCTTAGAGAATAAAATTGTTTTTTCTTTGTGAAACTTCAATTGGATCTCTTATTAAGGTCCCTAGGGTTGGTATTTTTCGAAGACTAATAGCTATAAATCATGGATAATGATCTAGAAGAGAGGTATTATCAGTGGTTGATTAATCCAATGGGAATAATATGTTTGATTAAGTGAGGGGATAATGTTACCATTTATAATTGTGGAGGAGTATAATTATTGTAAATATCTAAAACAATTCAATAATGGAAGTCACTCTACCTCTATGTGACTAAAACGATGATAACTAAATGAGTAGATAAAATATATGGCGAATACAGACCTCCAAAACAAAATTAAACTATTGTTATAAACATGATATTTATTGTCCTTTTAGGTTATATAATTTTATCACTATATTTTTCACACAGATAACTAGTTTATTATTTATTACCTATGTGAATTACCTGATAATCCTAAAAATAAAATGGTTCTTACTATAAAAAATTACCAACATATTCTATGATTGAAATCAAATTTATTAAATAAAATTACATTTTGTAAAAAATTAATTTTATCAGAAGTGCATGTAATTTACAAAAACAGTTTTTACCATAACTATGGTAATTAATTTTTACATATTTTAATAATAATTGGGATTAAAAAAACAATTTTGAAATAAATAAATAATATTATTTATTATAATCTAAAATATAGAGTTATTTTTTAAAAATATATTCACATATGTGCTAGATTTTCACTTACAATTAAATCCACAGATGTGATAAAAGAATTGGGGTGCAAGGAAAAATCCATCATTAGTATAAATATTTTTAGACACAAAATAAGAATAAAATATATTCCAATTACTTAAATTATATTATAAATTTTACAAAACAACTAATATTTATATTAAACAATTTTAATAGATGATGTATCATTTTGAATACATTAAATTAAAATTATTTTAAAAAAATAACTATTTTTTTACTATTCCCCAAAAGAATAATCATTTTTAAAATTTCCAAAAATTCTCTCAGACATAATTTTTACAATAGTTTTAAAAAATAAATATTACATTTTCCAATAAATTTCTTAATTTTCTCAAAATTTATTTCAATTTGTTTTTAAAAAAAAGATATAATACATTTTTTTGATTAATATATATTTTGATAACATAAAATGAATTTTAAATAAATCTGGTTAAATATTATAAATCAATTTTATTTATATAAACCCATTGTAAATAATATTTAAAAAATTTATAGCTATTTATAGAAAATATTTTTATTTCTATTTTATAATTCAAATTTTTTAATAGTAATAATAATATTATTATATTGTGGTTCCTTAAAACACAGTGTTGTCACTAATGCATGATATCAAATTTATTTCATTCATGTGAAAAACAAATCATGAAATCTCATGGTGTAAAATAAGACCCGTCTTGAAATGAGTTTTTCCCTTGAAATTTCATCACTTTATAAATAAATATGGAATATTCTTCATCAATACATCATCAAGTTACCATTTATCATTCTCAGGAAAGTGGTTTCCTAAAAAAGCGTTGAACTACTGAGTGGCATTTTCGTAAAACATTCTCTCTCAGACCCAATATCTCCACTAGTTATTCCTTATACGAAATATAATTATTCAGTGGTTTGAACTATGGGTTATAAAAATGAGATGGATTAGATAAATACATCCACAATATTGATAATTGGGACACATTGTGAAACTAATAGAGGTTTAGTCCGGGAACCATATGTCGATGTGAAATTATAAATGTATTACCTTTTATTCAATTGTGCATGAGACATAAATAAATAATCATAAAAGAGAATATAAAATACAAGGATACTAAAATAAATTTATTATTTTAAAGAAATTAAATATGTAAAATAGCGTTCAATGCATATAACACTGAGTTAGCTTGTGTTACATTCCATAGTGACTTTATTCGGTCGTATGTGTTACACCGAATACCGAGTTTTACCAAATAATATTATTATAATTGTTTTAAAATAATTATCTCCAATAAATAAAATTTTCATTTCATAATATGCTAAAATATATTATAAAAATATATGGTTTAATTTATTTGTTAAAAAATGAGTATAAAATGAAAAAATTAATGGAATATAATGAAAATATTTTTATAACAATCTATTTTTATCTTCTTAAAGTATTTTTGTCTAATAAGTTAAATTAGGTAAAATTATTGAATGAAATTAATGATATATATATATATATATTATTTATTTAGGTTTTTTCAAATTCATACAATATTTTTAAGAGGCATAAGATAAGAAGAAATACAATTTTATAGATAAAAAGATGTATTTTTTTCTACAGGTATTTTTTCCACCTACAATACCCACATTATTTTTAAACTAAATTTTCATAAATTTAGAAAATACATTTTATAAAATTAAATAAATTTGGATTATAATATTAAAAGTTATATTTGTAAAAATTCATGATATTTTTTTGAGAGGTTTCATTTTTTTCTAAATAGTGAAAAATACTAAATTTTAATTTAAAATTAAATTTCATCTATAAAATTTATAATGTAATTTTTTATTTTGAATGGGTTTTAAATTAAATTTAGTCCCATTTTTCAAATTTTATCCCAATTTATTTCATTTTATTCATTTTTATATTTAATTTATATATAATAATATCATAATCTTTTCAAGAATTTCACATTAAAATCCTGTTTTCTTATCATGTTTGTACGATTCATATAAAATTTCCTTCTACCACTTCTGTGTATGGAATTTAGAAAAACAGATAGAATATTTGGAATCCTAATATTTTAATTTATATAATATTTTTATAATTATTTTCAAACCCTAATGATTAGTTAAAATAGTTAAAATTAATTAACACATCTAAAGTTAAAACAAGGTTTTCTTCATTACATATGTTTTTGTTGAAATTAATTTTACACACACCAATGATTTTTATAAAATAAAATGTTTTTAATACATAGAATATTTGGGTCTAAATTAAATAAAAAATATATTTTTAATTATTTTTTTATTGATAAATTACCTGGTAATTAAAATGATACATGTTACAATGGTAAAAATAGTAAAGGTAAATTTTCTTAAACATATTGAATAAGGATTAACATGATAAAAATGAATTTAATTTTTTGTGGTGGAGGAATTTATCGACCAAGAAATCACTCCACTCTGTTATATTTCTATTTTGGAGGCAACATAGGTAATTGAGACCTCCAATTTGTGTTACCTTTTTGTATTTACAAGAAATTTACTCCTCCACATTAAAATGGAAATCATTCCCCTAACATACTCACACAAATACATTTGGTTCTACTATACCCTAAAATTATCGCATAAGAAAATATATAACCATATCATAGAATAATTAATTTGGGATGAAATACAACCATGGATGGAATTTGGTGCAAACAAAAATTAGAATCCCAAAGAAGAGGTCACACTCATCAACAAAAAATTTTATTTTATTACTTTAACAGACCCATTAAATTATTTTTGTATCATTTCTATAGAATAACATATGTGTAATTAATATAGAATTATTTTCATATATGAAGGGTACTAACTACATCCTCGAACAGTTCTATAAAATGGGAATTGATTTTAGAGTTCATGTGTAGGGTGGATTACTGCCTTACGAACCGATGTCATCTGTTCATCCAATACCACATTTTGGGGATGGGAATATTGACTTAAATAATTTTTTATATGGAATTTATGATATTTATTATTTATTTAAGCTTATATAATTATAATATATCATGTACCTTCATGATTTCCATTTTCAGAGAATACAACTACTTCGTTCAAGTGAACAAAAGACTGTTGGCTCATGATGCACTATGAATTACTAACATATTACATGGAATATATTAACGATGTCTTTAAAATAAATATGTGATATATATGTAATAAAAATGATAATTTGAATATATATATATATATATTTACATTTATTACTTCCAATATATTAATAAAATGTAAATATAATTCATGTGTACTTACAACCTACTGTCTCCATGAACGGTGTATTTAGTTTCAATCACCAACTATTATAGAAAAATATAAATTAATATATAATGAATTTATATAAATTTTTAAATTATTGATATAATTAAATAATGAACTAATTAATAGGAACCTAAAATAGTAAGTTAATACTATTGAAAAACAAAGAATCTAATTACCAATATAATGAAAATAATGAATGATTTTTAATGAATGGGAAATAATATGTTAAAAAGGAATCATATATGATATGATAAATATTAATTTTGTTCTGAAAAACATGCGTAAAACCACTATACTAGAGGTTATATCAATTATGACCAAAAGAAAAGCAGGAGTTATGGTTTTTTTCTCAATTTCATTTCATTGATACCTAATGTAATATTATAGAATTAATTACTATAATATAATGTATATACAATAACATAACAATTAATATCAGGAATAATTCATTCTTCATGGTATTTTATGATTCAATTTTAATTATATCATCAATGGGGATATTAATTAGAATTCACTAAGAGGAATATAAGTGTATCACTCAATTCCCTCTCATTGGGCTATATTACTTTGTTCCTTTTGTAAGTATTTTATGACTACGTGTATAATGATTTTGGAAGATATTTTAAAATACCATGAAGTGAAACTCTCTCAAATGGATAGAAATTGTTAGTTATGAGACCTAAAGCATGAATACCTATATGCTATAGGCTACCAACTCACAACATATGAGTGATGTTTGTGGTGGGGAGACACTACCGTTGAAATTCAGTCTTTTTTGAATAGAGTAAAATTTCCAATTAACTATATATCATACTGTGTAATAAGGGAAATCATATAATATAGTGTAAGCCCAATAAAGAAAATCTAGTTGAGTGGTCCAATAAATAATAATGAAAAACATTAATGATGTCTTGGAATGTAACTAAATGTATTAATAGTTTTAACACAATTAAAATAATAGTAGACAATAATAAATAATCAATAAACCTCGGTTCTAAAGCACATGTTAGATCCATCTCCAAACTAAAGAAAATACCACATGAAAAAAATCTACAAAAAGTTCCTTTTCCCTTTTCCAATATTTCACCCATATAATCTTCTCAGGTACCCTACGGTGGCCCAGATAGGGTGTAAATAAAAATCAGTTTCTCAACACCACCATGTCTAAAAAATCATTTTGATAACAAGTGTCATTGAAAATACAATAAATATGTATATGAATTAATTAATCAATTAAATTAATACCACATCAACATGCTTCAGTGACATTCTAGAATATCTCTAGTCACATCTCAATGTTATGGAAATTGTACCCATATAATGTGGTAACAAAACATGCCTCGGTTCTATGAAAGAATATCTCATAAAATGTATTTAAACCAAGACAACCATAACATTATAACATTCATATAACTTAACAGTCATTTTTAAACCATCTATATAAGCATTTCAATATTTAATCTGGGCTAATTTCATCATATCCACGCTTCCACAAGTTTCATTATTCCTATCCTTCTGTATAATAATTTTTGTACGTCAAGTGGGCCCAACCTAATATATTATTATTTCAGCATGTGTCCCTAATCTTATGAATCTATATAATAATTATTTGTTTTTATCACTGGGCTAACACCCTATATCATCTTTTCAGCATATAACCATAACGCATGTAATAGAAAAAAAAGATATCACAATAACACATCATTTGGATAAATGGATAACTATGAAAATTACCATTTAACATTTTTTACAGTTGATATATCAATTTTGACTAACTAAAAACATTATAGTTATCTCAGAATACAATTAATTCCATGATGAAACTATATCAAGAAAGAAACTACAATCCATTTCATGATAATCACACCTTAAGAAATTAAATGTTTGATTTATTTTAAAGGGTTTTCATAGCCAAATAGTTTACAAAAGGAAAGTTAATAACCAATTTTATCTAATGGGAATGAAAGATACATTTCAAAAACATTCATTAAATTTATTAAAAATATGATATATTACTGCAATTTCAATATTGCACATACAGTATATTTATCAAACCACATGGTCAATGTTTAGACCTTGCCTCTAACTGATTAATTGATAATGCATTCAATAAAAAAATCAAGATGAAGAATATGTGGATTACTACAAGAGGGTAACTAGATCTAATATATTCAATATCATAACCAAGAACATGTATAGTGTAGAGACCCAAACATGACTTACATGGAAATTACATTACTTTTTCAGAATACTTAATACATAAAAAAACAAACAGACAAGGACTGTAATATTTTTGTGTCTTTGGAAACTTAGAATATAATCTTATAATCGTGGTAAAGGATCTTCAACATCTCCCATAAAGATCTTCCCCTTTTTTCTCTTACCTAAAACCATTCTTTAAATCCTGGGGAAAATAAAACATAAAAAGGATGAGCTCAAATTTTTAGTATGGGTAAATAGTAAAAACATAAAACAATCCATAAACATTTTAATGTAAAAACATGATCATAAAATCTAAACATCAAAATCTTGAGCAATGACATAAAACATTGCAGTACATAAGACATATATCATAAAGGGAACATTAATCATGGTAAACTAGCATAGGAATAAAACATGTAATTGTGGCATCCATTAAGCACATATTATGATTTCCTTAGTATCCAAGGCACTGCTTCCAAGACCATTTTAGTGGAAAAAGTCCCTTAAACAACCGAGTTCACTCCTCGTTCCATTCCTGTATCATTGAACCAGATTAACATGTTGTTCAAGACATGTCTATCTCATGACATATAAATCATTACCCAATGCATTGGAGGGTGATATAGGTCCCACCCATCTCATAATTAAATCATTATTTCATGTACCACAAAATAAACATACATCGTTCATAATAACCCAACGAGTAAAGTGGGTTTCATAAACAACATCCCGTCATAACCTAATACATATAAAAGAAATGGATATCATATAATCATAAGAAAAATAAAACCATATAAATAATAGAGACATTATAATTGGACATAAACATGCTAAATAATGTCATCTTAAATGGAAAATAGTTTTGATAAAACACTTGAAATTAATTCTTGATGAAAATCTCCATTCTCCTTAAAAATCAATTTCTTTTCACAAAATTCCACAATATTTTAAATGAAAAGGATTTTTTTCAAAATAACCACAAAAACATTTAGAGGAATCTTCCTGAAAATTAGACGATATGAAACCGTAAAATTCTGTTCATACCATATAAGTTAAAAAAACATTCTCCTTATACTTTTAACAGAAAATTCAAAAAGTACCATGTATGGTATACAAAATAAATATTCCTTCCGTAACACATAGTAAAATTCAAAGAGGGGTAAACCTGACTTTAATAATACATGGAAGAATATTAATCATTTTATAAAAACATTTTTACGGACATGGATGAAAAATACACCCCTAGTAAATACTTACGTATAAGCTATCATAGATAAAAATGAGATTTGAAAAATTATCCCTTACCTTAAGTCAAATATGATTCGTGCATATCTGAAACTCCTGTATAATGATTTAAATAATTTCATTGACTTATTACCTAATAATATTAATTTTCATGATATCTTATATGTTTCAAATATGACTTTATATTACCCATTCTTTTGTAAATTCTATGTTAAAGCAGTGTTTTGGGTAAAATCTTTTTATTTATCGTACGTGTTTGGACTTGTTGTTCTTGATATTATTCCTACTTATATAATGTTTTACTTACATCAAGATTTTAAATCATGAAATATATATCATATGTATTATGTATATATATATATATAACAGATAGATAAATGACATAACATACACCGTTCATGAGGACGGTGGGTCGTATGTACACATGAACGTTGTTTTCCTTTCAATATTGACTTGAATTGAATTATGTAGATGAAATATATACATATATAAAGTATCTTTATCATGTCATATATTTCATTATTATTCATTATATATACGTTATAATCATTCTTGAATGGTTAACATGGAGAATGAATCTCATTGTGTCGTGGAGACGATAATCCGTACGTACGCACGAGCGATGATATCATTCCCATAATAATTTAATTGAATTGGACTGGATTCTATAATATATGAGAATCATTATTATTTTATAATAACAATATATAGTTATTCTTTACACCATTATACCCATCCATGTAAGGTGGTGGTGGAAAAATAGATTACACCACGGCGTGGAGATGGTATTCTGTACGTACGTACGAGCGGTGATTTCATTTACCGTATGATGGATAGAAGGTGAAATAGGGTTGTTTCATATTTATAATAACATATTAGTATATTTTTGATACTGATGTTTTTACTTTATAATGTAACAATTAAATAAGAATAATTTGAAGAAGAAAGAAACATGAAAGAATCGGTAGAAGAGATTACCTCTTCTTCGACTCACCTCTTTTAAGCTTACTCTTATGGCACAATAGATGGTATTTTGAGAAGACCAAAACATCCAGAATGTTTCTCAAGAAGTTTAGAAGAGAAATGGTCAGGGTTTGGCCGAGCTTGAAAGCTCAAAGTTGTGTAAAGTGGAGAGGGAGGAGGTACCCTTTTATAAGGGATGAGAGGGGCATCTTTAGAAAGTGTGAAAATATTATTTTATTATAAACTTATATTCGGTTTCAAAAGGTCCAAAAATCATTAAAGATGAAGATAAGATGACTCATTTTTGAATTAAAAAAATCTAATCAGAATACTACATGGTTTATATATTATTTTAATCATTATAATGTTATTTATTTAAATCATTTCTTAATGAGGTAAATACTGCATCATTATTGTGTCATTTATAATTTAATTTTTTTGATGTCTAAAAATTATAAAAATATACCATCATGTAGGAAATCTTTTTATATTTTCAATGAATATTTATAGGTGGAATGATAATTTTTTATATCTTTTCATAAAAAATAATTACGAAAATATTTTTTTAATGTCAAATTTATCTTTATATTAAATTAATTAATCCAAATTGTCTTTATCACTACCAAGTATCTCAATGGGATCACAAAATCGACCCAAGGATGCCCATGGTCTGCCACTACTCTTCCAATAAGTTTAGGATATGTGTTAAGGTAATTTTGAATTATTATAATATTCTATTAACTTTGAATTACCCTATTTACCTTTAACCACTGTAAATAAAATTTAAAAGTAACAATTCACCAAAAAAAATTCATCTTATTGAACCACATTTTACTTCTTGATAACAACCATGTATGTCCGATTTTTGAAATTAAATTTACACAAGTGGTAAAATTTCATTTAAATGAAAGATTATGTTTTTTTAACCACCTCTAAGAGGTTTCATTATTCATCAAAAATTGATGTTTTTCCGAAAAATAGCCAAAATTCAGCCTAAGCTATATTTGATATTCTGAATTCAAAAATTATTTCTATTTTTTCAAATTAAAAACATAGAAGTGGAATAAATTAATTTTAAAATTAATTCCCTTTATCAAAACAAATAATGTGTTTTTAAGAAACAATAACTATCAAATGATCGACACTTGTTTATGTCCAATTTCAATGTCAAATTAATTCCAATGACCATAATTGGATGAAATGGTAAAAATATATTCTAATTACACTTTAAAACCTATTAAACATATAATATAACCATATAAATTATTGCGATGAAAAAATTTGTTTTTAATTAAAATATAGCATGTTTTTACTATTCATTAAAATATGAAAGTTATCAGAATAATATGAAAATTTTATCTAATGTAAAATTTAATATCCTGATTCCAAATAAGAATCCTATTTTTATGAATTGAACTTATAAACATGTCAAAAACTAGATTTAATATGGGTGCACCATCAAAAGGCAACAAAACTACAGTTTTTTAAAAATAGTTATTTTACTCGAAAAATATATTTTGTTCTCACATGATGTTATAGAAAATGTGTAAGATGAATAATAATGTTATAAAATTCAAAATGTCGTTAATAATATCCATAACAAATAGTTCATAATAATATTATTACAATATATCGTTGTTCAGTGAATTCTGGTATTGCGTACTACACACGCTATCGAGGAAGTTCGCAATTTCATGTGATGCAATCCATGTCCGTGCTGCGTGTAGTGGAATATCCCTTTGGTTTTGCGTATAAAATAATCAAAACTTATTTAATTTATACATTAAAAAAATCAATACTTAATGTTGAGTAGAATAATTCCCACAAAACAAACATGAAATTGTTTGTAACACTATCCAAGAATAGTGTTGCGTATACTGCAAGCTAATATAGTGTTGCATATAGTACGATCTAATTTTTGTTTACCATACAACACAATACATCAATGATTTTAAAAAGAATATTTTTCATAAAATATCGTGGCGTTACATTCTACCCCCCTTAAAATGAATTTCGCCCTCGAAATTCTTCGGGGATATAAATGGTTTACTGCATGAAAGTTTCTTTAATAGAAACCCACATCGTAAAAAGGAGTACTAAAACAAAATTTTAAAAAGTGAAGTATGAAACATAATGGTTAAAAAAATTAACTCATCACTGCGTTTCCACATAGGAAAACATAGGTGAAAATATGGATATGGAAGATAAACCTAACCATCATGTTCTGATGGAGAGTGGTAGAGAACATGGCTATGAATAATAAAACAATCACCTAGCCATAAATTTGTGATGATCTAAGGTACCATCTGATTCATCAGATATATGAGCACTAGGACAACATTTTTGTTTTCCAATATTATTTCCATAAAGTTGAAAATTTTGAATTAGAATAAATACTTACTTTATGTTGGTACAATCTCATTTTTATTTGTGCCTTAAACAACTTCCAATTAATTATTAAAGAAATTAAGTTGAATTTTTCATCCGTGAAGTGTTAGGAGATCATGCAATAGAATGATAGAACATTCCATTTCTCTCAAACATATGGTCAGAAAAAGTTATATACATAATTGCATCTCGGGTGAGATTAATCGTATATGGTTTCTAAAATGGACTTATACTTCATCTACCATACCGATTAATAAAATAAAACTAGTTTCTACTAACCAGGGACATCCTGTAGGCTAGTGGTATGCGATAAAGGCATGCCTCACTGCGGTTGTGGGTTTGATTCCCACAGCCTTGTCCGACGCGACATGTTGTTTCCCGTCCTGCAGGTTTTCCTTTTTCTAAATCTACATTATTATAACATTCCATAAATAGTATCAAGAAAAGTTATAGCCTTAAACATTACTAACTTATGTCCAACATAATCCATTCCAATCTTAAGGCTTATCCAAAATACTTCTACCCAAGCTCATAGTTAAAAGAAAATTGTAACTAGACATGTTATGAGCATGTGAATATCATCATTTATCCCCCATATATCATATGATATATCTTGTTGGTCAAATTAAAAACATGTGAATACCTTAATAATGTATTCTCTTGAAAAATTAATACCCATTGAACCTTAGTGAAAACATGAATGCTATCAAAATTTAACACTTTCCACATACCAAAATCCCAAATTTCAATATTTTCAAACCATGATATAACATTGTCCTTATATCAGTCATGAGCTCATTTCATTTTTATTTATCACTTCATTATGCTCATATCATCTTCTTTCCAAAAATATTTCAATCACTTTTTATAATTACCGGTACCATATAATTATTGAAAACCAATACATAATTATTCCAAAATTCCACGATACCATAAATGAGATTCCATGATACTATAACGACCCATACATTACATAAATTTTTAATACTTCAAAATTGAATCATACTTATTACAACATATAAAAAAACCACTAAAGGACCGTATAGGTATAGTGTCATTAGAAACTGGTATCCATAAACAACTGGTTCATAAAGCGTCTAGACTTTCTCCCATTTATTTTATCATATCTATAGTCCCTTTTGGAATATCTTAATTAATAACCTTATTCCTGACCTGGGGAAAGAAAACATACAAAATGGTGAGCTCAAATGCTCAGTAAGGGTAAACAAAAGAAATATCAATCACATCATATTCATAAGAACATAACTTTTGAAAAACTTAACCTGCAAAAGAGAGCATAATTTCATAACATGGGATAAATCATAGTAGTGAAATGGAATCCCAATAATCATAACATAAAACATGAAAATTTGTGGCATACACACATAATCATAGAGAATCATTTCTTATTAGTCAAGACTCATTTCCAAGACTATCTTAGTGGACAAAGTCCATTTCTAAACCGAGTTCACTCCTTGTTTCAGTCCTGTTTCACTAAACCGGTATAACCTACTGTTCCAGCCATGTCTATCTCATGATATACAAAATATTTACCCAATGCATTGGAGGGAGATATATTTCCTACCCATCTCATAATGATACCATTATTATGTGTGCCACAAAATCATAAATCATACATCATTGCATAACTCATGTAATAAAAATGGGAATCTTAAACATCAGGACATCATAAAACAATTCATATAAGATAAAGGAATTCATAAAAATATTTCCATCACAACATAATCAAATCAATGTAATAATAGGGACAGAGACAGAACCCTTTATTATCTTATATGGAAAATGATTTTGATAAAACTCTTGAACTCCATTCTTGAGGAAAATATCATTTTTACTTCAAATTTGTTTTTCCATTCTTAACATGTCATAATATTTTAAACTAGAAGAAGTTGATTAAAAATAAACTTGAAAACTTGTAAAGGAATATTCTTGGAAATATTTTTTTTTAAATCCATTCATGTCGTATAAGTTAAAAAAACATTTTTCTCGTACTTTTGTCGGAAAAGTCAAAAAGTACCTCGTACGAAAAACCACAAAAGATTCATTTCATATCATTTACTAAAAACTCACCGAAAGGTAAAATTGGATATAAACTATTGTATAAGGATATAAATATTACATATTGAGGAAACATGGATGTGGATGATAAAATACACCCTAGTAAATTCCAAAGTATAAACAATCTCAGATAAAAATGAGACTGTGATTTTCCCTTACCTTAGGTCTGATTTTCTTTGTAAGTGTCCAAACCTCCTGTAAAATGATTTAAATAATGTTATTGACTTATTCCTGGATCATACTTATTGTTATGATATCATATATGGTCATATTCTTAGCTTCTTATTAGTAATATTTCATTACTACTTGTTATTCAGGTGTTTATTACTTTTTGTTCTTATGCGTGTTTTGTCGAATAAATTCTTATTCTTCTCTTTAGGTTATAGATACCTCATTTACAGAATGGTATTAGTGTTATATATATCATATTCATTCATTCAATTCATTTATATAATCATTATGAAATTAAGATCATGTAGAACGAGTCACACCACATCGTGGAGACGGTATTCCGTACGTATGCACGAGTGATGATATCATTCCTATGATCGTGGAATTGTATTGGAGTGTATGTATACTATTTCAGAATCAATATCACTTTATAATAGTCATGTATAGTCATTATTTACACCATTATACCCATTCATGTATGTTGGTGGTGGAAAATAGATTACACCACGGCGTGGAGACGGTATTCCGTACGTACGCACGTGCGGTGATTTCATTTTCTGTAGGATGGGTAGATGGTGAAATAGGGTTGTTTCATACTTATAATAACATATCATTAGATGAGTGAAACTGATGTTATTAATTCATAATGAAAGAACTAAAGAAGAAGAAGTGGAAGAAGAAATAAAGATGAAAGAATCGGTAACGGACATTACCTCTTCTTTGAAGTGCTTCTTTGAGACCTCCTTTTAGGGCACTAAAATAGGTCTTTGAAGAAGAAAAGAACCTATAGGATGTTTCTAGGGAAGTGGAGAGGAGAAATTGGAAGGGGTTGGCCATGCTTTAAGGCTCAAAGTGGTGTGAGAAAGAGGGGGAGGAGGTGCACTTTTATAAGGGAGGAGAGGGGCACCTTTGGAATGACGAAAAATATTATTTTATTATAAAGTAAAATTCGGTTTTTAATAGCTCCAAATTGATATATTTCGAAGATAAGGTGGGTAGGGGTCGAAATACTCTCATCCAATAGAATTTAGACAAGTTTTGGTATCAATTTTGACCTTATCATTTAGATTTATGTTAAATAATTTAACTTTTACCGTGTCTTCTTGTTTTCTTACACTATATGGTTAATAAACTTAATATATCAAGCCAAACGAACCCCAAGTTGTTTATTATTAAAATATATAACCTTATCTAAGTCATTTGGACGAAACATAGATTTTCAAGAATAAAATAACAATTAATAATATAATATTTGTTTTAAAAACTATTTTATGTCAATTTTGATATTATTTAGTAATTCATTTTTGTGTAAATCATAACAGAAAGATTAGTTCGAACCATGTAACTTAAATCAATTATAAAATGTCATATTAACCTATAAAATTAGTGGAATTCATAAAAAGTCTCATATTAAATTTATTTGGGTATTTATAACATCAATTATGTCAATGTTTTATTAATAAGATAATTACTGCATCATCTTTGTTTCATAAATAAATTAACTTATTTAAAGTCTGAAAATTAAAAATAAAATATAATTATATAGAAAATATTTTCAGATTTCTAATGGATATTTATAGTTGAATTTTTCTTATGTATATCCACATATTAAAAATGATTTACTTATTAAACTTTGATTTTAACTATTTTAACCTTTCTTTAAATGAATTAATAATAAATGTCCTAATCTAATCCAAGTGGGACTAAATGGTCATATTTTATTTCTAATGTTGTTTTTGGTCGAATTAAACTTGTCCAATAGAATGAGGACATGTGTTAGGGTAATAATAATATCATTTTTACCCTTAATTACCCTATTTACTTTTAACCGTGGAAAAAAAAGTAAAAAGTTACTATTCACCAAAAAATTATTTCCATCTCATTGAACCACATTTTACTTACTGACATCAACCGTGTCTCTCGGATTTTCGAAATTCCACTCACAGAAGCAGTAAAATTATATTTTATGAAAAATTCAGTTTTTTAACTACCACTTAGTGGTTTCACTATTCATCAAAAATTGAAAGTTTTCAGAAAAATACCAAAATTTCACCCTAGGCTAATTTCGATATTCCGAATCCAAAAATGAAGTCCATTTTGAAAAATAAAATTTATAAAATTTCAAAAAGTGGTTATTACTTTTCATAGCGGCTAGTTTTAATAATATTTTAATAGCATATCATTGTTTAGTGAAACTCGGTATTGCGTACGACACAAGCTATCGAGGAAGGCCGCAGTTGCGTGTAAAGAAAGCCAAGATAGTGTTGTGTGTAGTGAAAGATTCCTTTGATGATTTATATAACATAAAAACAAAATATTTCACATAAAAGTCTCGGGTGTTACAGATACAATTTTGAAATCCCATTACATAAACACTTTAGCATTACACAACATCACAAATAGTGATCGCATGTGACTTCCCTTTATTCTTTGCCTTAAGAGGTTGCTCATGTTGATCATCATTAACCCTTGGATTAGGGAATTTATTAGCATAGTTCCCCATTTCCTTGCACTTGAATCATTGAAGTGTTGGTGGTGCATTCTTTGTAGTCTTTTCATTATTCATATCATTAGAAACCCTTTTCCATTACTTCGAGACTCAGCTACTCGATGACCTTCTTTTCCACATTTAAAATATTTTCTAGTCCCTTTAGAACAATCGCCACCATGGTTCTTTCCACACTTTGATCATAACAAAACATTCATCTTCTTTTCACCATTATTCTGAGATTTCTCCTTGAACTCCATCTTTTGTTTCTTGTCAAAACCATGAGATGGATATGTAACACCAACTTCCATTTCTACCATGATAGTACAACACACAATTTCATCATAAATACTACAGTCTGTTATAGTTAATGCCCTTCGAATAATTGGTTTTAAGCCACTGATGAATTGATAAACTTTACATTCAGGTTGGATGATAAATCTAGACGCATACCTTGCAAGCCTTGTAAAATTAACTTCGTATATTCCAACAGATTCATCATCCTTTTTCATAAGCACATGGAATTATTTTTCCATATTCGTTAGAAGAATGCGAGGGATGTACTTATTGAAAAATAAGTTCTTGAACTCATCCCCTTCCATGGATTCAATTTCATCTTAGGGACTCATATTCTTAATTAGAGTCCACCATTGATCTGCTTCATCTTCTAAACGGTAAATAGACAGAATGACTTTTTCATGTTTTGAATAGCGAAGTATGGAAAATATCTTTTCAATGGTACTGATCTATTGTTCAGCAACAAGTGGATCAGAAGACCCACTGAAATAAGGTGGATGTTGCCTCATGAAGGACTCAATAGAATACGGTTCCCTTCTCTGGTCATTTGGAAGTCCAGAATGATTCATAGCTTCTGTATGTATAACAATAAGAGTTTGCACTCCATCTCCTATAACATTGGTTTTTTCATGAGGAAAATCATTTCATTTTCCATTACATTGATCACCATGGTACCTTCGACTTCCAGCCATCGTCTAAAACCCAAAAAGAATAATGTGAGAGGAAAAAATCATATCAGGGAAAACAACATAATAAAGGGGGAGTACCGTCATTATATACCATCTTAGGGATAATTCAAATATTGTTACTATCATTCTAGGACTATAACCTATACTTATACTTATCCTTGGGTATATCCCTAGACATACCTTAGAAATATCTCTTGGGATCTCACTATAGTTTTCCCATCCTAGCTTCCAAAGGTTAACTAAACCTTTCCTCTAATACCAACTGTAGAGACCCAAACATGACATACATGGACATTACAATACTTTTTTGGAATACTTAATACATAAAAAAATAAACACACAAGACCGTAATAGTTTAGTGTATTTGGAAACTCGGAATATATTCTTCTAATTGTGGTGAAAGATCTTCAACATCTCCCATAAAGATCTTCCCCTTTTTTTCTCTTACCTAAAACCATTCTTTAAATCCTGGGGAAAAGAAAACCTAAAAAGGGTGAGCTCAAATTCTATGTAATGGTAAACATAAGGAACATAAAACAATCCATAAATATTTTAATGTAAAACTTGTGCATTAAATCTAAACATCAAAATCTTGAGCAATGACATAAAACATTGGAGTATATAAGGCATAGATCATAAAGGGAACATTAATCATGATAAACTAAAATAGGAATAAAACATGTAATTGCGGAATCAATTAAGCACATATTATGATTTCCATAGTAGAAAATGCATTGCTTCCAAGACCATCTTAGTTGAAAAAGTCCCGTACTGAACCGAGTTCACTCCTAATTCTAGTCGTGTATCACTGAACCGGATTAACTTTTCATTCCATCCATGTCTATCTCATGGGATATAAAACTTTACGTAAGTCATTGGAGGGAGATATAGGTCTCACCCATCTCATAATGAAATAATTCTATCGTGTGCAACAAAATAAACATATATCATCCATAATAACCCAACGATTAAAGTGGGTTTCATAAACATCATCACATCATAACATAATCCATATAAAAGAAATGGATCATTTCTTCCTATGAAAAATAAAACCACATAAATAATAGATACATTATACTTGAACATAAACATGCTAAATAATGTCATCTTAGACGGAGAATTGTTTTCATAAAACACTTGAAATGAATTCTTGAGGAAAATATCCTTTCTCCTTAAAAATCATTTTCTTTTCACAAAATTCCACACAATTTTAAAAGAAAATGATTTTTTTGAAAATAACCATGAAATATTCTTGAGGAAGATTCTTGAAAATTAGGTAATATAAAATCTTAAAAATCTGTTCATACCGTATAAGTTAAAAAATCATTCTCCTCATACATTTAACTGAAAATTAAAAAAGTACCATGTTTGTCAGACAAAAGAAATATTCCTTCCATAAGACACTGTAAAAGTCAAATAGGGGTACAGATGAAATTAAACATACCTGGAATAACATTAAACATTTTATAAAAACATTTTTATATACATGGATGAAATATATAACCCCAGTAAAGACTTACATATACTCAATCTCAGATAAAATGAGATTTGAAAAATTATCCCTTACCTTAGGTCCGATATGATTCGTACGTATCCGAAACTCCTATATAATGATTTAAATAATGTCATTGACTTATTACAGAATCATATTCATTGTTATGATACCATATATGGTTCAATAATGACTTTATATTACCCATTCTTTTCTAAATTCTTTGATAAAGTTGCGTTTTTGGTAAAATCATTTTATTTATCATATGTGTTTGGACTTGTTGTTCGTGATTGTATTATTAATTATATAATTTTTCTAATTACTTCATGAATGTAAATCATGATTTATATATCATATATATTCAGTATATATATATAATAGACATATAAATGAAATGAAATACACCATTCATGGAGAAGGTAGGTCATACGTACGATGAACGCTGTTTTCCATTCCATATTTACTTGAATTGAAGTAAGTAGATGACATATATACATATATACAGTAGCTTTATCATGTCATATATTTCATTATTATTCATTATATATACTTTATAATCATTCTTGAATGGTTAACATGGAGAATGAATCTCATCGTGTCGTGGAGACAGTAATTCGTACGTACGCACAAGCGATGATATCATTCCCATAATTATTGAATTGAATTGGAGTGGATGATATAATATCTCATAATAATTATGATGTTATAGTAACTATATATAGTTATTATTTACATCATTATATCCATCCAAGAAAGGTGGTGGTGGAAAAACAGATTACACCACGGCGTGGAGACGGTATTCCGTACGTACGCACGCGCGGTGATTTCATTATCCGTAGGATGGAAAGAAGGTGAAATAGGGTTGTTTCATAATTATAATAACATATCAGTACATTATTGATACTAATCTTATTACTTTATAATGAAACAACTAAATAAGAATAATTTTAAGAAGAAAGAAACTTGAAAGAATCGGTAGAAGAGATTACCTCTTCTTCGACGCACCTCTTTTAAGCTTCCCTTTAAGGCACTAGAGTTGGTCTTTTGAGAAGAAAAGAACCTCCATAATGTTGATATAGAAGTGGAGAAGGGAAATGTGCAGGGTTTGGCTGAGCCTGAGGGCTCAAAGTTGTACAAATAGGAGCAGAAGGAGGTTCTCTTTTATAATGGAGGAGAGGGGCACCTTTGTAAAGTGTGAGAATATTATTTTATTATAAACTTATCTTCAGTTTCAAAAGTTACAAAAATCATTAATGATTAAGATAAGATAACTCCTGATTGAAATAAAAGCATCCAATCAGAATTGGACATGTTTTGGATAATATTTAAATCATTATAATCTTATTTATTTAAATCATTTATTAATGAGTTATATATTGCATCATTATTGTGTCATAAATAATTTAATTTATTTGCTGTCTAAAAATTATAAAACAAATACCATCATGTAAAAAAAAATTTAATTCCAATGATTATTTATTTTCGAAAATATAATTTATATATCCCCTTATAAAAATTAATTACTAAATGATTTTTGTTAATGTCAATTTTACCATTACATTAAATTAATTAATCAAAATTGTCATTAGCACTACCAAGTGGCTCAATGGGGTCCCAAAATTGACACAAGGATTCCCATGGTCGACCAATACTCATAAAATAATTTTAGGACATGTGTTAAGTTAATTTAGAATTATTATAATATTTTTTTAACCTTGAATTACCCTATTTACCTTTAACAGTGGTAAATAAATGTCAAAAGTTACTATTCACCAAAAATTATTTTCATCTTATTGAACCACTTTTTACTTCTTTATAACAACCATGTATGTCAGATTTTTGAAATTCAATTCATAGAAGTGGTAAATTTTCATTTAAATGAAAGAGTCAGTTTTTACCACGACTAAGTGGTTTCATTATTCATCAAAAATAGATGTTTTCAGAAAAATACCAAAAAATCAGTCTAAGCATTATTTGATATTCAAAATTCAAAAATGATTTCTATTTTTCCAAATTAAAAAAATATAATTGGAATTAATTAATTTTAAAATTAAGTCCCGTTATTAGAACAAATACTATGTTTTTAAGAAATAATAACAATCAAAAGATCGGCACTTGTTTATGTCAATTTCAAAGTGAAATTAATTCCAATGGCCAAAATTGGATTAAATGGTAAATATATATTTTAATTACACTTTAAAACCAATTAAAAATATAATCTAACCATATAATTTATTGCGATGAAAAAAGTTTTTTTAATTAAATTATAGCGTGTTTTTACAATTCATTAAAATATGAAAGTTATCAGAATAATATGAAAACATTATCAAAAGTAAATTTTTATATCCTGATTCCAAATAAGAATTTTATTTTGTAATATTGAACTTATAAAAATTTAAAAAACTGTATTTATAGTGGGTGTTCCATCAAAAGGATGCATAACTGCATTTTTTGAAAATTACTTATTTTACTCAAAAAATATATTTTTTTTCTCACACAATTTTCAAGAAAATGTGTAAGATGAATAATAATGTTATAACATTCAAAATTCATTTAATACTATCCATAACAGCTAGTTCATAATAATGTTATTAAAATATATCTTTGTTTAACAAATCCCAGTATTGCGTACTACACACGCTATTGAGTAAGGTTACGATTGCGCGTGATGCAAGCCAAGTCAGGGATACGTATAGTGGAAGATCCCATTGGTGTTGCGTATAACATAATCAAAACTTATTTCATTTATACAATAAAGAAATCTATACATAATGTTTCGTATAAAAATTCCCACAAAACAAACTTGAAATTGTGTGTAACACTAGCCAAGAATAGTGTTGTGTATACTGCAAGCTAATGTGGTGTTGCATATAGTACAAGCTAATTTTGGTGTAGCGTAAAACACAAGACATCAATGAAATTAAAAGAATATTTTTCATAAAATCTCAGGTTGTTACATATGGTTAATTGAATTACACCGTAACATCTAAACAAAGTAAGGTAAAAGTGGATTATTTTACCAAAAACCACATTATAGGGATTGATCACACATGTGGGACATCCAGAAGGATGAATAGAACTCCAAAATCACATGGAGTGTTTCCCTAGGTTAAAAAGAGAATAAATTCACATGGTGAATAAATAAATCAGCCACACATCATAGTTTAAAATAGTATGTCAATTAATTACACGTCGTGTGACATAGTTACACATTGTGTAATTATTTTTAATGTGATACACCAAAAAATCCATCACCTATGGTGAAAATTAAAATTTCCCAAACATTAAAAGGCATTTATTCCATTTACATTTTCAATAAAAGTTCTATATAAGGGTTTTCATATAATTTTTATTATAAAACAATTTGAAACTATGTTAATTTTTATCAAATTACAATGATTCCATGGAAAAACATGTACCATCTATACCCAGAATCCATTAATTCAAACAAGATAACACATTTTGACTAAATTCATATTCCCCAACAAGGTCTCTATACTTGGGTCCTCTCCAAATTTCTCAATTTTCCTTACATCATTAGAATATTTTTTTCAATCAAATATTCAACCATGAAAAAAACACATACCATATGGTTTTGAGATGATGAAAAATCCAATTTTGGGATTCATTAAAACAATTTAGGGAGGGCAGTACCAGAAAAAAAAGATGGTATCTTTCAACATATCCTCTATATAACATCTCATCCTTTAGTTACTCCAAGAAAAATTATGGAGTCTTTGTGTAAAATTCGGGTGATTGTGATTTTTTATTATAGTCCCTCCAATATTTCTCATCCTAAACACACCCATGCTACCAATTCACACAGACCAACAGTATAGTCCTACCCCAGATATACTTCTCACTATTATCCACAATATTTATGAGATTATCTTTAATATTCACATCAACACTAATCTCGATGACCTCTATGTCTATCAATTGATAAGGTTCTTGATAATATTTGTTATAAATGACACTTGGAAAACATCATGCATGGAATTGTAGCATTGTGGAAGGGAAAATTTAGTATTACACTAGAGAAACCTTATCCACTATCTCAAATGACATAAAAAATGGGTACATGTTTTCAATATCTCTGGGTATGGTGTTTCCCCTTACCAGATGACACACTTACGAAAACATGAGTTCAAAAATTGAACTCCAGAGGAATCCTCTAATGGTAATTTTTTGTTCTTTTCCTACCTTGTTCACTCACCAAACAATATTTGATCAAATGACCTTCCTTGGACATCTCTTATATATACATGTCCCAACAATTACTGACCCAACTTCCTCCAATGAGAAAAGAGGTGAAATGAAGATCCTTATATACAAAGCCTCATAATTTAACATTTTTATTAATTACTGGAATATGTTATTGTATGGAAACTCCCCCAATTCCATATGTTTCTCCAATTAATTCCCAAAATCTATAACACATTATCACATCATATCCTCAAGAACATGAATGTTTCCTTCATATTTTCCATCAATTTTAGGATGATAAGTCATCCTAAAAATAACGCACAATTCCAAAGCATTATAAATACAATTCTTGAAACATGATGTGGAACTAGGATATACGTTTGAAGTGATAATCCTCTTATCACCATGAAGATAAAAATCCTTGAACACATAAATAATGCTCATATAATTAAATGTCAATGTTTCCATGATATTCAAAAAGTGTGAAACATTCATCATTCAATCCAAAATCACCCATAAATCATCCTTTTTATGGGTTTTACAAGGTAATCATGTCATAAAATCCATACTGACATCATCCCCTTTCCACTTAGGAATAGTAAAAAGGATTCAAAAGCCCAACTAGCCTATGATTCTTAGATTTCACCTACTAAAAACTGAAGCATCTTTCCACAAATCCCACTACTTCCATCTATATTCATAAAAACAAGTATATTATTTGTCGATCATGATTCATATTTTTAAAAAAAAGTATATACCACCCATCTATAATCACCAAACTCTCCCATCAACTCCACACACAGGCCCGTATGAATCCATTCTCGACCACATAAAATGAGATATTTCCCATAGCCAAGATACCATCTAGATGTTGTATCCCCATCATATAATTGTCTATAAAAATAATTCCCTCCAAATTAGATAACTACTCAGTATTGATTTTTTAATGATTCATAGGTATAATAGATGTCCAAGTCAGAGCTACCCATCATTGAGGCTTCAGAACATCTATTTTCTTGACTCCGAAGGGAACCATAATCCACAACTCATCACAAGACTCGTTCACTTCCACTATATTTTTATTCTGACTCAATTCATTGGTAATGATGATTCTCTTTGTTAATATATTAGGGAAATCATATTCGTAAGACTCTAGACATATGAACCTTATCCTATGTTAAATGTTCAAGTACCACTGCAAAATGATGTATGTGATGATTTTGTGGTCTATCTACACCACATACCTTTCACCCTTAAGATACCTCTATCGTAATATCACGTCATGGACCAACACATCAAAATATAGGTCATGAGTTATGTAATTACTCTCATGAGGCATCAACTATCTAGATCTATATGCAACCACTCATTCCTACTATATTGGAATAGCTCCAAGTCTGACTCTAAATGAATTTTAGTACATGGTATATTCTTTAACTAGAATAGGAAATGTGAGTATAGGTGGTGATTTTAACCTACCTTTTAGCTCCTAAAAATATCTCTTGCAAGAATCATAATAACCAACATTTGTTTCATTTTTGGATAGATAAGTCATTGGACATTCTAAATGGGAAAAGTAATTCATAAATCATCGATAATAACCAACTAAATACAAAATTATATATATATATCTATGAAATTTTTTGCTTGCTCTATGGACACCACAACTGCAATATTCTCTGGATCCACTCACACTCTAACCTCTGAGATGAGATGGACTAATAATATTATTTTGTTAATCGAGAAAGAGAATTTAGTTAGCCTTCCATATGGACGATTCATTCTCAATATACTCAACATGATGTCAATATGTTTTGAAGGATCCTTTAATTGATGGAAATTAAATAAGATATAATTGATAAAACCCACCAATAACTGGTTTATAAAATGATTAATGAACATAATCATTAAATTCATGAATATTTTTAGTGCATTGTTAAAAAAATAGAATCAAAATGAACTCATATAGTTTTACGTTCTACTAATTGAATTATGGGGTATCTCTGATAATCTAACCTTCAACTAATGGTATCTAGATATCAGATCTATCTTGGAAAAGATCGTAACACCTCTTACTGTATCAAAGAGATTGTCGATATATAGATTATGATACTGGTTCTTTACCTTCATCTAGTTCAATCTTTGATAATATTCGCAAAAGTGCCAAGACATATAAGCCTTGTAGGTGAAGATAACAGAAGAACCCTTTGGTGATGTACTACGACATATAAAACCATTAGTTTATAGATCAACAAACTAAAATTTCAACTTCTGAATCTCTTAGGGTTATTTCTATAATGTCGGAGAGATACTATCTCTTCTCTTGACACCAACATGACAATATACATGATCTCCCACTCAGGTGGTAAACCATAGGAATCATCAAAAATGGAATCCTAAAAATTGGCTACGACTATATGATAAGAATCAAGCTCAATTATACGATTGTCTAGAGTAAGGCTTTCTGTCTATGAAGTGAGACCATCCAATCTATATTGAATTGTACATAGTCTTTGTAACTAATTTTCACACTCTTCCTTGTGTGAATATATTTCTCCTTCTGGAGAAAAAATGTTATCTATCCACAGGTAATAGTCAATAGGTGACTAGAAGAGAACTAACCAATCCATACCAATAATAAAACAGAATCATTCCATTTTCACCACTAAAGGTTCTCAAATGAAATCGTAACTACTATTCCCTAGAAAACATGCCTTGAAAGGATTGATATACTCTTTTTTCACTCCCAATGGTTTTTTTATATGGTAAAAAACCCATCCCATATCTTCACATACATCTCCAAAATGTTTACAAATATAGTTCATAATATGGAATGTGATGATACTATGTTAAACAAATCCAAATAAAGGGATAAAATAAAAGAATCATACCTTAGATAAGATATGATCTTGCATCTACACAAGCTGGATTAGTCTGCATATCTTGTAGCTGATTAGCCCCGCTACCCTAGGATCCAGCCCAACTCCTCTAATATATACCCTCTTCCTCGACCATTAATTCCTTCATGGGGGTACCACATCTCATTCCTTGACCAGAACATCCAATGGAACTACAGATACCAATCTTTTAGGGTATTACTATGTCTTTCCCAGACTATGGTGCCTTTTATGTTCATTGTCCACTCTTCTGATGATGTATTACCATGCCAAAACCTCTTCCAGTTTACCAAACATCAAAAATTGTGATACTCCAATATGGTATGTGGACACTGAGTTTATTTTTTACCAATATTTTTATACTAGTATCACTGTAAAGGAACACTATCCAAATAATACTTCCCACATACCTGGTTATTCTATCCATTTCATCCCATGGAAAAATAATAATAACAATTATTCATTCAATACGAATAAGAAATCACAATTTTCCCTCCTAATACATCCATGTTGATGCTCATGGACTCTCTAAAATTCCGTAATATGATTATTTCTTGATTAATTAAAACTACAATACTTTTAAGAGTGAACCTTTTCAAATATTACCTACTTTCTTTATGAATATCATCCTAATAATTTCTCACCCTATAGATCTCATCATCCATCATAGATGGTGTAATGAACTATTGGTCAGTGAAATTTTCATATTAGTATAGAAATGACTTTCCCTCCTATATTTGGTGAAATAACTCATGATCCTTTTCATCCCTCAATATCTCGGGATCGAAATAGATAAGGAATACTTTCTAAAAATCCTTCCAAGATAATTCCATTTAATTCTACATAAGTATCAAAATGTCCCTCCAATGCTTGGATCATCCATGAATATTACACTCAGTAATATTCACCCTCCTATATGTTTGTATCTCATGAATCATAAATATCATCTGGACCGACTCAATGTAGAACACACCTCCTTGGGTCCCTCCCTCCCCAGTATATATAGGTGGATGATACTTCTGAAACACTCTTTTCATATCACCCATTTATGGTACGCTGTGATAAATATCCCTTTCCATGGATATCATTACCCTAAAGAATCTTTTATACATATAAACATACATCTTATCCTTTGAAACTATAAGAATAAGTTGTAGCACTACATTAAGAGTGTACTAATTTCCACTCTCCAGACGATCAACTCAAATTACACTGGTATGAATTTTCACTTTAATACAATCACAACCATTTGACAAATGTTTATAACAATGTTATCCTAATTAGGTGACAACAATAGAGAACTAATGAAACCTAGTCTCTCTAATCCTGACTTATATGTGTTTTTTCATGAAAGAACAGTTTATTTATTTGATTATATTCAATGAAAATATTGATCATTATTCAATAGTAATTTATATATCACATGAAACATAAAAATGTCCCTATCATAAAAAATGCATGTCAATATATGAATATACTTCTATTATGATGCATGAATACTCATATCTCTCCACATCACGCCACAATGATAAATCTAAAGAATGAAAAAAAAATATAAAAATAATAAATCTACACAACAAGTGAGTCACCAAAGGTCAAATAACCTCAAATGTAACATGAACATGGAACAAGCATAACACACATCCCTATGAACATAGATTTCCCCCCATACATGGGTTATCTAATCCCATGCACAATATAGTTACAAAGATCCGACACATCATGGTCTCCATTTCTAGTTTTCGCAAAATATTAAAGAAACTGAATTGATAACATGACCTGTGGATAACTCTTTGTAACATTTCCTATTCTGGAACTCTCTCATGTGGCTATAATGGTTTTTCTGTGATACCTTAATCACCCCACCTCGTATGCCAGAGGATTACAACTAAAATAAGGGGTATTACAGGAATAGTTGGGGGCACTGTACCCATAGATTCAGAGTATATATCATATGGGAAAATCTTATAACAACTACATCTGAGAGTGAAGAATAATGGAAAAAATAAAATATTATTTAGAACCAATAATCCAAATTCAACTGAATAAACCAATGAAAATAATTAATTAATTAAATAGCATGATTTAATGAAACTAAATGTAATATGAGTTTTAATGTAATAAAAATGACTAGAAGACTCAAATATGGACTCAACAAACACCAGTCCCAAACCTTGTGTCTATCCCATCTCCAATCTCTAGGCCGTATTGAATTTAGATATTCAACAACATGTTTCGTTTCCTTTATCCAAACCTGAATTTATATAACATGTTCAAGTACCATATGACAGTCTCAATTGGGTGTGAGTAAAACTCAGTAGATCGACACCACCATGTTTAGAAAAACTACTCTGTTATAAATTTTATGCAACAATATAATAAATAGGAATATTAATTAAATAATAAATTAAAATAATTCCATATCAAACAAAATCAACTCGGTTTTAGAAAATCTCTTTTCACATCCCACAACCACGTCAATCATACCCATATGACCATTGGTAACATAACCTACCTTAGTTCCATTCTGTCATATATCTTAGCATTTTATACAACCATGTTATTACATAAAAATATTATTAAAACCTCTAATATAATGATTTAATTATTTATTTAGGTTGATCTCACTATTTTAAAATTTAATCAAGTATCACTGGGTCAATCTCGATCTGTAATCATTTTTTTCATGTCAACTGGTCTTATCCATCTATATCATCATTTCAATACGTGTCACTAGGCCTACCCAACTATATATTCATTTCTGAATGTATCCCTGGTCCAACACCCAATATAAGAATTTCAGCGTATTATAATCACTCAATTTTTAGAAAAACATATATAACAATATCACATCATACAGATCAATGGTTAATTATGAAAATAAATATTCATATTTCATTTACAAATTTTAATGTATCTATTTTTCATAATCAATAAAATTATAGTTATATTAAAAAAATCCATGATAAGGTGAATCCATATCGAAAAAGAATCCCCAATACATTCCATACTAAACAAACTCTAGGCCATTAAAATCATTTATTTTAAAGGGTTTAATCAACTAAATGATAGCCACAAGTGAATTCAGTAACCTATTGGATAGAATGGTACTCGAAGTAACAATTCAACTAAATTTTTAAATTTATTTTGTATGTAATATGTTCTCAAAATTTCTATATTTAATATATATTATAGTTTTCAAGGCATTGGGTTAAATTTTATACCTTATACCTTTAACTAATAATCAAACAATTCATTCAGCAGAAAACTCCCATGAGGAAGAAGGTACAGATGATGAAGAGAAGATTAATATATCACAACTATCCATGATAAAAACAAAAAATGAAAATGATCAATGATTTACACCACAAATTCTACAAAAACAAGGAAGATAAGGGGTAAGTGAAAAAATAAAACTTACCAGGGATTGATGACACAAGTGGGACATCTGGGATGGAGACTAGAACTCCACAATCACATGGAGGGTTTCCCTAGGTTGAGAGGAGATTATATGCATGCTATGTAGAACAAATATTCCATAAAATATAAATTAAAATAGTGTGTTGGTGAATTACTCATCATGTATCATATTTACATTACTTGTAACTCTTTTTAATGGAATATTTTGAAAAACACATCGCCTCAGCAGAATGATAAAAATTCATAAATATTTCATGATTTTCAATCCATTTAAATGTATGTAATTGTTTTGAATATGGGTTTTGATCCCATTTTTGATATAAAATAACCCAATAACATTTTAATTTTTCACAATATACTAATAACACATGTAAATATAGGATATATTTTTACCCTCACTCCAATAATTGAAACTATAATACATCTATGGAAAT
The DNA here is from genome assembly GCA_963277665.1 of Viscum album. NCBI lineage: Eukaryota > Viridiplantae > Streptophyta > Magnoliopsida > Santalales > Viscaceae > Viscum > Viscum album. The sequence continues at coordinate 126,842,631 of OY728151.1, read as the reverse complement.
CAATTCATAATCCCCAACAAATCCCTTCTACTTGGATCCTCACTAGTTTCCTCGTGTTTCATCACAACGTAGTCCTCTTATTATTTAAAAAATTATTCAACCACTCTGAGAACTCAAACACTAGGGATTAGAGAGGAGGTGAAACTCAACTAATATATGATTTAAAAACATAGAGAGATACATACCTAGAAAAAAGAGGGTATATTACTATCTATTGTTTTATTTCAACATTATTATGTGGATTTACCGTTGATATACAATTTAAACCCATGATTGTGTGATATAGACATTCCCATCAATAATTTTATATGTTTGAAGGCAATGAAAAAATATTGATATGATTTTCATGAAATACTCTAGGGTTGTATCATTGAAAATTATGTTTTGGGATTGTGTTTGTAAGGTAATTTATTTTGTTCCTTGATTTAATTCTACATGGAATAATATTATATGTTTTAATGAATATTTATACCTTCCTTAGAAAAAAGTTATAATGAAAATACACTGGATAGCCATACTAGTGATCGACCATTATCCCATGTGGGAAAAAGTCAACCATGGCCAGTGGGATCCAGCCCGAGGCATCCAAATGATATAAAATAGAATAGATTCTAAATGTAGTGGATGGTACCACATATAGGCATAATGGATTTAAATCCCAAGGGATCACATATCATGATCTGAGAGCCCATATTACCAAATCCTGGGTGGTGGTCTGTGTAGGTGGTACAGGAGTTGAACCCCATTATGGGATTGACTGAACAAGGGTCACTTATGTTCAAATATATAACATGGAATGTGTAGTGATATTTAAATGTAGGATGTGATTAAATGGGTACTTTTCACCCATGATTTATAAATCCAAACAAAATCCCAAATGCTTGTTCTATATTATCATGATCATCCCTTTAAAACTTCTGTGGTGATATTTAAATCATACGATCACACATTGAACTTATTAGAGATTAATTGATCTCACCCAGTTAAAAACACAATATTCAACCTCCCAAAATTTTATTTTTATATTTCAAGACATTTTTGAGCTCATGATAACCATCCACCACAATGCGATTGATAAAAAACCCAAATCAAACTGAATAAATAATTTTAACATTGTTTCTCATGTCTCTAAATAAGATATTTCATCACAAGAGCATGGATATGTTAACCATTGAAGGCAACCATGTCATCATTTGATGATAATTAATCATATTAATGTGAGTATAGAATTTTGTGGGATAGCTTAAAAAGTTTCTTGACAAAATATTATGGTCATCACATGAATTCTGATATTATAATGAAAATTTTATGACCTTTTAAACCTCCATTATTATGAATGTATTATCATCTAAATAAGTTAGAATTATTGAGAGTATCTGATTTGATATCAAGAGGAATCAGGAATATGTATTTTTGTTAACAACATGAATACTCTATAAGATCTTTTAATGATCATGTGATGGGCTGGTGATAGTCAGGTGTGACAAAGCAGATGTCACCAATGCCTCACATGAAGAACAGTGACATAAGAGGCTTCCTCCTTATGAAATTATAATTTATTTTTTCCTACAAGTTTTTCACATGAATTTATGAAGTTCACATGAAGTTTTATTTTAGCCTCTTTATTGTGATATAGAAATGTCACTTTCACCTGATCTAATACATGTGTAATTCCCACCATGAAAATAGTAATCATCATTAGCATCCTTCGGCCTATAAATATTTAGGATCCCGTTAAAAAATATACCCACACAAAGTGAAGAGGGATAAAAGGACAAGAATAGAGGATGAACAGAGAACATTGTTGATCTTTCTTGGAGTACCTCCTCATATGATTTTGAGAACCTTCTGTAATATCTTTTGAAGATCAGATGATCACATGAAGAACCAAGTGTCATGTGATGTATGGTTCATATGGTGTATTCACACAACCACATAATACCCCATGGTTTTTTCAACTTCACAAATTATGACCTTCGACAATGCATACAAACACAATGTACACCCCATGTTCTCATTCACAAGGCCTCCAGTATGACCTTTATTCAGATCATGCAATATCATGAGTGATAAAACCTCAAGCGGTGTTGCAATATAGCCCCTTAGGTGCACAAAAAACCTGCACTTGTGCCTTTATGTATATACCAATGGGTGTTCCAACCCTTGATCATGTGAATTTATCCTCCCTTTGACATTTAGTGCTTTCATGTAGCCCTGGACATGACACCCTTGTCATGAAGCTCATCCAAAGGGTTTTGGCACAGTTGAAGAGTTCATCCCAACACACCACAGAGGCCATATAATTTTGAATGGGTAGTTGAGGTTCTAAAGGTCCAATCGTGCAATTTTTCCTCGATCAGAGTACTTTGATTTGGTGATACCCATGTTCATTTCCCCAAGTATACAATAAATTAATTGAAATCCCTTAGTTATTGGTTGTCGTGGGTCTGTGTCCATGCAACCCAATACCATGGACATGCTTCTCATATGTCATGTTCCCTCCTTCTCTATGTTGCATACACCCTCGTCCATGATTTTGGTGCCAATGGGAATCCTCTATATATAAATCTCCCATGCATGATGTACATGGATATTAATTATTTTTATATTTTAATTATATTTTAAAAACACATGCCCTAGGATATCAATAGTTGAGTTCCTTGGGAATCATGGAAAACATTCTTATAACTAGTGATAGATATTCAATGTCTATTATAATGATCTCACCCTTTTTTAATCCTAATTAATGAAATTAATTATATCTTTGGGAAAAGTAAATATAAAAAGGGTGATATCAGATGATCAGTAAGGTTAAACATGGACAATATAAAATAAAACATGAACATAAGAATGTAATAACATGATCATAACATTTGAAAATCAAAAAAATGTATATCATATCTCAAAATATGTTGTCTTGAAATAAATATGGGTAGTTTATAAGACATAATTTATAGTGTAACATAAGCCATGAGAAAATAAATTTGGCATAAAACATGAAATTGTGGAAATGCATAAGAATGGAAATTAATTTTCATATTAGTTAATTATCATTCCCATGACTAATATAGTGGACAGAGTTATTTTCTGAAATGATTTCACTCTACATTTCATCCCTGTATTAAAGAACCAAATTTATATACCAATATTGGCATAAATATCTCATAAGATACAAATATTTTCTCAATGAATTGTAGGGATATATAGGTCGAATACCTCAAATAACATAAACAATACATATGTGTTCCACAAGAACATACATCATTCAACATACCATAACCCAAGGAGGAAAATGTTTTTCTTAAAAATCATTCCATCATTAAATAAACCAATGTAAGAAAATAGATTTCATAAATAGATTAAACATAATAAAATCATATGGATAATATAAATATTATAATTTAAACATATCATTATAAAATAATTTCATCTTATAAGGATAATATGTTTTATAGAACACTTGATATTAACTCTTGAGAAAAATATCATTTCGTCATCAAAAACAATTTCTTTTTTTAAAACACACAAAAATTTTAAATGAACATAATTTCTTCCAAAATTACCATGAAAAAATTTAAGGTAATATTAATGGAAATGAGGTGTTATAAAATTTAAATAAACCATTTATATTTTATAAGTAAAAAACAATCTTCTCGTACTTTTTCTATAAAATTCAAAAAGTACCTCTTATGGAAAATTAAAAAAAATGCCTCCAAACTAGATTTCAGAAGTAAAAAATGGGTAAAAAGGAATTTAAACATCCATAAGATAATATTAAAACATTTTATGATATAATTTTTATAATAAATGGACATGGATGATAATTAAACCCAATACATAATTATGTATAAGCAATCTCAGAAAATAATGAGATTGCAAGATAATCTATTACCAGTTTATAATCAGTCAAATAATAAGGATCATAAAAAACATATTAGAATACAAGAATATCCTAACCATAATATTAAAAATTTTAAAATCATTAATGATAAGAATAAGCACTAAAAAAATAAATAGGTGGTGTATAAGGCGTTTTTCCCATGTAAATAAAAGTGGGAAAACCCCATTTCCTCAGGTATAATATCCTTTTTATATATCCAAACATCATGTATAATTATTTAAATAATATAATTGATGTATTATGGAAACATATTCATGTTTATGATAGATAATAATTATATTATCATCTATTTTTTAGTAAAATATCATTTATACTTGACATTTGGGTATTAAATACTTTATGTTCTTATGCATGTTTTTCTGAATATGTTCTAGATCTCCTTATTAGATAATATTTATATCATTAAAAAATATATTAACATAATATATACCATATTTATTCATTATGTACATTTATATAATCATGTTATAATGGATATCTTGTAGAATGAATGAAATCACATCTTAAAGACATTAGGTCATACGTACATACGAGTGATTATAAAATTCGGATAATCATAAAATGGTATGGATGTGGATTGTTTGTATATTTTTAAATATTATATATAATATTATAAAAATATTATATATTTTTCATTTCTATTATTAAATACATCCATATAAGGTGGTGAAAACCAGCTTACACCATGGCGTGGATACTGTAAGTTGTACGTACAAACATATGGTGATTTTGTTTTTGGTATGATAGATAAAATGAGGAATATGGTTGTTACATAACCATAATAACATCTCAAAATATAATGTTTATTTTATTTATTACATTAAAATTTAAAAAACACATGAATAAGAAAGTTATAGAATAAATAATTTGAACGAATCCATAGAAATGATTACCTCTTCTTTGACATGCTCCCTCTAAATATCATCTTAATGGAACTAGTGTTGGTCTTTTAGGATTACCATAACCACTAAAATGTAACTAGGTATGTTTATAAGGGAAATGGAATGTTATTGACGATATTGAAGGCTCAGTGTGAACTGGATATGTGGGGAAGGAGGTGACCATTTATAACTGAGGTGAGGGACACTTTTGGAATTCCCAAACATATTAATTTAAAATAAACTAAAACCACATCTAGAAACCACCAAAAAATTATAATTTTGATTATGAACTGCCAAAAGGTATTAATATCATCAGTAAATAAACATTATACATGTTTTTTCATTCTAGTTAAACCTTACCATTTTAATTTATATCATAGTTATTCTATTTCATTTTAACATGGGTAAAAAATATTTCAATATTAATAGGGTGAACTATTTACTTATTTGATATTAATTAAATAATAAATAAATAACATAGAACATTTCTTAAGATTTAATAATTTTTTTTATACTTTTAAAATTATTTTATTATTTTTTAAATAAATTAATAAAAATTTATTTTTACAAAAAAACAATATTGTTAATTTTGACAGTATTCAATTTATGTATTTTAAAAAAAATCATAATAAGATTGTTTATTAAATGAAAAATTTTTATTTTATTCATATGGGGTTAAGGTAATATATATAATTCATTGGATATATTAATTTTCTGAAAATATATTTATTTTAATAATTTTTAAACAAAATTTTAATATTTATATTATCAAAATTATTATAAGATTAGTTTTTTGTAATTATCTAATACACTTATTTGTTGAATAAAAATTTAAAATAAAATAAAATTATAATCAAAAGTCTAGTATTTTTCATAATAAAACATTTATTTGAAAATATATTCTATAAAATCTGTCCTTAAAAATATTATAATCATCAAAACATGAATGTGACAACTTAAACATCAATTTAAATAAAATAATATAAGTGTCATAATCTAGTATATAAATAATAAAATCGTAAATAACTATACCATTGGATTACAATTATCTAGATATACTCTACCAATAATATTTGGTAATTTATTGTGTCATTTATTGGTTATTATCAATTTAATAAAGATTACTTTATTATTTTTTCCTCAATTAAATAATCTCTATATCTGGAATATATAAACATTTAAGGTAATTATTTATTTCTTGGATAATAAAAATAAATTACCATGATAAATAAGAACATTTTATATTTAAAGTTAGTATTTATAATTGAATTCATCTTTTTTATTATCGTATATTAAACATGCTTTAGTCATTAAAATTTGAGTAAGGCATTTTTAACAGTTCAATAAATAAAATATAATAGATGCACTGATATCATCCATGTGGCATAAAAAGTATATAATTTTGCCCCATGGATGGTTTAGGATTAAAAATAAACATCCAATAATATTAGAAATTGTTATTTTTTAATTTTATAATATTATATTTACCCTTAATTTCCCGATTTACCTTTTACAATATTAATAAAAATTACTAAAGTTACTAGTCATAATGCCCAAAAATAAGAGAATACTATTAAAATAATTTTAAACTACTGATAAAAAATATGGAATCCATTTTTAATGATTAAAAACATATATGGTTTAGTAATTAATTTAAAATTAAGCTCGTTTTCAAAATGAAAAATGAGATTTAAAAGTAAAAACATTGAAAATGATTGATTTTTTTCAGAAAAATTAGTTTTAAAATTAATGGAAATGTACATCATTATATTAACTGAAAAATATATATTATATTTATATGTGATAACTATACAACAAAATAATTTATCAACATAAATATTTTTAATGAAAAAAAGTAGTTTTAAATTAAAATAATGTATTTTCATAACTAATCATCAAAACTCAAAACTTATCAAAAAATTATCAAAGATTATTCCAATGAAATTTTTTATACCAAAATTAAAAATTATACATTATTTTCTAATAAATAACTTATATATGATTAAAAAATTATATATAAAATGGGAGTGCCATTAGATTGTGGTAAAATGGTGTTTTTAAAAATACTTCTTTTATCCGCAAAATGGTTTTTCTACTTATTTCATGTCTAAAAAACATAATAGTTGAGTTTTAAACATTAGATTGAATTTTTTAAATGTGTATTTAATTAAGAAAATTTATCCTTATTAATTTTATTATTTTATAAACTCATGTAATCTTACTCTTCCATGAAATGAATTCTATCAAAATAACTATAAATTCTGTGTAACACTAGCCAAGAACAGTAATGTGTATACCACAAGTTATGTTGGTGTTGAGTATAACATAATGATTATATTAGTCAAGCATAAAACACAATAAATCATATATATTAAAAATATATATCTCATAAAAATATCAGAGAGTTACATTCTACCCCACTTAAAATGAATTTTCCCCTTAAAATTCATCTAGGTTATAAAAGTATTAATACCTAACAGATTGTTTTATAGAATCTCAAATTGTAAATAGGAATGATAAAAATACCTTTTCTAAAGGAGTATTTGGAAAATAATAGTTAAAAAATTAAACTATAACTAATTCATTATGTATAATAACATAAGTGATGATTTGGGAATGGAGGAAAAACATAAATAATTATTTAGATTAATAAATATTACTAAAAAATATCATGGTGATATAAATAATGATAACAATAAAAAACCATAAACTAATGAAGTATGGAATGTGTCATTTATATCATTAAAATGATGTAAATAAGATACCCTATTTTTTCACGATACCTTTTCCTAATGCTGGTTAATTTTCCTGAGAAGATAAACTTACTTTATTTTACCATAATCTTACTATTGGTTATTCAATAAATAATTTCCACTTCATTTAATATTCTTTGAAATTAACATGGATTTTTTATTCCTTAAGAGTTAGAAAATCCTGAAATGAATAAATATAATGTGAATTCATTCTATCTGTCTCAACAAAAAGGTTAACACAAGTTGTCAAAAATGTGTAAGTCTACAATGAGTGAGATAATATATTATTCTGAGAAACATCATCCAGAGTTTAACAACTAATATCCATAAATGGATAACCTTACAATCCATCCAAAAATAGAAAATCTTAAAAGATGAGAAAAAAGGTTCACTAACTCGGCTTAACATTTACCCTCCATATACTATATGGTGTCTCCTGTTGGTGACATTCCCAACAACTTATCTCCTGATCATGTATTCTCTCGAGTCGGGGTAAAAACCTAAATTAAAATATATCTTTATTAAAAATCATATTTCCTTATTAAAAAATTATTGTATATATTCATTAAGTTCTAAAAAGTTATATACTTAATCTATGATAGCGTAACTCAATTGTCAAAACATCCTTAATTATTTATCCAAAAAACATAATCATATATTTTACTTATTGAAATCAAATATATCTTTATCCATACATCATTTTCTTAACATAATGAATATACTTAGGGTTATATTTCTCTTAAACATTTGTTATCCAAGTATATAACCTTTCCCTTAAATAAATTTTCTTTCCCTTTATAACTATTCAACATAATGATTCCAATCCTTATAGTACAAATAATACTAAAAACACATATATATTGAATTATTCATATAACATAATATTTTAATTTAAAAAAATATACTCTTCAATCATCCAAATTTATTCCTAAACCATTACTCAAGATCCATATTATTTGTATTTCCTAAAATATCAAACATTATTAAATGTTTCTTTACCTTAATATACATAATATTATTAGGTTTAATGTAATCAATAATCCTAGAAAGTCCAATACCATTCACATTTCATTTATAATCTCAATATAATCGGCAGTATAAAAAAATGTACCTCAATCCTGATTCTCTTTATGAGATTTCTATTTTGATAATTGATTTAATTCCCATACTTTTCACATCTGAATCATTCATGGTTAACTGTTTTCTATTTAGTTATTACTATTGACTAAAACCATAAAGCAATGTGTGATAAATATATATTAGAGATTAAAAACACATAACTACTGTAAATTACTTATAATATTTCAATATATGATATATTATGATTAAAACTAGAATATACATGATTATCAAAAAAACACTAGGATTGTAACCTATATTTATACTTATCCTTATGAACATCCCTACACGTATCGTTATAAATATCCCTAAAGATATCACTAATATTTTGGAATCCTAGTTTCCAAAGTATGACATTTCATTTTTCTTAACACCAGCTATAATGACCCAAGAATAACATACATGGATATTACGTCATTTCAGATTAATATTCGTTGAATTTTACAAATTCACCCCCATAAAACTTAATAAATTAATGCCTTTGTAAACGTGGACTATAGTTTTTAGACTTGCGGAAGGTCTTCAAAATCTCCCAAAAAGATATCACTCTTTAGTAATCCTACATAAAACCATTATTTATATCCTAGAGAAAAAATTTATAAAGGTGGATCCCATTTTCTTATTATGGGTAAATAATGAAATATCAAATAAAGCATGAACATGACCATTTAAAAACATTAACATAACTTTTGAAAATCATACCATGTATAACATATATCAAAATCATGATTCATGAAATAAATCATGGTAATTCATAAGACATAAATCATAAAGAAACATGAGACATGAGAAAATAACTTTTTCATAAATCATGGAATTGTGGAAAACACATAATCAAAGAAATTAATTTCCATATTAGCCAAGGATATTTGAAAAGAAAATCATAGTGGAAAAAGTACATTGCTGATCCACATTCACTCATCATTCCATCCCTGTATTACTAAATATGATTTACATTCCATTATAGTCATGTCTATCTCATGTGTTATAAATATTTACACAATTCATTGGATATAAATATAGGTTCCACCCATCAAAAAATCAAAAACATATATATTTTCACCACAAAAACAAAATTCCGTCTACAAAAATTATCCCAAGGAAAATATATGTTTCATAAAAATCATTCCATCATTATATAATCTAGGAAATGAAAATGGAATTCATAAATAGCAGAAACACAATCAATTAATAAGAATAATAAGGATAGTATACTTGAAACATATCCTTATTAAATAATGTCAACTATGTTTGAAAATAATTTTGATTAAACACTTGAAAATAATTCTTGATGAAAATATCATTTATTCATCAAGAACATTTTCTTTTTCTAAATTGCAGAAAAAAATTCAATGAAAATTACTTATGTTAAAATAACCTAGATAATATGTAACGGAGTATTCATTAAAATAAGGTGTTCTGAAAGTGTAAAAATCCATTCATATCATATAAGTTAAGAAAAATTCTTCTCTTACATTATTTAAGAAAGTATAAAAGTACATCGTATAGAAAAAAATTGATACATTCTTTCTAAACCATGTTTTACAATTTAAAAAATGTGTAAAATGATATTAGACATCCATATCAGAATCTTATGACATTTTTTGAAATCGTATTTAGAAAACACGGACATGGATGAAAAATAATCTTGATTAAATATTAGCATATAATCAATCTTGGATGATTATGAGATTACAAGATTACCCCTAACTAATTTATAATCCCTCAAATTATATGACTCATAACTAATGAAAATTATATGAATATAAATATATCATAACAATCACAATAAAAAACATAAAATCATTCATTAGAAGCACAAACATCACCCAAAAGAAATTGGTGTTGTATAAGGCATATGTCCCATAGAAATAAAAGTGAGACAAAATAATCTCTAACATGGGTATGATATCTCTTGTATGTATAAAAACCTCATAAATAATGATTTAATAAATTTATTTAATTTATTCCAGAATTATTTTCCTTCATATGATTTCATAATTATCATATTATTATCTAGTTTTTAGTAATATTTCAATATTTCTCATTATTCGAATATTAATCGCTTAATGTTTCTATGCATGTTTTGTCGAATAAGTTACATTTATATTTATTAGGAAATATTTATATCATTCCAAAATTATACTAACATAATATATACCAAATTTAAATTTTTTTTACATTTTTATATCAATGTCTTAATCAATATCTTGTAGAATGAATCACATCGCATCAGGGAGATGGTAAGTCATGTGTACAGAGGAGAGACAGTGTCATTCTGATAATCATAAAATGGTTTGAAAGTTTATGGAATATATTTTATTCTAGAATCTATACAATGTTATAATAATCATATATTTTTATCATTTCCATTATTTAATCCATCCATATAAGGTAGTGATAAAAACTTACACCACAACGTGGAGACGATATGTTGTACGTATGCATGGTGATTTTATTCTTTATAGGATGGATAGAAGGTAGAATGTGGTTGTTACATAACCATAATAAAATATCAGAATATAATTTATATGGTATTTATTACATTATATTGGAAACAACTCATAACGATGAATAAAAAATAATTTGAATGAATCGGTAGAAGAGATCACCTCTTCTTCGATCTGATCCGTCTAAATATCCACTTAAATGTACTAACATTGTTATTTTGATAAGACCATAAACATGATAATGTAAATATTTATTTTGTTATGGGAAATAAAAATGGTATGTATGATCTTGAAGGCTTAATATTAAGTGAATAGGCACAGGTGGAGGCGACCATAAATACTTGAGGTGAGGGGATCATTTGGAATCTCAAAAGTATTGATTTCTAATAAAATAAAACCACATCTAGAAATATCCAAAATGTCCTAATTTAGAATATGATACGTGATAATCATGTAATAATTTCAACCAATAACTTTTATACAAGTTTTTCTATCCATTGAATCCTTATAATTATAATTTATCTCTTAGTTATTGTATTTCATTTTTAGTAGGGTAAAAAATATTTCAATAATAAATAGATGAAATATTTACTTATTTAATGTTAATTAAATCATAAGTAAATAATTTATAACATTTAACATCATAAAATAATAATTTCTTATTTTTAAAAATGTTTTATGATTTATAAATAACTTAATAAAACATTATTTTGACCAAATAAAAATTGTGTCAATTTTGAAACTGTCTAATTCGTGTTTATTTTATTAATATCAAGATAAAATGTCACACTTGAACCAAATATTTTTTATTTCTCTATGTTGTCATGGAAATCTATAAAATTCATAATTTTTATTAATTATCCAAAATTATATTTATTTTAATATTTTTAATAATAATAATTTGATATTTACATTAAAAAAATAATGTTAAGATCATTTTCCTATGACTATTTAATACACATATTTGATGAATAAAAAATGGATGAATATAAATCTAATATTTTTTATATAAATAAATTTATTATAATATAAAATCTGGGAAATCCATCATTAAAAATGTTTTACTTATTAAAACATCATTGTGAAAAGTTTAACATCACATTATATAAAATAATATCTGTTTTATAATCTCTTTTATAAGGCTATAAAAGGTAAATAACTCAACCCCTTGAGTATTATGGTCGATATATACTCTACCAATATGATTTGGTCATTTTTTTGTGTCCTTTAAAAGATATTATCATTTTAATAATAATTATTTTTTTAATTTTTCATCAATTAAATAATTGGTTTATCCAAGATATATAAACCAGTAAGGTAATTATTTATTTCCCAAAAATTAAAAATAAATTACCGTGATAAAAAAGTAATTTTATTTTTAAGATGATTATTTATAATCCAATTTATCTTCTAAATTACCTTATATTATAAATTATTCATTTATTAAAATTTTAATAAGACATATTTGACTTTTCATTAAATAAAATATATTAATTGTCCTAATCTCACAAAAATGGATTTTAAATGGTATAATTTCAACCCAATAATGGTTTAGGTAGAAAATATTTCATCCCATCATATTATTAATTTTGTTTTGGTAATTTTATAACATTTTATTTACCCATAATTAACTGATTTACCTTTTTACCATTTTAATAAAAATTAATAAAGTTACAATTCTTAATGCGCAAAAATAAAAGAATATTGTTAATATAATTGGACCTAATTGATCCAACTATGGAATCAGTTTTTAAAAATTCAAAACTTATATGTTTTAGTAATTAATTTAAAATTAATCAAGTTGTCACAATGAAAAATGTGTTTTAAATGTTAAAATATTGGAAAACATTGAAATGTTTTTACATAAAAAAATCATGTTAAAATTAATTTTGATGAAAAAAATTACATAAAATTATAAAAATATATTCTATTATTACTTTAAAACCGTTCAACAATATAATTTATCTTCAAAAATTATTTCAATAAACACATTTTTTTTCAATTCAAATTTACTATTTTTTCTATTCCTCAACACTCAAAACTTATCAGAAACATATGAAAAATTCATCCAAAGTAAATTCTAAAACCCTGATTAAAATTAATAATTTTATTATTTCAAATAATGATTATAGTAGCGTAAAATAATATATTTAAAATGGTTCTTCCCTCAAAAGGTAGAAAATAGCATTTTTTTTAAAATTTCTTATTTTATTCGAAATATTTGAATTTTTTTTATATAGTGTCTGGAAAACTTATTAGAAGAATTTATAACATTATATTGAATATGTTAAATTTATACTTCATTGATAAAATTAGTCAAAATTGATTTCATTATTTTATAATCTTGATTAAACTCATTATTGTGTGAAATGAATTTGATCAAAATAACTAGAAATTCTATATAACACAAGACAAACATAGTGTTTCATATACCAAAATATATGATGATGTTAAATATATGACAGGATTATCTTGGTGTAGTGAACAAAATAAGACGTAAAAAATTTACAAAAATCTACCTCATAAATATTTTAGGGTGTTATATTATACATCGGAAATGCCCATCGCAATAACACGTGAAGGTCATGGGAATCACATGAGTAATCGTACATGGTATGTTGTCATTATGATGAAACCTATAAACCTATAGGTGATAATAGAATTCATAAGTACCCATTAGAAATCACCCTTCATTTACATTTTAATGCTAGAACATGTTCCTCAAACATGTTCTCATATCCATGCATTCTTCTAAGGAATATCTTGGACCACGTGGTCAAGGAATGATACATAGAGCATGAAACGTCAAACCCATTGAAAAAAATATTATCACAAACATATTTGTGAGAAATTTATATGTGATTTAATTAAATTCATTAGGTCTCATGATTCTTCACTAGCCCTAAGATGTGTTTAGATAGCTTCAAACATGTCAGTTTTATTAGAAAAGAATCCGTGGAAAATTCATGTTCATATCCTGATAGGTTATTGACATGTCAAAAATAATTTGTAATAGCTTGAGGACAATCCATGCTTATCAGGCCACAACCACAAGACATTTATTCATTGTCATTGTATGGGCTTTAGAAAAATCAATCTTATCTGATGATAGATTCTTTAAATTTTATCATGATTATGTGATTTCCCATTTACATGTCTTCATTGTCTTGTGATGTTCTAAAGACTAGTCATGTTTATCAAGTGATAGTATATAGAAATGTTAGTTTTTTTATGCAAATGATGCCAAAAATGTCATTTAGATTATGAAAATCAGCTCAAACGTGTCAGCTTTGATTACGTGAAGACATCTATATATATTAAATTGATAAGGTAGACACCATTGGTTGTATATTCAATTTCTGAATGATGACACAAGAATATCAAGGATATAATCAATATATGTTCAGAAGATAGCCATTATATTTATTTAAGATCCTCGATGAAATGCCAACCTTAGTAGGTATACCCACTTAGACTCCTGTCATGTGAGCCCGGACTAGATATCTTTTTCTAATTCTCCCTTTTTATTAGTGAAATGTCTTTAATGGGATATGGTTATGATCTTATGGGACCCTATTAGTTTCACTAACATGTATATTATTTACTTGGTTCTAATCTCTAATTATTTTTCATATGAGTGGGATTAACTATGTGGAAGATAAACTTCATGGTTTAATCACTGATAGACTATTCTATGATGAATTGAATTCGTACAGTAACTATGATATAGAGGATTCCTTCCTAAGTATTAATCATTAATAGGGTGTCTATACTTGTGTAGGTCCCCAACATGCCAAAATTTAATGCCCTGACCAATGTTACCTAGAGTGGGTGAATTATTACATAACATTAGATTGATCAAAAGAGATAATGTCCTGAAAGACTAAGGCTGGAGTTCATTTACAGCGGGCAGATTCTTCTGGTAACGGTGATGGTTTGGTCGGAGGGCGACGATGATGATTGGGTCGGAGGTCGTATGCGATTTGTCAGGCTTATCGGATTCAACCATGGTTCTCTTTACACAGAAGAGGCATTCTGTTCTTGTGGACGCGCTGGTCTGTCTCGGCTAAGTGGTGAGGCATTCCCCCAACCTCCGACGTCGAGTTGTCCTAGCCCGATCTCACTGCTTCGCATCATTGGTTCCTCTCTTTTTCCATGGTTCCTTCACATCTATTGTTGCGGCTTGGGTTCTTCTGCTCCTCACCTCGGCTTTCAGATATCAGTGGCGGAGGGTTCGTGTGACAGAGGCTCAGACGTTCAGAGGTGGTGATTGTTCTATTTTCCTTCGCGCAACAGATGCAGGTCACCCTGACTGACTGATTTGGTGGCTCGGACATTCATCGGTGGTGGTGGGATCATGTGACAGCGGCGCAGGTCACCATGGCTGGTTGATTCGGTGGCTCGGACATTCAGCGGCGGCGGCGGGTTCCTGTGACAAAGGATCGGACATTCAAACTCAACATGCGACTGGAACAACTTTCCCTTTTGTTTATTCTTCATTGGTTCTTAGTCCCATGTTCATGCGAGGGTTTCAATCCTGTCTTCTTTGTCCTCGCTCCACAATGGTCAAGGGGTAGCGATTCTGTTTCTACTGAGGAGTTTCGATAGATGTGTGGGCTATGGTTTGTTTGTGAATGTTCGTTGATGTTGTTTTATGGTGAGTCTGGTGTTTGGTGCTTCCTTGGTCGCGGCGTACTACGGAAGTCTTGCCGGCTTATACTCCTCTCTGGTCTCTAGATCCACTGATTCCTTCCAGGTCGGGCGGGTATGATGGATTCCAAGCATCTTTGGGTTGTGTTGTGCATTGTGGTGGGGGATCCAGGTGGCCCAGCTTGGGTTCAGGTGTTGTCTGGGTTTTAGTGGGGTTTCAGTTTGGATGGGTGCTTTCGGCGAAGATCATGGCTCATTGCGAAGACACATTACTTCTCCTACTATCCTCTATCATTGGGAATCACCTCTCCTCTCCGGGTCGGTTTGACGAGGTGGGTGTCATGAAAGATTTGGGAGGTGATGTTTGAGTGGTTATCAGTGTTCCAAGAGGAAAGATCTTCGTTCAGTTGATTTTTTTTTGTTGCTGGAAGTGGTTTCATGATAGGGGACGACGATTAGATGATGTTGAGGTGATTCGACGTTCTGGTGTGGTGTTGATTAGCTACGACGATGGTGGTGGTGGACCGGAGTTTACGATAGTAGGGAGGCTCTCTGAGATAGCAGCGAGTGCAGGCGATGGTGGTTGGAGAAGAGGTCGAAGATGATGAGCCGATGAGGATGATGTCTAAGTGACGTGACAACACGATGGCGATGAAACGATTGGTCGACGTGGTGCTGATGGCGGTGATGTGTCTTCGCAATTGCTGGTTTTTCGGGCTGCTCCCTTGCTCAGGATTTTGGTTTTTCCAATGAATTTTGAATTTTGAAATTTGAATGTGGATTTTTGGATGCGTTTAGGTGTGTAATAGTTTATGTGGGTGATGTTTGGACTATATTCAGTCTTTGTGAGGTTTCCACTCACCCATAAAGTGGTATTTTTAAAATGACAAAAAAAGGGATTTGGAGTTATGTATCCTTATAAGTACTAGATACATTCACAAGTTTAACATTAGATTATGAAATGAAAAATAAACATAATTAGGTCTCCATTGAACAAACTCATATCCCTTAGCATATCCCTATAGGTCAGTCATAAAATACTTCGTCACATCTAAGGGAAAATAAAACATTAGGAATTGGTGAGATTAGATGTTTGGTAAGGATAACAATATAGCAGAAACTGTCATAAATAATTATATTCATTTAAGTAAATGTATAAGACTAAAACAAAATCATTTTAAACATAAACTTGAGCAAAATATGGAAAAAATAAATCAAATAATTACATTTACTTTTTAACATGGTTATTCTACTAGTTGAATAATCACATATAATATTAATATCTAATCTCACAAAGAGGGAATGAATAATGTCGGACATCATATTCACATAGTCATGGCCTCATTCCAAGACAATAAATAAAAATATTGTCAAGGCCTTGTTCCGAGACACTAGTTTGTCTCATAATACCTACAGATGCATTTCATGGGATATAGTGGGCCCCACCAATCACTTACTAATTCCAACTCATTCCTAATTAGAAAAGGGTGAAACATAATGTAATCATTCATATTAAAACTAGCATACGAAGTGTCAATACTTTAACTATAAACCATGAATGGTATACAAATGTCCCATCCACAGTCAAACATATCATAACTCATTAAATACAATATAGAAGATTATATTATGATAAATAAACCTCAATCAAGAATTTTATGCAATAAAGGATGTTTACATAGTCGAAAATGACCTGTAAAAATCTTTGAGGAATTATACCTTATTCATGAAATCATTTAGAATTCACACAATTTATATAGGAAGTCTTTTAAAATATAATTTTGAATCAATATGTCTCATACCTCTTTTAAACTTTTTAATGAAATTATCATTTTAAATTAATAATGTCTATATAAATAAATCCTTAAAATCATTTTTAAAACATTGAAATTAATGAAATAGATTACGAAATAAATATCATTAAAATAATTAAAATGATTATAAAATTAAATATTCCCTTCCCTAAAACCTTAAAAGATTACTTTTGGAAACATTTTTACGATACGTTGATATGGATGATAAATATATCACAGTAAATACTTACACATAAAAAATCTCAGATAATAATGATATTGAAGAATTAACCTATACCTGGTTGTTTTCATTAGTAGATTTTACGTAAACCTTATATATAATGAATATATAATTTATATTAAATTATACAAAAACCACAAAAATAAATAATATATCATATATGATCCTCTAATAGTGCTTTGTTAATTATATATTAGTAGTATCACTATTTCAGGTCATAAGTGATTCATTTTCCTTTACATGTTTTTCTATGTATGTCTTGATTATATATGTATTGGATGTATAGGATTAACATAATTAATAATATTATGTTATTAAAAATTATTTTTAATCATAAAATGAAAATTATTCTTGAATGGTTATGATGGGGAATGAAATCTCTTCATGTCATGAAGATAGTAGGTCATACGTACACACAAGCGACAATATCATTCTATTGATTGTGAAACCATATATAATTTGATGGTATATAATATATATATATTCATTAGAAATTTATTAATATTATTTACATAAATTATAATCATTATTATACTCATCCAAATAATGAAGTGTTGAATAACAAACTACACCATGACGTGGAGACGGTAAGACATACGTATGCACGTATGGTGACTATGTCATTCCTCGGATGGATAAAATAATCAATATGATTGTGCTATATTTATAATAACATCATAGTATGTATGATGTACTGAATTTATTAATTTGGTATGGAAACAACAAAGAAAGTGGACGTGGAAAATGAAACTTATGTTGAAAGAGGTGGGGAAATAATTACCTCTTCTTTAGATGATTCCTGTTGATTTGAACAAAATGGCTCTATAGGATGGATTTTTTATCAAATTAAGGACTATAGGTTGAATTGAATCTATTTATGAGGAGACTAGAAAAGGGTTTTTCTTATCCAAATGGATTTGGTGGTGTGAATTTAAATGAAGTGGGAGTACCCTTTTTTATGAAAGGTGAGGGGAACTTTAGGAAAAGCCTGAGAAATTAATTTATTATAAAATTATTTTTTCATTACAGTAGCTCCAAATGGATTTATTTCTAGGATAAAGTTGTTATGGGTCTGAATCTTCTCATACAATTGGTTTTAGACATTTTATGATAACCATATTAACCTTATCTTTTATATTTAACACCTAGTGAAATAGATTAACTTGTACAATGTCTACTTTTATTTTTAAAATACATAGTAAATATAGTTACTATAAAATGCCAATAAAACCTCAAGTGGTTATTTAATGACATATATAACATTATCTATGTCATTTTGACAATTATTATATTTTTTGTAATATTATATCATTTAATAAGATAGTATTGGTTTTTAAAATTCATTTATGTCAATTTGGATACTATTTAGTATTTGTTTTTTGATAAAGTCATCAAAACATGATTACTTCTAAAAAATAAATTTAATTAACCATATCATGTCATATTAACCTATAAAACATGGTGATGTCATTAAAACATTTAATATAAATTTATTTTATTATTTTATTATCAATTATTTAAAAAATTCATTAATAAGGTAATCACTGCATCATCATTGTGTCATAAATATATTTATTTACCTAATGTATAATTTTTTTTAATAAAATACTATTAAGTATAAAATATTTATATATTTCTAATGAATATTTATGGTCGAATGTATCTTATGTATAACAGTATATTAAAAATGTTCTAGTTATCAAACATTGAATTAAATACTTTTAACTCATCCTTAAATAAAATATAATAAATGTCTTACTCTAATCCATGTGGATCAAAAAGAATCAAATTTTTTTCATATGATTTATTTTGGTCAAAATACACTTATCTAATATAATTAGTACATGTATTTGGGTTATTATAATATCATTGTTTCCTTTAATTACCCATTTACTTTTAACCGTGGTAAATAAAATTCAAATTGTTACTATTCACCAAAAATTATTTTTTTCCTATTGATAAAAATTTTACGTAATGATGAAAATCGTTTCTATAAGATTTTTTAAATTCAATTCACATATGTGGTAAAATTAGGTTTTATACAAATTTCCAAATGTGCCTATAAGGTGGGTAAAAGACGTTAAAATTTTCAATAAAATTTTGTATATATATTCTTATTATAAAACCACTCCAACGAATTCCATTCAACTAATATAGGTATTATGTATATATTTTTACATTAAAGTAAATTAAAATTAAAATTAATAATTTAAATAAAAATTTAGTTTTAAACAATAATGTAAGGTTTTTCATTATTCATCAAACATTGAATGATTTTAGAAAAATACCAAAAATTTACCTTATGAAAATTTTGATATTCTGAATCCAAAAATGAAATTCATTTTGAAAAATAAAATTTATAAAATTTCAGAAAATGCATATTACTATTCATTTCTACTCTTTAAACGGGTTGATTGATTGGTCGTAATGTTCTAGAACTTGGAGCAGCATACATCGCAAGTTGTTGTGTTATTCAAAGAGAAGCATATCGTGGAAGCATGGTGTGTTACATTCATCCCTACTTCAAATAATTTTTCCCCAAAACTTCTATAATATTAAGGCATAAAATTATTAGGGTGGTTCATCATCAAATATTCCTATGGTTCCCAAATTGCTTCTTCCATTTTATGAGTTCTCCAAATAACTTTTACCGGATGAGTCATCTAGTTTCTCGACACATGAACTCTAGTATCAAGAATTATGATAAACTCTTCACAAGAAGACAAATCATGTTCTATTTATATTTCTTTATAAGTGATTACATGCATTGGGTGAGGCATATATTTTCTCCACAATGATACAAGGAGGACATCATGTACTTTGGAGAGACTTGGAGGCATTACCATATGGTAAGATACAACTCCAATTCGTTCAATAATTTCGAAAGGTCTGATGTACATGGGACATAATTTTACCATTCATATTGAATCGTATAACACCCTTCCATAAAGATTCCATTAAAAAAACATGATCTGTTACCTGAAATTCAAAATCCTTACTTCAGTTATCAACATATTAATTTTTCCAACTTTGAGATATTTTGATGTGGGTTTGGATAATCTTCACCTTTTCAATTGTTTCCTCACCATATCATGGGCCTACATGTTTTCTTTCACCAACATCATCCCAAAAATATGGTGTATAACATCTCTTTCCATATAAAGATTCATATGGTTCCATCTAAATACATGAATGGAAGATATTTTTATAATAAAACTCTGCAATTCAAAAATACTAATCCCACATAACTTGAATGTCATGTGAGAAATATCTCTACCTGTCTTCTATGGTTTTAATAGTTTGATAAAACATTCTATCAATTTGAGTGGGGTAGGAAGTGCTCAAATGATTTTTAGTATCTAGTAATTTCAGAAGATGTTATATTAATGTCAAAAGGGGATCACGAACAGAAACAATCAATAGGGGTACACCATTAATTCTTGAAACATAATTAATATATAGTCATGATAAATGGTTAAGTGGTAAATTTTCTCTTATAGGAATAAAATTTGCTGACTTTGTAAGACAATCAAAATTGACCTGTATTTCATCATTTCTTCTAAAATTCATTGGTAGCCCCATGAAAAAGTCCATCATAATATCATCTCATTTCCACTCAGGTATGAGATGTGGTTGCATCACTCCTCTAGGATATTAACTTCCAGCCTACACTTTTTGAAAAACCATACATCTGGACACATAACCAACAATCTCCCTCTTTATGTTGACCCACTAAAAAGTTTCCTCCAAATAACTATACGTCTTAGTGCTATCAGGGTGTATTGAGAAATTTGAGATATAAGCATCATATATCAATTCCCTTTTTGGATCAGGTACATCAGGGACACAAATCCACTTCCCAAATTTTAAAATTAAATCTTTATAAACAAATTTGATCAATCTCCCATCATTCATAGTTTTAATATTATTTCAAAATCTCTCATCATTAGTCTAAGAACATTTTATCCTTTCTAGTAAAGATGGTTTTGCAACCATTTGAAATAGTATTAATGTTTCAACATCTATTGTTATTATCATATCTATATTTACTAGATCAATGAATGTAGGATCCCTTTCCATTATCATCGTGTTCAGAACTCCATGATCCTTTCTACTCATAGAATCTTCCACATTATTTTCCTTCCCCTGGTTGTAGTGTATTGTGAAATCATAATCCTCGAGTATTTCGAGCCATTTTATTTCATTCATGTTGAGTTCTTTCTGTGAGAAAATAAAAATCAAACACATGTGATCAGTATAAATCACAAAATTTTCACCATTGAGATAGTGTCTTCATATCGTCAATGTAAATATTAAATTTTCTAACTCATGATCATGAGTAGGATAGTTTTGTTCATGAATATTTAGTTGTCGTAAGAAAAGGAAACAACTCTATCATTCTTCATAAGGACTCAACCATGTCCTTTCATTGAAGAATCACTTTATATTAAAAATCCATCATTCT
This sequence comes from Viscum album, assembly GCA_963277665.1. Taxonomy (NCBI): domain Eukaryota; kingdom Viridiplantae; phylum Streptophyta; class Magnoliopsida; order Santalales; family Viscaceae; genus Viscum; species Viscum album. The sequence continues at coordinate 126,820,378 of OY728151.1, read as the reverse complement.
CCGATGGCAGTCCCCAGATATGAGTATTGAAGAACATTCTCTGCAATTCTTCAAAAAATTCTACACACTATTTTTTCAAAAACATATTTAAACCCTTTATGTTTGATCATGTATAATGGGATAGCCAAATGGAAAAAATTATAGAATAAATGTTGATAGTAACCTAATAAACCAATAAAACTACATACCTCTATTATACTCATATGTGATGGCCATTTATTGATATCCCATGTCGTTGAAGTATCTACATAGATTACATCTTTAGAGACAATATAAAAAAGAAAAGAAATTTCCTAAAGCCGGATTTTAGATTTTCTAAACATCCAATATCATTCCTTTCTTCAAAGAGTATTCAGAATAATGCTCAGGTGATTTTCATGAACTTCGTATCTTTTAGAGTATACCGAGAGATCATAAAAAAATACCATTACAAAGTCATTAAGATATTCCCTGAAAACACTATTAATTATATCAATGAAAATATAGGGTACATAAGACAGTCCAAAAGGCATTACTATAAACTCATAATGCCCATACATGGTTTGAAATTTTGTCTTTGGAATGTCTTCCTTATTTATTCACAACTGATGATATCCAGATCGAAGTTCAATATTTGAAAAATATTGATCTCCATGTGATTTATAAAATAAATCATAAATGCATGGTAATAAATTCTTTTTTATTTATTGTTATATCATTGATCTATCTATAGTCCATTCACAACCTCATAGATCCATCCATCTTCTTCAAAAAAGAACAGTGTATCCCTATGGAGAAACACAAGGGAGAATAAATAATCTTTTACTCAATTCCTCTAGTTTTTAATTTAGTTCCACTAATTCCATAGCGGAAATTATATAAGCGGTCATTGATAAGGGCCTTGAACATGGAATTAAGAAAATTGAAAACAAAATTTCTCCTTCTGGAGGATGTCAAGTTAAATCCCTTAGAAATATATGTATATATTCTTTCATAATAGTTAAATCCACTATTTGAACATTCTATTACTTATTCATAGTTATTTCACTCCTACCAATAATTAAATTTATTTGGGCTATAGTGGGTGGATCTAGATGAAAATTAGGTGGTGATGTTTTTGATATAATGATTAGGGGTTCCTTATCATCATCAAAAATTGTAACCATTTTCTTCATACAATAAATATTTGCAACATGGCCTGAAATCCAATCAATATTGAGGATTATATGAAACTAAATCATGGGTATGTAAATAAGATCACTAAATAAAGCACATATATAAGTCATAATGGTAAATAATTGAAATAATATTGTTTCAATGATACTTCCCATAAGTGTTTTGACTGAAAATTACATAGTTAAATAAAATTTGAAATATCTATTTTTCATTGAAAATTGGGATAATATGAAAGGATGTGATGATCCAAAATCAAATAAATAATTGGATAATTTTGAGGAACTTATTAATGTACCTACCACCTCGTCGTTAGAAACATCAACCACAACAGTTGTAATAAATAAGATTAGCCTTTCTACCTTGGCGTTTTCTAAGGTAAATTTCCTTGATTTTTTGGAAATTCATTTGAATAATTCCCCATTTATTTACAATTGAATCATTGAACATTGACAAACTCTTTCTTCTCCATGAAATCACAATCTTCATGGGCCATTTCACCCCAAATGTAACAAAATCCCATCTCCTTTAGGCATGTATTGGGGTGTTTATTCCCACAATTAATATAGTATGGAATATAAATATCTCCCTTATTCCCTATAATTTCTTTTCTATAGTGTTCATCAGACCTATTCAGCTCTTCATTCACTTTAAATTCATAAAACATAGACAATTCCATTTCATTCTAGATAGAACAAGAGACTATATACTTGTATGATGAGAAGTATTGTGGGAATAATGCTCGACAGAGAAGTTGATTTAAACCATCAAGGAATTGATCAATCTTACTCCTTGGGCTACATATATAATCTCCAGCATGCCTTTATAACGTTGAAATGTTAACCTCATACTTCGCGACATTTGTATCCTCATTTTTACTCAGAGTCATAAATTTCATTTCCATATCATCCCGATGATCATGAGTAATGTATTTTTCTATGAACATCTCTTTAAACACCCTTCATTCTGAATGTGACACTACTTCATCCCCTTTTTTGTATTAAAGACCACCACTGATCTGCATCTCCTAAAAGGTGATAAATTCCTATGAAAACCATTACCCATTCACTACTCCCCAAAGAATGAAATATTTTCTCTAAGAAACATATCCATTGCTCAGCTACAAATGGATTTACAGTCCTGTTTAATGTCGTGGGGTTTTACTTATGATTTTGTCTATCATTGATCCTCAACATTGTGTATTAGGGTACTTTATACGGGTATGGAAATTATTCATAACCAGAGTGTGTTTTCCCATTATGGATATAAGTTGGTCATCTTAGTAACATCCATAAATAAACTATAATTTTCTTGAATACGAGGTAAATCCCTACATGGATTATGTGCATTGATTTTGTTTCCATTCCTTCTACTATGCGCCATTTCTAAACAATGGAATACATAATATTAGAATATGAATCACAATGTATAATTCCAAACATGTATAATACTTAACATAAAAAGAACATTTTGTGCATAAAACCCATAATCATAAAAAATGTTTTCTTTTTGGAAGTTTTTACTAATAAATATTCATAATGTTTTCTAAAGAAAATGTTAATTATCCTAAGAATATCCCTCTATGAGTTTCAAACCAGGTGTGCATTATGGACCATTTTTTTGTACCCAGATACACTCATATGTACATTTTTTCTCGAAACACATACACTTGTAGTATTCAGACATATATGTATTTCTTGGAAACCGAAAATATTATCTACATTTTTAAAAAAATTGTTTTTTCTCTTATACTAATCCTCAATGTCTATATTTGGGTAATGTTTTTTAATCAGAGTTTTCTAAATATAGTTTCCAAGATTTGTACAAAACATTCATTAATACCAACTGAAATACCACAACCCTAGTTACCCAGATTTGTTGCATTATTACATAACATTTCCATGATCACAATATATTATACCCCAAAAGACTGATCAATTTAGTAGCCTTGTAATACTAGATACATTCAAATGTTTTACATTACATTGTGAAATGAAAAATAAACAACATTGTGTCTCCTTTGAACACAATCATATCCCTTATCATATCCCTGCAGTTCATCCTTATAATACTTCTTCGCATCTTGTGAAAAAGAAGACATAAGAAAAGGGTGAGCTCAGATGCTCAGTAAGGATGACAATATAGTGGAAACAATCGTAAATAAGCATAAACATGTGAGTCAATGAATAATACTAAAACAAAACAATTTTAAACATAAACTTCAGCATAATATGGACTAAATAAATCAAATAATTCCATTTACTTTTTCACATGGATATTATACTAGTCGAATAATCGCATGTAATATCAATTGCTAATATTGATGTAATGCATAATATCGGACATCATAACCACATAGTCAAGGCCTCGTTCCAAGACTATAAATAATAATATTTTCAAGGCCTTATTTAAATATATTATTTTGTCTCATGAGACCTACCAATGCATGGAGGGGCTGTAGCAGGCTCTACACATCACTTACTAAGTCCAATGCATTCCTCATTTAAAAAGGGTGAAACATATCATAATCATTCATATTAAAACTATTATATGAAATTTCATTTCATTAAACATAAACCATGAATGGTTTAATAATCACACATCCACATTCAAGCATATCATAACTCATTCAATATAATATGGATGATTGTATTATAATTAATCAACCTCAATCATGAATGATAACTAATAAATGATGTTAACACAATTAAAAATCATCTGTAAAACAATTTGAGAGAAATATCCATTTTTAATGTAATCATTTCAAACACACACAATTTATAATTGAATTAATTTAATTGATATTTTTGAATAAAAATTTCCCAAACCACATTGAAACTTCTGAAAGGAAATAACAATTTAAAACAATATTTTCCACATAAATATAACCTAAAAATCTTTTTGAAAACATGGACATTAATAAAAAAGATTTAAAAAAATAAATCCTTAAAACATTTAAAATAATGATCTAGTTAATTATTCCCTTCCATAAAACAATAAAATATTACATTCAAAATCATTTTTATGAAACAATGACATGAATGAAAAATATATCCCAGTAGATACTTAAATATAAACAATCATGCATAATAATGAGATTGAGGAATTAACCTAGCATTGTAATTTTCCTTTGTCGATGGTATATTAACCTCAAATATAATAGTTAAATAATTTTTATTAAACTGTAGATGAACCGCCTATATAAATATGATATTATATATGATCCTTTAATATTTTATTGTTAATAATATTTGAATAGTATCATTATTTTGGGTGTTAACTGGTTCATTTTCCTTTATATGTTTTGTTATTTAAGTCATGTTTTCCATTTATAATATATATTTGATTCATATCCAGAATGATATTATGTTCATCAAAATTATTTTTAATCATCAAATGAAAATTATTCTTTACTGGTTATGATGGGGAATGAAATCGCATCACGTCGTGGAGACCGTATGTCGTACGTAAGCACGTGCGACAATTCAATTCTATTGATTGTAAAACTGCATGTATTTGGATGGTATATTATATATACATAATAATTAACATGTTATTTTTATTATTTAAAACCATTATAATCATTATTATACCCATCCAAATAATCAAGTGTTGAATAACAAACTACACCACGACGTGGGGACGGTAAGTTGTACGTAACCACGTATGGTGACATTTTCATTCATAGGATGGATTTAATAATGAATATGGTTGTAAATTACTTATAATAACCTCTCATTAAGTAGAAGGTACTAGATGTTTTTTATGGAAACGACAAAAAATTGGAAGTTGGAGATGAAAAGAACATTGAAATTGGTGACAAAATAATTACCTCTTCTTCAAGTGCTTCATTTTGATTTGAACAAAATGGATCCTTATGATGGATTTATGATCAAAGTAAGGCCTCTAGGTTGCATTGAGTGTATTTGGTAGGATATTTTATCAGGTTTTGGCCAATAAAAATGATTTTGGAAGTGTAAATTTAAGAGAACTGGAATTAACCTTTTATAAGAGAGGTGAGGGTCACATTAAGAAAATCTTGAAATATTAATTTATTAAAAAATTATTTTTGGTTTAAAAATTATAAAAATTGATTTAATTGTAGAATAAGTATGGGATGGGTCGAAATTGTCTCAAAAATAGGATTTATTCATGTTTAGGTACCCATATTAACCTTATATTTTAGATAAAACTCCAAGTTTAATAGTTTAACTTTTATCATGTCTTCTTGTATTTTTATGCTAAATTGTTAATATAGTTAATATAAAATACCAATAGAACCTAAATTGTTTAATTAATAACATATAAAACATTATATAACTAATTTGTATGTATATTGGATTTTTGGAATATTATATATTTTAATTAAATATTATTCATTTTATTAACCCATTTTTTCAATTTGACACATTTTAGTATTGGTTTTTTTAAGTCATCACAACATGATTACATTTAATGAAATATATTTAATGATCCATAACATGTCATATTAACCTAAAAAATTCAGGGATGGAATAAAAATTTTCAATTTACATTTATATTAATATTTATAATATCATTTATTTTAATTATTCTTTAATTGGGTAATTATTTCTGCATCATTGTGTTTTAAATAAATTTCATTATTTAATGTATAAAAATTATAAATAAAATACAATGATGTAGGAACCGTTTTTATCTTTCTTATTAATATTTATAATCAATTTTATATTATGTGTACCCTTTTATTAAAAATGGTTTATTTATTAAAATTTGAATTTAACACTTTTAACTATTATTTAAATAAAATATAGTAAAACTCCTAATATAATCCAAGTGGATAAAAAAGGTCAATATTTTTGTCCTAATGTTGATTTTGTTCGAAATAAACTTATCCATTATAATTAATATATGTTTTAGAGTAATTTTAGTTTCAATTTTTTCCATTATATACACTATTTTGTTTAACCCTGATAAATAAAATTCAAAAATTACTATTCAAAAAAAATATTTCATCCACTTTAACTACATTTTACATACTGAAGACAACTGTGGTGTTATATTTTTTGAAATTCAATTCATAGAAGAGGTAAAATTATGCTTTATAAAAATTTGTAAATTTTCCTAGAAGTTGGGTAAAAGATGTTAAAAGGTTCAATAAAATTTTATATATCTAATCTTACTATAAAAAAACTAAATTGGATTACATTTCACTAATATAGGTATTGTGTAACTATATTTACATTAAAATAATGACAAAATATATATAATTATTTAAATAAATAGTTAGTTCTAAACAACAATTTTGTGTTTTTAAATGATCATCAAAAAATGAAAGATTTCAGAAAAATACTGAAAATTCCCCCTAAGCTAGATTTGATTTTTTGAATCCAAAAATGAAGTCCATTTTGAAAAATAAACTTTTTAAATTTTTTAAACATTGATAATACAATTCATAACTAGCTTTTAAACGACTAGTTTTATTGGCCGAGATGTGCTATAACTATGAGTGGCATACATCACAACCTATTTTATTATTCAAAGAGAAGCGTACAGTGGAAGCTTGGGTGTTACATAAATCCTTAGGTATAACAAAAACTTCTTTGAGAACGATCACCCGCCATTCCCATCAGTGGGTTAAGGAGTAACTAAACTCTAAGAAAATAAATTCCTATCTGAACTGGATACATAGGATGCCTTCCTGAGGCCCAAACTCCAAGGGGAATCCACATCAATGTTATTACCTTCATTTCTCTAACATTTCAACCACTTAATCCCATTCATTCTCAATGGATGATCATTATACCACATCCTTCAATATAAAAAGAACACAACTAATCTAATATGAATATAATTATTATTATAGAATATGATACGTAAGATTCCTTCCTATGGAATGTTCTTCATAAAATAGCATCCATGATATGAGTAATCTTACCTCTCAAAGATAAACATTAATTTGTAATCCCCGTATAGATATTCTCTCATAAATGTTTTTCAATATTCTTAAACATAATGTCCACCAAAACATGTATAACTCACTTGATCTTTGAGACTTGCGATTATTGTAATGATAATGTGATGAGAATTCCCTAAGGTTTATTCACCATTTGGGATGTATGTTTGATTCTATAAAATCTAATCTTAAGGGGCCATTCTCCTGATGAGTCAGTCATGGGAAGTCTTATATGCATACGTCTTTCCTTGGACCACTTTTTTCATGTCTTTCACAACATGGATGCATGTTATAATTAATACATATAATCTAATTCCTATCAAAAATAGGATAAATATGAGCCCTCGCTATAGTCTGAGCCATGTATTTTTGTCCTTGTCATGTGACCTTAATCTTAATGGACGTGTCCTATCAGACTACCCAAACTAATGTCCAATGAAGTACATGGTTATTTATTTCTATTATCACAGTTATGTAGAATTCATCATCGTGGTTAAATCCCATATCTAATAAACCATCCTCTCCCCAGATAAATCTACACTCTAGAGTTCCTTAACATGTTCACAATCTAAAGCATCATAAATAAATATGATATTTATGGATGACCCTTCATATACAGAGAGTTGATCCTATCAATGCATGTTCTTAATCATGATTTTGACACAGGGGTAACTAGCTCAGTATTGGATACTAGAAATAATATAATGAACAAATATTAAATTTATAATAGAGTCTCTATGTATACAATAATTCATACTAAAATGGTGCGATGAGTCAGAACCCCCATCTTCTCAATCTATGTGAGTTTCTATATGGAAATGGGTTTGAATCCCCAAAGGACCCCCTATTTTTGGAACGTAGGTCTCCACCCAGTTAATGATGTTGGAACCATTTTGAGATTATATGTATGACTAAATTAATGGTAAAATAATTGTGGTTGATTAATAATATATGTGAAACTTCCCATAATTAAACCATTGTCCAAATCTCATAAATTTGTTTCTCGAAAAAACAAAATGGTGAACCCACTATGAAATTGTATAAATATTCCACCCCTTTCACATGTTAAAAATGATATATTTTCTAGAACTGATTTGGAAAGTTTGTTCTGTGGTCATTGAAAAACAAAATGTTAAACTTTAAGTGTTTTTTTAACTTCATTGAACCTTTCATAAAATTAAGGGATCACCTCTTTATCCATTGACTATGAAATAAATTGAATAAATGTGTATTATTATATATGATACTATACTAATTAGCTGCATTTTTTCTTCTTCTATACTTCATGGTTCTATGAATAACAAATTAGAGAATCAAATGTGCAAATGGATTTAGAGATCATGGAAAAATCTAATTTGGACTCATTGCCTCAAAACATGTTTTCCTAAACGTGACACCTCTAGTACCAATCGGTGAATGTCTTTACCTAGGATTACCACATAAATAACAACATACAGACTCTAGAATATTCTCATGTAATACATCATATGATTATTTCCCACCATCCAAAATTCACTCAATAGGCCACATGAGATGATGTGGACAATGTTTCCACAACCAACCGGTTTTTGAACTTATCCCTATTCCACAAAAGTTATTACCTTCCCAAACACATGGATTTGGAGGTGGTAAAAAATAATTTCAATATAATAACTTAGGAGCTTCATAGGAAGACTCTCATCCTTTCTAATCTTAATCATCAACATGTGAGCATGATTTCACATGGGGATATAGGGGAGGCTCTGCCAAACACAACTATCTATATTAGGGAACCCAACGGGAGAGCCCATTATATATAACCAAATAATACAGCTCAAAGATAATACTTGTATACATTCTACTTCTAATCTATCTAAGGCCCACCAATGTGTACTAAAAATGGTCCAAAATTAATCACAAATCATCACAAGCCTATACATTTTGTTTTCATAACAACTTTCCATTGTAATTGTGGGCTCACAGGGAGCACCCCATCTCACATCGCTAGGGAAATTATTGTCATATTATACCATGGGATCATCATCAATATGGGTATTGATCCCTAAATGGTATATTTATACCAAACTACTAACACAGACGTGGGGGCACTGAACCCTCAAATGTTATCTAGGGAAATTACCCCTCAAATAGTACAGTGGGCACCAACCCCCCAAATGGAATATCGGGCACGGACCTGCCAAATGAGATACTACTTTTTGGGCCATGACTAGAATTCTTATCTATCAATCAATAGGATAACAATAATATCTATATACTCCACATAAGATCCAGATGAGCACACTTTTGAAGAGTAAAATCATATCCTCATGTAGTCATTCGAGTCACAACAAGTTGGCTTACCATCTATTATTGGCACGGGAAATGAAAGTCTTAGTGGTAACATTCAAGAATCTATGGAAGGATCATGCAACCATGTTTTTATCTGAGAGGGTAATGAAAATATATAATATGGATAGTTGAAGTGGTGGATTTAGTGTTTGGGGTCACCATTGGTACTCCTTTAAATATACACTCACTCCACCATTGAGAGGGAAGAGGGTGTTTTCATGGATCCTTCCAGCCAGCTTCTTAAAGATGTCATGTCAATCCCTATATAAGAACAGTTACGTCAACTCCAAAAATAGAATAGGGATCATTGAGAAAAATTTATGGGAATAATCCTAATATCTCCACATCGGAATGATATACCAATACCTTCTCACAGAATCCCTTATTTGTAGTGAAGTCCCTCATCCTACAGGGATGATGTAATTTCAATATTTTTAATCCCCTCATAGGGTTAAATCTGGAAAATGTTTCACCTTTACATATTCCATAGTGTTGGTGGAATTTCTATGTTTTCAACCTCCTCATTGGGGGTATTCTAGAAACCATCCAACAATAGATGTTATCACAAGGCATTTATGACGTTTGAGAACTTTAAATCAGTGGTAATCATCTACATCATCCAGGACCCCCAATAATTCAGAACCATCCCTAGGCCCAATAAATAATCGGACTCCATACCCTAGACTTTAGACTAATCTATGCATGTAAACTTATAGAGGAATAGAAATCATGTGTGATAAGAATAATTTTCACCCTTCCCTTTAATATGGTAAATGAAAAGAATATTCCTTCTAATCAATAAATTTTCCAATTTATTTCAATTATACCATGTGAAATGGTATGATAGAAATCTTAGTGGTGAGAATGTAGAGTGAGGAATGGATGATAGGTCATTACAATCATTTTTTCCTACCATAAACATTTATAGAAAAAAAATATAAGGACTCATTTCGATTAAAGTTTGGCTTCATGTGCATATGGACATGGGGATATTGGATACATCGCCACATGAATCTCTACTCTGATCATCTAATAACTCTAAATAGAATGCACTAGATGTGCATCAGACCATGTACTGCATTCCCCTATGGGATAAATGATCATATTTCAATGAATGATTGAAAAAATACAATTTATTACCCAAAAATAATTCCCCGGGTATTTTGACTCTTCCATGGAAAATGGTTTTATGGAACTCCCAACAATAAGAAACTGGAATAAAGAAGAGTTGACATGCCATGACAACAGCTACCCCTATTATCGATGTCATAGGAAAATAATATAAATTTTCTTTATATTCATGGATTGTTGGGAGATTCATTTAAGTATATGTTTGATAGTGTCAATGGATCCTATAAATCCTTGAATGAGAAATAGAGTTATTAAATATCCCATAGAAGACCCATTATCCTACAAGGTTATTTACCGTAAGCCTCGCCTCAAGATGTTAAACTACATGGTCAATGTCCATTCTGCATTACATTGAACAAAATGGTTGATGTACTTACACAAATAAATTAAATTACATGGACCACCCTTTTACCAAATGACATTACACTGCATGGTTTTCACCTTCACTATAAGATGTTATTCTGTGTGGTTAATGCCCTTATCATATGAAATTAAACTTCACATCAAACATCCTTACTGTACGGTGTTAAACTTTCCGGACCATGTAATTATCAAAGGTCATTAAACTAAATGGTTATCATCCACACTATGTGAGGTTAAATTTCATGGTCGATGTCTTTACCCCATGACATTAATTATTATGTATGTCATCAATACTACAATACATTCAAATTTATAGATCAAATTATTAATGAATTATAAAAAACTATACATATATCAACCATGACATAATAATTTCAACCGCATAGACCACATCCTTACTACATGAAATTAAATTTCTTGTCTATCGTACCTATAGAAAGATGATAAAATGAATAGATCATGTTTAATTTTTGTAAATTAAACTTCATGGGTTTCAATAAATACGTACGGGTTGATTCCCATCATAATGAGATATGTTGGGATGGAAGGATCCTATATCTTAGCCTAGCCACCAATATTCACATCTATATCTCATTATAATAGATTTCATACAAGATTTCCTACTCACATGAAAATAATATTTGATACATATTAATACTTAGGAGACATCATTAACATCAAGTGGAAATTGTAGTTTCTCAAAACACTACTAATATAGTAAGATCATGCTCCCATATATAGCACAAAATCTTCAATACCCCCAAGACACCCATTGATGGGTTTCTTAGATAGTTCACCACTCTAAAAAACATATTATAGAATCATAAACACCTTATTAAATATTGAATGATGTGGACCAGATAGAGGAGGCTCATACGCATTCTTGTAAAAACCATGTTTTATATCATATCTGATAATCTATAATGGGGAATGTATGAATCCATTCCCCCTTTCATAAATTACATCAACAAATTCTAGTGGAAAAATGATTATTTGTGTGTCTATATGTCCTCACATAAGTCAATGAAATCGACCTACATATCCTAGATGATGAGAGAATATATGCATATATTCAGGTACATTCCCTGTTGAAGTGCTAGTGTTATTTTATGTCAATAGTGGAGCTCCACTAGTATATTATAGTGAAGATGTAGGGATACACATATTTTCATATCCCAATATCTAGAGAAACACACCATTGTGATCATTATAAACAAGTGTCTCCCTTGGAGAAAGCATATACCCTTTCCCATGTTGAGGATTTATGTCGGCATATCCCGATAAAGCATGTGACATAAAGACTAGGATTATATCAGTGTTTCAATCAGGGAACCCCAAATGAGAGTGGAAAATGCCTCAGAAGAGGATCATATTCCTATCACAGAAGACAGGGCATATTATATAGGTCCAGTACTAGGGTCACATTTCTATTTCAAATGAGGTTCATCATGTGATAGTAACACATGGCTCATGATAGGCTCATATTGCTTTCAAAAAAATACCATCGGCATATTACAAAGGATTAGGATCATGATCATATCCTTGTTCTGGAAAAGTGACACCATGTGATATTGGAAAACACCTCAGTACAGGCTAATATCCCTATTCGAGAAGCTCATTGACATACTACATATGCTTATACTTTGTTGGATCATATTCCCATAGCACCATATAGTTATTAATAGATTTTAGTGCCTGTAATAGAGCTGTGTTAAATAACAACTCAACCATAAATGGAAGGCTGTTGTATTCCAGTAACAATTCAGAGTGAGTTTCATAATACTGAACTTCTCTATGAAATGTTTACTTCATATTTTTCGATATACAATCGCAATTCACTGAGGGTCCATTGTCACTTTAACCGAAGCATGAAGTGATCATTACTATGATAGTCCTCTTAATGGTTATGCGATGATGGATCGTAGGGACACTACAACTACATCCACTGTGGTCAACCTACCCATGGGGATATCTCCCATATACAATGAAATCCTACACCACCCAAAAAAACATCATATAGAGAGGTTATAAAAAATATAACACACCTTCAAAAAGAAAGGTGATCATAATATAAAGAACCTTCATATATAATGAAGCTCGTAGTACTGGGGTTAAACGATTATAGTTCCCCATTAACCTTCAGCAACACATCACCATGATGATAAGGGAACCCATAGAGGCAACCTATGTGGTCTATAATGTAAATATGTATATCTATAATGAATAAGTATAAGAAAAAGAGATATGGTGAGTGTTAGATGGATGAAACCTCCCATACATTCATAGATCCATTGACACATCCAACTACAAGATACAAAATAGGTTAAAAAGGTAGTTTCAATGTTCATCCTAACCACATGATATTAAAATGTACGGAACAAGTCCTGAAGATGTGATTTTAATCATTACGAATTATGTCATGGATGAATGATGCTAAATGATACAACATATCAAGTCTTTTTGGAAATATATTATACTGCACAACATCACACGTTCTAACTACATGATGCTAAACTGTTTGATGCACATCCTCACCCAATTATATTAAACTACATAGATCCCCCAACGATTCATCAACACTCATATATGACGTTCCATTTCCTAGAAACAATAGCATAAACTACACAATGTCTCCCATTCTCAACAAAAGACATTAAACTATACTGAATATTTTATTACCACCCAACATTAAACAACACAGAATATGACTTCAATGCATGACATTAAACTACACTAGAAGCAACGTCTCACTAATTAATCAACAAAAACAATCTAGATTGGTGAAAAGAAGGATAGAATTCCACCATCCCCAGGTGACTGTTATCCTCACATAGGTCATACCTCCTTCTATGAACTATACATATCTTCATTCCTATTATCTCATGATATATAGTTACACCTTAACCTATATTTTTGGGTCCAACCATAAAATTACATCCTTTTCACATTGGGTAACCCTCTTCCTTACCATAACACATTAAAATGCAAGGATGATGTGATTTCTAGATGACATTAAACTTCATGGATTTATAGCACTATGTATGTAATAATACTCATTTCGATGAGATTTGTAGGGAAACCATCAACCAATATCTTCTTCTATATACCACAAGGTAAAAAATTCCCATGTCTGGTTCTTAATAACCTTTACATTGTGAGAGGAACCTGTGACATTTTTTATCTCACATTAATAATAACTCACATGTGATTATGAATTACAATAAGGGATTCCCGCATGAATAAGAGATAACATCTCACATCAGGTTCACTGTGGCTTATAATGAATGTCCATAAATGGAATAAGATGAGTCCTCACTACACAAAGTTATACTACATGGTTTGTGTTCCATTAAAAAATTATAATTACACATTATTATGTATCTCTCTCTAGAGGACCCCTATAATTGTTCATTGGTCTCTTATCACACCTCCATTAAAGAACTATATGTGAAATCATTCTGGATATCACATGATATATTCTGATGCCTTAATCTCCAACCTCGAGTCCTGTCATAACAAATAAACATAAAAATTCCTTCTTCCATGTGTATAGATCAAAAATGTGTAGGAAGATTGTGCTTCTAGAAGAATGTATGGATTGATTCCAATTACCATTGTGTATGTAGTGATGTCCATATTTTCATCCTAAAGTCTAGTCGAAATACCATATTTTTTACATCTGAATACCTACATCATATATTATTGAATTTAAAATTTATAGTTCATCTAGAAGTACATGTGGATTGATTGTTTTCATCAGAGGATGCATAATGATGTTCGAATCTCCAATCATAGTCCCAACAACCAAAATAAATACAAACATTGAACCCATATAATTATGTTGTAACACCCCAATCTTCCACAATACGATTCTCTTTGAATAATACAATAACGTGTGTTGTACGCAACTTCAAGATTCTAACACACTGCGACCAATCAAAGTACCCATTATGAATAGTAATACCCACTTTTTGAATTTTTTTAAATTTTATCTCTCAAAATAGACTTAATTTTTGGATTTGGAATATCGAAATTATCCTAGTGTGAAATTTTGGTACTTTTCAGAAAATTTTTATATTTTGATGAATAGTGAAAATTAATAAATTTTAATTAAAAACAACTTTTTAATAAAAATAATTAATAGTGATAAATTATGAATTTTAGTGGTTTTAAAGTATATTTAGAATATATTATTACCATTTAATAAAATTTTGGTCATTTAACATAATTTCACAATTAAACCGGACATAAACAAGTGTCAATCTTTTGATAGTTATTATTTCTTAAAAACATGCTTTTTGTTTTGACAGTGGAAATTTATTTTAAATTAATTTCTGCCACTTCTGTGTTTTGAATTTGGAAAAATGGATTCCATATTTCGAATCAGGATGTCCAAATTGTGTAAATAGGTAACTTTTATATTTATACATTTTGAATAATTACTTCTGTAAATATTTTATTTACCACAGTTAAAGGGTAAATCCGGTAAATAATGGTAATAAAATAATATTATAATAATAATAAATTACTGTAAAACGTGTTCTAGACTTATTGGTTGATACATGTCCGACCATGAGAATCTTTGGGTCGATTTTGGGACCCCATGGAGCCACTTTTAGGTGATAAAGACACTTTATATTAATTAAGTTAAAGTAAATACAAAAATGACATTAGCATATATCTTTTATAAAAACAATTTTTACATAATGTTATATATGTTATATTTTAGACTATAAATATTCATTAGAAATCTGAAACGATTTCCTACATTATTTTATTTTATTTATAATTTTTAGACATTTAATAATTAAATTTATTAATGACCCAATAATGATGCAGTATTCTTCATATTAATGAAAGAATCAAACAATTGGTATTATAAAAGTTAAAATTAATATAATTTGGAAATTTTGAAGCCATAAAATAATTATATTGGTTAATATGACATGTTAGTATTTCTTAGATTAATTTTTTTCGACTTAATAATGTTGTTAAGAATTTAAAAATAATCAATTATTAAATATTGTCAAAATTGACATAAATGAGTTTTTTGATATTCTATTCCTAAAAATATAAGGATCAGCCAAATACTTATATAATGATAGTTATATCATTAATGGACCACTTTTGGGTCTCTTGGATGTATATATTAAGTTTATTAACAATATAATATAAAATTAGAATGTGACATGGTAAATGTCAATCTAATTAACTAAGAGTTAAAACCAAAAGATAAGGTTAATATAATGACACAACCCTATATAAAATAAATTTGTTGAGTTTATTTAGACATATACCCACCTTATTATTTTAATAATCCAATTTGGAGCCATTTTAATCTGAATATTAATTTATTATAACTTAATACTTTATTTTTTTCATAAAGAGCCCCTCCTCCCCCTTATAAAAGGACACCTCTTCTAACCAATTACTCACACCACTCAAGCCTTTTGGATCATCCAACCTATACCCAAATAATCTCCCTACATTCCTATACTCCTCCTAGAAGCTTTAACATAGGCATAAATCACTTCAAGATTCCTTTTTGTTCAAACCAAAGGAAGTTAACCAAATTAAATGCTAAAGATTTCTCTTAGCTTCTTTTCTTTTATTTTACTTACCCAACCCCTAAAGACTTCTTATTCTTTTCTTTTGTAACAAAAACAGTATCCTAAATATACTAGGATATTGTTATGAGATTTATTATAACTAAACTTACACACATCTTCATCTAATGGGTGCCGAACATAATGTTTCTGTGGATTGCAACCAAACGCCTCACAGAAAGATGATTGTTCAATTATCTTCTACCGCCATTCATGGTGGACATTATGATGGAAATATAATTAAATATGATATTTCTTTTATTTATTTTATATATAATCTTTTTTAATTCCATTTTACATCATAACATTATTCGTTTCATGTTATATATATAAATACGATAATTTCATTTGAGGAAGTGCGGACTACCGCCCCCTCAAAGTGATATGACTCGTGCATACCATACATGGAACATATAAAGGATGGTTTTAATGAAAATAAGAGAAAAATATAAGATATTATATTATACTGGAATAATAAAATACGTATGTATCTGTTGTTTTTTATTCCATTTAAAATGAAAAAATAAATGGAAGAGGCGTTCGTGCGTACGTACGGACTATCGTCTCCACGAACGCGATGAGATTCATTTCCCCATCATATCCATTCAAGAATAATTCTCATTTTATGATTAAAAGTAATGGTTAAGGACTTGATATAATTATGGATATGAATAAGATACAACCTATCCATAACAAGCACGGCTTACGTAACGAAGCATATAAAGGAAAACGAGTTAGTTAACACCCGAAACGACGATAATACTAAAATATTATTAACAAAGAAATATTAAAAGATCATATATGATATCATATTTATGTATATGATTCTTTTATAATTTAATAAAAACGATTTAACTATTATACATGAGGTTAACCTACACTCTATCAAGGAAATTAGAAGGTAAGGGTTTATTTCACAATCTCTTCATTATCGGATGTTGTTTATAAGAAATTATATAGTGGGACCTCTTTATCATCCACTTCCATGTTTAATTAAAATGTATTTAAAAACATTCTAACTATTTTAAAGAATATGGGTTAAAGTCATTTATACCCTTGTTTAAATTTTTATAAGAAGTTTATAAAGAAATCTTTCTGTCGTTTTCCAAACAAGGTCCTTTTTAACCTTTTCGACAGAATTAAGGTAAGAATATAATTTTTTAACTTATACGATGGGTGGGGCTATTTTCCACCATTATAAAATCTTCGAAGCTTCCCTTACAAGATTATAAGAATATTTTCAATGTAAATGTTTTATTTTATAATTATGTGACCTTTAAATTATTTCAAAAGGGGGATATTTCTCTCAAATAGTTTGGATTTCATCTATGTCAACATCCTTTTGTGGATTTTAAGCTGATTCGACGTTGATTTATTATGATACAAAACATATATATTTTATTGAAGTTTTTGTGATATGATTTAATGTGGATGTGTTATTTTTATACCATTCATGGTTTATGGAGAAAGTATTGAAATTTTGTATGCTAGTTTTAATATGAATGTTTATGTTATGTTTAAACCTATTCATATGAGGAATGCATTGGACTTAATAAGTGACTGGTGGAGCCCTCTATAGATCCTCGATGCATCGGTAGGTCTCTTGATACAAACTAGTGTCTTGGCACGAGTCCTTGACAAG
Source organism: Viscum album (assembly GCA_963277665.1). NCBI lineage: Eukaryota > Viridiplantae > Streptophyta > Magnoliopsida > Santalales > Viscaceae > Viscum > Viscum album. The sequence goes on along the minus strand of OY728151.1, from coordinate 126,802,221 downwards.
ATCTTATTTATAGTCTTGGCATGAGGCCTTGGCTACGTGGTTATGATAGTCTGGCATTATGCATTCCATCATTATGAAAGTGGTTATTGATATTTCATGTGATTATTCTACTATTTGTAAAACCATGTGAATAAGTAAATGACATTTTTTCATTTAATTTTTGCCATATTATGCTGAATGTCGAGTTTAAAAGGCTTTTGTTTTAGTTATACATTGTCTTAAATGTTTATGCATATTTATGAAAGTTTCCGCTATATTGTTATCTTTACTTGGCATTTGAGCTCACCCCTTTCAATGTTTTAGTTTTTTCCAGGATGTGAAGAAGTATTTTATGAATGACCTGCAGGGATACTATAAGGGGATATGAGTGTGGAGACAAGATGTTGTTGTAGTTTTTCACTTTATGATGTAATGTAACATTGTTAAATGTATCAAGTGATTCCAAGGCTACTAAACTAATTGGTCTTTCGAGACTTGATCTTTTGAGATCATTCCAATGTTATGTAATAATGCATCGTCTATGGGTAACTAGTGTTGGTGAGTTACAATTGGTATTAGAATAATTTTATTACAAACCTTGGAAACTAGATTTAGATATACTCTAATTAGAGCACATAAAACTAAGATGGACTCTGAGGATTAGTATAGAAGAACTTCCTAGAATTTTGGTATTGTTGAGATTTTTTGAGTTTTCCGAACAATTAATCCCTATCTGGATATGAGCAGGTAGAGGAAGATCTGGCACAGATGTACCTAGGTGTAAAATACGAAAACAACGCTTTGAGATAGACTTAAACGTGAATTTGTGCACGACAATGGGTCATGCTGCACTCATGGTTATGATACTCCCGAGGGATAAGATTATGATAATTATCATTTTCATTACAATACATTATTAAGGGTTTATGAGTATATAGTTCCTCAAATAAAACATTTTTTTATTATTATGGATTCTATCCATAAATATTTCAATTTATGTTATGTGTTTTACAAGTATGGAATTATGTATTTTGATTCATAAACTAATCTAATTTATGTCATTGTTTAGAAATGGCGCCTAGTGGAAGGAATGGAAACTGTATCAATGAACACACTCTATTTAGTGATTTCCCACCTGCTCAAGATAATTATAGTGGAGCTGGTGATGCAACTGGTGCTGATCAACTTATCACCATACTGGGACAACTCACTCAGGTTATGAATAGTAGCCTTACCCGTATCAATCACCCTGATCCGCAGCGTGGATGATCAATGTTATATCATTTCATGAGGATGAAACCACCAATATTCAATCAGAGTACATATCCATTAGTAGTTGAGCAATGTATAAGTTCCCTAGAGAAAATATTTCAGGATTTGAGGAGTAGTGAAAGGGAAAAATTTATCTTAGCAGAACATCGCCTCACTGGAGATATTGATCAATGGTGGTCATTAATAAAAAACACCAAGGAAGATGATGTAGTATCAAATATGGAATGCAGAGAGTTCAAAGATATTTTATTAGAAAAATACTTTCCTTGTAACCATCGAGCAGATATGGAAAGGCAATTTCTGAGTCTGAGGGAAAATGAGGATGAGAATGTCACAATGTATGAGGCTAACATTAAAAGGTTAGCGAGGCATGCGGTAGATTATATACGTAACCCAATAAGTAATATTGATCATTTCTTTGATGGGTTAAAACCGTTTCTCCATTGAGAATTAGTCTCACGATCTTTCTCATCATACGAAGATATTGTCCCATGTGCTACCAAGACAAAAAAGGAATTTGCTAAGTCTTACAACTTTAAGGAAAAGAAATAGAAGAAGAGATCTGCTGACCTCTCAGGAATTGGAAATAAAGGGATGAAGGGAAAATTTGATTATCCATCCTGCAGTAAATATGAGAAGAAACACCCTGTTACATGGTTGGAGGGAATGAGATTCTGTTATAAGTGTGGTGAAAAAGGTCACCAAGTTAAGGATTTCAAGGGAAAGAGAGTTGATGTCAACATGGAATGATATAATTGTAGAAGGATGGGACATTATTCAAATGAATGTCCTAAGCGTCAGGGTAACTTACCTCAAAAAAGGTTAAGGGATCAAGGCCAAGCTTATGTTATCAGTACTTTTGAGGTTGAAACTCCGAAAGACGTGGTGGCGGGTAATTTAATGATTTCCTCAATTTAGATAATGATATACTTGATTATAGATCATCACATTGTTATATATCTTCCCAGTTTTCTATGAAAATTAGATATTTCTAATTTTATTTAACGATGGAGTTGTCAGTTAAAACTGCTAAGGGATGTATCATTGTAAAAAAGTTTTCTGAATTAGTCCCCATTAGAGCACATAAATGTTCTTTATCTGGTGATCGCATCATCATACCTATGATTTAGTTTGATATAATCATTGGTATGGATTGGATTTTATACCATGATGTGAAGATTTATTATAATAAGAAGGAGGTTATGATTTTTGATGATGATGATAAGGAACACCTTATCTTTAGAGCAGAATCGTCACAACCTAATTCTTATCTAGATCCACCCCCAATAGCTCAACTAACTTCAGTTATTGGGTAGGAAGAGAATGAAAGGAATGTGGGTGAGGAATGGAATTTTCAAATAGAGGACATACCTATTGTGAAAGAATATTTAGATGTGTTTCCGGAAGATTTACCTGGATATCCTCCAGAACATGAAGTTGAATTTTTCATTGATTTAATTCCTGGATCAAGGCCTATAAGGAAGACACCTTATAGAATGGCCATTGTGTAATTAGTGGAATTAAAGAAAAAACTAGAGAAATTGAGTAATAAGGGATTTATTCTCCCTAGTGTTTCTCCATGGGGAGCCCCTATTCTTATTGTTAAAAAGAAAGATGGATCTATGAGGTAATGTATCGACTATGAGGAAATAAATTCTATAATATTAAAGAACATGTATCCCCTACATCGCATGGATTATTTATTTGACCAACTTCATGGAGCTCAATACATTTCAAAGATTTACCTTCGATTTAAATACCATCAGTTGTGTGTGATGAAAGAAGACATTCCGAAGACAGCATTTTGAACCAGGTACGGGCATTATGAGTTATTAGTAATGCATTTTGGATTGGCTAATGCACCCTTTGTATTCATGGATATGATGAATAGAGTTTTCAAGGAATATATTGATGATTTTACGGTGGTATTTATTGATGATATCTTGGTATACTACAAAAGAAAATAAGATCATGAAAATCACTTGTGCATTATCCTGAAGACTCTTATAAGACATGAATTATATGGGATGTTTAGAAACTGTGAATTCTGGCTTCAAGAGATTTCTTTTCTTGGCCATATTTTCTCTAAGGATGAGATTTCTATTGATCCTTCTAAGACCAAGGCAATCCAAGAATGTCCCAAACCAAAGAGTATAACCGAGGTACGTAGTTTTATTAGTTTAGTAGGTTACTATCGGCGTTTCGTCCAAAAATTTTCCCGATTTGCTAACCCATTAACAAAGCTCACACGTAAAGGGGTTAAATTTGTTTGGTCCAAATAGTGTAAAGAATGTTTTGAAGAACTGATGAGAAGATTAGTCAATTCTCCTATATTGACCTTGCCATCAGGGAATGATGGGTTCGTTATTTATAGTGATGCATCAAAGAAAGGACATGGTTGTGTCCTTATGTAGAATGATAGGGTTATTTCCTATGCATCATGACAGCTAAAAATTCATGAGAAAAACTATCCTTCTCATGATCTTGAGTTATCTTCTGTAATTTTTTATTTGAATATATGGAGACATTTTCTCTATGGTGAAAAATCTGTGATTTATACTGATCACAATAGTTTGAAGTACATTTTCTCACAGAAAGAACTCACCATGAGGAAAAGGTGATGGCTCGAACTACTCAAGGATTATGATTTCACGATACACTACCACCCGAGTAAGGAAAATAATGTGGCAGATGCTTTGAGTAGAAAGGATCATGGAGTTTTGAACGTGATGAGAATTGAAAGGGACCCAATTTTCATGGATCTAGTGAAGATGGATATGGGAATTACCATAGAAGGTGAGACATCAATACTTTTTCAAATGGTTTCCAAACCATCTTTACTAGAAAAGATATAGATTTATCAGACCGATGATCAAGAATTTCAAAAGAAGATGGAATATATGAATGATGAGAGATTGAGAGACTTTGTTTATGAAGATGGAATTTTGAAATTTGGGAAGAGACTCTGTGTTCCTGATATACATGATCTAAAAAGGGAATTGTTGGATGATAATCATAGTTCCAATTTCTCTATACACCCTGTGAGCACAAAAATGTATTGATATTTGAGGGAACATTTTTGGTGGGACAACATGAATATGGAGATTGTTGATTTTGTGTCACGATGTATGGTTTGTCAATAAGTGAAAGCTGGAAGGCAACAGCCTGGAGGAGTCATATAACCTCTTCCTATACCTAACTGTAAATGGGATAATATTATGATGGACTTCGTCATGGGGCTACCAAAGACTCCTAGAAGGAACGATGTAATTTGGATCATTGTTGATCATCTTACCAAGTCAGCACATTTTCTTTCTATAAGAGAAGACCTACCACTTGAACGTCTTGAAAGACTATATAATAATGAATTTGTGAGACTTCATGGAGTACCCATATCGACTGTTTCTGATCCTAATCCACGATTTACTTCAAGATTCTGGAAAAGTATTCAGAAAGAACTGGATATTGAACATCAATTAAGCACTGCTTACCACCCTCAAACAGATGGACAATTAGAACAGACTATTCAAACCACAGAAGAAATGTTGAGATCATGATCACATGACATTCAGGGTATGTGGGATCAATATTTACCTCTGGTGGAATTTTCCTATAACAATAGCATCCATTCAAGTATTCAGATAGAACCATATGAAGCGTTATATGGAAAGATATTTCACACACCAAACTGTTGGGATGCTGGTGGTGAAAGAAAACTTGTAGGCCAAGAACTGGTGGAGGAAACTATGGAAAGGGGGAAGGTAATCCAAAACCACATCAATGCAGCTCAAATTAGCCAGAAGAGCTATGCCGATAACCGAAGGAATGATTTGGAATTTCAGGTAGGAGATAATGTTATCTTGAAGGTATCTCAATGGAAGAGTGTTACACATTTCGGTAAGAAGGGGAAATTGAGTCCCAGGTACATTGGACCATTCGAAATTCTAGAACTAATTGGGGTTGTACCTTACCATTTTTCAATGCCGCCAAGTCTCTCTAAAGTTCACGATGTGTTTCACATATCACTGTTGAGAAAATACATGCATGAACCAACACATTTAATCACCTATGAGAAAGTAGAAATGAAACCAGATCTATCTTATTCAAAAGATCCTATCAAGATTCATGATACAAGAGAGCAAGTGCTGAGAAACCGGATGACTCGTCTGGTAAAATTTCTATGAAAAAACCATATGATAGAGGAGGCAACATGGGAACCTGAGGAAGTTATGATGAAGAACAACCTGAGTCTTTTCATGTGGTATTATTCTAGAAATTTTGAGGACGAAATTATTTGGAGGAGGGGAGAATGTAACACCCCAAGCTTCCACGGTACGAGTCTCTTTGAATAATACAGTAGAGTGTGTTGTACGCAACTTTGAGATTCTAACACACCACGACCAATCAAAGTAGCCGTTATGAATAGTAATACCCACTTTTTTAAATATTATAAAATTTATCACTCGAAATGGAATTCATTTTTGGATTCGAAATATTGATATTGTCCTAGGGTGAAATTTTGGTACTTTTCGGATAACTTTTATATTTCGATGAATAGTGAAAATTACTAAATTTTAATTAAAAACAATTTTTTTAATCAAAATAATTAATAGTGATATATTATGAATTTGGGTGGTTCTAATGTATATTTATAATATATTTTTACCATTTAATACAATGTTGGTCATTGGACATAATTTCACAATTAAACAGGACATAAACAAGTGTCATTCTTTTAATAGTTATTATTTCTTAAAAACACGTTTTTTGTTTTGACAGTGGGAATTAATTTTAAATTAATTTATTCCACTTATGTGTTTTGAATATGAAAAAATGGATTCCATATTTTGAATCTGGATGTCCAAAAATTTTAAATAGGTAACTTTTATTATTAGACATTTTGAATAATTACTTTGGTAAATAATTTATATACTAGGGTTAAGGGTAAATCCGGTAAATAAGGGTAAAAAATTAATATTATAATAATAATAAATTATACTAAAACGTGTCCTAAACTTATTGGTTGTTACATGTCTGGCCATGGGCATCTTTGGGTCGATTTTGGGACCCCATGGAGACACTTGTAGGTGATACGGACACTTTGTATTAATTAAGTTAAAGTAAATACAAAAATGACTTAAGCATATATCATTTAGAAAAACAATTTTTACTTAGGGTTATATATGTTATATATTCGACTATAAATATTCATTAGAAATATAAAATTATTTCTTACATAATGGTATTTTATTTATAATTTTTAGACATTTAATGATTAAGTTTATTTATGACACAATAATGATGCATTATTTTCATTATTAATGAATGAATCAAATAATTTGTATTATAAAATTTAAAATAAATATAATTTTAGATTTTAGATTATATCCACAAATTTTATTGGTTAATATGAAATGTAAAGATTTATTAATGAATTTTGTTCGAATTAATAAAGTTGTTAAGACGTTAACAAAAATCAATTATTAAATCTTGTCAAAATTGACATAAATGAGTTTTTTGATATTATACTCCTAAAAATATATGGTTCGGCCAAAGGAATTATATAATGATAGATGTATCACTAATGTACCACTTGGGGTTCGCTTTGATTTATATAGTAATTTTATTAACTATATAATATAAAAATAAAAAGTGACATGGTAAATGTCAATCTAATTAACTAAGAGTTAAATCTAAAATATAAGGATAATATAAAAACCCAAACCTGTATAAAATCTATTGGTTGAGTTTTTTTAGACCTATAACCACCTTAGACATTGAATAATTCACTTTGGAGCCATTTGAAACCAAATATGTATTTATTATAAATTAATACTTTCAGTTTTTTCTAAAGAGCTCCTCCTCCCCCTTATAAAAGGACACCACTTCTAACCAATTCCTCACACCTATCAAGCATTTTGGATATCCAAACTCTTCCCAATTAATCTTAATACATCCCTATCCTCCTCTTAGAAGCCTTACCATAGGCAGAAAACACTTCAAGAGTCCTTTTTGGTTCAACCCAAAGGGAGATACCCAAATTAAAGGTAACGATTTCTCTTAGCTTCTTTTATTTTATTTTACTTCTCTGACCCCTAAAGTCTTTTTATTATTTTATTTTGTAACAAAACCAGTATCCTAAGGATACTAGGATATTTTTATTAGAAGTATTCGAACTACAATTACACACACCTCCATCTAATGGATGAATAACATAATGTTTTTTTGGATGGAAACCAAACGCCTCACGAAACGATGATTGTTCAATTATCTCCTACCGCCTCTCATGGTGGACATTATGATGGAAATATAATTAAATATAATATTTATGATATTTATTTTATATATAATCTTTTTTAATTCAATTTTATATCATACCATTATTCTTTTCATGTTTTATATATATACGATAATTTCATTTCAGGAAGTGCGGACTACCGCCCCCTCAAAGTGATATGACTTGTTCATACCATACATGGAACATATAAAGAATGGTATTAATGAACGTATGTAACACATTTATGGTATTATATAATACTGGAATAATAATATACCTATGTATCATTTGGTTTTGATTCCTTTTAAAATGAAAAATGAAATGAAAGTAGCGTTTGTGCGTACGTACGGACTACCGTCTCCTCGAACGTGATGAGATTCATTTCCCCATTATATCCATTCAAGACTAATTCTCTTTTGATGAATAAAATTAATGATTAAGGACTTGGTATAATTCTTGATATGAATAAGGTACAACCTATCCATAACAAACTCGGCTTACGTAACGAAAGGAAAACGAATCAGTTAACACCCGAAACGACGATAATAAGAAAATATTATTAACAATGCAATTTTAAAAGATCATATATGATATCATATTTATGTATATGATTCATTTATAGTTTAATAACAATGATTTATCTATTATACCGGAGGTTAACCTACACTTTATCAAGGAAATATACAAGGTAAGGGATTATTTCACAATCTTTTCATTATCTAGTGTTTTTTATACGTAATTGTATACTGGGACATCTTTATCATCCACATCCATGTTTTTCAAAAATGTATTTCAAAACATTCTTACTATTTTAAAGAATATTTGTTAAAGTCATTTATACCATTGTTTTACTTTTTATAAGAAGTTTATAAAGTAATCTTTCTCGTGTTTTCCAAACAAGGAACTTTTTAACCTTTTCGAAAGAATTAATGTAAGAATGTCTTCTTTTAACTTATACGGCGGGTGAAGATATTTTCCACCATTGTAAAATCATAGAAGCTTCCCTTACAATCATATAAGAATATTTTCAAAGTAAATTTTTTATTTTATAATTATGTGACTTTTAAATGATTTCAAAAAAAGAGATATTTCTCTCATATAGTTTTGATTGCTTCTATTCAACATCCTTTTATAAATTTTAAGCTTATTTGAATTTGATTTATTATGATACAAAACATCCATATAGTATTTAAGGTTTTGTGATATGTTTGATAGTGGATGTTATATTTTTATACCATTAATTGTTTATAGAGAAAGTATTGACATTTCATATTCTCGTTTTAATACGAATGTTTATATTGTTTTTAATCCTATTCATATGAAGAATGCATTGGACTTAATAAGTGATGGGTGAAGCTCGTTATAGCTCCTCGATGCATCTGTAGGTCTAATGATACAAACTAGTGTCTTGGCACGAGGCCTTGACAAAATCTTATTTATAGTCTTGGCACGAGGCCTTGGCTACATGGTTATAATAGTCTGGCATTATGCATTCCATCATTATGAAAGTGGTTATTGATACTGCATGTGATTATTAGACTAGTGGAATAACCATGTGAATAAGTAAATGGCATTATTTCATTTTATTTTTTCCTGATTATGCTGAAGTTTTTGATTAAAATGTTTTTTAGTTATACATTGCCTTAAATTTTTATGCTTATTTATAAAACTTTCCACTATATTGTTACCCTTACTAGGAATTTGAGCTCACCCCTTTCTATGTTTTATTTTTCACAGGATGTGAAGAAGTATTTTATGAATGACTTGCAGGGATAGTATAAGAGGATATGAGTGTGGAGACAAGATGTTTTTGTCGTTTTTAACTTTATGATGTAATGTAGCATTTATAAATGTATCTAATGATTCCAAGGCTACTAAACTAATCGGTCTTTCGAGACTTGATCTTTTGTGATCATGAAAATGTTATGTAATAATGCACAGCCTCTGGGTAATTGGGGTCGGGGAGTTACATATGGGTTAAATCAGTATAGATATTCTCTCATTATTGAACATTTGGTTGTTTGATTCCTATTATCAAAGGAATTTTAGTGATGCCATGATCTCAAATCATGCACCCAAAATTAACAACCAATGAAAAAATGAACCCCGGATTGAAGAAGTATGAGTTATGAAATCACATTTTTACTATGTAAAACAATAATTTTCATAAGGCCAACACGTGAACATGATATGTCATGTATAATTTTTCACATCAGTTCCAATGTATTTATTGAATGACTTTAAAATATATGTAAAAAAATATTTTCTTAACACATGATGTTAAGAGGAATGGAAAATTTCATGATATCATGACATTAAAACTACAGGAAAAATAAATCCCCTTAAATTACATTAAAATTTTCTTTCCATAAAATATTGGAATTCTTTATCAAAGGACCACAATATTTTCACCCCATTCAACTAGATTATAGGGTGATTCATCTACTTTTTAGGAACCTGAGTCCATATACTAATCACAATTTCCTGAGTGCCTCACCACTTAAGAGTGTTCTATTACATCTAGGATTTCAGTGCCTCATGTCATTACTCATGACATGAAAATATCAATCCATGGTATACTATCTTTGCATCTCCTTCTCAAAAGGATGTTGGAGTACTCTTAGGTCTGGGAATCTTAATTAGGTTCTTCTGTAACATCTCCCTCATGATAGTTCCATGTGTATCACAACCATAAAATACATGAACATTAGTAAAAGAGGTATTACCTTAAACTCTAGCCTATTATTTTATAGATCATAATAAATTTAATGTCGAGAGAAAGAGATACAAAACATTTCAAGTTACAAACCCATAAAGGGCGGTATGAGAAAAATTCATCTATTCGCTCGCAAAAATATTTATATCCATATTTTTGGAATCATTGGAGACAAAATAAATAAGAAATAGAGCTCATGTGGACTAATTTTTAGCCCTATTAAAAATCGTGATATGATCATTGGATAGCCTAGTCCAAGAAAAAGATAGAGTAATTGTTTTTAATAGATGAAGTATTATTGTGCGTGCTCTCAAAAATATTTATAACTAAGTGCAACACAAGGGATGACCGATGTAGTTCTCTTGAGGATCTATTCTTTTCAATCAATCACTACTTATAATTAATTTTTTATATATATTAATTATGAAATAAAACATAAATAAATTTATTTCTGATAAATTATTTTTCATGATCATGAAAATTAAATATGCAATGCATAATGCAGAAGGAATAAATAAAGACAATGTAATGCTAGACAGAAAGCAGATCTTCTATAGAGATTATCACTAGTGAACCATCGTCATCATTTTTTATCTTCTAATCTAAATAATGGTAATGCTACATCATATGAATAAATATCATCTTCTACCTATGGTTTTGGATATACGATGCACTCAATTATCACTGAGTGACATTACATCCACCACCTCAATTGGAGGAGAATATAGTAGAATAGAAAGATACACTTTGGGTGGAATTGGGAGACACCAAGGAGACTTTCCCACTAGTACCCCCCTCAGCCTAACATTGTGTAAATAAGAAACACAAAATATGAATGTATAATTACATGGGTTCAACACTGTATTAATCCTTCGTGAACGTCCTCTGATCTATTACTCAAGATCATGAGTACAAGTGATCATATTGGAAAATAATAGGGTGGAAAATAAAAGATTAAAAAACTAGAATGTGATTGTGAATAAGATAAAAATATATTATAAATGATTATTACTATTATAATGAATTTAAAATAAAATAATATAAAATAGAAACATATAAGATCCAATATTTTGAAAAGGGGTGTGGATACGTATTTATTGGGATAGGACATGAAAGAATTCGACAAAAAATTATCATTAAAATGATTCTCTGTGGATTTCCTATTAAATTTATAAATTATTAATAGTAGTCATCATGTTAGATTTTCCACAATACCTCATCCATTCACCCTCAAAATTTCATTATCATTGATATCAGGATGATGGAATTATGGCCATTTTACTCAGATACATTTTATTATATCCATGTGCCACATCAGATTCCACATATTCACATTACCATAACATTATGATCCTCCAAAATGTTTATTCATGTGTTTGAGCAATAATGAATGTTTTCCCCACATTATTTATCACCCCCACAAAAATTCAGACATTTTGGTCATGTTTTTTCAAATTTTATGAATTAATTTTTCAATGGAACCATTTCTACCTCACAAGATGTTTCATCTTACACAACATTCAATCATTCAAATAATTTTTTAATAAGATTATATTGACGTGAAAATAATCAAGGTCATGAATCAATTAATCATGTATCATCAATATCCTAAATCAACTCTAATGGATGTGCTTAGATCATTTTATAGTTATGTTATGATGGTGGGCTCCATGCTGTCCAACTAGAAAATTTCACAACTTAAATGATCTTTTTGGCCCCATGATGCTCAAATAACCCCTGATCCAGAAGAAAAATATATAGGAAATAAATAAAATAATTTTAAAAAAAATAATCACCCAATTTGGAATAATTATTTAAATTTTAAACACAGAATACCTATGTGATAAAAATCTGTCAAAATTCCAAAATTGAACCATTTTTTTCATGTGAGCTCAAAATAACACTAAAACATAAAAACATTACAATTACACAAAAAATAAAAATCTGGCCAGATTATAAACACTGATTTATTGATTAAAATAAAATAAAATGTGAGCTTCATCACTCTCCCAAACATATCTATTTCACTCATGGTAAATCATCCTATAACCAAATAAAAATTCAAATAACAATCAAAAATGAGAAAATAACAATGATGTTACCCAAAATAGAATTTCATTTTGTATCTTCTATGAAAAAGACTTTTGTATCATTTTCATTCCCCACATTTAAATTTTTTTCAATCTCATAAATCCATCCATGGCATAATCTCAACTTACCTCACATTGAAATTTATGTCACTATTCACTCAAGTGAAATTAAATATGGAGTTATGCTCTTACTTGGAAGTTTCATGTACCACTATAGTCTTGAAACAATTCAAATTTCACTATAGCTTTATGCATGAAAATCAATTCAAACATGAGTACATTAATTAATGGTTCAAATGATTATGTTGCTTTAGGTTGGTGGGAAAATGATTTAAAAAGTTCCATCCTAGAAAAAGAAGAGGTTGGACTCTTAATTATGATGAATAATTAATTCAAGTGAAAAAAATACAAAATTAATCTCACAATCCAACATGAATGTTTGGAAAAACACCATCCTCTTTTACGACAAGGTACATGAGACAAATAATGATTACAATTAATTATATCATCCATTCTATAACCTTTTTTTCAATGATTTAGAAAGGGAAAACTTTATTTTCATTATTTTTATATTTTCATGGAGGTTGAGGTGAAAAATATATATAATGAATGAATTAAAATTAACACCCTTTATTTTTTAGAGATATATGAGTCATCAAAGAATCCACAATGAGAAATTCACGATCATCTCTATCTTTTAATTTTCTTTGAAAGAGTAATGGTTGAAACAAGTAAACAACATTAAAATTAAGACACATACAAAATTCTATAATTGTTCAATACCCCTAATGATGAGACACACATAAAACAACCAATAAATTATACACATCCCAAAAAATAGACACTGAAGGCCCTCACCCCACACTCAAACTCAAAATAACTATGCAAGTTTACTAAAAGTATGGGTAGCTGAGGAAAAATTGGCATGTAATGTGGCTTAAATATTTAACGCAATTAATGGAATCTGGGGGATTACAAAAGATAAATCTAACAGTAGGTCTCAGTTAAATATGTTAATATCCAAAGTTTTTCCTCAATCATATTAAAAACATTTCATGAAATGCAATAAATCCAAAGAGAAAAATCATGAATTCTGTTTCTCACACAAAACTCAAGTTTCACTCAAGAAATTATGGTTATTATAAAGAATATGTCAAAGTTGTTTAGAATACCTCATAAGACTAGAAAATCCTTTTAAGTCATTATATCATGAACATGAATTTCAAAAATTATACAAACTCATAAAAATGCATGACAATCCAATTCAAGGAAACTATTTTCACATCAATGATCCATTAAAATCCAATGTTTCAAAAATCATTTCAACTCTTTTAAAATCAATTGATGTGTGAAAAGTGATAAAAATATTCTTTAATGCTCAATATTCCTAAAAATATGAAAAGAAAAAATGAAAAACAATAAATAATAACTTTCTAGGTTGAAACTCTTCCCACACATAAATATTACTACAGCTCTTTTCAACTCAAAAAATATAAATATAAAGGTAGAAAATACATGGGAAGGAAAGATACAACCAAGTATTATTTTAGAATTGGATTCCTTGAGATAATCTATTATATATTACCAATAGACCTAGAAATCATAAAATAAAATAAAGCATAATAAAAATGAATAAATAAATAAAGTGAAATGGAAAAGTAGATAGAACATGGTTTAGACCACCATGTGGGAGCAAGGACTTCACTACACCAAGTTTAGAAGTTGTAGTGAATTATCCGAAATCAAAAGGTGGGTGTTGTTTCTTTCAGACGAACCACCACATTTGACATTTCTTAATTTCCATGAGTATACACTCAAAGTAAGGAACCCCAAAAAATAAAAGAAGCTTTCCAACCCCCATGAAATAATAAATATGGAATTTGAGGCAGAAGATGGATTGAATTGAATATAGGGGTTCTCCCTATTGAATTTTTTGTGTACTCCTCCATATCTTAAGTAAATTGTTTTTGAGGAGGTAGTTGCACCACCACTTTCTAGTCCAACTCTTCTTCTTCAATCACCACCACATGGGTAGTATTTTAGTTAACATCCAAGGTCTTCTCCATTTTAAAAGTGTCATAAATTTTAGAGAAGGATAAATTACAAAACAATTCATATTTAATAAGATTAAAACATGAATAATTAATATAGAAATATTCCTTTTCAAGTAATTCAACTTGGTAATTCATCTCATCATAGGTTCATGGGAAATGGTATCTCAGTAGGTTCATATTCTTTATCATCTTTCAAAAAAATATATACATATAAAGGTGTTGATGTTTCATTATTAGGAATGAGAATAACTTGTTTTAGGTTATCTTCAATAAATCTATTCTAGGATTCTTCCAAAAATTATAGATATACCAAAAGTGAATCATATGTCATGTGTAATTTATTGACCTCCTCAGGATTTGATTAAGTGTGGGATGATGTGATTAATTACTTTATAATCTCTATATGGCCTTCCTCATGTTAATCATCATAAATATTTATGAGTGAAATTTCATTGACCACTCATTCTAGTTAATGTTTATAATTATCTATTGATTTGCATACATATTCCGTAATCAATTTTATTTAGATCTCTAGGTTTTTCACTTTATCACTAATCCTTGAAAATTGAGCATGAAGATCATTGGAAAAGAATTGGCACCTAATATTGTTTGGTCCATGAATAATTATTTTATTTTAAATACATCATGAATGAAGAGTTTTTTAGGATATTTTTGAAATTTGTGATTTTTTTGTGTATTTAAAAAAACCATTATATTTACAAAATGTGAATAAAAATAATTATTGAATACCAATTGGCTCCCCAGAAGTAGTTCCAATTTTATGAATTGTTGTCGTGAGCTCTATCGAAAATATTTATAACTAAGTGCATCATAGGGGCTGACCTAGGCCTTACTCTTAAGGAGCTTTTGTGGACAATAAATCACTATTTATAATTCATTTTTAATCTTTTTTATTTACAAATGTAATAAAAAATAAATAAATGGTTCTTTTGGAAACAATTATGCAATATAATGAAAAATAAATATGAAATTCATAATGCTGATATAATGAATGAAGACAATATGATGCTAGATAGATAAGAGATTCTCCAAGTAGATTATCCATAGTGAAACTTCATCGCCTTTTATTTTCTAAAAATCTACATAATTAGAATTCTCTATCATATACATAAGCATTACAATCTACCTATGTAAGAGGATACACAATGCACTCAACAATCCCTGATAGACCGCACATCCGCCTCCTCGATCGAGGGAGAATATTATAGAAGGGAAAGCTACTCCTCAGGTGGAAAGTAATGACACAAAGGAACCTTTCCCACTAAGATACACCTAGACCTAAATCTATGTAAATAAGAAACATAAAACATTACTATATAATTATATAGGTTGAACACTAGATAGATCTCCATGGAATCTCTTCAGGATAGTTACTTAAGATCAAAAGTATAAGAGATCATAGTGGAGAAGGATGGGGTGGAAAAAAAATATAATGAAATTATAATGAGATTAAGAAAAATAGGAAAATATATTAAAAATGAAAAATAATATTAAAATTTAAATAAACTATAAAATAATAGAAACTTTCTACATAGAAATTACAATATTTTGAGAAGCGGTGGTGATTCAAATTTATAGGAAGAGAAGGTGAAAGAATTCCCCCAAATATTATCCACTAAATGGTTCTTCATGGATGATCCATTAAATTTCCTTATTTGGGAACATTGTCTTCATGAAATTTGTTCAACAAAATCTCCTCCATTCAGCCTCATAATTTTAACTTCATTGAGAATAGGATGTAGGAAATATGGGCAATTTACTCAGATATATTTCATTCTCTCCATGTTTCATGTCTTATTCCACATCTTCATATTCCGATTTCATTAGGATCCTCCAAAATTTGGTTTCACACATTGGATATTTAAAAAATGTGGTCCCCACTTCATGTATCGTCCCCCCACATAATATCAGACATTTTGGACTTGTTTTTCATATTTTAGGAATTAATTATTAAATTGAATCGTTTTTTCCTAGTGAGATGCTTCATGTAACAAATAGTTCAACCATTCAAAGAATGTATCGATAATATTATATTTACATGAAGTAATAAATGGCGTGCATCATTGAATCCTCTATTTTCTCCATCTCGAGTTAACTAAAATGGAGGTGTTTAGATCGATTTATGGCTTTGTTACAGAGGTAGGGTCAATGCTGTTAGCCCAATAATAATTCCTACTAAAATGATTTTTGCAGGCCTCTGGATACTCAAATCAGACCCAGATCCAGAATACAATGTTGTTGTAAATAAATAATGGATTAAAAATGAATCAAAAAACATGGAATAATAATTTAAATTTTATGCCCAAAATACCCCTAGTATAAAAATCTTTCAAACTTGCATAATTTAACTATTTTTTCATTTGAGCTCAAAATACCTCTAAAACCTAAAAACATTACAATTACACCAAAAATATCAATATTTTGTGATGATAATTATAGAATTAAATATTAAAATATACGAAAATTTGAGCTTTATCAGTCACATCTCTTCTCCACGAGAAAATGTTCTCTAGGTGATGACACAACTTATAGGGTACTCAAAAACATCACGAATCATACAATCTCCATAAATCAAACATCATGTTTTGTGTACATTGGGTCATTAAAAACCATTCATATCCACTGTAATGGAAAATAGATCTCTCAATATGGATATTTTATTGATATATGAGGACTTAGACCCACCAACAAGAGACATCTTGGGCGTATGTAAAGGGTTTTTGGATTCTTATGTTACTCACATCACCGTAGAAGAACCAAGAACCTGAGGGAGTTACAGATCATTCATCGGATGATTTCCCATACCTTCCTCATGACCTTATCACATTGAACCATGATTTTAAATTCCCTTTACTAAACTATTCAACTGGATTTTAAGGCACTGGCTTTACGTCACCAGGTATTGTACACTTTCTCAAATAAGGAATGTTACACTCCATTCCCAAAAATATTAAAATCCAAAACCTCGTCATCTGAATCCAAAGGGCATCGGTCTCAACCATCATGTTAAGAGACAATATACCTTATAGTTCATTAATAATTCTTGTATATTTTTTGATCCATACCGAACTTAATTTCCAAGAATATTGAGTCCTCAATAATATTTCATTACCCTAATTATTGAGTGGGGATCAACTCTATTTTAAAATTCATTTAATCCCAATAAAATCATGGATACGGGCTATAACCTACAGTTTACAGCTATATTATCCTTATATAAAATTACTTCCAATCCCTATGATCCCTAGGAAAACTATGGTATAACATTGAATCATAGGGTGTCATGAGTCCTCCCTGGCATGTATACCCCATTCTATGATTCATCAATTCAAGCTCTTGGGAATATGATTTAAAAACCCATAATCCACTTATCCATGTGTACTTCAGATTTCTTATATTTTCTTCATCTTCTAATATTATCCCCACAAATCATCCATGATCCATTTAAAAGACTAGAGACACCACATTTTGACCATGCTGATGATGCATAACGCCTTTGACCTACCATTCAGAGGCATCCCCTCATTTATATAATGGATGTCCGATCCTCTTGATCTCTATAAAACACATGGAAGATCTCATAGCCATAGCTTTGTTTTGATAATTCATGGAATGTAATCTAAATTCCATATGCATCAATCAAATACATTCTTGAATATCGTAAACTATATCACATCAAAGGTCTGATAAATAATACCATAAGCTAGATAACATAAATGGTCGAAGCTACATTACCTTGAACTACAGCACATCAAAGGATTGAGGTAGAAGACCCTATATTATAGTAAAACAATGGTCCAATCTTAGAGACTCTAAATTACTTGATTGTGATGGTCCGGATTGTAAAACCATAAAACATCCAACTGAAATAGAAATAATTCTTGTTAGGTTGGAATCCCAATAAAGGAATCCTGGGAAAACATTGAGTCTCATCTCGCTAGAAATGAACATTTTGTGATCAAATAAACATTGGAAATTTATAAAATGCAAGAGGCATAAAAAAAATTTAGTTCAATAACCTATAAGAAGGTGGAATGAGAAAATTACAAATCTATGACTGCTATGTCTTATTCCATATGAATCCTAGGAAAATGATAGTGAAAAAAATTTAGGGTATTCCAAGCTTATTGGTATAAGAATAATTACATATAAAAAATAATGCTATGCATTCTATGTCCCTTAATTTAGGAAGATGTTAGAGAAGTTTACCATCAGGGAGGATAGCTTTCCCAAATTATCCTTGTACATAAAACAACATCAAGTCAACTGGATCTAGTTAATCAATGAAGAAATTAATATTAGTGGGAATTCATGAAAATTTCTCAAGAAAAACATGTTTTGAGTTAGACACTAAAATATAGGTGATTGGTCCAATTTGGTCTTACAAACAAAAATTGGGTATCAAGGATGATCCGAGCAACAAATCTACCAAAATAATGATCTCTACATAGCACATCGCCATAATATAGTAACAATCGTTTTCCAATGTATCAGCTGGATCTACAAAAGAAAATTCCACATTGTTTTATTTTTCATTGAAATTATGCTCTCTATTCGTAAGTATTATTTGTATAGTTGTATATTTAGATCTAAATATAGATTGATTCTAATTCTCATGGGATACAAAGTGAAATCTATTTACATTACTTTGGATCTATTCATAGATTACTTTTCACCTAATTCTTGTCTAATCCTTGAAGGAATACACATTCTAATTTTAGAAGATTAATGTATGAATCCTTAGATGAAGCGAATCACTCATGTTCATAATCCTACTCTTCATGGAACATTAAATTTCTTTGTCAAAATTCTGGAAAACTCCTATCTTGGGGATTAATATCATAACATGTTAGATGTTAATATATACTAAAAGGTAATATATTCCTATCTTAGAATCATGTTCTTTTCATTTTAAATGATTCTCATTCCTAGAGAAACTTTTTTGAAACCCATATTTGTGTGTTATTCCCTGTTCCATCATGGATTTCGTATGTTTTTAGATAATGTATAAATATTAAAATGATATTAATTAATGACTCCAATGTATCATCAATGAATATTTATTGGGATTTTCTTTGTGAGGGGATATATTTTAGGTCTTGATTTCATTGTACTGGATATATGATTCAATGTATTGATGAATATTTCACACTATGTTAGAAAAAAATAAGGCCAATCCACTACCAACCATACCATGGCTCTACCACTAGCCCATGTGAATCTAATGTAACACCCCAATCATCCACGGTATGTTTCCAGTTGTATAATGCAACAACTTTCATTTTACACAACATCGAGATTCTAAAACACCACGAACAACCAAACTAGCCATTATGAATAGTAAAAAAATTTAAATTTTATAAATTTTTTATTCAAACTGGGCATCATTTTTAGATTCTTAATATGAAAATTAGTTTAGGGTGAATTTTTGGTACTCATCTGAAAACATTCAACTTTTTTTGAAGAGTGAAAAATACTAAATTTTAATTAAAAATAAAATTTTTAATCAAAATAATTTATAGTGTTACAAAATACATTTGAATGGTTTTAAAGTATAATAATATTATATATTTTTAATTTAATATAATTTATTTCATTGGATGTAATTTTAAATTTAAACTAGACATAAACAAATTTCATTTTTTGATAGTTATTATTTCTTAAAAATATTCTTTTTGATTTGATAATGAGAATTAATTTTAAATTAATTTCTGTAACTTTTGTGTTTTGAATTACGAAAAATTGATTCAATATTTTTTATCAGGAGGACCAAATTTTTTAAATGGGTAAATTTTATTTTTATACATTATGAATATTTACTTCATTAAATATTTTATTTACCATGGTTAAAGGATAAATCTCATAAATAAGGGTAATCATATTTATATATAATATTATTAAATTACCATAGCATGCGTCTTATTTCTATTGGTTGATACATGTCCGAACATGGGCATCATTGAGTCGATTTTGGGACCCCATGGAGCCACTTGAGAGTGATAATGACACGTTATATTAATTAATTTAAAGTGAAGACAAAAATAACAAAAACATATATCTTTCAGTAAAATAATTTTTACAAGTAGTTATATAAGTTATATTTTTAACAATAAATATTATATTGATAGAAAAAATTATTTCCTACATCATGGTATTTTTTTAATAATTTTTAATAATAAAATAAATATAAATTATTTATGGCACAATAATGATGAATTGTTTACCTCATTAAATAATGATTTACATAAATGATATTATAAAAATTAAAAAAATTTCCACAACCTATCAAATTATTTTTGAATGGTTTTATTTCGAACATGAGTCATATTATCATTGACATTAATGTGTTTTGGTCCTTTAGAAACAGAAAATCATTGCAAAGTAGAATAATATTATCAAACATTCCTGAGGATCCCTTCCTCTCCCTTATAAAAATCCCTCACCTCTATCCCATTTCACACACCTCTGAAGCCACAGTGCTCATCCAACCTCTGCCCAATTCAGATACCCACATCCCTCTATTCCTCTTATAATCATTACCGTAGGCAGAAAGCACTTCTAGTAATCCATTTGGTTCCAACCAAAGGGAGTTACCCAATTTGAAGGTAACATCCCCTCTTAAGCTCTTTTCTATTATTTTACTTATCCAACCCCCTAAACTCTCTTTATTCCTTTATTTCATAAAAACAAAAGATAACTCAATATACTAGTTTGTTGTTATGAGATTTCTTTTAACTACACTTACACACACCTCTATCTGATTGGTATAGAACATAATGTTTCGGTGCATGGTGAACTACTGCCTCACGAAACGATGATTGTTCAATATTATACTACCACCTATTATGGTGTCCATTATGATAGAAATGTAATTATATATTATATTTATGATAATTATTTTTTCTATAATTTTATTTAATTCTTATTCATAGAATACCTTTATTCATTTCATGTTCTATATATATTATAATTTCATTGGAGAATGTGTGGACTATCGCCCCCTCAAAGTGATATGACTCGTTCATACCATACATGGAATGTATAAATGATGATGTTAATGAACCGAACTGATTTATGTAAAATATTATATTATACTAGAATAATAATATACCTATGTATCATTTTAGTCTTCTTTCCTTTTCAAATAATAAAATTATAGGGAAGTATCGTTCGTGAGTACGTTCGGATTACCGTCTCCACGGACGTGATGAGATTAATTCCCCATCGTAAAAATTCAAGAAAAATAGTATTTTGATTTTTAGAAATAATATTTCAGAACCTTATAACATTCTGGATATTAATATAACACATCATATACATAACAAACATGACTTATGTAACAAAACATATAAAGGAAAACGAATCAGTTAACACCCAAAATAATAATTCTACTACAATATTATTAACCAAGAAATATTAGAAGATATTTTATGATTTCATATTTATTAATTTGTTTCCTATATAATTTCATAACAAATTTTTAACTATTATATAGGAGGTTAAAGTACCCTCAATGATGGAAAAGTACAACGTAAGGGTTAATTTCAAAATCTCTTTCTTATGTGAGGTTGTTTTTATGTAAGTGTCTACTGAGACCTCTTTATCATCAACATCTGTGTTTCTTAAAAATTTATTTCAATATATTTATATTATTTACTAGACTATTGGTTAAATTCATTTATATTCTTTTTTGACTTTTACTAAAATGGTTTTAAAGGAATCATTCTGTCATTTTCCAAACAATTTACTTTAAGACCTTTTCAATAAATTAATGTCAGAGTGTTTTTTAACTTATACCGCGGGTGCGGTTATTCTCTGCCATTATAAAACCTTTGAATCTTACCTTAAAGGAATATAAGAATATTTTCAAAATAAATGTTTTCTTTTAAATTAAATTAAATTTAAATGATTTCAAAATAGAAAGATATATTTCTATCAAATAGTTTTGATTTCTTCTATGTCAACATCATTTAATAGAATTTGTACTTGTTTGCAATAGATTTATTATGAAACAGATCTTTCATACTGTATTGAAGGTTTTGTGATATGTTTGACTGTGGATGTGTTGTTTTTATACCATTCATGGATTATGGTTAATGTATTAAGATTTCGTATGGTAGTTTTAATATGAAATTTTATGTTTTGTGTCATTATTTTCTTTTAAGTAACGCATTGTACATAGTACGTAATGGGTAAAGCCCACTGTAGCTCCATGATACATCATTATATCTCGTTTTGAAAACTAGTGCCATAGCAGAAGGCCTTGAAAAAAAATCTTATTTTTAGGCTTGGCATGAGGCCTTGACTATGTGGTTTTGAGGTCCTGTATTATGAATTCCATCATTATGAAAAAAATTTATTGATATTACAAGGGATTATTCGACTAGCAGAATATCCATGTGGATAAATAAATGGAATTATTTGATTTATATCTTCCATTTATGTTGAATTTTATGTTTAAAAGGCTTTTGTTTTAGTTTCATTCATTTCTAAAAATTATTATTCTTATTTATGATGTCTTCACTATATTGTTATCCTTACTGAGCATCTGAGCTCACCCCTGTCTATTTTTTATTTTTCCCAACATGTGAAGAAGTGTTTTATGTTTGGCCTATAGGGATAGGTTAAGGGAAATAAGTGTGTTCAAAGAAACCAAAATGTTTTTTTATTATCTCACAATTTAATGTAAAACTTATTTATGCATCTAGTACTTCTATCGAAACTAATATAATCAGTGATTTTGGACATTATTCCTTGTATCATGCCAATGTTATATAATAATGCACCGACTCTTGGTAACTATGGACGGGGAGTTATAGTTAGTATTAAAGAAATTTTAGCACAATCCTTGGAAACTAGATTTAGATAAACTCTGATAATAGCACATTACCTTAAGATAGACTTTGATGGTTAGTATAAAAGAACTTCCTAAAATATTGACAATGCAGAGATTTTGTGTATTTTCCATTCCATACATCCCTATCTGGATATGAGCAGGTAGAGGCGGCTCTGGCATAGATGTACCTAGGTTTGAAAAATCCGAAAAAGAGGTTCAGGTTTGACCTGGGGTATCCGAATATACGACAACGGGCCTTTCTACACTCTTGGTCATGCCAATCTGTAGAGATATTCTTAGTATAATTCACATTTTTTTACAAACCATTATGATAGATTTATGAGTATATACCTTCTCAAGGAATTTTTTTTATGATTATTGTTTATATCCATAAACTGTTTTATTTATTTTAATTGTTTTACATGATCATAATTATGTATTACGATTAGTAATCTAATCCTGTCTATGCCATTGTTTAGAAACACTGCCTAATGGAAGGAATGGGAACCGTATCAATGGTCATAATCCATGTAATGATTTCCAACATACACTAGATAAATATGTTGGAGTGGGTGATGCAACTAGTGCTAATCAGCTTGTCACCATACTGGGATAACTCCCTTAGGTTATGAATAATAACCTTACCCATATGGAGCACCCTAATCCACAATACAGAGGATCAATGTTAGGCCAATTAATGAGGCAACAACCACCAACATTCAATGGGACTAAAAATCCATTTGTAGATGAGAACTAGATAAGTTATGTAGAGAAAATATGTAATGCTTTGGGGAGTAGCGAAAGGGAAATAGTGGTCATGGAAGTTTATCGCCTCACAGGAGATGAAAATCAAGGGTTTTCATTAATTCAAAAAACAAAGGAAGATGAAGAAGTATCAAATATGTAATATAGAGAATATAAAGAGTTTTTCTTAGAAAAATACTTTTCTCATGACCATCAAGATGATATGGAAAGGAAATTTATGAGTCTGAGGAAAAATGATCATGATAATGTCGCAATGTATGAGCCTAACTTTACAAGGTTAACAAGTCCTGTAGCAGATTATATACATAACCCAATGTGTAAATTTGATCGATTATTTGATAGGTTAAAACCATTTCTCCATCGATCATTAGTCTCACAGTCCATCATATCATATGAAAGTATTTTTTCATGCGCTAACAAGAAAGAAAAGTAATTCTCTATGTCTTATGACTTTAAAGTAATGAAAGAGAAGAACAGGTCTACAGAACACTATGGAAATGGAAATTAGGGGAAGAAGGGAAAAGTTTAATATCTATCCTAGGGTAAATGTAGGAAAAACACCCCAGTACTTGCCTGAAGGGAATGGGAGTTTGTTTCAAGTGAGGTTAAAAAGGCCACTCAGCTCGTGATTGAAAATGAAAGAAAGAGGTTGTCCATGTTGAATGATGAAATTGTAAAGAAATGGGGAATTTTACAAATTAATGTCCTAAGCTCCATGGAAACATACCTCATAAAAGGGAAAGGGAGCATGTCCAAGCTTATGTGATCACTACTACTGAGGTTGAGGCTCTATAAGACATGGTGGTAGGTAATTTAACAATTTCATCATGTTTATCCAATTCTTTATTTTATTTTGGATCATTGCATTGTTTCATATCTTCCTATTTTTCTTTTGAAGATATATATTTCGAATTTTATTTAACAAAGGAGTTATTATCAAAAACTCCAAGGGGATGTATCATTTGAAACAATGTTTTCTGAATCAGTCCCCATTATGGTATATAAACGTTCTTTAACTACTGATCTAATCGTTATACACATAATTGAATCTGATATAATACTCTGTATGGATTGGCTTTTAGACCCTTATGAGAAAATTTATTATAAGAAGGAGGGTGAAATTATTGATGATGATAAGGAATAACTTATCTTTAGAGCAGAAACGTCGCCATATAATTCTTATCTATATCCACCCCCATAAGCTCTTATAAATTCAATTATTGGTGATGCAGAGAGTGAAATAACTATGGGTGAGGAAATGACTATTCAAATATAGGATATAACAATTGTACAATAATATTTTGATTTATTTCTAGAGGATTTACCTAGACATCATCCAGAATGAGTAATTGAGTTTTCCATCAACTTAATTCCTGGTTCAAGGCCCATATATAGGACCCCATAAAGAATGTCCACATTGGTATTAGTGGAGATTATGAAAAAACTAGAGGATCTGAGTAATAAAGGATTTATTCACCCTAGTGTTTCTCCACGGGAAGAACCTATTCTTTTTTTAAGAAGAATGATGGATCTATGAGGTTGTGCATTTACTGCAGGGAGATCAATGCTATAACTATAACGAAAAATTATCTCCTACCTCTCCTTGAAGTTTTTTTTATCATATTAATGGATATTAATACAATTCAAATATTGACCTTCGATCGAGATATCATCAGTTATTTTTGAAGAAGGAATACATTCCAAAGTCTGCATTTCGAACTAGGTACAAGAATTACATGTTTACAATCATGCCTTTTAGACTGACTAATGCACCCTCTATCTTCATGGATCTAATGAACATAGTTTTCAAGTAATAACTTCATTACCTTGTAGTTTAATTTATTAATGATATTCTGTTATACTCCAAAAGCTACGAAGATCATGAAAATCAATTGGGCACTAATTTAAAGACTCTATGAATAAATGAATTATATGGGATGTTCATCAACTTTGAATTATGTCTTAAATAGATTTCATTTCTTGTCCATATTGTCTCTATGTATGGAATATGTGTTGATCCTTCCAAGACCAAGGAAATACAAGAATGGAAAGAATCGAAAAATATAACTAAGTTATGCAGTTTTATTGGTTTTGTAGGTTATTATTGGCGTTTCATCCAAAATTTTACCCGATTGGCCAACACATTAAACAAGTTCACATCTAAAGGGGTTAAATACAGTTGGACAAAAAGATGTGAATAATTTTTTGAATAATTGAAGAGAATATTATTTGATTATCCTATATTGATCCTATCATCAGGGAATAATGGGTTTGTTTTTTATAGTGATTCTTCAAAGAAAATAATTTTGTGTGTCCTTATGCAAAATGATAGGTTTATTGCCTATGCATCGCGACAGCTAAAAATTCATTAAGAAAACTATCCCAATCATTATATTGAGTTAGTAGTTTTAAACATTACTCTGAAAATATGGAGACACTATCTATATGGTGAAAATGTTAGATTTATACTTATCAAAAGAGTATGAAGTATATTTTCTCACAAAAAGAACTCAACAAGAGGAAAATGAGATGGCTCTAACTAATCAAGGATTATGATTGCACCATACACTACCACCTAGGGAAGGAAAACAAGGTTGTAGATTCTTTGAGCAGAAAATATTATGGATTTTTTAACATGATTAGAGTTGAAAGGGATCCTATATTCATGGATCTAGTAAAGATGGATATGGGAATAATCATGGAAGGTGAAACATCATTACTTTTTGAAATGGTTTCTAAACCATCTATACTTGAAAGGATAAAATTTTCATAGACTGATGATGAGGAGTTTCAAAAGAAAATTAATGCTTTAAATGAAGGGAGATTAATCAACTTCGTATATGAAGATGTGATTTTGAAATTTGGGAAGAGGGTTTGTGTTCCTGACATGCCAGATATAAAATGGTAATTATTGGATGATTCTCATAGCTGTAATTTCTATATACACCCCGGTAGCACTAAGATTTATATATATTTGAAGGAACATTTTTGGTGGGAAAAATGAAGAGAGGGATTGCTGATTATGTGTCATGATTTATGGTTTGTCAATAAGTGAAAGATGGAAGATAACATTCTAGAAGAGTCATGGAACCTCTTCTCATACCTGAGTAGAAATTGGATTATATTAAGATGGACTTTGTTATGAGGCTACCATAGACTCCTAGACGGAATGATTCAATATGGGTCAATTTTGATCTTCTTACAAACTCAGCACATTTTCATGCTATAAGAGAAGTTTTACCACTTGAATGTCTATAAAGATAGTATATTAATGATGTTTTAATACTTCATGGAGTACCCTTATCGATTGTTTCTGATCATGATCCTCATTTTTCATCAAGAATCATGAAAATTGTTCAGAAGTCCTAGGATACTGAACATCATTTGAACACTTCTAAAAACCCTCAAACTGATGGAAAATTAGAACATACTAATAAAAAATTTGAAGACAAGTTGATATTTACACACTGGACTTTCAAGGTTTGTGGGATCAATATTTACCTCTAGTTGGATTTTATTATAACAATAGTTTACATTAATGTATTCAGATAGAAATATATTAAGTGTTATATGTAAAGAGGTATCACACACCTACTTTTGGGATGATGTTGGTGAAAGAAAACTTGTATACCTATAACTTGTTGTGGAAACAATGGAAAATGTGAAAGTTATCCAAACCAATATCAAATGACTTCAAAGTAGACAAAAGAGCTATGCCGATAACTGAATGTATGATTTGGAATCTCATGTAGGAGATCATGTTTTTATGAAGGAATCTCCATGGAAGGGTGTTATATGATTTGGTAAGAATGAAAAATTAGTTCTTAGGTGGATCGAACCTTTCGAAATTCTAGAACGAATTAGAGTTTTATCATATTATTTGTAAATGCTTACAACTCTCTCTAAAGTTCATGATGTGTTCCACGTATCACTGTTGAGAAAATACATGTGTGACCCAGTGCATGTACTCACCTATGATGAAATAGATCTAGAACTAGATCGGTCTTATTGAGAAAATACTATCATAATTCTTGATACCAGTGAACAAATGTTGAGAAACTGGACGACTCATCTAGTGAATGTTCTTTGGAGAAACCATAAGATGGAAGAAGTAACGTGGGAACCGGAGGAACTTATGATGAAGAAACACCCAAATCTTTTTATGTAGTATTATTATAAAAATTTCAAGGACAAAATTATTTGAAGGAGGTAAGAATGTAACACTCCACACATCCAGGGTACATTTCCCTTTGAATAATGCAATAGGTTGCATTGTACGCCACTTCAAGATTCTAACACACCACAACCAATCAAACGAGTCATTACGTATAGAAATACCAAATTTTTGAAATATTATAATTTTTTTCAAAATGGAATTCATTTTTTAATTTGGAATATCAAAATTAGCTTAGGGTGATTTTTTTGTAGTCTTCTGAAAACACATAATTTTTAATGAATAGTGAAAAATACTAAATTTTAATTAATTTTTTTTAATCGAAATAATTTATAGTGTTAAATTATACATTTGAGTGGATTTAAAGTATCATTGGATTTTATTTTTATCATTTAATATAAATTAGTTAAATGGATGTAATGTCACATTTAAACTGGACATAAACAACTGTTATTCTTTTGATAGTTATTATTCCATAAAAATAGGCTTTTTGTTTTGATAATTAGAATTATTTTTAAATTGATTTTTGCCACTACTGTGTTTTGAATATGGAAAAATGGATTAAAAATTTGGAATCTGGACATCCAAAATTTATAAAAAGGTATCTTTTATTTTTAGACATTATGAATATTTACTACAGTAAATATTTTATTTAGCATGGTTAAAGGGTAAATCTGGTGAATAAGCGTTAAAAATTGTTATTGTAATAATATTAAATTACCCTAAAATGTGTCTAATTCTGATTGGTTGATACATGTCATACCATGGTCACCCATGAGTCGATTTTGGGACCCCATGAATCCACTTGAGAGTGATAATGACACTTTGTATTAATTAATTTAAAGTAAAGACAAAAATGACATAAACATGTATATTTTAATAAATAATTTTTTCAAGGGGTTATATATGTTATCATTTCGTCTATAAATATTAATTTCAAATATAAATATATTTTCTAAATCATTGTATTTTTTTAAAAATTTTAGACATCAAATAAATAAAATTA
Source organism: Viscum album (assembly GCA_963277665.1). Taxonomy (NCBI): domain Eukaryota; kingdom Viridiplantae; phylum Streptophyta; class Magnoliopsida; order Santalales; family Viscaceae; genus Viscum; species Viscum album. The sequence continues at coordinate 126,773,031 of OY728151.1, read as the reverse complement.
TTTATGTCACAATAATGATGCAGTGTTCGCATCATTAAAGAATGATTTAAATAAATGAGATTGAGATAATTAAAACAATATCCAAAATATATAAAATTATTATTGGATGATTTTATTTGCTACATTATTCATCTTATATTCATATTTAATGAGTTTTGTTCCTTTATAAACAGAAAATCATTATATAATAAAAGAAAATTTTCAAACATTCCTAAAGAGACCATCCTCCCCTTATAAAAAGCCCTCACCTTTAACCCATTACTCACACCTCTCAGGATACTTGGATAGTCCAAAATCTGATGGATTAATCAATATAAATCCATTTATTCTTCTTATAAGCCTTACCTTAGGCATAATTCACTTCAATAAATCCTTTTCGTTCAAACCAAAGGGAGTTACCCGATTTAAAGGTAACATCTCTTCTTATGTTCATTCCTTTTATTTTACTTCTCCAACTCCCAAAACTCTCATTATTCCATTATTTTATAATAAAACAATATTCTAAATATAATAGTATTTCCTTATGAGAATTAAGTTAACTACTCTTAGACACACTCCCAACTGATGGGTATAAAACATAATGTTTTTTTGGATGGTGAACTACTACCTCACGAAACGATGATGGTTCAATATTCTACTACCACCTCTTATGGTAGCCATTATGAAGGCGTTGTAATTATATATTATATTTATGAATTTTATTTTATCTATAATATTCTGTAATTTTCTTTTATTTCATACCTCTATTCTTTTCTGGTTGTATATATATGATAATCTCATTTGAGGAAGTGCAGACTACCGCCAACTCGAAGTGATATGACTCGTTCATACCATACATGGAACGTATAATGGATGGCGTTAATGAACATATGTAAAATATATAAAATAGTATATTTTTATTTAAGAATAATATTCCCATTTAACATTTGGTCTTCCTTCCTCTAAAAATTAAAAATTGAAATAGAAGTAGCATTTGTATGTACGTACGAATTACCGTCTCCATGAACACGATGAAATTCTTTCCCCATCGTAAACATTCAAGAATAATATTCATTTTAAAATTAAAAAATAATATTTAAGAACAATATATCATTCTGGATATTAATAAAATACATCTTATCCATAACAAACATGACATAATTTAAAAAATTTACTAAAAAACATATCAGCTCACACTGAAACAATGATACTACTAAAATATTATTAACTATGAAACATTAGAAGATCATATATGATATCATATTTTTCTATGTGGTTATTTTAAAATTAAATAACAATGATTTTACTATTATAGAAGAGGTTGATGTATCCTCGACCAAGGAAAAGTACAAGGTAAGGGTTAATTTCACAATCTCTTTATTATTTGAGGTGGTTTTTATGTAAGTTACTATTGGGAAATCTTTTTATCTACATCAATATTTCTTAAAAATGTATTTCAAAACATTTTTACTATTTACTAGACTATGGGTAAAATTCATTTATACCATTTTTTGAATTTTTATAAAATGGTTTGAATGGAATATTTTGTTCTTTTTCCTAAAAAAACTTTATGAACTTTTCAAAAAATTAAGGTAAGAGTGTTTTCAAACTTATACGGTGGGTGTGGATATTCTCCACTATTATAACTCCTTTGAAGATTCCCTTAATAGTTTAAAAGAATACTATAAAAATAAATTTTTTCTATAATAATTACATGACTTTTAAATGATTTCAAAATATAAAGAGATCTTTCTCTCAAATAGTTTTGATTTCATCTATGTCAACATCCTTTAATGGATTTTATACTTTTTGAAGTTGATTTATTATGATACAAATATTCCATATAGTATTTCATTTTTTGTGATATGTTTGACTATGGTTGTGTTATTTTCATACCATTCATGTTTTATGTTTAATGTATTAACATTTCATATGCCAGTTTTAATACTAATGTTTATGTTATGTTTTAACCATTTAATATGAGGATTGCATTAGACATAGTATGTAATGGGAGAAACCTATTATAGCTCCTCGATGCAATGGTAGGTCTCATGAGACAATCTAGTGTCTTCGCACAAGGCCTTGAGAAAAAACTTATTTTTAGTCATTGCACAAGGCCTTGACTATGTGGTTATTATGTCTAGTATTATGCATTCCATCATTATGAAATTTTCTATTGATATTAAATGTAATTATTCGAATAGTAGAATATCCACGTGAATATGTAAATAGAATTAATTAATTTATCTTTTTCATATTATGCTGATGTTTAATTTTAAAAGTATTTTGTTTTTGTTTTATACATTTCCTTAAATTCTTATGCTTATTTTTGATGCTTTCTCTATATTGTTATCCATACTGAAATCTTAAGCTCACCCCTTTCTATGTTTTATTTTTCCTATGATCTGTAGAAGAATTTTATGGATGACCTGTAGGGATAGGAAAAGAGATATAATTGTGTTCAAAAAGTAAAATATTTGTTGTTGTTTTTATCTCAGGATGCAATTTCAATATTTTGAATGCATCTAGTACTTCCAATGATAGAAAACTAATCATTATTTTAGGACTAGATTCCTTGTATAATGCTAATGTTATGTAATAATACACTGACTCTGGGTAACTCGAGTTAGGGCATTAAAACTGAAGTGAAAAAGACCAAGTGGGAACCTTCTCGGGTCATCCAAAGGACCACAAATGGATTAGTGGCTACAAGAAGTGGTCAGGCTTATGTACAGGCCTTATGGTGAAAGCTCCTAAAGGTGAACATTGCAAGTGAAAAGATCATATAGGGTTAAAGAATGGGTGTTGGTGTCTATATGTGGTTCAGGTGATAGTCCCCATTGTTGGCTCAACCAAATAGTTGTGATAGAAATGCAAATATACTGAAGAGAAGGCACACATGAATTTTTATGTGTGATTTGAATCAATGGGATCATTTTATAAGAGCATTAAAAATTACATATGTAATCTCATTTTCATGCTCTATATCATTATGACCATCCGTTTAAATATTTTGTGATACGATTAGAATCTTTTGATCCCATCATGTAGATATTTTAGGAATTTTCATCCCATGTAGAACTAAATTCCATCTTTGACCATCTAAAACCCTTGTTCAATATCGCAATACACATTTTAGATTATGATAACCATAAGCTACAATTTAATCCAGACCAAAGATGAATCTAACCAATCTAATTCATGCAGCATCGTATTTTATGTCCATGGAGAATATATGGCATCATAAGAGCCTCATTTGGTTAATGTGGACAGAAACCATTTTGTAGTATAAAAATCATGGATCATGTGACTGTAAGGTTGATATTCTATGATAAAACATAATAAAAAGTCATGAAAAATTACAATGACATCACATGAAATTAAATACTATCATGATATGTTTACAACTGTTTAATCCCCCCATATTTTATAGGTATTATCATGTATGTAAATTTGAATTTTCAATAGTATATGACATGTATTATGGAGGCATCATTTGAAGGTGTTTATTTGATCCTCCTGAATCCACCACAAGAACCTCTAATGATCATGTGATGGGTCAGTGAAAATCAGTTCTGACAAAGAAAATGTCACCTAAGACTCTCATGAAGAGTTGTGATGAAATAAGATTCCATATTTTTAACTTATCAATTATTTACCCATAGAGGTTCTTTCATGAATGGATGAATTTCATTTTAATCCTTCTTGCAGCTTTAGGATTTCATTCTAGTATAGTCTCCACAACATTAGTTGATACACGCAGTATGCCAACCATGATATGTGACATCAACCTCAGCCTCCATCAACCTATAAATTCCTATTACCCCCATAAAGAAAGAAAAACACTATGAGATATGTGTGAGTAGTGGATATGTAATGTATAGGAATAGAGTGTGGCAATGATCACCCCTAGAGAGCCTCCTCTGGTTATCACGAGAACATGTTGTACGATCTTTTGATGATTGGGCAATCACATGGATAAATATATTTCATTCAATGCCATGTTCATATGAGTTTTTCACATGATCACATGATACCCCATTAGGTTCAAAGCTTCACTAAATATTTCCCTCATCCATTATTATTGTATTGGTTTCCACCCCCTACACTAGTTCGAAAGACCTATTAGAGTACCATTATTTTGATAACCCAATTGGATGAGTGATAGTACCTTATGTGATGTTATAATAAATCCCCTCAAACTCATAATGTACCCATACTTGATAATATATGTATATAGTCATGGGAATTCCAAACTATATCTTTATAATTTCATGATCCCTATATATTTTTGTTCTTCCATACCACACAGGACATGGCTTCCTTGACACAAATGACACCCATGGGTTGTTGGAATAGTGACAGAGTTCATAGTAAGACCCCATTGAGGTCATGAGATTTCATATGGATAGTTGAGGTTTGAATTGTCCTATCATGTGGGAGTTCCTTGATAAGACTCCTTTGATCCAGTGATTCCCATGTTGGTGTCTACAATAATTCAATAATTGACTTTAAATCCCATAGATATATGATGTTGTGAATCTTTATCCATGAAACCAAAAAACCAAGTACATGTTTCTTATATACCTTGGTCCCTCCATATCCATGGCCCATTAACCCTCATTAATTATTTTGGATCCAAGGAGAAGACCTTATATACATTTTTTGGATCCATTACAATACCTCGTGATTTTCATGTGAATCGCATGGGAAATCGGGTGTTTTATGGTTTCATCATGAGGTCATCATTAAACTTATGGGAGAATTTAACATGAATAAGAACCCAAGGGAATTAACTCTATATTTCAATTCTAACCTGAGGAATGGTTCCTCAAATATGAGCTATTTTCTATGAAATCCACCAAGGAATATAGTTTCCCATGTGTCTAAGGAAATATCCTTAGTGTATCAAAGTTAAGATGATTAGAAAAACACATGATCAAGAAGATATTATTGAGACCTTACCACCTAATTATTTTAAGTTCATGAAATATCAATACTCATCACTTATCTTGTGATGTCTTCATACAAATTAGAATACGTCACATTTATAATAAAAAGTGCCTTGGAAAAATTCAGCTTGATATCATGACATGTTATTGACATGTCAACATTGTCAGGTCACAGCCTGGGGACCAAAAAAGTTTATTAGGCAACAACCGCTTTACAAGTCTACATTGTAATAAGATTGGGAATTAAAAAATTAATTAAATCTAATGAAATTTTATTGAATGGTCAGAATGATCAATTTATTTCACATTAACATGATAGAATTGTCGTTCAAAAATCTAAAGACAACTTAGGTTTATCATGTGGCGACATATAGATCTGTCAATATTCTCATCTAGAAGACACCAGACAAGTCTACATAGGTTATGCAATGAATCATGAAATTATCTTCTTTAATTATTATAAGACATTCAGGTAAATTCAATTGATCATGAAGAACCCCTTGGATGCACATTCCATGTCATATTGATTCTCTAAACATGTAAGCTATAAAATCAGGACATGTATTGAAAAAATCTAATATATGCCAAGAATATCCCCTTTTAAATTTCATTCATGTTAAGTAAACAAACATAGTTTCAAGTCATGGGGGCCACAACTAAGAACCTTCCATGTTATTCCCATTTTTATAATAGATTTGTCCTTAATATGATATGGATACATGCACATGTAAAACTATTTGTATCATTCTTTCAAATAGATCTTACATGGCCTTCATCTCTCTTTATATATCATAAGATAAAGAATGAGTATAAAGAAGGGAAGCCTTGGTGTGTAATCCCCAACAAACTAAACTTTGATTACACTAATTACATTAACAACCAGGATATGTAGGATGCCTTTCTAAGGCTTAAGATACAATTGGGTATCCATCCTGGTGTAAGGCACTAACATTCCCATAACCTCCTGGATAACAATGATGTCTCCGAGATTGATTACCCACGTTATCCCATCAGTAGGTTAAAGGGAAAATGAACTATGGGCACTCTGATTCTCACAAAAAAGGACTCTTAGGATGCATTCCAAAGGCCCGTGCAACTAGCGGATCCCAGTTTGGTTTAATTCAACTCAATCCTCTGATATTTCCACATTTAAGGACCAATCAATACCTAGGGATAATCATTCTACCTTATCCATCAATGAATTGAGAACCCAACTAAACTATTAATAAACAGATTCTTATAATATAATATGAAGTGTAGGGAACCTTCCTATGGCCCGAGCTTCATAACATATCATCCATGATATGGTCAATTAAACATTAAAAAAGGAAAATTTAGTGGAAAAAACCTGTACATACATGCTCTCACACAATGTGTTAAATAATCTATTACTTATCATGTAATGTCCTGATCTAGGTGCCACATGACGGTTCCCTGATCCAGTTCACCATATGACCTCATGTGTGGATCCTCATACGCTAGAGGTTTCTGAAAAGAAGTGAGGTTCTGGTATGTCATTCTTGGGGAGACTATACCCCCTATTATTAGAGTAAAAACACAAGTGACTGTAAATGAAAAATATATAGAATAATATATAACCAGAAAAAATACTTGTTTTAGAAGATAACCAAACTGGAAAATATGATAATTAACTGAAAGGGAAAACATGATATGTCAATAGATTTGACAAGATTTTCTAATTTAACTAAAATAAAGACACTACAACTCCCAATGTTGATCCCAAACCATGAGTGGTTCCCTACCTCCAATCTTTATCCCCAATCAGCAACATATCCCAAGACCTTTTCCCTTATTTAGTCCTTCAACAGAATTATCTAATCAGTTACTACTTAGGTACCGTGAATAGGGTATGAGGAAAATAAAGTAGGCCACCACCAATATTATCTAAAATTATTCCAGTCCTAAGATAGTGCATGTAGTTCTATATGTAAATAACTACAATGAAATAATAAATATTGTATCACATTATTACTTATTCTTATCTAACTACATGAATTCCTAGGGTCCCAAGGATACTTGTACCTCTATACTAACTTCATCTCATACAAGAGCCCGATGTGTTCCCTAGGTAATACCATATCTTAATATTTACTTCTATCTGAATTTAGAATTATTCACGACATTATTTCATTTTATAGTAACCGGATTCCATAAACCATTATTAATGTAAAAACGTCCCAACTCATTGATTGATGCTTCTACCATCCCTTCATAACCCTCCATTGATGCTACCTCCCTCTCCATGGCCACCCCCACCGCATATTCCTTCATCGTGGCCACCACTAATTCCACTATAGTCATTTTCCCCACCTCTGATGCCCCCAAAACCAATTCCCCCATGACCATAGTGCCCACCTCTGATGTCGCCGCCACCACCACCACCGATGATGCCACCGCCAGAACCTACACCACCACCTATCTATCCTCCATGATCGCTTCCACTAGCACTTCCCTCGATTACACCATTGTGAACGCCTCTGATGCCACGAACCTCATATCCACCACCGATGTTGCCACCACCACCAAGGCATTTCGAATTATTCATGGTGCTATGATATCTCAATACCTGTTTCGACTCATACCGGAGTTTTAATATTCTTGTGTGAGGCCATAAATCAGGGTGCCATTATTTTCATTCTTAAATTTCACATTTATAAATTACATTTCAAATGTTAAAAATCTCAAAAAGTTATGTAAGACAACCATGTTACAATGCTTACTCAACAATCTAATGATCATGTTCCCATTCTCTTTACTCAAAAGAATGATGACCATTTTATCATTTTTACATATCAATTTATAATTACAATGACCCCATTATTTATCTCATAATTAATTTACCAATTAATTATACACCCCAAACCCATTACTAATTCAACAATTAATTCTACAGTTGGATTCCACTAGTCAAATAAACATTTAACTATGTTCATAAAACCATTTATTAATTTATCAATAAATTAATGAATCTCAAAACGTATATTCCATAATTAATTTTCCAGAATTAATTATCTCATTCTAATTTAAACATTCCCTAATTATTCTAAAAATTAGTTTTCCAAATCGTATTATCAATGGAAAAAAATTTATCCATAATTAATTATATCAAATTATCCATTTAAATATCTCATAATTAATCCTCTAATTAATTTTCTATATTATAAAACCTACAAAATATAATCAATTTCAAGAAATAAATTATCTAATTGGGAATATCCTTAGTCTCATGATCAATTTACCAATAAATCACATATTTTTACCAGGCTTCAAAAACTAAATAGGTCAATCTAATATACCCACTTAAAGAAACAAATTGCTAAAAGATGATAGAAATTCTACAATATTTCATATACATAACAATTTCATGATAATGGGAATTAAATTTAGACCACCCAACTAAATTTTTTTATTGGTGTTTGCTCAACGAAAATCCTCTAAATATGGTCAGCACAACGATGTAGATAAAATGTTAGAATCTAAATCCCTAAACCAAAATCAAGATCAAAGACATCAAGATCTCATAAATATTGTTCTAGATCCCAAATACTAGATCTAGATCTCACCTCACTAGTTTATATACAAGTAAATAGAGGATATATTCCCTAAAAATATTATGTAATGATATAATAGTGAATTGGAGAATCTTATTTACCCTTAGGAATGTAAAATCATGATTTAGGGATACATAAGAGGTGAAATGAGTCATTAAGGGCTGAAAACAAGTGAGATCGGCAATTTTAGGATCACACTATCGGCCCTCAAATGGTTTAGTCACATTGTTTGAAAACCCATGTGCTTAGTGTGTGTTAGCCACTACTTCAAGGTTGAAATTATCATGGACACATATCATAGCCTATAGAACTATGCTTTATTTATGACGACTCTATTGCCTCAAAGACCATTGATCACACAGTTTTTCCTAGGTAGCCGTATAGTTTCTACAATCCATGAACCAACCATGTACAACTTTCTTTCTCCATGATTATCTTATACATCACCCCAAATAACCCCAATACACAACTCCCATAAATGGTAATTATGTAAAAAAACAAAATCTACTTTAAAATGTGCTCGAGATAACTCTATAAATGCCCAAGATCTTACAATTTCCCGAACATGTAAAAGATCATCTTCAAGATATGTCTCCAAAACATTCTAGGTTTCCAATCCAAAAAGGTCGGTCCATTGAACCCTCATATTTTCTTCTCTTTCCCATGATTCCTCTTCTACATGTCTATAATTACATAAAAAATTAACTATCTTCATGTTCATTCCCCACAAAAATTTCTCAACGCAATCCAACATAGATATCAGATATCCCTCAAAAGATGCATCTATCTGATAGTAAACCTCATCAAAATCAAACACATAAGAAGGGTTGGGTTGATACCACTGAAGTTGTTCTAAATAGATTATTTACTTCATAGAATTTTATCTCTATGGAAGGGACAATTTGTATGCCACATGCCCAATTCTCTCCACTGCATAAAAGTGTCTGACAATCTGTGGTGCCAACTTTCCCTCCATCTACATCCTATGGTGACCCCACCTAGGAGACACCTGAAGGAACACAAGATCATCCTCTATAAACATTATGGTTCATCATTGTCTATAAGTATGAATAGATTTTCTACTCTAATAACACTTTAAAACATCCCATCCTAGGTGCCACTCGACTATACCCCGAGTCGGTTCTCCACATGACCATCAGAGCTCCTCCTCGTGTGCTAGAGATTGCTGATTAGTAATGAGGGTCTATAAATTCATTCATGGGGAGACTATACCCTCTTTTATTAGAGTAAAGAAACCATTTTTAGTAAATGAACACTATAAAATGAATGTATAACCGAAATAATACTAATGTCACAAGACATCGAAGCAAGAATATATGATACTCAACTGAAAGGGAAAACTTTCTATTTCAACATAAGTGTCACGTTTCTATAGTTAAACTGAAATAAAGGCATTGAAACTCCCCAAACGGGTCCCAAACCATGTCTGGTTCCCTCATCCTAGCTCTATCCCCAATCGGTCACCAATCCAACTGATTTTTCCCTAATCTAATCATGTAATAATATGCTTTATTCTGGAACCAATCAGGTAGTCTGAATATAGTGTGAGTACAAATTAGTAGGCCACCACTAATCAGCTCTAAAAAAATTCATCTCAAAATATAGTACATGCAATTCTATATGGAAAAACGTACATTGAAATAATGAATCATTTAACACATTTTTAATTTATCCCTATCTGACTACATTATCTTTAGGGTTCCCAAGGATAATCATACCTCAATACTAACTTCATATTGTACTAGAGTCCAAGGTGTTCACTAGGTAATACCATATCTTAATATGTGCTTCTAGCCGAATATTGAAGTACTCATGGTTCTCAGATATCTCAGTTCATGATTTAACTCATGCCAGAGTTTGAAAATTCTCATGTGAGTCCGTTAACCAATATTCCATTATTTCCATTTCTTAATTTATCAATTATAATCCACATTTCCAAAGTTAAAAATATGAAGAATGAATTTAATATTACCATGTTACCATTCTTACCCATAAATTGACTTATCATGTTCCCATTCACTTTAATCATACATAAAACGACCATTTTACAATCTCTACAACTCAGTTTAGAATGACAATGTTCACATTCTATTTACAGATAAGCATGATCACCAAGTTACAATTTGTAAATCTCAATTTAGAATAACTATGTTCACATTAATTAACAAATAATTAATTTTTCAATTAATTATTCACACCAAAGCCATTAATAATTCAACTATTAGTTAAACACATTCATTCCACTAGCTAATTCAATAATTAACTAAGTGTTTCAAACCATTAATTAATTTATTAATCAATTAATTAGTCTAAAAACATATGTTCTAAAAATAATTCTCTATAAATAATAATCGCAATATAATATCAACATTAAAAAAAATTAATCCCATAATAAATTATCTAAATCACAATATCAAAGGAATATAATTAATGTACAATTAATAATCTCGACATAGCTATGTCAATATTTCATAATTTATCCCCCAATTAATTAAATAGAATAAAACACCAACCCCTTATAATAAATTTCTGCAAATTAATTATCTAATAAAGAAGCCCTTAGTCTCATGATTATTTCCTCAATAAATCTCACATTTGATCTGGGATTCGATAACTAAATAGGTAGATCTAATAAACCCAATTCAAGGAAAAAAATTTCTAATGAATGCTAAGAATTATATAATCATTCATATACATAACAATTTCGAAACTATATATATTACATTTAAACCACCCACCTCAATTTTTTGATGGAAGTTTCCTCCACGGAAATCCAAAAAATCCATGCAACACAACAACGTAGATAACTATTCCAGATTTAAATCCCTAAACCAAAATCAAGATCAAAGACATCATTAACTCATAAAAATAGATCTAGATCAATAATCCTTGACCTATATCTCACCCAATATGTTTAGATACAAGGAAACAGAGGATACCATCCATAAAAACACTAGATAAGTATATACGAAATAATAAGAGGAGCATCAGGATGAAAACTGCTTACAATGAGAAGAGAGGATCTACAATTTACGATTTCAATCTTGATGAACGGTGTCCATAAGGCCTTTGAATACCTATAGGTCAATGGTATAACCTTTATTTACCCTTAGTAATGTAAAATACTGATTTATGCTCACATATGAGGGGAAACAAGTCATTAACGTTTGAAAACAATTGAGATTCAAAATTTTAGGATCTCACAATCATCCCTCGCTTGGTTTGGTCGCACGATTAAACAAACTCTCCACTAACCCTACGTTAGCTACTGCATCAAGGGAAATCATCACATGGACCCTTCACATGGAATTTATAATCATTTTTTTACCATGATAAATCTACTACCTCATGTATTATATATTACACAGTTTCTCCTAGGTATCCACATAGTTTTACAAACTGTTCGGAAACAGTGAACAACCACTTTTCTCCAAGATTCTCTTAGATTTCACCCATGCTCACCCCAAACCACAAATCCCAACAATGTTAAGTATGTAAACCAAAATTTTCCTAAAATAGTACCTGTGATGACTGCAATAAATGTTGGGATCTTACCATCTCTCCACCATATAACAGCTCATCCTCGAGTTGTTCCTCTATTTATTTCTATGATACCCAGCTAAAATGATCAGGCCAAAAAGACCTCATATCAGCTTATGATAACCATGTTTCCTTCTGTACACATCCATGTTTCCATAAAACATGAACTACCATCACAGACACTCCCCAAAAAAATTCTTAATGCGATCTAACACACATATTGGATTCTCCTCAAAGGATACATTTATCTCATGTTCACCATCATCCACATCGATAACATGATAAGGGTTATTATGATACTGTCAAATTTTTTCTACATGTACAACATCATGTATTGTGTTGTATCTCTATGGAAAAGCCCACTGGTATGCCATCAACATAATTCTCTCAACTTTCTAAAAGGGGCCAATAAACGTGGGTTTTAACTTTCCCCGCCTTAGTATCCTACAGTGAACCAATCTAGGAAACACCCAAAGGAACACATGATCACCATCGTTATACCCTAGGGATAATCACCACCTATCAACATATGACTTCTATCTAATCTAATAACACTTTTTAATGTCTTACCCCTGGTGCCCAGTGATAGTGCCCTAAGCCTATTAACCAGATGACCTCAATCACACCTCCCTGTATGCTAGAGGATACTGACTAGAAGAATGGGTCTGTTAAGTCATTTATGGGGTGACTATAACCTCTTTTATCAAAGTAAAAACACCAATTGAAGTAAATTAAAAAAAGTGGAAGAATATATAACTAGAAAAATAATCATATCACAAGATAACCAAACATTAAAATATGATACTCAACTGAAAGGTAATACATTGTATCCTAATATAAGTGTCAGGTGTCAATAATAAAACTAAAATAAACACACTATAACTCCCCAAATGAGTCCCAAACCATGTTTCTTTATCTCCTACAACATTTCTCTGAAATCATCCACCTATCTGTGGGTCTTTCCCTTATATATTCCTGCTACAATATAAATAATTTTGGATACCAATTAAGAATTATAAATATGATGTGAGTAAAACACAATAGGTCATCACCAATTGTGTTTAAATAATCATGTTAAAATATAGTGCATGAAGTTCTATTCGCAAATAAGTAAAATGGAATAATAAATAGTTTAGTACATTTTCATTTATTATTATCTAACTACATTAACTCCATGGTTCCCAAGGATACTCGTACCTTAATACTAACTTCTTCTCAGACCAGATCTTTATGTGTTCCCTAGGTAATACCATATCTTAATACCATATTCTAGATGATGTTCGATTTATCTAATGTTCTATGATATCTTATTATCTGATTTGATTCATATAGAAGTTTGAAAATTCTCATGTGAGACCATAACTCATAGTTCCATTATTTACATTCATTAATATCACATTCATATTCCATGTTTCCAAATTTATCAATATAAAAAACATAACTATGATGACCATGTTACCATGCATACCCCTCAATAGAATGACCATGTTCCCATTCTCATTACTCATAACTATAATGACCATGTTACCATGCATACTTCTCAGTATAGAATGACCATGTTCCCATTCTCATTACTCACATGTATGATGATATTGTTACCATTTGTACATCCCAATTTAGAATGATTGTGTTCCCATTCTTTATCACATAATTAATTAATCAGTTAATTATCTACCCCAAACCTATTACTAATTCAATAATTAGTTACAAATATTCATTCAACTAGTTAATTAAAAAATTAACTAACTTCTTCAAACCATGAATTAAATCATCAATCCATTAATCATTCTCCCGAATTTTATTCCATAATTAATTCTGCCATTCTTATATAAACATTTTATATTTAATCCCATAATTCATTATCTAAATCATATTATCAAAGGCACATAATTAATCCATAATTCATTATCTCAACTTATCCATTCCAATATCTCATAATTAATCCCCTAATTAATTTTCTATATTACAAAAATTTCATCCTATAATAAATTTACACAAATCAATTATCTAATTGTGAATTCCCTTAGTCTCATGTTTAATTCCCAAATAAATCGCCTATTTTAAAAAGTCTTCGATAACAAAATAGGTCAATAAAATAAACCCAATTAATTGAAGAAATAGCTAACGGATGATAGAATTTATACAATATTTCATTTACATAACAGTATCTCAAATATGAAAATTATATTTAGACAACCGACCAAGATTTATTTATTTATTTTTGTTCTACAAAAATCCCTTCAATCCGAGTAGCACAACAACGTATATAAATGTTCCAGATCTGAATCCCCATTCAAAAATCTAGATCTAATTCATCTGGATCTGATAAATCTAGATGTAGATCCATGCTCCTAGATCTTTATATCACTACATAGATTTATATCCAAGTAATCATATGATATATTCAATAAAAATATCAAAGAAAGATAGAATTAAAATGAGATGAGAATTGGGATGAAATCTACATAATGGGAGATGAGATGATCTTCAATTTGTGATTTGGGTCTCAATGAACAGTGTTCGTAATACTTGGAATCCATCCGGGTCAATGGAAGAACCTTCATTTACCCATATGAAAGTAAAATCCCGAGTTAGGGTTGTATAAGAGGTGAAAAAAGTAATTAACAGTTGAAAATGAGGGAGATCCACACTTTTAGGATCCCACACTCGCCCCTCACAGTGATTACTCAGATGGTTAACCAAACCATGCACTAACCACGTGTCATCCACTACTTCAAGGTGGCACTTAATACAGACACCTCACATGACCTATAAAAACATTCTTTAACCATGACAAATATACATCCTTAAAGACCATATATCACATCATTTCTCCTAGGTATCTTCACTACATATAAAAACTATGTTCGAACTATGGAAATCCACTTTTCATCAAGATTATCTTCGATTTCACCCAAAATCACCCCAAGACACAACTACCATCAAGGTTACTTAGGTAAAAAACAAATGTACCTGAAATATTTCCTGAGATAACTATTGAAATGGCTGGGATCCAAAAATATCCCCTCCATATAATATCTTGTCCTCGAGTTGCGCCTCCTAGCCTTTCTAATATTCAAAGTCAAAAATATCAGGTCTTTGCGTCGTCATATATAGTTCCCCTTCCCATGTTTCCCCTTGTACAAGTCCAAGCTTCCATAACAAAGGAACTGTTAGAATTGTCTTTCCACAACAACAATTTTTCACTATGATCCAACTCATGTATCAGATTATTCTTAAAGGGTGAAATTATCTCAAGGTCAACCTCATCCACATCGATCACATGAGAAGGGTCAGGGTGATACTGCCAATGTTTTAATACAAGGAAGACCACATGCATAGCTTTGTATCTATGTGGAAGATCCAATATGTATGCCACTAGCCAGATTCTCTCCACTATTTCAAGGGGTCCAACAAACCTGGGAAAAAACATACCATACCTCCATATCCAATGGTGAACCAACATAGGAGACACTTGAAAGAATACATGATCACCCTATGTAATCTCTAGGGTTCTTATACTTATTTCATCATAATACTTCTGTCTAATCTAATACCACTTTTAACATCCAGTCCCATGTGACACACACTGGTTCCCCAAGATGGTTCACCACATTACCTCAAGCGTACCTCCTCGTATGGTACAGGCTGCCAACTAGATGTGGGGGTCTGGTAAGTCATTCATGGAGGGACTATAGACTCTTTTATCATATTAAAAACACCAATAGAATTAAATTAATAGTATTATAAGCATATATATCAAGAACAAAACTCTTGTCTTAATATCACCAAAAATAAAATTATGATACCCAGCTGAAATGGAAAACATGATATATCAATATAAGTGTCAATTGTCTATAATAAAATTGAAATAAAGACACTATAACTCCCCAAACGTTTACTAAAAAATATGTGGTTCCCTCCTCCAATATCCTTCCCCAATCATCCATCTATCCCACAACCTTTTACCTTATATATTCCTGTAAAAATATAATTTATTTGAGTACCAATATGGAAGTCCAAATAGGGTGTGAGTACATCTCTGTAAGCCACCGCCAATGGTGTCTAAAATAATTCTAATCAAATCATAGTGCATTTTATTCTATAAGGAAGTAAGTGAAATGCAATAATAAATAATTTTTCAAATATTCATTTATTCTTATCTAACAACATTCACTTCAGGGTTCCCAAGGATACTTGTACATCAATAATAACTTCGTTTCATTCAGTAGCCCAATGAGTTCCCTTGGTAATGACATATCTTATTAACTACTTCTAGTGGAATCTCAAAGTATTCAAGGATCTATGATATCTCATTACCTGATTCATCTCTTGTTGGTGTTCGAATATTCTCATTTATGGCCATAACACATAGTCCATTTATTTTTATTCATTAATTTCACATTTATAAGCCACATTTGAAATTTGAAAAATATCACAAACATATGTAAGATGACTGTGTTACCATTCTAACCCCTCGATAGAATGACCATGTTCCCCTTCCTATTACTCATAACTATAATGACCAAGTTACCATGTATACTTCTTGGTTTAGAATGACCATGTTTTCATTCTCATTACATACATGTATGTTGACCATGTTACAATTTTTACTTCTCAATTTACAATGACCATGATCCCATTATTTATCACATTATTAATTTAACAATTAATTATCCTCCCAAAACCCATTACTAATTCAATAATCAGTTACACATATTCATTCCACTAGTTAACTAAATAATTAACTAAGTGCTTCTAACCATTAAATAATTCATCTATCAATTAATAAATCTGAAAACATATATTCTATAATTAATTTCCCATATTTTATTATCTCATTCCAATCTCAAATTTCCATAATTAATCCCACAATTAATTATATAAATCATATTATCAAAGCACATAATTAATTCATAGTTAATTATCTCAACATAGCTATTTCGATATCTCATAATTAATCCCCTAATTAATTACATATATTAAAACCCATACTTTTTATAATAAATTAACCCAAATTAATTATCTAATATGGAATCCCCTTATATAATGATTAATCCCCTAATAAATTGTTTATTTCAACAAGGCATTAATAAAAAATGGGTAATTCTAATGAACCCAATTTCAAGAAAACAGTTGTTAATGGATACTAGAAATTCTACATAATTTCATATGAACAACAAGTTTATGATGATGGAACTTAGATTTAGACCACCCACCCTGATTTATTAATGTATTTTTTTCTCAACTGAATTCTTCAAAATCTGGGTGGTATAACGGTGTAGATAAAAGATCTAGATCTTAATGCTTAACCAAAATCAAGAACAAAAACATAAGGATATCAATCAATTTTCTTAATCTTCTTATAGGTATAGAGGTAATCATCTCAGTATCAGATCATGGGAAGGATCTCATAAACATATCTTAAATCTATAAGAGATTACTTGAGTAGGCAACAATTCCCCCCAAAAGGGTGAGATGATCTGAAAAAGCCATCCTCTCGACCACTGTGCATTCCGAATAATCATTGGGTGTCAATTCCCAGTGGCCTAACATCCATTGTAAATCATTTATGCATCCAATTATTGATGTGGGAAATATTGGGAGTTTAAAGGTTGGACTAAATAAATAGTAATAAAATTTGAGTCATTTAGAAATGCATTGAATCCTTACACAATAACTCCATTCTCAAAACCAAATTATTTTATTTTACTAATAAAATATACAAACAATTTATTAATTTATTAATTCTCACTTCAATATTATGATCATATTAATGGTTTCATTCACAATATAATTATAATAGATATTTTTTCATGAATATCTATTGAATGAAAATGTTATACTATTTAATAATAAACACTTCCTTTTTCTTATTCTCTAGTTATTATTGATCCCTTTCACATGATAATAATAAGTTTCCTCTCATTATCATGTAAAATTATAGAGATAATATTTGAATAAAATATGACTTCATTTTTCCCCTATTTAGAAAACATTTTTTGAACCATTTTCCTTACAAATATCAAAAAAAATTCATTAAATATTTCAAATTATTTAATAAAAGACATTTTGAAACATTTTTTACTTATGTAGAAAAATGTTCAAATTAATCATATTGTTGGTTTCTAAAAAAGTCACAATTCTAAATTTTTTACAGTATAAAATTAATGTTATTTTTATGTAGTATAGTTTGTAAAAATATAACCCCAGTAATTTCCATTAAGATTACTTTTATATTTAATGATGATATTATTAAATAAAATGTTTTGAAAATTTATTTTCAACCAAAATAATTTAAAAAATATAAAAATGGAAAGGATAGTTTCCTCAAGAAGGTTTTTAAGGATATTGATATTTGATCAAAGATAATGAGTCTTATTATTACTCTAATAGGTATACGTTATATAGATACCAGACTTATTCTTCATATAGATGGATAATGTCTTTATTTACTCTGTATGGTATTGAAATCCCTATCCTTTAATAATATTTTTAGTCACTAAATTTACAATGAGTTATTCACTTTCCACTAACCATTAAAAATTAAATTTCTCCAAAATATCCAAATAATTTTTCAAGGATTTGATTATTTACTAATATATATACCTTTTTTACATATGGGTTTTACATTTTAATTTTTTTTGAATATTAGTGTAAATACTGATAAATCTTTTTTACATACTCAATATAGATATTTGAGAAGTTCCATTGATTAAAAATGAAATCAATTATTTGATATATGTATAATTTTCTATACTAGAAGTGAAGGGTTGGGGTCATGAATTATATAGCCCCAAAATGAATTTAAAGCCCTAATGAGACAAATTAGATGGCTATATTAAATTGGTTTCTACCTTTAATTTCAAACTATCTTTTGAAAGCTATTGACGGTATATGGTTTCATGTTTCTCATACACGATATCAAATAATTAGAAATTTCATTCATTGATAATTAAATTATTATTATTATTATCATTATTATTATTTATCCATGATAATTTTTCTATTTCTTTTTCTATGAATTCATTTTAATCTGTGTGTTTTGATTAAATGGAATGTGTTCTAATATTTACCTTGAAATTTTGATTTTTTCCTTATCCAATTATTCAAATAAAATGTGTGCTATATTATTTACCATTCCATGTTAATTATTGTAATGGATTTATTATTTCATCTAATTTAGATAACCCATACTGAGAAAAGTATAAAACCCATAATTTTTAACCCTTACCAATGATATAATGTTGAATTATTGGAACACGTTTCAGGGATGCTATGTTTTTTTATTCTTCATGTTCTTTAACAAATGTAAAATGTGTATCATGAATCTATTTTGGTTTTCCAAAACTATTAAATCATTCTGTCATATGAGATTTTAATCTTGTATATACTCTAATGTATTAAAGTAAGGCACAAACTGAGGGTTATTGCAGTCAGGGTCATTGTAGTTGGTATCATATCATGGTTTTTAGAATCCTCGTGAATATTATTTTGTTAAACAATTAAAAGGTACATAACCCTATGGTTGTCTTTTAGGATAAGTATATAATATCATCTTGTAGTGTTGGTAGGGTATAAAATAGTTTTTTTTCTCTTGAAATATATCCTTGTCAAGATATTGTTGGTGGATGTGGTTCTATCACTATAGTATGTAGGGATAATTACTCCAAAAATAGTGCTTTAGGATTCACCCATGCATAAACTAGTACACGAAAATAGGCATTATTTCACATCTAGTTTGTAACTCCTTGAGGATATTACAAGAATAATTAAAATTTCATTACAACACATTATAAATGATATGATGTGATAATGAAAATGAATGAAATAGGTTACAATGGACCAAGGAATGTCCAATATTTAAATAAAATGTTTGATGTATTTTTTGGGATTTCTAAATTATATTCTATATGTTTATTACCAATGGTGTTTTGGTTATAACAATACTGAATCACTATATGATTATGTCAAATTTAAGAAACATATTTATATTCATTAACATTAGATTTATGGATACCATTATGGTTTTATGAGGTTATGATTGATCATAATTTCATATTTTTAAACACCCATTTTATGTTTCATATGATATATTTTAGTTATATTAGAGAAATTAAGGGAAATAAAATGTTTTAGTGGAAATGTTATATAATTAATAATTATATTACATTTAAGAGAACAATGTTTAATAATTTTTATATCCTTTATGGTAAATATTATCATTAATGAAATTTTAACAATTGATATATAAGATTATTAGACTTTAAAAAAAAGATAAGTTGTATTGAATCCCATTGAAAAAAGGTTATTTTGTAATTAATTTTTTTTCGTGGACATCTTCCATATTTTTTATAATTTTTTCGGAAATACAATATATATAGTATATTAAAATGAAAACTTGCATGTATGGTGACTGCATGTCACATCCAGTAATGGTGTGTGGCATAAACCAATGACCGGAGTATAAATAGGGCTTAAAACCAACCATAGTCTTATGAAATGTCCTGGTAACTATGACATTGTTTGTATTAAAAAAATTTATGACTAAATATTAAATTTTGACAAGTAGTTTTACTTTTGATGTTTAGAAGTTATTTAATTTTATTGGTCATATACATCTAAAAGTGTTAGTATTATGAAATTTCATGAAATGTAAATACATATTTTTTGGATCTTACTATCTATTAAAATTGTGTTATAATTATTATAATAAAATTGTATATATGAATATTCATTTCCTAGAGTAAAATATAAATGAAAAACAAAAGGATAAATTTTTTTTGAAATATAAATGTATCAAGTTCGTATATTTCCTTATATTAATATATATCTAAATAATTCATCAACTTTAAAATAAGGATATTAAAATAAAATTCCATCATAATACCTTCATTTCTGATGTTATCAATTACATTTTCTCACTAATTGGGTTTTTTTATCTTAGGCCCTAAAATTTCCATTAACCATTCTATTTATCTAGATCAATGAAATTAATAACATCGTATAAATATTTATATTTTTCCTCTATTTTTATATAGTATCATTCCAATAATGTTCTACTTTAATGAAACATAGTTATATGTTATTCAATGTGACTTTGTAATTCTAAATCTCTCTTATGAAGAGGAAATTTTGTTTACCCTTATGATTAGCGGTTTTCAACAATGTAATTGTCAAATATTAAAACTATAACACCCCATTATCATAAAAAGTGACCTTTTTAAAATTTAATATCATTGATAGTTTGTGCTTCACAAAAAACCATGTTTAAAAACGTAATTTATAACTAAATATAACCATTGGTATAGTAATGTGACCATTATGAATATTAATATGACAAAATTAATTATAACTATACCAATTAATGTATACATAAAGCATAGAAATCTTATGAATATAATATATTTACATAATGGAATATGTAAATAAATATTTAAAAAAAAAATAAGTGTTTATGTTTCTATGAAATTTAAATGTTAATACAATTATTTTTAATTAAAAAAATTATATAAATTAAATTAATTTTCATGAAATAGATTCCAAAGTAAATTTTTTTTCCCTTATTATTATAAGATAACTTTATGAGACCTCAAATATTTTTTCAAACAATCATAAAATCAATTATAATTTTAAATTATGAATTTTCTGAGTAGAAGTTTATTTTATGAAAAAATATTAATCTTCCTATTTATAAAAAATAGTATTCATAAAATGGTGATCTATTTTTAATTCTTAATATTGAAAAATAGTTTGGTTTAATTTTTATGATTTTTTTAAAATAGATGAATTTTTGGGTATAGTGAAGTATATTAATTTAAGGTATTTAATAAAAAAAAGATTAATGATTCATAGATGATTTCTTGGTGATGTTATACCCAAATTTAGAAATATCGTTCATTATCATAACATATTTAGTGATAATTCTCAAACTATTCCTATTGTTGAGAAATAATAATAAAAGAATTAATAAAATATTCAAAAAATATTAATATCCTCCTCTATAAATACCACCTCCAGCCACCCCATATCATCAAACACCTAAATCCATGAATAATTTTTATATTCTCAAAAATTATTTTAAAAAACCATTCCCATTTGTTATAGTTTTTTTCTAACCAAAAGAACATTCAATATTCGCTTATGGAGGTTCTCAATGAGAAGAATTCAAGAGGTAAATCCCCTTTCGTTCTTTTAGTTTTTATTTAATATAGTTTATTTTTATATCCTTTACTAGCCTCCTCTATAAAAAAATTCATGATAACTCTAGTAACATATATATAATTGATTTTTATTTCTATAATTTATTATCAGCCATCAATTTTCTTCACTTCCCCTTTTTATTCAAAACATAAAAACATTATCCGCGAGGTTTTGATTTACCACTTGCATGGACAATGAGTTTCATTTTTCTAATTCTACCTTCAAGGATGATAAAAATCAATTTTAAGTTAAATAGAATTTAATATATTTAATAAATATTTTTCAATATTCTATAACCATCATACATACATAATATAAATTCTCAATACAAAACTAGTTTGTGATGATCAAAAAAATGAGATTATAATCCAAACGGTTATCACTAACATCTTATCCAATTATTCACCCTATTACAAAATAAAAAATTTAAATATATAACAATTTAAAAATTATAGATGTTAATTAATGACATATAATTCCATTATGGACATTTATTCACATTTTTTATTATCTTTCGTACATGTATACAAGTGAACCAATCATGAAAATAGACTAAAAGAACACTATCAAACAACAGAATTATTTATTATAACTAATCAAATATATCATAATTCAACATAATAAAATTATAATTGTTTGGAAAAAATACGTCAAGATATCATTGAAGCATTATTGAGGTGATTGGGTTTGTTGACAAAGTGGACATATGTGCTGTGATTGTGGACAAAGCAAGCCATGAAATACAAATTTGTTGACAAAGGGGATTTCATAGTGGATGTTCAAGTTCAAGGGCTGTGGTTAAAGATCCATGTTTGATTCAAGAATGTCTAAAAAGGAATAGATAATCTGGAGGCGGTACAAAAAGAGCAGATACAAGGTGGCACCATTTTCAAGTGTATGCCAAATATTTGGGCCTGAAAATTGACAAATGAAGAAAAGTGGTTTTTGAAAAGGGACTTGTGTGATGTGTACATGAAAAAGAGGAAAATTTCACGACATATGTTTTTCAAGATCGGATAATCAAAATTTGGAAAAGGGAAAAGGGGCACTCAAGTTTTAAGTTTGGTCGCGCATGTGATTTACACGGAAGAGACTTGCATGCTGAAACTTGTGCACTGAGGGGGGACTTGCACGCTGTAGCGTAGGGTGTCCAAATTCCTATAAATACAGGTCACCCCTCCGCATTCTGTGCAATGTTCAACACTTAGAAAAATCAGAGCTCCCGTCGCGCAGGTGTGGTGGTCTCACAAGTGGTGTGTGGTCGCGCAAGTAGAGGTTTGGTGCCAAGTGATAGTTATGAGTCCAAGGTGGGATGGGAGAGGAAGGAAGAGAGTCGCGCATGTTCTGAGTTGAAGAAGGATATCTTGTGCAAGTGGTTTGGTGGTACTGGCGCACCATGTTTTGTAGAAAGCGCGAAATTTTTTGGTTTCATGCCAATATTGGTTTGGGTGTCAAAGGGTGTGCATCGCGCAAGTTTGGAGTTGGAGAAGCATGTGTCGCACAAGTGGTTGAGGTGGACTTTAGCACGAGTTTTGACTTGCGCGTAGAGACATGTGCACCGGCTTAGAGAAGGGTACAAGTAAGGTTAATTCCCGGCAGAGATTCAGGGTTGCGTGGAATGCTGGAAGATTCCCCGATACCTTCGGTACAAATTAAGATTCATCTACGAATAAAAGTAGGACTTCAACGGAGTATCTACATAAAACAGAGTATATATTCATTAGTGATAATGAAGATACCTACAAGTCTATAAAATTTGAGTGCATCCTTTGTAGATATGTGGGAAAAAGAAGAGAAAGAAGGTGATCCTCTCCACTGGAAGTGAGTCAAAGAGAGAGAAATAGGGAGTGACCCTTGGGAAAGTTGTGAGCTGACCCAAAACATTCTAAAGGAAGTGAGCCTGGGAGTAGAAGTGATCTATCCCAAACCATGTAAACAGTAGTGTGCTTATAGTGGATTTGGTACATCGGCTCATTTCCAGTGTATGCTCATTGGATGTATCCCAGTGAGGGTGAACCATGTAAAAGTTGTTGTGTCTTGTGCATTTTTTACATTCTGTTTATATTTTACAATAGAAAAGATAGAGAAGATTGTTTTCCTCAGTAGTGAAAAAAGATCAAAATGGGCTATAATTTTAAATTCTTCATACCCTGATTCACCCCCCCTCTCAGGGTATTCATCCTTGTGGACCTAACAATAATAAATAAAATAAATGATTAATATATTCGTAATTAAATTATTAATTAATATAATATCATTATCCAAGATGTTAAGTACAATTTCAGAACACATTTAGACATTATGTAAGGGATTCTCCGCAAGCATCCATTTTCCTGTCAGGTTATGTTATCTCTAAATCTTTACCCAAATCTAATTGTTAATTATTAGTATTTAATCCTCTTAAATTATATAAAATTTTCAATATATTTTTATCTATTATAACTATTCTTTCTTTGGTGTTAGTCACATGTTTTATAAGAATACTTTCGCAATTCTTCATGATAAGAAATCATGATTAAAGGAAAATTTCCACTTTAATGTGCACTCCATCGTATCTTTTAAAACACCATTATTTTTTATTAAAATAACTCATTTTATCAGAAAAACTATCTTTTTCCATTTATCATTTTATTCAGTAATTATGAATTAGTCTATTTTAATGAATCTTTAGAATTTTCCCTTAAGTGGAACATAAGAAGCTCATTTTTAAATCTTATTAAATACATTTTTATATGTTTTCACATCTCATGGTAATCATTTATTACTAAAATATACTTTCATTGTCCCTCAATTTTATTTTTTGGGATATTACAATTGGATTTGATGATAAATACAAATTATTTTCCAAAATAACTCTTCATCCCCATGTAAAAAAATTATTTCTCTCTCGAATTCCCCGATGATCTTATTAGAGTATTTTTTAAACAATTCAACAACATCGATTGATTTTTTTTATTAGGATTCATTGTTTCTAACTTCATTCACCATATTTTAGATAATGTTAAATTATTTTTTTTACTCTATATGTGATATCTTGATACCATTCACCATATTAATCAGAATAGTTTGTGATTATATTTACTATTTGGAAAATGTTATTTACATTTAATATGTAAATGTTGTTAATGTTTTATTACACTCATATGAGAAATGAATTGGAATTGGTAAGTTATGTTTGGGGCCTAATATATCACCTTGAGGCATCATTAGGTCTCTTGATAGAAATTGTATTGGGGTTTTACCCATTTATGTATGGTGTCTTAGATAAAGCATTGAAGGTGTGTCTATGGTGTCTAGTATTATGCATTCCTACATTATGATATTGGTAATTGATAATCCATTTAATTATTTGAATAATATAACATATTTGGTTAGGTTTTATTACCTTATTCTTATTTATATGAATTTATTTAATTTTCTAATATTCTTTCCATATCATAATCAATTTTATGTGTAATGGAATGTGGTTTTAGTTATTCATCATTCATTATTATTTATGTTTATTATTGTTAGCTTTAGCTGTAATGATTACCCATACTAATCTTCTAAGATATCACCTTCATTATGTTATATTTTCCCCCCGAGATGGGATTATGTATATTGTAAGAACCCGGGTTTTTAGAACGAGTCAAAATCCAGACCCTATTTAAATTTTAGACCGGTTTCTGAGGAAACTGGAGAAAATGGGCAGTTTCTAGAAATTTCCAGACTACACGCCGTGTACTCTTAGGTATACGCTGTGTATCTGTTAAGCGAGTGACTGGTCGTGTGCTCGCTGAGTACATGTTGTGTGATTACCATGTAGAATTTCCATACTACACGACATGTAGTTTTAAACATGTCGTGTAACCCTTGACCGTGTGGTGGCCATACATGGCATGTAGGCCTGTTGGCCAGGGAGAATCGTTGAATCCAGGTACACGCCGTGTTCCCCTTGGATACGCTGTGTAGTCTAGCCGTGTATGAGGGATATACATGGAGTGTAGGTAAGTTGGCGAGGAAGAGAATAGAAACCAAGTACATCCCGTGTACCCACAGGTACATGCCGTGTACTCATGTCGGCAGGTCGGCGGAATCCCAGCCGCCAAGTGAATAGTTAAATGAAATATACACGGAGTTTACTCATGAAGTACATGCCATGTACTTTCTTTTTTTTCGTTAAAATGGGCAGTGGCCTCGTTTTGAGTCAGAATACTCATATTTCACCCAGTTTCGTGAACCAAGCCAGCTGTAACTTCAATCCTCCCCCGGATCGTCGTTCGAACTATATTCCAATCACGAATTGTTGCGTTGGAACCCCCTCGGAAAGGCCTCAATTCCAATTTGGCCGTTTTGTTTTATTTTTATTCTAGAATGAGTTATAGGAATTTTAACGGTATTGAATATTTCGTAAGTTTACAATGTTTTAGATCGAATTGGCGGCTGTTACCGGAGGAGTAGTATCATATGAGTCTTAGGAAGGTGGTGCATACCGAATTTTGTGTTTTCGTGGCTGTTTGGGTGATGTATCCTTCAGCGCGTTTTCGGGTATTTTTAGCATGACCTGTTTTATCTGCTGTTTTATATTAAAATTCTTGTTGGACCTATGAGATGCATTTTGGTAGGCCCTGTTAACAGTTCGCATGAGCAGGGTCGGGTGAGGGGACGTAAATCATCGGGTCATTTTGTTCAGGGAACGCCAGAATTGTTTTAATTGAAATATTAATGTGTTATACTATTAGTTTAATTTATTAAAGCCTTATATTAACTGCTAGAGGAATTTAAGACCTCAGTGCTGGTATGGTACATCACCTTGCATAGTGAAATTCAACTATTTAGTATGTTTTTCCTAGTTATGTTTTCTGTTTGAATATGTTATATATGCAATTGATGATTTTCATCTTCTGGACCCTTTTTGGGTTGTGTTGGTCTTGGCAGGTTACGCTTGAGTGATGCTGATCACAAGTTTGGGCTTTTCCCAGGTTACATTGAGTGGTTTTGACCATGGGATTGGGTGTCATGGACGTCGGTTTGAGGCAGTACGACTGTTAGGTTGGGCATGTCCAGGTTACTAGGATGGAGATTCCATTGGACTTGAGCAACATAGTCACAGGGACACGAGGTGTCAGATGTGTTGGTGGCTTAGGTACTATTTGGTGATTACAGCTCACTCGGGACATTGAGTAGTGTGCAGACAGAGATACTCCATGATGAGGTGGTGTTGACCACTCGCGTGGGTAGAGGCCCCCAAAGTTGCGGTTAGGTATTCTGGTTGGGGGTGCTTGACATAGAAAGAAATGTGGGAAGTGAGGAGCCTTCTAGGGATGGGCGTGCCTTCGGGATGTCGGTACTTGAGACACTTGGTGTCAGGTGTCACATGGGGTCGAGTTACTATTTTTGGGCATGCCTTCGGGACATCGGTACTTGAGGCATGATGTTTCAGGAGGCACATGGTGCTGGGTTAATATTCTTGGGTGTGCCTTCGGCACATCGGGACTTGAGACAAGAGGTGTCAGGTGGCACATGGTGTCGGGTTACATGACAGAGATTCCAGCATTGGCCGAAGCAGGTGACACTCCATGGTGGCTGTTGAGCACCATAGAAGTTTTTTTTACTTGTGCATTGTACAGTTTACTTCTTTCTTGTAAATGAATGACGACTTAAACACATATATTTGGTATGAATTTTTGGGCGGTATCCTTCAGAGATTTGTCTCACACCATGCACAGGCCATTTGGGACTCGGGTAGACTTTATGGATTTACGTGTAGGAAAGAGGCCAGCTGCAAGATCTGGGCTACGTTAGTTATTTCATGGAGATGGTATGGACCTTGAGGTCATACCTAGATGGGGTTTACTTTGTTTTTTTTTCTTTTCATTATCGACATGTTTACTTGTAGTAGCTACTATTGGTTAGACATTGGCTCCCTTTTATATTCAGTATGTGTGACCTTCGTTGGATGCATGTTTTACTATTCCGTAGTAGTTACATGTTATCAGCATGTTGTTGTGTTATTTTTTCTGCCGTTGTTTATATTTATTTCTTCCACTATTTATCTATATTGATAATGCATCCACTCTGCGGGTCAGGTTGAATGAGATGAGTCTTTCAATCCACTGCATATTTACTGTTATACTTGGACCAGTGCCCTTATTATGATCCTCTGAGAGGGTATAGCCTCCCCACTATATCTAACAGACCCTCTCTGCTAGTTGGAAGCCTTTGGAATTCAGGTGAGATGCGCCTAAGGTAGTGACACTCGACCCGTTCGGCACTGTTCGGGTGGTTGGACGGGTCTGGGTCGTTACAAATTGGTATCAGAGAAGTTCTTGATAGGGATTTATTAGTAGTGTTTTACTAGCTACTAATGAGTTTGAGTCTTCTTGTTTCATTTTCATGGTTTTACTATTTGGTATATGGTAGATTGAAGATAGTTTGTTACAGGGACTGGGTTTCTAGCTTGTTCTTGGGTGCCTACAGCCCTAGGTACGAGGGATGGACCTGGTTGTCACGGGTGGGAACTGTTGGTTGTTTTTCCTCAGATTACGGTTTCTATGATTTCCACCTCAGTTGCTCACATGGTGTGTGATGTTGTTGACTGTGATATGTTATCCTTGACCCGGTGTGGTAAGGGAGAATTGGAACATGGCCCAATATGACGAGGCTTGGTTTCTTGGGTTTTGATAGGCTCGTTTTAGGGTATTTCAATTTCATAATTGCATGTCTGCTTTGTGATGTGATAATTCCATGTGAATGAAAAATCAATTTACATGCTTTAAATTCTTTGAAAAGTAAATAGGTGAAACTCCTAATAGAATTGATTTTTTCTTACAATATGGATTCCATGATTTATTTCTTAGATTTTCATGTGGTAGGGTATTTGGGTCTGGATCTAATGAGAGCAGGAAAGTACTATGACTGAGGCAGTGTAACTGTCCGAAATGGACGACTCGGTCATCGGGTTAGAGGCAACGTTGGTTATCGGGACAGGCATGGCCTGAGATACCATTGATATTTGGCATTGTTGAGGGTGGGTAAGGAGGTCGTGAGGTCAGGATACCATGGGTAATGGGTTGCGGTGAGGGGGAGTAAGGGTAGTTGTTATGCACTTCCTTTTACTAATTTTCTAATTTGCGTAGAATATATTTTTATATACACGGGATGTCTGACCATTTATGATATTCAGAGGGTTACTCCTTCATGACTCGATGGAGCGTCAGTCAGGAGATGATGCAGTGCCGCAGCATCAGGTTCAGGATTCAGTACAGGCAGAGCATGAGCCGCATGTACAGGCTCAGGGACAGGATCAGGTTAAGGATCCAGTTTAGGCAGGACAGTAGTTAGGTTTTGAAACATTTGGACAATGTCTTGACGAGAAGCTCCGAGCTATCCTTGTACATGTGTTGTAGGGGATTGACAGATGCACGCATGGTATAGAGCCTTATATGGCATATCTGACGTGGGAGTTCTAGTTGCAGCACCTACCCGTTTTTCAGGCTGAGGGTGGTCTGTAGGTGGCTGAGAACTAGATAGAGAGAATGCAGATGATCTTCGAGCAGATCAAGATACCTCTAGGGTGGAGGGTCAAGCTGGCAACGTATATGTTGATAGGAAGGGCGAAGCGTTGGTGGGACGTACAGGTACAGGCTCGTAGACACGAGGGACTATCTTGGAAGGACTTCAAGGACATGTTCTTTGAGAACTTCTACCCGGAGACACTGAGAGAAGAGAGAGATCAGGAGTTCTTGAGTCTTCAGAAGGGAGACATGTCCGTCATGGACTACACAGCTACTTTCACAGATTTGTCTCTCTTTTCACACGGTAAGGTCAGTGATGACGTGGATAGGGTGAGGCGCTTCGAGGATGGCTTATGACACGCCATTCAGGTCCAGGTGAACATCTTCAGGATGGGTTCCTTCTCTGAGACGGTAAATCAGGTGCTCATATCTGAGGGCAATGAGATAGAGAAGACTCGCTTGGGCACGGTGATAGCATTAGGTGATGGTCCGTACAGCAGGAAGCGAGGAAGGTATGAGTTCCAATAGATCATTCAGGCCAGGGATTCATATAGACCACCTCATGGTAGTTATTAGGTGATTTTCTTTCATTGTAGACATCTGGGACATGTTTGGGCTCAGTGTGATATGCCTCTAATGTAGTGTCAGGCATATGGACTGGACGGGAATCTAGTGATGTTTTGTATGAATCCTTTTCAGATAGCAGGTAGACATGGACTAGGACATACTGTAGCATCTTGAGTTGGTTCAGGTTCGGTACCCGAAGAGGGTAGTCGAGGTTCAGATGTTCAAAGAGGTCATGATAGAGACGGTGGGACCCATCTGAGGGGTCAGTGGCCGGTGACTGGAGCAGCACCGCAAGGAGGTTAGGCGTCAAGCAGTCGTGTTTCAGGCCAGGTGCAAGCTGTGGAGCTGCTAGAGGCTGAGCAGGCCGGTGATCCGAAAGCAGTTAGAGGTGCACCGTCGTGTGGTTGTGATCTCCGTGCTTCTTTTTTGGAAAGACCTGTAGAGGCATGTATGTTTTGAGTGCACGTGGTGCACATAATCTATGTGGGATGACTATATGCTAGTCAGTTTGATTGGGGACCATTGTGGGTACATGATATATTGTATATATATGTATGAGATGCGTAGCATCAGGGCCTCGAGGATGCGGGTTACTTGAGGCATCGTGGGCATCAGGGAATCGTGAATGTGGGTTACATACGGTGCCTTGGGATTCGGGGCATCGAGTATGCAGGTTACTTGAGGTGCTAGGCACTAGGACCTCATGGAGGCGGACACCGATGCGGTGCAGGCTACATTGGGTTTCAAGAGCGACATGTGAGGGCCAATGAGGTGCAGGGGTGACGATGCATCACGGAAGGACTATGCATCTGGAAAACAGGTTAGTAAACCTTGGTTGCTTTAAGCTTTGTTTGTTAAGACCATGTAGGCAATTCTTATGGTGGGGAGCCCCTTGAGGAATTTAGCCAGAACCTTGGGACCAGGGTAGTCCAAGTTTTTTAACTGGATGGGTGAGTTCGGTTCCATCTCCGGGTTTCGTTCGGTAGATTAGGACGAGCTACATTAAGGTGGGGAGTTTTTATGAACCAGGGTTTTTAGAACATGTTAAAATCCCGACCATGTTTTAATTTTTTCCTGGTTTATGAGGAAATTGGATAAAGTGGGAAGTTACAGAAAATTTCTAGACTACACGCCATGTACTTTTAAGTACACGCCGTGTATCTGTTAAGCGAGTGACCGACCGTGTGCTCACCGAGTACATGTCGTGTGATGACCGTGTAGAATTTCCATACTACAAGGCATGTAGTTTTAAACACGCCGTGTACCCCCGACCATGTGGTGTCCATACATGGCGTGTAGGCCTGTTGGCCAGGGAGAATCGTTGAAACCAGGTACACGCTGTGTTCCCCTTGGACACATCGTGTAGTGTAGCCGTGTATGAGTGATATACATGGCATGTGGGTAAGTCGTCGAGGAAGAGAAGAGAAACCAAGTACATGTTGTGTACCCACTAGTACACGCCATGTACTCATGTCGACAGGTCGGCGGAATCCCAGCTGCCATGTGAACAGTTAAATGAAATATATAGGGCGTGTAGTCATGAAGTACATGCCGTGTACTTTATTTTTTTTTTTGCGTTAAAACAGTGAGTAGCCTCGTTTTGAGGCAGAACACTCATATATCGCCCCGTTTTGTAAACCAAGCCATCCAGAACTTTAATCCTCCCCCGGATCATCGTTCGTACTCCGTTTTTATCACTGATTGATGTGTTGGAACCCCCTCGGTAAGGCCTCGATTCCTCTTTGGCCGTTTTGTTTTATTTTCGTTCTAGAATGAGTTTTAGGCGTTTGAACAGTATTGAATCTTCTGTAGATTTACCACGTTTTAGACCAAATTGGCATATGTTACCAGAGGAGTAGCATCGTACGAGTCTCAGGTAGGTCTTGCATACCTCATTTTGTGTTTTCATGGTTGTTTGGGTGACGCAGCCTTCAGCACATTTTCAGGTATTTTGAGTAGGACCTGTTTTATCTGCTGTTTTATTGTGAATTTCTTGTTGCACCTTTGGGATGCCTTTGGGTTGGCCATGTTACCAGTTTGCATGAGCGGGGCCTGGTGAGGGCCCATGGCTCATCGGGGAATTTTGGCTGGGGAATTCCATTATGGTTTTAATTGAAATATTAATGTGTTAGAATATTTGTTTAATTTATTAAATCATGATATAAATTGCAAGAGGCATTTAAGACCTCAGTGCTGGTATGGGACAACACCCTGCATAGTAAAATTCAATTGTTTAGTTAGTTTTTCCTGGTTATGTTTTTGTTTGAATTTTTTATATATGCAATTGCTGAATTACATCTTTTGGACCCTTATTGGGTTTTGTTGGGCTTCTCCGGTTACACTTGAGTGATGCAGATCACAGGTTGGGGCTTTTCCCAGGTTACATTGGGTGGTTTTGACCACGGGATTGGGTGTCATGGACGTTGGCTTGAGGCACTATGAATTTCAGGTTGGGAATGGCCCAGGTTACTAGGATGGAGATGACATCAGAATTGAGCGAAATGGTTGCAGGGACACGAGGTGTCAGATGTGTTGGTGGATTAAGTTCTATTTGGCGATTACTGCTCACCCGGGACTTTGAGTAGTGTGCACACCGAGATACTCCATGATAAGGTTGTTTTGACCACTCGTGTGGTTAGAGGCCCCCGTAGTTGCAGTTAGGTATTCTATTTGGGGGGTGATTTCCATAGAAATCCATGTGGGAGGTGAGGAGCCTTCAGGGGATGGTCGTACCTTCAGGACAGCAGTACATGAGACACTAGGTGTCATGACGCACTTGGTGTCAGGATACTATTTTTGGGCAGGCCTTCAGGACGTTGGTAATTGAGGCACGAGGTGTCAGGAGGCACATGCTTATGGGTTACTATTCTTGGGCGTGCCTTTGGGACATCGGTACATGAGACACAATGTTCCAGGTGGCATGTGGTGTTGGGTTACATGACAGACATTCCGGCGTTGGCCGAAGCAGGTAACACTCCTTAGTGGCTGTTGAGAACCAAAGGAGTTTTTGTTTACATGTGCATTGTACTTTTTACAACTTTTCGTGTCAATTCATGACTGCTTAAACACGTATATTTGGTACGCACCATTGGGTGGTATCCTACTGATATTTGTCTCACACCCTGCACGGGCCCTTCAAGTCCCGTGCAAACTTTATGGATTTTTGTACATTAAAGAGGTCACCTTCAAGAGCTAGGCAACATTAGTTATTGCATTGAGATGGTTTGGACCTTGATGTCATACCTATCTAGGGTTCACTTTGTTTGGTATTATTTTCTGTATCGGCATGCTTACTTGTTGTAGCTACTGTTGGTTAGCCATTGGCACCCTTTTATAATCAGTATGTGCGACCTTCTTTTGATGCATGCTTTACTGTTCAGTAGTAGATACATGTTATCAGCATACTGTTGTGTTATTTCCGCTGCTTTTGTTTATAATTTTTTCTTCCGCTATTTATCTATATTTATTATGCTTCTAATCTACGGGTTTGGTTGAGTCTGTTGAGTCTTTCATTCCGATGCATCTTTACTATTATACTTGGACCAATACAATTATTATGATCCTTCGGGAGGGTATAGCCTCCACACAATACCTAACAGACCCTCGCTGCATGTCAGCAGCCTTTGGCATTCATGGGAGGTGCGCCTAAGGTAGTGACACCCGACCCGTTCGGCATTGTTCGGGTGGTCGGCCGAGTCCGGTTCGTTACATGTGTTATGAATGACTTATAGGGGTAACATAAGAGTTTATGGATATTTCTAATGAATTTTTTATGTATATTTTTATTTCAAGTAGTAATTTTATATTTGAAATATTTTCTTTAAATGATACTAAACTATTTTATCCTTTGAGATGAGAACACTTGTTTATAGTATCAATGTAATAATTTAATGTAGCGTCTTTGTTCTACTAGGGCTGGGTCTTCAAGAAAAAAATTTATTTCCAATATCAATTTCAAATTGTGAGGAAATAATATATTTTTGTTTTATAAAATGTAACATTCAGAAATTATAAAAGAATATTACATTGTTCAATTACATATGTGACATGGAACAACAAGAATAGATGGTAATATAACATCCCAAGACTTTAAAACATATTTAATATTTTCAATAAATTAAGTATCTGATATATCATTCAATACAACAAACACTAAGTAATATTATGTTACATATAATAATGACTTTCTTAGATAGCTTGTGTCCTACACAAAATTATGTTTTACATAATACAATTAATATTAATAGGTAACATGAAAATTATCTTCTAGCCATTAAATTTGAATTTATTATTGGATTATATAACATATAATAATATATGGTTTAATTTATTGATTACCAATTTATTTGAAATATAAAATAAAACTAATTGAATATAAATGAACTGTTTTTATAAAAAAACTATTTTTATGGACCCAAAGTAATTTTTTCCTGAGGGTAAGGTTAACATTTATAAGGGTAAAATTAATATTCATAAGGGTAAGTTACTATTCATAAGTGTTTGTTACAGTTCTTAAGAGTAAGATATTATTCCCCAAAAATTATCATAATTATTTTAGACTCCAAATATTACCCTGATCCCAACCGTGTATATCCGTGTTTTCAAAATTAAATACACTTAAGTTGAAAATTTAAGTATAATGGCTAGGTTTTGACTAAAACCTATAATAAACTAGTGTTGTATCATAGAGACTTATTGATTCATTCAATATAGGCTATTCAATGAATTGAATGAATTTAAGTGAAATGTACCATAAAATGAATTAGGGGTTATATTCTTCCCACCATAAAAAATTTTATCCTCAAAATTAAATCCCTTTAAAAATATGTCCACAGTTCTTCTTCATAACATCTTCAGTTTCCCATGTTTCTTCTTCAATTTTTTTGTTTATAAAAGGACCTTTACTAGATGAATCATCCAATTTATCAATACTTTACCTCTAGTGTCAAGAATCTCGATAGGCTATTCACAGAAAAACAAATCAGGTTCTTGCAATATTTCTTCATAGATGAGTAGATGTGTTGGGTCGGGCATGTTTTTCTTTAACAATGACATGTGGAACACATTATAAACATTTTATTTACTGGGTGGAATTTCTATATAGTAATCTATATCTCTTATTCTTTCTTGAATTTCAAACTATCTAATGTACCTAGGCCTCAGTTTCCTTTTCTTACTGAACTGTAACACACCCGTCCATGGAGATTCTTTTTGAAAAGCATGATTTCTTATATGAAATTCCAAATATGTTCCATAGTTTTCTAAATAACACCTTTTCCTACATTGTTATACTTTCATATGGTCCTAAATGTTATTTACCACTATATTTGTCTATTCAATATGTTATAGACCTATATGTATCCTCTCACAAACATCATCCCATCATGTTGGAGTTCAATACCTCTTACCATATAATTCTACATATTGTTCCATATGAATTATATAATGGAAGCTATTATTGAAGGAAAATTCAACCAAAGGTAATTATTCATCCCACATACCTTGAAAGTCATGATAGTATGATCTCAACATACCTTTTATTTTTTGAATCGTCCTTTCATATTGACCAGCGGTTTTGGGGTGATAAGAAGTACTCATATTAATCTCATAATCCAAATTATTCTGGAGACTTTTTAGAATTTTGATGTAAATCAGGGATCATTATTTGACACAATAAATATATTTTCACCATGAATACTTATAAAATAAATAATATAAAGTCTTTTCGGGAACTGAAGTTGTTAATCCTCTCTTGTAGAAAGAAAATGTGATGATATTGTGAGACGATCGAAAATTACCCATATTGTATCATTTTTTTATGGTTTCCCTAGTCGTTCTATGAACCTATCCACCTTAATTTCATCCTAATTCCACATAAAAATAGTTATACGTTTCATGATCCCTCTAGTATGTTCTCTCTTTGGCTTTACTTATTGAGAAACTAGACACCTCGACCCAAAGTTAGCAATTTATCACATCATGTTTTGCCACAAAAAATGATCTGTTAGACCTCTATACATATTAGTGCCACTAGTGTGTATTGAGAAATTTTAGATATGTGTGGCATATAATATTTAATTAGTAGATCATGTTTTGATGGAGCACATAACGTTGTCCCAAATTTTAGAAATCTTTCCTCATACATAATGTCTGCCAATCTTCCATCATTAATAATAATAACTTTCTTTTGTAGATTTTCATCATTATATTGATGGATTTTTTTATTCTCTAGTAATGATGACTTATAAATCAATATAAAGGGGGAATATTTTCCCTTCCTTATCAATTACCATACTTATCTTCAGTAGATCAATGATTATAGGATCTCTCTCAATACTCAATTGGGTTATAAGTGCATGATCATTCATTCTTAATACATATTCCACCTTATTTTCCTTTCTTGGTTGGTAGTGTATTGAACAATCATGGTCTTTGAGTAACTCGATCCATATTATTTCCATCATGTTGAGTTCTTTCTATGTAAAAATTTATTTCAATCTTTTTTGATCCGTATATATCTCACATATTTAACTGTTAGAAAATGTCTCTATATTATTTGGGAAAAGATTATGGTTTCTAACTCAAATCATGAAGTGAAAACTATTTTCATGTGTTTTCAGCTTCCTTGATTCATTAGCAAAAACACTGTAATTTTTCCTAAGGAAATTACCCATTCCATTTTTTTGATGCATCATTATAGATCACAAATCTATCATTTCCATATAGAAGTGTCAAAATAGGATCATTGACCAATATTATTTTCAATTATTCAAAACATTATGTACATTATTTCATCCATACAAACATAACCCCTTTACATGGGAGCTAGGATAGCAAGTTTTCCAATCGGGTGAAATTATGATCAAAATTCCAATAGTAACCTGTTAATCCAAGAAACCTACATAACTCAGTTATGTTAGTTGGTTTCGACCATTCTTGGATGGACTTTTTCTCTTCATGGTCAACTAAGATTCTATCCATTGAGAAAATATGTCTGGGAAAATAAACATATTGAAGCCAAAATTTACACTCTCTAATCATCCCATGTAATATATTTATTTTATGATTTTTGAAGTAATCAGTAAGTGATTACCATGGTCTTCATATATTTTGTATTATACTAGGATATCATTGATAAATACCACAAAAAATTCATCTATATATTCCATGATAACTGTATTTAATATATCCATGAATATATAAGGTACATTAGTTAGTCCAAAAGGCATTACTGTAAACTCATAATTCTTATACCAGGTTCGAAATTTTTCCTTTGGAATATCCCCTTTCCCCAATCATAGAAGATTTTATCCTCTTCAAAGGTCAATCATCAAAATACATTACGTTCCTTGAATATGATAAAATAAATCATTAATCCAGGGAAGATGATACATTTCATTATTATAATAACATTGATTTCTGTATAATCAGTTCATAAACTCATGGATCTGTCTTTATTCTTGACAAAGAGGACAGGGGAACCCCATGGAAAAACATTAGGTTGAATAGATCCTTTTTCACTAAATTCCTCTTTTTCTAGAACCACTAATTCTATAGTTTCCATTCTATAGGGATTCATTAATATAGGTCTTGGACCATGAATTAAATCAAAAGAGATATCAACATCCCACACTAGAGGATTTCTAGGTAAATCATTTGGAAATACATCCATGAATTCTTTCACGATAGGTACGTCTTCAATTTGATGATTTCTTTCCTCACCAATAGATATTGTGTTCTCTTCCACTCCACTAATTGTATTCAGCAGTGCTACGAGGGTTGATCTAGAAAAGAATAATATTCCCAGCTTTCTTTTCTAATGATATGGGATCTTACACCATTCTCAAAATTGGTAACTTCTTTCTTATTGCAATAGATACTGACATTATCCATTGAAATCCAATTAATAATGAGAATTATATCAATGTCAATCATTGGTATAATCATATGGTCATAAACTTAAGAACGTTTATGTGTCATGATGGGGAATGATTGACACATTATTGTTTCCATGATACATCCCATAGAAGATTTGACTGAAAACATATTTATTAAATCAAACTGAAAATTTCTAATGTTCATGGAAAACTAGGAAGGTTTAAAAGAATGTGTTGATATAGAATCCAATTAAGAATTTTCTATGTTTTAGGAAACAATTAATGAATTTTCCACAACATCATTAAGAACTTAATACTCCAAAGTTATAATCACATAATACATCCATTGCTCTTGTGGCCTTTTCAGAGCCAGGATTGCTTGTCTCATAAGACAATAATTTTCATAGTGTCCCATATTTCTAAAATTGTAGAATTTTAAATAATTCACTTGTCTCTAACCTATGCATTCCCTAGGTCGATGACCGTTTTCTACAAACTGATAGAACACTGCTAGGTCTTTTAAGTATTTCCCAAGATGAATCTTTCCACAGTTATTGCATAATAAAAATCGATTTATTCTATTCTTCTTCATTTAGGATTTATCTTTTACATTGTTATTATAATTACACTTCTAATATTGATTTCCCTTGATCAAATTTGATATTGAAAATTAATTTTATGTTTTGAGGGAACTTGATACAGTTTCATTATATGCTGAAAATTTTTTAGAAGAAAGTGCCCTTCAAATAATTGGATTAAGACCTTCGATGAAATGATAAATATGGTCTTCCAAATTTGGTATACAATATATATCATAACAAGATAATATTTAGAAATTATCCTCATAGTCAACACTCTTTTTTCCCCTTTTTTTAGGTTGAGGAATTTCTTCTTCATTTCAGTTCGTTGTTCACAAGGGAAATATTTATTGAATAAAATTTCCTTAAATTTTTTCAATTATATATATTCTATTTCATCTTACTCCATGGTATTTTGGATCAAGTACCAATATTTATAATCATCACTCTTGAATCATTATAGTGCCAACACTACCTTTTCATTTTAATTGCATCTTAATTCCTGAAATATCTTTTGAAGGGACATGATCCACTACTAAACTACCACCGAATTTGTTCTCCCACTAATAAATTGGGGATTATGACACATTAAATGATCTAGTATAGGTGTAGCATTGTTATTCATCACAACATGAGTATATTGCCCCAATTTGTTCATGATCTAATCTACTCTGACATTGACTATGCTGACTTGCATAGTGGGGTAATCCATACATTTTCTATGGGTATTGATTCCCCTTATTCCATTATGCACCAGCACTAAACAATAGAATAAACTAAATTACCTCATAGATCATAATTTCTAACTTGAAAACGCTTAAGATAATATAGATATTTATGTGCAACTAATCTCATAATCATAACCATTGAATATATTTACTTTTAAATCCATTATAATTATTTGAATATAATATTTGAATTATGCTATCCATATCAACATGGTGTGTCAACCTAGTTGCGTATTATGGCATGTTTTCTTATACCAGGATACCTTGGGTAATTCTCGAAACACCTATTGGAGTTGTAACTCCTTGGTACATCTGTTCCAGAACCACGTCCACTTTGAGTACTTAGACATGGATTTATTTCATTGGAAGAACAACATAATAACTAATTTACCAAAATTCTAGGATGTTATTCCAATATTATACTCAAATTTTAGCATAGGGTTATGTCCTCTAACTATGTTACATAAATTTATTTTCCAGGGTTTCTGCTAAACTTCCTCAAATACCAACTATAACACACCGACCCCAGATACCCAAAGCGGGTGCATTACTTATTACATTGGCATGATTAAAAGGAATAAAATCCCGAAGTAAAAAAATTAGTTTAGTATATTTTAAGAAACTATACACATTCATGAAACTCATATTTCATTGATAATTCTAATAGAATACAATACATAAAAATAACTACTGAACTGCATTCACCAGAACTCAAAAAATGGCATCCTCTTCATAACCTATTGAAGGTAATGAAATGAAATTCTTGAGCTGAAATGCTCATTAAGGGTTAAAATTAGAAAAAACACGAATAAAAAATAATGGAATAATAATAAAATTTTCATAGTCAATTTGTATTTGTGAATAAAAGAAAAACACACGACATTAATAAAATAAGAATGAAACCACACCAATAGATTTGGTTATTGTGAAATCCTAATGGATAGTAATAACTGAAAATGAATAATATGAATTATTATTAACAAGACACCATGTACCTGTCACATGATATTAGTATACTATTTAAATGGTGTAAGTCTGTGGGTAGATACCCACCTGATTCTGTTTCGGAAACAAACTCGAAGGTTTTTTCGCCAACTGATCTGCCTCAAGAGACCTATCGATGCATCGAGCGGAAATAGTGGGACTTTCCAATAACTTAATGTCAAAATCATTATTTATACATATATTTAATAAAAGTAAAATATGTCTTCTAAATATCTATAATGTGTAGAGGATTCAGATTCATCAATACATCCATAGTTAAAACAACCTCCCAAATAAACTCGATATGTAATAGGGTATACAGATTAAGAAAATAATCATATACATGAATCCAAAATATGGATATACAATATATTAAAAGTTATAATTAAATATTATCTAAAAGGGGTAGTATTTACACCACATAATATTGATTTGGTGCACAATACCAAGTAAATCATAATGAAATGGAAACCAAAACAAAGCCCCTTAAAATATTGTAGTCAATCAAGTTAATAATCATCAAGTGAATCACTGAATACCATGAATGTATAGGTAATAATGATATTATATATCAAATGGAGGTAAAAATATACAACATACAAGAAATAAGTATGTAAGAATGTAAATATCATGGAAATAAATGTGAGATGATAAACCCCTAACCTTATGCTTGAATGGGTTCTCGATTCATCTTAATGACCAGAATAATCAAATTTATCTTCAATAATTAATAATAAAAGGACCACTTCTACATTTAATTGATTTATTATAACCTTATTAGGAAAATTCATGTCCTTTTTGATGGGTCTAAAATGTTCAATTTTAATTTTTTGGGATCACTTTCTTCTATTGTTTTCATGATTAGTTTACCTGTATTCTTGAATGGAAGTTACATTGAAGGATAGTTAAAAATACAAAATTGTTAAAATATATTATTAGAAAAATTATAGAGATATAAATGATCTTATAATGATTTTTGGTTATATACCATGAGGAAGACTCATTAGTTAAAATTTAATGATAAACGCTTGGATTAACATGGTGGTTTTGTGTACAATGAACTTGTTTTGTATTATTATTTTATATTATGAGTGGGTAAAGATTCCATAACGTTGAAAAAGGTAAAATATATATATTAAGATATGGTTAAAACATTTAAATTTTTTATGTACAGTCATGAATATAGTAATTGGAATCGAAAACCCTTCATCTTGAATGTGGTAAATTAACACATCTCAGACGGTATTTTCATTTTTAGTGTAAGACGATGGGGAAAAAATATGATGATGAAATATTACATTAGAAAGAAATTTTATCATAAATTAATGGTACGGGAATATTCATAGAACATGTATTTGGGGAAGGGATGTGATACCAACAAAGAAATGGAACTTGTAAAACTTGTTGAATGAAAAAGGAAGAGAGGTCCACCTCTTGAGTACTCCTCCTTGAGAATATATTTAAGGCCTTTATTTTAGACCTTTTGGTGATACCAGTAGGTAATTTATTTGGGGGGGGATGGAATTTTTCTTAGGAAGATATTTAGAAATTATCAAAGCTTTAGTGGTGTGAGAGGAAGAGGGGTGAGGGGTGGTCAATATAGTGGATGGGAGGAGGGCTTTCTTAATATTATAATCATTAGTTTATTATTTTACCATAAGACAAGAAATAATGAGGATTAAATGACCTATAATTGAAATAAGGGAATCTATGTTCTAGATTTTGGTTCTTAAATAACTCATGATGTTATTAATAGTGGATTTATATTATAATATATTTATACATTATATTAATGTATTTTACTATTCATGAAAATAGAAGTATTTTAGAAAAATATCAAAAATTCACCGAAACCATTTTTCGATGTGTAGAATAAAAAAGAGAACTCCATTTATCAAAAATAATTTTCTAAATATGTGAAACTTAATTTTTAATTAAAATCATCATATAATCAAAAAATAACAACACTTAAAATATTCATCTTCAGTTTTAAGGTGCCTAAATTTTGTTTACACTTTCATGGGTAAGGTTGTGATTAATAAGGGTACTATTGATGATCATAAGGATAAGATATTATTCATAATTTTATATTATTCCTAAGGGTATGTTAATAATCATTTAAAATTAACATGATTCTATAAGACTCCAAATATCACTCGGATCTTAATAGTGTATGTCTCTTTTTTCAAAATTCCATACCATGAATTAGAAAATTTAGGTTTAATGGCATGGTTTTTGACTATATCCTATAATAATCAAGTGTTGTATCA
Source organism: Viscum album (assembly GCA_963277665.1). Classification (NCBI taxonomy): domain Eukaryota; kingdom Viridiplantae; phylum Streptophyta; class Magnoliopsida; order Santalales; family Viscaceae; genus Viscum; species Viscum album. The sequence continues at coordinate 126,730,264 of OY728151.1, read as the reverse complement.
TCGATACTTAGTGCTTCATGAAATATATTCTATCTAATGAATTTAAATTATTTAAGATAAAAATACCATAAATGTTTGGGGTGCTAAAAAATGTCACCAACATGGTAACAATTTAACGCCATAATCTCATTGTTTATCAGGACTTTTTTGGATTATGATTCCATTGATGATGTAATATAATCTATATATCAAGAATTATTATTAATATTCATCTCATATGTGTATAAATAATATCATCATGTAAGGTTTCCATTTTACACACATTTCTACATAATATAATTAATAAATAATTTTTAAGAAAATATTACATAATTCTTATTTTCATTCAGAAATATACGTTATTTTAAAACCATATTTTATAAAAATGTTTTCATACACGAAATAATATTATCCTATTATTTTTAAAACCTATTTTGAATGTTGTTTATCCTTTTTCCAAAAATTTTAAAGGAATATTTTTATCTTTTTTCAATCAAATCACATTTCTTAACATTTAATGTGAAAATTGAATGTTATGTATGAACATTACTACCCAACATCCATACTATAATTTACATCAATATTCCTTTATGAGTTTAAAATTTTATATTTAATTAATTTTTTTTCGTAATATTCTATAATTTTTTATTATTAATTTATTTTACAATGAAAATTAATTTCAATATTTTTAAAAAGAATCTATTATAATATTTCATGGAAAATGTTTTTCCAAATGTTTTTAAGATTCCATTATATGTTTTCAAATAAAAAAAAATTCTCAATATTTTAAATTTCCCTTTAAAATTTTCTATGTATATTTTTTGTAAATATTTTCCATATCTTACTTAAAATATTTCCAATGTTATTTTGAACAAAACTATAATCAAAAAATTTTAAAGATCCTCTATATGTTTTCAATGATAATATTTTCAAAACATTTTCATGCATCCCTTATAGGTTTTCTATTTTATTTTCAAAGAAAATGGTTTAAAAATGTTTTATGTTTTGAAAATATTTTTTCAAATAAGAAATGATATTTTTCTCAAGAAATGCATTAGAGGATTTTAAAAGCATGCATTATGTGTTTTTCAAAGTGGGTTCAAAAAAACCGGATTTTAGAAATGTTTAATCTATTTTAATGTTATATTCCCAGATAGATTGTTTTCAGTTTTAAATTTTCCATGTCATCCTTCAAAATAATTCTCTATATATGATTAAATCCTTTGATATAGTTTTTTATTTACAAGGAATATGATTTAAGGTCACTGTTATTATTCATTATTTGAATGGTTTATATTTGAGATGATATGTTTTTTATGAAACTCTTTTTTCTTCTATAGGTTATATTGTGGTAAAAATTTTATGAAACCCACTTACTTTATGGGTTATTCTATGATGAAATGATTATGAAACCCATCCCTTTTCTATGGGCTATGTTATGATTAAATTTTAGGATACCCATTTCATTTCATGTGTTATGATATGATGTTTAAAATACCCATCTCATTTTAATGGTCAGGATATGATAAATGTTTTACAATATTATGGAACAAATATGTATTATTTCATAATGTGATAGGTGGGGAACATATATCCCTCCAATTTATTGAGTTATGATTTATATGTCATGAGATAGATATGGGTGGAATATTAAGTGAACCTAGTACTGTAAAAGACCTTATCTCCTAATATGTTCATCGGAGTGAATCATGACTAATAAAATAGATGTAAGAGTGAAACAATACTACTAATATGGATTGTGAGTTAATCCATTCCACGGTAAAGAATTCTATGCGACTTGGGATGGTGGTATGTCTCGCCTAGTATATATAAACCCCATAATTGTTTCTAATAGGTTTTGGAAATAACCCTTGACTTATAAGGAATGATTTTATATCCAAACATGTATGTCATAAAAACTATGTCTCATTCCTATGTGATTCTTTCATGAATTATGATCTATATTCCCTTATGATTCATGACTTATTAAATTCTAATCATTATTCCATAAATCATGTATATGATCTTTAATATGTAGGGTGTGATCTTCAAATTTTATTATCATGTTATAAAACACGAATTATAACACCCCAAGGTTTTGAAAATAATTATATAATTCAATTTTATAATCTATTTATTAAACACCACTTTTCCACTTTGATGTTTTGAATTTCGAAAAATTGTCATTTAGAGTAGTGTTCAGTAAATCATTTAGAGTCCGATAGCACAAACATGATTTTTTTTGAATAGTAACATAACCATATGAATAGTAATATGAATAGTAATATGAATATTAATATGACCCTTATGAATAGTAAATAATAATATTACTTTATTTTCTTAAGGCAATAAGATAATGAGATATTAATTAGTTTTTCAATGAGAAATAAAACTAATTACACATTGAGATTGTTATTTTTAGAATTAACTATGATATTATTTAAAAATTAAATTAATAATATTTTGAAAATTATTTTTGAAAAATGGATTTCAATTTTGAATTCTACAAATCGAAAAATTATTAGGGTGAATTTTGGGAATTTTTCTGAAACAGTTGATTTTTCAGTGATTAGTAAAAAATATTGTTTTTAGTTTTAGTGTGTTTATGACATCATTAATGATGTAATAATGATGTGATAAATCTGGTATAATTGTGTATAGTTAAATAATATGTGAGTTGTCCCAAGTGGCTTTAACCATGGGAAAATACCATGGGCAGGCCCATGGTTTTTCAAATACCACCCATGGGGTGTCCCTTGAAAATTATTAAAATAATCCCTCACTTTTCCTATAAATACAAACTCTTCCCTTCATTTAATTCATTATCATTTCTCCATAAACGAAGTTATGGCCTCCATACCTTCATAGTAGTCCTACCAAGGTTTCCTCAAGACCCCAAGGTCCCAACCTTCATGTTCTATGCGTTACTCTACAAGGTAAGAAAATTCTCAATTTCATTCTTTTTTTCTTTCAAGTTCTCTTTTATGAAGTATATCATTCATGTTTCCATAGTATGTTCTTATTTTTAATCTTATTATTGATATAAAATATATTATGATTTATTTATAGATAGTTGACCCTCGTCCCCTCCATTTTTAATATTTTTGAAAACCATGTTGTGTTTCTGTTAGGCAGCCGAATTTTTGTAAGCGATTTAAAAATTATTCTTTTATTTTGAGTTCTTTATTTATTATTTCTACATATCATCATACACAACAGAATTGAAATCTCAATATTCTTGTATATTTTGTATTTTCTCATGTTCATGAGAAATTCATCATCAATTTTCTTCTTTTTCCCCACTTGTTCATGGAATTAAAAACATTGTTTGTGTCGTGTCGAATTACCGACATCGTAGACAATGTGATTTCAATTTGAATTAATTATTTCAAGTATTGTCATGAAACCATTTATATGTTAAAACATGTTATAATATATGTTTTATGACTCACCCAAGGTTCTATAATTCTTTGTTACTCATGGTTTTAATTTATAAAACAAAATGTGGATGTCATTATCAAAGAACCACTAAAATGATCTAAATGAACATCATTAATGTTTTAACTAATGGATAATCAACAGGGTATATAACCTAGAATCATTATAAGATCATTTATATCTCCATAATTTATTTAATAATATGTATTAAAAAAATTTTATGTTTAACCATGTTTCAAATGAACTTTCATTCATGGAAACAAGTAAAAGAACCATGAGAGTCAATAGAGAATATGCTTCCAAAACCTGGAAATTGAACCAATTGAACCCATAAAGAATGACCATGAATGGACCTAATAAGGTTATACTAAATCAATTAAATGTGTATAAGGTTCTGTATATATTAATTAATCATGCTAAATTTTATTATTCAGGTCATTAAAACAAACGAAGAACACACTCGAGCATATGGTAAGGGGTTTCTCATCTCACTTTCATTTCTGTGAGATTTCCATTGATTGATAATTATTCCTTATATTTGGTATATGTTTACTTCCATTTGATATATAATAACATGATTCTATTTATATTCATGTTATTAAAAGATTCACTTGATGGTTATTAAGTTCTGGTCATACGGTTCCACCGATTACATTGTGGTAAGGGACTTCGTCTCAACTGTCGTTTTCATTGTGACTATCTTTGTATTATTCACCTAATAATCCTGGAGTACCTATTACCCATTTTAGATCACTTTTATGTTGAAATTATATTTATATTAAATATCAATACTCTCATGTCATGGATATGTTTTTTTTAAACCGTATACCATTTTATATACGGTGTTTATTTGGAAAGTTACTTTAATTATTGAAATATTGATGAATCTGTATACTCTACTCTATAAGGATTTTAAAAGGGAATATTGATCTTGTATTGATTAAATGTATAAATAATTATTTGGAAATATAGTGGTGGTTGGGGCCCACTACAGCCCCTCGATGCATCTGTAGTTCTAATGAGACTAAACAATTTGGCGACAAAGCCTTCGAGTTTGATTCCAAAAATCAGAAGGTTTCTACCCATAGAACAAAATTGCTTTTTACAGTATTATGGTTTCATGTTCCAGATACATGATGTCGAATTAATAATCATTGTCTTTATTCATTATAAGTTATTATTATTATACATGAGGTTTTCACTATGAAAAAAATCTATGGATGTAATTTCATTCTCAGTTTATTAATGGCATTAATTGTTCATTTGCTCACTATACAATATTGATTACGTCAGATTGATTGGGATTCACTTATTATTTTACTCATGCTTCCACTATTTGTAACCCTTATTGATCATTTGAGCTCACCCCTTTCATTTTCTACCTTCAACGGGTGATGAAGAGATGATCTTTTATTGAGTTCTAGGGGATGTCGTTTTTGTTTTTGTTATGTATTGTATTTTGTAAACTTTTCCAATATAATTTAATTAACATATATGTATCTAGTTTCATCAAGACTACTAAATTGATCATTCCTTTATGATGTTCATTCCTTCTAAACATTCCAATATCACAAGTAATGCACTGACTCCAGCCTAGAGAGGTCGGTGTGTTACAGTTGGTATCAGAGGAAGTTTAGTCGAAAACATAAAAACTAGAGTAGGAAATGTATAGTAGGGAAAAAATACTTAAGGTAGTATCTGAGGATTAACATACAATAACATCTTGGTATTTTGGTAAAGAATATATTATGTGGATATTTTAAGCAATACGTCCATGTTTGGATACGAGCTGGTAAAGACGGCTCTGGAATATATGTATCTAGGGGTAAAACTCGAAAACACCGCTTTGAGCTAGACTCGAATAGGAACTAGTGAAATAAATCAAGCCTTGCTAAACTCATGGTTACGACACTCCCAGGGGATATTCTTAGGATAATTCATATTTTCATTACAAGCTATTATGGAGGAGTTAATTTATATTTTTCCTTAGAGGAACCTTGTTTATAAGATTAGTTATGCATAGAATTTCAATCTATGTTGAGTTATATTATATTTGAGATTCATAAACTAATCTAGTGTATCACATTATTTAGAAAATGTGTCTAATGGAAGAAGGGGAATCAATACTCGTGTGAAAGGTAGGGATATCCCTACAGATCATGTCAACACAGTCAATGTTGGAGCAGATCAGATCATGACCATATTGGGACAACTTACTCAAGTTGTAACAAATAACCATTCAACACCTGTGTTGGATCGTTTCATGTGACAGAATCCCCCATCTTTTAGCAGGAATTCTAATCCAGTGTTTGCTGTGAAATGGATCAAGTCCCTTAAAAAGATATTCATGGCATTAGGATGCAATGGAAATGAAAAGGTGTTACTAGAAATATATTGTCTCAAGGGCGACGTTGATCAATGGTTGTCCCTGATTCAAAATACCACAGAAGAAAAAGAGATAGAGTGTATAAAATGGAGGACATTTAAGGAAATATTCTTCAAAAAATATTCCCCTCATGAGAAACGAACTAAAAATAAGAGGAAATTATGATTTTATTAATATTTTCATGAATTATTATATACTACATTTGCTTATTTTATATGAAATGTGCATAATTTGTGTGAAATATTAATGTTTTAATACTAAGTACAATTTTTAAGCATTTTAATAAGTAGTGCAATTGGGTTAGTTTACTATTTTATTTATAAAACACACCCTAATGATCAAAATTGTTTGGTTCTTGTTTTGTAGGATTCCTAATTTAATATACAACATTTCATTAGAAGGAATCTTGTGCCAATTCTTTCATTGGAAGGATCACATTTACCACACAAGATGACCTACTGAATCTATGAAGAAACTGGAGTAGTCATGAGGATTGAATTACTGGGCTCAATATAGAAATTGAAATCCCTTCATTATCCTAAAAGGTTCTAGGGACAATGTAAGGAGTCTTGGATAAAAATTTCACGGCCCAACTCTAAAAAAGGGGCCCAACATATGCTTTAAAGTCCAGCCCACCATTCTGGATGAGAATGAAAATCAGTACAGTATGCATGACATATCTCATGATGTAAGAATCCACTAAAGATGATATTTTCAATTGTGAAAGAGGAGATATAGTTGGATGACTTTTTTGAATATATAATTCGGTTTTTAAGGCATCTTCTAATTCAAAAACCCTTTCACAATTTGAACATCAAAATGATTGGATTGAAATGGACAGATTAATGTTTCCTAATCGATCGGCCATTACATTGGATACATAGGTCCAAATGACACCAAATTATGAGAGAGGTTGGAAAACTGTATTATCTACAACTTGGAAGAAGGATTTTTCTCGGGATTCAGCTGTCTGAATAGCCAAATTGGCGATGTAATTGGAGGGACAGATTGGGAATGGAAACAGTCCACTCCTTGGGCTATAAATACTCTCCCCTTCTCTACTTGAGAGGGGTTGTCATTTCAGAAGAGAAGAGATAATATTGGCACCACCAAAGCCTTTTCAAAGGCTTAGGAGGACCTACTATACTCAATTTTTCACTTGAGAGTCCTTTCCTCCTCTCTTTTTTTTCATTTACTTTTATGTTCGTCATTGTTGTAATTTTGTAAGTCCATTATTTTGTAATTTTATTTTAAGGAAAGTTTCTTCTTAAATAACTCTTATTTTCATCCAACTTCTGTAGATTAATATTAATTTTCTTAAAATATTTTAAATACAGTTTAATACTCTTCCATTATTTTGATTTCCAATTCAATCTAATGTTTGTTTTTAATTATCATCATCATTCGTGTGTGTGTGTGTTCGGCACACCAATATTTTATTATCCCTTTCTTTATCTTATCTTCTTAATTTATCATCATAATCATTATAACCAGATTAGTAATCATTTTAATGGATGAGTAAATATTTAATTGGGGCGAGTTATAATTTAGGTATGTTAAGTGATTGAGAGCTTTTCCTTGACGAATATTCTTTAAATTAACATTATGTATGTTGGACTCAACATGTCATGGATTAATGACTTGTTTTTTTAAAATATGTATTCCATGCAATATTGAAACCATAAATACACTACCACAATCAAGTACAGATTGAGATTAGAATCCTAGTTAATTAAAGGATTGGATTAAAGCCTTAACACTTAGGAATTCTAATCAATGTACACTTGTGACGTGGGTGTTAATTAAATGAAATATAAAGCAAAGATCAAGGATATCACAAGCTTAACTACCTAATGATGAATTCATCCCAATCATTATAAAATTATAAATAAATCATTATCCATAAATTATTTCATAAGCTCTGAAAACAAACCCCCAATAAAAATACAATCAACTAAAACATACGACTATTACAAAATATCATCACTGAGTATTTGACTCGAGTTCTACTATACACATTAGCAGAGCACTGGAACATTGACCGGTCGATAGGCGACAATCGTCCGTGCATTTCAAATGGATTTATTGCTGGGGATAGTGCTTCAAGTAGTCATTAGTTTCTGGTTATTGTAATAAAAATACCAAACAAACAAAATTTTAAAAAAATTGAAAAAAAAAGAAAAACCCATCTTCTCATAAATATCATAAACAGATAAAATTCAACGAAAAACTTGTCTTTAACTTTCTTTAAAAATCTATCTGAATGCCTTGTATCCTCCCATAAAATCCCTCGGATTTTTTGACCCTGAAATTGAGAGAACACTTCACCAACTTAGGAGGAACATAAGAGATAATCAAATAATTCAAGAACCAGTCCTTGTCCAACCAGTTGAATTAGAAATGGCCAATCCTTGGGAACAAACCCATAAAAAACTTACTACCCCTGATATGAATTACCAAACTCTTGTTATTCAATAGCCAAACATAGAGGCTTACTTCGAACTAAAATCAGGTGTGATTCATATTCTTCTTCATTTCCATGGGCTAGCCGGTGAGGATCCAAATCACCACCTTAATGAGTTCCACGTGGTGTGCTCTACCATAAACCCTCAAGGGGTTTTTGAGGAACAAATCAAGATCTGATAATTCAATTTCTCCCCAGATGACTCTTCCAAGACATGGATCTTCTACCTTCCTCTTTGTTCCATAACCACATGGAATGACATGAAGAGACTATTCTTAGAGAAATTCTTTCCTGCTTCTCGTACTGCATTTATCTGAAAGGAAATAAGTGGTCTACATCAATTCCCAAGTAAATCACTCCATGAGTATTGGGATAGGTTCAAAAAGTGTGTGGAAACCTGTCCACACCTTCATGTCCCAGAGAAACTCTTGATCCGATACTTCTATGAGGGGTTATTGGATATGGGGAGAACTCTCATTGATGCCACAGGTGGTGGTTCTCTTGTTGATAAAACTCGATAAGCAGCAAGATGTCTCATAAGTAACATGGATGAAATCACACAAGAATTCCATACTCGAGCACATTCTCAAGTCAAAAAAAGCCCAAGATAATCAATCAATTGATCCGAACAAGATGACCAAGTGGATGAGTGAACTTACAGGTCTTGTGCGAAAACTAGCTTTGGCAACCAAATCCCCAACCTCATCTTCTTCGCAATCAATGTTTCCTGGACCTGTCAAAAACTGTGGAATCTGTAACTCTTCATCACATACAACAGAAAAATTTCCACAACATCAAGAGGATCAATCTGATTCATCTAGACCAATGGAGAACAATGCATCATATGCTCAGCAGAACACCAACCCTCAACTATCTGGTCAGTTTGTTAGAAACTTCAACCAACCTCACTTTGAGCCCTTCTCTTCTTCCTATAACCAAGGCCTTAGGTATGGTAATCTCATATCTCATCCCCCTAAATTCTCTCCACAAAACCCAAACCAGTTTCAATATGGTCAAGGTGTTGGTAACTTCCAAAAACCTTATCCTATTTTTCCTCAACCTCAAAGGAACAATCCTCCTCCGGGATTCCATTATCCTAGTGATCCTTCCCAATTCCAAAACCAATACAATCACTTTCCCAAGAACAAAAATCAAGGTAATCCCAATTTGGGACAAGACCCTTCTTCAAAGAAACCATGGGAAAGTGAAGTGGGTGATATTGCCTCATTCACCTCTTCTATCCTCAAGAACATTAAAACCCAAATTGGTCGACTGGCATCCCACCTTAGTCAGCATCAACCATCTAATTCTTCCTAACTTCCAGCTCAACCATTACCCAACCCCAAGGGTAATGTAAGTGAAATTGCACTTAGATCAAGAAAGAAACCTGATATGCCTCAAGATAAGTCCTACAACCCTCCTTTGAATGTTGAACTTGAAAATGAAAAGAAAAAAAAACATGAAAAGGAATCTGAATCCATTCCCTCACCTCCTTCCATTCCACTTAGGAATCCAATTCCTTTTACTCAAGTTGTTTCTAAACCAAGGAAGTCATTTGAACCTGATCCTGAAATGATCGACATGTTTAGATGTTTTGAAGTCAAAATTCCTCTCTTAGATGCCATAAAACAAATCCCTAGGTATGCCATGTTTCTTAAGGAATTGTTCACCCACAAGAGGAATCATAGGACCTTCGAAAATGTTTCATCCCAAGAGTCCAAACCCATTAAGTGCAATCATCCAGGGACCTTTATGGTTCCATGCCAAATTGGAAGTTCAAACATTGATGATTCACTCATAGACCTAGGAGCCTCAATTAATGTCATGCCCAAATCCATCTTCTCTAACCTTGGTCTAGGTCCCTTACATCCGTCGGGTGTTGTCATTCAATTATCCAATGAAATCACAACCATTCTAAAGGGTATAATTGAGGATGTCCTTATTCGTTTAAATGGTATTATCTTCCCTACTGATTTCTATGTCCTTGACATGGATGGTGAGAAGAACTCTTCACGATCTCCCATAATTCTTGGAAGACCATTCCTAAAGATAGTGAGAACCAATATTGATGTCCATTCAAGCATCTTATCCATGGAATTTGGTGACCAACCGGTCAAGTTGAACATTTTCCAAGCCATGCGATACCCATCTGAGAATCCCTATGCATTCTCAATCCATTCTTCTAAGGATACTTCTGAGAGTCAATTGAACCCCAATACACCATGTTCTTCATGTTCTAATGACAAAGGATCTTGTGAAATCTGCACCATGATTGACCGAGTCATAAATGGTGAAGTTGATGTGGACCTCTCATTCACAGACTCCATCAATCTAGATGAACATGAAAAATTTATTGAATCCCACATTAACTCTGATCTCTACTAATCCACCTTGGAAAGTATTAATGAAAATGAATATGAATCAACTGAAGTCCCTTCCTCTATTCTAGAGTTGTCTAACCCACAAATAAAAGATGAGACTGATCTGAAACCTCTTCCTGATCACCTTAAATATGTCTTCCTTTTCCATGATCACTCTTATCCTGTCATTATATATTCTTCACTTACCGAAACTGAGGAGTCCAAAATTGTTCAGGTCTTAGAGGAAAACAAAAAGGATTTTGGGTGGACCCTAGATGACATACCAAAAATCAAACTTGCTCTTTTCATGCATCACATACATATTGAGGAATCATCCAAAACAATTAGACAACCACAAAGAAGACTCAATCCAATAATACTTGAGGTATCTAGGGAAGAGATCACCAAGCTTATTCAAGCTAGTATTATCTACCCAATTTCTGATAGTGATTTGGTTATTTCAATTCATGTTGCACCTAAGAAGGGTGGGATAAATTTTGTCACAAATGAACATAGAGAGGTAGTCACAACTCGAGTGAAAAAAATGGCGTGTGTGCATTGACTATAGGAAATTGAAGGTTGAAACAAGAAAATATCACCACCCTCTTCCATTCCATGATCAAGTGCTGGAAAGATTAGCCAGGAATTCACACTATTTATTTCTTGATGGATACACCAGATACTTTCAAATCCCAATCGCACCTCGGAACCAAGAAAATACTACTTTCACATTCCCCTTTGTAACATATGAATATAGAAGAATGCATTTTGGACTTTTCAATTCTCCTGTAACATTCCAGAGGGGTATGATGAGTATCTTCTCCAAATTCATTGAACACTGTGTGGAAGTCTTCATGGACGACTTCACCATTTTTGGTGAATCATTTGAATCATTTTTTAGTTCACTCTCTGTAGTCCACCAAAAGTGTGTCAAGTGAAACCTTGTGTTAAATTATGAAAAATGTCACTTCATGGTTACAAATGGGATTGTTTTAAAGAGCATATTTTCAAAACATGGTATTGATTTCGATCCTGCCAAAATTAATGTAATCTAATTACTTCCTCAACCCACTTCTATTTGATACATCTGTTAATTTCTCGGTCATGCCGGTTTCTGTCGGCAATTCATTTATAACTTCAGTAAAATTTCCCTCTCACTCACGTGTTTGCTCCAAAATGATGTCACTATCAATTTTTATGTGGTTTTCTAGATGACCTTCATTGAACTCAAAACTGAACTTACATATGCCCCGATAATCCAACCCCCAGATTGGTCTTTACCCTTTGAATTGATGTGTGAAGCTTCAGATAGAGCTGTTGGGTCTGTTCTTGGTCAAAGAAGAGAAATGATTCATCATGTCATCCATTATGCCTCAAAAACATTGGATGAAACTCAATCTCACTACACTGTTAGTGAAAAAGAACTTTTAACATTGGGTTTTTCCTTAGATAAATTTCGGCCCTATCTATTAGGTGCAAAAATCATCATCATCATAGACCTTTCTACTATAAAGTTCTTACTCAAGAAAAGTGCTTCAAAACTGAGGCAAATAATATGGGTCCTAATGCTCCAAGAGTTTGACCATGAAATCAAAGATTGACCTGGAAAATAAAACCTTGTGGCTGATCACTTGAGTAGAGTTTCTAATTCTTCACATTCTAAAATCATCGATCCTGAATTCACGACTGAGAACCTTTCATCTGTCACTCCAAAAATACCATGGTATGCCCCAATTGTAAATTACTTGGTTTATTGTGTTTTTCATGAAAATTTTTCATATGAACAGAAAATAAAGTTGAAATGTGATTCAAAATACTATTTTTGCAAAGAAAATAAACTTCAGAAAACTGGGGTTGACATGGTAATTAGGAGATGTGTCAATGAAAATAAACATTCATCCATATTAGAATTATGTAACTAACTTCCCAGAGGTGGCCAATTTAGACCACAAAGGACCTCTCGAAAGGTCCTAGACTCTGGATTCTTCTGGACTTCACTCTTCAAGTACTCACATGAGTTCTTTCAATCATGTCCCACTTGCCAAAAGTTTGGAACAATTTCAAAGAGAAATGAAATGTCCCAAAAGCCTTTAATTTTCTGTGAGGTCTTCGATGTTTTGGGTATCGATTTCATGGGACCATTTCCCCCATCCAATGGATTCTCATACAACTTTCTTTCGGTTGATTATTTTTATAGATTGGTCGAGGCCAAACCAACTAGAAAGGATGAATCACATATTGTTAGTGAGTTTCTAAAGGCACACATCTTTCACAGATTTGGAATGCCTTGTTCCTTGATCGGTGACTTAGGAACCCATTTTTTAATAGAACCATGGAATCAGTTTTGAAAAAGAATGGTGTTGTACATAAAACTTCAACTACATATCACCCCCAAAAAATGGAATGGTTGAACTTTCTAATAGAGAAGTGAAAAGAGTTCTTGAGAGAATTGTTAAACTAACTAGAAAATATTGGCCTAAAAGACTTGGTGAAGCACTTTGGGATTATCAAACAATCTATAAAACACCATAGGGATGTCTCCTTTTAGGATAGTTTTTGGTAAATCATGTCTTTTTCTAGTTTAAATTCAACATAAGTCATTTTGGGAAGTGAAAACATGTAATTTGAACTTGAAAAATCTGGTGAAGAAAGATTGTTGCAATTGGCTAAATCGGAGGAGCTTCGACATGATTCTTATGAAAATTATAATCTCTATAAAGAAAAATCCAAGGCACTGCATGTAGAACACATCCTGAGAATGGTATTTCATGAAGGTGAAAATGTAATGCTCTTCAATTCTCGATTTTGGCTTCACCCAGGTAAGCATAATTTTCATTGGGAAGGACCTTTTGTTATTACTAATGTTTACCCATTTGGTGCAGTGCAAGTCCAAGACCCCTCATCCACAAGGACATTCACAGTTAATGGACATAGGTTAAAGCATCACCATGAGGGGAAACACAATCCAGATCATCGTCGACTTCCACTAGATCCCCAACTTCTCCAGTCGACTAACCATTAGATTGAGATGGAGACCCGCCAAATCCAAACCCGGGGGCACCTCTTTCCCATTAACTCTCTCTCTCTCTCTCTCTCTCTCTTTCTTCCTATACATCTATCTTCTTCTTCCTCTACCTTTTATTTTTTACCAATTTCTTTATCAAAACCTTTATTTTTCACTTTCTATTTTTTTCGGTGTATCTTTATTAAAAACTAAAAAAACATAAACAAAAGGAAAACAAAAAAAGCATCATAAGAAAAAAAACATATACAAAAAAATCAACAGTCATGATTACTCACATTCTAATTTTCAAATTTTGTCCAACCATTTTGGGGAATCAAAATACATGCTTTCATCTCAATTTTTTTTTATTTTCATCATAACTTTTGATAAACAATTTTGAGTCAAAATTAACAAATTTTGAATGCACAATTATTGATTTAGAAAATTCTTTTCCCAGACCATGAGGAACAACATTTTCATTCATGACAATACCACCTATGTCCATATTTTCAAAATGTTTGTTTTCACCCCCATTAGTGAGTATTAGGTTTGTGGACCTTCGAGCTGAATTTTTTCCTTAGTGTGCATTAATATGATAGAGGAATTTTCTGAGCCACATTAGAATCACAATAGCCAAATAGCCTCCCATTTCCCTTACATTAATCCTCGTTTTGAAAGACCCTTCGAGCCTATGGAAACCTTTTCTTTGATATCCACATTACAAGCCCAGTAAATTTTCCCACCCAATATCAACATTGATTTTCATTGCATAATTTATTTTGAAATTTAAGTGTGAGGGGAATGGATTTCATTGTTTGGATACCCTATTATTGATTTTCAAAGAGTTATAGTCTCCTTGAGGGAAATAATCCATTTAAGTGTGGGGGAGAGGTTTTCATTTAATTTGTTTTAAGGAATTTAATGTACTTCCATTTATGTAATTTTGTAAATTTTATTGACAAGTGTTCAAAAAAATCAAAAATTGATGAAAAAAAGTAAAAAAAAATCAAAAAATGGGTTGTGTATTTGGTAGGTCAAAAATAACTCTTCTTCAACCATTGATCTTGTTATAAAGATTATAATTAGTTTCGTGAGGAGATAAAATAAGGGTTGGGTTATGATTGTGAGATATGTTTCAAGGTCAACTTCCAAAAAAACAAAGAAAAAAAGAACACCTGAATTATATTCTTATTGGGAGAAGTTTTGTGTTTTGTAAATATTACATATTCTCATTAACTTCATATTTTCTTCCACTATTGTGACTTTATTAACACAATAATTCCCTTTCAAATATGTGTTTTCATTTCCTTCTATGTTTTATTTCAAAAAAAATGTGCATTGATTTTTCTATGTTGGTGTTTTAACCCTCTTCTTCTCTCTCTTGGACATTATATTACTACCATCCCATAGCCACATAAAAACACCTTAAAAATGCCTCTTGATTCTTGTGCACTTTTGATAGGTATTGGAAGTTGAGAGCTCTTTCAAACTCTAAGATTTTCACTTTTGATTGGTGAAAGAGTGAACCTACACAAATGAATTTTATCATCTTGAGAGGTGTGAGTTTTGAGTGTCCACATTTTCAATTTCTAAATTTGATCATGAAAAAATGAATTAGTTTTGGAAAATTTTTTCTATAACAACTTGTGGTGGAATTAAAAATGGATGAGTGAAATATTCTAAACCTCCCCTGATTGAAGAAAACAAAATTTTAATATTTTTTGGTGAGTGAAAATGATATTTTCATGTTTTTATATTTATTGCACATAAGGAAATGCACAAAAATAAGTGTGGGGAGTTGATATTATTAATATTTTCATGAATTATTATATACCCCCTTTACTTATTTTATATGAAATGTGCATAATTTGTGTGAAATATTAATGTTTTAATATGAAGTATTATTTTTGATTATTTTTAGTAGTAGTCCATTTGGGCCAGTTTACTATTTTATTTATAAATCTCACCCTAAAAATCCACATTGTGTGGTTCTTATTTTGTAGGATTCCTAATTTAATATAGAACATTTCATTATAAGGGATCATGGTCCAATTATTCCATTTGAAGGATCACATTTACCACACAAGATGACTTATAGAATCTGTGAAAAAACTGGACAAGTCAGGAAGATTGAATTACTGGGCTCAATAGAGAAGATCAAATTCTTTAATTATTTTCAAAGGTTCTGGGTACAATTTAATGAGTCGTGGATAAAATTTCAAGGCCCAAATCTAAACAAAAAGGGCCCAACATATGCTTTTAAGTGCAGCCCACCATTCTGGATGACAAATAAAATCAGTACAGTATGCATAACATATCTCATTATGTAAGAATCCAATAAATCTGATATTTTTGAGTGTTAAATAGGAGATATAGGTGGAAGACTTTGTTTCGTACATAATTCGGTTTTAATGTCATCTTCCTATTCTAAAACCCTTTAAAAATTTGGACATCAAAAAGGTTGGATTGAAATGGACAGATTGAATATTTTTAATAAACCAGCCATAAATTTGTTTAAATATGTCCAAATGACTCAAAATTTTTAGAGAGGTAGGCCAACTGTATTATCTACAACATGTAAGAATGAGGTTGCTCTAGATTCAGCTATCTGAATAGAAAACATGGCGATGCAAGTGGAGTGACAGATTGGGAATGCCAACAGTCCACTCCTTGGTCTATAAATAATCTCCCCTTATCTTCTTAAGAGGGGTTGGAATTTAAGAATAGAGGAGATAATATTGGCACGACCAAAGCCTTGATAAAGGCATGGGAGGACCTTCCATACTCAATTTTTCACTTGAGAGACCTTTCCTCCTCAATTTGTTTTCATTTACTTTTATATTCTTCATTGTTGTAATTTTGTAAGTTCTTTCTTTTGTAATTCTGTTTTAATACAAGTTTCTTCTTCAATATCTCTTATTCTCATCCAACTTCTATAGATTAATATTAATGTTCTTAAAATAGTTGAAATACAGTTTAATCCTCTTCCCTTCTTTTGATGTCCAATTCAATCTAATGTTCATTTTTAATTCTCATCATCGTTCTTGTGTGTGCATTTGGCGCACAAATATTTTCTTATCTCTTTCTTTATCTTATCTTCTTAATTTATCATCATAACCATTATAACCAGATTAGTAATAATTTTAATTTTTGATTAAATTTTTAATTGGGGTGAGTTATAATTTAGGTATGTTATGTGATTGAGATCTTTTGCTTGACGAATATTCATTAAATTAACATTTTGTATGTTGGACTTAACATGTGATGGATTAATGACTTGTTCTGTTTAACATATAGATTCCATGGATTATTAGAACCATAAATACACTACCAAAATCATGTACTAATTGAGATTATAATCTTAGTTATGTTAAGGCTTGAATTACATCCTTAACAATTAGGAATTCCAATCAACGTCAACTTGTGACATGAGTATTAATTCAATGCAATATAAAGAAAAACTCAAGGATATCACATGATTAACTTCCTAATGATGAACTCATCTGAATCATTATAAAATTATTAAATCAATCATAATACATTAATTATTTCATAAGCTCTGCAAACAAACCCCCAATAAAAATGCAATCAACTAAAAACAAATAACTATTACAAAGTATCTTCACCGAGGATTCGACCCGGGTGCTGCTGTACACATTAGTAGACCACCCGAACATTGACTGGTCAATAGGCGACAATTGTCCATGCGTTTAAAATTCCTTGGCTTGAAACAACGGGAATAAGACATTTTTGTAGAGTATGAGGGTACCTTCATAAGTCTAGCCAAGTATTCTGTGGATTACGTACGTGACTCGGCAGACAAGATTGATCATTTCATTGAAGGTCTTAAGCCATGTCTTCGATGGGTACTGGATTCTCAATCATTTTCATCATATGATGAAATCTTATCATGTTCCATAAAAATAGAGAATGAATCTTCTAGATCAAATTTTTTCAACAGAAACCAAGATAATAAGTGGTATTTTGAAAACAAAGTAAAAGGAGAAGCACCAAAGAAGAGCAAAGGATTGAATAATTTCCCATTATGTGAGTACTGTGGAAAGAATCATCTCGGGAAATGCTTGAAAGGAATGGGAGTCTGGTATAAATGCAGATAAAAGGGTTACCGATCTAATGAATGAAAGTGGACGAAAAAATTCAATGATATTCAATGATACAATTGTAGAGAGATGGGAAAATATCCAAATCAGTGTCCTATGTTCCAAGGAAACATGCCTCCAAAAAAGACAAGACAGTAAGGGAGAGCCTACACGATTACAACCACGGAGGTTGAAGTTCCTAGGGACATGGTGGTAAGAACTTTAATTGTTTCCTCAAACATATCAAACAATTTATTTGATTCTGGATCATCACATTCATTTATATCCTCTTAGTTTTCCAAGAAAATTAGATATGTCCAATTTGATTTAATAAATGAGTTGCCTGTCAAAACTCCCATGGGATGTATCAATGCAACAAAGGCATGTCGACTAGTCCCCCTCCAAACACCAAAACATGCTTTAGTTTATAAACTTATCATCATACCCATGCCTGAATTTGATATAATTCTCGGTATTGATTGGATGTAAAATTATGATATGAGGATTTATTGCAAGAAAAAAGAAGTTACAAATTCTGAAAAAGGTGTAGAATCCCTTGTCTATAGGGAAGAAACTTCACCACCTGATTCTTATCTAGAACCACCTCCAGTAGCTCTATTGAATGCAATACTAGTAGGGGAAGATAAACCAATATCTATGGGAGAGGAAATAAATCTTCAAATTAAAGATGTGCACATAGTGAAAGAGTATATTGATGTGTTTCCATAGGATTTACCTAGACATCCACCAGAGAGGGATGTTGAGTTATCTATTGATTTAATTCCTGATGCACGACCTATATCAAAGACTCACTATAGAATGTCCACAATGGAATTAGTAGATCTAATGAAACAACTATAGGATTTGAGTGAAAAGGATTTATTCTACCTAGTGTTTCTCCATGGGGAGCCCCTATCATCTTTGTTAATAAGAAAGATGGATCCATGAGGCTTTTCATTTATTACAGGGAAATCAATGCTATTAAAATAAAGAATAAGTATCCTCTTCCCTGGATTGATGATTTATTTGACCAACATCATGGAGCTCAATATTTTTTAAAGATTTACCTTCGATTTGGATATCATCAACTGTGTGTGAGGAAGAAATATATTTTGAAGACAACATTTCGAACCAGGTATGGGAATTATGAGTTTACAGTGATTCCTTTTGGACTGACAAATGCACCCTCTATTTTCATGGATTTAATGAATATAGTTTTCAAGGAATATCTTGATAACAATATTGTTATATTCATCGATGATATCCTGGTATACTCAAAAATCTATGAAGACCATGAGAATCATTTTCAATCTATTCTAAAAACTCTTAGACGAAATCAATTATATGGGAAGTTTAGCAAGTGTGAATTCTGGATGCAGTCATTTTCGTTTCTAGGCCACATTGTATCTAAGGATGGAATCCTAGTTGATCCTGAAAAGACAAAGGCAATCCAGAAATGGCCCATGAAAACAAACAAAACTGAGGTACGTAGTTTTATTGTCTTATTAGGTTATTATCGGTGTTTCATGCAGAATTTTTCTTGACTAGCTAACCCGCTAATGAAGCTCACACGTAAAGGGGTTAAATTTGTTTGTACAAAAGATTTTGAAGAATGTTTTGAGTAACTGAAGAGAAGATTAGTAAATTATTCTATATTGACACTACTATAGGGGAATGACGGGTTGGTTATTTGTATTGATGCTTCAAACAAAGGACTTTGTTGTGTCCTTATGAAAAATGATAAGGTTATTTCTTATTCATCATGAAATCTAAAATTTCATGAGAAAAACTATCATGCTCATGATCTTGAGATAGATATTGTAATCATTTCTTTGAATATATGGACACATTATCTCTATGGTGAAAAATATGAGATTTATACTGATCACAAGAGTTTGAAGTATAATTTCACTTAGAAAGAACTCAACATGAGGCAAATGAGATGGCTTGAACTACTCAATGATTATTATTGTGTGATATATTACCACCCAGTGAAGGAAAATAAGGTGGAAGATGCTTTGAAAAGAATGGCTCATGGAGTTTGGAACAAGATGAGAGTTGAAAGGGATCCTATTTTCATGGATCTAGTAAAGATGGATATGGGAATAACCATGGATGGTGAAACATGAATGCATTTTCAAATGATTTTCAAACCATCTGTACTAGAAATGATAAAAAGTTCTCAATCTGATGATGAGGAGTTTCAAAAGAAGATTAAAAATGTGAATGATGGGAGATTTAGTGACTTTGTATATAAAGATGGAATTTTGAAATTTGGGAAGAGACTTTGTGTTCCTGATATACCTGATCTAAAAAGGGAATTGTTGGATGATGCCCATCGTCCAAATTTCTCAATACACCCTAGTAACACTAAGATTTATAGAGATTTGAAGGAACATTCTTTATGGGACAACATGAAGAGGGAGATTTCTGATTTTGTTTCAAGATGTATAGTTTTTCAACAAGTGAAAGAAGTAAGGCAACATCCTGGAGGAGTATGGAAACCTATTACCATAGTTGAGTGGAAATGGTATAACATCACGATAGACTCTTTCATGGAACTATCAAAGACTCCTAGAAGGAACGATACAATATGGTTCATTTTTGACCGTCTTACCATGTCAGCACATTTTCATGCTATCAGAGAAGATCTACCACTTGAATTTCTAGCAAGAATAAATATTAATGAAGTTGTGAGACTTCATGGAGTATCCCTATCGATTGTTTCTGACCGTGATCCATGTTTTACATCATGATTCTGGAAATGTCTTCAGAAGGCCCTAGATACTTATATTTGTTTGACCACTGTCTACCACCCAAAAACTGATGGACAATCAGAATGGACTATTAAAACATTGGAAGACATGTTGAGGTTTTGTTCACTTGATTTTTCAAGGCATCTGGGATCATTATTTACCTCTCGTGGAATTTTCCTACAACAAGAGCTTCCATTCATGTATTCAGATGGAACCCTGTGAAGCAATATATGGGAGGAGATGTCGTACACCAACTTGCTGGGGTGAAGTTGGTTAAAGAAAGCTTGTGGGCCCAGAACATGTTGAAGAAACAGCGGAATAGGTAAAGATTCTCCTGAACCATATCAAAATAACTCAATGTCGGCAAAAGAGCTATGTAGATAACTGAAGGAAGGATTTGGAGTTTCAAGAAGGAGATCACATTTTCTTAAAGGTATTTCCATGGAGGGGTATTATACAACTCGGTAAGAATGGAAAGTTAAGTCCCATGTACATCAAAACATTTGAAATTATGGACCTAATTGGAGCCGTAGCTTAGCGTTTTGCAATGCCTCCAAGTCTCTCCAAGGTCCACAATGTGTTCCATGTATCAATGTTAAGAAAGTACATGCCAGACCTAACACATGTACTCACTTATGAAGAAGTATAACTTGATCCAGATCTATCTTATTGTGAAGAGCCTATCAAGAATCTTGATACTAGAGAACAAGTATTGAGAAATCGGACGACTCGACTAGTAAAGGTTCTATGGAGGAACCATAAGATTGGGGAAGTAACATGGGAGCCCGAGGAGCTTATGTTAAAGACAAACTCGAATATTTTATGTAATATTTTTTGAATTTCAAGGATGAATTTTTTTTATGGAGGGGAGAATGTAACACCCCAAGGTTTTGAAAATAAATATAGAATGGAATTTTATAATTTCTCCATTAAACACAACTTTTCCTCTTCTATGTTTTGAATTTCAAAAAATGGTCATCTAGAGTTTTGTTGAGTAAGCCATTTGGAGTCTGATATAAAAAACATGATTTTTGGGGAATAGTAACATATGCATATGAATAGTAATATTAATAGTAATAAGACCCTTATGAATAGTAAATAATAATATTATTTTATTTTCATAAGGAAATAAGATAATGAGATCTTAATTAGTTTTTCAGTGAAAAATAAAACTAATTGCACTATTAGATTGTTATTTTTATGATTAAATATCAATTTATTTAAAAATTAATTTAATAATATATAGAAAATTATATTTGAAAAATAGATTTTACTTTTTAATTCTACACGTTGAATAAATATTAAGGCAAATTTTTGGAATTTTTCTAAAACAGTTGATTTTTCAGTGAATAGTAAAAAAATACAGTTTTTAGTTTCGGTGTGTTTATGACATAATTAATGATGTAATAATGATGTCATAAATCTGGTCGACATGTGTATAGTTAAATAAGATGTGAGATGTCCCATTTGGCTTTAACCATGGGAAAATACTATGGGCAAGCGCATGGTTATGCAAATACAACTCATGTGGTGTCCTTTGGAAATTATTAAAATAATCCCTCACTTTTCCTATAAATTAAAACTATTACCTTCATTGAATTCATTCCCAATTCTTCCTCAATGATTATATGGCCTCCGTACCTTCATATTAGTCCTAACAAGGTTTCTTCAAGCCCCCAAGGTCCCAACCTTCATTTTCTAAGGGTTACTCTACAAGGTAAGAAAATTCTCAATTTCTTTCTTTTTCCTTTCAAGTTCACTATTATGTGGTATATCTTTCTAGTTTCCATACCATGTTCTTATTTTTCTTCTTATTCATGAAATAATATATATTATGATTCATTTATGGATAGGTGACCCTTGTCCCCTCCCTTTTTAATATTTTCTTAAACCGTGTTGTGTAGCAGTTAGGATGCTGAATTTTTGTATGCGACTTCAAAATTATTATATTATTTTGAGTTCTTTATTTATTCTCTCTTCATATATTAATACCCAAGAGGAATGGAATCTACAGAATCTTGTATATTATGTATTTTCTCATGTTTATGAGAAATTCATCATCAATCTTCTTCTTTTCCCCCACTTGTTCAAGGAATAAAAACATTGTCCGTGACGTGTCGGATTACTGATATCGTAGATGATGTGATTTTAATTTGCATTAATTCTTTCATGTCTGGTCATAAAACCATATATATGGTTGAACCAGGATATAATATATGTCTTATTACTCAACCATGGTTCTTTTATTCTTTGGTACTCATTGATTTAATTTATAAAACAAAATGAGGTTTCTATAATCAAAGAACCACTAAAACGATCTAAACAAACCCCATTAATGTTTTAACTAATGAAGAATCATCATGGTATATAACCCAAAATCATTATAAGATCATTTATATCTACATAATTTCTCTAATAATATGTACTAAAAATTCTGTATGTTTAACCATGTTTCAAATGAACTTCCATTCATGGAAACAAGTAAACAAACTATGAAAATCAAGGGAGAAAATGTTTCCAAAACATGAAAAATGAACCAATTGAACCCATATAAAGGACCATGAATAAAACTAAATATGTTATAATAAATCAATTAAATGTATAGGAGGTTATTTAAATATTAATTAATGAAGCTAAATTTGATTATTCAGGTCATTAAAACAAATTAAGAACACACTTGAGCATAAGGTAAGGGGTTTCTCATCTCCCTTTCATTTCTGTGAGATTTCAATTGTTTTCCAATTAATCCTTATATTTGGTATATTTGTGCTTCCATTTGATATATAATAACATGATTCTATTTATATTCTTTTTATTCAATGATTCACAGGATGTTTATTAAGTTTTTGTCATACGGTTTGACCGATTACATTGTGGTCAGGGACTTTGTCTCAACTGTCCTTTTCGTTGTGACTATCTTTCTATTGTGCACCTAATAATCCTTATGTGGTGTACCTAATTCCCATTTGAGATCACTTTTAATTTGAAATTTATTTATTTTAAATATCCATAATCTCATTTTATGGATATGTTTTTTTCCTAAACCGGTTACCATTTATATACGGTGTTTATTTGGAATGTTATTTTAATTATGGAAGTATTGATGAATATGTATACTCTACTCTATACAGATATTGAAAGTACATATTGATATTTTATTAGATAAATGTATAAATAATTATTTGGACATTCAGTGGAAGGTGGGTCCCACTATAGCCCCTCGATGCATCGGTAGGACTCATGATACAAAACAGTTTGGCGGAAAACTCTTTGAGTTTGTTTCCAATAATCAAAAGGGTTTCTACCCATAGAACTAAACCGTTTTTTATAGTATTATGGTTTCATGTGCCGGATACATGACATCAAATTAAAAATCATTATATTTATTCATTATTATTATTATTTTCTTCCATGAGGGTTTCACTGTGACAAAATCTATGAATGCAATTTCATTCTCAGTTTATTAATGGCATTAGTTGTTCATTTATTAACTATAAAATTTTTATTATGTCAGATTGACTGTGATTCACTTATTATTGTACTCATTCTTCCTCTATTTTAACCCTTAATTATCACTTGAGCTCACCCCTTTCATTGTCTACCTTCAATAGGTGATGAAGAGAAGATCCTTTATTGAGTTCCTCGGGATTCCTTTTTTAGTTTTTGTTATGTATTGTATTCTATAAACTTTTCCAATGAAATTCGATTAACATCTATGTATCTAGTTTATTCAAGAATACTAAATTATTCGTTCCTTCAAGATTTTCAATCCTCTTAACCGTTCCAATATCACAAGTAATGCACCGACTCTATCCTAGAGGTGTCGGGGTGTTACAAAAATGCTAATGTTATTCTTATATATCTCTATTATTTACCCTTACTAATCATTTGAGATCAAAAATTATTATATTTCCTTTACCAATGGGGTGAAAAAAAATTTAAGTAGAAGTAATATATGAGTAGATATTTGTGGGATATAGTGAAGATCACTCCCGAGGTCAGAATATTTTTTTCCACATTTCCAAAGACACTAAACTATTATGGTTCTTGGGAATGTGTGTTTGTAATGTTGTTTTTATTATTATAAAATAATTTAATATCTATGAATGGAAATAATTTTTCACTATATTTGGTATGAAATTAATGATTTAATGAACCATTAGAAACTATAATTATAAAACTTTTGTGATATCTCTATGGATATTTCTAATTGTACAACTAGGGGTGTAGGTAAGGATAAGCCAATAAAATCATTACATTAAAAGAATTTGTTATAATTTTGAAATAATATATGGGTTTTTTCAGGATTATATTTTTTCACTTTCATAATTACTAATAATAATATGATTTTTGGTTCACATCAATAGTAGGAACTATATGGAACTGGGATTTGTTGATTGTGACAGATAATTTTCTGATGAGCCCTCAAATGGGATGATCATTGGAGTAAAGGATGTTGTGATCATACCTAGACATTTTTCATGAAACGTGATTAAGAATGCATACATTAACCAAATGAAATACACAACATAAGAAGATAAGTAAATGATTTTATATTATTTCTGTTAATAGAAACCTTCAAGGAAAGATGATTCAGTTTCCTTTGTGTTGAGAATGTGGAAGGAATCATCCATGAGAATTTATTCAATGAAAAAGATGGTTTTTTATGTTGTAAATGAAGGAAACATATCATGTAACAGTAAAAGAAAAATGAAGAGTTTGATTAATATAATAGATGGAAATATGTCCCATGATAAGACATAATTGATAGTTAAATGCATTGAATGTGTAATGAATTGGAGTTATGCAAATATATGTCAAAAGTTGAAAGGTCACAATGATCATCAGGGGGTATGAGTAATGGTTATAGTATAGATGATGATGAGACTATTTGTGAAATGTGAATTTAAATGGTTATTGAGTAATATGATGAGGTAGCCTTGATATGTATTATAGATGAAGTGAACTAATAAAAGTGTTTATGTATTCAGATTCATGGATTATGAATTGTAAAATATATAGGTACTTTTATGATTATGTTTTTAATTATTTTTTTAAAATAATGTGTTTAATGGTTCTAATGTACTAGAAATGTTATTTAATGGAAAATTATATTTTTAGAAAACACATGATTAAGGTAAATATTACCTTTAATATGTTCTTGTTGTGGAGATAATGATGTTTGAAAAAATATATGTTATATATGGATATGTAAATTGTACTATACTTATTACCTTGGAAGTGGTTAAGGATTTTTTTAACCAAGGTTTTTATGCTTTCATGGAGGATGTTTCAAACTTTTTTGATGGAATATATTAAATAATCATTGTAATAACAATGCATGCTTGTATTAAATAAGTATTTATGGTAATTATTTTGTTTTAAGGGAATACAAGATGAAGGTTTTCACATGTATTCTATATAAAAAACAAGAACTACTTTATCATATATAGGGGTTCAATGTTACGATGATTTAGTGACATTCTTTCTAAATTATTGTAATTGGATCTTTTATAAGGGGTATAAGGTTAACCGTTTATGTAATGGATTATTTTATACATTATAGGAGGTTCTAGAGATTAATATATTACCTCTCCATGTGAGGATTTATTTAAATTTTATATTCTATGATAACCTTATACTATGATCCTAGCTAAAAACATATGAAATGAATTGTCATTATTCCACATGATCGGTTAGTATATCATGAATGAAAAACTAACCTTACATTCTTAGAGTAGGATATGAAGTAAAATATAATAAAGGCCCAAAAAAGGGGAAGGTTATGCTGAAATAAGGTAAGTATATCTTCCCATGAAAAATCATCAACATTAGGGAAAAGGGAATTGAAATAAAATTTCGTCATGTTATCGTCATTTTTTATGACATCAATGACCTTTTTCAAGCCTCATTAGTTTATGGATTTTTATTGTTAGCATTACTCTAAACATGTTCTATATCACTCCCCATGAAAAAATTACAATTATATTTCTATTAGAAATATTGTCATTTATTTTCCACCTTTGTTCTCCTATTTGGAAACCTAGTTAAAAGATACTTTGGTTAAACGTTATGTTTCTAAAATTCCTTTTTATGTAATGTTTTAGTGTTCATTTTTGTGATGTGGGTTTCTAATAATGGAACTTTAAAGTATTAAACCATTGATAACCCATACTGATTTTGAGAGTGAAATTCATTTTATGGTGGGTATAATGTAACAACCTGAGATTCTTGGGATTCTTTTTCAAATTAGTTAATCTTTTTGATATTTTTTGTTTCACACAATAATGACTTTTTCTTTTTTTATATGAAAGAACAATTTTTTAATTAATTATAAAATATTTCATATTAAACTTACACTTTATGAAAAACTTATATTAGCTTTTTATACATGATACACTATGATTATATTGTGTCTCACACATTAAAGAGTCCCTTCGATAGCTTGTGTTGTATCACGTCAGAGTTCTAATTAACTAAATTATACTATTAATATTGTTATTAAAATATTATTATATCAATAACCAAGGTGTTGGAAAGAAAGTTATGAATAATACTAAATAAATTTTGAAAATATGATTTACACATGTATGTAAAATTAATCTTTTGGCAATCAATTGTTATATTTGAATGAATGAACTATTTAAAAATATAGTTATTACTTTTTTAATATGACATTTTTCTATGTAGAAACACCGTTTTATATCAATAAATTAAAAAATAACTTTTGATGAATGTTTTTAATATAATATATATTATGTATTCAATAAAAAATTTCTAACAGTCATCCATTAGATTTAATAGGAATAAGATAAGAAAAAATTCATTTTTATGAATTAAAAATATTTTTTTTCGAAATGGTAATTTTATCAACCATTAATGGAAAAACCATTTTAAATGTAATTTTTCCGCTTTTTTATTAATTCTATGGAAAATATAAAATTCATTTTTGAATATGGGATATCAAAATTTACTTTGGGTGATTTTCTAAATTACTTAAAGAAGTTTCATTTTTTGATTAATAATGATGATTCCAAATTTTCATTGAAAGCTGGATTTTCATATAATTTAATTATATAATAAAATTAGTTTTTGAATTATTTTAAAAGATAATTTAGATATATTTTAAAAATAATAATACAATTTAGATCAATGGAATCAATTTCACATTGAAATTGAATATAAAAAATCAATCTTTTTTTCACTTTTTTCACTTTAAAAACTCATTGCATCATCACATCTATGGGATTTTTTAAATTAGTTTTTTTCATTTATCTATTTGTAATTTGGAAAAATGGATTCCATATTTTGATTTAGAATATTTATTAATTTATAATAAGTACCAATTAATTTTTAACCATAGTGATTAGTGAATGTAATTAAAATTAATTATAGTGATTATGCTAGAAACAGGTTTACTTAGTGGATATACATTAATGTAAAGGGATAGTTAACATAGAAACATGTCCAATATGCATTTTATGGACATATTTCTACCATATCCCCAATTTCCTATAAAATGGAAAATTATTGGAGGCATATTTTGTAAAGAAGACCCCTCAATTGGGTTTACAATTTTATATTTATAAGAATGTCACTCCTCGCCCACTATATAAGGGAACTCACCCACTCACTTTCTAATAACACTCAAGACATCATTTATCATTCAAAAAAATCATAAATTTTATCCAAATGACCATATTTCCATATTATAATCATTAATTTTAATATTAGTCCATCCAACGAATCTCATTGGTGAAATCCAAAAGGAGTTACCTAAAGAAGAGTCAAAATCCTTCCACAAGCTCTTTTGATTTATTATCATTCTACATCATGTGAAATGTTTTATTATTATATGATTATATAATAACCATAGTATCATCAATATACTAAAAAAAATTTATTATAATTTTTATATCTGTAATTTTACACACATCCATCAAATGGGTAACAATCTCACTGTTCATGTATACACTGAACAACAACCTTGTGAAATAATATTGTTCATTTTCCCTATACTACCTCTCATAGTTAGAAATTATGAAATACATATAGATTATATATGATATTTATGATGTATTTATTCTTTTATAATTCATATATAAAGCATTCCTTCAATCTATTCTGTTTTTGTAAATACGATAACTTCGATTATGGATATGTGGATGATGACCTCCTCAATGTGATTTGATTCATTCACAATTTTTAGGGAATTATTAACGAAGTGTTTAATAAATATATATTATATGTATAAATTATTAATTCTATGGTAATTGGAATATATATATATATTATAGTGACCCATCCATTTCTTATATTAATATTTCATCACTTTAAACACGAAAAACATAATAGTATTACACATAAGGATCCAATGGTTTAGTGTCTTGGGAAAACTAAGACCATACATAACAATTTAAAAATCAAGAATAAACATTTATTTAGTTCCTTATTCTTTAGCTTCTTATTGTCCCTTGACCTCTCCTTAGTACATGTAGTCACCTAAGTATATACATCAAAAGGGGTGAGCATAAAACCCTGTAAGAGTATATATAAGAACAATATAACAATGAGTGGGAATAACCATAACATATGCACAGGATCATGAACATGAGAGGAAGCATTAATAAGATACATGAAATGAGGAAATTAATAAAAATTAAACATCATCTAATATTGGTTAACTACTATACATACTTGTGAACAAATTTAGAATCTTGTTCACATATAATTTCACATTAACTCAAGAGATTCATCACTTTACCCAATGCACTAGAGCACTGTA
Organism: Viscum album; assembly: GCA_963277665.1. Lineage (NCBI taxonomy): Eukaryota > Viridiplantae > Streptophyta > Magnoliopsida > Santalales > Viscaceae > Viscum > Viscum album. The sequence continues at coordinate 126,700,992 of OY728151.1, read as the reverse complement.
TAATTCCAGCCACACCCCTCAAATCATAACATTATCATTTATAATTCAGGCTACAATGAACATATATAAAAAATGAACATAAATAACCCATGAAAATGAATGTATTTCAAAACAAAATAACACATTCATATACATTGGGTTCCCAAAATAAAGATGGAATAACATACAAGTTACATGAACTGTCAGCCTTGAATGAGATGTAAAAGGTGTGTTCTCAAATGAAGAATTCTTTTGGAAAACATTTTGTATGACATAAAAACTAGTGAAAAACATTTATATCCTAAAAAGGAATGAAAATTATGAAAAACATATTTTTAAGAAGTAACCATTTCAAAAAGAAGAAGCGAAAGAGGGAGAACCCAAATGATGAAAGTTGGGTTCGAGAATTTTCCCTTACCATATATCTGAATGATTATTCACTTTAATGTCCTTTAAAATGACATATAATCCTTAATTAAAAATTTAATAAACATTTACACATTAATAGGGTTCATTTTGGTTTCATTATGTTATTTTATGGGAATTTTGATGAGTTAGAGAGTTTAAAAACATTGTGCGAGAATGTTCGTTTTTATGGTATTATTGAGTGCTTCAAAAGTATTTATATATTGAAGTTCAGGTAGAACAAGGGTAAATATCTATAAATGATTTTAAATTTTATTAATTATATTCCAGGATTTTAAATGATCATATAATGAATTATGTTATATAACATTTGGATGAATCATTATATAGGAATTTAATGATGATTGTTTGGGTTAATCTGGGCGGTTTTTCGACCACAATGAACATGTTTTGATTAATCATTCAATAATATGATCATATGTTAGATAGAGAACATTAAGTAGGACATAATAAATATAAAATATTCTGGGTCAACCATAAAATTGGTTTCATGACCATATCTAAAGGTAGAAATGGAAAAATAAAACATGTCGATCTTGAAGGTGATAGATTAAGACCTCACGAACAATGTTTTCTTTTATATAATAATAATAAGAGGAGAAAGGGGGTTGGATGATATAATTTCCCATTAGTATCATATAATTTACTTATATGTATAATACTGGAGTTACCAAACCATTGGGATAAATCTAGGTTGGGAGAGTATAAGAAAACTACTAGAAATTGAAAGGAATTTAAAGAAAAAGAAGGAGAGAAATTACATCTGGAATCCTCCTCTTGAGATCCACCTTAAGGGTACTAATCAGGGTCATTTTATGAGACCAAAAGCTCATAGACGTGTGGGAGGGGCTAGGGAAGATGCTCAGTCCATTTTTAGACATGGCTTGATGCTTGAGAGGTGTGTGGAAATGATTTTGTGAAGGGTGTTATTTATAGTGGAGGGGAGAGGGGTTTTCACTATAAAATTCATTATTTTATTATTTTCCCCCAATAAAAGGAATTGTGAGTCTTCTACGACCAAGAATAGTAATTTTTTTCATGTGACCATGAAGCATGTCGGCTTACCTCCGCAGAACATCATACATGACTGTATAATTAGCTTATTTAGCTTATTTTTTAAAATTATGGTATTTCATTATTCATCAAAACTTCATGTATTTCAGAAAAATCCCAAAAATTCACCCCAAATATTTATGGACGTGTATAATCCACTAATTAATTCCATTTTTCAAAAATAATTTTCTAAATAAGATTAATTTAATATTTAATTAAAATCATAATTTTCTTGAAAAACCCCATTTTTAAAATTACAACTAATTTTATAATGCTTTCAAAAATTACATAAGCTCTAATAATATTAACATAAATCTAGAAGACATTTATTTTTAAATTTATAAAAATATTTTAATAAAATAAATTTATTTTTAAATTAAAAAATTATTCATAAAAAATTATTTATGACTTACAAAAATAGCAATACTTTTACTATATTTGAATTGTCACTTATAAGATACATTAATTTAATTTAATAAATCAAGGGTAAAGTTACTATTATTTTTGGAGATTTATTATTCATAAGGGTCATATTACTATTCATAAGGGTAGGTTACAATTCATAAGGGTATGTTACTTTTCACCAAAAAATATTTTTGTATTATTAGACTCCAAAAACCATTTGAAACACAACCGTGTATGTCAGATTTTTGAAATTCAAAACCTCGAAGGGGAAAAATTGTGTTTAATGGTCACATAATATTTAGTATAATTATATTTCATTGTGATTCATAATGGGATTATACAATAAATAATATTTATAAGAAGGGAATTCCAATGATAAAACTTTGGGACATTACATTCTTCCCCCATTATGAAATTTCACCCTCAAAATTTAGTTTTACATAAAAAGCTGAGGGTATATCTCCCTTATCGCCTCTTCTGGTTCCCAAGTAGCTTCATCAAACTTATAGATCCTCCAAAACACTTTGACAAGGTGGGTTGTCTTGTTGCGTAGAACCTCATCTCTCCGGTATAGAATCTCTATTGGCTGCTCCTCATAGGAGAGATCATCTTCTAACTATACCACAATTGATTTTAGTACATGTGAGGGTTCCGGTATGTACTTATTTATAAGTGATACGTGAAAAACATCATGAACATGATCCACATTCAGTGGAAGTGCAAGCTGATAGGCCATAGCTTTTATGCGGTCAAGGATCTCAAAGGGGCTAATATAACTTGGGCTTAGCTTACCTTTCATTCCAAATCACATGACTCTCTTCCATGGTGAAATTTTAAGGAATTTTTTTTCTCTAATTTCTACTCCATTTCCCTTCTATGATTGTCAACATATATATTTTTACGACTCTGAGAAGTATTGATGTGTTTCTGGATGAATTGAACCTTCTCTGTCATCTCTTGCACTAGATCAGGTCCAAGTGGCTTTCAATGTCCAACTTCATTAAAATAGGTTGGAGTTCTACATCGCTTACCATATAATGCTTAATAAGGAGCACTGTGAATACTCGAGTGGAAGCTATTTTTGAATGAGAACTCTACCAATTGAAGATTCTGAACCCATACACCATTGAATTCTATATATCATTCTCTTTGGATATCTTTAAGAATATGAATAGCCATTTTTAGATTGTCCATTGGTTTGTGGGTGATAGGTCGGGCTGAAATTTAATTCAGTACTCAAAGCATGTTGAAGGCTCCTCCAGAATTTAGATGTGAACCTTGGATCACGGTCAGAGACAATTGAGAGTGGAACACCATGTAGTCTCCCCACATCATCCACATATATCATTGCATGTTTTTCAAGTGAGAGATGTTCCAAAATGGTGATAAAATTAGTAGTCATAGTGAGTCGATTAACCACAACCCATATCATATTATTTCCCTTCGACTTCTATAGAAGACCCATGACAAATTCCAAAGTATCATTTTTCTATTTCCACTTGGGAATCGGCAATGGCTGCATCATCCCATGGGACTTTGGTCACTCTGCTTTAACTTTCTAACATACCAAGAACCTTGATATATATTATGGAATCTCCTTCTTCATGCTATCCCACGTGAAGTGTTATTTGATTTCACAGTACATCTTGGTGCTACCAGAATGGATAGAGAATGTTGAGCTATGTGCATTGTCCAATAGATGCTTCTTTATATCGAGTGATGGAGGCACACAAAGCTACATTCCAAACCAAATCACACAATATTCATCATTATGGAACTCATGCAGCTTCCCTTCTTTTACTGCATTCACCCTCTTTTGTATCTCCACATCATCCCTTTTTTCTTCCTTAATCTTCTCTTGGATGGATGGTTGCACAATAATTTGGGCAAGGAAGGATGTTCCCCTACCCTTATGAATTATAAATTTATCCTTTGAATATCCAGGAAAATAGGGTCTTTCTCCATATATAACTTGGATAGAGTAGCAGGTTCTTTTCTGCTTAGGGCATGAGCTACCTTGATCACCTTTCCTGAATGGTAGTGAATAGAGTAATCATAATCCTTGATTATCTCTACCCATCTCCTTTGACGCATATTAAGGTCTTTTTGAGTGAATATATACATTAGGGTCTTGTGGTTGGTGTATATGTCACACTTCTCACAATAAAGGTAGTGACATGAGCTTTTCAAGGAAAAACTCATGGATGTTTTCTCTAGATCATGCGTCTGGTAGTTTTGTTCATGGATCTTCAACGGCCGTGAGGCGTATGCTATCACATTATAATTTTTCAGGAGTAGACAACCCAATCCTTTATTTGAAACATCACTGTATATTACAAAACTTTATCCACTTTTTGGTAGTGTGAGTACAGGTGCAGTGATCAGCCTTCTCTTTAGATCCTTGATTATTCCCTAACATTCTTCCATCCAGACATACATTACCCCTTTCCTTGTTATCTTCATTAGTGGGCTTGAAAAATCTTCAGATGTTTCTCACAAATTGTCAGTAGTACCAAGCTAATCCACAAAAACCACGGATTTCAGTGACACTATAGGGTCTAGTCCATTCCACATCTTCTTTTGTTTTTGAAGGATCCACAGAAATTCCTTCACTTGTGATCACATGTCCCAAGAATGTGACTTGCTTAATCCAAAAGTCACAGTTTCTAAACATGGTGTACCACATCCCCTTTCTCAATGTCTCTGACACAAGTCTTAGATGTTATTCATGTTCCTCCTTGCTCTTGAATTAGATGAGAATATCATCCCTGAACACTACCACAAATTTTTCTAGGTAATGTCTAAAGACTCTATTAATCAAATCCATAACAATTTTAGGGGAATTAGTTAGCCCGAAGGGCATAACCAAAAAATCATAGTGCCCATACCTTTTACATAAGGCAGTCTTCGGAATATCTACCTTCATCGCCTTTAGTTCTAGATATGCAGAATGAAGATCCTCCTTTTAGAATTATTGATCTCCACTTAAATGATCGACCAAGTCATCAATCCATGTAAGAGGATACATGTTCTTTATGGTGATCTTATCATGTTCCAGATAATCGATACACAACCTCATTATTCCATCCTTCGTCTTCACAAAGAGAACTGTCACACCCCAAGGTGATGCACTAGGGCGTATGAACCCTTTTCCAGATGCTCTTGAAGCGGCTTCTTCAACTCCAATAGATCAATATGCACCATCCTATATGTACACTTTGATATAGGTGTAGCTATGGGTATGAGTTCTATTGAGAATTGTACCTCATAATCAGGGGGAATTTCTGGTAACTCTTCGGGAAAAACATCACTGTATTCCCTCATGATGGTCATTTCTCATGGTTGGAACTTTCCTTTGAATCAAACATTTGGGTGAGATATGATTCTTCATAGGAATCAACATCCACACCATTGATGGATTTTTTAAAGGAGATTCATGATCTTAGTTGAATTTGTAGTGGATCATGGAATGGTTCTGAATATGAAAAGATATTTCCTTTTAACGATTGTTGATATATGCTCTATATAATGAGATTCAATCCATTCCCATTATTGCATCGAATTCCACCAATGGAAGTATTACCAGATTCGCTGGAAGAATCATCCCACATATGCCAATAGGAGAAGAGTCAAACACATGGGTTGCAATGATTTCACCACTTTGTGTTATTACATATATCTCTACATCAATGTTTCGGGGCTTATATTATATAGTTCTAGTAAACATGAAAGATACAAAAGAATGCATAGATCCAGAATCAAATAAGTATTTTTCTATTCTTCAGTGAATAGAAAGTGTACCTAGTATGACATCATTATCTTTCTCCACTTCCACAATTGTGATGGCATCAGCTTTCCCTTTTTCCTTTGGCTTTGGTGGCTACTAACACTGATTACCCTTGAGAACTCAAGGTTTAGTGCACTGGGTTGCATAGATTCCTAGCTCCCTACAGTTTTAGCGTTGATCCATGGGTGGTTCTCTCCTTTATTCGGCTACATTCCCCTTCTTTTTCATGTATTTTTGACGCTCTTGATCATGGTGACCTTATCTCATGCACTTGATGTATTTCACCATCCCTTCAATGTTGTTCCTATGGTGAAACTTCCCACATTTTTGGCATGTGGGTCATTGAGTTTTCCTCCCAGCTTATTCATTAGATATACCAGCATGAAACTCCATCTTTCATTTCTCATCACCATAGCCATGAGACCATTCTCCAAACTCAATCTGCACTTTGATAGAACATCGAACAACTTCTTCATAACTCCCGAAGTCTATAATTACAAAACCTTTAGAAATTGTTGTTTTAATACACAAAAAATCTATCAATTTTGCTATCATTGTTGATAAAAAAACCGGAATCATACATTACAAGCCTTGGAAAATTTTCTTGTTAGGTTTTGGCAGATTCTCCATCTTTTTTCTTGATCTCTAATAATTCCCTCTTCATCTTCATGCGAAGAGTTCTTGGGAAATACTTGTTAAGAAACATTATATTAATGTCTTCCCATTCTATATCTTCAATTTCATCCCTTTTATTTGTGTTCTGAATCAAAGCCCATCACTGATCAACCACTCAATATAGATGAAAGATGGATAGATTCACTTTCTCCATCTCAGAATAGTGAAACAAAAAAAAATATCTTCTCCAAGGATTTGACCCACTATTCCTCAATTAGTGGATTGGATGATCGATTAATCATTGGTGGTCGTTGCCTCATAAAACACTCAATAGCTAGTCTCTCCCTATTTCGTGAAGGAGGACGTTCCCCATTATTATGGTTATTGTTCATAACCTGAGATAATTGGGTAACCATAGCTATGAAGTTTTTAACTCCACAACCCAAATCATTGGGGATGTCGTTCGGGCAATCATTGCATTGTCCCTCACATGAGTTGTTGGCCAGGTTTCTCCTGGTTCCCACCATTTTCAAAAATAGAAAAGGTTATAACCAAACATAAGTCAACAAGTAATGATTAAAAAATTAATTTAAACAATTTATAATTAGATAATAACATATGGTATCCCTATGTAATGATTCTTGTGTGCATATTTGTACTTAGTCTCATGCTAGAGGCTTTCTCTAAGGTTCACCAATCCTAATTCCCAAATTAACTAAGCCTTTCCTCTGATACCAACTATAGAAACCCAGCCTTTTATTATATTACTATTAAATCATTTTAAATATGATAAACATAATAGTATTACAAATAGAGGACCCAAAGGTTTATTGTATTTGGAAAACTACGACCAAACATAACAATTACAATATTTAGCATAAACATTTATTTAGTTTCTTCTTATCTAGTTTCTTATTAGAACATGAACTATCCTTATTCTATGTAGTCACCTGAGTATATACATCAATAGGGGTGATATAAAATCCCAGAAATATGATATATATGAACAATATAAAAATGGGGGAGCATAATAATAACATAGGCAAAAGATCATGAACATGAGAGGAAGCATTAGTAAGAGACTTGAAATGTGGAAATGCATAAAAATGAAACATAATTTCATACTGGTTAACTACCACACATACATATGAACAATCCTAGAATATTATTCACATATAATTTCACATTTACTCATTAGATTCATAAATTTACCCAATGCATTGGAGCGCTGTATATTTCTAGGCACACCTATCACATCATAACAATAAAATTTATCATGCTTTCCACAATAAACATATATAAAAATTGAATATAACTAATCCATGAAAATGAATGTGTTTAATATCATATTAACACATTCATAAACAATGGGTTTCCAAAAGAAATATCTAATAACATATAAGTTACATGAACCGTCAACCTTGAATGAGAAGTAAAAGGTGTGTTCTCAAACGAAGAGTTCTTTTGGAAAATATTTTGTTTGACATAAACAAAAGTGACAAACATGTATATCATCTAAAAGGTAAAATAATGATGAACAAATGATTTTTAAGAAGTATCCATATCCAAAAAATAATTTAATGAGGGAGAACCTGAAGGATGAGTGTTGGGTTCAAGAATTTCCCCTTACCTTATATTTGAACGCTTCCTTTGATTTAATGTCATTTATAATGACATTATATTCATTAATTAGAAGTTTCAGAACCTTTTATACATTAATAGGAGTAATTTTGGTTTCATTATGTTATTTTAAGGTCATTTTGATGAGTTAATGAGTTTAAAAACATTGCTGGGGAATGTTCATTTTTATTGTTTTCTTGACCATTCCACATGTATTCATAAATTGAAGTTCAGGTAGAACATGGGTAAACATATAGAACTAACATTAAATTTTATTAATTATATTACCGGATTATAAATGATCATTTAATTAATTATGTTATATACCATGTGGATGATTCATTTTAAAAAAATTCAATGATTGTTTGGGTTAATTTGGGTGGTTTTTCGACCACAACGAACTTGTTTTGATTAATAATTTAGTAACATGAAAATAAGTTAGTTCCAGAACATTATATTGGACATAAACATATAATATATTCTGGTTCAACCAGAGAAATGGTTTCATGACTAGTTATAATTGGTAGATATAGAAAAAGAAAACATGTCCTTCTCGAAGGTGACAGATTAACACCTCACGAACAATGTTTTCTTTTAAAAAATAAAAAGAAGAGAAGAAAGGGGGATGGATGATATAAAATCCTATTAGTATAATAAAATTTCATTATCTGTATAATAATATAGTTAACAAACCATTTGGAAAATGATAGGTTGAGAGGGAATAAAAAAATAACTTCAAATTGAAAGGAATTTAAAGGAAAAGATGGAGAGAAATTACATCTTGAATCCCCCTCTTGAGATCATCCATAACGGGGCCTAAGAATGATCTTTTGAAGACACCAAGAGCTCTTTAAATTGGGGGAGGGGATAAGGAAGATTCTTGGTCAGAGTTTAGACAAGGCATGAAGCTTGAGAGGTGTGAGGAAAAGAGGTTGCGAATGATGGTATTTATAGTGGACGGTAGAGAAGTTTTCTCAATATAAAATTCATTAGTTTATTATTTCCCCAAAAAATAAGTATTAGTGAGTATTCCATGACAATTAATAGTAATTTTATCAAGTGATCCTGAACCAAGTAGGCTTACATCAGCAGAACATCATACATGACTCTTTAATTATCTTATTTAGCTTATTTTTGTAAATTGTTGTATTACACTATTCATAAAAAATTCATGTATTTCATAAAAATCCTTTAAATTCACCCCAACAATTTTTCATTGTTTAAAATCCAAAAAATAATTCCATTTTTAAAAAATAATTTTCTATATATTATTAATTTAATATTTAATTAAAATCATAATTTACTTGAAAAAAACTATTTTAAAATTAAAACTGATTTTATAGTGCCTTCAAAAATCTATTAAGGTCTTATAAAATTACCTTAAAACTAGAATACATAGATTTTTTAATTTATGAACACATTTTAAGAAAATAAATTTTATTTTAAATACAATAATTAATTATAATTAATTATATATAAATTACAAAAATACCAATACTTTTACTATGTTTAAATTGTTACTTATAAGATATCTTAATTTTGTTTTATTAATCAAGGGTAAGGATACTTTTATTTGAGGAGATTTACTATTCATAAGGGTCATATTACTATTAATAAGGGTAGTTTATTATTCATAATGGTATGTTACTACTCACCAAAAATTATTTTTTCATTATTAGACTCAAAAAAACATCTTGAACCCAACCGTCAATGTCAGATTTTTGAACTTCAAAACATAGAAGTGAAAAAATTATGATTAATGGTCACATGATATTTAGTATATTTATATGTAATTGTAATTCCTAATGTGATTATATGATAAGAAATAATTATAATAAAGGAATTCCATTTATAAAACTTTGGGTCGTTACATATATACATATATGTCATTTACATTCTTTTATTCATTATGACAAGAAAATGAAAACATGGTGCATGAGTACGTGTAGCCTACCGTCTCCATATATAGTTTTTTCCATTTCATATTTATAATTTTATATATTATTATAAATATTAATATTCTTCATATATATTATATTTATATCATGTTTTAAATATTTTAAATAAGTAAATCATGATCTATGTGAGGGGTTCAAGAATAACAATTTAAATCATATACAAAAAATTGGATATTAATCAAAACATAATGTAAACATTGAATTGTTAATAAATAGATAATATAAATTAATAATAAGATAATATATGGTATTCAATACATAAATATGGTTATTTGGTACATTTATAATAAACATATATTTATTATAATAGAGGTTTGAATGTGTACGAATAAATTCAAGACTTGAGATATGTGTTTTCTCGTCTAACTTTTATTTTAGTGAGACTTATTCATTATTCACCACTTATTTATATTTTTTTGTATTTAATTACCATGAATGTATTCTATGATTTATATAATTAAATTACTTAGTATTTACATATCCAATTGATGATATTTCTTTCATGAGGTTTATTGTTCAAAATTTACCAATTCGGTAAAGTAATTTTTCACAATTTTCTTTATTTGAGATACATGACCCATTATTCACCAATATTATTCTATGAGGTTTATATAATTACCTTTGAAATTTTATATCATGAATGTATTTATTTTATTTATTTTTTTAATAATTATGTAATGTTATTATTCCATGGATATTATGATTCAAAGTTACCACTTTTTTAGCTATTTATTTTTACAATCTCATCATTTATTGGTATTGTTTATTATTATGATTCTTTTGATGAAACACTATAATACCTAACTTAATAATTCTCATTAAAAAATTTTATCCTATATTTATTTAAGATATCTTATAATAATGGTATCATGTTTTAACTTATAGGTATTCATTATAATTATCAATGAAATTTTAAGAAAAATTGACCTTATTCCTATTTAAGGTCAGAAATATATGTTATTTAAAAAAAAAATCTCTATAAATGTTTTCAAAAAAATAATACTATTAGACTATTATTTTTAAAATATTATTTTACCCATGATTAACCTTTTTAGAAAATGTTGTTGGTGAATCTTATTTTTTATTTCTGAATGGGTAGGTTGTTTAAACATTTTATAGTGAAAAGGAAATGATCTTTATGTACGATCTTACCCTCCTTCATGACCATCATTTCCGTAAATATTACTTTTCATGTTTAAAAATTTATGTTTTTCCTAATGTTCTTGAAGAAAATTAATGTTGTTTTGAAAGAAAAATGTTTTAAAAATATATTATGCTTATTTTATATTTTTTCAAGGAAAAATATCTTCAAAATTTTTTATGATTAAATTATTAGTATTCATTGAAAAAGGGTTTATTTTTTTCAAGATTTAATTGTATGTTTTCAAGGATATATGTTATCAAACTATTTTTAAATCTTCACTTATAATTTCACAAAATTTATTTTTAATGAAATGGAATTCAATATATTTTCAAGGTCCTTTATATATTTTAAATATAGTTTTCAATGATTTTTTTTTTCAAATGTTTTCAATATAACATTATAAGTTTATAGGATTATTTTCACTATTTTTTTTCAAAAGGTTTAATGTTTAAAAATAAAATTTTCAAATATTAGAGGTTATTTTACTAAATAAATGTTTTATATTTTTTAACAAAAATCCATTATGATTTTTTCTAATTGGTTTTTATAGAAATGGATTTTGTAAATTTTTCTATCCATGAAAATTAAATATTATAAAATAGGCCCTTAGAAACACTGAAAATAGCCTTTATCGGCACTAGAGAAGTACTGAATAATAAAAAAAGACAAAAATCCATAGTATTTTATCTGGGCTAAAAAGGTGCTGATAAAAGAGAACATTTATCGGTGATTATAAGATAACTAATAAATGGACCTTCATTATTTTTTGTAAAAGTGCTGATAAAGGAACCATTTATCAAAGCTTTTAAAAATCACTGATAAAGGAACCATTTTTCAGTGACTTTAAAAGCACTACTAATGGGGCATACTACAATATACTATGGCTGAAATCTATTGAACCAGTGAAATGTGTTGTTACAACACACAACAACCAAAAAAATATGACCAGATGTCAAAAAAAATAATGTTCCAATACTAAAATTAAATGAAATTAAATTTATAACAAAATTAAAAAAACTATATTATAGACATTTGAAGCATTGGTTAATACAATAAAATAAATTTAAATTATTACATACATTCAATAAAATAAATATTCCATTGACTTCTAATCATGATTAAGACTCTTGATATTATTAAACAAACCACCCTTGATAGAGTAGAAGAACACACCTAAATAATATACCAATTCTTATGATAGTAATAATATAATGAAATTAAATAAAAAAATTGTAATTTTAAACCTAACATTGACTCATAAAACACTGTGTATTAGATTGAGTTTCTATTTATTCTTAAATGACACAACATTTAATATTCATATTCATTTATTATCCTTATGAAAATTAATTAAATGTGTATAATATGAAGCCGTACAGGTGCTGTCTAGTGGTTGCATCCTATGGTGGTGTTTTGGATGTCTCAGTTTCGAGCCTTTCCATGGACATTAAAGTTCGTTTTTTTATTTATAACCCTCCAATAATTTATGTAATATAAATAATTATAAGATAAAATTAATATTAAAATCAATTAATTAATTTAAGATAGAGGGATGATAAAAAAATATTATCCTGGTTTCTCGGTTTGGGCAATGTGATGCGTGTCTTAAACTAAAATTACACTTGTATAATGAAAAGACACACTTGGAGTCATACTAGTGAAACCATGAATCAGATTTATGTGTGTATAATTCCTAAAAATATAAAATTACTTATGTATAATTTTCATAAAGTATCAAAATAATTTCAATATCTTTTCTCATATTTGAGTACATAATTTTTCTTTTTTACTAAAATGTCATTTTAAACTAGAAACACACACTTTGATATAATAGTAAAAAATTGTGTTGGTTTTATGTTATAATGATACATAAATTTCACAAATGTGTTTTGAATCATTATCCTAATGTTTTAAGAAAATATGAGCTTGTTTGATCAGTTTTTAGTGAGTGACTTTTTGAACTAAATTGTCAATTTTAAACTGATAATGGAAAAGTTAATTCATACTAGGAACATAGTGTATCATATTGAAGTGAGGATGATTTTAAAACATCATTAATGTCTTATGTATCATTCAAATAAATTTTCAAAACAGTCCCAATTAATTTTCTATGTTTTAGTATCTTTGTTGGCCTTTTACTAAAGTTGAGGTCAATTTAAAATTTAAAGCCGCACTTTTAGTCATAACGCTCAGACTCTATATCAATATGAGGTTTTCCTGATTTATATATGTATAAAATTAAATATGTATCTCTTTTCTAATGTATAAAAACAATCAAAATTCATTTTCAGGGTTTTGAGTAGGCCACATGTCTTTTTTCTCTAAAATGTCATTTTAAACTGCAAACATGTACATTAACTCATATTGATCACATATTGTATTGGTTTGATGTGATACAGATTCAAACAGATCACAAATGACTTATGTATTGTTTCCCCAAATTATCAAGAAAATTCGGGTGCATTTACTATGTTTTCACTGACTAACACTTTTTAAACTAAAATGTCATTTTTAAAATAATAACTACCGCTTTGAGTCATAATTGGTTTATAGTGTATCAAATTTTGGTGAGGCTTATTTTTCAATGTTATAAATGACATATGGATTGTTTTCATAATGTTCCAAAACAATCCAAATGCATTTTCTCAGTTTTCAGTAGGTCAGTTTTTTTGTTTGCTAAAATTGACGACAAGTTTAAATAAAAAGACACACCTGTAGTCATATCGGTCACAGTATGCATCAGATTGAGGTTGAGATGATTAATATTCCTCTAAAATGATATATGGATCATCTTACTAATGTCTCAAAACAATATGAATGGTTTTTCTCATTTTTATTATATAACTTTTCATTATTACTAAAATGTAATTTTAAACAAAAATTTCAAACTTTTCCTAATATGGATCACATCGTGTATCAGTTTGACATGAAAAAAATGAAAAATGTCAAAAATAACATAAGAATAATTTTTATAAATTTTCAATATGATATGACCGTGTATTCATTTTTTCAGTATGTGATACTTTTTTAGCTAAATTATGTATTTTAAACTGATAATAGAAAATGTGAGTAATACCAAGCACATCGTATATTTGATTGAGTTGTGGTGGATTCTTACAAATAAAAAATTAATTAGGGATCATTTTTTTAAACTATAAAAATCATATAAAAGTGTTTTCGTTGTTTTGAGTAGGTAAGTTGTCCTTTTTAATAACATTTATGTAAATTTTAAATAAAAATATGCCATTGGAGTTATACTGATCACACCATTCCTTGGATTGAGGTGAGGCTCATTAAATAACATATAAAATGTCATATGGATCATTTTCCTAAATTATAAAGACAATGTGAATGTTTTTTTTTGTATTTTATTTTCATTTTTTACAAAAAAATGTCATTTTAAACTGGAGACATGAACTTTGATTCATACTGATCGCATCATGTATCTGTTTTATATGACACAAATTACTACAAATTATAGCTAATTTATTAATCAATTTATTAAATTATCATGAAAATATTAGAATTTTATCAAAAATTTTACTGAGTGAAACTCTTAAGACTAATATGTCATTTTTAAATTGATAACAGGAACTTTGAGTCATAATGAGAAAATCATGTATCAGATTAAGGTATAGTTGATTCACACATGTCACAATTGATGTATGTATCATATTCCTATTCAATACAAATAATAATAAGTGTTTTCTTATTTTTGAGTAGGTTTGTAGTCTATTTTAATGAATTTTATGACACTATAAAATGGAAATAGGAACATCGAGTCATAACCATAAAATCATGTGTTAGATTGAGTTATGACTAATTCCTACAAATCCCATTGTATCAAAATAATACTAATAGGAAATTTTACCATGATTTCTAATTCCATTTTTATTGAACTATAAACACTGCCTATTAAATCAACGTTCTTATATAATAATTATTTCTCCTTGTTCAAATATAGAATGTTAGAGCAAGATCATGTGCCAATTATATAATGACGAAACACCATAATAGGAAAATAGGATTCCTATAATATTTTATATTTCAATGTGAATTTTTTGAATGATAATAACATGGACTCAATATTATGTGCTGGAAGTTCAAAAAATAAAGGCAATGGAATGTGTGGTAACATTGGAAGAATGTAACATTTTATCACTTTTCTAGCTAGTTGTAGAGAGTTAAATGAAATATACGACAGTGTAAATGATCATTGAAAAAATTGAACATGTATTGGATAAAAATGATAATGATATTAATGTATAAATATTAGATAAAATGGGGAATAAATTAATTAAATATTTAGTATGAATTTACATTTTCATTATTTTCATATGTATTCTTAATTCATTTCTTTAATAACAATATCTCAATTATAGACTTGAAGTCCAATCTCTCATGATCGTGAGCTGATTCAAACCAATCACTCCAACTTCTACAAAAGAATCCACTTGTATAAAAAAAATATTTGAGTAACACTAAAAAACATTAAGCATTAATATAAAAGATTACATTAATTATATGGAAAATGATTTTATTGTGGAAAAATCAATATTTTCTATGGAACTAAGAAGTGGAGAGAAATGGAAAGAAATTAATAAATTCAAACAGTTCATGTGTGAAATGTTTTGGTTGGATAACAATTTTTTGGATGTTTTGGTGAAGAATGGCATGAAAGTTGCATAGGACAACCCAATTTGAATAAAATAGCCCAACTGTATAAGAAATAAATTCTTACGTGATTAATAATATAATAAATTAAATTAAACAAAATATATTAAACAATACATTAATTATATAGAAAATTATTTTATTGTTAAAGAATTGAGATTAGATTTTTGATTGATCATGGGAAACAACGCTTCTCTTCCAAAAATGGCAGTGGAGGTAACGTGAAAGAATGTGATAAATGAAACACTATATAGGTGAGAAGGATTTGCTGGAGAAGAGGTATATTGAATTTTCGGTGCATAATGGTATGAAATATGGATATAGGTCTTCTAAAATAAACTAAATCAATAATGAATAATGATAATCAAATCATAGTTTCATTATATAATTTTTGGTAAAATAGAGAAAGTATATCATAAAATTACATTGATATCATTACAAAGAGTTTACTTCATTATATTTTTTTCTTAGGAAGGACTCATAAAATTTTATTTTTCAAAAGGCATTTTCTAAATGAGTAGTCAAGCACTTAATTTAAAATGTGTTGATGTAGTAGAGAACATATAATATTATGAGGGAAAAAATTTTATATTAAAAAACATGTTTTCCTTATCATTTAATTCAATATATTTTTATTGGTTTAGGGATTTGGTTACTTTATCAAGAATAAAAATACCCATATGGTTTAATTTCTCATCACTTGCTTCTCTCTCCTATATCGTCGATCGTTTAGGTCATGGTTGAACCATCCCCCACACTCTGTCCCTCTCGATTGAGGGAGGAGGAATTCATTCCTCCCTCATCATCTCCCCATGTTCCACCATTTTCAAATTCACAGATCCTGAAAACCTTTTTCATTTTCCCCTAATTCATGTTTTCTTTAAAGACTATTCCTTTGATAATGAAGTTCATTCAGTCCCACTTTCATCCCGGGTGTTCACCCTAGATTCTTTTTTGACGGAACACTCCTTGGTCACTGGTTTCAAGATGTAGTTTACCAATGTTGTGTGGTTTTATATATATATTTTTACTCTTCATGGATGTTACATGAACATTAGATATTAGGTATTCTTAATTAAAGGAATATATCGATCCCATTCACAAGAAAATAAGATTTCATCTACACTTTGGCCAATGTTTTGTGAGTTCATTCAGGTTTTTAAATTTCTCTCTTTCTATAGTGGTTTTATTTCCACCTTTAGTGTGGTTCTCCTATCACAGTGAACCAGATATCTCAGACTGACCTTCCCCTACCTTTTCAAAATCTGGTGATTCTTCATTTGATTGGGAATATAGTGGGTCATTTTCTCTTCTCAGACACCCATACCTATGTTGTTTTTCATCTTGTATGTCTACGTATTTTTATTAAAGCTGATTTCACTAAGAACAAACTGGATTATATGTTCATCAAGTTTGGGGATAATTGTGTTTTTATTATAAGGTATTCAACGAATTATGGGATTCCTTTTGTTCGGTATGTTGGCATCTTTGTCATGATGTTAGTAGATGTCTATGAGTAGTGGTTTTCAATTCTTGGGAGGTCTCTCATTCTGTGGGGAGGATGGAAGTAATACTGGACTATCTAAAATTGGTATAGTGTGGAAAAATGGGTGATTTGGACCCATTGGGTTCTAGAATGTTTGGACTCTCACTTGAGGTCTGATTTGGGAGTCATTTCACTATCAAGGCGGAATCAAGGAGACTCGAGGGACGATGTGGGGGAATTTGGGGTACTAAGAAGTTGTATAAAGATATCTCCCTATTTAAAAGATGTTGTAAGATGGTGTTGTATTTCTCCCCCAAAGCATATTATTCGTGGAATGGGTGAGGATGGTTCATCTGGAATAAACAATCTAGATCATAAATAGTAGGGTTTTATATGGATTTGGAGAAAAGATTATATTAGTTAGCAGGGTATGCAAAAAAACTCTTGATGAAGATTTAATAACTGAGGAAAGAAAGCATGCCTCTATCGAAGGCATAGATAATGCTAGAGGATCTAGTTTTAGCTCTCATAATCACAATGTAGTATTGGGAGATGGTGAGTCTCCACCTTTTGAGGATGGGATTGAAGAGGGGGAAGGACATAAAGGTAGGTTGGTTATAAATGTAGTGGATAATTATTCTACCTCATAGCCTTGGCCCTCGGGAAAAGAACAAATTGAACTTGAGGAAGTGTATCTTCACTCCTCTTCATTGAAAGGAAAGAACACCCTCATGGATTCAAATGCTATTATTAAAAATATGAGACATCCATAAAGAAGGAAAGAGTAATCATATTTTCCAAGGCCTCCGATTACAAGGTCCTCTAGAAAAAGAAAACACCCCCAAAAGAGATTTAATTAAACTGGTGAAATCCAAAAGTGTAATTTTATGGGTTCCATTATTATTGTGTAACTTTTATTTAATGAGACTATTGAAACAAAAAAAAAGTTATGAACTACAATATATCTGATGATTGTAGAAAAGGAGATCACCAAATCGGGTAACAACCAGGAGCTTCTCATGCACTCGAATGAGGAATATTAATGGAATATTTTCTAATTACTATATAAAATAATGATGCACACATAATGTTCGAAATACTATTGCAAGTTGATACAAATGAAGATCAATCCACTTGGATTGACAAGAAACATATGATCATAATACATGGTTTCAATGAGAGGAAAACAAGCTTGGAATAGAATGTGTAGACCTGGTACAAGACAACATCTCACATTTATGATCTCACTAAGGACGGTATAAGAAGGCTGGTTACATTCATTGAATCGAAACTATTTAAGGTAACTAACTTGATCCATTTTAAATTGTTCTAGAATGTAATATTGATCACTTATGATATCGGATATTATTTGTATTCTGAAATTAGTTTTTTCCCACATTTTCATTAATAGTGTTGCTGGACTGAAAAAATTATTAGTTCAATAATACTCTCATTGTGTCCCTCACTAATGTAAAATAAATTTTATACATTAGGACCCTCATGAACTAATTGTGATCTCCCAATGAAAAGTTTAACCTTGATTAAATTTTCATCACACTCAAATTTTTTTTAGTCGCTAGTAGAATACATAACCAATTATTTTTCCTAGATCTCTGGGATAAAATTTAGGCAAGTATAGTTATTCCATTTTTAATGCCTCATTTTTCCCCTTCAACACCAAAATTCACCTTCAAGAATCCAATTTCATCGACATTAACTACACTCATATTGTAAATTATGACCAACCTATCGTTGATTCCATATTTTGTTTTACCATAAACATTTAGTAACGTACCAATAACACTATAAAATTAATTTTTTCTATATGAATTACATTAACAGTGTTTGACAATCAAACAATTCCAATAAAGTAATTCAAACAAAATTTGTATCTTCTTATAACTGGAATTTTATATTTTTTTAAATTATTTACCAAAAACAGTGTCAATATCTTTTGTTTTATCAAACTATTTATCACCTATTATTAGAGATGTTGGTGTACCTTGATTGACATTCCCATTTAATATTGTCATCTAGGATCAGTATATATGTCTTTGAGGTAAAAAAATCATTTTCTAGAAACACATTTTTTTAAGAATGGCTCAAACGAATAGAGTGTGTGCGTTTTCAAAAATAGGATATCCCAATATTCCATTATTATAACGGACTTCTAAATTATCATAAAATGGGAAGTAGTTTATCATTATGTAAAACATTTCTCTCAATGTTAATTACTCACTTATGTGAGTTTCATACATTTTACCCCCTATATACCACATCAATTCCTGATATTCGATCAATAGATCCAAAGAGACATCAAAATCATTACATTGTTTCATCGGTCTAGGTATAGTTAGAGACATCATAATATATTTGTGCATCATGAAAAATCATGGATGAAAGTTATAATTTACCAAAATGATGGTCCAGGTAATGTGAGTACTACTCTATACACCAAAATTGTATATTTCATTTATACATAACACAAAATTTATGTTTCTCAGCACATTTATATATTCCAAATACTTGTGATCAATCTCCATCGAATGAGTAGAATCTACTGGATGTCGTAGGTTCCCACATTTAAGACATTCAATCTTGTAACTAAGACTATTACTACCTCTGTTTAAATGTTCCATAAATTCCTTATTAAATCCTATAAACAAATTTAAATATAATACCAGAAATTAATGAGTAATAAGAAACACAAATATGAAAAACTAAAATAATAAACTATCATTTGATAAACTATAGTATATAAATATTAATTTATTAAACATTTTGACAACGAATGAGTTATTTCATATACATGGATGGTAATATGATATTTCTAAGGGTGGAACTAATACATTGTAAAGACCCAGAAATTTCAAGGAAAATTTTTTGTTAATTTTCTTTGGAATTTTATGAGTCCGCAGTTTCAGAAGGCACCTGATTCCGAGGCCCGGAGTGCCCGGAATTAATTTCCGAAGTTTGGCTCGGGTACGTTCAGTGAACGAACGAGCGAGATTTCCTAACTTTTGATCCGGTGCTCGGAATTGAAATCCGAGGACACCGATGAACTCGTAGCGCCGATATTCGCTTAAGGAGACCTTTCCCGAAGTTGCGTTTACACGAGGGGAGTTGTAAAAATAAAATTGTGAATGTTAAAATAAAAATTTAACTTCAATTTTTATTTTTATCTTCCTTAAGTGTTTTTATCCTTTGGGTGGAAGTTGGGTTACAACCCAACTTCCCTTGGGAGGTTAAGAGGGTGGTGGGGCCCACACGAACCCCACCCCTTCATATCCTCTAACCCCCCCCCCCCCCAACTCACAATTAATGATGTAAACTTAGGTTATAACTTATGTCATTAATAAGTGAGTTTAATTAAAGTTTTGAAATTCAAACTCTTGAATTTCAAAAGACTTAAGTTGTGTTAAGTTGTAAAGTCATGCTTTAATTTTAATAAACTTAAGTTATTACTTAAGTTTTAATTGTGGGGAATTAAATGAAGAGGTTTGAATTTCAAACCTTTGAAATTCCAAACCCTTCTATTTAATTCAGTTTTTAGTTTCCTTTGCGGGTTGGCGTTTTCTGTGCGGAGAGGAAAAGAGGGAGGCTTCTTGTGAGTTCTTCCTCCACGACGAAGAACGCGGCATCCTTCTTCCACGACGTCGGACTGCAACGCGTTGGATTTCCTCCACGACGCCGCAACGCATCCTCTCCGCGACGTGCTTTCCGCGGCGAACCTACGTCCGACGCCGCAACGCACTTTCCGCGACGTGCCTCTCGCGGCGAACCCACGTCCGTCTACCGCGACGCCATAACCGCGCTGCCGACGACGTCTTCTTCCGTGACGTCCGACCTCCGCGACGCTCGTCCTTCGCGGATCGTTGATGAGCTCCGCGAGCTTCCTTCGAGGTAGGGGTTGTTGATTCAATATTTATTTATTCCTTTTCTTGAACGTGGATCTCGCATGTCTAACATGAGGCTTGAATGTTTAAGTTGAGTTATTTATTTAACGTGAGGGGGGCCGGACCGCATGAACACGGCCGAACCCCCCTCCATCGTTTATGTTGATTTATCTTGCGGGTAGAAGCAAAGTGGCGTGGTGCCATCGCACCACGTGGACATTCGTGCAATTATTTTACGCGGCGCCGTCGCGCTACGCCGAGGAGAATCTTCAAGAACGCGACGCTGTCGCGCCGCGTTGAATGGAATCAAGACACGGCGAAGGGGCGCGGTGCCGTCGCACCGCGCCGGACGACGAACACCGCGGCCGGTTCCGGGCCGCGGCGGGATGAGGAGACCGCGGCCGGTTCTGGGCCGCGGCGGAAAGAGAAGACCGGCGGCCGGGCCGCCGGCGTCGGAAGCCGAAGGGGGGACCGGAATTTCCGGTCCCGTTGGAGAAAACCGGCCGGCCAGCTGGCCGGCCGGAAGGCTTAAAAACAGGGGAAATTAATTCCCCGGCCAATACATAAAACCCCCCTCTTTATGAGGGGGGCGGTTCTTTAAAGGAGGGGGGGGGCAGCAGCCCCCCGGTTTTAACTTCAACCGGCCCCCACGTGGGGGCGGTTTCAATCAAGGGGCGCGGCAATTGCCGCGCCGAATTTCCAGGAAGCGGGGGCTTAGCCCCCGCGTGCGTGCGGCCTCCTCACGGCGACAGCCGCCGCGGTTCCCCGCGGCTCCCCGCGCCGCCGCGCCGCCGCGCCCGCCGCCGCCGCCGGCCACCGCGCCGCCCCAAGGGGGGGGTCGGGCCGGGTCGGCCCGGACCCGGACCCCCCCGTTTCGAACCATAATCGGTTTTTAGCTCATAACATGAGCTGTAGACCTCCGAATGACGAACCGTCTGCGGCTACACGATCCTTGGATCGAGACGGTCGTTTCGGTATATCGCAGTCAAAGTTTCGGATTACTTTGAGTTCGGCCGGGTTGAATCGTACACGAAACCAACCGGGCCCTCGGAGCGGAAACGCTCGTATCTTGAGCTACGGACGTCCGAATGGCGTGCCGTTAGTTCTGATAAGTTTCTCTTAGTGAGAAGAATCTTTTGATATACTCCGCCCGAGGTTTGGGTGCCGACGGAGTACGGCCGGGTTGGTTCGTTCACGAAACCAACCGGGCCCTCGGAGCGGAAACGCTCATATCTTGAGCTACGGACGTCCGATTGACGCGCCGTCAGTCGCGTTGTGTCCCTATTAGTGAGACGGATCTTTTGGCATACTCCGCCCAAGGTTTGGACGCAGGTGGAGTACGGTCGTGTTGGTTTTGCCTTAAAAACCAACCGGGCCCCGGAGAAGAAAATGCCAATAACTCTCAGACCGGGCGTCCGATCGACGCGCCGTCTGTTGCGTTGAGTTCCAGTTGACGATACGGAACTTTTGGATACATCAACTCCGGTCTTCGTGACAGTTGATGTATCAGCCTCTCGGCTCGTGGAGCGGACCCTCCGAACGAGCTTGCTGTGTGCGGGAACTCTAGTGCTGGCTGCGACTGTTACTGCTACGACTGCTACTGTGACTGCGACGACGACAGTACAGAGATCCTGTGTGGTTTCGACGACGACGACTACAGCACTCAGCGATCCTACGTGGAACAGTGCTACCGAACCTGTGTGAGCTGAATCTTCTGTTTACCTTGGGCAGTGGAGCGTTTGGGTGTAGCGGCGGACCCGTGGTACTTGACAGTGGTGGTGCGCTTGGATGCAGCAGCAGACCCTTGGCGGTGGAGCGCTTGGTTGTAGCGGCGGACCCGCGATACTCTACGGAGTGTGTGCGCTTGGTTGTAGCGACAGACCCATGGCGAACGGAGCGCCTGGTAGTTGGCGGCAAACCCGCGGTACTCGACAGGAGGAGTACCTCAGTAGGCTATCTGGTGAGCGCCCGGTATTTGGCAGCAGACCCTCAGCGGACGGAGCGCCTGGTAGTTGGCAGTAGACCCGCGGTACTCGATAGGAGGAGTACTTCAGCAGTCTTAGGTTAGTGAGCAGTACCTCGGAGTCGTGACAGGACCACTGTACACTCTAGAGACGGAGCTCTTCAGTAGTTACGGTTTCGATAATAAAAATCCTGGTTTGAGCTGAGTCAATGATCTTTGTGATTCCTCATGATTGAGATGGGTCGCTTGATAACTTAGGTATATGTATGGGCATATACCTGGGTAATGGTAATCCGTTGATTTCATAAACTTGTTATAACCTGTGTGGATTTACTGTTTTCTCTTCTTTGTGGATTGGGTTGTTCTTGGGCTCGGTGTTGGAGCCGAACGGAAATTAGTGACATAGGTATATGTATGGGCATATACCTAATCATCGTCGGGTGTTACTTCGTGTTTGTATCTTCATGTGGTTTATCCTTTGTGGATTTCGGGAGACCTTCGAGGGTCTCGGGGTCCCTACTGAGTATCTTATACTCACCCCTTCACGGGCTATGCCCGCACTTCGTTGTGTTGGTTGCAGACGACGGACAGCGCTGACTGCGGTTGAGGCTTTCGGAGTAGGTCGGTACCCGGAGGAGGACCACTGAGCGGGACGTGCTCGGAGCGGACAGTTGGACCCGAGGAGTTGTAGAGCTATCTGTACCTACCCTTCAGGTAGGATCCGTGGTGGACGATCCAGGAGCTGAGCCATCTGTACCTACCCTTCAGGTAGGAATCGAGGAGGACGTCCCAGGAGCCGCTTGTACTTTCAGTTGATGTTTTCCCTTTCGAGTTGTACTTTACTTTACAGTTGGGCATGTATTTCCGGCCCCCTTTACTTTTCTGCACTTTTTAGTTACTTTCCGCTTGCTGACTCTGTGGTGGTTGTTACTCATAAAGGCAATGCCTTCCCTGTTTACCGGGATTTTACGCCTTGGTGCTAGTCGCCAGCCCCTGGCCTATGGAAGGCGGGCTTGGGGTAGTCACGGCACGGGCCCCGAGGGCGGGTCGTGACAAATTGGTATCAGAGGAGTTCGGTTCTACCGCAGAACTCAGGACTCTGATCTTTTTTTCTATGTGAAGCAATAGTGTTTAGTGTATTGAGTGTGGTTATTAGTCCAGGGAGTCCAGTGTTGGTGCGGCGGCTGACGTATCCGTACACCAGGACCCTGACTTCTGATTTCCGACTTAATGCATGAAAACACTGATTGTGTGTGTGTTTCCCAAAAGGTTTAAAGTCAGCTCAAACCAGGTCAGCTCACCAGGTATAAATCGTTGACCATGACACAACTGTTCAGGATGTCACCATGCAGATAGTTAGCTGGAGTTCCGAGAGAGTTCTCGATGGTGGCCCACCGAGCAGCGAGACTCCGGTGCAGGGCCATTTTTCAGTGTTGGCACCTTCGGGTGGTGTACCAGCAGCACCACCACCCGTTAGGCAGCAGATGCCACTAGCTGACGGTGCACGCTAGCAGAGCGCGATGCACGAGTTCCAGCAGTAGAGGCCTCTGAGGATACGAGGCGAGACAGATTTCCCAGGCAGTAGTGGACTGGATGGAGGCGGTTGCTAGAGTTCTACGCCTAGCTTGGATACTAGTAGAGCGGATGATGATCTTAGCTCCTGGTGTTTCCAGTGAGAGACCATGAGGTTGGTCCTTATAGTAATGAGGATTCGGTACGCGAACCGATACCTGGGATAGTACCTACGGGTAGTGCGCCAGTTATGTCACTACCTGTTGGTCAACAGACACTACCGGCGGTACCGGTAGCAGAGACTCACAGGCTTAGTGCCTTACATATGTTTTAGCACCAGATATCCCTCAAGTTTCGAGGTGAGCCTGACTTGTAGGCGGCTGAGGACTGGCTTGAGGAGGTGGTTGTGAGTTTTCTGGAGCTAATACAGCTTCGACAGTACGACATGTCGGAAGCAGAGCACTCAACGTGGCTTACCAATCAATCTTGGTACTCGTTGGTTACGTTGTGATCAGTTCTTTAGACTCGAACTTCTGAGCGAAGTGTGTCTAAAGGACATCCGAACCATTACTTTTCCTCTATGCATTCCTACCTATGCTAGGATGCTAGAGAGAACCTTTGTGGTTGTGAACGTTAGCAGTGAAAGGCAGAAAACTAGCGCCAGTCTCAGAGACTCGGGCGTGTAAAATGTTTCAGGAGGAGGAAGTGCTAAGGACAGATGAATCTGCAGGGTAGCAGACGTGGAAGCGGAGCTTGGAGAGCAGCATGTGGTGGTGTACATTTCGACATGTTCCGACCACCCGACTTAGTAGTCCCCGCCAGGCTCAGGGATCAGGAGGGCTGGGGAGGAGAGTAGCTGCATTGCGGTCAAGGAGTGTGACCCAGGAGCTCTAAGAATGATTCGGGGTACGAATTATGTCTACTACGAGCTGCCATATCTATAGACATAGGAACCAATCATTCTACCCTTCCACGAATCATGTCCCAGACCTAGAGGTTCCGGGTAAGCCGTAGGCTTGACCCTCACGTCTGGAGATACCTTTGGGAGGAGACTCGATAATCACACTTACGCCGAAGGTGTGATTTGACCTCGAGGCGAGAGTTTCGGTTGGAATCTCTTGGTGGCAGCGTAGAGGCCTTACGACGTTGATCTGGGTATGGTTTTGATTCACAAATCATACCCCGGTTGACTGTTTTAGGCAAACGTCGGAATGGGTTTTCCTTGGTCGGTGAAAAGGAAACCCTGGGCAGCACATGTTAAACTCAGGCATAAGAGGGTGTGACCGATCACTCTTGAGTTGGTCAACCCTACCCTTGTGGCAGCAGGAGTTTTTAGTTTCAGTTCTAACCTAAAAAGGGAAACCTCTTGAGTTCGAGGGTGATGAACACGTTCTTATACGGTCTCAACCCGATGAGGTTTCGGAGATGTGGCCGAGGCGGCATGTTATCTCCGAAGTTCGATGGACCCTTTTGATCTTCAGCAGGGTAGGCGAAGAGGTTTACCGCTTGACCCTACCACCTCAGTTGCACCGGGTGCATAATGTCCACCACGTGTCTCAGCTGTGGAGATACCTGTATGTTTCTTCACACGTCATCAACCTCAGGAAGTTGGACGTCGATGACAGGGCGACAAGCACAGAGGTTCTAGTAGAGAACGAAGATCGACAGGAGCAGGTTCTACATGAACGGTTGCTTACTTGGGTATGCTTCGCGGGTAGCACGAGATCTTCAGGTGAGCATATGGGAGCGTAAAGCTCAGTTGCGTGCTCAGTACTGCTTGATTCCCTTAAGTGTGAGTTGGAGCTTTACGGGGACGTAAAGCCCTGAGGTGGGAGTAATGTAAAGACCCGGAAATTTCAAGGAAAATTTTTTGTTAATTTTCTTTGGAATTTTATGAGTCCGCAGTTTCAGAAGGCACCTGATTCCGAGGCCCGGAGTGCCCGGAATTAATTTCCGAAGTTTGGCTCGGGTACGTTCAGTGAACGAACGAGCGAGATTTCCTAACTTTTGATCCGGTGCTCGGAATTGAAATCCGAGGACACCGATGAACTCGTACCGCCGATATTCGCTTAAGGAGACCTTTCCCGAAGTTGCGTTTACACGAGGGGAGTTGTAAAAATAAAATTGTGAATGTTAAAATAAAAATTTAACTTCAATTTTTATTTTTATCTTCCTTAAGTGTTTTTATCCTTTGGGTGGAAGTTGGGTTACAACCCAACTTCCCTTGGGAGGTTAAGAGGGTGGTGGGGCCCACACGAACCCCACCCCTTCATATCCTCTAACCCCCCCCCCAACTCACAATTAATGATGTAAACTTAGGTTATAACTTATGTCATTAATAAGTGAGTTGAATTAAAGTTTTGAAATTCAAACTCTTGAATTTCAAAAGACTTAAGTTGTGTTAAGTTGTAAAGTCATGCTTTAATTTTAATAAACTTAAGTTATAACTTAAGTTTTAATTGTGGGGAATTAAATGAAGAGGTTTGAATTTCAAACCTTTGAAATTCCAAACCCTTCTATTTAATTCAGTTTTTAGTTTCCTTTGCGGGTTGGCGTTTTGTGTGCGGAGAGGAAAAGAGGGAGGCTTCTTGTGAGTTCTTCCTCCATGACGAAGAACGCGGCGTCCTTCTTCCACGACGTCGGACTGCAACGCGTTGGATTTCCTCCACGACGCCGCAACGCATCCTCTCCGCGACGTGCTTTCCGCGGCGAACCTACGTCCGACGCCGCAACGCACTTTCCGCGACGTGCCTCTCGCGGCGAACCCACGTCCGTCTACCGCGACGCCATAACCGCGATGCCGACGACGTCTTCTTCCGTGACGTCCGACCTCCGCGACGCTCGTCCTTCGCGGATCGTTGATGAGCTCTGCGAGCTTCCTTCGAGGTAGGGGTTGTTGATTCAATATTTATTTATTCCTTTTCTTGAACGTGGATCTCGCATGTCTAACATGAGGCTTGAATGTTTAAGTTGAGTTATTTATTTAACGTGAGGGGGGCCGGACCGCATGAACACGGCCGAACCCCCCTCCATCGTTTATGTTGATTTATCTTGCGGGTAGAAGCAAAGTGGCGTGGTGCCATCGCACCACGCGGACATTCGTGCAATTATTTTACGCGGCGCCGTCGCGCTACGCCGAGGAGAATCTTCAAGAACGCGACGCCGTCGCGCCGCGTTGAATGGAATCAAGACACGGCGAAGGGGCGCGGTGCCGTCGCACCGCGTCGGACGACGAACACCGCGGCCGGTTCCGGGCCGCGGCGGGACGAGGAGACCGCGGCCGGTTCCGGGCCGCGGTGGAAAGAGAAGACCGGCGGCCGGGCCGCCGGCGTCGGAAGCCGAAGGGGGGACCGGAATTTCCGGTCCCGTTGGAGAAAACCGGCCGGCCAGCTGGCCGGCCGGAAGGCTTAAAAACCGGGGAAATTAATTCCCCGGCCAATACATAAAACCCCCCTCTTTATGAGGGGGGCGGTTCTTTAAAGGAGGGGGGGGGGGGCAGCCCCCCGGTTTTAACTTCAACCGGCCCCCACGTGGGGGCGGTTTCAATCAAGGGGCGCGGCAATTGCCGCGCCGAATTTCCAGGAAGCGGGGGCTTAGCCCCCGCGTGCGTGCGGCCTCCTCACGGCGACAGCCTCCGCGGTTCCCCGCGGCTCCCCGCGCCGCCGCGCCCGCCGCCGCCGCCGGCCACCGCGCCGCCCCAAGGTGGGGGTCGGGCCGGGTCGGCCCGGACCCGGACCCCCCCGTTTCGAACCAGAATCAGTTTTTAGCTCATAACATGAGCTGTAGACCTCCGAATGACGAACCGTCTGCGGCTACGCGATCCTTGGATCGAGATGGTCGTTTCGGTATATCGCACTCAAAGTTTCGGATTACTTTGAGTTCGGCCGGGTTGGTTCGTACACGAAACCAACCGGGCCCTCGGAGCGGAAACGCTCGTATCTTGAGCTACGGATGTCCGAATGGCGTGCCGTTAGTTCTGATAAGTTTCTCTTAGTGAGAAGAATCTTTTGATATAATCCGCCCGAGGTTTGGGTGCCGACGGAGTACGGCCGGGTTGGTTCGTTCACGAAACCAACCGGGCCCTCGGAGCGGAAACGCTCATATCTTGAGCTACGGACGTCCGATTGACGCGCCGTCAGTCGCGTTGTGTCCCTCTTAGTGAGACGGATCTTTTGGCATACTCCGCCCAAGGTTTGGACGCAGGTGGAGTACGGTCGTGTTGGTTTTGCCTTAAAAACCAACCGGGCCCCGGAGACGAAAATGCCAATAACTCTCAGACCGGGCGTCCGATCGACGCGCCGTCTGTTGCGTTGAGTTCCAGTTGACGATACGGAACTTTTGGATACATCAACTCCGGTCTTCGTGACAGTTGATGTATCAGCCTCTCGGCTCGTGGAGCGGACCCTCCAAACGAGCTTGCTGTGTGCGGGAACTCTAGTGCTGGCTGCGACTGTTACTGCTACGACTGCTACTGTGACTGCGACGACGACAGTACAGAGATCCTGTGTGGTTTCGACGACGACGACTACAGCACTCAGCGATCCTACGTGAACAGTGCTACCGAACCTGTGTGAGCTGAATCTTCTGTTTACCTTGGGCGGTGGAGCGTTTGGGTGTAGCGGCGGACCCGTGGTACTTGACAGTGGTGGTGCGCTTGGATGCAGCAGCAGACCCTTGGGGGTGGAGCGCTTGGTTGTAGCGGCGGACCCGCGATACTCTACGGAGTGTGTGCGCTTGGTTGTAGCGACAGACCCACGGCGGACGGAGCGCCTGGTAGTTGGCGGCAAACCCGCGGTACTCGACAGGAGGAGTACCTCAGTAGGCTATCTGGTGAGCGCCCGGTATTTGGCAGCAGACCCTCAGCGGACGGAGCGCCTGGTAGTTGGCAGTAGACCCGCGGTACTCGACAGGAGGAGTACTTCAGCAGTCTTAGGTTAGTGAGCAGTACCTCGGAGTCGTGACAGGACCACTGTACACTCTAGAGACGGAGCTCTTCAGTAGTTACGGTTTCGATAATAAAAATCCTGGTTTGAGCTGAGTCAATGATCTTTGTGATTCCTCATGATTGAGATGGGTCGCTTGATAACTTAGGTATATGTATGGGCATATACCTGGGTAATGGTAATCCGTTGATTTCATAAACTTGTTATAACCTGTGTGGATTTACTGTTTTCTCTTCTTTGTGGATTGGGTTGTTCTTGGGCTCGGTGTTGGAGCCGAATGGAAATTAGTGACATAGGTATATGTATGGGCATATACCTAATCATCGTCGGGTGTTACTTCGTGTTTGTATCTTCTTGTGGTTTATCCTTTGTGGATTTCGGGAGACCTTCGAGGGTCTCGGGGTCCCTACTGAGTATCTTATACTCACCCCTGCACGGGCTATGCCCGCACTTCGTTGTGTTGTTTGCAGACGACGGACAGCGCTGACTGCGGTTGAGGCTTTCGGAGTAGGTCGGTACCCGGAGGAGGACCACTGAGCGGGACGTGCTCGGAGCAGACAGTTGGACCCGACGAGTTGTGGAGCTATCTGTACCTACCCTTCAGGTAGGATCCGTGGTGGACGATCCAGGAGCTGAGCCATCTGTACCTACCCTTCAGGTAGGAATCGAGGAGGACGTCCCAGGAGCCGCTTGTACTTTCAGTTGCTGTTTTCCCTTTCGAGTTGTACTTTACTTTACAGTTGGGCATGTATTTCCGGCCCCCATTACTTTTCTGCACTTTTTAGTTACTTTCCGCTTGCTGACTCTGTGGTGGTTGTTACTCATAAAGGCAATGCCTTCCCTGTTTACCGGGATTTTACGCCTTGGTGCTAGTCGCCAGCCCCTGGCCTATGGAAGGCGGGCTTGGGGTAGTCACGACACGGGCCCCGAGGGCGGGTCGTGACAGAGATCCTGTGTGGTTTCGATGACGACGACTACAGCACTCAGCGATCCTACGTGGAACAGTGCTACCGAACCTGTGTGAGCTGAATCTTCTGTTTACCTTGGGCGGTGGAGCGTTTGGGTGTAGCGGCGGACCCGTGGTACTTGACAGTGGTGGTGCGCTTGGATGCAGTAGCAGACCCTTGGCGGTGGAGCGCTTGGTTGTAGCGGCGGACCCGCGATACTCTACGGAGTGTGTGCGCTTGGTTGTAGCGACAGACCCGCGACGGTGGAGACGTGCGTGCGGAGTACGGAGACCGTGTAGATGACTGAGACCTGACGACTGCTTGACCGACTCGACTTGGAGTGAGTCGACTAGCCCAGTGGACGGAGCGCCCAGTAGTTGGCAGCAGACCCACGGCGGACGGAGCGCCTGGTAGTTGGCGGCAAACCCGCGGTACTCGACAGGAGGAGTACCTCAGTAGGCTATCTGGTGAGCGCCCGGTATTTGGCAGCAGACCCTCAGCGGACGGAGCGCCTGGTAGTTGGCAGTAGACCCGCGGTACTCGACAGGAGGAGTACTTCAGCAGTCTTAGGTTAGTAAGCAGTACCTCGGAGTCGTGACAGGACCAATGTACACTCTAGAGACGGAGCTCTTCAGTAGTTACAGTTTCGATAATAAAAATCCTGGTTTGAGCTGAGTCAATGATCTTTGTGATTCCTCATGATTGAGATGGGTCGCTTGATAACTTAGGTATATGTATGGGCATATACCTGGGTAATGGTAATCCGTTGATTTCATAAACTTGTTATAACCTGTGTGGATTTACTGTTTTCTCTTCTTTATGGATTGGGTTGTTCTTGGGCTCGGTGTTGGAGCCGAACGGAAATTAGTGACATAGGTATATGTATGGGCATATACCTAATCATCGTCGGGTGTTACTTCGTGTTTGTATCTTCTTGTGGTTTATCCTTTGTGGATTTCGGGAGACCTTCGAGGGTATCGGGGTCCCTACTGAGTATCTTATACTCACCCCTGCACGGGCTATGCCCGCACTTCGTTGTGTTGGTTGCAGACGACGGACAGCGCTGACTGCGGTTGAGGCTTTCGGAGTAGGTCGGTACCCGGAGGAGGACCACTGAGTGGGACGTGCTCGGAGCGGACAGTTGGACCCGAGGAGTTGTGGAGCTATCTGTACCTACCCTTCAGGTAGGATCCGTGGTGGACGATCCAGGAGCTGAGCCATCTGTACCTACCCTTCAGGTAGGAATCGAGGAGGACGTCCCAGGAGCCGCTTGTACTTTCAGTTGATGTTTTCCCTTTCGAGTTGTACTTTACTTTACAGTTGGGCATGTATTTCCGGCTCCCTTTACTTTTCTGCACTTTTTAGTTACTTTCCGCTTGCTGACTCTGTGGTGGTTGTTACTCATAAAGGCAATGCCTTCCCTGTTTACCGGGATTTTACGCCTTGGTGCTAGTCGCCAGCCCCTGGCCTATGGAAGGCGGGCTTGGGGTAGTCACGGCACGGGCCCCGAGGGCGGGTCGTGACATACATGTAGACCCTAAAATTATTAATACATAAAATAATATCTAATAATTATTCCAACATATATAGTATTTGATAAGCTCGATTCAATTTTTTGGAACAAGTGATTTAACTACCTGACATATTATTACATTTAATATTAATACTATATGAAATATTTGAAAACATTTCATAAATTATAATTTCAATTAAAAATCGATGAGGAATGGAGAAACTAATTTCAACAAAATAATATACCTAATAATGATAATGCTTTTAAACCTTTGAAAATTCTCTAATGATAAATTGAATCAAAATTTATGGCTATACCATTTGAAATAAAAAATTATTTTCAAGCTAATGAATAGTGGGATTTATTAAAAGATTTCATTTTCATGGCTATTAGGGGTTCTATAGTGATTTTGGGAATATAGTATAATATTTTAGTCATAATGAAATAAATAATATTTATTATGGAATATATAGAGGTTTTATGTTAAATGGTAGACGACCAAGTCTTACTAAATTAGTTTTGATGTGAGATGAATCTTAGTAAGTAAAATGGGATGATGAATTTAAACCATTGAATGTGCGTTATTTAAATATATTTGTACAATATACTAGAAAAATATTTTTATAAATTTTTTTTTATAAAATAATTCTGTAATGTATATTTGTATAATATATATTTGGGTATTATATAATGTATATTTATATTTATTTTTATTTATTTTTATTTGTGGGATATATATCATTATTTTTATAATATATATTTTTATTTTATATATTATTGTAATATAATATATACAATTGTTTGTATTGTATATATATTTGTATAAAATATTTGTATATTATAGAAATATATAATATATAATGTATATTTATTTAAATATAAATATAATATATATAAATATATAACAAATTTGTATCTTTCCAATTGTATACATATAAATTTTTGCAATAAACATTTACAAATTTTTTTTATAATATAATTGTTTAAAATATTTATATAGTATATTTTTATAATATTTTCGTTTAATTTATTTGGATAATATATTTCAACAATACATATTTGTATAGTATAAAATATATTTGTATTTGTATAATATATATAATTGTATAATGTATTTGTATAATTTAAATCTATATTATGTATATATATATATATATTAAATATACTTATTTGTGTGTCTATATATATGTGTGTGAATAATATAAAAGTATAATATATAATATTAATATTTTTTTAAATTTTTTATATAATTGTATTTTTTCAAATTTATACATATATATATATAAATATTTAACATATTTTTATATTTAAGGTGTTAAATCAATTTAATAAAAAATTATAAATATATATACACACACATAAATATATATATATATCACACACACACACACATATATATATATTTAGATACATAAATATTAAAATATGTATAAAAAAGTGTGTGGGTATGTGTGTGTGTGTGTGTATATAATTATATTATTAATTTTTCTTTATATATATCATTAAATTGAAATGTTCTATGTGAGGTGGGCATACACCTAGATTTCATTCCATATACCCTATGGTAATGTTTAATAGGAAGGAAATTTTTTGTTTGGTGTTGTCTATGTGTATAAGGGTGGCGGTGGTTACCAATGATTTTTGGAGTGAGAAATTGAGGGTTATGGATGTCATGTTCATTTGGAGGGGAAAATGAAAATGACATCTCTTCTATTTAAAAATTATGAAAAAAATTTATTGTTCATCGATTTCATGATGCTAGAGTCTATGGAGTTGGGGTGGGCGGGATGTATAGAATAGGCAAGAATAGATGGTGGAGGAGTGCAATGAACAATAACTCTATCGATTTTCAAACAAGCATCCCTAATTAAAAAATTTCACCTGAGGGATATACTACATGTAATGAAATAATTATGATATAAACTCACATTGATATTGACAAACAAGAAATCAATGTGTGGGGAGGAGGAAAAATAAGATAACTTTGATTGATGTTTTGAATCATCTGAGAGAACCGAAAGATATCTGAATCCAAGAAAATGTTTGATCCTTGGATTCATTCTACCCTTGAATCATTCGAGCCTTGGATTTGGACCATGAAAGTGTTAGAGCCTTGATTCAAGTCTCAATTAGAACTTTGATTCATTGAGGATGACCACCGGTAGATGGTGGCTTCCATGGAAAGCCTCAGATATCTCGATGAGTTCACACCTGGTTAGGATTATTTAAATAGATATAGAAAATTTTTTGGCATTAGAAAAGTGATGATAAATATTTCTTTTATGAGTCTTTATTACTTAAGTACTGATAAATTATTTATAATTATAATTATAAATAAATTCTATATTTTTTTTATAATTATATTTGTATTAAATAAATAAATATTAATATAAATATAGTAAATATATTTTCTATTTAAATATTTTTATTATAATTTTATAATATTTTAAATACATAATTATTTATGTATAATTGTATAAATACATTTTAAAAAAAATAATATTAATACCATTATATACATATATATATTCATTAAATATATATATATATTAAATATATTCATTATATAAATATTTATATAAATATTTATTTATTTATTTAAATATAAATAAGTATTTCTTTATTATTATATAAAAACTTTTTTATAAAATAATATTTATTTATTTTTAATTATAAATATATAAATGTATAAAAATAGTTAATATACATTTTTTTAATATATTTTTAACATTATGAATGATTATTTAATCTTAAGTGCATGCATTATAAAAATGAGTAAAATTGAATAGTTATAAATGAGTATTCTTTAACAATATTTAAAAAAATAGAAAAATTTTATTATTTAAATATAAATTATTTAAAATAATATGGACTAATATTAAAATAATAATGAATACATATTGAAAATATTAAAACATTATAAATAATAATAAAATATTATAAATAATAGAAATTGATTAAATTCCAAAAAAAATTGTTTGTGTGAATTTTTTATAAAAATGAATTAATTGCATATATGAGAAATAAATATTACACATGTTTGATCTATGATAAATTGAGAAATAAAAAGTCATTAAATTATGTCCATAAGCCATTACAAATAGTTAATATTTTTAATTTATATTATTTTTTAATGACTTTTTATTTCTCAATTTATCATAGATCAAACATGTGTAATATTTATTTCTCATATATGCAATTAATTCATTTTTATAAAAAAATCATAATGATAAACCATTAGTCACTAAATATATTATTGTATAATTTGAAGCATAAATATTTTTTATTATATAAATAATATTTATAAACATTCATATATATCAATATATTTAATATGTACAATTTATTAACTTTTAAAATAATTTTTTAATTAATTATATTTTTAATGTTTTTATTATTCTACTTATTTTTCCATTTTAATTATTTAATTTTCAATTTACATATGTCTATATATTGAATATATACTATTTATTAGTATGTTTAATTTATATGTCGTATAATAAATTTAATTTTTTTTCAATAATTATTTAATTAGTAATGTATTTAAGGTTTTTTTAAATAAAACCATTTTTATTTATGATTTATTTAATTATTACATTTTATTCTAGCCTTTATTGGTGATAAAACACACTGATAAAGGATCCCTTTATGGTCACTAAAATTAAATCACTATTAAAGGGTATTATTTATCAGTGATAAAAATAAAGCATTCATAAAAGGTACCCTTTTCCACACTAAAAATAATGTGTCGATAAAAGGTTCCCATTATCAATTTTAAAAAAGCACAAATATAGGGCACCATTATGTAGTCTTATTTCTAGTGTTGATAAAGGTCAACATTGTTAAATGCCTATTTTGTAGCAGTGAGTGATTTTCAAAGAAGGATTATTTTCCATTAGAAATTTTCCAACTGATCTTTCAAAATCCTTCTCCATCTAAGATGACATGTTTTGATATAGTTTATTCTTTACTAGGGATATGTTCCAAATTCATAATACTTCTTATTTATTTTAATGGTTTATATTTATAATGACATGTTATTTATGAAACCCATTTCTCTTCGACGATTTATACTATTATAAAACACTAATGAAACTCACTTCCTTTCTTGAGTTATTTTTTAATGAAATGATTATAAAACCAATATCTTTTCCATATTTTATTATATGATAATTTTTTATGATACCCATTTCATTTCAAGTGTTGATATATGATATTTATAAACCAATTCTCTTTTTATGTGACATGATATGATTAATGTTTTACTATATTGTGACATATGGATGTATGTATTCTTTATTAGAATGATTGGACCTATATCTCCCTCCAATGCATTTGGAAATGATCTATATCTCACGAGATTGGAATGGCTAGAATGGGGAGTGAACTTGATCTTGTAAAATACATTGCCTACTAATATGGCCATGGGAGTAAACCATCACTACAAAGATGGTCTTGGGATTGATCCAAGAATACTAAGATTTTTTGGGGAATGAACACATTTAACTACATGGAAATGGTTCTGACTGAAGATAGAGGTGTCTCATGACCAGATGGTGTATCCCCTATGATGTGCCATGATAGGTTTTGGAAACATGTCTGGGATTTTAGGGTATTATTTTATATCCTTAAGTGTATGCCATAAAATTTACGTATTATTGTTGTGTTATTCTCTCATGGCTTAATCTCTTCAATCCCTTATGATTCATGCCCTATTATCTGCCAATATTTATGTTATAACTTTTGTATATGATATTTGATATGAATTTTATGATCTTCAATGCTATTACCATGTTCTCATGACCTTGTGCTCATCATATGCTTACATATCTCCTTTACTTACCCTTATTGAGTATCTGAGTTCAAACATTACTAATATTCTTGTCCCTTGGTAGAAAGAATGGTTTTAAGTAAAATTACTAGAGGGGGATATCATTGTGGAAAAAATTTAATATGTTTCTCCATGTTAGAATACATTGTTCAATGTTTTAAAATAAACTAATCAATTATCGTCCATAGGTGTGTATTTGTTTTAATGTGATGAATATTCATCTAAATTAATGTTATATCCCTATATTATAAGGATGGGTGTCCATAACTAAGGTTTCCTATATTTAAAACAATATTTCATAATTTAGACATCCAATAAGTGATTTTTAAAGGTTATTTACTTTTCCAATTTGATAATTACTCATCACATATGCATTCTAGTTTAGTCATTAATGTAATCCAGAATTAATCTGGTAAATGTGGAATGTGACGGAAATTTTTTTGTTTAGCAATAAAATGGGATGGTCACTTGTGTGAAGGATGTTGTGATCATGCCTAATCATTTTTTATGGAAATTTATTAACAACATGTACTTTATCCAACTCTAAAACTGACCAAAGATTATATATAAGGAGTTTACTGAGAGGTCATGTAATGGAGACCATAGAGAAAATAATATTCAGTTTCCATTAGGTGTATAATGTATAATGATGAACCCAATAGACGTTTTTATAGGAATGGGAATAAGTTTTGACTCTAGAATATAAGGACATAAAGAATTTAGTTGCAATGGAAAACATGAAAATTTTGGTTAGAACATTGAATGGGGATAGTGGCTTCCATAATATGTAATTGATGGTTGAATGCATTAAATATGGGATGAATATTAATTATGAAAAGTGATTTCCTAAGTGGAAATGTCATGATGAGAATTAGTAAGATTAATTTAGTAATGTTTTATTGATGTTGATGATGATACTACGACTGAAATGTTAATGGAAAGAGGTATTTAGTAATATAATGAGGTATCCTGACTAATGGATTAAGGATGAAGTGGAATAATAGAAGTTTTTATGAATTTGGATTCCTGAATTATAAATTGTGAAATATATAAGGATTTTTTTATTTATGTATTTTATAATGGATTTACATAAAAATGATGAATGGTTCTTGTGGACTAGAAAATTAATTTTAAGGGAAGAGGATATTCTTGGAAAATATAAGATTAAGGTAAAATTAACCATTAATTTGTTATTAATGCTAAAATATTTGTGTATGGATAATGATATATTAAATATAAATAATTAAATTGGTCAATAGTTATTACATTGTATATGATTAAGAATTTTATTAAAAAGTGGTTTATAATTTCAAATACATAGTTTGCAGTCATTCATTACTTAAAATATATATCTAATAATATCCATAATAAGGATACATGAAGGCTTCCAATAATTATTTATGGTAATTCATGTTATTACTGTGAATCAAAATAATACATGATGAAGGTGTACACAAGTTTGGTATGTGAGAAATAATAACTACTTTATGATATATTGGGGCTCAATGTGAAGATAATTTTTTTAAATTTACTGACCTTCTCTCTAACATTTGGTAATTTCATATTTTTGATGGGTTTTAATGTTAATCATTTATGGAATGGTTTATGTTAATCTTTGGATGAAGTTTTTGAAATTAAAATATTATCTCTTCACATGAGGATTTATGAATATAGGGTATCCAGTACTACGAATATTCTATATATGGATTTCCTGAGCCGATAATTATTTTAGAGTTAAAAAAAATCACCTTCATGTCATGTTATTATAATTTTATAGGTTATCCATGAACTTTTTCAAGCTTCTTTGGGTTATATATTTGAGATTATTAACTTTCTTCTACCCATGTTCTCTTTCACTCTCTATCAAAATATGATAGTTAGATTTTTATTCAGTTTCCATGTTTTGACTTTCCACCTATGTTTTCTTATGTGGAAACCCAGTTTTGAGTTACTATGGGAACCATTTTGTTTGATAATTTCCAATTTTTATTGAATTTTTTGTATTCATTTTTTTGATGCGGGTTTCTATGAAAAAAATTATATACTAAAACATTGGTAACTTATTAAATTTTTTATGGTGATATTAAATTTATGGAGGTATAATGTAGCACCCTGATATTTTGTGAAATAACTTTTTTAATTAATTTAAACTTTTTATTATGTTTCATTTCATGCAACACTAAATATAGCATTTGTTATATTAAATAAAAAAATTTGGTATATTTTTTTGCAATATGATGTTATTATATCTGTACATTCAATAGATATATTTTCTTTCGATACACATAAAACTATGTTTGCCTTGTGTTACACATAATGTCAAGTACCCTCGATATCTTTTGAAACATGAAAGACCATGTTTTACCGAACTAAAATATACTATTAATATTGTTATTAAAATATTATTATTGATAAAACCTATACATTATGAATTTAAGATAAAAATAATATTATATATATTGTAAAAATATGATATATAAAATGAAAACAATTATTATTAATAAATGTAAGAACTATTTGGAAGTAAGGAAAATCATTTTCTATGAATGGTATTTTTCTATGTACAGACAAGTTTTATCTTCATAAATTAATAAACCCAATTATGATTAATTTTTTAATAATAATTTCATATTATATATAAAATAAATTTTTTCACTTATCCAATTGACATTATTAGTATAGATAAAAATAAATCGTGTTCTATGAATTAAAATTTTTTTTATTATAAAATGTAATTTTACTGGCTTTTAATGGGATAGAAATTTTATATATAATTATTGTAACTTTTATTATTTTATTTAAAATTATTAATTTAATTTTTGGAATAGTAATTTCAATTTTACTTCATGTTAATTTTTTGTATTTTTCTGGGAAGTTTCATTTTTTAAGGAATCGTGAAAATAATTGTATTTTAATTGAAAACTACTATTTCATCTAATTTATTAATATATATAACATGTATTCTAAATATATTGTAAAGTATAATTTGATACATTATAATACAATATATAAAATTTAGGTAATTGGAATCAATTTCACATTGAAATTGGATAAAAACATTTCAAACATTTGAACTTTTTTACTCTAAAACCCTGCTTTAATGTCACGTCTGTGGGATAAATTATAAATTAATTTCCACCACTTCAATGATTTGAATTTAATAAATTATAATCCATATTTAGAATTATAATTTTTTTTAATTTCCATTAAGTTAATTTCTTTTTTACCAAATAATATTATTATATGTAATTAAACTTAATTACATCGATTATTGTGAAAACATGATTACTTATGGGTAAAACATTAACATAAGGGGTCGAATAACCTAGAAAAATGCCCAAAAGTAATTGTATTTAAATATTTAAACCATATTATCCATTATATAAAAAAACTAAACATTAATTTTGGAAAATAACTAAAGATAGACCCCTCAATAGTGTTTTCCTTTTTATATTTACATGAATTTCATTACACTTCCACTTTAAAAAAGAAATTCAGCCTTGTCACTTCTAAAAACCTCTCAATCACATTGTCTTAAACCAAAAACTATCTAAATATCCTACCAACATTTTTTCATTGAATTTAGTGCACTTAGATCTGGAATAATACTAACCAAGGAATCAATTTAGTGAAAACCAAAAAGAGTTACCCAAAGAAGAGGTTACATACTTTAACAAGAACATTTGATTTATTTCATTATCCACCCCTTATATTATACTTATTCCATGATATTATGAAACCCCCAGTATCCTAAATATAATGAGATATTAATATGTTAAGGGTGTGACTAACACTCACACACACTTCCATCGAATGGGATACACAATCATTGTTCCTCTGTATAGAAGAATATTACCTCACGAATTGATGTCATTTGTTCTTCCAATAACACCTTTCAAGGTTGGTAATAATTATGGAATTACATTTTTTTTATTTATTTATTATTATTTAATTATTATATGACACATAGCTTCATGCTTCCTATTTTGTGGGATTGAGATAATTTTGTTTGTGGATATGTAGACCGTCCACTCCACAAAGTGACGTTATTCATTCAA
Source organism: Viscum album (assembly GCA_963277665.1). Classification (NCBI taxonomy): domain Eukaryota; kingdom Viridiplantae; phylum Streptophyta; class Magnoliopsida; order Santalales; family Viscaceae; genus Viscum; species Viscum album. The sequence continues at coordinate 126,660,182 of OY728151.1, read as the reverse complement.
ATTCTATATAGAATTTATTAAGGGTGAGTTTATTAAAATTATATGATATGTAAGAAATAATAATTATAATTTAACTATAATTTATTAATATATATTTATATATGTCATTTACTTTCATTCATTCAATATGTTAAGAAAATAGAAACAACATTTATGTTCACGTATAATCTACCATCTCCACAATCATGGTATTTAATTTAATATTTATATAAATTTTACATTATCATAAATACATATATACTAAATATATGTAATATTTATATCATTTTTTACATTATGTGAATAATAAAATCATAATTTGAATAAGGGAATTAATAATAACATGTCAAAACATATACGAAAAACAAAGCAATTATTACCGAAAATGTAACATTAACACGAATTTTTTAATAAATGGGTTATGTAGATTAATAATAAAATCATATGTAGTGTGATATATAATAATATGGTTCGTATGTAGATTTATAATAAACAAATATTTATTTTATAGGATGTTTTAATGTGTAGAATAAAGTCAATACTTATGGTAAGGGTTCTCTTATCCCACTTTTATTTCAATGAGATATATGATATATTCACCACATAATCATATTTTTTGGTGTGTATAATTCCAAATGAAATTTTTTATGAAGAATTTAATTTATTTACTGATATTTAAATTTTCCTTTGATGTTATTATTTCATAGATCTCACAATTTAATAGTTACTCAAGTAGTAAAGGGATTTCTTGTCTCCATATTATTTCTGTGAGACTTATTCCATATTCACAAAACATTTAATTTTTAGGTTGTATATAAAACCCATTAATTTATTCTATTGTTATTATACTTATGTCTGTTTTTATTGACCTACAAATGTTTTGATCTCCCTTTCATTGGGTTTATGTTCCCAATGTTACAAAATTAGTTGAGTTATTTTTTCTCAATTTTTATTCTTTAAGACACATGCCAGGTTATACATCTATATTATTCAATGAGGTGTTAGGTATCAGGAAGGGAAGTGGTAGATGATGGGATTGAAAATTAAAAAAAATCACATCACTAGATCAACATTTCTCAGTCGACTCAGATGTACTATCCCAGTACATTTTGAGGACCAAGTGTGGATTTGACAGAGCACAAAAATAAAATGAAAAAGTACTTTGTTCAGATCTGGCATGCACATGTGCGTCGCAGGATGCCATGGGCCATTACATTAAGACTCCAAATTATAATACCTCTAATCTTCCACACATACTTTTCAAATTTGCACATGTTTCATTCATAGGAATTTGGCTGCTAGCAATGTACACAAAAGATTTCTTTGACGTAGAAGTGATCACCACAAGGAAAGAGGTATCAATCTATAATGGATGGTCTTGAAGTTATTGATTGCCTAAGAGAATCTATCTCTACATTCTAGTAGGAGATAGAGGATTGCATTTCTATCACCTTAATTATTACATAGAGAGATCATATTTAAAACTAATATATATAATATCTAGAATACCTGGTATCGGTTCCTTGCCCCAATGTAACAAATATTTGTGTTACATGTTTTAGAAATATTTATTTAAAAAAACCTAAATTATTGTATAAATAATATTTATACTTTTATCAAAAACTAAAATATATATTAATTATTTATTTTTTGATACACATGAGTCTATAACTCGATTCACTTCTCCTAAAAATATTAAATGAACCCTGGATATCTTATTCCGTTCGAATAATATTTTTTCCTTGAATTTACTAATCACTTGTAATTACATGTTATAAATAAATTCAACAAATTATTCAAAACATGAATAATTAATGAATTTATTTATTAAATGGGAATCCATAGAACTTGGATAATACTCACACTTCATTGCGAGGCCCACCAAGTTTTATATTCCTATTCACTGAATATGATATATTCTCAAAGCGCTATAGTGTGTGACCCTCAAGGCCTTTATCTCAATAGTTGTGAATACTACCTACCATCCAAGGGTAGTGTCTAGGAACCAATCAAGGACTTATAGAGTTAATCTAATGTCAATGAAATAACTACCTTTCTACAAACATGGTATGTGTAATATAATCACTTCATCATCAATATCTCAACAAACCATAATGCACACTAGTGTCATCATTCATTATCTGGATTTATTTTATTTGTTTATTTTTTCAAACGGTCTCACCTTCCTCTACAATTACCATGGATTTAAAAAAGGATAAACCATTCTAATCAACGAATTCCAATATATATATTCCTCTACTCAAAAGAAACAAATACTATCTTGATCATTCAATCAATGTCATGTCACCAATGATGTACCCAACAAAAAGTACCTCACCACAAATTTATCAGCATGGTTTTCACTTTGCATCAATGTACGTATTTATTGACATTCAATGATAATGATATCAAGTCTATATACCATTACATATGATTATAGATAAGAATAAATAGTGACACGCTGAAACATGTGGTGTTCGTATTATGAAGGTATGTCCCCATGCTCTCAAGTTCTAGAGATCATCAAGTGCGAACTTCATGAGAAGAAGTTAAATTCTTATGAGCCCATAACACATGATGGTCTCACATCATTTATGTCCTTTTAAAATGATGTAACTAGACCATCGGATAATAGTTTAATATTACTATCATGGCATCTCAGAGTTCTCATTATAGCATAAGATCTGCAATAACCCTTTGATAAGACATGTAATCTAAGGAAATTTCCATAAAGAATGTGGATGTAGAAGTATCTATGTTGTTATAGCAAGAAAAATACATGTATTATAACAAACTGCAAACATGTAGTTGTAATCAAAGTACAATAAAAGTTGGGTCTATGGAACCAACATTCAACACTCTCACTTCCAATAGAGATGTCGGCTAACAAGTTTCAATCAATTTACTCTCAAAAGAAAATCATTCTTTTGTTGTGAAATGGCATTAGTCAGGGGTCTACTAAATTGTCATCTTTAGCTACACTACTAACTATGATGTCACTTATTTGTGTAAAATTACCCAAGAGATGAAACTTGAAAAGAATATCCTTTGTCCTCTGGTGAGATATGGCCTCCTTAGCAAGCACCGTTTCTATAGTATAATCACAATCTACTGGAATATGGTATGCACTTCTAGGCACAACACCAATGTCAGAGATAAAGCTCTATATCCAGACTTCTTCTTTTATTGCATCAAAAGCGGCAATATATTTTGACTATGCTATAGAATCAGAAACCATAGCTTACTTTGATCTTCTCCATATCACTGAGCACTATTTAGGCAGATGATGTAGCACAACATATATTCCATATCATCATGATCTATCTGGATACTAGCATCATCGTATCCTCTCGCAACTATTTCCTCATCTCCTCCATACACCAAGAACATATATTTTGCACGCCTCAATTACTTTAGTATTGTTATAACAACTACCCAATGCAGCTCTCCTGGATTGGATTCATATCTACCCACCATAATTAAGGAAAAGGGGACATAAAACCTAGCACATAGCATGACATACATGATAAAACCCACTTCCAAGGCATAATGGATTCTACAAATTCTGTTCATCTCCTCCTATGTTTGTGGACACATTTTCTTGGATAGATTTATACCATTTCATATAGGAAAAAAAATCCTCTCTTGGATTGTTCCATATTGTACCACTTGAGTACCCTGTAAAAATATGTATATTGGCTTAGTCCAAGAATCCTTTAAGATCTATCTCAATATATATTTATCCCTAGAATGTTGGTTGCTTCACCAAAGTCATTCATAGAGAATAACTCATTTAACTAGGTATTAACTAACTGTAAGACTTGTACCTTATTACCGATTATTAATATGTCATCAAAAAATAATATTAGGAAAACCATGGGATTCACTTCAACATTTTTATAGGCATTAGGCTCACATACATTTTTTACAAAACCAAACTCTCTTATGGCCTCATAAAAATGAACATTCCATGATCGTGATGCCAGCTTCAACCCAAAAATGGATCTTTACATGTATCATACATTATAGGAATTCAATGACTCGACAAACCCTTTGGGTTGAGCCCTATAGATTTCTTCAACCAACATACCATTTAGAAAAGCATGTTGACATCCATTCTAAAAATTTGAAAATCATGAAAGGCTAATATTCCAAGAAATATTATGATGGATTTATGCATTACTACTATTGATAATGTTTCATCATAGTCGATGCCTTGTTGTTCCATGAATCCATTTTCTACCATTCTTTCTTTATTAATATTAACCTCGTCATCCATGTCTTACTTCTTGTTGAATACCCAATTTCATCTAGTGGGGTTTACAACAACTGGATGGTCTACCAAAATCCAAACATGATTTTGGTATAGGGAATCCATCTAATAATTCATGGATTATTTCCATTTAGTAGATTCTTTTCCTTCTACTGCTTCAATATAGGTGAAAAGGTTGATCATCCTCGTGGAATAATGTGTCACCTGACTCTATGACAAGAAAACAATAACGCGCAGATTCTCTAAACTCTAGCATAAAACTATGGGATATTTGTGGCTTAGTAACAACTTCTTCTTCAACTTGATCTTGTGGAGTTTGTTCCTCAACCAAATCTTGTGAATCTGGAGTATTAACTTCATAAAAGTAAATATTGATATCACTATTTCCATCATAGCTGTGTTCCCTTTCTCAAAAAATGGCATATATTTCCACAATAACTTTTCAATGTAAAGGGTTATATAGGTAATATCCACTAGTTTCCTTAAAAAACCAACAAATATATACATGGTGCTTTTGGATGATAATTTTTCCCTTGTTAAGGTCTTGAAAAATTCCTCGCACCCCCATACACGTATGTGTTTCAGAATGTGTTTCATTCCATACCATAAATCAAATAGAATCTCATCTGCAGCTTTAGTTGGTACTCAGTTAAGGGTATTTTTTGTTGTCTGCAAAGTGTATCCCCAAGAGGATGATAGAAGAGTTTCATGACTCATCATTGATCTGACCATGTCAAGAAATGTGTTATTACACCTTTCAATAAAATCATTTCATTGTGATGTATATGGAGAAGTATGTTGGGGTAAAATCCCACATACCTTCATGTAATCAATGAAATATTTTTTAATATATTCTCTACCTTAGACTGAGCGGAGTGCATTTATCTTTTTATGATGTTAGTTTTGTACTACAGTTTGTATTCATTAAAAAATGAAAGTAATAATAATTATACATCAATATTTATAATTATACATACATACTATAATCATCATTAAATGTAACTATCTATGAAAAATCACCACTTCCCTTCACTGGAAATGGGACACATACATGAGTATGTATTAATTCTAGTACTACATTGGCTCTTTCTCCCTTTCCTAAGAATGGTTCTTTGGACATATTTCCACATAAACAAGCTTGACATACCTCCAAGTGTTCTAACTATACCTATTCTAAATACCCTTCTTGATGTAATCTTCGTAATCGCTACTCGTTTACATAACGAATCCTCAAGTGCCATAGGCATGTGATATTTGATTCATTTTAGCTCTTTTTTTATTGATTTCAATTACGGGGTTCTTGAGTTCCAACATGTATAAACCATTGTTAATATGTGGCATACCCTAATATATATTAACCCTATAAAAGAGACAACATTTATTTCTGAACATGAAATAAAAACACAGAGTGTCTAAACTCGACACAGATTTAATGTTCCTAGTAACAGAATGTAAATAATAGGAATTGTTTAAAACTGGAATCAAACAACTTGGCAAGGTTAACTAATAGTCTCCCACTGAAATGTCTACCATACTGGAATCATTTTTTTCTTGGAGAACAACTTTAACTTTTTTCAATCTTCATAAACCAACATGAATCCTGTATATGAATACAAATGTGTGAGCAACACGTCATACCCAACACCCAACTTGTTGATAAATATATATTGAATTCATGGACAAAAATACCTGATGTAGAAGAAGTAGTTTTCTTCTTCTTCCTAGCTCTTTAATTATTCATCTAGTAGTCGTTTGGTCCACATTCAAAATAGACAAATTCCTACTCATTACTCAACCTCTAAATCTTGTTATTCTTTCCAGTACAATGCATTGGTGTCTTCGTCCTTGAATTTTCCTTAGACGAATTTTCTTTTACAGTGTTTTTATTGTTCACAATAAGGATAGATGAATTGGTATTTTTCATATCCTTATCTTCTTGGAAACCTAAATCAAAATGATCCAGGATTGACATTGTCATATCATTCATTTTATAATTGGCGATAAATTTCAAGGATCTTGATTACAAAGTGGTAAGAATGAGATCCCCTACGAGTTCTTGGTTCAATTTTAACCCAAGTGCTACAAACCCCTCAATATACCAAATTGTATTGAGTATGTGAGGACCGACATGGTACCCATCTACTAGCCTGTACTTAAAAAGGTCACTTGAGATCTAATGCCTTTCATGTCTGGCCCTCTCCTGATATAATTCTTAGAGATATGAAATTATCTTATGGGCATCCTCATCCTCAGGCATTTTTTTCGATTGGCTGGACATGGATGGCAACATGATGCATTGTATATCAATAACATCAACTACATTATTTCTCCATTTATATTTTTCCACCTTAATTTCTCCCATAGTAGGATTAGTATGAACTATGGATTCTAGCACATATAAATTTTTTTCTTAGTGTAATACTATGCTCAAGCACTGGTACCACTCCTGGAAGTTATTCCCAGTCATGGTATTTTATTTATCCAAAATCGATTGTAGTGATAAAGTACTTGTGGTGTTGGTGATTTCCATCTTAAATCTACATCAGATAATGATTTAGCAGTAAGTACATTTTCTTGATTAGCTTTTGACATTTATTATTAATAATTTTTTATATCGTTTTAATATTTCCACTATTCTAGAGAACCTCAATAGCCCTGACTATTATATTTTTAATACTATGTTAAATTAATATTATTGTGAGAATGATCCTCAAAAACACCCTCATAGTATAAAAGCTTTTTCTATGACACTACCCGAAGGGTTTCATGATAGGAACTAGGTATTCAAACCACTAGATGTATGGGTCCTTGTGTTATTGTGTAATGTCCCAACTTTTGGAATCACAACATGATTCCCTCAATATATTGCCTCTATACTGATAGTATGTCAGATATGGATAATCCTTGAATACTCTATTTAGTTATGTTGACCCAGTTCTCTCATGAAAATGCCCCAGTAGTAAGATGCACAGAAAACTATGGCTAACGAGCACCCCAAACACCCGGTTTTGTTTAGATGTGAGAAATGGAAGGATATTGGTCTTAATATATCATTGAGCAAGTTATATATTATTTTATGTATACAATCATTTTATTTTTATATTTTCGAACAAGATTGTCGCGCTCACAACTGAACATTAAAATAAAAATTTATTTGTCACTTATTTATGCATTTTTTATCTTGTTTACTATTCTATGTGATCATGCAATAATCATGCACTTGCATAAAATAATAAACAATGCATAATGTAAAATCATGAAATCTGACTGGCCTTGAGAAATCTATTAATATTGATCTATAACGAATCAATCATGATCTAGGGGAATCCATACCTGAGTCGACACATGACTCACATTGTAGCTAGCCCCAGCGAAATGCGCTCTGCTCCTGTCTGAATTACCTCTTCTACTTGGCGGGGTCTGCATCTCGGGTCGTCACCGTTTAATTAAAAATATACTCGCATGTTGGCAAGGTTGTCTAGGGGTACAAAATACTTCTTGTTAATTGAACATGCATGCCCTTATACATATTTTATTTTAATATAAGATTTATAGAACGTCATTTATCGAATTAATTATTAAAATAATTACATGCATTGATTAAATATTTAAATAAAAAAATAAACCATACATGCATGGTTTGGTCAGTTTCTCAAGGCCATTGTGTATAATTATGATCAATTAAAAATTGAACACCTAGAAAATTTAAATAGTATGAAGGTGCTCGAATAAATTATATATATTTTAATAAATTCAATTAATTTATTTTTATCAATTCCATCTTTTTAATTTAATTTTAATTTAAAAAATAAAATTAATGAATCAATTTAATTTAAACAATAAAATTAAATATAACAAATAATTTATTTTTAATTATAAATTTAAAATAATCTATTAAAATAATTGTAAATACAATTAAACTATTGTTTTGGATTAAATTAATTTTAATCAACAATATTATTCAAATTAATTATTAAAAAAACTAATTTACTTTAAAATTAATTTAATGAGGTTACCTATAGCTAGGAGGTCTTTGGCAGGACTGTGAACCGCCACGAGGGAGTATTAATAGAGCATGGCCATAATCACAGCATTACCACTGTGTGACCGCGGCGTGATAGCTGTAAGACCGTGGCGTGACTGTGGCTTGACTGTGGCTTATCTGCTCGGTCCATCCACACATGTAGTGGAAGAGTCTTGTGACATGTAGTGGACTCCCTCGACATGGTACGGAGACGGCGTGGAACTGCTCTAGACAACCCCATGGGTGGCTTCTAGTTGCTCCTTATAGCCACATGGGTGGTGTCCTTGTTGGTCGCAACCTGGTCTGACAGCGGTGATCTGGAAGGGTTCAGGGGTGGGACTGGTTCGAGTAGATCCGGTCTGGTAGTGGAGAGTCGGGAGGGTTCAAGGGCGGCACTGGTGTGAGGCAGAGGGGATCGGGGTGAGCCTGTATTGTCTTATAGTGGTGAGTCGGGGGTATATCTGGTATGGCCAGGTCTGAAAGGGTGGTATCTGAGGAGCTCATAAGGAAGAAGGGTTAGGCATGCCTAATGGGAGGCGTAGCATGAGGCGGACCGACGGACATGTCAGTAGGAACTGCTCGAGGTGGACCGGCGGTGGGAAGGGATCTGGTCACTTGGTTTTCTCCAATGGGGTAGTGTGCTACCCTCAATGAAGAAGACCACCATGGGACTTTTCATTCACCTTTAAAAAAAATAAAACAGGAGAAGACCCAAAATTCGGTATTGGTCTAGAATATTTTTATATAATATTTTTTACCTATTAAATTCTAAATAAATTAAATAAATAAATAAACCATGACTTCAATCCGATTCAACATTGAAGCTTTTAATTTATTTTTTTATTTCATATTTTATTTGAGAAAAATAAAATAATATTATAGTATATTGTATTTTATTTATCTATTAAAATAATCCTACTAGAAAAAATCTAGTGATCGGATTGAAAATAAAACGTGGTTGTATTTTGGTAATTTGGAAGAACACAAAAATAAAATTAAAAGCATTTTTCATTAAATAATAATCTAAAAATTTAAAACCGATGACATTGATCCCAATAAAATTTTCAAATGGCCATAACCTGGGCATTCTGAAAAGGATCGACATGCATTCAGATCCGTTAGAACTGATTTATTCCCCCGTACATAATGTTAATGCAATTTAATTTTTCAGTTGACCTTGAGAAATCATGCGTCCCTCGGATACCACCGTTAGGTATCGGTATGTGTAGTGGAAGATGATGGGCCAAGAAATTAAAATTTTTATCATCATCGGATCAACATTATGACATTTACTCTAGTAGACAATCCTGGTATGGTCTGAGGACCATGTGTGGATTTGACATAGCACAAAAATAAAACAAACAAGTACTTTATTTAGATCTTATATTTACAAGGGCATCGCAGGATGATGATGACCATTGCTCGAATACTCTGATGTCGAAGTCCTCAAGATCTTCAACAAAGGCCTTTCAAATCTACTTGTGTGTTGTTCGTAAGAATTAGGGTGCTTATGTGGTACATCAACGATCTCTTCGACGTAGCAGTGATCACCCCAAGGCCAGAGACTTCGATCCAAGAAGGATGTTCTTGAAGTTCTTCATTTCTTGAGAGATTATATCTCTAGATTTTAGGATGAGATAGAGGAACTAAATTCTAGAACATTAATAGTTACATGGAGAGGGCATCTTTGTTACTTATATTGAGAATATTTATAATTCATGGTATGGGTTCATTGCCCCGGGGTAACAGATATTCACATTTCATGTTTTATAAATATTTATTTATGTCAAATATAATTATTCCATAAATAATATTTATAATTTTATCACTAAATTAATTATATATTGAATAGATATTGAATGATAAACTTTTGTCAATAACTAGACTTACTTCTCCAAAAAATATGAAATGAACCTTGCATATCTAAATCCATTTGAATTGTATTTTTATTTTTATTTACTAGTCACTTGTGAATCATGTTAGAAATAATTCAACAAATTATTAAAAACATGAATAATTAATGAATTTATTTATTACATATTGATCCATCAAACATGGATAATACACAGACCTCTTAGAGGGGCACACCATATTCTATATTCTTATTCCTAGAACAGTGAATATACTCAAAGCACTATAGTGTCTACCCCTCTAGGCCCTTTTCTCAATAGTAGTGAATAATATCTATCAACCAAGAGAAGGGTATATCAACCAATCGAAACCCTTATAGAGATAAGTTAAATTATAATCATTGACTACCTTTATATGAACATGGTCTATGTAACATAATCTCTTCATCATTGATATCTTAATAAATCAGAATGCACACTAGTGTCATAATTCCTTATCTTGCATTATTTGATTTGGTGAGTTTTCCAGACGGTATCACCTTCATCTACTATGGCCATGGAATTATTGAAGGTGCAACCATCCTAATAAACAAGGACCAAGATATCTCTTCTGTAACTCGGAAACAACATATGCTATCATGATCATTCAATAAATGTCATGTCATGAATGACATACCCACCACAAACTAACTCTCCACAACTTTATCACAATGGTTTTCCACTTTCATCATAGTACAAAATTAAATGACATAAATTTATAACGATCTCAAGTCTAGAGACAATTAAACATGTATTTATATAGAAACGAACAATTTCACCATAAACATGTGGTGTTTCTATTATTTGGGCTTGTCCTCATGATCTCAACTACTAGAGATCATCATGTGTGAGATTTAGAAGAAGAAGTCTCAATGATTATGATCCCCCAACACATGATGGTCACACAACTTCTTTGTCATTTCAGAATGATATAACTCGACCATAAGACATTAGTATATGATTATTTCCATGGAATCTCAGGGTTCTTATTATATACACTGATGGGTTATAACCTTTTGATATGACATGTAATCTAAGGACATCGTAATAAAAAAAGTGGATGCAAGAAGTGTCTCCAAAATTTGGGCAAGATAAACTGATGTATTATAAAAAACATCATACATGTAGTGGTAATCAAAGTACAATACATGTTGGTTTTAGGGAACCCACATTCAACATGAGGACTGTATAATTCCCTATGAAATTTTATATCATGAATATCCTTATTTTAATGAAATTATATGATCATTTTAATTTAATTAATTCATGGTAATTATGATTAAATGATTCCAAATTGATAAGATAGTTTCACTATAATCTCATTATTATTGGGATTGTTTACAAATTTTCTTCCACTGGTTAAATCTTGTAATAACGATCTCAAAACTCATATGAGTATTCTTATATTATGGTTATTCCATGATATATTCATTTATTGGTACTATTTTTCCACTCTATGTTACCTATAATAATTATAAACTTTTTTATGAAAGTTAAACTATATTTCTCATTGGTTTCAAATATATGTTATTCTAAAAATATATTTTTTATAACTATTTTTTAATTTTTTTTAAAATTATATATTTACTCATTTTCATGTAAAATGTATTTTTTGGAAATGTGTTTAAAAATGTTTTTATCATATTCAATGATTACTTTATATGATTTAATGTTATTTTCAATGAAAATTTGATTCAAAATGTATTATGTTTTAAAAATCATCATTCTAATTGAAAAGGATATTATCCTCCAAGAAATTTTTTAGATGATCCCTACACGTGTTTCAGCATTAGATACCCCTCAGGATCTGAGGGGAGCCCGACTCAAAGGTGGTTGTGGACGGGCTAGAGGAGGTGGTTGTGTTTCCATATAACTACGGCACCATTCATTCAGATGATGGTCCTAGTAGAGATCCTACTACGTGGCTGAGCATGATGATGAAAAAGTTTAGATTTCCCCTGATATCGTGAAGAGGTGACTTTTCTATGTACAAGATTTAGAAACATCATCATATAAGGGGGTATCTTGCAACAATAATCTAAATAGTGAGTGTTCCGTTGATATTTTATAGCTTCGGCATGACGACATGTTTGTAGCTGTGTATTGAATCGAGGCATACCGACAATCCCAGGTACTCAATGAATATAGTATGGTCATTGCTTCATGGATCAGACAACCGACCGAGGTGTGTTGAGGGACATCCGAGCCATCACATTTCCTCAATGAATTCCAACATATGTTAGGGAACTAGAGAGATCCTTTTTGGTTGAATGTCTATGGATGAGTGGATACAGGTAGAGAATGTTAGCAGAGGGAATGTAGGAAACTAAGGCCACTCTCAAAGACATGGCATGTACAATGTGTTAGGAAGAGGAAGTGATAGGTATAGTTGAATATGTAGGGAAAATGAAATTGAAGTGGTTCTAGGAGAGTATCATGAGATGGTAAACATTTCTTCATGTTACAAACACCACCCCAATGTGGTCCCCGACAGAATCAGGGAGCTAGAGGACATGGGAAGGGAGTAGCTGCATGCAATCCTGGAGTGTGACCCAAGGGTTCCAGGAATGATTTGAGGTTAAGTTTATGTCAACTAAAACATATCGTATTAATAGAAGTAGGTAACAATCATTATTTATTACCATGAATCTTGTTCAAGAACTAGAGTTTCAGGTCAAACGAATGACTTGACCATTTCATCTAGAGATACCTTTGGGAGGATATTTGATAATCACACTTATGCTGACTGTGTGATCTGACCCTTGAGGTGAGAGTTTTTCTTGGAACTTTTTGGTGGTATAATCTAGGCCTTACAATGTTATTTTGGGTATAGACTATACATCAATAATTCATACTCAGATTGATAGTTTTATGCATTAATGATGTAATATATCTACTGTTTTTGAAAGGCTTTTCCTTGGTCACCAAAAAAGGAATCCTAGGAGGAAAAAGATAAACTCATGCATAGGAGGGTACATCCAATCACTCCTAAGTAGGACAACATTACCGAGTTTTGAGTTTTCAGTTCCTAATACTAGTCGTAGAGTGTATTGACATCTTTACAAAAGATGCATCTAGAAGCCCCCCCCCCAAAAGCAGAGGGACATCTACTATGGATGGGTACTACCTGATATTTTTACCTAACTTCTATAGGGTAGTGGAACCATTATAAGCTTTGATGAAGAAGGGGGAGACATTATTGTAGACAAGGAAGTGTCATTAGAGATTTCAAGAGATAAGGAAGTGACTGACAAGTTACCCATCTTGAGGATACCAGAAAAGGGTGTTGGGTTTGTAGTCTAAGATGACACATCGAGGACTAGACATGGTTGTTTCTTAATTCAGTAGTGGGAAGTGATCACCTACGGCTCATGAAAGATGAGAGAGCATGGGTAGAACTATGCTACCCAAGACCCAGAGTTAGCAGTTGTGGTCTTTATAGTGAAGATGTGGTTTCACTACTTGATGGATTAACAATTTACTAGTCACATTGATCACATGATTTTTGGGTATATCTTCCCTCACATGGACCTGAATCGAAGACAACAATGATGGCTAGAGTTACTCCAGGACTATGAATTTGAGATTGTATATACTCTTATGTATGGGAATGTGGTAGTAAATGCACTTAGTAGAGGGTCTAGACTAATGTTTCAAAGTGAGGAAACCGAGCATCTGGCCACATTTCATATATCCTTTATAAATATAGATGGATCATCTTACCTCCAGTCTATGACAGTCACTCCCCTACTTCTTCAGCATGTTCAGGAGTCATAGCTTGGCGACATTGAATGTGAGGGACGATGTACTCAGATATCCTCAGGATGGTCTCTTAATGATTGTATGAAGGTGGGGAGCATGTCGTTTTTTCTGAGGATGCACTATGGTACCAGTGACACTTCAGGAGGAGGTGTTGAGGGAGTTATATACATCCCCTTTAACGGTATATTCAGGAGTGGAGAAGATGTACCAAGACCTCTGGTGTTAGTACTGATGGCCAGGGATGAAGGGAGTTGTGGCAGAGTTTGTATAATGATGCCTCACTTGTCATCAAGTGAAGACATAATAAATCCAACAAATGTCTTATGCTGACTAGAGATAGATACCCATGGAGTCATAGGAGGGAGACTGTGTCTTCCTACGGGTCACACCCCGATGAATATTTTGGAGGACTGTCTAGGTTGGAAGGCTATCTCCAAGGATCATCGGACCATTCTATATTCTCATTAGAGTGGGTGAGGTGGCATACCATCTATCTCTTCCCCTATTAATGCACTAGGTGTATAATGTTTTCCATGTGTTGCAGCTGAGAAGATGGGTGCATGATCCATCACATGATATCTACTAGTGAGAGTTAGACATTGATGATGGGGAAAATTTTATGGTGTTCTCGATGGTGATAGAGGATCAATGGAACCAAGTCCTTCATGTACATTTGATCCATCTAGTGTGAGTTTTGTGGTAGCACATGAACCTATATGAGAGAACATGGGAGCGGGAGGCTCAGAATCATGCTCAGTACCCTCATTTGTCTGATTTTCCATTTCTTGGGGTTCAAGGATGTAAATCCCTATGTTGAGGAGAATTTAATGACCTGAAATTTTGGTATATTTTTTTTCTAATTATATGTAATTAGTTTGAGACCACGAAATCTAACGGCGTGTGATTATGAGGCCTGGAGTACCTGAAATGATATGTCAAAAAATTATAATTTTAAAATAGAATGCGTGATTGGTTTTCCTAAAAAAGTGTAAAACTCTTAAATTATTTCCTGCTTCAAAAATATGAGCGCACAATTGCATTCAGAATAGAGGGCTTTCCCTTTGTGTAACTTTTTTTTAGTTAGCACATGCCTCCAGTGATAAAAATCAATAGTGGCATAACAATAAGTAAAATAGTTAAATAATGTTATACTATTTTTAAAAATCGTATAACTCACGAACGGTGTCTCATATTAATGATATGAGACAACCACTGAACTCATGATGGTATGCTTTATTTTGAATACTCAAACATTAGCCAACACGGGCCAACAGTGGAAGTTAGTTTTTATCCGTAAATACAATAATTAAGTAAAAAATTTTTTATGGTTGAAATACATAACATCTAAATGGTATCATGGATAGAAAATCTGATAGTACCATTGATTTTATTGGGTCGTGTTCCCCTTAGGTGGATCATAACCTCGACCGGCATGGGTCGAGGGTGAATGTTAATAATTTATATAAAATTTTTTATAGTACGTTCAGTAAACGTGTGGGTGGAATTTTCTATCTTTTGAACTGGTGCTAGGATTAAAATTTTGAGTGCAACATTAAATTTTCAATGATGGTATTCACTTAAGGGAGGCTTCACATCGACCATATTAGGTTGGGTAAATAAGTTAAGTTTGTGGACATTGGAACGATTAATAAAATAACATATTTTGTTATCTTATTTCATTTTCATTTTTCCAACAGACAAGCGGTTGTGGAAGGACCGATGACATGTCAATCCATTAATGACTTCACTTTTCCTTTCTTGTAACTGCATAATTGGGAATTTGGGAGTTTCATTAATTAAATAATCATCATTAAGTCTATGTGCGGGACTCACTATTTCTCCTCTCATAATTATATGGATCTTGGGGAAGTGTGTTAGCATGACTTCACCAAGATATATATCTCTAGAAAATTACCACGACACTATGTACGTAGAGAAAGAGGCTGGATTTAGCATGCGGTGATGAGCGCCATTGATTCGTGAACCCACAATAATGACGAAGGAGGTTCTGTCGATCATCATCATTGGACATATTATCCAAGTAGGGGGTTTGTTTTTAAGATCAACTATGTTGATTTATTTGCTCATGCCTGCTATCATATTAATGTGGAGGGAACAGGACAAACAAACAAGACCCAGACACTCCACCACATCTCTCATGTTTCATTCTTTGGGAATATTTACCTCATGTTGACGGTAACCCGAATTAGCGGATCATGTTTTGACGACGGCACCCCAATAGATATGTAGGAACAACCGACACCATGAATGGACCACTAGAGAACATCTGGTGGCCCACGGTGGAAATAGGAGACCCACAGAAACCGTTCGCGAGTGGTGGAAGGCGGTGCAGAGCAGCCCCGACGAGGGGTCCATGGATAGATGGGGCGGCACAGCCCAGTACCGCACCACATTGGCGAAAGATGGCCCACTGAACGGCTGACCGTTGAATCGTTGTGGTGCAGCGCTCCACAGGCTGGCGAAAATGGCCCTGTAACCATGGGTCCGGTGGGACTTAATGGTGTGCCTTAGGGCCAGACCCGCAGCCCAGCAGGCGGGTCCGGCCTACTGGGATGAATCCACTAACAGACTGGGACGCACCTGCCGCCCAATGGGCCACCGCGGTTCGGCTGATCCCAACCTGATGAGGCGAGCCAACTATGACCCAGGCTCACAAACAAGCCGGGGTGACCCAGTCAGACCATACCCATTGAACCAGTTCAACCCCAGTGGGACGAACCCAAGCGGGGTACGGTAGATCCCAGGACCCATGGAGTTGGGCTGGTCTAACCGAGTCGGACTGGGCCCAGACCTAAAGGGTACCCGAATAAGGAAACGCCTGTAACTGAAGAACCGAGTGCCTTTTTGAAATGCTGTGAGTGGGGTTGAGACCCCTTTAATGAAGTGGTCCTTTTGGAATATTCTAGCAGGCCCAACTGAGATGGGCCAAAATGAGGTGTGATCACCATTGTTTCACAGAAAGGGGTGTAACTAATATACCAGGTGTCTGATCAGCACATCATCTCTGGAATAAGGACCCTTTTGTCAAGGTTCTCCTTTGGAGATACTCTATGTGAGTTTTGGAATTTTTTGACATGCGACGTGGGTTGGATCAGACTTGAATCCAAACAGGCCCTTTTTACAAAAGTGTCCATACCACACAGACTGAGTGTCTGATCGACGCGTCATATATCACATTGGGACCCCTATGATGGAGCTGTCCCATGGGTATTATTTTTGGGGAACTTCAAGCTGGTTGAAATATGACTGATGGCTTGAGAGTGGTTCTCCCAGAATCAAGCATAGTATGAGTGGGAATCCAGTGGTTGATTTTATCGTGAAGAAAGAAAATATGTCCTATGTGGGTCAGCATCTATCGATCCTATGTGGGTCATCTCTTAGAGATCTTATGTGGGTGAGTACCTATCGATCCTATGTGGGTCAGCACCTATGCATCATGTGTTGGTCAACATCTATTGATCATGTCCGGGTCAGCAACAGAGCCTCTTGACTAAATAAATGGTCTAGATTTTTGACTAATCATCTGTACTAATGTACTTATGTTATATACCTAGTGTGAGCAGAGTCTTTTACCTTTTCGGTGTTACCTTATTATTGTTACCTTTTTGGTTGTTTACCATTGTGGTTTTATCTTCGTGGGGTAACCTTTGTGGTACTATTACCTTCGTGGTGTTACCTTCGTGTTGTTACCTTTGTGGTACTTTTACCTTCATGGTGTTACATTTGTGGTATTCTTACCTGATGGATTAGTTGTGAAATTGGCTTAAAAGTTGGATCTCTATGTTTCCTCATCTATGAGACGAGTATATTTTAAAAACTTAGGTATATTTATGGGCATTTACCTAAGTAGAGTTGAATACTACTACTTCATGCTTTGTGATTGAAGTCTTGCTTTGTGCTTTTTTTATTTGTGGACCTCTGGGAGAACTTCAATGGTCATGGAGTTCCTACTGAGTATTGTTATACTCACCCCTATAAGGGTTTTTCCCGCACCCTGTTTTATCTTGTGCAGATGACAGATAGTGTTAGTCAATGTGGATGGAGCCAGGTCTAGACGATGTTCAGATATAGACCATTTGACATGACAAGACGTAGTGACTACTGATCGTGAGTTGTACCTACCCTTCAAGTAGGATCCTTAGTGGACTTTCTAGGGCATTTTTTCTCTTTTAGTTTTACTTGTACTTTCCAGTTGGTCTTGTATTCCGTCCCCCATTATCTTTAGTACAATTTTAACAACAACAGTTTATCATGCGGTTACTTCTTGTTGTGTTATTAGATTTTTCTTTGTACAAGTTTAAGGGTGATTTCTTCCCATTATAGAGATAAGTCTTTTTTGTGCTAGTTACTAGCCCCTAGCCTAGGGAAGGTGGGCTTGGGGTAGTCACGGCATAGGCCCTGGGGGACGGGTTGTGACTTTGAGAATTTTGTGTGATAATATTAATGATTTTTTGTTCCATAACCCATAACATTTGGTTACTCAGGAATAATATCATTCCATTTTACATTTTATTCAACATTAACAATGTTCCTTTAGGTTTTAGACATTCACTATAATGAGAAATCATATTCTAAGAAGCATTAATCATATTCAAAAACTACATAATCATGAAACATCATTTATATAGTGTCTATATCACAAAACCTTCCTTCTAATCTATGAAACCCTATACTTGACCTAGATTATTCATGGTCATTAATCAAACCCTTCTTGATGGTTCATAAAGTTATTGTGAATTACTAATGGATATCCCATGGGAGTGCTATTATAGGTGTATATCTTGGTCCGTTTTCATGTACCATGTGATGATCGAGTTTGGTTGAATTTTTCTTTTTTAGATTTATTAACCATAAGTACCTATTTTCTTGAGTGATATTCATATTTATTATCCAAACTTTGAGTGGAATTTATTAGAAACCACTTCATCTATACATTAAAAAATAGAATTTGTTTCCAATACATTGACTCATCCATATACATATCCATATAAATATCCATATAAATATCTTAATAAATATTCATGGGGATCCAACTAAAGCCTCATCATCTCAGTTTTCAAAGGTTAACTAGTCCTTAAGATGATACCAACTATACAAACCCAAAAATCCCTTACATAAATATAATAAAATAGAAAATGAATATTCATTACATCACATAACAATCCATGCCATAATCATTTATGTATTGTTTCTTTTGAATCTTGGACACTTCAAGAACTATTCCATAAGTTATCTACATCATATCCAACTATGTAATTCTTAATTATTACCTTTATTATACATATCACACATAATACCTCTATACATATTTTAGGGAATGTAATCATAAGAAATCATGATATTAGATACCCGGTAATGGTAAAAAAAGGATATTTTAATATAAAATGATAATATTATTATGATAACAAGAGAATAACATATTAAAATCTTATAATGCATATAAATGATCATAAACATGAGTCATGTCATAAATATTGGTAGTTCATAAGACATGAATCTTAATAGAATTGAATAACATGATCCATGAGATCATAACATTATCATAAGACCTAGATTTGGGTGATATATATAATAATTAAAAAAATTATATTATGGATACACACTAAGACATTCATAACATGTTTTGTTCGGGCTAACCACCCATGTACTTGCTTTAGGATTAGGATAACCTCCCATGTACCTTATTTCATGAATTCTATAGCCTCCCATATACCCTGTTTTGGGCTTGGGATAACCTCTTATATACCCTACTTCTAGATTGGGATAACCTCCAATGTACCCACATTTGGGCCTTGGATAACCTTATTTATACCCTTTGATATTATATAACATTAGTCATTTTTGAGATAAATGGAGGGATATGTAGGTCCCACCCATCAAATAATGATATTAAAACATTTGTGTTCCACCTGATCATGAAATATTATTCATATCCAAACCAATGAAAAGAAATTTTTTTTCATAATCCTTTCTCCATTTCCCTAAAGCATAACCAATTTAAAAAAGAAGAAGTAGTTCTCATAAGAATTTTATCTTGGTATAAAGTTTGGAAGAGAAACATATTTCATAAAAAGATTTTAATCAAATATATAAACCATATAGAGAATGTATTTGAATAGTATATGTGGTTCATATCCCCAGTAGATAATAAGTATCAATAAAGGTTGATTTCATATATAGAAAATTTATTTTGAAAGAAAAATCACATGGAATGTTTTAGGATAAAAATATCCTTTCAATAAAAATCACTTTTATATTAACAATTCTTATAATAATATCCAAATCAATTTATTTGAAAATATTATTTAAAATATATAATTTAATAATCAATAAAAACAATTTTCATGACATCCATAATTTTATGTTCATAGTGTACATGATAAAATAACAATTCATTTAATATTTTTGGTAAAATCTAAATGGGTCATGTTTTGAAAATGAAATAGATATTCATTTTAGAACACCTGAGAAAATTTAAAAAATTATAAAATGTCTTTAAAAAATCATAGAGTAATTTTAAACCATTTTCAAAATGTTTTTATAATACATTGATATAGGATTGAAAGCATTTTTTATTGAAGAGAGACAAAATGACAGTTTTCCTTAAAAACATTATACTAAAACCATGAGTATATAAAGAGTGGAAAATGAATGGAATAATATAGTTTCATTAAATAAATATTGGAGAATAATTTTAAATATTTTTTTGAGGTTTTTATCATAATATTTTATCATCATAATCATAAATAGAAACAATCCCTAAGTTTGATGAGTTTGTATTGTAAATCCATTAACTATTTAATAATTGTGTATCGTAAGCTACATGAAAGAATAACATTAAATGAAACATTAATTATCATTATAATAATTAAATTCATTATATGACATGTCAAATGTGTTGTTTGTGAACATCATAAAATAATATATTTTCATAACATAACATATATCTCTTGGAAGGAAAATTGAGGAAAAAATTCATTTTTTACTTTGGTAACTTCTTAAATGTAAACCTCGTGAAAGAGAGATCAAAATGGATATTTAAATCCATGTATTTTTTTTGGGTAATCATCATAAAATTTATTCATTGTAATTATAAACATAAAATAAAATAAATATGGGGTAATATGGCTTGTCTCTCACATAATTTATAAGTGAGACAGAAATCCATTACCATAAGTCTTGATGGCATTCATACACATTCAAAACTCCTAAATAGAAAATACATTTTTATAATAAATATATTATATAACTATAAATATATAAATCATATAATATTTTATCTACTTATGATCTTTTATTTTCCATTTTGTAAGGATTCCCTGTAAATTCAAGTTTTAGGTAATAACTACTTTATTTTCTGTGTATGTTTTGATTTTTTATTTTTTGTCCCCAAACAATGATCATGGATGCATATTATACATAATATTAAAAATTATATAAATACCATATATAATTACTATATATTTATTTATATTAATTCATAAAATTTATATATGTAAGGTGAAATAATTCATTCGTCGAGACGGTAGATTGTACAGACTCGTGGATGATGTTTTTATTTCCTCAATAAACTAAATGAATTATAGTTATATAATATATTACAATTTGATTATATTTTTTATTTCATATATTTCACATATTTTTAGTTAAAAATTACCTTGTTACATTCCATGTAATGTTTATGTGAATAATAGAACACATCGCTTTGCGAGGTGGCAGTTCGCTGTAAACATGAAAGTCATTTTTATATTCCTATATACTAGAATGTAACATGTAATATAAGATATCATAATTCCATATGAATTTTAATTTCATAAATATCTTGTATTAATAGTGAATATATCATTATATCCATCATTTAGTGGTGGATATAGAAAAAATAACAACGTTTCACGAGGTGGTACTCCTTTGTACAAATGGATAATGATTTCATAAACCATTCGATGGAACATGACATAGATATAGGTAATTTATTTTTCATAAAAAATTATATGTATACGTACAATAATTATTTTAATATATCATCATGTTTTAATAACAAATTATTGATGAGGATGTAGAAATAAAAAAATTATCAATTATATATGTTACATTGTCTTCCGACAAATTCTTTTTATTTTCACCAAAAAATAAAATATAAAGGAATTATAAAAAAAAATTAGAGATAATTATATTATAGTATGGAAGTAAGTAATGTTTTTGGTTATTTTATATTCAAACAAATGTTTTTGGATGTGTAAATAGAAGAGTAGAGTGTGGCCTTTTTTAAGTAAGGTAAGTTAAACACTTCAAATTTTTGAAAATGAAAATGTAGTATCCATTTTTTCATATAAAATGATAAAAATGAACCATTATTTGATATATAAGATATATTATATAAATATAAAAATCACATGTATTTTTAAAAACATTTGGTTCAATTTTTTGCCTTATATATCTAGTTTAAATCCTCGGTAAACCCATTTTTAACTTAAATGAGGTAAATATTTTTTACTTTTTTTAATATTAATTATGGTAAAAAAATAAGTTGATCTAATGAGATTTTTTTAACCCTACATAATTAATCCATTTTTAAAAATTAAATTCACATAATAAGAAAATTTTATTTAAAATTAATCTAGTGGGCACGTTGACAAAGCGTATTTTCAATGAGAACAGAATCAACAGTTAAAAAAGATTTTAAATAAAAACATTAATATGAAATTACTTCCATTACCCTAAATTAGAATAGTAGATGTAATTTTGAACTAATTTTACTTTTAAATTCATTTTTAAAAGCATACCTTTATCAATTCGTTAAATTAAATGGTACATTTGAAGAAAAACATTTATTTTTTGTAATTCATCAAATAAATTAATATTTTCAAAAAATCTAAAAAAACATTCCTAAGGTGATTTTGAAAGGATGGTTTAAAAATATTTTTTTTATCACATTTATTTTATATAATTATTAAATATTAATTATACTATTTTTTACAAAAATAAATTAATGTCATTTTTTATAAAAAAATAGTATTTTCATAACATATAAGGACTTTACTAAAAATTAACTTCATTTCATCAATATTATATATATATATATACATATAACAATTAAACATAATATTAAAAACAAGTTATTATTATTTATATCCTTATGTTTATTATCTAGGTTATAATGGATGAAGGATAAAATCAGTGTTTAATGTAATGCGAGATAGGAAAAACATTAAATTCATTTTTGAAAAGATATATATTTTAAAAATAGTACTATTTTACTGGTCTCAAAATTAGGTGTATTCAAAAGAAAAAATGTTTAAAAAATTTCATACCAAGGGCCCAATATGGTACAAACATCTTATCATTGGCAGGATGATTCCAATTTCAAAGATCAATCAAGATCTGACACCATAATCACATCAATGAATGAAAATTCAATAAAATATACCAACATTAAATGTTGATAGAGCTATGTTGAAAGGAAAAGAAAATTTCTCTCATAGAACGACGACTCTAGAAGAGGGTTTGAGATCTACATGAGAAAATAAAAATATTAACATGCCACTAAATTAAAGTATCACCCTAAGACATTAGTCAAATAAGGAATATCATCCAGTGTTTCACACTAGATTAATCAAAAATTCATATGGATTGGAATAGCTCACATGTGAAGAAGGATGAGTTGTTTAAAAAATTGAAAACTAATATAAAATGGAACTAAACATCCTTCCTTAATGATCATGTGTCTTTCATCATCAAAACACTTATAATCCCAAAATATTAGTAGTCATTTTTACTATATAATTTTTTTCGTATTTCATGAATCACGGACTAATGAGACACTCTAAACCCGAGTTATCCTCAATTTTTTAATTCCGAGGAGCTCTGCCATGGTGATCCACCCTGACATATGTTATAATATGTGGTCATGTTTAATACACCACACATTCAACTATGTAATGGTGATGAAAAAATGGAAGTGGTCCACATGAATACTCTTTGTGGTCCATGTACTTGACCATTCCTCGCCTAGGCATACCAGTCATTCTCATTTCAGACAATAATGTTTTAGACATAAAATAGGTTACACCATAGTGTGTTTCTACACATGGTGTATCTTAAACATTCCAAACAACTTTTTTTAGTAACAATGAGGACATTAAATACCTCCTTCCACTAAAACACTATCTTTGACAACCATTGAACAAAATAGAACTCCCTCATTGGGGGAATAGGTTAAGATGAAACATAATTTAAAAAATTGTCCTCTAATATCGAGTATGTTATAGAATACTTTAGCTATAAATAATCCTTATCAAACTGAAAGTAGTTCATAAAATCATTTATGAGGGCCCCATTTTGGTATATTAATAAGAATAAATTCTCAAGGATTTGGATCTTCACCAACATTCCTATGATGTTCCTGAAAATTTTATAATTATATTCTAAGGGATTTTTCTACCCCTAATAAATTATCCAATTATAGTAAGAATAGTTGGTCTCACTGGAAGAGGTATAGTTTCCTAGATGGTTTTTTTATTTCTCCTACATGTTTTCTGGTTTTATTTAATTTTTTGAATACAACTATTTGAGGCAAATGGTCTCTATATTTGATGGTTTTTGAGTCCCATTGGATAAAATTTACTTAGGTGGATATAGTTATCAAATGATAAACACTTTTATTTTAGTCACAATAGTTTATATAAGTATTGTTCGGGATAGTGATTTCGGTGTTTTTATAATTAGTTGAGCATTTACCTTTTTCCAAAAGACTATATTCAATATGTAATAGAAATTTAGAATTGGAATGAATCATCTATAATCTCCACACATACATCTATGAAACTAATATAATTTACGAAGGCATTCTCCTACACTTAATTTAAGGGACCACTATGACTGCCTATGTTATCGAACTTCTTTAAAAAATATTTGGAATGAACTCAATGAGATTTCCCATTATCTTTAATATAAAAATGGTTAACGGTTGACCTTATATCATTGATACTACCTTTTTTTAGTCTTATATGGATGATAATCTAATGTTATGACTATTGATGAGGGGTAGAACATAAAGGGAATAGATTAATTCACTCGGGAATTAATTATTATATGGGTTGTAGTGATCAAAATTCAAGATACATAATCATTGCTTCTATTGTCATCTCTGTTAGATAATTTAGTACATTACTATGTATATCTATCATTATTAAGGGTGGAAGATATAGAAATTACACATAATGTAGGGAAACACAATTACAATACGCCAATATTTATCATTTCCTACAGTATATATTATAGGATTAGTAATTTGGATAGTTTTTATGATCATTCTGTTATGGATTCATGATGTCAAAGAGTTTAAGCATGTTTTTCTCTGAGGAATATATTAAAAAACACGTGACCTGGTTATCCTTAAAATATTTATCCATATTTTTCCACTATGTAAATTCTCTCAATGGTCATTTCCCCAAATAGGGGCTCATTCTAAAAATTTTGGTACATGAATATACCAAATGGACTGTGTTCTATAGTACCTTATATTGATATATTAGTTAATGGTTTTGATTCATTGTGAAAATGGGTGTTTCATCCCCCGATGGTGTTTATATAGGATCAAGAGTATGTATTGGGTGTCATTATTGTTTTTTATACTATATTGAAATCTTATGAAAATGAGCTCCTGACATGAATTCTTTGAATCCACTTGGATACATCCAGAAAATTTTGTT
This sequence comes from Viscum album, assembly GCA_963277665.1. NCBI lineage: Eukaryota > Viridiplantae > Streptophyta > Magnoliopsida > Santalales > Viscaceae > Viscum > Viscum album. The sequence continues at coordinate 126,634,523 of OY728151.1, read as the reverse complement.
TTGAACTAGATTATCCTTAGTGTTTTCTGTGTACATTACTAAAAACTATTCATATGAAAGTTTCATGTCAAATATTTAGATTAATCCCATATCTCAATTAATCAAATCTAAAAAATGTTAATTTTATCTATGTTTATAATTAGAGATGTTGTTGATAACCATCATGTGTGTTGTGTAGATGAACTAGTAGAGGATATTTCAAAACGGACCCTCTAAACTGGTGATAGATGATAGTGCGAGAGGAGTATACTAGATAGAGATAGATCCTTCTACAGTCTATATAAAGCACCAAATCATTGTTTCTACTTAATTGTTTTGGTTTCTAAAACTAAAACCCCATCAAGTGGTGGAATAACTAATTTGTTTCTCCAGGTCACTATTATGGTTGAAGGTAGAAAATAATGGGTTTCCAAAATCTAGTAGTGGGTTGTTATAATCTAGTTGTGATGGTTGGGGATTTCATTTGATATTCAGCATGTCATTCTTTGTCTCTATATCATTGAGGAGATAGGTGAGGGAAGATAAAAAATTATAATGGGGTGTCAACATGTGTCTAACAATTAGACTAATAGATGTCACATAAGGCATAGGGGTCATAACCAAATGATGAGAAGTCAAATTAAACTACTAGATAAATAACCATAGAGGGCACCATACTCTTCATTGGTTGGGTGGAGTCAAAAAAATCATCCCTGGTTAGATAAGAAGAAATATGTGCTTCAGTCCTAGATGACCGTCCAAGGCAATCAATTATTTATATTTCAAAGGGATATTTATATAGTCTTCTTTGTCATACCAATTATAAAGAAGTTATCCTATGAGGAGATCAGTACTCATCTCATTATAATCCTTATACTTCTATAGAAATGACTTAATCCATGAATCTTACTCTATTTCCTCAATGGTTTTTATATCACTGAATTATTTCTTTATCTCTATACCTTTTTCGAGGAGCTGACATGTTGTTCTAAGAAGTGGGGAATCACCTAGACTCATTAAGGACATATATGATCTTTTCTAACACATTGAAACACACAATAGAGGGTTTATTGGACACTGATAGACCTCATGGTTTGGATACCCCTCTTACACATCACCAATAAAATCATGATCTGTCTCAGAAAGATAATTTATGGGGATTAAATTAAATATGTTTTTTTAGTACTATAAATATTTTGGAATCATTAGGTTGGCTAACAGAAGGAATCAATCATTATTTGAGGAAAGGACATAACATTTCAATGAAAAAAAATTCTCCATCCCTTAATTTTCACATTGGTAGATACCTATTTAATGTTATGGTGTTTCACTTTATGGATTTTAGAACAATCTCATTGGATGATCAAGTAGTACTCTTATGAATTATGACTTTTCAGATACTAGAATAAAAATGAGTTCAATCTATCAGCATTACAGTCGATATTATTAATGGTTCATATATTCCCTATGGAAGGACAAATTAAGGATCTAAATACATTTTAATGTATCTCATATATTTTTCAAAAGGATTTTTTTATAATTTTCAGTGTATAGTTATAAGATAGATAAGTAAATATTTATAGTTTTCCAGAATAAAGTAGTAAATGGGTTATTGGATAGAATTTCCCACTTGATTTAGTAATCCTTCTCCTGATCAGAATGTTATTCCGTCTCTTGATCACCATAAGATTGTCTATAGGAAAACTCAAAATCTAGTGTATTAAGTGACACGAACATTCTCAATTATTATTTTTTGATTATATAGGCATCATCTATGTAATCCTCTATTAAGAGTAAGGGTTGTGTTATTCCGGTTATGCAAGATCCATCACCATGACCATATTGGATGGAGATTCTTTGTTATTGTACTATTAGAGTATTTCGTCAAGTGATTATATCTCATATAAAATTATTTACCTTGTTGTATGGTGATAAAATACATCCTGATTATTCCACTACTTTCAGTTTGGAGGTGGAGAGGAGTGGAGATAATTTTGATAGGGATGATTAAATTGAAATTCCATAAAAGTAAGAAATGATACATTTCCCATATAGGTATTTATGGGTGGACAAGGAAACTTCTATACCATATAATTAGGAATGAAAACCAGTAGATATTCCCCCTTGTTTTGGAATGATATTCTTAAATGTTACCCCTGAATCATTAAAATTCAACAATTTCTAATAATTAGATGAATCCTAAGGTTGAAATACCCTACCCTACCTCTGGTATCAATTTTGGAGTTCCCTATGTGCGTTTTTATAATGTTTACAAGTTTATATCTAGGGGTGTTACATTTTTTCACATGTAGGTCCACCAAGATAGCTGGGAACCCCTCTACCCTAGGGAGGATCTTTATGGCTGTGGACTTATTCATTATTGGGAGGAACTTTATGCCGGTCAGTGATAGGGACAGTTGTTGGGAGAGTCAAACCAATGAAGAGATATCAAAAATAGTTGATTAGGATAATAGATCCATTTTTCCTTAAATATGTTTATTAATCATATTTTATTAACTCATAATCACCTTAAGGATACTAAGTAATTTTTCATTCAAAATAAAAATAGTTTTATTCTAACTAAATTTAGTTTCTTGTATTATATTCTTTCATTCCAAAGGATAATTTCAAAAGGTTTTAATATTAATTTTAAAAAATTAACTTTATTTTTATTTTAATTAATTAAAAATTATCTTGGAGTTATTTTTTGAAATTTTGAAAAATATTTAATATTAAATGAAATGTGAATGATAATATTTTCAAAAAAATTTCATTTATTTTCATTAAATAAATTAATTTTAAAGTACAATTTTATTTTTATTTTTATATAGGTGTTTTTCAAGTATATTTAAATTATAAATAAAATAATTTATTACATGGTAAATATTATTATTACATATTTTTGTATAATTTCATTTTTCGGCTTCCAAATGAATTTTTATAAATATTGGTTTCCATTGTGTTATAAATATTTATATAAAAATTGATTTATTCAACATATAAAATTGAATTCCATAAAAATGGATTCCATGTTTTTAATCAGTATGATAAATTTTGTAAATTTGACTCTTTTATTTATGATCAATATGAATAATAACCATAGTAAATATGGGTTTTCTTAAGAAGGGTAAAATAAGTTAAACTAGGTTAAAATTTTTAGATAATGATAAAAACTCTCACTTACAATTTCATTTATTTTATTGGATAATTTATTTTTCACTTTAACTATTAAAAGTTAAAAAATTTGAATATCCATCGACATTCCATAGATAATTACACAAATATTATATTAATTATTGTAGAAACAAATGTCTCTCCCCATGATTTAATGTCTCAAGTATTTTTCATAGGGTTAAAAGGGGTGATATTTGGATTTATATTATTTTACATAAAAGTATAATTAAATTTTATTATCACATAAATTTAATTTTAATTTTTTATTATTGAATAATTATATTATATTCTTACACAATGGTGACATAGTTCTTATATAATTTATAGAAATACCAATTACATGATTTTGAAAAACGTTAAAATTAAAATAATTTTGGTCAATAACGTTTTTCACTTTTGATAGAAAAATATAAAATGGTATTGATTTTTAAATAGTTTATATTTTTGTTACATTAGATTAGAGATTTTATTAAATACCAACTATGTTGACAGTCCAAAAAATGACATTAATGGTATATTGTGTTAGATAATATTTTATTTAATGATTTAAAAATAAAAATGAAATATTATCTTATTATATGTTAATGGTATATAATAGAACATTTCGTCCATTATCCACTTATGGGTAAATTTCCTTTTTATATAAAATTTCATGAATCTTGTGGAGTAAAAAACATTGATATCATGGTAATCCGTAATGGTTCTAACGAGGGATAAAATGATGATATAAGGTTAGAAATATCACCTAAACCAACCTAAATATAATTTAGTAGTATGTTTTCAAATCATACTCATATTATATATGAAATATATCTATTTTTTACACTATAAATTGAAAACTAATTTATATTAATTAAATAGTTTATTTATTTTAAAGGGTGGCCCATCATTCATATATAAAATGGAACCTCCCTCCACCCATTACCAAATCGTTTGAGAAATCTAGATCAGTTAATACCAAACTAAATATCTCCCCATAATCTCTACCACACCCAATAAGTCCCCATCACACCAATATATCACTCATATAAGGATTAATATATAATCCAAAGTGGTTATTAGGGATAAGTTATAAGTCATAACCAATCTATTTCATGTTTATTTCCTATTTTACCTCTATTCAATATTCATTAAAAATTGAAATAATAACATCAATTTATTCTATATATCATATCCTTTTCTTTTTCATTGGAAATGAATATATCGCTGCTACGCACTTGTGGATTACCTCCTCCACAAAGATGTATGTTTTTTATCACTAACTCAAAAGGATGGTTAATTTGATGGATTTTTATAATATATTTGTTATTCATGACATTTTTACCTTTATATAAACTTAAAATTTCGTCTATTAACTTACCTTTCGATACATTAAATAATTATAATTTTGCCTTTACATACTTGTGGACGACCACCTCAATAAAGCGATGTGAATTTTTTTCATATAAGTTGGTCAATTATGGTTATAAATTTATATTTAATTTAGATAAATGATAATTATTTCATGATTATTTTTTTGGACATTATGTAATAGTGTCCCCATTGACTATAGTAATCTTAACCTAACCGTTTATATTATATAGGTCGAAAGTTCTAAAACATCGTATGTTACCTTAATCTATTATGTAATTATGTATAACATGGACTTATCTTATATAAATTAAATAATAAATTTGAAAATTGTTTTTATGAATTTAAATAATTAATAGAATATGAATATTTATGATGATAAATGAAATACATGATAAGTCAATCTTGTGTTAAGGGACACTTTACCACAATACATCATTTTAATGTTCTTAAAATATAATTTCTAAATCACATTCTTCCATGTTCATATTCATGAAATCAAATTTTGGATGTATTTTGATTGTCATAAATAAATTATAATTGAAATTTTATGTTTCTTTTGAATTAGATTCATTTATTACCAAATGGAATCTTTTTAGATGATTTACATGGGATGTATTGACTATATTTAAAAAAGGAAAATAGAATGTTATAATTTATCACATACTACATAAAATTATTATCCTAACATCATATGAATTAATTAATATTTTGGTATATTTATATGAATCATTATTTTCATCTACTAAAAACACACATTCCATTTTTTTGGTTTTTTAATTTGGAAAATTTTGTTTTAAATAAATTTGATATATAACTATCTAAAAATGTTTTTCTTATAGGATTAAAATTATATTTTTATGAGTTCTATGACAATAATGAAAAAATTTAAGTGTTTATTATATTTTATAATCCTTATAAATTGTTTATGATGATGCTTGAGCTAAGTATATATATCCAATGAATTGGGTAATAATTATGTACACTGGATAATTATATTGAAATTAATAAAGTAGGATATTCAATTTGTAAAGGTTCTTATAAAGGTTTTTTTATGATGATGTTCCAAGTAACCGAAATTAATTTTCTATTCTTTCCAATTCATTTTCTTATAAGCATTTTGATTCAATAATAAAATATAATAATATTTCATAAAAGTATTAAAATTCCCATCATGGTGAAAAATGTATGTTTTTTAGAAAATGCTTTTATGGGTTCTCAATTATTTTAATTAATTTCATGATTATAATTTTAATGTAATGTTTTCATATAAAGTCTTTAATTAAAAAATATGGTTTGTAATGTTGATTTTATGTTTAATTAATTGATTTTTTGAGCTCAAATTTCTTTATATTAAAGGTAATATATCTTTTATGATATCATGGTTTTAAAATTGATTTATGGGTTTCTTTTTATATTTTTAAATGCACCTTCATATGAATTTTGTGCTCATACCATGCTATCAAAAGAATCACAGGGTTTAAGGATGTGTAATAACAATGATAATGTCATTTTGAAAATCACATAGATTTTTTATAAAAGGAAAACATGTTTAATTTTAAAAATGTTTTTTATGAAGAAATAGATTCTGAGTAGAAGAGTATAATTTATAATATATGGGTAAATCATAAATAATTTATGATAGAATTATCTAAAACTATAAACCATAAGGACCATCTAAATATAATAAAGTAATTTTTTTGTAAAAGCTCTAGATTATGGATTTCTTTATGGTCACATTATTGTAGTTTGTGTTTGAGAAAATTTTGTAATCATTTTTAATTTTTGGAAAACATTGGAATATACCCTTGATGGATTTTAAAATATGGTACTAATTATATAACATTTTATGATTACCATATTTATTAATTTTACCTAGAACTATTTCTAATTGTATTCTATATGCAAAATAGGAATGCCAAACGAGAAAGTCCCTAATAGGACAATAATCATCAAAATTAGATTTCTAGAATTGTTGGAATTGTAATATAGTAGTATGTTACTATGAGGGAATAAATGATGTAGGTTATAAATAGTGGTGATATCCATGAGAGAGAGATTCTACATTCAACACTGATTAACATGTATATCATTGATCATTTCATAAGAAAAACTTTCTACAATTCAATGTATCATCTACCCCATCATTAATGAAGGACTGGATAAATCCATTGAAAATATATTTTTTGACATTTTATTTTTTGAACATAAAAAAGTTAACTCTTGTTAATAAATATATTTATGGTGAAGTTGATCAAAGGTGGTGATGAAATATGTATATAAAGGAATATAATATATTAATTATTGAAATTGAATGAATTTTTAAATATTTTCTATGATATTTACTTTCATATAGTTTCTTAACATAAAATAGAGGATAAATTAATGGACTTATACTAGTAGGTTGATCATTCAGTATCTATATAAAAAGATAACTTCACCCATTTGGAAATATATGAACTAAATTTAATATATGATCTTTATATTAAAAGTTATCAATAATAATTACGATTAAATCCTATATATTGAACATAAATTTGTTCTCATGATTAAAAAAGATACTAGAAACATTTTTGATTTTCTAAAATGGTTGATATGGGGTTTTATTATAATAATGTATCCCGTGAATATAAAAAAAATTGGCTCAAATGTGAGGTATTGGGAAATCATCCAATGATGAAACCCAAAGGTAATAAAATCATATTCCCATTTCATGATAAGTGTTATAAAAATGCCCAAATATAAGGTATTTTACATTTTGGGAAGTGTTTAGAATGAGGAATGTTTGGACATGTGGCTTTGGCTTAGTCCAAGGGTCCTCACTAGGCTACATCTTTTGGATTGTGGTGTAGCTTATTAGACTACTAATGTTCATTTTCATATGTCCTTAGAATTCTAGTTATGGTATATCTTAATTGGCAGTGATGATTTGTATAATGGTGGTGAGACGATGGTTCCAGTGATTGGTTCTTGTTGGTGATGGTGATCCCCTTACATATCTCCATAGTATTCAGTTTATCCTAATGGTGATGATGATATGCTCTGATGGATTATAATTTCTTGTGATGATTTATGTCGATGATTGGTTGATTGTGAATTAGGATTATGATTCAGCGAGTATGGCTTGAAATGGAGATGGCCCTAGGTGTTCGCATGTCTGTTTTTTGAATGATATGTTTCAATTTTAATTTTTTGGTTGGAATTTTCGGTTTTGCATTTAAATTTTACTCTTGTATGGTGGTAATTTGTTTGGTGTTTTATATTGTTAATAGGTATGTCTTATAGTTTTTTTCCCACTCAACCTTAAAAAAAATTATGCAAAAAAAGAAAAAAAGGGATATGGATCATTAAAATAATTAAATATAATATTATGATGCTTAAATTGTAATGATATGGGTAATTTTGTGGGTAATTATTAAATGATTTGAATAAATTTGTAATCAAGATCACATGAAGAAAGGTGTTGCATAATTATTTACAATTACATTATTAGATATTGGACAATATTTTAATGTATTGTTTGTTACATTACATAATCATTCTGATTATGTCATTGTCTTATTTGATTATGGGTACACACATTAATTAATTTCTGTGGAATTTACTATTATAATATAAATTTCACATAAATTAGTAAATCTGTAAAATATGGTAAAAATAAAAGGGATTAGTATTACGAAAAATAATAATTATGAGAATATTCATGTTAACATATGTGGATAGTGTGTTGGGGAAATCAATGTGGTCTTTCCCCTTGTAGAGTATGATGCTTTTATTTTTCTTGATTATATTTATGATTATCGGGTCAATATATATTTCTGATCTAATGATTGCTTTTGAAAACAAGTCTCAAATTTTATAAATTAATGGATTCATACAATTTATAACTTATTAAGTATCCAATAAATGTACTAAAAATTCAAACATATGTTTTCTTTCATATTTCATTAAGAAAAAATAAATTGTTCAAATAAGTGATATTATTATAATAATATAATATATGGAAGTGTTTCTTATTTTATATTTAGGCATTATAATAGATTAGCAGATTAAATATATTATTTATTTAGTTCCTGATGTAATTCTAATTTCAAAACCTCCACTTTGAATTTCCCAAGTTGAGATTATGGAATTGAAAATGATGTTATAATAACTTCTTGATAATGGTTCCATTATAAAATCACTTCACTAGGGTGGTTCAATTTGTTTCAAAAATAAATATGGTGCAATGAATATTTTAATTTATTATAGATTAATAAATACCATAATCACTTTGAATATGTATTTGTTTCCACATATAAATTGAATTTTTTTACTCTAGGGACTTTTTTTAATGGTTTATATCAGGTCCATGAACCATCAACTTAAGGAGGAGGGGAATGAGACAATGAAGTTGTTTTATCATACTAGTTATGAGAAGTATTAGTTTATTTTTATGGACCTTGGGTTGAAAAATATCCTAATATAATTATGCAACTTATAAATAGATTTTTCCATGAGTTATTCATAGAAATTATGGTATTGTTTATTGATGATATTATTATATATTCCAAAAAAAATTATAATCCAAAAAATATAAGATGGTTATTTTAAAAACATCAAAATAAAATTTGAAATATAGAAAATTTATTAAATTTTAAGTTTTGTATAGATAAATTTAATTATTTTTTACATATTGTAAGTAAATATTGGATAAATATTTTTACCTATATCTAAAATGGATGAATAGTGACCAATACCGAACATTATCACATAGATTCTGAGTTTTATTGGATTAATGGGTTAACACTGAAACTTTGTGGAAATGTGTGATATACTATCAATGAAACTAACTATGTTAACTTGAAAATGTGTTAAATTAAACTAGATTAATGAATGTGATATATGGTTCCATTAATTGAAAATAATATTAGTGACTGTTTTATTTTTGGTCCTTCCGTCCAAAAATGGGTATATTTTTTATCTACAGTGATGCTTAATTTAATGTTCTTGTTTTTTTGGAAGAAAAATTATTATGTGATTTCTTAGAAATATATTTAATTGAATCCCATTTGATAAATTATCCAACATCTAAAATTAAACTAGTTGCAACTATTTTTTTCTTAAAAATGAGTAACATAAATTATATGATGTAAACTATAAAATATATAATGATCATAAAATTTTATGTATATATTCACAAGGAAAAAGTTGAGAATGAGGAAGGGAAGGGAGAGGAACATATTAATGATTATGACTTTATGACTCATTACCATCCTGGAAAAATAAATAGGGTAGCTAATGAATTGAGTGGGACATATAAATATTCATTAACTTCACTATGTTTAAAAAATTTATTTAGAAAATTATTTGAAGGATATTCATCATGAAATAATACATGTAGGAATATACTATATTTCTGTTCATGTTTCGTCATAATAAAAACATTTATATATTTTGGAGAAAGATTATAATAGGGATCATGTTTCATAGGAAAATGTTGAATTTATAAAGAAGGTAAGATTCCAAAATTTATTGATAAAAATTATGGAATTTTTGGATTTAGAAACATATTATGTGTGCCTTTTGATTCATAGTGGAAGAATGAATTGTTTATTAAGGATAAATATTCTATATTTTCAATTCAATGAGGTAGTAATAGGATTTAAAGAGACATTCATGAAAAATTATGGTGGAATGGAATGAGGAGAGATATCTGTAGAATTAAATTGAAATATTTTCCTTTTAACAGGATAAATTATTATGATTAATATTGATGGGTATGATTAAAACTTCCCTAGTTCTAGGATGTAATTCGAAGAATATATCCATGGATTTAATGGATAGGATACTAAATAAATTTCAAGGTAATAATCTGATATAAGATATTATTCTTCAATGAACAATTTTTAATCACTTTCATTATATCCAATATAATTTGTCTCTAAATTATCTTTATAGTCATTATATTAAAGTGAAGATAATTTTTAATGGGGTCCATATTTGTTTTAGAACAGACACTGAACTCATGTGTGCCTCAAATGTTTTGAATGGTTTTCATAATTAATTGGGTTCTGAATTAAATTTTAGTAAATCATTTCATCCACAAAATAATGGATAGTATGAAAAAAATATTCAAACATTATAACACATGATGTGATCATTTTTTATCGATTATCATGGAATTTTGGATCATTATGTTTAATTAATTTAATTTTTATCATAATAAAATATTTCATTATAGTATGTAGATGCCACTACTTGAGGCATTATATGCAAATTGATATCAGAGTCTAACATTTTGGGATGAAGATAGGTAAATACAGTTGATGGTAAAATAAATTGTAAAATAAATTGTTGAGAATATTTTTATTATTAATAAAATGATAACATCTCTGAGAATACAATAATTTTATCTAGGTAATCAAAGGAAATAACTTTATTTTATGGTAGGTGATCAAGTTTCTCTTAAAGTATCATTAGTAAAATGTTTTATGACTTTTGAGAAAAAAATCAATGATAAGTTCATGGTTTATTATTCAATATGAATTCATATAGATGTTTGGTTTAGTTTCCTCATGAGTGAAATTTACTATAATTTTATCCTAGTTATGTGATGTCTTACATTATTTAGTTTTAAAGAAGTATATTATATATGCATAACACATTTTCATTCCAATGTTGTTTTAGTTGTAAGATAAACATTCTAATGAGTATAATATTATTCATATTATATAACATATGAAGAAACTATTGTGGAAAAACATGATTCATTGGGTTAATGATTAGTGGAAAATTCACATAAATTGGAGAAACAACATGGGAATCAATAAATTTTATGAAGATAAATATAACCCCACTTGTTTGACTAATTAATAAATTTATTAGGTTGAAATTTAACAAAGAGGGAGGAATGTAACATCATAAGTACTGTTTATATTTGATAAAATTCATTACTTATTGATTTTATTGAATTCTATTATTTAGATTAATATTCAATATAATAATATTAAGTAATTTATAATTAAAAAATAGGTTCATTATAACAAAATTTTATTTTCTGTGTTATAGGGTTTTATGCAAATGTTTAATTTCAAAAATAAAAAAACTGAAAAAATTGAATTCATTTTTGATGTAAGCTATTCAAATTTATGTTAGGGTTATTTTTTGGAATTTTATGAAAACATTTATTTTCATTAGAATAATGAATGATACTGATTTCTAAAAAACTATAAATTTATATCATTAAATAAATAATCCTAATATATCGATACATTTTTACATTGATCATAATGTAATATAAGTCTTCATTGTTTATAAATTTTCTTAATAATTACATAGGATACAATATTATACCAAATTTTTTATATAAGTACATTTCTTGGATTAAATATTCATATTTTCCAAAATTATTTTTTATTGATTTTATGTATATATATTAAAAGTTATTTTTATCACTTTAAGAAAGAGAATATTAAAAAAAGGGCTCAATATTTTGAATTATAAAGTTAATATTTTTTTATATGTACCTTTTAATTTTTTTCATAATTAATAGAGACTATAGTAAATATTTTTTTACCTTGGTAATGGTTGAATGTGTAGTGTTGTATTCAAACATTGAGAGAAATCCAAAAAGTATACCTAATGATGGAATTTACTTTATTGGATATGTTTTTGTTAACTATATACATGAATGGATAGAAAATTTTGAAATTTCCTACCACTTTCAATTTATCGTGACCACAATATGATTTTATGTAATGAATAAAAACAAAATGTCACTCTATTTGCAATAATATAAGTAATACATTTTATAGGGATAAAAATGTAGTAAATTCACATTTAAATAATTATTTGAAATATGTGTATATTTGTTTTCAGGAAATTTTATTTTCACTTTTTTATTTAATATTTACCTTAAATTATTGGTCGAACAATGACATAGTTCTTGTTGCTATAATAGAAAATTCAATTAATTGATTTAAAGAAATATTAATGAAAATTTAATTTAGATCAACTATTTTTTTCTTTTATTTATTTATAAATAGAAGATATTATTTATGTTATTATTTTTTTTATTATAATTCAGTTACTATATTTAAATCATTAAAGTCAAACTACATGAATAATATCTAAAATGAAATTAATGTTATATTATGTAAAATAATTTATTATTTTAGGACATTAAATTAATAAAAAAATTGTATTAATCCATGTCAATTTGATATGTTTGATAATATAATTAATTATCCACTTATGGGTAAATTTTACTTTTATAGTTAATTTCATAACTTATATAAATTAAAAAAATTGATATAATGGTAATCATCAAGGGGGATAAAAGAGGGATAATAATATTAGATAAGGGTGAAAAAATTACCTAAACATGAACACATTTTTATGGTATTATGTTGAATAATTATTATCCTAGCTCACAAATATGTCAATTTGGTTCCAATTGGACATTAAAATTATTTAATATTTATTTAATACATTATGTATTTTCAAGGGTTCCCATCCCTTAAAATATAAAAAGAATAATCCTACCCTCCCTTCGTCATAAATTTGGAGATATTTTGTTTATACATGTACATATTAAATCTCTCTCCAACATCCCAAACTATATCATAATGTTATTAGTCTCTAAAAAATTAAAAACATAGAATATTGATTTTGGAAACCATAGAGGTTATCCAAGGAGAACCTATAAGTGATAACTATCATATTATATGTTTATTTCTTCTTATATATCATTAAAATAATCCTTACACATTCTTAAATAAGAAAATCCATATATTCCATATATTAAAATTTAATTATAAATTTGTTACAGAACGTTTTCATCACTATTTTCAATCATTGGAAATAAATACAATGCTCGTTCATATCAGTATAATACCACCTCAATGAAGCGATGTCATTTTTTCTATATTAATACCTTTATATGATTGTTATTGTAATATGTTTAATTAATCTATATTGTATTTAAGAAATAAGTTTCATTATTTTAAGATAAAAAATCATTTATTATTTCAAATTTCATTACATTTTAAAATGGTAATGTCATTCATGTGTAAATGAGAACTACCACCTCTATAAAGTGATCTAATTAGTTTTCACGTTTTACCATCATGGATGGTTATAAAATTTTATTTTATTTCTAATACTGAAAATAATTCTGTGACTAATTTTCTAGATATGATGGAACTATTATCCCATTGAACATAGTCAAACTAGTCCTTTCATTTCTAACTTATATTCAAAATTTTCACAAAATGTTCAATTAGAAGTTAATCAATTTTTTAATTAATTATAAATTGGAAATAAATAAAATTAAATTAAATATTGAAATAAAAAATATTATAATAATGTAAAAAATTTATTTTTTTAATTTTTTATAAAGATAAAGAATGTATTTCATTGGTCAAACTTGAGGTAAGGGACACATTAACATAAAATATCTTTTTAAATGTTTTAATGATTAGTTTTTGAAATATTTCTACTCCATGTTATTATTATTAAAATTCGATAATAAATGTATTTATATTATAATAAATAAATTATAGAGGTAATTTTATTTCTATTTTTCACTTCGTTAAATGGTATTCAGAAGAAAAAGTTTTACTTATTTTACAGGGGATGTTTTGAAATTATCTACAAAAAAATAAAATATTAATACACTATATTTATATATAAGACATTTAAGGAATTACCGACTACCACAACCATCATTTGGTGCTATTATTACATAATAAAATTTAGTGGTTTTCTATAATAAACCCTGATTTCCTTTTATTTGGGTAATTTTTTTCAAAAATTGGTTTTTTAGTGATAGTGATATTTCGATATCCTAATATGATTTTATTATGGAAAAAAATATTATTTTCTTGATTTTGATATTTAATATTATATGTTTATAGAGTTTCATGTAAGGTATGGATGTTTAAACAATTGATAATAATGGGTGAGCCCAGTATAGGTCTCAAATACATTTTGAAATGATTATGTTCTCTAGAGAATTATATTAGAATTAACTATATAGGTTATAAAATTTTAAAGGGTTCATTTAATGATTTTATAAAGATGGTTTCTCAAGGAAAATACATGAATCTTCAATGATTTATAATTATTTTTCATTGAAGTATTTTTATTTCTATGTTATTATAAGGATCAGCTACTTAAAGGATGTATTATACTTTTTAATGGTAAAAAGGTATATTTTGAAGAAAATTTTTCAATGGGTTATCATGATGTTTAAAAAATAATCAAATTAATTATAATTTTATGATCTATGATAAAGTGTTTTATAAAAAGTATTCATAAAAATGCTAATTCCCACTGTATATAAATGATTATTTGATATGAAAGTTAATAATGTTAATGAAAAACTCACTTATATTATCTCATGCTTTTTACATATAATAACATGTTTCTTTCTATATTTTTATATAACCCTTACAAATCCTTTTATTCTCATCTGACATTTTCTAATTTCATTCATACGGTTTAAAGATTATTAGTAAAAAATATTATGTCACATGAAAAATCATAAGGATTTTTTATTAAAGAGAAACATGTTTCCGTTTAAAATTATTTTTCTTATAAAAAATGTATATTGAGTGTATGTTTCCACAATATAGTTTATTTGTTGATTATGTATGATATTTGACATAATTCTATAATAATATGAATTTATATGATCCATGAAATGTAATAAGGTGATGTCTTTTCTAAATATAAAAAATTAGGTAACATTTTAATGTTGGGTCCTTATAACCCTGAAGTATGTTGAGGTATTGATTAAAAAATAATGAAAAACATCCCTATTATCTCATTTAAACAACAAGGGTTACAAAAGTTTTGGTAAATGTCATATAAACTATAAGAGTATAATTCTTATATACTAAGTTAATGTATGAATATCGATGTAGGTACCTTAATGTATGGATATGGGGAACATGGGCTAGTGATCAGATAAAACAATTAATTATTGGCATGGTTCACCTTTTCTATCCACCTCATTGAATGGTCGAATCCTCCATTGGAGGCTATCACATGGATGTTATGGCTACAAAAAAATATCTAATACCGCCTCAGTGTAATATAGGGTTTTTTATGGGTTATGTCATGGATCCCATAAATGTTTAGAATGATAATTGGTGATTTTTACACCTATTTGATCCCTATTAATAGAGGCCACCATGTGGATCTATAACATCAACATCCTCACGAACCATTCCCTCATTGGGAATAACTCTCGTTATCTCATATTGGTGGTAACGAGAAATTAAACCCTCCACAAAAATATTCCTAATGGGGAGAGGTCATTAGGTAACCAAAAATTCATGGGAGATATTAGTGTCACCACATGGTAATGGTTATGTGAGATTTCTATAGGTAGGATTTCTTATGTTCAAGCCTATTATAATTGGTTTAGGTATATTTACGAGCAAGAATAAATTATTTAATACTATAAAAATCATTTTATAAAAAAAATTTATACAGGTTTCATGATATTGACGCTCAACATTGAAAACATTATAATTTTTTCATATCGGTGAATCCCCTAAATTAATTCTTCAACTCACTATCAAATGAAAATTAATTATCCTTGATTTACCAATTTTATTTTTTGATTCGTACCTTATAATATAAGAATATTATATTAGGGTAATATATATTCATGAAAACATAGTCGTAGATTCAAAATTTTCAATTCCAAAGAGCTTCTCACCTCTGGGGTTGATTGTCTCGGCTCTGGGATTTTTACAGAATGACGAGATGTCAACCCTTATTTCATTATATTGTTTATTGGAACTCATTTCCAGGTTTGGGTCTCCTTCATAGATGTAATAAATTCTAATGAATCACATTCAGTGTCATTTATTTAGGTGGATACATATTAATTAAATTATTGGCTACCATACCATTGAACACTGATTATATTGGAAAGGATGAGTCTTCAGGATGTCTCAGACATACATATATATATATATATATATCAGTCATAAATATATAACTTCCTTAGGATGGGCCATGATGGAATATTATGTTCATCACATACATAATATTATGTTTATTACCCAACACATCCTTCCCATGTTACGCATGGAATCATTTTTACATCACATAAGGTATTAAAGGATTATTATAGAAAGAATCATATTCATGTCACATAAGAGATTACAGGTTTTTCACTTAAGGAATCCATATAACATCACTAGTTTTATCTACTACTCATCATACTGGGTAGGAATATTAGGATTTTCACTTAATGTCTTAATTGAGAAATCTTATTACTATCAAATAAGATTCATTTTCTCACCATAAAAGGAATATCACTCTCATCACGTGAGACATCTAGTATGTATTATACTCAGTAAAGTAAAAATTCTCTTCACACAATAGAAAGGTGAAGAGATCACATGTTCTTCACATGTGATTCTTGGACTCATTATTTAAGGAATATAATTCCCATCATGTTAGTAATATTGTGCTCATCATATGAGAAAAATAACATTAGCTCGTTACCTAAGTAATTGGTAAAAAGATCATATGCTAATCATATAGGTTTTTTATGATCATCACACAAGGGTTCCAATGATTGTATCCACGGGTTGGGTTTCTAATGTATAATTTGGGTTTTTACATGTATTTATATATAAAACACTTAGTATCGCCACATAGTATAATTTCATAGTTTAATTTATATTGGGGACACTTCCATACAAGTTCTTCATATATGGGTAATCCAATAGTTAAATTTTTGTGAAGAAAACGCTACATATTTTTATAATGTTTGGGTATATAAATATTTTTAATCTAGAGAATTATTACCTATAGTTTAATATCATTTTTAGACATTGGTATATTTCGTAATATGTTTTAAATAATCTAGAATTATGATCAAGCTTCTAAGGTTTAATCTATTTAGGACGTGAAAGAATTTTTCTGATGTTAAGAGTTTTCCTCATAGATGCACCGTATATGCCTTCCCATAAAACTGGAATATAAACACACATATTTTAATAGAGAAATATTTGAGTTCAATTGATATTACAGTACTACGTAGTTTAGAATCATGAGGTAAGAACACTGGTGTCCTGAAAAGAGTGAAAACAAGTGATGGTGTGTGGATTTTTATATTGGGATAATCAAATGGGGGGTCATCCCATGTTCCTCACATAAAGAATCTTATTATCATCACATACGTAATAGTTGGATAATCAAATATGGAATCCTATGTTCATTTCATAGTGTAACCTATAGTTCTTCATCTTACTCTTAGGATATTTTTGTTAAAAATGGGGATATAATGAGATAAGAGTGTGTAATGAACACTAATCATTATAGATGAGAATTACATATTATTTATACTTTGATTATTTCCTTTAACGATTCCATGACTTAGGATTAAACATATTAGGTCCCTAGGGGATCCTCTAGAGCTAACTAGGCATGATTGGGACTTATAAACATGTTTTACACCCAATCTATAGTTTTGAGAAAATGGAATGTATGCCTATAAATTACTTATTTATGTGTGGGATCCAAGGAAGAACATTCATATTCATTATATATAATGAAGTTTGTATTGACTAGATCATTCTTGTTAAGGTATTTGTAAAAAGGATTCACAACACCAATTGTATATATATAGTTTCCAATAGTAATATTAGAATCACTGGACGTTGATCTATCGACACTCAATTTCCATGTAACAATAATTCATGAAATGTGTAAAAAAATAGTGTCCCATGGGTAATTTATTATTAAATACATGTGTTTTAAGAATCCAAAATATATATGAAAATTTGGCCTCAAGTATATGATTTTATTCAGGATTTCAATGGAATGGGTTTCATGGAAAAAGAGTGTTTTGAGGTACATTGAATTGGTTGAAGCATGATTTTTAGCACAAACTATAAGGCCCCAGCCTTAAACCTTACTTAATCTTGAGTTACTTAAACAATACATGTTGAGGATCTTTTCAGGTTTAGAGTTTTAGAGAATTAGATCATAAAACTTGCATTACATTCCACATTTAAACAAAGTGGTTACATAAAAGATAGTATTCATTTTTTCCATCAACGAAAACATATTTAAAATAAAACATGGATTATTTCTTGACACTTCCTTGACACTATCATCATATCATGTACCTTTCCCTTGACCTATGAAAAACAATTTAAAAAACGTAGGATGAGCATAAAAAGCTTAGTAAGGGATATAAAAATATGGAAAGGAAACATGGGTACATATATACATAAGAATGAAATAATACATTACCCATAAAACATAATCACTTTAACATACCTCAAAAAATCATGAATAAATCATAGAAATCATAAGACATAAAGTTAACTTGAGGCATTCATAACATTCTTACGTAGTGAGTAACCCTCTTGATTACGTTTGGAATACCAATCACAGTATATTCCCTAAATTTCATTGGAGAAACCTTAACATTTCACTCCTTCGTGTTACCCAATGAATTAGAGAGATATATCGGGCTCACCCGCCCTTAGTTTATCACGGAACCACCTGTCTTCATAATAATTCCAAAGAACCACAACATAATCGTATCACATAAAACATGCATAATGAAAACATAACATTTCCACCTTTCAATCACATGACATCAATACACACATTGATATAAAAACATTATGAAAACCATTTTCAATACAAAAATAAATGAAAAGTAAAACATGGTATTTATTTTTCTTTTATAAAGAAGGTATGGCTTGTAGAGGAAGTCGAAACTCAAATAATGGTCATGACAGCGGAGAAGTCGTTGTCGCCACATACGTACGACAAAATGATTCACTTTTTTTGTTTAGTAAAACGCTTCATATAAAAAAGATTCTTTATGGATAAACATAAAAGTAAAAGGGGTTTATACACCGTATAAAAGAAGGTTGTGTATAAAACAAAATATGCCTCAATGAAAGGAGATTGGGATGAAGTCCGGTACCCCAGGTCCGACTTGACTTGATCGTTCTTTATCCTCCTGAATAATAAACTTGAGTTAATTTCTACTTTCTTAAGAACCTTTTTCAAGTTCATTATTAAATTTATATCACTTATTACCATGTCCTTAACACTATGTTATTATTTAAGTTAATAACGGTCGTTTTAACGATCATTGGTACTTGAGTAAAAAATAAACTCTTTATAATTACATGTTGTTCATGTGGTAAAATATCCATTATATCCAGAATTTTATTCATGATGTAGAAATCATATATATCATATCTATTCAGTACATGCATGCATTTATAATATTACATAACATTTAGAGGTAAGAAATGAAATGCACCGTTCATGGAGATGGTAAGTCGTACGTACGCATGAACACTACTTCCATTTCTATTTCATATTTAATGGAATTAAAACATAATGATACATAATAGTATTTTAATTCCATTATGGTATCATATATAATGTCATTAAATATATCCTTTATGCCTACCACATATGGTATTAACGAATCAAATCACTTTGAGGGGGCGGTAGTCCGCACTTCCTAAAATGAAGATATCGCGTATACCCATAATGGAATCCATAAAGTTATTCCATAAATGAAAAATACAGATGATTAAGGAATAAATAAAAATATTATATATTATATATAATTATAGTGACATCTTAATGGCCACCATTGAAGGTGTTAGAAGAATATTGAACAATCACCGTTTCGTGAGGCAGAAATTTACCATCCACGGAAACAGTATGTTCTTTAAGCATTAGATATAGGTCTGTGTAAGTGTAGCTCGAATACTTCTTATAACAACATCCTAGTATATTGAAGATACTCTATTTGTTACAAAAGAAATGAATAAAAACAGTTACGGGGTTGGAGAAGAAAAATAAAACAAAAGGACTCAAGTGAAGACATTACCTTAAAATCGGGTAACTCCCTTTGGTTTGAGCTCAAAGGCTTACTTTGGAAGACTTATGCCCATATTGAGGCTTCAAAGAGTTATATATGGATGTGGAGAGACAAAATTTGCAGGGGTTGTCCGAGCCAAAGGCTTTGGAAGTGTGGGTAAGGAGGTAGAGGTGGGGGCCTTTTATAAGAGGATAGGAGGGGCACTCTTGGAAAGTAAGGAAATATTACTTTATTTTAAAATGATTTTCAGATTTAAAAGGTCCCACATTGATATAATTATAGGATAAGGTGATAAGGGTTCTAAATATTCCAAAACAATGGGTTTTTAACAAGTTTAGGTCTTATATTTTACATTATCTTTTCATTTTATTTAAATCGTTAAATAATGAGGTAGACGCTACATCATCATGATGTCATACATAATTTAATTTATTTAAGGTTTAAAATTTATGAAAAAAGTACTATGATGTAGGAAATATTTTTTATCTTTCCAATGACTATTTATAGTCAAAAATCTGACTTGTATAACCCCATGTAAAAATTGTTTTAATAAAACAACTCATGTTTGTGTCATTTTTACTTTCACATTAAATAAAAAGTTATGTATGTAATTTCCCAACCAAAGTGGCTTCATGGGGTCCCCAAGTTGACCCATGGATTGTATTGGTCTTCCAGGACACATCCAATAAGGGTAGGACATTACCAAGCTCATCTCATATTATTAAAACATTATTTTTACCTTAAACTACACTAATTACCTCTAATCACGGTTAAGAACTTAAAAATTACTATTCACCAAAAAATTATTTTAATCTCATAGAACCACATTTTATTTCATAATGACAACCATATATGACAGATTTTTGAAAATCAAATCACAGAATTTTCAAAGTTTCATTTAAACGAAAAATCAGTTTCTTTAACTACCACTTAGTGGTTTCACTATTCATCAATAATTGATGTTTTTCAGAAAAATACCAAAACTTCACCATAAGATATATTTGATATTCCAAAATAAAAAATGATTTCTATTTTAAAAAAATAAAATCATATAAGTTACATTAATTAATTTAATAATTAATTCCCGTAGTCATGACAAATAGCGTGTTTTTATGAAACAATAAGTTTCAAAAGATTGACACAACTTTAAGTCCAATTTCAGAGTGAAATTGATTCCAATGACCACCATTGGATTAAATGGTAAAAATATATTCTAATTTCACTTTAAAACCAATTCAAAAGATAATCTAATCATATAAATAAATTTTACTAAAAAGTGGTTTTGAATTAAAATACATCATTTTAACTATTCATTAAAAAATGAACTTTATCGGAAAAATACCAAAAATTCACAGAAATTAAATTTTGATGTCCCAATCATAAAGAATAAGTTTATTTTGACAAACATAGCTTATAAATTTGTAAAAATATAGATTTAAAAATGGTTTTCCATCAAAAGGCAGTAAAACAATCTTTTAAAAATATTCGTTTATTCCATGCTTAAGATTGGATTTATTTTCATTTTAAGCCTCTAAAACACTATCTAATTCATTAATAGACATAGATAAAAATATATATTATTCATTACTTTCTTGGGATGATACATCCTTCCCCCTTTAGAAAATTTCATCCCTGCAATTTATTTACTTATCGAATAAGTGGGGGTATTCAGCCCTTATTGCATTTTCAGATTCCCATGTTGCATCTTCAATCATGTGGTTTTTCCACAAAACCTTTACCTGATGAATCACCTTATTTCGTAACACTTTCTCCCTGTGGTCAAGAATCTGGACTGGTTGTTCCTCGTAAGGTAGGTTCTCTTCTAGCTGAACTACCTATGGACTCAAAACATGGGATGGATCTGGCATGTACTTTCTTAACATTGTAACATGAAAAACATTGTGTACCTGAGATAAACTTGGAGGTAAAGACACTCGGTAAGAAACTGATCCAACTCTCTCTAGAATTTCATATGGTCCAATGAACCTTGGACTCGGCTTTCCTTTCTTACCAAATCACATCACACTTTTCCATGGTGAGACTTTGAGAAAAACATGATCACCTACCTCAAAAGAGAGTTCCTTCCTCCTGTTGTCCGCATAACTCTGCTGCCTACTCTGAGCTGTTCTCTGGTGTTTCTGTATCAGTTGAACTTTTTCTGCCAACTCTTCTACAAATTCTGGTCCCATTAGCTTCCTTTCACCCATATCATCCCAAAAAGTTGGAGTTCGACACTGTTTCCCATATAATGCCTCACATGGTGCCATCTGTATACTGGAATGAAAACTGTTATTATAAGAAAACTCAACCAAAGAAAGATGTTGGTCCCAACTTCCCTGATAATCCATCAAACAAGCACGTAGCATATCCTCCAATGCCTGAATTGTTCGTTCTGACTTCCCATCTAACGGAGGATGAAAAGCTGTACTAAAATTTAATTCAGTACCCACTGATTTATGAAGGCCTTTCCAAAAGTTAGAAGTAAACCTGGGATCACGGTCAGATACAATAGAGAGATGAACTCCATGTAACCGGACTATCTCATTAAGATACAAACGGTAAAGTTGATCTAGGGAAAAGGTATTTCGTATAGCAAGGAAATGAGCAGATTTAGTCAAGCGATCAACAATAACCAAGATTCCTTTATTACCTCGAGGTCTCTTTGGTAATCCCACAACAAAATCCATGGATATATTCTCCCATTTCCACTCCGGAACTGGTAAAGGTTGAAGCATCCCTTTCGGTAACTACCTCTCTTCTTTAACCTGTTGACAAGTCAAACACTTCACAGTAAAATCCGCAATAGGTCTTTTCATTCCATCCCACCAGTAATACTCCCGTAGATCTTTGTACATCCTAGTACTGCCAGGATGAACTGAAAACGTAGAACTATGAGCTTCACATAACAACTCTCTCTCAACTGTGAATCACAAGGCACACACAATCTCTTCCAAAATCTCAAAACATAATCATTATTATTGATGAATTCGGGCAACTTACCTTTCTGAACCAGCTCTACCTTTTTCTGCAACTCACTGTCTTGCTTCTGTGCTTGCTTAATTCTATTTGATAGAGAAGATTTCACTAATAAATGAAACAAAACAGAAGGAAATCCTACACTAACAACTTCTATTCCAAATTTCATCAAATCCTTAACCAAAGGATCACGTTCCAAACGCAACATTGTTAATGAAGCGTTACTTTTTCAACTCAAAGCATCAGTCACTTTATTTTCTTATCCCGGATGGTAATGAATTGTACAATTATAATCCTTGATTAATTCTAGCCATCTCCTCTGTCTCATGTTCAATTCATTCTGAGTTAATATATACATTAATCTTTTTTATCGGTATATATTTCACACTTTACTCCATACAAATGATGCCTCAAAATTTTTAAAGCAAAAACTACAGTAGCTAATTCCAAATCATGTGTAGGGTAATTTACCTTATGAGTTTTCAACTATCGTGAATAATAAGCAATTACCATATCATTCTGCATTATGACACAACCAAGTCCTTTCAATGAAGCATCACTATAGATAACAAACTCCCCATTCCTGGAAGGTAGTGCCAAAACTGGAGCATTCACCAATCTTCTTTTCAGTTTCTGAAAACAGTAATCACATTCCTTTGTCCAGATAAATTTAACACCCTTCCGAGTTAGTTTAGTCATTGGACTAGATAACCGTGAAAAATTTCTAACAAACCTTCGGTAATGGCCTACCAATCCAAGGAAACTACAAATCTCAGTTACATTTGTGGGTCTTGGCCATTCTTCAACAACCGTTGTTTTTTCCGGATCAACAGTTATCCCATCTTTAGAAACAATGTGACCAAGGAATGAAATTTTTTGCAACTAAAACTCACACTTGCTGAATTTCCCATATAATTTCATTTCTTTTATGGTTTGAAAAATAACCCTTAAATGGATTTCATGCTCCTCTTTACTTTTATAAAACACCAAAATATCATCAATGAAAACCACCACAAACTTATCCAAGAACTCATGGAAAATTCTATTCATTAACTCCATGAATGCAGCAGGATCATTGGTTAGACCAAATGGAATTACTACAAATTCATAATGGTCATATCTTGTATGAAACACAGTCTTCGGAACATCTGATTCCTTTACCTTCAGCTGATGGTACCCCGATCTCAGGTCAATATTTGAAAAATACTGAGCTCCCTGGAGCTGATACAACTTCATTTGATGGCCCGACATCTGCTGAAGTAGTTGCAAAGGATTTCACCACCGCTTTCTTCTTATATTCTAACTACTTCCCATCACTCAAGCTCTTTGTCGGACACTCGTTTGCATAGTGACCCATCTCATTGCACTTAAAACATTTCACTAACTGTAAATCAAATTTGGAATTACCATCACCTTGATCTTTTTTAGTGCAATCACAAGCCTTATGTCCCATCTTACCACATCAGTAGCACATTCCAGAATTCAAGAGACATTCCCCGCCATGCCTTTTCCCACATTTATCACAAACTGGAAACTTATTTTTCTTACCATCAGAATTTTTTGAAGAATTCTTTCATTTCTCCTGCCACCTCGGTCTCTTCTTCTGTTGGTAGTTATAAAACACTTGATCATCTGCAAACTCCATTTACACCTTCTCAGCACATTGAAAAAGCTTTTCATAACTTTTTAACTCATGAGAATCTAAAGCCCTTCGATATTTTGGCTTTAATCCTGAGTAAAAATGACTAATTTTACTATCAAGGTCTCAGATAAAATTTGGAGCATACCTTGCAAATCGAGTGAACCTTTCTTCATAGGCAGCCACTGAGTCTTCCTCTTGCCTCAATACCAAGAATTTTTTTTCCATCCTAAGTCGAACAGCCCTTGGAAAATACTTTTAAAAAACATACCTTCAAATTCATCCCAGTCGAGAGCATCAATCTCATCAGCGTCCCTGACAATTTTAACCATCGACCACCACTGATCTGCTTCACCCCCCAAACGGTAAATAGCAAGACTAACCTTTTGATTGTCTGAACACCCCATGACATTGAAAATCCTCTCCAGTGCATTAATCCACCCTTCAGCTAGCACAGAGTCCGATGATCCTCTGAATGATGGGGGATGTTGCCTCATGAAATGTTCCACCACTGACATGTTCCTCTGCGGTTGATCTGGCTGATCTCGTGCATGGATATTGCCACCATTTATCGCTTGAGTCAACTACTCCATTACTGCAACAAACTGTTCAGTTCCAATTCTGACCATCTTAGGATGCTGATTCGGATGGTCATTTCCTTCTGTATGCCTTCCTAGCACTACTTCCCTGTTTCCTCTATGGAAAACCATTCTAAAAAAACATGTCTTAGATGAAGCAACATAGTAATCATCAAATGCTATATCATTTCAATTTTACCATAAAATATTTTTTTGGATAATCATTTAATAAAATTATAACTCCTAATGTTGTCTAAACTGACCTCTGATACCAACTATTTGGCCCCAGCCTTGAACCATACTTAATCCTGAGTTATTATAAGATTACACATTGAGGATCTTTTCAAGTTTAGAGTTTTATAGAAGTAGATCATAAAACTTTCATTACATTCCACATTTAAACAAAGTGGTTACATAAAAGATAGTATTCATTTTTTCCCATCAATGGAAACATATTTAAAATAAAAAATGGATTCTTTATTGACACATCCTTGACACTATCATCATTTCATGTACCCTTCCCTTGACCTGTGAAAAACATTTCAAAAACATGGGATGAGCATAAAAAGCTTAGTAAGGGATATAAAAATATGGAAAGGAAACATGAGTACATGTATACACAAGAATCAATGAAATCATACTCTACTCATAAAACATAAGAACTTTAACATACTTCATCAAATCATAAATAAATCATAGAAATCATATGTCATAAAGGTAACTTGAGGCATTCATAACATTCTTTTGTAGGGAGTAACCGTCTTGGTTACATTTGGAATACCCATCACAATATATTCCCTAAATCTCTTTGGAGAAACCTTAATGTTTAACTCCTTCTCATTACCCAATGCATTGGAGAGCTATATCAGGCTCACTCGCCCTTAGTTTATCACATAACCACCCGTCTTCATAATAATTCCCAAGAACTAGAACATAATCGTATCACATGAAACATGCATAAAGGAAACATAACATTTCCACTTTTCAATCACAAGATATCAATACAACACATTGATATAAAAAAATTATGAAAACCATTTTCAATACCAAAATAATAGAAAATTAAAACAGGGTATTTATTTTTCTTTAAAAAAATGTATGGCTTGTAGAGGAAGCCGAAACTCAAATAAAGGTCACGGTGGCGGAGAAGTCGTTGTCGCCGCATACATACGACAAAAAAAATTCCTATTGTCATTTAGTAAAATGCTTCAGATAAAAAAATATTCCATTTGAATAAGAATAAAAGTCAAAGGGGTTTATAAACCGTAAAAAGAAGGTTCTGTATAAAACAAAATATGCCTCAATGAAAGGAGATTGAGGCGAAGTCCCATACCTCGGGTCCGACTTGACTCGATCGTTCTTTAACCTCCTGAATAATAAACTTGAGTTAATTTATACTTGCTTAAGAACTTTTTTCAAGTTCATTATTCATTTTATATCACTTATTACCATGTCATGAACACTATGTAATTATTTAAGTTAATAACGACCATTTTATCGATCATTGGTTCTTGAGTCAAAAATAAACTCTTTATAATTACAATTTTTTCGTTTATCCATTATATCCAGAGGTATAATCATGATGTAGATATCATATATATCATATATATCCCATATATACATGCATTTATAATATTACATAACGTTTAGAGGTAAGAAATTAAATGCACTGTTCATGGAGACGGTAAGCCGTACGTACGTATGAACGCTACATTCATTTATATTTCATATTTTATGGAATGGAATCATAATTATATAAAGGTATATTATAATTACATTATAATATCATATATAATATCATTAATTACATCCTTTATACGTCCCACATAAGGCATTAACAAATCAAATCACATTGAGGGGGCGGTAGTACACACTTCCTAAAATAAAGATATTGCGTTTACCCATAATGGAAACCATAAAGGTATGCCATAAATGAATAATAAATAAGCCTAAGTAAAACATAAACATTTTATATATCATATATAAATATAGTGTTATCTTAATGGCCACCTTTGAAGGTGTTAAATGAATATTGAACAATCATCTTTCGTGAGGCAGAAATTCGCCATCCACTGAAACAGTATGTTCTTTAACCTTAGATATAGGTGTTTGTAAGTGTAGCTCTAATACTTCTTATAAAAACATCCTATTATATGTAATATACTGGTTTTGTTACAAAAAAAATGAATGAAAATAGTTTAGGAGGTTGGAGAAGCAAAATAAAACATAAGAACACAAGAGAAGACACTACCTTTGAATCGGGTAACTATTTTTGATTTGAGCTCAAAGGCTTCCTTGGGAAGACGTCTGCCCAAATTGAGGCTTCTAAGAGTTATAGAGCGATGTGGATAGAAAAAATGGGTAGGTTTTGGCCGAGCCAAAGGCTTCGGAATTGTGGGTAAGCTGGTAGAGGTGGGGGCCTTTTATAAGATGAGAGGAGGGGCACTCTTGGAAAGGTATAAAAGGATACTTTATTATAAAATTATTTTCCGATTTAAAAGGTCACAAAATTATATATTTCTAGGATAAGGTGATAATAGTTCTAAATCCACCCATAAAATAAGTTTTTTACAGGTGTAGGTCTTAGATTTTACATTATCTTTTCTTTTTATTTAAATCGTTAAATAATGAGGTCATTTGTGCATCATCATGGTGTCATAATTAATGTAATATTTTTAATGTTATAAAATTCTAAAAAATATATCATGATGTTGTAAATCTTTTTATATTTCTAATTAATATTTATAGTCAAAAATATGACTTGTATACCCCCATTTAAAAAGTGTTTTAGTAAAACAACTTAGGTCTGTGACATTTTTACTTTTACTTTAAATAAAAGGCATTAATGTCCATATCATACCCATGTGGCTCCTTGTGGACCTGAAAATCGACACATGGATTGTATTGGTTGGCCATGACACATCCAATATGGGTAAGACATGTTTCTAGGTCATTTCATTTTATTAAAATATCATTTTTTCCTTAAATTGCACTAATTATCTCTAATCGCGATTAAAAACTTAAAAGTTACTATTCTCCAAAAAATTATTTTAATCCCATTGAACCACATTTTAATTCTTAATGACAACCATGTATGTCGGATTTTTTAAATACAAAGCACAGAGGTGGTAAAATTTCATTTAAACGAAAAATCAGTTTTTTAAGTACCACTTAATAGTTTCACTATTCATCAAAATTTGAAGTTTTTAAGAAAAATACCAAAAATTCACCCTAAGATATATTTGATATTACAAATTCAAAAATTATGTCTACTTTTAAAAATTCAAAACATAAAAGTTACATTAATTAAATTAATAATTAATTTCCACTGTCAGAGCAAATAGCATGTTTTTATGAAACAATAAGTATCAAAAGATTGACACTAGTTTAAGTCCAATTTCAAAGTGAAATTGATTCCAATGACCACCATTGGATCAAATGGTAAAAATATATTCTGATTTAACTTTAAAACTAATTAAAAAGATAATATAATCATATAAAAAAATTAGATTCAGAAGAGGTTTTGAATTAAAATACAACATTTATCACTATTCATTAAAAAAAGAACATTATCAGAAAAATACCAGAAATTTATCCAAAGTAAATTTCAATGTCCCAATCATAAAGAATAAATTTATTTTAAAAAATATAGCTTATAAAATTTCCAAAAGATAGATTTAAAAATTGTTTTCCATCAAAATGCAGTAAAACAATCTTTTAAAAATATTAGTGTATTCCATGCTGAAGATTGGATTTATTCTCATTTTAAGCCTCTAAAACATTATCTAATTCATAAATAGACATAGATAAAAATATCTATTATTCATTGCTTACTTCGGATGTTACAATAGACCCATATTGATTTATATAAAAACCCATTTTAATTTTTCAATTTTAGGAGGTGGATCATAATAATATTGGGTTAGTGGTTAAAATTTGAAATTTCTATAAAAAGAGTACCAACCTTTGCATTACATACTCTTATGTTGTCTCTTTATTGTTTCTTTTTTCATTCAGTCATGTTTGCTTCTAAAATCAACAATGTTTATTATTGAAATATCATCTTACTATTGTACTAAAATCTTCACCATAACATGTGGCCATAGTTTGATTGATGAATAAATTGATTTTCACTAAAAATTGTAATATTTCTCACCCAATGGTGAAGTTATTTTTATTGTCATATTTTTTGATATTCAATCCCACCATTATTAGATAACTCAGGTCTTTCATTTAGATATTTTCTTCAATGGATGTACAAACCTCATATGAATTTATCCATGGAAATTAAAAGGGGTTATATTGGATGCATTTGTTGATCCCTTAAGGTTTTATAATTTATTTTTGTTGATATTTTTATTTTTCTAATACATACTACTTAATCCTCACTGAGTTTTAATACTACTTATTCTGATTTCTAGAATGCTACCCAAACATTGACTACTCATAAAACATATGATCATTGTGCTTAAGAAATTACCATTTTAATTATTAATAATTAATAGCGATTTATTAGTTCAGTTCTTCTATCATTGGATGAATCTCTCTTCAATTTATTAAATTGAAATCATTTAAAATAATTCATCCAATATACTCTATGAAATAACCAATGATTGACCCATTCCCATTACATTAATTAAAATATATCATTTTTATTTAGTTACCCAAATCCAATTAACCCAAATTTTTTCTACCTCATTGGAAAATAATCCCATGGGATGTTCATCTGCCTTTAGGTTATATATTATGTCTCCTGGGATTCAACAACCCCCATTGTGACATTTTTCACCACTTCAACCAATTATGTAACATCTTACCACATCGTTAGTAGTTTCCTAAATTCATAAGACATTCCCCAGGATGCCTTTTCCAACATTTATCACAAAATGAAAAATTAGTTTTCTTACCGTCAGACCTTTTTGAAGAATTCTTTCATTTCTCCTACCACCTCGACCTCTTCTTCCGTTGGTTGTTATAGGGCACTTTATCATCAGAAAACTCCATTTCCACCTTCTCTGCACATCGAACAAGCTTATCATAACTTTTTAACTCACGAGAAGTCAATTCCCTTCGATATTTTGGCTTTAATCCTGAGTAAAAACGATTGATTTTACTATCAAGGTCTCGGATGAAATTTGGAGCATACCTTGCCAATCGTGTGAACCTTTCTTCATATGCAGCCACTGAGTCCTCCTCTTGCCTTAATTCCAAGAATTTTTTTTCCATCCTATGTTGAACAGCCTTAGGAAAATACTTCTCCAGAAACATAACTTTGAATTCATCCCAGTCGATAACATCAATCTCATCAGCATCCCTGATATTTTTATCCATCGACCACCATTGATCTGCTTCACCCTCCAAACGGTAAATAGAAAGACTAACCTTTTGATTGTATGAACACCCCATGACATCGAAAATCTTCTCCAGTGATTTAATCCACCCTTCAGCTAGCATAGTGTCAGATGATCCCTTGAATGATGGGGGATGTTGCCTCAAGAAATGTTCCACCACTGACATGTTCCTCTGTGGTTATTCTGTCTGATCTCATGCATGGATACCACCACCATTTATTGATTTAGTCAACTATTCCATTACTGCAACAAACTGTTTCGTTCCAATTCTGACCATCTCTGGATGCTGATTCGGAAGGTTATTTCCGTCTGTATGCCTTCATAGCACTGCTTCCTTGTTTCCTCTGCGGAAAACCATTATAAACAAACATGTCTTAGATGAAGCAACATGGTAATCTTCAAATGCTATATCATTTCAATTTGACCATAAAAAATATTTTTGGATAATCATTTAATAGAATTATAACTCTTAAAGTTATCTAAACCGACCTCTGATACCAACTATAAGGCCCCAACCTTAAACCTTAGTTAATCTTGAGTTACTTCAAGAATATTGGTTGATGATCTTTTCAGGTTTAGAGTTTTAGAGAATTAAATCATAAAACTTGCATTACATTCCACATTTAAACAAAGTGGTTACATAAAAGATAGTATTCATTTTTCCCATCAACGGAAACATATTTAAAATAAAACTTGGATTCTTTCCTGACACTTCCTTGACACTGTCATCATATCATGTACCTTTCCCTTGACTTGTGAAAAACATTTCAAGAACATGGGATGAGCATAAAAACTCAGTAATGGATATAAAATTATGGAAAGGAAACATGTGTACATATATACATAAGAATTAAATCATACTTTACCCATAAAACATAAGCACATTAACATACCTCATCAAATCATGAATAAATCATAGAAATCATAAGAAATAAAGTTAACTTGAGGCATTCATAACAATCTTACGTAGGGAGTAACCCTCTTGGTTACGTTTGGAATACCCATCACAATATATTCCCTAAATCTTTTCAGGGAAACTTTAATATCTCACTGCTTCGTGTTACCCAATGCATTGGAGATCTATATCGGGCTCACTCGCCCTTATATTATCATGGAACCACTCGTCTTCATAATAATGCCCAAGAACCACAACATAATCGTATCACATAAAACATGCATAAAAGAAACCTAACATTTCCACCTTTCAATCATAAGATATCAATACAACACATTGATATAAAAACATTATCAAAACCATTTTCAATACCAAAATAAAATAAAATTAAAACATGGTATTTATTTTTCTTTTAAAATGATGGTATGGCTTGTAGAGGATGCCGAAACTCAAATAATGGTCACGACGGCGGAGAAGTCGGTGTCGCTGCATACGTATGACAAAAACATTACCTTTTATCGTTTAGTAAAATGCTTCCTATAAAAGAGATTCCTTATGGATAAACATAAAATTCAAAGGTGTTTATACACCATATAAAAGAAGGTCGTGTATAAAACAAAATATGCCTCAATGAAAGGAGATTGAAATGAAGTCCCATACCTCAGGTCCGACTTGACTCGATCATTCTTCAACCTCCTGAATAATAAATTTGAGTTAATTTATACTTGCTTAAGAACCTTTTTCAAGTTCATTATTCATTTTATATCACTTATTACCATTTCATGAACACTATGTTATTATTTAAGTTAATAACGGTCGTTTTAATGATCATTGGTACTTGAGTCAAAAATAAACTCTTTATAATTACAAGTTGTTCATATGGTAAAATATCCATTATATCCAGAATTGTATTCATGATGTAGATATCATATATATCATATATATCCAGTACATGCATGCATTGATAATATTACATAACATTTAGAGGTAAGAAATGAAATGCACCGATCATGGAGACGGTAAGCTGTACGTACGCATGAACGCTACTTCCATTTCTATTTCATATTTAATGGAATTAAAACATAATGATACATAATAGTATTTTAATTAAATTATGGTATCATATATAATATCATTAAATATATCCTTTATATGTACCACATATGGTATTAACGAATCAAATCACTTTGAGGGGGCGGTAGTCCGCACTTCCTAAAATGAAGATATCACGTATACCCATAATGGAAGCCATAAAGTTATTACATAAATGAAAAATACAGAAGCTTAAGGAATACATAATCATATTATATATCATATATAATTACAGTGACATATTAATGGCCACCTTTGAAGGTGTTAGAAGAATATTGAACAATCATCGTTTCGTGAGGCAGAAATTCGCCATCCACAGAAACAGTATGTTCATTGACCATTAGATGTAGGTGTGTGTAAGTGTAGCTCTAATAACTCTTATAAAAACATCCTAGTATATTTAAAATACTGTATTTGTTACAAAAGAAATGAATAAATTGAGTTTAGGGGGTTGGAGAAGCAAAATAAAACAAAAGGACTCAAGTGAAGACATTACCTTAAAATCGGGTAATCCCTTTGGTTTGAGGTCAAAGGCTTCCATGGAAGACTTATGCCCAAAGTGAGGCTTCTAATAGTTATAGAGGGATTTTGAGAGACAATATGGGCAGGGGTTGGCCGAGCCAAAGGATTTGGAAGTGTGGGTAAGGAGGTAGAGGTGGGGGCCTTTTTTAAGAGGAGAGGAGGGGCACTCTTGGAAAGTAAAGAAATGTTACTTTATTTTAAAATGCGTTTCGGATTTAAAAGGTCCCACATTGATATAATTCGAGGATAAGGTGATAAGGGTTCGCAATATACCCAACCAATAGGTTTTTGACAAGTTTAGGTCTTAGATTTAACATTATCTTTTCATTTTATTTAAATTGTTAAATAAAGAGGTAAACACTGCATCATCATGATGTCAAAAATAATGTAATTTATTTAATGTCTAAAAATTATAAAAAAAATACTATGTTGTAGGAAATATTTTTAGCTTTCCAATTAAAATTTATAGTCAAAAATATGACTTGTATAACCCCATGTAAAAATTTCATTAATAAATCAACTCATGTTTGTGTCATTTTTACTTTTACATTAAATAAAAAGTTATTTATGTCATTTCCCAACCAAAGTGGCTCCCTGGGGTCCCCAAGTTGACCCATGGATTGTATTGGTCGGCCATGACACATACAATAAGGGTACGACATGTTTCAATCTCATCTCATATTATTAAAACCTTATTTTTACCTTAAACTACACTAATTACCTGTAATCACGATTAAGAACATAAAAGTTACTATTCACCAAAAAATTATTTTAATCTCATTGAACCACATTTTACTTCTTAATGACAACCATGTATGTTGGATTTTTGAAAATCAAATCACAGAAGTGGCAAAGTTTCATTTAAACGAAAAATCTGTTTCTTTAACTACCACTTAGTGGTTTCACTATTCATCAATAATTGATGTTTTTCAGAAAAATACCAAAACATCAGCCTAAGATAAATTTGATATTCCGAATTCAAAAATGATGTCTATTTAACAAAATTAAAATCATATAAGTTACATTAATTAATTTAATAATTAATTCCCGTTGTCATGACAAATAGTGTGTTTTTATGAAACAATAAGTATCAAATGATTGACACATGTTTAAGTCCAATTGCAAAGTTAAATTGATTCCAATGACCACCATTGAATTAAATGGTAAAAATATATTCTAATTTAACTTTAAAACCAATTCAAAAGATAATATAATCATATAAATAAATTAGATTAAAAAGTGGTTTTGAATTAAAATACAATATTTTTCACTATTCATTAAAAAATGAACTTTATCAGAAAAATATCAAAAATTCACAGAAAGTAAATTTTGATGTCCCAATCATAAAGAATAAGTTTATTTTGAAAAACATAGCTTATAAAATTTTCAAAAGATAGATTTAAAAATGGTTTTCCATCAAAAGGCAGTAAAACAATATTTTAAAAATATTAGTGTATTCCATGCTTAAGATTGGATTTATTTTCATTTTAAGCCTATAAAACAATATCTAATTCATTAATAGAGATAGATAAAAATATCAACTATTCATTACTTACTTGGGATGTAACAAAAAAATTTTTCGTCTTGGTTCAAAGTTCTACAAAATGAATCTCATGTGCTTATTAATACTTTTAAGGACACACATGAGGCCATTCATGTTTATTAATTACTTATTGGAATCCATTTTCTTCTTTAGTAATGCATGTTCACAATATTATATGTTTTGTGATGTTATAGATTTATCCAATAAATCCATGTGTTGAATACCAAAAAATATTATTTTAATGGAAATTCATAGAACTCAATCATGTAAAATGAGTGTTTTTGTAGATTTTATCACAATTAAAAAGGTCTATTTTATGGAACCATAGCATTAGTTAATAGAATTATTAGCTTCATTGTATTTCCAACATCTATTATTGGATGTTTGAGTTTAGAAAACTCTACCCCTTTCCCCTATATTAACATCAATCACATTATACTTTCTTAGATTTGTCCTTTTTTTCTTTTTTAGTACTAACTCATCATTTTTTTTGGGATCATATGTATTGTAATCCCTTTATTTAATTATTTCTATTGAATATTACATGGGTACTTGTCTTTGAAAATTCAAATAACATTTAAAAAAGGTAACATAAATTATTTTTATGTTATTTCATCATTATCACCATTATAATAATTATTTTATTTTTTATTTTTAATATACATTAGAAACCGGTAAATGGATCTAGCAACTATATCGTTCCCAAATATCTGTGGATTTTTTATTGTTTTAAAATATTTCATTTCTTGGTAAACCAAAATGTTGTTCTATTTTTAAATATAAAATTCATCCAAATCATTATACTCAACAGTGATGATCTTTTCAATAAAATTGTATATAATATTAGTCATTAGTTTATTTATAAATGGTAAATCATATAAGGTTTCTCCAAATCAGTGAATAACACTACAAGTTTTGATTACAAATGAAAAAATTTCCTCCACTTATTTGGCCTTATCTATTGAAATATTAACATATTGAGAATAATATAATATGGGGTTGATATTTTTCTTTTTGAACACCATTAAATATTCCGTAGAGTTTATCAAAATTTAATTAAAACAATTTAGTTTACAAATCATATTTAAACATTTTTTCCACTAATTAATGAATAGTTTTACTTATTTGTTGTATAGTAAATAAAATATTGTTTTTTTTTCAACATCATCAAATATCATAGAAATGAAGTAATAAATCATCCCAAAATTATTTAAATGGTTACACTTTATATAAAACTTTGAGACACACATATTGTTGATGGATTTAATATACTATTTCAAAATGAATACGAATAAAATTCTTACATGAAAATGAAATATACTCATGATTCTTAAGAGATAACCTAGAAGCCGAAACAAATAGATGCACTTTGTTAAAATTTCCCAATTATTGAATTATGGAGGGAGTGATTCAGTTATCTAAAACCTATCCCACTTTCAAATTAATTTAATCTTGAATATATAACTTCATAACATTATAATACCATCTATTAATAGTCATGAATAGTAAAATAATAATCATAATCTTATAAAAAATTAATTTATTGAATATATAATAACTAATAAAAGTGGTTAGTTCTTGGTAAAAAATAAGTGTTTTCCCATGTATTTTTCAACAATGAATAATTTTTATTGTAAAGGGATTATCATTAACTCTTTTATAGGTGAAACTCATGGAATTTATTTTGTGTCTCCCAATCATTAAAAAAATAAGATATTTGTAAAACATCATGAAGAATATTTACAATAGAGAATTATATATAAAATAATGATACTTTTTTGATTTACTAGTTATCTTAACAAAAAAATGAAATTTTAACTCATTTATTTATTAATATGATTAATTTTGATTAAAAATAATTTTTTTAATATCTCTCTTTCTGAATGAAAATATATTTTTTAAAATAGATAATCAAAAATCATGTAATGCTAAGAAACTTCATGGAATGTCATTATTTTTTCTGGATAGAAACAAAAAAACATGAATCATATATTCCAATACTATAAAAAATCATTATTTCATCTACATGGTAATTTCATATACCTAATGAATATTGTGATATAATTATATTGACTTTGATGATGTTACATCATTCACCCAAAACCATGGTTTGGAACCACAACATATTGATATCCATGTGTGTTCTTCTATCAAAATCATTTGAAGCTTGATTTATTATAATTTTTAAAAATGATATAAATATGGAAATGTTTTATTCCCTTATTTTGAAAATTTATTACATCAAATCATATCTTCAGAACACAATTTATAACAATACTATTTTCCACTACACCATTAAATATTATGAATAATTGTATTGTTTTTTTATACATGTCTCATTCCGTATGAACACTAACAAAATAATAAATGTTTAAACTCTTTTTCTCCAATAATTTTCTATGAGTGTAACAATAATGTGTCAAATTTTTCAACAAAAAATATGATTCCCAAAGTATAAATTATTAATTCCATTTTATACTATTCATCACTAATCAAATATAAAATTTTTAATAGAATATAGAAAAAAATACATTAACAAAAATAATTTCCAATGAATCATCACCTAAAAATATATAGATAATATGATACATCTGTGAGAGAATTTAAACATCACATTACTCTATAGTGAAATATTTTTGAGAGAATAAAATCATATTTTGTAATGAAAAATATGGCACTTTTCATGTCTCTATATTGATAACAAACCCTTATTTAGTTTCTTCTAAACACATTCAAAATTACACTAGAATGTATCTGCAATATTTTCATGGAATCATCAAATTTCCTTCTGTGATCTTCTCAGACCAGCATATCTTACAATCCAAAGGAACTCAAATGATTAAGAAAAACATGATTCTCACTCCATTTATAATAGGATAGAAAATAAGGAAATGCAATCCATGTTTTATTATAAATGGTGCTTCGTTATAGATGATTAAAACACACAACCCTCTTCATAGAAATTTCCAACATAAAATTAGTAATAAAAATTAATTTCTTAATGAATAAATTTTTATTTGATAATAATCGAGAAAGACTACAAACCTATAATCTTATGTTAATAATAAAATTGTCCCATCACATTAAAAAATTACTCTGTATGTAGAACATAACCAACAATATAATATATGGAATGAAACATCATATTTTAATGAAGGAAACCAGTGTTTCCATGGGGATATACATAATATATCTTATATTACAATTTTAAATCATTTATCAAAAGAGATTAACCATATAAAATTACAAATATTCATATGAAAAAATATTGAAATGAGGAAGAATGACTAATCCCTTGAAAATAAAATACATCCTTGATAATACAAATTTTTCCCAATGGAACCCCAATTAGATCCTACTATGTTAATAATTTCATAATAAATTTTACTAGATCCCATTATGCATCAAGTTCATAATGGTAATAGATCTAGTTAATGTTTAATTATATGATCTATAATTGGATTCCTCCAAGAAAACATTTTCCCTTAAAAGTGAAATGTAAAAAACATAAATCTTCCCCATTTTTTGATCCAAAGACTTAACTCAGTAGAAGTATTATCAATACACATTTATATATAACTAAATCATATTATAATTATAATTGATAAAAAAATTAGACGAAAAAATTAGAGTAATTTATTGATTAAAAAATATTGTTCATATTTAATTATAGAAAGGAATATAAATTATTGGTATATTAAAAATACGACAACACAAAAATTTTAGAAAATTAAAAATCTATTCATCATTGTTCTGATGAAGATTTTTTTAGAATCTATGATCCATGAACTAAATTTAAATTAATGCAATGATGATTCATTTTTTGTAATTTACTGAAATTATGATCATATCTATTTTTTTAGATGAATATAATGAAACAAGTTTTATAAAAAAATTTATTACTATAAATTAAAATCAATTACTCAATGAAAATTGAATTTATTATACTTGGGTTATGATTATGAATTTTCATGACCATTGTTCAACGGTAGAAGATAATTATATAATTACAATAAAAAATATGTGACCATGTGATGGAAGAGGATTTTTTGGAACCACTAAAAAATTAAATTCATATTTTTTTAATGTTTACTATAGTGTAATAACCAAGGTTCAATCTCATGGAGGCCACTCCTAACCAACTATCATCCTATTGTTTTCTCTGACATGATATATCGATTATAAGGCCACAAAAAAATATAGATTTTTTGTTTGAATATAAAATTCATATAATATAATAAATTTATTTGTATATATATGTATACTTTTTTTTAAATTAAAATAAAAATCATAACTAATATATAGATAAGACCCAAATATTTTAGAAGAAGAATTTTTTTTTCCTTAGGGTTCATTATGATGTTATCATAATAAATTAAATTAAATTTCTCATTATTTTACTCAATATAGAGATAAAGATCTATAACCCTACACTATCCCATTAAAATGTTGTTACTCTAACCTGATACCCTTATATATAAGATTAATATGTTTAATATAAATACATAAGCTAAACTCTACCATTTGAAAAAATTAGATACCATTGAGAAGAAAATTGAGTGAAAATGGAGGAAGATGATAGTAATATGTAATACAGGGAAAACACACACCATAATTAGTTTAACCACTATTATATTCTTATAATAAAACACGAAAAATCCTTAATACACAAAAATAACATGATATTATTAAATTACTCCTCTAACAACAACTAAATTTAGTTCTCTACAAACAAGGATATAAAAGTTGCCCTGTGGGGGAAACCCAAAAGAGAAATTTAGAGAAAGGGGAAATGCTGAATTGAGATAAACTAATATATATTGTTACTATAATGAAATATTATAGCATCTGTACTCCACATTATCACCCATGAAAATGGATATCCTGGTGACTTTTTGAAATCCAATACAATATTATTCCATGTATTTTTTCACTTTAGTAAGTCATAATAAGAAATGGCCCCGGTTATAGACATTTTCACACAACCTCTTCTTATGATAAATTTAGAACATAATATCATTTTGGTCAAAAATATTTTATATTTAGTGTAACACCTAAATATTGTTTTGATATATGTTTTTTAATTTCTTTGATTTCTTGTGTTGTATGTTGTACCCAGATAAGCTTACGCAATACACTACACCAGCTAAGATTGTGGTATAGAAGAAAATATGATTGGATTTTGTTACACATAATTTCATATTATTTTAATATAATTAATTTTACACAATACCGATAATATGTTAACAAATATATATTATTATGTTCTCTTATATCCTAGTCATTATAATGGAAGGTATAAACAATATTAACCATCTTCTAAAAAACTATTCATATGTAAATAAGTGAGTTTATAAGATAATAAAATTATTATTTAATGATTTTTTAGTTAAATATAATCAATATAATTTTTTAAATTAATCTTATACGTTTTCATGACAATATATAAGAACAAATTCAATTCTCCATATAAAAGAATTAATTTTAGAAAAATGGAGTTTTTCTTCCTTTTAATGGCACAAAGAATTTTAATCCTATTTTTAAAAATTGTATATATTATATTTAAAAAAAATTAACAAATTATAAGGATATGGGATAAAGAAAATTTATTTAGGTTTATTTTTTATAACTTTCATGTTTTGATGAATTTTAAAAATAAACTTAATTATAATTGATAATAACATTATTCATTAAAATAATTTATATGATAAAATAATATTTTTCAATTGTTTCAAAGTATAAGTATAATATATATCTTTATTAAATATAATATATTTCATTTTATTTAATATTATATTTAATTTTAATGTAAAAACATTTCAATATTTTTTAATGTTATAACTTTTAAACCCCATATTTCATTCAAAAAATGGGATTAAATTAAAATTAATTACTGAAACTTTTGTGTTTTGAATTTTTAAGAGTGGATTCCATATTTGGAATTAGTTTTAAAAAATTATATATATATCATTATTTTATTTTTAATCATTATTAATTGTAACATTAGTAATTGTTATTAACACAATAAAAGGTAAATCTAGTAATTAAGGGTAAATATAATGTTATAAATTTACCCCAACACGTGTCCTAATGTGATTTGATGAGGGAATTTAGACCTAAAAAATTCATTGGGTCTAAATTATACCCTTTGGAAGCCCCTTTTATTAGATTTTGACATTTAATATATTTTTTTAAGGAAAAGTTAAATATTTCTTATTCAAATACTAATAACTAAATAATTTTTTATATAACATTATACATAGGATAAATTTAATTATAAAAACTAATTTGGAAGATAAAATGTTTTTATTTATGATGTTATTTTATTTGTAAATTTTAGGAAATAAATAATTACCTTAATGTTATATATATTGATGATGCAAAAAAGTTATTTGATGAAAAAAATAAGCTAATTTTTATTAAAATTTTAATTACAATTAAAATGCACAAAATCATGACCAAATATTACTTTTAGAGTATATATGAACCATAATAATCCAAGGTTCTTGTAATTTACAATGGTATAATAATATAAGTGATGATAAAACTAATATTATTTTATTTAATATAATACTAAACTTGTCAAATTCTTGATTTAATAAGTAAAACATTTTTTTATTATGGTTTTTTGAGAAACGATATTCAAAAAAAATTATTCTGCAATATATTATATTTACATTAGCGATAGTAATTTTTTAAAATATTTATTAAAAAAATAAGTGTATTAAATAATTACACAAAAATAATGTTATAATTATTTTATTAAGATCAATACCAGATAAATGTTTTTAAAAATATTAAAATAAGTATGAATTGAAATAATTAATATGTCTAATTAATATTATAGATAAAAGTAATCGCATATGGATTCATAAAAAAATTTGAGTATAAAATCTTATCTTGATATTTCGAAAACTCAAGAAATTTAATAGTGTCCAAATTGACACTATTGATTGTTTATCAAAATTATTTACTATTAAATTATTTAAAAATAATTAAAAATTTACAATTTTTTTTATTTTTATATGTTCTAATTTTTCTTAGTTTTTTATTTATGGTCAAATTTAAATCATATAGGTAAAAATTACACTATTATAATTTTAAACAATTTTTAACTTAGTTAAAGTAATAATAGAAGAAGTAATGGTTAATTGAAATGATAAGGTTTAGAGTAAAATTAAAACATGTATAAAAATATTCATTTGATGATATTATAAAATTATCTAATTTTATCATTGAAACTATTTCATTTTTTAGGTTCTTGGATGTGCTCTGATTTTATTATATATTAACATTTTTTGAGATTCTGAAGGTGCCCCACACCTTAATTATAAAATGGAACCTCCTCACTCATTTATTAACTTCACATTGATCATTAATGTTCGTTCATAAGCCACCCATTTTTCTTCTAATATTTACTTGTCCCAATTTGTAGGTTATGTTTTTTTTCAAAATACCAACTTTAGTGCCTTTAAGAGGAGATCTAGAGGGAGATCGCCCAAGAAGAGATAATCTCCTTCACCAAAACTCTCTAGATTGTTTATTCTTCTACTTCATATTCTATTGTTTTTTACAAGATTAAGGGAAAAATATATTATCACCAATATTCTATAATTTTTTTTGGTTATGTAACAACATTATTTCACCATCTCTCTATTCTAAGATAAATGAAATCCCCATACGTTTGTACGTACGGCTTATCATCTCTACATCGTGGTGTAATCTCTCTTTCACCACCACATTTCTAGGATGGGAGTAATTCTCAAAATAATAACTATATATTATTATCATAAATTTTTTTATTATATAATAATATAAATACCCTCCAATTCTATACCATTTCATAATTAATGAAATAACATCATTATGTGTGCGTATGTACGACATGCCATCTAAATTTTGTTATGGGATTCAATCTACATGATATCCTTTAAAGAGTAAACTTATAGAATCAATAAATATGATATATATTATATTAATATCATTCTAG
This sequence comes from Viscum album, assembly GCA_963277665.1. Lineage (NCBI taxonomy): Eukaryota > Viridiplantae > Streptophyta > Magnoliopsida > Santalales > Viscaceae > Viscum > Viscum album. Next base: position 126,591,560 of record OY728151.1, on the reverse strand, counting down.
AAATGATATAACTATAAAATATAACAAATAATATGAACTAATTTGAAAAAACAAGCATAAGAAAATGAATCTGTTTATACACGAATAATAAGTTATAATAAAATGTTATTAAATTGATAATAATATGATCATATATGATTTTATTGAAATGACTATGTTTTGATAATTAGAAAATGAAATTATTTAAATAATTATATAGGAGTTTTGGATACATAAAGAAGAGTAGCAGACCAAATGTAAGGGATAATTTCTCAATCTCATTACTATATGAGATTGTTTATGTATAATTATTTACTGTGGTATATTATTCATCCTTTTCCATGATTAAAAATAATGCATTCAAAATTTTTAATTCTATTTATTTTAAAAAATTTGAGTCAATTTTACCCATTGGAAAAAAATTAAATTATATCAATGTAATCATTTTTTATTTTTGATACGACGCACTTTTTGAGTTTTTTGGAAAAATTACAAAGAGAATGTTTTTTAACATATATGAAATGAAAAGATTTTTAAATTTTCATCATGCATTAATTACATGAAGCATACATTATATGGTTTCATATTTAATTTAAAATAAATTCAACTAATTTAATATTGTGTTTCATTTTGATAAAGGAAATATTTTTGAAGAAGAAACGTTATTTTCCTCAAGAAATACATTAATGTTTTATGTTAAAATTATATTATATAAAATATAGAATTATATAATAGGGTTATGATGAAATTATAATATCATTATTGTTTCAATGTTATGATTTTTTAATGATGTAATTTTATTTATGAAATCAATTTATTTTACATAGGATTTTTTATGGTGGAATGATGTTTAAATAAACCCATTTTATTCAATTCCACATGTTGAATAATTAATGTCTTTGTGGAACACATAATAATGATTTTATTATGAGATTAGTGGGACCAATATTTCCCTATAATTCATTGGGTAATGATTTATATCTCATGACATAGACTTGACTGGAATAAAATGTAAATCTTGTTCAGTAATACATGGCTGGAACGACAAGTAAATTAGGTACAGTAATACACTGTTGGAACTACAAGTAAACACAATTCAGTAATGGATTTTGTCCGGTATTATTGTCTTGTAAATTATCCATGGATAATAAGTAAATGAATTTCTATTCTTATGTGTTTTACACAATTCCTTGTTTTATTTCAATGTTACTTTCACATGGATCTTGTTTCATTAGGATTTATGCCTTAGAAATTACAAAGATTTATTTCATGACTCATAATTTTGATATATGTTCTAAATTATAGGATATTCAAAATTTATTTTCATGTTTTTACATTATTATGTTCTTTTTTTTTGTTTACCTTTGTTGAAAATATTTTATCTCCCTTTCTTATGTTTCTTTTCCATATGTTATAAATAATTATTTTGTGTAAGACTACTAAAGGGGATGATATTTATGGGAGATGTCGAAGATATATCACTTGTTAGAATAATATATTTTGAGTTTCCAAAGTCACTAAAATATTGAAGTCCTTGTGAATAAGTCTTTAATATGTAATGAATATTCATCTCAAAATATTAAATATTCAGGTAATTCATTCTTGGGTAGTTATAGTTGGTATCAGTGGAATGGTTTAGTTAACATTTCGAAATTGGGATGTGAAATCCTTAGTGATATCCCTAGTGATATTTCAATGGTTTGTATAGGAATGTCCCTAATAATATGTCAAACTATAGGTTACAATCCTCAAATTTTGGAAATTATGGTTCTAAACCTAGGGTTAGACCTATATCGTTTGATATTGAATGTAATTCCCCATGATTGTTTTTTGTTTTTCGAGAATTGTTTTTCTACTCATAAATTTTTTTTTAGGTTTTAGACAATGTCTGGAACCTTAATGAACCACGTTAATGATCAATTAAATGGTAAATGAAATTATTTTTCTCTTGAACAACCAAATGTTATGCGATCTGGAATGAAAAATATTTTCACTATAGTCACTCAATTTATGAATAAATCTATACATCCAAATGAGGAAAAAACGGAACAACATTCTATTTAGTCCTTCTTGAGTTAATTCCCATATTATTTCGGTGGTTTGTTTCTATCCTCTTATGGATGAAAAATGGATCAATACCATTAAAAATATATTTTATATCCTTAACTGTTAGGAACATGAAAGTTTCATTTCGATTTTTTTCCCTTTAGATGTCAAAGTGTACAAGTAGTGGACTGTAATCAAGAATATGAGGCTGCAAGATGAAATTGAATTCATGGAATGGGATGAGTTCAAGAACATAGTTTTTAATAATTACTTTTTTCATATTCTTCAAAGTAATATGTAAAAGGGGTTTGTAGATCTTATGAAAAATGACGATGAGTACTTTTCTACATACAAGGAAAATTATACAAGACTTTTATGGTATGAGTTTGGCATTTTCATCCATCTTGAAACTATAGGTGATTGATTATTCAATGGCTAAAAGCCATTTTTTCAAAGTCTAATAGCTATAAGATAATTTAGTAGGTATGAATAGATTGAGAATTTTTATTTAAAGGTAAAAATTGATGTTGGGGTTTCATGTCAATCCCATGGATTTGATAAGAAATGGAATATGGGTTTCAAGGGAAAATCTCAAAACCAGGATGAATAGAAGATGAGAATTTCCTTATGCACAATATTTTTAAAGAAGCGTGGTGAAGATTTTCTTAAAGGGACGAGTAATATTTTCATGTGTGAAAATGAAAGTCATCGGCAAGTTGAGTGTTGAATTAATAGAAAAAAGGTAGCTAATGATACTAGTAGAGAAAATTTCCCACAAAATTCACCTCTTACACTTCAATGACGTAAGTGAAATTAAATGGGGAATTATTCAAAACAATATCCTTATATAAGGGTTACTGATGATGATAAACATCAATAACCTCTTAAGTATAATTACAAATTATAATCACATGCAATCAATATTGGTGATCTTCAATATAACAATTATGTGTTTAAATGATTGAGTAATTATATAATGGCGTCCCATAATAATGTTTTTGAATCTATTTTATCATATTATGGAATATTATAGCATCTAGGTAGTGGTCCCCTATTTTTTACACATGAATTTGATAGTATACTCTATGTGGTTCTAGTAACCATGAAAATTGATTGAGGTCATAAGGTTATTTTTCTTGTAAAAAACATGATTAATGGAAGGATATCCATTAATATGAGAATAATGTTTACATAATGATATTTAGATAAAGACATATTGAATATGAATAAGTAAAGTTGTTGATATTCATTACCCGGTAACTGGTTAAGGAATTATTTCCATGTAGATTATGATATCATTAACGAAGATTACAGCTTTGTGGGACTTAAGAATACAAAAAAAATGCAATTTTTCAATAAGGATATATGAAAATTCAGGTTATTTCCATGACTCAACAGTATACATGATGAAATTGTTCACATTTTAGGAATGTAACCAACAAGATATATCTTAGAATATATGGGAGATAAATGTAATGTAGGGTAAGTGAACCATTTTCTATAGTTTTGGATTTTCATCATTTAGAAAAATTAGAAAGTTACTAATTTATTGAATGATAAAGTTAAACATCAGATAAAGTTTGTTATATTAATATATTATCACGTTATAGGAGGAAAAATGTATATTTGATTACATATTCTATCATATTATTGTGATAACGTTATATAGAATAACCTATTGTTCTATTTATGGATCCCAAGATAACATAACACTTCAGGAATGAAAAATTCAACTTCATTTCATTGAATAAGTGATGTAGTGGAAATAGTTCATGGAATGACGAACAGTGATATTATTTTAAAATCAAGTGATTCATTTTTTCATGTTTTTTAATTTTATTGAATGTAACATGAAAACCAAAAATGTTATCCTAATACCTTCTTATTTGATGAATCAGATAATCCATTAGAATATTTTAGGTTTATGGATTTGTGATTGTTAACATTTAACTAACCATGTTCTCTATCACTCTCTATCAAAACATGATAGTTATATTTATCTTCCATATCCACGTTTTCACTTCCCACCTATGTTACCCTATGTGGAAACCCAGGGATGTGTTACATTGGGTAACCATTATGTTTCTAACATTCCATTTTAAAATAATGTTTTAGTATTGATTTTTATAATGTGGGTCTCTATGAATGAAGAATTCAATTATTAATCTATTTATAAAACCAATTAATTTTGGGGATGAAAATAATTTTAAGGGGGTATAATGTAACACCTGAATATTTTTATGATTTATTATTTTTATTTGATGTCTTTTGTTGTAAGAAACACCTAGATATGCTTGCACAATTTACAACATTGTCTAAGCTTGTAGTATATGCAATGTAATGATTGACTTGTGTTACACAAAGTTTTATGTTCTTTGATATAATTCATTTCACAAAATATAGAGTATATGTTAACTACTAAATATTATTTTTTTACCTTGTAACCTAGTCATTATAATTTTGGGTATGAACATTATTAATATTATTCTGAAAAAATTATTCAAATGAAAAAAAGTGAATTTATAAAATAATAAAATAACTTTAGTTTGATTTTATAAAGGAAATATATTCAATATAATGTTTTAAATTCATCTTATATTTTTTCCATACATGACACAAAAACAATTACAATTTTTTGGATAAAACAAGTAATTTTTGAAAAATGAAATTTTTCCTCCTATTGGTTGAAATACCATTATAAATCTAGTTTTTGACACTTTTATATATTATATTTAACAACATAAAAATGTTCTTTGGAAGTGGGAAATAAAAATTTACTTTCGATGATTTTTTGATAACATACAATTTTGGATGAAGAGTATAAAATATAATGTTTTTTTGGAAAATAACGTATTTAATCAAAATAATTTACATGAAAAAATTATGATATTGAATGGTTTTAAAGTATAAATTGAATATATTTTTATCAATAAATATATTTTTTTTATTTTAAATTATTTTTACATTTAATTTTGATATAAAAACATTTCAATATTTTGTAATGTCATAACTTTTTGAAAAAACATTTTTCATTCTGACAATTGGATTAATTTTAAATTAATTACTGAAAAATATGTGTTTCTAATTTTTAAAAATTGATTCCAATTTTATAATCAGTATGTAAAAATTATGTAAATATCAATATTTTATTTTTAGGCATTATGAATAGTAACATCATTGATTTTTAATAGTGCAGTATAAATGAAAATCTGGTAATTATGTGTAAATATAATATTATAAAATTACCATTAAACTTTCCAAATGTGATTTTTTGAGATATTTGTGATCTAAACAGTACTTGTGTCTAAATAAGAAAATTTTAATTCATTGGGATTTAGATGGGGACATTAAATATTTTCTATTTAAAGAAAATTTAAATATGCCTTACTCAAATTTAATTAATAAATCAATTTTTTATAAGATTATATAGACTATAAATTAAATTATAAATAAAAAATTTAGAAAGAATTTTTTTTTCTTTATCAAGGTAATATATTTGAAATTTTTTGGATATATATAATTTCCTTAATGGTTTATATATTTATTTTGCATAAATTATTTAATTGATGAAAAATGAATAAACTAATTTATATTAAAAATATAATGACCATTAAAAGAACCAAAAACTTAACCAAATCTTATAGGTCGAATATATATAGACTATAATCATCCAAGAGTCTATTTATTTACCATATGGATCCTTATAGATGAAATTATGACACTTATATTATTTTATTTAAAGTGATGTCAAACTTGTCACCTTCATGTTTTAATAAGTATAATATTTTTAATGATAGATTTTATTGGAGATATGTTTGACTAAAAATATTATTATAAACTATATTTTATTTATATTCATAAATTTAATTAATGGTTTATTTTAATTCATCCAATATGTGTATTAAATAATTACATAAAACAGATGTTGTAATTGTTTTATTGAGGAAAATATCAAGTAAATGTTATTAAAAATATTTAAATAATTATAATTTTAGATAATTTATTTTTATAATTAATTTTTTAGATAACCTTAAACCCATGGATATTTAATTAATTATTTTTTTCTAGGATAAAATCTTATCTATGTATTTAAAAAAAATTGAAAAGTGTCAAAATTGACACTATTGATTGTTTACCCAAAGTAAGTGTTATTAAATTATCTAAAAATCATAAAACATTTTTAAAAATAAATAACAGTAATTATATGTTCTAAAATTTTATAAATGATTCACTTATTTTTAAATTTACCAAAATTAAGTAAAAAATTTCCACTATTTCAACATTGAACAATTAGTTTCCTTAGTTAAATTTAAAATAGAATAACTAAGGGTTAGCTGAAATGATAAGGTTTTAAATAAAATAAAAACATGTCTAAAAATTATTTTATGATGATAGTAAGACAATATATCATCATATATTTGAATATAATAATAATTTTTCGGTTTTTTTATCGGCTTTGAGTTCATTATAAATTAATATATTTTGGAGATTCCAAAGGAGCTGCTCACCTATATTATAAAACAGAACCTCGTGCCTCGTTTTTTCTATTAACATTAAGCCTTCATGTTCATCCTTCCCCTGACCATTTCTCTTATAAAATTCCCTAGTCACATCCTAGAGGTGATTTTATTCTCAAAATTCCAAATTTACTACCATTAAGAGTAGATCTAGTGGGAGCTCATCGAAGAAAAGGTAATCTCCTTTACCGACTCTTGAAAGATCATTTATTCTTCTACATCCTCTTTTTTTACAATATTAATTAATAAATCCAATATATAATATATAATTAGATTTTATTTTGGTTATGGAACAAACTTATTATACCTTCTATCCATCCTATAAAAATGAAATCACCAAACATGTGTATGTTTGGATTACCATCACCACGTTGTGGTGTAATCTGTTTTCCACCAAAACATTAATATAATGGATATAATGATGTAACTAAAAAATATATATTCCTATTATAAAAATATATTTATTCTATAACAATATATATACCATCCACTTGTTTACCACTTCAAATTTGTGGAATTATATCTTTTCTCATGCATGCGTGCGACATACCGTCTCTACAATGCGATGTGGTTTGTTCTCTAGCATATATAATAAAGCATAATTGTATATATTGAATATATATGATATATATTATATTAATTTCAATCTACAAATTGTGTAACTATAACCTATGTAGAATAATAATAACTTATTCGACAACACATGCAAATGAAAATGAGGTTGTTTATACCTGAATAATGGGTAATAAGGAAAGGTTATTAAAATGTTTATAATATGATTGTATATGATTTCAGAAAAAATAACTGTGATTATAGAATAAAACCGTGAAATTATATAAATCATTATACAAGAGTTTTGGATAAAAAAAGTATAGTAGACCTAAGATCATATATAATTTATCAATCTTAGTATTATATGAGATTGTTTATATGTAAGTATTTTCTGGAGTATATTTGTCAACCCTGTTCATCTTTCCTAATTATGTATTCCAAAATATTAATTCCAGTATTCTATGATTTTTTAGATTCATTTTTACCCAATGTTAAATATTTATTAGATGAGAAAAAAGGAATATTTTTCATTTTTGATATGAGGCACTTTTTGACTTTTCAGGAAAAAATGTGAGGAGAATGTTTTTATACATATACAACATGAATAGTTTTTTACATTTTCATAACACCTTATCTCCATGAATCATCATTTAAAGGATTTGAAGTTTATTTTAAAATAAAATATTTTATTTAAACATGTATGGAATATTTAGAAAAGAAACGTTTTCTGAAGAAGAAAGAATATTTTCCTCAAAAATTAATTTCAAGTGATATGTCAAAATTATTATCCATATAAGGTGGAATTATTTAATAGTGTTATGACTCAAGTATAATAAATTTATTTTTTGAATGGGACAACCCCTTAATCCCAGATGTGGTGCCAAATTTTAGTACATTTGAAAATAACCAAGGAATTCATATCATAATGGATAGAATAGTTTAGTATCTCTGGAAACCAAAATTCATATATAAGTTCAACAATACAACATTAATGGAAATACAATATAATAACTTCTTCTGAATCAAACATAATCTCTTTTATTATCCTTGAATGTATTTAAAAATATACTTCTTCACAACCTGGGGAAAATAAAAAAAGTGAAATGGATGTGATAAAATGGTCAGTAACGGTAAATAATACAGCAAAAAATATATAAACACTAGGCATGATGAATAACTAAAAATGAATGACTTTAAAAATATATTTCAACATAATATGGTTTGAAAATTTTTTGATTAAATATTAATATAATTCATAAATATGAATGTTAAACAAGTCAAATAATATTATAGACTATAAATCTATAGTATCATAATGAGATAATTAATAATGCTGGACATTCTGAAATCTAACTTTAGGGCCTCGACAAAGATATATGAAAATTATTAAGGCCTCAGCAAAAACCATATTTGAAAATGGGCAAGGCCTCAACCATGTCCATATCTATTTTGTCTCATGAGACATACCAATACATCGAGGTGATATAGAAGGCCACAACCATCACATACTATGTCCAATGAATTTATCATATAAATGATGATAAATGTAAAAAACCTATATTTTCATATTATAACTAACATATGAAATGTAAATAACATTCCCCAAACCTAAAAACTAACAATTCGGTGTAACATGGATAATGGTTTCAAGATAGCATATCCATAGTCAAAATAATAACAATTCATTAAATACAGTATGGTAGATATCATAAAATATCATTCCCAATTACACATAATATTTTACGAGAGTGTTGACATATACAAAATTACTCTTATAAAATAATTGGGTAATTCTTGAGATATGTTTTCTTTTACATTGAAAAGAAGAGTGCTAATGGAAAAATATTTTTATAAAACCAGAATTAATATAATATATTTTTCACAAAATAAAAGGATTAATTAAAAAAAATGGTTGCTAAAAATAAATTATATAGTGCCCTTGAAAATTTGTAAGAATTCAAGAAATTCCCTTGAATCAGGATTCTATTTTGGGAAGATTTTTTGAAGGATCCTTTTAAAAAATGTATCTCTCTATAAATTAATGATATAATATGGTTTTTACACATATATAGAAAATTTAAAAAAAAATTATAATGAGTACATAAAAATAAATAAGATTTAAATTTGTATTGAGAGAGATAAAGAGTAACCTGAAAGAAAAAGGAGTTTCATGTAAAAAGACCTTAACGTATGTCCTAATATGTACCGCTCTTAAACTCCAGGTATTGGAATAAGAAATTATAATTCTTAATAACATAATTCATAACCTTTTATAAATTTATTTTATTTATTATAATTTTATTATGTTCATTTATATCATCATTTGTTAGTTCTCATTTCATTAATTTTCATGATCGGTTAATTTATATAGAAGTTAATGTAAAATAAGAATTGAATTTTAGAATTTAATTATTATGTTTTTAATGTTAATGAAAAATTTTAAATTAAATTATAATTCATTTTTTTAACTTTTGTGAGGATGAATCATTATATAAAATTTTAATGATAAACCCATGGATTAATTTTGTGGTTTTTCGATCCCCGCGAACTCATTTTGTTTTATAAATTAAAACCAATTGTATGAAATGAATACATAAAATTACCTAGGAGATATTAAATATATTATGATCCATTTAAACCATTAAAATGGTTTCATTACCATAATTTAACGTTGTAATATATGTTGAAAACATGTTCTCATTTAATGTGACAAATTATCATATCTCGGATAGTGTTTTCGTTTCTAGTATAGAAGGAGGGGAAATGAGATATGGTGATGAATTATTCCATTATCATAAAAAATTTCATTTCATATAGGGTATTATATTTATCATATTATTTGTAGGAAATGGGGTGAGGAATGAAAAATAATGAGAGGAACTTTAAAGAAAATAAAAAAAATGAAAAGATGACTTTTCAACTTGAATTTATCTTCCTTTAGAGCTTCTAAAGTGGTGAGGATTTAGTATTTTGAAGAGAAAAAAAGTATGATGGATATGGGGAGTAGCTTTATAGGATATTTTATATGAATTCAGAAAAGGCACAAGTCATGAGAGGAGTGAAGAGAAGACAGACTAAGAGGTGGTTTTTATAGTGGTTGAGATAAGTGTTTTCCATTATTTTAATCATTATTTTATTATTTTGGGGAAAAACTATAAATAGTCATGATTATTATGACTAAAAATATTAATTCATTCATGAGAGTTACAAATAATAGTCTTTTAAATAATCCATGACTCAAGAATTATACAGACATTTATTTATTTAGTATATTTCGTAAATTATCAAATTTCACTATTCACAAAAAGTCAACTATTTTGGAAAAATTCAAAAAAATAACCCTACGAATTTTTTGTTTTGTAAAATTGAAAAATGTACCCAATTTAATCAAAATAAGTTTCTAAATACGGAAAATTAATTTTTTATAAAATCATTTTATACTTGAAAAATACATATTTTAAATTTAAAATTGTTTTTATAATACTTTCTAAAATTAACTGATGTATCATAATATTATCCTAAATTCATAGGAAAAAAATATTTCTTGAAAAAATATTTTTTGGAAAATGAATTTTAATTTAAATAAATTTATTAATTTAAAATTTTAATTAAATATTTATTAAAAACAAAAATATCAACACTTACTTATTGATTTTTAAAATATTCACTATGATTTATATGGTGAATGTATTTTATTTATACTCACATGGTTGAGGTTACTATTTTGATGGATGCATTACTATTAATATGGGTATAATACTATTCATAAGTGTACATTACTATTCATCAAAAAATGATAGTTGATTCTATCAGAAAATAAATATATTACTGATCGCAACTGTGTCTGTCAGTTTTTTGTAATTAAAATCACAGAAGAAACAAAATTATATCTAATGGTCAGGTTATAAGTATCATTTATAAATATCAATTTATTTTTTCACATAGACCCAGTGTTGAATTCATTCAATAATAAATATATTTCTTAAACCTTGGGTTGTTGCATTCATCCCCCCTTACACAAGATTCACCCTAGAAATCACTAGAATGTTACCTCATAAAATGATTTGTGTAGGTCTTCATCATATTTTCCTCATGCCACCATATTTCCACTTCAATTTAATGACTCTTCCAAATTTTCTTTAGTATTTGAGTCATCTTATTCGTCAACACATGTTCTTTAGTGTCGAAAATCCATATAGGAGTTTCACATTAAGATAAGTTAGGTTCCACATCTCTAACAACATAATCAAGGACTTGTGTTGGGTATGGCATGTACATTCTCAATAATGAGGCATGGAACACATTGTGTGCCTAACATAGGATAAAAAGAATTTCTAAATGATAATAAACAACTCCATTTCTCTTTTGAATTTCAAAAGGGCGTATATACCTTGGGATGAGTTTCCTTTTCATTCCAGATCGTAAAACACCATTCCATGGAGATACTATCAGGAAAACATAATTCCCTCTTGAAATAAAAAATTATTCCTTCGATTATCTTTATATGTCTTTTTCTTACATTTAGCTACTTTGATATGGGTTTGAATAGTCTTTAGCTATTCTTTTTTTTCCTCCACAAGATTTGGTCCCACTAGATTCCTTTAAACAAATTTAGCCCAACATGTTTCTGTATGATGTCTCTTTCTTTGAAATGCTTCCAATGAAGAAATTTATGTACTAGAATGAAAACTATTATTTTAAGAAAACTCCACCAAATTTAAATATTGATCCCAAATACCTTAAAAGATGACCAAGAATGATCTTAACATTTCTTTTAATGTTTGGGGCTTCCTTTTTGACTGTAAGTTAGTTTGGGTGTGATAAGATGTACTCAAATAAATATTAGTGTATAGAGATTTCTCAAGTCATTTCTAGAATTTTGATGTAAATCATGGATCATGATCATACAAAATAATGAGAGGTTCTCCATGATGTCTTTAAACTTCATTTATATATAGTTTTTTAAGGCGCACTAGTGGAAAATTCTCCCATATAGCGAGGAAATGTGCATATTTAATAATTCAATCAACAATTACCCATATTTTATTATACTTTATTGATGTTTTGGGTATTCCTGTGACAAAATCCATGGTGATTTCTTCCAATTTCTATTTAAAAATTGGTAGAGGTTTTGTGATTCCTCAAGGATATTTTTTTTCAGCCTCCACCTATTGATAGACTTAATATATTGATACATTATCAGTAATTTCCTTCTTCCTGATATCCTACGAGAAATGTTATTTCAAATATCTATACATCCTCGCACTGCCAGGATGTATAAGGAAATTCAAACTATGGGCCTCATCCAATTATTCCCATTTAATTTTGAGTATTTCAAAAACAAAAAGAATCTTCCCAAAATTCAAAATTCCATGTTTATATGTAAATTCTTCCAACTTCCTATCATTCATAAAATAAATTTTATTTAGAATCTTCTCGTTATCATTCCAAGAACATTTAATCTTTTTTAATAAAGATGGTCAGGAGATCATTTGAAAAAGTAATGATGTTTCACCTTCTTTGAGGATTCCCATATCCATCCTCTCTAGATCCATTTACATAGGATACTTTTCAATTATAATTTTTTAGGACCTTATTATCTTTCCTACTCAATGCATCAACTACCATATTTACCTTTCATGGGTGGAAGTGTAGGGAAACATTGTAACCCTTATGCAGATCAAGGTATCACCATTTCCTCCTATTATGTTATTTTTGTTAGAATATGTATTTTAATATCTTGTGATCAGTATATCTCTTACATATTTATCCATAGATATGATATCTCTATTCATTTAGAGGAATGATTAAAATTACTAACTCAATATCAAGAGTTGGATAGTTCTGTTCATAAATTTTTAACTCCCTTGATTTAAGGGTAATAACTCTATTATTCTACATAAGTACACAACCAAGTCCTTTCATTGATTCATCACTATATATCACAAACCCATCAGTTATTGATAGTAGAGTTAGTATTAGAGAATTCAATAATCTCCTCTTTAATTATTTGAATCATTCCTCACATTATTTTATCCGTACAAAAATAACCCCTTTACGAGTAAGCTTGGTAAATGGGGTGGCTAATCATGTGATGATATGAATAGAATTACAATAATATCCTATTAAACCAATAAAACTATGTATATCAGTTAGTTTAATTATTTTAGGCCATTCATGAACAGCCTTTGTCATTTCAAGATAAATAGATATTCCATTTTTATATACAATATGGCCGAGAAAAGTAAATAATTAATGCCAAAAGTCACACTATTTAAACAACACATATAATTCATTTATTTTTTGAGTATTCTGAATAATGAGAATGTAGTTTTCATGATAATTATATCTTTTAGAGTATACAAAGATATCATCAATAAATACCACAACAAAAGAATCTAAATATTCCTTGAAAACATTTGTATTAGATCTATGAAAATATATGGTTCATCAGTCAGTTAAAATTGAATTATTGTAAATTCTTAATGTGATTACCAAGTTCAAAAAGGTGTCTTTGCAATATCATCCTTCTTTTCACACAACTAATCTTATCCAGACCGAAGTTCAATCTTCTAAAAATATTGGGCTCTGTAAATTTGATCCAATAAATCATCAATTCATTCTAGGGTATACTTGTTCACTACTGTCATAGAATTTATGCTTCTATTGTCAATGAAAAACCTCATAGATCCATCATTAATATTTTAAAAAAAACATGTTCTCCCCATAGATAAACAGTGAGGGGAATAAATCGTTTATCACTAAATTCCCCTTGTTTTTTATTAAGTTCTAATAATTACCTAATGGTCAATTTATAAGGATTCATTGATATAGTTCTTGAACAAGAAATCAAATCAATAGAGAACTAAACTTCCCCCTCTCGAGGATTTCTATGTAAATCCTATGGAAACACATAAACATATTCTTGAACAATACGTATGTCCTGTATTTGAACATTAATTTCCTCACCCATAGATATTGTGTTCTCATCCTCCATAATAATTTAATCCAGTAGAGATAGTAGGGGTGGATGTAGATGAGATTCCCATAGCCTAGTTTCTGCTTTAAAGATAAGGGGTTCTACTCCATTCTCAAAAATTGTAACTTTCTTCCTCTTCAATAAATTATTCATCATACTTTGAATGCCAGTCTATACCAAATATTATATCAATGTCATTCATAATTATTATGTTATGGTTTCAAACAATGTCATGTTTATGTGTCATTAGGTGGATTGATTGAACATCATTTTTGAAATGATACTTCCATCATGATTTTGGACTGAGAACTCCATTACTAAATCAAATTATAAATATATAATTTTCTTATCAAACAGGGAAGATATAAATGAATTATATAATCCAATATCAAATAAATAATTGTTTAAGTTTAAGGAAATGATTAAATTACCTTCCACTACATAATTATTAACATTAACCATAGTAATTGTGATTGCGTAATCTTGGCCCTATTACCTTGTCCTTTTCTAAGGATTTTTTCCTTGTCTCTTTGGAAAATCATTAGTATAGTGACCCATATCACAACAATTATAGCACTGAATAGTGATTTATTCTTTCTTTCCCTTGAAATTCCCACCATGATGGCCTTTCTATCCATGATTATGGAACACACCTTTTTATTTTAAGATATAATCATGGCGTGTCCTTCCACAAGTATCGCATGTTGGAAAATTTAGATGTTTATTCTTCCCTTTATCCATTCTATAATGTGCCAACCAATTCATATATAATTTTCCCATTAATGTCATAATACATAGAAAATTATTTCTATCTCTTAATAGCACATAATACAATGATGTTGTATGACGAGAAACTTTGGAGACTTGTTCCCCTTGGAGCAATGATTTTAAACATTCAATGATTCAATATATCTTCCTCCTTAGATTATCTATATAGTTGGTATAATGCCTTGATTACATTATAATGATGGATTCATACATTGAAACATTTTCATCATCTTTCTTTCTAAGACTCATGTATTGAATCTCCATATATGCTCGATGTTCACAAGGAAATTATTTTTCTAGGAAAATTACCTTGAGATCCATCAATTCCATTTCTTCTATTTATTCCTCCCCCTTTCTGATTTTAATTAATGACCACCACTAATCCTCATCTCCTGATAGATGATAAACCACCATTACAACCTTCTATATTTTGTTACATCCCAATGTATGATATATCTTCTATAATAAACTTATCCACTACTCTTCTATGAATGGGTTTGTAGTCCTATTAAATGATGGAGGTTTCCATCCCATAAAGCAGTATAACATTACCCATCCACATTATGGATAAGGATGTTCCATACTAGTAAGATTTTTATTCATAAGCTAATTCAGTTGTCCCAATATAGTTATTATTTTTATAGCACCAGTCATAGATCTAGAGGAAACATCATTATCTTGCATAGGAGGGAAATCCATACATGGAATCACTTGTTCATGTTGTTTTTATTCCTTCCACTGAGAACTATTTTTAAATAATTTAAGACAATAAATTAGGTTATGAATCAAAATATATAATGTCAACTGGGAAAAATAATTAGCATTAATTGAAATTATATCCATAAATAATCTCTAAATCAAGGTTTCATTGAGAAAAAATTTACATTAACTTCTTTCATAATGGTTTGTAAAGAAAATGTGAATTATCCAAATAATATCCCCATGGAGTTTCAAACTATGTGGGAAATAAGGCTCGTTGTATTGTACTAGGATACCATAGGTAATGCCCAAAACTTCTTTTTAGAGTCATTAAATCTAGGTCTATCTATGCCAGAACCGCATCCACTTGTAGTATCCAGATGGAGGTATATTTTCTAGAAATATCCACATAATATAATACTTAGAAAAATTCTAGGACACTCTTGTATATCTATCCTCAAATAATATCTTTGTGTTTTCCCCTAATCAACATTTCTTAATTATAGTTTCATAGTTTTCTAAAAAACCTTTTTTGGAACCAACAGTAATTTCCTAACCCCAGTTTCCCAGAGTCGGTGCCTTATTTTATTACGTTGGAATATAAAAAATAAAGTCATATTCTGAAGGAAAAAATAGTTTAGTATCATGGAAAACAATATATATACATATGTTCAACATTTATACTTGAATGTAGATACAACATAAAAACTTATTTTGAATCACACATAATCTTCTATGTTATCATTTCTTGTCTTTTATAAAATACTTCTTTATTAGATGGGGAAAATAAACCACGCGAAAGGGGTGAGATCCGATTCTCGGTAAGGGTAAATAACAGTGTGGAAGAAAATATACACACTAGGCATGATTAATAACTAAAAATTAATTATTTTAAATATATAATTCAACATAATATGGCAGGAATAAAAACTTATTAAATAATGTCATAAAACATAACCATTGATATTATACTAGTCGAATAATCACATGAACTATAAATATATTGTTTCCTAATGAGAAAATGAATAAATATGGACGTTTTTAAATATACCATCAAGGCTTCAGACAAGACATGTAAAAATTATTTAGGCCAGGACTAAAACCATATATAAATATGGGAAAATCCTCATCTATGTCCATATGTTTTTTTTCTCGTGAGACATACCAATGAATCAAGGGTATATAGTGGGACCGAACCATAACTTACTCAGTCTAATTAATTCACCATATGAATGGGTATAAACCTAAACAATATATATACTAATTGAAACTAACATATGAAAGGTAATTATCCTTCCCCAAACATAAACACTAAGCATTCAGAGTAACATGGTGATTGGTTTCAAGATAGCGCATCCATAGTCTAACTGAACATAAACCATTCAATACTATATGGTTGATGATATCATAAAATATTATTCCCAATTACACATAATATTCAATAAGAGTTTTGAATTAGACAAAATTAATCTTATAAAATCATTGATTAATTCTTGAGATAAATACTCTTTTACATTAAAAGGAGGAGTTATTTTGGAAAAATATATTTATAAATCCAGAAGTGGAATAATATTTTTTTATCATAATAAAATGTTTAACTTTAGGAAAATAATTTATTTTAAAAACATATTACATAGTGCCCTTAGAATAAGTAAAAAATCGAGAAATTCCATTCTATCAGGCTTGATTTTTTGATGTATTTTTGAATGATCATTTTAAAACATGTATCTCTTAATAAAAAAAGATATATTATAGTTGATACAAATATATAGAACATTCACCCAGAACTTATGATTAGTACAAAACTAATATATAATAATTTAATTGTTATTAAGTGAGAAAAATAGTTTCCTAGAAGAAAATGGTGGTTCTGGTAGAAAACACGAAGATTATGTCTGAAAATGTTTCACTCTTGAAATTAAATCCTATAAAATTAAATAATACTTATTAATAACATAATTCATAACCAATTAGACTTTTTTTACTTAGTATAATTTTATATAATTCATTTATGACCATTTTTATTGGTTAAGAGATTCTATATCAATGTTTGTGAGTGCTCATTTCATTAGTTTTTAGGATGAGTTTGTGTGTATGGAAGTTAATATTAAAGAAGAATTGAATTATAGAATTTATGGTATATTTTATTAATTTTTATTCATAAGTTTAAATGGTCATATTAGTCATCGGGTTCCATTTGGTGAGGAAGAATCATTTTATATAATTCTAATGATAAATACTTGGACCAATTTGGTGGTATTTCAATCATTATGAACTCATTTTGTTTTATAAATTAATTCCATGTGTAAAAAATGATTCAGAAAGAGTAACTATGATATAGTATATATATTATGATCTGTTTAAATAATAAAAATGGTTTCATGAATAGAATTTATGATAGAAGTTGACTTTGAAAACTCGGCATTCTTGAATGTGACAAATTAACACATCTTAGAAGGTGTTTCATTTCTAGTATAAAAGGATGGGAAATGAGAGATTATGATGATTTATTCTATTATTGTAACAAAATTATAGTACATTTACGGTACAATAGTTATCATAACATTGGTAGGGAGTTAGGTGAAGAAATTAAAATAAAGGAACTTGAAACAAAATAAAATAACTAAACAGAGGAATTTACCTCTTGAATTAATCTTCCTTGAGAGCCCCTTCTTGAGAGGGTATTTAGAATTTTTGATAGACAAAGGGATAATAGATGTGGTGAGGAGTGTGGGAGGATATTTTAGAAAAATTTATATAAGTTACGAGGCTTCATAGGACTGAAGATAAGAGGGAGTGAGGCATGATTTTTTTTAGTGGAGGAGAGGAGGGGTTTTCCATTATTTTAATCATTATTTTTTTATTTTTTCTCAAAATTATGAATTTTATTGATTCTTTTGAAAAACAATACTACTATGTGAATGTTAGTACGAATTAATGGTCATTTTAATTTTCCATTACACAACAATGATGCAAAATTCATTTATTTAACATATTTCATAAATTATCAAATTTCACTATTCACCAAAAATTCAAGTATTTCAGAAAAATAACAATAATTCACCCAAACAATTTATTTAAATGTATAATAAAAAAATTGATATCATTTCATCAAAATAGTTTTATAAATAAGAGATATTGAATTTTTGAATAAAATGATTTATTACATTAAAATACATATTTTAAATTTAATAGTGATTTTATATGTCACGACCCGTCCTCGATGTCTGTGTCGTGACTACCCCAAGACCGCCTTCCATAGGCCAGGGGCTAGAGACTAGCACCAAAGGCTTAAATACTGATAAACTGGGAAGGCATTGCATTTATAAAGGTAAATAAAACACCACATAGTACAAGCAGAAGTGAAACACTAAGTACAAAAAGGAAGTGCTGAAAAGTAAGTGGGCTAGAATACAAACCCATATGAAATGTGCAGCTACAACTGAACGAAAGTACAACAGAAAAGAAAAACAGCTAGAAGAAAAGAAACAAATCCTGGGTCTTCCACCTCGGATCCTACCTGAAGGGTAGGTACAGATAGCCTCCACAACGCTCTCGCCGGTCAACCTCCTCCAAGTGTCGTCTCGTCATGAATTCCACCTCCGGATACTGACTCGTCATGAGGTCCACCTCCGGGTACCATCCAGTCCTCGAACACTCAGCCTCCGTCAGCACTACTCGTCATCTGCAACCAACACAATGATGTGCAGGCATAGCCCATGCAGGGGTGAGTATAACGATACTCAGTATGGACCTCGAGACCCTCAAGGTCTCTCTAGATCCAACAAGGATAACCACAAAGCAGAATCTCAACAGATAACCCTTACTTAGGTATAAGCCCATACTTATACCTAAGTTGTCAAATAACCCAACTCAATCATGAGGTAAACACAAATGTTATGAAATCAACGGATAACCACTAACCAGGTATATGCCAATACATATACCTAAGTTATCAAGTGACCCATCTCAATGATGAGGTAAACACAAAGGTCATAGACTGAGCTCAAACAAGGATTTTCATTATCGAAATCGTAACTGCTGAAGATCTCCATCTCTGAAAAGTACAGTGATCCTGTCATGACTCCGAGGTACTGCCCAATAACCTAAGACTGCTGAGGTACTCCTCCTGTTGAGTACCGCGAGTCTGCAACCTCACACAGTAGTGTTCCTCCGCCATGGGTCTGCCACCTCACACAGTAGTGCTCCCCCTCATAGCCTACAGAGGTACTCCTCCTGTTGAGTACCACGAGTCTTCCACCTCACAAAGTAGTGCACCTCCGCCATGGGTCTTCCACCTCACAAAGTATTTCTCCCCACTGGGCTATGGTAGTCACTCTGAATCGAATCAGACAAGCATTCATCAGGTCTCAGCCAGCTACATGGTCTCCGTACTCTGTACGCTCATCTCCGGGATGGTTTGCTCCATGATATACAGTTCAATACTCCAAGTATCACAAAGTCCCAAGAAAAATTATCTCAAATTACCACCTCGTCATAGGGGTCTCAATGCAACAGACTGCATGTCAATCGGACGCCCGGTCTGTGAGTTATTAGCCTTTTCGTCCCAAGGCACCGGTTGGTTTCATGAGAGAACCAACATGACTGTATCTCAATTGTACCCCGAACTCTAATAGGGTATACTCAAAGGGAACATTTCTCAATTTGATCACCAACGTCGCTGACGGTTCGTCAAACGGACGTCCGGTCTGAATGTTATCGGCTTTTCCGTTCTAGGGACCCGGTTGGATTTCGGGTACAATCCAACCTGGCCACTATCCAACTGCAACCAAAACTCAGGAAAAGCATGCCAAAAGTTTTTTCTCATCAAGAGGAATCCAAAAAATTTGACTGCACATCAATCAGATGTCCGAAGCTCGAGATATAAGTGTTTTTCCTTCGAGGGCCCGGTTGGTTTCGTGATTGAACCAACCTGGTCGTACCCAAAGTTCTTTGAAACCTTATGTGTAATATACCGAAACGAC
The DNA here is from genome assembly GCA_963277665.1 of Viscum album. Lineage (NCBI taxonomy): Eukaryota > Viridiplantae > Streptophyta > Magnoliopsida > Santalales > Viscaceae > Viscum > Viscum album. The sequence goes on along the minus strand of OY728151.1, from coordinate 126,571,035 downwards.
CGTCTCGATCCAAGGATCGCATCACAACTAACAGTGAGTCGATAGGAGGTCCGTAGCCTAGGTTATGGGTAACGGACCGGAAGAGGTCCGAAAATGGGGGTTTCGGGCCCGGACCGACCTGGCCCGAGACCCTCTGGGTCGGCCCGAACCGGGTCGACCCGAACCGGTTCCGGGTCTGACTTGCTTGGGCGCGGCCCGCCCCGGCCTAGCGCGGTCCGCTGGCCAGGTCGGCGTGACCGAGCTAGGCAGACAAGGGGGGGGGGGGGGCGCTGACCCCCTGTTCAATTAAACGTGGCCCCCACGTGGGGGAGGGGCGCTCCTCCCTTCCAGCCGGGGGTTACGAACCCCCAGTTTCTCCCCTGACCGGCCAGACTGCACCGGCCGGCCGGCTGCTGCCGCCACGGGACCGGCGAGGTCCCGTCCCCCTGCTCCGTCGCCGGCGGCTTTCGTGATTCTCTGGCGCGGCGTGACTGCGCCGCGACCTTTCTTCGACTTCAATGGCATGGCGTGACGGCACCCTGCATCCTTGCCGCATGATCCCGTGCGGTGCGAGGACACCGCGCCTTCTCCGTTCCAAAACCACAACAAGGTCAACAAAAGAATTAAGGGAGGAGGTTCGGCCGTGTTTGTGCAGTCCGACCCCCTCCCGTTAATAGATAGCAACCGACTAAGATTTCGAAGAATGCTCGAATATTCACAAACATATATTCAAACCCCTACTTAGGTATAACAACTTAAATGTGAAACAAACAATATTCCCCTACCTCAACAATGGTTGAAGATCGAAGAGCATCGTGGAAAAGGCGCCGTGTGGTAAAACTATGTATGCGCTTGACGGAGGTCGTCTGAGGTGGAGCAGCGTCTCACATCGGCTGTGAAGAGGAGAAGAAAGGCACGACGATCCCTCCTTGCGGTGACGTCATTCTTCATTGGGGTCTTGACGTTGTTCGCATTCTCGAACGAAAAAGATAAAGTTTCCTTTAGCTTTTGAGCATTCTCTCCCAAACCATAACACCACAAAACTAACCCAATAATAAAATAAGCTCCACTTATTTTATTAAGGCATTCCAATAGTTTAAAATTTAAAAACTCAATTCAATAAATTGAATTCAGGACTTGGAACATTAAAATTTAAGGGGTGTCAAGGGGGGTTGGAGAGAGTTATGGAAAATGAGAGTTCACCCACTTAATGTGGGAGTTATAGGAGGTTTAAGGAATATGAAGGGGTGGATATCATGTGGACCCCACCTCAAATTTAACCTCACTTATGTAGTTAGGTTCACCCAACCTCTATCCTTAGGATTTAACCACTTTAAAGAAATAAAATTAGTTGCACAAATTTTATTCTCGGAAGTCTTTATCCACAATACTAAACAACTCTTCCCGAGCAAACGCAACTCTATAAAAGGTCTTTTTAGGCAATTACCAGTGCAACGGTTTCATCAGTGCCATCGGATTTCGATTCTGAGCACCGGTTCAAAAGATAGAAAAACCCGCTCGTTCGTTCACTGAACATGCCCGAGCTAAACTTCAGAAATTGATTCCGGGCACACCAGGCCTCAGAATCAGGCGCCATCTGAAACCGAGTTCTTGTAAAATCTCAAAGAGAATTAAGAAAAAAATTTCCTTGAAATTTCTAGGTCTTTACATTACTCCCACCTCAGGGCTTTACATCCCCGTAAAGATTTAACACAACCTAGGGAAACAAAAGTGGTACTGAGCACGCATCTGATTCTTCTGCTCCCATGTTCTCACCTAGAGGTTCATGTGCTACCAACGAAAGCACACAAGAGGAATTGACTGTCCTCATATGACCTTCTCCTGTCGATCCTCAACCTCTACTGGAACCCCGCAAAAGTCACCCCATCGCCAATGTCCAGCTCCCCATGGTCGATGATGTGTGAAGCATCATGCACGTATCTCCTCAGCCGAGGTACGTGGATGATTTCATGCACCTGGTACAACTGATGTGGAAATGTCAAGCTGTAAACCACCTCGCCTACCCTGTTCAGGACCTTGAAGGGTCCGATGAAGTGTGGAGATAATTTTCCGCCTCATCCAAATCTCCATAATTCCACGTCGAGGTGACACCCGTAAGAAAACGTGGTCTCCATCCTCATACTCTAGTGGTCTCTGCCTCCTTTCAGCATAAGGATTATATTGGCTCTAAGCTATCCTCATGTGCTCTTGGATGACCGGGACCTTCTCTGTCGTGGCTTGGACCATCTCTGGTCCCACAAGAGCTACTATGATTTCTTCTTTGCCGATAAGAGAAACTCGGTCTCATCCCCTGGATGAACGACGTTCTTTGCCTAATACAGTAAATCAGAACATGAATGAAATATTCATGCCATGGACGATGTCGTAGGGCCTCGACGTTACTACCAAGAGATCCAACCGTCACTCTCGCCTCTAAGGGTCCAGTCGCACTGTCGGCATCAGTGTGAGGTAACTGGGTCTCCTCCAGTAGAAATCTCGAAAGTGAGGATGAAGTAAACAGTTTAAACCGGAACCTCTTAGTACACAAAAATGATGGAATAAAATGTCACAAAGGTAAGTGTATTTTTATTATTTCAGCTCATAGTAAAAAGACACAAATGTAACAACAACATGGAACTAGAAATACGAAGAACAAAAGGAAACCACTAGTTCTGCTCCTATCCACTTGCTTCCGGAGCTCCGTAGTCGTATGCTTCTGCTTCCTGAAGCTGAGCTCTCCCATGTCCACCTGTTCCCTGCGGTCGGGGTGGACCTCCTGGTGGTGGTGGTGGCAACACCTCGTAGCGTCGTCCACCTCCAGCTGCACGGCCAGCTCCCCTCCCTTGTCCTTCTTCTCCTAGCGGTCCGCCTCGATCAAACCTCTGCCTCTGCCTGGGAGGTTCTTCATTTAACTGCAGATCATCTGCATGGCAGGTCATAGAGTCACGTTCCATGTGACCAATCCCGCAGCTTGAGTAACACTGCATGGTCGGTCTGGCTCTGTCATTCTCCTTGGTGCCTCGCACTACCGACCCTGAGTCATGAGGTCGACCACCTGTAGGTATGGTCCTCTTGGACCTCTGTGTCATCTGTATACTGCCTACTACAGAAAACTCTACCACATGCCAGCTAGTGGTGGGTCCTACTGCTGGAGACTGCTCAGTGAGGAAACTATCTACTAAGAGGGCTCACTCCAACACCCCTGTCTGCATTGGGATGCTGTGAGAAACAACAATAGCTCTAATCTCTCACCTGAGCCCTTGCTCGAAGGTTCGGGCCCTGAATAATGGGTCTCATACCATATCTGTGGAGTAGAGTGAGAGGTATGTGAACCTCGCCGAGTACTGTTCCACTGTCATGCTATTCTTCTTTAGATGCAGTAGCTTCTGTATATGCACCTCTCGAAAGGTGACTGGTACAAACTTTTCCCGGAACAGGCCCTCGAAGTCTGCCCACAGATGTGTCGCCTTGGCATGCATCTGGAGCATTAGGATCCACCATCTGCCTACTGCTACCTGAAGAAGGCTGGCAGCAAGGATCACCATCAAGTCTGCTGGCATCCCCACTAGCCTGAAGACTCTCACCACAGCCTCCAGCCAATCCTCAGCCACCTGCGGGTCCGTCTCTCCCCTGAACCTGGGTGTCCTTTGACGCTGGAACTTGTGCAGTGTGCTCAAGCGACATGCACCCTCTGCTGCTGGGGCTGGTGGCATCGGTGGCCCAATGGGTTTTAGTACTGCCGGTGCCTCTGCTGGTGCCTCAACTGGGATAGGGCCCTATACTGAGACCACGTCGCTCAGCGGGCTATCAGTACGTACAACTCTTGGGGCTCTAGCTGGTCGTCTGCGGGGAGGAATCCTGAAAGATACAAACGTGACATGGTCAAACAATTTATACCTGGTGAGCTGAACTTGATTGAGCTGTTTTAAGGGAAAACCTTTGAAAACACACACGCAATCTGTGTTTTCGTGCACAATGTCAGAAATCAGTTGTCAGGGTCCTGTTGTATGGATACGTTGGCCGCCCGCACCAACACTGGACTCCCTGAACTGAAAACCACACTCGGTACCCTAAACACTATTGCTTCACAGAAAGAAAATATCAGAGTTATAAGTTCTGCGGTAGAACCGACTCCTCTGATTCCAATTGTCATGACTCGTCCTCGGGGCTCATGCCATGACTACCCCAAGCCCGCATTCCATAGGCCAGGGGCTAGCCACTAGCACCAAAGGCATAAATCCCGATAAACTAGGAAGGCATTTCCTTTATAAAGGTAAACAAAACACCAAAGAGTACAAGCGTAAGTAAAACACTAAGTACAAAACGGAAGTGATGAAAAGTAAGTGGGCCAGAATACAAACCCATCTAAAAAGTGCAGCTACAACTGAACGAATGTACAACAGAAAAGACAAACAGCTGGAAGAAAAGAAAAAGCTCCTAGGTCGTCCTCCTTGGATCCTACCTAAAGGATAGGTACAGATAGCCTCCACAACTCTCTCTCCTGCCAACCTCCTCTGAGTGTCGTCTCGTCGGGAAGGACACCAACGGATACTGACTCGTCGTGAGGTCCACCTCTGGGTACCATCCAGTCCTCGAACACTCGGCCTCCATCAGCACTGCCCATCGTCTGCAACCAACACAATGAGGTGTCGGCATAGCCCGTGAAGGGGTGAGTATAATGATACTAAGTAGGGACCCCGATACCCTCAAGGTCTCTCTAGATCCAACAAGGATAACCACAAATCAGAATCTCAACAGATAACCCTTACTTAGGTATAATCCCATACTTATACCTATGTTATCAAGTAACCCAACTAAATCATGAGGTAAACACAAAGGTTATGAAATCAATGAATAACCACTACCCAGGTATATGACCATACATATACCTAAGTTATCAGGTGACCCATCTCAATCATTAGGTAAACACAAAGGTCATAGACTGAGCTCAAACCAGGATTTTCATTATCGAAACTGTTACTGCTGAAGAGCTCTGCCTATGGAAAGTATAGTGATCCTGTCACGACTCAGAGGTACTACTCACTAACCTAAGACTGCTGAGGAACACCTCTTGTCGAGTACAGTGGGTCTTCCACCTCACACAGTAGTGTTCCTCCGCCATGGGTCAGCTACCTCACACAGTAGTGCTCCCCCTCATAGCCTATGGAGGTACTCCTCCTGTCAAGTAACTCGGGTCTTCCACCTCACAAAGTAGTGCACCTCCGCCATAGGTCTTCCACCTCACAAATTAGTGCTCCCCACTGGGCTTTGCTAGTCACTCCGAATCGAATCGTACAAGCAGTCATCAGGTCTCATCCAGCTACACGGTCTTCGTACTCCGTACGCTCCTCTCTAGGAGGGTCCGCTCCACGAGCTACATGTCAAAACTACAAGTATCACAATGTCCCACGAATAAGTATCTCAAAGGACCTCCTCGTCATAGGGGTCTCAATGCAATAGACGGTGCTTCAATCGGACGTCCGGTGTCATGACCCGCCCTCGGGGTCTGTGCCGTGACTACCCCAAGCCCGCCTTCCATAGGCCAGGGGCTGGCGACTAGCACCAAGGCGTAAATCCCGGTAAAAAGGGAAGGCATTACCTTTGAAAAGTAAACACACACCACAGAGTAAACAAGCGGAAAGTAAACACTAAACAAAGCAGAGTACGACTGTAAGTGCGGAAAAGTAAATGGGCCAGAACAAAAACCCAAACTGAAAGTAAAGTACAACTCAAAAAGGGAAAAACAGCAACTGAAAAGTAAAAGCCGCTACTCCGAGCTGTCCACTGGAAATCCCACCTGAAGGGTGGGTACTGATAGCTCCTCTGCTCCACGGGTCCCGCCGTCCGCTCCGTGCACGTCCCGCCCAGTGGTCTACCTCCGGGTACCTTTCCGCTCTGCAAGCCTCAGCTAAGGTCAACGCTGTCCGTCGTCTGCAACCAACACAACGTAGTGCTGGCAAAGCCCGTGCAGGGGTGAGTATAAACTACTCAGTAGGGACCCCGAGACCCCTGAAGGTCTCTCAAATCCACAAAGGAAAAACCACGAAGAAAAGTACAATCACGAAGTAACAACTGACACTGCTTAGGTATATGCCCATACATATACCTAAGTCATCAATTCAATTACGCTCCAACCTCCGAGCCCAAGTATAACTCAGTCCACACAGGATAGTAAACGTATTCCACACAGGAAAGAAAAACGTAATCCACACAGGATTGCACAACACAATCCACACAGGAAAGCAATAGGATTCAGCTCACACAGGTATACTTCTTCAAGGACGATAAAGATGATCACTGATCCATCTAAGTCGTCGGACCCACGAAGGATCGATAGGTAACTAACCCCCACAAAGACCCACACATGATCGGGCCCACACAGGACCTGTAGGCGCTGGCTCACACAGAACCGCTGAGCGCGGACCCACACAGGATCGGGCCCACACAGGACCTGTAGCACTGATCCACGTAGGATCACTGAGTGCTGAAGTCGTCATCGTCGAATCCACACAGGATCTCTGTACTGTCGTCGTCGCAGTCACAGTAGCAGTAGTAGTCACAGTAACAGTCGCAGCCAGCACTAGGGTTCCCGCACACAGCAAGCTCGTTCGGAGGGTCCGCTCCACGAGCCGAGAGGCTGATACATCAACTGTCACAAAGACCAGAGTTGATGTATCCAAAAGTTCCGTATCGTCAACAGGAACTCAACGCGACAGACGGCGCGTCGATCGGACGCCCGGTCTGAGAGTTATTGGCATTTTCGTCTCCGGGGCCCGGTTGGTTTTTAAGGCAAAACCAACCCGACCGTACTCCACCTGCGTCCAAACCTCGGGCGGAGTATGCCAAAAGATCCGTCTCACTAAGAGGAACACAACGCGACTGATGGCGCGTCAATCGGACGTTCGTAGCTCAAGATATGAGCGTTTCCGCTCCGAAGGCCCGGTTGGTTTCGTGAACGAACCAACCCGGCCGAACTCAATGTTAACCGAAACCTTGAGTGCGAAATATCGAAACGACCGTATCGATCCAAGGATCGCGTTGCCGCAGACGGTTCGTCATTCGGAGGTCCGAGTCTCAAGTTATTGGCCAAAAACCAATTCTGGTTCGAAACGGGGGGGTCCGGGTCCGGGCCGACCCTGCCCGAACCCCCCCCCCCTGGGCGGCGCGGCGGCGCGGCGGGCCGCGGCGGCCTGGCGCCGTGAGGAGGCTGCGCACGCGGGGGCAATCAAGCCCCCGTTTCTTGGATGGCGGCGCGGCTTTGCTGCTCCGTTTTTGTAAAACAACGGCCCCCCTCCTAGGGGGCCCGCTTTGAAGGGAATCCGGGGGAGCCGCCTGCCCCCCCCCCCATGGAAACCGCTCCCCCCCTCATAAAGAGGGGGGTTTTAAGTGAAGGCCGGGGGATTAATTCCCCCGGTTTTTAAGACATCCGGCCGGCCAGCTGGCCGGCCGGTTTTCTCAAACGGGACCGGAATTTCCGGTCCCCCCCCCCCCTTCGGCTTCCTACGCCGGCGGCCCGGCCGCCGGTCTTCTCTTCCGCCGCAGCCCGGAACCGGCCGCGGTCTCCCCGTCCCACCGCGGCCCGGAACCGGCTGCGGCGTTCGTCTTCCGGCACGGTGCGACGGCACCGCGCCCCTTTGCCGTGCTTTGATATTCATTCAACGCGGCGCTACGGCGTCGCGTTCTTGTTGTTTCTTCCATGGTGCGCGCGACGGCATCGTGTAAGTTAAACGTACAATTATCCGCGTGGTGCGACGGCACCACGCCACCTTGCTTCCGCCCGCAAGAATAAACAAGAATGATGGAGGGGGGTTCGGCCGTGTTTGTGCGGTCCGGTCCCCCTCACGTTAAAATAAATAACTCAACTTAAACGTTCAAAAGTCCCATGTTTGACATGCGAAAACCACGATCAAGGAATGGAATAAATAAATATCGAATCAACAACCCCTACCTCGGGTATAAGATCGAAGATTTGACAACGTCCCATGGAAGACAACGTCGCGGTGGTCGGGCGTCGCGGTCGTCGTTCGTCAATCCGTTGACGAAGAGATATGCCCGAAGAGTTACGTCGTTGGCGAATCTTCGTATGCCGACGAAGAAGGTCCGAGGAAGAAGCGGCGTCCCCTTTCGTTGACACGGTAAACGAAGAAGAGCGGAGCGGCGTTCTTCGTCGGAAATTGAGAGTTCCTCGTCAAGACTTGAGGAAATTCAAATAATAAAGAAAACAACGAACTCAAGAACCTCTACCTCGATAGTCGCACGTTGACGTAGTCGTGGAATATCGGTGTCGATTCCTTTGACGTCGGAGGAAGAGTCGTTGTCGAAGGCGTTCGTCGCGGAAAACCGTCGCGGAAGAGATGACGCGGAAGAAGTATGTCGCGTCGCGGATATGGCGTCGCGGATGGATCCTGTTCTTCGGCGGAGAAGTTCTTCGTTGAAGAACGACGTTCTTCGCGTTCTTCGTTGAGTTTGAAGAAGAAGAAGAGGATCTCCAAAAGCTCTCAAGGAGACAAACAAACAACCCATAATAAAATAAGACAACTTCTTATTTTATTATTACAAAACACGTTAGAATTTCAAAAGTTTGAAATTCAAAAAGGGTTTAACTCCCATAATTAATTAAGTAACTCAAGTTGACAACAATAAATGAAAAGAGTTAAAGGGGAGGTTTTGAGAGAAAATGAGGAGTTGGGGTTCGTGTGGACCCCACCTCACTTAATCCTCCCAAGGGAGGTTAAGTGGATGTGGGTCCCACTCCCAACTCCCTTTGGTAGGACTTAACTAGTTAAAAATAAAATTTGTTCCTCACAAATTTTATTTAACTTAAACTAAAAACCCAAAAACTAACTTTCAACCCGCAACAAACGCAACTCCCGAAAAGGTCTCTTTAAGCGAATAACGGTGCTGCGAGTTCATCGGTGCCCTCGGATTTCAATTCCGAGCACCGGATCAAAAGTTAGGAATTCTCGCTCGTTCGTTCACTGAACGTACCCAAGCCAAACTTCGGAAATTAATTCCGGGCACTCCGGGCCTCGGAATCAGGTGCCGTCAGAAACCGCGCTCTTGTAAAATTCTAAAGAAAATTAAGAAAAAATTTCCCTTGAATTTTACGGGTCTTTACATTACTCCCACCTCAGGGCTTTACGTCCCCGTAAAGATACATCAAAACTAGGGAAACAAAAGAGGGTACTGAGCACGCATGTGAGCCTCCCGCTCCCATGTGCTCTCCTGGAGATTCCCGTGTTGCCATCTGATGCGCACAAGAGGAATTGATCGCCCACGCAGGACCCGCTCCTGTCGATCCTCTATCTCCACCGTGACCTCCGTAAAGGTCGCCCCATCGTCAACGTCAAGCTCCCCATGGTCAATGATGTGCGTCGGGTCGTGCACGTATCTCCTCAGCTGAGATACGTGGAAGACGTCGTGCACCCGGTGCAACTGAGGTGGTAGAGCCAGGCGATAAGCCACCTCGCCAATCCTGCTGAGAAACTGGAAGGGTCCGATGAAGCGCGGAGATAACTTGCCGCCTCGGCCAAATCTCCGAATACCACGTCGAGGTGAGACCCGCAAGAAGACGTGGTCGCCATCCTCGAACTCCAGTGGCCTCCGCCTCCTGTCAGCGTATGACTTCTGCCGGCTCTGAGCTGTCCTCATCCGCTCCTAGATGACCTGGACCTTCTCTATCGTGGCCTGGACCATCTCCGGTCCCATCAGAGCTGCAAGATTTCTCCTTTGCCGAAAAGAGAAATCTGGTCTCATCCCCTGGATGAACCACATTCTTTGCCTAAAACAGTCAATCCTAACATGGATGATACTAATCCATACTAAGGATGACATCGTAAGGCCTCGACGCTACTACTAAGAGATTCAACCGTTACTCTCGCCTCCAAGGGTTGAGTCACACTGTCGGCATCAGTGTGTGGTAACTGGGTCTCCTCCAGTAGATGTCTCACAAGTGAGGGTCAAGTCAACAGCCAAAACTGGAACCTCTTAGTAACATTACGATAGAGGACAGGAACGAAAACATCACAAGGTATGCGTCTTTTATTATTGCAGCTCGTAATACAAGACGCTACACAAAAGCAACAAGGAACCAGAAGTACAAAGGATGTATCCACTAGTTCTGCTCCTGTCCATCGGCTCCCAGAGCTCCATGATCGAAGGCCTCGGCTGCCTGAAGTTGAGCTCTCCCCTGCGGTCGGGGTGGACCTCCTGGTGGTGGTGGTGGTAGAGCCTCAAAGCGTCGTCCACCACCTGCTGCTCGGCCAGCTCCTCTGCCTCGTCCGCCTCCTCCCTACAGACCGCCACGGTCGAAACTCTGCCTCTGCCTAGGTGGTTCCTCAACCGTCTGCTGCTCCTCCGCATGGCGGGTCGGGCAGTCACGAGCCATGTGGCCTTGCCCGCCGCATGCATAGCACTGTCTTCCACTCGAAAGACTGGCTCCGCGTTGTGTGCACTGCACTGCTGAGCCAGTGCCCTGAGGTCTGGTCTGTCTGGACCCCTGAGTCATTCGTCGACCGCCAGCTGCAGATGACTCTGCCATGTGCCGCCCTGCGGTGGGTCTCTGTGCTGGTGTAGACTCAGCAAGGAAGCTCTCGATCAGAAGGGCCCTCTCCAGCACTCCTGTCTGAGTCGGTATGCTGAGGGAGATCAGCGATGCCCTGATCTCGTGTCTCAAACCCTGCTTGAAGGTCCGGGCCCGGAAGAATGGGTCTCGTACCATGTCGGTCGAGTAGCGCGAGAGATCGGTATATCTCGCCAAGTACTGAGCGACCGTCATGCTGCCCTGCCGCAGTTGTAGAAGCTCCTGGATACGCACCGCACGTAGGGTGGCTGGGACGAACTCCGAGCGGAAGAGGATCTCAAAGTCCGTCCAAAGTAGAGATGCCTCATCGTGCACCTGGAGCATCAAGCTCCACCATCGTCCTGCTGCTGCGTGTAGTAGGCTCGCAGCGAGGATCACCATGAGGTCTGCTGGTGTCCTCACTAGCCTAAACACTCGAACCACTGCCTCCAGCCAGTCCTCTGCTGCCTGGGGATCCGTCTCCCCGCGAAACCTGGGCGGTCGCTGGCGCTGAAACTCATGCAGTGCGCTGAGGCGACGTGCATCGTCAGCGGCTGCTGCTGGAAGCATCGGGGGCTCGGCGGGTAGAGCTACCGCCGGTGCCACTACTGGCAAAGGGCCATGTACCGAGGCCTCGTCGCTCGGTGGGCTGTCATCACGCTCGACTCTCGGAACCCTAACTGGCTGCCGTCGTGGGGCCATCCAGAAAAGGAAACAGGTGCGCCACGGTTAGAACAGTATACCTGGTGAGCTGATGTAAGTAATCACAAAGAAAACTTTGAAACACACACGCAATCAATGTTTTCGTGCATTAAGTCGGAAATCAGAAGTCAGGGTCCTGGTGTACGGATACGTCGGCCGCCGCACCAACACTGGACTCCCTGGACTGATATCCACACTCAATACGCTAAACATTATTGCTTCACATAGAAAAGATCAGAGTTCGCGGTAGAACCGAACTCCTTTGATACCAATTTGTTCACGACCCGCCCTCGGGGTCTGTGCCGTGACTACCCCAAGCCTGCCTTCCATAGGCCAGGGGCTGGCGACTAGCACCAAGGCGTAAATCCTGGTAAAAAGGGAAGGCATTACCTTTGAAAAGTAAACACACACCACAGAGTAAACAAGCGGAAAGTAAACACTAAACAAAGCAGAGTAAGACTGTAAGTGCGGAAAAGTAAATGGGCCAGAATACAAACCCAAACTGAAAGTAAAGTACAACTCAAAAAGGGAAAAACAGCAACTGAAAAGTAAAAGCCGCTACTCCGAGCTGTCCACTGGAAATCCCACCTGAAGGGTGGGTACTGATAGCTCCTCTGCTCCACGGGTCCCGCCGTCCGCTCCGTGCACGTCCCGCCCAGTGGTCTACCTCTGGGTACCTTTCCGCTATGCAAGCCTCAGCTAAGGTCAATGTTGTCCGTCGTCTGCAACCAACACAACGTAGTGCGGGCAAAGCCCGTGCAGGGGTGAGTATAAACTACTCAGTAGGGACCCCGAGACCCCTGAAGGTCTCTCAAATCCACAAAGGAAAAACCACGAAGAAAAGTACAATCACGAAGTAACAACTGACACTGCTTAGGTATATGCCCATACATATACCTAAGTCATCAATTCAATTACGCTCCAACCTCCGAGCCCAAGTACAACTCAGTCCACACAGGATAGTAAACGTATTCCACACAGGAAAGCAAAACGTAATCCACACAGGATTGCACAACACAATCCACACAGGAAAGCAATAGGATTCAGCTCACACAGGTATACTTCTTCAAGGATGATAAAGATGATCACTGATCCATCTAAGTCGTCAGACCCACAAAGGATCGATAGGTAACTAACCCCCGCAAAGACCCACACAGGATCGGGCCCACACAGGACCTGTAGGCGCTGGCTCACACAGAACCGCTGAGCGCGGACCCACACAGGATCGGACCCACACAGGATCGGGCCCACACAGGACATGTAGCACTGATCCACGTAGGATCGCTGAGTGCTGAAGTCGTCGTCGTCGAATCCACACAGGATCTCTGTACTGTCGTCGTCGCAGTCACAGTAGCAGTAGTAGTCACAGTAACAGTCGCAGCCAGCACTAGGGTTCCCGCACACAGCAAGCTCGTTCGGAGGGTCCGCTCCATGAGCTGAGAGGCTGATACATCAACTGTCACAAAGACCAGAGTTGATGTATCCAAAAGTTCTGTATCGTCAACAGGAACTCAACGCGACAGACGGCGCGTCGATCGGACGCCCGGTCTGAGAGTTATTGGCATTTTCGTCTCCGGGGCCCGGTTGGTTTTTAAGGAAAAACCAACCCGACCGTACTCCACCTGCGTCCAAACCTCGGGCGAAGTATTCCAAATGATCCGTCTCACTAAGAGGAACACAACGCGACTGACAGCGCGTCAATCGGACGTTCGTAGCTCAAGATATGAGTGTTTCCGCTCCGAAGGCCCGGTTGGTTTCGTGAACGAACCAACCCGGCCGAACTCAAAGTTAACCGAAACCTTGAGTGCGATATATCGAAACGACCGTCTCGATCCAAGGATCGCGTTGCCGCAGACGGTTCGTCATTCGGAGGTCCGAGGCTCAAGTTATGGGCCAAAAACCAATTCTGGTTCGAAACGGGGGGGTCCGGGTCCGGGCCGACCCGGCCCGACCCCCCCCTGGGCGGCGCGGCGGTGCGGCGGGCCGCGGCGGCCTGGCGCCGCGAGGAGGCTGCGCACGCGGGGGCAATCAAGCCCCCGTTTCTTGGATGGCGGCGCGGCTTTGCCGCACCGTTTTTGTAAAACAACGGCCCCCCTCTTGGGGGCCCGCTTTGAAGGGAATCCGGTGGAGCCGCCTGCCCCCCCCCCCCCCCCCCCCCCCGTGGAAACTGCTCCCCCCCTCATAAAGAGGGGGGTTTTAAGTGAAGGCCGGGGGATTAATTCCCCCGGTTTTTAAGACATCCGGCCGGCCAGCTGGCCGGCCGGTTTTCTCAAACGGGACCGGAATTTCCGGTCCCCCCCCCTTCGGCTTCCTACGCCGGCGGCCCGGCCGCCGGTCTTCTCTTCCGCCGCGGCCCGGAACCGGCCGCGGTCTCCTCGTCCCACCGCGGCCCGGAACCGGCCGCGGCGTTCGTCTTCCGGCGCGGTGCGACGGCACCGCGCCCCTTTGCCGTGCTTTGATATTCATTCAACGCGGCGCGACGGCGTCGCGTTCTTGTTGTTTCTTCCATGGTGCGCGCGACGGCATCGTGTAAGTTAAACGTACAATTATCCGCGTGGTGCGACGGCACCACGCCACCTTGCTTCCGCCCGCAAGAATAAACAAGAACGATGGAGGGGGGTTCGGCCATGTTCGTGCGGTCCGGTCCCCCTCACGTTAAAATAAATAACTCAACTTAAACGTTCAAAAGTCCCATGTTTGACATGCGAAAACCACGATCAAGGAATGGAATAAATAAATATCGAATCAACAACCCCTACCTCGGGTATAAGATCGAAGATTTGACAACGTCCCGCGGAAGACAACGTCGCGGTGGTCGGGCGTCGCGGTCGTCGTTCGTCAATCCGTTGACGAAGAGATATGCCCGAAGAGTTACGTCGTTGGCGAATCTTCGTATGCCGACGAAGAAGGTCCGAGGAAGAAGCGGCGTCCCCTTTCGTTGACATGGTAAACGAAGAAGAGCGGAGCGGCGTTCTTCGTCGGAAATTGAGCGTTCCTCGTCAAGACTTGAGGAAAGTCAAATAATAAAGAAAACAACGAACTCAAGAACCTCTACCTCGATAGTCGCATGTTGACGTAGTCGTGGAATATCGGTGTCGATTCCTTTGACGTCGGAGGAAGAGTCGTTGTCGAAGGCGTTCGTCGCGGAAAACCGTCGCGGAAGAGATGACGCGGAAGAAGTACGTCGCGTCGCGGATACGGCGTCGCGGATGGATCGTGTTCTTCGGCGGAGAAGTTCTTCGTTGAAGAACGACGTTCTTCGCGTTCTTCGTTGAGTTTGAAGAAGAAGAAGAGGCTCTCCAAAAGCTCTCAAGGAGACAAACAAACAACCCATAATAAAATAAGACAACTTCTTATTTTATTATTACAAAACACATTAGAATTTCAAATGTTTGAAATTCAAAAAGGGTTTAACTCCCATAATTAATTAAGTAACTCAAGTTGACAACAATAAATGAAAAGAGTTAAAGGGGAGGTTTTGAGAGAAAATGAGGAGTTGGGGTTCGTGTGGACCCCACCTCACTTAATCCTCCCAAGGGAGGTTAAGTGGATGTGGGTCCCACTCCCAACTTCCTTTGGTAGGACTTAACTAGTTAAAAATAAAATTCGTTCCTCACAAATTTTATTTAACTTAAACTAAAAACCCAAAAACTAACTTTCAACCTGCAATAAACGCAACTCCCGAAAAGGTCTCTTTAAGCGAATAACGGCGCTGCGAGTTCATCGGTGCCCTCGGATTTCAATTCCGAGCACCGGATCAAAAGTTAGGAATTCCCGCTCGTTCGTTCACTGAACGTACCCGAGCCAAACTTCGGAAATTAATTCCGGGCACTCCGGGCCTCGAAATCAGGTGCCGTCAGAAACCGCGCTCTTGTAAAATTCTAAAGAAAATTAAGAAAAAATTTCCCTTGAATTTTATGGGTCTTTACATCCGGTCTATGAGTTATTAGCCTTTTCGTCCCAGGGGCCTAGTTGGTTTCATGAGAGAAACAACCCGGCCATATCTCAACTATACCCCAAACTCTCATAGGGTATACTAAAAGGGACTGTTTCTCAACGTGATCACCAACACTGCTGACGGTTCTTCAAACGAACGTCCGGTCTGAATGTTATTAGCTTTTCCGTTCCCAGGGCACGGTTGGATTTTCGGTACAATCCAACCCGGCCACTATCCAACTGCAACCAAAACTCAGGCGAAGCATTCCAAAATTTTTGACTCATCAAGAGGAATCCAAAAAAGTTGATGACACATCAATCAGACGTCTGGAGCTCAAGATATATGTGTTTCTGCTCCGAGGGCCCGGTTGGTTTTGTGATTGAACCAACCCAGCCATACCCAAATTTGTCTGAATCCCTGAGTGTAATATACCAAAACGACCGTCTCGATCCAAGGATCACATCTCAGCTGAAGGTGAGTCAATCGGAGGTCTCTATCCCATATTATGGGAAAAAAAGAAGAGTTCTGAAAATGGGGGTTTCGGGCCCGGACCGACCTGGCCCGAGACCACCTGGGTCAGCCTGAACTGGGTCGACCAAAACCGGGTCCGGTTCCGGCCCTCTTGGGCGCAGCTTGGCCCAGCATTGCGCGGTCCGCTGGCCAGGTCGGTGTGACTGAGCTGGGCGGACAAGGGGTGGGGGGGCACTGCCCCCCTGTTTAATTAAACGTGGCCCCCACATGGGGGGGGGGGGGCGCTCCTCCCTTCCAGCCGGGGGTTACGAACCCCCGGTTCTCCCCTGACCGGTCGGCCTGCACCGACCGGCTGGCTGCTGCCGCCACGGGACCGGAGAGGTCCCGTCCCCCTGCTCCATCACCGGTGGCCAGATGTCGGCCACCGCTCCCAGCTCGGCCGCGGCCTCCGGCCGCGGACTTGGTCCGACCGGCACGGCGCGACGACGCCAAGCCCCTCCGTCGTGGTCCTACTCCGGCCGCGGTGTTTTCATGATTCTCCGGTGCGGCATGACGGTGCCGCGGCCTTTGTTCGAATTCAATGGTGTGGCATGATGGCACCGCGCATCCTTTCCGTATGATCCCACGTGGTGCAACGGCACCGCGTCATCTCCGTTTCAAAACCACAACAAGGTCAACAACAGAATTAAGGAAAGAGGGTCGACCGAGTTTGTGCATTCTGGCCCCCTCCCGTTAATCGAAAGCAAGCGGCTAAGATTACGAAGAATGGTCGAATATTCACGAACATATATTCAAACCCCTACTTAGGTATAACCACTTAAATGTGAAACAAACAATATTCCCCTACCTCAAAAATGGTTCACGATCGAAGAGCATCGTGGAAACGGTGTCACGAGGTAAAAATACGTATGTGCTTGACGGACATCGTCCGAGGTGGAGCAGTGTCTCACACCGGCTGCAGAGAGGAGAAGAAAGGCATGAAGATCACTCCTTACGGTGACGACGTTCTTCGTCGGGGTCTTGACGTACTTCGTGTTCTCAAACGATGAAGATAAAGTTTCCTCTAGCTTTTGAGTATTCTCTCCCAAACCTTAACACCACCAAACTAACCCAATAATAAAATAAACTCCACTTATTTTATTATGTCATTCCAAGAGTTTAAAATTTAAAAACTATATTCAATAAATTGAATTAAGGACTTGGCACAATAAAATTTAAGGGGTGTCAAGGGGGGTTAGAGAGAGTTATGGAAGATGAGAGGTCACCCACTTAATGGGGGAGTTATAGGAGGTTTAAGGAATGTGAAGGGGTGGGGTTCATGTGGGCCCCACCTCACATTTAACCTCACATAGGTAGTTAGGTTCACCCAACCTCTATTCTTAGGATTTAACCACTTTAATGAAATAAAATTAGTTGCACAAATTTTATTTCTCGGAAGTCTTTATCAAAAAAACTAAACTCTTCCCATGAAAACACAACTCTGGAAAAGGTCTCTTTAAGCAATTACTGGCATCGCGGTTTCATCAGTGCCCTCGGATTTCAATTCCGAGCACCGGTTCAAAAGTTCAAAAAACCCACTCATTCGTTCACTGAACGTGCCCGAGCTAAACTTAGAAAATTGATTCTGGGCACACCAGACCTCAGAATCGGGCGCCATCAGAAACCGCATTCTTGTAAAATCCCAAAGAAAATTAAGAAAAACTTTTCCTTTAAATTTCTAGGACTTTACATTATAATTCATTTATAAATTAACTAATGTCACTTAAAATTATCACAAATTCATAAGAAAAAGAATATTTATTAAATAATACAATTTATGAAAATTGATTTTATTTTATGTAAATGTATTAATTTAAAAT
Organism: Viscum album; assembly: GCA_963277665.1. Lineage (NCBI taxonomy): Eukaryota > Viridiplantae > Streptophyta > Magnoliopsida > Santalales > Viscaceae > Viscum > Viscum album. The sequence continues at coordinate 126,553,526 of OY728151.1, read as the reverse complement.
TTCAATTAAATATTTATTAATTACCAAAGTTCAAACACTTAATGATTATTTTTTAAAATTTCCAATATCATATATATGGTGACTAGATTTTATTTTCACTCACATGGGTAAGGTTAATATTTGAAAGGGAGAATTACTCTTTATAAGGGTATCTACTATTCATAAGGGTTAGTTAATGTTCATCAAAAATGTATGTTGATTATATTGGACTCTAAATATCTTACTGATCGTAGGCATGTATTTAATTTTTTTGAAATTAAAATCATAAAAGTCTAAAAACTACATCTAATGTCAATGTTATAACATTATCATATAAATATCAAAATGTTTTTCTCACATAGACTAATTGTTTAATTCCTTCTATAATAAATTTATTTGTAATACCCTGGGGTGTTACATTGATCCTATGGTACGATTGTGTTTATGATGGAAATTTATTTATAAAATCCATTAATTTAAAATGAATTATGTTTTGGTGCAATTATGTTTAATGAAACACATTTTTTCATTGGCTTGTGATGAATTATTTATTTTATTATGGAACACCTAAGAATGATTCCATTACGAGATGGGTGACCAGTATCTCCCTTCAATGTATTGGGTAATGATTTATATCTTATGATATAGACATGACTAGAACAGAAAGTAAATCTGGTTCAATAATATAGGGTTGGAATTGAAAGTAAATCTGGTTCATTAATATAGGGATGGAATGGCATATAAAATGGTTTTGTATAAGACATTGTCCATTAGGATGGTCTTGGAAATGAGCCTTGGCTAATATGAAAATTATTTTCTATGCTTATATTTTTTTCCCACAATTACATGTTTTATGCCAACTCTATTTTCACATGTCTCTTGTTTCTTTATGATTTATGCATTTTGAATTTTTGAGATTTATCCCACAACTCTTAATTATGATATATTTTATAGATTTTAAAACGTTATGTTCATTTTTTTACATTCTTATGTTCATGTTTTCATTTTTTTTAACCTTACTGGGCATCTAATCTCACCCTTTATTATGTTTCCATTCCTCTAGCCATAATGTATTCTTTTTAAGTATGATTTCTAAAGGGGAAGAAATTTATGGGTTATTTTGATGATATGTCACCAGTTAGAAGAATGTATTCTATATTTATAAAGGCACTAATCTATTATGGTCCTCAGGTTTGTGGTTGTAAAATGTAATTAATATTAATTTAAAAACATGTAATATTTATTTATTTAAATCTTGGGTCATTATATTTCTTCCCATATTCAAAAGTTATCTAATATGTTAATAGATAGTATTTCCGGAATTCTGATATAGTTTTTGGCCTCAAAATATTTGATTGAGATTTTATCCAGTTGAATTATATGAATCACAGGACTTATAGAAGCTGAGAAAATAAATTTCATAATTTGTATTCATTGTATGAAATTTTACAGAAGAGATACATAATAAAATTAAAAAAGTTAACAAATTAAATTATTTCTATTTCATAAATAATCATGAATTTATAAATAATCCCAATAAATATGACAATTCCAAATAAAATAATTTTATGGTAGGATTAAAACAATAATTTATAGTATAAATGTGTAAAAATATTATCTCCATAAATTCCCCACACATAACCATTACACTCTTAGGAAATCATTAAATACCCAAATCAAAATTCATACAATAATAAATAATGAGAAAACATCAATGATAATTTCTCAAATAGAATCTCATCACTTATCCGCTTTGAAAAAAATCCATTTCATTTTAATTTATCACATTTAATGTTGTTAAAAATAAATATTATATCCACGGACCAATCACAACTTACATCACATTGAATTTTATTTCACTCTTCACTCTAGATAGATTAAATCATTACTTATTCTTATATGTTGAAAATATGTAATAACCAAAATGTTTATAAATAAAATCCCCCTTGTGTTTTATTTAAATGTATTATCATCTATTATATTTATAGAAAGAACATGCACTCCATTGGTTTTATTATATCCTTTTATATTTAAAATAAATTTATTCATCATCACTTTTGATAATATAGTCATTGAATAGTGATCTTATGATTAGTATAAATATAGGGTTTTAAAAAAATTCCAATCGACAAAGACAAAGGAAGGAATAAAGTCAACTAGTATGATAATACCCTATGAATCCCATTTATTAGAGATTTTAAGGGAGATATAATCACGAAGATTTTCTCACGACCAAGCCCATGTTGAGATCAAACAACATAATAATTATCTAAACCATTTACAAGAGAAGTTTCAACTCATCGAGATCACAACCCAAACCATGTACACCGAACTACCCAATGAAAGTATCAATACCTTGCATATTACCCCTAGGAAATTTCCATCTATATTTAATGGATATGTATAAATACCCTAATAGTATTCATATTTATATTTTATTTTCAATTGAATAATGGTAATATTTACTTAAATTTTTAAATGTTTTTTATTTTTTATATAATGAGGATAAAATTTTATTTTTAATATACTATTTTATAAAGGAATTTATATTAATTTTTTAATGTATTTTCTAAAGAAATAGTATTTTAAGAAAATATTATTATTAAAAAAATAAAATAAATGACTTTATAATTATTATGAGGTTAAATGTAGTATTCATAAAGGTTCAAAAACCATTATTATCCAAAAAAATCATCACATCTGAATAAATTTATAATATATTTTGAAAGTAAAAAATTCATATTGCTAGTACATTAACTTGATAAAATAAAAAAAAAAATTAATCACAAATTTGAAATTATATTATGGTGAAATTTCCATAATTTTCTGAGATAGTCAAATTTTTCTGTAACAATTAAATGTGATAAAATTATATTTTGTGTATTATGACTAAATAATGGATCAAAATGAAGTAATAAAATATATAAATTTCATCCACAGACAAATATTTTTTCCCCTTTAAAATATTTTTCTTTTAATTTTTGTTAACAATTTTATAAATTGTTAATGAATTCTCTAAAACATATAATATATTTTATGATTTTAAAATCTTTTCATTAAGTAAATGACTCACTTGCACGTTGATAAGTTTATTATTTTAAAATTTTCAACCCTTGGACTTATAATATAATTAAAAACAAACTCCATTGACTTGAAACGTGGTAAAAACTATGGTGATGTTGTTGGTTTTGATTATAATATTCTATAGAGTCCAAAACCAATGTTTTAGAAATAAGAAAGAACTCCCCCCCTTTTCTCTTCTATAAGCCCACCCAAGATCCCATTAATTTCCACTAAAACCCCATGGATCACCTACATTCTCTGACCTCCCCTATCAATATTCCACCTAATGTTCCCTCAATCTCTGTGTAATATCATCCAAATAATTTGGGATCACACTTTTAAGGTAAGGGATCCTTTGTTATCTATTTTTCAAGAATCTTCATTATCATATGTATTTATTATGAAATTCATGATGTTGGGATATGTCCTTCCATATTCACCCAACTTAACTAATGATTTAGAAATTTTTTGATACCCTTTTTACTCTCACCATCCCATCCCATAAATATTTATTTTCCCCCGTTATGCTTCTGAAATTTCACTACGATTTCTCTGGACAAAACATTGTGTAATGAATATCTATACTTATTCCCAATCATGGTTGTTCACATTTATTAAGTTATGCATCATTTATTAGGGACCTAAATGTATTTATTACATACCCCTTTATCAGGGAAAAAAATTTAGGATACATGATTCCATGTTTTAGGATATATGCCGAATGCTTATGCATCTGAATGAAATGAAAGTGATGGGTGAAACGAAAATTATATATTTATCCAATGAATTGTATAATTTTTTTCTCATGATACATAATTTAAGGGATTATGGGGTGAACCTACTCCATCATGGTATTTTTCCATTGTGATTTCCTCATAATTAGCCTTGACCTATGTTTATGATGCCACGATTTATGTTTTTTCCTCATATCCATGTTTCCTTTACATTATCATGATATATCAGGACTCATTGTTCATGTTTATGATTACCTAACCATTTATGTATCATTTATATTCCCATTTTCTGTCATTTAATAATTCCATATTTTTATTCATGATTTATTAACATACTTGGTTTTTCAGCTCACCCATTTCTTATATATACCGCCAGGTTATCTAATTCAGTTTTAAGTATGATGGAAAAATATGATAATGTAATGGAAATTTTCTTTAATAGTGAATTATTGCATACATTATGTTTTCATTTAACAAACACAATTCTCAAAAACAATATAATTATTTATCTTCAATTTCGATTAATCTGTAATATTATGTAATAAATAATTTTTTAATGGGTAATAAAGAGAAAGGATTATATAATTTGTGTCAAAAGAAATATTTATTTTTTATTGGGATTAGAAAACACTATAATAATATATAGAGATAAAACTATGTATAATAAAACATCCCAAAATATTTTTACGTCATATAGTAAGTGGATCATCATGAAAATAAATATTTTTATAGATACTATATTTGGATGTGTCTCGGGAACAAATCTATGTAGTGTTAAATCCTAAAAACATCATGATGGGATATAATATACTAGGAAATTGTATATGAAATTTATCCTTATTGAAAACTAGATTTTACACTCTCAACGAATGTTAATTATTAAATTAACAATTCATGAAAAAGCATTATTATGGGAAGAAAAATTCCATTATGTGTTTATTTTTGAAAATAGGTCATGGATGATAAATATAGAATCCTATAAATTTAAAGGATAAATAAATAAATGACATTTATAAATTAACCCTTTAATGTCAATAGATTCTCATTTATGCATTTCATAGTTTAAAAAACTCATCCATAATCTACCATTTGTTCTCTCCAATGTCTATAAATAGGAATATCCATGTAAAAAACCAATGTGAAGGAAATTGTTGTGACTTACTAATTAAGATACCCAACGAGATTGAAGCATCAATCAAAAAATTGGTGATAATACTCTCTCAATTGACTTCTGTTTTGATGATAAACAAAGATTAGGAGAGAGTGAAAACCCCCAAGTAAATAAAAAACTGCTATTTAGACCATTATTTAGAAAATTTCTCTGAGTTTAAATGGATAACCCTATCCTATAACCACAGAAAAATAGATCAAATCTATTGAGAAGATCTTCTCCACCCTTAAATGTTCAATGCAAGAGAAATTTATAATATCATTCTAACATATGGATGAAGAATCTGATTAGTTTTGTACATTTATCTAGAGAATATATCTTGAGTAATAAATCAATGTGATGGGGTGGATGGAGTTATAGAAATTGCTTTCCAAAAAACAAATACATGCACTCTTCGACTTAAAATGAAATGGAATTTCTATACCGTAAAAAATACAATATATACCATGAGAAAAATGAGGGAAACATCAAAATTAATTCATGACAAGTGGATTCTGATTCCAATAGAGCATAGTAGAATCTTCAAATCATGAAGTAAATTTTACTCTATGAGCCCATAAGGGGCTCCGCGACGCTAGGGATTACCCATGTCACCGCCTTTATCAACTCTATACCTGTTCGGTGGCGTTCTCCCCTCGGCTTGCTCTGCGGCTCGTGATGTGTGGCTCGAGACATTACAGACTCGATAACGTCGACGCTTTCACTATTGCAAGACCTCCTTAATCTACGCCCAAACCTGATAGGGCTTTTATCGGCGATGTGATGAAGGTTCTTGGTCGAGTCCCATTTATTTGGGTTGCAGCCTTGTTTCGGTGTCTACTAAAGGCACGTTAGGAGATTGACTATGGGCTTTGAGTGAGGGTTTGGAGGCGGTGATGGGTTTTCAGGTCTGGATTGTGGCGGAACCATCTTTCTAGTGGGATTGTGTTTGGGTGACTGGTTATGTTGATGGATTTCAACCTATTACATCTTGAATCAAGTTACAGTTTTGGATTCGATTTTCTGTGAGTATTTTGGTTTTCTATGTGATTCGTCTTTTTTGAATTTGCTTTCCTTGAACGTGTTATATTTGTGATTTCATTCTGGTTGAATCATTTTTTGTGCATCTACATTAACTGCTCCGATTAGTCTATGTTTTTGGAAGATTTTATCATGGTTATTGAATCTCCAGGATTGGATGAAGATAATGACTCTTACCCGACGAGTTTATCTGTCAGATAGGAAAACTGAATTAAACTAGAGAGTAAAAACGAATATGGTTTTAATGACTCTTGGACATCTTTTAGACAAGTTATGAATTAACAAAGAGAGTCGGCAATTTAAGGTTTCATTAATGTTCTTGGATGATTGTTTTATCTTGGATATGTTTGTAACCAGCACAGTACAAAGATCTACGTCAGATGAGGATCAGAGTAGGAAGCTTTCTCCAGAGTATTCCAAACGGATTTGGATGTTCAATAGGGTATGGCTCTGCCATCAGTAATAGGCATGTGCAACCTTGCACGGGAAAACTAGTCGAGTGGTCATGCAAAGTTGATATCGTGTCATCTTGATATAGTCTCTAGGGAGGGGTGGATCCTGTAGTCTTGATATGGGATATCATATTTCCTGGTTTTAATGGTTGTAATGTTTGGATCTGGCCATTTCTCACTTTTACCTCAAATGTGTTTTCATAATAAAAATGTTAATTTTTAGTCATTCATGATAAGCCTCTTTATTTTTTGTTACCCACAAATTCAATGTTTTCCTCCTTTTTGGTTGGATAAAACATATTTTATGAAAATATTTTGTGATTCAATACATTGATATATATGAATAAATAGTCATATGTTCCCTCAATGTTGAATTAGAGACTAGTGAATCACATGGGTATCAAGGGGATAAGAAGAAAAAAGTAGAGATTAATTCAGGATCCGTGATGGAGAAATCTAATGATTCTATTAAAATTTTCAACATACCACTCATTAAATGTTTGAAACCAAGAACTATATAAATTTCCAATGGGGTGTGATGAAATGATTTAGGTGTTTAAAGGAAGGATACCTAGTTAGAGATTATCAATAGGAGAAATCCACTAATGAGATATAGGAAATGAATGTTGGGGTCAACCCTTATCTCATGTTTCATTGTTTCAATAGTAAGGTTGCAGGAAAATTTCCACAACTAATTAAGTATGCCAAGGGTACTCAGAGACAACCAATAACATCCAATGCATCCAAGAAGAGCTTGTCCATAACAACTGCTGAGGTGGATCCTGGCAATGACGTGGTTATAGATAGGCTAGTTAGTCATTCAATAATAGAGAATGTACTTTTTTATTTCAGTTCTATTTATTCTATCATTTCACATAAGTTTAGAAGAAATATTAAAAGACCATCACAACTAATGGAAGTAGGGTTTTCATTGAAAATACAAAATTAAAATTATTACATCCCATTTATATTACTCCACCCCTATCAAATAATGTGGGATGAACTTCCCAATGAACCTTATCATACCCCCTTTTATGGTATTTTATGGAATTATAGCCATGAATTATATTTCCTTATATAGATAATGGTTAAATTACCATGAAATGGAAATCACACTTCGTATTGTGAATCGTCCCCCGATTATGTACAAGTGCAAGGAGGATGATGAATCTTTTTTTCACCAACATCTCAAGCATGGATATTATTTCTCTGCTAGAAAGCGTATTTAGCTAAAATGATTGATTCTATGTAAAATATCATCAATGAAGACATTTTAATTATTATTGAATATGCTAACATTATTCCTAATGAATTACTTGGTCATCCTCCTAGATGGGATGTCAAATTTTCAATCAATCTTATACCGAGTGTGTTACCATTATCCAGTACTCCATACAGAATAGATGTTTTGAAACATGACAATTTAAAGAAAAAACTATATGAGAATCTAGATAAATGGTTCATACACCCATGTTCTTCACCATGGGGTTCACTAGTCCTATTCACCAAGTAGAAAGATTATTCAATGCATCTATGCATTTATTATCTTGATCTAAACAATATCGCAAAAAAAATAACACCCTCTCCTACAGATAGATGAATTTTTCAGCCTTCTACATATAAAATAGTAATACTCTAAGATGGATCCTTGGTTTGGTTATTATCAACTATGGGTCAAGAAAGAGGATATTGAATTGACTTCCTTCGGACAGGGTAAAATAACTATGAGTTAATTATAATGTCATTTAAACACACTAATTCTATAGAAATCTTTAGAGATTTTAAGGATATATTATTTAGAGATTACCCTAAAAATTATAATTATTCATAGATGATATTCCAATATACATCAAAAGCATGGAGCAACATGAGAACCATCTGAGCACTGTGCTAATGACCATAAAAAATAAGAATTATTAAAATTATAGAAAATTTGAGTTATTGTTAAAGTAAGTATCATTATTAGAGAATATTATCACTATAAATGGGATATCTATAGAACATTTAATGATAGAAGCAATTAAAGGATGGTCTAGGACACCATTTGTAAAAGAAATATATTCTTTTTTGGATTATATGTGTATTATCATTCATTTGTAAAGATTTTTCTATGATTTTCAAACCCTCTAATCAAGATAACTAAGAAAAGATTCATGTTTTTTATGGAATAATGAATGTTAGAAGAGCATCAAGGAGTTGATAAAGATTCTTATAATATCCCATATACTTACCCTACCCATAATTGGGGGACTTTTTTCTATAATGAGATGATTTAAAGAAGGAATTGGATTGTGTGTTAATGTAGAATGAAAAGGTGATAGCCTATACCACAAGGAAATTGAAGGATCCAAAATAGAACTACCCAACACATGTTTTAGAGTTATCTATTGTGATCTTCACTTTGAAATTTGGCATAATTTTCTCATTGGTGAGATGTGTGAAATAGTTATGGATCACAAGATCCTTATGTATATATTCACATATAAAGAGATGAATATAAACTCACAAAGATATTTATAACATATCAAGGATTATGAATTATGAATCTACTAGAATCCTAGTAATTCAGTTATAGGGTTTCTATGTTGAATGGATCCATTAATTTTATCATTCATCAATGTTGAGAAGGATCTAATATTCTTAAACATGAAAAGGAAAGGCATGGGAATAATAATTGAAGTATAATAATCAATCCTCTCACAAATTATCACTCAATCATCCCTTGTGGAGAAGATAATGGATTCTCAAATAGATTATGTAGAAATTCGATTTTTTTTTGAAAGCTATGAGAATCAGTAAATCCCTTAAGTTGATTCTCAATGAAGATAGAGTTATAGGATTTGGGTCAGAAATATATATATTATCAACAAATCAATTAAATAAGGACTTGTTGGATGATTCACATAGCTTGACCTTTTCTATCTGTCTAGAAAGAACAAAGATTTATCGATATCTCTAAGATCACTATTGGTTCTAGGAACAATGGTAGAGTTCTATCCAACCAGACACCTGATATGATCCATGGCATGACTCGAAGGGCATTACCGATCCCCATCGGCTAGTAAAAAGTTCTTAGGTATCAATAATGAATCATCTATATGATTTTACTGACATAATTATCATCAAAAACCATCAATAATAAATAAACCAAATCCAAACCATCATAACCAAACATGGAATAAAAATTTTCAAATACAATATTTAATTTTTTTTAAACAGAACCCAAAATGGATATAAAAAAAGGGAACAATACATGTTCCTAAAAACCAACACAAAAAAAGAGGAATATCATCCTTAAGTCACCATGACAACAACTGCAAGAGAAGACCACTGGCATCCCATACCACTATCTCCAAACAACTTACCTTTACCTGTGTCAAACAAAACCATGTCTACTTACACCAAAAGGTGTATGTAGATTTTCATACAAATCCCATTATTATTCCACATAAAAAGAGATTACATTACATAAACATTATTATATATATTAACATGAAGTTTTTATAAAAGAAAAAATTAAAAAAGTTTATGGAAATCTATTTTTCAGGAAAACAGACTTGCTTTTTAAATAATAGACCAAGTATATCATATAACGACAACGAGTAAAAGATTATAAAAGATAGAAACTTCATGGGAGATACTATAGGCTCTACCTAAGTGTTATACAAAAGGTACATTTTATCTCAGTGAAACGTGGTATAGTGACCACAAAAACAATGTTCATGTGCAATAACCACTATAGAGGAACCACATCAAAAATTCTAGTGGTCTCCAATCATCATCATGTATTTGGTTAATATTGTAATCATAAATCCTGCTAAATGAATCCAAGCTAAACCACATCTGAGTCATCTAGAATACTCTTCCTAGTCCACCCACCTAGATACCTAGTATTCCGTTTATGATCAATTTTTATTTCACATATCACATACAAAATAACTTCAAATTTATGTGCCAAAAAATATTAACATGCATGAAAAATCAATAATTTCATAACCAGAACCATTTTCAAATCAAAATTCACATCAAAACCATATTAAAATAGGATTTCCACAATTTACACATTTTATTAACCCATATTCACAATTTATAAAAAAACATTCAAGATCCACAACAAGGGTACACACATCAAATACAACTAATGTCCTTAAAACCCACTTTCTTGACATTAACATAACAAAACACTTAAAAATATTTTTCCCCACACACATAAATCATAAAAAATATCTAAAGGCTTAGAAAATCATAGAAAAATAATCCATAAATGATTAAGAATGGAAACACTTACCTCAATTAAAGAAACTTTTGGAATATGATGAAGTACCACAACTACACCTCAACTGAACCCTATAAAGGAAGGATTAAATAAAAAACATAAATATGAAACCCTAAATAAAAATATCTAACACTAAAAATTTTCTATAATCCATAGGAGATATCAAACCCCAATGAAAAAGGGAGGAAACACTAGAAATGAGGGAGAAACCATCTAATGAGGGAATTACTTGAAGAATCGTGGAGAAATCACTCCAAATACACCACAAAAATGGACCTACAATGGAAGCACGTGTAGAGTGTTAGGAACGTAGGGTATGAAATCTTGAGGGGGGATTTATGGGTTTTATGTTAAAATCATGGGGGAGAAAAAAGTTAAAAATCCAATATTTAATTACCTGGACAAGTTACATGCTTTTCCTATAAGGTTTTCTAAACCATGTGGAAATTGTGCACCCCACTCAATCTAAGAAGGTGAAAGAGAAAATTTTTGGGAATATTTTTAATCAGATATTGTGGATTTGTAATGTTTTTCAATGATAACCCCATGTATTTAACTATTTTATTAAAATAATGTGAATTTTTAATTGTATAATGAAAATGGTCTAAATTGTGAAAAATGCATAATTCTGGATTTTTGAAAGATTTTTACATCAAGGGTATTTTGATCATTTCATAAAACATATAACTCAATATTGAGTGATTTTTTATCATATATATTTTATTTTCATCCTCTTTTTATTTTGGACTAGGGGCTAATTAGGGCATTTATAGGCCCTAAAAATAAATGAATTTGTGGATTTTCTCGGGCGGACATAGTGAACCCCACCATCGTAATAGAAAAAATTCTTGGCCTACACTCCTCAAATAGAGGTTATTCTACCTGTAAAATAAGTAGTACTAATATGCGAGTTTAGGAAATTAATTTGAAGGATATTTAAAGTCGTTATGATTTTTATTGGATGGTATACTTTTGTAGGAAGCTTCATAGAACCTACATCACAATAAAACCAAAAATAAAAAAATAATAACTCATATATACTTTGGTCAATTTTTTTGATATTTTTATGGTGAATGGAAAAATAATTTATGAAGTACATTCATGAAGGGTTCCAAGTGTGAATAAATAATATAATTGGACTGCAGCGTGCAATGTTTCAGAGGAAAATTTATTCCAATAAAAGGAGGCCCTAACCTCTTTCCCAAATCATCAGCTCAGAGCTCATAGTAAAGGAAGGATCCCACCTAAAGTTGGTTGATTCTATTTCTCCTCTATTGTCCCTAATTTCCTATTTTTATTTTATTTTCATTTAAGTTTTTTTATTTTTAATTTAAATTATAATCTGAATTTATTTGAAATAAATCCATACATTTTTATTTTGGTTTCCACCATTTAATTTAATATATAATAATAATAATAATAATAATAATTAAATAAAATTATTATTTCTATTAATAATTTTATTGTATTTATTAGTTATAAAATGTCAATTGAAATTTAGAATTATTTTAGTTTCATTTTCTCTCCTATTTTAAAAACTATTTTCTTAATTAATAATAATATTATTAATTAATAATATTATTATTACATTAATTTTCACATTCATTATATATTTTTAATATATCTATCTATCTCTCACTCCAATCCATCCACCTTTATGATATATTACTCTTAGAAATGAGAAGCCAACCCTTAAGCTTTTCCAGGGGGGAGGTCACGGTGTTTTTGAATTTTCTTTAATGTTTATTCTAAATTTGTGATATAATTGAGTAGTAAACATGGGCGAGGAGATTATCCCCGATTGGTTGATGGTCCCCAACAACATGTAGCTCAAGGTATTTTAATTCTAGTAAAGAATAGTTATTCAAATATGATATTTCATGTTTTAGTTATCAAACTATAATCAAACATATAAAAGAGAATAATGATTGAATCCCTAAGCCAACACCAAAACCAAGTCCTTTATTTCTAACATGATTCTATTTAGACTAGAATCTTAGTATAAATTTATAATTATTTCTTTACATGCCGTTGTTTTTAATACTCAAAAACCACAAAAAGTGATAGTATAGTTGGTATTGAATAATTAGGTGAACTACATTGAGAAGGCTCCTCAAGAAGGATAACCCTGGTCAACCAGTATTAAGTATTAGGAATAAAAAAATTGCTTTTTTCTACGCCCCAAGACAGGCATGCATCAGAACTGGTGTTGTTTCCCGGGAGCCAATCAATATACTATTTACATTTTCTATTTTCACATATTAATTATATTTCATTTCTTTTAAAAAAACTAAAAAAACTCATGATGTACTCAAATTCAGATTATTATGCATGGATAAATTACTTACAAGTAGAGAAACAACAAAAATAAGATAATGATTTTAGAATATCTTAGGTGCAAGAACGTTGAGAAAGCATTGAACAACAAACTGTAAAAGCTAAAATCGAATTTTTAATATTTTCATGCATTAATGGAGAAACCCAACCTGAGGCAGGATCAAGAACCTGTGGTGGAAAAGGAGGAAAACATACCTGTTGAGATAGTAGTTGAAAATCACCAAAGATTGGATAAACTCTTGATTAAATGTGATGATTTTCCTAATCTCCCCATACAATAAAAATATGTATATCCATCATCAAATAAGGAAGAAACCACCCAAGTGGTGTAATTTGAAGTCAATATAGATGATCCTGACTACCTTCCTCCATCCCCTGAGAGTATACTCCAAGAGGCACTAACCCCTAAGAAAGATATTATAACCGATCTAACTCAAGGAGTTGAACCATTATTTGAATATATCTCTTCTAATTTTATTGAATATGAATTCAACATCACTCCTTTTGGCTTCAGTTATTCATAATTAGAAAATATAATCTACTCAATTGAGTAAGAAGAAGAACCTGGATGTGTACATATTGAGGGACATATGGAACTCCCTGGACATAATGTACATTTGTTGAATGAAGTTCATTAATATATTCAACTATATTTCTCTAAGGAAACCATGAAAAAACCTTCTATCTTTGATTGGGAAAATTTTGATCAACTTAATTCATGTTTTAATTTTATTCAAATATAATTACACTCTAAAATTTCCATTGAATATTCTTTTGTTGTTGCATACCTTAAGAAACCACTGGATATAGAAGAATAGGTTATACAAGTCGAAAGAAAGAAAGAGGATGATTCATACTTCATAATTCCTTGCCATGAAAGATATATCTCATTGTGTAGGTGGAGGAGCTGGTGGAATCTATCCATGGATCATTACTCACCCAGAAGGATAGTGTTAAAGCTGGGAAAATCCACATGTGGTGGTCCAAATCAATGAATCTTAATCCACCATCTAACATTGGATAACATTTGTCACTTCCCTCCAGAGGTAGTAATATTTTCAGGGCCCACATGTAAAAGGTTGTGGAATCATTCATTATACACTATTTTTTTCCACTCTTGAATTGAAAAATTGAAAAAATTACAAAATGATACAAAAAAGAGAAAAACGGGTTATGATTGGGACAACCAAAAATCACAATTTTCCCGACCAATGAACATCTGATCATATGTGGTTAGGTGATGTATGTGCGGTTTTATCTAATAATTATTTTTGAAAAAATGAAAAAAAAATTATAAAATTAAAAAAATAATCATGGGGGAACACAAATAATTCATTATGAATAATTTGATCCTGATGTTACTATATGTTTTGGGGAAGTGGGTGTTTCTACTTGGAATCAAGGAATTTCATTACACATTTTGATATCATGAATTGTAATTAAGAGATAAACCTCATAATTTATCCTTAAGTTTTAAATAATCAAATACTACCAACCATAAGCCTCAGATTCATTTGTACCTTTATATCAAGACATCATGATTTTATGTATCATTGTTTTTACAAAGTGTATAAAGTAGTTCATTTACAAGCCCATAGATAAGGAACATGTTCTCGGGATATGAGTAAAACTCTACATTAATTGTATCATGATTGATTATAGAATAGAATCAATATTGAGGTAAATCATGACTTGGCTTGTTTATTAATAATGAAATAAGGAGATTGAATGAATTAAAGGATAAGGTTCATCAATTTTCAAAGGGGAAAAGTATAATATGGGGATTATTTGTTTCTTTGAAAAATATGAAATTAAATTTATATTTTATAAAGAATTTTAAAAGATTGGTTTCACATTTAAAATTGTGTTATTTTATTTCATTAGAATTTGAATATTGGTAACATTATTGTCCTTTTATTTCCATGTTGATATTTTATGCTTAAGGACAAACATGGTTTAAGAGTCAGGGTATTTGAAAGTGAAAATTTATGTGCATATTTTTAATCAAATAATGAGGATTTTTAATATTTTTCAATGATAAACACCATGTATTTAAATGTTATACTAAAATAATGAGTATTTTAAATTATATAATTAAAAAGGTCTAAATTGTGAAAAATGCATAATTCTATATTTTTGACAGATTTTTACATCAAGGATATTTTGTTGATTTCAAAAAACACTTCATACTAAGTGATTATTTTTTTAAATACTTATATTATTTCCTTAAATTTTTTTATCTAGACTAAGGGATGGTTTTGGCATCTAGAGGAATTGAATAATCCATGAATATGATGATTTTTAGGGTGGACGGTGTAGACCCCGCCACCGTACCGAAACCACATCTCAGCCTACACACCTCCAATTGAGGTTCTTTTACCTGTAAAAGACCAAGGAAGCATTTTAAATTTCATTAATTAATTTGAAGTGGTTTTGAATTCAGTAAGGTTGTCATTAGATGTTATAATTTGGGAGGAAGATTCCTTGAACAGTCATCTTGAAATATAAACTACCAAGGAAAAAATTATAACTCATACATCCTATATACAAATGAGATAAAATTTTGTGGGTGAATGGAATAAACATTTATTAAGAACATTCATGAAAAGAACGATGTTTGAATCATCCATTTAAGGGGCCAACAACCTAAAAAGTTCCCAAGGAATAATTATACCAGTAAAAGGAGGCCACCAACTCCTTCCCAAATCATCAACCTTGAGCTCATTGCCAAGGAGGGATCCCACCACGAGTTGGGCATTTTTGATGCTCCTTTCTTCCCACCTCATTTCTTCTTTTTATTTTATTTTCATTTTTATTTTTTGTAGTTTTAATTTAAATTTATATTAAAATTTATTTTAAATGAATCCATGCGTTTTTATTTTGGTTTACCTCATTTTTTTATAATAATTATAATAATAATAATTAAAATTATAACCATTATTATTA
The DNA here is from genome assembly GCA_963277665.1 of Viscum album. Taxonomy (NCBI): domain Eukaryota; kingdom Viridiplantae; phylum Streptophyta; class Magnoliopsida; order Santalales; family Viscaceae; genus Viscum; species Viscum album. The sequence continues at coordinate 126,537,548 of OY728151.1, read as the reverse complement.
ATATCAATATTATTATAATTACTATTTATAATATATCAATCGAAATTTCAAATTATTTTACATTTTTTCTCACCCATATTTCAAAAATCATTTTATTAATTAACAATCATAATATCAATTATTATTATTAGTATTAGAATTTTCACATACATTATTTTTTTTAATATATCTCTCCCTATCTCTCACCCCAATACTTCCACCTTTGTGAGCTCTTACTCTCAGAAATGAGAGGCTGACCCCAAAGCATGGGTTGGGGGGAGGTCATGGTGTTCTTGAATTTACATTAATATTTATTCTAAATTTGTGATAGACTTTAGTAGTATTCTTGGGTGAGGAGAATGTCCCTGATTGGGTGACGATCCCCAATGACAAACTGCTCAAGCTATTTCTATTCAGAAAAATAATAGTGATTCAAATATGAAATTTCATGATGGAGGTATCAAACTATAATCAAACTTATAAAGGATAATAATGATAGAATCCTTAACCCAACCTAAAACCAAGTCCATTCATCCTACCTTCATTTTATATAGACTTTAATCTTATTATAAATATAGAATTCTTACATTACGCGTCATTGTTTTTAATAATTAATAACCCTAAAAGAATGATATTCTATGTGATATAGAAGATGTTTTTGAACTGCATTGACAAGGCTCTTCATGAGATAAGACCTCGATCCACCTCTATGATGCTCTAGGAAAAATATAATTGCTTTTTTCCACACCCCGTGATAGGCATGCATCAGAAGGACACACTGAACAGTTAGACAACACAATTTGAAATCCATGTGATACCCATGTGGTTATCCACTATCCAAAAACACCACATGGTCACATAATTACATGGGTATGGGTGCATGGTTTTCCAAACTGTGTGCCACCTAATTTTGACCCAAATTTTCTCATTTTTCTCAAAAAACACAACAGGATCCCAATGAGAAATGTTTTACCCTTCAAATAAATAAATAAAACATCAAAATGAAATCAATGGTTTGTTAACTCTCCCCACCATGAAGACTTCCTTCTTGGGAAAGTCACTCCCAATATTGGTTAGAGTATTTAAATGGATACTATTGCTCAATCTGTGATTTCTACTCCTAATCCACATGCTCATCATCATCATGTTTCCAATGGAATTAGACAGACAGAATAGAAATCCAATGAAGTAACTTCTCTTTGGAATTTACAGTATGTAGTGTCTACACAATCACAAAAAATTATTCTCCAACTCGTAGTCTTCTGAAGTCAACACATGAGATAGATCTGGGTTATTCTTATGCAACTGAGAAACATGGAACACATCATGAATCAACGTTTACTAGGATGGAAAAGTTGACCTTTTTCCACATTACTAAACTAATCAGACAACATGAAAGGACTAATATAGCTAAGTTTTATCATTATTTAATTCCCAAAATGACAATGACCCAAATGGGGTTTCACATTTGGTAACACCTGGTCACCTACTGAAAATGCAAGATCTCAGCGTCTCTGATCAGTAAAAGATTTGTGTTGACTCTGGGTTGTAAACAACTACTGCCTGATTAGTTTTACCTTCTCAAATGTTTTTCATACTATTCTCAGCCCTAAAAATAAGGTATCACCTACCTTAGCCAAACAAAAAGGAGGCGGATATAGACAGCCATAGAAAACCTCAAAAGGATCCATTTGAATAGATTATTTGTAATTATCATATATAAAAACTCGATGAATACCAAATGTTTGTCCCACAAAGCAGAAAAATGAAACACACATTCCTAGATCCTGTATTTCAAAATTGGATTTTCCTGCTCTGTCTGACCATCCATTTGAGGATGGTATCAGTGCTTAATTTGGCCAAAGAACCCATCATCTTTGGAGGGACTTATGAAAATCGAGAGGTAAAATGGTGGTATTTATCAGAAATAATTTTCGACGACAGACCATCAAGACTCCCAACTTCCTGAACGTAAAACTATCCCATATCATCATCCTTCACTAAATATTTGATTGAAATGAAATTGGATGATTTGGTCAAATGATAAATCACTACCCAGATAGAATTCCTCCTTCATGGTGTACGAGGCATGTTGACAATGAAGTCCAACATTAACTTATCCCACTTTCATGTTGTAATAGGTAGTGGATGGAGAAAACAAGTGTTCCTTTGGTTATATACATTCACCTTCAAGCCTGTATAACTCCTCAATATGAATTCATCTACATATCACCACATAGATGTACACCAAAACTGTCGATGCATGTCATAGTACATTTTGGTCACACTAGGGAGAACAACACACTGATACGTATAGCTATCTTGCATCACTAATTTTCTTGAAGATAAAATCACCCCAATCGAGCCCTTGAAGAACTAAACTCCCTCAAGAGACAAATACCATTCACAGGGATTCTCACCACCCTGAAGGATCTTCATATATTTCAAGAAACAACTCATCCCCAATATGCTCTTACCGAATTAACTCTAGAGTAGAAAGATTCAATTGGACACTAGCGAAGAACACACCTCCACTGTGTCCCATAGTCTCTAGATGTAATTGGAAGAAAAGAAACCTCAACATCCAATCATCAATGAACTCTCGGAAACCTTTCATTGGCACCTTTTCACTCAAATCCTTATCCACAATATTAGCTTTTTTGGGGTATAGACTATATCAATGTCGAACCCCTAATGTTACTCAACCTAATGATGTTGACTAAAATTCTAATCCTTTTGGAATAAAAAATAGAAAAATATTTTATTATTATAATAATCAAATAAATTCTCTCTAAAATGATAATGACCATCTTTAGGGAATGCATCACTGCCGCTAGATCCAAGTCATTGGATGGGTAAATAATTTCAGGTGGTTGGAGTTGGTGAGATCCATACACCACCAGATTGTCATCCTGTATAAGAACACACTTGATAATGATAACTGAGGCATAATATTAAACCACATAACCCTTCATAGAATCATTCAAGATCAAAAAAGGGGTTGTGGTCAACCACTACTTCAGATCGTAAAATGATTCCTAGCATTATGGGATCCATTAAAACATCTCCCAATTCTGGGTAACCACCTTCATAGGTGAATAAAGTTGAGGTAAATCTTGAATGAATCACAAATAATAAATTTCTAGGACCAAAAATCTTCTGATCTTGAATAATTTCTCCGACCGCCCCAATGACATAAATGTACTAGATTTTCTCAAGCTCCACTAAAACACCACAGTCAGAGATAACATGTCCCGAAAACATTAGCTCTTTAATCCATATGGTGAATTTTGAAAACGTGGTATAGAGGCAATGATCCCAAAGAGTGCCCAAAACAATTCCCAAATGACACTCAAGATCCTCCTTGTATCTAGAATAAAACAGTATGTCATCCATGAACCCCACATTGAATGATTTGAGATACTGGGGGAACACCTTGTTTCTATGAACCATGAAGACCCCAATAAAATTTATCATCCTGAATGGCATGAAAAAATACTCAAAATAGTCATACCTGATTCGTAAAACTGATTATTGGAAATCTCTTATCAAATATTGACTTAGTGAAAACTATAATTCAATTCAATCTTGCAAACCCACTTTTCCCCTTTAAGCTGATCAAACAAGACATCAATATATGGAAAGGGATATTTTTTATTTATAGTTAAATTATTCTACTTCTTGTAAAGGATTCATAACTAGATATATCAATCATCCATTTTCATTATTAGAGTAAGGGAAGTCGATGGAGAATTGCTCAGGCAAATGAATCCATTGGATTCTAAATCATCTAGTTATAACTATAATTCCTTCCACAAAGGGGAATACAATACTATTTAAGAGATATCAGTTATGTTCCCAAAACCAAATAAATAGTGAAATCCACATCCTAGTATAAAGGAAAACCTGAGAAGTTCTGTAGAAATACCTCTGTGAACTCATCAAACACATGGGGTAATTCATTCTCAAGAGATCCACCATCATCCTCCACGATGAGTTAAGATGACTGAAAAATTTTATTACCTAATTCTGGGAGTAGAGTTTTGGATTGACCCAAATGAGGATCTAATTCATTAGGAACGACCTAGATACTCCAATATGGATCCATAAAACTCAATACTACCTATAACAGTCGATGTGTGCCGGAAATCGCTCCATCCAATCCATATTATGAATCAAATCAATGATTTCTATTTCAAAACTAGAAAATCCCATTCTATCTTCACCCCTAACATGGTGAGTGCACAAAACAGACACATAAAACCCTACTCTTTCTTTGTACCCAACAACATTATAAACTCCACCAAATATAGAAAGAGATCAGCTGAAAACCCTGAAGCATCGATGAGACATGAATAGATAAATGAAACAAAATCACTACTATAAAAAACAACAATGTCCAAAGATGATGCAATATAAATTCTAGCATTTTCATTCTCGGGTTCTGCATTTGATTCTACTAGTGCTCGATCCACTGAATGAATCTTATTCATCTCATCCTATGCCTAAGAACACCCACTAGCATGAAACTCTGCCCTGAACTGACTCTACCAAGAATATGATCCCGCCATGCTGCCACGACCTTCAAACCAATATCACACTATCTTAGATGGATCTGACTAAGATGAAACCCCCTAAAAACCATAGATCCTTCCCCACTCTAATAATAATTATTGGCCTTAGAAAACTACTAAAAGTTCCACATATGTTTACATTAGTAACAGGGTTTAGGTGGAGATGTTCACAAAGGTCATATTTTTCATACCTTCCTATACTAGTGGAACACAACAAACCCCACATCAGAATCCACATATGAAGGATGTTAGTAACGGTGGCCTAAACATCCACATATTTTATTCCATTTATTGTTCCATTTTCTCTTCTCCAATGATTAAATGTCACTACCCACAACTAGCACTGATCCATGGAATCTATTCCCGTTACAATAATCATCCTCCACCATCATGGTGCGGTTGACCACCATAACATATTTCATTACCATGAATATGAAAATATGATTTCAGATTTCTATTAGAAACCCCCTTTCAAACCTCTAGTCCTTCATTTTCTCATTGTAAATGTGTTGGGGTTCATACTAAACTATCCTCGTAAAGATATTAGGATATTTCATCACGTTCTGGTCTCCCTGCATAAGGTCAATGAACTCCCGGGATCGGGCGTAGGCCCAGAACTTAGGACAAAACTTCTCATTGGAAATTATCTTAATATTTTTCTAACCCATGTTATTGTTCTTTCCATCTTGAACTACTGAGTCCCACCATTTCTGACTAGGACATTAAAAAATGACCGAGGGAAATTTAACCATTATATCTTCAGGAGTATCGAAGAACTCAAACATTTTATCTATCTTTTCAAGACACTCCTATTCATTATAAGGATCACCAATTCCTCCTAAAGACGGAGGATTATTCATAAGAAAATCCCGAGCATTTTCTTTTACAGGACATAGTTCAGCTTCTATAGTCATAGAATGACAAGAACACGATACCTAACCCATGTTTTAGATTGCCCTGGCCATAACTTTCACTAGTCTCTAATCACATAGTGTAGGAGAAATCCCTCTAGAAACATCCTATGGTTTTGTAGGAATTATTTGAGGATGAATTTCACTAAAAGAATAAATAACCATAAGAAAAACCATCAACACCACCATTCTAAAAAATTTCAATGTTGACAGAAAATCTAAAACACTTCTATAAGTCAATACACAACAAAATCCATTTTCATAACACTCTATTACACCAAAACACTCCACCCCCACCTAGTTTCCAAATACAGTCTATATCTTGTACGTCTCACCTAAAAGAGAAGTTCAATAAAATCCCAACATCCCATTGAGACTCACTTTCCTCCTTGTGGTGTGTTGTCAAAGAACCCTACTCGGATATAGAACATCAATCCCTGATAGTCCTAGAACCTTTCTACTAAGACCCTTCCAAAATATCATGACCTACAAGAGAGAAAATTTTTTTGGTACCATTTTATCACAAACCATGATGAAGTTCCATCCAACATAAAACACGAACCATACTATGGCATGTCAAAAACAGTGTTCCTAATTACCATGAGCTGGAAACAAGTTCCTAGGTATCAAAAATGCAACTTGGAAACAATTTCACCCATGAAAATAATCACAAATAACTTGTATAACAAACTAAACAATACTGAACAATCATAACAAAACTTGGTATCAAAATTTTCAGATTCAATTTTTAAAAAATTTTAAACAAACCCCAAAGGGATAAGACAAAACTATAACAATACTCTATCCCAAAAACCACCACAAAATAATAGGAACATTTTCCTCAAAACACCACAACAACATCTGAAAGGTAAGACCACTAGCATCCCAAACCACCATCTCTAAAAATCATACCTTTACCTATGTCAAACATAAACTAGTCTGCTTAAACCAAAAGTTGTGAGTAGGGTGTGAGCCAAAAACTCATATAATGCCACCCAAAAAAGAGATTTTTTTTAATAATTATAAGATAAATTAATATTAATGTTTTATAAAATAAAAACTATAAACATTTTTATGTAAAAAAAATTTTCAATAGAAAAACGGTTACTTATTAAATAACCATAAAACTATACCTTATACCCATGTAGATTACAATATCACAAAAGTACAATATGTCACAGGATATCTCTATAGGCATAGGAATAATGTGGTACCCTATGTACATTGAATCTCATTGAAATGTGGTATAGAAACCATAATAATAGTGTTCCCATTTACGATCCACTAGATATGATGATTGATAAAAAATTTGTGTCCTCCATTCATCATCAAGTATTTTTTTAGTGTTCTAATCATCAATATCATTAGATTAATTCATACCAAGACACTTCCATGTCACTTATAATACTACTCGTAGTCCCCCACCGAGATTCCTAGAATTCCTTTCATGATCAATATTCATTTCACATATCTCATACAACATCACATCACATCTATGTCACAAAAAATATAAACAATCTTGATAAATCACTAAATTCACAAAAACCCCCACCATCAAAAACAAATGCACCCCAAAACAATCTCAAAATAGGTTTTTCACTATTTCAAAATTTTATTAAAACACTTTTAGCATTTATAAAACAAATTCAGGATCCATAACAATGGCACAAACTTGAAATAAAACCAATTTTCTTTAGAAAGACAACCACGAAATACACAGAACTAAACCCTTTAAAAAAACCTTCCACACCACATACATAAATCATAGAACATATCTAAACATAATAGAAATAATTTCAAAATCATTAGATGATGTTTAAGTACAAAACCACCAACAATGGGTGAACTAAATTCTAGAAAATGGGGCAATAGAACAACCACACCTTAAGATAACCCTCTAAATGAAAGACTGAACAAAAAACATCATGATTGAACCCTAAATAATAAAACCCATAACTAAAAATTTCTCCCATCCTACTAGAGATATGAAACCGCAAATAAATAGGGATAAAATCCTATAAGAGAAGGATAAACCAAGAAATTAGTGACATACATTAAGAATAGTAGATAAATCACTCTAATACCACCACTAAAATGGAACTCCAAGGGAGGAAAATTTAGAGGGTGAGGCGTTTAGGGTAAAAAAATTAACAAGGGGGATTCGGGGTTTTATAATTATAAATTAGGGGATAAAAAAGTTAAAAATATAATTTTTATTGACCTAAACAAGTTGCATGGTTTTCTCACAGAGTTTGACAAACCATACAGAAACTATCCACCCCTCTTTGTTAAAGCAGGAAACAACACTTGGTTAGTCAGCATGGTTTAAAAACTTCCCAATAACCATGCCATTATCCACTATCTCAAAACACCAATTTTCTACATGGTTAGCTAGGCAAGGGTGCACAGTTTTCAAAACTACGATCCAATTATGTGACACCTGCTGTTTATCCAAATTTTCTCATTTTTCGTCAAAACCACTAGGGAATCCCAAAGAAAAAAATGTAACAAAATAGAAATATACCAAAAAAATAAATCATTTGTGGAAAAAATTTGGGATGATATAAATTAATATATCATAAAATATATATCATTATTTCTTTTATGTCAGCAAGTGAAGGGGGTAGCAAAAAAATCAATGGGATGATGTAACCATTACCCATACCAACATTGAAATGGGAAACCATCAACATGGAAATTGCTAATTGTCTTCCAACGAAGTCAAGAGAAAATAATACTATATGGTTGTAGTGGATAATCTAACAATGAATGATCACTTCATTACAATTTGATAAGACTTAAAACATGATAAATTCTAAAGTATATGCATTAGAGAGGTGGTGGGAATACATGGATCACCCCTATCGATTTTATCTAATATAGATACAAAAATTACCTCCATGTTCATGAACAGTATCCCAAAAACACTAAATACTGAGTTGAAATTCATCATGGATTATCACCCTCAAATAGATTACCAATTTGAGTGGAAAATCAATATACTTTTTTACATGTTGAGAGCATTATCAATTGAATTCAAAGGATAATGGGATCAATATATTCCACTAGAGGAGTTATCAAACAATAATAGTTTCCACTCAAGAATCCAAATGGTTCACTATGATGCACTTTATGGTATGTGGTGTAAAATACCATCATTTGGGGATAAAACTAGAGAAGACAAAATACTTGGTCCTGAATTGGTGAAGGAAATTGTGGAAATGTTAAAACCATTCAGAAACACAACAAGGCTTTTCAGGTCCTACTAAAGAGCTATAAAGATAATCATTGACAAGAACTATATATTGAGGTTAGAAACACGGTATTACAATATATATCTTCATGTAATAAAGTCAGGATATTTTGGAAGAATGGCAGGATTAGTCCAAGATACATCAGAACCTTTGAGATACCCAAACTCATCAGAGTGGTAGAATATCAACTTGAACTCCCACATAACCTATAAAAAGTATATGAAGTATTTTATGTATCCCTCATGAGTAATTACATACATGACACATTACATGTATTAAATCTATAGGGGGTACTGTTGGGGAATGATCTCTCATATGAAGATTAGTAAGTAGAGATTTTAGATTATAAAGAAAATGTTTTACAAAATAAAGAAATGCACCTAGTCAAAGTGCATTTGATAAACCAAATGTTTGTAGAATAAACACTGGACACATAGAAGGTGATGAAATATAGTTAACCAAGTATGTTTTAGTGTGTGAAATGAAAATTTATATGGTGATATTTTTGAAGGCGGGAATATTATAAATACCTGGACATTTATAAATAAATTTCCCCTTGTGTTTTAGATAAATGGATTATTCGTTATTATATTTATATAAATCACATGTTCTTAATTGGTTTTACTATTTCTAATTGTATTTAAAATAATGTTAATAATCTTAAATTTTGATAATATACATGTTGAATAGTGATATTATGATTTGTATAAATATATAGTTTTAATAAAATCCAATTGACAATGACAAGTGAGGTGATATCCTCAACCATTATGATGGTACCCACTCAATACCATTTATCAAATATTATAAGGGAGATAAAATCTCTAGGATATTCCATTGACCAAAACCAATATGATTTCCTACAACTAAATAATGAGGGAAACCATTTATGGGAGTTGTTCAAGCTCATTGAGATCACATTCCAAACCACGTACAGCGAACCATTCAGTGGAAGTATCGGGGTTGCACAACTTACCCTTATGATATTTTCATGTGTATTAATGGGATATGTATCAAGAATATAATATCATAAATATTTACGTTATATTATTAGAATAATGATGGTTATATGTATTTATACTTTCTAAATTATTTTTATTTAATTTATATTTAATAAAGCAGAAATTGTATTTTTAATATAAAATTTCTATTCAGATGTTTATTTTAATGAATCAATTGATTTTTGAAATAAATAGTATCATAATAAAATATTATTATTATATAAGATTTATATATGTGAAAGTATAATGTTTATGATGTCAAATGTATTTATATATGGGTTAAAAACTGTTATTTTCCAAAAAACCCAATAATTCACAATAAAAATAAATTCTATTTTAAAAGCTAAAATTCATATGTTAATAAAATTAATTTTATAAAATTATTATCTTTTTAATCATCATGTTCAAATTAACCTTTTGGAATTTCTCATAATTTTCTAATATAAAATGATTTTTGAGTAAAAATTAAATATTGTATAAATATACTGTGTGTATTATTTTCTTATAATGAACATATAAAGATGTAATAAATATTATAAAGGGTATCAAAGACCAAATTTTTGTTTCACCTTAAAAATGAGATTTTGAGTTTATTTTATTAATTTTATAAATCCTATATAAACCCTCCATGTTTTATAATATATATTAATGATTTAAAATAATTTCATCGAGGACTAAAAAAAATTCTACATAGGCCATGGTATTATTTTAATAAGTTTTCACGTTATAATTATAAAATTATTTAAACCACTCCCCTTTGAAATAAACCATGGGAAAAACCGTGGGAAGTTTTTTCCCTTTGATTACATTATAATATAGTGTCCCAAACATATGTTTTAGAACTAATAAAGAACTCCCCTGTCTTTTACTATATACACCCTCCCAATATCACATTAATATCCACTAAAAATCCTTGTAGGATGCCCTTAATCCACCATACCATATCTAGAGTCCTTACATGTTTCCCCCAAATACTCAAGAAGCTCCTTCCAAGCTTCTGAAATCACGCTCTTAAGGTTAGTGATCCTCTGCAATTTTTTCTTGAAACATCATAATCTTATGTATCTATTCCCTAATTCCTATTGTTGGGATATGTTCATCCATATTCCTATTAATTACTTTATATATATAAATAATAATATACCCATTTCACTCTCATCAAGCCCTCCCCTTAAGAATTTAAATTCCCCCATTATGTTGTCGAAATTTCACTACGACTTCCCATGCTTAACAGTTGTGTAGTGAATATGCATACACATTTATTATCAACGATATTAAACTTAATGAATTTATAATTAATTGATTTGGGACATATATGTACTTATTGAACAATAAATTATCATGAAATATAATACGATGATAAATGATTCCATATTTTAGGATCTATATAAAACACTTTTTTATATTTATGAAAATAAAGTGACAAGTGAAACCAGAATTATGTTGCACTCTAACACATTCGGTAATGTTTTAGTCTCATGATACATCGTGCAAGGGATTAGGGAGTGATCTTAAGCCACTATGGGACTCCTTCCAAAATGATATTTTTTTTATTTATCCTTTACCTATATTTAGGATTCCTTGTTTTATATTGTTTCCACATTTCCATGTTTTATTTATGCTATTATACTATATCATACCTCACTATTCTTATTTATGATTCTCACCCCATATATTTATCATTGATATACATAATTTCTAACATTCAATACATTATCCATGTTACAAACTGTTTATTCCTTTATTGGTATTTATATCTGACCCCTTTCAAATGTATGTCCCCAAGTAATCCCATGAAATTTTATGTATGATGGAATAATTTAAACATGTTAAGGAAGTATTCATGAATGGAGATGTATTACCTATTTTATGATTTCTGGTAATGTACCTAATTCCCAAAGACACTATACTTCTTAATATTTATGATTATATAAAGGGTAATAATATATAATAAATATTGAAATAATGTGTAATAAATAGCACAGTTTTCATAAAATGGATGTATATTAATAGGATAGTGATTGTTATCACCTCTCCATTGTTAATTATATTAACATATTTTAAATAATGAGATCTTTTTCCTTGTAATTTCTATGTATTATTTTTGGTGGGTAAAATAATTTAAAATATTAAGGATGAGAAGAGTGGGTTGAACTCTTATATATAATGTTTGAATATTCCTGTGAAAACCCAGAAAATTCCTCACTTACCTCTTAATATGTAATTCAGAACAAAACCCCATTTTCAATAATGGAATATGTTTTATGTAGTGATTACTATTAACGGTGTCATCCAAATTATCCACCTTTGCATTTTTTTTATTCATTTATTATTTCTTCTTAGCGGATGAGTTGAAAATTGAATACTATTAATGGATAAATTTTCATTCAATTTATTTTTTGAAAGGAAAGGGGTTACAAAATTATGATAATGAATAATTCAATTTCATCTCCATTTTATTCATTTTATTATGTTATTTTTTAAATTATTTTAAAGGATAGCTATATGATACAAATAAATCAAAATGAAAAATTATTCACGTCCAATTATCACTCTCTACTACACAAAATTATTACAGACACATCACACCACTGACCAATTACAGTCATTCAAAATATCACAAGTGAAATTTATTTCTCCCATACACAAACATGAATTATCAATGAATAAAATATTATGGGTGCGGGTAGATAAGAAAAATTAGTTTTGTAGTTTTTTTTAAAAATATAACGAAATTTATAAATTCTAAGGGATAAAAATGTCAATTTTAATGGTATGTATCAAGTTAAAATGGGGATATTAAAAAATAAATTAATCATTTAATAATCATTCCAAAAACTATAATGCATTTAATGAAAAAAATAAAAAGATCTCGATCCTTCAAAAAAATCCATGTTCTATCAAGAATGTATGGGTATTAAGAAAAATATTTCAAAATGCATTAGAATTCCTCACAAGACTGCAAAAATATTTTGATTCAATGGTTATGGGAATTTATTTCAAAAACAATTCAAACTCATAAAAATTCATGAAACCCCAGTTAATGGAAAATAGTTCTCTAATCAACAATGATATAAAATCTATCTTTTCAAAAATTCGTTTTAAATATCTAAAAATATATAGATATGTGAAAATGATCCATGAATTAGTTTAAGTTCAATATTCTTGACCAGATGAAAAAACACCCAAAATAAAAAAAATATGGTTGAAACTCCCCACAAAACATAGATTTCTGTACCATTTATTTCAGCTCAAAAAAATAAAAATAAGGGATGCAAACCCAAAGAAAAGGAAGTGAACATCCTAAGAATATTTTTCTATTGAATAACTCATAAAATTTCATAGATAATACCATAATAAACCTAAAAAATAAATAAATAAACATAATATGTTGAAAAAAAATGAAAAAAATGGAAAAGTGTGTAGAACATGTGTTGGACCCCCATGTAGGTTATATTTGTTTACTTACCCAAGATAGGAATGTGTATATTATTAAACAAAATGTGAAGGTGGGTGTATATAATTACTTATAAACTGAAATATTTGATTTCTCCCAATATTAATGATTTGATTCTATTTGTGTGGACCCCCATTGAAAATAATTATACCCCAAACCCCCAGAAGATATGACAAAAAGGATTTGATGTGCATAAGTGAATGGAAAATAATATAGGAGTTCTCCATGTTTTTTATAGGGAGGAGTTGTGTCCAATGGTGTTGAATGTATTGGAATAGAGTTTTCATTTTCTTCGTGTATTGTTTCCAATAAAGAATCCCTAGTGATTTATTTTTTGTGCCATCATCTACATATGAACGAGTGTGCAACTCGAATGGATCCTCCATTCTCTAGATATAAAAAAATTCATCCTAATATTAAACTAATTCCAATAAGATTTGTACTAAATCTACCAAATAATCATAAGGGATTTCATTTTTCAATTAAAATTAAGTAATTTATTAATAAAAATAATTCCCTAAAATTGATTCTTTATCTAAATATTCAGCTTCAAAATCTATTTACAAATGAAGGGCTACTCAAATATACTTTTTTATAGAGGGAATTGGATCCTTAAGTATTACTTAAACATCTCCAATTAATTGTTGAAATATGGGTGGAATTTTTCATTTCATTCTCTTTAGATGATTATTGTGGTCGTTAAATTTCTAAAACATTAACGTCTTTAATAGTAGTGGAAACGATATTTATTTTGTTTCTCACTTCATCAAGCACTAGTAATTTCTTTTGAAGTGTTGTAACATTTTTTCCATTTATAGGTGAATTTGTTATAATTGATTGATTTTTTTTAATTTCAATACCCATTATATCTTCCTTTCTAAACACAAAAACTTACCAATAAAATGAAACATCACTATAAAATATTTTCTTGACCTACAAAATGAAATATTTTCAATAAATCTCTAGTTTTAGTTTTTCAATGTTTTTTAGTTTTTGATAAACAGTGTTTGGAAGCTCATCGACTCTATTTAAAGGGATCAAAATTGTTGACACATGCCTTTAACTAACCACTAGTCAATTAAATTATTATTCACATAGTTGTCCCTCATATTGTCACATCCTACTGTCGATCTCATGGTGGCTTCTCACACCGCACTATCTCCCAATTTCTAGGACTATTGTAATTCAAATAATATAAAACAAGTAAACTAATATATATAGGGGTTTTTATAATGAAATGATTATAATTTAAAATTTATATTAATTAAAATAAAAAAATAAATGAAATAAATATAAGAGAAAAATATGTTAGAGTTAGAAAATAATTTCTCTCTAGGGTCTGTAGTTATGTTATTATTGTTATTCAAAATATATTACTCATTATTTTACTCAATATAGATTTCAATACATTTCACTCTATATCATGTCAGTTAATATGTAATATCCTATATTGAGACCTTTGTATTTAGGAGTAACCTTTTCAACCTGAACACTTATTCCAAACCCTATAGGTTGAATTAACTAGATACCAACAATAATAAAATTGATTGAATGTGGATGAAAGAGAAATTAGTAGAAAAAAATGGATACTATAAAAAAAATTGTTTAATAAATAATTAAATCATTTAATAATGTGTGATAAATCATTTAATTACAAAAAACTAAAAACACCACCACTTCCCCCTTTAAACAATAATAACAGTTAATTTTTCACAAATATTGAGATAAAAGAAGCATGGTAGGGAAAACCGTAAAATAGAAAATAAGAGAAAATAAAAGAATAATAAGAGATATAAAATAAATATATTTTAAATCTAAATAAATATTTCAATATATAAACTCTACCTTATCCCCAAAAAATCATAATCCCTTGGTATGCAAGATGAGGTACAAATTTATATAGATAAGGTAGAATAATTTTCACATAAAATTATCCTATGAAATAATTAACATGGTATTGACATTAAATTATAGATTTTTCAAAACATTACTAATAGAGCGTTTTTAGGGTATTTCTTGTGTGTTCACCCATAAACATTCTTATTCATTAAATTAGAAATTGACGCGTTATAATAAATATGCTGAGAAAATTTATTCTTTTCTTTTGATTCTATAAATTCCAAAGCACAAACATCCAATATATTTATGGACTTAATGAAAAAAATATCACACATGAACAAAAGAAAAGAAATAATCCTTTTCATCTTTGTGAGATACAAGTCTTGTTTCATCACATTTAATTATGAAATATTTCTTATTAGTCCCATATTTCATATTTACACATTTTCAACACATATTTTGAGGCTCATAATGTGAGCTGGTTTTGGACTTCATGATGTTAGATTTTGATTTGGAAACTATATATTGAAATAAATCCAAAGTCATTTGGAAGCCAAGAAAGGAATTTTACAATTTTAATTATTCCATAAAAGGTTATAGAAAAAATACAAAATAAAAATAAAATAGTTAAAAATCCAAAATTAGGCCATTTTATAAATTAAGCTCAAATTTCCAAAAAAACACTAAAATGTGATATTTACTCATAAAATAATATTTAATAATAGTATAAAATTTGTGAAAATATCGTCTATCTCATCAGGTTCCCCCCATAATAACAAATATTTTAGTAATCTTGTATTGTTGGTAGAAGAATGGTGTATGCTCCCATATGATAAGTCTTTGAAAATTCAAAGATTATATATCTATTGACATATGATTGACTCAATTTTCCCTATTTATAATATTACGTTATAAACTAAATTTCTTTAAAAAGATACTTGGAATTAAAAAAATTCAAATCGTAATGAAATTCATACAATACTATAAATATTCAATTTTATAGACAAATTTATAATCATATTTTTAAATTTAATATTTTTATATATAATTTTTTTTACCTCATGGAATAAAATAAATAAAATAAATCTGAAATTTTATAATTATAAAATAATAAAATTAAATATATCTACAAATAATTAAGAAGCTCGTATTTTTCCTAACTATCCTGTACAGTAACTCAAGAATCCACCCACCATTTCTTATACATCGATCCACTCATAATATTTTATTCCATATTAAAATATCAATAGGATAATTAATTGTGTTGGAGTTCAAGATGATATGGTATTATTTTTTATGTTCCTATGTATTTTCATTATGATTTTTGTTTGTGGAAATAGTGAAATTATTTTCAGTTTTAATATTTTATAGTTTTTTATTTTATAATTTTTTGTATTTTATTTTATTAATATTTCATTATCTAATAAATATGAAGGTTTATAAAATTTTAATTATTAATTAATTTATTTTTTGAAATATTTTATACTTGTATTGGAAATTTTTTTTTATAAAAAAATTATTTTTAATTATGTTTTTCAAATAATTATATTTTCATATAATGAATATCTATTGTGAATATATTTATTGGTATTCTATAAATTTTAATAAAAAATGAAAAAAAATTATTATCATATAGTATTATTATTTATTATCTAATATTAGTTGTTGTAATAACTGATTTCCTTTCTAGCATCATCCTACTACCACACTCAAAAAAATCATTTTCTCTAGTAAATGTAATGAGAATTATTTTACATAACATGAACAATGTGTCCCCAAATATAGTAAAAATTAGGAAGATAAATTCTACAAAAAGAAAACTATATAATGTGGAATTTTCTGACTTTTTATTTTTCATGACCCCATGGAAAATGTGGAAACCAAAAATTCACCATCTGTAAAATAAGAAATAAAATATATATCCCTATTAAATAATCACTCTATTATTAATTTATAAATTTTTATTTATAAATTATTTCCATTTTTTAATTTTATTAATAAAAACTTATGTAGTCATAAAACTATTATATTATTTAGAATATTATTTTATATACCTTCCCCCAAAAATAACCACCTCCCATCAAAACTTTCAAGGGATACTCAATGTGAGGATAAAAAATAAATAATTTTTTTTTAAAATAGTGAATATATTACAATTATTTCAACAGAATATCTCTTTCTAAATTCTTCTATTTTATATTATTAATAGATATATTATAATGTTAAACCCCTCGTCTTTCACTCTTCTACTAATTACTATCATGGTCCCATATTTATTCCATATATCAACATTCCATTTAAAATCATGAATTAGATTATCCCTTACATGATAAGAAAAAATATATCTCAATTAAAAGAAAAATATTTCTCAAGAAATCAGAATAATATTAAATATATTATCCTATCAATAATAATACCTAAAAACATGAAGTCCAAATCAAAATAAATTAACCAGCACTTATTTTTAAAAAAATGTATAAACACCATAAATAGATAATATTAATTTTATTGTTATGGTTACTTACATAAAAAAGATCATTTATTTGATGATTTTACACATAAAAATGAATCTAATGCATTTATATTTTAGAGGGTTATGAATATCACACATTTTAATATATGCATCTCACAAATATCCCATATATATTCATGTTTCAACTGATTTCATTTATACATGTCATGGCTTTAACCATATTAATGTGTTTCAATATTCATAATTTTTAACTCTTATTGAACCATTTATTTTATCATGTATTTGTACTAAATTCTAATTATAACACGTAAAAAATGTCAATATTAATTTTTTTGAAAATGATATTTGAAAATCCATTCATTTAATGGATAAAATTATATAAAATTGTGTTTTTACTCATCATATATAGTGAAAAAAGTAGTTAGCCCCAAATTTTATATGATATAGAATAAGTTCCCTTGCCAATAAGAATATTAAACTAATGTCTATATATATAAATACCATTACTGTTATGGGATTTTTTATTTCAATAAAAAAATTAACTCTGTGTATTGAAGAATAATTATAATAAACATTTTCATATAAATTATGAAAATTATTCATTATTTGATGTTGAATTACTCTATATATTATAAAATACATATGATATAAATCATTAAATGATTGAATTATTTTTATAATTATTAAATTAATTTATATTTATATAAAAATTATAAAAATCTATATTTTTTAAATGATAAAAATATAGAAATAAATTAAAATTATATATGTTTATTTTACGGTTTAACAACATTTGGAAACTCTCACAACTTCATTAAAAATATTTTAGTATGTTCTAAAGTCATGTGAAATAATTATAAACCCAATTTAATTTTTCAACACTATGTAATAGATATTGATATCTTGTATTGATGCATGTGATATATGTCCATCCCATATCATCATCACATAAAATAAAAATATCATATATTGATTTGGATTTTCGATATATATAAATATATATATATAATGACTAATTATCATTTTATATAGGAAAACATTATATATTTTCTCTATTGACATGAAATAAAAATTATGAAATCATTTAATTTTTATAATGTCATCCATTAATGAGAAAACACGCATCACCACTCCTAATGGATTTCTTATGTTTTGAGGCTATGACATAATCAATTACTAACCTACTATGGAATAAAATAGTTTAGGTTTAATGTTGTTCCCACAAAGAACATAGAAACCTAGTTAGGAATTTTGAATTGATTTTTAGATCATCAAAATTGTTAGAGAGATGATAAATATAAATAAAATATTAACTAATGAATTAACTAAGATTTATGAAATTTAATATAGAATAATTTGTTTCCATGTATAGTTTTTATTAAACAGAATAACAAAAATTCACACAAAAATACAACCAAACTCTAAGATATATTAATATAAATTTAATCAAAATTCATATAATTTTTATCCATCGATATTAAATTAATATTTTAATGGTTAACCATTCTCAGAATAAAAATAATTGTAACAGCCCAAGATTTTATAAAAAATATTCTTTTTAATTAATGTCTTGTGTTGTACGCTACACCAAAAGGAGCTTGCACAACACGCATCCTTGACTTGCCTTGCATTACACGCAATCGCGACCTTCCTCGATAGCGTGTGTAATACGCAATACCGAGTTTCACTAAACAACGATATTCTATTAAAATATTATTAAAAATAGTCGTTATGAATAGTAATAACCACTTTTTGAAATTTTGTAAATCTTATTTTTCAAAATGAACTTCATTTTTGGATTCAGAGTATCGAATTTAGCCTAAGGTGAAATTTTGGTACATTTCAGATAACTTTCATATTCTGATGAATAGTGAAAATTACTAAATTATAATTAAAAAACAACTTTTTTAATCGAAATAATTAATAGTGATAAATTATTAATTGGATTAGTTTTAAAGTATATTTAGAATATATTTTTACGATTTAATACAATGTTGGTCATTGGATGTAATTGCACATTTAAACCAGACATAAACAAATGTCAATCTTTTGATAGATATTGTTTCTTAAAAACACGCTATTTGTTTTAACAGCGGGATTTAATTATAAAATTAATTAATTCAACTTCTATGTTATGAATTTGGTAAAATAGACTTCATTTTTGAATTCGGAATATGAAATATAGCTTAGGATGAAATTTTGGCATTTTTCTAAAAACCTTCATTTTTTATGAATAGTGAAACTACTAAGTGGTAGTTAAAAAACCGAATTTTTCATAAAACTTAATTTTACCGCTTCTGTGAATGGAATTTCAAAAATCCGAGAGACACGGTTGATGTCAGTATGTAAAATGTGGTTTAATGAGATGAAAATAATTTTTGGTGAATAGTAACTTTTTACTTTTATTTTCCACGCTTAAAAGTAAATAGGGTAATTAAGGGTAAGAATGATATTAATATTACCCTAACACATGTCCTAATTCTATTGGACAAGTGTATCTCGACCAAAAAAAACCTTAAGTGTAACATATTATCATTTAGGCCCACTTGGAATAGATTAGGACATTTATTATTATTTAATTCAAAGAAGAGTTAAAAGAGTTAAAATCAATGTTTATTTACTAAAACATTTTTAATATGGGGTTATACATAAGGTAAATTCGACTATAAATATTCATTAGAAAGCTAAAAAGATTTCCTACATGATGATATTTTATTTGTAATTTTTAGACATCAAATAATTTAATTTATTTATGACACAAAGATGATGCAGTAATTATCTTATTAATGAAATATTGACAAAATTGATAATATAAATACCAAAATAAATGTAATTTAAGACTTTTTATGAATTCCACTAATTTTATAGGTTACTATGATATATTAATGTTGATTTAATCAACTTGGTTCTAACATATAATTCTGTTATGACTTTCACAAAAATCATATATCAAATAGTGTCAAAATTGAGACAAAATAGTTTTTAAATCAAATATTATATTATGAAATGTTATTTTATTCCAAAAAATCTAAGGTTCGGCCAAATGACTTATATAAGGATATATATATTAATAATAAACAATTTGGGGTTCTTTTGGCATGTTATAGTAAGTTTATTAACCATATAGTGAAAGAAAACAAAAAGACACGGTAAAAGTTAAATTATTTAACTTAGAGTTAAATCTAATTGATAAGGTTAAAATAAGAACCTAAACTTGTCTAAATCCTATTGGTTGATAGGATTTCGACCCATCCCCATTTTTGCTTCGAAATAAGACCCTTTAGAACCATTATAAACCGATTTTTACTTTTATATAAAATAATATTTTGAGATATTCCTAAGGTGCCCCTCTCCTCCCTTATAAAAGGACACCTCCTCCCCCTCCTCCTCACACCAATTTGAGCACTCAAGCTCGGCCAACCCCTGCCAAAATCTCTTCTCCACTTCCCTAGAATCATCCTAGAGGTTCTGGTCTTCCTCAAAGACCAATTTTAGTGCCCTAAGAGGAGGTCTCAAAGAGGCACTTCAAAGAAGAGGAGGTTTGGACACTTACAAAGCAAGTCGGACCTAAGGTAAGGGAAATATCACAATCTCATTTTTATCCGAGATTGTTTATTCGTAAGTATTTACTGGGGTGTATTTTATCATCCACATCCATGTTGACTCAATATGTAATATTATTTCCATCCACCTAAAATTGTTTAAATCCATTTTTACCCTTCGGTGAGTTTTTAGTAATACGTATGAAAGGAATCTTTTGTCGTTTTTCGTACGAGGTACTTTTTGACTTTTCCGACAAAAGTACGAAGAATGTTTTTTTTTAACTTATACGGCAAGAACGGATTTCTACTATGTTATAAAGCCTTATTTTCATGAAGCTTCCTCTAAAAGATTTCATGACTATTTTCAATAAAATCTCTTTCTTTTAAAATTGCATGATGTTTTGTGAAAAGAAATTGATTTTGAAGAAGAAAGGATATTTTGCTCAAGAATTCATTTCAAGTGTATTATCAAAATTATTTTCCATCTAAGATAATAAAGGGTTCTGTTTCTATCCATATTTTTACATTGATTTGACTATGTTGTGATGGAATTATGTTTATGAATTCCTTTATCTGATATGAATTGATTTATGATGTCATGATGTTTCAAGAATCCCATTTTTGTTACATGTGTTATGCGATGATGTATGTTTTATGATTATGTGGCACACATAGGAAAGGATTCATTATAAGATGGGTGGGACCTATATCTCCCTCCAATGCATTGGATAATGATTTTATATCTCATGAGATAGACATGGCTGGAACGGAAGGTTATTTCGGTTCAGTGATACAGGACTGAAACGAGGAGTGAACTCGGTTCAGAAAGGGACTTTGCCCACTAAGATAGTCTTCGCAATGAGTCATGACTAACAAGAAATGATTTCCATGATTATGTGTGCATGCCACAAAGTTTCAAGTTTCATGTTATGATTATGGGGATCTCATTTTCACTTCTATGATTTATCCCATGTTATGATATTATGATCTCTTTTGCAGGTTAAGATTTTCAAAAGCTATGTTCCTATGTATATGATGTGATTGATATTTCTTTTGTTTACCCTTACTGAGCATTTGAGCTCACCCTTTTATGTTTTCTTTTCCCCAAGATATAAAGAAAGGTTTTTAGGTAAAAAAAAGGGAAGATCTTTATGGGAGATATTGAAGATCTTTCCCCACGATTAGAAGATTACGTTCCGAGTTTCCAAAGACACTAAACTATTACGATCCTTGTGTGTGTGTTTTTGTTATGTACTAAGTATTCCTCAAAAGTAATGTAATGTTCATGTACGATAAGATTCGGGTCTCTACAGTTGGTATCAGAGGAAAGGTTTAGTCAACCTTTGGAAACTAGGATGCGAAAACATTAGTGTGATCCCTAGAGATATTTCTAAGGTATGTATAGGGATGTCCCTAGGGATAAGTATACGTATAGGTTATAGTAATATAATTACGCTAACGATCATAGAATTAAACCTAAGATGTTGGATATTGAAGGTACTCCCCCTTTATTATGTTGTTTTCCCTAGCATGATTTTTGCCTCTCACACTATTCTTTTTGGGTTTTAGACGATGGCTGGAACCCGAAGGAACCGTGTTGATCAATGCAATGGACAATGCAATGATTGCCCTCCTGAACAAACAAATGTTATTGGAGATGGAGTGCAAAATATTATTTCTATACTTACACAAGCTATGAATCATTCTGGACTTCCAAATGAGCAGAGAAGGGAACAATATTCTATTGAGTCCTTCATGAGGCAACGTCCACCATCTTTCAGTGGGTCTTCTGATCCACTTGTGGCTGAACAATGGATCAGTACTACTGAAAAGATATTTTCAGTTCTTCAATGTTCTGAACATGATAAAGTCATCATATCAGTATATCGTTTGGAAGGTGAAGCTGATCAATGGTGGAATCTTATCAAGAATACGAGGCCAAGAGATGAAATTGAGTCCATTGAATGGGACGAGTTCAAGAACTTGTTTTTCAGTAAGTACTTCCCTCGTATTCTTCGAACAAAGATGGAGAAAGAGTTTCTTGAACTGAAGCAAAGGGACGATGAATCTTTTGGTACCTATGAAGCAAATTTTACAAGACTTGCAAGGTATGCTTCTGGTATTATCATCCAACCTGAAAGTAAAGTTGATCGATTTTTCAGTGGCTTAAAACCAAGTCTTTGAAGGGCATTAGCTATAAGAGACTTCAGTAGCTATGAAGAAATTGTGCGTTGTGCTATCAAGGTAGAAATGGAAGTTGGTGTTACATATCCATCTCATGGTTTTGACAAGAAACGAAAGATGGAGATCAAGGAGAAATCTCAGAATAATGGTGAAAAGAAGATGAATGTTTCTTTATGCACAAAGTGTGGAAAGAAGCATGGTGGAGATTGTCTTAAAGGGACTAGAAAATGTTTTATGTGTGGAAAAGAAGGTCATCGAGCAGCTGAGTGTCGAAGTAATGGAAAAAGGGTTTCTAATGATGTGAATAAAGAAAACACTGCAGAGAACACACCACCAACACTTCAATGCTTCAAGTGCAAGGAAATGAGGCATTATGATAATAATTGCCCTAATCCAAGGGTTAGTGATGATCAACATGAGCAACCACTGAAGGCAAAGGATAAAGGGAAATCACATGCGATCACTATTGGAAATATAGAATATGACAACGATGTGGTGGAATGATTAAGTGTTTATGTAATGGGATTCCAAAATAATGTTGTATCATTGAGTATTGCAATATTTATTAATGTGGTATTCAAAGTGATTGAGATATTTTTTGGAAATAAGATGATATGCGCATAATGAAGACGAGAAAATGAAATGTTTAATAGTATTCATGAGCTCATGATTGATATAAGGACTAAGTGATATCATGGTTTGAGTATATAGAATTTTGAGGATTTTGGTATGTGGAAAGTGTTAACTTTTAACTGCACTCATGTTTTCACGAAGGTATTCAAGAGAATACACGATTAAGGACTTTGAATGTTTGGAATGTGACCAACAAGACATATCTTATGATATGTGGGGATCAACGACAGTATTAAATCGCTGGTAATCGTTGTCACTATATTATGAGAGTGGACTGCAGTATTATGTATAAGCCTAAAGATTAGACTGGATTATGTTGGACATAAGTTAGTATTGTTTAAGGATAGAAGATTTTCGATATTATTGATGGGATGTTATAGTAACGTAGTTTTAGAAAAAGGACAACCTGCAGGACGGGCGACACCCCATCTCTTCGGACAAGGCTGTAGGAATCGAACCCACAACCGAAGTGTGACTGGCCTTTATCGCCTACCACTGACCTACAGGAAGTCCCTGTTTAGTAGAAACTAGTGTTATTATATTAAGCAGTATGATATATGATGTATAAGCCCATTTTAGGAACCATATATGATTAATCTCACTATAGATCGACTTATGCATATAATTTTTGCTAACCTTTTGTTTGAGACAGATGGAATGACCCGTCATTCTATCACATGATCTGCTAACACTTCATGAATAACAAATTCAACTTCATTTATTTAAGAGATGAAGTGGAAATTGTTCAAGGCACGAACAACAGTGAGATTGTACCAAAATAAAGTAAGTATTTATTCTAATTCAAATTTTCAACTTTAGGGAAATGATCTTCAAAACCAAAAATGTTGTCCTAGTGATCTTATACCTGATGAATCGGATGGTACCTTAGATCGTCAAAAATTTATGGATTTGTGATTATTGGCTTTTCCATAGCCATGTTCTCTACCACTCTCCATCAGAACATGATGGTTAGATTTCTCTTCCATATCCATATTTTCACCTATGTGGAAACCCAATGATTAGTTTATTTGGGTAACCGTTACGTTTCATACTTTTGTTTTTAAAGATTAGTTTTGATATTCCTTTTTACGATGTGGGTTTCTATTAAAGAAACTTTCAAATAGTAAACCATTTATAACCCCGACGAATTTCGAGGGCGAAATTCATTTTAAGGGGGGTAGAATGTAACAGCCCAAGATTTTATAAAAAATATTCTTTTTAATTAATGTCTTGTGTTGTACGCTACACCAAAAGGAGCTTGCACAACACGCATCCTTGACTTGCCTTGCATTACACGCAATCGCGACCTTCCTCGATAGCGTGTGTAATACGCAATACCGAGTTTCACTAAACAACGATATTCTATTAAAATATTATTAAAAATAGTCGTTATGAATAGTAATAACCACTTTTTGAAATTCTGTAAATCTTATTTTTCAAAATGAACTTCATTTTTGGATTCAGAGTATCGAATTTAGCCTAAGGTAAAATTTTGGTACATTTCAGATAACTTTCATATTCTGATGAATAGTGAAAATTACTAAATTATAATTAAAAAACAACTTTTTTAATCGAAATAATTAATAGTGATAAATTATTAATTGGAGTAGTTTTAAAGTATATTTAGAATATATTTTTACGATTTAATACAATGTTGGTCATTGGATGTAATTGCACATTTAAACCAGACATAAACAAATGTCAATCTTTTGATAGATATTGTTTCTTAAAAACACACTATTTGTTTTAACAGCGGGATTTAATTATAAAATTAATTAATGAAACTTCTATGTTATGAATTTGGTAAAATAGACTTCATTTTTGAATTCGGAATATGAAATATAGCTTAGGATGAAATTTTGGCATTTTTCTAAAAACCTTCATTTTTTGATGAATAGTGAAACTACTAAGTGGTAGTTAAAAAACTGAATTTTTCATAAAACTTAATTTTACCGCTTCTGTGAATGGAATTTCAAAAATCCGAGAGACACGGTTTATGTCAGTAAGTAAAATGTGGTTCAATGAGATGAAAATAATTTTTGGTGAATAGTGACTTTTTACTTTTATTTACCACGGTTAAAAGTAAATAGGGTAATGAAGGGTAAGAATGATATTAATATTACCCTAACACATGTCCTAATTCTATTGGACAAGTGTATCTCGACCAAAAACAACCTTAAGTGTAACATATTATCATTTAGGCCCACCTGAATTAGATTAGGACATTTATTATTATTTAATTCAAAGAAGAGTTAAAAGAGTTAAAATCAAAGTTTATTCACTAAAACATTTTTAATATGGGGTTATACATAAGATAAATTCGACTATAAATATTCATTAGAAAGCTAAAAATATTTCCTACATGATGATATTTTATTTGTAATTTTTAGACATCAAATAATTTAATTTATTTATGACACAAAGATGATGCAGTAATTATCTTATTAATGAAATATTGACAAAATTGATAATATAAATACCAAAATAAATGTAATTTAAGACTTTTTATGAATTCCACTAATTTTATAGGTTACTATGATATATTAATGTTGATTTAAGCAACTTGGTTCGAACATATAATTCTGTTATGACTTTCACAAAAATCATATATCAAATAGTGTCAAAATTGACACAAAATAGTTTTTAAATCAAATATTATATTATTAATTGTTATTTTATTCCTAAAAATCTAAGGTTCGGACAAATGACTTAGATAAGGATATATATATTAATAATAAACAATTTTGGGTTCGTTTGGCATGTTATAGTAAGTGTATTAACCATATAGTGAAAGAAAACAAAAAGACACGGTAAAAGTTAAATTATTTAACTTAGAGTTAAATCTAATTGATAAGGTTAAAATAAGAACCTAAACTTGTCTAAATCCTATTGGTTGATAGGATTTCGACCCATACCCACTTTAGCTTCAAAATAAGACCCTTTGGAACCATTATAAACCGATTTTTACTTTAATATAAAATAATATTTTGAGATATTCCTAAGGTGCCCCTCTCCTCCCTTATAAAAGGACACCTCCTCCCCCTCCTCCTCACACCAATTTGAGCACTCAAGCTCGGCCAACCCCTGCCAAAATCTCTTCTCCACTTCCCTAGAAACATCCTAGAGGTTCTGGTCTTCCTCAAAGACCAATTTTAGTGCCCTAAGAGGAGGTCTCAAAGAGGCACTTCAAAGAAGAGGAGGTTCGGACACTTACAAAGCAAGTCGGACCTAAGGTAAGGGAAATATCACAATCTCATTTTTATCCGAGATTGTTTATTCGTAAGTATTTACTAGGGTGTATTTTATCATCCACATCCATGTTTACTCAATATGTAATATTATTTCCATCCACCTAAAATTGTTTAAATCCATTTTTACCCTTCGGTGAGTTTTTAGTAATACGTATGAAAGGAATCTTTTGTCGTTTTTCGTACGAGGTACTTTTTGACTTTTCCGACAAAAGTACGAAGAATGTTTTTTTAACTTATACGGCACGAACGGATTTCTACTGTGTTATAAAGCCTTATTTTCATGAAGCTTCCTCTAAAAGATTTCATGACTATTTTCAATAAAATCTCTTTCTTTTAAAATTGCATGATGTTTTGTGAAAAGAAATTGATTTTGAAGAAGAAAGGATATTTTCCTCAAGAATTCATTTCAAGTGTTTTATAAAAATTATTTTCCATCTAAGATAATAAAGGGTTCTGTTTCTATCCATATTTTTACATTGATTTGACTATGTTGTGATGGAATTATGTTTATGAATTCCTTTATCTTATATGAATTGATTTATGATGTCATGATGTTTCAAGAATCCCATTTTTGTTACATGTGTTATGCGATGATGTATGTTTTATGATTATGTGGAACACATAGGAAAGGATTCATTATAAGATGGGTGGGACCTATATCTCCCTCCAATGCATTGGGTAATGATTTTATATCTCATGAGATAGACATGGCTGGAACAGAAGGTTATTTCGGTTCAGTGATACAGGACTGAAACGAGGAGTGAACTCGGTTCAGAAAGGGACTTTGTCCACTAAGATAGTCTTGAAAATGAGTTATGACTAACAAGAAATGATTTTCCATGATTATGTGTGCATTCCACAAAGTTTCAAGTTTCATGTTATGATTATGGGGATCTCATTTTCACTTCTATGATTTATCCCATGTTATGATATTATGAGCTCTTTTGCAGGTTAAGATTTTCAAAAGCTATGTTCTTATGTATATGATGTGATTGATATTTCTTTTGTTTACCCTTACTGAGCATTTGAGCTCACCCTTTTATGTTTTCTTTTCCCCAGGATATAAAGAAAGGTTTTTAGGTAAAAAAATGGAAGATCTTTATGGGAGATATTGAAGATCTTTCCCCACGATTAGAAGATTACGTTCTGAGTTTCCAAAGACACTAAACTATTACGATCCTTGTGTGTGTGTTTTTGTTATGTACTAAGTATTCCGCAAAAGTAATGTAATGTCCATGTACGATAAGCTTCGGGTCCCTACAATAATTAATGTATATTATTTTAAAAATTTGTATGTGACTAAATTTTAACTAATTAATTATCTATATCGTATTGGGTTTCCTTCATTATTAGAAATATTTTCTCTAAAATATAATAAACAATATGATTTACATATTTAATTCCAACAAGATAGGATTAACTAAGATTAATATTTGATTTGTGAAGAGTAAATTAGGTCAGTAATATACTATTACATGACTTATACTTCCTTCTATGTATTAATCCACTAAAATTTTGTTTTTTATTGAGAGTGAATAAGAAATACAACAAATAAAATTACATATAACTAATGGAACAATAAATGAAAAGAATTATGAAATAAAACTAAAATGTATTAGTAATGAACTTCCATAATATGAATTTCAGGATTATACTATTAAATAACTGATGATAAAAGAAATGAATGAAGATAAATTGTATTTAAATCTATATATCATGGTCTCATATAATGATTTACGTAAATACACATCATTTTGTATAATAAATTACAAGTCATGTATAAAAAATAATGGTTGATTACTTCTTCATTTGTGATGATACTCCTTGAATAGTGAATAATATATCTATAAATCTTATATATTCTTCAATAATTTGTATATTTCTGCCACCATAATTTTAATTCAAATCCGTTTAAATAGGCCTAATTTTTTTTGTGTCAAGTGAAAAATATCTCCAAAAAATTACCAAATTTTCAATTTATTTTGGTGATATAAGACCATCAGAAATAGTAAAAATATGATGAAAAGTTATTAGTAATTTCATTAATGTCATTGTGAACATCCCCTTGGTGTTAAAATTTTAAAAACTTATGACAATAAATAAAAAACCATACAAAGCACCCTAGACCATTTTATAGATCAATGGTGAACACTTAAATATTCAATTTAATTAAAACATTGTTACTTTAAAACATCATTAGTGGTTAATTATCATCATTAGTTATATAAATTATCAAATTAATATCTTTTAATAATAAAATACCTCTTAAAATTAACCTCTAAGATCAATAATTTTTCATGAGACTCTTTTATATAAGCATTTCAAAAATGCTATGTTGTGCTTCAAAATGGTCATTTCTAGTTTATGTTGTCTTATTGGTTATTAATAATCCTCAAAACATACCATTTTATATATAATTACTAGAATTATATTCATATCTCATATATTTATGCCTAATAGAATCCTTTATCAAAACAACCATGGACTTCCTTGATCACTATCACTCTACTTGTATATGATGGGTTCATAATTATGGTCAATTCACACACACTATTTCACTTCACCAGCATCATTACAATGAAACATCACTTCTTAAATAGTATAGTAAAAAATCATCAAAAAATCTATATATTCCATTCATTTCTTATCTATACTCGTTTTTTTAATCATTTCATCCTATATGTACTGAAATGTATTCTATAGATCTGAATGAAATAAAAAAAATTAATTTTATTCTCATTATTTTAATGTTCTCCAAATTCTTATAATAGTTAAAACTACCATCAAGAAGTAAAAACCAATAAATAGATAAAACATCATTTTTTATGTTATAATTTATCGACAATTCATTTGAAAAATTATTGTGTCAAACTCTTGGAAATTTAAACATTTTATTTTCCTTAAGAGAAATATCCACATCTAATATTAATTAAAACATAAATCATAAATGGAGAATTTTATTTCACAATTATAGTAAATAAATTTAAATAATTTAAAGTTTTAAAATAAAAATTCTCAACCAATTAATAGTTTCATTTCATTCCCCCCCCCCCTTAATATTTCAATTCCAAGAATATATTACCTTTTACTTTAATTTGTTAAAATTTTAAAAGTATTATTATAGAATTTTGAACTGCCTCTCAAAAAAATAATTTTCCCATTAATCCACATAATTTTATTTTGAGTTTCATGAAATATAAATTATATTGACTATATCCATAAGATTTCCTGATATCCTAATATTTATAAATAAATAAAACCCCATAAATAAATATAATATTCATTAATGACTTAATAACATTGATGGTAATGGTTTTCTGTTAATAATGTAAAAAATATATATTCAAGCCAATAGAATAATTCTTACCTTCTAATATAAAATGAATGATATACTATTTACCTTATTTAAGGTCGTCTCATTAAAATTATAACACCAATAAACTTATTTATCTTTTTTTCATAAGCTCACAAATCATAATAATTATTGTAATATAATAATTTACTTTTATTCAAGACATTATTATCTTTATTTTTTATTGTTTGTATATACTACATCAAATAAATTGTGATAAAAACTAGGTTTTGATAATCTTGATTTGTCTAAAGATAACCTATCATATTCTCCATTTCTTTGTACATTCCAACCTAGTCAATATTATGAAAATTTTATTCCCTCACAATTATTCTATTTTGTGTCACGAAAAAAAATTCAAGTTGGATTTGAAGAATATATAGACATATAATTAGGCTTCCTATAATATATTTAAGTGTCACTACATGGTTAATGAATGATAAAACATAGTGTATGACTCATGGTTATAAGGGGTTAAAATAATCAATTAAAGTAATCAACAATAAAATTGTATTTTAAACTCAAAATGTTTAAATAATAATAATAATAATGTTATAGTGGTCAGTAACCTAGGAATATATCATGAAATATGGTATTATAAATATTAAAAAAAATTATAACTATCATAACTAGGAAATTTAGTATCAGTTAACCACATCATGTATTGAATAAAAATAATAATTTTATTTAATTATAATTTAAATAAATTAAAGATAAAATCTGATATCATTGAAAAAATAAAATAAAAAATAAAAAAACATTAATTGTGAAACATTAAAACAATTATAGAAATATCATTAAAATTTACAATCATTGGTATTCATATTTTAGATCAATATAAAATGTATTTATAAAGTCATGGTGCCTCTTAGATAAATTATTTGAAGACAAGAATCCATGTATTATATTTTTTGAAACATATTTATTAATTCCATATGAAAAATATGAAATATTTTAAAACTATTTTCATGCTAAAGGGAAGAAAAAAATATATAAACGTAAAAATATGAATCCCATTTTCTAGAAATTTTATCATCAATTTCATAGTTTTCCATTTTATTTTTTACATAAAAATTGAAAATATAATGTAGTAAAGTGAATGTTATATACAAATTTAATTAAACATTATAATATAAATGGGATCAATATATGATAATAATAATAAAATGGTTTATATGGTAATTAATAATGAGAAAAATACATCTTGTATCTTAGTTGTAGTTTATTTAATATCATTACAAAGAGTATACCTCATTGTGTGTCACAAGATAGAAGAATAGAAGGATGTTTCATACTAAAGTTCTACCATTGCCTTATATTTTCCCAATAATTAGAAATAATTATCATTATATTTCATCATAGTATAATGACATTTTCAAACAATGAAAAAAATGCTCTAGAAATAATTGAAGAATGGATATATAATTCAAAAACTGACCAAATATTTTAATTCTATTATTCTAACATATGAACATGAATATACTCTAAAATAAAATAAAACCCATAATATTTCCATTCTTCTTCCCCCTATTCATGTTCTTTATGATATAAATACTATAATTTATAGAAAATTTACAATACACTCCTGTTTTATCTATCTACTTTTTCTCTTCAATAATTATAACTATCCCATAAATATCCTTATCTAAGTAAATCTTATTATCATCATATGAATATATTCATTCTAAAAATATTATAAATTATTACTTGATTTTGTGTTTATTTTAACCATGTCATCTTATCCTTGGAGAATTTCCTTTTATTATTTATCATTAAATAAATGAATACAATTTACATCCATAGTTTCAACATCAGTCATTTAGAATTATTATACCAAAAATTATTTTAATATATATAGTCTCATTCATAATATGAATCATTATGTTTTCAAGCTTGTATGTTTTAACTTTTGGGATCACTTTTGTACAGTAGAAAGTTATTGTTTCACCGTTATTGAAATTGGTTCTTCTTATATACCTGAGAGTGAAGATAAATTGAGTCTTCTAAATTTTGTGACCACTATTTTATGTTTTTCATTAACCATGATGTTTAATACTTTTGATATCATGTATAATCAAATGGTACCCGATAATATCCATAAATGTTTAATCCATATTGATAACACCCATGTGAAAAGGTAGTTTTAATTAAGATAAAAACATGTAGCCAAAAACTAAATTAATAAAATAATAAATGGGTAATAAAATAATTTGATCTAATTATTTGAAACATGATTTTCAATCATCATCGTTATTCCTCTATAATGTAACCAAAATCATAATTGTCTAACTAGTATCATTAATTCTAATGGGATATCCTAGTTTAGAAACATTATAATTGAACCATTAAATGACTACCAGCTTTTAGAATAGTGAAAATATAATGATGATCCCATGTGTAACATAGATACCAAGATATAACATTAAAAAAAATTATTTATCAACAACTATGTCATATTTTGATGTCCAATTTTTATTAGTATAAATTATTTCATTGTTAATGATGATTTTGAAGAGAGACATATTAATTTTATATGATTGTTTATCAATAATGACAAAAACTAAACATTATTATCAAATTTTAAATAATTGTTTCATTATTATAAATGTTTGAGTTATTCATTGTACCATTTTTGGACAATATGAGTTTAACATCTGAACGATTAATCATTACATTAATTAAAAAAACAATTTTCACTATGTTTTCATAAAAAATAAAAAAAATTATCCCACTCAATTTTTTGGAAATAAATATGCAAAACATGATGGATTACCATATTAATTAAACACGATGGATCAAATATTTTACAACAAATATGATATATTTAATATGCTTTAAAATATTCTAGTAAATGATTTTAGTTTATAATAAAGAAGAATAAAAAATTTCAACCACATCATCTTCATTCATCCCACTTTTTTCATTGATGTTATCCACTCATGGTCACTTTTTAAATAAATAATTTAAAAAAAACATCATATAATGAAAGATAATGTAATGGAGCTATGAAATAATTGAATAATATTACAAAAAATATATTAATTAATATGATAAATCCACGGTATGAATTGAATTATTGTATAATTAATTAATAAATAAAAAGTAAATAATAATAATAATTTTTCCTAGATTTATAAATCTTAGTCTCATTCTTTAATTGATTTATGAAACTCTTCATTTGGTATAATAAAATTAATTTTTATTTGTTGATTCCTTGTCTTTGATTTACACTCCTCATTTAATAGAAAGAAAATATTTCTATATTTTATGTCATATTATTCCATTCAAATAATTATTTAAACTCAAATACATTAAAAATGGGACTTACATGTTTTATTGAATGTTTTAAATATATCTAAAATATCCCATCCCTATTTCTATGTCATATAGATTCCTATCAACTATAAAAATTTATAATAAATATAGAAAATTGGTTGGGACATTCCACCATATCATAGTGCACTTTCTCATCACTTTAGGAAGTGAAATATGGATTAAAATAGCCATAATGTCTAGAAAAAACACACTATACAAAATGTTAGAGAATAGGACTATTTTAAAATATTTCATACAAAACTTAATATATTCCAATTAGTATAATATGTATCTATATATTCCCTATCATAAGTTTTTATCTAAATTCACTAAAATAATCCTTTACAAGTAAAAAAATCATCCTCCAAATTCTCATTAATGATCATAGACATGTATAACATCTCATTCACAATACATCATCACCATGGATTGTTATGGTACAAAATGACTACTTCCAAATTATAATTTGAATCTCATCTTTAAATTATACTCATGTCTAATAATTTTCTCTATCATTATGAGTGTATTATAATTTATCATATATTTAAAAAATAATAATAGACTATATTTATATGTGCATGGTCTTCTTCATTTAACTTTTGTCTCTGTTTCCCTTGCTATGAATTAATTTTATCCATTTCAAACATCCAATTTCACTTATCTATCTTTATATCACCAAACCATTACATCAAAAATGGCATAGGAAAATCCATTTTTAATAAAACAATACATGCATGTCAATTATTTCTCTACTATTCCAATTTTTCTGGTGGTTTCATAACCTAGAGTATATCATCATGTTTTTAAGAGATATACATTTCATAAACACCTTCAATTTTTATCATTTTCTACAAATTGCATACAAACTCATCAAATTCATCAAAATAACATCATAACATTAAAACCCAAATATTAGGTAAAATATGTTCATTTCCGTAATTAAAATATATTTAGATTCTGTATTTAAAATTAATCTATAAGTCATGTTTTATATAATTTTTATTATATCAATATATCTATTTCCTTTAATATATTAGAAGGGTGGTTTCATATTTCATATCTTTTGGAAATAACTCTACATCATTTTACAAGTTAATAAATTATGTTTTCATCAAGTACACCACATGATTGGAAAATGAAAAACAGTATCCCCTGAAAATAAATATTTCTTACGATCTATTTCGTGATGTGAATATTTATATACCCCATATATCTACTTAAACAATTTAAATAATCACCGAAAAATTAAAATATAAAAAAAATCTACATATCTTTTTGAATGTTTATTATAATGGTAATGTAATTATTAAACATAAAATTTAAAAAATATGCATCATAAATGAAAAATGAATGCCAGAATCATCTAAATGGAGAGTTTGATAAAATTAAATTAAAAAAGACACATTCCCTAATTTTTCCAATTCTCATTAATCAATAATCAGGTTTATTATAATCCTTAATAAATAACCAATAATTTTTTCCACCACCACTGATCCACTATCTATTAAATAAAAAAACTCTTTTATAAAATTAATATTCAAAAATAATTTATTTCAACAACACTTTTATAAATAAGAAAAGAGATTGAATAAGAATCTACTAGGTAGGTGTGAAAAAATGGGGTTTTTAAGGATTAAAACTTCTTATATAACCTATCATAATTATATATAATATTTTATTTGATCCTATTCATGACGTTATATGAATTAATACCCAAGTAATATATGTTCTTATTTGTTTCATATGTTACAATGGAATTCTCACACCCCGACATGCGCGTTTATTTTATTTTATGATTTCTTTGACTTTAAATTATTTTTCTGTGGTTCGTGTTCAGTATTGGACTAGGTTTTTGAGTTTTTGTTAAAAAGTGCACTTTTTGACGCGACGTCATTTGGCGCGCGAGCGGAACACGTTTTGGAAACTCTGCATGGCTCCACTCGGGTAACTGCGCATCCCATTGCACATTCCGTTGTCTTTGGAAAGTTGATATAAAATGTTTTGTATTTAAAAATGTGCATTTATTAGAGTTTCGTTTAAATTTTTATTGTGTTAAGAATTTTATTTCTATATTATGAATACTTTTATTATCTTGAAATTTTATCTTCATGTTGTCATTATTATCATTCTAATTGTCATTCTAATTATTATAATTAAATTGATGTTAATTAATGCAATTGCTAGGAACTATTTTATCGTTGAATTATAAAGATTACTAGTTGATTCATTATTATTTATTTAGTAGGAGTTTAATTATATGAATACACCTATATATGGATATATAATATTTTAGTTGTTTCTATTTATTTATTTTATTTATTTTATTGACATTATTATTTTTATTGATTTGTTTTTTTCCCCTAACCCTAGCGTGGATCCTTTTATTTTTTCTTCCCCTCCTCTCATGCTGCAGCCGCCGCCCCCGCTTGGCCCTCCGCTCCTCCTTCCAAAATCAGCCAGCCGCATCTCCTCTCCACTGGACCGCCGGACTCTCCGCACCCTCCTTCCCAGCGCCGTAGCCCTCGCCCTCCTGTTTTCCATCTCAGCGCACCCCTGCGCCTCGGCCCACTCCTAACCGGCTTCTCCCCGTCCACACCCCGCACCCCTGCAGCGCCCGGCCAGCCGCTGCACCCTCCTCTCCTCCTTGCCGCACAACAGCCGAACAACAACTCCGCTTCAGTTTCCCTCCTCCTGACCGCCTCCTTCCCCTCACACCCGACCCCCTGCAGTTCGGCGCGCAACCCCTCCCCCCTCGGCTCAGCGCGGCACAGCAGCAGCGCGGCCTGCTCCCGGCCGCGCAGTCCTCTCCTAATCAACGCCCCGGCCTGCACCCTCTCCCTACTGCCTTCCCGTCGCCCTCCTCAGCAGCCCAGAGCCCGACCCTCCTCTCTGTCCGTAGAGACCACCAGCCAGAACCTCCCCTTGGATCTCCTCCCGTAGCACGTAGCCAGCCGCCTCCTGCTCCCCTTTGAATCAGCCAACACGCACCAAGGGTCGGAGCGGCTCTACCCTCCGGCGCAGTCCCTCTCCTCTGTCCGCTGCTGCTCAACCTGACTCCCGGTATCTGCCGCCCAGCAATAGCACCTCTTTGCGGCTACGCCTCCAGCACGACTCCCTTCTGCCGGGCTTCTTGAAGCAAACCCCCCCAGGTCTCTTTTTATTTTATTTGATTTTCACTTTTATGATTACTATTAATATTGCTGTTATTATAGTTATTATTATTATTTTTATTTTTATTGTTATTGTCATTTTTATTTTACTAGTATTCTTATTATTAATAATATTATTATTATTTATTATTATTATTATTATTATTATTATTTTGTTATTATTATTATTATTATTATTATTGTTATTTTTATTGTTATTATTATTATTATTAATCCTATTATTCTTATTATTGTTATTATTATTATTATTATTATTAATACTATTATTGATATTATTATTACAATTATTATTATTATTATTATTATTATTATTATCTTCATCATTGTACCCTTTTGGTTCATGGGTTTTAATTGATGGTGAGTTTTTATTTATTGGTTTATGATTTTTAGGACCCGCGCAGGGCGTTTCCGAGTGAGCGACATCGATGCGCTTTGTTTCCGAGGTTCCGTCGTCGTCGCGCTTTGGTTTCAAGGTGAGCGCTTTTTCCCACCACTTGGTTTCGAATGCTCTGGTGAGTTTTGGATGTGTCTGAGTCCTTGGTTTTGATTATGCAGAGTGTTAGACCTTGTCACGTGGTTTCGGACACACGTCGTTTCATCGCGACTTGGATCCGAGGTTGTTGTGTCGACGCGCTTGGTTTTGAGGTAGGTTCCCTTTGCACTGCTTTTAAAATTTAAGTTATATTATTTCATGTTGTTTGCGCACCCTAATTGTTCAAAATCAACATTTTATTAATTGTAATAAATATGAGATAATATACGATAATTAATTTTTAATATAAGATGGTTAATTTTTTTTAAATGGTTATTTAATGTCAAAAGGAGACGTTTATATTATACACGACACATGAAACATCCTTTTGACGAGCGGACACCCAATAATGAAAGAATTCCCATTTGGCTTTTAAACATAATTCACGGAATATAAAATAGAGTTCTGGTTTAATGAGAAGTGATTTCTTTTGAAGCGTGAATAAATACATTGGTTCGTTTGAGAAATTGCCCGGTTGTCTCTTAAAGATTATTTGGAAAAGAAAATGGTTTGGTTTGGTTTATAAAAATACTGGAAACCTGTGAAGTAGTGTTTTGTGGATTCTTCAAATAGTTTTAAACTGGTTTTGGTAGTAATTGTGAACTGTATTAAATGCCCGTTTGGCACTTTATGGAAAGCGATGGAAATGTTTTTATAAAAACCCTCTTAGGACGACTCTCATGCCTTGGTTGCGATTGATTGTTGGGGAGGCCGCGCTTAGAGGCTCTCGGGTACTTGAGTGGAAAAAGGCATGAGGTTGTCCCATGGAGTGGCTCGGGGAATGCTTGTTGTTCTTTATATATATAGATATATATGATTGGATGCTCGGTTGGCATCGGTTGGCTCACCCCCCCTTTTTCTTAAACACTTGAGACATGGGAATCTGGAATATTGAGAGAATATTCTAAGAACGATTGCTGCACTGGTAGGTTATGGTACTGACCAGTGGCCCATAGTAGGTGGATATATTGGGTTTATTGCTATGGGATTTTCCCTCGACCTGCCTGTGAGTGGATGGTCGAGCGTATTGTGCGTTTTGATTTCATCGTGACATGTCAATAAGGATGATTTCTCATGTATTGGTGTCTTCTGGTTTATTCTCGATCTCCTAGGTTCACCCATGTCTATTCAGCTTTTGTAGCTTGCAGTAATGATTATGATGCTCACGTGTATACTTACATTTCCCTTGCTGTATGTTTTACTTTGTGCATTCGGGTGTATTGTTTTCTTTGGAAAATGGTAAAGTGATTTTGATTAGGTTTCTAAAAATTGTTTTCAAATGAACGTTTTTAATCCCTTTTGTACAAATTTGAAAATTCAAACATCACCTTCCTTTCCCTGAAATGTCATTGACACTAATGAAATGAACCCGGATTTTGAAATGGATAAGGGCAATGGTTCGTACTTTGTTTTTCAGTAGAATATTATTAAAAACATACTTTTATAGATTGTAGTTCAAACTTGAAATGATGTTTCTTTTATTTTAAAGGTAGTGCATTGGGAATAGATATCGGGCGAGCCTACTGAGTTTTAATACTCATGCCTATAGCTCTTTTCTGTTTTTAGTGTTTGTGCAGGCTATAGCTTGAGTGCGCTCGCCTAGGGCGACACTTGATCGTTGAGTCGGAGAGCGACCCGCGAGGTCGCACGGAGTTGTTCGGACGTCGTGTTTGGTTAGTTTGATTCCTGTTTGTTCATGTTTAGTCACTTTGTTTAGTTTATCTTTTTTTTCTGCGCTGCTCTGTTTTATCTTTGCATTCTTATTTATTTATATTGGGCGAAATCGTTCCCACAGACTCTAATGATTCCCTGGCGCTTGTCGCCAGCCCGGGAGGATCAGGAACGCCTCTCGGGCCATGTCGCGGACCGACTTGGGTGACCGGTTCAGGGTCGACCCGGGTTGGTTCGTGACAGGAATGATGAAAAGTAATAAATTATTAATTTATTTAACAATCAAATAGTTTATATAACATATTTAAAATTATTATCAATTATATCAAATTAAATGACAATTAAATAAAGTAATTGTGATATGGATGTTATAAAACAATCATTTTTATTGAAAAGTGATATATATCTCTTTGTTACATATTGTTATGCATGTTTTATAAAATTATATATTATATATGAATGTGTTTGGCGTAGACTTTGGTTCATATGTCATTCATAGTTTACACTTATTTCACATGATGATATCAATGTGTAGGATGGCCTTAATATGCTGAAATACTCACAACTATATTTATTGTTAAATATATTTGTTATATATTTAATAACATCATAACTATATATATGGAGAGTCAAATATGATTTTATTTTTTTCATCAATAGATTTGTTAGTATCTATACTGTCAGTGTGGTAAAATTTTTGTAGATAATATTTACACCTATTATTCCCTTACTACTAGGTTTTTGGTGGATTGTATAAAGAGATGTCAAATTTAATGAGAATTTTAATATTTTATGTGACAAAATTTAATTTATGTTTTTTACCTATATGTATATACATATGAGATTTTAATTTATTTGGAATCAATTTTCAACTCTCTAGTGGGTAAGAGCCTATATCATTGTGATTTATAACATGAATAGTAGTTGTTAGCCACTAAAATAGTTCTTTTATGACTATGGTATAACCCATCTAACATTTTCATCATATCAAAAAGGAATTCAATAACGTCCCCTATTGATAATCTTATAAAAAATAATAATTCAGTTTTCAAACTATTAACTCCATAGTATATAATATTTCATCAATATTTCTTGTATGACTACATTGATTGATCATTAATAACACATCCATATAAATATAATCTCCAATAAAAATACCAATTTTATAAATAGTTATCTTTTCAAATATAACATTATTATTTCATAGGTAATGATTCATTATTTGAAAAAAAATTATTGTGTCATATTCATTGATAATGTTCGGGGTTGTATTATATGTTAACCATGTTTCTTGGACCTTCCATCGAGAACGCATCCAAATAAATTTCATCAACTAAAATATTATAAATATCAAAATTAAACATAAACATTCAAACACGTGTACATTGTTATGGTAAATTTAAAATCCTATATTTACATAAAATATATTTGGGGAGTTAGAAAAATACACACACTCTTTATTGGGAATTTATAAAGGTCACTGAATGACTAACCCATGATTGGAAATATTTCGTTATTTATATAAATTTTGAAAAATATCTTACAAAAAGGGATAATCACAATATCTATCATTTAGATTTTATATATTATAAATATATTTGAATTAATTTAATTTATTGTTAATTAGTGGAATTTACGAAATTTCATTTTCATTTTTAGTCAAATTCATAATTAGAAAAACTATACCTTCAGTATTAATTTAAATAATGTGTATTATTTTGAATATAAAACATTATAATATCGTTTTCATATTAAAATGATCAAATATTTATATGGAATATTTTCTTAAAATAACTATTACTATTTTATTTTCTATTGTGATTCATTATTTTCTTGATTTAGGAAACCCATGTTTCTTCAAAGGTTTATCAGATTTTGATAAAACATGTGTTTTCTTAATATCAATTTACACAATAAATTCCATTGTAATTTCTCTTCTAGTACTAAATATTTAGTGTTTCTTTTATTTTTTTATACATCAAATCATGTGTTGGAAAATTTTGGATCTCATTTCCCTTAATATTAATCACATCTATTTTATTAATTTTATAGTTGGTCAACCCATTTATATGTTGATATAAATTGTTATAAAAAAAATTATTTTTTTCTCTCATCTATGACAATTATAAGGTTTACTATTATCATAAAATTCAATTACCATGCTAGTCATGTTGGACATAATCTGGTCTATGTTAGTTCTATTACCTTTAAAATAGAATTTATTTAACTATGACTAGTTAAATATATGGATTATATGGTATTACACTATTTATGGAAAGGTTCCCTAATGTATTTCATATATTTTTCTAACAAATTCCACCTTTTTGTAAGAAAAAAACATTATTGAGATATTTCAAAGAATAGATCTTATATTTATAACACAATATAGTAATTATTGAAAATAATTCCGGGAAATAATGATTTACTTCAATGTGAAAGAGGATGATGGTTTTATTAGTTGCAACATATCTCCATATAGTTCTCCAGAATATTTTTTCTAAAAAAATAATGATTATATAGGTTTATTGACTGACTATATGAGCATAAGGGTGGTATAAATCCCGAATATTTATCCACTTATAAACATTAGTGATCTATTTTATTAGTTAAAATGGACCAAATGGTTTTTATTAATTAATCTATGCTCTATATGTATTCAGTTTCATCATGTTGTCGACTATGTTCCTAATATGGGTTTTAAAATCAAAAATAGAAAATATAAGCATATAGTAAGGCCTAATACAATATATAAATCCACTATTGTATTAATGTAATTATACAATAAGATATTCCATCCATACATATAACCATTTAATGAAGTATTCATTAATGATATCATTTTATATTTGAGATCCCAATAGAACATGGCATGGACATTCGAATTATATTAGAAACATTAATTGACCATTATCAATATGCAGAAATTTATGAATGGTATTTTTAATTACATGAAGTAAAATTTATTAGGTATATTGTCTCTAAAGATGTAATCATAGTGGATCCCAATGATGTAGAAGTGATAATTTCATGGATGGTTCCATTAAATGTTTTTCAGATAATGAGTTCTCAGAGAATTTTTTTATCATGTCATTTATTCATCTAGTATTTCCTTTAATTAGTGTTCCATTTTTAACCATAACAATATAAATACTCAAGTACGTTGGTTTTTAATATTTTAAATTAATATAACATATCTAATTAAGTGACAGAACATTATTCTTATCTTAATATTACCAAATTCATGTTAAGTATCTGAAATATGTTATGATTCCACTTTAGCATGCCATAGTTTCATTATAATGTTGATAATTGAATAATAGATTATAGTTCATGAAAAAAAATTGTCATGAAATAAACTACCGAACAATTTATCATTAAATGGAGGCTTTTAGTGTATGCATAAATATGATGTGAGAATTACCATTTTTAGAGTAAGATATTTGGTAAATATTGAATACAAAATCTACAAATATATCTTTTCTCAGTAGTATCTAAATAATATGCGGTTTTATTGGGGATAAATATCATTAATATTTGATCATAGATTATCCTTATACATCTATAAAAAAATTTCAATCATCTAAAAGGAAATTCTATCTTCAAAATATGTAAGATTCGATATAAAGTGTAGAATTATGTCTCTAATGGAAAATATTAATTTAGATATTACAAATGATCATGATTGGATAAAATGTATCTATATTATGCTCATGTAATACATTGTAATGATATTCTATGAATCCTTATCATCATATAATGATTGTGAATTTTCTTAGAGGCACTTGGTGGTGGTGAAATACATAAAAGATACTCTTAATATTCTAAATCATTCATTTGTGTTCATAGTACTCTTGTGGTATCTAAAATTTATGCGGGATAAATTAATGAATAATTTCCTTCATCCATTTAGTTATTTTATTAAGGTATCACAAATATAAAATATAATATTCATAGGAAATTTTTTTAGGATTTCATAAAAAAGTGACATTGTTAGTTTTGTTTCCCATTGTGTTGCAAATCTTTAAAAATAGAGGGAACATCAATGATTTCTGTAAATACTAATACCGGTTCATTTTTAATAATGAAATATAATAATATTATTATGTATTTTATAAATATCAAACCAAGATATTTAATGTAGTGTTAAATAATTTTGTAAATTAATCATATCCTAACTCGAACAAATCATTCTACTCATTTAAAGGTATAATTTTCTTTTGATGAGAATGATAAATTATAT
Organism: Viscum album; assembly: GCA_963277665.1. NCBI lineage: Eukaryota > Viridiplantae > Streptophyta > Magnoliopsida > Santalales > Viscaceae > Viscum > Viscum album. The sequence goes on along the minus strand of OY728151.1, from coordinate 126,494,170 downwards.
GTTTGGGATATTATGGAGAAACCTTGGGTTTCTACCAGAATGGATTATAATTTCAACCTTATTTATTCGTCTAAATTCATTATATTCTTATAGTTCACACATGGTAATTATGTCAAAATGACCAGAACATATTACCCATAGAATAATGGACAATCATATAGAAAAAAATAATTACGGTAGGTTATGATATAGTCTTGGATTTTTATTATTAGAGACCATAAAAATATAATTTATCACACTTACAGAAATACTAAAATAATAATAAAATAAATGTACGTTTTGGAAAATAATGAAGTCCTTGTCATCACAATATTTTCTTTTCTCAGTGATAAACCTCATAAAAATTCTTTTCTTGGAATTAAATTGGACTAAAAAACATAGAAACTCACTAATGGATGGAAAATTCCTTCTGATAGGGATGTGGTTTCACTAGAATTCTATTACATTCCCAAACACCTACAAAACACAATTTGGGACTCATACACATGTTCCATGGTGTGTAACCCTATGGTCACATCATCATAAATTACTTCCAGGAAACTAGGAAGTCTATCCAAAGTTGCAGGCACCTACAGTGTGATATGAATTCATGTAAGACCCACAATCCCCTCCTCCTCATCAGTTTAACAATTAATTAAGGCTTTTATTATCTCTGATAAAACTTTTAATGACCAAATAAATAGTCCCTACCATCAAAATGTTGTCTCCTCTAGGAGATAACTCACACAACTTTTCATTCCTAAGGTTTCCACAAGGCCCTATTCCTATGAAAATCACTCAATGGATGTATAAGGCCATGTGATGGGGAAGGTGTTCATGGGAATTATATTCCGTTCCCAAACCCCTCTATACTAGTATACGGTGGTTAGGAACATTTTCCATGGTCTGAAACTCTAGGGACACACTGTGAAACCCTACTAACAAGAAGTAGGGTAGTTTTTCCATTGTCATGGGAACTTAGAGAATGACCTGAATTAAAATGGGACTCTCTATAAATATATATGTTTCCATTAATGTTTAATTAAAGGTTTTATTAGTATTTAATATATATATTATAAAATCATGTTGAATTTTGAATAATATCATTCAATAGATTGCTATGAATGTATTTTTACAAATAGGCCACTCATCATCAAAATATGTTTTATTCGAAGAAAGGTAAAACAAGAAATAAATCAAAACCCCCTACCTCTATAGGGGCATGAAATATTGAAGAGAATAGGAATATTATCTAATCAAGCTACCCCCTAGGCTTTATGTTTTCTATGGTATGAAACCAAACATTCTCTAAACCAATAAAATCCAATGATGATTGGTGGTCCACTACATTGTTACCTTCCCTCTCTGTGTGTGATACTTTATTAATGAAACTTAGAATAGATCTACACTTTATGATGGTATAGTCTTTTGAACAAGTTCTGTTTGAACATCAGTGTAGGGAGTTTAGAACTATTAGTGAATCCGTTTCAGATTCCCTAATCACTATTCCACATTGACGGCATTGACATATAAGGGATTGAATACCAAATAGAGTTTCTAGATTTCCTCTATTCATTGGAGGTGATGACTATTGGAATTCTTGATCGATGATAATGCATTTCTACATGTTTCAATTTGACTAACTCACCAATGGATGGGGAATAAAGGGATCCTAATATCCATATTTATTATGAATTTCTATATATAAAAAAATGTAATAGGATTTACATAAATGCCCAATTTTATTCATAAATATTTTGTAATGAATAATTCATGAACGATTTCATGATTTAAGAAAATCATTCCAAATTATATACATGTTATCAGGTTCAATGATGTGGAATTCTAAGATGATTACTCATATTAATAGTTATTATATCTTCAATAACAATAAAATTAAAAAGGGTTCAAGGGGGAATGTAATCATTTGGTTTCAGTTTTATGGTAACTTCATAACTATAAGATGATTCCTAGAATGAATATATAAGATGAAATTATAATTAGAAGTCATTTTTTCAAAAAAAAATCATCAAAAAATAATCCATATGGAGAGAAAAATTTTCATTTTAAAATTTATATATTTCAATTGAAAGGGTGTTATATGGGCGAGGTAGAAGATGAAACATTTCATTGTGCGGCATATAACAATAGAGTCTTGATAACTAACCAAAAATATTCTTCTGTCTCTTTTATATCCACTAAAAATCCTTCAGATATCTTCAATAGTTCCAATGGGTTAAAGGGGTATTTTATTTACAAAAGGGGAAAATAGAAATATCAAACATTAAATTATTAACATAATTAAAGTCTTAATAACGATTTCTACCACATTATATAGTCTATGATCTCTATTATAACCATAATGCTTCGTCCCTTATATCAATGTGATACAATATTATTATGATGAATTTATTCTTCACTAGTAATATTTCAAAAACCATAACTTCTATATCTATAGTAATTTTTACAATATTCTATATTTTACAAAAAAAATTGGAATTTAAAATCATGAATATTATATTTCAAATAGGTTTAATAATTTTTTGAATAATTTGGAAATTATTTTCCTATTTGGTAAAATAATATTTTTCATGGTGATTTATTAGTGATGTCTCTAATATTTTCTTATAACTTTTATTTTCTTAAAAGGAAGTAAAAATACCAAAAAAATAGTATAGTTTAGGTTCATTAAATTATCAATCGGTTGGGTACCTTATTCCTTCAGTTTCCATAACAAACACTTTATAATTTAATAAATTAATGATATGTCCTCTCTCATATATTATGATGGGGTTGAATTTCTTATATCCTGGGGTATTGGGGGACTCAGGTAAAACCATGGGTTGTCATTTGAATAAATGTATCCTCAAACTGATACTTTACAATTTTTAGGGATTTTCTTATTTATGATTTTCATTAAAGTATTTTTGTTATATCAATATTAAAATAATTATTTATTCCTAATTTAGAATAATTTTACAATATATTTAATATATAATGATGAAATATTGCATTTGGATATCAAATTTATACTATATACATAGAGAAATATATTTGTGTGCTTCCTCCATATTATCTCATGTGGGTGAAAGGGTTTATTTATTGTATTAACTAATTTATGGTGCCTATGACATTAATGGGGGGGGTTCATCAGATTACACAAGGGTGAAATGGTTAATGATATATTATACATCATACCCTAATACTAGTTTCTATATTAGAGCATGATTAATCTATACCATTACCAATAATAGTGTGCTTTTTGTTCTCGATGAATATAGTTTATTAGTATTCTAAGGGTGAGTAGATTAATTTTCATCAAATTATTGATATATTAAATTATCTTAGATTCTGATTATTGTACAAATTAAGTTGAATTGGTTTTTATTTTACTTTCCTAGCACTTGTATTTTAATATCCATGATCAGATATGAAATTGTATAAAATAATTACTAACATAATAATAATGATTTATTAAATCATTATTATCTACATTTTTCTTTTATTACCTACACATTGTATTATATTAGACTGGTACAAATTATACGTCTCTACCTACTATGTAATATGTACTCACACAACACAAGTCCTTTCGTGAGATATATGTAGAAATTATTAGACATGATTTTAGAAAAGTGAACAAAAAATAAATGATTGACTCAAATAGATATCAATAGTTCTTAATGAAAATAATTTAGTGGTTTGAAGTATAACTAAATATTGTATTTTTTAGGATATTTTAGGTTCCCCTTTGGGATGAGACATTCATAGATCTTTTTTTTAATTTCCTTGATGTTCTTTTGTTCACATTATTAATTTTGTATATCCATGATAGTTAAAATAATAAATTTTTAGGAACTGAATGTTTTATTGTTTTTTATGGATTTAGGAACATATTGAAACTTAGTGTATTATCGAATAAATTTATTGGTTCTCATTCAAGAATAATATTTTTCATTAATTTATCATTTCTATTTTGGATAGGTCATACACATACCTTGGTAATGATGGTTTTCTCAATGAACCATATTATATTATAGTATCATTAAAATATGTAATATTAACTCCCTAAATAAACTCTATTTTATATTAGAATTTATATAAACCTATAGATATAAAGAAACATTTATAAGGTGTTGTGGAGTCTTGGTTAAGATCAATGGGTTATCCTCGTTGGGTAATTCTATATGCTATTTTTTGAGAGATTACTATACATCCAGATCGACCAAATGACCTAGTACAAAGTTATAGATTTATTTAATGGTCGATAGTATAATGATAATTACTTAAACAATATTATTTATTTTCTTAAGAGTGGTTTTTATTAACTAAATAATTTCTACTTTTGTTTTTATGATTATCATTATTTGAGGAGAAGGTATTACCACTTGAAAAATATTTTTTAGAATATTTTTTTATGAAATATTTATTTTCATTAAAAAAATACCTAATGGAAATAAATAATTTAATGATATCTTAATTTGAATTAGATGATTTTAATAAATTAATAATAATCAAACAACTTATTAATGTATTTTTTTAGTTGTCAAAATTCAAAATGTTTTTGTTTTTTACATGTGTTTTTCCTAACTCGAATCCATAAACTAATGTTTTGTCTTTCCACCATTCATCTGTGTGGTTAATATAACTATATATTAACATGGATTGGTACTATCAAATATGAAGTGAGCTCCCTACTCCATCCTCCCATAATCCCAGTTTAGATTAAATAATTATTCATCAATCTCATGTATTATCGAAGATGAATCTAACAATGTATATGTGTACATAGTATCTCACCCCAACCTCATTTACTTTTTTATTTTATTATTTTATTGGTATTGAATCTATCTGGTTGAGTTTTAGGTCATGTACCTGTTGAAATTTTCAAATTTTGGGAGTCTTGAAATATTTTTAGCTTGAGCATGTGTAGTCCATGATTAGTAGAAACTACACAGCCCTTCAAAGGTAATTGGGTGTAAGGTCTTGCAGATGGACAGAAGCTATCGCACAATTGGCACACAGCCAGCTAAAATTGTTAGGTTGGATGTGTGGTCAATTTCTTATTGGGTAGAGGATACACATGGTTGGCACCTGATTTAGTTAATTGTTGAGTCATGCCAGATAATTTAAATCTAAGAAAACCCACTTTCTCTCCCTCTCTACCTTTTATCCCCAAATTGCACCCTACTCTATTGTATTTTTTTGTCAAATTAAAGGGTTCCCAAACCCTCTCCTTTGTGAATCTTCTACCTCTATGGTTCAATATCCATGCTTCTAAGGTATTATTCTTATGGTTCTGTCCCCGCTTTCTTCCACTTTTTTCCCTTATTCCTTGGTTTATAGGGTTTCCTTGTAGGGTTTACCTTTTGGCCAAAACCTAATGGATACAGTTGATGATTGGGTTTATTTTTGGCTTTATTTTCTAATTTTCTAGGGTGTACAGATAGACCTTCGGGGTATTTTCTTCCTTTTCCAGTATATTCATTGCATTTCAATGCTGTTGAGGTAGGTGGATCCATGTTTTTCCATTTCGATGTATTCTATTGGTTCTTGGGTTCATTTAAATAATTTTAAATCATGGTTTTCATTCTTTTGATGAATTTTCCTATCCAATTATGATGTTTTAGGATTTTTAGATTTTCTTAAATGTTATATTTCAAATGATCTTATAATTTTGCCTAAGTAAATATGCACTTTAAGTGTTTGTTAAAAAGTCATGTATTATTTTAAATATGATATTGGATGTTTTGATATTTTTTTAGCCTTATTTATTTTATAATAACATTTTTTATTGTGGGATTGGAATTTAGTGTGTGAAATAAATGATTTTAAGGCATAACGTTTATTTATGGCATATTGTACAGGTTGGAAAACATGTTTTATTTCATTGAAATTGGTTTTGGAGATATATAAAGGATACCTTTTCCCATTGGATGTGGGAATATCCACATGTTCATAGTATGAAAACATGTATGGGAACACAAAGGATGAGGGCCTTACCTAATCCAAAACCCCAGATTTCAAAACATTTCTCATTTCTCCTTCTCTCCCTCTTTAAAAACCATGGCCTTTCATTAAAATACTCTTTGATACAAGTGACTCAAATGTGAATTCAATTTTTATTTATGAACCCATGGCATGTTTCATATTTCATATAGGATGAGTGGTTTCTATGTGTAGTGAAAAAGTTTGGAACATTTAGAACATTTTGAATGCTTTAATTTTGATCTGGAAATGGCATTGGAAGGGATATTGGATTTGAAACTAAATGGATCATTAGACATTGTGTGTATGAAAGTAATTTTTTAGATATTTTTTAGAATTAATTGGGTTATGTGCTAAAATTAATAGTGTTTAAGGCTAAATTTCCACTTTATGCAGTTTTGGAAATAGAATGTGGTTTTTAATGTGTAATTGACCAGTTGTCATCTTAGAATGTTTTTAAGAAATTGTTTACAAAATTTTGTGATATGAATGTCTGGTTGGAACCTTTTATGATTTTATTCATATATAGTGGTCATTCTAATTGGGGATTACACTGTATGGGTTATCATATAGGTGGTGTTCATGTTTGGGGTAGGCAAATTCAGTGATATTGAGTAAGGTGAGTCACGTATGAGAGGGACTCCAACTTACATATTATACTATTACAATGGTTTCATGTGCCGATTTTAGAGGATCAAATGACAGTTTCTGATCAACACCAATTAGATAGTTTGGTACCCCACAGATTTTATTAGAGGCTACCAGGATTCTGCCATTTGATTGGTCTGTTGATGGAGTCCTGCTGTTTGTGTAATATAAAGTTTCATTGTATGTCAGAGGTGGTTCCGAACCTAGTACGTCTAAGGATCGCTCTAGGGATTTTTTTTAAAAACCCATTTTTACAATCTATATTTTCTTGTTTACCTTATAAATCACTTTTTTCTTATTTATTCCACCAGTTTACTTTTCTGACTAACATGGTAATGTTTTGTTTCAATTTTGGAATGGGTTTTGGTACTTAAATGGTAACATGTTTTTGAATAAAGGGATGTGGTGTGCGTTGTTTTAACAACGAAATGAATGATTGTTTACTATAATGTTAATGATTTATTTTTATAATTGTATTTGAAACTACTATTATGGTATTTTTCTGGGAAAGTTGAGGCATGGATTCTATGGTGGTTTCCTACTAAATTGTTTTTCTTACACCCTACATGTACCCCTTGGTGTTGGTAAACCCGATCTACTTTAAACATTCAACTTAATTTTCATGATGTCTATTTGAGCTGGCTCTTGGAGTGGTTATGTCTTGGGGATGGTGGTGACTAAGAGGCCACATGTCGATCTTGGTAGCATAGTTCATTTTCACTTTTGTATTTCAGTTTTTATTTTGTTTAGCTATTATAACTGAATAGGTTTATTTATGTATTTAAGATTCAGTTTTTGGTGGTTATTCCACCTGTTCTATTTTATTTATTTGATTTTGGTTTTTATTTGGGGTAAATATTTTCCAATAGAGTTTATATTTAATTCCAAACACTAGTTCCTGGCCCGTGGAGACTGAGAACGCACATCAAGCCATGCCACAAACCAGGTCGGGTGTCGGGTTGGAGAGAATTTTGTTCTTCATTGTGACTAAATGGTATCATAGGACTTTCATGTTATTGGGAACTCATGAGGTGGGTATGGGAAGAGCGTCCTGAAATATTGATCATTTTGATCCTCGAGTTACCATGGGTGGTCCAAGATTTGAGTATTTTGTCTTTGTTTTGAATTAAGAGATGAAAATGGAGGTGATTCAGTGTTATGTCCTGATATCACATGGAGCAGTGATCCTTGTGGATTCTAATTACATGATACAAGTACACCATAGTGTTAGATTCTTTCATTGGGCATGGCTCACTCACTTGTCATTGGGTTAAGTATGATGACTATTTCCACATTCTGGTAGTTTTGGTGTGAGTGGTGTTTCATCTTGGTCTTGTAAGGTGTAATTTTATTTTAGAATGTTTAAATGTTTTTTTAAATGAGAATCCTTTATTTAAATTTTTCTTGAACATGTAAAATGGGGTTTGAATAAAAAAATTGGTTTTGGAAATTTGGTCGGTTTTGAGTATTGGTAATGGAAGGTTTAGAGTAACCCTTTGTATTCCTTTTAAACATTATCACATGTTAGGTTATGTGTGTGGACAGTCTTTGTTGATACGTATGGATTGGAATTGATGAGCACATATGTGATTGTTCATAGGATTACATAGGTAAAAAAATGAAATTATAGGCTTGGTCATTTCTTTCTATGGTAGCTTTTAAAGTAGGTAAATTATTTTGGAAATTTTTCATTGTATTAGAAATATGGATTGTTTTGAAAAGTGTCTCTAGTTTAAGAAAATTGGTCATTAAACAAAATAGTTTTCCAAATTAAAATTGAAATGAGATTTTCGAAAGGAATATTATTGTTTTTTTGTATGTGTTTGGTTTGAAATCCCTAGTTTTGGATATCGATGTTTTTTAGGATTTTTCCATGGGCTGATGATGGGTTTGAATTGGTTTTCATTATGTGGTTCAAAATATGGATCCTAGAAAAGTCCCCAAAATATCTAATGAGTTATTGAAAGTTTTTGTTTCTTATAGAATATTGCCTATCCTTTGAGTTCATTGAGGATTGTTATAGGTAGTTGAGTGGCTTGAGGAAGATGAACGCATATCCAGATTGATGGGAAATCCTGAATCTTTTAGAGTTTGTGTTGTCATAGGTTTGTTTGAAGGTCCATATTTTGATGAATTTGAGATGTTTTCCCTGCAATTGATGTGAGTTGAGATAAATTAAGAAGATTTTAAGTCTATATTTTCCTGATGGTTCATTCATGAGGATGTGAAGACAATGAAAAGGGATGAGCTCAGGATTGTTCAACAAGGCTAGAAATGGTGAACGCCTTTGTTGACCACTTTAGGGATCTGGTTTCCATTTCTCTCGAGGTAGTGTCACAGGATCTATTGAAGGTTTATATTTTTCTTGGGGGTCTTCATCAATATATCGAGGAGTGAGTTATCTACTCTAAGGATCACTATCCTGAGAATTTTGTGGATGAGGTGTTTTTAGATGAGTTGGTTACTGAAGCATAGGCAGTAAGAAATATGGTGCATCTTGTTTCTCATGATGGTTTTCCATTTAGGAAGAGGGTTCTCCGAGATCAAACTGCTTTTGAAGTGTCTCCTCCATTGTAACAGATTTCTAGTTCTTCATTTCGTTCAGTTGTATGTCACTAGTGTTTCTGGTTCGGTCATTCGAAGCTATCTTGTCACAATCCCCTAAAAACATTCCATCATTGTGGATATATGGGTAATATATAGGGAAATTTTTAGAAGAATTTTCGGAAGAAGATGATCTGATTGAATGAAGCTAATAAATAACTATGATGAAAAATATTCATTAGTCATCAGGGTTCTAGCCACATGCCTTGGATTAAAGCTCATGAACAGTTAGCACTCACCAAGGGATGTGGAAGACCTTGGATTAGTTTTTTATTCATGTTGGGGTGGAAGTGTTTCATGATTTCTTGGTCTTTTTTTACTACCATTGTGAGTTAATCCTTTCATTATAAGGGTGTGATGAACCTTTTATATCATAATATGAATTATTATGGTCATATGAATGTGGATCCAAGAATCAGTCATTTTTTCTTGAGTATTTCTAACCCATTTTTTGGTTGGTTCTGTTTTTAGTTGTTCTCATTGAAGTTGTTTCTTTTTTGTGGATATTAATGAATGTTGCCTCTGTTATTGCCTTGTGACTTTTGGTTTTGATTATTTTCATGGGTTTCCCCTAGTGTTGTGGATTTTTCTTGTGTTGGGAGTTCCTTAGTTCCCAGTTGTGATAATGGTGTTGTTTGGTTAGTGCTGAGAAAGAGAGTCAGTTCCCAGGATCCTGGTTTCCGAGGATGCTCTATATTGGGTTTCCCTGTTTATGTCATAGTGGGGTTGTATAGCTTTTATATCATCCATGTTAGTAGGGTTCTTATGGTTGGGATAACCCCATCATGGTCTCCCCACATTATTATGCTATTGTTTATTCTAGAGAGGTTAGGTGTGACATTTGGAGTGAATAGTCTCCTCGAGGTTCAAGTTTTTCTCAGTTTGGATTGAGCAAGTACTAGAGTTTTGACCATTTTTATCTTGGGTTATATTATGGGGGCCGTAGGTGTCTATGGTAGGGATAAATGTCACACCCCAACCTACGGTACTCTTTTATTTTATTTTTTCTTAGTCTCAGATATTTCCGATTGAGTTTTAGGTCATGTCCCTCATGAAATTTTCAATTTTTTGAAGTCTAGAAAGAATTTTAGCCTATGCACAGGCTCGTACGATTAGTGGAAACCATGTGTCCTATCCCAGGTAACCATGTTGTAGGTACTAGTGTCGTATATAATCTACTACATAGTTGGGGATTGTTCAGCCAAACTTTTCATGTTTTCTAAGCAGTTGGTTCCTTCTCAGGCAGAGGCTATCGCATGGTCAGTGCTGGTTTAGTAAACGATGTGACCAAACAAAGCAGTCATGCTCGATCATTAAAATCATAAAAATTCGTTTTATATCTCTCTCCCTTTTAACCCCAAATAGAACCCTCTTGTCTTTGTTCATTTTCTGTGCACCAGGGGGTTCCCAAACACTATCCTCCTTGGTTGTCCTCCCTCGATGTTTCAATCTCCAAACATCTAAGGTATGTTTCTTAGGGTTTTCCACCTATTTACTGATCTTTCATCATTTCTACCATGGTTTCTATGGTTTCTTAGTTGGGTTTCCATTTTTGTTGAACCCTAATGGATAGGGTTGATGTTTGGCTCGATTTTCTTATCTTCTATAGTGTACAGATTGATCTTTGGGGTATTTTCTTCCTTCTCCAAGTGATTCATTGCATTTCAACATCGTTTAGGTAGTTGGATCCATTTTTTTTCTTTATGATTCATTCCATTAGTGTTTGGGGTTTTTATAATAATTTATAACCATGGGATTCATTCTTAGGAGGCCTTTTCCTAGCTTATAATGATGTTTTGGGATTGGTATATTTTGTTAAAAATAGGATTTCATGTGATCTTTGAATTATGCATAATTAAATATTCACTTTATTTCTTTGATAAAACTCCATGTATTCTTTTAAAATTATTTTGAGTTTTTTGAGAAGTGTCTATCCTTATTTATGTTATGATAATAGTATTGGATTTGGGTCATGGAATTGGGTGGGTGAAATAATTGATTTTAAGTTATGAAATTTATTTTTGTCTTGTTGTATGTGTTGGAAAACATGTTTTGTTTCATTAAAATTGGTTTTAGAGCTATTTTGGTGTGACATTGTATGTGGGGACATCCACATGTGAATGGTTGTCACACATGGATGGGCATAGAATGTATGAGGGCATTTCTTGATCAGAAAAACATTATTTTAAATATTTCCCCTTTCCCCTTCTCTCCCTATTTCAAACCCTTGGTATTTCATTAAATAAATCATTATCACAGGTGGCTTTAATTTGATATTAAATATTATACTTGAAACAATGGATTATTGGGTACATTCAAAACGATTACTGGTTTTTAAATGGATTAAAGCCCATTTTTCACCATTAAAACATTTCTTATGCTTTAACATGGTTTTTTAAATGGCATTGGAAGGGAAATTGGATTTGGAACTAAAGGGAATGTTTGGCCTTGTGTGTTGGAAAGTGATGTTTTGGAAATAGTTTAGAATTAATTTTGTGATATTCTATAAATAATATTATTGAAGGATCAGTTGTATCTTTATGACTTTTTTGGAAGTAGAATGTGTTTTTAAATGTCTAAATGAGAGGTTGGAATCTTTGAATCTTTTTTAAATTTTTTTAAGATTATGTGATATGATGGCCCAGTTTGAAACATTGATAATCTGATACATATATAGTGGGCACTCCTATTGGAGATTAATCAATATAGATTATTATATTCCTAGTGTTTATGTTTGTGGTAGGGATGTGCAGTGATGTTATGTATGGTGATTCATGTGTTTGAGGGCCACATACTTACACAGTGTACTATTAGCATGGGTTCATGGCCAAATTTTAGAGGATTTTATAATGGTTGTTGATCAAATATGATTAGATGGGTTGGAACCCCCTAGATTTAATGATAGGCCAAGTGGGGTTTTCCACTAGATTGGTCAGTTGAGGGTGGCTAGTTGGTTATAGACTATGTAGCTTCAATATAATCTAATAGGTGGTTTTAAATCATGTATGTCCAGCGATTTCTCTGGGGATGGTTAGAAAATCCCATGGTTACTATCTATATTTTATTGTTTAACTTAAACCACACTTATATTATAGTTTATTACTGCTATTTACTTTTCTTCATCACCTAGTACAGTTTTTTTTATTTAGATATGGTTTTTAGTTCTTAAATGTTAACCCATTTTTTGAAATAGGGATTTGGTGTGCATTTTTTTATAAATAAAGCAAAGTTTGATTAATAAAATTAAAATGACTTTTTTTATAAAAGTTTTTCAAACAAGTGTTAAGTGAATTTGTTTGGAAAGGAACCGAATGAATTATTTGGTGGTTTCCTACAGAATTGTTTAGACCACACCCTACATGTTCCACTAGGTGTAAATAGATGTGATCTTTTTTATAGATTTTTCTTCTTTTTTATGTTTTCTGGTTGATTTTGATCATGGAGCATTTCAGTCATGTGTATGGTGTGACTAAGAGGTCATTGGAAGATCTTGGTTGGATAGTTCAGTTTCAATTGAGTATTTTAGTTTTTAGTTTTTCATATATTGTAACTGAATCTATTTATTCATTTATTTGATATTCAGGTGTGGGTTGTTGTCCCACTTTATTGGTTTTATTTTTTTGATCGAGGTTATTCATTGTGCGGAAATAATTCCAACAAATATCATATTTGAGGTCTAGAACTATTTTCCATCCCATGAGGATCCGGAACACCTTTTGACCTAGGTCGCGGACCGGGTCGGGTGTTGGGTTGGATGGCATCCCAGTCGGGTTCTTGACACATAGCTACTAGATTATATATTTCTAATTAATATGTTAATTAATATTAGTAATATTTTTTATTAACATAACATATACAAGAACTCAACATTACCAAGCTATAGTCATCAAAAATATTCTCTTAGGTACATCTACTAATCAGCATGAACTTAACAGTGAAAACTATTGAGTTTGTAAATAGGGGTGACAAGTTATCCACAATAATATTGTTGAATATAGTTAGTATAACCCTGTGTAAAAAAGTAACTACAATAATAAAAATTATAGAATGTTTAAAAAAACACACATTACCATTATTTTAAACATTTCCATTTTTAAATTGTGGTGTATATAAATCTAAAAGATACACACTGCAATCAAACATGATACATAACATTATATAAAACTATATATTCCTAAAAATTATTAATACATATTGGGGTTTATGAATTCTAAATCGTGCTATATGCCACCATGAACCTAAAAAACATAACCCCTTCCCTTCTTCTTGAATGTAGTTACCTGGAGAAGGGAAACAATGTTTATAGTCATGTATTATTGAGATATATAAACTCACACATCCCTTAATAGATATTTGAAATCAATCATGTCCTATATTTATGGTAGTCCTATAATGAGACATCCCCCACTAGTCTCCAAAAATAGAGCCAAGAGGATAATTAAATGACATCATTATACATTTAAAACATCAGAACATAATAATTTAACACTCCACATGCATCCCTTTTATTATACATTAAATAAAAAAATAATTAACCAAATTTCTCATATTAGTGTAACATATCAAGGATTTTTATACCTCATCCTATTATATTATATGAAAAAATATAATATGTACTAAATTATATAATCCTAAAAAATTGCCACACCTTATGAAATATTTCCAATGAATATTCCAAGTTGAATTTTCACATCATACCATAGTACTTGATACCAATGACCCAATCCAAAAATATTGTATTCCCTGGCCCAGATCACCCTAATAGTAACTAATTCATCGATGTAGCGACACCTCTAACATGAATCCATGAACACTACATGCTTCCAACTATTGATGAGGTTCCACAAAAAACATTAGGGATGATATACACTCAATATTATAATTAAGAAAAAAAATATAAAATATTCACTAAATATTACTAACTTTCATATGACCGAACATCATACTACACGTAATCTTTTTATTTTTACGAGGTAACTATATAATTAAAATACAAAAATCATATAAAAAATGAACACATTCAATATAATATATCATACAATATATATGGGATTTCTCACTGTGATGATGTTATACCAATTTATTAAATAAAAATAAATAGATATGGATATCCTAATTTGGATCCCTAAGACACTCCTTAGACTCATATCTACATGAATTTCATGCTACTTATAATGAGAAAGAAATTTATTAAAAAAATTCTTCTTGATGTAATTAAATTTGTTGTTATGTAAAATGGTTATGTAAAACTAATGCACTTCAATGGTATTATCTTTTTGGATTTCAAATTAACATTATGAATTGTTACTTTGGGAAATATATACATTGAACAATGATCACTTGATTAGATAAAATATAGGGATTTAAAAAATCCAATTTTCTCAGAAAAAGGATGTGATGGCCACATCATGTATAATTGATCCATACGAAGCCTGTCTATTGGAACATGGAAAGGAGGTGGGGTCCTTGGTCATTGATCATGACCAAGACCAAGCCGAGCTTCAGTAAGTTATGATTGAACAGAACCACCTACATGAGAAGTGGAGGATAATAGAGATTATCACTCGAGTGATGATATTTGGGCCACCCCAAGAGTCGGTCACCATCGCACACCTTACACATAGATATTATGTGGGTGTTATAAGGGGTTATGTAATAAGACCCTAGAACTGTGATTATGTTCATTTATTTTTGTATTATGAATATACATTAATTTTATTATTATTGAATTGTTAATAGTTTTTAAATAACAAATAGCATTTCTATTTAATATTCACATAAGAAATATATTTTGAGGAATTAATGGATTTTTTAATGAAATAATATTCTAATCAAATATTATTACTGAATTTATTTTTATAAAACATAAATGATTCTATAATATTTATGAAAACAATTGTAATTGTTCTTATGGTTTGAAATCTATTATTGTCAAGACAGATCAATTTTTGATAAATGATGGTTTTTATTTTAAAAGTAAAAAATTTACATTTTTAGACAATTATTTAGATAAAATGAATATTATTTTTTGAATGAGGACATCTAATTTATACAATTAGGAAATTTTCATAATTTTCTGAGATAGTTGAATTTTGGTTAAAAATTAAATACCATTTAAATATATAATGTGTTTTATGACATTATAATGACTCAAAAGTGATGTAATAAAATACTATAAATTGTATATTTGCAAAATATATATTTTAGAATTAATATAATGTGATTTTAGGTTTGTTTTATTTAATGTAAAAATTATTATTAGACCATCCAATATATAAAAAATATTTTATAATTTTAAAATGATTTCCATTAGAGTGTGACACTATTCCAGATAAGAAAGTCTAATATTTTAATAATTTTGGAAATTGGAGTTATAAAATAATGTTTTTCACTACAAACTTGAAAAAAACATGGCCAAAAATCTTGTTAGGGTCTATAGTTTTTATTATATTAATTTATAGTGACCAAAACAAAAATAATTAATAATTTCCTCTCATTTCCTATATAAACCCACTCAATATCACATTCCTCTTCACTCAAACAATTTTTAGCTCAAACAAACCCTTTCTTCATCAAACTATAATCCCCCCAAGTAACCCCAACCTTCCATGAAGCCTCTCTCAAGCCTCTCTCAATCCATTTTTATCACACATCAAATTAAGGGATTTCTTTATTTTTCCTTTTTGTCCAAATTTATTTATGTGGTTATGCCCCTTTATTTTCATTTAAAAAATATGTTTTCTGATTTCACACCACCAATATACATCACTCCATATGTTCTATTGTTGATAAGACAATTTATATCTCATTAACTCCTCCCTTGTACACCTGTTACCATGCCTAAATATCATAAGATATTTCTCTCTCATCATTTACATTCAAGTAATTATTTTATATTATGCATCTAAATTCCATTACAAATGTTGCGACATGTATCTATATTATCCCCTTACTATCCATTTCATGTAAATATGACCAGATACCTCTTTCTATCTCCTCAACCATTTTTATGAATTCTCACATCATGTCGTTATGCTGCCGAAATTGCACCGCGATTTTCCAAGCCATAGTCATTATATAGTGAAAACCATAAACCTTTCTCTATCAAGGGTATTCACCTTTATGAACATTTACTTATTGATTATATTGTTTCATATTATATATTCCCTAATCAGGGAATAAGTGATGATTTTGAATGGTTCCATTTTTTATGATCCATGTGACACAATTATTCATGAAATTGAATAATTAAAAAGGGTGTTCCCTAGTGGAACTCCAATGTGTTGGGTAAGTATTATTATCATGATACATAATGTGAAATTTGTGTTTACTCATTCTAATACTTGCTAAATTTGGGTTTAATCATTATTTATGTTAAATTAGCCATGGATCATGCCAATATCATATTAAATGTCATTGTCACATTTCCATGTTATAAGAATCATACTATATCATGCCTTTATGTTCTTATTTCTCTTATGCTACATTGATATTCCAATTGTATAAACGGTATTGTATTCTTCATTTTATAAATTTTTTACTCCCTTACTAGGCTTTATATCTTACCCTTTTCTTATTCATGTCCTTTTGTTATCCCATGTAATGTAGTGTACGATGTAATGAGTGTAGTCATGTAAAAGAAGTTTTTAATAAAGACGTGTATTCCATGTTTTAAGTTGTTTTTTAATGTTACTAATCCACAAAGAAACTACACATATAGATATTCTATGTTTCATCAATTAAATATTTTATGTGATAAATTATGTTTAATATTGAAATAAAATTAAGGGTTGTTATAGTTGGTATCAATGAATAGGTTTAGTTATTTTTGGGATTATGATTTAGAAACCCCTAGTGAATTTTTTAGGGATAAGACTAAGTATAATAAAAACCTCCCTAAAATTTTCAAATTATTTAGTTAGTCGTTTATGAATGAAATACATCCTTTTCTAGATATGATAATGTAGCGGTAGCTCTGGAACAGACATATCTATGGGTAAAACCTAAAAACACCCTTTTGAGCTAGACTTGAACAAGAATTCATGCACGACAATAGACCTTGATGCACTCTTGGATACAACACTCCATGGTCATTTTAATTGTTAAATTCATATGTTTATTATGAACTATTATTACGGGAATAAAAAATTTCCCATAAAAAATATTATTGGAAGTAGATCATCGATAAGAAATATTGAAGCCTTCAAATTCATATGTTAAGGAAATAAACGTAATTTTTAATTTATCAATTTTTTTAATTGGATTTCCATTTATGCATCACACCCAACTTTACTATTATTCTAGTCAATGGTCGGTAATAGGAGGACTCATGATAACAACTGATGAGAAGATAAATGTGATAACTATTCTATTGAGATGCCTAATCTGATAGGAGTGGGAATCCCAAACATTTTCACAATACTCTCCCAGTTAACCCATGTTTTGAATAGAAACATGGGTTAAGTAGAATTTTCAACCCCACCTAAGGAAGAACAAGTTGGTATAGAGGGATTGAAGAGACAAAGTCCTCCAAATATTAATGGATCATTCGATCCCGCAATTTCCAAACAATGGATCAACTCCATTGAAAATATCTACTCCATCCTTTAATGTTATGAATAAGAGATAGTTCTCCTGGATACTTATCGTATAGATGGTGAAGCTGATCAATGGTAGAAATTTATCAAAAATACGAAGCCTTAGAAATATATTGATGTGTTTGAATGGAAATATTTCCAATAATGTTTTTCAATAATTATCTTCCTCGCACCAACCAGGACATCCTTTCTCTCAATAAAAAAAGAAAACAAATCCATCAAATAGTATGAAGAAAATCTTCACAAGGCTTGAAATATACGCCTTCATATTTGTAGTTACCCTCAAATACATATTTGAATGCTTATTTGGTGGGTTAAAACCTATCCCACTGAAATCCCTAGCAATTCATGACTTTGAGAGCAATGAGGAAATTTTCTGATGTGCCCACAATATCGAAATGGTGATTAGAGAATCTTAGGGGTAACATGGGGATAAAAATTGTAAGGTGGACATTAATTCTAGTGGTCCAATGGACAAATCCAACACTTCTATTAAAAATTTTCACCCCACATGGCAAAGGTGCAGAAAGAAGCACCCCGATAATTCCCTGGAGGGGACGAGGAAATGCTTTAGGTGTGGAGGAGAAGGCCACCAGGACATTAACTGCCAAAATAAAAAACATTTGGCTATGACAGAGGAGAGTAATGTTTTTTTCAACCCTCAACATGTTGTTCATTGCTTCAATATAAAATAACCAGGGCACTTTGCAAACTAGTTCCCTTAGCCATGGGTTTTTCGAGGCAACCAACAACCTCCAAGGTAGAAAGGGCGATCATTGTCCATCACTTCCACTGAAGAAGACCCTAAAAATGAAGTGGTGATAGGTATGTTAGTTACCTATTAAAGAATAGTGAATTCACTTTTTAATAATGGTTCTAAGAATTATTTTATATCTCGAATGTTTAGTATAATAATCCCAACACCATTGCAAATCATGGAAGTAATGATTTTGGTGAGAGCTGAAAATGGGGAAATCATTTCATCCCATGAATATAACTTCTCCCATGACAAAATTTTATATTCTAACTTCCTATAAAACTACATCATACTCCCTCTGGTGGATGTTGAGGCAATTCTGTTCATGGATTGGCTCTCACTATATAGATCTAACATAAATATTTGTGAGAGGTTAATCACTCTCCATATAGAGAATCATCCCTCGATTCTATACAAGTGAATGGAGGGGGATGAATCTTCTATTTCATCATCATCTCAATAATGGATATTACTTCAATATGAACATGTGTATCTTGATCATATTATTGAGTATAATGAAGTGACCATCCTTGAATACATGCCTACTGTGAAGGGAATTCTATGATGTTTTTCTGATGAATTTCTAGGTCTTTATCCTAAATGATATGTTGAATTGTCAATTGATCATATACCTAGGGCGTTGAAAATATCTAATTTATTATATAGAATGGCAGTTGTGGGTCTTGAGGAGATAAAGAAGAAACTACATGAGAATCTATATAAAGGTTTTATATGCCCAAGTGCATTACCATGGGATGCACCATTCCACATTGTCAAGAAGAAGGATGGGTCAATGAGCCTTTGTATTGATTATCGTTATCTAAACAAAATCACGATGAAGAACATGTTTCATATGCCATGAATTGATGATTGTGTGATCAACTATGTGGATAAAAATACTTCTCCAAGGTGGATTTTTGGGCTGGATATTACTACGTCTGGGTGAAAAGGTAGTATATCCCCAAGACTACTTTTCTTACAAGGTTCGAGAACTATGAATTCATAGTAAATTCGTTCGGACTCACTAATACTCTAGAAATCATCATGGAAATAATGAATAAAGTCTTTAAATATTACCTCGAAAAATTTGTGGAATTATTTATAGATGATATTATAATATACTAGAAAACCAAAGAGGAGCATGAGGATCATCTAAGAACTATACATGAGACATTTCAAAAGTATAAGCTCTAATAAAAGTAAAAAAGTGTACGTTCTAGTTGAATGAGGTCTCATTATTAGTTCATATCATCACAATTTATGGGATATCTTTGGATCCCTCTTAGATAGCTTCAATTGACGGATGGATGAGACCAACCTCGGTGACTTCTTGGTGTTAGCTAGATATTATCGCTAATTTGTGAGAAATTTTTAATGATTTTCAAACCCTCTTACCAAGTTAACTCAGAAGGGAGTCATCTTTTCATGGAGTGATGAATGTGAAGATTGATTCAAGAAGTTTAAAAGGGGAAAATCAATGTGCCCATACTCACACAACCCACAAGTGGAGTACTTTTTTTGGTTTTCAGTGATTCCTCAAAGAAGGGCATAGGATGTGTGTTTATGAAAGATGACAATTTCATTGTCTATGAATCAAGAAAATTGAAATTTAATGAGAAAAACTATCCAACACATGATCTTTAGTTGGATACAATAATATTAACTTTGAAAATTTGGAAACATTATATCTTTGAGGAGGAGTGTGAAATATATATGGATCACGAAATCATTAAGTATATATTCACACTGAAAGAGTTTAATATGAACAAACGAGGATGGTTAGAGATGATCATAGTATATGACAGCTGAATTCATTACCACCCTATGAAAGCGAACAAGGTAGCATACACAATAAGTTGAAAGGACACAATGATTCTATCATTGGAGATAATTGAAAAGGATCCAATCCTATTAGATTTGATTAATATGGACATGAGAATCATAAATAAGGGAACATCATCAACCCATTCAAAAATGATTTCTCAACCCTCTATTTTGGAAAGGTTAAAGGATTCTCAAAAGTATGATGTGGGAATTCATAAGAAAGTGGAAACTATCAGAAAAGGTAAATACTAAGAGTTCAATGTTAATGAAGAAGTAATTGTGATATTTGGCCATGAATATGTGTTCCCTCAAACAAAAAGTTAAATAAATAACTTTTGGATTATGAACATAGGTCAAATTTTTCCATTCACCTAGGACCCACATAGATCTATAAAGATCTCCGAAAGCATTATTGGTGGGATAACATGAAGAAGGAGACTGGTGAGTATACATCAAAGTTCCTAGTATGATAGAAAGTGAAGGCTGAGAGGTACAAGTCTAGGGGGATGATGCAACCATTACATATCCTAGAATGTAAATTCAAGAACATCATTATGGACTTTTTCACTGTACTTCTAAAGACATCCAATGGAAAAAATGATATCTGGGTTGTTGTGGATCATCTTAAAAAGATGGATCACATCATTGAAATTTGAGAAGATTTCTCATTGGATCAACTATAATGGATGTATATAAAAGAAGTTGTAAGGAATGATGGATTACAACTATCTATTGTATCCGATTGAGATTCAATATTCACCCTACATTCTAGAAGAGTCTTCATCATGCTCTGAATATTGAGATAAAGGTAAGTATGGATTATCATCCATAAATTGATGGTCAATCTGAGAAAACTATCCAAACACTTGAAGAGATGTTGAGATCATAGTCAATTGATTTCAAAAGTGGATGGGATCAACATCTTTATTTGGATGCATTCTCATAAAATAACAGTTTCCACTCAAACATCCAAATGGATCTTTGTTAAACCCATTATGGTAAGAGTTTCATAACACCAGAATGTTGGGATGAAGTTGGGGTGTGAAAATTCTTAGGTCTATAAATGGTTGATGAAATGTTGGAGAAGGTTAAGACCATCCAGTAGAACATTAAAGCTGCTCAGTGTTGAGAAAAAGATCCATGTTGATAATCATCGATGATACCTAGAGTTTGATGTTGGATACATGGTATTCCACCACATATCAACATGGAAGAGAGTTATTAGATTTTGGAATAATGTAATGATTATTCCATGGTACATTATCCCTTTTAAGATCCTTGGAAACATTGGAGCAGTGGCCTATCAACTAGCACTCTCACTGAACCTATCTAAAGTACATGATGAAATTCCATGTATCACCCTTGAGGATGTACATACCTAACCTATCTCATGTACTCAATCTAGAGGTGGTACCCGTAGATAATTACCTCTACTATGAAGAGAATCCGACGATTGACTTAGATTGTTGGGAAAATGTTCTGGGAAATAAGATAATGCCCCTCGTCATGGTATTGTGGCGAAACAATAGGTTTGAAGAAGGAACATTGGAATCAGAGGATGTGATGAATCATAGTTAGCCTCATATGTTTTATTATGGAAAAAGGAAATTTTGATGGAGAAATTTCTTATGGGGGAATATTGTAACAACACAAACTTTTACTAGTGAAAATTACTCTTGATATAATTAAATGTGAAATTATGTAAAATTGTTATGTAAAACATATTCACTAGCTTGATTTTATGTATTTGGATTTCAAAATTCCATTAAGAATTATTACTGTTGATAATATATTTGTTGAACAGTGATAACATGATTAGTGTAAATATAGGGATTTAACAAATCAAATTTACTTAGATAAAGAAAGTGATGGCCTCATCCAATAGAATTTCTCTGTACAAAGCCCGTTTATTAAAACTCGGAATGGAGGTGGCATCTCTGGGCTTCACTCTTTACCATGACCAAGATGAGCTTCAACAAATTACGATAGAATGGAACCACCTATGAGAGAAGTGGAATTTAATAGAGATTATCACATGAGCGATGTTATCCGAGCCACCCTAGGAGTATGTCACCATCGCACACCTTACCCTTATATCTTATGTGGGTGTTATTAGAGGTTATGTAACAATACCCTATCACTATGATTTTGTACATTATTATTTATAAATAATATACATTAATTTTATTCTTGTTTCTTTGTAAATAGAATTTTAAGGCACAAATATTATTTTTAGTTAATATTCAGATTAGAAATCTATTTTGACGAATTAATGGATAATTTTAATTATATAATATTTCATTATATTATTATTAGTAAATTTATTTTTATTAAAAAAATCATAGTATAATTTTTATTAATAGAATTGTAATTTTTATTAAGGTTTGAAAGCTATTTTTGTCAAAATCCATGAATTTTAGATAAATATCAATTTTTTTAAAGAAAAGATTCACATATTTAGAAAATTATTTAGATAAAATGAATATTATTTTTTGGAATCAGAATGTCGAAATTATCCAATAGTGGATTTTTCATAATTTTCAGAGACAGTCAAATTTTTTGGTAAATATAAAATATCATTTAAATATAAAATGTGTTTTATGACATCATAATGACTAAATAGTTAGGTAATAAAATACTATAAATTGGATATTAGGCTAATTTAAGTTTTACTTTTAAAATAATATGATTTTATGTTTTTTTTATATTACAAATCTTTAGTGGACCCTCCAAGACTTACAAAACATCTTAACATTTTAAAATGATTTCCTCAAGAGCGTGACTCACCTCAACATAATAAATCCTAATATTTTCATAACTTTAGCCATTGGCCTTATAAAATAATGTTTTTTAATCCCATTTGGAAATAACCATGCACAAAAAAAAATGGGACGGTTTGTATTTTTTATTAGTCTAATGTGTTGTTTCCAAAACCAAAATAATAATGAATTTTCTCTCCTTTCATATAAAAACCCTTTTAGTCTCCATTTTCTCTTCACTCAAACCATTTTTAGCTCATCCAACCCATTCCCTACACTGTCTATAATAGTCCTAAGGATCCCCAAGCTCCTATGGAGCCTAAATCGAGCATCTCTCAAGCCTTTGGGATCACACATCCAAGTAAGGAATTTCTTTCGTTCTCATTTATTCCAAATTTCTTTATTTTGTTATTCCCCTTTACATTAAATTAAAAATGTAGGGGTATAATTTTCACCTCACTTATACTTGCATCATTTTCTTTGACTGATGAGAGACCCCATTATCTTTCATGTATGCCTCCCATGTACACATATTACCATGAAAACATAAAATAAGGGATTTCTCTCTCCTCATTTACATTGAATCAATTATTTTATATTATGCATCTAAATTACATTACATATGTTGGAAAATGTATGTATATAACCCCCATACTATCCATTTTATGTATATATTATGAGATACCATTTTCACTCTCATCAACCATTTGTATGAGTACTTGTATCACGCTGTTATGCTTTCCAAATTGCACTGCAATTTTCCAAGCCAAAGACATTGTGTTGTGAATACCAACCCCATTTCTCTATCAAGGGTATTCACATTTACTCATAGGTAATTATTGATTATATAGTTTAATAATACACATTACATAATCATGGAATAAATTATGATTTTGAATGATTCCATGTTGTATGATCCATGTGGAACACATATGCTTGAAATTAATTGATTAAGATGGGTGCGTATTGACAGTGCTGCAATGCATTAGGTAAAGATTTTTATCAAGATACATCAAGTGAAATGAGGGATTAATCATTATACTATAATTAAAATGAGTGTTTAATCATGATCTATGTCAAATGAGCCTTGGCTCATGCTAATATTATGTTAAATGTTGTTCCCTCATTTCCTTGTTATGATAATCATACTATGTCATGCCTTTATGTTCAGGTTTCTCTTATGCTCTATTGATATTCATATTTCCTAACATGTATTATATTCTTCATGTTATGAAATTTTTACTACCTTACTGGGATTTATATATCACCCTTTTCTTATGCTTGTCCTCAGGTTATCCAATACAATAATAAGTTCGAAGGAATGTGTGTGGTAATGTAAAAGGAGTTTTTAATAAAGTTGTGCATTTTATGTTATAATTTGTTATGTAATGTTCTTATGCCCCAATTACACTCTACCTTTCGATCATCTAAATTTTATTATGTGATTATTTTATGTGACCAATTATGTTTAATAGTGAAATAAAGATTAGTGTTTATATACTACTTCATTTTGATGACCTCTATAATGAGAACCACATGACCCTTATATCATATATGGGGAATGCATTCCCACCATGGATAATGGGTTGGGTGTGACAATAATATTATTCAAAAACAACCTCCAAATACCATGAATATTTAGTAATATATATTGACTATATATTTAAGGTAAATAATTTAATAATACATTTCATGCATTCACTCATGTTTCATTGGTGTATAGTTTCCATGCCCTTGAAACCCCAACCATATATTCCATATAAAATTATAATGAATGTTACCCATCACTAGAGAAGAAAAGCCTGTTCATTTTTTTTCTTTAACTACACTATCCATCATATTATTAGGACTCCTAGTTATTAAGTCATGATACACTCACAAGAAAACACCATCGCATTGACACTTTGTCAATAGTATTACTCTATTAAATCTATAATTTTCATACATCACCAATAATGGTTAGAATTTCCATTTCCTATAATGATTGGATGGGTATCCAAAAAATATAAATTATATATGTCGATTAAAATGGGATTTTAATTGATAATAATTTAAATAACCACCATTAATAATAACCTACAGATCATCCATAATACCCCATAATAACCAACCTCTATAATAAATGAATGATATTATATGACAACGAAAATATTCTATATTCATAATTACCTCATGAAATTCTATTGTAGGATATGTGTAATGACCCAACATCATCAGGCCAAGAACATTATAATTTAACCCCATGGGTCTCATGTAACACCTTGGTTTCCTTTTAGAAAACCACAGGCTATTACCCAATATTATCAATTTTTTTAATAAAAACATTACCAATAAGCCAACCCATTCTATTTTAGTGTGATTTTCCTTAACTCCCACACACCCTAAGAAATATCTTAAATTTTCACCCATCTAGAAAATACTCTAGGCCTAGCTCAATTGAATATGGTGTTATAATTAGTTCGGATCCCAAAAACTATGTTACACCTTATAAACATGGGTATTAACATTTATTCATTTATGTCTCAATTTTCTATAGGTGTTATAGTATCCACCCATTTAAAGAACTACAACCACATTATAAACCCCAAAAATCAAACCTAGGTAGTTCCTCTTACCATCAAGCTGGGTATTAGAACTATCATAATTTGGAATGAACCCAGATCTCCATGACATGAACATAGACATTTGACCCAATGGGTCTCCTATACAACCGTGGTTCCCTTCATAGAATCCCATAATATATAATCCACCATAGTCACATATTAGACTAGTTACTACCCATATATGATAACATATTTTATTTATTTATGTGTTTTCATCACTGATTCCAAAAAATCCTTGGATCCTTCTTTTGAGTCCATGAAATCAGACACTACACTTGGAAAATATTACTTAACTATGGAGTTCTAATCAGTCATCCCCTAAAAAGAAAATATCACCAAGATGACATTGGTAGTAAATCGTATTTTTTAATGTTTCACTTTTACATGTGTGTTATAATGTACTACTATAATAATATAAATAACACAGTTCTTTAACAATTTTAGATTAATTCATTGAATATCTAGAATAAATATTCAATAAGATGATCATGACCTCTGTATAATATTATGGTACCCCTCCAGCCATTCTAAGATATTAGGTAGATATTGTTATAACCATAGCATAGTACTAGATACAAGAAGCATGAGCGATATCCATTTAAGACACACAAACTTAGGTTTAATCATCTAATACAAAAATTATTACACCTATCGTTGTCTCTATATGCCCATTATTCATGTAATATTATGTATTACTGCAAACTATAAACCCAATTCCAAAAAAATATGAATAATTGATCTCTAAAAACTAACAAAAGGTAAATATTTTCACAATGTCTCTAATAACTTCCACCTAATTTGTATCTTCATATATAAATCAAAAAACATTATTCTTACAATGATTTCCATTCACATGTTTTCTTCCAATCCTACTAAACACTAACGTAGATGGAAAACTCGTAGGATACCCATCATAAAAACCTATGAAAACAAACACATATCATAGTTATAGGTATACATCAACAATTAGATTATGTCTCATGACTATACACCCATTAATTTATTATTATAAGGAACGTATATCCCCATTTTTAAACAATATATGTTATCTATATGAATGGTCCTCCTTTTATCCCCATAACATAAATAAATATCATTATTAGGGAAAACTAATCCTCTAGTGGGTTTTGATACATGTAAATCCATATTCTCATATTAACCCTAAAATTAAAAACATCAAGAAAAAAGGATATAAAAAATTATAGACTAACATTTATAAATTAAAAAACACATTTAAACCACTAATAACTTCTTTGGATATTCACCCATACCATTCTAGTTATCACCTAGTCATAATAAAGCCTTATATCCCTAGTTTCCAGATTATAATAAAATTTCATGGTACCTAAACCAAGTTCAAACAACTTGAAAAATTTTCCTATAAGTAACAAAAGAATATAACTAATCATTTTATTCCTTAAAATGTAATACCTTTTTAAAAAATAATTTATTTTTCATCCTAGGACACTCTTTATTCAATTAACACTAAAATTTCCAATTAATGTTAGTTGTATGAAACATGCATACACACCCCTTATTAACATGGTATCCAGAAGATCCAAAAAAATCTACATCATATATGAATTATTCGTTTTAGAAATAAATTGATCTAATAATTTTTTCTCATACTTTTAGACCCCCTCAATAATTTATCAGATCTCTTTATCCATAAAAATCATGTAAAAATTCGTATAATATGGAAAAGTAAGAAACATATTTTTTTATGGATTAGTGGCCACCAAAAACATATACATTGATTTAAACCTAATATATTATCCCATAAAATTTAATCATTTATTTTCAATAAAAGTATCTATAACTCCCCCCTACTATAATTGTTCAATTTGGGGATTTATATAGATACAATAATGAATATAAAATAGAAACCATAATTAATATAGTTAGAGGTTTTATAATTATATATAATAGGGCATTTACTTATAAGGAAAACAAATCAGATGACGAATGGATACCCAAAAAACATGATAATAAGAGAAAAAATGGGTCGCTCATCCCCCTACATTTTTACTATTCTTTAGAGATGGTTATACAACTTTTATAAAATAATTAATTTTAAAAATAAAAAAATTGTATAAGGGCCTTCATACACTAGATGAACTCCTAGAAGGATTTTTTTTGGCCATCAGGTTCATAGAATATTTGTTATAGGCACACGAACAATAGTATTCTCAAAAGACACCCTATAGGAACCCAACATGATTATAATTCCATCTTCTATATCCTACTAACAGAATAATATATAATTAATTCCTTGAATTCTAATCTTAGATACTTCAGCTACATAATATCCTAGTAATAAAAAATAATCCTTTATATATATCTATATAGTCCCTCTCTCAATAAAAAAATAAATTCACATTTATCCAAGATTAATTTTCAAATTGATGTATATACTGGTATTAAATTACTTTAACCTTTAACATTGAGGTTCAGTAGAAAATTCACCCTATATATTATTTCTCGATAAAAAGAATCTGTATATGTCTCCATTGAATCCAAAATAAAATAAAATCCAATAAATAACAAAATTTTATAATTTCAAAAAACATTTGGTTATTCAATCCATTCACTAATATTAGTGAATATTTGTTTCAATGATATTACCCTCCCCTAATAAATAACATACAATAATTAGTTTTTGAATAATGGTTATAACAACTTTTCAAACAAACCATAACTGATCACACATGAAAATGATTGATTGGTATATTATTACACTAAAATTGTACTGAACATAGATGAATGAAATAGTAAAGCTATAATTGTTTTCATCATTAATCCCTATACCTAAAAACATTGTGATGTCATTCCATATCAAACATAATGAAATTTTGATCACTAAAATTTGATAACCAAATATGTTTCTTACTCTAAGCTATAATTTTTGTTTAACTCAACAACCCAAACATTATACACAACAAGATAAAAACCTATTTATATAAATAGTATATTTATTTAATATATTGGAATTGTAATCTATTTATCTTGGTGTAACATCCCTTATCATATCCTTGGTCAAAAAAAATTTATTTTCCAAATTCTATTGTAATCTAGTTTCATTAATAATTCTCCTTTCTAACAATGTGTAATTGAATATATAAATAATTTTTTTATATTGATCTATAGTAAAGACATCATCCATTATAAAAAATATGAAATTACACCTATAAAACCATCATATAGGTTATCCACACACTCCACTGTAGGGTTAAACTACTATCCACACTTTAATAGGGTTAAAATACAAAGAGATAAATAGGATACATCTCCAAATATTATTTTACATATAATTTCACAAACTAATAGACATATTAAATTTTTTTTGGGAAACTAACTCTTATGAACCTATAATTTCATTTCTTGCTTCCAGCAGATATCCAAACCCATATTCACACTCCCCACCTATTTAGTGTGACATAATTTATAAATTCCAAACACTCCACAAGAATAACATTCATCAATCCTTCGAAATAAACTCTAGGTTCCTCATCATAACAATATCTTAATTTAGAATGTACCCCATCATGTACCAATCCCAGCAATAACCCTACAACCACCTCCTTATGTTACACTAATGATAACATTTTTTGAAACATTATAATAGTAAATTATTTACTCCAACACCTCTCTGACCCATTGAAGGATCATGCAATACTTTTCCATCAATGAACATTTACATCATCAAACCTAATCATGAGAACATCAAATTTCACTTTGTTAATAATCGTAGAAAATATCAAAAAACATTAATATGATAAAGAATTCAATTTTTACAACACATATTTATGTCTCATAATAATTCATAGGCTTAATTATTTTTTCCTTACTATATTAGATAATTAAAAACTTGATTCGCATAGAATATTTTTATCTATTCCTCCAAAGTGATATAAACTTTCATTTCTATTGCCACAACACTTTATGTTATTTCTCATAGTGTAGTTCTATATATCACATATAATACCTCCTTATTTTCCCATTTTCCTCTATGGAAATACATTACTAAAACATACCCATTTACCATCTTTATTCCCTCTTTCCATTGAATATAATATAATGCTATTATTTCTCTTTCCCCCATGGAAATAGAGGAACCCTAACTTAATTTCTAAATATGATCATTAACTATTCCCTTACATTGTCCATCTCTAAGATCAAAAATGTAAAATAATCATGAAAATTAATATTGATTTAACCACCACTACCAAACATTTTTACTTAAGTTAAATTGATACATGATCCCATAACACACAACCACTGTACATTATTTTATGCTCTTATGATCCAAATTTCAATAGAACCATGCCCAAACCTATACACTTGGTTAAGGAATCCAAAAACAATTATTCCTACTATGCATCGCCCTACATAGCCAAGGCATCTAACATTTCTATGATTACAGCTCCAATGTTAATCTAACAATTTATATACCAATATCTATTCAAGTCATTTCACAAGTTATAAAAAAATTGTATAAATATGTACTTTGAAAACTTAAGCCAATATCAACCCTTATGTATATTTTAAATATCACACACCTATAAAAATATATCATATAGTAATCATGTATAACACTATCACTATAGGTTTTGGTTATGTAGCATGATCCAAATAAGTTCTTCCATAAAACACATGAAACATATTGTTTACATTTAAATAAACTAAGGAAGTATTCTAAAAACATTCCACATAAACAGAATTTTAACCCATGTTCAAAAACATTTCCTTTTTTAAAATTTATATATTAAATACTATCTAAATCAAATTCTATTCATATGAAAACATAAATAATTTTGGTAACCAGTGTATTATATATAATTCAATTTCACACACCACATTCCTCCCAAGACAAGAATAAAATATTAAATAATAAAGTGAATCATCATACATAATAAAAGATACTTAACTATACTAGTAATATATAATAAAAATAATCAAATATTCCTTTGAATGGATACTTTAACTATACAATTGTTATCTAACCATAACATTAGTGTTCATAGAATATTTATACCACTCCAATATACATCTACCAATCCCCAAATGTGAATGAATATATAAAAACCATTCTATACCATATTTTTCCACCTCATCCCAGCTCACCCAATTAGTCATTGATCCTAATGTGATATCTGGACATTATGGACTGCAAAACACACCAGAAACAACTGACTAGTAGTGAGGGTTTAAAATCAACCACAATGAGATTATAACCATTATATACTTGAAATATATTGAATAATAAAACAAATAAAAAATAACAAATAACTATATAACTAATCATTAGAGCATTGAAAAAAAATGAAACTATGAGATAATAATAATAATTAATACTATATCTATATAACAAATAACCCAATGCTAGATAATTAATCATACATAAAATGTGGGATTACGTACTAATATAATCATATATAATTTATGTATGAAGCGATATACATGGTGACATTTCCCAAAATTATTGTGTATCTTCATGGAACCATCAATATATAGAGGTTTTCATTATTACTGGTAACTGTTATAACCGATTTGCATGGAATAGTCTCTCTCACATCTCTCCAAAGTTATATAGTGATAATTAAGAGATCTATGCACCATAATACAATTTCATCCTTTTGGATCGAGTGAACAGTGGTCACGTAATCCAAAGGACATCGAAAATGTCATCAACTATTTATGATAGCACTCGTAAACTAGAGATTGAAGTATTAAAAGTCTTTTAAATCATGGGTGGATGATCTATAACTATAAAATTCCAATTACAAAAAGAAATTATCTCAATATTTTTGTGACTCCCCATCCCTAGTAACCTACATTTGGTTCATTATTACATAGAATTGGTTATATCACAAGATACCAAGTCTCGAAAGACCGATTAGTTTAGTATCCTAAGAGGTACTAGATACATACATAAGTATAACATTAAATTGTGAAATGGAAAAACTAAAAAATTGTGTATCCTTTGAACACACTCATATCCCTTATCCTATTACTTTTGGTCAATCATAATATACTTCTTCACATCCCAGGACAAATAAAACATAATAAAGGGGTGATCTCAGATTCTCCGTAAGGATAACAATATAGCGGAAACTATCATTAGAAAACATAAACATTTATGGAAATGTATAATACTATAACAAGAGACTTTGAAACACAATATTCATCATAATATGGAAATTATAAATCAAATAATTCCATTAACATATTCACATGGATATTCTACTAGTCAAATAATCAAATGAAATATCAATAGATAATTTCATAATGATGGAATGCATAATGTCAGACATCATAACCACATAGTAAGGCCTTATGCCAAGACTACAAATAATGATTTTGTCAATAAAATGTTCCAATACACTATTTTTTCTCATGAGACCTACCGATTCATCGAGGGGATGTAGTGGGACCCTCCCATCACTTACTATATACAATTCATTCCTCATATGAAAAGGTTGAATCATAATATATAAATTCGTATTAAAACTAGCGTATGAAATTTCAATTCTTTAACCATAAACCATGAATGGTATAAAAATCAAACATCCATAGTCAAGAATATCATAAAATCTTCAATACAGTATGGGAGATTTTATCATAATAAATCAACATCAAAGAAATGTAAAATCCAATGAAGGATGTTGACATAGATGAGAGCAATCCCAAAAAAATATTTCAGTGAAATATATCTTTCTATTTTGAAATAATATAAATGTAACGAAAAAATTTATTTTAGAAATATTCTTATAAGCATGTAAGGGAATCATTTAAGGTTTATAATGGAAGAAAATATCCGCACCCGCCGTATATATTAAAAAAAATTATTCCATAATTTGTGGAAAAGGCCATAAAGTACCTTGTTTGAAAATTGATGAAATGATTCCTTTGAAAATATTTTTTAATAAGTCAAAAAAGGATATAAGTGGATTTTATACATATTCCATTAAATAATAAAATTGTTTTGAAATAAATTTTTATGAAACACAAATGTGGGTGATAAAGAGGTCCCAGTAGATACTCACGAATAAAAAACATTGGATAATAAAGAGATTGTAAAATTAACCCTTACCTTGTACTTTTCCTTAGTCAAGGGTATGTTAACCCCCTTTATAATGGTGAAATAATTTTTATTAAATTATAAAATAACCACATACATAAATATGATATCATATATGATCTTATAATATAGCTTTTATAATGATATTTCAGTACTATCATTGTTTTGGGTGTTAAATGATTGGTTTTCCTTTATATGTTTGGTTACGTTAGTCATGTTTGTTATGGATAAGATGTATTTGATTCATATCCATAATTATAATAAGTTCTTAAAAAAATCTTTAATCATCAAATGAAAATTATTTTTGAATGGTTGTGATGGAGAACTAAATCTCATCACGTCGTGCAGACGGTAAGCCGTACATATGCACGAGCGGCAATATAATTCTATTAGTGGTGAAATAGTAATTATTTTTATGGTATATTATATATACATAATAAGTAAGACGTTATATTTATTATTTATATAAGTTATAATCATTATTATACTCATCCTAATAATTAAGTGTTGAATAACCAACTACACCATGAAGTGGAGATGATAAGCCGTACATACACATGTATGGTGACATTTTCATTCATAGGATGGATAGAATAATGAATATGGTTTTCAGATATTTATAATAACATCAAATTAGGCATAAGGTACTGAATTTATTATTTTATTATGGAAACAACATAGAAAGGGGAAGTGGAAGAAGAAAAGAACTTTCAAAGAGATGATGAAGTAATTAACTCTTCTTCGTGTTCATCATTATTATTTGAAAAAAGGCTCCTTAGGTTGTCTTTATAATCAAATTAAGGCCTCTATGTTGAATTTATGGTAGTTTGGAGGATATTTGATCAGGTTTAGGCTGAGGTAAAAGGTTTTTAAGTTTTTTAATTAATAAGAAGGAAAGTACCATTTATAAGTTATGTGAGGGTCACTTTAAGAAATTATTAAAATAATATTTTATTATAAAATCATTTTTGGGTTATAATGGCTCAAAATGAATTTATTTCGGGTATATGGTGTACATGGTTCAAAAAACTATCAAAAAATAGGTTTTAGACATTTTTAGGCTGCCATATTAACCTTATCTTTTAGATTTAACTCTTAGTTAAATCGTTTAGAATTTACCATGTCTTCTTGTATTATTATAATACATGGTTAATAAACATTATATAAAATGCCAAGAGAACATAAAGGTGTTCATTAATGACATATATATAATTATATAAGTCCTTTGGACAAACCTTATACTTTTAAAACAATTATATAATTAAATAAGTCAGTACTTGTTTTAAAACCTCATTTATGTCAATTTTGACACCATTTTGTATTTGGTTTCTGTTGAAGTCATAAAAAATTGATTACTAAGAAAAAATTTATTTAATCAACCCTAGAATTTTATATTTACATAGAAAAATCTAGGAATTAATCAAAATTCTCAACTTACATTTATTTTAATGTTTATAATATCAATTATATTAATCATTCATTAATAATATAATTATTTCATCATCATTGTGTCATAAATAAATTTAATTATTTAATTTATAAAAAATATAAATATACTACCATGATGTATGAAATAATTTTAGCATTATAATGAATATTTATTGTGGAATTTATCTTATGTATAAACCTATATTAAAAATATTTTAGTTATTAAAATTTGAATTTAGCACTTTAAATTCTTTTCTAAATAAAATATAATAAATTTACAAATCTAAAACAAGTGGATAAAAATGAATCATATTTTTTTATAAGGTTGATTTTGGTGTAAATAGACTTATCATATATAATGAAGACATGTGTTAGGGTAATTATAATATCATTTTCACCTTTAATTACCTTATTTACTTTTAACCGTGGTAAATAAAATTCAAAAGTTACTATTCACAAAAAAAATTATATTCAACCTATTGAACTTAATTTTACTTACTAATTTCAATAGTGTCTCATGTATTTTTTATGTTCAATTCAATGAAGCGGTAAAATTACATTTTATGAAAAATATTAAATGTTCCTAGAAAGTGGGTAAAAGACGTTAAAAAGTTCAATAAAATTATATGTATATATATATATAATAAAATGAATTCAATGAATTACATTGGATTAATATAGATATTATGTATCTATTTTTACTTTAAAATAAATTTAAATTTAGAAATAATTACTTAAATAAAATGGCGGTTTAAAATAATAACGTATTATTTTTCAATATTCATCATAATTGAATGTATTCAGAAAAATACCAAAAATTCACCCTATGCTAATTTTGATAATCTGAATCCAAAAATGAATCCCATTTTAAAAAATAAAATGTCCAAAATTTCTAAAATTTGGTATTACTATTCATAATGGCTAGATTGATTGGTCGTGGTGTGATAGAACTCGATGTTTTGTACAACACAAGCGATTTCATTTTTCAAAGAGAAGAATATTATGGAAACTTGGAGTGTTACATTCTCTCCTCCTTCAAATTATTTTATCCTTGAAATTTATAGAATACTACTGCCTAAAAAAATTTGGGTGATTCTTCATCATATGATCCTCAGTTTCCCACATTTCCTCTTCCATTTTATGATTTTTCCAAAGAAAATTTACTAGAAAAGTCGTACGGTTTCTTAACACTTGTTCTCTAGTATCAAGAATCTTGATAGGATCTACACAATAAGACAGATCGGGTTCCGATTCTAATTATTCATAGGTGACTACATGCATTGCATCAGGCATGTATTTTCTCAACACAAATATGTGGAACACATCATGAACTTTGTAGAGACTTGGTGACATATCCAAACAGTCATATATAACTCCAAATTTGTTCTAGAATTTCGAAAGGTCTGATATTTCTCGGACATAATTTAACCATCTTACTTAAATGTATAACACCCTACCATGGAGATACCTTTAAGAAAACATGATCACTAAGTTTAAATTCCAAATCCCACCTTCAGTTATTGGCATAGCTCTTTTGCCTATGTTGAGTTGATTTGACGTGGTTTTGGATAATCATCACTTATTCTATTATGTCCTCGAAGAAATATAGTCTTATGAGTTTTCATTCATGAACAACATCACAACAAGTTTTTGTGTGACATCTCTTTCAATATAATGCATCATATGTTGTCATCTAAATACTTTAATGGAAGCTATTGTCCTAGTAATATTCTACGTGAGGTAAATAATAATCCCACACACCTTTAAAGACATGTGAGAATGGCCTAAAAATGTCTACTAAGGTTTTAATAGTCTGTTCTGATTATCCATCAGTTTGAAGGTTGTAGGTTATGCTTAAATGAAGTTCAGTATCTTGGGATTTTTATATAATTTTCCAGAATCTTGATGTCAAAAGGGGATCACTATCACAAACAATCTATAGGGGTACAACATGAAGTCTTACAACTTCATTTGTATATACTCTTGCTAAATGTTCAGGTTGTAAATCCTATCTTATAGCAATAAAATGTGTTGACTTGGTAATATGATCGATAATGACACATATTGTCACATTTCTTCTAGGAGTCTTTGGTAGCCCTATGAAAAATCCCATCATAATATCATCTCATTTCCACTAAATTATGGGAAGAGGTTGCATGACTCCTCCAAGATGTTGTCTTCTATCCCTAACATGTTGAAAAACCATACATTCTGACACATAATTAGCAATCTCCCTCTTCATGTTCTCCTCCCAAAAATGTTCCATGGAATTTCATTATATCTTAGTGCTACCAACAATTACCTTTTTAGATCAGGTATATCGGGGACACAAAGAATCTTCCCACATTTTAAAATTCCATATTCATATACAAATTCCATAAATCTCCAATCATTCACTATTTTAGTTTTCTTTTTAATCTCTTCATCATCAGTCTGAGAACTTTTTATAATTTCTATTAAAGATGGATTGGAAACCATTTGAAAAAGTATTGATGTTTCACCTTCCATGAATATTACCATATCCATCTTTACAAGATCCATGAACATAGGATTCCTTTCTACTCTCATGTTTTTCATAACTCCATGATCTTTTCTGCTCAAAGCATCTGTCACCTTATTTTCTTTCCCTGGGTGGTAGTGTATTGTGAAATCATAATCCTGGAGTAGTTTAAGTCATCGTCTTTTCCTCATGATGAGTACATTCTAAGAGAAAATATAAATCAAACTCTTATAATCGGTATATATCTCACACTTTTAAACATAGAGATAGTTTCACCATATCTTCAAAGTAAAGATTATAGCCTCTAACTCAAGATCATGAGGGGGATATTTTTGTTCATGAATTTGTAGCTACTGGGATGCATAGGAAATAACTATATCATTCTAAATAAGGACACGACCAAGTATTCTCATTGAAGCATCACTATAAATAAAAAACCCATTATTCCCTGATTGTAGAGTCAAAATAGAAGCATTTAATAATATTTACTTCATTTCTTCAAAACATTATTCACACTCTTTTTTCAAAAAAAATAATAACCCCTTTATGTGTTATCTTGGTTAATGGGTTATCCAATCAGGTGAAATTCTAGAAGAAATGTCGATAAGAACCTTCTAAACCAAAAAAACTACAGACCTCAGTTATACTCATCGTTTCTGAAAATTATGTTATTTCTCTTGTCTTTGAAGTATCTACAAATATTCCATACATAGAGATAATATTTACATGAAAAGAAATACCCTCAACCCAGAATTAAATCTTTCTAAACATCCCATATAATTCATTTCATCTAATAGTCTATAGAATAGTGTTCATTTTATTTTAATGATGGTTATATATTTTGGAATATACAAAGGTAACATCAATAAACAACACTAAAATGTCATCATGATACTCATTGAAAACTATATTCATTAGATCTATGAAAACAGAGGGTGCATTAGTCATCTCAAAAGTCAGTACTATAAACTCGTAATTCCCATAACTAGTATGAAATGATTTCTTCTAAATGTCTTCCTTCTTCAAGCACAACTGATGATATATATATTAAAGGTTAATCATTGAAAAATATTGAGCCCCATGAAGATGATATAATAAATCATCAATGTAAGGTAGGGGATACTTGTTCATTATTGTAATAGCATTGATATCTCTATAGTTAATACACAACATCATAGATGCATCTTTATTCATAACAAAAAGATTAGGTGCTCCCCATGGATAAACACTAGGAATTATAAATCATTTATTACTAAATTCCTCAAGTTTTTTCTTTAATTCCACAAATTCCACAGTGACCATTCAAAAAATGGTCTTCTATATAGGCCTTGAACTAAGAATTATGTCAATGGAAAAATCTATTTCTCATTCTAGAGGACGTCCAGGTGAATCATCGAGAAAGACATCAACATATTCTTGAATAATAGGTACATACTCTATTTGAACATTCCTATCCTCACCCATAGTTATTTCACTCTCTTCCTCCCCAATAATTGAATTTAGTAGAGCTACTAGGGGAGGAATTAGATGAGAATAAGATGGTGATGTTTCTAATCTAAATATAAGGGATTCCTTATCATCATCAAAAATTGTAACCTCATTCCCATTACAATAATTTTTAACATCATGGTCTGAAATCCAATCCATAATGATGATTATATCAAATTCAGTCATGGGTTTGATTATGAGATCAGCAGATAAAGCATGTTTATATGCCAT
Organism: Viscum album; assembly: GCA_963277665.1. Classification (NCBI taxonomy): domain Eukaryota; kingdom Viridiplantae; phylum Streptophyta; class Magnoliopsida; order Santalales; family Viscaceae; genus Viscum; species Viscum album. The sequence goes on along the minus strand of OY728151.1, from coordinate 126,455,683 downwards.
AAGGGTAACTGATTTCCAAAAATTTGTTGCAATGACACTTCCCTTAAAAGTTTTTATAGACGACTATCTTGCAAAATCCAAAAGAAAGTATATAATTTTCTTGGAAAACTGGGAAGATATGAATGAATTCGATGATCTAGAATCAAAAAAATCATTGGCTAAATTTGAGGAAATGATTAATGTACCTGCCACCACGTCATTCGAATCTTCATAATCTGTAGTTGTGATAACCTAATATTGTACTTTATCCCTTAGCCTTTTTAAAGGTATGTTTATCTGGAACTTAAGACAATAATTTTTATAATGCACCCTTTTTCTACAATTGTATCATTCGACATTAAAAACCTCTTTCTTTCCCTTACAATCACGAGTTTGTTAGCCCTTTTCTCCACACTTGTAACAAAATATCATTCCCTTCAGGAAAGTACTAGGGTGTTTCTTACCACGTTTACTATAGGATGGAAATTAAACTTATCCCTTATTCCCCTTATTTTGATTTGCAGATTGTTTGGTAGATCTCTTCTTCTCATTGTTTTCTTTAAGCTCATTTGACTTAGAGAATTATTTTTCGGTCTTGATTGCACAAGAGACTATATCTTCATACTACAAGAAGGATTTTGATACTAATTCTCAATGGAGAAATGTATTTAACCCATAAAATAATCAATCAATATTACTTCTTGGGTTATGAATATAATCTACAGCATGTCTTGAAATCCTTGTAATGTTCGCCTCATACTTTGAGACATTTTCATCCTCCTTTTGCCTCATACTCAGAAATTTCCTTTCGATATCTGCTCGATGTTCATGAGGAATGTATTTTGATATGAAAATATCATTAAACTCCATCCATTCCATATTTTATACTTCTTCATCCTTCTCTATTTTTTGAATTAATGACCACTATATATCTGCATCTCCTGTGAGGTGATAAACTTCCATGATAAATTTTTCTCTTTCGCTTCCCGCTGAAGCATGCAATGTTTTCTCTATGGAACTTATCCATTGTTCAGCTAGAAATGAATTTGTAGTCCCCTTGAATGATGGTGGTTATTTCATCATGAAGTGGTATAACATTGATCCTTCACTTTGTGGATCATGGTGCTCCATAAGGGTAAGGTTATTATTCAAAACCTGAGTGAGTTGTCCCAGTATAGTTATAATCTATTCTGCACCAGTTTCATCACAGGATTCACTATAATTATCTTGAGCATGAGGGAAATCTATACATGGATTATGTTTATTGTAACAATTTATATTACTTCCACTAGGAGTTATTTTTAAGCAATGGCATACACTATATTAGTTTACGAATCACAATACATAATTCCAATCATGTAATATACCAAACATAAATTGAAAATTTTATGAATATAATCCATAATCATAAAAAAAATCTTTGAGGAATTATTTAATCTTAAATAAATTATAATGGCTTGTAAAGAAAATGTGAAATATCCTAAGCATATCTCTTAGGAGTGTTGTAACCAATAGTGCAGCAAGGGCTATTATCGTGCACAAGTTCCTATTCAATTCTATCTCAAAGCGGTGTTTTTGGGTTTTATCCCTTGATACATCTGTGCCAGAGTTTCCTATACCTTCTTGTATCCATAAAACGACCTATTTCATGGAAAATTCACAAAATAACTACATTATTAAAGTTCTAAGAAGACCTTCTATACTAATCCTCATTGTCTATCTTAGGGTAATGTTATCTGATAATAGTTTTTCTAAATACAGTATCCAAGGTTTTTACTAAACTCACTCTGATACCCATTGTAATGCCCGGACCATAGTTACTCAGTGTCAGTGCATTATTACATAACATTCGAATGATCACAAGAGATCATGTCTAGAATGATAGATTATTTTAGTATCCCCTAAGGTTCAAGATACATACATATATTTTTCATTACATTATGAAATAGAAAAACACCAACATTGTGTATATTTTGAACACACTCATGTCACTTAGACTATTAATATAGGTCAATTATAATATACTTCATCACATCCTAGGTAAAATAAAACATAAGAAAGGTGTGATCTTAGATGCTTAGTAAGGATAACAATATATCAGAAACTATCATAAGAAAACATAATATTTAAAGACAATGTATAAGACTAAGACACAAGACTTTTAAACATAAACATCAGAATAATCTAGAAAAGATAAATCAAATTATTTCATTTACTTATTCATATTGATATTCTTATAGTCAAATAATCACATGTAATATCAATACCTAATTTCATAAAGATGTAATGCATAATATCGGACAACATAACAACATATTCATGGCCTCGTGCCAAGAATAGAAATAAAGATATTGTCAAGGCCTTGTTCCAAGATACTAGTTTGTCTCATGAGACCCACTGATGCATCGAGGGGTTGTAGTGGGCCCTTCCCTTCCCATACTACATCTGATGCATTCCTCATATGAAAAGGTTGAAACATAATATAAACATTCGTATTAAAACTAGAACATGAAATGTCAATACTTTAACTGTAATCCCTGAATGGTATAAAAATAGTGCATCCACAATCAATCATATCCCAAAACCTTCAACATAATATGGATTATTGTAACATTATAAATCCACATCATACAAATTTAAAATACAAGGAAGGATGTTGACATATATTACATCAATACAAAAAACTATTTGAGTGAAATTTCTCTTTCTATTTTGAAAGAATTTAAAAGTAAATAATATATTTATTTTAAAAATATTATTATAATATTTTTTGGGAAGATTCTATGGTTTATAACGGAAAAAAATATATGCACCCACCATATATGTTAAAAAAACATTGTTTCCTTAATTTGTAAAAAAATGTCATCAAATACCATGTTTAGAAAGAGACAAAAAGATCCCTTTCAAAATATTGTATAAAAAGTCAAAAAATGGTATAAATTAATATAACCCATAGTCCCATAAATAATAATAATAAATTTGAAATTTATTTTTATGAAACACGAATGTGGATGGTAAAGAGGTCCCAGTAGATACTCATGTATAAAAAACCTTGGATAATAAAGATATTGTAAAATTAACCCTTCCCTTGTAATTTTCCATAGTCGAGGGTATATTAACCACCTGTATAATGGTGAAATAATTGTTATTAAATTATACATTAACCACATACATAAATATGATATCATATATTATCTTCTATTATTGATTTTTTGATGATATTTTAGCAGTATCATTGTTTTGGTTGTCAACTGATTCGTTTTCATTATATGTTTTGTTAGGTAAGTCATGTTTTTTATCGATATGATGAATCTGATTCATATCCAAAATGATATTATGTTCGTAAATATTATTTCTAATCATCAAATGAAAATTATTCTTGAATGGTTTTGATGGGGAATGAAATCTCATCACGTCATGGAGACGGCAAGCCGTACGTACGCACGAGAGACAATATCATTCTATTAGTTGTGAAATCGTATGTAATTGGATAGTATATTATATATAATGAATAATAAATATTTATTATTTATTATTTACATCAGTTATACTCATTATTATACTCATCCAAATAATGTTGTGTTGAATAACAAACTACACCATGATGTGGATATGGTAAGTCGTATGTACACATGTATGGTGACTTGGTCATTCATAGGATGGATAGAATAATGAATATGATTGTACCATATTTATAATAACATCTCAGTAATTATACATTACTATAGTTATTTTTTTGTATAGAAATAACAAATATATTGAAAGTAGAAGAATAAATGAACTTTTAAGGAGGTAATTAATTAATTACCTCTTCTTCAGGTTATTACTTTTGATTTAAACAAAACGGCTCCTTAAGGTGGACTTTTTATCAATGTAAGGCCTATAGGTTGAATTGAGGGTAATTTGTAAGATATTTGAGTAGGGTTTGGCCTTGAAAAAACTCATTGGTGGTGTGAAATTAAGAGAATGGGAACAACCCATATATTAGAGATGTGAGGGTCACTTTAGGAAAAGCGTGAAATATTATTTTATTATAAAATAATTTTCGTTTTCTAATGGCTCCAAAATGATTTATTTTTTAGATAAGGTGGTTATGGGTCAAAAAACTCTCATACAATAGGTTTTATCTAAGTTTAGGTCAACATAGTAACCTTATCTTTTATATTTAACTCTTTGTTAAATCGTTTAACTTTTACCATGTCTTCTTGTATTATTATAATACCAGGTCAATAAATATAATATAAAATGACAAGAGAACCTAAATTAGTTAATTAATGTAATATATATTACTATATATTTCCTTTTTCCTAACAATATATTTTTAGGACTGTTATATAATTTAATAAAATAGTATTTGTTTTAAAAACTAATTTATGTAAATTTTGCATTATTTTGTATTTGTTTTTTTAACTCATAACAACTTGATTAATTAAAAGAAATATTATGGAAACCATAACATTTTACATTTACATATAAAATTCGTGAAATTCATCAAAAGTTTCAAATTACATTTATTTTAATGTTTATAAAAAAAATTATTTTAATCTTTTATTAATAAGGAAATTGCTACATCATTATTGTGTCATAGATAAATTTACATATATAATGTCTAAAAAGTATAAATAAAATTCCATGATATATTAAAACATTTTATATTTCTAATTAACTTTTATAGTATAATTTTTCTTATGTATTTGTTTATATAAAAAATGTTTTAGTTATTAAAATTTGAATTTACCACTTTTAACTCTTCATTAAAAAAATAGAATAAATGTCCTAATCTAATTCATGTGGATAAAAAAGAATCCTATTTTTGTCCTAAGGTATATTTTTGACAAAATAAACTTATCCAATAGAATTTGGACATGTGTTAGGGTAATTATAATATCGTTTTTACCCTTAATTACCCTATTTAATTTTAATAATGGTAAATGAAATTCAAATGCTACTATTCAACAAAAATTATTTTCATTCTATTGAACCACATTTTACATACTCGTTTAAACTATTTCTCTCAGGGTTTTGAAATTAAATTCATAGAATTGATAAAATTATGTTTTATTCAAATTTGAAAATGTTCTTACAAGGTGGGTAAAGAAAGGTAAAAAGTTCAATAAAAGTTTATATATGTAATCATATTAAAAAATTAATTAAATGAATTAAATTTAATAATTATAGGTTTTATGTATATATTTTTACTATATAGTAAATTTAAATTAAATAATAATTACTTAAATAAAAAGTAAGTTTTAAACAATAACATATTGGTTTTCAAGATTAATCATAAATTGAATGTTTTCAGAAAAATACCAAAATTTCACCCAAATATAATTTTTCATATTTTCAATCAAAAAATGAAGTCCATTTTGAAAAACTAAAATATATAAAATTTGAAAAACTGGGTATTTCTATTCATAACGGCTAGTTTGATTGGTCGTAGTGTGCTAGAACTCGATGTTGCGTACAATGCATGATCGTGCATTATTCAAAGAGAAACGTACCGTGGAATCTTGGAGTGTTACAATATTAGTGGAAACACATTACATCATATTCTAATGAGGAAAAAATTTGATTTTGTTTTAATGATTAATTCATTCCACATGATATCCATAGGTGAAAAATAATTGTGTTTCATCATTCAACACAACATCATGATGTCAAGATGGTGATAAAATTTTCAAAATCCCACAGACCTAGTAGTCCATAGTTTACCTAGTACCAATAATTTGTATCAAATGGAAATGTTTGAAATTGTGTTTGGAAAATATATCTTCATCCAATTATAGGAGAGGTTCTTTAAATGTTCCCCATATCTCTAGTGTTGTTAAATTTTACATTGTATAGAATTGTTATGGACATCCTAAGTTTGAAATATGATAAAAATTGTAGGTGTGTGTTTTAAAATTGAGAATATTTATTTATATGTTTATTTATTTATTTCATATATTTATGTTTCAATTGTAGGATGTGGGTGGGTGATGACCCATGGTATTCTGAGTGACCACCAGCAGCAAGAACGATATTTTTTGAACATCACATATTCCATAGAGTAGTATTCAAATAATAAAATCATTTATAGATTAAATTTATATGTCAGTTAAAAGATGTAAAAATTTAAATTAAATAAAAGTATTTCATAGGATTAGCCTCTAAATAATTTTTACACCACGGGTTGAAGAGGTTTGGTTTGTTCACAATGAAATTATACATATGTTACTTTATGAAAATTATGCTTATTTGAATCATTTAAGAAAATTACAAAAGAAAAATAAAATAGTTTTTTATTCCCAATAATATCCCCCAACATTATTTGGAAGGGGAAGTTAATTACCCATAAGGGAACTGATCTGATTAAAACAAAAAATATCATCTTAAATTTAAAAAATAAAATGATTGCACCTTGAGGTTCCACCCATTTTTTAAACATGCCTCAATCAAGGTGTGGCTTTCCTAACTAACCTGAGGGACATCCTAGTTGATATGACCTAGAATACCCTCTTGGGTAATATTTAATTCTTTATACCCTTATAATATTATAAAAAAATCAAAAATAAATTAATAAAATTATTGAGAATATATAAAAATATTTTATGATCGTGAAAATTATAAATTATGAATTTTAATTTGAAAAATATTATCATTTATAATGAATTATAGTAGAAAAATTTCATTATTATACTTCATGAATATTATATGTCGATTGATCATGCATGAGACCATCATATGTATATAGGGTATTTTAATCTTCTTAATTAACATTAGTTTTTCCTCAGTTTTTTGTTATAATTAATTTATTTATAAAACAGTCTCCACATCCTCTCTCTCTCTCCCAATATATTTATAAGGTCCAATTTGTCATTTAATTATTTCTATCCTCCCAAATATTTCTTGCATAAATATTTCAACAATTTTACGATAAACTACATAGTAGTTATACATTCAATGGTTGATTGGTCTAGTATATTTAGAAAATTAGTATGGTTTATATAATAAGATTTTAATATTGCATAATATTTCATTTTTATTGTCCTAAAATATCTGAAAATATCATTAGTACATGTAAACACTAGAGGGTATACATCAAATAAAGGGGTGAGATAACATCATTGTAAGGGGAAGCGTATAGAACATGAAATAGTAGTACATGGGTGAACATAAACAACATCATCATATCATATTCATAGTATCATAATCCTAATCATGATAGAATCATTTGATAATGGCAAGGATTTTGGAATATCAATAGTAGTGAAACAACATAATATAGTGGTTAAATACCCCTCATAATTATGAACAAAGATAACATATTTTTCACGCATAAAATTTGTCCAATAATCATAACATTTTAATTATAAGAAAATGCAGCATCATGTTCATGCATAATATAGATAATATCATGATATAGATCACCTTAACCGATGGATTGGATGGATATATAACTTTTTTCACTGATCAAATTATAAAATGCTAATAATCATGCATGCGACATGGAATGTAAAATAATCATATTCATAAAAACATGGAAAAGAATGGGTTTTATAAATGTTTTTAAAGAATAATATCATGAATAAAAATGGGGTTTCCCAAATGTATAATGTAAATCAAAATTTTGCATAAATATCATCCTTATTTAGTGGATGAGAGACAACTTGGGTAGAGTCAATGCATTGTTTTGAAAATTAATGTCTTCTCTAAAAACATTCCTAATATATTATAAAACATTTTAAAATGGTATAAACAATTATATCCCATAAAATATAAGTTAATTGATAGTTCACGGAAATCATAATTATATTTTAGGAACATCAATATTGATTTAAAAATTAAAAGAGGAGATGACACAAAAAAGAAAAAGTTTGGGTTCAGAGAATCTCTTTACCTTAAATCCTCCATTATTTCATTAATTCTACACCTCTTTTACAGTAATAATAATTTTATTAAAACATGTAAGTAATTTTATTTATTTTTTTTACTCTAGTTCAATTATAAATTTTAGATTTTATTCCATAATTCCCAATGTTTCATGTGAAACTATTTTAAACCATATTTTCCTTTAAAACCCGTTTTTTTATTTCACTGTTTTTTCACGGTAATTTATACATAATAAAAATTAATTAAAAAATATTATAATAAATTTAATTACATATATATTTTATATATCCATATAAAATAACACATCCAAGAAGGTTTTAGTGGTCAGAGAGTTTGAAATATATTCATAGGAAGTTAACATACTATTGACAGGACATTGAAAAAAGTAGAGAAAATGGAATCTTTGCATATAACTATGTTATAAATTAGTCATTACATTAGTTAAAAAAATTTAATATGATGTTCACATAAAAATCATATATTTATTTATGATATGTTTTTGGACGAATAGTGAATATATTATGAGAAGGGAAATATATGCATATGAGTTAGTGAAACCTTACCCACTTCTTTGTGTTGCCTCTTCTATAAGGCACTAAAATCCTTGAATTCATGCAGTTTAATTACTCTATAATGTACATATGAATTATAATAGGAATAAAATATATAATTTGGGTATATATTTTTATTTGGAAAGTTATGAAGGTTCATTTTTTCAAGGATGGGGTGAGGGGTGAGGAGAGAGGTATTTTAAGGATACAATACTGAATAAAATAATATATATATATAAAGTAAACCATTCAAATATAATTCATTAAAAATTAATAATCACATGTAAATAGATAAAACATGATGTTTTATTCTAAATATATTGTTGTATAAAGTTCCACTTTGATACACAAGTGGAAATTTTCATAGTTTGGGAAATTAACAAATGAGATATAATGATCCCATCCACCATTAAATTTCATTTATCATGATCCCAATATATCCCAGAGTGTATGAAAGGTTATTTTGATTGAAAATTATATTTGGGGTTATAGGGAATATTAAAAATCAGTTCTTTGTTCAATGGATTTTGAAGACTTTTAAGAAAACTTTATGTGATCCATGGATCTTGATCAGAGTTGATTGAAATAGGTTCCCCATATAGGCTCACCACTTACTTCACATATATCTTAGTATGATGTTCAATTGAGAAAAAATCCCATATAATATTGAAATGGGAAGTCTTGGTGAGTTGATTCACCATAACACATATCACATTGAGTTTTTATATATATATTCAAGAGTCCAGTGACAAATTTCATGGTGGTTTTCTTAAATTTCTACGTGTGTATGGGAAATTATTGCATCATCCCACTAGATATATATCTCTCTTCTTTAACAAGATGACATAAAAAGAACCATGAGGTGTACTATGTGATATCATTCATCATTTTTTCCTATCATAATTTCTTTCAACGACCATGGTACATCATGGTACTTCTAGGATAGAAAATAAAAGATGAACTATGTGAATTATCTTGTAAATCATTATTTTTCTCATGTGATAAAATCACACAAATTGTAGTGCACAAATTAATGTAAATGTCTTCATAAATATTTAATTCATTGTGATTCACATCCTCTATTTCTCCCGACATATTTCAAAGCTAAAAATAATCCCATTATGCCTCCTTAATCTTTTCATGGATATATAGTTGTGAGATAATTTGGCCAAGTTTGTTTGTATTCCCAACTTACATGATTTCAAAATCCATCCTTTGCATATACAGGATGATAGGGTATTTCTCAATATACATCACGGATAGAGTTTCACTTTATTTTCTTCTAAGTGTGCCAGCTCCCTTTTTTACATTACAGGATGGTAGTGGATTAAGAAACCTAGGTTCTTGATCAGATCTAACTATCATTATTGATCCATGTTTAGCTCTTTTAAGGTTAATATATAATTTAGACTCCTTTGATCTATATATATGTTACACTTATCACTATATATGTAGTTCTTCCAAATATTCAAAATGAAGATCATAGTTACATACATGAGTTATTTTTTCTGGAAGTTATACTCATGAAAATTTACTATCATAAGGTATATTCTATCGAATTATCTTTATACATGGGTAAAAAACCAAATAAATTATTTGAACTGTCACTATACATCACAAAACATTCTCCACATGATGGTATTGTGAGTACAAGAAAAGTGATTTTCCTCTTATTTAGATCCTTAAATATTTTTTCAAATCCCTATATCCATAAAAACATTACACCTTTATATATTAACAGAGTTGGAGAGAAAAAAAATCATCAGAAATTGCTCAAAAAAACATTTTTAGTACCTAGATAATGTATGGAACATAGGAATTATTTTACTCTAGTGCGTATAGTACATTCCTAAAATTCTTTTTTCATTGATGGGTCTCCCAAAATACCATCACTTGTGATTATACTCCCCAGGAATGTGACTTTATGCATCCAAAAATCACACTTGCAAACATAGTATAAATTATATCATTTATTAAAGTCTCTATTAAGATCGCTAGTTTATCTTTATGTTCCTCCTTTCTCTTAGAATAAATTATAATATTCCTGATAAAAATAAACCCAATTACATTAGGTAGTATCTAAAGACACTATTAATGATATACATGAATATTACAAGGTAATTGGTTGGTTTGAAGGGTGTCACTATGAAATTATAGTGTCTATACATTATATGGAATGTTTTCATCCAAATATCCTCCATCAATAACATTAGATGATGATATCCAGAATGAAGATCCATATTCAATAAGTAAAAAATATCATTATATTTGATCAAATAAATCTTTAATCCTTATTTGGTGACACTTTTTATTAAATTGGTATTTTCGAGCTCTCAAAAATCGATATAGAACCACATGGATCAATTAGTTTTCTTCATAAAGAGCACAATTGTAGCCCCCCCCAAGATTATGCATAAGGGCGTATAAAACCTCTTTAAAAATTATTTCTGTATGCCCTTTTAACTTCAAAAGTTCAATCATGTCTATCCTAAATGAGATTTTATAGACAATATTTTATTCAGGTGAAGCGCTATTGATAAATATACCCCATGATCTTGGGAATGTATGCGCAACTCTATGGTATGTACATACATTTATTCTATAATTGTGTAATTTTTTTAATGGTTTATTCGTTCAACCATCTCAACCATTTTGAGAATGTATGAATCTTTATTGGGTATCAACACAACAACATTGAAGGATTATTTAAAGGATATTATTGATCATTCATGAATTTGTACAAAAGCATGGGATGGTTCAGAATATAGATATAAATTTTCTTTTACAAATTGTTGAAGTGACCTCTATATAATAAGATCCAATCCATTAATGATATAGAATCACCATCCACCTTGGTTTAGATTACAAGATCCACTAGATAAATCTTTCCATAGACACTAACAGAATAAGATTACAACACTTGGTTTTCATTGATTACACTAATATGTGTTTTTACTAATATCTCTACGTTAACGTATCATGGTTTTTATTTAGTAGTTCAAGAATAATTTCAGGATAAAAATAAACATATATAACCATAAGAGAATAAAACAAATTCAATTCCTGACTAAATAGGATTTGTACATTGTACAACATCATTTTCATGTTCCACCTTAGTGGTGGTGATATAATAAACTGTATCTTTATCTTGTAGACATGGTGATTTATGATACATACTACCCTCAAAAAATGTGTTTTGGTGTAATATATTTTATATTCCCCATTCTCTTTATATTTTTAGCATGGAACCATGGGTGGTTCCTTCCTTTCCTCTATCGCGTTAGATGACTTCATTGTGTTTCTTTGACATTGATGACCATGGTGACCTTCTATACCAAAATTAAAAAAAATTCACTATCCCATTAAGGAAATTACAATGATTCTTCTCCATCATTTTTGACTTGTTGGATTTTATATATTTTTTCCTCCTTTCACGTTTATTCCACAATTCTGAAATATCGTCTATTATTTCATATCTTCATCAACATAAAAATAGTCTCCAAACTCTATATCAAAATTGAGTGCCCATAAAACTACTTCTTCATTGAACGAAATTTATCAAATAACTAGATCCTTTTGATGATGTGGTTTTAATCCAATAAAATATTGATCTATTTTATCTATCATTATTAATAACATTATCCAAGGTGTATCATGAAATACTTGTGACGTTTAGGAAACCGGCCATTTCTGGAGATGTATCAAGATCATTTATAGGAACTATTTTTCCTTGTATTGAGTACTTTTTTTGTTTTATTAGTCGTGTTTTTTGGTGAAAGTTTATGGAAAATTGATAAAAGTGGGTAGTGCACGGTTGGCGCACAGTTTTCCCTAACCGCATGCCTTGGCCCAGCAAACTATAAAACACTAGATGGTGGGGATTTTCACAACCAGCACATGGTTTTTTAAACTATGCACTTTCTTAGGGGAAACCATGCACCCCATATAAGAGGTGAATGGTTAGGTGCATGGTTGGGGGAAACCATGTATTTGACATTTTATTTCCCCAGAAATTATTAGAAAAATTCTTGAACCCCTTTCTTATACTCCTGAATGCCCTAGCTTGGCCCATAACCAATTTATCTCAATTCCAGAGGCTCCCTAAGGGATTCCATGGTCATCCTACCTCTAATCGTAGAGAATCAAATCCCAGTTGGTATATCTTCATCTCTTTGGGTATGTGGTTTCATCCCAATTTGTCTCCCACTCATCTAATAATCATTTGGTGTGTTATTATCCTTTATTTTTTGGATCTAGATCCAAATTTTATGAATCTAGGTCTAGGATTTTCGATCTAGATCTAGAATTAATGGTTCATGAATTTTTCAATCTTTTATTTATGTTTTAGATCTAGATCTCATGTTATGTCATCATTCCATTGAAATTGGGGATTTCTATTGGGCTATCGTTCATCAACGAATTGAGTTAGGTGGTTTATAATTCAGATATCAAAGTCATGATTTCAATTATGTGTATGTAGTTTATATTTTATATTTCATGTCTAGAAATTGAGTTCTTGATCGGTTCATTATTTATTTTGGAGAAATATGAAATTGGGGGTATTTAGATTCATGATTTAAGATATTTAAATGTAGATTTAATTATCATATATTGATATTTATCATCTGAGATAATTAATTTTTGAGTTAATCATGAGATATAGAATTTTTATTTCGGTATAATTAATTTTTGAGTTAATTATTATGATATTAAATTGGGATTCGGGATAATTAATTGTTGAGTTAATTATCTAGATATTGAATTATGAACTAAATAATTAACTTTTGAATTAATTATTGGAAATTGAGATTCTAAATATTGATTAATTAATTGGTGAATTAATTAATGTGATTGATGTTCTTAAATAATTGGGGGGAAATTAAGTGGAATGATATGATGAACTAATTATTGAATTAGAAATCATAATGATAAGATTAATTAATCATTGTATGAATTATTGAAAGGAATTAGGACCAATGGATGATGACAATGGAATTAATAAAATTACATTAGAATAATGAGTTGTTATAATGGCATTAATGTGCTAATTAATAAAAATGAGTGTAAACAATTGAATTCATATGTTAATGGAGAAAAATGAGTAGTAATAATGTCATTTATGTTTCAATTGTGGAAAATGAGTGGTAATAATGGAAGTCATGTGATTATATGAGAAATATAAGTGGTAATAATGAAATCCATGTGTTAATTTGGAATAATGAGTGGTAAAAATGGCATTCAGGTGTTAATTGAGAATAATGAGTCGTAAAAATGGATTTCATGTGTTAATTGAGAATGATGAGTGGTAAAAATGGAATTCATGTGTTAATTGAGTACATTAAGTGGTAGACATGGAATTCTTGTGTTAATTGAGAATAATGAGTGGTAAAACTGACATTAATGTGTCCATTAGAACAATAAATGTTAATAATGGAATTTATGTTTTGATTGAGATAAAGAATGAGAATAATGGTAATATGAGATATGATATCTTCGAAGGATTGTTCGAGCTCATGAATGAGCTAAAAAAGTAACTGTTTTTGGGTTCCTATTGGCACCTTAGGGTTTTTGTGGTAAAATAATTATTAATTTATAATGTGATAATAGTTTACATATGCATTGTAATTATTTTTTTATAAAACTGCATACACTATTATTTGACGGGATATTGTTTTAGATGACATTGTTGGTGTCCTGATGAGTTTTACTCACACCCTACATGTGTTAACTGATCTATACCCGAATATATTAAATGATTATTGGAATTGTAAAAGGAAAAGCCTTAGTGTTAGATGGATTATTTGAGATGGATCATGGATAAGGGAACAAGATGTGGTATGAGACCCACTGGGGGTTGTCAGTGTCTTTACTTTTGAGTATTCATTTTTATACATGGTGTTTACTTTATCATGGAATAATTATTGTTCAATTTTTATATTATATTTATTGTTTTGGTCATCCCGAGATAATGGTTTTCATTGTTATTGATAATATGTTATTATGTAGTTTTCTTTTATTTTATGATGGTGTATTGCTCTAATTATAATAGGGTATAGTTTCCCTATGACTGAAATTATACCACCACTACTAGTCAGCAGCCTCTGGAATATGTGGAGGCATGTCATATGTCATGTGGCTGACCATCTTGGGGAACCATTGAGTGGAAGCCAGGTTAGGATGCTATGTATTTTCACATAAGTAGTTTTCCTTCCATTTTATTTTTCTTTACTATTTGGGATATTTATATTTGAGAATTACAAGATTCAGGCCATGTTTATGATCTCATTCATGGGATTTGAAAACCCATGTATGGGGTAAACCCATGTACCCAGGGTTGGATTGTTGATATTATTATTTTCTGTTATTTTTTAAAATTATATCACCTTATGTAACACACATGTTGTGTGATGTGATTATTATTTCTAAAAATTGTTGATAATTGACTCGTTGCCTAGTATGGAATGAGATTTTTGTTTCATGCATCATTCTAAAAACTCAATATTATTATGGAATGCATTATTTTAGTTACATGTGTGAAAATGGGTTTTGCATTAGTTGTTGAACATGAATTGTTTTTCCTTTCATGGGAAATGGAAATGAATGTGGTTCCAAACATGAAATTGGGAAAAATTATAAAATTATGAGTGATGAAAATAAAGGGGTGTCTAATATGGATGTTGATATGAGAATCTATTTACCATTTCTAACCAGGACCTAGGTATAGGATGGATAAGGGTAGCGATAGTGCCTCATTTTTTACCACTTGGTGAGGTCTAGGGAAAAGACTTGTTATGAATTTTTTTGATTTTCCTCATGTGTAGGTGGGGTAATGTGGTGTTATGTGTCTTGAGAATTTCTTTTATAATTATGAAATATTCCTCTATGATGAAGCATATTGAGAGGGTGATAGGAGGTTATGGCTAGACGAGACCTACTAGTAGTGGAACATGAGTAATTGATCGAACCTGGTGTGGAAGATGGAGAGGAATTATAAGGTAACATTTATTAATTCATGAAATTCATGTTAAGTGACTCAGAGTGGGTTTTGAGGGGTGTTTCTGACATGACATGGTAGTTTCAACAACATAACCCTACGACTTTTACTAGTGAAGGTAGACCAAACGGATCTGAGTTTTTGAATGAGTCCATAGAGACTATACTTGACCATTTAGAGGCATCTACTGAGAGGATGCTCAAGTAAGCTACTTAAATTCTATAATGATAAGTGTAGAACTAGTGTGGTGTTCCACATCAGACTAGACATGTCTTCTTTATGTTATGGAAGGACTTTGTGGATTGGTTGTTAGAGAAATTGTATCCAAATATAGTAAGACATGATAGGGTAGATGAGTTCATGAGACTAACATAGGGGAGCATGTCGGTGATAGAATATATTTGGTGCTTTATATATTTTCAATTTATCACTTTTATTGGTAGGGTATGAGATGCCTATAGTGAGTAATTTTCAAGATAGTTTTAAATATGAGACTACATCCTAGGTTGACCTATTTAGGTTGAAGATGTTTCCTAAGGTGGTGGATCAGTCTCTCGGGGCTGAGGTAAAAACTGAAGGAGGATTCTAGTAAAGGATAGATAATTGTTTCTCAATAAGTATGAGGTATGACTTCTAAAATTATGAATCATTTTTATGAGGGTGTCATCTAGGGATTTAGTAACAAGAGTGGTCAATGAGAAAGGTTAGTCATATAGGACCTTACCTGGATAGTATGCCACAAGTTTGGTTGGCAAGGACACTATCATATAAAATATCCTTGGCCACTAGTAGAGTGATTTGTTTTCAGAATTATGGGACATCTATAGATATTCTACTAGACATAGAATATAAAAATCAGTGAGGGTGCTTCTAGGAATAAATAGAGTGTATGAAGGGTACCTAATACACCATATTTTGATAGCTATTAGATTTCAATTGGGCATGGTGGTAGAGGTAGTGGATGTAGAGATTATTGGAAATATCTCTCGTACCAACTGGTTGGTGCATCTTTGGGGTGTTAGATAGCATCATAGAAAAAGAGGGGAAGAATAATTTCATGAGGTGAAACCTACACTTTTGGATAATGAGGTTGGACCATTAATAGTGATAATTACAATTCTTATAAATTCTACATTATCTAGATCCATATTTGATACTGGTCCATCTCAATCCTTTATTTCTACACCACATTTGAATTTTTTTGAGCCTAGAGGTGGTGTTTGTGAGTGGGGTATTAATGATAGACATGCATCTAGCGATATGATCAAGATACATATGTTAGTAAAATGGGTGTTACCTCATGATTGGAGAGTATCTCTTCCTGTGGGTATTTTCATCCCTTAAATGTTAGAATTTTACCTAGTTATGTGTATGGATTGTATATTATCATTTCAAGACCACATAGATTGTTACCAGATGAGATTGACCATTACATATCTTAAGGGTTAAAGTTATATTCACTGTGGAGAGTGGGATATCCATGCAAGTTGATCAAGACAAATTACTCCTCACCTAGGAGAGCTCGTATCACAGATTTAAAGTCTAGTATAGGATGATGGAGGTGTAAAGAAGGATTTTTTAACAATTAGTGGACGGATATTAGGATGTATTTCATGAATTCCTCTTAGTGTTTTCACATAATAAGGATGTGGAATTTACTATTGAGCTCATGTTAGGGGATGAGCTAGTTTCCATTGCACTGTAAAAAATGGAACCAACTAATATTTAAATCTGCAGACTCAAATGGATGGGTAAGAGGATAAGTGATTTATCTGTATGAATACATTTCCTTGGGGTTCACATGTATTTATTTCAAAGAAGTATTATCAGACTCTACAATTTTTTTTCAACTACCCCAAGTTTAACTATATGATAGTGAAAAAATAGTATTGTCTTACATGTATCAATGATTTATTTTTCCAGTTGATTGGAGCTTGTGTATTCTCAGTGATTGACATGAGCTCAGGTTCTTGTCAGTTGAGAGTTAAAATGTTTCATATACTGATGTCCAATATGAGAAGAAGGTTTAAATTATATAAGTTTTTTATATTGTTGTTTGGGTTTAAAATGAACCGAAAGTGTTTAAATACTTGATGAACAAAATCATTGATCCTCACCTAGATTAGGTTTTTAGTGTCTATGGATGAAATATTAATGTACGTAAAGACTCGTGATGATCTTTCCCAACATATTGACATCATCTTGAGTACACTAAAATAGAATCATCAACAAACAAAGCTATCTGTGTGTCAATTTTGGATTCATCAAGTACACATATTGGGTCACATCATCGTAGAGTACGTTGTTTTAGTTGACCCAGAGAAGGTACATGCAGTGGTTTCATGAGATCATCCCAAGAAATTGTTTGATATCCAGAGATTTTAGTGTTAGATGAATATTATTGGAGGTTTTTTCAAGGTATTTTCCATTTGGAATCACCATATTCAAGATTTACCAAAATTGATATAATATTGGATTGTACCGTAGAATGTGAGAACAATTTCTAGGAGTTAAAGAAGCACTTAAAATTGACACCAATCTTCATCCTACATGACTCAGATGAGGAGTATATGGTGTATTCTGATGCTTCTGGAATAGGGATTGGAGTAGTATTGATTTAGGGAGATTGAGTTGTGGAATATAGTTCTCATAAGTTTAGGCCTCTTGAATGGAACGACATTATGCTTGAACTGGAGTTGGAATCATTTTTTTATTCCTTGATGTGTTGGAAGTACTATCTATTTTTATATAAGTTTACAATGCATACAGATCACAAGATCTAATAGTATATCTTCTCCCATTGACATCATAATCTATTGCAGTAGACATGGGTTGAGTATATGAATTAATTTTATTTTGAGTTATCATATACACTTCAGAAGGGAAACATTTTCACAGACACATTTAGTTGTAAATCTCAGACTCATGTGATTTAGGAGTCTAGTGTTGAGTGAAAGATGTTGAAATTACTGGATGAAATTCATGTAGTGGTTCAAGAGTGTCAGGAGAAGATGATTCACATGATAGATTTTGTAGATTATACACTTTTTAGATGGTTCAAAGATATACAATCCAAGGATCTAAAATATTTAACCTTAAGGGAAAGCCTTGAATGTGCGGAGACACTATCAGATTGGACCATAGATGAGGATGAGATCATCTATGTTAGAATCAGGTTGTTATGTATAGGATCATGAAAGTGGAGGTAATTAATTAATTTCCTGCCTTGATGTGGGATTACATGACCATGTAATTTTTACTGGGTCTCTTATGGAATCCTAAAATGAATAATCTATTTTGGGTTATTGTGGAATGGCTAACGAAGGTGGCACACTTCTTACAGGTGCGAGTGACTTTCCCTATAGAGTACCTGGGAGAACTATATGGTTAAGAGATAGTCTACCTACATGGGGTGCCTTGGATTATTATTTCATACTGATACTTGAATTTTAATTAATTCTTCTATTAGGTATTACATAATGTTTTGGTAATAAATGTTTTTCTCCGTACAATATTCCACCCACGGACAGAAAATCAATCGGTGTGAACTATACAGGTGCATGAGGATATGTTATGAAAATGTGCTCTTGACATTGGAGGGTCTTCGGAGAAGAAATTGTCATTATTGAAGTTTACATATAGAAAAAATTATCAGTATACAATTCATATGAAACCATATGAGTCACTTTATGGAAGACCATGCAGATCACCTCTATAATGGATGGAGGAAGGTAAGTCAGAGTTGTTGGGACCGATACTTCTATAGGATACTTCAGAATAGGTATACTTTATTCACAATAATATGTTTATATCTCAAATTAGATAAAATTGATATATTTATAGATGATAACAAACCTTTGATTTTACATGGTGTGATTGTGTATTCCTTTGTATATGACCTATATTGGGTCATCACCAGATAAGAAGGTAGTGCAAGCTATCACACATGATTACTAGACTGCTTGATGTCACAAAGAGAATAAAGACACTGGAATACTTATTTGTTCTTTCTTAGATATATAGTTATATGCATGATATTTTCCATCTATTACACCTTTGGCGGTATCACCCTGATCCCTCTCATATGATCGATGTTGATGATGATGAGCATGAGTTAGATATGTCCTTTGAGGATAATCTGACATGTGTGTTGGATTTCAGTGAGAAAGTGTTAAGGGGAAAGGCTATGATAATAGATTTATAATTTTGGAAACATGGTCATGTTTAAGAGGAATTTTAGGAGAGGGAAGAAAATATGAGTGCTTAGTGGTTTAACATTTTGAACTTGAAATCTTAGGGATGATAGGAGTGAAGCTCAAGAATAAGCTATTATAAGGGGGAGATTGTAAGATTTTATCCTTTTTTGTAAATTTCTCGGGCTCATATATATATACTTTTTCCACTATGTTAATTAATTTTCAATTTGGTTTTACTTTGGGGTATATTGGGTGAAAATATGAGAAAATGAAAAAAATTGGGCAGTTCATGGTTGGTGCACGGTTTTCCCTAATCATGAAACCTAGATTAAAAAGACATGAAAACCCAGATTTCATATATTTCCATATATGTTTCATGGTTCATTAAAAAAATTACCCTCTTAGGATAAAATATGCACCGCCCATGAAGAGGAGCGTGATTGGGTGCATGGATAGGGGAAACGGTGTGCCCTGAGTTTCAAACAATGTGTATAGTTATTTAATCCCACAAAATTGTTTTAAAAAATTCTCATACCCCCATATTATATGATATAATTCCCTAGATTTACCCATAATTGATTTCTCTCAATTCCAAAGCCTCTGGGAGGTATTCCAACACCATCTGACCTCTGTCCATGGTGATTTGAGGCCCGGTTAACATAACTAAATGTCTTCAGTTATGTGGTTTTATCATAATTTCTCTCTAATTCATGGTTCATTCTTTTGGTGTGTGGTTTTCCATTGTATTGTTGGATCTAGATCTTGAAGTAATGGATATTTATTCATTCAGTCCTGGATTTAGGTTTTAGATCCAGATGTTGTGTTATTCCATCAATCCATTGAAATTGAGGATTTTCATTAGGTGATTGTTCTTCAATGAATTGATGTAGGTGGTATATAAAACAAATCTCAATGTATTAATTTTAATTATGTATATGCAATTTTATATATTCTATTTTTATGTTTATCAATTGGGTTCTTAGTCAAAAAATCTAATTTGGGGAATTAATTAATTGAGGGAAATGTAAAATTGGGGATATAGATATTATAGATTTGAGATAATTAATTGTTGAGTTAATTATGATATATTGAGATTGTGGATTTCAGATTATTAATTGTTGAGTTAATTATGAGATATTTAATTTTCTGTTGGAGGATAATTAATTGTTGAGTTAATTATTAGAATCCAAAATTGGGAATAGGGATAATTATTGTTGAGCTCTTTATCATGATATTGAATTGTGAATTGAATAACTAATTCTAGAATTAATTAAGGGATATTGAGTTTGTTAATATTGATTAATTAATTAGTGAATTTATTAATGGGATTAATGTGATTAATTAATTGGGGAATTATTTCATGGGATTAATGAGGTGTATGAATTATTGAATTATTAATGAGGATGAGAAGAGAAATTAATTGTTGGATTAATTAATGGTACGAATTTTGATCAATGAATGGTAATATTTTAATTCATGTTATTATACGAGATAAATGAGTGGTAATAATTCAATTCATTTGTTAATTGACAAAAATTAGTTGTAATGGTGGTATTCATTTGTAAATTGAGAATAATTATTGGTAGCAACGTAATTCACTTGTTAATTGAGAACAATTAGTGGTAAAAATAGAGTTCATGTGTTAATTGAGAATAGTGAGTGGTAATAGTCTAATTCATGTATTAATTGAGAATAAGGAGTGGTAAAAATTGCATGAATGTGTTAATTGAGAACAATGTGTGGTAATAATGTAATTCATGTGTTAATTGAGAACAATTAGTGGTAACAGCGGAAATCATGTGTTAATTTAGAACGATGAGTGGTAACAATTGAATTTATGTGTATATTAGAACAATATATGGTAACAATGGAATTAATTTTTTGATTGAAATAAATAATGAAAACAATGGTAATTTGGTATATGATATCACACTAGGATAGCTCAGGCTCCAGCATGAGCCAAATTGGTAATGAAGTATGGGTGTCTATGGGAACCTTGGGGTTTATGTGGTTAAATAATGATAAATTAGTAATGTGAAAATTACTTACATATAAATTGTAAAAAAATACTTTATAAAATTATATGCACTATTATTTGAATAGAAATTATTTTAGATTTCATTTTTAGTGGGCTACAAGTTGTAATCACACCTTACTTGGGCTACTGATCGATACACGAATAAATAACATGATTGTCAGACATGTCAAGAAAAAAGGCCCAGTTTTAGAATGCTGATTTGGGATGGATAATTGATGAGGGAACCAAACATGTTTCGAGACCCGCTGGGGGTTATCAGTGTCATTACTTTTGAGTTTCATTTTGACACAAGGCACATACATTATCATGCAATAATACTTTTCAGTTTTGATTTTGAATTTATAGTTTTGGTCATCTTCTAATATATGTTTTGTACGGTTATTTATTATATGTTATTTTTTTATTATCCCTAATGTTCTCCTAGTTTATTACTCAAGTAATAATATGGTATAGTCTACCCATTACTGATATTAGACCATCTCTTCCAATCATCATCCTCTAGCATATAGTGAGGCCTTCATGAGTTCATGTGACTGACTATCTTAGGAAACTACTGAGTGGAACCAAAGTTGGGATGTTACATGATGTTTTCCTAGTAATTAATGACATATTCACCCACTTTTTTCTTAAATTATTTTAATTGTCTCTCAATCATTGTTTGATGAGTTTGAGTGAGATACTCATTAAGAAATAATTTCATAATTCCTTCCCACTAAACATAATTCATTTCATCTTTCGACATGGTTTTATTGACCAACAGCCACAATTTATATGAATATCTGTCTAAATGGTACACAACCAAAGTATATTTATCTTTAATAAAAATGGAGAACATATATAATATCATCTCCACTATCTTTACCCACTATTTAGTAAAAATTGGATTAAGAGATCTACTAAATTTTAATGTTCATTCTCTTATAAAACACTATATATCAAGTTACTAATTCTTGAGTAAGGACAGACATTCCACATGCTTCATGTTATTTTTCATAGTCTGAGACAGATGGGTAGTCATTAACTTGATGTTTTGTACTCCACCTCTTATGTAATTGTGAATTTCATACAAATAATCATTGAATTATTTATCACAATAGCTATTGGACCAATTACTCTAGTTCCCATCATTTTCTAGAATAGAAATGTTTTCAACAAAATTCATGTCAGTAAAGAATAAAAAATAAATTATTCTTATTCATAAATTAATTAAAAAGATATATGTTATGGGATCCATTTGTTTATCCATTTTCTCAAACAATTCTTCTTGGATTAGGTAATTTAATCCTTTTCTAACTTTAATAGTAAATATATGTTTACTTATATATCTTTCATAATGGTTTTTATATTTTATGTGATTAACCAAATCATAACACTCGGGGGGGTTCAAATAAAGTGTCTATTAAGGACACTTTTTTATGCACTATGTGATGATTGGGGTAATGCTAAATATTACCTTCTGGGGTTATTATACCTAGGTACAACTTTCCAAGAGCCAAATCCAATTGTGGTTTCCATATAGTGATTTCATTGCATTGAAACCACACACTCTTATACATTATGAAAATATATCAGATTTTCCTATACATAGAATTATCCTCATTATTTTCACTAATGTTTTATAATTTGAAATCCTAAATTAACTAAAACAATCCACTAATACAAAATAGAGAGACCCATCTTTTCCTAGCATGACTATTAGTACATTTTTCAAATAAACAACATAATTATAATAAATTAAAGGATCGAATGGTTTAGTATATGTTTAAAATTATGCTTATAAAACACTTTTAAATATCAAAAAATTAACATTATCTAAATATTTTGTCTCTATTATACTAAAATATCTCACATTATCCTTAGTACATGTGAGGACATAAGGATATACATCAAAGAAAAGGGTTGTCTAAAATCTTAGTAAGCGGAAGAATAAGATACATGAATTAATAGTACATGGGTGATAATAATCAATATCATAACATCATAAGCATATTATACTCATCATAATGTTAATAAAAAATTGATAATGTCATTTCATAATCCATATTCATAATATTAAAACATCATCCATTGTGTTTCAAACCACACTAAATTTTTAAAAAATCAAAAATATTGATCATGAATAGAATATGTGCATAAAAAATAATAATAGTAAAAAAACTATAATATTGTTCATTCATAATACACATAATATCAAGGAATATATCATCATGTTAAAAAATTCATTGGATGTCTATATAATTCCAGTCACACTGATCACATCCTAAAATTCCCATAGTCATTCATTCTACAAATATCATTAAACAATCATATTCTTGAGATAAATCCATGGAATGGAATGGGTTTCATAATGGTTTCATAAAAAATACATTCATATTTATCCTTTTGGGTTCCCAAATGAATATTGGAAATAATATTTTGGCCTAAAACAATATCATTTTTGAGTAGATAAGAAACAACACAATATTATTCAATGCGATGTTTTGGAAATTAATGTCATTTTGAATAAGTTTTATAAATGGATAAGAAATTTTTTTAAAATTTTAGAAACATGTATATTACAAAAAATAAAATGGAAGGTGTAGGGGGATGGAATTTTAAATAAAAAATAAGAGCATGCATTTAGAAAAAATTTATAAAAGGAGATAAAAATAAAATAATGACTATGGGTTTGAAAATCCCCTTAACACAAATACCTTTTTATTTCATTGCATTTATACCTCCTTAAAAATAAAAACATGATAATAAAAATATTGAAATGTATTTAAATTATGTACATTTCATTAACTATTGATAAATTATAACCTAATTTTCTTATTCTTTAATTTCCATTATTGAAGGTGCAAATTTTTGATATCATATTTTCATTAAAATAACAAGTTTTTTTATTTTTGTATTTTTGATCAAGTCCATTTATACATAGGTAAAATTAATTCCAGTATTTTATAATAAATTTAATAAAATATGTCTATATAATAAATAAATAATATTATCCACACATGGAGTTTTTGTCCATATAGTTTACAATGTATTCTTAGTCGTTCAACTGACCATTGATGGGACATCGTCAAAATTAGAGAAAAGAGAAGATTGCCATATTAGAAAGATACAAATTAGTCATTAAAGTATTTTAACATGTTTAATATAATTTTGAAATAATAAATTAATCTTATAATATTTTGGTTTGAAATTCATATAGAATAATAGGAAGATAATGGTAAAATGTACGGAAGTGTGGATGAAAATTTACACTAATCTTGGTACCACTTTTTCACTGTGATACTAAAATCCTTATATTATTCCATTTAGTTCACCCTAAATTTTTGCTAAGGATTATAATACAGTTAAGGTAATGGATTTGGGGAGATTATTTGATTTGGTATGTAAGGGAGGGTTGGGTTTACTAGGATGTGGTGAAGAGTTATTTATATTAAAGGAGAGCGGTGTTTTATAGAAACAAATTGAATAAACTATTATGTGCAAGGTAAACCTTTTAATAGTTATTTTTTTTAAAATTTTGATTTATATATGAAAAAAATAAAATATATTTAGTACATTAAATAAATTTATAAAAAAATAACATATTTTACAAAAAGGAATGTGGAAAAAATGAAAAAAAAATCATTTTAATGAAATACTTTCGAAATTAGAATTTAAAAATAATTTTTCTATTTTGAAATTACTATTATTGTTTCTAAATGATACATTTATATTTTTTTGTTTTATTTTGGGCCAAAATAACAATCTTATACTTTTTTAAGTCATTATTTCATCATAATTATGTTATAAAACATGTTGTATTGGATTAAAAATATTTTTTTGATTCATGTAAAAATTTGAGTATTTCAAAAAATCACTAAAAAATCAGACCTAGTAAATTTAAACGTGATTATTCTAAAAAAGAAATAAACATTATAAGTTTAATTTTATAACAATGGTTATTTTAATTTTTAATACAAAATATATGAATTTTATTAAATATATTAAAATATAACTTACTAAAAAATTTATTATATATTATTCGAGTTATTTAATATTAATATTAATTTAATGTAATTATAATATTAATATTTTATTATGTTACTCATTATAATTATTATTTATATAAAATTTTATTATTTATATTTCAAATTAAAATTCCTAATGATCATGAAACTTTTCTTGATGGATAGGTTATTATTCACCATGGCCAAATTACTATTTTGATGATAAGTTTTTATTTTACAATTACTACTTAATTTCATCATTCAATATTAAATAAAATTTATTCCAGGGTTCTATATTTTCCATTTATATGATTTTTATTATTTTAACAATATTCTTTTATTTTCTATAATGTATTTGAGGATTATTCTAATTGATTGAAAGGATCCCAATTTTCTTGTTATAGCGTTATTATTTTATATTTTTATCCCATTGAAGTGTTATGAATTTTCATTGGATTTTTTTTAACTAATGTAACAATATTTATTAATAAAATAAAGTGTTTTTGTATTCACTGTGTTTGTTATATGTATAATATTTTATATAATATAACACTTTTTTTGAAACAAATATCCATTATAAACTCATAGTTGTTAAATTATTTATCAATAATTTACATACCCTAGTTCCACTCACATGTTAGTGATTACTTATGTATAATTTCGAAGAAGAATATGATTCATACCTTGAAAATATTGGGAATTGTAACAAACAATACATAAAAACATTTTTAGTTGTGGATACTGAAACATATGTAAAATGTGATGTAGGTAAATATACCTGAGGTATTTATAGATCTAAAATCTACTCAATGGACTACTAGTAGTATATTATAATTTTCATTGGAAATTTTTATTTATGTATGAAATATTTATTATTATTTTGAATTTTTATTTTACACAATCACAAATAATAATAATAAATAATGTGTATATAAAATGAACCTACAATAAATGATTTATATATAAAAATGTTTTTCATTCAAGTGATATTATATATAAATAAGGCTGGTAAATTGAAATGGTATTCATTCGTTACGAAATATTAAACCCTTCAATGTAATATTAAGTTAACAATCCCTTTAATTGCATAAATTTATACAAAAAATTGTATATGATGTGATTCTATACCCTATTTTTGGGTGCCTTTTACTACTGTAGGGTCTATATGAGAGTGGTGAGTCGAATCAACTAATGTTGGAAAAAATAATTATACCAATATAGATTGTTCAAACAGTATAGAAAATTAATTTTTTTAATGAATTATTCTGATTTTAAAGATATGTAACTCCACTCTTTAAATCAAGGATCCACATGTTAATATGGTTGTCTATCCAAAACCTTACCATAAAACTCTCCAAATAGTTATATATCTATAAAATGTACCGTGTGGAGTGGTTTTAAGGATATATTCCACCAAAATAGTATTTTAATGAGTATTCCAAATATAGATGTTGATGGAAACTAGGATTTGATAAAATATTAGGAGGAATTAATGATTAATTAATCTATAGAGTATTATAATATATGATCCAGATAAAATAACTCATCTTATATAAATTTTTTATAGAATAATGTCTAGATGTACCACAAGTTTACTAAGATTAATTAAATACAAAGACAAATCCCTTACCAGAATGATTTTCCATGTGTATTACTAAAACATATATAAATTACCATGATATGAAAATAAATTCTTTTTATGGATGTTCTTAAAACCTATTGAGATAGCTAGATAATTTAGGGTGAAAAGGAAGCTTACATAAGACATATGGGTGACAAGATTCATGTTTCCATCAAAATGTTATCATGAATTTTTACTAAGTTAATAAAAAAATTATGAAATTAGTGGTTTCACATATTTTTTCATCTCAAATAATTTTTACCATGGATTTTTAGTCATGTAATGAATGAGATTATAGTTACATGGTACATAGTTATATAGAAATATGTATCAAAATCTATCAGTGCCACCAGTTATTACAATCATTTTACTGAGCTATGTAGTTTTAATCTGGGATAAAAAATTAATATGATAGATAAACTATTTCTATTATTTGGAAAAAAAATAAATTAAATTAAGAACATAATGAAATTTAACTATTAATTTCTTATAGAGAAAAAGATTAAAGGAAAGGTGAAAAGTAAAAAAGGAAAGTTTCATACTGAAAGAGCAGTCCAAACTTTCATAAAATCAATCAATGATGAAGAATAAGTTCATAATATATGAGGATTTTTTCTTTATAGGTGTCAGGAGAGGTCATTAGAAAAGCAATTTACAAATACCCACGTACATGAAATCATAGGATTCAATTTTTTGAATATACATGATTATAAGTGATGCTTCTGTTTTACTATTTTGGTATTAGAAACTCAATGTTTATAAAAAATATTTATCTAAATACCGTAACCAAGTATATTTAGAAACATTAAAATAATTATTTTAAGTTCTCTATGAAAATGATAATGGTTATTTTTAATGTAATTACTGAGATTAACATGGATAATATTTTTCCAATACATTTTATTCTAGTTGAAATATTATTTAGTGTTGAGTATTAGAAAGAACATTCATCTTATATGCCTATCTGATGTACGGATAGATTATTAAATTCTAGAATAAATTTTTTTTTCTGTCTCATACTCAACTAAGAGTTTATTGATATTTGAATAATTAAAAATACATTTTGAAAATATATTGTAAGATTAAATAACACCTAATTGTCCAAATTAAATTCTTTATCATATAAAATTAGTAGTAGTTTTCATGGATATATCGAGTTTAGTATTTAGAATCCTTGGTGATAAAATACTAAAGTATTATTGATAATCATGAATTTTTTTACAATAAATCCTATATAAATAATTTTAAGACAAAAATAATTTATAATCATATAATCTGAAGAGCATGAACTATTTTATATAAGTTTTTTATGTAACTTAAGATACTTGATGAGATTCATTTATTGTATTTAGGGAATATAAACATGAAGTATAGAATTTTCTTGTTAGTAATATATAAGAGACATTTTAGGTTGGTGAGTTAATGAATATCATTAATGTACAATCATGTATAACTAAAATATAGATTTGATTCATCCATAATCTCACCTTCCTTATACACATAATATTTGTGGTGTTAGTTTAAGTAGTATTGATGAAAATCCTATCGAACATACATTGATCATTTGAATGTAGCATGGGATAATTAAAAAAACATGATTCCTTTTACACTTTTGATTTATGATATTTGAATATGGAGGATCAATGATGAGTCTTAGAGGTTTTAAAATTACTTCAATTTTCATTTTCAGGAATGCATCACAAATAGTAGTGTTTACATTTAACCGTAATAAAATTATAATGAAAAAATGATATCATATGTGTCATAAAATGAAATAAATTCATTATGCCACATATCATGTGTTTAGATGAAAATGGTTTGTTAAGGATTATTTTATAAACACACTTGAATCATGATTAACATAAATTGAATCTCAGGTAACTATCCTAAATGTTGTATAGTATAATATATAAACCTCAGTGATAGAAAACTTTTATTCAAGTGATATATTATATTTTTACAAATGGGTAAACATATCTATTTGAGATACTGATATAAATATTTACTTGTGTTCTGTAAAGGATGTTGTTAGAGAAGTAGGTTCGATTGGAATAAGTTCCACAATTTCTCATGTAAAATTCATTCTTGAATGACACATAATTTTTTAGAGAGTTTAAACTATAGTGGTGCTTTTAATTTTAACTATGATGGGTGATATTTTATTCAGTATGAATAATTTATTAAATAATAAACAAGTAAATAGAAATAAAATAAATTGAATGTGAATATAAATTCATAAAATATATCCATATAGCCAACTCAGGTCATATTTTCTGTATTTTTCTAACTAAGGTTAAGTCATTGGTTGATAATAATGATAAATTATACATGTGTGGAACAATAATGGAACTAATACGGAAGTATTTGTTATACCAACAATTTATTATTAAAATCATTATAATTTTACTTTCCATATTTACATTTTATGATCATCACATTGGGAATTATATTTCTAGAACACCTTTCGTAGAGGGTACTTATATGACCCAACCTAAAAGGATTGGTGGCACCACAAAATTCAAATAAGGAATTCAACTTTTATAAATAAATTTATAGAATATTTCTAGAATTTGTGTTATCTAATATTCATATAGAATGAAATATTTATATAAAATTATAAGAGTTTTGTGGGAGTAGTATTTTTTCCACATAATGTCTATTAAAAATATATAAAAAATAAATATTCTTCTTATAGGTAGTTAATACTATATTTAAATTAAGCCTAAAAAAAATTTACTTAATGTGGGAGCTATGTTCTATATAAGAATATCTAATGAGGTAGATCAATTTATTTAGTAGAACAAATAAATAAAAATATAGTGACAAAGTACTAACAAATACCTTTTAGAATTATTCAATAGAGAATTTTTTTTATTAGCACAAGGAATAAGTCACTCAAAACATATTTATAAGTCATAGGACTAGATTATAATTCCATATATAATTACATATATAGATTCCCTAGAAATATAAAATATTTCATAATATTAAATAGATTTGATATTGACAATTTATAATTTTTTGTAGGAAATTATTCATTATGTACAATAAAAATTCACTATAAGTAGAAGGAACTGTAAAATTATAGTTGAGACAGTACAAGGGATATGTACATAGTATTTGTAGAGAAATTAACATTTGTTTTAATGGTAAAAACTTGTATTTCTATTGAACAATTGATCTTATATCATAGTTTTGATCATGTAATGAGAATGAAAATCTCATAAAAGAGAGTGGTTCCCAATTCATAAATTACTGGGAACATCATTTCATATAATGAAATTAAAGAAGTAGATTAAAAATAAATAAAAATGTTATATTATTCCTAAAATTTTACATATGGTATAATCCCACATGGCATGATAAATGGGATGGATAAATGATATATATTCTATGATATTATCTCTTAAAGTGTCTTATTCAAGGAGGTGAAGTCACGAATAACACTGTATCCATGTTGGAAAATGTGGTAGGCCCAGTGAAAAATTCCAAAACTCGGTAGAAGAATAAATTTATCATGATATATCCAATAGGTATATTATTAATAAGATAGCCCTAGTGAAATTTAGTGTATTTTAAAATATGGTACCCAAAATCCATCATGATCAATAATTTTCAATTATGAAATCATGTATACAAAGAGTTCTTCATGATTTAATATTTCCATAATAGTGTTTAAAAATATACATACACTATTTACATGGTAATGTCAATAGATTATTTAAACATAAATAGGGTATAATATTTCCTAGATATAATGAAAACTTCAAGACACATTAACATTAATCATAAAATATGTCATATGGTCTAGGTACATCACAGTAACTAGAAATAGATGATTTATGAATATCATTATCTGAAGGCTCATTAAAAGTGGGACATCTTATCATGAACTTCTCTCTTGGTTATCTTGAGTAAATAAGATATTGGGGACTATCCCACCAATTGTAACACCACTTGTTTCAAGTTTCATCTATTGTTCCTCTCTATGAAATTTTTTTATCCTCTTTATTTGACCACATTATTAATGAGTATAATTATATCATGCATATAAATACAAGATAAAAACCATGATATCTATGTAGTGTAGAGGTATATTTTATTGGGTATATAAATAGTGGTCTGAAATTGATTGAATGGTTAAGAATGTTTTTGATGCTTCCATAAAGGAAGAGTTATCAAGGAATAGTTCACAAGAATGGGAGTTCCAATTATAAATCCAGGTACATGGTATAAGAATGTTGGTCCGTCTAGTAAGGTTGTGAATAAGTAAATTACGGTAAAAATATGGTAGTAAGTGTTCATCCAAATTTATAAGATATCATGAGACAAATATATTCTATGAAACAACTTGTGTTCATAAGAGGTTATTATTACTATGATTGTACCATATGTCTTGTATATTCTTGCTTTGATTATATAATCAACTCATATTCCTCAATTATTATTCACCTCTATTATGATATGTAACTATAAGTTTTCACATTAAGAGTATTCAAGAGTCTGTCCAATTTTACAGAAATATGAGTTTTCTTGATGTTGGGCCCCTCATTTGGGTTTGGATTCTATCCAAGTATTATCAATCAGAGGAAAATAAATAAATTCCATTTAATATAATTTTTTAATTATTAATTTTTAAATTTGTTAATCACATTATTCATAAGTAATTATGTGAATAATAATAAATATTATTCAAAAAAAACTTTTATTATTCAACATTCAATAAATATTTAATTGGAGGAATAAGTCATATTAATGATTCAAATATTATCATGTAAAATATATTTTATGTTAGAAGAATGTGATGAAATTTAAATAACGTTTATAAAACAATTACTATGTTATTTAATATCATTGATGGATTATTTTGATAGATCTTTTACCTAAGGGCCTATGTGAAATTTCATGGATCATAAATGTACATATGTGAGACATGAGATGCCCAAATTCTAGGTAATAATCATTATATATCTTTTCAGAATACCTCTCAATTGTATTTATAATTATATAGTGATAATGAAGAGATTTTATCACCTCTATCGAATTTATTCATTCTTGATCGAAGGAACATTGTAACATCTCCAACCTAGAGGCCACTAAACTAGTGCCTCGAGCTGTGTAACCACATAACCACAAGCACGCCTCCCCATACACCAGAGTATTTTGACATGAAATAAGGTTATAATATGTCACATGAGGAGACTATATATGATTTAATAGATTAACCCACATTAGAGAACATATGAAATAAATTAAATGATAAGAAATAAACCATAAACATACTTTACTTATAATTTCCCAAATAGGGTAAAAGTCACCCCCAAATAGATAAATATGTCATGTCATGATAAAATTGATAAGAGTTAGGAAACCCTAGAATAATGAAAAATAGTTAAATCCCCAAAATGGGTCAGAAATTCATGTTTGAGTCCTCATCCATGCACATCCCAAGACTAAATTCAACTCCCTAGAATATGGCCTTTTCCCTTGTCCTGATCTACAACCAATAAATTTCTCAAGTACCCAATGGTAGCCCGCGAACGGTGTAAGGAAAAACTTTTAGTTCCCCATCAATGGTGTTAAAAAATTATCCATTCTAAACAAATAGGCCATTCAAGTAGTAAATAATTGATAAGATAAACAGAAGAAAACCTAGGTTCCATTAGTTAAAAATATTCACTTTAGAAATTTTCCTCATTCATTCCATGGGTTAGTAATTTACAACATTTACACTACAGCCAATGCTGGTAAAATACCACGAATATCAGAATAAGTCAAGTTCCATATCTGAATAAGGATAAGAATTTCAAAAATATATATCACACCTTCCTTAGAGCCTTGGTCCAGGTAGTCTCATTAATTAAATCACACTTTCATTGGAGCCTTAGTCTAGGTAGTATCATCCAATTCAACCATTATCGTCCAAGAGCATTAGTCTGACTCCCGAACTCATGCATTCCAAGGGTGGGGTTTAGAGACTCATTCCAACCTGATAAAAGGGAGGATCCTAAGTCCTTTATCCCACACCATCATTCCATGTCAACAAGATTATCTATTCATTTACCACATTTTTCATAATAAAGATCATACAAAATCATCACACATAATGGTCAAAATTTAAATTTCATTAAATGCATAAAACATCATCAATCCTTAACCATTTGGTACATTTAACATTTACATAGCATATCCCATTTAACCCATTTCCCTTCTAATACCCTGAACCATTAATTATATTCCAAAATTCCAAAAAAAACCCATTTAACCCATTCTTCAATTTTCATGCACTAGCCCATTTAATGCATTCATCAATTCACAAGAATTTATCCATTTAACATCTTCATAATTTTAGATGCATTAAACAACTTAAACATTTCAAGTAAAATTCATAAGTCACTTTTCATGTTCTATTTATTATATAAAACCAATTTCATATAAATCAAACCAACCCCTTATGTTGTTCTCAAGTCTAGACACAACTGTCAATATTTAATTTTTAACTCTACATATCATATCAACATATAGGTCATCGGATCTACTTTATCACAAGGAAATTATAAATATGACATTACAATTTTCCATGTTCTGGAATATTGGGACACCTCATAGGTGGACCTAAATAGGTATAGTCCATCATCTATGTATCCTCTTGGGATTGTGAGGTGTTTAATTCAACATTTATCCAAAAAAATTACCAAATATTACTAATGGTATCGAATTCACAATAAGAAGGATGCGACGCACCACAATACAAGTAAAAATAAGAATCAAGAATATGGGATATAACATACATACCACCAACCTCAATTCTAAAGACAATCACACACTCAACCATGGCCCTTGACATAGATTCAGAGACCCTTCTAAACCCCATCAAATCATCTTTAGGAAAAATAGGGTTTTAGGGATTCAGAATAATAGGACCAACTGCACAGAACCAAATCTGAAAAATTGAATAAAGAGAGGATTAGAATCATCTAGAGCTTCAATCCACACCCCAAAACACTCAAAATGGCCTTGAATTAGTGGAGAATGGCCCTTGGAAAGTATGGGGGTTTTCGTTCATTACTAGGGCTGGAGGAAGAACAATTTGGATAAATGGAGAGTTATATCACTTCGAGCCTAAGGTGGAAATTTTGTAAAATCATACTTCTAAACGGGGACATGGTTTCGCCAAATAGTTTTCCAAATCATGAGCCAACCATTCACCAGCCTCTGTCCAATAGGGGTTCAAGTCATATAATTACCTAGGGATCTTTCACAATTTTAAAACTCATGTGCTGACCATGCCAAATGGACCTATCGAATGCCAAATAGTTTGTACAACCAAATTGAACAGTTTACCAAAACAAGCATCTCCCCCTCCTAGCTATCTGAATTTGGGTTCCTGGTTACCTTTAACTTCATGCCAACTGCACAACATGCACATGATGACCACTTTTCATTATATTGGGTCCCAAACCCACGAAACATCCCTAAGGACCCTCATGCACATTGTAGAAATTTAATTGACCATCATTAAAGGATTCAAAAAAATTAATAAAGGAATTATATTCATGATGCTCGGGATATTACAACATTCACACCTTATAATGGTTTGTCCTCAAGTCGCACTTCCAAGAATCACTAAGATCCCAAGGAAAAGATATTGGGATACATGGATCTAATATTCCCCTATCTCCCATAGGCCTTATCTTGAAAATTACCATGCTTCCCCAATGATCGAACAAAATGTACAGTATTTCCTTGAATGAAATTCACATTATGATCCAAAAAATGAACAAGGTTCTCCCCAAAATAAGTGTTAACAAGAAACCATACATCAACCACCATAACTCCATAGGGAAGCCTAGGCAACACTTCCTAAAACAATACACAATGAAACATATCACATAGCATCATACCCTAATGTAAGAGATAATCATCACCCCATCAGACTAATTCTCATGTCCCATATCACAAGGCACCATTATACCCTTATTTGGAAACATTAATGGTGACCAAAACATGACACCACCAGTAGAAAATCCATGAATTTTCCAACCACATTTAGATACCTATGTCGATCCAAAACTCAAGGCCCAACAATCCCATTCCATAATAAAACATCCAAAAACAAAAAAAACCCTTTCGGTACTCAACCATCCAAACCCAAGTTATAGATTTTTTTCAGGGTAAAATAACCAAAATGGTACCTACTTGAGTCTATCCAACCCGTAGAACTGGTCACGTCACCATCCAAACACTATATTGTTGGGGTGCTCTCCAACACACAATTTATCTTATCCACACTAAATTCTAGTTGTGACACCTCCCCTATCAAAAAATACAACTATAATGTAAACTCAACATTCACAACATACCTGACATGTTCCCAAATCACCATGCACGAACATCCCTATGGAATTCACCCCATATAGGAATATACCATTTTCGTTGAAACCAACCTGTTGGACATCCCTAAGAAATTCATTTACAGACATAGAGTAACTTTACCTCATTTAATTATGACTTCAATTCCAAAAATCACTTTCCACAAAAAACATCAAAATAGTTGTGGGTCACCACTTACCACGCCTGATCCTTTTTTTATATCATGTCGAACCGCCCATGACTGGATTATCTCATAACATCCATATTCCACAATTGTCATAATACACCCTATTCACCTTTACAAATCTCTTACAGAAATTATTTCTATCACTATCATCCAACATAGTTGCTGGGGCTATTACATGACTTTTTCTATATCTCTATTGTCACATCATCCACTAACATCCAATCCATCGTCGTGCTCCACCACACTCATCTAAATTCCTAATACAAGCACTCCTACCATCCATACGTCGAATAAAGAAAATTATTTTCACAAGCAAGCCAATTTCAAAAGTTTGAAACATACCATTCACTCCAGAATTAACCACTAAATGTGTTTTACAACTCACCACATTCATCCCTTGCTCCTAGACCGGTTGGTTTGTCCCTAGATAAATCATTCTAGAAACGTATAGCTTTACTATTGGCATGATACTACATCAAAAGTATAAGATGCCTTCACACATCAAGACATTCCAATGTCCCCAAAAGACACCTATCAAAGTCCATGCCATATTTTCTGCAATAATAGAACCCAAACTCCCTTGTCATGAATCATTGTCAGGTCATATCACGTCCTCCAATAATTTTAACACAAGATTATCAAATTTCCTTTGGAGCCCCCCTAAACCCAAATCCAATGTCTGTATCATTCAACCACCACATCCAAGGAACACGTGTCTTCTTCTGGGGAACCCAATTTGGACATCATAGGTTTATCATTGGAATCCTGAGGCCACCACATCACTCCACATTAAACTCTACACATCCAGGATTGACATATCACTCACCACATTAAGATTTTAATTGCCATATCCGAAATTTAATAATTCCAAACACTAAGGTTCAAACTTGGATCAAAAATAATAAACTCAATAATTAGACATGTTTTCTAACTTTTCCTAGATTAACATAACCACCATCACTTGATACCCATTACTGACTTCCATGAATAGAACCCATGATTTTCATCTTCACTCATCCCATACCGATAACCTCACCCATAAACAATCTATGGAGTACATACAACCATCCAAATCCCCATATACCACCCCATGAGTGTAAACTCCTAGATGTCCCATATCCATCCAAAACATATTCATGTCTCCTAGCATAAATCCAGAGCTTTCTCAGCATACCCAAGATGATGTAAAATGTGGGGATTTATCATCACTAGATTAATCTTTGATAGGAAGCCTTTGGAAGAAACAACCAAATAGTATCCATCATCTATTTCACCTCTCACTTAGGGACACCATGACAAGCCAAGAATTTTTTGGTTACCTATCTACACACATCTCATCAACACTTAAACACCCCTCCTCAGACGCAATTGCCAACCAGAGCTCACTACCTCTCCTTGGCCATCCTCTAAAAATTCATGGACCAATGTTTCCCTTGGCACTTCTTCCACCACACCACTCGAGTTATTCTAGAATGACCATGGAGCATAACAACTGAATCACAATGGTCCAGTACACCAATAAAAACTAATGGTCTATCACATAGCCATGATTACCACATTAGTTTCATATAGGATGACAGGTTATTATCCCAAGTCAAATGTTCTTCCATCCTGATCAGAATTGGATATTACTACTGTGTGCTAAAATATGGACCTCATCACGGTTCTCATGGTCTCACACCATTCTGCATCCATACACTTAAACCAAATTTATATTTTTAAAGCCAAGAATAATCATAGAATACCTCAATTACAACTCTCTCATCTGACCATGCTTCATAGTCCATCAATCCCATCATCCTCAAGGGATTCTCAAAATTCCACTTAATAACTACATCTTTCAAGAAAACAATCCCGACCATGTTACCACCGTCACCTCAAGTTTCACCTTCATAATTAAAGTATCTAACCATGTATCAGTCACCATTATCACATAGGCCCGAAATTAAAATAGGGGCTTCCATTAATCATTGTCCAAACATACGGGTGAGACATCTGAATAATAAAACCCTTATAAACTAACCTTAAAACCAACCAAAAGCACTCAGTTTACCTTCGCAAAGAACAAGGTCACAACCATACAATTTAACAAAACATAATGGGACTCATTATGTGTCAATTCCACAAGAGGAGCTCCACCCGGGCTTTATATTCCTGGTAAGCTACAACACTAGTCTAAGCACCCATGATGTCACTCTTGATTTTTTCTAATATTTCTACTCATTGTCACAACTCGAGCCGCTTATTTCAAAACCATTGACCTTCCTACTTAGCCCTCCATGAAAATATTCACTTTTCCAAATCCAAATCATATATTCATTCATCATATACAAAATAGCATTAAAAATGGTTGACCACTCTCATGAGTCGCACTTGTGGATCGAACAGTACCAAAATACCATCTTGGTTTAAGGGTAATAAATCACTAGGCCCTATCTCTAAGCCATATATATCTAACCTCCAATAAGTCTATACTCATGGGTGGATCTCCTTCCCCTACATGGGAAAACTTCATCCAATGAACAGTGAAAATAATTCAATCTAGGATTTACAACAAGCATACTCATACACACATATTGGAACCACGAGCCAAAACTCCCCACTCTTGGGTCCAAAACATAACTTGCGTGTTCTAAAACCACATAGAACACCACACCCATATTAAAAAATAAATAAATAATAATGAAAAAACCAAGACACTTATTATTAACTCCAATGTGCTACCCATACACTTACAACTAAAAAGGGTTCCCACTTTCAAATTATTAGGAAATATCTCAAAACCTCTAGGTCACAGTCCTACTAAAAGAATAACAAGGGACACCCCTTTATCCACACATTGAGGCTAATCAATGCCTCCTGAAATATAATCATGATCACATACTAGGGAACTCTTACTACCCAAACCACCCATTCAATGGGCTAGATAAGAAACACAAGGAATAATAAAAAATGTTCTCACAATAAATTACATCATTATACATTATTTTTTAATTAAATTCGAAATTTTGAAAACCAAAAGTTTCACACTCTAGAATTTTTTATTTACACAAAATTTTAAAAATATATACTTATTTGGATTCATATTTCAAAACAATTTTGTTAAAAAACATCTTATGGGATGTCCAATCGGTGTAGACCATAAATAAAAATACACTACCTTCCATAAAAAACCAACTCCACAAAAACTATCCCAATAGAGCGGATTGCGTCACCAATACTACTCTCAACCACACCAACTATAGGTCATGGTCAACATAGGTAAGAAAATTAACATAGATTCACGTCTTTCATTAGACATCCTCTTTTTCAAACATTTCATTTTTCACAACTAAAATACTTCCCCTTTATGATCCTTTCCCATTTTGAAACATGTTACACCAAATATGTGAAATCATTCAAATCCTTCCTTAAAAATAATTCTTTAACCATTTTCTATCACAATGTAAATATTTCTCCTTTAAAAACCATTTGATATTTACAATTTTTCACAACCCACACTTTTAACCAATTTATAACATTTGTTTAAGAACGCTATTATTTAACCATTCATTTATATTCATTCAATTTAACCATTTTCGTCAATTTTATTGGAAGCCATCTTATTTAAATTTCAAATAATTTAAAATCCATTCTACCCTTAAGGTCCCACTCACCAATCCCATATATTCTAATTCTGATGTATGCCACCTATATTAATAGTTTTCTATAACAATGTATGAATACAAAATCTCATTACATTATATCCATGAGAAAAAGATCATAAAATTGTCACACCACATAATTTGTGTGTATTCCAATGGGGAAATATCATTAAACCATAATAATGAACATCAAGAAAAAAAAATTCCACCATGGAAACATGGGTTTTTCCTCATACATGGGTTTGTTAATCATATGCATAACCTCATTTCTAAGGCCCAAAAAATTAATATTCTATTATATACCATCCCAAATAGTATAATGAACTAAAGAACCACCATTATATCACTATTGGTATCCCAAAACCAGAGGCCACTAAACTGGTTCCCTGAGCCGGGTCACTACATGACCTCAAACACGCCTCCCAATATGCCAGAGGCTACCAACTAACAGTGTATCTCTAATATGTCACGTGGGGAGACTATATACTATTTACTATAGTATTCCATAATATTTAGAATTTGAAATAAATTAAATGATAATAAATAATCCATAAAAATTATTTACCAACCATTTCCCAAACATGGAACAAATCACACATAAACAATAAAAAGGTCATGTCATACAGACACAGCCAAGAGTGAAGGTTACAAAAAAATAAAGATAACCTTCTAAATCCCCAAAATGGCACCTAAATCCATGTCTGGATCCTTGTCCATGCATATCTGAAGTCTATATCAAATAATTAGCAAAATAAAT
Source organism: Viscum album (assembly GCA_963277665.1). Lineage (NCBI taxonomy): Eukaryota > Viridiplantae > Streptophyta > Magnoliopsida > Santalales > Viscaceae > Viscum > Viscum album. The sequence goes on along the minus strand of OY728151.1, from coordinate 126,415,488 downwards.
TTACCCTTGTCCGGACCTAGAACCATGAAATCTACTTGGGTACCCAATAGGAGACCAAGAGGGCTGTGAGTATCACTCAGTAGGCCACCACCAACAGTGTAAATAAAATATACAGTTGAAACAACTAGTTTATAAATGTCCTAAATAACTGAAAAGATTAAAAAAATACAACTTAGGTTCCATTAGTTAACAATATTCACATTATCCATTTTCACCATTCGTTCCATGGGTTAAGTATTTACATCATTTACACTCCATCCTAAGACGATCAAGTACCATGCATAAGGGAATAAGACAAGTTTCGTATCTCACTAGGGATAATAATTTCATATATATTCTCGTACACTTACCTTAGAGCCTCAATCCATTTAATCTAATCAATTATATCACATTTTCTTTGATGTTTTAGTATATGTAGTCTAATCCAATACATCCATGTGGGCCCTAGATAATCAGGTCAACTCCCTAACCCAGGTATTCTAGGGTAGGGGTTTAGAGCCTCAGTCCAACTCAACCCAGGGGTGGAGCCTCAGTCCTTTTTCCTACACCACAAATCCTTGTGAAAATTCTTATTTTTCTATTTACCACATATACCATATCATAAACCATAAAAAATCAATAAACATTACATTAACATCTAATAATTATACAATGGGTGAATTAACATCAATCCTTAACCCATTATCACATTTTTCAATTACATTCCATAACCCATTTCCCTTTCTCATTCCATAACTCATTGAGTATTTTCAAAAATAACCATGCATTAATCAAAATTAATCAATTCCCATACATTATCCCGTTTAATACATTTAATAATTAACAAGAATTTACCCATTTAAAATATTCATCATTCCACACTCATTATCCAACTTATTCTTTTCAATTAAAATTCATAAGTAACTTAGAAAGATCACATTATTACATCCAACACATTTCATATTAATCTTACCAATCCCTTATGTCATTGTCAAGTCTATAAACCACTAACATTATTCACTTTTAAACTCAAATATATCATAACAATTTTCCATATTCATGAATTTTGGAACACCCAATGGGGTTCCTAAATAAGTCTAATCCATACTCAATGCATCCTCTTGGGATCGTGATGGGTTCAATTCACCATTTATCCATTAATTTTTCCAAATATTTCTAATGGTTTGAAATTACCAAAAAGAAAAAAACAACACAAAACCATGAAAAGACAAATCAACATCAAGAATATGTGAAATGAATTGTAGACCACCAACCTCTATAATAAAGACAACTGCATGATCAACCTTGTCCCTTGACTCAGATTTTAACACCATTAGAAATAGTAAACAAATATACACTGGAAAAAGATGAGTTTTGGGATTTAAAAGAAGATGATCAGTAACACATACCCTAATAAAAAAAGATAAGAAATATGAGGATTAGTCACACATAGATCTTCTATACTCACCTAGAAACACTTCCAATGGCCTCAAATCGAATGATAATAACCCCTGGGAATATTGGGGGATTTTAGTTCATCCATAGGGATATTGGATGAAGAATGGATAAAAATACAGAGTTAGATCACTTAATACATTGGGAATAAATTTTGGGTAATCATATTGTTTAAGGGGATCATGGTTTGGTTGAAAGGTTTTCCAAACAATGCACTAATTATGTGCCAACATCTTTCCAAGTGCGGTCCAAGATGCATGGTTACTTCGGGATATTTCTTGGATTGACAGACCATGAACCAATCATGTTGAATTACTCTATCCAATTTTTTATATTTTTTCCTCCCCACGTGAATGGTTTACCCAACCGTGCATCCCATCCTCTTAGAAAGAATGGTTTGGTCACATCGTTACCTCTAATTGTGCCCCAACCATGAAACATGCACAAGATTGCCACTTATCTTGCTTATTTTGTATAATAAACCCCAAAAACTCCCACAAGGACCCTCAAACACTTTTTATACATTTACTTAACTATATTAAAATGATTCAAACCAAAATTTAAGCAAGGATGTATCTTTATTATCCTCAGGATCTTACAAACAGTGCACATGTGATATAAAGGACGTCGAAAGAATATTCTATTTCCCATGATATCATTTAGAAACAAAATATTGATGTACCATACGTATATTAAAAAAAATTGATGATCTGAAGGTATATTATATCACTTCCACTAAAAAATGTTATGTGCAGGGACAGTGGGAATGTGTACGATGATATTTAGATAACCTACCAATTCAATTTTATTTTAATTTTTAATTCCTTTCTCATCAGATCCTTGGGTGGTTAACAATTGTATTGTGTCATCATATATGATGTAATTATTTTATACAGGTGATAATCCCCCTACCCCATTCCTTTATAATGCTCTTGGTACCAAGAGGGTTTGTACAAGAGGATTCACCCAACATCCATATTAGGAATTATGTTTTTGTTTGCACCAATATGTATATTCATGGGTTGAGAATAATATTAGTTAGAGATCACCATTGTTCCTTTTTTAATACCAAAATATATATATATTATGCATAGAAGGTAAATAAAGATATAAAATATATAATAAAAGTACTCTTATTTAGTTGTTGTGTGCTTACTAGGATACAATAATACCTGACCTTAGGAGATTCATCCAATGCTGATGAACGGTACTCATCATTCTTGAAGAAAAATATATGGTGCACTAATTTTTATCAACTATATACAACATATAAAAGAATCACCAAGGATATTATTCATGGAACACCCAATTAAATGTTAGGTTCAATAAAATCATAATCAGCATATTAATTTGGTAACATCTATAATATTTGAACATGAATATGTAATAACAATAATGACATAAATACATAATAATGGGGAAAGAATATGTAATGCTAATAATAATATACATCCCTAAAAAACTTTTGTTTATTTATAATAAATATTTTTAGCAATATCAATAATAATGGATTGATTATCTATAACAACATAATTTTATAATTTTATTATGAAAAATATGACATGTTGAATATTATGAATAAATGATGTCTATCATAATATGAAGAAAATCCATTGTAATGAGAATAAATATTGACAATAATAATTGGATGGTAATTAATAATATTGGTAATAAAGTATATCCAAAATAACAATATATGTTACTAATTCACATCATGATAAAATTACTTGGATATAGATCATGAGAATAACATAGTTTTAAAACACCCTCATCTATATCTAGAACTCATCAATATATCGCCCAAAAAAATAGCACACTTATAGTGAATGGATCATTTCATACAATGTATTGTAGGCTCATCATCCTATAACTAATAAATTTATATTGATACTAAGATTTCAATCATGATATTTACATTACCATGTTGTGTAGAATACTTCATATTATGTCACAACCTAACCACCAATCCAAGTAATCTTTTACTAGTAATCTCAAAAAACTAAATATTATTTGACTAATCCACTTGGTCAACTTGAACATATAAAAAATCTATATCAACCAATTTATATAAAAACCCATTTTTTCTGGTGTAAGACAAAAAACATCTCTTACAAATAGGGTAATTGTATTCTTTTTCTTACTGACCATGATTAAACACCTATCAATTCCCACTATCATGGAAATGTAGTCCCATGTTAATGATTCCTCACTACCATTGGTAAAAGGAAATTAAGACAATCATTCTTATCACTCTTCTAGGATACTCTAAACTATTCTCCTCGTCCAAAAACCCCACAAGTATAAAGAATACTATGATTAACAATGTTTTGAACTCTTAAATTATTTCTAAAGAGAGAAGAGATCAGTATAGTAGTTTATTCCATCTTATTAAACAATGATTAAAAATGAAAATACTATTAGAACCCCTCACCACATTATTTACATAATCAACATAACCATAAATGGAATGACTAAATTAATCCAAATCCTTAAAAACCTTATTTCACACTATTACACATTTTTATAGTCAAATTATTATGTTCAACCAAAATATAATAATTTTTTGAAATAAATCATGTAAATAACCCACAAAATACTAAAACACTAGCATGAAACCCTATTAAATAACACATGTGAATCTATCTTAATCATCTTATAATTATACTCATTCTCAATGATGTGTTATAATTCTCTCATAGAGAAAATTCTTGTATTCCAATTGGATATATTTTAATCAGGTGATTCAAAAAATACTATATCATGTTTAGAAAAATCCTTTTTTGTTTGAAAGATTATACCAATTCTTTTCTTGGAATATAAATTCTACTAATATTAATTTTTGGTCCATGTATCTTGAACACTCATTGATGTAGAAATACCTCATGAAAATGATAAATAAATTTTATTATATACTAGGGAACAACCAATACATTAAAGTATGATTTATCCCCTCTGATATTTTTTCCAAATTTTTCAAGGTTCATATGTTATTAAATACTTTATAAAAAATTAAAAAATAATAAATAATTGATATTTATATACATGAAATACATAATTACATATTAAAATAAGAATAAAATACAGTAAAATTTAGGACACAGTATCCAAATGACACTTACACATAAGACATGTGAATCAAATGTTGATCAATTACTAAAAATCAACGACTAAAAAGAGATATAGGGGTGCGGATTCAATACCCTCTTTGTGCAGTTTTCATAAGTACGATTTCCCCATTTATAAAAATATATATTTATTTAATTAAATATATTATACAAGTCACTAGAATCATGTTTGGCCCATACTATGGTATTGGAGTCCAGCTAAATCCTTTCTATCTAAACACTATGTTATCAGCTCCTTAAAATTTGTACCTTGCCTTAGGCACAACCCCTAAATCCTTAGAGAGAACCCACAATGCATTTTATGGGATCTACATCAACTTGGTAATGGTTTTTATATTACATGAACCATTATATATCTTTCTAGTACATTTTTCCTCAACTCCAGCTATAAACAACAAATTATGTCATCCATATATTTCTAAATAGTCCCTCACCTCATCCAAAATTAAAAATTCAAATTTAATCCAACTCTAATAACCTTTGGAGGTTTTCAAATATCAAAACTAAACTAATAATTATTGATAAAGTTCATTAGAAATTTTTTCAAATGATTCAAGAAGGTAACTATTACACTTATGCACCATTACATTGAGAAATCATAAACATTTATATGATTATCAGATAGAAAGACTAAATGAATTTCACAAAATCACCATGAGAATTATATATAATTAAAATCTGTATTGTAAAAAAACTCTTATATTTGATATTTTAATATATATATATACAATAATTTTAAGATTTGTTTCCACATATAAAATAATATTAAGGTTTAATTCATCAATATCATATAGTATGATATAATTCATCTTATATTATTCTCTTATATGTATCTTATGGTTATATATATATGTATCATTAAAATGAATTTTATTTCAATTAATATAACACTTTCAGGTAATAATTTGTGATGTCCATATGATTATAATGACTCAAAAAAGTTTCAAATAATGTTCTAATTAGATTATATATTATTTTTGATAATTTTATTGGAGTTCTAATCCTATTACTAATTTATCAACCACTAAATGCAATTAATATTTTTAATGTTTTCATGTAATTTTATTAAATGAATGTTTATGAATCTTTTGGTTAATTGGACTAATTTTATTTGGGATAAATATATGAATTATGTTATCATAGTTTTTTTGTTCAATGGCTCAACAGGACGGTGGATTGTTCTCTAAAATATTTTCACCTTATTTTTGAAAGAATCGCTTAAAATATTAAGAATTTGTATATAGAGGAAGAAAAGTAAACAAGAGAAACCAAACCTTGTCATTTTATATTGGATTATGGAAAAAATATTTCCTATAGAACACACTCTCAGTGATCCTATTAACTTTTATTATATACAAACCTTATATTGGGGTCTCTATGGCTTGATTGTTGGAAGCTGTCAATATTTTAAAATAAGATAATGAGTCATTTACTGAGCCATTAATATTGTAATTACTATAAACAAAAATTTCATTCAGTTAAAGGAGTTATTTAAGAACACAATAAATTAGTTTAAAAAAATAATAATCCTTATTTATAGCTCAACAAACAACACTAATCATTAAAAAGATCGATCTATGTTATAAAAATATTATTATTTATATGTGACCATTAAAATGTGGTCATTAAATAAGAGATTGTGAATATGAGTAAACAAATTATGAAATATTGGTAAAATTTTCCAACTCAACACAAATTTATAAATGAATTCTTAGGAAATATGTACTCAATTTTCAGTGAAGTCATTTTAGGCATCAAAAAATGTATTTTATTCCAAAGTGATATAGTTACATTTTGTTCTTAAAAATTATAATTATTCTACTCCCCATTTAGAAATTAAATTTTATAAAATATAATATATATATATATATATCAAAATTAACTTATGGTTAGATTTTTTTTATTTTTCTGAAATGATTGATTTTTTAGTGAATATTAAAAAATTAAAAATCTTCAAATACCCTCATTTATTTTACAAAGATAAAATAATTTAAATGTTTCATTATATATTTAAATTTTTATTAATGTGAAATATTTCTATTTTTATTTATAACAAATATTTAATTAATTATTATTCAAAATTTTCTTGTAAGAAAAGACATATGTTAAAAATGTATTTTTCTAAAAACTGTTTTTTTATTTAACACATAAATATTAAAATTCATTTCAACCACTCATTGAGACTCAATCATGAAAAATTGATGCGATATTTTTAATTCGTAGTTTAATTTTTTTTAAATATGTCCCTTTTATTTTTGGTCATTATGAACCGTAGGCGAGTTAAAACTATATCACCTCATTAAGGAAACATTTTCTAAAAACGGTTCAAACTATGAGATAACAACTCAATATCTACCTAAATATTTAATATATTTTATTTAATGAGTATATTTCATCCATAATCATCAAAAATTTGAATTTTTTGTCCTTATTTTTCATTTATGATTAATTTTGACCTATATATTATTTAATGGAAAGAAGAAAACAAAATGTCACTCCATTTATTTTAAATTTATCCTATATATTCAAATAGGGATAAAAATATATTTTGAATGATACATAAGGTATATTTTAATGAAAGTAAATTTTTTTATTACGATAATTTAATTATAATTTTTAGTGATTATATAATTTCAGTAAAGGATTATACATCGTCGATAGAGTGAGTGACCAAGACGTTGAAAAATAAATTAAGTGACTTTAAAATCATTGATGGTAATCTAATTTGGATGAATAATTTATTTTTAAAAATTATGTAAAAAAATATATTTTATATGTTTTATAATTTTATATTCTAAATATATTATTATATTTAGGTATTGAAATTCAATTTAAATGAACAGTTTCAAAAATATAATTTATGAAATGTTAGGAAAAAAATAATTTATTTAATTAATTATTAATCACAAAAATATTAAAAGTTGAAAAATAGGGTTAAAACTTTATCAAAATTATTACACATTTTATTGAAACTTTTGTAACATCTATTAAAGATAGAATGTGTTTAAAGTGGTTTAAACCAAGAGATAAGGTTATATTGTTTATTTAAACTTGTATAAGTCATATTATCAAGCCTTATGTAAGAACCCGGATAATCTTTTCAGGTACATTTTTCCTTTTTCTAATGTTTTTGAGAAAAATGATCTTTCTAAAAAATTTTGAAGTACACGTCCTGTACTCCCTTTTTCACTCGAAGATGTGTGCTGGCCGTGTACGGGCCACACACATGTTCTGTAAGGGTGAGGTGGAGGCTGGTTAATTTGGAGAACAGAAACGTGAAGTACACGCCGTGTACTCAAGAAGTACACGCCGTGTAGATTCTTTTTTTTCATTAAACGGACCGAGGTCGCGCCTCATCATGATATTTTCCTTCTTCTAGGTCTGGTTCGTCCGAGAGCGACCCGTACGACCGAATCCTCGATGAACTCCCGCCTCATCGTCTGTTCTCCGATTCGAGCACGGTCAATTGTGTTGGAATCGCAGTGGTGAGTTCTTCCTTCTACTTGAGTTTTGTTTCTTGATTCCTCCTTGTTTCCAGGTTATCATGGGATGAACTTTTGGTGTGTTTTCTCAGATCTTCATCGTTCTAAGGGGAATCTGTCATCGAGGTTCACGTATATCGATCTCTTATGATCGAGGTAGGTGGTTCATGCCTTTCTGTAGAAATTTGGTGAATATTATGTGCAAATTCCACCAATACCCTTGAACATGGTATTACGTGCTTCCTGTTTTTCCCCTACTATTTGCCTGCTTAGCTTGATTGCTTTAGTAGAGGTAATTTCTTGTGAGTAGATTAATTTATTTTGTGTTCAGGTTTCCTTTCCAAGCTTGTTTTTCTGGTTGGGAGTTTTTCCAGTTTCCATACATTGTTGTAGGATAGTAGAACTATCTCTTTGATATGTTGTTGAGCCTTAGTTGATATCCAACTAGTTCTTCAGGTTTACCTGGACGATTCACATGCGCTGAGCATGTTTAGTTTTCCACACAGAACTGTGAGAGCCTAGTGTAGTAGACCATAGAGAGAATCAACGTAAGGGATTCTCCAGAGTGTCTTTTAATACGATGCGAGACCACAGCGGGGAATTAACGATGAGTGCTTCTTCAGAGAGTCTGTAGTTCCTAGTTGCGGGCCACAGGGGGAATGAGACTTTGAGTTCTTATCCAGAGAGCATTTAGTACGATACTAGACTATAGGGGGAAGTGATGATTAGTGCTTCTCCAGAGAGTCTACATCTTAGCTGAACCATAGGGGTGAGCCTGTGTGTGCCTCCCAGAGGGTTTCTACTGCTTGTAGGTTGAACCATAGGGGTTAGGCTGTGAGAGCCACCCAGAGGGTTACCTATTTTCTTTTGTTACTGGTTGTTTACTTGAGTACCTTATATGTTAGAACTGTGAGTTGTAGCTCTTGTGTGATTTCCTGTTACTGCTTCTTGTTTTATTACTGCCATTTATTCATTGACTGATAGGCACAAACCCCTGGGTGATTGCCTACTGGGATTGTATCTCACACCCCGTTTGGGCCATGCTTTTGGGCCCAAGCATACTATGTTGCTGCAGGTATAGATAAGGGCAAGCGCCCTTCTACATCAGGTTCTTGATTGCACGGGAGCTGGAGAGCATGGGACCGAGCCGTGGCTTGAAATGCTTAGGAGAATACTTTGTTTTCTTTTGCACTTTATTTCAGCTGTATTTCATCATATTGTTGTGTTTTCTAATTTCCTTAGATGCTTGTACATGCTGCATCATTATCACCATTACAATATGTATTCATTGCTTCCACTGTTGGTTTCAATTGTTATGTATGTTGTTATTGCTTCCTCTTTTGATTGTTGTATTCCTTACCTTGTATACTTTACTGAATAAGGGCATAGTTTTCCCACCGACTCACCAAGGCCCCCGCTACTAGTCGGCAGCCTCTGCTATTTGGGGAAATGTGCATGAGGTCATGTGGCGCACCAGGTGTGGGGCACCAGTGGAGGGGCTCCAGATTTGGGTCATTAAAAAGTGGTATCAGAGGAGTTATTCTCTCTTGCTTTCTATTTGGAGACTTTAGCCAGGGATAGGATGGATTCGGTACTTGGCATTAAGTTGTGCTCGGGAGTAGCTAACACATGTACAGGGAAAAGCCATACTACCTTGTTAATTGCAGTTTTTTTTTGTTTTGAGATTTTATGGTTGTTCTGATTTCACCTAGAGTGATTCACTTGACTTGTTCTATTATTGTTTTGATACTTCGGTTCTATTTCTATCATAACCCGATGAGATGAGGGTATACCGTCTCATTCATCATATAGGCACTTGTAGAAATCACATGCCATGCATTCTTGACATACCATCTAGGGGTGCATTAGCGATTGCATGCTGTTGTGATTGACTCTATGTAGATTGTATATGCTGTTGTGATATATTATTGATAGATTCTCTACTATGATGTTAGAAAAATGTTTTTTTTCTTGCTTAAAATGAATGCCAAATATTGGTTCTTGAGGTGTTATGGGCCCTCACGGATTGGAATTTGGAACCTCTCTTCCTTGTTTTTAGTGTTTTTGGAATTCTGTGCAGTTTCTGAGCTACTACCCAGAAAAAACCAGAATACACGGCATGTACTTTTTGGATACACGTCGTGTAGTTTTCAGGTTGTGTCACTGACCATGTGAGCAGAACACGGTGTCGTGGAAGGGTCTTTGGGAACATGTCGTGTACGACAGGTGCACGCCGTGTAAGTTTGGAGCCGTGTTCCCGGTCGTGTCACTAACAACACGGGCCGGGGAACCTTGGGTAGAGCACGATGTGTCCATATGGAACACGCCATGTAGTCTTATCTAGGTACCCGGTCGTGTCACGAACAACACGGGTCGTCGTTTCCTTCTTTTCCACGTGTCGTGTTTGTTCGGAACACGCCACGTAGTCTTGTCCAGGTACCTGGCCATGTCACGAACAACACGGGACGGGATCACCATACCTATACAAGTTGTATTAGTTCGGAGCACGCTGTGTAAGGTTCATCCATGTAGACGGTCATGTGCTTAACAACACGGGCCGCTGAAGCCTTGTCTAGTACACTCCATGTTTGTTCTGAACACGCTGAGTAGCCTCAGGTTATGTCGGACCGTGTGGGTTAGTCGTGTAAAGAGACTTGGGCAGGGGACTAGTTTTCTTGTACACGTCGTGTGTTGGGGTCAACATGATGTGTAGTTTGAGGTGTTACATGACTTGTAGGGCAGGAGTACACGCCCATGTCAGTGGCTTCAGAAGACACGCCGTGTAGTTTTTATACACGCCGTGTAGTCGTGTTTTGAAATATTTTGTGTTTTTCTTCCCCTATTCCCCTTTTGTACTCTTGTGTTCTCTATCCTTGTTTTTTCTATTCTAAGGTGGTCTTTTGATCTTTCAGAGCTATGCCTCTGAGACATCCTTCGATCGTATGTCTGTCCTCAGGCAGTGATCAGATGCCAGACAGGGCTGATCAGGGACTCCCTACTGATCCCCCAGTCGAGCTAGCCTTGGCACCGGCTGTCATACCAGTTGCGGGCGCTGATGCGCAGTTCAGGGAGGGATTCCTGAGGATGATGCAGGCCTTCTAGGGAGCATCGCCTCCTACCTCATATATGGCATACCTGAAGCGGGTTTTCTAGAAGCAGCATCCTCCGACGTTCTCGGGGGAGGGAGGACCTAAGGCTGTAGAGTCATGGATGGAATCCATGTTGACTATCTTAGAGCATCTGGAGATGCCTCCAGAGAGACAGGTATAGGTCGCCACCTACATGCTCCGAGACTCCACCAAGAGGTGGTGGGACGTGATCTCACATGCGGGTCAACAGCAGGCTATGACTTGGGTGGAGTCCCAGCGTGTGTTCTACGACTACTTCTACCCAGAGACCCTAACGGCCGATCGACCCTGGGAGTTCATGAGGTTAGAGCAGGGTACTCTATCTATCATGGATTATTCCTCTTGTTTCACCGAGCTGCAGCATTTTACACCCCTTCGGGATGGGAGTGGTGTGTTCCTAGAAAGGAAGTTTGAGGAGGGACTTAGGCGAGAGATCTTCTCATAGGTGAACATCTTCTAGTTGACTTCCATCACTTCCATCGTCAACCAGGCACTGATAACAGAGCGCAATCTGAGAGACTCCGGAGCTGTGAGCCAGGGTGGTTCTGCTTCCAGAGTTAGCTTTCCTCTAGAAGACAGCAATAAACACCGTAAGAATTCAATGCGCAGAGATTCGAGGAAGCGAGATGAATCATTAGGAAGCCATGTGACATTCTTCCAGGGTGTCTGGATAGGGCACACGAGGCCGAAGTGCCAGAGAGACCCCATGGAGTGCTGATCTTGCGGGAAGATGGATCACCTTCAGCGTTTCTGTCAGGTTTTCTCACCAGCAGCTGGTGACAGGGGTTCTTCCATGGATCCTCGTTCAGGAGAAGCCCCACCAGTTTCTCACCAGTCATGAAACTGGATTTCTTCCAGTCGTTCGGGCCGAGGTGGAGGTCTAGGCCGTGGTGGTCAGCCACCATTTCCTGACCAACAGCAGGGCGATTCAGCTCAGAGTGGTCAGCCAGGGGCGCAGGGTCGCGGTATAGGCCAGTCTTTTTCTGTGGAGCAGATTTATCTCGAGTAGGATCTCGGCCCTTCTACTGTTCGATGTACGATTTTAGTAGCCTCAATTTTTTCTTCATCCATTTCCGATAATGGTTCTACACATAGCTATATCTCTTTTGATGTCGTGGAGAGCCTTGGACTCTGCATCTTTTCTTCTGCCGACTCTTTGACACTAGAAACATCTTTGGGAATGAGGACATCTAGTGTACGCCAGTGTAGAGTGTACCCTCTCATGGTTGTAGGGTATCGCTTCTTATGGGATATCTATTTCCTAGAGATGACAGGATATGATGTCCTCCTCGACATGGACTCGTTGATTCCCTTCCAGGCAGTCATCGACTGTTATCATCGTAGAGTGAGTTTCATTTCACCAGAGGGCGAGTCTTTTCTGCATAGAGGTGAATGGGACGTTCGGGCGAGTCGGGCGGGACTCGAGCATCTTGGGATAGAAGGGGTGACAACCCAGATTACTAGTCGTTATCTGTATGATCAAGGGACTTCGTTGTTGGACATTCCTCCAGCTTTGGATCATTTCAGGGACGTCATTCCAGGGGACTTTTCAGATTTTCATTCGGTGCGTGAGGTATACTTTTCTATTGAGCTCGTTCTAGGAGTAGCACCTGTGTTCATTCCTCCTTATAGGATTGCTACACCTGAGTTCCAAGAGCTCAAGAAGCATTTGGAGGAGTTGCAAGCTAAGGGTTTCATCTGACCCAGTACTTCTCTTTGGGGTTCGCCTGTTCTGTTTGCGAAGAAGGTAGACGGTACCCTTCGGCATTGTGTGGATTATCAGAAGATGAACTAGTTGATGGTCAAGAACCGATATCCCTTCCCATGGATTGATGAACTTTTCGAACATCTTTGAGGAGCCCGGGTGTTCTTGAAGATCGAATTGAGGTGTGGTTATCATCAGTTGCGCATTAGACCATCAGATATACCTCTAACATAATTCATGAGAAGATATGGTGTATACGAGTATACAGTCATGTCGTTCGGTCTCACGAACGCACCTGCAGTTTTCATGGCACTTATGAACCGAGTGTTTCATCCTTACTTGGAATCCTTCGTTTTGGTCTTCGTTGATGATATTTCGGTGTACTCTCACACTCGACACGACCATGCCACACATCTTGAGATTGTTCTGAGTACACTGAGAGCGCATCAGCTCTATGCCAAACTCTCTAAGTGGAACTTCTAGATGAATCAGATTCCCTTCTTGGGTCACGTCATCTCAGAGGAAGGAGTGTCAATGGACCCAAAGAAAGTAAGATCTGTAGTTTCCTGGGAGCAGCCGAAGAACCTCTTTGAGGTACGGAGCATTCTAGGGCTGGTTGGATACTACTGACGCTTCATTCGGGGCTTTTCTCTTCTAGCATCACCTTTGACAGGTCTGACCAAAAAGGGGTTGAAGTTCTTATTGTCAGATTCTTGTGAGTCAGCCTTCCTGGAGCTGAAAGGGAGGTTGACGTCAGCACCGATATTAGTCTTTCCAGAGCCAGGCAAGAACTATACAGTCTACTGTGATGCTTCATGTATCTGGCTAGGAGCTGTGCTTATGAAGGGATATGGAGTCGTTGCGTACGGGTCTCGGTAGTTGAGGCCACATAAGAGGAACTACCCTACGCACGATCTGGAGTTGGCAGCAGTTGTTCAATCCTTGCGCTGTTGGAGACACTATATTCTGGGAGAGCACTTTGTGGTCTTCACTGACCACAAGAGTATCATGTATATCTTCACTCAGCGTGATCTGAATCTGAGGCAGCACAGGTGGGTCAAGTATCTTCAGTATTTTGACTTTGAGCTTGCCTATATGCCGGGAAGGTAAATGCCGTGGCAGATGCGTTGAGAATAAGAACTAAGATTCAGGAAGTTCAGGAGGCCAGTAGTGAGTGGCAGCTGATGGATCTGTTCTCTGAGATGCATCTGGAGGTGTACGACAGATGGGGACAGACTTTTCTATCTTCTATAGTTGTTACCTCCATGCTACGTGATCGGGTACGGATGAGGCTGCTATCAGACTTGGAAGGCTTAGTCCTGTGGGAGAGTGCGTGAGGAGAGGATGCTCTTCCTGGATGGACAGTGGGTGAGGATGATATATTGCGTTTCCAAGGACGCGTATGGGTGCCAGCAGACATACGTGAAGAGCTGATGTGGGACTTCCATTCCTCTGTTTGGCCAGTTCATCCTGGCATCACCAAGATGTATTAGGACCTTCATGGCCAATAATGGTGGCTAGGTATGAAGACGGATGTTGTTGGTCTTCTCATGAGATGGCCAACTTGTCAGCAATTGAAAGCAGAGCATCAGCGACCAGCGGGGCTTTTTTAGTAGTTACCCATTCTGGAGTGGAAGTGGAACAATGTTGAGATGGACTTCGTGCCCGGGTTGCTGAGATCACCGCAGGGAAACGATGTTGTTTGGGTTGTCGTCGACAGTCTTACCAAGGTTTCTCACTTCTTTCCGATCAAGGAGACCTTCAGTGTCGAGGATCTAGGATGACATTACATCAGATAGATCGTTCGTCTGCATGGATTTTTGCGCTCTATTGTTTCAAACAAAGATGCGCACTTTACCTATCGGTTATAGCAGGGACTTCAGAAGGCCTTGGGTACACATGTAATTTTCAGTACAGCTTACCATCCCCAGACTAATGGCTAGTCCGAGCGCATGATCTAGGTGCTTGAGGATATGCTTCGGGCTTGCATCCTTGACTTTTGTGGTTCTTCGGAGAATGATATTCCTCTGGGGGAGTTCTCCTATGGCAATAATTTCCAGGCTACCATTCAAATGGAACCATACGAGGCTGTGTACGATAGGCCATGCCAATCACCCTTATGCTGGCTGGAGGTAGGAGAGGCGGCTTTGCTGGGACCTCGTCTTGTTCAGGAGACTTCGGAGCAGATATAGCTGATTCCGAAGAGGATTTCTATGACATAGTCTCGACAGAAGTCTTATGCTGATCAGCGGAGGCGATATCTAGAGTTCGAGGTCGGAGATCAAGTTTTCATACGTGTCGCAACGAGGTTGGGACACAAAAGGATTTGGAGACAGGGTAAGTTTTCATTGTGGTACATCGGGCCGTTTGAGGTTTTGGGGAGAGTTGGGTCGGTCGCCTATCGGTTGCAGCTACCTCAGCGGTATCGGGCCATGCACGACGTCTTCCATGTCTCTCAGCTCCGAAGTTACTTTTCAGACCCATCTCATGTCTTTCAGCCTAAGGAAGTTGAGCTTGAAGCGGATGCATCGTTCAAGGAGCATCCTATCTGGATTGTTGATCGTAGTACAAAGGTTCTCCATGGGTGGTATGTTCCTCTGGTACAGGTGCTATGGCAGCACAAACGAGTATAGGACAAGACTTGGGAGAGGGAGACTGATGTATGAGCACAGTGGCTGGAGCTGTTTAGGGTTTCTTCTTCTCCGCCTCGTTAGGGAACTTCAGGGATGAATATCTTTAAGGGGGAAGTTTGTAAGAACCTGGATCTTCTTTTCAGGTACATTTTCCTTTTTCTGAAGATTTTGAGAAAAATGAACATTCTGGAAATTTTTTAAGTAAATGCCATGTAATTTCTGAGTATACGCCATGTACTCCCTTTTTCGCTCAAAGCCGTGTACTGGCCGTGTCCGGGACACACACACGGTGTGTAAGGGTGAGGTGGAGGCCAGTTAATTTAGAGTACGGATACCTTAAGTACACGTCGTGTACTCAAGAAGTACACGCCATGTACTTACTTTTTCTTAATTAAATAGACCGGGGTCGCGCCTCATCATAATATTTGCCTTCTTCTAGGTTTGGTTCGTCTTAGAGTGACCTGTACGGCCTAATGTTCGACGAACTCCCTCCTCGTCGTCCGTTCTCCGACTCGAGCACGGTTAGTTGTGTTGGAATCGCAGCGGTGAGTTCTTCCTTCTGCTTGAGTCTTGTTTCTTGATTACTCCTTGTTTCCAAGTTATCGTGGGAAAAACCTTTGGTGTGTTTTCTCCGATCTTCATTGATCTAAGGGGTATCTATCATTGAGGTTCATGTATATCGATCAACTAGGATCAATGTAGGTGTCTTGTGCCTTTTCGTAGAAAGTTGGTGAATATTATGTGCAAATTGCACCAATACCATTGAACAGGGTATTGCGTACTTCCTGTTTTTCCCCTTCTGTTTTCCTGCATTGCTTGATTGCTTTAGTAAATGTTATTTCTTGTGAGTAGATTAATTTATTTTGTCCTCAGGTTGCCTTTCAATGCTTGTTTTTCCTCTTGGGCGTTTTTCCAGTTGCCATACCTTGTTGTAGGATAGTGGAACTGTCTCTTTGTTATGCTGTTCAGCCTTAGTTGATATCCAAGTAGTTCTTGAGGTTTACCTGGACGATGCACGCGCGTTGAACATGTTTAATTTTCCACACAGGACTTTGAGAGCCGAGTGTAGTAGACCATAGAGAGAATCGACGTAACGACTTCTCCAGAGTGTCTTTTAATATGATGTGAGACCACAGGGAGAATTGACATTGAGTGCTTCCTCAGAGTGTCTGTAGTTCATCGATGCAGGCCATAGGGGGAATGAGATGTTGAGTGCTTCCCCAGAGAGCCTTTAGTATGATACGAGACTATAGGGGGAATTGACGGTGAGTGCTTCCCCAGAGAGTCTACTTCTGAGCTAAACCAGAGGGGTGAGACTCTGTGTGTCTCCCAGAGGGTTGCTAGTTCTTATAGGTTGAACCACAGGGGTTAGGCTGTGAGAGCCACCCAGAGGGTTACCTGTTTTCTTTTGTTACTGGTTGGTTACTTGAGTTCCCTATATGTTAGAATTGTGAATTGTAGCTGTTGTGTGCTTTCCTGTTACTACTTCTTGATTTATTACTGCCATGTATTCATTGACTGATAGGCACAAACCTTTGGGTGATTGACGACTAGGATTATATCTCACACCCTGTTTGGTCGATGCTTTTAGGCCAAAGCAGACTATGTTACTACAGGTATAAATAAGGGCCAACGCCCTTCTACATCAGGTTCTTGATTGCACGGGAGCTAGATAGCATGGGAACGAGCCATGGCTCGAAATGCTGAGGAGTCTACTTTGTTTTCTATTCACTTGGTTTCAGTTGTATTTCAGCACGTTGTTGTGTTTTCTTATTTCCTTAGATGCTTGTACCTGGTGCATCATTATCACCATTACTATATGTATTCATTTCTTCTGTTGTTGGTTTTAGTTGTTATGTATATTGTTATTGCTTCCACTTTTGATGGTTGTCCTCCTTACCTTGTATACTTTACCGAATGAGGGCATAGTTTCCCCACCGACTCACCAAGGCCCTCGCTGCTAGTCGGCAGCCTATGGAATTTGGGGAAACACGCTTGAGGTCATGTGGTGCACCAAGTGTAGGGCACCAGTGGAGGGGCTCCGGATTTGGGTCGTTACAGCTTATTTTTACCTCATATTTTCCCACCTTTTAATCCTAGAAAATTTAAATGTATTTTTATTGAAAATAATGTTACCATATTTCAATATTTTAATAAATCATAAGTGTTTCATCTCCGAAAAATTATAAATTGATACTCCTCTCACTTATTTACGCCACATTGAGCCACCTAGCTTGACCAACATATACCCAATAATCTTATCAAAAACCCTATACATTAATAATTTTTTTTGGGATTTTAACATTAGCATTCCAATGGCCTTTTAGAATGGATATAAAAGAGGACTAATGAGGAATAGGTAATAATCCTATCAGACCTCATTCAATTTATTTCTTCTTTTACATCCTCTAAATCCACAATATTCAAAATAAATTAATAAATTATTATCGTAAATATACTACACTGTTATTATGATTATGGGAACCTCATTATTCCTCATATTTTTCATAAATTAAGATATTAATGTGTCATTCATTCATATTTGGGAAAAATCTTACTCTGTAGAAATATATTTCATTTTCAATCATCATATTTCATGGATGGTTATTATGTAGGGTTTATATTTTATAAATTTTATTTATGAAAAAATTATCTGTATGAAATTATAAAATCAAATATCCCTTATTCACCTCATCACATATCCAATATATTATATGATTATAAAACCCTCTTTGTTTTTTCAATTATATGTATTTTTATGTGAAAATATAATTTTTCAATAAATCCATATTTTTAAATGATTTAAATGATTTACTCAATGGTAAAACCCATGGTAATGTAACAACTCAGTTATTCCTTAAAATTATTAATAAGATTAAATGGAATATTTTTTTATTACCTATAGTGATAGTGATGGATTTGAGGGCTTATAGATCCTCAACCCTGATATAATAAAAATATTAAGTATAAAATATCATGTGAGCATAGTATTTTTAGAAATTATGGAATATCTCCAAAATGGTGTTTTGTATGGGAAATTGGAGACCTGTATTATATCTGAAATATTGGATTTACCCTTGTAACTACAAAAATTATTATTTTATATTTATTTCCATTTACTGTTATCTTATTTTACATCTTCTAAAATTACGTAAATATTATTGAATTATTAAATTATAAAACCTTGTTTTACCATGAGTTAATTTATAAAATTTTTATTTGATAATTACGAGAACATGCCAAAAGTTTATAATAAATAATTATAAAGAGAAAATTCTATAGACTTTCCAAAGGAAAATTTATGAAACATTATCAATATACAGTTAGGTTAAATTATCAAATATAATTGTGTCGAATTATTAAACTTTAGTTTTGTCGATTTACCAAAGGGTATTTTTACAAAATTATTTCATAGTTATGAAAATATATTTATCGAGATTTATTAAACAATAATTAAACAAAATAATCAATGGATATTTTATAAAAATTTAAATATATATATATAATAATTTGAAATTATCAAATGGTAATTAAAATGAAATATTATGAGAAAATTAAATATAATATTTAAATGATTACTTATGATTAATATTAATAGATAATAAATAAATTTATCAATGGTTAGATATATTGTTTTATCGACAAGTAATTATAAGTAACTACTACATTATATTTATGTTCAATCTGAGGAGAACATTGATGATCCATAAATTTTCCAAATATGATTATTATTAAACTATTCAGGAGACCTAAAGATTCATCATATATGATATTATATTACTCTTTGATGTAATATAGATAATTATGGTTCATGGAGTCCTTGAAAACCTCAAACATTAATGTGTTAAAATCTATGAATTTTTTCCAAGGGTAGGTGTACTTCATTGTTGATATTTTCTATCCAGCCAATAAACCAAACTATGTGGGTTATCCCAGCCTTTAACATCAGTAACTTTGAGGACGTAATTTCATTACCTCTTGTGGATTTTATAACAAATGTTTCCTTGTTATGGTTTATGTTTGGAATAATTGGTAACCATACAAGAGTTTGGTCATGTGTGGGTGTGTCTATAGCCTAACAGACAAGAAATGATATTGACCCCATGAGTATTTCTAGAGTATCTTTATTCTATGTTTTATTGTGAATACATGTTTTTATGTGTTTATACTATATTCTCAAGATAATATGTTATGCTTGAATTGTATTCCTTAACTAGTATGTGTGTTATATTAATTTGAGGTTGTTTTTTGTACCTGATATAGGTGGGCCATCATGTATTATTTATCCATTAGAGAGTAAACACGGAAGTATTATGGTGATGATGAAGATGGACCAGAGCTTAGGGTAGGGCATGATGGTCTTGTTGCCTCACCTAAGGTGGTGTGTAACGATGAAGACTGTCCAGAGGCTTGACCTGAAGTATAATCACGATATGATAGACAAAGTACATGACTCATGACAGGTCTGAGATAGGATGGTTTAGGTGCCTAATCTAACCCAATTCCTTGATATCACTAAAAGAAATATTACTATCTGGATGTCTTTTTCTATCTCAGTACTAAAAACCAATTTTTATCTTATAAGCATGGATCCATGGTACATATGGAAACATGTTTATGGAAGCTTGGTTAGTGCATGAACACTTGGTTTTGAATTTTATATTTCAATGTTCTTTTGTGTTTATTATTTTCGTGGGATACACCTTTATTATTTCATCACACATGGTTAAATATGAATTATTGGTGTCCAACATATGTTTATACGTACAACCTACATAATAATTTCAGTGCTCTTATGGATTTATTGACTAGAGATCCAGTTAGGGGAAAGGGCCATGTGGTGGAGGGATGAGAAGTGGTTCATGAAGTTTCTAGCATACAAATATATACACCAAAGGTCCAAATTATTATATTACTTTAATTATTATAATTTATTAATATTTTTTTTCACTTTCTACATTACTATAATTCTATTTTATGTATGAAATTTAATCCATTTTTTAATTGTTAGTATATTCATGTTTGAATTTTTTATTTTTTATATAATTTATGATTTATAATTGATCCTATAATAGGATATATAGGGTATAGTCTCCCCTCTGATAGACTCAAACCCTTGTTTCAAGCCAATAACCTCTTATATATGAGGATGAATACATGTGTTAGTATGACCCAATGGGTAGAACCTGATTGTTCAAGATGAGGTGTTACAAATGGTATCAAAGTCACTGATATTCATTGACTTGTTTCTTCTCTTTTCCATGACTTAAGGTATGATATATAAGAGATAAGATGGATGAAACTCTGTAAGGGTAAGTATTATAATTCATACAATACGCTGTATATTTGATCTTTGGGTTTCTATAATGTCTGGGAAATTGTTTTTTACTCTTAATTTAGCAACCCAAGCCTTTTACACATATTGTTGTCATGTTATTAAGAATTAAAATCCACTAAATTAAAATCCATGCATCGTAATTCCTTCTGTCTTAATAAGTCGTGTTTCATAATACATCATAGTGAGACTAAAATAAAACATTTTTATTTTAGTCTCAATAATGATCTTCTAAAACCCATGGGATGACCAAGGGAATACATAGATAGAAGAGTTTTTGAAAAAATCCCAATAAGGGAATAAACAAGATATAGAATCATAACTTGTGAGTCAAGTGTATAACATGATATCAAATAAGAGAACACTCATGAGTAAACACATTTAATTATAACATATAGAAGTTGTTATCAAAACATCATGTGATCCAAGTAAATATGGAAGAAACATATATCACCAAGTAATCATGAGTCAATGCTAACTACCTAGATAGTATCACATGGAAGGAAAAGCCCCATATCAATGGTTTTTTATTGATGAAAATGCCATTAAAAGTTTATATGGAATATTTCTTCAGAAAATACCCATTTTAAATTGAAATAACTTATTTAAATTCTAATTTTTTTAAAAAAATATAAAAAAAATCCATTACAAATAATCATGGAAAATTAAAATTTAGCCTTTAATGGGTTGAGTTGTCATGATTTTGGGTGAATCTTTACGTGTGGTATAAGTTTAAAAACATACCCTTCACACAATTGTAAAAAGGTTGAAAAGTTCATCATTTGGAAATTTTCAAGAATATTCCTTATAAAAGAGTAAACATTTATATATGGGTAAAAAATTATTTACTAAATATTTTCAGAAATTAAAAAAATATAAATCAAAATAATTTTAGAAAACATGGATATATATGAAAAAATATATTTTTGATTATAGAGACAACGACATCAGGTTTTTTAAAATACAATTTCTAAAACTTTTTACGTACCAAATAGATAAAATAGAACTATTACATGAGAATTTCATGAATAACCACATTATAATAAATATAAATGTTTTTTTATAAAATTATCAAATAATTTCCTAAAATGAAAATTCAAACATTAACAATCTAGATAAAAATGAGATTGAAACAGAAACCTTTACGACTTGGAAAACATTTGAATCGTAACTTCCCATGAATAAAGTTGATGAATTTTAATATAAAATATAAATAATTTTGATTAATTAATTATATAATATGTAAATTTCATGTATATACATCGTTTAAAAAAATATTTTCAAAAAATAACATAGGTCTCAAAGAAATTAATTTTGAGATAAAACACTTACCCCGAGTCAAAAAAAATTATTCTGAATGTATTTCATCCCAAATATAATGAACTTATATAAATTATTTAAAATCATAATTACTATTATAAAGTTTAACATATTATACTTAAAATATATTTTTCATTTATTTTATTGATATATTTAATTTTTTAATCACTTATGTCCACATCGGGTATTTTTTAGGACGTGTATTTCATAATTTCATAGAGACATTTGTATGATGAACATGGTCAAAGTTGTAATTTATCATCATATTTAGAATATGAAAAATGATGTAATTTATAATTTTTAAAAATATTTTTTTATTTTAATAATAATAATGAATTATATTTATGAAAATAGAACTCCTTTACAATACTGGAAATGATTTGTCATACATATGCATGTGTACCATTTCAATTTTTAAATGATAATGATGGAAACGAGATCAGTGTTATAATATATTTATATAATTATCTTAATATAATAAATTTAATATTATTAATTTAAATACACTTACATATAACTTCCATTTCATGTGGTAATAAAAAACTAATCACATTGCTTCACGAGGCGGTAGTCCGTCGTAAACATGATTAAGGTTATCATTTTTCTTTGGATGGTAAGGTAAGAGGTATATGTTATATTAAATTTAAATAATGATAAATAATTAATAAATATAATATATAAAAATTAAATCCTTTATCAAAAAAATTTAAGAGAGGATATGATGGAAAAATAAATAGATCAGTTCGTGAGGTAGTAGTCTAAAATACACATGAATAATGGTTTAGATTCCCTTTTGATGGAAGATTAGATGGATGAATGTTATACCATACTCAAAATAATATATTATTATATATGATATATTAATATTAATTTATTGTAATTTCTAAGATATTATAAATCTTATAAAAGGCGAAGTAAAAAAGAAGAAGCACGGTGAAGACGATTACCATCACTTGGAAGTACCTCACTTGGAGCTCTTATTATGGACCATAAGGCTGGTATTTTGAGATAAAAAAAGCACTATAATAAGGATAAGGGTATTTTTGAGGGATTTAGGAAGGTTTTGGTGGATCCTAATTGATTGAGATGTGTGAATATGTGAGGATAGGTGTTCATTTTTATAATTAAGGAGGAGTCGCATTTTTGTAAATTTCAAAAACCATTCAATAATGGGAAATCACTCCCATGGAGTGTGCCTATAAAATTATTAAATAATGGAGTGGGAGTTATATGGTAAATAAAAAACTCCACCATTGAATATAAATAGTTTTTTAATAAGTTAATTCCTTTCACTCTATAGCTTAACCCCCCTGCTAAAACAGTTTTAACATTAACCATAGTAACATATTTTTACTATTTTTAATTCATTATCTCCAAAAATTATGTTGAACATAAAATATAATATTAATTATGAAGATTAAAATTATTTAACTAATTTTATCAAATTATATACACATAAGTGGTGTAATTTATCACGAAATAAACCTTGTAAGCAAGATGAAAAGGGGTTTTCTGACAAATGTTTTTTTCAAGGAAATTATGATCTTATAATAACTATATTAATAGAAATCATAATTATATGGATTTAAAATATAAATTATAGATATATAATTTATAAA
This sequence comes from Viscum album, assembly GCA_963277665.1. Classification (NCBI taxonomy): domain Eukaryota; kingdom Viridiplantae; phylum Streptophyta; class Magnoliopsida; order Santalales; family Viscaceae; genus Viscum; species Viscum album. The sequence goes on along the minus strand of OY728151.1, from coordinate 126,391,707 downwards.
TTTAATTTATTTAATTTTTAATTAGGTGTTATTTTATCTAATTAAAATGTAGGAACATTTTGAACAATAAAACTGTTTTTAAGAAAAATCATTTAAAAGCCTAAAATATACATATGATAAAATCCATTATAAAGGTTATTTAATTGTAATTAATTATATTATATATAACTAAAGGATATTTATGTTACTTATAAATAATGTTAATTGAATAATGGAATATTTAAATAAGATAATTTATTAAAAGAAATGATAGTTTTACAAATACCAATATTTTCAATACTTGATGGAAAATCAATATTCACTAAAGAAACCTAAAATTTTATCCAAAGTTAATATTGATATTAATATATCCAAAAATGTTTTTCAGTTGATATAATAATATTTTTAATATATATTTAAATTAATTATAAAAATTTCTTATAAAAACATTAATAAATATATTTTTCAAATAAATATTTTTACTAAAAATTGATCTCTTACTTTCTAAACATTTATGAATGAATTTATATTGATTATAACCATTATATCTATTTCCTAAATTAGTTTATATTATTCATACCATCCAATATATTATCTATTATATAACTGTAACATTTAAATAGTAATATTTTAATATAATATCATGGTTTGTTTAATCTTAGTGTTGTATGTTCTATACATTATCAAACATACTGTTCTTTTAAAATTTTACTATGTTACATTATACCCACTTAAATAAATTATTTCCCTAAAATTTTAACTTTTTTGTCATAATAAAAGGGTTTACATTTGAAAATTATCATTTTGGACATCCCACATTGAAGAAAGGGTTAATAAAACTTCTCTTAAAGGAGGGATAAGGAAATACAAAGGTAATCCTGAATAACCCATGACTAGATTTCCAGGTTTGATAAAATTGGTGGGAATTATAAATATGGACATGTAATAAAAGCCTAAAAATTATGGAGAGTGATAGAGATCAATGATTTTAAGAAATTTAATGATCAATACGAATTTAAAAACTATAAAACCATAAATTTATGATGAATTAGAAGGCCATTGATTCTTCAAATATAAAGGTAATAGGATAATTTCTTTTTCAAGATCCTTTTCTTGTGGACGAAGGGATATTTGACTATTAAAATTGATAAAACCAAAAATTATATTTCATGTATTTTTATTGTATAAAAAAATAAATCCTTTTATCATTCTATGATCAATTTCTACTTCTCCTGTTACTCTAAGGAATTAATATCCAATATAAATTTTCTTTGTACTCAATGAAAATAAATTAACATTTAATCGATGATATGATCTATAAAGGGGTAAAAATCTATTCATGCTATATTTATTAAAATCTAAATTGTGATCATATTGAAATGTATTACCCAAAATAAATATGAATATGTTAACCTCCAAATTTTATCAATAAAATAAAATCTTTAACATAGAATAGTACTTAAAAAGATAAACCTATATCCCAAATAACTTCAATAACATCAACATTAAATATGGTTTTAACATCTAATGTTTTGTCATACCCCTAAACTAATATCTCCCAAAAAATAAAAGAATTATTCCAAAATAATATTTTATGTAAAACCTAGTGGTTATATATTTATATATATATATATATATTAACACAGTATAAAAATTTCTAAAATAACATCAATGAACTTAAAATCCAAAAAAATCAAAAAAAATTGATCCTTTAATATTATTTTCAAAATCAACATAAATTGTTTGAACAAAATTATTCAAATAAATATAATCTCATACTCACCAGTACATTACATAGGAAGTGATAATAATTTCACCCTTATCACCCTCTAGTCATTAGTTCGTGCCTTGTAGCCTTACTAGATATGATGAGTTGTTTTCAAGCATGTGGGTTATAATTTTTATAAAACTATATTTATTAAATTTATATAATATTCCAAAAATCTTAATGAACACCATAAAAATAACATTAATCCACAAATTAATTTTTTAACCACTAATTTATTCTATACCACTTATATTTCTCACAAAATAAAATAATCTTAATTGACTATGATTACCTCTACATCAAATACATATCAAATATTATCATATTATCCTACAATAAATCATGGAGTTTTCCTATAATATCACATTTCTATTAAATCAACTTTCTAGATAATTTTTTCTATTCAACATATTCTTTCATATACTTTAACTAAAAAATATTGGATAAGTGTCCATAGAAGTTTCATGATTCTTATAACTAAAATACCATTTATAAAATTACTTCAAAAAATGATTATTTAGTTATAACACCTAAACACATAAATAATTCCACATCAAATATTTTAATGATATTTGACCTTATGAATTAATCCCTAGATTATGGAATTGACTCAGATAATAACCAAGTTCTCTAATTCTATGACATTTAACTATTAGTCATACCTTAGTTATAAATTTTTTCCAAAATTATTCTTAACCAAACTGTTCATATTTTATTAGAAATTAGCTTCTTTATGTATTCCTTTAAAAACATAAAGAATCGTCATGTTTTTAAGGAATTTTCTATAGTTCCTATTATAACACATTTGACATAAACAAAATTGATTCTTCTTTTATTTTTCATCTTCAACACTTGAACTTACATTATACTCTATCCTTATATTCTTTTATAATTTTTAAAATTCAACTATATTCTAGTTATTAATCAGTATTTGAGTTAGCTCATTCGGTATTATAACAAGATGTGTATCTATTGTACCTATAATTTTGGGTATCTCTTTAGAAAAATCATTAAATTAACCATCACATTGAATATTGTAATTATTTATTATATTTATAATTATTAACTAAATATAATAGAATAAACCAGATGAGAAATCATAAACATACAATATGTGTAACATAATTCATTTACCACATTGGAATCATTTGAATCGTTAGCACTATGAAATAAATAACAAAATAAGGAAATTTATATCCCATAATATACATTCTAATAATAATAAAATATATTTATGGTCAGTATATACATCACCCAAAAGAAAAAAATAGGGTATATAGAGTTTTTTTCCAGATAAATATAAGTGATGAAAAACTATCTTACCTTAATATTTGAATTCATTTATATATGATCAAAACTCTTGTAAAATAGATATAGCTTTATTATATATCTATTAAATAAGAGTAATTTTATGTATCATTTCACTTCCCAACCCAACACTTCTCTTTTATTTTATTTATTTTTTGTCTTATTTTATGTTTATCTTGAGTGGGTTGTGTTCCAGTAGTTGTCTGGCCAAATATTCTTTTAAATTTTAGAGGATTTTAGAAATTGCATGGTAAGATCGCATGGTTGGGTGAGGTTTGGGTTTTTTACTTTATAGAACCATTTTTTATAGAATCTATATAGTTTGATAAATCGTGCATCCCCCTAGTTGTAACTGTGTGGGTTCCCTGTGCTTTTCTAGTGGGGACAACAAGGTTTGTGCCCGGTTTGGAAAACCATTCATCATTCCCAATCAAAATTAAAAAAATATGATTTAATAATAATTATAATTATAATAATTATATTATTATTATTGTTGTTGTTGTTGTAATATTTAAGGGTCTCCCCCTTTCTTATCTACCTCACATGATATCCCCCCACCACCTCTCTTCCTCCATTATCGTGTACGATGCATCCTCTCAGCTGCCTCTCCACCACACCCCATTATCCTTATTTATTGAGGGTTGTTGGTCGATTTTTTGAGGTAATCCCTTCTATTCACTTATCATCCCTTATTTTTTCAATTACTTCTCCTCCCTTAGAGCACTGTGAGGTCTGAACAAACCCTATGGTATTTGGTGGGATGATTTTAGTTATTTATATTGTGGTTGGTTCATAAAGATATTCTATAGGGTTATATTTTTTCCTGTTTCGGAATCCACCACTAAAGGAGAAGCACCATAGTCAGTTTTGGTTCTACCAATTACGTTTTGTGTTGGGTTTCCTTCTTCATTTTATTTGAGCCCAATTTTAATTATCATTTTTTTAATATTTGGGTATCTATGGTTGTTGAAGTGCATCATAGACCTCGTTGATATGGTTTCTAGATACTATTGTCGAAGACTTATAGGAATATTCATAGGTAGGCATGTATATATCTAATTTCCCCATTTATACATATATTCACTTATGCTAATATGAATATATATATTCGGTCTAAGTGTGATTATAAGTGTATATGATGATGCATACTTGTGTAAGTGTCAAGATGTATATTAAAGTATAATCATATATGTAAGGACCACATTGTACATATTTGGAAATGAAAATATATACATAAGGTCTATTTTTCCTTATTTATATTTGAAGGATTATATTTATGTAAGTGAAATTGGGAATATAATAGTTTTTTTCATCGAGAGTATCATGCCTAGAGTTAGAGGTAAGTTTTCTATGCCTAGAATTCTTGAATTGAAATCTATAGATTCTTTTTGTTATTAATATGTGTTTTCCATTTTATCTAAATTGAATACACTATATATATAATTGGTTTTATTTCATGGATGGTTCTTTCTCACTTAGTTAAAATTTATTCACTTCATCTTTTAAAATGTATTTCTTTTATTTAAGAATGGTTTCATGTTTTGATAAAAATTTACATAACCTTAATGTTTAAATTGGGTTTTTAAATGGTTTTAGAATATAAATGTTTTGAAAAGTTCTGTTTTATGATGTGAAATTATTTCTTTTAAAATAATGAGGCACATTTGGATCTTTTATAATGTTTTATGGTAGTAAAAACTCCACATGAGGAATCCCCCTTGATTATTATGTTTTTTAGAGCTTAAATGTGGTATTTTTGATATGTTCATAGTGAAGAGTCATGCGCATTGTTGTCTGGCATAAATAAGGTGCTACGCATAAGGAGGTATATTATTGGTGAGATGTTTGATGGGTTTTCGGTGAAGGATGTGGTATGTACGTATATTCTCAGTTTCTAAAAAATCACCACCATTTGGAATATATCACATGGGAACCCAGGTACCTAGGGGTAAGACTAGGTCTAGTACACTAGGAAGATCTACATGGTCCATGCCTAGTTCATGCTAGTAGGATTATTGCTACATCTCTAGCTAAACATTTGATGATGATCGAAGACCACTGAAACTTTGGAAATAATTCCACTCTAGTGGCTCATGGATGAAGAAGTTGTTGGTAATTGTCTCTATATATTGGCAATGAGGTATGAGGTTCCTAGTTCCCCACTAACCATATCATCTTAGGGATTTCCCATAGTTCTTACTATAAATTACCCCTATATTTATTTCTATGGTAATTTTTTAGAACATGATGAAAATATAATTCTCATTTCTCTTCATCTTTTTTATTCCACCCCATGAAATTATTTCGTTCTATCTATTCAATTTTATTCCATTATTCCCCTTGTAAATGATTTATTGGAAATATATTATTCATTCAAAACTACTTTTGAAATTTAATAGAAGGTGGGTTTTCTTAAAAATTGAATCTTGATACTTTTTCTTCAAAAAAAATTAGAAACCCATTTTTTATAAGTCTTATTTTCAAACTATACAGGCTTGGTTTTATTTTTAAAAGGAATAAATAAATAATAGTTTATTTGAGAACACCGAAAAAAATTTAATTTGCATTCCTGTAGTTATATTTTTTTTATGGTGTGGTTTCAATATCAGAGTTGATCATCGTGCAACGACATTGGTTTAGTGGTTGTAGGTGACATTCAGGGTCACATGGAGGTATGTCTGGTTCCCTTTCATTTCTGATTCTAGTTAGGTATTTATTTTCTCTATTTTTATTTATTATGAATATATTTTTCATGGGATAAATTATTCCCATATGAGTATTTTTGATGTCCAACACCAATTTTTGGCCCAAGAGGATCGGGAACTCTTCTCGAGCCCTGTCACAGGCCAGCTCAAGTGACCAGTTTGGGGTTGGCCCATGTTGGTTTCTGAAAAAATGTTATCAAAGAAGGTTATATGTTGTTATTTTATGATTTCATGTAGTTATAGTCTTTGATTTTTGGAAATACACGGGTTAGTCATGGGTAGGTGCTTGATCACCACCTATTCAGAATGATGCTTACATTTGTAGGGTGGTCGAGGGTGGTTATGCCTCAATGTCGAAGCTTGGGATATCTGGTGTTTTTGAAGTACATAATTTTATTTTCATATTCTATTTTTATTTAGGTTATATGTTAATTATGTGTGGGATTCATAGGGTTTATAGTATTTTTTTCATTGTTTAGAAAACTATGTACAAACCATGTTATTGCCTTTGGTGACCTCTAATGTTCTAACCATGTTGGTGCATGACATTACAAACTATCTGGACAAGCCATGTGTAGAAATTATTACTCTAATATTTTGGTGTTTTTCCCTTGGGTTCTATTCTTTTAATAAAATTCTTCACATTGGATTTCCAAAATAAGATTATTGGGGCCTTTGAAAATGAAAGGTGTTGTTTTGGAAACTGGAGTTGTTTTATAAATAGAATCCTTTTGGAAAATGATTTTGTATTTTTTATAATTTTTTATATAATCTGAAATAGATTTTTCTTTAAAATTGGGGGTTTTTAAATTCATTATTTTGGAATCATAACTGGTGTTTTTTAAAATTTATTATGTATGTTTTTAAGAGTGGTTTAGAAGTTGATTTTTTTGTTAGACTCTTGGTATTCCTATTGATGCTCAAATATATGTATGTATGTGTCTATTAAATAATTTTTTGGATTATATGGAGTATTGTTATAGTGTAATCTGATGTATATATGTGTGTGATGATTCATATAAAACCATCGGTATGTTCCATACCTTTTTATCATGTTTTTTATAAAAAATAAAATTGGGGATTATTATGTTTTGATATGTGGGAGTATCAGAATGTTATTTTTCCAAAAGGATATGAAATGTAAAATGTATTTTTAAATGGTTTCTAATTTTTAAATTATTTTTTAGTATAAAATGGTTTTTAATTTGGATTTAAATTAGTTCATTCAAAAAGGTCATTTTCGTTCCATTGTATGGTTCGTGGTTTTTGAATTCGTTTTTTTTTGTTGCAATGATGTTTTGAGGATGGGTTTTTTATTTATGATTTAGAGGTGGAGAATTTTTTTGATTCACTTTGCATTAGTTATATGTTTATTGTGTATATTATTTCACACAAAAAGGTCCTAAGGTTTCTAAGGGGTCTCTTCCGGTGGTTCGTTTTAACTAGATTCTAAGTTGAGTAGTGGAATTGAGTTCTTTTCACTTGTTGTATGTTTCTCAAGGTGTTCATGGATTGTTAGATTTTGTGTTGTATCTTGACAAAGTTGAGAGTTTCTTAAAGTCATTGGGACCTCTTTATATTGTGAGGGTTTGAGCTATTCTGGTTCTTTTTGAATGGCCATGTTTTCTCACTCATCAGAACACCCACTCATTTGCTTCTAATGTGGTTGTTTTGGGCACTCTAATCCCATTTCAATAATATTAAGAAAGAATTTCAATGGTATAGATATGGATAAGATCGGTAATATGTGTTTCTAAAATATTAAACCTTGTTAGATGTTCTTATCAACTAACTATGTGGAAGAAGATGCTTCAATAAATCCTGGCTCCATCTAAAGGCCTCAGAGTAAAGCTTTTCACATAGTCAATGAATTTCTATGTGTTGGGGATGTACAACCAACATATTGCCTCAAAAATTAGGGAAGAATCCATTTAAGTTTTTCAATTCCTATGGTTTTCTATTTTCAAACCCCCCCCCCATATTTTGAGGTTGTTGTACTATGAGTTTGGAAGGGTTTTGGTTTTTAGATGTGCCAATTTAGATATGATTATATCTTATGGAAATTATGAATCATGGTTCAGTATATTTTTTAATTTTAGTCTATTTATTTGGATTTCTCTTGTGTTAGGGGTGTATTTGTGATATTTGGATTTTAAATGGTGGGGATACCCACTATGGGTCTCAATTATATCCTATTTTAAGTTTCTCAAGTGTTATTAAAGAAGTTAATATGTTAAAAAAGTGTTATTTTTTTTATTTGGGAGTATTTTTTATTTGTAAAATCAATGTTTTTTCAGATTCATAATATGGTGGGGAGGCCACCATTGGCCGATTTCATGAAATTATTGGTCTTAATAGTGTTATTGATGGGTGAATACATTATTTATGCTCTACCTAACCCCGATCTTGGTAATTGGTTGTCCTAGATAGTGGATTGTATGATTAATGTTCATGAAGGCCCAAGACAGACCATAGTGATTTCGTTGTTAGGAGTTGGCATGTTCCATGTTGACATTTTGTTTTGGGATTTGAAATTCTTAAATAAAATTTTGTTGCGAGGCTTGAGTTCATGGGACTCAGTTATTCCCTCTTTTGGATTGGGTTCAATTAATTGGAGATTACAATTCTAGTTTCCTTTTGGGGATCTAAAATCTTTAGGTTCTGGGTGAGAGATATTTATCATTTTTCGGTCTTTTGGTGGTATTTGTTTTATTTTATGAGTCATTGTGACTTTTATTTATTCCTTGATCAATCGAGTCTCTTAAGTCATTCTGGGGGAAATTATCTTGGTGGGGATAATTGGAACAACCTTTCCAGATATGTCTCTTTTAATTTATTTATTTTTGGTCTTATTATTTATTATGCTTGAGTGGTTTTGAGTTTTCGTATTTGGAAATCAAGAATTTCATTTTTTAGGATTTTAGTTATTGAACTATTATCCCATACAGTTAGGAGTAACTATGTGGTGTCTTTGATGGTTAGATATATCACATTCTAGAGACATTTTTTTCTATATACACATGGTTTATTAAACATTGAGACCTCCTAAGGTTAATCATGATGTTTCCCAATGATTTTATAAGGGGGAAAACACAGTTTGGGTGTGGTTTTGTAAACCGTGTTCTTGAATTATGCATCATGACCTGTTAAAAAAAGAAATAAATAAATAAATCTGTTTTGATAATATTAGTATTATTATTATTAAAATTATTAAACCCCTTAAGGGTCTCCCCAACCATGTTTATCCCCTACCTCACACAATATCCCCCCCATCATTACCACACATGCGACCACCTTTCACTGCCCTCTCCTCTGTGTAGGATCCTCTAGATTTAGTAAGGGTTATTAGACAATTTTAGGAGGTAAACCCTCCTCTTCCCTTATTCTAAATTTTTTTGTGTGTTTTAATCTCCCCTCTTATGGTGCGTGGTTTGGCCACACCATATGGTTTCAGGTGGGGTGGTTTTATATTTTTTTTATTTTGTGATTGGGGCCTATAGTGGATCTCTTTGGTCATAATTGTTCTTTTTTCATCATCCACTAATGATGTTGAACCACCTAGGTGTGTTTTAGTTCACCCTACACCATTTGGATGATGGTTTCATTATTCTATTTCTTCTATAAGGATTTTAATTAGGGTGTTTTTAATTTTGATGTCCAAGAGATGTAGTAGTGAATCATACACCTTGTTGGGGTGGTTTGGAGTCACCGTTCTTGAAATATTATAGGCATGTTCATAGGTAGGAAATTATATATGTATGCTCCAAATTTATATATATTCACCCACAGCAGTATGAATATATATAATAGTTCTAGGTGTCCTTATATGTGTATATGAATATGCATACATGTGTAACTGTAAATGGGTATATGCACGTATAAGAATATATATGTGGACCTCCCTTGTACATATTTGACCATGGATATATCTAAATAGGGTATATGTGTCCTTATATATATGTATAGGTTCATTTGAGTGCAAGAGGAAAAGGGAATATTCGAGTTTTCATCATCCAAAGTAGTGTGCCTTGAGTTTAAGGTAGGTTCCATATGAATACTCTTAAAATTTAAATCTATAATTTCTTGTTGTTGTCTATTCCATTTCATAAAAAATTAATACTATATATATAATGTCTTTCAGTTCATATAAAGTGGCTTCTCACTTGGTTTCTAATTATGCTCTTGTGATTTTAAAATCGGTTTTTTTATTTAATCATGGTATCAATCAAATTTTGAAATGTTTGGTTCCTTAAATATTTAATTGGAAATCTAAATAAATTTGGAATGTTATATTTTTGGATAATTTTGATTTCTAATGTAAAATTATGTAATTTAATAAAATGAGGCTTGTTTAGAACTTTGAGAATGGTTTGTAGAAGTAGGAAACTCATCTTGAGACATTATCTATTGATATAGAAATTTGTTTTAGGCATAAAATGTTAGATTTTTATAATCAATCTACTGAATATGATTGAGAATTATTGTGTGTTTTAAAATCATGATTTTCTTAAGGAGGAATACTAGTGGTGATAAGTAGGATGGGTTTGTGTTAATTTATGTGATATGTATGTATATGCTCAATTGATTAAAACTTACCGCTATATGGCATTGAGAACATAGAACCTGGATACCTAGGGGTAGAAAAGGTGTAGTATGCTAGGTGGATCGATGGGCCCGAGGTTCGGTTCCCCCTATAAGGATTTTTTATAAAACACTAACATACCATTTAGTGATGATCTAAGACCACACGAACTCCAGATGTGATTCCTCTTTAGTGGATTTTTCATGAGGATGTTGTGGGTTATTGTTTTTATAGCATGTCAATGAGGTACGAGGATCCTAGTTCCCCACTAACCCTGTCTACTCATGTATTTTTCATGGTTCTTTCTATCATTTACCCATATTTTTCATATTATTATATTTTTTTAAAACATGATTAAAATAATAAGCACATTTTTCTTCTTCAGTTTTTTGGAACCTGGTGACTTTTTTTCTTGATGAGTATTCTATATTATTTCCTACTCCCCTGGTAAATTATTAATTTGAATTATTTTATGATTTGGAGATTAATTTTAAATGTAATGTGATTTTATTAACCCTAAATATTGAATGTTGTTTGTTGTTTTAGGAAAATAATGGAAAATCCCAATTTTTTAATTTCTTATTTTTAAATTGTCATTATTTGGTTTTTTTTCAAGGGTATATAGAGGGAATAGTTTATTTATAAATTACTACTATGTTTTAATAATAATGCCTTTGGTTCTATCTATTTTAGTTTCTAGTGTGGTTTCCAACTCCAACCCGATCGTTATGGAACGTTGTTTTTTTAGTGGTTGGTGGTGACCTCTGGGGTCACATGGAGGTATATATAGTTCTCTTTATTTTGTGTTTCCCATTAATTATTTTTTGGTACTATTTTTATTTTTTAATTTATTTATTTTTCATGGGATAAATCATTCCCATTTGAGTATTTTTGATGCTCGACACTATTTTCCAAACTGAGAGGATAGGAAACACCTCTTGGTCCTTTTCGTAGGCCATATTGGGTGACTAGTTTGGGGTTGACTAGGGTTTGTTCCTGAAATATCATACAATATATTATTTACTTATGACTTTTTATTACCCATTTATTAACAATTTATTGTTAAAATATCATTTCTAGAAATTACTATTTTGTATTAATATATTTTTTTTGAATTTTCAATCTATTTATATTGATCATGGTTCCATAATTTATAGAAATTTAAAAATGATATAAATATCTTATATATTCACTATAAATTTAAATAATGTAATCAATAAATATTCGGGATAGAAAATGAACTATAATGTTCATGGAGATTGTCTGATGTATATACACAAGAATATTATTTCCATTTTCTTGATGGATGAAAATAAATGATGTTAAATAATATCTCACATTTAAAAATTAATTATGATGCCATATATATCGAATTTTTTTTTTAAATTTATTCTTATTTCCATAAATTAAATGTGTAAGTGAAAAATGAATCACAACACTTAGCAAGGTAGTAGTCTGACAAACACACGAGCGAGGTAATAGTATTCCCATGGAATATAAATTATTAAGGTATATATTGTATTATAATTCCATATTTAACATTTTGTAAAAAAAATAATTTTAATAAATTAAATCTATCAATATATCTTACCTTGAGAGGTAGTGATGAAAACCTAATTGCATCAGTTCCAAAGGCGGTAGTCTTCCATAAACACGAGTGCTAGTTGTGATTCTCATTTGATGGAAGAAGAGGTTAATATATGTTCTATCATTAACATAAAAACATATCATTATTTCATAGATAATTATTTTTTTATTAAGAATGTTTAAAAATATTTTTTTGATGTGTAATAAGAAATAATATAGAAATTCTTGGTTATAATGGCACCTCTTCTATAGATAACCACCTTAGGAATGCACCAAAATCATTACTAGTTTGGCTTATTGATCAAGAAAATTTCTCTATGATGTTTATATTAATGTAATGAAATTTTATTTATATGTATTTTATGATAAATTTGGTTTTATATGTGTGATGAGGATATGATAGGGGTACCATTTTAAAAGTAGAGGAGAGGACACACTTGGAATTTCTGAAAAGAAAAAAGTATACCAACGTTTTAAATATACAAAGAGGAACTATAATGGTTAATACTCAAACATTAAATTATATGAATTAAAATTATATCAATATAATTATATTTGTAAAATTTTCTAGTTCATTTTTCCCGTTATCATTTTTGAGTAAATCCCTAGTAACCCTGTTTTAACCTTAACTCTGATAATTATTTTTTACCATTTTTACTATTCATTTTGACAAACAATTATGTTGAAATTATTATATAATATTAAATATGATGATTATGATTATTTAATCTAATTTTTCAAATTCAATTAAATAATTTCAAAAATATAATTTAAAATTAAATTGACTGCGGTGATGAAAAAGCAGATTTCTGGAGCTAAAATATTCATAAGTATAAAATGTTTTAATATCAAAATTCAATAGTAATTGGGTTCCAATGACATAAATTTGTTTCATAGTAATATATTTAAACTAATTTTACATGAGTTTTGTTAGATATAATGTAACTTTTTAAATTCATCAAACAAAAAGGCAGTTCTTAATAATAACAATTATTTCTCACTATTCACCAAAAAAAATATTTTTTTCTAAAAATTAATAAAAATTCAATCATAGTTAATTTTTACAGTTATATTTAAAAATTTAGATTATCCTATATAATAATTTCCTAAAATTGGAAAAACATTACTTTTATTATATTTCCATAAAAATAGAAAAAAATTCATTTTTGGAAAAAAAAATTTATTTTCGAAACGTATAAAGACTTTACAAAACATTAAGTGCTTTTTTATCAATATGATTTAATTATAAAAAACCATTATACTTATTTTTTAATATGTGGTTATTCCTACAAATTCATCCATGTTTAGAATCTATTTTAAAATGGTCATGATTAAATAAGGATATATATCATGTATTGAAGTTTGTTTAAACTTATAGTTGTGTGTAACACAAGGTATCAATGAAATTAAATTTATTAGGAAAATATATATTTCATAAAAACATGGGGTGTTAAAATGAATATTTAACCCATTTGCCCAAAAATTTATAGTTTTTTACACAAAACATAAAAAAATTCCTACCTCATGAGTGGATCAATCGTTTATGAAGAATGATTCTATGTCGATATCATTTGAATTTTCAACGAATCTAGCTTTGACCCCCCTAATTCCTTTCTATTATCCTCCATAGATTCCCTAATAGTGTATCCTCTCCAAATATATGAAAATTGTGATTATGAGATGAGATATTTTCCTAATAAATAATACACAATTTGTTCCTATGTTAAAATATTTATTAAACTATTTAGTAAATTGTATCATTAATTGAAGAAAACCCACTCCAGTACCCAAGAGCTTGTGATTATTTATTAAATTAGTAAAATATACAAGGGATCACATCTCCAATGATCGATTAGTTTAGCGGTTTTGGAATCTCAATACATACATTAATTTTATATTACATTAGAATATTAGAAAAAACATAAATTTTCTTATATCCTTGAGATTCATTCGAATAATTTGTTTCTATATACTAGAGAAATGAAAAAACTATATGGTGAGTGCTAAATATAAGTAATTTTTATATAAAAATATTGATATTAAGATTGAATAACTCATAAAAATATATAATGGTTGATAAATAAAACACAAACCATAAAATCCTTTAACTTGAGTATGAAATAAATACATTGATAATATCATCTAAATAATCATTACGAAAATAATTGAATCATCAAAGAAGTAAATGCATAATTTTAGACATCAAGGATCTTGCCTTCAAGTTATCTCAACAAAAGAGTATTTTATATTGTGGAGGACCCTCACCCAAGTCATATTATGGAAATATATTAGTCATACACCAAATCCTCGACTATTATAATATGTTATTATAGTCATTAGCAATGCATCTTGGTAACTAATTTTTCCTTGTGAGACTCTTTGATGCATCAAGGCGATATCTTTAACTGGGGAAAAAATCACATCAAAAATATCAACTGAATTATATATATATAATTAAAAATATAATATATAACAAATATTTATTATCAATAAATAAATATATGTATTTAATAAAGACAAAGAAACATTAATAGTTTAAATATATTTTATAAATAACCATCCATTAATTTACACAGTATATTGAAATGATAAACGGTTCAAATAATACTGAAAAAACGTGATACTAAATATATAGACATGAAAGAATAATATAATGTTCAATTACCAGATTTAATGCATTAGGTAATGTGACAAATATATTGTTTAGTACCACATAATCATGATGTTGTAAAGAATGATAGAATTCCATCTATTAAAACTATCATAGCCTATTGAAAACAAATAGGATTCATAAATATTTAAGAGTTAGATAATCATATTCCATAAAAGGTAATAACATAAAATGTAATTATTTTATATTGGACCTAGTAAAGTAAAAGAATCAATAAATGATATTTACATTGATGAAATATTTTATTAAAAGAACATTCAACCATTTCCATGAAAACAGGTAAATACACATCTTATTTGGTATCATTAAAAACTAAAATATTCTATAAAATTGGTAAAAATATAATCATTAAAAATAAACACGGAAAATTTTAATGTATTACCTGATTAAAGTAATTATAATTATAATGGGAAAATTCATTCATTTGGTAGATATTAAAAACATTGATTCTTTTCACTCTTTTTTCTCAGAAATAAAAAATAACACATTCATAATACAATGAAAATTTGATTTTTAAGCCTTTGAAAATAAATTAAAAAATATTTTAAAATTAATTTAATACATAATTGGTTTATTGAAAATAATATTCACGAAAAAACACTAAATAACATAGTTAGAGAAGAAAAGGTTTCCCAACCCAATAACAAATATGGTAATATTTTAACAAAAACATTTTATTGAACATTTTAGGAACCTAAGAGAGTAATCATTTGGTGAAAATATTGAAACCCCATAAATAACCGGAATAGATTAAAATCTATTGGTTTTATGGGAAAACAATATCATAAAATTAATTCAACAAAAAATTAAACAAAAGACAATGTAGATTTTAAATGAAATTGTGAACTAAAATCATAATATTTTTGAAACTTTTGAATGAAACCCACTTTAAAATGAAAAAATGTATGAAAATATTTTAATAAAAAGTATAAATATTACTTCATTATATAAAATTTTAAATGGTTTGTATATAAATAATGTAAAATAAATTATATGTGGATTGTAAAAGATGTCTCATTGAAGTGGAAATGAGATCAATTACCCTTACATCAAGTTCATATTTCTTCTTATTCATTTATAAAATCCTATATATTAATTTTAAATTTAATATAAACATATAAAAAACATATTCATAGTCATAAAAAGTTACATTATTTTTCTATAAAATTCTATCACCTATTTATTACCAATTCAGGGTTAACATAATCCTCCCCGGTGTTAAGTTTTTTTTCATGTATATTTGGGTTCTGTAGTTTTAGTACTTTTATATTAGTAATGATTTAATCATATATGGAGTAATAATAATAATGACATCATTATGATTATTATAAATTAAATTAAATTTTAAAACCATCCATTAATGGAGAATATGAAAAATGAATCAAGTCGCTTCAAAGAGGTGGTGGTATACACATACACAAAAACGATGATATCATTTTCCAATGGATTGAAGGTTGAGAATGTAAAGAATATGTTACCATAACATAATAATAGTTATGTTAAAAATTCCATAAAAAAATAAATAATTAATAATAATAAAACATAATGTATGGTGATGAAAAATGAAATACATCACTTCCTATAGGTAGTAGTTCACACATACACACATGAACTGTTTTCAATTCCCATTGGTTTGAATATAACATTTATAAAGGATGTTCAATAAACATAATAAATTTTAAATATATGTAATGAACTAATTTTATTATATCATAATGTTTAGGATATAATTAAATGAGGTAGAATAATGAATAAAATAAAATAACTCGGATATAAGTTATACCTTTTCATTGAAAATCCTCCTTTAGGATACTACTTTAGCCTTGATAATATGGTATTATGGGAATAAAAGTATCTCTAGAAAGTGAATATATAATATATGAAGTTATTTAGTTAGATATTTAGAGATATAAATGGATCGAGATGTTTTAGGAAGATAGGAGATGTATTTCAAAATTATAAGTTGTATGGGGGTAATCATCTAAATGCATGATGTATTAATATATAATAAGATTATAGCTCCTGTGAAATTGATCAAAATTTCCATATCATCTAATATCATGAGCCTATTGTTAGAATAAATTAATCAATAAAATTCATAAATTTTTAAGTGTAATTTTAGAACTAATCATTTTGTTTAACCTCATTATTAACCACATTTTACAATAACTCTGAAAATGAATTTTTTAGTGATTTTGGGTCAAGAAATTGACATTAAAATTTACAAGTGGGACATAAATGGATTATTAAATACATATTCTAAATTTTCCCTTGAATTTGAGTTATTATAATATCAGATTATTCCACAAAATTTCAAATATGATTTTAAATGATTAAATACCATTTATGGTTATTTTCTGGACTATTTATAAATGTTTTTTCAAAGTAATTATGATAACAATAATATTATAATATAAATATGTTCAAAACTACTAAATTTTTTTATTATTTATTAAATAAAATTTAAATCATAATTAATCAAAAAAATTACATTTAATTTTTTTGAAATCATTTACTTGATTTTTCTACTACTTTTCCCAATCATTCATTCGGTGTTAAGTAAAAATTCAAGATAATCATACAATCAATCAAAATAGAAATAAAAATATTCTATAAAAAATTTATATTAAACTTAAATATCAAAAATTTAAAACATTAATTTCTTTTTTCCTCCTCAATGTAATCATATTAGAGATATTAAATGAATAAGAGCGATGTTTTATATTTACTTTGTACGTAATGTTATATAAACTTTATAAAGGAAAATGGCACCAAGATATCTTATATTTTAATATTGGACAAGAATGGTTGAATTATATGCACGAAAAAATAAAGGCAAATGATAGGATGATATTAAGCATGTAACCATAGCTCAAATCATGTTTAACCTATATTACCCTTTATCATGGTGAAAAATTGATTTTTGTTTACAATTTATTGTTTCCAAAAATTAATTTATAAATTTTTATGAAATGTCAATATCCTAATGCTAAATATGAAACTAATTTTTAGAGAATCAATTATTATAATTAGAATAAATTAATTTTAATATATGTGAGAAAAAACATCTAGAATATATTTAAAAAAACTATTTTAACAATAGAAATATTTGAAACTAAAATCAAAAATAATGTTGATTCAGATGGAATTAATTATATTATGTTTAATAAAAAAATAATTATGTGAATTTAAATCTAAAAAATAGAATTTAATTTTTTTTAATTAAATGAAATTAATTATAGCCATCTTTAAAATCATAATTTTTCAATATACACCTTGAACTTAGTTATATTATAAAAATTCAAAAAATTATTCCCAATATAATTTAGACTTTTTGATTTAAAAATGTTAATATTTTTTTTTGAAATAAATTTCAAAATATATCAGAAAATAAATATAATTACTCATGTATAAAATACTTGAAACCCATTTTATAATAATAGTAATTTTAAATCATTAAATGGCTTTATTATTATTCTTTTACAAATAATAAGAATTAGACAAATGCTAAAATTATTTGATGAATTAATTATTTTTATTAATAAATTATTCTATTATTTAATCTTTTTACAGTTTTTATTCTTATTCATTCCCTCCAACCCAACAACAAGATATATAAATCATATCAAATTAATATTATTTCACTATTTTTTAAATTTTATTTTATGTGAGGTAAATACTATCAAACATGGTTTTATTTTAAATATATTTTTATATAATATAATATCATGGTATGACATTCTACCCTCTTTATAGTAATTTCCCCTCATAATTCAAATAAATTTTTACTAAAATGAAAATATATTAATATAGTAATTAATTGTTATATAGTTTTTATCATAAACTTTATTTTCTATGTTATGACCAAGAAACATGTCATTTATATACCTTTATAAGAAACACATATAAAATGAGTTTCTGATAACAATAATTGGTATATTAGTGTTACATTTCAAATATGACTCAATAGATTTATCTTCATTTTAATTGATCATGAGGAATTCATTTATTATTGAGATTCAAAATATGATAAAATTTACACACTTGATTTTCTCTCATCCTATAATTATGATTTCATCCTTTAATATGAATGTCCATCATCATGATACTTTTTCATTCCTGTAGCACTAAAATAAAAATTAAATCAACCATAGGATCCAAGAATTGGTGAAAAGTTATTCTTACTATCAATAACAAAAATTGTTAGCACCAGAAAATATAATAAACTAAGATCAACAAAAAACTCCTCAAATATTCATGATCAAATATTATTCTAAAAATTAAAATTGTTTGATCACTTTTTCTTCATTTTATCCCCAGATATCCTTTTTCACTTATACAATCACATACTATAATATATATATACCAAAATAACATATTCCATAATATAACGTTCCACAAATAATATTAATTAAAATAATTTAATCTATAAAAATTAGTATGTTTCACCAAATATTCCCTTGTCTTATCAAAAAAATAACATTAACCTTCATCTATAAATTTTCTTAAAATAACACTTTATCATAAAAATTCATTTTGATTTTTTTTATACAATTTAACTAATTTTTTAAAAAAAATCTCAATACTCAAAATAATTAAATATTATTAGAAAAATACATGGATGATTTCAATTAATCCTTAATCCAAACTATCATTGTATCACCCTCGGTTTCAATTATGTAACCATTCATTTTTTTCTTTTAATGTTTATAAAATGTTTTGATGATGTTTGGGACGGTTTGGAAGACTTTTGGATTTTTTTATGGATTCTATATAGGTGAACATTAAGAGAATTCTTATTGGAAATCCTGAAACTCTTTCATAAAACCGTGAAAAATGAGACATATGCTAAGAAGATGGAAAATAGACAAGTGCATGGTTTTCCAAACTATTTTTTCACCTATGAAAAACTATATAAGGTTGGATAGTGATATTTTAATGGTTTGGAAAACGTTTTTCCTAACCATGTGGGAAAATAATGTGAGGTGATTCGTAGGGTAGAGGATGGCACACAATTAGCACATGGTTTTCCTAATAGTGAAACTTAGCATGAGCGGTTTAAAAACTAGATCTTAAAATTATGGATCTAGGAAGGGATGAATTTTTTAACCCTCATTTCCACAAATTATCCATAACTCGAGATTTATCCCTCTCAAAGGATAATGAAGGATTCCCACATTTATTCGGATCCAATCCAAAGTTATTCCATGGTGCTTACAATCCCGGTTCTTTTGGTAAGTCATCGTTAATGGTAGTTTTGATTGGTTTGACATAGATATACTTCCCTCCCTCTCTCCTATTTTCGTAGATCTAATACCTTTTTAGATAGATCAAAGGTTTTTTATTACAAATATAATTGTATTTTTCCTTATTAATTGTAGGTAATGAGATATAAGGAAGTTAATTAATGTCTCAACCTCGTTTCAAGGTAATTTTAGTGTCTTTATTCATTTTCACCATAAAACATGAGGTTGGTGGCTTCACACTAGACTACACTATTTAGAAATTGAAGGATTTGTTTCAAATGGATTTCTTTCATTGAAATTTGTTGTGAATTTTTTTATATTTCTTGTGGGAAACCCTATTTAGTAAAGGATAATAGAATTGTGGAAATTGGGTGTGCTTGTGGGTAAATAAATTAGTAACATGATTTTAAACTGATGATTTTAAAATGATTTTTTATGCATAGAAAAGTGTTTTTAATAAAATGTTTGTTTTATTGAAATAGTTTTCATGAATGGATTTCAATAAAAGTAAGGTTTTATTGAAATGGTTGAACATTTTTTTTGGAATTGGTTTTTGGCATAATGGTTTTGTGTGTTCGTGTGAATTATGGAATGATAAGGTTTAGAATTATCCACCATCATTAGTGGGATGGATAATAGTCGAGATATTCCCCCTTCAAAATGGTTCATTAAGTGATGGTATAGTGAAAGGATGACTCATCACTTCAGAGTATATAGTGTTCTAGGTTTCATTCATGGTTAGAGGTGTGGATTTGTGGAATAGAATTATTTATGCCAAAATTGGACTTATGGAATGGTTTTACTTGTATTATATGGTTTCTATCCTTGTAAAAATGAATTTTTTTTGCGAAATTAGTTTTATATGGAATTTTTTTTATTTTATAAACTATTTAAATTTATTTATCTATATATTTTTATATAAATATTCTAACATGTTCTATCCTTGTGGCATGAGTAGGGATGTAATTTGGGGAAAGCCTACTGAATTTCATTACTCACCCCTTCTTTGGAACATTGGTTCTTTTATAGATTTCATTTATTAAGATACAGGAAAGGGTAATGTATCACACTTATTTAGTTGTATATAGTGGTACTTGGGATATTTGTAGAGGTGAAGCATGGAGATTGTTGGAGACTTGGTGTCATGTACGTCATCTTTAATTTTTTTTTTGTCATCTGTTATGTACTTCAATATTTGGATTCTTCTACATTGGTTCTTAGTTATACATTGACTTTCATATCAATGATATTTCTTTGAGTTGATTTAAATTGTTATCATGCATCATGTAGTGGCTATTTAGTTACAATATGTTTGGTTATATTGTTTTGTTTTTAAAGGAAAATCATCCCCCATCTTGTATTGAAGCCCTTGGAATTTATTTCCATACTTTCCCACCATGGGTATGTATCTTAAGGAAAATTAAATTCCTTCATCATTCTCAAAAACGTGAGGAGGGACCAGATGTTACATGTCATATTAGTCTTGTTCCTTCCAAAAATATTTATGGAACAAATGGTTTTCAGTTCTGTTGGTCATGTAGTTGATATTCGTTGTGGTCAGTTCCATGTCTCAGGTTGGTATAAATGGGTAGGATAGTTAGGACATGAAATGTAGAGCATAAAAAGACATAACTAATATTCTATATTGAATAATAAGTTACTATTGATTTGGGTACATATGTGTTTGGAGACACATATTGGATTTGGAATCTCATTTTCATGGGTTTAGCCAACGAGGCGGGCATGAAATGCATTTTAGAAACCACATACCACTATGAGGGAATATTTCATTTTAAGTAATGATTTATGATATGGTATAAATTTTTTGATTTTTGAAATTTTTTTAAATCATTTTAAAATGTGAGATTTTGAAAATGAGCATGGTTGTAGTATTTTGAAAATAGTTGATTTTCAAAAGCATGATGGAATTCTCAAAAATGGTTGAACCTTGAAATGACCATTTTTTAAAATAAATTTTGTGATAGTATGATGCGGTAAATATTAAATTTATATACCATTAATTTTTATTGAGTGAGACTAATGATGTTTGTTGTGTTTAGAGTAGATGGAACCCTGTATTCGTCGTTAGAACCACCCAGAAGAAGCTGCTGAGAACATGGTTACACATAATAAATAGGTGAACCGAAAACTTGTTCAGAGTGTTTTCCATGCCTTTCAAGAAGTGGATAGAGGTAATCGATGAGATGAACCATTTAAATTTGATCACTCCGTTAAATTCTAGAAGAAGAATCCTCCAATATTTCAGGGTGATTCAAAACCATAGAAGGTAGAGGTGTGGATTAATAGGTTGAATGGAATATTCTATTTCATTGCATCACTTGTAGTTATAAATGTAAATAGATATATATATGTATGTATGTATGTATGTATGTATGTATGTATATGCTAGAGGATATTTCATTCCAATGGTGGGATTTAGACGTTTGGGATATGTTATTCTAGGGAATTTCATGGGAGAATTTTGAAGAATTATTCAAGAAAAAATTCAATCTTAATATGTTCAGAATTTCAAGAATAATGGATTTATTCTGCTTGAAATAGGGGAGCCTTCTAGTGTCATATTACATAGAAAAATCAATTAGTTTTGTTCACTTTGTATCCAAATTTGTTTCTAGTAAATAATTGAATGTACGCATCTTTGAATTAGGGATGTGGATGGAGATTTTCTAAAATATTGATTTTATCTATAAAATATTGAATAGAAAGATGGAAAATAGAGATATGGTGGAAGAAATTTACATCCCAAGATCTATAGTTGGAGGATTCATGTAGATACCTATGAGAAATGGTGGGAACAATAATGTTGGGAGAAATCAGAAGAGGGACAACTTTTCCATGGTGGGAGTATGGCTCATAATCAACCAGTTGGATCCAGGAATCATCCTCCAAAACCAAAGATACAACCTGGATTTTTTCATTTTTTTTGAACCACATGAATTGATATTGTATGAAACAACCTATATAATTCCATAATTGAAATCAGATGGTGAATCTTCTGCAA
This sequence comes from Viscum album, assembly GCA_963277665.1. Taxonomy (NCBI): domain Eukaryota; kingdom Viridiplantae; phylum Streptophyta; class Magnoliopsida; order Santalales; family Viscaceae; genus Viscum; species Viscum album. The sequence continues at coordinate 126,368,839 of OY728151.1, read as the reverse complement.
TATTACAGAGTTCTCTGAGGTCGGGTGTTTGGTACAATTCTCACAAGTCATATAAGTCATATTCCTTGGGGAGAAAGGATAGTAGGATACCTATCCTCAGTATAATAGAGATAAAAATGGTATTATATGAATAAAATGATGTCTTAGAATGTTATATATCAACATGGAAACAAGTAAAAAAGTGTTAAGATCAAGCAATTATATAGAGATGAGAAGGTTATTCTGGATGTTAAGTTTGGACCATCAACAGTCAGAGGTATGATCATTTTTAAATCTTCTCTTATGTAAGATCTATTTGATATGGGTGCATCCCATTCCTTTATTTTTTTTCATTATGTATATTTTTTGAGTTTAAATGTTGAGATGATTCCTTCAGTGTTATAAATTTAAACTTTTCTTGGTCCAACAGAATGTCAAGCCTTTATGTGTAAATAATGTTCTATAACTTTTGATCCATCCAAGATGATATGGGACTTCACCAGGCTTCAGATGGATTCATATTATATAATCTTGGGTATGGATTGGTTACCAACATTCTAGGCCCACATCAATTTTTATAAAATAAGGGTTTGTTTCATGACATATGATATCATCGAGAATATCTTTAGTGGATAAAGGAATGTAAAGGATGGTGTAACGATCTTGTTGGAACTTGCAGTTGTAACAATCGCATACTAGTTATTATAATTGACTTTGGAATCGATGAAAGAGAACAAGGATAGCAGTTATCTAGAAGTTTTTTTTATTAGTTTTAATTTTTTTCCCAAAATTTTCTTAGGATTTCCTCTCATTATTTATGTGGGGTTTATAATTGATCTCTTTATAGTGATTGTTACTATTTAGGAGATAGTCTATCTACAAGGGGTGCCTTGGAATATTATTTATTACTGATAATTGCATTTTAATTCATTCCTCTATGAGGTCTTACATATGCTTTTGGTAATATAGGTTTTGTTCAGTACAACATTCCACCCACAGATATAAAATCAATTGGTGTGTGCTATATAGGATCTCAAGGATATGTTATGCAAATGTGTTCTTGACTTTGGTGAGTCGTGGGAGAAAAACATGTCTTTATTGGAGTTTAACTATAAAAAATTTATCAGTAGACAATTCAGATGTGACCATATGAGTCACATTATATAAGAACATGCAAATTACCTTTGTAATGGATGGAGGTTGGTAAGTCATATTTGTTGGGAATGAGTCTTCTCTAGGATACATCATAACAGGTATAGTTTATTCACAAGAATATGGTTATAGCTCAAAGTAGATAGAATTAATATATTGATAGATGATGACAAACCATTGATTTTACAAAGTGTGATTGTGTATTCCTTTGGATATGGCCTAGATCGGGTCATTTCCTGATAAGAAGGTGGGGAAAGCAATCACCAATGATTGATGTACCGCTTCAAGTCAGGGAGAGAATCAGGACACTGGAATACTGATTTTTTCTTTCTCATATATATAGTTTTATGCATGATATTTTCCAAATGTTACATGTTTGGCGGTATCACCTTGATCCCTCTCATATGATTGATGTGGATGATATTTAGCATGAGTTAGATATGTCCTTTGAGGATAATCTGACACGTGTGTTGGATTTCAGTGAGATGGTGTTGAGGGGAAAGGCTAGGATAATATTTGAGTATTTTGGAAACATGGTCGTGTTCAGGAGGAATGTTTGGAGAGAGAAGAAAATATGAGGGCTTATTGGATCATCCTTTTTGACTTGAAATCATAGGGTTGTTTGGAGTGATGCTCAAGAATGTGCTATTATAAGTGTGAGATTGTAAGTTTTGAGCCATTTTAGGAGATGTCTCAAGATCATTTATTTGTACATTTTCCAATGTGTTAATTTATTTTCAATTTGGTTTTACTTTAGGGTATTTCGGGTGAAAATATGAAAAAAAATTAAAAAATAGGGCAGTGCATGGTTGTTGCATGGTTTTCCCTAATCTTGACACCAAGATTAACAAAAAATGAAACCCCAGATATCAGATATTTGCATGAATATTGCATGGTTTCTTAAAAAATTTACCCTGTTAGGATAAACCGTGCACCGCCCTTGAAGTGGTGCATGATTGGGTGCATGATTAGGGGAAACTGTGTGCCCTAATTTTCAAACCATGCGTATAGTTATTTTACCCCCCAAAATTGTTTAAAAATTATAATACCCCCATATTATTCCCTCCAGTACCCTAGATTGACCCATAATTGATTTCACTCAATTAAAAAGCCTTTGGGAGGTATTCCAACACAATCTGACCTCTATTCATGGGGATTCAAGGCCCTCTTTTCATATCTAAATCTTTTCAGGTATGTGGTTTTATAATAATTGATCTCCCATTTTTATCTAATTCTTTTGGTGAGTTGATATCCTTTTTATTATTGGATATAGATCTATAATTAATGGATATTTATTCACTCAGTCCTGGATTTTGGTTTTAGATTCTGATGTTGCGTTACGCTATCAATCCATTGAAATTGAGGTTTTCATTAGGCGATTTTTGCTCAATGAATTGATGTGGGTGGTATATAATTCAAATATCAATGTATTAATTTCACTTATGTGTACTAAATTTTATATATTCTATTTTTATATTTTTCAATTGAGTTGTTGTTTGAAAAAAATTATTTGGGGAATTAATTAATCGAGGGAAATGTGAAATTGGGGATATTGATAGTATAGATTTGAGATAATTAATTGTTGAGTTAATTATGATATATTGAGATTGTGGATTTGAGATTATTAATTTTTGAGTTAATTATGAGATATTGAATTTTTAGTTAGAGGGTAATTAATTGTTCAGTTAATTATTAGAACCTAGAATTAGGATTGGGGATAATTACTTTTTGAGCTGTTTATCAAGATATTGAATCTTGAATTGAATAATGAATTCTATAATTAATTAATCGATATTGAGTTTTTAAATATTGATTAATTAATTAGTGAATTTATTAATGGGATTAATGTGCTTAATTAATTAAGGAATTAATTCATGGGATTAATGAGGTGTACTAATTGTTGAATTATTAATGACACTGAGAGATTAATTAATTATTGGATTAATTAATGATATGAATTTTGAACAATGAATGGTAATAATGGAATTCATGTTATTATATGAGATAAATGAGTGGTAATAATTGAATTTATTTGTTAATTGAAAAAAATGAGTGGTGATGGTGGTATTCATTAGTAAATTGAGAATAATGAATTGTAGCAATGTAATCCACATGTTAATTGAGGACAATTAGTGTTAAAAAATGGATTTCTTGTGTTAATTGTGAACAGTGAGTGGTAACAGTGGAATTTACGTATTAATTGAGAATAATGACTGGTAACTATGGAATTAATGTGTTAATTGATAAAAATGAGGGGTTATAAGGTAATTCATGTGTTAATTGAGAACAATGAGTGGTAAAAACGGAATTCATGTGTTAATTGAGAACACCGAGTTGTAAAAATGGCATTCATGTGTTAATTAGAACAATATATGGTAACAATGGAATTAATTTGTTGATTTTAATAAATAATTCCAAAATGGTAATTTGATATATAATATCACACTAGGATAGATCAGGCTTCCACGTCATCCGAACAGGTAATAAATTATGGGTGACTATGTGAACCTTAGGGTTTATGTGGTTAAATAATGATTAATTGGTAATATGATAACTACTTACTTATAAATTGTAAAAAATAATTTATACAACTACATGCACTATTAATTGAATAGATATTGTTTTAGACTTCATTTTTGGTCGCCTACAACGTTGTAATCACACCTTACTTGGGCTACTTGATCGATACTAGAATAAATGACATGATCACAGGACATGTCAAGGGAAAAGGCCCCATTTTAGAATGCTAATTTGGGATGGACAGTTGATGAGGGAACCAAACATTTTTCAGTACTCGCTGGGGGTTATTAACATCTTTAATTTTGAGTTTCATTTTGATATATGGAACATACGTTATCATGGAATAATAAGTTTCAGTTTTGATATTGTATTTCCAGTTTTGGTCATCTAGTGATACAGGTTTTGTATGGTTATTGATTATATGTTATTTTTTTATTGTCTCTTATTTTTTGCCAATTTAATTCTCTAGTAATAATAGGGTATAATCTTCCCATGACTGATATTAGACCATTTATTCCAATCAGCAACCTCTAGCATATGGGGAGGCATTCCTAAGGTCATGTGACTAATTGTCTTAGGAAACTAGTGAGTGGAACTATAGTGGGGCTGTTACATGATGATTTCTTATTAATTTATGACATATTCACCCTCCTTTTTCTTAAGCTCTATGAATTATCTCTCAATAATTTTTTGGTGAGTTTGAGTGGGATAATGTTTATGTAATAATTTAATAATGTATTCCCACTACATTTATTCTATTTCATATTTCGACATGGTTTTATTGACCAAAAACCACAATTTATATGCATATCCATCTAAATGGTACACATCCAAAGTCCCTTTATCTTTAATAAGAATTTAAAACATATGTACTATCATATCCACTATGTTTACACACTATTTAGTAAAAATTGGATTACAATATCCACTAAATTTTAATGTTCATTCCCATATAAAAACTATATATCAAGTTACTTATTCTTAAGTAAAGACAAACATTACACATGCATCATGATATTTTTCACAGACCGAGACAGATGGGTAATCATTACCTTGATTTTTTGAACCCCACCTCTAATAGAATTGTGGATTTCGTTCAAATAATAATTGAATTATTCATCACACTATTTATTGGACTGATTTCTCTAGTTCCCATCATTTTCTAAAATAGAAATGTTTTCAACAAAATTCAAGTAAATAAAGAGTGAAAAAATAATTTATTCTTATTCATAAATTAATTCAGAATATATATGTTATGGGACCCATATGTTTATCTTTTTTCTCAAAAAAATCATCTTGGATTATATATGTAACATCCCAAGTAAGTAATTAATAATAGAAATTTTTATCTATGTCTATTAATGAATTAGATAGTGTTTTAGAGGCTTAAAATGAAAATAAATCCAATCTTAAGCATGGAATACACTAATATTTTTTATAAGATTGTTTTATTGCCTTTTGATGGAAAACCATTTTTAAATCCATCTTTTGACAATTTTATAATCTATTTTTGTCAAAATAAACTTATTATTTATGACTGGGACATCAAAATTTACTTTGTGTGAATTTTTGGTATTTTTCTGACAATGTTGATTTTTTAATGAATAGTGAAAAATACTGCATTTTACATCAAAACTGCTTTTTAATGTAATTTATTTATATCATTATATTATCTTTTGAATTGGTTTTAAAGTTAAATTAGAATATATTTTTACCATTTAATCCAATGGTGGTCATTAGGATTAATTTCACTTTGGAATTGGGCATAAACTAATGCCAAACTTTTCATAGATATTGTTTCAAAAAAACCCGCTATTTGTTTTGACAACGGGAATTATTTTTCAATCAATTATTGCAATTTATATGTCTGGAATTTGGTAAAATGGATTACATATTTGGAATCATAAGGTTCAAATTATGTAATCAAGAGTCTTTTGTTTTGGGACATTATGAATAGTAACGACGGTAATTATATTTAATTATCTTAATTAATGAGTAATCGGGTAGTTAAGGATAATAAAATAATATCATAATAATATAAAAATGACACCAAAATGTGTCCTAATTATACTTTTTGTCTCATGTCCGACCATGGGATATCTTGTGCCAAACTTGGGAACCGCATGGAAGCACTTTTTTGGAAAGTGACTTGTTATCTTTTTATTTTTTTTAAAGAAAGTAAATATAACAAAAATGTATCACCTAATTAAAACATTTTAATTTTGTCTACATAGATTATATTTTGGACTATAAATATTCATTGGAAATCTAAACAGATTTCCTACATCATCGTATTTTTTCATAATTTTTAGACTTTAAATAAATTAAATTATTTATGACATCATGATGATGCAGCGATTACCTCATTAATAAAGGATTTAAAAAAAATGAAATGATAATGTAAAATCTATGACCTACACATGTACAAAACCTATTGGATGGGTTGATTTAGAACCCTTAACACCTTACCCTAGAATTATATCAATGTGGTACCTTTTGAATCCGAAAATCATTTTCAAATAAAGTAACATTTCTTTACATTCCAAGAGTGCCCCTCCTCTCCTCTTATAAAAGGCCCCCACCTCTAGCTCCTTACCCACACTCCCAAAGCCTTTGGCTCAAACAGAACCTGCCCATTTTGTCTCTCCACATCACTCTTTTACTCCTTGAAGCCTCACATTGGGCAGAAGTCTTCCCAAAGAAGCCTTTGAGCTCAAACCAAAGGGAGTTACCAGATTTTAAGGTAATGTCTTCACTTGAGTCCTTTTGTATTGTTTTGCTTATCCAACCCCCTAAAATCTTTTTATTCATTTATTTTGTAACAAATCCAGTATCTTAAATATACTAGGATGTTGTTATAAGAAGGATTCGATCTACACTTACACACACCTACATCTAATGGTTAAAGGACATACTGTTTCCGTGGATGGTGAATTTATGCCTCCCAAAACGATGATTGTTCAACATTATTTTAACACCTTAAAAGGTGGCCATTAAGATGTCACTATATTTATATATGATATATATTATGTTTATGTTTTCCGTAAGCTTCTGAATTTTTCATTTTGGGTATACCTTTATGGTTTCCATTATGGGTAAATGCGATATCTTCATTTAAGGAAGTGCGGACTACCGCCCCCTCAAAGTGATTTGATTCTTTAAATACCATATGTGGGACGTATAAAGGATGGATCTATGATATTATATATGATATTATACTGTAATTAGAATATACCTTTATATCATTATGATTCCATTCTATAAAATACGAAATAGAAATGAAAGTAGTGTTCATGCGTACGTACGGCTTACCGTCTCCATGAACGGTGCATTTCATTTCTTACCTCTAAATGATTATGTAATATTATAAATGCATGTATATACTGGATATATATGATATATACATCATGATTATAATTATGGATATAATGGATACATGAAAAACTTGTAATTATAAAGGGTTTATTTTTTACTCAAGTACCAATGATCGTTAAAACGACCGTTATTAACTTAAATAATTACATAGTGTTCATGACATGGAAATAAGTGATATAAAAGGAATAATGAACTTGAAAAAGGTTCTTAAGCAAGTAGAAATTAACTCAAGTTTATTATTCAGGACATTAAAGAACGATCGAGTCAAGTCGGACCCGAGGTATGGGACTTTGTCTCAATCTCCTTTCATTCAGGCATATTTTGTTTTATACACAACCTTCTTTTATACGGTGTATAAACCCCTTTGACTTTTACATTTATTCAAAAAGTAATATTATTTATACGAAGCATTTACTAAACAAAAAAAAGGAATGTTTTTGTCGTACGTATGTGGAGACAATGACTTCTCCGCTGCCGTGACCATTATTTGAGTTTCGGCTTCCTCTACAAGTCATACCTTCTTTTTAAATGAAAAATAAATACCATGTTTTACTTTTATTTTATTTTGGTATTGAAATTGGTTTTCATAATGTTTTTATATCAATGTGTTGTATTGATATCTTGTGATTGAAAGGTGGGAATGTTATGTTTCCTTTATGCATGTTTTATTTGATACGATTATGTTGAGGTTCTTGGGCATTATTATGAAGACGGGTGGTTCCGTGATAAACTAAGGGTGGGTGAGCCCGATATATCTCTCCAATGCATTGGGTAATGCGAAGGAGTGAAACGTTAAGGTTTCTCCGAAGAGATTTAGGGAATATACTATGATGGGTATTCCAAACGTAACCAAGAGGGTTACTCCCTACGTAAGAATGTTATGAATTCCTCAAGTTACCTTTATGTATTATGATTTCTATGATTTATTCATGATTTGATGAGGTATGTTAAAGTGCTTATGTTTTATGGGTAAAGTATGATTTCATTATTATGTATATATGTACCCATGTTTCCTTTCCATATTTTTATATCTTTTACTGTGCTTTTTATGCTCATCCCAAGTTTTTTTGAAATGTTTTTCACAGGTCATGGGAAAGGTACATGATATGATGATAGTGTCAAGGAAGTGTCAAGAAAGAATCCATGTTTTATTTTAAATATTTTTCCATTGATGGGAAAGAAGAATACTATCTTTATGTAACCACTTTTTTTATATGTGGAATGTAATGCAAGTTTTATGATCTAAATCTCTAAAACTCTAAACCCAAAAATATCCTCAATGTGTGATCTTGTAATAACTCAAGATTATGTAAGGTTTAAGGCTGGGGTGTTATAGTTGGTATCAGAGGTCAGTTTAGATAACTTTAGAAGTTAGAATTCTATTAAATGATTATCCAAAAATATTTTTTTATGGTCAAATTGAAGTGATATAGTATTTGAAGATTACCTTGTTGCTTCATCTAAGACATATTTGTTCATAATGTTTTTCCGCAGAGGAAACAGGGAAGCAGTGCTAGGAAGGCATGCAGAAGGAAATAACCTTCCGAATCAGCATCTTGAGATGGTCAGAATCAGAAATAAACAGTTTGTTGTAGTGATGGATCAGCTGACTTAGGTGAAAAATGTTGGTTGTTTTTATTGATGATATTTTGGTGTTTTCTAAAAGTAAAGAGGATCATGAAAGACATTTAAGGGTTATCTTTCAAACCTTAAAAGAAAAGAAATGGTATGGAAAATTCAGCAAGTGTGAGTTTTGGTTACAACAAATTTCTTTCCTTGGTCACATTGTTTCTAAAGATGGGATAATTGTTGATCCTGAAAATACAAAAGTTGTGGAAGAATGGCCAAGACCCACAAATGTAACAGAGATTAGTAGTTTCCTTGGTTTGGCGGGCTATTACTGAAGGTTTGTTAGAAATTTTTCACGGTTATCTAGTCCAATGACTAAGCTAACTCAGAAGGGTGTTAAGTTTATCTGAACAAAAGAATGTGATGATTGTTTTCAGGAATTGAAAAGAAGATTGGTGAATGATCCAGTTTTTCCACTACCTTCCAGGAATGGGGAGTTTGTTATCTACAGTAATGCTTCATTGAATGGACTTGGTTGTGTTTTAATGTAGAATGATCAGGTAATTTCTTATGCTTTACGATAGTTGAAAACTCATGAGGTAAATTACCCTTCACATGATTTGGAATTAGCTGCTGTTGTTTTCGCTTTAAAAATTTGGAGGCATCATTTGTATGGAGTAAAGTGTGAAATATATACTGATCACAAAAGTTTAAAGTATATATTCACTCAGAAAGAGTTAAACATAAGATAGAGGAGATGGCTGGAATTAATCAAGGATTATGATTGTACAATTCATTCCCATCCGGGAAAAGAAAATAAAGTGGATGATGCTTTAAGTCGAAAAATTAATGCTTCATTAGCAATGTTGCGTTTGGAACGTGATCCTTTGGTTAAGGATTTGATGAAATTTTTCATAGAAGTTGTTGGTGCAGGATGTTCTTCTGTTTTGTTTCAGGTATCAGTGAGATCATCTCTATCAGATAGAATCAAGCAAGCACAGAAGCAAGACAGTGAGTTGTAGAAAAAGGTAGAGCTGGTTCATAAAGGTAAGTTACCTGAATTCAACATTTATAATGATTACATTTTGGGATTTGGGAAGAGATTGTGTGTGCCTTGTGATTCACAGTTGAAGAGAGAGTTGTTATATGAAGCTCATAGTTCACCATTTTCAGTTCATCCTGGTAGTACTAAGATGTATAGAGATCTGCAGGAGTATTACTGGTGGGATGGAATGAAAAGAGATATTGCTGATTTTACTATGAAGTGTTTGACATGTCAACAGGTTAAAGCAAAGTGGCAGTTACCGAAAGGGATACTTCATCCTTTACCAGTGCCAGAGTGGAATTGGGATAATATATCCATGGACTTTGTTGTGGGATTACCAAATACATCTCGAGGTAATAATGAAATCTGGGTTATTGTTGATCGCTTGACTAAATCTGCTCATTTCCTTGCTATACGAGATACTTTTTCCTCAGATCAACTTTCCCATTTGTATCTTAAAGAGATATTCAGGTTACATGGAGTTCCCCTCTCCATTGTATCTGATCGTGATCCCAGGTTCACCTCTATCTTTTGGAAAGGCCTTCAGAAGTCATTGGGTACAGAATTAAATTTTAGTACAACATTTCATCCTCAATCAGATGGGTAGTCAGAACGAACAATTTAGACCTTGGAGTATATGCTACGAGCTTGTTCGATGAATTATGAGGGAAGTTGGGACCAAGATATTTCTTTGGTTGAATTTTCATATAATAACAGTTTTCATTCCAGTATACAGATGGCACCATTTGAGGCGTTATATGGGAAGCGGTGTCGAACTCCAGCTTTCTGGGATGAAGTGGGTGAAAGGAAGTTGATGGGACTAGAATTGGTAGAAGAGATGGCAGAAAAAGTTCAGCTGATTCAGAAAAACATGAGAACAACTCAGAGTAGGAAGAAGAGTTATGCAGACAATAGGAGGAAGGATCTAACTTTTGAGGTAGGTGATCATGTTTTTCTCAAAGTCTCACCATGGAAAAGTGTGATGCGATTTGGTAAGAAAGGAATGTTGAGTCCAAGGTTATTGGACCATATGAAATTATGGAGAGAGTTGGATCAGGTGCATACTGGGTGGCTTTACCTCTGAGTTTATCTCAGGTACACAATGTTTTTCACGTTTCGATGTTGAGAAAGTATATGCCATATCCATCTCATGTTTTGAGTCCAGAGGTAGTTCAGATGGAAGAGAACTTATCCTATGAGGAACAACCGGTCCAGATTCTTGACCACAGGGATCACGTGTTACGAAATAAGGTGATTAATCAGGTAAAGGTTTTGTGGAAAAACCACATGATGGAAGAGGCAACATGGGAATCTGAAAATGCGATGAGGGATAAGTACCCCCATTTATTCGATAAGTAAATAAATTGCGGTGATGCAATTTTCTAAAGGGGGGAAGGATGTAACATCCCAAGTAAGTAATGAATAATATATATTTTTATCTATGTCTATTAATGAATTATATAGTGTTTTAGAGGCTTAAAATGAAGATAAATTCAATCTTAAGCATGGAATACACTAATATTTTTTAAAAGATTGTTTTACTGCCTTTTGATGGAAAACCATTTTTAAATCTATATTTTGACAATTTTATAAGCTATGTTTGTCAAAATAAACTTATTCTTTATGTTTGGGACATCAAAATTTACTTTGTGTGAATTTTTGGTATTTTTCTGACAATGTTCATTTTTTAATTAATTGTGAAAAATACTGCATTTTACATCAAAACTGCTTTTTAATCTAATTTATTTATATGATTAGATTATCTTTTGAATTGGTTTTAAAGTTAAATTAGAATATATTTTTACCATTTAATCCAATGTTGGTCATTAGGATTAATTTCACTTTGGAATTGGGCATAAACTATTGCCAAACGTTTCATAGATATTGTTTCAAAAAAACCCCCTATTTTTTTGACAACGGAAATTATTTTTAAATCAATTATTGCAATTTTTGTGTTTGGAATTTGGTAAAATGGATTACATATTTTGAATCAGAAGGTCCAAATTATGTAATCAAGACTCTTTTTTTGTACATTATGAATAGTAACGACGGTAATTATCTTTAATTATCTTGATTAATGAGTAATCGGGTAGTTAAGGATAATAAAATAATATCATAATAATAAAAACATGACACCAACATGTGTCCTAATTCTACTGGTTGTCTCATGGCCGACCATTGGATATCTTGTTCCAAACTGGGGAACCCCATGGAATCACTTTTGTGGAAGGTGACTTGTTATCTTTTTATTTTTTTTAAAGAAAGTAAATATAACAAGAATGTATCACCTGATTAAAACATTTTTAATTTTGTCTACATAGATGATATTTTAGACTATAAATATTCATTGGAAAGATAAATATATTTCCTACATCATAGTATTTGTTTCATAATTTTTAGACTTTAAATAAATTAAATTATTTATGACATCATGATGATGCAGCGATTACCTCATTAATAAAGGATTTAAATAAAATGAAATGATAATGTAAAATCTATGACCTACACAAGTCCAAAACCTATTGGATGGGTGTATTTCGAAAACATATCACCTTACCCTCTAATTATATCAATGTGGGACCTTTTTAATCCGAAAATCATTTTCAAATAAAGTAACATTTCTTTACTTTCCAAGAGTGCCCCTCCTCTCCTCTTATAAAAGGCCCCCACCTCTACCTCCTTACCCACACTCCCAAAGCCTTTGGATCGGCCAAACCCTACCCATTTTGTCTCTCCACATCCCTCTATTACTCCTTGAAGCCTCACTTTGGGCAGAAGACTTCCCAATGAATCCTTTGAGCTCAAACCAAAGAGAGTTATCTGATTTTAAGGTAATGTCTTCACTTGAGTCCTTTTGTTTTATTTTGCTTCTCCAACCCCCTAAACTCTTTTTATTCATTTTTTTGTAACAAATCATGTATATTCAATTTACTAGGATTTTTTATAAGAAGTATTCGAGCTACACTTACACACACCTACATCTAATGGTTAAAGGACATACTATTTCCGTGGATGGTGAATTTATGCCTCCCGATACGATGATTGTTCAACATTCTTTTAACACCTTCAAAGGTGGCCATTAATATGTAAATATATTTATATATGATATATAATATGTCTATTCACTCCTTAAGATTCTGTATTTTTTATTTTGGGCATACCTTTATGGTTTCCATTATTGGTAAACACGATATCTTCATTTAAGGAAGTGCGGACTACCGCCCCCTCAAAGTGATTTGATTCGTTAAATACCATATGTGGGACGTATAAAGGATGGAACTATGATATTATATATGATATTATAATGGAATTATAATATACCTTTATATCATTATGATTCAATTCTATAAAATACGAAATAGAAATGAAAGTAGTGTTCATGCGTACGTACGACTTACCGTCTCCATGAACAGTGCATTTCATTTCTTACCTCTAAATGAGAATGTAATATTATAAATGCATATATATACTGGATATATATGATATATACATCATGACTATAATTATGGATATAATGGATACATGAACAACTTGTAATTATAAAGGGTTTATTTTTGACTCAAGTACCAATGATCGTTAAAACGACCGTTATTAACTTAAATAATTACATAGTGTTCATGACATGGAAATAAGTGATATAAAAGGAATAATGAACTTGAAAAAAGTTCTTAAGCAAGTAGAAATTAACTCAAGTTTATTATTCAAGACATTAAAGAGCGATCGAGTCAAGTCGGACCCGAGGTATGGGACTTCGTCTCAATCTCCTTTCATTGAGGCATATTTTGTTTTATACACAACCTTCTTTTATATGGTGTATAAACCCCTTTGACTTTTATGTTTATTCAAAAAGGAATATTTTTTATACGAAGAGTTTACTAAATGACAAAATTGAATGTTTTTGTCATACGTATGCGTCGACAACGACTTCTCCGCCGTTGTGACCATTATTGGAGTTTCGGCTTCCCCTACAAGGCACACCATCTTTTTAAACGAAAAATAAATACCAAGTTTTACTTTTCTTTTATTTTGGTACTGAAATTGGTTTTCATAATGTTTTTATATCAATGTGTTGTATTTATATCTTGTGATTGAAAGGTGGGAATGTTATGTTTCCTTTATGCATGTTTTATGTGATACGATTATGTTGAGGTTCTTGGGCATTATTATGGAGATGGGTGGTTCCGTGATAAACTAAGGGCGGGTGAGCCCGATATAGCTCTCCAATGCATTGGGTAACGCGAAGGAGTGAAAAGATAAGGTTTCTCTGAAGAGATTTAGTGAATATACTGTGATGGGTATTCCAGACGTAACCAAGAGGGTTACTCCCTACGTAATAATGTTATGAATTCCTCAAGTTACCTTTATGTATTATGATTTCTATGATTTATTCATGATTTGATGAGGTATGTTAAAGTGCTTATGTTTTATGGGTAAAGTATGATTTCATTATTATGTATATATGTACCCATGTTTCCTTTCCATATTTTTATATCCCTTACTGAGCTTTTTATGCTCATCCCATGTTTTTTTGAAATGTTTTTAACAGGTCAAGGGAAAGGTACATGATATGATGATAGTGTCAAGGAAGTGTCAAGAAAGAATCCATGTTTTATTTTAAATATGTTTCCATTGATGGGAAAGAAGAATAATATCTTTATGTAACCACTTTGTTTATATGTGGAATGTAATGCACGTTTTATGATCTAATTCTCTAAAACTCTAAACCCGAAAAGATCCTCAATGTGTGATCTTGTAATAACTCAAGATTAAGTAAGGTTTAAGGCTGGGGTGTTATAATATAGTTAAATCCTTTTCTAACTTTAATAGGAATTATTAGTTTACTTATAAATCATTTATAATGGTTTTTATATATTATGTGATTAATCAAATCATAACACCCCTGGTGATTAAAATAAGGTGTCTAGTAACGCCTCTTTTTCTCACTCTATGATGATTAGGGTAATGTTTATTATTCCCTTTTGATGTTATTAAACCTAGGTACAACTTTCCTAGAGCCAAATCTGATTATGGTATTCATATAGTGATTTCATTGCATTGAAACCACACACTCTGATACATTACCCTAATATATGAGATTTTCCTATACATAGAATTATCCTCATGATTTTCACTGATGTTTCATAATATGAAATCCTAAATTAATTCAAACAATCTTCTAATACCAATTAGAGAGACCCATCTTTGCCTAACATGACTATTAGTTCATTTTTTAGATAAACAACATAATTGTAATAAATTAAAGGATCCAATGGTTTAGTATATGTGTAAAATTAGGCTAATAAAACACTTTTATAAATCATAAAATAAATTTTTTTTTAAATTATTATTCTCTATTATACTAAAATATCTCACATTATCCTTAGTACATGTGAGCACATAAGGATATACATCAAAGAAAAGGGTTGTCTAAAATCCTAGTATGGGGAAGAATAAGATACATGAATTAATAATACATGGGTGGGAATAGTCAATATCATAACATCATAAGCATATGATCCTCTTCATAATTTTCAGGGAAAAATTGATAATTTCATGTCAGGGTCAATATTCATAATATTGAAACATCATAACATGGTTTTTCATACCACACTAAATTTTCAATAAATCTAACATCGTGGTCATGTATAGAATATGTGCATAAATAATAAAATAATAATTGTAAACATAACTTGAATCATGTTCATTAATAATACTCATATTATCAAGGAATATATCATCATGTTAAAAATTTCATTGGAGATCTATATAATTCTAGTTACACTGATCACATCCTAAATTTCCCAGAGTCATGCATTCTACAAATATCATTAAACAATCATATTCTTGACGTAAATACATGAAATGAAATGGGTTTCATAAAGGATTCATAAATAATACATTCATATATAACCATTTTGGTTCCCAATTGAATATTTTAGATCATATTTTGGCCTAAAAATTATTATTTTTGAGTAGATAAGAAAGGAAACAAGAGTATTCAATGCGATAATTTGGAAATTAATGTCATTTTGAATAAGTTTTATAAATAGATAAGAAACCATTTTAAAATACTAAAATCATGAATATTCAAGAAAATAAAATGTAAGGTGTATTGGAATGTAATTTTAACTAAAAAATAAGAATATACATACAGAAAAAAATTATAAAAGGAGATAAAAATAAAATAATGAGTTTGCATTTGAAAATATCCTTAACACAAATACCACTTTTTTTCATTGCATTTCTACATATGGAATAATTAAAATATGATAATAAAAATAGGGAAATATATTTAAATTATGTTGTGTTCATTCACTATTGATCAATTGTAATCTGATTTTTTTCCCTTAATTCCATTTGTTGAAGGTGAAAATTTTTGATATCATATTTTCCTTAAAATAACATGTTTTTTTCTTTTTCTTTATCATCAATTCAATTTCTACATAGGTAAAATTAATTTCTTTCATTTATAATAAATTTAATAAAATATTTATATATAATAAATATTTAATACTATCCATCCGT
The DNA here is from genome assembly GCA_963277665.1 of Viscum album. NCBI lineage: Eukaryota > Viridiplantae > Streptophyta > Magnoliopsida > Santalales > Viscaceae > Viscum > Viscum album. The sequence goes on along the minus strand of OY728151.1, from coordinate 126,352,674 downwards.
GGAGTTTTTTTCCATAATGTTTACATTTCCTTCTTAGGCATTTAACCGACTATTGACGAGACATCGTCAAAATAAGAGAAAAGAGAAGACTGACATATTACAAAGATAAAAATTAGTCATTAATGTAGTTTAACTTGTTTAATATAATTTTGAAATAATAAATTAATCTTATAATATTTTTTTTGAAATTAATACAGAATAATAGGAAGAGAATGGTAAAATGTAAAGAAGTGTGGATGAAAATTTAAACAAATCTTGGTACCACTTCTTCACTATGATACTAAAATCCGCAAATTATTCACATTATTTCACTCTAAAATTTCCCTAAGGATTATAATACTCTTATAGGAATGGATTTGGGGAGATTATTGGATTTGGTAAGTGTGGGAGGATTAGTTTTCTTAGGATGTGGTGAGGAGTTATTTATATTAAATGAGAGGGGTATTTTAAAGGAAAAAATTCAATATATTATTATATGAAAGGTAATCTATTTAATAGTAATTTTTTTTTGAAATTATGATTTATATATCCACAAAATTAAATAGATTTAGGACATTATAAAAATTTATAAAATATCACTATTTTTTAAAAAGGAAAGAGGAAAAAATAAAAAACTCATTTTAATGAAATACTTTTGACATTAGAATTTGAAAATAATTTTTCAATTTTGAAATAATTATTATTGTTTTTAAATGACCAAATTATATTTTTTGTTTTATTTAAGGGAAAAATAACCATCTTATAAATTTTTAAGTCATTATTTCATCATCATTATGTTATAAAACATGTTGTATTGAATATACAATATTTTTTCTATTCATGTAAAAATTGTAGTATTTCAAAAAATCACTAAAAAATCAGACCTGGGAAATTTCAACCTGAAGATTCTAAAAATGAAATAAACATTATAAGTGTAATTATATAACAATGGTGATTTTAATTTTCAATACAAAATGTATGAATTTTACTAAATGTATTAAAATACAAATTACTAAAAAAATTATTTTATATTCATCGTGTTTTTTAATATTGATTTTAATTTAATAGAATTACATTATTAATATTTTATAAAATTACTCATGATAAATATTATTTATATAAGATTTAATTATTTATATTTAAAATTAAAATTCCCAATGACCATGATATTATTCTCGATGGATAGGTTGATATTCCAAATGGACAAATTATTATTTCAGCGATCAATTTTTCTTTTAAAAATACTACATAATTCTATCAATAAATATTAACTAAAATTTATTCCAAGGTTCAATACTTTCCATTCATATGAATTTTATTGGTTAATTTTTATTATTTTATTTTCTATAATGTTTTTAAGATTATTCTAATAGATTGGAAGGATCCCAATTTTCCTATTGTGCTGTTATTATTTTATATTTTTTTCAATTGAAGTGTTAGGAATTTCCATGGTTTTCTTTTTACACTATTGAAACAATATTTATTAATAAAATAAAGTGTTTTTGTATTCAATGTATTTGTTATATGTATAATATTTCAAATAATATGACACAATTTTATTTTGGAAAAAAATATCTATTATAAACTCTTAGTTGTTAAATTAGTTATCTATAATTTACATACCAGAGTTGCACTCACATATTAGTGATTAATTATGTATAATGTCGAAGAAGAATATGATGTAAACCTTGAAAATATTTGGAAGTGTAACAAACAATACCTAAAAATATTTTTTGTTGTGGATACTGAAACATAAGTAAGATGTGACTTACTGCACATGAGCCTCAGCCCAGTTGGTGAGGACTCCTTAAGTGCATCCAAGATACCCAGGATCAAATCTAGTTGGGGGATAATTTCTGGGTACTGTAGTAGTACTGTAGCAGTACTATAACAGGTACTGTAGCTGTACTATAGCATGAACTGTGCAGAACTGTAGCAGGTACTGTAGCGGGAACTGTATCAGGCATAGTTTGGGACTGTAGCAGCAGAGAATATGCCCTCGTTTGGGCCTTCGGACCAACAATTTGGTCCACGAGTCCTTTAAGGCATTCGAGCCCCCCAAGCCCTCAGTTCAGTAAGTCCTTCAGGCCACCTCAAGGCCTTCGGGCCACCTTAAGTGATGATGCAAACTAGACAAAAAACAATGAACAACCTTCAAAAGGAGGAGGAGAAAAGATCTTTCACCATAGAAGATGCTAAATGGATTGCATGAATGAGAGTGTATGGAACCTGCCATCGAGACAATCATGTACATGGATGGGAAATCCTAGCCGAACAGCCATGCAAAGGTGGAGAGCGGATTTAACAATGAAGATGCTGAGGAGGAGTAGTTCTAAGTAGTTAGTCAAGGTTGTATGAAATTTTTGAAGCCTATGGGAAATGAATTACTCTAAGGCCTATGAGCCATGTAATACTTACGCCTACGGGCTATGTAAGGGTTCCACCTCACCCCTTGAAAGGTGGATTATCAAAAATCAATAATAAATAAAGGCCTTCATGTCAAGACCTATCCCTTGTGGCATGTATCATGACTACCCCAAACTCGTCTATCATAGGCCAGGGGCTGGCGACTAGCACCAAAGGCGTAACTCCCTAAAAACAAGGAAGGTACTACCTTTATAAAACATAAAAACACACACAACCAGATTAAAAGAGGAAGAAAAAACAAAGTAAAGTAGTAACAAGTGTGTTGAATGTACAAAGGGGCAAGAAGTACAAGCCCAACAGGAAGCTACAACTACAACTGAAAGAATGTACAACTGAAAAGACAAACAACTAAATGGTGTAGCATCTCCTGGATTGTCCTTCGGGTTCCTACCTAAAGGGTTGGTATAGATGTCCTTCTCAGTACTCCGCATCTATCGGTCCGCTCCATGTGCCATCACGCCATGTTTCCACCTCTATGTACCGTCCAGTCCTCGTACACTCTGCCTCGATCAGTGTTGTTCGTCATCTGCATCCAACACAACAAGGTGCGGGCATAACCCATGTAGGGGTGAGTATAAAGATACTCAGTAGGGACCCCGACACCCTCAAGGTCTCACTAAATCCAACAAAGATAATCCAAAATGAAATATCTAAAAAAATAACCCTCTCTTAGGTATATTCCCATACGTATACCTACGTTATCAAATAACACATCTCAATCATGAGGAAAACACAAAGGTCATTCACTTAGCTCAAATGAGGATTTTTTTCATGATGTCGAAACCATGGCTGCTGGAGAACTCCTCCTCTGTCAAGCGCAGTAATCTTGTCACAACTTCGAGGTTCTACTCACTAACCTTAGACTACTGAGGTACTCCTCCTCTATCGATTACCGTGGGTCTGCCACCCCAACACTGTAGTGCTCCCCGCCATGGGTCTACCACCCCAACACAGTAGTGCTCCCCCTAATAGCCTATATAGGTACTCCTCCTGTCGAGTACCACGGGTCTGCCGCCCCAACACAGTAGCGCTCCTCCTCCATGGGTCTGTCGCCCCAACATAGTAGTGATCCCCACTGGGCTAGTCAAGTCACTCTGAATCAAATTGGACAACCAGTCATCAGGTCTCAGCCAACTACAAGGTCTCTGTACTCTGTACGCTCATCTTCAAGAGGATCCAATCCATGATCTAATGTTCGATACTCCAGGTGTCTTGAAATCTCACGTAGAAGTATCACAAAGGACCACCTCATCATAGGGGTCTTAATGCAACAAACAACACGTCATCGGATGCACAATCTTTGAGTTATTAACATTTCTGTTCCAGGGGCCCAGATGGTTTCGTGTACGAACCAACCCGAATGTACCTCAACTGTACCATCAACTCCCATGGGGTATACTCAGAGGAACCGTTTCTCAACGATATTACCAACGCCGCTGACGGTTCGTCAAACGAACGTCTGGTCTGAGAGTTATTGGCTTTTCCGTTCCAGGGGCCCGGTTGGGTTTTAATCTAAAACCAACTTGGTCATACTCCAAATGCATCCAAACCTCAAGTGGAGTACTCAAAAAGAACAGTCTCATCAGAAAAAATACAACTCAATTGACAACAAGTCAATCAGACGTCCGGTCCTTAAGTTATAAGCGCTTCCGCTCCGAGGGCTCTGTTGGTTTCAAGTTCGAACCTACCCGGACATACACTAACTTCGACTAAACCTTGAGTGTAATATACCAAAATGACTGACTCAAACCAAGGATTCCTACGCAACTGATGGTGCATTGATCGAAGGTCCATAGCTCATGTTATGACCATTTAACTGAAAAGAGTCTGAAAAAGGGGGGTATGGGCCCCGTCCAACCTGGACCAACCCACCCTGGGTCGGCTGGAACCGGGTCGACCCGCCTCGGGTCCGGGTCCAGCCTGGTAGGGCACGGCCCGGCCCGGCCTGTCGGGCCGAGCAGGGGGGGATGTGGCATCCCTAGCTAGTGCAGCTTAATGTTGCGCTGCTTCACCACCGGAATGGATCTGTCGTTCCGGGTTCCTCCCGCCACCACAGCTCAGCCGCAGCGGTCTGCTCCGGTGGAGCGCCACCACCGCCGCCTTCGGCGGACCACTGGACACACTCCGGTGGTCCGATTCACCCACAGTCTGCGCCTGCGGCTCTCCCGGGACCTACTCTTCACTTCGACGGCTTCAAATCGCCGTTACGGTCTCGTTTCGTCATCACTCGCCAATCCACGAACAAACAAACTACCAGCGGAGGGTCGTCGGGCCGTGTTTGTTGGGCATGTGCCCCCCATGTTATACGTTATCAATTGGACATAAACAAAAACTTGATTCCATCAATGACAAGGGTATAATTTATTCAAAATAAATTATATGAACACTCTACAATTCTCCCACAAATAACTATTCCCAACTCGCAAAAGAAAACATTCGCGGATCAACTTGATAATGGGTTGATCCTCTTTATTTGATTTAGAAGGGAAGAACATGGGTATAAAAACATACTCAAATTAAACCCCTACCTTGTAAAAGGTTCGTTCGTCAAAGACACAGAAAGCGATGTTGCTCCGTCAACACCTAGAAATTACCGTTGTCTTTGGTGAGTTCCCCGCTGTTTTATTTCCACCCTTGATACAGAGGAAGTAGAATATTGGAGAAACCTGGAGAATTATTCGCCGAGTCATTCTTCGTCAAAGGTGAGTGTTATTCATCAGAGAAGAACATTGTTCTTCATTGAGTTGAAGATTACTTCCCCCCCGTTTCTCAAGAGCTCTCCCCCTAAGCTTTTCTAACACAACAAAGCTCCCAAAATAAAATATTAGGCTTGGATAATATTTTATTAACACATCCAATTCAAAATTCAAATCACTTAATTAATTAAATAAAAAGTTGTTCAATTAATTTAGATATGGGTTGGCATGAATTAATGGAGGGATGGGTTGGAAGGAATTAATGGATGGAGGGCAACGTGTGGAGTTTACACAAATTAAGAGGAGTTACAAATTAATTAAAGGGGAGTTTTATGAGAGTTTAGGGAAGTTGAAAGGATGGGGATCGTGTGGGACCCACCTCTCAAATATCCACACATGGGAAGTTGGGTGGATTTGGGTCCCACCATTAACTTCCCATGGGATTAATTAACCTCCTTATATACATAAAATTGTTCTAACAATTTTATTTATCTTTTTAATTAAACCTCAATTTATAACATCAAACCCATATAAAACGCAACTGCGGTAAAGGTCCCCTTAATAAATTATCGGTTCTACGAGTTCATCGCTGCCCTCGGATTTCAATTCCGAGCACAGGATCAAAAGATAGAAAAACTCACTCATTCGTTCACTAAACGTACTTGAGCTAATCTTCGGAAATTGTTTTCGGGAACACCGGGCCTCGGAATCAAGTGCTATCAGAAGTCACAGACTCGTAAAATTTCTATGTATTTAATAAAAAAAATTATTAAAACTTCCGGGTCTTTACATTACTCCCACCTCAGGGGTTTACATCTTCGTAAAGATACAACATAAACGAGGAAAACAAATGAGGGTACTGAGCATGCATTTGAGCATCCCACTCCCATGTGCTCTCCTGGAGGTTCCCGTGCTGCCAGCGAATGCGCACCATAGAAATCGACCATCCACATAGGACTCTCTCATGTCGATCCTCGATCTCCATCGGGACATTAGTGAATGTCGCCCCGTCATTGATGTCCATCTCCCCATAATCGATGATATGGCACGGATCGTGCACGCATCTCCTCAGGTGAGATACATGGAAGATGTCGTGCACCTAGTCAAATTGAGGTGGAAGGACTAGGCAGTAAGCCACGTCGCCTACTCTACTGAGGACATGGAAAGGTCTGATGAATCATGGAGATAACTTGCCGCCCCAGCCAAATCTTCGTGGACCTCGACGAAGTGAGACCCGTAGGAAGAAGTGGTCGTCACCCTCGAACTCCAGTGGTCTCGTCTCTTATTAGCATAGGACTTATGTCTGCTCTATGCATTCTTCATCCACTCCTGGATGATCTTCACCTTCTTCGTCATAGCCTGAACCATCTCTGGTTCTACACTTGCTGACTCCATCACTATCCACAAAGGATATCTGAAATGCGGTTAGCTGCTGTCTCGCCACTCCTAAAATCTGGATGCTTGATCTCTTACTAAGAGCATCTGCTACAATGTTCCCCTCCCCAGGAGTATGGACTATCTCGAAGTCATAGTCCTCGAGGAACTCAAGCCATCGCTTCTATCTCAAGTTTAGGTCCTTCTGTAAGAATACACACATGAGACTATTGAGTTTAGAGTAAACTGTAAACAGTTCTCTCAACAAACAATGATGAGACTATCCAACTATAAGAACTCATCTACACCCTTCTTCATCTATGTTCTACAAGAGCTGCTGAGATTTCTCCTCTGTCGAAAAGAGAAATCTGGTCTCATCCACTATACGAACCACGTTCTTTGCCGAATAAAGTCAATACTGACATGAATGGCACTATTTCATGTCATAGATGACGTTGTAAGGCCTCGACACTACTACCAAGAGATTCAACTGTTACTCTTGCCCTCAAGGGTTGAGTCACACTGTCGGCAACGGTGAGTGGTTACTGGGTCTCCTCTAGTTGGAATCTCACAAGTGAGGGTCAATTAAACAGTTTTTACCAGAACCTCTTAGTATCAACCATAAAGAAGGATAGGAATGTAAACGTCACCAAGATAAGTTTCTTTTATTACTGTAGCTCAAAGTAAAAGGACACATAACAACCACAAACAACAACAACACAAAAACTGGAAGTACAATGAGAAAAGGCCTCTATGACTGGAAATACTCTCTCTCCAATCCACCTAAATTCGGAGCTCTATAGTCATATGCTTCAACTTCCTGAAGTTTTGCTCTCCCATATCCACCTGTTCCCTATGGTCGGGGTGGACCTCCTTGTGGTGGTGGTGGCAACACCTCGAAGTGTCGTACACCACCAGCTATACGGCCAGATCCTCTGCCTCGATCTGGTAGGTTCCTCTACTACCTACTTCTCATCTACTAGACAGGTCAGGAAGTCTCGAGCCAGGTGACCCTACCTGCCGCATGCAAAGCCCTTCCTGCTCCTTGTATGGCTAGCTATATTTTGTGTGCCTCTCACAACCGAAATTGTATTCTGAGGTCGCCCACATGTTAGCCTAGTCCGCTTGGACATCTATGCCATTTGTCTACTGCCGGCTGCAAAAGACTCCTCTACTGTCGAAAATCCCTATGGCAAGGGCAGCAGCTCCTGAGAATGCTCGGAGTATTGAGTCGCTGGTATAAACTCCTCCCTAAAAAAATCTTGATGTTTCCCCAGGTGAAGGTCGTCTCATCAAAAAACTGGAGCATCTGGCTCCACCACCTCTCAGCTGCTTTCTAAAAGAGACTAACAGCTAAGTACACCATCAAGTCAGCGGGTGTCCTAGCTGTGTGGAAAGCTCGTGCTACAAACTCCAGCTAGTACCTATCCGTATGAAAATCTGACTCGCCTCGAAAGCTCAAAGGCCTCTATTGCTGGAACTCGGGCAACGCGATCAAGCAGCGTGCCCTCTCTACTGGTGTCTCAACTAGAAGAGGGCCCTGTACAGAGGCCTTGATGCTCGGTGGGATATCATCACGCTCTCCACTCGGTACACACACTCACTGACTAGGTGAATGCATCATGAAAGAAACAGATGTGACACGGTCTAAAGACTATACCTGGCGAGCTGGCCTAGTTTGAACTGATTTAAAAGAAACTTTTGAAAACACACATGCAATCATTGTTTTCGTGCACTGAGTCAGAAAATTAGAATTCAGGGTCTTGGTGTATGGATACGTCGGCCTCCCGTACCAACACTGGACTCCCTGAACTGAAAACCACACTTAGTACCCTTAACACTATTGCTTCACAGATAGAAAATATCAGAGTCCTAAGTTCTACGGTAGAACCTTCCTCTGATACCAATTTGTCAAAACCCGTCCCCCAGGGCCCATATCGTGACTACCCCAAGCCCGCCTTCCATAGGCCAGGGGGCTGGCGACTAGCACCAAAGGAGTAACTCCCTAAAAACTAAGAAGGCAGTGCCTTTATAAAATGTAAACACACACACAACCAGAGTACAAGCGGAAGAAAACACTAAGTAAAGCAGTAACAGTTGTGTTGAAAGTACAAAGGGGCCGGAAATAAAAGCCCAACAGAAAGGTACATCTATAACTGAAATAAAGTACAACTGAAAAGACAAACAGGTGAATGGTGTAGTAGCTCCTGGATCGTCCTCTTGGTTCCTACCTGAAGGGTAGGTACATATGTCCTTCTCAGTACTCCATATCTATCGATCCACTTCTTTTTCCATCACGCCACGTTTCCACCTCCAGGTATCGTCCAGTCCTCGTACACTTTTCCTCGATCAGCGCTCTCCATCGTCTACATCCAACGCAACGAGGTGTGGGCATAGCCTGTGCAAGGGTGAGTATAACGATACTCAGTAGGGACCCCGAGACCCTCAAGGTCTCACTAAATCCATAAAGGATAAACCACAAAGAAAGATCTCAACAGATAACTTTTACTTAGATATATGACCATACATATACCTATGTTATCATGTAACCCATCTAAATCATAAGGAAACCACAAAGGTTATTGACTCAGCTCAATCCAGGATTTTATTCATGATGTCGAAACCATGGCTGCTGGAGAACTCCTCCTCTATCGAGCACAGTAATCCTGTCACGACTCCGAGGTGATACTTACTATCCTTATAAAACTGAGGTACTCATCCTCTGTCGAGTACCGCGGGTCTGCCACCCCACAATAGTAGTGCTCCCCGCCATCGGTCTGCCGCCCAAACAAATTAGTGCTCCCCCTAATAGCCTATAGAGGTACTCCTCCTATCGAGTACCATGAGTCTACCGCCCCAACACAGTAGCACTCCTCCACCATGGTTCTATCTCCCCAACACATTAGTGATCCCCACTAGGCTAGTCAAGTCACTCTGAATCGAATCGGAAAAGCAGTCGTTAGGTCTCAGCCAGCTAAAAGGTCTTCGTACTCCACACGCTCATATTTGGGAGGATCGTCTCCACTAGCTACTGGTAGATACTCCAAGTGTACCTAAATCTAACATAGAAGTATCACAAAGGACCACCTCATCATAGGAGTCTCAAAGAAACACACGGCGCGTCAATCGGACGCCCGGTCTGTGAGTTATTAGCATTTTCATTCTAGGGGTCCGGTTGGTTTTGTGTATGAACCAACCCGACCATATCTCAACTGTACCCCGAACTACCATGTTTTATACTAAAAGGAACTATTTCTCAATGAGATTAACAACACCACTTATGGTTCATCAAACGGTCGTCCGGTCTGAGAGTTATTGGCTTTTCCGTTCCAGGGGACTGGTTGGTTTTTAAGATAAAACCAACCCGGCCATACTCCAACTACATAGAAACCTCATGTGGAGTATTCCATAAGAACCATCTCATTATAAGGAATCGAACACAGTTGATGGCGCGTCAATCAGACTTCCGGTCCTTAAGTTATAAGCGTTTCCGCTCCGAGAGCCCGGTTGGTTTTGAGTTCGAACCAACTCAGATGTACCCAAACATCACCGAAACCTTGACTGTAATTAACTGAAAAGACTATCTCGATCCATGTATTCCTACACAACTGACGGGGCAATGATCAGATGTATGTAGCTCAAGTTATGGTTGTTTAACCGAAAACGGTCCGAAAAAAGGGGGGTCTGGGCCCGGTCTGACCCGGCCCAACCCTGTAACACCCCGAGATGTTATGAGATATATTATTTTTAATTTCATTGATGTATAATATTATACAATACACCAATATTATCTTGTACTATACGCAACACCATATTAGCTTGCAGTATATGCAACACTATTCTTGGCTTGTGTTACACCCAAATTCAAGTTCGTTTTGTGGAAATTATTCTACACGACATTAAGTATAGATTTTTTTTTATGTATAAATGAAATAAGTTTTTATTGTGTTATATGCAACACCAAACGAATCTTTCACTACACCCAGCCCTGACTTGGCTTGCATTACACGCAATCAGGACCTTCCTCGATAGCGTGTGTAGTACGCAATACCGAGTTTCACTAAACAAGATATTATTATAATATTATTATGAACTAGCCGTTATTAATAGTAATTCCCAATTTTTGAAATTTTATATATTTTATTTTTCAAAATGGACTTCATTTTTGGATTTGGAATATCGAAATTTTCCTAGGGTGAATTTTTGGTATTTTTCTGAAAACTTTCAATTTTTGATGAATAGTGAAAACATTGGGTTACTGTTTAAAAACAAACTTTTTATTTAAATAATTATTTATTTTTTTTAAATTTATTTTAGGTAAAAATTGATACATAATACCTATATAAGTTCAATTTAATTCATTGGAGTCATTTTATAATAATTTCAGATATATAAAAATTTTATTGAACTTTTCAACGTCTTTTACCCACCTCCTAGGAGAATTTGAAAATTTACATAAAACATAATTTTACCACTTTTGTGAGGGGAATTTTGAAAATCCGAGAGACACAGTTAATATCAAAGAGTAAAATGTGGTTCAATAAGATAAAATATTTTTTTGGTAAATAGTAACTTTTTGCTTTTATTTACCACGTGTAAAAGTAAATAGGGTAATTAAGGTTAAAAATGATATTAATATTACCCTAAAACATGTCTTAATTCTATTGGATAAGTTTAATTAGACCAAAAACAACCTTAGGGATAAAATATTACCCTTTATGTCCACTGGGATTAGATTAGGACATTTATTATTATTTTATTTAAAGAGGAGTTAAAATAGTTAAAATCAATGTTTAATAACTAAAACATTTTTAATATAGGGTTATACATAAGATAAATTCGACTATAAATATTAATTAGAAACATAACAAGATTTCCTACATAATGGTATTTTATTTATAATTTTTAGACATTAAATAGTTTAATTAATTTATGACACAATGATGATGCATTAATTACCTTATTAATGAAATTTTAACATAATTGATGTTATAAATACCCAAATAAATGTAATTTTAGACTTTTTAGGAATTCCACTAATTTTATAGGTTAATATGACATGTTAGTATTGATTTATTTAACTTTTTTGAAATTAATCATTCTATTATGAGTTTTACAGAAACCAATTACCAAATAGTTTCAAAATTGACATAAATTGTTTTTAAAACAAATATTATATTATTAATTGTTATTATATTCCTAAAAAACTATGTTTCGGAAAAATGACTTATATAAGGATATATATATTAATAAATAACCACTTGGGGTTATTTTGTCTTGTTATGGTATGTTTATTAACCATATAGTGTAAGAAAACAAGAAGACACGGTAAAAGTTAAATTATTTTACTTAGAGTTAAATCTAAATGATAATGTAAAAATAGTAACCTAAACTTGTCTAAAACATATTGGTTGAGAGTATTTCGACCCCTACCCACTTTAGCTTCTATATAAATAAATTTTGAGCTATTATAAACCAAATATCACTTTATTATAAAATAATATTTTATGTTTTTTCAATGGTGCCCCTCTCCTCCCTTATAAAAAGGGAACCCCTTCCCTCTTCTCTTCACACCCTTTTGAGCCGTGAAGCTCGGAAAACCCCGGCACATTTCACTTCTCCACATCCATAGAAACATTCTGGAGGTTTTTATCTTCTCAAAAGACCAACTCTACTTCCTTAATAGGATGCTCAAAGGAGGGGCGTCAAAGAAGAGGTAATATATTCTTCGGATTCTCTCAAGTTTCTTTCTTCTTCTACCTCTTCTTCTTTAGTTGTATCATTATAAATTAATAACATCAGTATTAATTATATATTCTTATATATATTATAAATATGAAACAACCCTATTTATTCTTCTATCCATCCTACGGAAAAAGAAATCACTACGCGTGCTTACGTATGGAATATCGTCTCCACGTCGTGGTGTAATCTGTTTTTTAACACCACCTTACTCGGATGGGTATAATTGTGTAAATAAATAACTATATATTATTATTTTAAAATTTTATTGATTCTGAAATATTATACATACACTTCAATACAATTCCACGATCATGGGAATGATATCATCGCTCATGCGTACGTACGGACTACTGTCTCTACGACGCGATGAGATTCATTTTCCATGTTAACCATTCATGAATTATTATAAAGTATATATAATAAGCAGTCATTGAATATACGAAATAATAATGATACTGTATTTAGGTATATATATATATATGTATTTCATCTACTTAATTCAATTCAATTCAATAAGGTAACAAAAATAGCGTTCATGCGTACGTACGGCTTACCGTCTCCATGAACGGTGTATTTTATTTCATTTATCGATCTATCATATATATATATATGATGAATATATATTATATATAAATCCTATTTTACATTCTTTAATCACTTAAATCATGATATAAGTAATAATATCAAGAAAAACAAGGCTAATCACATACGATAAATGAAATGATTTTACCCAAAACGCTGCTTCAACATGGAATTTACAAAAGAACAGGTAATATAAATTAATAAGTGAACCATATATGAGATCATAAAAATTAATATGATTTTTTAATAAGTAAATGACATTATTTAAATCATTATACAGGAGTTTCAGATACATACGAAGCATATTGGACATAAGTTAAGGGATAACTATTCCAATCTCGTTCTTATCCGAGATTGTTATTCGTAAGTATTTACTAGGGTTTTTGTTATCATCCATGTCCCTATTTTCTAAAAATATTTTCATGTTTTTTTAATGGACTTTTACCCATTTTTTAATTTTACCAGATGTTATGAAAGGAATCTTACTTTTGTTTACCACACGAGGAACTTTTTGACTTTTCCGACCAAAGTACGAGGAGAATGTTATTTTTAACTTATACGGCGTGAACGTATTTTTACAGTTTCATAACACCTCATTTTCGTGAATATTCCTCTACCAGATTGCATGATTATTCTCAAAAACCATTTTCTTTTAAAAATTCATGGCATTTTGTGAAAATAAAATTATTTCTAAGAAGAAATGATATTTTCCTCAAGAATTCATTTCAAGTGTTTTATCAAAACTATTTTCCATCTAAAATGACATTATTTAATATGTTTATGTTTTAACTATATGTATCCATTATTTACATGGTTTTATTCTTCTTATGATTAAATTATATCCATTTTTTATATGGATTATGTTATGCTGGAATGATGTTTAAGAATCTCATTCTATTACATGGGTTATGCTATGATGTATGATTTATGATTTTTTGGCACACGAAAGAATGATTTCATTATGAGATGGGTGAGACCTATATCTCCCTCCAATTTATTGGGTAATTATTTATATCTCATGATATAGACATGGGTGGAATGGTAAGTTAATCCGGTTTAGTGTTACAGGACTGGAATGAGGAGTGAACTCGATTCAGAAAGGGACTTTGTCCACTAAGATGGTCTTGGCAGCAATGCCTTAGTTACTATGAAAATCATATCTTGTGCTTAGTGGTTTACACAATCACATGCATTATTCCCATGATATTTTATCATGATTGATGTTCTTTTATGATATATGCCTTACGTACTTCCAAGATTTATGTCTTTGCTCAATATTATGATGTTTAGATTTTATGTTCATGTTTTTGCATTCAAATGTCTATGGATAGTTTTATGTTCTCTATGCTTTATCTTACTGATCGTTTGAGCTCACCCTTTTTATGTTTTCTTTTCCCCATGATATAAAGAATGATTTTAGGTAAGAAAACAAAAGGGGAAGATCTTTATGGGATATGTTGAAGATCTTTCACCACGATTAGAAGATTATGTTCTGAGTTTCCAAAATCACTAAACTATTATGGTCCTTGTGTGTTTGTTTTTGTTATGTATTAAGTATTCCGAAAAAGTAATGTAATTTCCTTGTAAGTCAAGATTTGGGTCTTTACAGTTGGTATCAGAGAAAATGATTAGTTAACCTTTGGAAACTAGGATGCGAAAACTTTAGTGAAATCCCTTGAAATATTTAAGGTATGTCTAGGGATGTACCTAAGGATTAGTATACGTATATGTTATAGTCCTAGAATTATGGTAATGATCATAGAATTTAACCTAAGATGTTAGATAATGATGGTACTCCCCCTTTATTATGTTGTTTTCCCTAGCATGATTTTTACCTCTCACACTATTCTTTTTGGGTTTTAGAAAACGGCTGGAAAGAGGAAGATTCACGATAATGGAGGATATCATGGGCCATGGAATGATATTCTTCATGAGAAACCAAATGAAACAGGATTTGGAAGTCCAAACATAGTTATTATGCCAAATCAGCAATATCATATTATGATCAATAATCTCAACTTTGGTAATTTTCCTAACTCATCTAATAAGAGAAAGATGGAGTTTCATGATGATCATAGAGGAATGAAAGTTCAATTTCCGTTATGTAAATAATGTGGGAAAAGGCATCAAGGATAATGTATCAAAGGAACTAGAAGATACTTTGGGTGTGTAAAAGAAGGACACAAATCCAGTATGTGCAAAGGAAAAGGTTCAGTTAACACCATGGACAAGGAAATTGGTATTGCTACGACATCAACAATGATAAGATGTTTAAAATGTGGAATGTATGGACATTATGAAAACCAATGCCCTAAGGGAAAATCTCATGAAGAGAATCAGCATGGTCATATGGGTAGTATCTATGTGGATGATGATGAGGAGACTATAAATGATATTTGAGATGAAAGAATTGTTGAAGCTTGGTCAATGGTTTAAGAAGGTAGTGGAATGATTTATGTTTATCAAGAGTTATGCTATATAGGTAATGGTAATATTGAATAAAGAAACATCTAAGGATTATTACACTATTTTTTTCCTAGAGTATTTGAAAGTATATGTTGAATGGTACCGGTAACCATGAAAGATTACTTAGATATTTTTGGAAAGTAGATGATATGTGAATAATGAAGGTTTAAGGAGATAATGAGATGTTTGATAGTATTCATGAGCACATTATTGATATAAGTACTAAGTGATATCATGGTTTGAGTATATAAAATTTTTGGGATTTTGGTATGTGGAAAGAGATAACTTTTGACAGCACTCATGTTTTCACTAAGGTTCTATAGTAATTCATGTTTCACGAGAATACATGATTAAGGTATTCACATGTTTGGAATGTGACCAACAAGATATATCGTATGATAAATGAAGGTATTCACATGCTCGGAAGATGAAATTTCAAGTAATCATTATCTTTATACGATGAGATTTGAAAAAAATATTTTGGATAAACCTAAAGATTGGAATCGATTAATTTAGACATCATATAGTATTGTTTAAGGCTATAACTTTTTGTTATGTTATAATAGTATAGTTTTAGAAAAAGGACAACCCATAGGACGGGCGAAAAACCATCACGTCGGACAAGGCTGTGGGAATCGAACCCACAACCGAAGTGCGACAGGCCTTTATCTCCTCCCACTGGCCTACAGAAAGTACCTGGTTAGTAGAAAAAAGTTTTATTTAATTAAGCGGTATGATAGATGAAGTATAAGTCCATTTTTTGAATCATATACGATTTATATCACCATATATGGACTTATGTGTTTTTAATAACTTTTGAAAACCTTTTTTTAAGACATATGGAATGACCCATCATTCTATCACATGATCTACTAACCCTTCATGAATGAAAAATTCCACTTCATTTCATTAATAGATGAAGTGTAAATTGTTCAAGGCACAAACAACGGTGATATTATACCGAAATAAAGTAAATATTTCTTCTAATTCAAATTGCTCAAATTTAGGGAAATGATCTTGAAAACCATAAATGTTGTCCTACTTCCCTTATATCCGATGAATTAGATGGTACCTTAGATCATCCCAAATTTATGGCTTTGTGATTGTTGGATTTTTCATAGCCATGTCCTCTACCACTCTCCATCAGAACTTGATGGTTAGATTTTTCTCTTCCATATACATATTTCCACCTATGTTCTCCTATGTGGAAATCTAGTGATGAGTTAATTTGGGTAACCGTTACATTTCTAACTTTCCTTTTTAAAATGAAGTTTTAGTATTCCTTTTTATGATGTGGGTTTCTATGAAAGAAACTTTCAAGTAGTAAACCATTTATAACCCCGACGAATTTCGAGGGTGAAATTCATTTTAAGGGGGGTAGAATGTACTCCCCGAGATTTTATGAGATATATTATTTTTAATTTCTTTGATGTCTTCTATTATAAACTACACCATGATAAGATTATACTATATGCAACACCGTATTAGCTTGCAGTATACGCAACACTATTCTTGGCTTGTGTTACACACAAATTCAAGTTCGTTTTGTGGAAATTATTCTATGCAAAATTAAGTATAGATTTTGTTTAATGTATAAATGAAATAAGTTTTGATTATCATATACAAAACACGATACAAATTTTTCACTACACTCAACCCTAACATGGCTTGAATTACACGCAATCAAGACCATCCTCGATAGCATGTGTAGTACGCAATACCGAGTTTCACTAAACAAGATATTATTATAATATTATTATGAACTATCTGTTATGAATAGTAATACCCACTTTTTGAAATTTTATAAATTTTATTTTTCAAAATGGACTTTATTTTTTGATTTGGAATATCGGAATTAGACTAGGGTGAATTTTTGGTATTTTTCTAAAAACTTTCAATTTTTTATTAATAGTGAAAACACTGGGTGACTATTTAGAAACCGACTTTTTCATTTAAATAATTATTTAGTTTATTTAAATTTATTTTAGGTGAAAAATGATAAATAATACCTATATAAGTTCGATGTAATTAATTGGAGTCATTTTATAATAATTTTAGATATATTAATATTTTATTGAACTTTTCACCGTCTTTTACCCACCTCCTAGGAGAATTTGAAAATTTACATAAAACATAATTTTACCGCTTGTGTGAGTGGAATATAAAAAATTCAAGAGACATGGTTAATATCAAGGAGTAAATGGGGTTCAATAAGATAAAAATATTTTTTGGTGAATAGTAACTTTTTTACTTTTATTTAGCACGGTTAAAAGTAAATTGGGTAATTAAGGGTAAAAATGATATTACTATTAGCCAAACACATGTCTTAATTATATTGGATAAGTGTAATTAGACCAAAAACAACCTTAGAGATAAAATATTACCCTTTAGGTCCACATGGATTAGATTAAGACATTTATTATTATTTTATTTAAAGAAGAGTTAAAATAGTTAAAATTAAAGTTTAATAACTAAAAGATTTTTATTATAGGGTTATACATAAGATAAATTTGACTATAAATATTAATTAGAAATAAAAATAGAATTGATACATAATTGTATTTTATTTATAATTTTTAGACATTAAATAATTTAATTTATTTATGACACAATAATGATACAGTAATTACCTTATTAATGAAATATTAACATAATTGATGTTATAATACCCAAATAAATGTAATTTTAGACTTTTTATGAATTAAACTAATTTTATAGGTTAATATGACATGTTATTATTGATTTAATTAACTTTTTCATAATTAATCATTTTTTTATGATTTTCACAAAAATCAGTTACCAAATAGTGTCCAAATTGACAAAAAATAGTTTTTTTAAAAAATATTATAATATTAATTGTTATTATATTCATAAAAATATAAGGTTCAACCAAATTACTTAGATAAAAATATATATATTAATAATGAAACACTTGGGGTTATTTTGGCTTCTTATGGTAAGTTTATTAAACATATATTGTAAGAAAACAAGAAGACATGGTAAAAGTTAAATTATTTAACTTAGAGTTAAATCTAAATGACAAGGTTAAAATAGAAACGTAAACTTATATAAAACCTATTGGTTGAGAGTATTTCGACACATACCCACTTTAGCTTTTAAATAAATCAATTTTTAGCTATTATAAACCGAATATGACTTATTTATAAAATAATATTTTATGTTTTTCCAAAGGTGCCCCTCTCCTCACTTATAAAAAGGGCACCACTTCCCTCTTCTCTTCACACCCTTTTGAGCCTTGAAGCTCGGACAAACCCTGTCCATTTCTCTTCTCCACTTCCCTAGAAATATTCTGGAGGTTCTGGTCTTCTCAAAATACCAACTCTACTTCCTTAAGAGGAAGCTTAAAGGAGGTGCATCGAAGAAGATGTAATCTCTTCTTCCGATTCTCTCAAGTTTCTTTCTTCCTCTACTTCTTCTTCTTTAGTTGTCACATTATAAATTAATAACATCAGTATTACTTATATATACTGATTTGTTATTATAAATATTAAACAACCCTATTTCATCTTCTATCCATCCTACTTAAAACGAAATCATCGTGCGTGCGTACGTACGGAATACCGTCTTCACGCCGTGGTGTAATCTGTTTTCGACCACCACCTTACTTGGATGGGTATAATGGTGTAAATAAATAACTATATATTATTATTGTAAAATTATGTTTATTCTGAAATATTATACATACAATTCAATATAATTCCACAATCATGGGAATGATATCATTGCTCGTGCGTACGTACAGACTACCGTCTCCACGACCCGATGAGATCCATTCTCCATGTTAACCATTCATGAATGATTATAAAGTATATATAATAAGTAATGATGAAATATATGAAATTATAATGATACTGGATTTATGGGTATATATATGTATGTCATCTACTTAATTCCATTCAATTCAATAAGGAAACGAAAACAACATTCATGCGTACGTACGACCTACCGTCTCCATGAACGGTGTATTTCATTCCATTTATCGATCTATCATATATAAATATATGATGAATATATATTACATATAAATCATGTTTTACGTTATGTAATTAATTAATGTAGGATATAAGTAATAATATCAAGAACAAAAAAGTTGAAACACATACGATAAATGAAATTATTTTACCCAAAACACTGCTTTAACAAGGAATTTACAAAAGAACGGGTAATATAAAGTCGTAAGTGACCCATATATGATATCATAAAAATGAATATGATTCTGTAATAAGTAAATGACATTATTTAAATCATTATACAGGAGGTTAGGATACGTATGAATCATATCAGACATAAGGTAATGGCTAACTATTCCAATCTCATTCATATCTGAGATTGTCATTCGTAAGTATTTACTGGGGTTTTTGTTATCATCCATGTCCCTGTTTTCTAAATTTTTTTCATGTATGTTTAATGTCCTTTTTACCCATTTTTTAATTTTACCACATGTTATGAAAGGAATCTTACTTTTGTTTACCACACGGGGAACTTTTTTACTTTTTCGAAAAAAGTACGAGGAGAATGTTATTTTTAACTTATATGGCATGAAATTATTTTTACAGTTTTATAACGCCTCATTTTAATTAAGCTTCCTCTACAATATTGCATGATTATTTTCAACAAAACCCTTTTCTTTTAAAATTTTATGTCATTTTGTGAAAAAAATGATTTTGATGAAGAAAGGATGTTTTCCTTAAGAATTCATTTCAAGTGTTTTATCAAAACTATTTTCCATCTAAAATGACATTATTTAATATGTCTATGTTTCAAGTATAATGTATAAATTATTTAAATGGTTTGATTCTTCTTATGATGAAATGATATCCATTTTATATAAGGATTATGTTATGATGGCATGATGTTTAAGAATCCCATTGTATTACATGGGTTATGCTATGATGTATGATTTATGATTTTGTGGCACACGAAAGAATGATTTCATTATGAGATGGGTGGGACCTATATATACCTACAATGAATTGGGTAAAGATTTATATCTCATGAGATAGACATGGCTGGAATGGTAAGTTAATCTGGTTCGGTGTTACAGGATGAGAATGAGGAGTGAACTCGATTCAGAAAGGGACTTTGTCCACTAAGATGGTCTTGGAAGCAATGCCTTGGCTACTATGGAAATCATATCATATGATTAATGGTTTCTACAATAACATGTTTTATTCCCATGATATTTTATCATGATTGATGTTCCTTTATGATATATGCCTTACGTACTTCCTAGATTTATGTCTTTGCTCAAGATTATGATGTTTAGATTTTATGTTCAAGTTTTTTCATTCAAATGTTTATGGATTGTTTTATGTTCTCTAGGATTTCCCTTACTGAGAATTTAAGCTCACCATTTTCTTTTCTTTTCTCTAGGATATAAAGAATGATTTTAGGTAAGAAAACCAAAGGGGAAGATCTTTATGGGAGATATTGAAGATCTTTCACCACGATTAGATGATTATGTTCTAAGTTTCCAAAGCCACTAAACTATTACGGTCCTTGTGTGTTTTTTTGGTTATGTGTTATGTATTCCATTAAAGTAATGTAATGTCCTTGTACGTCAAGCTTTGGGTCTCTACAAACCCACCCTCGGTCGGCCCGAACTGGGTCGAACCGACTCGGTTCCGGGTCCGGCCCGGCCCGGCCAGCGGCCGGCCGCTGGTCGGCCGGCCTGGCCGCGCGAGGGAGAGCGTGGCATCCCCAACTGGTGCGGCATAATGTTGTGCTGCTTCACAACCAGAATGGATCTACCATTTCGGGTTCCTCCCATCGACGCGGCTCAGCAGCGACGGTCTGCTCTGGCGGCGCGCCGCCGCCGCCATCCGCGGACCCCCAAATGTGCTCTAGTGGTCAGATTCTCCCACTGTCTGCGCCTGCGGATCTCCCGGGACCTGCTCTTCACTACGAACGCTTCAAATTGCCATTGCGATCTCGTTTCTTCGTCTCCCGTCAATCCATGAAAAAACGAACAACCAGCAGAGGGTCCTCGGGCCGTGTTTGTTTGGACCATTCCCTCTGCATTAGGTGTTATCAATTTTACATAAACAATTAATTGCTTCCATCATCGACAAGGGTATAATTTATTCAAAATAAATTATATGAACACCCTAAAATTCCCCCTCAAATAACTATTCCCAACCCACAAAAGAAAACATCTGCGGATCAACTTGATAATGAGTTGATCTACGTTCATTGTTTCAGAATGAAAGAACATGGGAATATAAATATACTCAAATTAAACCCCTACCTTGTAAATGGTTCATTCGTCATAGACACAGAAAGCGATGTCGCTCCGTCAACGCCGGGAAAGAACCGTTGTCGTTGGCAAGTTCCCCATGGTTGTATTTTCTCCGTTGATACGGAGGAAGTAGAAGATTGGAGAAACGTGGAGTGTTATTCGCTGAGTCGTTCTTCGTCGAAGGTGAGTGTTCTTCATCGGAGAAGAACACCATTCTTTGTTGAGGAGAAGAATACTTCTCTCTCTTTTCTCAAGATATCTCCCCCAAATCATTTCCAACACAACAAAGCTCCCAAAATAAGATATTAGGCTTGGAAAATATTTTATTGACACATCCAATTCAAAATTCAAATCATTTAATTAATTAAATGAAGATTATTATAATTAATTAAGAGATGGGTTGGCAAGAATTAATGGAGGAATGGGTTGGCAAGAATTAATGGAGGTAGGGGAAGGTGTAGAGTTTACACAAATTAAGAGGAGTTACAAATTAAGGAGAGGGGAGGTTTAAGGGAGTTTAGGGAAGATGAATGGTTGGGGCTCATGTGGGCCCGACCTATCAAATATCCACACATTGGAAGTTGGGTGGATGTGGGTCCCACCATTAACTTCCCATGGGAGGAATTAACCTCCTTGGAATCATAAAATTGTTCTAAAATTTTTATTTATCTATTTAATTAAACCACAATTTATAACATCAAACCTGCATAAAATGCAACTGCGGTATAGGTCCCATTAAGAAATTATTGGAAATGCGAGTTCATCGGGGCCCTGGTATTTAAATCCCAAGCACCAGTTCAAAAGATAGAGAACCCCACTCGTTCGTTCAATGAACATACCTGAGCTAAACTTCGAAAATTGATTCCGGGCACACCGAGCCTCGGAATCAAGTGTCGTCAGAAGCCACAAACTCATAAAATTCCAAAGTATTTAAGAAAACATTTTCCTTTAATCTTCCGGGTATTTACACTTAGGTCAATTGGAGGAAGTAAGATGTGACATAGGTAAATATACCTGAGGTATTTATAGATCTACAATCCACTCAATAGATTACCAATAGTATATTGTATTTGTCATAGGAAATTTTTATTTATGTATGTAATATTTATTATTATTGTGAATGTATATTTTACACAATCACATAGAATGATTAACAAGAATGCATAAATAAAATGAACCTATAATAAATGAGTTCTATATATAATTTTTTTACATTCAAGTGATATCATATATAAACAAGCCGTGTAAATTGAAATAGTATTCATTTGTTAAGAAATATTAAACCCTTCAATGTAATATTAATTTAACAATACATTTAATTGCATAAATTTATACAAAAAAAGGGTATACGAGGTGCTTGTATACCCTGTTTTTTGGGTGAATTTTACTACTTGAGGGTCTAAATGAGAGTGGTGAGTCGACTCAAGTAATGTTGGGAAAAATAATTATACCTATATAGATTGTTTTAACACTATTGAAAATGAATTTTTTAATGAATGGTTATGATTTGAACGATATGTAACTCCACTCTTAAAATCAAGGATCCACATGTTAATATGGTTGTCTATCCAAAACCCTACCATGAAACTCTCTAAATAGTTATATAACCATAAAATGTACCATGTGGAGTGGTTTTAAGGATCTATTCCACCAAAATAGTCATTTTAATGAGTATTCTAAATACAGATGTTGAGGGAGACTAGGCTTTGATAAAATATTAGTAGGCATTAATGATTAATTAATCTATATTTTTTTATAATAGATGATCAAGATAAAAGAACTAATCTTATAAAATTTTAATTTATAGAAGAATGTCTAGATATACCACAAGTTCACTATGATTATTTCAATAAAAAGACAAATTCCTTACCAGTATGAATTTCCTTATGTAGTACTAAAACTTGTATAAATTATTATGACATGAAAATAAATTATATGTATTAGAGTTCCTAGAACCTGTTGAGCCACCTAGATAATTGAGTGTGAAAAGGAATCTTATAGAAGACACAGGGGTGACACATTTCATGTTAACTTAAAAATGTTATCATCAGTTTTTACTATGATATGAAAAAATGTTATGAAATTGGTGGTTTGACATATTTTATCTTCTATAATAATTTTTATAATGGATTTTGAATCATGTATTGAATGAGATTATAGTTACCTTGTACTTAGGTATATAGAAATATTTATCACAATCCTTCAATTCCACTATTTATTACATCCATTTTACCAAGCTACATAGTTTAAATCTGGGATTAAAAATTAATATGACAGATAAAATTTTTAGATTATTTGGAAAAAATATTTGAAAATAACAACATAATGATATTTAACTATTAATTTATTATAGATAAAAAGTTTAAAGGAAAGGTGAAATGTAAAATGGAAAGTTTGATGCTGAAAGAGAAGTCCAAACATCCTTCAAATCAATTAATTATGAAGAGAAAGTGCATGATATATGAGTATTTTTTCTTTATAGGTGTCAAGAGAGGTCATTAGAAAAGAAATTACAATATCTCAAAGTAGATGATAGAATAAGATTCAATTTTTTGTATATTCATGATTACAAGTGATGCTTCCGTTTTACTAATTGGGTATTAGAAACTCAATGTTTATAAAAAATATCTATTCCAATACCTTAACCAAGAATATTTAGAAACATTAAAATAATTAATTTAAAATCACTAAGACAATTAAAAAGGGTTATTTCTATGTAAGTACTGAGAATAACATGGCTTCAATTTTTCAAATAAATTTTATTCTAGTTGAAATATTATTTACTGTTGAGTATTAGAAAGAACATTTATCTTATATGTCTATTTGATGTCGGGATAGATTATTGAATTCTAGAATAAATTTTTGTGTTTGTCCCATACTCAACTAAGAGTTTAGAGATATTTTAATAATTATAAATACATTATGAATATATAGTGTAATATTTAATAATACCCAATTTTTGAAATTTAATTATTTATTATTTAAAATTAGTATTAGTTTTCATGGATATATCCAGTATTTTATTTAGACTTCTTGGGGATAAAAAACTGAAGTATTATCAGTACATATTATGTTTTTACAATGAATCCTATATACATATTGTTAAGACAAAAAATAATTTATAATTAGATAATCTGAAGAGCATGAAATTTTTTATATAATTTTTTTATGTAAATACGGATACTAAATGAGATTAATTTACGGGATTTAGGGAATATAAACATGAAGTATAGAATTTTCTTATTATGAATATATAAGTGACATTTTATGTTGGTGAGTTTATTAATATATTAAATGTAAAATCATGTATACCTAAAATATAGATTTTATTTATCAATAAACTCACATTTCATTATACACATAATATCTGTGGTGTTAGTTTAAGTAGTATTGATGAATTTTATATTGAACATACATTGATCATTTGAATGTAGCATGGAATAATTCATAAAAACGTGTTTCTTTTTACACATTTTATTTTTGATATTTTTATATGGAGGATCAATGATGAGTCTTATAGGTTTTAAAATGAATTCTATTATCCTTTATCGGCATGCTTCACAAATATTCGTGTTTACATTTAACCATAATCAAATTATAATGAAAAACTGATATCATATGAGTTATAAAATGAAGAAATTTCATTATTCCACATATCATGTGTTTAGATGAAAATTATTTTTTAAGGATTACTTAATCAACACTCTTGAATCATGATTAAAATAAATTGAATATCATGTAACTATCCTAAAAGTTTTATAGTATATAATATAAATCTCACTGATCGAAAACCTGTAGTCAAGTGATATATTATATTTTTACCAATGGGTGAACATATCTATTTTAGATAGAGATTGAAATATTTACTTGTGTTCTATAAAGGATGTTATTATAGAAGTAAATTATATTGGAATAAGTTCAACAATTTCTCATGTAAAATTAATTCTTTAATGACACAGAATTCGTTAGAGAGTTAAAACTATGGTGGTGCTCTTAATTTTAACCCTAATGAGTGATATTTTATTCAGTATGAACAATTTATTCAATAATAAACAAGTAAATGTTAATAAAATAAATTTAAAGTGAATATAAATTCATAAAATAGATCCATGTAGCCAAATAAAGTCTTATTTTTTGTATTTTTTTCAACTGAGGTTATGTCATTGGTTGATAATAATGATAAATTATACATGTGAGGTATAATAATGGAACTAATATGGAAGGATTTGTTATACAAACAATTCATTATTAAAACCAATATAATTTTAATTTCTATATAAACATTTTATGATCATCACATTGGGCATTAGATTTCTCGAACACCTTTCATAGAGGGTATTTATATGACCCAACCAGAAAGGATTGGTGGCACCACAGAATTACAGTAAAGAATTCATATTTCATTAATCAATTCATATAATATTTCCAGAATTTTTGTTATCTAATATTCATATAGAATTAAATATTTACGAAAAATTATAAGAGTTCAGAGGGACTATTATTTTTTCACATAATTTCAATTGATAATATATAAAAAATAAATACTATTTTTATAGTCATTTAATAATATATTTAAATAAATCGTCAAAATATTTACTTAATGTTGGAAGATATGTTCTAGGTAAGAATATCTAATGAGGTAGATCAATTTATTTCTAAGATCAAATAAATAAAAATACACTGACAAAGTATTAACAAATACCATTTGGAGTTATTCAATAGAGAATTGTTTTTATTGGCACATGGAATAAATTACATGAAAAAATGTATAAGTCATAGGATTAGATTATAATGCCATGTATAATTATATATATGGAAGCTCTAGAAATATAGAATATTTCATGATATGTAATATATTTGATAATTAAAATTTATAATATTTGTTGGAAATTATTCATTATGTCTAATAAAAATGCCCCATAAGTATAAGAAACCATAAAATTATAGTTCAAAGAGTACAAGTGATATGTACCTAATATTTGTAGAGAAATTAAAATTAGTTTTAATTGTAAAAACTTGTCTTCCTATAGAACAATTTATCTTATAACACAGTTATAATCAAGTAATGAAAATGATAATCTCATAAAATAGAGTGGTTCCGAATACAAATAATACTGGGAACATCATTTCATCTAACGCAACTAAAGAAGTAGTTTAAAAATAAATTACATTGTTACCTTATTCCTATAATTGTTCATATGGTATAATTCCACATGCAATGATAAATATAATGGATAAAAGAGATATAGTTCCTGATATTATCTCTTGAGGAGTCTTCTTCAAGGATGTGAAGTAACGAATAACACTGTACCCATGTAAGAAAATGTGGAAGGACCAATGGAAAAAATACAAAACTCAGTAGAAGAATAATTTTATCATGATAGATCCAATAGTTATATTATTAATAATATAGCTCTAGTGAAATTAGGAGTATTGTAAAACCTGGTACCAAAAATCCATCTTGAGCAATAATTTTCAATTAAAAAATCATGTATATAAAGTGTTATTCATGATTTAGGCTTACCATAATAGCGTTGAAAAATCTATGTACACTATTTACATGGTAATTTCAACAGATTATTTATACATCAATAGGATATAATATTTCATTGATATAATGAAAACATCAAGACACTATAACATTAATCATCACATATTTCATATGGTCTAGATACATCACACTAACTAGAAATAGATGATTTATGAATATCATTTTTTGGAGGCTCATTATAATTGAGACATCTTATCATGAACTTATCTCTTGGTGATCTTGAGTAAAAAAGATAACGAGGCCAATCACACCAATGGTAACACCACTTGTTTCAAGTTTCATCACTTGTTCCTCTCTATGAAATTTTTTTATCCTCTTTATTTGAAAACATTATTAATGTTTATATTTATATCATGCATATAAATTCAAGATAGAAACCATGATATCTATGTAGTGTAGAGTTATATTTTATTGGGTATGTAAATGGTGGTGGGAAATTTATTTAATGGTTAATAAAGGATTTGATGCTTACATAAAGGAAGTGTTGTAGAGACCCAAAGCTTGAAGTACATGGACATTACATTACTTTTCCAGAATACTTAGTATATAACAAAAACATACACATAAGGATCGTAATAGTTTAGTTTCTTTGGAAACTCGGAATATAATCTTCTAATCGTGGTGAAAGATCTTCGACATCTCCCATAAAGATATTCCCCCTTTTTTTCTTACCTAAAACCTTTCTATATATCCTGGGGAAAAGAAAATATAAAAGAGGTGAGCTCAAATGCCCAGTAAGGGTAAATATAGAGAACATAAAACAATCCATAAATATTTGAATGCAAAAACTTAAACATAAAATCTAAACATCAAAATCTAGAGCAAAGACATAAATCGTGGAAGTATGTAAGGCATATATCATAAGGAAACATCAATCATGATAAAATAGTACGGGAATAAAACATGTAATTGTTGAAACCATTAAGAACATGTTATTATTTCCATAGTAGCCAAGGCATTGCTGCCAAGGCCATCTTAGTGGACAAAGTCCCTTTCTGAATCGAGTTCACTCATCGTTTCAGTCCTGTAACACTGAACCAGATTAACTTACCATTACAGACATGTCTATCTCATGAGATATAAATCATTACCCAATTCATTGGATGTAGATATAGATCCCACCCATCTCATAATGATACCATTCTTATGTGTGCCACAAAATCAAAAAATCATACATCATTGCATAACCCATGTAATAAAAATGGGATTCTTAAACATCGTGACATCATAAAACAATTAATATAAGATAAAGGAATTCATAAAAATAATTCCATCACAACATAATCAAATCAATGTAATAATAGGGATATAAACATAACCCTATATTATCTTAGAGGTAAAATAATTTTGATAAAACAGTTGAACTCCATTCTTGAGGAAAATATCCTTTCTACTTCAAAAACACTTTCCTTTATTAACATGTCATATAATTTTGAACTAAAAGAAGTTGATTAAAAATAAAATTGAAAACTTGTAAAGGAATATTCATGGAAATAATTTTCTAAAATCCATTCATTCCATATAAGTTAAAAAAACATTCTTCTCGTACTTTGGCCGGAAAAGTCAAAAAGTACCTCGTACAAAAAATGACAAAATATTGCTTTCATATGTTTTACTAAAAACTCACCAAAGGGTAAAATTGGACTTAAAAAATTTTATAACAATATAAATATTACATATTGTGGAAACTTGGATTTGGATGATAAATATTCCTCAGTAAATTCTGATGTATAAACAATCTCAGATAAAAATTGAGATTGCGAGATTGTCCCTTACCTTAAGTCTGATTTGATTTGTAAGTGTCCTAACCTCCTATATAATGATTTAAATAATGTCATTGACTTATTCCATAATCATTATATTTTTATGATCTCATATATGGTCATATTTTTAGCTTCTTATTAGTAATATTTCATTGTTACTTGTTATTCGGGTGTTTTTTTTGTTCTTATGCGTGTTTTGTCGAATAAAATCCTATTCTTCTTTTTAGGTTATAGATACCTCTTTTACGGAATGGTATTTGTGTAATAAATATAATATTTATTCACTCAATGAATTTTTTTAATCATTATGTAATGAAAATCATGTATAACGAGTCGCATCACATCATGGAGACGGTATTCCGTACGCACGCACGAGCGATGATATCGTTCCCATGATCGTGGAATTGTATTGGAGTGTATGTATACTATTTCAGAGTCAATATCACATTAAAATAATGATATATATTTATTATTTACACCATTATACCCATCCAAGTATGGTGGTGGTGGAAAATAGATTACACCACGGCGTGGAGACGGTATTCTGTACGTACGCACGCGCGGTGATTTCATTTTCCATAGGATGGATAGATGGTGAAATAGGGTTGTTTGATTTTTATAATAACATATAAGTATATTAGTGATACTGATGTTATTAATTCATAATAAAACAACTAAAGAAGAAGAAGTGGAATAATAAATAATGTTGAAATAATCGGTAACGGACATTACCTCTTCTTTGAAGCCCCTCATTGAGACCTCCATTTAGGGCTCTAAAATTGGTCTTTGAAGAAGACCAGAACCTCTTGGATGTTTCTAGGGAAGTGGAGAAGAGAAATTTTCAGGGGTTGGCCGAGCATGAAGGCTAAAAGTGGTGTGAGGAAGAGAGGGAGGAGGTGCTCTTTTATAAGGGAGGAG
This sequence comes from Viscum album, assembly GCA_963277665.1. Lineage (NCBI taxonomy): Eukaryota > Viridiplantae > Streptophyta > Magnoliopsida > Santalales > Viscaceae > Viscum > Viscum album. The sequence goes on along the minus strand of OY728151.1, from coordinate 126,322,914 downwards.
AGGGGCACCATTAAAATAACAAAAAATATTATTTTATTATAAAGTCATATTATGTTTTTAATAGCTCCAAATTGAGTTATTTCGAAGCTAAGGTGGGGATGGGTAGAAAACCTCTCATACAATAGAATTTAGACAAGTTTAGGTTTCTATTTTAACCTTATCATTTAGATTTTACTTTAAGTTAAATAATTGTTCTTTTACCGTGTCTTCTTGTTTTCTTACACTATAAGTTTAATAAACTTACAATAAAAAGCCAAAAGAACCCCAAGTTGTTTATTATTAATATATATAACCTTATCTAAGTTATTTGGCCGAACCTTATATTTTTCGGAGAAAAATAACAATTAATAATATAATATTTTTTTTAAAAACTATTTTATGTCAATTTTGACACTATTTGGTAATTGATTATTTTGAAACTCATAACAGAATGATTAGTTAGAACAAAGTTAACTAAATCAATACTAACATGTCATATTAACCAATAAAATTAGTGTAATTTAGAAAAAGTATCAAATTACATTTATTTGGGTATTTATAAAATCAATTATATCAATATTTCATTAATAAGATAATTACTGCATCATCATTGTGTCATAAATAAATTAAATTATTTAATGTCTAAAAATTATAAATAAACCACCATTATATAGGAAATATTTTTATCTTTCTAATTAATATTTATAGTCCAATTTATCTTATGTATAACCCTATATTAAAATTGATTTAGTTATTAAACTTTGATTTTAACTACTTTAACCCTTCTTTAAATAAAGTAATAATAAATGTTCTAATCTAATCCAAGTGGGCCTAAATGGTCATATTTTATTCCTAAGGTTGTTTTTTGTTGAATTACACTTATCCAATAGAATTATGACATGTGTTATGTTAATAATAATATCATGTTTACCCTTAATTACCCTATTTACTTTTAACCGTGGTAAAAAAAGTAAAAAGTTACTATTCACCAAAAAATATTTTCATCTCATTGAACCACATTTTAGTCCTTGATATTAACAATGTCTCTCGGATTTTCAAAATTCCACTCACAGAAGCGGTAAAATTATGTTTTATGTGAATTTTCAAATTCTCCTAGGAGGTGGGTAAAAGACGGTGAAATGTTCAATAAAATATTTATATATCTAAAATTATTATAAAATGACTCCAATGACATAAATTGAACTGATATAGGTATTATGTATCAATTTTGACCAAAAATAAAATTAAATAAAATAAATAATTATTTAAATAAAAAGTCGGTTTTTGAATAGTAACCGAGTGTTTTCAATATTCATCAAAAATTGAATGTTTTTAGAAGAATACCAAAAATTCACCCTATGCTAATTTTGATATTCTGAATCCAAAAATGAAGTCCATTTTTATAGATAAAATTTATAAAATTTCAAAAAGTGGATATTACTATTCATAACTGCTAGTTTATATAACATATTGTTGTTTAGAAAAACTCGGTATTGCGTACAACACACGCTATCGTGGAAGGTCGTGATTTCGTGTAATGCAACCCAAGTCAGGGAGGCATGTTGTGAAAACTCTTTTTGGTGTAGCGTACAACACAAGACATTAATGAAATTAAAAAGAATATTTTTCATAAAATCTCGGGGTGTTACATTCTACCCCCCTTAAAATGAATTTCTCCCTCGAAATTCGTCATAGTTATAAATGGTTTACTACTCAAAAGTTTATTTAATAGAAACCCACATCGTCAACAGGAATACAAAAACATGGCATTAAAAACTAAAGTATGAAACATAACAGTTACCCAAATTAACTAATCCCTAGGTTTCCACATAGGAGAACATATGTGAAAATATGGATATGGAAGAGAAATCTAACCGTCATGTTCTGATGGAGAGTAGTAGAGAACATGGCTATGAAAAATCCAACAATCACAAATCCATATATTTGTGATGATCTAGGGTACCATTAGATTTATAAGATATAAGGGCACTAGGACAACATTTTTGGTTTTCAAGGTCATTTCCCTAAAGTTGAAGAATTTGAATTAGAATAAATACTTACCTTATTTTGGTATAATCTCACCATTGTTCATGCCTTGAACAATTTCCACTTCGTCTCTTTAAGAAATAAATTTGAATTTATCTTTCGCGAAGTTTTAGCAGATCTTGTGATAGAATGATACGTCATTCCATCTGTCTCAAACATAAGTTAGAAAAAGTTATATACATAATTCCATCTATGGTGAGATTAATCATATATGGTTCCAAAATGGACTTATACTTCATCTATCATCCTGTATAATAAAATAAAACTATTTTCTACTAACTAGGGACTTCATGTAGGCCAATGGTAGGAAATAAAGGCATGTCGCACTTCGGTTGTGGGTTTGATTCCCACAGCCTTGTCTGACGTGATGGTTTGTCGCTCGTTCTGCAGGTTGTCCTTTTTTTTCTAAAAATACAATACTAGCTTATGTCCAATATAATCCATTACAATCTTTAGGCTTATCCATAATATTGCAGTCCATTCTAATATTATAGTGAAAACTATTATCAAATATTTCATATAACAATCATGTTAATACCATCGTTGATCCCCATATATCATAAGATATGTCTTGTTTGTCACATTCCAAACATTCAAAGGCCTTAATCATGTATTCTCTTGAAAAATGAATACCCATTGAATCTTAGTGAAAACATGAGTGCTGTCAAAAGTTAACTCTTTCCACATACCAAAACCCCAAAATTCTATATACTCAAACCATGATATAACTATTTCCTTATATTAGACATGAGCTCATGAATACTATCAAATATTTCATTTTCTCCTTATACCTTCATTATGCGCATATCATCTTATTTCCAAAAATATCTCAATCACTTTCCATGGTTACCGGTACCATAAAATTATTGAAAACCACAATAGACCAATACATAAATATTCTAATATTCCACGATACTATATACAACATTATTTTGGAATCCCATTACATAAACACTTAATCATTCCACCACATCGTTCTCATATTCAACATCGCCAATAGTGATCGCATGTGACTTCCCTTTGTCCTTTTCCTTATGTGGTTTCTCATGTCGATCATCACTAACCCTTGGATTAGGGCCTTTATTAGCATAATGCCCCATTTAATTGCACTTGAAGCATTGAAGTGTTGGTGGTGCGTTCTCTGTAGTCTTTTCTTTATTCACATCATTAGAAACCCTTTTCCATTACTTTGACACTTAGCTGCTCAATGACCTTATTTTCCACACTTAAAACATTTTCTAGTCCCTTAAAGACAATCTCCACCAAGCTACTTTCCAAACTTTTTACATAAGGAAACATTCATCTTATTTTCACCATTATTATGAGATTTCTCCTTGAACTCCATCTTTCGTTTCTTGTCAAAACCATGAGATGGATATATAACACCAACTTCCATTTCTACCTTGATAGCACAATGCATAATTTCTTCATAGCTACTGAAGTCTCTTATAGCTAATGCCTTTCGAAGATTTGGTTTTAAGCCACTGAAGAATCGATCAACTTTACTTTTAGGTTGGATGATAAAGCCAGATGCATACCTTTCAAGCCTTCTAAAATTCACTTCGTATATACCAACAGATTCATCATCCATTTTCTTTAGTTCAAGAAACTCCTTCTCCAACTTTTTTCGAAGAATACGAGGGAAGTACTTATTGAAAAATAAGTTCTTGAACTTGTCCCATTCCATGGACTAAATTTCATCTCTTGGCCTCTTATTCTTGATAAGATTCTACCATTGATCAACATCACCTTCCAAACGATATACTGCTAAGATGACTTTATCATGTTTAGAACTTTGATGAACTGAAAATATCTTTTTGTGGTACTGATCCATTGTTCAGCAACAACTGGATCAGAAGTCCCGCTGAAAGAATGTGGGCGTTGCCTCATGAAGGACTCAATAGAATATTTTTCCCTTTTCTACTCATTTGGAAGTCCAGAATGATTCATAGCTTGTGTAAGTGTAGCAATAATATTTTTCACTCCATTTCCCATAACATTTGTTTGTTCAGGAGAAAACTCATTGTATTGTCCATTACATTGATCAACACGGTTCTTTCGGGTTCCATCCATCGTCTAAAACCCAAAAAGAATAGTGTGAGAGGCAAAAATCATGCTAGAAAAAACAACATAATAAAGGGGGAGTATCTTCAATATCGAACATCTTAGGTTTAATTCTATGATCATTACCATAATTCTAGGACTATAACCTATACTTATACTTAACCTTAGGGACATCCCTAGACATAACTTAGAAATATCTCTAGGGATCTCACTAAAGTTCTCGCATCCTCATTTCCAAAGGTTGACTAAACCTCCCTCTGATACCAACTGTAGAGACCCAAAGCTTGACGTACATGGACATTACATTACTTTTGCAGAATACTTAGTACATAACAAAAACAGACACACAAGGACCGTAATAGTTTAGTGTCTTTGGAAACTCTGAATATAATCTTCTAATTATGGTGAAAGATCTTCAACATCTCCCATAAAGATCTTCCCCCTTTTTTTTCTTACCTAAAACCTTTCTTTATATCCGGGGGAAAAGAAAACATAAAATGGGTGAGCTCAAATTCCTATTAAGGGTAAACAAAGAGAACATAAAACAATCCATAAACATTTCAATGCAAAAACTTGAACATAAAATCTAAACATCAAAATCTTGAGCAAAGACATGAATCTTAAAGTACATAAGGAATATATCATAAGGGACCATCAATCATGATAATATAGCATGGGAATAAAACATGTAATTGTGGAAACCGTTAAGCACATGTTATGATTTCCATAATAGCCAAGGCATTGCTTCCAAGACCATCTTAGTGGACAAAGTCCCTTTTTGAATCGAGTTCACTCCCCGTTTCAGTCCTATAACACTGAACCAGATTAACTTACCGTTCTGGTCATGTCTATCTCATGAAATATAAATCTTTACCCAATGAATTTGAGGTAGATATAGGTCCCACCCATCTTATAATGATACCATTCTTATGTGTGCCACAAAATCAAAAAATCATACATCATTGCATAACCCATGTAATAAAAATGGGATTCTTAAACATCGTGACATCATAATAAAATTCCTATAAGATAAAGGAATTCATAAAAATAATTCCATCACAACATAATCAAATCAATGTAATAATAGGGATAAAAACATAACCATATACTATCTTAGATGGAAAATAATTTTGATAAAACACTTGAACTCGATTCTTGAGGAAAATATCCTTTCTATTTCAAAAACATTTTCCATTCTTAACATGTCATATAATTTTGAACTAAAAGAAGTAGATTAAAAATAAACTTGAAAACATGTAAAGTAATCTTCATGGAAATAATGTTATAAAAATCCATTCATGCATTATAAGTTAAAAACATTCTTCTCGTACTTTGGCTGGAAAAGTCAAAAAGTACCTCGTATGAAAAACAACAAAAGATTCCTTTCATATATTTTACTAAAAACTCACTGAAGTGTAAAATTGGACTTAAATATTTTTATAAGGGTATAAATATTACATATTGAGGAAACATGGATGTGGATGATAAATATTCCCTAGTAAATTCTGAAGTATAAACAATCTCAGATAAAATTGAGATTGTGAGATTGTCCCTTACCTTAAGTCTGATTTGCTTTGTATGTTTCCAAACCTACTGTATAATTATTTAAATAATGTCATTGATTTATTCTAGACTGATACTTATTTTTATGATATCATATATGGTCATATTCTTAGCTTCATATTAGTAATATTTCATTGTTACTTGTTATTCGGGTGTTTATTGCATTCTGTTCTTATGCGTGTTTTGTCGAATAAATTCATATTCTTATTTTTAGGTTATATATACCTCATTTCTAGAATGTTATTTGTGTAGTACATATCATATTTATTCACTCAATTAATTTATGTAATCATTATGCAATGAAAATCATGTAGAACGAGTCGCATCACATCGTGGAGACGATATTCCGTACGTACGCACGAGCGATGATATCGTTCCCATGATCGTGGAATTGTATTGGAGTGTATGTATACTATTTCAGAATTTATATCACTTTAAAATAATCATATATAGTTATTATTTACACCATTATACTCATCCAAGTAAGGTGGTGTTGGAAAATAGATTACACCACGGCGTGGAGACGGTATTCCGTACGTACTCACGCGCGGTGATTTCGTTTTCCATAGCATGGATAGATTGTGAAATAGGGTTGTTTGATACATATAATAACATATCAGTATATTAGTGATACTTATTTTATTACTTCATAATGAAACAACTAAAGAAGAATTAGTGGAAGAATAAATAAAGTTGAAAGAATCGGTAACGGACATTACCTCTTCTTTGAAGCGCCTCTTTGAGACCTCCTTTTAGGGAACTAAAATTGGTCTTTGAAGAAGCCCAGAACCTCTAGGATTTCTCTAGGGAAGTGTAGAAGAGAAATTGGCAGTGTTTGGACGAGATTGAAGGCTCAATGTGGTGTGATGAAGAGAGGGAGGAGGTACCCTTTTATAAGGGAGGAGAGGGGCACCTTTGGAATAACCAAAAATATTATTATATTATAAAGTCATATTCGGTTTTTAATAGCTCCAAATTGAGTTATTTCGAAGATAAGGTGGGTATGGGTCTAAATAATATCATCCAATATAATTTAGACAAGTTTAGGTTTCTAGTTTAACTTTATCATTTAGATTTTACTTTAAGTTAAATAATTTTTCTTTTATCGTGTCTTCTTGTTTTCTTACACTATAAGGTTAATAAACTTACTATAACAAGACAAAAGAACCCCAAGTTGTTTATTATTAATATATATAACCTTATCTAAGTCATTTGGCCGAACCTTGTATTTTTAGGAATAAAATAAAAATTAATAATATAATATTTGTTTTAAAAACTATTTTATGTCAATTTTGTCACTATTTGGTAATTGATTTTTGTGAAAATCATAACAGAATTATTAGTTCTAAAAAATTTAACTAAATCAATAATAACTTGTCATATTAACCTATTAAATTAGTGTAATTCATAAAAAGTCTCAAATTACATTTATTTGGGTATTTATAACATCAATTATATCTATATTTCATTAATAAAATAATTACTGAATCATGATTGTGTCATAAATAAATTAAATTATTTAATGTCTAAAAATTATAAATAAAACATCATTATGTAGGAAATCATTTTATCATTCTAATGAATATTTATAGTCGAATTTATATTATGTATAACTCTATATTAAAAATGATTTAGTTATTAAACTTTGATTTTAACTATTTTAACCCTTCTTTAAATAAATTAATAATAAATGTCCTAATCTAATCCATGTGGGCCTAAATGGTCATATATTATTCCTAATGTTTCTTTTGGTCGAATTAAACTTTTCTAATATAATTAGGACATGTTTTAGGGTAATAATAATATCATTTTTACCCTTAATTACCCTATTTACTTTTAACGGTGGTAAAAACAAGTAAAAAGTTACTATTCACCAAAAATTATTTTCATCTCATTGAACAAAATTTTAGTCCTTCATATTAACCGTGTCTCTCGTATTTTCAAAATTCCACTCACAGAAGCGGTAAAATTAAGTTTTATGTGAATTTTCGAATTCTCATAGGAGGTGGGTAAAAGACGGTGAAAAGTTCAATAAATTTTTTATATATCTAAAATTATTATAAAATAACTCTAATGACTTAAATTGAACTTATATAGGTATTATGTATCAATTTTGACCTAAAATAAATTTAAATAAAATAAATAATTATTTAAATAAAAAGTCGGTTTTTGAATAGTAACCCAGTGTTTTCACTATTCATCAAAAATTGAATGTTTTCAGAAAAATACCGAAAATCCACCCTAGGATAATTTCGATATTCTGAATCCAAAAATGAAGTCCATTTTGAATGATAAAATTTATAAAATTTCAAAACGTGGGTATTGCTATTCATAATGGCTAGTTTATATAACATATCATTGTTTAGCGAAACTCGGTATTGCGTACAACACACGCTCTCGTGGAAGGAGGTGATTGCATTTAATGAAATCCAAGTCAGGGATGCGTGTATTGCAGGCTCCTTTTGGTGTAGCATAAAACACAAGAAATTAATGAAATTAAAAATAATATTTTTCATAAAATCTCGGGGTGTTACAAGTGTTGTCGAGGAATAGTTCACTGAAATGGGGGTTCTATTCCTAAATCCAATGACCTGGTATAAGAATGTTGGTCCATATAGTAAGGTTTTGGATAAGTAAATTATGATAGGAATATGGTAGTAAGTGTGCATCCAAATTCATAATATATCATGAGACAAATTTATTATATGAAACAATATGTGTTCATAACAAGTTATTATTACTATTATTGTACCTTATCTCTTTTATATACTTGATCTGATTATAGAATAAACTCTTGTTCCTCAATTATTATTCACCTTTTTTGAGATAATTAACTATATGTTTTCACGTTAAGGGTATTCAAGAGTCTGTCCAGTTTTATAGGAATATGAGATTAGAAGATGTTGGGCCCTACAAAGGGGTTTGGATTATATCTGAGTATTACCAATCATAAGGAAATAAATAAATTCCATTTAATTCCATTCTTTAGTTATTAGTTTGGTACATATTTAGTCACATTATTGATAAGTAATTATTTGAATAAAAAGGGATTATTCAAAAAATATTATTCTTCAGGATTCATTTAATATTTAATTGGACTAATAAGTCACAATAATGACTCAAATATTATCATGTGAAATATATTTTATGTTAAAATAATGTGAAGAAATTTTAATGACATTTATAAGACAATTACTAGGTCATTTAATATAATTAATGGATTATTTTGATAGTTTTTTTACACAAGGGCCTATCGGAAATTTCATGGACAATAAACGTACATATATAAGACATGAGATGCCAAAATTCTAGGTAATATTAATTATCTATCTTTTCAGCATCTCTCTCAATTATATTTATAATTTTACAGTGATAATGAAGAGATTTTATCACCTCTATCCAAGTTCTTCATTCTTGATCGAAGGAACATTGTAACTTCCCCAACCTGGAGGCCACTAAACTAGTGCCCCGAGCCATGTAACCACATGACCTCAAGCACACCTCCCCATACACCAAAGTATTCTGACATGAAGTAAGGTTATAATATGTCACATGAGGAGACTATACCTGCTTTACTAGAGTAATCCACATCAGATAACATATAAAATAAAGTAAATGATATGAAATATACCATAAGAATACATTACTAACCATTTCCCAAATAGGGTACAAATCACCACCAGTAGATAAATATTTCATGTTATGATAATAGTGATAAGAGTTAAAAAACCCAGAATAATGATAAATAGTTTAATCCCCAAAATGGGTCCAAAATTAAATTTTGAGTCTTCATCCATGCACATCCCAAGCCTAAATCAACTCCTTAGCATAGGGCCTTTTCCCTTGTCCTGATCTACAACCAATAAATTTCTCAAGTACCCAATGGTAGCCAATGAAGGGTATTAGAAAACATTAGTTGTCCACCAACAATGGTGTTAAAAAATTATCCATTCTAAATAGATAGTGCTTTCAAGCAGTAAATAATTGACATGATAAGTAGAAGAAAACCCAGGTTCCATTAGTTAACAATATTCACTTTATAAATTTTCATCATTCGTTCCATGGGTTTGTAATTTACAGCATTTACACTATAGCATATGCCGGTAAAATACCACAAATGTCGGAATAAGTCAATTTCCCTATCTCAATAGGGATAACCATTTCATAAAAATATATCACACTTTCCTCGGAGCCTCAATCCAGGTAGTCTCATCAATTACATCACACTAACCTTGGAGCCTCAGTCTAGGTAGTCTCGTCCAATCCAACCATTATGGTCCAAGAGCATTAGTCTGACTCACGAACCTGTGCATTCTAAGGGTGGGGTTTAGAGCCTCATTCCAACCTGATAAGTGGGAGGACCATGATTCCTTTATCCCACGCCATCATTCCATGTCCACAAGAATATCTATTCATTTCTAACATATACCATAACAAAGATCATATGAAATCATCACACATAATGTTCACAATTTAAATTTCATTAAACACATAAAACATCATCAAACCTTAACCATTTGGTACATTTACCATTTACATAGCATATCCCATTTAACCCGTTTCCCATCTCATACCCTGAACCATTAATTATATTCAACATTTCCAAAAAAAATTACCCACTTAACCCATTTTTCAATTATCATTCACTAACCCATTTAATACATTCATTAATTCACAAGAATTTACCCGTTTAACTTGTTCATCATTTTAGATGAATTGAACAACTTAAACATTTCATGTAAAATTCATAAGTCAATGATAATATTCTATTTATTACATAAAACCCATTTCAAATTAATCCAACCAACCCCTTATGTCTTTATCAAGTCTAGACATAACTATCAACATTTAATTTTTAACTCAACAAATCATATCAACATATAGGTCATGGGATCTACTTTATCAAAATGAAATTCTAAAGATAACAATACTATTTTCCATGTTCTGGAATATTAGGACACCCCGTGGGTGGACCTAAATCAGTCTAATCCATCATCAATGTATCCTGTGGGGATTGTGAGGTGTTTAACTCAACATTTATCCAACCATTTTACCAAATATTACTAAAGGTATCGAATTCACAATAATCGGGATGTGATGCTCCACAATAAAAGTATAAATAGACCTCAAGATTATGGTATAATTTATAGACCACCAAACTCAATTCTGAAGACAATCACACACTGAACCATGTCCCTTGACTCAAGTTCAGACACCCTTATAAACACCATCAAATGATCTTTAGGAAAAATATGGTTTTAGGGAAGCAGAAGAATATGAGAAACTACACAAACCCAATCTAAAAAATTGAATAAAGTGGAGGATTAGAATCATCTTAAGCATCAATACACAACCAAAAACACTCCAAATGTCCTTGAATTAGTGGAGAATGACCCTTGGGTAGTATGGGGTGATTTCTTTCAACAAAAGGGTGGTAGGAAGAATAATTTCTAGAAATGGAGAGTTATATCACTTCAAGCCTGAGGTGGAAATTTGGTAAAATCATGCTTCCTAAGGGGGGCATGGTTTGGCCACATATTTTTTCAAATCAAGCACTAACCATACACCAACCTCTGTCCAAGAGGGGATCAAGTCATATAATTACATAGGGATCTCGCACGGTTTGACAAATCATGTGTCGACCATGCTGAAAAAATCTATCCAATGCCAAATGGTTTACACACCCAAAATGGATAGATTACTAAACCATGTATCTCCTCCTCCTAGAAATCAGAATTTGGGTTCTTGGTTACTATAAGGCCCCAGCCTTAAACCTTACTTAATCTTGAGTTATTAAAAGATTACACATTGAGGATATTTTCGGGTTTAGAGTTTTAGTGAATTAGATCATAAAACTTCCATTACATTCCACATATAAACAAAGTGGTTACATAAAGATAGTATTCTTCATTCCCATAAATGGAAAAAATATTTAAAATAAAACATGGATTCTTTATTGACACTTTTTTGACACTATCATCATATCATGTACCTTTCCCTTGACCTATGAAAAACATTTCAAAAAAACATGGGATGAGCATAAAAAGCTCAGTAAGGGATATAAAAATATGGAAAGGAAACATGGGTACATATATACATAAGAATGAAATCATACTTTACCCATAAAACATAATCACTTTAACATACCTCATCAAATCATGAATAAATCATAGAACTCATAAGACATAAAGGTAACTTGAGGCATTCATAACATTCTTACATTGGGAGTAACCCTCTTGGTTACGTTTGGAATACCCATAACAGTATATTCATTAAATCTCTTCGGAGAAACCTTAACGTTTCACTCCTTCACATTACCCAATGCATTGGAGAGCTATATCGGGCTCACCCGCCCTTAGTTTATCACGGAACCACCCGTCTTCATAATAATGCCCAAGAACCTCAACATAATCGTATCACATAAAACATGCATAAAGGAAACATAACATTTTCACATTTCAATCACAATATATCAATACAACACATTGATATAAAAACATTAAGAAAACCATTTTCCATACCCAAATAAAATAAAATTAAAACATGGTATTTATTTTTCTTTTAAAAAGAAGGTATGGCTTGTAGACGAAGCCGAAACTCAAATAACGGTCACAACGGCGGAGAAGTCGTTGTCGCCGCATACGTACGACAAAAACATTCCCTTTTGTCATTTAGTAAAACAATTCATATAAAAAATATTCCTTTTGGATAAACATAAAAGTCAAAGGGGTTTATACATCGTATAAAAGAAGGTTGTGTATAAAACAAAATATGCCTCAATGAAAGGAGATTGAGACGAAGTCCCATACCTCAGGTCCAACTTGACTCGATTGTTCTTTAATCTCCTGAATAATAAACTTGAGTTAATTTCTAATTGTTTAAGAACCTTTTCAAGTTCATTATTCCTTTTATATCACTTATTTCCATGTCATGAACAATATGTAATTATTTAAGTTAATAACGGTCGTTTTAACGATCATTGGTACTTGAGTCAAAAATAAGCCCTTTATAATTACAATTTGTTCATGTATCCATTATATCCAGAATGGTATTCATGATATAGATATCATATATTTCATATATATCCAGTACATTCATGCATTTATAATATTACATAATCTTTAGAGTTATGAAATGAAATGCACCGTTCATGGAGACGGTAAGCCGTACGTACGCATGAACGCTACTTTCTTTTCTATTTCGTATTTTATAGAATGGAATCATAATGATATAAAGGTATATTATAATTCCAGTATAATATCATATATAATATCATAGTTCCATCCTTTATACATCCCACATATGGTATTTAACGAATCAAATCACTTTGAGGGGGCGGTAATCCGCACTTCCTTAAATGAAGATATCGCGTTTACCCATAATGGAAACCATAAAGTTATGCCCAAAATGAAAAATACAGAATCTTAAGGAAAACATAAACATATTATATATCATATATAAATATAGTTACATCTTAATGGCCACCTTTGAATGTGTTAAAATAATTTTGAACAGTCATCGTTTTGGGAGGCATAAATTCACCATCCACGGAAACAGTATGTTCATTAACCATTAGATGTAGGTGTGTGTAAGTGTAGCTAGAATCCTTATTATAACAACATAATAGTATATTTAGGATAATGTATTTTTTACAAAAGAATATAATGAAAATAGTTTAGGGGGTTGGAGAAGCAAAATCAAACAAAAGGACTCAAACGAAGACATTACCATAAGATCGTGTAACTCTCTTAGATTTGAGCTCAAAGGCTTCCTTGGGAAGAATTCTGCCCCAAGTGAGGCTTCATGGAGTAATAGAGGGATGTGGAGAGACAAAATGGGCAGGGTTTTTCCGAGCCAAAGGCTTTGGGAGTGTGGGTAATGAGGTAGAGGTGGGGGCCTTTTATAAGAGGAGAGGAGGGGTACTCTTGGAAACTAAAGATAGGTTTCTTTATTTTAAAATGAGTTTCGGATTGAAAAGGTCCCACATTGATATAATTCTAGGATACGGTGATACGGGTTCTAAATCCACTAATCCAATTGGTTTTGTCCATGTGTAGGTCTTATATTTTACATTATCTTTCCATTTTATTTAAATCGTTAAATAATGAGGTTATCGCTGCATCATCATGATGTCATAAATAATTTAATTTATATAATGTCTAAAAACTATAAAAAACTACTATGATTTACTAAATCTTTTTAGATTTTTAATGAATATTTATAGTCAAAAATCAGACTTGTATAACCCCATGTAAAAATTGTTTTAGTAAAATAACTCATGTTTTTGTCATTTTTACTTTAACATTAAATAAAAAGTTATTTATGTCATTTCCCAACCAAAGCGGCTCCATGGGGTCCCCAAGTTGACCCATTGCTTGTCTTGGTCGGCAATGACACATCCAATAAGGTTAGGACATGTGTCTAGGTCATTTCATTTTATTAAACCATTATTCTTACCTTAAACTACACTAATTACCTCTAATCGCGATTAAAAACATAATAAGTTACTATTCGCCAAAAAATTATTATAATCTCATTGAACCACATTTTACTTCTTAATGAAAACCATTTATGTCGGATTTTTGAAATTCAAAACAAAAGGATGGAAAAATTTCATTTAAACGAAAAATCCGTTTTTATAAGTACCACTTAGTGGTTTCACTATTCATCAAAAATTGAAGATTTTCAGAAAATTACCAAAAATTCACCATAAGCTATATTTGATATTACAAATTCAAAAATGAAGTCTATTTTAAAAAATTCAAAACATATAAGTCACATTAATTCATTTAATAATTAATTCCCACTGTCATGACAAATAGCGTGTTTTTATGAAACAATAAGTATCAAAAGATTGACACTAGTTTAAGTCCAATTTCAAAGTGAAATTGATTCCAACGACCACCATTGGATTAAATGGTAAAAATATATTCTAATTTCACTTCAAAACCAATTAAAAAGATAATATAATCATAAAAATAAATTAGATTTAAAAGCAATTTTGATGTAAAGTGAAGTATTTTTCACTATTCATTAAAAAATGAACATTGTCTGAAAAATACCAAAAATTCACACAAAGTAAATTTTGATGTCCCAATCATAAAGAATAAGTTTATTTTGACAAAAATGGCTTATAAAATTTTCAAAAGATAGATTTAAAAAGGGTTTTCCATCAAAAGGCAGTAAAACAATCTTTTTAAAAAATATTAATGTATTCCATGCTTAAGATTGTATTTATTTTCATTTTAAGCCTCTAAAACACTATATAATTAATTAATAGACATAGATAAAAATATATATTATTCATTACTTACTTGGGATATTACATCCTTCCCACATTTAGAAAATTGTGTCCCCTAAATTTATTTAATTATCGAATAAATGGGGGTACTTATCCCTCATTGCATTTTTAGATTCCCATGTTGCCTCTTCCATCATGTGGTTTTTCCACAAAACCTTTACCTGATTAATCACCTTATTCCGTAACACTTGCTCCTTGTGGTCAAGAATATGGACCGGTTGTTCCTCATAAGATAGGTTCTCTTCCAACTGAACTACCTCTGGACTCAAAACATGAGATGGATCTGGCATATACTTTCTCAACATCGAAACGTGAAAAACATTGTGTACCTGAGATAAACTCAGAGATAAAGCCACCTGGTATGGAACTGATCCAACTCTCTCCAGAATTTCATATGGTCCAGTAAACATTGGAATCAACTTTCCTTTCTTGTAACATCCCATGTAATTAATTAATAATAGATATTTTTATCTATGTCTATTAATGATTAAGATAGTGTTTTAGAGGCTTAAAATGAAAATAAATACAATCTTATGCATGGAATACACTAATATTCTTAAAAGATTGTTTTACTGCCTTTTGATGGAAAACCCTTTTTAAATCTATGTTTTGACAATTTTATAAGCTATGTTTGTCAAAATAAAATTATTATTTATGATTGGGACATCAAAATTTACTTTGTGTGAATTTTTGGTATTTTTCCGATAAAGTTCATTTTTTAATGAATAGTGAAAAATGATGTATTTTAATTCATAACCTCTTTTTAATATAATTTATTTATATGATTATATTATCTTTTGAATTGGTTTTGAAGTGAAATTAGAATATATTTTTACCATTTTATCCAATGGTGGTCATTGGAATCAATTTCACTTTGAAATTGGACTTAAACTAGTGTCAATCTTTTGATACTTATTGTTTCATAAAAACACGCTATTTGTCATGACAGCGGAAATAAATTATTAAATTAATTAACGTTACTTATATGTTTTGAATTTTTTAAAATAGACTTCATTTTTGAATTCAGAATATCAAATATATCTTAGGGTGATTTTTTGGTAATTTTCTGAAAAACTTCAATTTTTGATGAATAGTGAAACCACTAAGTGGTACTTATAAAAACTGATTTTTCCGTTTAAATGAAATTTTTCCATCATTGTGTTTTGAATTTCAAAAATACAACATACATGGTTGTCATTAATAAGTAAAATTTGGTTCAATGGGATTAAAATAATATTTGGTGAATAGTAACTCCTAAGTTCTTAATCGCGATTAGAGGTAATTAGTGTAGTTTAAGGTAAGAGTAATGTTTTAATAAAATGAAATGACCTAGACACATGTCCTACCATTATTGGATGTGTCATGGCCGACCCATAAAAGCCATGGTTCATCTTGGGGACCCCATGGAGCCACTTTGGTTGGGAAATGACATAAATATCTTTTTATTTAATGTTAAAGTAAAAATGACACAAACATGAGTTATGTTACTAAAACAATTTTTGTATAGGGTTATACAAGTTATAGTTTTGACTATAAATATTCATTGGAAAGCTAAAAATATTTCTTACATCATATTATTTTTTTTATAATTTTTAGACATTAAATAAATTAAATTATTTATGACATCATGATGATGAAGCGATGACCTCATTATTTAATGATTTAAATAAAATGGAAAGATAATGTAAAATCTAAGACCTAAACATGGCCAAAACCAATTTGATAAGAGTATTTAGAACCCTTATCACATTATCCTATAATTATATCAATTTGGGACCTTTTAAATCCTATACTCATTTTAAAATTAAGTAACTTATCATTGCTTTCCAAGAATGCCCCTCCTCTCCTCTTATAAAAGGCCCCCACCTCTACCTCCTTACCCACACTTCCAAAGCCTTTGGCTCGGCCAACCCCTGACATTTTGTCTCGCCACTTCCCTCTCTTACTCCTTGAAGCCTCACTTTGGGCAGAAGTCTTCCCAAAGAAGCCTTTGAGCTCAAACCAAAGGGAGTTACCCGATTTTAAGGTAATGTCTTCTTTTGAGTCCTTTTGTTTTATTTTGCTTCTCCAACACCATAAACTCTTTTTATTCTTTTCTTTTGTATCAACTAGATTATCCTCAATATATTATGATGTTGTTATAATATGGATTCGAGCTACACATACACACACCTACATCTAATGGTTAACGAACATACTGTTTCCGTGGATGGTAAATTTATGCCTCCCGAAACGATGATTGTTCAACATTATTTTAACACCTTCAAAGGTGGCCATTAAGATGTCACTATATTTATATATGATATATAATATGTTTATGTTTTCCTTAAACTTATTTTTTTTCTTTTTGGGTATACCTTTATGGTTTCCATTATGGGTAAACGCGATATCTTCCTTTAAGGAAGTGCGGACTACCACCCCCTCAAAGTGATTTGATTCGTTAAATACCATATGTGGGATGTATAAAGGATGGAACTATGATATTATATATGATATTATATATGATATTATACTGGAATTATAATATACCTTTCTATCATTATGATTCCATTCTATAAAATACGAAATAGAAATGAAAGTAGCATTCATGCGTACGTACGGCTTATTGTCTCCATGAACGGTGCATTTCATTTCTTACCTCTAAATGATTATGTAATATTATAAATGCATGCATGTACTGGATATATATGACATATATGATACCTATATCATGAATACCATTCTGGATATAATGGATACATGAACAACTTGTAATTATAAAGGGTTTATTTTTTACTCAAGTACCAATGATCGTTAAAATGACCGTTATTAACTTAAATAATTAAATAGTGTTCATGACATGGTAATAAGTGATATAAAAGGAATAATGAACTTGAAAAAGGTTCTTAAGCAAGTAGAAAGTATCTCAAGTTTATTATTCAGGACATTAAAGAACGATCGAGTCATGTCGGACCCGAGGTATGGGACTTCGTCTCAATCTCCTTTCATTGAGGCATATTTTGTTTTATACACAACCTTATTTTATACGGTGTATAAACCCCTTTGACTTTTACGTTTATTCAAAAGGAATATTATTTTATACGAAGCGTTTACTAAATGACAAAAGGGAATGTTTGTGTCGTACGTATGCGGCGACAACGACTTCTCCGCCATCGTGACCGTTATTTGAGTTTCGGATTCCTCTACAAGCCATACCGTTTTTTTAAAGAAAAATAAATACCATGTTTTACTTTTCATTTATTTTGGTATCGAAAATGGTTTTCATAATGTTTTATATATCAATGTGTTGTATTGATATCTTGTGATTGAAAGGTGGGAATGTTATGTTTCCTTTATGCATGTTTTATGTGATATGATTATGTTGAGGTTCTTGGGAATTATTATGAAAACGGGTGGTTCTGTGATATACTAAGGGCGGGTGAGCCCGATATAGCTCTCCAATGCATTGGGTAACGCAAATGAGTGAAACGTTAAGGTTTCTCTGAAGAGATTTAGGGAATATACTATGATGGGTATTCCAAATGTAACCAAGAGGGTTACTCCCTACGTAAGAATGTTATGAATGCCTCAAGTTACCTTTATGTCTTAGGATTTCTATGATTTATTCATGATTTGATGAGGTATGTGGAAGTTCTTATGTTTTATGGGTAAAGTATGATTTCATTCTTATGTATATATGTAACCATGTTTCCTTTACATATTTTTATATACCTTACTGAGCTTTTTATGCTCATCCCAAGTTTTATTGAAATGTTTTTCACAGGTCTAGGGAAAGGTACATGATATGATGATAGTGTCAAGGAAGTGTCAAGAAAGAATCCATGTTTTATTTTAAAAATGTTTCCATTGATGAGAAAAAAGAATACTATCTTTATGTAACCACTTTGTTTATATGTGGAATGTAATGCAAGTTTTATGATCTAATTCTCTAAAACTCTAAACCTGAAAAGATCCTCAATGTGTAATCTTGTAATAACTCAAGATTAAGTAAGGTTTAAGGCTGGGTCCTTATATTTCTTACCAAATCTCATCACACTTTTCCAAGGAGAAACCTTGAGATAAACATGATCACCTACCTCGAAAGATAGATCCTTCCTTCGGTTATCCGCATAACTCTTCTGCCTGCTCTGAGCTGTTCTCATGTGCTTCTGAATCAGCTGAACTTTTTCTGCCATCTCTTCTACCAATTCTGGTCCCATCAACTTCCTTTCACCCACTTCATCCCAGAAAGCTGGATTTCGACACCGCTTCCCATATAATGCCTGAAATGGTGCCATCTGTATACTGGAATGAAAACTGTTATTATATGAAAATTCAACCAAAGAATGTTGTTGGTCCCAACTTCCCGGATAATGCATAGAAAAATATCGTAGCATATCCTCCAAGGTCTGAATTGTTCTCTCTGACTTTCCATCTTATTGAGGATGAAATTTTGTACTAAAATTTAATTCAGTACCCAATGACTTCTGAAGGCCTTTCCAAAAGTTAGAAGTGAACCTGGGATCACGATCATATACAATGGAGAGAGGAACTCCATGTAACCTGACTATCTCTGTAAGATACAAACGGGAAAGTTGATCTAGGGAAAAAGTATCTCGTATAGAAAGTAAATGAGCAGATTTAGTCAAGCGATCAACAATAACCAAGATTGCATTATTACCTCGAGATGTCTTCGGTAATCCCACAACAAAGTCCAGGGATATCTTTTCCCATTTCCACTCTGGAACTGGTAAAGGATAAAGCATCCCTTTAGGTAACTGCCACTCTGCTTTAACCTACTGAAAAGTCAAACACTTCACAGTAAAATCAGCAATATCCCTTTTCATTCCATCCCACCAGTAATACTTCTGCCGATCTCTGTACATCTTAGTACTGCCAGGATGAACTGCAAACGGAAAACTATGAGCTTCACATAACAACTCTCTCTTCAACTGTGAATCACAAGGCACACACAATCTCTTCCCAAATCTCAAAATGCAATCATTATCAATGTTGAATTCAGGCAACTTACCTTTCTGAACCAGCTCTACCTTTTTCTGCAACTCGCTGTCTTGCTTCTGTACTTGCTTGATTCTGTCTGATAGAGACGATTTCGCTGATACCTGAAACAAAACAGAAGGAATTCCTGCACCAACAACTTCTTTGCCAAAGTTCATCAAATCAAAAACCAAAGGAACTCGTTCCAAACGTAGAATGGTTAATGAAGCATTACTTTTTCGACTCAAAGCATCGGCCACTTTATTTTCTTTTCCCGGATGGTAGTGAATTGTATAATCATAATCCTTGATTAATTCCAGCCATCTCCTCTCTCTCATGTTCAATTCTTTCTGAGTGAATATATACTTTAAACTTTTGTGATCAGTATATATTTCACACTTTACTCCATACAAATGATGCCTCCAAATTTTTAAAGCAAAAACAACAGCAGCTAATTCCAAATCATGTGTAGGGTAATTTACCTCATGAGTTTTCAACTGTCGTGAAGCATAAGCAATTACCTGATCATTCTGCATTAGGATGCAACCAAGTCCTTTCAATGAAGCATCACTGTAGATAACAAACTCACCATTCCTAGAAGGTAGTGCCAAAACTGGAGCATTCACCAATATTCTTTTCAATTCCTGAAAAAAATCATCACATTCTTTTGTCCAGATAAACTTAACACCCTTCCAAGTTAGCTTAGTCATTGGACTAGATAACCGTGAAAATTTTTTAACAAACCTTCAGTAATATCCTGCCAAAACAAGGAAGCTACGAATCTCAGTTACACTTGTGGTTCTTCGCCAGTCTTCCACAACTTTTGTTTTTGCAGGATCAATTGTTATCCTATCTATAGAAATAATGTGACCAAGGAATGAAATTTGTTGCAACCAAAACTCACACTTGCTGAATTTCCCATACAATTTCTTTTCTTTTAAGGTTTGCAAGATAACCCTTAAATGTCTTTCATGCTCCTCTTTACTTTTATAAAACACCAAAATATCATCAATGAAAACCACCACAAACTTATCCAATAACCCACAGAAAATTCTATTCATTAAGTCCATGAATACAGCAGGTGCATTGGTTAGCCCAAAAGGCATTACTACAAATTCATAATGGCCATATCTTTTATGAAACACAGTCTTCAAAACATCTTCTTCTTTTACCTTCACCTGATGGTACCCCGATCTCATGTCAATATTTGAAAAATACTGAGCTTCCTGGAGCTGATCAAACAAATCATCGATATGAGGCAAAGGATATTTGATCTTTAACAGTGATATTATTCAAGGCTCTATAATCAATGCATAGTCTTATAGAACCATATTTATTTTTAACAAATAAAACAGGAGCACCCCATGGTGATGTGATAGGTCGAATGAATCCTTTCTCTAATAAATCTTGCAATTGATCCTTCAACTCTAAAATTTCAATTTGAGCCATTCGATAAGGGGGTTTTGAAATTGGATTTGCATCAGGAACTATGTCAATAGTAAACTCAACTTCCCGATCTGGTATTATTCCAGGCAACACATCAGGAAAAACATCAAGATACTCATTTACCACTGGCACATCATTAATCTGAATAGTTCCTTTATTTTCAACGATGTGTGCAAGGTAAAATTCATTTCCATCTTTTACATGTTTCTTGGCCTCTTGATAAGTTATCGACACTAAGAGTTCATTATTGTACAGAAACTAAAAGTATTTCTAAAAAGAAACTTCTTTAGCTCTATAGTCAATCTTAGAATGGTAAATAGAGAGCCAATCCATACCCAGGATAACATCAAACTCTACTAGAGGAAGAACAATAAGGTTTGCAAGTAGGGTCTTTCCACAGATAAGGATAGGAAGATTCTTATAAATTCTTTTTGCCTCAACATTTCCCCCAGTTGTTTTTACCAAAATCCCAGGAGTCATTTCTTGAGATGGTATTCGCATTTTACTAGAAAAGGTTTCAGAGATGAAAGAATGTGTAGACCCCGAATCAAACAACACATTGGCATAATCTGAAAAAACAAACAAAGTACCTGATACAACTTCATTTGACGGCCTGACATCTGCTGACGTAGTTGCAAAGGACTTCACCACCCCTTTCTACTTGTAGTCTAACTGCTTCCCATCACCCAATCTTTTTGTCGGACACTCGTTTGCATAGTGACCCATCTCATTGCACTTATAACATTTCACTAACGGTAAATCAAATTTGGTCTTACCATCACCATGATCTTTTTCAGTGCAATCACGAGCCTTATGTCCCATCTTACCACATCAATATCACTTTCCAGAATTCAGAAGACATTCCCCAGCATACCTTTTGCCACATTTATCACAAACTGGAAACATAGTTTTCTTACCATCAGACTTTTTTGAAGAATTCTTACCTTTCTCCTGCCACCTCGGTCTCTTCATCTGTTGGTTGTTATAGAACACTTAATCATCGGCAAACTCCATTCCCACCTTCTCAGCACATCGAACAAGCTTTTCATAACTTTTAAACTCACAAGAAGCTAATGCCCTTTGATATTTTGGCTTTAATCCTGAGTAAAAGCGATTGATTTTACTATCAAGGTCTCCGATAAAATTTGGAGCATACCTTGCCAATCGAGTGAACATTTCTTCAAAGGCACCCACTCAGTCTTCCTCTTGCCTCAATTCCAAGAATTTCTTTTCCATCCTAAGTCGAATAGACTTAGGAAAATACTTCTCAAGAAACATACCTTTGATTTCATCCTATTCTAGAGCATCAATCTCATCAGCGTCCCTGATATTTTTAACCATCGACCACCACTGATCTGCTTCACCCTCCAAACAAAAAATTGCAAGACTAACCTTTTGATTGTCTGAACACCCCATGACATTGAAAATCTTCTCCAGTGATTTAATCCACCCTTTAGCTAACACAGGGTCAGATGATCCTCTGAATGATGGGGGATGTTGCCTCATGAAATGTTCCACCACTGACATGTTCGTCTGCGGTTGATCTGGCTGATCTCGTGCATGGATACCACCGCCATTTATCGCTAGAGTCAACTGCGCCATTACTGCAACAAACTGTTCATTTCCAATTCCGACCATCTAAGGATACTGATTCAGAAGGTTATTTCCTTTTGCATGCCTTCCTAGCACTGCTTCCCGGTTTCCTCTACGGAAAACCATTCTGAACAAACATGTCTTAGATGAAGCAGTATGGTAATCTTCAAATGGTATATCATTTCAATTTGACCATAAAAAAATATTTTTGGATAATCATTTAATATAATTATAACTCCTAACGTTATCTAAACAGACCTCTGATACCAACTATAAGGCCCCAGCCTTAAACCTTACTTAATCTTGAGTTATTACAAGATTACACATTGAAGATCTTTTCGGGTTTAGAGTTTTAGAGAATTAGATCATAAAACATGCATTACATTCCACATATAAACAAAGTGGTTACATAAAGATAGTATTCTTCATTCCCATCAATGGAAACATATTTAAAATAAAACATGGATTCTTTCTTGACAATTCCTTGACACTATCATCTTATCAAGTACCTTTCCCTTGACTTCTGAAAAACATTTCAAAAAAACATGGGATGAGAAAAAAAAACTCAGTAAGGGATATAAAAATATGAAAAGGAAACATGGGTACATATATACATAAGAATGAAATCATACTTTACCCATAAAACATAAGCACTTTAATATAACTCATCAAATCATGAATAAATCATAGAAATCATACGACATAAAGGTAACTTGAGGCATTCATAACATTCTTACGTAGAGAGTAACCCTCTTGGTTACGTTTGGAATACCCATCACAGTATATTCCCTAAATCTCTTCGGAGAAACCTTAACGTTTCACTCATTTGCATTACCCAATGCATTGGAGAGCTATATCGGGCTCACACACCCTTAGTTTATCACGGAACCACCCGTCATCATAATAATGCCCAAGAACATCAACATAATCGTATCACATAAAAAATGCATAAAGGAAACGTAACATTTCCACCTTTCAATCACAAGATATCAATATAACACATTGATATAAAAATATTATGAAAACCATTTTCAATACGAAAAGAAAATAAAATTAAAACATGGTATTTATTTTTCTTTTAAAAAGAAGGTATGGCTTGTAGAGGAAGCCGAATCTCAAATAACGGTCACGGCGGCGGAGAAGTCTTTGTCGCCGCATACGTACGACAAAAACATTCCCTTTTTTCGTTTAGTAAAACGCTTCGTATAAAAAATATTCCTTTTGGATAAAAATAAAAGTCAAAGGGGTTTATACACCATATAAAAGAAGGTTGTGTATAAAACAAAATATTCCTCAATGAAAGGAGATTGAGACGAAGTCCCTTACCTCGGGTCCGACTTGACTCGGTCGTTCTTTAATCTCCTGAATAATAAACTTGAGTTAATTTCTACTTGTTTAAGAACCTTTTTCAAGTTCATTATTCCTTTTATATCACTTATTTCCATTTCATGAACACTATGTAATTATTTAAGTTAATCACGGTGGTTTTAACGATCATTGGTACTTGAGTAAAATATAATCCCTTTTTAATTACAAGTTGTTAATGTATCCATTATATCAAGAATGTTATTAGTGATGTAGATATCATATATTTCATATATATCCAGTACATTCATGCATTTATAATATTACATAATCATTTAGAGGTAAGAAATGAAATGCACCGTTCATGGAGACGGTAAGCCGTACGTACGCATGAACGCTACATTCATTTCTATTTTGTATTTTATAGAATGGAATAATAATGATATAAAGGTATATTATAATTCCAGTATAATATCATATATAATATCATAGTTCCATCTTTTATACTTCCCACATATGGTATTTAACGAATCAAATCACTTTGAGGGGGCGGTAGTCCGCACTTCCTTAAATGAAGATATCGCGTTTACCCATAATGGAAACCATTAAGGTATGCCCAAAATGAAAAATACAGAGGCTTAATGAAAACATAAAAATATTATATATCATATATAAATATAGTGACATCTTAATGGCCACCTTTGATGGTTTTAAATGAATTTTGAACAATCATCGTTTCGGGAGGCATAAATTCGCCATCCACGGAAATAGTATGTTCGTTAACCATTAGATGTAGGTGTGTGTAAGTGTAGCTCGAATACTTATTATAAAAACATCCTAGTATATTAAGGATACTGGAGTTGTTACAAAAGAATATAATAAAAAGAGTTTAGGGGGTTGGAGAAGCAAAATCAAACAAAAGGACTCAAAAGAAGACATTACCTTAAAATCAGGTAACTCTCTTAGATTTGTGCTCAAAGGCTTCCTTGGGAAGACTTCTGCCCAAAGTGAGGCTTCAAGGAGTAAGATAGGGATGTGGACAGACAAAATGGTCAGGGGTTGGCCAATCCAAAGGCTTTGGGAGTATGGGTAATGAGGTAGAGGTGGGGGCCTTTTATAAGAGGAGAGGAGGGGCACTCTTCGAAAGTAAAGATAAGTTTCTTTATTTTAAAATGAATTTCGGATTAAAAAGGTCCCACATTAATATACTTCAAGGATAAGGTGATAAGGGTTCTAAATAAACTCATCCAATTGGTTTTTTCCATTTTTAGGTCTTAGATTTTACATTATCTTTCCATTTTATTTAAATCGTTAAATAATGAGCTCATCACTGCATCATCATGATGTCATAAATAATTTAATTTATTTAATGTATAAAAATTAGAAAAAAACTACTATGATGTAGTAAATCCTTTTATATTTATAATGAATATTTATAGTCAAATATCTGACTTGTATAACCCCATGTACAAATTGTTTTAGTAAAGTAACTCATGGTTGTGTCATTTTTACTTTAACATTAAATAAAAAGTTATTTATGTCATTTCCCAACCAAAGTGGCTCCATGGGGTCCCTAAGTTGACCCATGGATTGTCTTGGTCGGCCATGACATATCCAATAAGGGTAGGACATGTGTCTAGGTCATTTCATTTTATTAAAACATTATTCTTACCTTAAACTCCACTAATTACCTCTAATTGCGATTAAAAACTTAATAAGTTACTATTCACCAAAAAATTATTATATTTTCATTGAACCGCATTTTACTTCTTAATGACAACCATGTATGTCAGATTTTTGAAATTAAAAACACAACGATGGAAAAATTTCATTTAAACGAAAAATCAGTTTTTATAAGTTCCACTTAGTGGTTTCACTATTCATCAAAAATTGAAGTTTTTCAGAAAATTATGAAAAATTCACGCTAAGCTATATTGGATATTCCGAATTCAAATATGAAGTCTATTTTACAAAATTCAAAACATATAAGTCAAATTAATTAATTTAATAATTAATTCCCGATGTCATGACAAATAGCGTGTTTTTATGAAATAATAAGTATCAAAAGATTGACACTAGTTTAAGTCCAATTTCAAAGTGAAATTGATTCCAACGACCACCATTGGATTAAATGGTAAAAATATATTCTAATTTCACTTCAAAACCAATTCAAAAGATAATATAATCATATAAATAAATTAGATTAAAAAGCATTTTTGATGTAAAATGCAGTATTTTTCACTATTCATTAAAAATGAACATTGTCTGAAAAATACCAAAAATTCACACAAAGTAAATTTTGAAGTCCCAATAATAATGAATAAGTTTATTTTGAAAAACATGGCTTATAAAATTGTCAAAAGATAGATTTAAAAATGGTTTGCCATCAAAAGGCAGTAAAACAATCTTTTTAAAAAATATTAGTGTATTTCATGCTTAAGATTCTATTTATTTTCATTTTAAGCCTCTAAAACAATATCTAATTAATTAATAGACATAGATAAAAATATCTATTATTCATTACTTACTTAGGATGTTACAGTTAGATTTAACTATGTGCCAACTGTGCAACAAGCACATGATGGACAATTTTCTTCAATATATTGGGTCCCAAACCCCCAAAACACACATGAGGACCCTCAAACACATAGTAGACATTTAATTGACCATAATTAAAGGATTAAAAACAAATTAATAAAGGAATTATCTTCATGATTCCCTATATATTACAGCATTCACAGCTTATAATGGTTTCTTCTCAAGTCACACTCCCAGGAATCACTAAGCTCCCAAGGAAAAGAGATTGGGATACATGGCTCTCATATTCATCTATATCCCTTAGGCATTCTCCTAAAAATTATGAAGATTCCCAAAATATCGAACAAAATTTACAGTCTTTATTTGAATGAAATTCTCATTATGATCCAAAAAATGAACAAGATTCTCCCCAAAATACACATTAACATGAAACCATACATCAACCACCATAACTCCATAGGGAAGCCTTGGAAACACTTCCAAAAACACTACACAATGAAACCTATTACATAGCATCATACCCTAATGTTAGATTTAATCATCACCCCATCAGACTAGTTCTCATGTCCCATATCACAAGGCACCATTATACCCATCATTGAAAACATTAATGGTGACCAAAACTTCACACCACCGGTAAAAAACATTGGAATTTACCTCCCACATTTGGATACCTATATTCATCCAAAACTCAGGGCCCAACAATCCCATTCAACAATCGAACATCCAAACATACACAAAAAACCCTAGGTACTAAACCGGCCAAACATGAGTTAAAGCTTTTTGTCTCGGTAAAATGACCAAATTGTTACCTACTTGAGTCTATCCAACCAGAAGCACTAGTCACGTCACCAACCAACCACTATCTTGTTGGGGTGCTCTTCAACCCACAATTTAGCTTATCCACACTAGATTATAGTTGTGAAACCTCCTCTATCAAAAAATACCACTACAATGTAAACTCAACATTCACAACATACCTGATATGTTCCCAAATCACCATGTAGGATCATCCCTAAGGACTTAACCCTGTATAGGAATCTACCCTTTTCTTTGAAACGAACCTGTATGACATTCTTAAAAAAATTCATTTTATACATAGAATTACATTACCTCAATCAATTATGACTTCACTTCCAAAAATCAATTTCCACAACAAACATCAAACTATTTGTGGGTCCCCACTTGCCACATCTATTCCTTTTTTCATATCATGTCGAACCGCCCATGACTGGATTTTCCTATAACATCCATCTTCCGCTATTGGCATGCTACACCTTTTTCACCTTTCCAAGGCTCTTACTGATATTATTCATATCATTATCATCCAATGTAGTTTCTTGGGCCATTCGATGACATTTTTATAATTCTACCACCACAACATCCACTAACATCCAAACCATCATCGTGCTCCACCACACCCATCTACATTCCTAACTCAAGCACTCCTACCATCCATACACAGAATACAGAAAATTATTTTCACACTCAAACCCATTCCAAAATTTGAAACATACCATTCACTCCAAAATAACAAGTAAATTTGTTTTAAAACTCACCACATTCATCCCTTGATCCTATCCTAGTCGGGCATTCACTAGATGAATTATTCTAGAAACGTATAGCTTTACTATTGTTATGAAACTACATCAAAAGGATAAGATGAATTTACACTTAAAGACATTCCAAGGTCACCTAAAGACACCTACCCTAGTCCATTCTTGATTTTATGTAATCATAGAACCCAACCTACCTTGCCACAAATCATTGTCATGTATTATTGTGTCCGTCAAAAATTTAACACAAGAATATCATATTTCCATTGGATACCCCCTAAACCCAAATCCAATATCTAGATCATTCAACCACCACATTCAATGAACACATGTCCTATTCTAGGGAACCCAATTTGGACTTCATAGATTTATCATTAGCATCCTGAGGCCACCACATCAGTCCACACATTACTCTACAGATCCAGGATTGACATATCACTCCACACCTTAAGTGTTTAATTACCATCTCCTTAATCAAATAATTCCAGCAGCTAAGGTTCACACTTGGATCAAAAATAATAAAATAAATAATTAGACATGTTTTCTAGGTTTTCCAAGATTAACTTAACGACCATCACTCGATACCCATTACTGACATCCATGAATAGAACCAATGCTTTTCATTGACACTCATCTCATCCTGATAAAATCACCCATAAACAATATATGGAGTACATCCCAGCATCCAAATCCCCATATACCACCCCATGAGCGTAAACTTTTTGATGTCCCACATCCATCCAAAATATATTCATGTCACCTAGCGTAATGTCAGAGCTTCCTTAGCATACCCAGGATGATGTCAAATGTGGGGATTTGTCATCACTAGATAAAAGTATGCTAGTATGCTGTTGGAAGAAACTTTCAAATGTTATTCATCATCAATGTCACCTATCACTAAGGGACCCCATGACCAGAAATGAATTTTAGGCTTCCCTACCTACGCACATCTCATCATCACTTAACCAACACTCCTCATGCGTGATTGCCAACCAGGCCTCACTACCTCTCCATGACCGTCCTCTAAAAAGTCCTGGACCAATGTTTCCCTAGGCACTAATTCCACCAAACCACTCATGTTCTTTTAGAATGACCCTGGAACATAAGAACTGAAATACAATGGTCCACTAAACCAATCAAATCGAAAGATCTATCACATAGCCATGATTCCCACTTTGGTTTTATATAGGATGACAGGTTATTATTTCAAGTCACATGTTCTTCTATCCAGATCAGAACAACAACTTACTAGTGTGTGCCCAAATCTTGACCTCATTAGAGTTCTCATGGTCTCACACCATTCTACGACCATACACATAAACCGAATTTCGATTTTTCATTCCAAGCATATTCATAGCCTAGTTGAATTCCCTCTTTTTCACCTGAACGTGATTTTTAGTCCATCAATCCCATCATCCTCAAGGGATTCTCTAAATTCCACTCAATAACTACAAAATTCAAGAAAATAAGCCCTACCATGTTACCACCCTCACCTCGGGTTTCACCTTCATAATAAAAGAATCTAACCATGTATCAATCACCCTTATCTCATCTGCCCAATATAAAAATAGAGGCTTCCATTAATCATCATCTAAACATACGAGTGAGACATCTGAACAATATAACCCTTATAAACTAACCATAAAACCAACCACAAGCACTAATGTTCCCTTATCAAAGAACCAGGTCACAACTATACAATTTACCAAAAAATTATAGTACTCGTTATGTGTAAATTCCACCATAGGGGCTTCACCCCAACTTTGTATTCTCGGGAACCTGCAACACTAGTCTATCCTCCAATGATGTCACTCTCAATTTTTTCTAAAATTTCCACTCATTATCTCAACTTGAGCCGCTTATCCCAAAACCATTGACCTTCCCACTTACCCCTCCATGAAAATAAACACTTTTCCTAATCCAAAACATATATTAATGCCTCACGCATAAAGTAACATTAAAAAAATGGCCTACCACTCTCATGGGTCGCACTTCAGGATCGAACAGTTCCAACATACCATCTAGGTTTAAGGGTAATAAATCACTAGGCCCTATCTCTAGGCCATATATACCAATCCTCGAATAAGTCTCTACTCATGGGTGTGTCTCCTTCCTCTATTTTGTAACACTTCATCCAAAGAACAATGAAAAACATTCACACTAGTTTATACACCAAGCATACTCATACACACATATCGGCACCACGATCCAAAACCCCCCACTCTAGGGTCCAAAACACAACTCGTGTGTTCTAAACCCACATAGTTCACCACAACCAAAGAAAAAATAATAATAATGACAAATCCAAAAAACTCATTCTGAACTCCAATGTGTTACCCATACACTGACAACCAAAAATGGATCCCACTTTCAATTTATTTGGAAATATCTCAAAACCTCTAGGTCACATCCCAACTAAAAGAACAATAAAGAACACCCCTTTATCCACAGATTGAGTCTAATCAATGTCTCCTGAAATATAATCATGATCCCATACTGTGGTAATCCCACTACCCAAACCACCCATTAATAGGGCTAGATAAGAAACACAAGGAATTATAAAAAATGTTCTCCCACTAAATTACATTATTACAAATTCTTTTTTAATTAAATTCAACATTTTGAAAACCAAAAGGTTAACTCATTAGAATTTTCTATTTCCAAAAAAAAATTTAATAATATTTATTTATTTTTATTCATAATTCAAAACATTTTCTTCAAAAAAATCTCAAGGGATGTCCAATTGGTGTAAACCATAATGAAAAATACACTACCTTCCATAAAAAACCCACTCCACAAATGCTATCCCAATAGACATGATCGCATCACCAATACTGATCTCAACCACCCCAATCAAAGTTCGCAGTCATCATCCTGTAAGCCAACTAACATAGATTCAATTCTTTCATTAGACATCCTCTTTTTCAAACATTTCAATTTTCACAACTCAAATCCTTCCCCTTTAGGAACCTTTCCCATTTTGAAAATTGTTACACCCAACATGTGAACTCATTCAAAACCTTCCTTAAAAACAATTCATTAAACATTTTCCATCTCAATGTAAATATTTCTCTTTTAGAAACCGTTTAATATTTACAATTTTTCACAACCCACAATTTTAACTCATTTATAACATTTATTTAAGAACACCATTATTTAACCGTTCATTTACATTCTTTCCATTTAAACATTTTCATCGTTTTTATTGGACACCATCTTATTTAAATTTCAAAGAATTTAAAATCCATTCTACGCTTCAGGTCCCAATCACCCATCCCATTTATTCATATCATGATGTATTTCACCTATATTAATAGTTTACTATAACAATACAAGAATACAAATCTCATTACATTATATCCATGAGAAAAAGATCATAAAATAGTCACACCACACAATGTGTGTGTATCCCAAAGGGGAAATATCATTCAACCATAATAATGCACATCAATAAAAACAATTCTCACCATAGAAACAAGGGCTTTCCCTCACACACGGCTTAGCTACTCCAATGCATGAGCTCATTTCCAAGGCCAAGAAATTTATAATCTATTATATACCATCCCAAATAGAATAATGAATTAAAGAACCACCCTAATATCACCTTTTATCATCCCCAACCCAGAGGCCACTAAACTGGTTCCCTGAGTCGGGTCACCAAATGACCTCAAACATGCCTCCCCATATGCCACAGGTTGTCAACTAATAGTGTAGCTCTAATATGTCACGTGGGGAGACTATATACTATTTACTGGAATATTCCACAATATATCATATGAATTAATTAAATTATAAGAAATAATCCTTAAACATTCTTTACCAACCTTTTCCCAAACATGGAACAAATCACAACTAAACAATAAAAAGGTCATGTCATACAGACACTGCCAAGAGTGAAGGAAACAAAATTAAAGATAAAATTCTAAACCCCTAAAATGGGTCCTGAATCCAATCGTGTGAAATTACAGTATCCAATTTGTTGTAGTTCTTCCTCCCCACTTGTATGGTTTACCAAACTGTGCATCCCCTCCTCTTAAAAATAATGATTTGGGCACATGGTTACCTCTAATTTTTTCCCAACCATGAAACATGCACAAGATGGCCACTTTCTTCCTTATTTTGTATCATGAACCCCAAAAACTCCCATATGGACCCTCATACAACTAGTAGACATTTACTTCACTACATTTAATTGATTCAAACCAAAATTTAAGGATTAATGTATCTTAATTATGTTCAGGATATTACAAATCGTGCACATGCGATAAAAAGGACATTGAAATAATATTCCATTGTCCATGATAGCATCTAGAAACAAAATATTGATGCACCATAGGTATATTAAAACATTTTTGGATGATAAGGAGGTATATTATTTCACATCAACTAAAAAAATTTCTAGGCAAGATAGTGGGAATGTGTACGATGAAATTCAAATAACATAACGATTCAATTCAATTTTTATTTTTATTTCCTTACTCATGAAATCCTTGGGTGGTTACCAATAATGTTATATCGTCATACATGATGTAATTATTTTAGACAGGTGATAATCCCCCTAACCCATGCCTTTATAGTGCTCATGGTACCAAGAGTTCTTGTACAAGAAGATTCACCCAACATCCATATTAGACATTACATTTGTGTTTCCACGAATATGTATATTCATGGGTTGAGAATAATATTAATTAGAGATCACCATTGGTCCTTTTTTAATACCACAATATATATATTGTAGGAATAGAAGGTAAATAATGATATAAAATATATAATAAAAGTACACTTATTTAGTTTTTGTGTGCTTACTAGGACATGATAACACCTGACCTTATGAGATTCATCCAATGTTGATGAACGGTACTCATCATTCATGAAGAAAAATATATGGTGCCTTAATATTTATCAACTGTATACAACATATAAAAGAAAAACCAAGGATATTATTCTTGGAACACCAAATTAAATGTATGGTTCATTAAAATCATAATCAGTAAATTCATTTTGTAACATGTATCGTATTTGGACATGAATATCTAATAACAAGAATGACATATATACATAATAATGGGGAAAGAATATGTAGTACTAATAATAATCTACACCAATAAAAACATTTGTTTCTATATAATAAATATGTTTAACAATATCAATAATAATATCTTGATTATCTATAATAACATAAATTTATAATTCTCTTATGAAAAATATGACATGCATAATATTATGAATAAATTTTGCCTATCATAATATGATAAAATACATAGTAATGAGAATAAATATTGACTATAATAATTGGATGGTAATTCATAATATTGGTAATAAAATATATCCAAAATAACAATATATTATACCAATTCACATCCTGATAAAATTCCTAGAAGATAGATTATGAGAATAAAACTATTTTAAAACACCTATATCCATATCTAGAACACAACTATATATCACCAAAAAGTATCTGACTTATAATGACTGGAACATTTCATACAATATATTATAGACTCATAATCCTATAATTCATAAATTTATATTGATACTAGGATCTCGATCATGGTATTTACATTACCATGTTCCATAGAAGACTCCATATTATGTCACAACCTAACCACCAATCCCAATAAATTTTTTCTTGTCATCTCAAAAAACTAAAAAAAAATACTAATCCACTAGGTCAAATAGAACATAAATGAAATCTATATCTACCAATTTCTATCAAAACCCATTTTTCTAGGTGTAATACAAAACACATCTCTTACAAATAGAGTAATTGTATTCCATTATTACTAACCATGATTAAACACCTATAAATTCCCACTATCATGGAAACATAGTCCCATGTTAATGATTCTTCAATAGCATTGGTAAAAGGAAATTAACACCATCATCCATATCACTCTTCCAGGATTCTCTAAACCATTATCCTCCTTCAAAAAGTCCACGAATTTAAAGAATACTATGAATCACACCATTTGAACTCCTAAATTATTTCTAAAGAGAGAGGAGGTATGTATTATAGTTTATTCCATCTTATTCAATAATGATTTTAAATGAAATTATTATTAGAACCCCTCACCACATTATTTATATAATCAACATAACCATAAATGGAATCACTACATTAATACAGATCCTTAGAAACCTAGTTTCAATCTATTACAAATTTTTATATTCAAATTACTATGTTCGGCCAACCTATTAAAATTTCTAGAAATAAATCGTGTAAATAACCCACACAACACTAAAACACTCACATTAAACCCTATTTAATAGCACATATGAATCTATCTTAATCCCCTTATAATTAAACTCATAGTCAAATATGTGTTCTAGTTCTCTCACAGGGAACATGCTTGTGTCCCCATTGGAAGTAATTTAATCTGGTGATTCAAAAAAATATTAAATCAAGTTTAAAAAAAATCATTATTTGTTTAAAAGGTTATCCCAATTATTTTCTTGAAATATAAATTCTACTAATATAAATTTTTGGTGCATGTATCTTGAACACTCATTGATGTAGAAATACCTCATGAAAATGCTAAATAAATTTGTTTATATACTAGGGAACACCCACCACATTGAAGAGTGATTTAACCCCTCTGATATGTTTTCCAAATTTTCCTGTGTTTATATGTTATTAAAAGCACTATAAAAAATAAAGAAAATTAGATAATTATTAGTTATATAGATTCAATATAGAATAACATAGTAAACTAAAAATAAAATCGTGTAAAATTTAAGACACACAATCCAAATGACACTTACACATAAGACATTTGAATCAAATTTTTATCAATTACTAAAAATAAAATACTAAAAAGAGAGATATGGTTGGGGGTTCAAGACCCTATTTATATAGTTTTCATAAGTAGGATTACCCCATTTATAGAAAAATAAATTTATTAAATAAATAATATTATAGAAGTCACTAGACTCATGTTTGGCCCATACTATGTTATCGGAGTCATGCTATATCCTTTCTAGCCAACCACTATATTATCAACATCCTTAAAATTTTCACCCTTCCTTGGGCACAACCACTAAAACTATGGTGAGAACCCACTATCCATTTTATGGGACATAAATCAACTAAATAAGGGTTTTTATCTTACATGAACCATTATATTTCTGTCCAGTACATTTTTCCTCAACTCCACCTATAAAACAACCACTTATGTCGTCCATATATTTCTAAATAGTCCCTCACCCCATCCAAACTTAAAATATCAAATTTAATCCAACTCTAATATCTTTTTAGACTTTCAAATATCAATATTAAACCAACAATTAATGATGAACCTCATTAGAAAGTTATTCTAATGATTCAAGAAGATATCTATTACACTTATATACCATTACATTGAGAAATAATTTTCATTGCTATGAGTATCAGATATAAAGACTAAATGAATTTCACTAAATCACCATAAGAATTATATATAATTAAAATGGGTATTCTAAAAAAACTCTTCTATTTGATATTTTAATTCATATAGAATAATTTTAATATTTCTTTCCATAAAAAAAATAATATAAAGGTTTAATTCATTAATATCATATAGTATGATATAATTCATTTAATATTATTTCTATATTATATATCTTATGTTTTCATATCTATGTATCATTAAAATACATTTTATTTCATATAATATAACTCATTCGTTTCATAATTTGTGATGCCCACATGATTATAATGACTCGAAAAAACTTCAACAAATGTTATAATTAGATTTAATATTATTTGATAACTTTATTGGAGTTCTAGTCAAATTACTAATTTCTAAACCTATAAATGGAATTAATATTTTTAATTTTTTTATGTAAATTTATTAAAATAATGATTATGAAGCTTTTGGTTAATGAGACTAATTTTATTTGTGTTAAATATATGAATTATGTTATCATAGTTTTTTTGTTCAATGGCTCAATTGGCGGGTGAATTTTGCTCTAAATGTTTTCACCTTATTTTTATAAAAATCCCTTAAAATATTAATAATTTTTATATAGAGGAATAAATGTAAACAATAGAAATAAAATCATTTCATTTTATAGTAAATTGGGGAAAAATCCCATAGTGCACATTCTCAGTGATCCTACTAACTTTTATTACTTTCAATCCGTATATTGGGGTCTTCTTGGCTTAAGTGATGGAAACTATCAATTTTTTAAAATAAGATAATGAGTCATTTACTGAGATAATAATATTGTAATTACTGTAAAAATAAATTTCATTCAGTTGAAGGAGTTATGTAATAACACAATAAAATCGTTTAAAAAATAATAATCCTTATTTCAAGCTCAACAAACAATACTGGGCATTAAATGGATTGACCTATGTAATAAAAATATTATTATTTATATGTGACCATTAAAAAGTGTTCATTAAATAAGAGATTATGAATATTACTAACCACTTTATGAAATATTGGTAAAATTTTCCAACTCAATACCAATTTATATATGAATTCTTAGAGAATATGTACTCAATTTTCTATGAAGTCATTTTATGCTTCAAAAATGTATTTTATTCAAAAGTGCTTTAAAAACATTTAGTTCTTAAAAATTATAATTAATTTATTACCCATTTATAATATAAATTTTATAAAATATAAAAATATATAAAAATATATAAAAATTAACATAGGGTTAGATTTTGGGATTTTTCTGAAATGATTGATAATCCAGTGAATATTAAACAATTCAATGGTTTAAAATACCCTCATTTATTTAAATTAAATCAAATAATTAAATGTTTCATTATATTTTCTAATTTTTATTTTTGTGGAATAGTTCTATTTTTATTTATAATAAATAATTAATTCTATTTTAATTATTATTATTCAAAATTTTCATGTAAGAAAAGACTTAAGTTAAAAATTTATTTTTCTAAAAATTGTTTTTTTTTGGTTTACACGTCTATATTAAAATTTATTTCTTCCACTTATTGAGACTCAATCATGAAAAATTGATACAATATTTTTAATTAGTAGTTTAAAATTTAGAAAATATGTCCCTTTTATTTGTGGTCATTATGAACAATAGTCGAGGTAAAACTCTATCACCTAAGTAAAGATAGATTGTCAAAAACATGGTTCAAACTATGATATAACAACTCAATATCTACCCAAATATTTAATATATTTTATTTACTGAGTATATTTCATCTATAATCATCCAAAATTTCAATTTTTTGACCTTATTTTCCATTTATGTTTCATTAGACCAATATATTATTTTATGGAATGAAAAATACAAAATTTCACTCCATTTATTTTAAATTTCTATTATATATTGACAGTGGGATAAAAATATATTTTGAATGATACATACGGTATATTTTTAGGAAAATAAATTTTTTTTATGATAGTTTAATTATAATTTTTTGTTATTATATAATTGTTGTAGGGGCTTATACATCGCTGATACAATGAGTGAGCAAGAAGTAGAAAAATAAATTAAATTACTTTAAAATCATTAAAGGTAATCTAATTTGGATGAATAATTTATTTTTAAAAATTATTAAAAAAAATTATATTTTTAACGTTTTATAATTTTATATTGTAATTTAATTATTATATTTAGGTATTTAAATTAAATTTAAGTGAATAATTGAAAAAATAAAATATTTGAAATATTATGAAAAATATAATTTATTAAATTAATTATTAATCCTCAAAATATTAAATGTTGAAAAATAGGATAAAAAAATGTTCTAAAATATTACCCATTTTATTGAAAATTTTGTTACATATATTATATTTAGAATGTTTTTAAAGAGGGTTAAACCAAGAGATAAGGGTATATCTAGCATTTAAACTGGTATAAGTCCTATTATCAAGCCATATTTTTACCTCATGTTATCCCATGTTTTAATATTGGTAAATTTTGAAGTATTTTTATTGAAAATGATGTTACCATATTTTAATCTTTTAGGAAATCCCAAGTGTTTACACTCCCTCAACTTATAAAAGGACACACCTCTCACTTATTTATGCTACATTGATCCACCTAGCTTGACCAACCTATACCCAGTAATATTCTCAATATCCATATACATTATTAAGAGTTTTTGGGATTTTAACATTACCATTCCAATAGTCATTAAGAATGGATCTAAAAGAGGAATAATGAAGAAGAGGTAATCATCCTATCAGACCTCTTTCAATTTATTTCATCTATTACCACCTCTAAATAAATAATATTCAAAATAAAATAAAAAATTAGTATCCTAAATATACTATGATGTTATTTTCATTATGGGAACGTCATGATTCCCGTTATATTACATAAATTAAGATATTAATGTTTCATTCATTAATATTTGTGGAAAAATATCACACTATAGCAATACATTTCATTTTCCATCATCGTGTTTCACAGATGGTTATTATGACAGGTTTATATTTTGTATATGTTAATTATGAAAAAAATATCTGGACAAAATTATAAAATCATATCTACATTATTAACTTCCGGACATATCCAATATTTGATATGATTATAAAACCATATTTGTTTTTTCATTTATATGTATTTTTATGTGAAAATATAATTTCTAAATAAGAACCTATTTATAAATGATTTAAAGGATTTAATCAAGGGTAAAACACATGATAATGTAACAACTCAGTTATTCCTTAAAATTATTTATAAGATTCAATGGAATATCTTTTTTATTACTCATAGTGTCAGTGAGGGATTTGAGGGCTTATTGATCCTTAACACTGATATAATAAAAATATTAAGAATAAAATATCATGTGAGCATAGTATTTTTAGAAATTATGGAATATCTCCAAAATGGTGTTTTTATGGGAAATTGGAGACCTGTATTAAATCTGAAATATTACATTTACCCTTGGAACTATATAAATTGTATAAACATCATGTTTTTTGTTTGATCCCTCATTCTAGTGTTTTACACATTTTCTATAAATTTGTATTTTATTTTTATTTCCATTTATATTTCATTTATTTTCCTTCATCTAAATTTATGTAATAAATATTGAATTATTAAATTATAAAATCTTGTTTTACTATGAGATAATTTA
Source organism: Viscum album (assembly GCA_963277665.1). NCBI lineage: Eukaryota > Viridiplantae > Streptophyta > Magnoliopsida > Santalales > Viscaceae > Viscum > Viscum album. The sequence continues at coordinate 126,283,496 of OY728151.1, read as the reverse complement.
TAAAATTATTTTATGATAATTACGAGAACATGTCGGAAGTTAATAATAATGAATTAAGAAGAGAAAATTCTATAGACTTTCCAAAGGAAAATATATTAATAATTATCAATATATAGTTATGAGAAATTATCAAATATAATTGTATAGAATTATTAAACTATAGTTTTGTCAATTTTCCAAAGGATATTTTTAAAAAATTATTTTAGAGTTATCAAAATATAATTATCAAGATTTATTAAACAATAATTAGGCTAAATTATCAATGGATATTTTATAAAAAAAATAAAAATATATATATATAATTATGTGAAATTGTCCAAGGGTAATTAAAGGAATTATTATGAGATAATTAAATATAATATTCAAATGATGATTTATGATTAATTTTCAAAAGATAGTTATGAAAATTTTCAATGGTTAGTTATATTGTTTTGTCGACCAATAATTAAAAATAACTACCACATTTTATCTATGTTTAATCTGAGGAAAACATTTATAATCCATAAATTGTCCTAAAATGACTATTATCAAACTATCTAGGAGACATAAAGAATCATCATATATGATATTATATTACTTTTTGATGTAATATAGATAATTATGGTTCTTGTAACCCTTGAAAACCTAAAATATTAATGTGTTGGAATTTATGAATTTTATCTAAGGGTAAGTGTACTTTATTGTTGATATTTTCAATCCATCCATTAAACCAAACAGGATGGTTTATCCGAGCCTTTAACATCAGTGACTTTGAGGTCTTAATTTCCTTACCTCTTGGGGATTTTGATTAAAATTTTCCTTGTTATGGTTTATGTTTGGAATAATTGGTAACCATACAAGAATTTGATCATGTGTGGGAGTGTCTATAGCATGTGAGACAAGAAATGATACTTGACACCATTAGTATTCCTAGAGTATCTTGTATCTATGTTTTGTTATGAATACATGTATTTATGTGTTTATAAAATATTCTCAAGATAATATGTTATGCCTACATTTTATTCCTTACCTAGTATGTGTGATACATTTATTTTAGGTTGTTTCTCAAACCAGATATAGGTGGGCCATCATGTATTATTTATCCACTAGAGAGGGAATGTGGAAAGATTGTGGTGATGATGAATATGGAACAGAGCTTAGGGTTGGGGCGTGATGGTCTTGGGGACTAACCTAAGGCAGTGTGTAAGGAGGAAGATAGTCTGGGGGATTTACTTGATGTATAAATAAGATATGATAGACAACATACATGACTCGTGAAGGATATGAGATACGACGGTTTTGGTGCCTTATCAAACCAAATTCCTTGATATCACTAAGATACAAATTACTATATTGATGTCTTGTTCTTTCTCATTACGTAAAACCTATGTTTATCTTATAATCACGGATCCATTGTAGGTATGGAAACATGTTTATGGAAGCTTGGTTAGTGCATGAACACTTGGTTTTGGATTTTATATTTCAATGTTCTTATGTGTTTATTATTTTCATGGGATACACCTTTATTATTTCATCACACATGGTTAAATATAAATTATTGGTGTCCAACATATTTTTATAATTACACCCTACATAAGAATTTCAATGCTCTTATAGATTACATGACTAGATATCCAGTTAGGGGAACGAGCCCTGTGGTGGAGGGATGGGAAGTGGATCATTAAGTTTCTAGCATACAGAGATATACAGTAATGGTCCACATTATTATATTAATTTAATTATTTATATTTATTGATGTTTTTTACTTTATACTTTAGTATAATTCGTTTTTATATATCAAATTTAAACCATTTTTTATTATTTAGTATATTCATGTTTACAATTTTTATTTTTTATATAATATATGATTTATCATTGATCTTATAATATGATGCATAGGGTATAATCTTCCCTCTGATAGACTCAAACCCTTGTTACAAGCCCACAACCTCTTACATTTGAGGAGTAATATATGTGGTAGTATGACATTATGGGTAGAACCTGGTTGTTCAAGATGAGGTGTTACAAATGGTATCAAAGTCACTAATATTCACTGACTTGTTTCATCTCTTATCCATGATTTAAGGTATGGTATATAAGAGATAAGATAGTTGAAGATTTGTTAGGGGAAGTATTATAATAACTACACAACATTTTATATTCAATCTACAGGTTTCTATAAATTTTGGGAAATTGATTTTTACTTTTACTATAGTGACCCAAGTCTTTTACACATATTGTTACCATATTATTAAGAATTAAAATCCATTAAATTACAATCCATGCATCATAATTCCTTGTGTGTTTAGAATTCTTGTTTTATAATATATCATAGTGAGACTAATATAAATCATTCTTATTTTTTTCTCAATAATGATCTTCTAAAACCCATGAGATGACCAATGGTATACATAGATAGAAGTGATTAGAAAAAATCACAATAAGGGAAAAAAACAAGATAAAGAATCATATCTTGTGTGTCAAGTGTATAACATGATATCAAAAAAAAGAGCACTCATGAGTAAACACATTTAATTATAACATATAGAAATTGTTATCAAAACATCATGTGATCCAAGTAAATATGGAAGAAACATATATCACCAAGTAATCATGAGTCAATGCTAACTTCCTAGACAGTATCACATTGTAGGAAAATCCCCATAATCATTTAGGATTACTCCATAATCCAATACAACAGGTCTCATTAAATAAATTTTTTTTACCAATGCATTAAAGAACAATCTGGGAGAACACATCATAAAATGCCCATGATTATGAGTTCCATAAAAAGGAAATAAATCAAAATTCATAAGTTAAAAATTTACCTATTTAAATAAATGGGTTTTATAATCTTATCGCGTATCGTAATCAAAAATAATTTTATAATGACATTATTTGAGAGACTAAGATAAGGTGTGAAGTACCCCATAATAGTATGGTATAATAACAAATTTATATATTTTAGATACATGTATACCTAATTTAGACTTAATTCATAATATCAATGGTGTTTTTATTGATGAAAATTTCTTTAAAAGTTTTTATGGAATATTTAATCAAAAAATACCCATTTCACATTGAAATCACTTCTTTAAATTATGAAATTTTCAAAAATATATTAAAAACATTTTGCTAAAAAAATATGGAAAATTAAAATGTAACATTCAATGAGATGGGTGGTCATGATCGTGGGTGATTCTATACATGGAGTATAAGTTTAAAAAAAATCCTTTCACATATTTGTAAAAAGGTTGAAAAGTTCATCATTTGGAAATTTTCAATAATATTCCTTATAAAAAAATGTAAACATTTATATAGGGGTAAAAAATTATTTACTAAATATTTTCAGAAATTATAAAAATATAAATAAAAATAATTTTAGAAAAAATAGATATAGAAGAAAAAGTATTTTTGATTAAAGAGACAAATGAAGTGAGGTTTTTATTAAAACAATTTCTCAAAAATTTTATATACTAAATAGATAAAATGGTACTATTACATTATAATTTCATGAATAAACACAGTATAAGAAATGTAAAGTGTTTTATTATAAAATTGTCAAATAATTTCCTAAAATGAAAATTCAAACATAACCAATCTAGTTAAAAATGAGATTGAAACAGAAACCCTTACAGCTTTGAAAACATTTTAATAATAACTTACCATGAATAAAGTTGATAAATGTTTATATAAAATATAATTAATTTTGATTAATTAATTATATAATATGTAAATTTCAACTATATACATCATTTAAAAAAATATTTTCATAAAATAACATTTTTCTCAAAGAAATAATATTTGAGATGAAACACTTAACCCGAATCAAAAAAATATTGTGTATATATTTCATCCCCTCTATAATGAACTTAAAAAAATATTTAAATGTTTAATAAATTTCACATTAAATATTTTTTTCATTTATTTTAATTACATATTTAATTTCTTAATCAGTTATGTCCACATCGAGTATTTTTTATGACGCGCATTTCATAATTTTAAAGAGACATTAGTATGATGAATATGGTAAATGTTCTAATTTTTATTCATCTTCTGAATACTAATAATGATGTAATTTATAATTTTTATACATAAATTATAATTTTAAAAATAACAATGAATTATATTTTGGAAAATTGAACTCTTTTAAATTACTGGAAAGGATATGTCATATATACGCATGTGTACTATTTCCATTTTTCAATGATAATTATGGAAACGAGGTCGGTGTTATTATATATTTATTTAATTATCTTAATATCATAAATTTAATATTATTTATTTAAATACACTTACATATAACTTCCATTTGAAACATTAATAAAAAACTAATCACATTGCTTCACGAGGCGATAGTCCATCGTAAACACAATTAATGTTATCATTTTTCTTTGGATGGTAAGGTAACAGGTATATGTTATATTAGATTTAAATAATGATAAATATTTAATTAATATAATATATAAAAATTAAATATATTATCACAAACATATATGAGAGGATTTTATGGAAAAAAATTAGATCATTTCGTGAGGTAGTAGTCTGACATACACATGAATATTGGTTTAGATTCCATTTCACAGAAGATTGGATGGATGAATTTTATACCATACTCAAAATAATATATCAGTATATAGGATATACTGGTGTTAAGTTATTGTAATTTTTAATATATTATTAAGGTTATAAAAAGACAATGTAAAAAAGGAGCACGGTGAAGACGATTACTATCACTTGGAAGTGCCTCATTTGGATCTCTTATTATGGACCATAAAGTTGGTATTTAGAGATGAAAAATGCACAAGAATATGTATAAGAGGATTTTTATGGATTCATGAAGATTTTTGTTGATCCAAATTTTTTGAGATGTGTGAATATGTGAGGAGAGGTGTTCCATTTTAGAAATAAGGAGGAGTTTCATTTTTGTAAATTTCCAAATCTATTCAATAATGGGAAGTCACTCCCATGGCGTGTGCCTACAAAATTAATAAATAATGTATTGGGAGTTTTATGGTCAATAAAAACATCCACCATTCAATATAATTTTTTTTTAATAAGTTAATTCCTTTCACTCTATAGCTTTACCCCCTGCTAAAACGGTTTAAACATTAACCATGGTAACAGATTTGTAATTTTTTTAATTCATTATGTACAAAAACATGGTTGAACTTAGTAAATAATATTAATTATGAAGATTAAAAATATTTAATACATTTTATCAAATTCCATACACATAAGTGTTGTAATTTATTTGGAAATAAAACCTATAGGCGTGATGAAAAGTGGTTTTCTAAAAAATGCATTTTTTAAGGAAATGATGATCTTATAATAACTATAATAATAGAAATAATAAATATTTGGATTTAAAATAAAAAATATAGATATATAATTTATAAATTTAATTTATTTAGTTATTAATTAGAGGATACTTTAACTAATTCAAATAATGGATCATTTTGAACATTAAAACTATTTTTTAGGAAAAAATCATTTAAAATCCCAAAATATGCTTATGATAAAATCCATTATAAATGTTATTTTATTGTAGTTAATTAGATTATGTCTAAATAAGTGATATTTATATTACTTATAAATAAAATTAATTGAATAATTTGATATTTAAATAACAAAATTTATTAAAAGAAATGATAGTTTTACAAAAACCAATATTTTCAATACATGATGGAAAATCAATATTCACTGAAGAAACATAAAATGTTATCCAATGTTAATATTGATATGAATATTTCAATAAATTTTATTCACTTGATATAATTTTTTTAATATATATTAAAATTAATTTTAATATTTTCTTATAAAAACATTAATAACTATATTTTTGAAATAAATATTTTTATTAAAAATTGATTTCTTACTTTCTAAACATTTTTGAGAGAATTTATATTTATTATAACCATTATATATATTTCATAAATTAGTTAATATTATTCATACAAGACAATATATTATCTATGATATAACTGTAATATTGAAATAGTAATATTTTAATATAATATTGTGGTTCGTTAAATCTCAGTGTTGTATATTGTATACACTATCAAACATGGTGTTCTTTTAAAATATTAATGTGATACATTATACCTCGTTAACTAAATTGTGTCCCAAAAATTTTATCATGTATCTTAATAATAAAAGGTTTTACATTTGAAAATTATATTTTTTGGATAATGGACATTAAAAAAAAGGGTTAATAAAATTTATCTTCAAGGAGGGATAAAGAAATACAAATGTAATCTTGAATAAACCATGACTAGGTTTCTATGATTGATAAAATTGGTGGTAAGTGAAAATATGGACATGTAATAAAAGTGTAAAAAAATTATGGAGAGTGATAGATATCATTGATTGTGAGAAATTTAATGATCAAAAGAAATTTAACAGCTATAAAACCATAAATTTGTGATGAATTAGAAGGCCATTGATTCTTTAAATATAAAGGTAATAGGTTAAATTTTTTGTTTTAAGATCTTTTTCAAATATATGAGTGGTTATTTGACTATCAAGATTATAAACACCCAAAATTAAATTTGATATCTCTTTATTGTATAAAAAAAATTAATCATTTCATCATTCTATGATCAATTTCTACTTCTCCTATTACTCTAAGGAATGAATAGCCAATATAAATTTTCTTTATACCCAATGAACTAAAATTAACTATTAATTGCTGATATGATCCATAAAATTTTAAAAATATATTCATTCTATATTTATTATAACCAAAATTGTGATCATATAGAAATATATTACACAAAATAAATATGAATATATTAACCTCAAAATTTCAATAATAAAAATAAATATTTAACATAGAACATTACTTAAAAAGATAAACCTATATCCCAAATAAACTAAATAACATCAACATTAAATATGGTTTTAACATCTATTGTTATGTCATACCCCTAAACTTATATATCACAAAAAATAAAATAATTCTTCCCTAGTAATTCTATATTGTAAACCTAATGGTTATATATAGATATATTAATACAGTAAATATTTTTCCAAAATATCATCAATGAACATGAAATCCAAAAAATTAAACTATATTTGATCCTTTAATATTTTTACAAAATAATCTTAAAATGTATGCACAAAATAATTTAAATAAAAATATTTTCATACTATACAGTACTTTACATAGGCAAGTGTTACTAATTTCACCCTTATCACCCTCTGGTTATTCGTTCGTACCATGTATCCTTTCTGGATATAATGAGTTGTTTCCCAGCATTCAGGATATCCTTTTTATAAAAATATATTTATATTTTTTATATATCATTCCATAAAATCTTAATGAACACCCTAAAAATAACATTAACCACCCAATTAATTTTTTATCCACTAATTTATTCTATACCACTTATATTTCCCAAAAAATAAAAAAATCATAATTGACTATAATTATCTCTATATCAAGTACATATCATATATTATCATACACTAAATCATGGGTTTTTTCCTAAAATATCACCATTCTATATAATTTTTTTTATTCAACATATTCTTTCAAATCCTTTAAGTAAAAACTACTAGATTAGTGTATATGGATGTTTATGAATTATTATAACTAGAATAACCTTTATAAAACTACATCAACAAAATGATTATTTAGTTACAACACCTAAAAACATCAATAATTCCACATCGAAGAATTTCATGATATAGGGCCTTATGAATTAATCTCTATATTATGGAATTGACTCAGATAATAACCAAGTTCTCTAATTCAATGACATTGAACTATTAGTCATACCTTAGTTTTAAATTTATTTCCCTACTTCTTGTTAACCAGAATCTTCATATTTCTTTAGAAATAATCATCTTTATGTCATCCTTTACCACACATAAACAATCATCCTATTTTTAAGGAATTATCTATTGTTCCTATTATAACACATTTTCCATAAAATAAATTGATTTTTCATTTATTTATAATTTTCAACACTTGAACTTACATTAGAATCTATCCTTATATTCTTTTATATTTTTTTAAAATTCAACTATGTTCTGGTTATTAATCATAATTTGAGTTAGCTCATTTGGTATTATCACCAGATAAGTATCTATTGTACAAATTATTTTAGGCATCTCTTTAGTAAAATCATTAAATTTCCCATCACATTGATTATTGGAATGATTTATTGTATTTATAATTATTAACTAAAAATAATAGAATAAATCAGATGATAAATTTTTAACATACAATATTTGTAAAATAAATAATTTACCACATATGTATCATTTTAATCATTATAACTGTGTAAGAAATAACAATATAAGGATATTTAAATCCCATAATATTCATTCTAATAATAATAAAATATATTTATGATCAGTATATACACCACCAAAAAAATTAGTGAATATGAATATTTATTCTAGATAAATATAAGTGATAAGAAAAAATCTTACATTAATATTTGAATTCCTCTATATTCGATAAAAAATCTTGTACAATAGAAATAAGTTTATTATACATCTATTAAAAAAATGTAATTTTTTGTATCATTTCAAATCCCATCCCAACACTTCTCTTTTATTTTATTTATTTTTTTTCTTATTCTATTTTTATCTTGAGTGGGTTGAGTTCCAGTAGTTGGCATTCTAGAGTTTCTTTTAATTTTTTGAGGATTTTATATATTGCATGGTAAGATTGAACGATAAATTGTGGGTTGGGTTTGTCACTTTATAGAAACATTTTTCACAGAATCCACATAGTTTGATAAACCGTGTATCCTCCAAGGAGTAATAGTGTGGGTTCCCTATGCTTTTCCAGTGGGGAGAGAAAGTTTTTTCCCGATTTGGTGAACCATTCATCATGTCGAATTAAAAAAATATATAATAAATAAATATGATTTAATAATAATTATAATTATTTTTATTTTTATTTTTATTTTTTTTTGTAATATTTATGGGTCTCTCCCCTCTCTTATCTACCTCACACGATATCCCCCACCCCTCCCTTCTGTCATTATCATGTACGATGCATCTTCTCAGCTGCCTCTCCACCACACCCCTTTATCCTGATTTACTGAGGGTTCTTTGTCGATTTTTTGAGGTAATCCCATCCATTTTCTCCTCCTATCTTATTTTTTCAATTAATTCCCTTCCCTTAGAGCATTGTGAGATATGGAAAAACCCTAGGTTTTTATATTGGATGATTTTAATTATTTATTTTGCGGTTGGTTCATAAAGAAATTATGTATGGTTATATTTTTCTTGTTTTAGACTCCACCACTAAAGGGGAAGAACCTAGGTCAGTTTTGGTTCTCCCGTGTACGTTTTGTGTTGGTTTTCCTTCTTCCTTTTATTTGAGCCCAATTTTAATTATGGTTTTTTTAATTTATGGTTATATATGGTTATTAAATTGTATCATGGACCTCGTTGATATGGTTTCTAGATACTATTGTCGAAGACTTATAGGAATATGCATAGGTAGGAATGTATATATCTAAATTTCCCCATTATATATATATATTCACTTATGGTAATATTAATATATATAATGGGTTTAAGTGTGCTTATATGTGTATATGATGATGCATACAAGTGTAAGTGTCAAGAGGTATATTAATATATAAGCATATATGTAAGGACTACATTTTACATATTTGTACATAAAAATATATACATAAGGTCTATTTTTCTTTATATATATATTAAGGATCATATTTGTTTAAGTGAAGAAGAGAAAGATTCGAGTTTTTGTCATCGATAATATCATGCCTTGAGTTAGAGGTAAGTTCTCTATGCCTAGTATTTCTTAATTGAAACCTATAGTTTCTTATTATTTTTTAAAAAAAATTTCCATTTTATCTGAATTGAATATACTATATATATATATATATGATTGGATTTATTTCATGGAAGGTTCCATCTCACATAGTTAAAAATTATTCACTTCATATTTTAAAATGGATTGCTTTTATTTAAGAATGGTTTCATGTTTTGATAAAAATTTAGATTGCCTTAATGATTAAATTGGTTTTTTAAATGGTTTTTGAACATAATGTTTTTGGAAAATTCGGTTTTATAAAGTGAAAGTATTTATTTTAAAATAATTTGGCACATTTGAAACTTTTAGAATGTTTTATGGTAGTAGATAAACCCACATGAGGAATCCTCCTTGATTAAGATGCTTGGTGTAGGGTTTAAATGTGGGGTTTTTGACATGTTCATAGTGAAGAGTCATGTGCATTGTTGTCTGACATAAATAGGGGGATGTGCTTAAGGAGGTATATTGTTAGTGAGAAGTTTGATGGGTTTTTTATGAAGGATGTGGTATGTATGTATATTCTTGATATATAAAAAAATCACCACTATTTGGAATATATCACATTGGAACCTAGGTACCCATGGATAAGACAAGGTCTAGTACACTTGGAAGATCTAAATGGTTGAGCCAAGTTTATTCTAGTAGGATTAATGCAACATCTCTTGGTAAACATTTGATAATGATCGAAGACCACTAGAACTGTGGAAATAATTTCTCTCTAGTGGCTCATGCTTGAAAAAGTTGTGGGTAATTGTCTCTATACATTGTCAATGAAGTACAAGGATCCTATTTCCCCACTAACCATATCTTCTTAAGGATTTCCCATGGTTATTACTACAAATTACCCCTATATTTATTTATATGGTAATTTTTTAGAACATGTTTGAAATATTAATTTCATTTCGCTTCCTCTTTTTTATTCCACCTCATTACTTTATTTTCTTTCTATCTATTTTCTTTTATTCCATTCTTCCACTTGTAAATAATTTATTGGAAATATATTATTCATATGAAACAACTTTTGAAATGTAATAGATGGTGGTTTTCTCTAAAAATTTAATTGTGTTCCCTATTTTTCAAAAAAAATGGGAAACCTGTTTTATATATATCTTATTTTTAAACTATCATGACTTGGTTTTCTTTTTAAAGGTTAGAAATATATTATATTTTATTCGAGATCAACTACTGAGTTTTAATTATCTTTACTATAGTTATATTTTTGTTTTTTTCTGGTGTGGTTTCAATATTAGAATCGATCATCGTGCAACGACATTGGCTTAGTTAATGTAGGTGACATACATGGTCACATGGAGGAATATCTAGTTAACTTTCATTTCTGTTTCAAGTTCAGTATTTATTTGGTCTATTTATATTTTTTTATTAATATATTTTTAATGGGACAAATTGTTCCTAGATGAGTATTTTTTATGTCCAACACCAGTTTCTAGCCAAAGAGGATTGAGGGCTCCTCTCAGGCCCTATCACAGGCTAGCTCAAGTGACCAGTTTGGGATTGACCCAAGTTGGTTCCTGAAAATAAGTTATCGAAGTAGGTTATCCGTCATTATTTGGGGAGTTCAAGTAGTTATAATCTATGATTTTTGGAATTCAATTGGTCAGTCATGTGTAGGTTCTTGATCACCACCTATTCAGAATGATGCTTATATTTCTAGGGTGGTCCAGGGTGGTTATGCCTCAATGTCGAAGCTTCGATATCTGGTCTTTTTGAGATACATAAATTTTTTTTCCCTTTTATAGTTTTATTTAGGTTATATGTTAACTATGGGTGAGATTCATAGGGTGCATGGTTTTTTTCATTTTTTGTAAAACCATGTACAGACTATGAAACTACCTTTGGTGACCTCTAATGTTCACACCTTGTTGGTGCATGGAAAGCCAAACCATGTGGCAACGCCTTATGTAGATATTATTACTCTAATATTTTGGGGTGTTTCCCTTGGGTTCTATTATATTAATTTGTTTATTCACATTGGATTTTCAATATGATAATATTGGGGCCTTTGAAAATGAAATGAGTTGTTTTCAAAATTGGAGTTGTTTTTTAAATGGAATCATTTTGAAAAATGATTTTTTATTTTTTAGAATGTTTTATATAATCTGAAATAGATGATGGTTTAAAATTGGGGTTTTTGAAGTTATTTATTTTGGAATGATAAATGGGTTTTTTAATATTTATAACATATGTTTTTAAGATTGGTTCGGAAAGTGATTTTTTTTAGACTCTTGGTATTCTTATGGATGCTCAAATATATGTATGTATATGTCTAGTTAAAAAATTTTGGTATATTTGGAGTTTTTCTATAGTGGAAACTGACGTATGTGTGTGAGAGAGGATTCATAGAATACGATCGGTATGTTCCATACCTTTTTAGCTTGTTTTTTTATAATAAAAAAATAAAATAAGGGATTACGATGTTTTTATAGGTGGGAGTATTGAAATTTTATAGTCCAATAGGATATGAAATGTAAAATGGATTTTTAAATGGTTTCTCATTTTTAAATGATTTTGTAGTGGAAAATGGTTTTGAATATGGATTTAAATTAGTGTCATCAAAAAGGTTATTTCGGTTCCATTGTGTGGTTCTTGGTTTTTGAATTGGTTTTTTTTTGCAATGATGTTTTGAGGTTGGGTTTTTGATTTATGATTGAGAGGTGGAGAATTTTTTTGAATCACTTTGGGTCAGTTATATGTTTATTGTTTAGAGTATTTTACCCAAAAAGTTCCTACGGTTTCTAATGTGTCTCTTTCAATTGTTCATTTTAACTAGATTCTCAGTAGAGTAGTGGAATCAAGTTCTTTTCCCTTGTTGTCTGTTTCTAAAGGTGTTCATGGTTTTCTAGAGGTTGTGGTGTAGCTTGAGGAAGATGAGTGTTTCATAAAGTCATTGGGAGATCTGGATATGGTGTGTGTGTGAGCTATTTTGGTTCTAATTGAAGGGCTATGTTTTCTCACTCATCAGACCACCCACTCATTTTCTTCTAATGTGGTCGGTTTTGGAACTCTAAGAAAATTTCCCTAATATTATGAAATACATTTGGTAGTATGGATATGGATAAGATCTGAATTATGTTTTGCTAAAATATGAAACCTTTTTAGAGGTTTTCATCTCCCGACTATGGTGAAGAATATGCTTTAATAAATAATGGCTCCATCCAAAGGCCCCAGAGTAAATCTTTTCACACAATCAACGAATTTCTACATGTTGGGGATGTACATCCAACATATTGCCTCAAAAATTATAGAAGAATCCTTTTGAGTTCTTCCATTCCTATGGTTTCTATTTTGGAATCCCCCCTTCTTTTGAGGTTGTGGTACCATGATTTTGGAATGGTTTTGTTTTTTAGATGTGCCAATTTATATATTCTTATATCTTATGGAAATTATTAATCATGGTTCAGTATATTGTTTAATTTTTGCATCTTTCTTTGGATTTACCTTATGTTAGGGGTTCATTTGTGATAGTTGCGTAACATCCAGGTTCCAGAAGCCACCCAGAGGCACCCTGTACCTGGTTGGTCCCATGGCCTCAAGCGCATTTCCTTGAACACCAGAGGCTACCGACTAGCAGCGAGGGCCTTGGGTGTGAAAGTGGGGAAACTATGCCCTAATTGGTAGATTACACAACGGAAGTAAAAAATACACACAAGGGTGGAAGAAGTAATAATGACATACATCATTAACAGAAGAAAACTGAAATTATAAACTGGAGAACATATATAAAATGATGCATGATACATATATCTAGGAAAACAGCCAAACAAGTTGAAGGGTGCTTACCCTTATCTATACCTGCAACAATATAATCTATTTGGGCTCAAAAACATGGCCCAAATAGGGTGTGAGACTATATCCCAATAGGAAACCACCACGAGATATGTGCCTAATAGTCAATGAGTATACAGTAGGTAAAAGTATAGGAAAATTAAATAGGAAATTACTCAACAGTAAACAATCCACAATTTCAATATCAGACAACAACTAACCAAGTAGATAAACACAAACAGGTAACCCTCTAGGAAGTACCCATTGCCTATCCACTCTGGTCCTACCTAGAAACACAAGCAAGAAGCTAAACACAAGGTAACCCTTTAGGATGTGCTCACAACCAATCCCCTTTGGTCCTACCTAACATGTACAAGCAACCCTCTGGGAAGTACACTCAGTTTAACCCCTCTGATTCAGCTTAAGCATAGACTCTATATGGAAGAACTCACTGTCAATTCCTCCTATAGTCTTGTATCAGAATCTAAAGTCACTCTGGGGAAGCGGTCAATGTCTCATTCCCCCTGTGGCCCACGTCTAGGATTTATAGAAACTCTGAGTAAACACTCAACGTCAATTCCCCATGTAGTCTCACATCTTAAGTAAAACAAAGAGTCTGGACAATCCCTCAACGTCCATTATCCATGTGGTCTACACACCAGGTTCTCACAGTCCTGTGTAAGTCATGTAAGGGTAGCAGCGCATAATGGACAAGTTAAACCTCAAGAACTACATGGAAATCATTCTACCACACAAAAACATAACAGAACAATATTCACACCATACTATAATACTAGGCATGGGAAAGTAAACAGCAGCCTAATAGGCAAACTAGACCCAATGGTCAAAATAGGAAAAAAATACTTGGGAAACATATTCAAAGCACAAAAATTCCACCTATTCACAGTCAAATATCATCTAATCAAGAATACCAGCATAGTAGAAAAACAATAGGGATAAAACAGTAAATGCGCAATACCCCTTTCATTGGTATTGGGAAAATTACCACATAAAACTCAAAGACATTCAATATAAAGGTACAAACCGCCTACCTCGGGGTTGGGAGATCGTTATACGTGAACCTCAATCCTTGAATCACCCAAAAACACCATAGATCTACAAAAATTTCTCAAAACATTCAACTGAAGATAACTTGGAAAAGAATAGGAATCATGAAACGAGGCTAAAGAGAAAGAGATAAATCATTGATGCGATTCCAACACAACCAATGGTGTTCGATTTGGAGGACGGATGCTCGCTCAGGGGTTTGTCGAAGTTATGAAGTATTATGGAGCTCTCAGTCGAAATAGACCTTAAATGAGAGCTTTCTGGTGATTAGACGTGACCTCAGTGCATTTAATGACAAAAAACAAAATACGCAGTGTGTACTTATAGAGTACACGGTGTGTACATTCCATTTTTTTACTCTACTTTAAACAGCCTCCAGGACACCCCCACATGACCATGTACATGGCCGCTACATAGCCATCACACAGCTACCTGTGGTAACCGAGTACACAGCGTGTACTCATAAAGTACATGGAGTGTACTTTGAAAATTTCCAGAAAAAACTCTTTTCCTCAAAAACGACCAGACAAGGAAGACATACCTAAAACAAAGGTCCGGGTTCTTAAAAACATAACCCCTTAAAGAAATTTATCCCAGAATTTCATAATCAAGGCGGTGTAGAAGAAGAAACCTCGAACAACTCCAGCTGCTGCGATCATACGTCTGCCTCCCACTCTCATGTTTCGTCCTATACTCACTCGTGCTGCCAAAGCACCCGTACCAGAGGAACAGACCGGCCAGAGAGAACATTCGTACATCGATCCACAATCCGGATAGGATTATCCTCAAAGTATGTATCCACTTCCAACTCAACCTCCTCAGGTTGGAAGTTTTGAGATGAGTATGAGAAGTAACGTCGAAGATGAGAAATGTGGAAGACGTCGTGCATAGCCCGGTACCTCTGAGGTAACTCCAACCGATAGGAAATCGGCCCAACTCTCTCCAACAGCTAAAATGGGTGACATACCTCGGTGAAAGATTATCCTATCTCCTAATCCTCTTGTGTCCCATCCTCGATGTGACATGCAGGAAAACCTGATCCCTGACCTCAAACTCTAGAGGTCGACTCTGCTGATCTGCATAAAACTTCTATCGAGATTGTGCAGTAGTCATCCTCTTCTGAATCAACTCTATTAGCTCTATGGTCTCTTGGACAAGACGAGGTCCCATCATAGTTTCCTCTCCTGCCTCCATCCAACATAAGGTTGATCGGAATGGCCTACCATAAAAAGCCTTATATGGTGCCATCTGAATAGTATCTTGAAAACAATTATTATAGGAAGACTCCACAAAAGATATGAGCTTATCACAAGAACCTCCAAAATCTAGGATTCATGCTCGGAGCATGTCCTCAAGAACCTGAATCGTATTCTTAGACTGTCCATTTGTCTGGGGACGATATGATGTACTCAAAAGTAGCTGTGTACACAAAGCCTTCTGAAGCCCCTGCCAGACCTGAGATGTAAAACTTTTATCCCTCTATCTGAAATGATGGAGTGTTTAACTCCATAAATATGTACAATCTCACGGATGTACAACCATCCTAACCCATCAACACTAATGGTCTCCTTTATCGGAAAGAAGTGGGAATCCTCTGTGAGACTATCAATGACAAACCAAACTATATCATTCCCTCGAGGCGACCTCTGTAAACCTGTCTTGAAATCCATAGAAACATTTTTCCACTTCAACTCTAGAATAGGAAACTTCTGTAAAATACCTTCTGGTCACTAATGCTCCACCTTCACCTACTGACAGGTGGAACACTTCATGATAAAACCAGCAACAACTCTCCTCATACCTGGCTACCAATACTGAGGGTGTAGATCATAATTGATCTTGGTGAAACTAGGATGAACTGCCCAAACTGAGGAATGAAAGTCCCGCATAAACTCCTCTCGTATGTCTAATGGCACCCATAAGTGCCCTTGTAAATGGAAGATCTCATCCTCACCCATGGTCTATCAAAGAATAGGTTCCTCTCCTGACACACTTTCCCATAAGACAAGGCCTTTCGAATATGATAGCCGCCTCATTCACACTTGATCAAGATGAGTAGATGTAACAGCCACACAAGTTAGAAAATTCTACCCATATATGTTGTGCACTTCCAAATGCATCTCAGTGAATAGGTCCATGAGCTTCCATTCAATGATGTCCTCATGAACTGCATGTGTTTGAGTCCTCCTGCTCAACACATCATCCACTGTGTTTCCCTTCTCAGGCGTGTAGGCAAGCTCAAAGTCAAAGAACTGTAGGTACTCAACCCACCTTCGCTATCTCAAATTTAGATCACTCTGAGTGAAGATGTACTTGAGACTCTTATCGTTGGTGAAAACCACAAAATGTTATCCTAGAAGATACTATCTCTAATAGCATAAGCCATGAACAACAACAGCCAACTCAAGATCATGTGTCAGGTAATTCCTCTCATGTGGTCGCTACTACTGAGACCCATACCCGATGACTCCATCTACCGGAATAAGAATAACTCCCAGCTTGATACCTGATGCATCATAGTAAATATTATTGTTTTCTACCGACTCTAAAAATAATAGTATCAATGCTGAAGTCAACCTCCATTTCAACTCCTAAAAGGCTGAATCACAAGAATCTGACCACAAGAACTTCGCACCCTTCTTAGTCCAACTCATCAGCGGTGCTGCTAAGCATGAAAAGTTCTGAATGAAGCTTATGTAGTATCCATCCAGCCCTAGAAAACTCTGCACCTCAAAGACATTCTTTGGCTACTCCCAAGAAACTACTTATCTAACTTTCTCTGGGTCTACTGATACTCTTTTATCTGAGATAACATGACCCGATAAGTGAATTTGACCAATCCAAAAGTGACATTTTGAGAGATTAGTATATAATTGATGCTCTCTCAGTGGACTCAAAACAATCTCAATATGGGTATCATGGTTGTGTCGAGTGTGATATTACACCAAGATATCTTCCACGAAGACCACCATGAAGGAATCCAAGTATGGATGGAACAGTCGGTTCATCAGTGCCATGAAAACATCAGGCGCGTTTGTGAGACCGAAAAACATAACCATATACTTATATAAATTATACCTACTCTGTAAGGCTTTGATAGGTATATATGATAGTCTAATGCGCAACTGATGATAACCAGATCTCAATTCAATCTTTGAAAAGACCCGAGCTCCTCGAAGCTTATTAAAGAGATCATCAATCCTAGGAAAGGGATATCAGTACGAGCGGTTAGACCTTGTTGAGGGGTTAGACTAAGTATACTGATGAACCAAGGATACCAGGTTGTCTTCAATTAATTGAACCCAAACCATAGACACTCGGAGGAATCACTCTCCTGAAGTCTATGCTTAAGATACACTATAGGGGTTGACATAGTGTACTTCCTAAAGGGTTTCTTATACATGTTAGGTAGGACCATAGGGGATAGGCTGTGTGTACTTCCAAGAGGGTTACCCTGTGTTTAGCTGCTTTCTTATGTTCCAAGGTATAACCAGAGGGGATAGGCTATGGGTACTTCCCATAGGGTTACCTGTTTGTGTTTATCTCCAACTTTTTGGGCACACGTACCGTTCATCAATTAATTGAACCCAAACCAAAAAAGGGATATCTTTGTTTTGGTAACTCGTACCAATCATTAACCAAGGAAAAAAGAATTTTTATCTCTAATTAATTGAACCCAAACCAAAAGATGGAATAACTGAGGATTGATTATTTCTTTGGGAACTCATACTGATAACCCGAGCTCCTCACAACTGAGGATTGATGATCAATTTGGGCAGTGCACTCAATCTAACCCCTCTGGGTGTTTTTAATTTAGATGTCCAAGATATGTAGTAGTAAATCTTAGTCCTTGTTTAGGTGATTTGGAGTCATTGTTCCTGAAATATTATAGTCATGTTCTTTGGTAGAAAAGTATATATGTATGTTCCACCTTTATATATATTTACCTAGGGCATGATGAATATATATGATGGGGTTAGGTGTGCTTATATGTGTATATGAATTTTCATACATGTGTAAGTGTACATAGGTATATGCAAGTATAAGAATATATATATGGACCCCCCTTGTATGTATTTGGCCATGAATATATCTACATAGGGGACATGTGTCTTTATATATATTTATAGGTTCATTTGAGTGCAACAGGAAAAATAAATATTTGAGTTTTCGTCATCCAGAGCAGTGTGCCTTGAGTTTAAGGTAGGTTCCCTATGAATACTCATTTAAAATTTAAATCAACAATTTCTTGGTGTTTTGAAAATATCTATTCCATTTTATAAAAAAATTATATATATATATATATAATTGGTTTTATTTCATGTAAAGTGGCTTCTCACTTGGATTCTAATTATTCTCTTATGATTTTAAAATTGGATTTTTTTTTTATTTTGGCATGGTATCAATCTTGTTTTGAAAATGTGAGGTTCCTTAAATATTTAATTGGAAATTTAAAATAATTTGGAATGTTATATTTTTGGGTAATTTTGTTTTCTAATGTGAAATTTTGTATTTTTATATAATGAGGCTCGTTTGGCACTTTGATAATGTTTTGTGGAAGTAGGAAAATCCTTTTAAGACATTCTCAATTGATATCGAAATTTTTTTTAGGCATAAAATGTGTTATTTGTGTAATGAATCTAGTGAATAAGATTGAGCGTTTTTGTGTCTATTAAAATCGTGATGTTCTTAAGGAGGAATATCAGTGGTGAAAAGTTGGATGTGTTTGGGGTAATGTATGTGATATGTATGTATGTGATAGATTTATGAAAACACACTAGCATTGGGCATAGAGAACATGGAACCTAGATACCTAGGGGTAGAAAAGGTGTAGTATTCTAGTCGGATCTATGGGCCTGAGGTTCGGTTCCCCCTATAAAGATTTTTTCTAAAACACTAACATAACATTTGGTGATGATCTAAGACCACAATAACTCTAGATGTAATTCCTCTTTACTGGATTTTTCATGTGGATGTTGTGGGTTATGGGTTTTATAGCATGTAACTGAGGTACAAGGATCTTAGTTCCCCACTTACCCTATCTACTTAGGTATTTCACATTGTTTATTATATCATTTACTCATATTTTTTTTACTATGATATTTTTTTAAAACATGTTTAAAATAATAAGCACATTTCTCTTCATCTATTTTTTGGAACCTGATGAATTTTTTTCTTACTATGTATTCAATTTTATTTCCTACTCCCCTTTTAAATTATTTATTGGAATTATTTTATGATTTGGAGAATAATTTTAAATGTTATGTGGTTTAATTATCACTAAATATGGAATTTTGTTTTTTGTTTTAGGAAAATAATGGAAATACCAATTTCTAAATATCATATTTTCAAATTGGCATGAGTTGGGTGTATTTTTAAAGGGTAGATAGAGGGAACAATTTATTTAGAAATTATGACTATGTTTTAACAATAATTCCTATAGTTTATCTTTTTTAGTATCTAGTGTGTTTTCCAAATCATACTCAATTTTCATTAAACAATGTTTGTTTTAGTGGTTACTGGTGACCTATGTGGTCACATGTAGGTATATATGGTTCTTCTTATTTTATGTTTCCCATTAATTCTTTTTGTTACTTTTTTTTATTTTTTTTCATGGGCTAAATCATTCTCAATTGAGTATTTTTTATGCACGAAAGTATTTGTCGAACTGAGAGGACAGGAAACACCACCCGGTCTTTTTCACAGGCCATATTGGGTGACTAGTTCGGGGTTGACCATGGTTTGTTCCTAATATATCATACAATATATTATTTACTTAATACCTTTTATTACTCATTTATTAACAATTTATTGTTAAAATATCATTTCTGGTAATTACTATTTTGTATTCATGTATATTTTTATTTTATATTTCAATCTATTTATATTGATCATGGTTCCATAATTTATAGAATTTTAAAAATGATATAAATATCTTATATATTCTCTACATATTTATATAATGTGTTCATGAAATATTAGGGATATAAAATGAATTATAACGTTTATGGAGATGGTCTGATGTATATACACAAGAATATTGCTTCCATTTTCTTGATTGATGGAAATAAATGAATGTCAATAATATCTCACATTTAAAATTAATTATGATGCCATATATATCAAATATATTTATTAATTTATCCTTATTAATTTAAATTAAATGTGTAAGTGAAAAATGAATCACAACACGTAGCAAGGTAGTAGTCTGACAAACACATGAGCGATGTAATGGTATTCCCATGGAATAGAAATTATTAATGTATATGATGTATTATAATTCCATATGTTAAAATTTGTGAAAAATATAATTCTTATATGTTAAATTTATCATTATATCTTACCGTGAAAGGTGGTGATGAAAAAAAATTACATCAGTTCCAAAGGTGGTAGTCTTCCATAAACAGGACTGAAAGTTTTGTTTCTCATTTGATGGAAGAAGAGGTTAATATATGATCTATCATTAAAATAATAACATCTCAGTATTTCATATATAAATATTTTATTTTATTAAAAATGTTTAATAATATTATTTTCAGGTTTAATAGGAAATAATATAGAAATTCTGGGTTATAATGATTCATATTTTATAGATAACCACCTTAGGAATGAACCTAAATCATTCCTAGTTTGGATTGTTGATCAAGACAATTCCTCTATGATGTGGGTATGAATGTAGTGAAATTTTATTCATATGTATTTTATGATAAATTTGGTTTTATATGTGTGAAGATGATATGATAGGGGGTACCATTTTAAAAGTGGAGGAGAGGACACACTTGGAATTTCTAAAAAGAAAAAAGTACACCAACATTTTAAATATACAAAGAGGAACTATAATGGTTAATCCTCAAACATTAAATCATATAAATTCAAATTATGTTAAAATAATTGTATTTGGAAAATTTTATAGTTCATTTTACTGCTTATCATTTTAGATTAAATCTCTAGTAACCCTGTTTTAACCTTAACTCTGATAATTACTTTTTACCATTTTTACAATTCATTTTGAACAAAAATTATATTGAAATTATTATATAATATTAATTATTATGATTATGATTATTTAATATAATTTTTAAAATTCAATTTAAATAATTTAAAATAAATAATTTAAAATTAAACTGACAGATGCGATGAAAAAGCAGATTTCTAGAGCTAAAATATTCACAAGTATAGAATTTTTTAATATCAAAATTCAATAGGAATTGGGTTCCAATGAAATAAATTGGATCCATATGAATATATTTATACTATTGTTACATGACTTTTTTTAAATACAATGTATCTTTTTAAATTCATTAAATGATATGGCAGTTCTTAATAATAATAAGTATTTCTCATTATTCACCAAAAAAAATATTATTTTCTATAAAATAACAAAAATTCAATCAATGATAATTTTTAGAGTTATATTTTAAAACAAGGATTATCCTATCCAATAATATCATAAAATTGTAAGAAAAATTATTTGTATTATATTTCCATAAAAATAAAAAAAATACATTTTTTGAAAAATTAGTATTTTCAAAACATATAAAGACTTTACTAAAAATAAGTTACTTTTTATCAATAGGATTTAACTATACCAAACCATTATAATTATTTCTTAATATGTGGTTATTCTAACACATTTATCCAAGATTAAGATCTATTTTACAATGGTCATGATTAATTAATGATATTTATCATGTATTGTAATTTGTTAAAACATATAGTTGCGTGTAACAAAAGGTATCGAAGAAATTAATTTTAGTAGGAAAAAAAATATATCATAAAAACATGTGGTGTTACAATGAATATTTAACCCATTCTCCCAAAAATTTAAATTATTTTAGATAAAATAAAAAAAATCCCAACCTCATGAGTGGAACGATCATTTATGAACAATGAATCTATGATGATATCATTTGTATTTTCAAGGAATCTACCTTTTATCCCCTAATTACATTCTACTATCCTACATAGATTTCCCTAATAGTGTATCCTCTCCAAATATATAAAAATCGTGTTTCTAACACATGATATTTTCCTAATAAATAATTAATTATATTTTTTCTATGTTAAAATATTTATTAAAATATTTAGTTAATTGTAGAATTAATTGAAGTAAACCCACTCCAGTACCCTAGAGATAATTCTTATTTATTACATTAGTAAAATATACAAGGGATCACATCTCCAATGATAGATCATTTTAGCAGTTTTGGAATATAAATACATACATTAATTTCATATTACATTGGAATATTAAAACAATGAACATAAATATTCTTATATCCTTGAGATTCATTCAAAGAATTTGTTCCCTTATTATTAAGAAATGAAAAAAATAAAGGGTGAGTGCAAAATATAAGTAATTGTTACATAAAAATATTGATATTAAGATTGAATAACTTATAAAAAATATAATAGTGGATGAATATAACACAATCCCTAAAATCTTTAACTTGAGTATGAAATAAATACATTGATAACATCATCTAAATAATCATTATAAAAATAATTGAATCATCAATGAAGTAAATGCATAATGTTATACATCTAGGATCTTACCATTGAGGTATCTCAACAATGGAATAGTTTATATTGTGAAGGACCCTCACCCAATTCATATGACAAAAATATATCAGTCATACACCAAATCCCCAACTATTATAATATGATATCACACTCATTAACAATACATCGTGGTAACTTATTTTTCCTCATGAGAGACTTTGATGCATCAAGGGGATATCTATAACTGGGGACAAAAATCACATAAATATATCAACTATATTATATATATATATTTAATTCAAAATATAATATATAACCAATATTTATTATCAATAAATAAATATCCATATTTAATAAAGACAAATAAACATTAGTAGTTTAAATTAATTATTTAAATAACCATCCATTAATTTACAGAGTATATTGAAATGAAAAACATTTCAAATATTACTAAAAACACATGATATTAAATATATAGACATGAAAATAGAAAATAATGATCAATTACCAGATTAAATGTGGTAGAGAATGTGACCAATATGTTGTTATGTATCTCAAAATCAATAATTTGTAAAGAATTATAGAAGTCCATTTATTCAAACTAGCATAGCCTATTGAAAATAAATAGGTTTCATAAAGATTTAAAAATTAGATAATTATCATCAATAAAAGATAATAACATCAATGTAATTATTTTATATAGGAACTAGTTAAGTAAAAGAATCATTAAATGATGTTTACATAGATGAAAAATTTTATTAAAAGAACATTCAACCATTTCCATGAAAACTAGGAAATACACATCTCACTTTGTATCATAAAAAAATATATGATTCTATAATATTAATAAAAATATAATCATTGTAAATAAACATGGAAAATTTTAATTTATTCCTTGATTAAAGTAATTATCATTACTGTGGGAAAATTCATTCATTTGGTAGATGTTTAAAACATTGATTCTTTTCACTCTTTTATCAAATAAATGAAAAATAACACATTCAGAAAACAATGAAAATTTAATTTTTAATCCTCTGAAAATAAATTAAAAAATATTTTAAAATTAATTTTAATCATCATTGGTTTATTTAAAATAATATTCTTGAAAAAACGTTAAATAAAAAAGTTATGGAAGAAAAATTTTTCCTACCCAAGAATAAATATGGTAGGATTTTAACAAAAATATTTTCTTGAAAATTTTAGGAACAAAAGAGAGTAAAAATTAGGTGAAAATATTGAAACCCCATAAAAAACAAGAATAGATTAAAATATATTGGTTTTATGGAAAAAATATCATAAAATTAAATATAAAAAAACTAAAGATAAACAATGTAGATTTTAAATGAAATTGTGAAATAAAATCATAATATTTAATAAACATTTGAATAAAACCCACTATAAAATGAAAAAATGTATAAAAATATTTTAATAAAAAGTATAAATATGAATTCATGATATAAAATTTAAAATGGTTATTATATACATCATGTAAAATTAATTAGTTGTCCATTGTAAAAAATGTCTCATTGGAGTAGAAATGAGATTAATTACCTGTACATCATGTTCATATTACTTCTTATTCACTCATAAAATCCTAAATATTAATTTTTAATTTAATATAAACATATAAAACAAACATATTACTAGTCATAAAAAATATTATTTGTTTATAACATTATATCACATATTTATTACCAATTCAATGTTAACATTATCCGCCCTAGTATAAAGTGTTTTTTTCTTGTATGTTTGGGTTCTATAGTTTTAGTAATTTTATCTTAATCATGATTTAATCATATATGGAATAATAATAATGACATGATTATAATGATTATAAATTAAATTGAAATTTAAAATCTTCTATTAATGGAGGATATAAAAAATGAACCATGTCACTTAAAATAGATGGTGGTATACACATACACACAAACGATGATATCATTTTCCAATGGATGAAAGTTTAAGAATGTAAAAAATAAATTATAGTAACATAATAATAGTTATGTTCATAATTTCATACATAAAAATTAAATCATTAATAATAAAAAACCATAATGTATGGTGATGAAAAATGAAATACATCACTTCATTGAGGTAGTAGTTCACACATACACATGTGCACTATTTTCATTTCCCATTGGATTGAAAATAAAATTTATAAATGATGTTCCATAAACATAATAATTTTTAAATATATGTAATGAACAAATTTTATTATATCATAATGTTTAGGATATAATTAAATGAGGTAGAAGAATAAATAAAATTAAATTAAATAACTAGGATAGGAGTTATACCGCTTCTTTGAAAATACTCCTTTAGGATACTACTTTATCCTTCATAGGATGGTATTATGGGAATAAAATTATCTCTATAATGTTAATATATAATATATAAAGTCATTTAGTTAGATGTTTTCCAATAAAAATGGATCCTGATGTTTTAGGAAGATAGGAGAGGTACTTCCAAATTATAAGTTATATGGGGGAAATATTTTAAATGAATGATGTATTAATATATAATAAGATTATAGCTCATGTAAAATTACTCAAAATTTCTATATAATCTAATATTAGGAGTCTATTATTAAAATAAATTAATCTATAAAATTCATAAATCATTATGTGTAATTTTAAAACCTATCTTTTTGTTTAACCTCATCATTAATTCTTTTTTACCATAACTCTGGTAACAAAATATTTAGTGATTATGGGTCAAGAAATTTAAATTAAAATTTATAAGTAGAACATAAATGGATCATTAAATACATATTATATATTTTTCGTTTAATTTGTGTTATTATAATATTTTATTATTCCCCTGTATTTCAAATATGATTTTTAATCATTTAATACCATTTTTGGTCATTTTATGAACTATTTATAAATGTTTTTTAAAGTAATTATGATAACAATAAAATTAAAATATAAATATGTTCAAAACTTCTAATAATTTATATTTTTCATTAAATTAAATGTAAAACATAATTTATCAAAAAAATTACATTTAATTTTTTTGAAATCATTTACTTGATTTTTCTACTACATTTCCATAGCGTTGTGTTGGTGTTATGTAAGAATTCAAGATAATCATACCATCACTAAAAATTGAAATAAAAATATTTTATAAATATTTATATTAAAAATAAATATAAAAAATTTAAAACATTCATTTCTTTTTTCCTCCTCAATGTAATCATATTAGAGATATTAAAAGAATGGGAGTGAAATTTTATATATACATTGTACATAATGTAATATAAATTTCACTAAGAAAAATGGCCCCAAAATATCTTATATTATAATATTGGACAATAATGGTTGAAATATATGCATGAACAAATTAGAAGCAAATTTTAGGGTGATATTAAGCATTTACCCATATCTTTAATCATTTTAACCCATATTACCCTTTATCATGGTAACTAATTGTTTTATGTTTACAATTCATTGAGTCTAAAAATTAATTATAACTTTTTACTAAATTTCAATATCCTAATGCGAAATATGTATCTAATTTTTAGAGAATCAATTATTATAATTCGTGGAAATTAATTTTAATATATGAAAGAAAAAAACATTTATAATAGACTTTAAAAATACTATTTTAAAAATAAAAAGAGTATACACTAAAATCAAATATAATGTTGATTCAGATGGAATTAATTATATTATGTTTAATAAAAAAATAATTATGTTAATTTAAATCTAAAAAATAGAATTTAATTTTTTTTAATTAAATGAATCTAATGACGACCTTCACCAAAAACATAATTTCTCAATATACACCTAGAAATGAGTAATTTTATAAAAATTCATAAAATTCATCATAATATAATTTAGAATTTTCTATTTAAAAATGTTATTATTTTTAAAAAATAATTTTTCAAAATATATCATAAAATTTAGATAATTACTCAGCTATAAAACACCTGAAATCCATTTTTGGAATGATTGTAATTTTAAATTATTAAATGAATTTATTCTAATTTTTTACAATAAGAACCTTAATATGAATAAAAAAATTATTTGTTGAATTATTTATTTTTATTAATAAATTATTCTATTATATAATATTTTCACAATGTTTATTCTTATTCATTACCTCTGACCCAACAACAAGATTATAAAAATCATATCAAATTAATATTATTTCACTATATTTAAAGCTCAGTTTTCTGTGCAGTATATACAATCAAATATATTGTTATTTTAAATAAATTTATATATAATAAAATCTCATGGTATGGAATTCTACCCTCTTAATAGTAATTTCCCCTCATATTTTAGTTACATTTTTACTAAAATGAAAATATATTAGTATAGTAATTAATTATTATATAATTTTTATCATAAACATTATTTTCTCTGTCATGACCAAAAAACTTTTTATTAATGTACCTATATAAGACTCACAAATTAAAATGAGTTTATGATAAAAATATTTGGTATATTAGTGTTACATTCCAATTATGACTCGATAGATTTATCTTCATGATAATTGATCTTAAGGAAATCATTTATTATTTTGATTAAAATATGGTAAAATTTACTTACTTGATTTTCTCTCATCCTATAACCATGATTTCATCCTTTTATATGAATGGTCATTATCATGATATTTTTTCATGCCTATAGCACAAAAATAAACATTTAATCAATCATATGATCCAAAAAATGGTGAAAAGTTTTTCTTACTATCAATATCCAAAATGGATAACACTAGCAAATATAATAACCAAATATAAACATAAAACTCCTCATATATTAATGATCAAATATTATTCTAAAAATTAAAATTTTTTGATCACTTATTCTTCATTTAATCCCCAAACATCTATTTTCACTTATACAATCACATACTAAAAAATATATATGCCAAAAATACATATTCCATAATATAACATTCAACAAATAACATGAATTAAAATGATTTAAACTATAAAAATTACTATGTTTCACCAAGGATTGCCTTGTCTTATCAAAAAAATAACATTAACTTTTATATATAATTTTACATAAAATAACACACTATCATAAAAATTCCTTTTCATGTTTTTTTATACAATTTAACAAATGTTTCAAAAAAAATCTCAATACTCAAAATAAATAAATATTATTAGAAAAATACATGGATGATTTCAATTAATCCTCAAACAAAACTACCATTGTAGCACCCTCAGTTTCAAGTATGTAACCCTTTCTTTTTTTTCTTTTTATGTTTATAAATTGTTTCGATGAGGTTTTCAGATGGTTTGCAAGACTTTTTTAATTTTTTAGGGATTCTATATAGGTGCGCAGTTGGAGAATGGTTTTTGTAAATCTTGAAACGTCTTCATAAGACCCTAACAAATGAGACAGAGTCTAAAGAGATGGCATAGAGACAAGTTCATGGTTTTCCAAACTATATGGCCACCTATGAGCAACTATGTATGGTTGGATAGTGATATTTTAAAGTATTGGATTATGTTTTTTCTAACCATGTGGGAAAATAATGTTATTTGATTCATAAGGTAAAAGATGGTGCATGGTTAGAACATGGTTTTATTAATATTCAAACTTACCATGAATGGTTTAAAAACAAAATCCTAAAATTATGGATCTAGGAAGGGATGCTTTTTACCCCATTTTCCACAAATTGTCCCTAACTTGGGATTTATCCCTCCTAAAAGATAATTATGCTTTCCCCCATTGATTCGGATCCAATACAAAGGTATTTTGTGGTGAGTTCAATCTCAGATCTCAAGGTAAGTCATCATTTATGGTAGGTTTGATTGGTTTTAAATAGATCTATTTCTCTCCCTCTCTCTCAGTTTCTTAGATCCAATACATTTTTTTATAGATAAATGGTTTTTTATTCCAAATATAATTATATTTCTCCTTGTTAATCATAGGATATGAGATCTAAGGTAGGTTATTAATGTTTCAAAACCATTTCATGGGTGTTTTAGTGTCATTATTCATTTTTACCATAAAAAGAGGTAGGGGATTTACTCTCGACTCCACTATATAAAAATTGAAGTATTTGTTTCAAATGTATTTATTCCATTGAAATTGGTTGTGAATGTTTTTTTATTTATTTTTGGAATCCCACATTAGTGACGGTTTTTAGAATTGTGGAAATTGGGTGTGCTTGTGGGTAGTGATATTGGTAACATGGTTTTAAACTAATGATTTTAAAATTATTTTTTTATGCACATAAATGTTTTTCAATGAATGGTATTTTTATTGAAATGGTTTTCTAGAATGGCTTTCAATAAAAGTAAGATTTTATTGAAATGGTTGAACAGTTTTTTTAATTGGTTTTTGGAAAATTGGTTCTTTGTTTTATTGTGCATTCATGAAGGATAAGTGTTAGAATTCTCCCCCATCATTAGTGGGATGGATAATATTATAGATATTCCCCGGTCAAAATGGTTCATTATGTGATGGCATAGTGAAAGGATGACTCACCACTTCATATTATAGGGAGTTCTAGGTTTCATTCACGGATAGATTTGGTGATATGTGGAATAGAATTAGTTATGCCAAAATAGGTCTTACGGAATGGTTTTGTTGTATTGTTTGGTTTCTATCCTTGTAAAAATGAATTTTTTTTAGGAAATGACTTTTATATAGAAATTTTTTATTTTATTTTATAATCTATTTAAAATTAATTTATATATATACTTTTATATAAATTTTATAACATGTTCTATCTTAGTGGCGTGAGGAGGGAAGTAATTTGGGGAAAACCTGCTGAATTTTATTACTCACCCCTTCTTTGGAACATTAGTTATTTTACAGATTCCATTTATTAAGATATAGGAAAATGTAATGTATCACACTTATTTTGTTGTACTTCATGGTACTTATGTTATTTTTGGAGGTGAAGAATGGAGTATATTGAAGATTTGGATTCATGTAGGTTGTCTTTAATTTTTTTTTGTTTTTTCATCTGTTTGTACTTTAATATTGGTATACTTAAAGATTGGTGCTTGGTTATACATTTATTTTCATATCAATGATATTTCTTTGAGTTAATTTAAATTTTTATCATGCATCATGTAATAATTATTTAGTTACAATATGTTTGGTTATATTGTTTTATTTTTAAAGGAGAATCATCCCCCATCTTGTATTAAAGCCCTTGGAATTTATTTACATCCTTTGGGACCTTGGGTATGTATCTTAAGGACAAGTAAATACCTTCATCAATATCAACAATTTGAGGAGGGACTAGATGTTACATGTTATATCAGTCTTGGTCCTTCGAAAAATCATTATGGAATAAGTGGTTTTTATTTCTGTTAGTCATGGAGTTGATATCCATTTTGGTCAATTTCATGTCTCTGGTTGGTATAAATGGGTAGGACAGCTGGGACATAAAATTCAGATCATTAAAATACATAACTATTATTTTATATTGAATCTTAAGTTACTAGGGAGTTGGTTACATATGTGTTTTGGAGACACTTATTGGATTTGGAATCTCATTTTCATGGGTTTGGCCAATGAGGAAACCATGAAATGAATTTTAGAAACCACATCCCACTAAGAGATCATATTTCATTTTAAGTAATGATTATTGATATGGTATAATTTTTTTTATTTTTTAAAATTATTGAAATAATATTAAAATGTGAGATTTTGAAACTGAGCTTGGTTATGGTATTTTGAAAATAGTTGATTTTCAAAATCATGATAGAATTCTCAAAAATGGTTGAACCTTGAAATAACCAGTTTTCAAAATAAATTTTGTGATAGTATGATGCGGTAAATTTTAAATTTTTAATCCTTCAATTATTATAGATTGACGCTTATCGTTTTTGTTGTGTTTAGAGAAGATGGCACCCAGTATGCGTCGTTGAAACCAACCATAAGAAGCTGTTGAGAACATGGTTACTCCTATAAAATAGGTGAACCAAAAACTACATCAGAGTGTTGTATAAGAATTTTAGGTAGTGGATAGAGGGAACCGTTGAGATGAACAATGGAAAGTAGATCACTCTGTTCAATTATAGAATAAGAATCCACCCATCTTTCAGGGTGATTCGGAACCATAGAAGGTAGAGGTGTGGATTAATAGGTTGAATGAAAAATTCTATTTCATTGGATAACCTATAGATCTAAATGTAAATATATATATATATATATGTGTCTGTGTATGTATATGTATATTCTATAGTATATTTCAAGCCAATGGTGGGATTTAGACATTTGGGATAATTTATACTAGGGAATTTGTTTGGAGGATTTTGAAGAATTATTCAACAAAAAATTCAATCTTCATATGTTAGTAATGGAAAGAATAATGGATTTATGTATCTTGGAATAGGAGAGAATCTTAGTGACATGGTATATAGAAAAATCATTTAATTTATTCCACATTGCAGTCATCTTTTTTTCTAGTGAATAATTGAATGTATGCATCTTTGAATCGGGGATGTGCATGGAGAATTGCTAAAATATTGATTTTCTCTATATAATATATGATACAAGGACAGAAAATAGAGATATGGTGGAATAAATTTACATCTCATGATTTATGGTTAGAGGAATCATGTATATACCTTCATGAAATGGTGGTAATTATAATGATGGTAGAAAGTAGAAGAGGGAAACCTATTTCCAAGGTGGGAGTATGACTCATAATCAACCGGTTGGATCCATGAATCTTCCTCCAAAACCAACGATACAACCTGGATTTTTTCAATGCTATTTTTTGAACCATTGGAAGTGATAGGGTATGACACAACCTATATAATTACAAAATTGAAATAAGATGTGGAATCTTCAGCACTATTAAATATTTCTCTGAGGTTGGGTGTTCAATACACTTCTCACATTCCATAGAAGTCGTATTATTTGGTGGGGAAAGGATAGTAGAAAACCTATCATCAGAAGAATAGATATAACCATGGTATTCTAAGAATACCATGATGCCATAGAAAGTTAAATATAATCATGGAAACAAGGAACAATGTTTCAGGAAAAATCAATTATATAGAGATGATAAGGTTATTCGGGATGTTAAGTTTTGACCATCTACTATCAGAGGTATGATCATTTTTAACATTACTCCTATGTACGATCTATTTGATACTAGTGCATCCCATTCCTTTATTTCTTTTCATTATGTTTATTTTCAGTGTTTAAATGTTGAGATGATTTATTCAGTGTTATAAATTTAATCTCCTCTTTATCGAATAGAATTTCAAGACTTTGTGTTTAAATAATGTTCTATAACTTTTGATCCATACAAGATGATATGGGACTTCACCAGGATTAATATGGATTCCTATTATATAATCTTGGGTATGTATTGGTAACCAATATTCAAGGCCAACATCAATTTTTATACAAGAACAGTTATTTTCACAACATAGGATGTCATCGAGAATATCTTATATGGATAAAAGAATATAAATGAAGGTGCAATGATCTTGTTGGAACCAGAAGTTATAACAATAACATACTAGTCACTAGCATTGACTTTTTAATTGATGGAAGAGATCAAGGATAGCAGTTATCTCATAGTTTTTTATTAGTTTCAAGTAATTTTTTCCAAAACAATCGTAAGATTTTCACTCATTACAGAATTGGGGTTTATAATTGATCTCATTATAGGGATTGTTACTATTTAATTTCCATCTGACTGGATGGAACTGACAGAATTAATGGAACTGAAACTGTAGTAGAATGATCTAGAAATAACGGGGTTCATTTAGCCGAGCACATCTCCATGGGTAGCACCGATCTTGTTTCTAAAAAAAGTGGATGAAACTCTTTTTTATGTGTGGATTATCATAAGATTAACCAAGATACAATAAATAATCAGTATCCCCTTCCACACATTGATTATCTATTAGATCAATTGAGGTGATCTCAATAGTTCTCTAAGAATGACTTGTGATCAGGATATCACTAATTTCTAGTTTATAAGGATGATATTCTGAAAATTTATTTCAAAAGTAGATATGGAAATTATGAATATGTGTTAATGCTTTTAAATTTTAATAATTCACCAGTGGTATTTATGGAATTTATGAATCAGATATTTCATATGTATCTTTATTCTTTTATTATGGTGATTATGGGTGACATATTGGTGTATTCAAGGATATGGGTTGACCATGAGCAAAATTTAGAGATAATGTTTAGAATCTTAAGGGATCATAAGTTGTATTCCAAACTATCAAAGTATTATTTATAGATAAAATATGTAAACTTTCATGACCATGTAATCTCTATAAAATTGTTTTCTATGTATATAGAAAAGATAGAGGTTGTTATCTATTTACAACCACCAAAGAATGTCTTCATGATACATAGGTTCCTTGGTATAGCTGGTTACTATTGATCCTTCATTCATAACTCTTCAAGAATAGCCTCTCTAATTAATGATTTAACCATGAATAATTTTCCATTCCAACGGAATGATGAATGTTATAAGTTTTTTCATGATGTCAAATTGTTTCTTACGTCAACACCAATCTCGATTTTACCATAATCAGGGAAAGAGTACATAGTGTATTTTTATACTTAGATATTTGGGTTGGGATGTCTTCTCATATAGGTATATTATTTTGTTTATTATAGATCAAGATAGTAACATTTGAATTAGAATAACTACCCAACACATTATTTGGAGTAATCTATTGTAGTCTATGATTTGAATACTTTGCATCAATACCTATTTGGTGAGAAATTAACTGTGTTTATAGATCATAAGATCCCGAAACAAATTTTGTCACCAATGTATTTTAATCTGAGACAAATAATATGGATGGAGTGTATCAAATTTTTCACATTTTACTTGATGTATACAATGGTAAAGGGAAATTTGGTGGAAGAAGCATTATGAAACAAGTCATAAGATCATTCGACAATTGAAGATTTAGATGAGTGGTAGTTGATGTCGGTCATAGAAAAAAAGCACTTGGAATGTGAAGAATAAGGTGAAGTTTCAATTTTCATTATAGTTTGGTATTATCTTGATTTGGTGGTGATGGTTTAAGAGGAACATAAATTGGAATCATAATGTGTTACGGTGAGGTCAACACTCAATGGAGGTGAGAACATTGAGGGATGGAAGTTGGATGATAGTTTAGTGATGTGTTTTAAAAATCATATGTTCATACCTATGGAATGTTAGAAATAACTTATCCATGCATACCACCATTCAAAATGGGATGTTAATCTTTGAATAAAATAGCTGAATAATATTTTGAAAGGAAAATTTGGGTGGTTCGGTAATTAAAATAGAGGTGGTTAAGTTTGTTTGGATATTATTAACTTGTTAGTAGGTTAAAGAAGAAAATCAATGACCAGAAGGAATGTTGTAGACTTTACATATTCATAATTATAAATAGGATCGGATATCTATTAATTTACTAATAGGTATTCCAAGAACAGTTCAACAACACAATTCCATGTGACTGATAGTGGATTTCTTCACCATGTCTTCCTATTTCATCCTTATTTTTGAATCTCTTATAGTGGAAGAATTTTACAAAATTTGTATCCGAAAATGGTAAATAAGAATGGTGTACCATTTTTTATTATATCAGATGGGGATTTGAGGTTTATATGTCATTTTTTGAAATCATTACTAAAATCCCTTGGAACTTAGTTGACTATGAGTATGGTGTATAATACTCAGATGGGTGGTCAATCTGAATGGATGATACAATCATTGGAATACATGTGGCCGGATTGTGTTAAGGATTTTGGTTTCTCATGGTAAGAGAATGTACCATTAGTGGAGTTCTCATATAACAACAAAAATCATGTCTTCATACATACGTATCCTTTTGAATAATTGTTTTGGAATCTTTATCGTTCTTCACTGTGATGGTTTGAAATAAGTGAGACTTCACTTTTTCGGATGATCCTTGTCCAAGAAACAATAGATAAGATTCAATATATGTGGAAAAGGATTGATATGGCTCAATGTCTTCCTAAATCATAAGAGGGTCATCATTTACTATTGTTTCTCTTCATGGTGAGTGATCATGTGTTACTAAGGATCTATCCAAGGCTTGGGTATCATCATGTTGAAATATAGGGTTGGTTTTCTTTTCAATACATAGACCCTTTTGAGACACTAGAATGGGTTGGTGAGGTGGCATACGGATTGTCTTTTCCATCATGATTTAGTGCTATGAATATAGTGTTTCCTATAACTTAGTTGAAATGGCTTTAGGCTAAACCTAATCATGGGATTTGACGGGGTCATGTTGACATTGATCTGAATACTTAGTTGGTGCACATTCCGATGTGGATTGTGGATTGGAAAGAGAATGTCTCACATGGAAAATGATCAGTCTAGTGTGGTTTTATTGCAATATGGTGATATTTATGAATTAATCGGGAATAATAAAATTAAATGAAATAGTAGTGGCCATAACTCTTTTTTATAATTGATTATTTTCTTCTTTTCATGGATTTAAATACTAATGTTGGGGAGAATATAACAAAATAGGTTTAAGTAAGTGACCATTTATTTTTTCATTTTAAGTATATAATATGTGTGGTTGAAGTGTGAGAGGTTTTGGAATACTTTTGGATTGTTTTGGGTATAATCTATAGGTAAAAAGTTTGAGTACTGTTTTTGGAAACCATGAAATGCCTTCAGAAAATAGTGCGTAATGAGACAGAGTCTATGGGGAAGGTTCATGTCTTGGTTCATAGTTTTTCCAAACCATGAGGATGCCTGGGATAAACTATTTAAATCCCAATAGTGAGATTTTTCATGTTTGGTACACAATTTTTCTAACCATGCAGGCCGCACATGTGATGTTCTCTTTAATGAAGAAACTAGAACGCGATTACTGAACGGTTTTAAAACCTGATCCTAAAATTTTCTATCTAGGCTTGGATGAAGTTTTAACCCACCATTTTTCAACAAACTGACCCTAACACAGTATATCTCTATCCCAGAGCCAAAGGGATATTTCCCCATCAATATAGAGCTACTCCAAAGGCATTTCATCGTGCGTTGAAACCCAGTTCTCATGGTAAGTCATCATTTATGGTATTTTTTCTATGTTTTAATTTGATCCATCTCTCTCCCCCTCTCAGTTTCTTATATCTAGTTTTATTGTGGATATATATCTGTTTTTTGATACCAAATATGATTATATTTGACTTTTTTCTCATTAGGGGAAGAGAACATGAAGGTAGGTTTTTGGATATTCAACCTTGTTTCGTGGGTGATTTAGTATTGTTATTTATTTTCTCCATCAAACCTAAGGTAAGTGGATTCACGCTCAAAACCTCTATTTATAACATGAAGTCTTAGTTTCAAATTGATTATTTTTATTGAAATTGGTTGTTAAATTTTTGGGAATTTCTTGTGGGAAACCCACTTTGGTGAATGTTTGTAGAATTGTGGAAATTGTTTTTTGGGAAATGTAAAATTGTTAACTAGAATTTATAGTGATGATTTTAAAATGATCATTTTTTTATGCATGGAAAACTGTTTTCATTAAATGGTTTGTTTTATTGAAATGGGTTTTTTGAAAGGATTTCAATAAAAGTATGATTTTATTAAAATTGTTGAAAGGATTTTTTTATTATTGTATTTTGGCATAATGGTTTTTTGTGTTCCTGTGAATTTAGGGTAGATAATATTAATAATTCTCCCCCATAATGGGTGGGATTTATAAGGTTCATGACTTTCCATAATCAAAATTGTTCATTTAGTGATTGCTTTGTAACATCTTCACCGTTTTAAGAGATATTTTTTTAAATTTATATTATGTATTTTTTTGTAAGATACACCAAGATAATCTTGTTCTGTATACAACACCAACTTATATGTCGGTTTAAGAAACACTATGATTGTATTGGGTTGTATAAAATTTTTATTTTTTTTATAGAATTCATTTCACATAAGACAAACTTTAATTGAGTTTCTAAAATAATAAAATAAATTATTATAAATTTTTTTAATGAAAAATATATGTAATATATTCAATAAAATGTTTAATGTTCATCTCATATGTTTTCTATACATGATATAAGAAAAAATAATATCTTTCAGATATAAGTAGTTTCTTTAAAAAAATACAGTTTTGCCACATTTTGATGGTGTACTAATTTTATATATAGTTTTGAAACTATTATAAGTTATATATGAAAAAAATAAACATCTACTTTTTTAGTGGGGTATAAAAATTTATTTTTCATGATTTTTTTTATTTTTGTGGTATGTTTTCATTTTTTGATGAATTGTAAATAAAATACTAAATTTTAATTGAAAAAAAATAATAGAAATAAAATATGTGGATAAATTATAACATTTAATGGTTTTGAAGTATAAATTTAATATATTTTTATAATTTAATATAATTTTGGTCATTGGTATTAATTTTACAATTAATGTTTATGTACAATCATTTTAATTTATTGTAATATTTTAACATTTAAAATTCATTATTCAATGCGATAGTGAGATTAATTTTAAACTAATTTTTTATAACTTTTTGTTTTGAATTTCTAAAAATGGATTCCATATTTGGAATTAGTAGGTACAAATTATATTAATAACATTGTTTTATCTTTTGTAATTATGAATAGTAACTTCCATAATTTTTAGTAATACAGTGAAAAGGTAAATCTGGTAATTAAGGTTAAATATAACATTATAAAGTTTCTATAGCACTTTTCCTAATATGATTGGATAATATATTTTAGACTTAAACCATCCTTGTGTTAAAATTACACCCATTAGAATCCACATGGATGATATTTGTACACTTAATATATTTTATTTAGTGAAAAGCTAAATATGTCTTACTCAAATTTTAATAACAAAATAATATTTAATATAAGGTTATAAAGAAGATAAATTTGATTATAAATACTCATTTGAAATATAAATTTTTTTCTTTATCTTGGTAATTTATTTTTAATGTTTTGGAAATGAATAATTACCTTAAAGGTTTATATATTGATGGTGTTGAAATTATTTAATTGATGAAAAATATATAAACAAATTTTTATTAAAATTATAAAACCATTAAAAAACAAAAAAACATGGAAAAATATTATTGGTTAATTATATCTCGACAAATATTATCCAAAGGTCATGTTATTGAAAACTTGGTGCATAATATAAGACATTAAGACACTTATATTATTTTATTTAAAGTGGTTTTAAAATTTTCACATTCATGTTTTAATGATTATAACATTTTAAATGATGGATTTCATAAAATATATATTCAACTAAAAGTATTATTTTGAAAACTAGTAGATTTTTATTCATCATAGTATTTTATTTTAAATTTTTATTCAACAAATGGGATTATTAAATAATTACACAAAATTGATCTTCAAATTATTTTATTAATGGAAATATCAAATTATTATGAAATATATTAAATTAAATATAATTATATATCATTAATATATCTATTTAATCATATAGATTAATTTCACCCCATATGGATATAATATAATATTTGGTTCGAGTATAATATCATATCTAGATATTTTAAAAAAACAAGAATTAAATACTGACAAAATTAACACTAATGTTGTTATGTCAAAATAATGGTTTATTAAATTGTTTAAAAATCATATCGCATTTTTTAAAATATATAATTAATATAAAGTTTTAAAAAAAATTCTAAATTACTTATTTATGATTTAATTTAAATTAAATAATTAAATATTTCACCCTTTTAACATTGAAATGTATGATTCCCTAGTTAAAATGAAATAGAATAACTCAGTGATAAATTAAAATGATATGGTTTAAATGGATAGAGAAACTTGTCTAAAATTTAACGTTTGATGATATTACAACCTTATCTCATCTAATATTCTAAATTATGACATTTTTAAGGTTTCTCTATGAGGTATTATTTTATTATAAATTAATACTTTTTGAGATTCGAAAATTGTCCTTCACCTCAATTATAAAAGTTCACCTCCTCCCTCACTTATTCACATCACATTGAGCCTAGAATCTCAGCCATCACCTTCCCATTTCCATTATAAAATTACCTAATTACATTATAATGGTTTTTTGTCTTATCAAAATACCAAATGGTGTTCCTTTAATAAGATATTTAGTATAAGCACATTGAAGAAGAGGTAATATCCTCTACAGATTATTTCAAATTATTTCATCTTATACATTATCTTCATGAGTTATTTCCATTATAATGTAATAAATCTAGTATATATTATATGTTTATATATTATTATGGTTATGTAATAATCATATTCCGCTTTCTATCCATTCTACGAAAAATGAAATCACCTTGCGGGCGTACCTACGACTTACTATCTCCACGTTGTGGTGTAAGATATTTTCACCACCTTACTTGAATTGATATAATGATGGAAATAATAGCTATATATGATTATTAAATCATTATATGAATTACTTAACAACATATATACTGTCCACTTACATAAAATTTCATGATTATCAGAATGATACCGTCGCTCGTTCATACAAAAAACATATCATCTCCATGATGTGATGTGATTCAGTCTACAATATATTCATTAAAACATGAATTTATAAATATAATTAAAGATTAAATATGGTATATATTATGTTAATATCATTTTTAATGATATTTATATTACCAAATAAGTATAATTAGAACTTAGTCAATAAAAAGTTCATAAGAACATAAAGCCATTAATACATAAATAATGAGTAATAATGAAATATTACTAAAAAATGGATGATAATATGATCATTATGATATCATAAAATGACTATGATTATAGAATAAATAAATGACATTATTTAAATAAGTATACAGGAGGTCGGGATACATACAACGGATATTAGACCTAAGGTGACGGATTATTTCGTCTCACTTTTATTTCTATAGGACATACACTTTATACACCACCTATTTCTTTTTTGTGGTGTTTATTCTTCACATGAATATTTTTATGAATTTTATTATAAACATTATGATATTTTCATATACATATAATTTTATTTATATTATGAGTCATACAATTAGATTGATTATAAATTGGTAATGGATAATCTTGTAATCCCATTATTATCTAAGATTGTTTATATGTTAGTATTTACTGGGGTTTATTTATCATTCACGTCTATGTCTTATAAGAATGATTTTATAAATTGTTTTAATATTCTCATATAGATATTTAAAGTTTATTTTTCCCATTTTTAAAATTTTAAAACATGGTTTGGAATGAATCTTTCTTTCATTTTCCATACGAGGTACATTTTTACTATTCCTACAAAAGTATGAAATTAATGTTTTTTAACTTATAAAGTATGAATGGATTTTAAGGATTTTATAACTTCTTATTTACTTGAATTATCAGTTAAATGATTTCAATTTTATTTTAAAATAAGTTATTTTCATTTAATATTTCGATCATTTTATGAAAAAAAATATTTTTGAAGAAGAAAGTGTATTTTCTTTAAGAATTATTTTCAAGTGTTTTATCAAATAAATTTTCCATCTTAGAATAAATTGTTCAATAAGGATATATTTAAATTATATTATCCCTATTATTCCTATAATTTTATTATTTTTATGATATTTATGAAATCCATTTTATTTTCCAAGATTATGTTATCATGGAATGATGTTTAAGAACCCCATTTTATTCTTTGGGTTATGTTATGAGGATTTATTTATGTTCTGGTGCCACACATATATATGGTTTTCATTATATGATGGGTGGGACCTATATATCCTTCAAATTTATAGGGTAAATATTTATATCTCATGAGATAGACATGACTAGAATGGAAAGTAAATCTTGTTCAGTAATACAGGGTCAGAACGTCATGTATATCTAGTTCAGTAACACAGGGCTTGAATGATAAGTGAACTTGGTTCAGTAAAGGAATTTATCCACTATGATGGTCTTCAAAATTATTCTTGAAAAATATGAAATTATTTTCATTTCTTATGTGTATTTGAAAAACTTTTATGTCTTATTTTATGACTTTTTGGATTATGTTCATTAATTCTTATGAATAGTTATGATTTACCTCATGGCATGATATCACGATCTCTCATATGCCAGATAGGATTTTAAAATGTTATGTTATTATATGTTATTATTATTATGATAGGATTGATATCTCCCTTGTCTATCCTTACTTATAATCTATGTTGACAATTTCTTATGTTTCTTTTTTCCTTGGTTATAAAAAAAATAATTAATTAAGATATGTCAAAAGCGGTCTAGTTATGAAGGAATAAGTAGGAGACAATGTGGATGTTTTATAAAATAGTTGGTTATGTTTCTCAATTTCTAAATGCATTATACAAATACGGTCCTTTCATGAATTTATTATATTTTTATTGGATATTCCCTAATTTTGAAGTAATATCATTGTATGTAATGTATGGTTCATTATGGTTGGTGTTAGGGTAAAGGTTTAGTCAACCTTTTGAAACTAGGATGTGACATTTTTAGTGATATCCCGATGGATATTTATAATAATATTTATAGGGATGTCCCTAAGGATAAGTATAACTCTAAGTTACAATCATTGGTTTGTTGTGAAATTCATAAATATCCTAACATTAAACCATAGATATCAAAGATTAAAATATTAAAAGTAATTTACCATACTTAGGTTTTTTTAATCTCTGATGTGTATTTCTCAAACCTTTATTTAAGTTCTTAGTCAATATCCAGAATTAAATACAACACAGTTCACCTTGAATGTTTTAGATATGGAAAATATGTGAATTATAAAAATTGATTTCCAAAATGGAAATCCCATGAATAGAATCATGAAGGTGGCATGATTATTAGTTATACTACTGAGGATAAAGAGATTGTAAATTATATGTGAAAGGTATGGGATATTCTAGCATTATTATTTACTTTAAACCTAATAATCATGGTTAGATTATGTTTGAGGAACCTTAAGACAAGAAAATATTTTCAGAAAGGCTATGATAATGGATCATGAGTAATGGTTTCAGAATAAATTTGGATGATTTAGGTGTATTTATTTCATAATTCAGTGTTTATGTTATATGAATTGTGAAATATATAAGTTTTTTCAGTATAAGTTTTTCATTAATGATTAGAAATTATATGTTTAATAGTTCTAAGGACCTCAAAAATATTTTTATGGGTACGTTTATATATGTGGAGAAGACATGATTACAAGAAATATATCCCTTAATATGTCCCTTATGTTAAGATAATGATGTTTGGATAATGATATATTTTATTTGAATAATTAAATTTGATGATGTTAGTTTCTTCGGAACAAATTATGGATTTGTTTTCAAGTGGGATATGCTATCATGGATAAAGTATACAACTTTTGGGATATAATGAATATATTCAATAAGTTCTGTAATATGTAAACATACATTTTTTTCAATAAGGATATATAGTATTTCAAGTTGTTACCACGACTCAAGATAATACATGATGAAGGAGATCACATGTTTGTAATGAGACCAATAAGATTTACCATAAAATATATGGGGGATACATGTTAATTTTAGTCAGTGAACCTCTTTATAATGTATTTTATTTTTATCTGTTAGAAGGATTGTAAGGTTATCAATTTATGGAAATTTTAAGTTATACTTTGGATGAAGTTTTAGGATTTCCTAACCATATTTGGACTTATGAATATGTGTTAACTTTTTCTAAAAAAAATTTAGTGTTAAATACATATAGAATAACATGTTATTCTATTTATAGAACTCGTGAACTAATAATTATTAGGGAATTAAATGTTTACCTTCATTTCATTGAATAAGATATGAAGTAGAAATTGATCAATGAACAATAAAAGGATAATATTACACATAATAAAGTAAGTATTTATTTACATTCTTCAACTCTATGGAAGGGATATTAAAACCAAAAGGTTAATCCCACTACCTTCATTACTGATGAAATATATGGTTCTGTATATCATCACGAATTTATGTCTTTTTATTCTTAACTTTCTCATAATTATGTTCTCTATCGCTATACATCATTACTTGATAGTTCTATTTTTTCTTCCATAACCTTGTTTTCACATTACTCATACGTTCTCTTATGTGGAAACCTAGTTATGATTGAATATGTGTAACAATTATGTTTCTCACCTTTCCTTTTTAAAATGGAGTTTTATTATTCATTTTTTTATGTGGGTTTTTATAAAAACATTTAATGTATTGATTCTTTTATAAACCCTAAGAAATTCGTGGGAGAAATTCATTTTAAGGGGGGAAATGTAACACCCTAATATTTTTAAGAGATAGTTTTATTTATTTATTTGATGTCTTGTGTTATACTCTATACCTAGATAATGTTGTGACATATGAAAAAATTTCTTATCCTGCGGTATATGCATCACTATACTTGTCTAGTGTTACACATAATTTCGAGTTATTCTGATAGAATTCATTTCACTCAAGACAGAGTATATTTGAGTTTTTAAAATAGTAAAATAACTTTTAATAGATTTTATTCATGAAATATATATGTAATATATTCAATATAATGTTTCAAATTCATATTATATGTTTTCTAGAAATGATATAAAACAAATTCATTTTTTAGATAAAAGAAGTATTTTTCAACAAATAATGTTTTCCACCTTTTGATGGCACGCACATTTTAAATATAGTTTTGACACTTTTTTAAGTTCTATTTTAAAAAAAATAAATTATTCTTTTCAATTGGGGTATGAAAATTTACTTTTGATTAATTTTTATTTGTTTTTGATATGTTTTGAGTTTTGATGAATGGTAAAAAAAATACTAAATTCTAATTGAAGACAATTTTTTATCCTCGAAATAATTTATATGGATATATAATATTAGTGAGTGATTTTAAAGTATAAGTAGAATATATCTTTATAAATTAATATAATTTTCTTCATTTTCATTAATTTT
Organism: Viscum album; assembly: GCA_963277665.1. Classification (NCBI taxonomy): domain Eukaryota; kingdom Viridiplantae; phylum Streptophyta; class Magnoliopsida; order Santalales; family Viscaceae; genus Viscum; species Viscum album. The sequence goes on along the minus strand of OY728151.1, from coordinate 126,239,487 downwards.
ACCATCAATTTTGAGGTGAAAACATTTTAACCTTTTATAATGTTTTAACTTTTAAAACATGTTTTTTTCGACAAAGAGATTAATTTTAAATTAATAACTAAAAATTATATTTTATAAATTTTTTAAAATATATTCCATATTTTGAGTCAGTAGGTCTAAATCACAAAAATAGAATTCTGTTATATTTTTCCCATTATTAATCATAATATTAGTTTTTTTATTAATACAAAAAATAGGTAAATCTTGTAATTAAGGGTAAATATAATATTTAAAATTACCATAAAAATTGTACTAATATGATTGGATGAGTTATTTTCCACCTAAACCATTTTGGGGTTGAAATTATACCCTTTTTAAGCCACTTGGATGAGATTATAAAATTTAATATACTTTATTTAAAGATAAATTAATATGTCTTATTCAAATTTTAATAACTAGCCCAATTTTAATATATACTTATGCATAATATAAATTTGATTATAAATTTTAATTTCAATGAAATTTATTTTTTATTTATCATCGTAATTTATTTTTAATTATTAGGAAATAATTATATATTTTAATGGTTTATATATTGATGATACATAAATTATTTAATTGATGACTAAATAATAAACTAGATTTTATTTAAAATATAATAACCTTTAAAAACACAAACATTTGACCAAATCTTATTGGTCAAGTATATATCGACCATAATCATATAATTTTCAAGTTATTGACCATTTGGATTCTTATATAATAGATTATGAAACTTATATTACTTTATTTAAAGTGATGTTAAACTTGTCACATTAATATCTTAATAAGTTTAACATTTTTAATAGTGGGTTTTCCAAAATATATATTTAAATAAAAGTATTATTATAGATACTAGATGATTTATATTCATCATAGAATTTTATTTATAATTGTTATTAAAAAAATATGTGTATAATATATTTAAAGAGAAATGATCTTGAAATTATTTTATTAATTGAAATATCAAATTATTGTTATTAAAAATATTAAAATAAATACAATTTTGGATAATTAGTATAGAAAATGAATTTTATAGATTACCATAACCTCATAGGGTTATAATAAAATATGTTTTTGGATAAAATCATATCTTGATGTTTTTAAAGAATCTAAGAAATGAATATTGACAAAATTCGCACTATTGTTATTTTGTCAAAAAACTGTTTTATTAAATTATGTAAGAATAATAATACATTTTTAAAAAATATATTCAAATTATGATATTGTCTAAAACTATATAATTTATTTATTTTTTAATTTATTTACTTAAAATAATTAAATATTTTACCCATTTAATATTGAAATATTTGTTACTCTGGTTAAAATGAAATATGATAACTGTGTGAGAAATTAAAATGATAGTGTTTAAATGGATATAAAAACTTACCTAAAATTTATTATATGATATGATTACAACCTTATATCATATGATATACGAGATAATGACATTTTTGGGGTTTCTAAATGTGGTTTTATTTTATTATAAATTAATAATTTTCAACATTCCCAAAGTTCCCCTAACTTTAATTATAAAAGGTCCCCTCTTTTCTTATCTATCCACTTAAATTTCAGCCTTAAATCTCAGCCATACCCTTCTCAATCATCTTATTAAAATTAATATTAAAATTATAGAGGTTTTTTCTCCTCAAAATACCAACACTATAACTTTAATAGGATATTTAGAGGGAGCATGTTGGAGAAGAGTTAATCTCCTCTACTGATTCTATCAACTTATTTCTTCTTCTACTTCATATTCATGAGTTGTTTCCATTAAAAATTAATAATTCAAGTATAAATTATATTCTGAGATGTTATTGTGTTTATTAAACAAACATATTCTACCTTCTTTCCATCCTATAAAAAACAAAATCATTACACGTGCGTACGTACAGCTTACCGTCTCCATGCGGTGGTGTAGGCTGTTTTTCACCACCTTACTTGGATGGATATAGTGATGAAAATACTGACTACTTATGATTATTATAAAATAATATGGATTTTATAACAACATTATACCATCCACTTCCTTACAATTTCATGATTATCAAAATGATATTGTCGCTCGTGCATATGTAAGGCCTACCATCTCCACGATGGGATGTGATTCAATCTACAATATATCCATTAAAAATGATTATATAAATGTAAAGAATTAATAAATATTTTATGAATTATGTTAAAACAATTTTAGAATGATATAACTATGTAATAATAAGTATAACCAAAACTTATTCGATAAAACATGCATAAGAACATAAAGTAGATAATACTCGAATAACAAGTAAAAATGAATATAACTAAAAATGTATCATAATATGATAATTCTGATATCATAAAAAGGACTATGATTCTAGAATAAATAAATGACATTATTTATATCGTTATACAATTGGTTTTTATAATACATAGGATATCATACCTATGGTAAGGGATTATTTTGTCTCACTTTTATTTCTGCGGGACATATAAATTATACACCGCCTATTTATTTTGTGTGGTTTCTATTCTTCTCATAAATGTTTTGATGATTTTTATTGTTAAGGTTATTATATTTTCATATACATATAATTTTATTTATTTTATGAGGCATATGATTTTACTGGTTATAAATTGGTAAGGGATAATCTTGCAATTCATTATTATCTGAGACTATTTATACATATGTATTTACAAGGGTTTATTTATCATTCATGACTATGATTTCTAAAAATGCATTCATAAAATATTTACTATTTTTATAAGGATATTTAAAGACATTTTCACACATTTTTTACTTTTAAAACATGGTTTAGAAAGAATATTTCATCTATTTTCTATATAAGGTACTTTTTGACTTTTCCAGAAAAAGTAGAAGAATAAGGTTTTTTTAAATTATTCAGTACGAATGGATTCTTAAGCATTCATAACGACTTAATTCCATGATGATTCATTTATAAGTTTTAATTTTTCTTTTCAAACAAATTATTTTCATTGAAAATTTTGTGGCATTTTAGGAAAAGAAAATATTTTTAAAGAAGAAATGATCACTGCTAGAAAACAAGGTTTTCCCAATAGTTTGAGACTATGGGGAAATGATTCCAAAATGCTAGTATATTTTATAATAATGGATTATAAAACTGTTGGGTGACAAGGTGTAGGGATAGCTTTTTACCAATAGTTTCCTTTAAACTGTTGGGTTAGACCTGTAAAAAATTCATCTTCCCTACGGTTTTGGCTCACTGTTGCAATACAAAAGTACCAATGGTTACGAACCATTGGTAAATGTAAATCTATAACCTATACCAAAAGTTTAAAAACCTTTGGTATATAGGTTTATCAATAGTTTTCCTCCAACCATTGGTATATATTATATGTAAAACTTATATACCAATGGTTTAAGAATAGTTTGTATAGTGTTTTACTATTGGTTTTATGTGAATCATTGTTATAGACGGTTTATTCAGCTTTATACCAATTCTTTATAAACCGTTGGTATATAGAACTCCAAGATTATATCAGTAGCCTAGAAGCCTTCCCTCTTTCCTATACAAAAGCCTTCCCTTTTGCCTCCCCTATACAGCCTATACCTAATTACGTAGAAACCTACAACCCCTCTTTCCTCCCCTCTACAATATATAGAATTCAACACCTGGAGAAACAATAAAGAGGATATAGACTAATTATCTAACACCTGAAAAAAAAAATTCATAAAAATCCCTATTTCCCATGTTATAATTTGTATAATTAAAAAAACACTCATGGGGGTTGTTCATGGGGGTGGGGGGTCTAGGGGTGGGGGTTGTCCAAGGGGGTGGGGGTGTCCAGGGGTGGGGGTTGTCCAAGGGGTGGGGGTGTCTAGGGGGTATCCAAGGGTGGTAGGGGGTTATCCCTATGGGTGGGGGTGTTCAGGGGGTGGGTTATTATATTCTGATGGAAGGATTATAGGATAGTGAAAATCTAATTCGGTTAGATTGGTGACTTGATAACATGATGGTATCATGTTTGGAATTAAGATAATGTAAGGGAATTGGATTCTGGTAGAAGGAATGCATGTTAGTGAATATCTATAGGTAGTTATTATGAATGATATGAAATATGGTAATGATTTAGTAAGTATTCTCATCATCATGGAATGGATATTAAGTGTGTTTTCATATACAAAATTGTATGGATTGCTCAATATTTTTTCATCATAACATGAATTAAATTTGGTATGTCATTAGAAGGTGATGTCTATATAGAATAACTATTCATTTAATTCATGGAGAGGAAGGATTATGAATATGGTATGTGCATATGGTAGTATGTCCATGGTCTAGGTAGATAAATATGGGGATTTGCATCCCATTGTATCTTTATAAAAAGATTATAATGGGCTCCCACCACCTTCCTAGGATCTATTATTTCTATAAAAATGTGTTGTGGGAGAAGGAATTCATCCAATATTAGATGTCATTTTCAGATCATGTGATTCCTTACTCATGAAGATGACTAGACAGGAACCAAAACCAAAGAGTCCATAGACCTATCCAAGTCTCTGGAAGTGATGAATTCCCAATGCTTATAGGAAAAATATGAAAGATGGAAAATTTGATGACTGGGGTTAGGTGGTTATCATTAATATAGAAAGGTTTACTAATTTGGTATCCTTTTATGAGATGTACCTAAATAGATATATCTAACCTATAAGTTTCCATTGTCTCAGACTCCGAGTAAAGGCCTTTGTGATGGATGTATATCCAGTAAGTCAAAAATGAATTATTTTAATAGTGACAGGGAAGGTGAATTATATCGGAAACATTGAAATTTTATATATGGAAATATTTGTTTAGAATCATTAGAACATTCCAAGTATAATGAGTCAAGATGGTGTCTCATGTTTATGGGAATGAATTTATCAAATTCTATGTGATCCTTAATTCCTTGTTCAGACCATATGTTTAGAATATGAGTGGGGATAGGTAAATTTCCCCAAATTATGGAGGGGTTAAATAAATGAGATAAAAATAAAACCTCTCTATATATGCACCATAAAAAACCCCAAATATATCACATTATAATAATAATGTGACCGAGATTCTCCTAGGTAATTCTTTTTTATATCCCAACAAAGGGATTCCTTATAGACTAAATAAATGAAGGAGTTACATATGATAGGTATATTCCCTGATGATTTTGAAGGAAATTTAGTTGGGTTAAAAATAAGTTCCATACTACTCCCTCGAGTGTTCATACTAAAAAAATCAATTTTAGTGAAAAAAATTAGTACATGATTTTGTGGGTTGAAATGATTACCCACGTGATACTTCCCTCAATTTTGGTCACCAATGGAGTCATAATGGACTATGAGAATACCTTTATCTGATCATCCTGATGGGAAATTTGTAACATTAGTGTCTAGGTTTAATAACCCATCTATGGATGAAAGTGATGACGAACCATAGAAAACATTAATAGAAAAAAATCATTAAAAAATGATTGCCATGTAAACAAAAGAGTTTAAAGGCCTATGAAGAGGGTTTTTTGAGGGGGTCCTTTTCATGCTAGATGCTGAGGAAACATGTAATGTGTATTGATATTAAACTATCATAGAGTGGATCAACCATTATCCTTTTAAGTCTATTATGAGGTAAGTGGTCCCTTATATATAAAGCTATAAGGGAATAGTTGAAGTGGGGGAATATGTTCTTTGTTTTGGTGGTGTTAGTTTTTGGATAAGACAGTGGATGATATTGGAATAACATAGTGCATACAGAAATTCATACAATTTAGCAATGACACTATGTGCGTGGTGATGATGAGATAGATCATAGGACATGTAAAGTGAAAGATATTTTAGAGGACTTCCAAGGCTTCTCTTAGATTCCATGATGAATTTTTATAGATAATTGTCACTTTAATTTAGTTAGGTATGAATTCTATAGCATGAGATGGATGATATATTTGGTGGAATAAAATTTTAGACCTAATGAAAAAGATAATATTAGAATGCAATGAAATATTTTCATGTGGTACACATTTTAACTGTAAACTAGTGATAATAGTGAGAG